>CM070590.1:7500-4807500 GCA_036346355.1 Rhipidocladum racemiflorum | reverse complement strand
AATCCGTAGCGTCGCCCTCTTCACATCCCCCACCACCCCTCGCCGGAGAGCTCGCCGGAATTTGCACGGGCGCCCAAAAACCGAAAACGGCCCTCATGGCTTTAATTGCTCATAACTCGGCCGTTTCTCGTCCAAACGCCGCGCCACCACTTCCAATCTCACCGTATAAAAGCTCTCTTTCCGGTGGTGTAAGCCCCTCTTTGCATCTCCCCACCATTTGCTCTCTAGATCAAGAAAACCGAGCGCGGTTCACTTTTTCGGTGTTCTTCGCGTTCGTTGTTGGTTCTTCTTCTCCGGTGAGCCATTCTTCGAGTTCTTAGGTTTCTTGTGACCGTGAGGAGGTCTAGCTTCTAACCCAAGTATTGATTTTAGGTTGCCTCAATCGTTGACGATTTAATTTCGTGTTTTACCGATTTCAACCGAAGCTCCGTTCATCACCAAATTCAGCCACTCCGGTGAGTTCTAGTCCAATTCCTTCCTCCTAGATGTTGCTAAGGATGTTATCTAGAGGATCTAGCTTTTTATTTGGATCAATTTCATGCGAAAATGAAGGAAAAATCCGGATTTTTGGAAATGTTGCCTTCTCTGTTTTTGGTGTTCATGCCATGTGTGCGTGTGCACCGCCGCCGCTCCGCTTGCGCCGTGGCCGCCATGCCGTCGCCGCCCTCGCCGCCGGCGCTCGCCTCCCGCCGCCGCCGTCTTTGCCGGCCAGACGCCTTGCTACAGTGCGCCATCGCCTTCCCGGCCCGTCGCCGTCGCCGCCCGGCGACCTTGCCACGGCCACGCCACGCCGGCCGTGCCCCCCACTCCCTCTCTCTCCCTTCCTCTCTCTTTCTCAATCTCTCTCTCCTCCATGAATGGCAAGCAAGCTTCCAGAGGAAGCCATCTCCTCTCCCTCCCCTCAATGACATGTGGGGCCAACTTGTCATAGGGATAGACTTAGTCAAAGCCAGTCAAAGTCCAAGTCAAAGTCAGCCGGTCAACGAAGGAATATTCCAGAGAAAATTACAGGTTTTCGATTTATTTGAAATTCAAACTTCGGAAGCTCATAACTTTCTCATCCGAACTCCGTTTGACTCCATTCAAATTTCTAAATTCATCTAAAATCAAGATCTACCTGCCAGTATTATTTTTGTAATTTTTAGATTTTATTTATTTTCTGTTATTTATTTATTGCCTCGTTTTGCGCGTAGTCGAGCGGCAAGCCGACGACCGCCGACCCCGCCGCCGGTTCTGCTGCGTACGACGACCTACTCGCGACAGAAGGCAAGTCCCTTTGACGCATTTTGATCCTACGTTTTCAAATGTGTTTAAATGCTTTATAAACTTGCATGCTATGTTTAAAGTCGTATATCAAATATAACGACTTAGCTAATCCAAATTGTGATTACCTCTCTTTGATATCGACAACCATATTACTTGTCACCCTAGGACATTGCTTATACCACGCTTACGCTTATATGGTATCCCTTGATTGTAGTACGGTAGAGTTGCTTAGGATCTTTATCGATGACGTTAACCCATGGGAGGGATTTCTCAAAAATGAATGATTACCAAAATGATTTGAAAGGTATTATAATCGGTTTGATACTGTTTTTCCAAAATAAAATAAAAAGGAAAACTGGTTTGGACTTGGGCGGATTGGTATGTCGGGTGGGAGCGGATCAAGTCTTGATCCTATTGTGCAAGTACCGCCCCAAGTCATATAAGGACCGACGCTTATGATTGCCATTTTAAGCAATACCGTACTACCACCTGTCTATAATGGTACGACCTGGCCAACTAATTTGTAGAAGCCTAGTTTAGACTCACCACTCGGTTGTTGTGTGAGAGCCGGAAGGAGGCTTTGTTGTTGTTGTTGTTGTTGTTTTCCTCACACGGCGCAAGAGGGGGCTTCTGTACTGGGTGGAGAGAACCCTAACAGCGGTGAAACCTCAGCGGGTGGGTCTAGCTAGGTAGAAACATTGTAACGGCCTTGTCACGATCTCTCTGCCGGCACACCAAAGGAAGTGTGCTAATAGCTTGGCAGTAGGAGATGATCGTGTCGTGTGGGTAAAGTTGTACACCTCTGCAGAGTTAAAACTATTCGAATAGCCGTGCCTGCGGTCAAAGGCAAAGCAAGGAATGCTTTCATATTGGTAGATTTTGGTTTTGGTTTCGAAAACTGAAAATTGTTTTGTTTTGGGGTTCGGGAGTGGTTAGAACTCTCGGATGTGATTTGGCGGATAGAGCCAACCAGGTGGAAAGAACCTGTGTTTGTATTTGACGGATGGAGTCACCTGATTAACCCTGATCCTTTAAAATCTGGCGGATAGAGCCTTTTATATCGGTGATGGTGGATAGAACCTCACTACGATATTATATATTTCAATGATTAAAAAGAATTGCGAAAAGTTGCTTTGTGAAATGCTATTACCTAAATATGGTTTAATAAAATTTGGCTTTATGCAAATGAACCCTACTAAGCTTCCTTTGGAAAGCCCACATAAGCATATTTTCCCAGACTTGCTGAGTACGTTTGTACTCACGTGCTCCACCAACATGTCATCACCAGAAAATTTTCAAGATGCGACTGAGGAGGGCGAATTCTACGCGGAGGAGTACGAGGAAGGCTGCCAGGAGGACTAGTCACGATCCTAGTCGTCGCCTGTGGCGTTATGGCGTCTGCCTGTTTCGCTTTTGTTTCCGCTGCTTTGTTTCCGGTCTTTAGACCGAGTATTGTAATAAGTGGCCATGTGGCCCATACTTGAATATTTATAATACAAGTTTCTTTTTGTTCGGCACTGAAGTATCACTGTGACTGTGTGTACTAGCTACTGATCTGGGACTAGTACGGAAATGCACAGGAGATTTCGGATAGCCGATCCGGGGTCTCACAGCTTCATGCGTGATTTCCTTTTCACAATTATTATTGTTAGCCTTTAGCGGCACACCACATAACATAGCTTGTGTTATTCCAACGATATATTCCTTGGTTCCTACTGATAGCTTTGTTCTAAAGCAATGAGACATGATTGCATAGTTCATTACCTAAACCTAATCGTTGTCATTCTGCTATGGTTTTTGTGTCCATTTTATTGGTAAGATTACATACATTATGGTATTTAGGATCCCTCAAAATGTTCCAGATGAGACTCCATTCTTTTTTTCTAGTTACTCAAATGATTTTCAATGTTTTAAGTTTTTATGGTATATGGAGAGCTACTTTGTAAGTATGTAGCTTAAAATAATTGTATCACATATAATGCTCCATCAAAATACGTTGCTATTTTTTTCGTGTTACAATATTTCCTTCTCTCAAAGATGCACAACACTCCATCCAAAAAAACACGGCGCAACGTAGCACGCAATCCTACCTGTACCGCATGATTCAGTCTAGAATTTGGGGTAGCAGATGAGTGCTCTGTATTTAGTGGCTGTAGAATGGACTAGATACTACAGAGAACATAATTCTTCATGTTTACAATTACGCTTGAGTTTACCGTTATATAACTAGAATTCAGTAGCCTAATTATTTTAGATTTTGCTTTGTTGCTCTGTCATTAGTCTTTCTTACTCATCACCATGTTCTGTATTCTCATGATTAGTTATCTACTGAATAAGATAATTAGCAATACCTCACATATTCAGAGTTCAAAATCACATATTCATTAACTATGCTTCTGCTTTGCTTTCACATATTCATGGCCAGTTTCATGCTAGCTAAGGATTTGTGCAATAATCACTTTTGATTTCGCCCTTACAAGATTTGCCCTCTTACTGCTTTCCATGTGATGGGTATTAAAAACTACAGCATGGACTACCAAGAGGTGAGTGTGCTTTAAAAAGATCGTTCATTGCACCATGGTACTACTACCTTCACTTCCATATAGTTGGGAGCATAAATGTAGGCTTCATACTTACAAAGAAAATTGCAAATGATTTTCATAGATTTCCAACATATTTTCAGGGTTTTGTTTGTGTCTGTTATATAGGAAGCCCTGTATAGATTAAGGGGGTGTTTGGCAGAGCTCCAGCTCCACCAGATTCATGAAACTGGTGGAGTTGGGTATTCTTAGCTCCACCAAATCTGTGGAGCTGGAGCTGTGAGTATATTAAAAGTGTTTAGATGGATTATCTTGTTTACATTTTAGAATAAAAATATAAACATAATTCACTTTATTTTAGCCTACAAGTTTCAGATCTAAGGTGGAGCTGGAATCTGGAGCTCTACCAAACAGGGCTTAAGATGGCAAATCTTTGTTTTATTTCATAATATCCACCCTGCATTTCCATTTATAAAAGACAACTTAAATTCTTTGGCTTTCTAACAGCAGGCAGTTCCAGTGATATCTTTTGTAACAATATTTGCCTTTCTGCTAGAAGGCGGTTATTTTTAGTTTTTACCTACTGTTTGCTCAAATAACTTGGTTTATTTTATCGCAGTACCATGTCAGGCTGCTTTCTATATTCATTGCTATCCTAGATTGTTATGTGGCCTACAGCCATGGTTCCCTAGGCTTTCATCGCTATTCTATATTGCTATGTGGCCTACAGCCGTGGTTCCCTAGACTTGCTAAATTTACACTTCATATCCTACATCAGCTCAGGAACTATGTCGGTAACATTTCCCTATTCCATGACACGAAAGGGAACTCATCATCGTAATTGTCCCATTTCCATTATATGCGATGTTCCAGTTCTTCAACTCATTGTTATGTGCTCATAAAATGATCACCAGGCAACCACATATTAGGAGATACAAGAGTACAAAAAACACTTCAAATACTTTTCTTTCGTTTGAAAAATATTTAAAGATGCTCGATCACAGAGAATGGTGTGAAGAAAGTTTCCATATAAATGTCATCATGGGCCAATCCATAAATTTTTTAGGAGAAATGATTTTACTGTTCGGTAGCACATGTCATTCCCAGGACCATATTATCCATGTATCTAGACTACTCTTGTTATTGCCGAAAGCATCATACATGAAAATATAGTAATTGTTCTAACATACTTATTGTCGGTGTTTCGAATACCGGCTAGTGAATTTTAGTCAAGGGGTCGCGCGTTCCCTCTCTTTGAATGGCCTAACTCAGGGAGCCCAAGAAGTATACTGGTTCGGGCCGAATGTCCCTACTCCAGTTCGTGTGGTGGATCTGTATTGCTTTGGGTGCAGATGACTGCACGGTGTTACAAGCGAAGGCTGAGGAATGGCCCTGAGAACTGTCTCTGCTTGTAAAAAGAACCGTCCCCTTCCCTGAGGGTCTTGCCTCCCTTTATATAGACGGAGGGGGCATGTTACATGGTAACTTGGAAAAGGAAGGATGGGGTGTCCTACGCCTGGGAGTCCTGGTCTTCGGGCCTGGCGACTGACCGGTGTCTGCTCACCCTACTCTGGGTTGGTAGATACACCGAGCGGCATTGTCTTCTATCTCGCCGGGAAGTGGCGTACCTACCCTTTGCGAGCTTGTCAGGTGCTGACGCCGTAGCGCTTGACTCTGGTGTTGCCTCGGGAGGGAGCGCACCCTCCCATTGTGCGTGGCTGGGCGATGAGACTGGTGCTTTGACTTCAGCAACCTCCCTGCTGCCTTGGGAAGGAGCCACCTGCCCTCGCACGATCATTCTGAGCCATCATGTCCGTAGGGCAGGTGGCCAATGACCGGTGACGATCTGGCGCCCGATCCCTGGGCGGAGATCGCCTTAGCTTGGTCGGAGCTTGTGGGCGTCTAACCCGCGGCGGGGGTCGGAATGCCCCCTGGTTAGTTTGGTCGGGGACGAGTGTCCTTCGTGGCCCAGCGGGGCCTTTGGCTAGAGCTGGGCTTGGGGCGGCCCATGCGTCATAACGGGCCGCTGGGGGTACACATGGTATGAGTACTCATCACTTATGCCTTTCAGTCCAAGATTATAATGATTGTTTTCTAAAGATACTTATGCAAGATATTTTTTTGTATTTGTAGGGTTACAATGCTATTTTGTTGTCTCTATCACAAGTAGATCAAGTCATTATTGTTGTTGTTTGAGAGATGTGGTCCGTGGATTAGTGAAAACATAGGCAGCCAATTTCTTCAATATACTTTATGAAGTTACGTGTGAATCATTCTGTTTTCTCACAGATAAGGATCCTACTTCATTATTTTTTGAATATTTCTTTGTTGAATAGTAATTAGCCGAGCAGAAATATAATAGCATTGTAACTAGGGATGTGATCGGATCGGATACGGTCGAATATCGTCCTATTCATATCCGTATCTGTATTTTTTATCGAATACAGAATCGAATACGAATAGTGTCGAATATAGAATCGAATACGAATTATACAGGATAATATCGGTTACGAATACAGATCGAATACGGATCAGAATCAACATGGATACGAATAATATTAGTCGGATATTTTAAAATCCAATTTCAGTTTTTTTTCCAAAATCGGTCCAAATTTAAATTCAAAATTCCAAAAGAAATATATTTGTATGTCTTTTTTTCCCTTTTTATCCCTAGCTTGTCATACATGTGACTCTGTGAGTAACAATGTACCCCATTGCAATAATTGAACCAAATGATTTGCAGCTGGCATATGCTGCTGGATCCTAAGTAGCCCTCCTGAAATGCCACTTGCCAATTTCTGTACCACCTTTACCCAAATATCTCCAAATTAGCATCTAGCACACATGAACACATTATATCTTGTCATCCAATGCAGACCCTAGTCTCTGAAACAGTGAAACATGTTAAATTGTTAATGTGTTATTCTGAAACGTGTTATTCGGATAATATCCGTATGACATATTCGGATATTATCCGAACAAAAACTCGGATATTCCGTATCCATCGGATAATCAGTGTTCCATATCCGTATCCGTATCCATGTAAATTATCTGTATCCATATCCTTATCCGAGAAATCAACTGGATATCTGTGAAACTATCCAAATCATCATCCAAATCAATTCGGTCGGTCGGTCGGTCGGAAAATATCCGTACCAGTTCCATCCCTAATTGTAACCTTTTTTTAATACAAATATGATGCTTCAACTAGAATTTTCTTATGTGTGTTGTGGACTAAGCGCTCTTGATAAGCAGATTGGTCTAGATCTTCAAAACCAAGACACCTAAATATGAAGGCTCTTGGCCTAGAATTGCAGGATTGTATACTTAGACTGCTAGTCATCTCCATATAGCGTTTCAAAAAATCTGTACTACCGTTGTAGCGTTTTTAGAATGTTACACTCTTAGTCATCAATTCACGACGCAAACTTCACTATGCCCATTACAGATTACCGGTGACTGAATGTAAAGCTTATAAGCTCTCACTTCATATTACCTCGGTATTAATTATACGCTTTTGTCTTTATGATTCGGCGTTAGATCTTTCAAATTTCGTTTCATTTAATTATTCAGAAAATAACTATTTTTATAATCAGCACAATGTACCGCGCTGCTCTTACTAGGCCATCTAGTTCGCAAAATCCGCCTCGCTCTCCAACCAGTGACGCCCCCACGTCATCACGTCCAGCTGTGTGAAGTGTGCCACTGCCAGGATTGCAGAGGCACTGTTGAGGAACGCGGTATGCTACTCTAGCACAAATTAAAATTTCTACCGCAAAACCAGAAAAGCTACTCGCAAGAAAGGGATCATAGATCAATTACCACTAGACGCGCAGTTGCGGAATCCTTTGCACGTCGTTGTAGTGGATCGTTTTGGCCGCAGTCGTGGATCGTCCTCGCCTCGCCGTGGATCGTCCTCGCTTGGTTGCGGATCCTCCTCACACGTCGCACTCGCAGCAGCGTCACCACAGTAGTCAACACGTCTGGGGATGGGACGCCGTGCATAGGTGTGCAAGCACCGGGTCGCTCGGCAGGGGCAACGAGAGGAGGTGGCTAGGGTTTCTGGCGAAACACCTCTAAAATGCACGAAAGTGTGTTATGCACCCAGCCTCCTCCCCTCCTTATATAGCCACGAGGTAAAACCCCATGCAGTCAGGGCCCATCTACGCGCTAAGCCCACGAGGTCCATTAATTACAGATCCAATCCGAATTAATGCGTCCCAACCCGTTAAGTGTGTGACCCTATAGGTTCATACGCATTTGGACATGGATTCGAAAAACCCTTTTCTAATCCAATAGTCGGTAGCGGCTCCTTGCATAGCATGCCAACTCCCAAACGCATATGATTAAAGTACTGACGTAATAATCCATTTGCCAAACTATATGAAGATCGAACTCAAGACAAGAAGCATGCCATCCTTTGACAGTTCAATCCATCTCTCGTATCCGTGATATATTAATAAGTTGTGATTGAATTCTCAATCACGGCATGGCCATGCACTTCCTTAATCATATCACATGAGTGGCCTAGACATATATCTCCGTTACACTGGAGTGGCAAATTCCATCTTGACTGCTCACTTCCCTCTGCATGTTTAATAGTAAACATGAAAGCTACCTTTATAACTGTCCGGTTAGGAAATAGTGTTTGGTAACCCCAAGGTAAACTATTACATATGTAGGGAATGTGACAATCTCAGGTCTAAGGATCATACATCTACTATGTATGAGATAGACTGATGATATATAAGAATGCAACATTCTCGCAGTGTCCCATTGTGGGTCTATCTAACACATGTTCTCCAACATGCGTTCACAATGTATTGATGATATATCCATATCCCATGATCTATGAAACATGATCATCGAACAGTAAATGTGTTGATCTATTCATCGTTGTCCGCTACGATGATATTTGATCAGAGATACATAATTATATTAATGAGTAGAGAGTTTCATAAGCAAGTCACATACTTACTGATCAATATAATGATATACATTCATTGGACCAATAATCATATTATTATTCATAAACATAGTCATGTTACAATCATCTATATGACTGCCTCAAGGGCATAACACTAATAGGCAGTGCAACACATGTAGATGCAGGCGATTGAGGAGCCAGAGGCGGACTTCGAGTAAGTACATCTCAATCGTAGGCGCGATACGTTGTGGGCGGCGCCGATCGATCACGCTGTGCGTGATGGCGGTGGCACGTCGTGGGGCGCGTGCGCTCAGAGACTCAAAGGTCGCGTCGGCTGGCTGCTCGGCGGCGCTGCACCAGCTCTCACTGAGACTGTGACGGACCGCCTTTTCAGGGGCACATCTAAATACCTCGACAGCTACCCAGGAAGATTAGCTATCAGTAACCAAGCATTTATTGCCAGACAAAAGATGAATATTGTGAGCCCCCGGATCGGCTATCCGGAATCTCCTGTGTATTTCTGTACTAGTCCCAGATCAGTAGCTAGTACACACAGTCCAACAGTGAAGAATCAACAGCCACATCACGATTACATATAACTAAATAAGAATAACACCAAATAAAAGCGAAGACCTTATGGTCAAGGTTTACCATTACGGCCTGAACAGGCTGAACAACTTGAACAACAGCAGCGGAAGACGAAAACACCAAGGCGACCCATCCAAATGCCCACAGGCAATCGAGTGGGGAGCGCGTCCTAGTCCTGGGATCTCCTTTGACAGCTTCAAACACTTCTGAGATAGGTTGAGAAGGTAGCACGTGAGTACATAAAGTACTCAGCAAGTCTGGGGAAAATGCATATGTGGGGCTTTCCAAAGGAAGCTTATCTGATTCTTTTGCATAAAGCCAAGTTTCATCAAATCATACTTGTTAATAAGTTTCACAAAGCATATTTGAGCAATTCTTTTTAATAATTGAATTATGTAATATTTCAGTGAAGGTTCTAACCACCATTCACTAATATACATGCTCTATCCGCCACATCTCAAAAAGATCATGATTCAATCCATCCACATGGCTCTATCTGCGACAGGTCACAAAAACAGGTTCAATCCACCTACTTGGCTCTATCTGCCAGAAGCACACCCGAGAGTTCTAACTGCTCCCGGATCCCAAAACAAACCATTGTTTAGTTTGAAACCAAAAACCAAAGTCTACCAGTATGAAAGCATTCAGCAAGCTTTGCCTTTGACAGTAGGCACGGCTATTCGAATAGTTTTAACTCTGCAGAGGTGTACAACTTTACCCACAAGACATGATATTCCCTTAAACCATAATTCGTATTACTGGCTTATCCAGTATTTATACGGTAATTAATCTTATCATCTGCTAAGAATATTTCACCAAATTACCTACTAAACCATCGAGAATACTTCACAATATTATCTCTAATCACCTAGAATACAATCCACCGATAATACTGCATAATATCATATATTTAATCATTCACACTATCACCTCTAGAGTATCTACTTTAATCCTCCAAGAATACGCACTATCATCCTTTACTGAACCACCAAATATTATTTCATAAAACTAGGATTGTACTAATTCATCGTCACTAGTAGTTTCCCTTCACACCGATACTAAGTTAAATAGATAAACCATACATATTCTACATTATTCACAATTCTCCATAAATGATTATCACATAGCTATATCTCCATAATCATCTATTCCTTAATTAGTTCGTTAGTAGTAATTCCCAACAAACTCTAATAATCCAACTATCTCTGATTCTCATTTTGATCTTATTTTATCAAACCAAGAAATCAAATTCAACATGTTATCTACTTGCAATGATCCATCTAATCCATCATGCATACTTCACAATACCATACATCCTCCAAAATTTCCCCCAATCCATTATAATGTGAGCTACTACCACAATCCAACGTCACAATATTCGATGATCACCATTCATAGATCCATTTCATATTACCAACCCTCATATCATCACTAATATTCATCTATTTCCCATTTACATTCCATACTAGTGGTTTCATCCAAAAGGTCTTCCAAGCAGTCATTCCCCTAGTCAAAGATTATTTTCCCAAAAACATTTATATTGGTGGATTACTATACTAGGGCAACAAAGGATCATGTATAACAATATCAAGGAGGTATGAACAATAGGTATTAACTAATGGCCTAACGTCAACATCATCCTTTTATATAAATAGCAATGCAATTTGTAAAACAGTGTAAAACATTTATAAATCATGGAATCAACTTGGGTCAATGAGACTTGCCTTCAGTCGCGGTGAGGTCGTCGAACGAGGAAAGTCCGGCGGCGGGGTCGGCGGTCGCGTCGGGGTCCTCGGCTACGCGCAAATCGAGGCAATAAAAAAAAGAAAATAAATAAAATCTAAAAATTACAAAAATAGTACTGGCAGGTAGGTATTGATTTTAGATGAATTTAGGAATTTGAACGGAGTCAATCGGAGTTCGGACGGGGAAGTTTTGAGCTTCCGAAGTTCGAATTTTGGAAAATTGGAAAACGAGGGAATATTCCCTGGAATATTCTATTTCCAATTTTCTGATTTTTGGATTGGTTTTGACTCTATGGCAGGTGGGCCCATGGTGTCATTCTCATGGGGTTTCTTCTCCATTGGCCTTAGCCATGGCCATGGATGTGTGGAAGGGAGCTTGGAGGGAGGGGGGCTGCCGGCAGAGGCGGCGCGGCGGCGACGGCGGCCAGACGCTGGCGTGGCGGGTGGCGTGGCGCGGCAGCGGCGGGCGCGGTGGCGGCCGGCCAGGCACAGGCACGCACGGCACGGGCACAGTGCCTCCAACAAAAAAACAAAGAGCGTCTTTCTTCCCAAAAATCCGATTTTTGCACAATTTTCGCACGAAATTGGACCAAACAAAAGCATGAATTCACTAGGTAACATCCTTAGGGACTCATAGGAGGAAGGAATTGGATTGATTCTCACCGGAGACGACGAATTTGGCGACGAACGGAGCTCCGGCCGAAATGACCAAAATGCGAAATTCGTCTCCAACACTTGAGGGATCCTAAAATTGATTGAAGGGTTAGATTCTAGAGTTCCTCACGGTCACAAAGAACCAAGTAGCACGAAGAATAACCCACCGTGGAGATATCTACGGCCACGAACGCGAAGAACACCGAAACGGCGACCCGGCATTGGTTTTCTCGATCTCACGGGCGCAAGAGTGGAAGAGGCTAAAGGAGACTCATACCACCGGGACGGGGGTTCTTATACGGAGAGAATGGAAGTGGAATCACGCGGAACGGAGTTGAAACGGCCGAGTTATCAGCATTTATGTCCATTTCGGTTTTTGACCGTTCGTGCAAACTCCGGCGAGATCCCGGGCTCTTGATGGTGGGGAATGGCAAGAGGACGTCGCTACGGATTCAACGGAACCAGCCGTTCGTGATTTGGAGTTGTGATGGAGGAGATATGAGCATTTAAAGAGAGAAACCACCATGGGAGAGAGTTGGAGCTTTTCTCTGTTGTTTCCATGGCTAGAGGTTGAAGAAGGGTATTGTAGCGCCATGTGGCGAGCTCCGATTGGCCAGGAATTACGTAAATGATCCGCCCTAGAAAAAAATTAGGAAAAATGGTCGAAAAATTCATAGAACCATTTTGGAATATTTGGGACCAAATAAAATTGGTTTCGCGGAATTTGGATGAAATTTGTGGAATTAAATATTCAGGCGCGAATAGCGGGCATTAAACAAAAGCTACGCAAGATAAAATAGGAGTGAAGGTCCAAAAATCCGGGGAAAGGTTCCTAAAATCATTTAGGAAAATTTGGGACATAATTGAAGTGGTTTCGGGATTTTTGGAGCATTTTTGGACTCGGGTGAAATTTCGGATACCGGCGGGAATCTGGAAATTCGATTTTTCGAACGGAAGGGAATTGAATCCCGATTTTGGATGGAAAAGGATGCCAGGTTAATATAAACACCAGAGAAACTCCAATTTTTGAATTTAATTAATTTAAATTAGATTTTCTCCAGAAGGCGAAAACTAGGGCGTTACAAATATCAACTCTTTTTATTGAATATAGGGCCTAACGGCCAAGTTTTTATAAAAAGGGTGCAATGGGGCCCGATAGATTACAACCAAAACACCGCACAGGCAGGTCTGAGCAAAAGATTAAGACTTTAAAACCAAACAAAATCACCATCTATGAGATCTTGATAAGCTCTAGTTTCTTGGATATCTAAAAGGGTTGGGTTTAAGCATGGGTGAGTATACAACAATACTCAACAAGTCGCACGGGAAAATACTGAATACTACATGCACGGGATTACAATGGATGGCACAGGGTTTAAGTATTGTGGATGCTATTTTGTTTATAAGTTCATTTTACATTTGAAACGCAAACCATAATAGTAACTGGGGGTGTTTCCATGTTCAACATAACTTAGCCATATTCCCAAAATTCTGAAATATACTTGAGCTAGGTTATGGGTGTCACCCCAAATCAAACTTAGCTTCTTTTACCGGAAGCACGGCGTAATCGATTACCATTTTATTTAACTCTGCAGAGCTGCTCAGCTTTACCCCCAAGATATCTACGATCGTTAATGCCACACGCGAATCACATGCAACTTAAATGCATGCGGCCGGACCGAAATTATCATAGTTTTTTTATTGAACATCCTCATGGTAGCTCCTACCCGATAGGTCCTTGGACCCACTATTCTTGGGACCCCACTGGCCAATGCAGGAGCTACGTTCCAATACTTAGTGGGTACCTATCTTCGTGAGAATCAACGAATAACACATCATTCCCGTCCCACCAACCCTTCAGTCATTCCCCTGCTGGGAATGCTGCTCCCCATTCTCCTCACTGAGAATGGGACCACCATGTAAGTATTCCCAGGGGACGAACAATGAATTGAGTCATGTTGGAAAATGGTTCAATTGACCGGTCCGACTTGTTGTTGAGCGGGATCTTAAGTTATTTACTTTGCTCAAGGGGGTTTCAACCTTATTATGCTAAGATCAAGCCATACAATCACAAACCCACCTGGTATCTGCACGTACCAACCATGGCATTAACCATCAGCCGGGGATCGAACTCGCATCCACTTAGTGGCTAGTCCAATATTGTCCCCCTGACTGTAGCAACCATTTAAAAATCCACTAAGCCAACTGCTCGACACAATTCTGTCTCTTTTTTAAAGAATTTGAGTGAAACTAATAAGACTAATTAATTAACTAGAGTGGGTATGATTATTAACTAGGGTTACCAAAGGTTTAACATGGTTCAATAATGTTAAGGAGGCTAAGAGTAATTCGGCATTAACTAATTAACATGTCATTCTAAATTATCTATTTTCAATAATTAAATTATGAGTAAAATAATGCACTAGGAAATAAATACTTATAATATCAGGGATAATTAGGTTTAATATGATCAAGGGCGAGCGGCTTGCCTTGCTGGGCAAAGGGGTTGTTTAGGGCGTAGTCGACGTAGTCGTACATGGCTTCTGTCTGGTCCGGCTCTGGCTCCGGGAACTGTTGTTGCTCCGAAAACTGCTCGATGGTCGGATCTAGCGCAAAAAGGATGAACGACAATAAATAAATGAAACGCAATAGACAGAACGAAAACAGAACCCGAAAATGGGCCAGGAGAGAATCAGAGGGTAAAATAGGCATTTCGGGAACTTTGAGAGCTTCAACTGGCAGAGCGGAGGCTATTTTTGGACTCAGTGGGTCGAAACGGTCAAGAATATGTATTTTTGGAGTTTCCGGGAATTTCTGGGATTTTTCAAAATTAAAATGGAATTTTCGGATTTAAAACAAATCCGAAAAGAAAAAGAAAACAAAACAAACAAAAAAAGAAACGTCAAATGCAGTCTTTGGTAAATTCGGCCCATGATGGTCCACGACGGCTTGTCTTGTGAGATGACTAGGCTAGCTACGTGCGGCTGACGGTTGGCAGGTGGGACTGAGCGAGACGGCGGCTGACAGCGAGGCCTGGGCGCTGCGCGGCTGGCAGGTGGGCTCTAGCTGTCAGCGACGCGCGAGAGAGAGGGCGAGGCGGTTAGGGTTTGGGCACAACATCGACGGCGGCGGGCGGCGAGCGCGGCGCAACAGGTGGCGACTGTCGCCGGAAGAGGGAAAAAGCAGAGAGGGAGAGGGCTCACCGCGGCGAGGGAGCTCGGGGCGGGAAAAAATGGAGGCGGTGTGCAGCTTTTATAGCGCGGGGCGAGGAGAGAGAGAGCGGCGGCTGGGCACGGAGGCGGCGGGGCAGGAGAGGCGGTCGGGCGACGCGTGGCTGGTCGGTCGGCAGCACAGGCGCGGGCGCAAGCAACGGCAACGCCGGAGCCGGAGGCGGGGAAGGTAGAGACTGGTCGGCGGGGGCGGGCCAGGCCGGCTGGGCCGAAGCAGGCCGGGGAGAATTGGGCCAGAGGCCCACGAGCAGAAAAAAGGCTCAAAACAAAATTCAAAACCAAATCGAAATCTGAAAATTGAATAAAAGCCCAAATTTAAAATCCTTTTGAGTTTGGGGATATTTCAGAAACGCCGACGAGTCCTGCCCGAGTAATTCGGTGCGTGAAGATACGTGCCTAAGCTCGCGTGCCGGCACGCACGTCTCGGCGCGGCCTGTACGTGTACGTGTCGCAAGAATTAGATCGCTGGCTCCGTGTCAGGCTGCTACAGCACTCTTCTTCCTTCAAACAAAATTAAATGTTGCAGCACTGTCTGTGCTGATCTTACCGACGTGGTTTTCATATCAAGGCTTGATTTTACTGATTTTTTAATATATTTTTGTATGGATTTATCGTGACAAGCCCGATGACCCAAGATCTACCTCTGCCCCTGTCAACAGCTCTTTCTACACTATCACGTACATATCTCCGGTTGCCAAGATCCCAAATAGTCGTGTATTATTCTTTGTTAACAACATGCAATTCCCATCGTTAAAGAAAGCGCATGGCAGTTTTTCCTTTTGAATAGGGTGGTTTCACCCGTTTTGTGGATGAGGATTGAACCCATGTCCTTATGCTCATGCACCCACAATCTTTAATAACAACTTCACATTGTATTTTTGTTCCCTTCTCAAATTTAATTGGCCAACTGTTCAAGGGCTCAAGGCCGTGCATGCTTGTTGATTTTGGATTTTTTTTTTTTCAATTTTTCATTGGAGTAAAAGCAAACATAAACAGAGTTACATGAAATCACTTAACCGAGATTAATTTGTAGAACAAGTACGAGCGCCGTATCACATCAAAAGCTACTATCAGTGTTAAATGCACTAATTAATGTGGCTAGTACTATCTTACAAGACCCATTTACAACCATCCTTCACGGCTGCACGAGTACGTGCGTGCCAGCAGCTAGTGCGCCGGCAAGAACGTCGGGATTGGAAGCATGCTCGGCTCCGGCTAGCCGGAGAAGCTCGCTCCAGAGAACACGGCCTGCGGCAGCCTATGTTAGACCATCTCCAACGTTGTGGGTAAGCTCGTCCTGTTCCCGTCCCATGGGAAAGCGGACGCGAGGGAGCGATCCGAGCCACTCCAACGGTGTCCCTGCGTCGGCGGAAGCACCCAGGGATAGCACAGAGATTCCCTCCCCAAAAGCTCCGCTCGCCATTCCCGTCGCACTGTCCCGGTTGAGTTGGCCTCAACTGCCATGGTTTCGCGCGCCGGCTCGGACTTCGCCGAAATCGCAAAGGGCGTCCGGTGCGAGGAGCGGAGGCGGTCCCCCTCACCGGCCGGAGAGGAGGAACTGCTCCGGGTAATCGACGCCGTGAGGTACGCCATTGGACCCCTGGATATTGAGATTTCAAATCGATTTACTTTGAGCAATGGTGGATGTATTGGGGGGGAATCAGAATGGGGTGAAATCCAGAGGTGAAATGTGATGTGGGGTGAGACTGAACGGCTTCTTGATTGGAATTTGTAGACGGCTCCAGCGGCGAGTGAATCCATGCTAGAAATGTTGTCCTCCGTAGTGCACATCAAACTTGAAATCTGGTTTGGTTCTTGGTCAATGAAATGGTTGTTTACTGAATCATATTGGTGAGTAGTTGGGTAGTTGGGTAGTGACTTGGAATACCGAAATGGTTACATGTAGGATGTGCATGTATATACTTGCAAATGTTAATATTAGTTCTCAATATGAATGCAGGCTTGAATGTGGCATGTGTAGTTACCTTTGTAGGTTGCCGATGGTTATATTAGCAGATCTTTAGTTCAGTTGAAAACATGTTAAATCAATTGTTTCTGGTTAGCCGTTGCAGATGGTCATGTTAAATTTTGCAAGTAAGTACTACTTGCAAAATCTATGATGGTGTTGGATGAGATGAACCCAATTGACTAATTGAATGTGACCAGTTTAAGACCAGTTTGAGGCCCAGTTTAATACATTGAACAATTACTTCAATGTGAGCAACTACATTGGTAATCACTATCAGTACTAGCTAATGTAGCTGAACCAACTTTCGAGATTTATTCATGGCCACAATAGTTGCTCACATTGATTGATAGCTCTTACTGAGTTGCTTCATATGTACTACGAATTCATTTCATCATAACCTTTGCAAAGTTCGTTCATTACATTGAGCATTTCGGAGAACAATGTGTTAACATGGTGTTATAGATGGAGGCCAAGACCCTTCGAGACGTCATCTCGAAGCTGCGACATATGCTGGAGGATAAGGCCGAGCACCTGAGGAAGCTGGCTAGGGACAATTTCAGTCCAAGTGATCCATTTGGGCCATTGACATTAACACCGCACTTCTTCAAGTCGAGTCCATAGCCGAGAGCTTGGAACAGATGTCCTTGGACACGATAGCATTTGGGACTTCACCTCCTGCCACTGTGATGGATGAAAGTGCATCTGAGGAGGGCGTTCATCCGGACGACATCATGCCCGCGGACTACGAGAGCTCGATTGACTCCCTGCTGAGCGACTACTCGAGGGATAGCGATGGGTCCTTCGAGTATGATCGTTCCGGCCACCTTCTTTAGATCTTCTTATCAGACTGATGTTAAACTTTAATGTATTTTGGACCATGTTTATCTGAACTTGTAATCCGTACCGTAATTTTATTCAATGTGATGTATGTTGCATGTTGAGTCATATTGTTCGCACAATGATTTCTGTTGTGATCGTATTAACAAACTATGTCCGTGCTGTCAATGTTCAGGGAGGACGACATGGACCCTTTCTTCTCGAACAACCTTGAGGATGACTTTGACGCAGTGGTACACGGCTTTTCTCCCCCGCCAGCACCTTCGATGATGGAAACTAGCGGTGCTACCCCCAGTCGGTCCACACGTGCCAAGAAGGGAAAAACAAATAGCACCAGGACACAGAGGACGAAATGGAGTGCGCAAGAGGATGAAGTACTAGTCTCTGCTTGGTTGAATGTGAGCCAAGACCCCATTGTTGGGAAGGACCAATCCTCCGGGACCTATTGGAGCAGGATTGCTGAATATTACAAAAGCAATAGCAAGGAACACATGAAGGCAAGATCCAATAAAGGATTGGTTAACCACTGGTCATTGATAAATGAGTGTGTTAGCAAATATGCTGGGTATTTCAATCAGATAGACGATTTATATCAGAGTGGGAGCATGGAGCGTGACAGGGTAAGGAATTGTCTCGTCATGAAGTTACCACTTTAATTCACTTCATAATTAACTGCGTGCCCCGAGTCTTATAATTGTTATCTCATTTTGCAGATGGCCCATGCTGGTAGGATGTACCAGGACATTGAGGGCAAGCCTTTCGCGTTCCACCATTGTTGGGTACTACTGTTTGATCATCCAAAGTGGTATTCGCACTTGTCCCACAAGAAGCAAAAGACGGTACGATGTGGTGCAACGCACGAAGGGTCCAATGAGATTCCTATCGACCTGGCCTCCCAAGCATCCTCCGAGGAGGGGGAAAGGCCACCAGGCAGGGAGGCGGCAAAGGCCGTGAGGAAGCGTCGTGGTACGTCGAGTATGTCATCCGTAGGTGTGTACTCTGAGCATTTCGAGAAGATGAATGAATCGAGATGTGCTATGGTAGACATACAACGTGAAAAGTTGGCCATGGCGAAGGAAGCGGAGAATGAAAGGATTATGAAGGTGGACCTGGACTCGTGTACCGGATTGCTTCGTGAGTACTATGAGAGTCGACAGATTGAGATTGTCATGGCTCGTCGGCAAATGAATAAGTAACTGTTGCGATATGTCATTCCTGTTTTTGTGATGGGCTTTAATATTTTTGTAATGTTCAGTTCATGCTAGAACTATGTAGTTAAATTAAAGACTTGTAATGTTTGTACTCTCGGAGCACTTCTTTATTGAACCAAATAGTTATACATAACACTGCACAACACAAACATACACTTGACGAAGAATGGAACTGACTCATTATGAGGTTGGTAATGGGTTGTGGGTGAGTTACCTGATGGGTAGTCGAGATCAAGTTGTTTCCAAAACAAGTCCTCTATCCAATTCTGAATGCTGACAAAATTCAAGGTATTCACCGATAAGATAATCCAAAGTGGAGGATGATATATATATATATTTCTACTCCCGGGAGTAATTACTCCCTATATTGTATCTCACAACGTAGGGAGTATCTCGCGCGACGGAGGGTATGTACGCGTAGTATATAAGTATGTAAGATCATCTATGTGGTATTTACAGTTTTTCAGAGGTGGTATGTACACATTTTAGACATACTCCTTTTTATGTGCGTATATGAAGGTATTTGCAAAATATGCTAAAAATTATGTACTCCCTTGCAATTTTTCCATGTGGATCTCATTGGAATATCTTATAATTAGTATATGAGTGTATCCAAAGTGATAAAGAAGTATTTCAAGTTCGTTTGGGTGGTATTTCAAAGATGGGATATATATATAGCAAATGAACTCACTGCTGAAGTATATTCCGCAGGCGTCTTGGCTTGAGTCGAGTTATACATGGGTGTGTGTTTGGTCTTGAGCCCTAAATCATGAAAGCAGAACTAACATCAGAATACGAGAATACGTTCGATACATCAAACATAATTGGGGGGCTAAAATAGAGTAACGAAACAACAAATCTTTGCAGAGTAGCATCTTCAGAATTGAAGTTTTATGCCACAACGGCATCAAACACCATCAAATTCATGATGAAAATATGTAGCTACCAGTGAACAGTGATCTCCTAGCGCTAATCGATTCCTGAACATGACGGCCACAATCTCCCAAGCAAATCTAGCAAAATTATTGAAGTGATTAATTTGGCAAAATTATTGAAGTGACTAATTTCGCACAAAATAGGGCTCTAACTGCAAGCAGAAACTATATATACCAAGATGATATTATGAGAGCAACAACTACCAAGGGAAAGGAGGGCCAGGGCAAGCGAGGGGGCTTCCTGTAAACCGTATATATGATTTGTGAGGGGCCGGTTTCTCGCCAGCTTGAAAGCTCCACTACCCGTTAGGGCATGTACAGTGGTATAGATAATAATTGTTCTCTCTCTTCCATATCACTCGAAATCCTACGTAGCATTAGCTTACAGACAACTGATGTATATCTATACAACTGATATATATATATATATAGCAAATGAACTCACTGCTGAAGTATATTCCGCAGGCGTCTTGGCTTGAGTCGAGTTATACATGGGTGTGTGTTTGGTCTTGAGCCCTAAATCATGAAAGCAGAACTAACATTAGAATACGAGAATGCATTCGATACATCAAACATAATTGAGGGGCTAAAATAGAGTAACGAAACAACAAATCTTTGCAGAGTAGCATCTTCAGAATTGAAGTTTTATGCCACAACGGCATCAAACACCATCGAATTCATGATGAAAATATGTAGCTACCAGTGAACAGTGATCTCCTAGTGCTAATCGATTCCTGAACATGACGACCACAATCTCCCAAGCAAATCTAGCAAAATTATTGAAGTGACTAATTTGGCAAAATTATTGAAGTGACTAATTTCGCACAAAATAGGGCTCTAACTGCAAGCAGAAACTATATATACCAAGATGATATTATGAGGGCAACAACTACCAAGGGAAAGGAGGGCCAGGGCGAGCGAGGGGGCTTCCTGTAAACCGTATATATGACTTGTGAGGGGGCCGGTTTCTCGCCCAGCTTGAAAGCTCCACTACCCGTTAGGGCATGTACAGTGGTATAGATAATAATTGTTCTCTCTCTTCCATATCACTCGAAATCCTACGTAGCATTAGCTTACAGACAACTGATGTATATCATTGTACATGCTCTTAGACCAGTCCTAATCATGAAGCCATTGCCCCACCAGCTGGAGATCTAGCTTCGCCTCTGCTTATAGGAGGTCTTTTCCCTACCAGGGAAAGCGGTGTGGTACTAAAGCAATAGTGCATGAGATGTGATGCTCCGAAGAGAGTTCAAAATATGATTGTCACAACCGTACAATGCCTACATTTCTTTCAGCTGATTACCTAGGTATAAATGGTGCCACCATTCATTTTGTATGTACATAATAGAAATTACTGCAAAATGATCTGTAACCCTTCTGAGATAGGTAGATAATATATACTACGGCAAAGCAGAATTACCTGCATTGGTAAGGAACTAAGGATGGATAATTTAGATGATCTTGCGCCCACATGTTACATATGAGTGTCAAAGCAGAGAAACCGTAGAGTAACACCCTTGAGCCCACCCAATGCACGCCTTGCAACCATAAACGTTGTGATGTTACATTGACACTAAAAAATTGTTGGGTGTCCCAAGAGTCCCCAAACACTTCACGTTTCATGCACCTAAAACCCATAAAGAGAGTAATTGACATCAGATGCGGAGGCAGGCCTCGCCCCAGGCCCCCCATAAAGAGAGTAATTGACATCAGAGGCGGAGGCAGGCCTCGGTGCTTCGGTGGCCCGAGGCCTGCCATGGTTAACAATAGACCCAGCCACAGGCCTGTAAAAAGGTTAGCAGTCCGGCCCGAGGCCCAACCACAGGCTGGCTCCGCCCCTGATTGACATGGTGCCACACCTGAAGTGATTGAAGGAAACTTACAGTACTACCGAATGCAGTTCATCATTAGAACTTATCATTTGATCCACGGCCAATATCTCCAATAAATGCTTGGTGACACCAAGAGTTCCCCCAAACACTTCACAGTAACCTTCAAAATAGTGCCTCGCGAAGTGCTTGAAGGGAACTCATGGTAAAACCAAACCTGTTTGTACTTATCATCTCTTGTGGTTTGTGATCAGTATCCACTAAATGTTGGGTCATACCAAGAGTTCCCCCAAACACTTCACAACAGCCCTTAAAACAGTGCCTCGTGAAGTGCTTGAAGGGAACTCATGGTAATACCAAACGTGGTTTGTCATAATTAGTACCTCTCGTGTGGTTTGTGACCGACGTCTATTAAATGCTTGATGACACCGAAAGTTCCCCCAAACACTTCACACAGCCCTCAAAGCAGTGCCTCCTCAAAACAGTGCCTTGTGAAGTGCCTGAAGGGAACTTCTGGGGACACCAAACCTAATTCTTCTCCATCATCTTACATGAATATCATAAGTGGGCTTGCGACTATAATTTCCAAAGTACAAGCACTCACTATTGCAACTGCTGGTTGCCACCTAGAGTTCCCCCAAACACTTCACTATGTACAGCTTTCTAGCCCCATGCACACACGCATACCATATACAACAGTGGCAATGCAATGAGGCGCAGCTAGCTACTGAAGTGATTTGAGGAGAACTCCAGATGGCAACCAACCAAATCAGGACACTCTTACCGAATACTGGACTTCTTCATTTCATGTGGACCACTTAACTTGTTTAATCTGCCCTGCTGATGAGCACAGATCGAGGCGGCTGCTATTTATAAGTCTAGACGTCTGAAGACTTGTAAGCCGTGTTGCCTCCTGTGGACTCTGGTGCATGGTCACGGTAGTTGGCACTGGATGAACTTGGCAATGCACCTAGCCGTGATGCAGCCTAGGTTAGTAGAAGCTAGCTAGAGTGAAGGGAATCTCATGTGGCCCTTGCGCGGCATTTAGCTAGATTTGCCAGCTTCGAATATCGTAGAAAGCACATGGAGCAAAATAGTGCGCAGCGTGCAAATTCCTTATCTCCAACGGAGCTCAGTTTCGTCGCCTGGTTTTTGGCCACGCACATTTCTTTCAGCTCAATGAGATGTAGAGATCATGTAATACTCTTGTTAATCACCGATCGATTTGCCCAATTGGCGTGAAGAAACGTGCAGGGAAGGGAAGAAACATTTGTTCGTTGCCTCGTGTTGGTTTCGGTCTTTCTGATGTGATACGTTTGCGATAGGCTCATTTAGCAGTAGTTTTGCTGTAGTGCACTGTTTTAGCGACAGGTGAGCAACTTCAGTGGAGGAAGAAGAGAAAATTTGGGCTTCACAAGTAGAACATTTTACCGAGTTTATTATACTCTTGGGTGTTACTCACAGTGTACATGTACAGCTGGTTCGGTAATTTGATGACCTACTACTACTCGGTACTGCTACTCTGTACAGGCTAGATTCTTTGAAAGGTGCCAATATTGTCCATGCTAAGTCTAATTAATTAATCCATGTGACAAGGGAAGCGAAAAGCGTGGAGATGGTCTAGCTATTTTGTGATCTGTGAGTATACATATGGTGAGTCTTTGTTAAGATTAACTTGTGACTTGTGAACGTCAGATCATCATGTCATCATGTGTGTGTGTATATATATATACACTCGACGTATTCAGTTGTCTTTTGCATGCCGATGGTCGGTGGAACTTACAGGTTCATCAGTTTTTAAACGAGGGCAGCAATCATATACATAAACAATGCTAAAGCACGTTTACGTGATCTGCTATTTTCTATTATAAAATTTGTCCAAATCCAATGGGCTAGTTGTGTCATTGTGCGTGCAGCTGGCATAAAGACTAAAGAGAAAACGCTGGTAGATGGCAACATTTTCTCTGCCACCACAGAATCGATGACTCATATTCCCAAATGCCAAGACCATATACTCGAAGGAGAAGGTGAAGGGGGCGTCCAGGTTCAATGAATGCAATCCCTGTCAT
Source organism: Rhipidocladum racemiflorum (assembly GCA_036346355.1). Lineage (NCBI taxonomy): Eukaryota > Viridiplantae > Streptophyta > Magnoliopsida > Poales > Poaceae > Rhipidocladum > Rhipidocladum racemiflorum. Next base: position 4,783,697 of record CM070590.1, on the reverse strand, counting down.
TGCAGGACACCTTTCAAACCTCACTTGACAGGTTTCAAAGAGAGTCCAAATTACAGTCTGAGCTTTGGGGCGATATAAGTAGCTTTGGAGAAGCATCGATCGTTCCTAAAGGCAAGATGCATCAAGAAGTATTCTTCCTCAAGCTGTAGGAGGAGGTCTCGCATGGCATGGAGTTCCCCCATCTTCACTTCTTGGTTCTTGTGATCTGTTCCTTCAGGTAGAGGGATTTTGGTTTTTATGATTTCCTTGTGCGTGGCCGTGGGGGGATGGATTTGCCTCTCAACACCCCCATGCATGTTGTAGCTTGAATGTATCAAGGCAAATGAATCGTTGATGAAGCTTCTTGTCTCTTTTAGCTACTTGATGTTTATCTCGTTGTGTGTTTGATTGTGAATTGTCGATCGCCTCCAGAAATGCAAACGTGTGTCTTCCGTTTAGCCGTTTCCTAGCGCCGAAATCGATTGATCAAGCTCCCCTTTTTGCTGTTGCTTTTCTACTAGATTGCTTAAGACTAAGCAATGTCACGGCCAGGGGCGGAGCAGGTCTCAGGCAACCTGGATCATAGTCTAAGGCCTAGGATAGAAAATCCATGAGAATTCTCTTGAAAAATTATAAAAATATATATTCAATAAAAGCACGGTTGACCTAGCCCAAAGCTTAAGCAATAGCTGGCTCCGCCCTGTAGAATGTAGGAAACTAGTACCGATCGCACATCCAACAGAAGCAGATCAATAATAGGACTTGAGTTGAGACACCCTGAACTTCAAGGCATCGCAATCCGCAAGTTCCCAATGCACCATCGCAAGAGTGGTTTCTAATCCAATATACAACCCATATTCTGATCTACTCCAGTTTCTAATCCAATATACAACCCATATTCTGATCTACTCCAGTTTCTAATCCAATATACAACCCATATTCTGATCTACTCCAGTTTCTAATCCAATATACAACCCATATTCTGATCTACTCCAGTTTCTAATCCAATATACAACCCATATTCTGATCTACTCCAGTTTCTAATCCGCAAGTTCCCCTACACCGTTGTATGTTCAATTCAGAATATCTGAATTTCGTATCACGATAGCATGCTGTAATTCACATGGGCCACTTGGTTCTGAACCGAATACAGTCAAAACAATGATGCATAACCTGCAAAATATCCATCAAACTCGATTGGCTCAGCTGGAATCATCTAGACATTCCACGAAACACACGATCCGCCCAGAACAGCAAGTAGAAAAATGAACAGTACTCAGAAAGGAAATGGGAAATGAGTGTTCATTCACTTGGGACATAGTTCGAAGGCCACAGTGAAACAGCAGAAGACAGCTACATGCCTGGCAGATGTGCATCTGTGAGAAGTCACTAAGCATGAAGAGCCGCTCATGGAGGTTGGCAGCTGCCCCATGGGCGACGAGGCAGTCACGCTCCTTTTCCTGTCGGCAACAGGTTGCCTTGTAAGTGGATGCACTGATGCCACCAGATCATGATTGGTGGTGCGGAAGAGTGTTAGGCCATGATTGATGGTGCCTTTGATGTATCTCAAGATCCGCTTCAACACAGCTGCAGATGAGGTTGGCGAGGGGCATGCATGAACAGGCAGGCTTGCTGAACGGCATAAGTGATGTCTGGTCTTGTGAGAGTGAGGTATTGTAATGCACCCGCAATGCTGCGGTATTCAGTAGGATTGGATAGAGGTTCACCAGCTGTGGCAGAAAGTTTAGACTTTGTATCAATAGGGGTGCGGGCAGGGTTACAATTTTGCATGTTGGCACGGTGCAGAAGCTCAGACGCATACTGTTCTTGGTCAAGGAACAGGCCTTGTTTGTTGGTGGAGACATGGATGCCTGCCTAGAAAATGCGTGTGAGAGACCCAAGGTCAGTCATACGAAATTCATGACAGAGGCTAGCTAGAGATGATCTTGTGGAGCAAATGTGTAGAACTAGCTGTGAGGATAATGTCATCGACATAGAGTAAGAGGTAGACTGTGTGCTGACAAGAATGAAGCACAAAAAGTGATGTGTCGGCTCGAGATTGTTGGAATCCTATGCTTTGAATATAGGAGGTGAAGCGGAGGAACCAAGTTCTCGGTGCTTGTTTTAGGCCGTAGAGGGATTTTCGGAGCTTGCAAACATGAGTAGGGCGAGAAGAATCAACAAAGCCAGAGGGTTGCTCACAATAGATAGTTTCAGAAAGATTACCGTGGAGAAAGGCATTTTTGACGTCAAGTTGATGAATGGGCATGTAGCAATGGAAAGAACAATGCGGATGGTGGCTGGCTTGATAACAGGGCTGAAAGTTTTAGTATAGCCAACACCAAACTCTTGATTGAAGCCTCTTACCACCCAACGTGCTTTGTAGCGAGCCAAAGTCCCATCCGGATGAAGTTTATGCCGGAAAATCCATTTGCCCGTGATGATATTCGCACCTGCAGGTCTAGGCACAAGACACCAAGTATTGCTCATAGTCAAAGCATCAAATTCCTCAAGCATTGCACGTTGCCAATTGGGATCCTTAAGGGCAGCACGATAGGAGGATGGCAAGGGGGAAATGGTAGTGTACCAGCATGAAGATTCTGAAGGATCGTTATTTTTTATCCATTTGATTTTGATGATGAGTATTTGAAAAAGATTTGAAACCAGTTTGATATTTCGACAAGATTTATTTTTTGGTTTCTTTATTTGAAAACATCTGAAATCAGTTTGATTATTTGAAAAGCTTTTTGATTTTTGCAAAGGTTTTGGTTCGTGTTTTGAAATCGTGTTCTTAGAATCATGTGATGAAAAATTGGCTTGATCATGTTCTGAAAAATTGGTTAGGATTAATCTTGCAAAATTGCTTGTATGAAGGACCAAACATCCAAACATCCAAAAACAGAGACTTTGCATTTGCGCCGGACCAAACATTCAAAAACAGTGAGTTTCGCATGTATGACGGACCAAATTTTTTGGTCTGTCATAAACGTGATTTTGATGCTTTTACGCTTGTTCAAGAAATCGTGTTTTTCGCATGTATGAAGGATCAAATTTTTTGGTCTGTCATGAACATGTTTTTGAGACATTGTTTTTCGCATGTACGCCGGATCAATTTTTTCATACACGCCGGACCAAATTTGTGATCCGTCATGAACACATTTTTGGAGCGTCGTTTTTGCATGTACGCCGGACCAAAAATTTGGTCCGCCGTGAACGTGTTCTTCAAACGTTTTTGAGCCGGACTCGATCTTCAAAAAAAAAACAGTAAGTTTTCTATTTACGCCGGACCAAATTTCGTTTGGTCCGCCGTGAATGAGGTTTTGAACGTTTTCGAGCTGACTTGAAACTGAGTGTGGCGCATGTACGCCGGACCGAATTTCTGGTCCGGCGTGAATGGCATTTTGCGGGTTTTGAATTTTGGTCTGTCGAGAATGCTTGTTGCTCATTTAGGGTTTTGAGCAAATCTGGAATTGAATCTTGGTTTGAATTTGAGATTATGAAATTAGTGTGAATTTCATGATGCATGTTTTGAAGTGGACTTTATGCAATGCTCGTGTGAGTATTTGCATGGACTAATGTTGAGTCAAGTCGCGGACTTGTGCTCGGATCGTTTTTGTGTTTGTTCATGTGCAGGTATTGCTCGAGGGCGAATGTGGTCGATGACGGGACCGGAACTAGGTTCATGGAGGAACTGCGGTTCGGGACTAGGTTCAGGGGGAACTGAGGTCTTGGTGGTCAATGATGTCATGCGGGACGTTCAGGCTAAGAGAATGGTGCACATGAAGAATGGTTAGTCACGTGAGAATGGCAGGAGGTCATTCGCGTGCAAAGTGTTAGTCACGTGAGTATGGTAGGGTTGCCATACGCGTGCAAGAGTTGTACTCGGCCAGGTTGGGCCAAGAGGAGTTGTGTTGAATACATACTCTTTCTAGGATTAGGAGTGGGACTCCTTCTAGGATTAGGAGTGGGACTCCTACTAGGATTAGGAGTAGGAATTGTATTCAGGACTCCTTGTGTTTTGCTCTTTTAAATAGGAGGGGTTGTCTCCTGTTGAAGGGCATCAAGCTTTGAGCAAGCTTTAGGGTTGTACTCTTTTGTTGGGAGTACTTTAGACAATAGAAAGGAGAAATAAAGATCAAGTTCTTCAAATCTTTCGGCGAGCTACAATTCTAGTTAGATCTATTCTCGTCATCTTCTGTTACAGCAATCTTGCGAAGGTCATAACTTTTGATCCGTAAGTCCGATCGAGTTGATTCTTTTTGGGTTCGATTCGTATTGGAATCTAGTTTCTTGTGCCCAAATTTCAGATCAATATAACGATTGGATCTCCAGAAATTCGTATTTTACCAAACCTCTGTCATTCTATTTTTGTCGAATACGAGGCAATTATTTGGTTCTGTTTTGGGGTGAACTTTTAGTAGATTAAGAATTTGGTTTTAGCTTCCGCACAATCATTCACCCCCCTCTCTGATTGTTATATTCGTGTCTTTCGATCCTACAGATTCATCATGTGGCGGGGGCGTTTAATGCCGTTTTTGGCTCGAGTAAGCATTGGGTGAGGAACTGGTGGAGGGTTTGTTGGGTCCATTGAGCGGGATGGCACCGGGGGAGCTGTAGATGCGGAGGCGAGCTCCAGAGCCGCAGCTGGGTTGACAGGAGGTGCATTGGGGCTATGCGGAGCGGATGATTCGCTTGGTGGCGCAGGGGATAGCGAGGCTGCAGCGGGACACCGAACTGGGGGACCGGGCAGTAGATCCGATCGAGGTGGATTGCGCCGGAGGGGATGCAGGAGCTGTGGTGGTGGTCGCCTGTGCACCGATGGGAAAGGTGTGTTCAGCAAAAACAACATGACGGGAGAGGATGATTTTGTGCGAATCAAGATCCATGCACTAGTTGTACCCTTTGTGATCAAGGGGATACCCTAAGAATAGGCATTTAGTGGAGCGAGGGCTTAATTTGTGTGGAGTAGTAGGGAGAAGATTTGGGTAACATAAACATCCGAAGACTCTAAGATGTTGATAGTCTGGATCTTGGCCAAAGAGGATACGATAGGGAGTGAGGTTGTGGATGGCTTTGCTAGGTCGACGATTGATTAGATAAGTGGCAGTGTGGAGAGCTTTCACCCAAAATTTCGGTGGAAGTTGGGCTTGGAAGAGTAGAGTGCGTAGGACGTTATTAATCGTACGTATGGAACGTTCAGCCTTTCCATTTTGCGCGGAGGTGTAAGGGCAAGAGAGGCGAAAGGAGATGCCTTGAGCTAGGAAAAAGTCACGCATGTCGTGATTGTCAAATTCTTTCCTGTTGTCACATTGTATGGTTTGAATCCCGGAATGGAATTGGTTAAGAACGAAGGCATGCAAGTGTTTGATTGTAGGTGTGGCATCAGCCTTGGAGCGCAAAGGAAAGGTCCATAAATAGTGCGTGAAATCATCAAGTAGAACAAGATAATATTTGTAGCCAGTAAAACTTGAAATGGGAGATGTCCACAAATCACAATGCACTATTTGAAAGGGAAAATATGTAATAGAAGAAGTTTTGGGAAAGGGAAGACGCACATGACGCCCTTGTTGACATGCATCACACAAGTGATTGTCTTTATTATGATGAGAAAAATGAAAATTGTGACAAAATATTATTCAGACTTTGAGTGCCAGGATGTCCAAGACATCGATGCCATAAGGTTGAAGACGAAGGGTAGATGGCCGCCAAGGACACTTGCTGTGTGTTGGCGTTCTAGCCAACAGGCACCTTCGGATCGGGTGCTTGTGAGGTTCAAACGGGGGGCTTTCGGGGCAATCGCCGGAGGAAAAAGGCCAGAGTGCAGTGGAAGCTTGCGAGAAGGGGGACGCTAGGGTTTACCCAGGTTCGGGCCCTCCGAAGAGTAACAGCCCTAGTCCTGCTTTTCTTGTAATTGCTTGTGTTGAGGGACCTGAACTGGGATCCGAACCCCTTCTCCCATGCACCCCAGCTCCCTTTTATAGTCGGGCCGGCTGAGGCGCATGGGTTACAATAGTCCTACAATACTCATTACACTACCACAGAGCATTTAATGCGCCTGTCACTATCCTTATATCACTATCCTATCCACTGGGCGACCACCTTGTGGCCTTACTGCTCGCCGTGGCGGTGGGGCCCGAGCGCGCCCTGCCCGCCCAGCGACCGTATTTATTGCGGGGGAGTGGGTACCCTGGTGTAGAATACGCCGACAGTAGCCCCCGGGCCCACCCTGGAGCGCCCTCTGGTTTTCCACTTTCTTTCTTCTTTTTCCCCTAGGGAACGGTTCAGTCTCCCGGGTGGGGCCCTTAAATGCCCACGCGCGCCGCAGCTTTAAAGGTCTTCCGGCTTCTTCGGTTCCCAAGGCGGGTTGCATAGTTATTCCCGCCTCGTAACCGTCGCACGACCCTTGGGATGCCCCTCCCCCTTTTATGGGGTTTTTTGGTTTCCCACTTGCGAGCCGCCGCGTCCTTTCGGTTTTCCCGCCAGGCCTCCACTCGCGCCCTTATAAAAAGGCCAGCCATGAGGGAGAGCGGTTCTTTTCTTTCAAGCTCCCTTCGCCCTGTCTTTTCTCGTCACCTTAGAGCCTCTTACTCCTTCTTTCTCGACGCGCTTCAGCGCTCTTCTGCCTTCGATCGCTCCTCCGACTTCCTCTTCCACGATCCTGCCTCCTTCGTCTGTTGAGGAGGATGGCGCCGCCAGACTTTCCCGGCACGTCACCGCGGGCACTCTCCGCATTCACCCCGGGACCGTCGCGCCCCGCTGCCAGCTCGGGGAGGCTGTCTTCTTCGGGTGGTAGCTGCTAGCCGGCCTGCTGCCCCCAGTTTCTGACTTCTACCTCTCCGTCCTCAACTTCTACGCCATTCACCACATCCACCTTCCTCCTAACTCCATCATCCTTCTTGCTGTCTTTGCCCACTTCTGCAAGATGTTCGTAGGAGTGTTGCCCAATCTCCTCCTCTTCCGCTTCTTTTACGCCCTTCGCGTCGCCAGCGCCCCTCTTTCTGTCTCCGGGAGCTGCCACCTGCGGCTCCGAGACAGGGCCTTGTCGCGCTACATCCCACTGGACTGCCGGTCCAACTGGAGGGCGTGGCGCAACGAGTGGGTGTACGTCGAGGACGACAGCGGCATCGAAGTGCTGGAGCTTCCCAACGAGCCGGCGATCAGCAACCCTAACTGGGGTGCTCTCGTCAGCGAAATGCCCGAGCTTCAGATAATGCTGGCCCGCGTCGACCAGTTGCGGACGGCGGGCCTAACGGGGGGCATGGTTGTCCGGGACTTTCTTTCCCGGAGGCTTAGCCCTCTGCGCCGCCGCGTCCGCCCGGCCTGGCAGTACATGGGCCAGGATGATGGGACCCGGATGATCCCCGGAGGTAGGCTGCTACACTTTGTTCGCTTTCTTCTTCTTTTCTTCTTCCTTTCGGCCGTCACAGGTTCTGACGGCATTTCCCTTCCTTGGTTTTTGTCAGCTGCCGGGAACTTGTCCTCCACCAGGATCAACGCGTGGATGGGGCAGCTGGGCATGTCCAGCTCCGTCCCGCCCTTCCCGGCGGGCGCGCTCCCGCTCTGTCGGCTAGAGCCCAGGGAGCGCGCGGTGATCGTTCGGGCAATGCCAAAAATGGATGCCATGGGGACGCCTGTTACAACACACCAGGCGCCCCTGACGATCCGAGACCCCCCTTCCGCCGGCGACCAGGGGAGGGACAAGCGCCCAGCCGACGACGACGCCGGCGGCTGGAGTTCGAGACCCGCCCCAGCGCCAAGACGGGCGCTGATTGCGCCGCCGAGCTCACCAAGTGGTCCTCAACAGCAGCCGCGGGGGGTTCTTCTGCTGCTGCGGCGGGCTCCACAATAGCGGCGGGGAGTTTGACAGCCGTCGCGACCTCGTCCTCCCACGCCCCCATTGAAGTGGTGGTGTTGGATCCTCCGGCGCCGACTTTCCTTCTGCCGCCACCACCACCGCCAGCTCCGACGACGACGCTGCCGCTGCCGCCTGTAGTGGCACTTCTCCTCCCTCCGCCGCCGGCACCGGCCCATAGGCCACCAGGGTCGGCACCGCCAGCATCGCGCGGGGGGCTGGTCCTCGCCCCGGGTGTGCCCCTCTTCCGGAGGCCGCCACCTAGGTACTTACTTATTCAAACGCACAAAAAATGGTTAAGTCCCTTCAAATCGTGTCTTACCATCGTTTTTACCTTTTCTCAGGGCGCCCGCTCCAGATGCCCTTGCTGCCCAGGCCGAGAACGACCAGGGCGCCGCGGCTGCAGGGGCTGTGCTGCCTGAGGTAGTCGAGCCCCAGGGTGAGCAGGTTGAGGGGGGTGACCCCCAAGTGGTTGTCCCGCCAGCCGCCGCCAGCCCCAGCGCAGCCGGGCCTCTGCCCACCCCGGAACCCCCCACCGCCTCCATCCCCTCGACGGACGCGGACGCTCTGCTGGCGGCTCTCAGCGAACTTTACTCCATCACGAGCAGCTGCCTCGCGACGAGCAAGGAGCGGCTGACGGAGGCAGGAGCCCAGATCAACCACCTTCGCAAGGAGGTGGAGGATTCGCGCGACCGGGAGGCGAGGCTGGAGCTGCAGCTGCAGAGGGAGCGGGAACAACAGGAGCAGAGCGCCCGCCGCATCGAGGAGCTCTCCGCGGAGCTGGACGCGGAGAAGGGCGAGCGGCTTCGGTCGGAGGCGGACACCACGGAGATGCTGCGTCCTGCCTTCAATCGGATGGTGGCCAGCCTAACCCCACTGGGACTGGTGCAGCCACCTCCACTGGAGCAGAGGCCGCAGCACTACGCGTTCTGTCTCGGTCGGATTGCGGACTTTCTCACGCACTCGCCGCCGCTCGATCGCCGGCCCGCCAGGAGGGGCGCAGCCGCGACGCCACGGGAAGTACATCTTTGGCGTCGTCGCGCCAGCCGTGACGCCAATTTCGATCCCATGGCCACCGTCCAGGGGATTGAAGGGGACTGGGCGCAGGCGGAGGGGCGGGTCCACGACGCCTCCGAGCAAGTTGCCGCACAGCTGGAGATGGAGAACCCCCAGCTGGAGGCGGCAGCGGAAGACGCGGCGCTGAGGCTGGACTTTGACCCGGTTGACGAAGACGTGGCGGCCGCAGAAGCAGCAGCGGAAGACGGAGAGGAGGCTCCTTTAGCGTAGTTCTTCTCTTCCTTTTTTTTTGCTTCCGCCTGTAAAGATCCTTGCTGCAAATCAACCTTAATGAAATGGAAACATAAGCTTTCCACTATATCACTTAGTGTCTGCTTTTGCTTCTATTCTACTGGCTCCGCACGAACAAACATACAGCCGCTTAAGGGCTCAGAAGGGGAGCACGACTTAAGACCTTGCATCGGGGAGTCACTTCCCTTGAACCCTTTGACTTAGCAAGATTTGGCTACCCAGGTAACCTCCAGGGAACGAACACTTAGTGAGGCGTGGCAGGGCCTTAGGTTTTCGACAACGGTGTTCAAGTCGCCGATCCCCACGGGGACACCTAGAGTGTCATGACCGTGCCGGGAATCGTGCTAAACTAGCCGCCCGATCGCCCACCCCTGCACGCCGCTCTCACTTAGCGGTTCCGCCTTTGCCACCGGGCTCTTGCAAGGCCGCAGGGTACTAAGGGCGACTGCCCAGGCACGGCCCAACAGTGGGCAAAAAATCGGAAAGAGAGTAGGGAGAACAATTACTTTGGATAAAGAAATCGAATACTTAATTTCAAACAAGAGGCCTTTCCCGACCAGCGGTGGAGAAGAAAACACACTCCGGCTGGTCGGGGAGCAGAGCCTGAGACTTACAACCGATCAGGGATAGAACTTGCGCAGATTCTCTATGTTCTGTGAGTTCACTAACTCTTCGCCATCTTCAGTGGCCAGCATGACCGCCCCGGGACGAGAGACTGAGACCACCTTGAAGGGGCCCTCCCACTGGGGAGACAGTTTATGCGACCCGGCATGCGACTGGATTTTTCGCAAGACCAGGTCGCCCACCGCCGATGTTCTCTCATCGACCGGGAGCGTGGTACCGCCTGAGACTCTGCTGGTACCGCGCGGCGCGCAGGGCCGCCTGGTCCCGCGCTTCTTCCAGGAGGTTGACGTCATCCTGGCGTAGATCCTCCTGACCTTCTTCAGTGAACGCCGTGACGCGCGGTGATCCCAGCCGCTTAGCTCTGGCGGGAGGACAGCCTTCCGCGCCAGAGACCAGGAAGAAAGGGGTTTCTGGCCCGGTGGCTTAGGGGTGGTTCAAAGCGACCACAACACCGCCAGAGCTCTTGATCCATCGGGCCCCACGCTTGTGGAGTCGATCAAACACCCAGTCTTGAGGCCCTTCGGCGCAGCGTTGGCCCTTCGACTTGGCCGTTGCTCCTTGGATGGGCAACCGAGGCAAAACAGACCTTGGTGCCCATCTCTTCGCAGAAGTCCAGGAAATCCGCACTGGTGAACTGCGCGCCGTTGTCAGTGATGATGCGGTTGGTGACCCCGAAGCGAGTGAAGATCCCTTGCATAAATTTGACTGCAGCTGCGGCGGTAATGGCTCTCACCGCCTCGGCTTCCACCCACTTAGTGAATTTGTCGATGGCGACGAACAGATGGGTGTAGCCCCCTGTGGCCCACGGAAACGGGCCCAGGATATCCAGCCCCCAGACCGCGAAGGGCCACGAGAGCGGGATAGTTTGCAGGGCCTGGGCTGGTTGGTGGATTTGCTTGGCGTGGAACTGGCACGCCTCACACCTCCTCACCAGCTCGCAATCATCCTGGAGGGCGGTTGGCCAATAGAACCCTTGGCGGAAAGCCTTTCCCGCCATCGTTTGACCGGACACATGGCTCCCGCACACGCCTCCATGGATATCAGAGAGCAAAGTGCTCCCCTCTTCCCGAGTGACGCACTTCAGAAGAATTCTGTTTTTACCCCGGCGGTAAAGGTCCCTGCCCACCAGGGTATAGCACTTGGCCTTTCGTGCTATCTTCTCTGCTGACGCATCATCGTCGGGGCACACTTGATCCCGCAGGTAGGCCAGGATCGGATCCATCTATGTGCCTTCCCGGTCAAGTGCGGCGACCACAAGGTGGTCGCCCAGGTACTCCGCCTGGCCGGGCGTTTCCGCCGGTGCTACCTTCCCTCCGGAGGTGAGGGCTGAAGCAGCATCACCATCTTCCCCACCGGAGACGGGGGCCATGATGGACGGTCGCGGAAGCCTTTCTTCAAAGACTCCGACCAGAATGGGGGCCCTTGTCGAGTCGAGCTGCGCGAGCTCGTCCGCCAAGTGATTGTCACGCCGGGGAATATGGGTATACCCCAACCCTTCGAAGTGTCGCTCTATTTTTCTGACCTCCGCCAGGTAAGCTGCCATGACAGGGTCAGAATAGGAGAAGTCCTTTCTTGCTTGATTGACGACCAGTAGGGAGTCGCCCTTCACTTGTAGGCGCCGAACACCGATGGCAGCGGCGGCCCGAAGCCCCTCCAGCAAGCCCTCGTATTCGGCAACATTGTTAGTGGCCTTGAAGTCGAGGGTGACCACGTACTTGAGGAGGTCCCCGGTCGGGGAGACCAGGAGGACCCCAGCCCCCGCGCCTTCGAGCCTGAAGGATCCATCGAAGAAAAGTGTCCAGGGGGAGGGCACGGGGACCTCATCTGTTTCGAACTCAGTTGGAGTCCACTCGACGATGAAGTCCGCTAGACTTTGACTTTTTATAGCGGTACGAGGAGCGAACTTGACGCCGAACTCCCCCAGCTCGACGGACCACTTTGCAATGCGGCCTTCAGCTTCACGATTGTGGAGAATCTCGCGCGGGGGGTAGGAGGAGACCATCGTGATCTCCCTTCCTTGGAAATAGTGCCGCAGCTTCCTCGACGCCACCAGCACGGCATACACCATCTTCTGAGCCTGCGGGTACCTTGTTTCCGCGTCGTGCAGCACCTTGCTGATGTAGTAGACCGGCCGCTGGACACCTTCTCGTTCCGCGACCAGCGCCGCGCTCACTACAGAGGGGCTAGCCGCCACATACAAAGAAGAGCCGGCTCGCGGCCTGGGGCGACCAAAGACCGGAGGGGAGGAGAGGTACTTCTTCAAGTCTTCGAACGCCTGCTGGGCTTCTGGGGTCCACTCAAATGAGTTGGTCTTCAATAGGTTGAACAAGGGTAGGCTTTTCTCCCCTAGCCGGGCTATGAACCGGCCAAGGGAGGCCAGGCGACCAGTCAGGTACTGTAGTTGCTTGAGCCGAGTAGGTGGCTGCATCCGCTCAATCGCTTCAATCTTCTCCGGGTTGACCTTGATTCCACGGCTGGAGACTAGAAATCCGAGTAACTTTCCGGATGAGACGCCAAACACACACTTTTCAGGATTCAACTTCAGACAATACTTCCTGAGGCGGGAGAAGGTCTCTTCCAGGTCCTGGATAAGCTCATCAACCCTCTTTGTCTTTACTACCAGATCATCAACATAAACTTCAAGGTTCTTCCCCACTTGAGGCCGGAACACAATGTGCATGGCCCGCTGATAAGTAGAGCCAGCATTCTTTAGCCCGAAGGGCATCCGGATATAGCAATATACACCGAGAGGAGTCACAAAAGCAGTCTTCTCTTCGTCTTCCCGCGCCATACTGATCTAAAGATAACCGGAGTAGGCGTCCTGGAAGCACAGAGTCTCGCACCCTGCCGTGGAGTCGATGACAATGTCTATCCGCGGTAGGGGGTATGGATCCTTAGGGCAGGCTTTATTGAAGTCGGTGAAGTCGATGCACATTCGCCACTTCCCATTGGACTTCCTTACGAGCACGGGGTTGGCCAGCCACTCGGGGTAGGTGGCCTCCCGCACAATCCTAGCACACAAAAGTTTCTCCACTTCGTCCCGAATGGCATCCTGCCGCTCTGGCGCCTGCCGCCGGATCTTCTGTCGGACCGGGTGCGCTCCAGGGAGCGTTGCCAATCGGTGCTCGATCACCTCCCTAGGGACCCCGGTCATCTCCGATGGCTCCCGGGCGAATACATCTAGATTGGACCGGAGGAAGGTGATGAGCGCGCTTTCCTATTTGGCGCTGAGGTCGGTGCCGATCTTCACGACCTTGCCGGAGCCTTCCTCGCCCACGGGGACCGCCTTCACCTCGCCCGAAGGTCCGGCGGCGCGGCCACGACCGAGGGACGCCAGTGTCGTCTTTATCGCAAGACCGAAAGGTGGTGCCGCCAGTCCTCGCACTGCTTGTCGAGGCGCAGAGCTTCCAGTCTATCCACCTTCACCGTGATTGGGCCCCCAGGCCCGGGGATCTTTACCAGCATGTAGGTGTAGTGAGCGACTGCCATAAATTTGACCAGAGCTGGATGGCTAAGCAGGGCGTTGTAGGGGAGGTCAAAGTCGGCGATCTCGAAGTTGACAAGCTCCGTCCGAAAGTTTTCCGCACTCCCGAACGTAACAGGCAGCTGGACCTGCCCCAGGGGCGAGAGGCCCACCCCGGGGGCAACTCCGTAGAAAAGTGGGGCCGGGCGCAGCTCCTCATCTGATATCTGAGCGCGCTGCACGCCCGACCGACAGCAGGTTGATGGCGCTACCTCCATCAACAAGAACCCGCCCGAGCTTCGCGTCGCGGACCGTGGGAGAGACCACGATCGGGAGATGGCTCGGGCCGGAAGCATTCTCCGGGTGGTCGGCCCGGCTGAAAGTGATCGGTTGCTCCGATCATTTCAGCGGCCTACTCGCCCTGGGAGCCGGTATGGTGGCGCAAACCTGCCTCAGATCCCGCTTGTACTGCGAGTTCGATGAGTAGGTGGCTGAGCCACCGTGAATGAACGCCACCGTATGCTCCGCCTGCTGGAAAGCCAGCGGAGCTGGGTCTTCATCGTCGTCGTCTCCATGGTCTTCCTCGCGGCGTTTCTTGAGCCGCCTCTCCACCAGTTTGGACACAACTTGGCAGTCCTCCAAGTCGTGCCCACTCGTTCGATGGATAGGGCAATAAGGTTTGCCCCCATCGTCTTCGCGACGGGGCGAGCGGCAGTTCCTGCGGTCACCGCGCTGGTCCCGGCACTCACCCCTTCGGTCCTGATCGTCGCGACGCTGGGACTTGGCTTCCGGCTCGACAACCAGGACTTCCCTGGCGGCAGTCTCCTTTCGCTTCTTCTTCTTGTGGTCGGAGGACTTCGAGGTGCCAGCGTTACTGGGGCCGGAAGGCCTTGTCGCGCACTCCCGGGCCTCCGCCGCCATGGCGCACTTGTGCGCCAGGGAGAACAACTCGGAAGTGGTTGTGATGGTGCGGGTAGCCATCTTCTCCCGTATCTTCTGGTCCCGGACCCCCCTTCGGAACGCAATGATCACTGATTGCTCGGAGATCCAGGGGATCGTGTTGCGGCAGTGGCTGAACCACCGGATGAACTCTCTCAGGGACTCCCCCTCCGTCTGCTCCAGAGCGTGGAGGTCATCCTCCACGCCTGGTTGAGCGTAGGTGCCCTGGAAGTTGGCGACGAAAATGTCTCACAGCTCCTCCCACGAATGCACAGAGCCTCGCGGGAGGTTAAGTAACCAAGACCGGGCAGAGCCCGTCAGCGATGTCGGGAGGTAGTTGGCCATAATCTTCTCGGACCCTCCCGCAGCGCGCACCACCGTGGTGTAGATTTGCAGGAACTCCTCCGGGTTGGTAGTGCCATCGTACTTCTCGATGGAGGCGGGGCGGAATCTCTCCGGCCACGCAGCTTGCCGTAGACGGAGGAAAAACTGAAGGGAATATGCCCGAGAGGCAATAATAAATTGTTTATTATCATATTCCATGTTTATAATAGATGTTTATTTCTCATGCTAAAATTGTATTAATCAGAAACGTTAATACATGTGTGTTTAATAAACAAAAAGGTTCCTAGTAAAGCCTCTTTTTAAACTAGCTCGTTGATTAACTGATGATCAAGGTTTCCTGATCATGAACATTGGATGTTATTAATAACGGGGTCATGTCATTAGAAGAATGATGTGATGAACACACACCCAAGTTGGTATAGCAAATACGATCAAGTCATTTAGTTTGTTCTTTGTATCAAACACATTCGAAATAGCTCTTTTCCTTAGACCATGAGATGATGTCAATCACTAATTAGGAAGAGTACTTTGATGACATCAAACGTCACTCCGTAACACGGTGACTATAAAGATGGATTTGGGTACTATGAAAGTATTAGTTGAGGCTCATGCATCAAGAGTGGGATTTGTCCATCCAGGATGACGGAGAGAGAGACTCTGGGCCCTCTCGGTGATCTCACATTGACATCGCTGGCAAGCATGTGACTAGGTCACAAGAAGGTTATATCACGGAACGAGTAAAGAGTACTTGTCGGTAACGGATCGAACTAGGTATAGTTGATACTGATGATCGGATCGGACAAGTAAAATATCGTGAGACAAAAGGAATTGGTTATGTCGTTTTACGGTTTACGCGATCACTAGTTCATCGTTGAGTGAATGGGAGTCATTATGGATCTCGGATCCCGCCGATGATTATTGATCCGAGAGGAGTCTCAATCATGTCCATTTTATTCACGAACCGTAGGGTGACACACTTAAGGTTCATCGATGCATTTGAGTGGATACGAAACAGGAGAAAAATATGGACAAGACAGGATTGCTTTGAGTATCGCTTAATAGTTTCGGGATATCGGAATAGTTAAAGGGGGTATATGTTAATGTTTGTTAATTAAAAGAATTAACAAATATTAAATCTGAAATAAAAATGTTTATGGGAGAAAACCTTTCATTTTCTTGAGTGGGGTTTTAATGGAAATCAAAGTGGTTAATTTGTGAGTGGAGAGATCACTCACATGAAGAGAGGGAGAGCAAGGGGCAGCCCACCCAAGCGCCGCCACCCCACCCCTTGGCATGCCTCCTCCTCCTCCTATAAAAGGGAGGGAGGAGCTCCTCTCTTTGGTGTTCATCCATGACCCTTTGGTTGGTCCATTCTCCCTCCTCCCGCCGATCCGTTTTCGATTGTGGCTTAAGCCGAAGCGCTGAAATTATTTCTTCACCACTACCACCACTAAGTCGTAGTGTTGTTGGAGTTTTCCGGGATCCACTACTTCACGCCTACCGAACGAGGGATTGAGGTCATCGTTGATCCGCACGTGTGACCAAGTACGGAGGCGCCGCCGCTTGTGGCGCCATCTTCGCGACTTTGAAGTCGGGAGTGTACCTCTACATCAACCACGTTTGTTTGCGGGAACGTTATTCCCGCTTCGGTCTTCGAGGGTGAGTCCTTCTGAAACCGATTACTTGCATCTCCTAGATATGATCTTGGTGTTTGGTTGCAATCGTAGGAAAAATTTTTGTTTTCCATGCTACGAAACCCTTCAAAGGGTATCGAGCCGTGTCTATGCGGAGATGTGTTGTACGGGTTAAAACACATGTGGATGTGGGCGTGGATGATCAGGTTATTGCATACTTTCGTGTATTTTGGATCATGGTGGCATAGTGGGATTTGAAGCGGCCGGACTAACCTTACATGTCCTCGCACATGAGACTTGTTCCACGCCGACATGCAACTAGTATTGCATAAGTGGCTTTGCGGGTGTCAGTTTCTCCCACTATAGTCATGATCTAATTTACAACGGTTTGCTAATAATGTTTTTATCACCGTTGTGGTTCTTGTTCGTAGGTAAGAATAGTTTTTCCTAGAAAGCCCAAAACCACGTAAAATATGCAAAAATAAATTAGAGGCGTCTAACTTGTTTTTGCAGGGCTTGTGATGTGATATGGTCATTGATACAAAGATTGTTGTATGAAATGAAATTTATTGTAAATTTAAACAACCGGCAGGAGCCATTTGGTTGTTTTTCTTTTATGGCCTGCGTGCTAAATATATGTCCATGTGATATATTGTAATGGAGGAAGACAATCAAGATGGCAGCATCATGGACCTTGGTGCCATGCCGGTGGAATGATGGAGATCATACCATGTCGCACAAGATGGAGATCAAGTCTTTGAAAGGACCATATCATATCACTTTATTCATGCATGTGATGTTAATCCTTTTATGCATCTTATTTTGCTTGATTATGATCACGTCGATAGCACTATAAGATGATCCTCCAAATTAATATCAAGATAATAATGTGTTCTTCCATAGTATGCACCGTTAAGAAAGTTCGTCGTTTCGAAGCACCACGTGATGATCGGGTGTGATAGACTCTACGTTCGCATACAACGGGTGTAAGCCAGATTTACACATGCAAATACTTTGGTTCTACTTGGCGAGCCTAGCATGTACAGACATGGCCTCGGAACACGAACCGAAAGGTAAAGCATGAGTCATATGGATGATATGATGAACATATTGATGTTCGCCTTTGAAACTATGCCGTCTCACGTGATGATCGGTTTCGGTATAGTGAATTTGGTTCATGTAATCACTAAAAATGACTAGAGGGATGTTGTTTTTGAGTGGGAGTTCTCGTATTAATTTTGAATTAACATTGAACTTAATCTATTATGAACTTAGTCTAAATAACTTTGCAAATATGTTGTAGATGGCACCCCCTATTTTCAATTTCAACTGTTCATGGAGAAAGAGAAACTAGCCACCAATGGTAGCAACTTTACCAAGCTGGGCCCTTAACTCGAGGATTCTCCTCGGTGCTCAAAGGAGCTATGTGCTAGAAGCACCGCTAGGTGACCCGCCTACGATGATGCCCCGAGGAGGAGAAAAATGTTTTCTTGACTCGCAAGGAGGACCACAGCTTTAGTTCAATGCGGCATTTTGTATGGCCTTGAGCCTCGAGCCGCTAAAACGCTTCGAGCACAAAGAATGCTTTTGATACAATGAGGGAGTTGAAAATGATCTTCGACACCCATGCCGCAAAGAGAGTTATGAAGCTTCGTAAAAGTTCTTTAGCTGCATGATGGAGGAAAACAGCTCCGTTAGTGAGCACGTACTCAAAATGTCTGGGCACGCCGATAAACTCATAGCTTTGGGAATAACGATCCCCATTGAGCTAGGAATTCATCGTGTTCTCCAGTCTCTGCCACCAAGCTACAAGAGCTTTGTGATGAACTACAACATGCAGGGCATGAAGAAGTCTCTCCTCGAACTTCACAATGCTAAAAGCTGCTGAAGTGGAGATCAAGAAGGAACATCAAGTGTTGATGGTCCAAAAGACTATCGATTTCAAGAAGAAAGGTAAGTCTAAGGGAAACTTCAAGAAGAAGGGCAAGTCTGTTGCTACATCTCGAGAAGAAGACCAAGGCTGGCCCTAAGTCGACATCTTGAATGTTTTTATTGCAAGGGCAACCTGGGCACCGAAGCGCAATCGCCCAAAATATCTGGCTGATAAGAAGGACGGAAAAGTTAGCAAAGGTATATATGATATACATGTTATTGATGTGTACCTTACTAGTACTCGCAGTAGTGCCTGGGTATTTGATACCGGTTCGGTTGCTAACATATGTAACTCAAACAGAGCTAAGGAATAGCGACAACTAGCAAGGGATGAGGTAATGATGCGGCGTCGGCAATGGATCAAAAGTTGATGTGATCGCCGTCGGACGCTACCTATCCAATTACCATCGATTAGTTATAAACCTAAATAATTGTTATTTAGTGCCTGCGTTGAGCATGAACATCATATCCGGATCTTGTTTAATGCGAGACGGTTATTCATTCAAGTCCGAGAACAATGGTTGTTCAATTTATATGAATAATATCTTTTATGGTCATGCACGAAAAGAATGGTTTGTTTATTTTGAATCTTGATAATAGTACACATGTTCATAATGTGAATGCCAAAAGAATTAAGTTGAATGATGATATTGCTGCATATATGTGGCATTGCCGCTTATGTCATATTGGTGTTAAACGCATGAAGAAGCTCCATTACGATGGACTACTAGAATCACTTGATTATGAATCATTTGAGACATGTGAACCATGCCTCATGGGCAAGATGACTAGAACCCCGCTTTTCGGTACAATGGAGCGGGCAACCGACTTATTGGAAATCATACATACCGATGTGTGTGGTCCAATGAGTGTGTCGGTAGCGTGGTGGATATCGTTACTTACGTTACTTTCACGGATGATTTGAGTAGATATGGATATATTTACTTAATGAAACACAAGTCTGAAACATTTGAAAAGTTCAAAGAATTTCAGAGTGAAGTAGAAAATCATCGTAACAAAAGATCAAATTTCTACGATCCGATCGTGGAGGAGAGTATCTTAGTTACGAAGTTTGGCACACACATGAAACAATGTGGAATAGTTTCACAACTCACTCCTGCTGGAACACCACAACAGAATGGTGTATCCGAGCGTCGTAATCGTACTTTATTGGATATGGTTCGATCTATGATGTCCCTTACAGATTTGCCACTTTCATTTTGGGGTCATGCACTAGAAACAAATGCATTCACTTTAAATAGGGCACCATCTAAATCCGCTGAAATGACACCGTATGAATTATGGTTTGGCAACAAACCTAAGTCATCATTTCTAAAAGTTTGGGGATGCGATGTTTATGTGAAGAAACTTCAACCCGATAAACTCGAACCCAAAGCGGAAAAATGCGTCTTCATAGGATACCCTAAAGAAACAATTGGGTACACCTTCTATCACAGATCCGAGGGCAAGGTTTTCGTTGCCAAGAATGGATCCTTTTGGAAAAAGAGTTTCTCTCGAAAGGTGTGAGTAGTAGGAAGGTAGAACTCGACGAGGTTGTTGAACCTTCTCTTCATGGAATGGCAAGTGCAGGCGGAAGTTGTTTCGGAGTTGACTTCACCAAATGAAGAGGGAACTAATGATAAGGATCATGAAACTCCGAAAGAGAACACTACCGCACCTCGCAGGTCAACAAGAGCGCATATCGCTCTCGACTTTTATGTTCCTACTATGAATGTCATGGTAGTTGAGAATAATGACCCTGCGACGTATGATGAAGCGATGATGAGCCCAGATTCGACAAATGGCTAGAAGCCATGAAATCCGAAATGGGATCCATGTATGAAAACCAAGTATGGACTTTGGTGGACCTACCCAATGACCGTAAGGCCGTTGAGAACAAATGGATTTTCAAAAGAAAATAGACGCCGATGGTAATGTGACCGTCTATAAAGCTCGACTTGTCGCAAAGGGTTTTCGACAAATTCAAGGAGTTGACTACGATGAGACTTTCTCACCCGTAGCGATGCTAAAGTCTGTTAGGATTATGTTAGCAATTGCTGCATTTTTCGATTATGAAATCTGGCAGATGGATGTCAAAACTGCGTTCCTTAATGGAAACATTGAGGAAGAGTTGTATATGATACAACCCAAAGGTTTTGTTGATCCTAAGGATGCTAATAAGGTATGCAAACTTCAGCGATCCATTTATGGACTGAAGCAAGCATCACGAAGTTGGAATCTCCGCTTTGATGAGGTAATCAAAGGTTTTGGATTTGTCCAAACTTACGGAGAATCTTGTGTTTACAAGAAAGTGAGTGGGAGCTCTATAGCATTTACGATATTATATGTGGATGACATATTGTTGATAGGAAATGATATAGAACTTTTGAAAAGTGTAAAAGATTACTTAAACAAGAAGTTTTCAATGAAGGACCTTGGTGAAGCGGCATATATTTTAGGCATCAAAATCTATAGAGATAGATCGAGACGCTTAATTGGGCTATCACAAAGTACATATCTTGACAAGATTCTAAAGAAGTTTAGAATGGACGAAAGTAAGAAAGGGTTCTTACCTATGATGCAAGGCAAGACGTTGAGTAAGACTCAGAGTCCAGCTACAACAGAAGATAGAGAAGTAATGAATAAGATTCCCTATGCTTCAGCCATAGGCTCTATCATGTATGCTATGTTGTGTACAAGACCGGATGTGGCACATGCTATTAGTTTGACTAGCGGTACTACCGATCCAGGTTTTGAACACTGGACGGCGGTCAAGAATATCTTTAAGTACTTAAGAAGAACTAAGGATATGTTTCTCATATATGGTGGTGAAGAAGAGCTCGTCGCAAAGTGTTACGTCGACGCTTAGCTTTGACAATCGATCCGGATGACTCTAAGTCTCAATCCGGGTACATTTTTGAAATGAATGGAGGAGCAGTGAGCTGGAGAAGTTCCAAGCAACTGTGGTGGCAGGATCTTCAACAGAGGCGGAATATATTGTCGCTTCGTAAGCGGCAGAAGCGGTTTGGATGAAGATGTTCATATCCGAACTAGGTGTGGTTCCGAGTGCGTTGGACCCGATGGTTATCTATTGTGACAACAATGGTGCCATAGCCAATGCTAAAGAACCAAGGTCACACAAGAATTCCAAACATATTAAGCGTCGGTTTCACTCCATCCGTGAACATGTCAAGGATGGCGATATAAAGATTTGCAAAGTGCACACGGATCTGAATGTGGCGGACTCGTTGACTAAAGCTCTCCCAAGGGCAAAACATGATCAACACGAACTCAATGGGTGTTAGAATCATCACAATGTAATCTAGATTATTGACTCTAGTGCAAGTGGGAGATCAAGGGAATATGCCCGAGAGGCAATAATAAATTGTTTATTATCATATTCCATGTTTATAATAGATGTTTATTTCTCATGCTAAAATTGTATTAATCGAAACGTTAATACATGTGTGTTTAATAAACAAAAGGTTCCTAGTAAAGCCTCTTTTAAACTAGCTCGTTGATTAGCGATGATCAAGGTTTCACGATCATGAACATTGGATGTTATTAATAACGGGTCATGTCATTAGAAGAATGATGTGATGAACACACACCCAAGTTGGTATAGCAAATACGATCAAGTCATTTAGTTTGTTGCTGTATCAAACACATTCTAAATAGCTCTTTTCCTTAGACCATGAGATGATGTCAATCACTAATTCCAGAAGAGTACTTTGATGACATCAAACGTCACTCCGTAACACGGTGACTATAAAGATGGATTTGGGTACTATGAAAGTATTAGTTGAGGCTCATGCATCAAGAGTGGGATTTGTCCATCCAGATGACGGAGAGATATACTCTGGGCCCTCTCGGTGATATCACATTGACATCGCTTGCAAGCATGTGACTAGGTCACAAGAATGTTATATCACGGAACGAGTAAAGAGTACTTGTCGGTAACGGGATCGAACTAGGTATAGTTGATATTGATGATCGGATCCCGGACAAGTAAAATATCGTGAGACAAAAGGAATTGGTTATGTCGTTTTGTTGTTTACGCGATCACTAGTTCATCGTTGAGTGAATGGGAGTCATTATGGATCTCGGATCCCGCTGATGATTATTGATCTGAGAGGAGTCTCAATCATGTCCATTTTATTCACGAACCGTAGGGTGACACACTTAAGGTTCATCGATGCATTTGAGTGGATACGAAACACCGGAGAAAAATATGGACAAGATAGGATCGCTTTGAGTATCGCCGGAATAGTTTCGGATATCGGAATAGTTAAAGGGGGTATATGTTAATGGTTGTTAATTAAAAGAATTAACAAATATTAAATCTGAAATAAAATTGTTTATGGGAGAAAACCTTTCATGTTCTTGAGTGGGGTTTTAATGGAAATCAAAGTGGTTAATTTGTGAGTGGAGTGATCACTCACATGAAGAGAGGAGGGCAAGGGCAGCCCCCATGCGCCGGCCACCCCACCCCTTGGCATGCCTCCTCCTCCTCCTATAAAAGGGAGGAGGAGCTCCTCTCTTTGGTGTTCATCCATGACCCTTTGGTTGGTCCATTCTCCCTCCTCCTCGCCGATCCGCTTTTCGAGCCGTGGCTTAAGCGAAGCGCTGCTGAAATTATTTCTTCACCACTACCACCACTAAGTCGTAGTGTTGTTGGAGTTTTCCGGGATCCACTACTTCCGCTGCCCGCTGAACGAGGGATTGGAGGTCATCGTTGATCCGCACGTGTGACCAAGCACGGAGCGCCGCCGCTTGTGGCGCCATCTTCGCGACTTTGAAGTCGGGAGTGTACCTCTACATCAACCACGTTTGTTTGCGGGAACGTTATTCCCGCTTTCGGTCTACGAGGGTGAGTCCTTCAAACCGCTTACTTGCATCTCCTAGATATGATCTTGGTGTTTGGTTGCAATCGTAGGAAAAATTTTTGTTTTCCATGCTACGAAACCCTTCAAAGGGTATCGAGCCGTGTCTATGCGTAGATGTTTTGTACGGTTTAAAACACATGTGGATGTGGGCGTTGATGATCATGTTATTGCATACTGCGTGTATTTTGGATCATGGTGGCATAGTGGGATTTGAAGCGGCCCGGACTAACCTTACATGTCCTCGCACTTGAGACTTGTTCCACGCTCGACATGCAACTAGTATTGCATAAGTGGCTTTATGGGTGTCGATTTCTCCCACTATAGTCATGATCTAATTTACAACGGTTTGCTAATAATGTTTTTATCACCGTTGTGGTTCTTGTTCGTAGGTAAGAATAGTTTTTCCTAGAAAGCCCAAAACCACGTAAAATATGCAAAAATAAATTAGAGGCGTCTAACTTGTTTTTGCAGGGCTTGTGATGTGATATGGTCATTGATACAAAGATTGTTGTATGAAATGAAATTTATTGTAAATTTAAACAACCGGCAGGAGCCATTTGGTTGTTTTTCTTTTATGGCCTGCGTGCTAAATATATGTCCATGTGATATATTGTAATGGAGGAAGACAATCAAGATGGCAGCATCATGGACCTTGGTGCCATGCCGGTGGAATGATGGAGATCATACCATGTCGCACAAGATGGAGATCAAGTGCTGAAAGGACCATATCATATCACTTTATTCATGCATGTGATGTTAATCCTTTTATGCATCTTATTTTGCTTGATTATGATCACGTCGATAGCACTATAAGATGATCCCTCCAAATTAATATCAAGATAATAATGTGTTCTTCCATAGTATGCACCGTTAAGAAAGTTCGCTGCTTCAAGCACCACGTGATGATCGGGTGTGATAGACTCTACGTTCGCATACAACGGGTGTAAGCCAGATTTACACATGCAAATACTTTGGTTCTACTTGGCGAGCCTAGCATGTACAGACATGGCCTCTGAACACGAACCGAAAGGTAAAGCATGAGTCATATGGATGATATGATGAACATATTGATGTTCGCCTTTGAAACTATGCCGTCTCACGTGATGATCGGTTTCGGTATAGTGAATTTGGTTCATGTAATCACTAAAAATGACTAGAGGGATGTTGTTTTTGAGTGGGAGTTCTCGTATTAATTTTGAATTAACATTGAACTTAATCTATTATGAACTTAGTCTAAATAACTTTGCAAATATGTTGTAGATGGCACCCTATTTTCAATTTCAATCTGTTCATGGAGAAAGAGAAACTAGCCACCAATGGTAGCAACTTTACCAATGGGCCCTTAACCTCGAGGATTCTCCTCGCCACGCTCAAAGGAGCTATGTGCTAGAAGCACCGCTAGGTGACCCGCCCGCTGATGATGCCCCCGAGGAGGAGAAAAATGTTTTCTTGACTCGCAAGGAGGACCACAGTTTAGTTCAATGCGGCATTTTGTATGGCCTTGAGCCTGAGCTGCGAAAACGTTTCGAGCACAGCAATGCTTTTGATACAATGAGGGAGTTGAAAATGATCTTCGACACCCATGCCGCAGTAGAGAGTTATGAAGCTTCAGAAAAGTTCTTTAGCTGCATGATGGAGGAAAACAGCTCCGTTAGTGAGCACGTACTCAAAATGTCTGGGTACGCCGATAAACTCATAGCTTTGGGAATAACGATCCCCATTGAGCTAGGAATTCATCGTGTTCTCCAGTCTCTGCCACCAAGCTACAAGAGCTTTGTGATGAACTACAACATGCAGGGCATGAAGAAGTCTCTCCTGAACTTGTCAATGCTAAAAGCTGAAGTGGAGATCAAGAAGGAACATCAAGTGTTGATGGTCCAAAAGACTATCAGTTTCAAGAAGAAAGGTAAGTCTAAGGGAAACTTCAAGAAGAAGGGCAAGTCTGTTGCTACATCTGAGAAGAAGACCAAGGCTGGCCCTAAGTCAGATACTGAATGTTTTTATTGCAAGGGCACTGGGCACTGAAGCGCAATCGCCCAAAATATCTGGGCCGATAAGAAGGACGGAAAAGTTAGCAAAGGTATATATGATATACATGTTATTGATGTGTACCTTACTAGTACTCGCAGTAGTGCCTGGTATTTGATACCGGTTCGGTTGCTAACATATGTAACTCAAACAGGAGCTAAGGAATAAGCGACAACTAGCAAGGGATGAGGTAATGATGCGGCGTCGGCAATGGATCAAAAGTTGATGTGATCGCCGTCGGACGCTACCTATCCAATTACCATCGGATTAGTTATAAACCTAAATAATTGTTATTTAGTGCCTGCGTTGAGCATGAACATCATATCCGGATCTTGTTTAATGCGAGACGGTTATTCATTCAAGTCCGAGAACAATGGTTGTTCAATTTATATGAATAATATCTTTTATGGTCATGCACCGAAAAGAATGGTTTGTTTATTTTGAATCTTGATAATAGTACACATGTTCATAATGTGAATGCCAAAAGAATTAAGTTGAATGATGATATTGCTGCATATATGTGGCATTGCCGCTTATGTCATATTGGTGTTAAACGCATGAAGAAGCTCCATTCGATGGACTACTAGAATCACTTGATTATGAATCGTTTGAGACATGTGAACCATGCCTCATGGGCAAGATGACTAGAACCCCGCTTTCCGGTACAATGGAGCGGGCAACCGACTTATTGGAAATCATACATACCGATGTGTGTGGTCCAATGAGTGTGTCGGTAGCGTGGTGGATATCGTTACTTACGTTACTTTCACGGATGATTTGAGTAGATATGGATATATTTACTTAATGAAACACAAGTCTGAAACATTTGAAAAGTTCAAAGAATTTCAGAGTGAAGTAGAAAATCATCGTAACAAAAGATCAAATTTCTACGATCCGATCGTGGAGGAGAGTATCTTAGTTACGAGTTTGGCACACACATGAAACAATGTGGAATAGTTTCACAACTCACTCCGCTGGAACACCACAACAGAATGGTGTATCCGAGCCGCCGTAATCGTACTTTATTGGATATGGTTCGATCTATGATGTCCCTTACAGATTTGCCACTTTCATTTTGGGGTCATGCACTAGAAACAACTGCATTCACTTTAAATAGGGCACCATCTAAATCCGTTGAAATGACACCGTATGAATTATGGTTTGGCAACAAACCTAAGCTGTCATTTCTAAAAGTTTGGGGATGCGATGTTTATGTGAAGAAACTTCAACCTGATAAACTCGAACCCAAAGCGGAAAAATGCGTCTTCATAGGATACCCTAAAGAAACAATTGGGTACACCTTCTATCACAGATCCGAGGGCAAGGTTTTCGTTGCCAAGAATGGATCCTTTTTTGGAAAAAGAGTTTCTCTCGAAAGGTGTGAGTAGTAGGAAGGTAGAACTCGACGAGGTTGTTGAACCTTCTCTTCATGGAATGGCAAGTGCAGCAGCACTAAGTTGTTTCGGAGTTGACTTCACCAAATGAAGAGGGAACTAATGATAAGGATCATGAAACTCCGAAGAGAACACTACCGCACCTCGCAGGTCAACAAGAGCGCATATCGCTTCCTCGACTTTTATGTTCCTACTATGAATGTCATGGTAGTTGAGAATAATGACCCCGCGACGTATGATGAAGCGATGATGAGCCCAGATTCCGACAAATGGCTAGAAGCCATGAAATCGAAATGGGATCCATGTATGAAAACCAAGTATGGACTTTGGTGGACCTACCCAATGACCGTAAGGCCGTTGAGAACAAATGGATTTTCAAAAGAAAATAGACGCCGATGGTAATGTGACCGTCTATAAAGCTCGACTTGTCGCAAAGGGTTTTCGACAAATTCAAGGAGTTGACTACGATGAGACTTTCTCACCCGTAGCGATGCTAAAGTCTGTTAGGATTATGTTAGCAATTGCTGCATTTTTCGATTATGAAATCTGGCAGATGGATGTCAAAGCTGCGTTCCTTAATGGAAACATTGAGGAAGAGTTGTATATGATACAACCCAAAGGTTTTGTTGATCCTAAGGATGCTAATAAGGTATGCAAACTTCAGCGATCCATTTATGGTGAAGCAAGCATCACGAAGTTGGAATCTCCGCTTTGATGAGGTAATCAAAGGTTTTGGATTTGTCCAAACTTACGGAGAATCTTGTGTTTACAAGAAAGTGAGTGGGAGCTCTATAGCATTTACGATATTATATGTGGATGACATATTGTTGATAGGAAATGATATAGAACTTTTGAAAAGTGTAAAAGATTACTTAAACAAGAAGTTTTCAATGAAGGACCTTGGTGAAGCGGCATATATTTTAGGCATCAAAATCTATAGAGATAGATCGAGACGCTTAATTGGGCTATCACAAAGTACATATCTTGACAAGATTCTAAAGAAGTTTAGAATGGACGAAAGTAAGAAAGGGTTCTTACCTATGATGCAAGGCAAGACGTTGAGTAAGACTCAGAGTCCAGCTACAAAGCAGAAGATAGAGAAGTAATGAATAAGATTCCTATGCTTCACCATAGGCTCTATCATGTATGCTATGTTGTGTACAAGACCGGATGTGGCACATGCTATTAGTTTGACTAGCGTGTACTACCGATCCAGGTTTTGAACACTGACGGCGGTCAAGAATATCTTTAAGTACTTAAGAAGAACTAAGGATATGTTTCTCATATATGGTGGTGAAGAAGAGCTCGTCGCAAAGTGTTACGCCGACGCTTAGCTTTGACAATCGATCCGGATGACTCTAAGTCTCAATCCGGGTACATTTTTGAAATGAATGGAGGAGCAGTGAGTGGAGAAGTTCCAAGCAACTGTGGTGGCAGGATCTTCAACAGAGGCGGAATATATTCTTTGCTTGAGCGTAGCAGAAGCGGTTTGGATGAAGATGTTCATATCCGAACTAGGTGTGGTTCCGAAAAGTGCGTTGGACCCGATGGTTATCTATTGTGACAACAATGGTGCCATAGCCAATGCTAAAGAACCAAGGTCACACAAGAATTCCAAACATATTAAGCGTCGGTTTCACTCCATCCGTGAACATGTCAAGGATGGCGATATAAAGATTTGCAAAGTGCACACGGATCTGAATGTGGCGGACTCGTTGACTAAAGCTCTCCCAAGGGCAAAACATGATCAACACGAGAACTCAATGGGTGTTAGAATCATCACAATGTAATCTAGATTATTGACTCTAGTGCAAGTGGGAGATCAAGGGAATATGCCCGAGAGGCAATAATAAATTGTTTATTATCATATTCCATGTTTATAATAGATGTTTATTTCTCATGCTAAAATTGTATTAATCGAAACGTTAATACATGTGTGTTTAATAAACAAAAGGTTCCTAGTAAAGCCTCTTTAAACTAGCTCGTTGATTAACCGATGATCAAGGTTTCACGATCATGAACATTGGATGTTATTAATAACGGGGTCATGTCATTAGAAGAATGATGTGATGAACACACACCCAAGTTGGTATAGCAAATACGATCAAGTCATTTAGTTTGTTCTTTGTATCAAACACATTCGAAATAGCTCTTTTCCTTAGACCATGAGATGATGTCAATCACTAATTCGGAAGAGTACTTTGATGACATCAAACGTCACTCCGTAACACGGTGACTATAAAGATGGATTTGGGTACTATGAAAGTATTAGTTGAGGCTCATGCATCAAGAGTGGGATTTGTCCATCCGGATGACGGAGAGATATACTGGGCCCTCTCGGTGATATCACATTGACATCGCTTGCAAGCATGTGACTAGGTCACAAGAATGTTATATCACGGAACGAGTAAAGAGTACTTGTCGGTAACGGATCGAACTAGGTATAGTTGATAATGATGATCGGATCCGGACAAGTAAAATATCGTGAGACAAAAGGAATTGGTTATGTCGTTTTACGGTTTACGCGATCACTAGTTCATCGTTGAGTGAATGGGAGTCATTATGGATCTCCGATCCCGCCGATGATTATTGATCCGAGAGGAGTCTCAATCATGTCCATTTTATTCACGAACCGTAGGGTGACACACTTAAGGTTCATCGATGCATTTGAGTGGATACGAAACAGGAGAAAAATATGGACAAGATAGTGGATCGCTTTGAGTATCGCCGGAATAGTTTCGGGATATCGGAATAGTTAAAGGGGGTATATGTTAATGTTTGTTAATTAAAAGAATTAACAAATATTAAATCTGAAATAAAAATGTTTATGGGAGAAAACCTTTCATTTTCTTGAGTGGGGTTTTAATGGAAATCAAAGTGGTTAATTTGTGAGTGGAGAGATCACTCACATGAAGAGAGGGAGGGCAAGGGGCAGCCCCCCATGCGCCGGCCACCCTACCCCTTGGCATGCCTCCTCCTCCTCCTATAAAAGGGAGGGAGGAGCTCCTCTATTTGGTGTTCATCCATGACCCTTTGGTTGGTCCATTCTCCCTCCTCCTCGCCGATCCGCTTTTCGAGCCGTGGCTTGCCGAAGCGCCGCTGAAATTATTTCTTCACCACTACCACCACTAAGCTGTAGTGTTGTTGGAGTTATCCGGGGATCCACTACTTCCGCTGCCCAGCTGGAACGAGGGAGTGGAGGTCATCGTTGATCCGTACGTGTGACCAAGTACGGAGGCGCCGCCGCTTGTGGCGCCATCTTCGCGACTTTGAAGTCGGGAGTGTACCTCTACATCAACCACGTTTGTTTGCGGGAACGTTATTCCCGCTTTCGGTCTACGAGGGTGAGTCCTTCTGAAACCGTTTACTTGCATCTCCTAGATATGATCTTGGTGTTTGGTTGCAATCGTAGGAAAAATTTTTGTTTTCCATGCTACGAAACCCTTCAAAAACGCCTGGCATCCAACGTTGTAGGGGGAGTAGCGTCGCTCACCAGCCCCTCGACCCTGAGACGAGGTCGAGGAGTACGAGTCTACGATCTCCCAGGAGTCAGAGGGGGAAGCCCCCTGTTGACCAGTAGGTATCTGGGGGTTGGGGCGCCGCTGCGCGCGTTCACGGTGCCTCCTAAGAACGTGGCGTAGGTCGCCGTCGTGCTGGAGCCGCCTCTCGTCCAGGCTTGCTCTCAGATCCTCGCGATCTCCCCTTGACTCGGGGGGACCGCGAGAAGAAGTGGAATCACGTGCATGTCCCCCTGTGCCGGAGGGGGCTGCAACCAGGACTCCCTTCCCCTTGTCCCGGCCCTTGACGCAGGGAGGAGTTGTTGTGTGGCGGCTGGAACCCTGCGCATCGGTCGCGCGCGCTCCTTGCCGCCACGTGCCGGAAGCCCCCGGCTGGGTTGCCGCCTCAACCTGCTGTTGAGCGGCATCGACCAGGCGGGCGATATCCCGCAGCCATGGAGTGGCTGGGGTGTCGCCCCCTAGCGGAACTGGAGGATGATCGAGGAGTAGCCGAGCCGCATGAAGGCTCCGCGTGGGAGTATCGTCCCCCAACATCAAACGCCGTTGGACGGGCTGGCCCCCGGGCGCGAGAGCCATACGTGCCCCTCCCACGGTGGAGGGACCCGGCTGGCCCGGCTCCTTTCCCGGGCGCCGGGACCGGCTACGGGCGCTGCTCTCCTCGGGTAGATTGCTGCGCTTGGAGTGCGACTCCGCCATGCAGACAATCGTCCCTACTTCTTCTAAGCTTCGAAAAGGAAACGGACGGAACAGGGCAATCTAACCACCAAGAGCCCCTACCTGGTGTGCCACTATCGGCGTTCTAGCCAACAGGCACCTTCGGATCGGGTGCTTATGAGGTTCAGACGGGGGGCTTTCGGGGCAATCGCCGGAGGAAAAAGGTCGGAGTGCAGTGGAAGCTTGCGAGAAGGGGGACGCTAGGGTTTACTCAGGTTCGGGCCCTCCGAAGAGTAACAGCCCTAGTCCTGCTTTTCTTGTAATTGCTTGTGTTGAGGGACCTGAACTGGAATCCGAACCCCTTCTCCCATGCACCCCAGCTCCCTTTTATAGTCGGGCCGGCTGCGCGCATGGGTTACAATAGTCCTAGAATACTCATTACACTGTCACAGAGCATTTAATGCGCCTGTAACTATCCTTATATCACATTTAATGCCTGTCATAGCCGTCGTATCCCTGCCTCGGGCCCTGCGCCTGCCAACGCAGCCCGTTCCGTCAGGGGGAGGGGTGCCGTCGTGACGTCACCCGTCATCAATGCACGCCTGGGGAACGCGCGCCGCCATACTGTAGCCTCTACGCCTTGCATTTAATGCGCACGATTCGCATTAAATGCCCTTGATCCTGGCACTGCAGCCTTGGGGGTGGTGCGCCAGTGGCGTGGTCTGTACGCCACCTGTCCATTGGGCGACCACCTTACTGAGTGCCCAGTGGTGCGACCTGATCACCACCTGTCCACTGGGCGACCACCTTCTTGGCGCCCGGTGGCGTGGCTCGATCGCCACTCGCCCACCGGGCGCCCACCTTCTTGGCGCCCAGTGACGTGGCCTGATCGCCACCTGTCCACTGGGCGTCCACCTTACTGAGCGCCTAGTGACGTGGCCTGATTGCCACCTATCCACTGGGCGACCACCTTGTGGCCTTACTGCTCGCCGTAGCGGTGGGGCCCGGGCGCGCCCTGCTCGCCCGGCGACCGTATTTATTGCGGGGGAGTGGGTACCCTGGTGTAGAATACGCCGACACTGTGGACCGAATGGATAGAGTTCGCCATTGCTACTGGATCTCAGAATTTCTCTCTTGCTGTGAAGATCCTTAATTGAAAAACCAAAGGGATCAAACTCAATAGAACAAGCATTATCAGAAGTAAATTGGCGTACAGAGATGAGATTTTTTATCAAGTTGGGAGTGTGTAGAACAGGAGATAGAATAAATTTGGTTTGTGGCGTGGATAAATGTACTGTGCCAGTGCCTAGAATGGGAATTGTGGATCCATTGCCAACTATAATGCGAGAATAATTGGGCTTTGAAGATGAACAATAGTCATGCATAATACTTGAGTCACCTGACATGTGTGCGCTGGCTCCAGTATCCATGTACCAATCATTCTGCTAAGGCTGTTGGGGAAGTGACGTAGCCTGGAGCGCCTGAAGAAGACCGGACGTGTCGAAGGATGGTGGCGCAGTGGGAGCGAATTGAGTGTCGGGTTGGATCAGGCCCGCGTTGTACGCCTGACCGGCCGGAGGACGGTTGCCGAGGATGCCTGGACCGGTGGTGCCAGTCCAAGGTGCGCGCCATGGAGAGCCGAAGGCCAGCCAGGATGCCACCCACGGAGGGAGTTGCTGCAGCCAGGCCGGGGGTGGCTGTTGCTGTCCACGGGCATTGAAGTTGTTGGAGTTGGTGCCGCGTCCGCCGCCACGGCCACGTCCCCGGCCACGGTATCCGCCGCGAACACGACTGCGGGGTGAAAACGAGTTGGGATTGCAGCCGGCTTCCTGGCGCGGCTGAGTGGTCTCGCCGGAGCCAGATGAGGAGTGGGAGGCGGCTAGGGCCGTCTCGGACTTGTTGGTTGGAGAGGAGGCGAGCGTGTTCTCGGCGACGATGAGCTGATCATGAGCTTCCATGAACGTTGGGAAGACGGGCATGGACGGTAGCATCTGGCGCAGGACATGGTACTTGGAGTGAAGCCCTCGGATCAACTGATGAACGAGAGCGCGATCTTTGACAGGCTGGTCACAATTTGCCAAGCCATCTGCAAGTGTCTTGAGGCGGTGACAATAGGTAACCGCAGTAAGATCACCCTGCTGAAGGTTGTGGAGCTCTTGCTCGAGTTGAACAGCGCGGCTGGAACGATTGCCGAGGAAGTGGTCGCCGATTTTGGTCCATACGGAGCGCATGGTGTTATCATCATCCATGACCATGTCAAGGAGGTCATCTGCGAGGGTGGCGTGCAACCACATGAGAACTGTGAGGTCCTCCTGGAGCCACGTCGCGTCGTTCGGGTGCGACGGGGTGCCGTCGATATGATGACGCAAACTGAAGTGGCCAAGGACGACGTGGAAGAGGCGTCGCCAGCGACGATAGGCTGTGGACGTCATGTCGAGGCGAATGTTGACGAGGCTGGTGATGTTGACAGCCTGGGCGACACCGGCGAGTGTGGATTGGGCAACGCATGAGGAGGAGGAGGAGAGAGTGCCGGAGCTGGAAGAGCTCAACGTTGCGGAAGAACCCCTGCATTTATAGAATTGCTAGGTTGGATGAGAGGGTATGAGGAAAAGTTAGGTATTTTGGGGAAGGGAAGGGAATGGAGAAGGGAATCTGTTGGAGTGCTTTGCTGGGAAGGGAATGGAATCTGGGAAGGGAATCCCTTTAGGGGCTGGGAAGGGAATGAAACCCTGGGAAACGGTTGGAGATGGTCTTAGAATTGACGGCCATAAAAGCAAAAAAAAAGAGATTAAATCGAAAAGAGGAACAAGAGATGCAGATTTAACATAGAAAACCCTTGTGAAAAAAAATCATGGACGCCGATCGGCAAAATCTCACTATTTCCTTGAGTGTTACAAAATGCAGGGGATTACAATCTCTCTCAGAGCATCTCCAAGAGAGAGCCCTAAAAATAGGCCTTAAACTTTAATTTAGAACCCCAACTATTTAGGGCCCTGTTTATTTTGGCTTAGGCTTCTTGGCTTTTGGTTTAAAGCTAGCTTTTTGGTTTAATGAGCTTTTAAGCCATCTGCTTTTAAACCAAGACATGCTGTTTGGTATCCTGACTTTTTAATGGGTTAGATGATATAGCTTATAGATGGAAAGTCTAAAATACCCTAAATGAGATGGGGGAGGAATTCTCGATTTATATACAATGGTATTTGGTGGGTAATTTTGGAGACTTTTAGTGGCAAAGAGTTATTTTATTCAAAAAAAGCCCAAAAAAGCTCCTCTTGTTGGGCTTTTAGCTTATAGTTATACAGGAGCTTTAGATTTTTTTAAAGCCCGGCTTAAAGGCCAGTCGTTTGTTTCGGCTTCGGCTTTTTGGCTTTTAAACTGGTAAAAAAGTTGAAACAAATAGGGCTAGATTTAGGGCTTCAACGAAATATTCACTCCAGCAATTAGGCTCTAAAACCCAACGAAGGTAGGGCTCAATCACAGAGTTGCTAGATATAGCTACTCTCCTAGGTGCTCTAAAACAATTTGCTAAATTTTAACAATTTAGGGTCTTTGCTGGAGTTAGTCTTTTCCCCAAAAACCTTATAATTCAAATTAAGACCATATTTAAGGCCCCTCTTGGAGATGCTCTTAACCCTTTTCTGCAGCTTACAAGAAGGCATATATAACAATCCATAACGCGGGGGACTGGGGCTTCACCCCCCGCGCGTCTTCAGCAGGGTGACTTGATGGGCCAGTCTGGATTCCGTTCGAACGCTCTGGCCCAAACCTCCTATCGACGGCTCTCCACTACGCTCCACCAAACTCGATCTTTTAAATTTGAATCATATATCAACAGCCTAAGAGCATCTCCAAGAAAGATTCCTAAAAAGGAGCCCTAAACTTCAATATATGACCCTAACTAATTAGATTTAAGGCTCCAAAGAAATATTCACTCCAGCAATTAGGCCTTAAAACCCAACTACCATCTAATTAGACAGGGCCGAATCACAGAGTTGCTAATTGCTAAATATAGCTACTCGCCTAGGGGTCCTAAAACAATTTCTAAATTTTAACAATTTAAGGTTTTTACTAAAATTGATTTTTTTTTTCTAAAAACCCTATAATTAAATTAAAGCCATATTTAAAACCCCTCTTAAAATGCTCTAACCATCTCCCCGAGCGCCGTCGTCGCAACCTTTGTCGTTGTTTCATCGGTCTGACCGTCCGAGGCTTGTTGATCTCCTGCGAGCGAGGTTTCTTGTGGATGTCCCGCCGCTTGGCCGGGGACGCTCGTCTGAGAGGCCGCTTATGGATGTTCAGCCTCTCGCACGACGGCGGCCGGTCTGGGCTCTTGCTGCTGCCACGTTGCCGCTCTGCCGGCGCCGACGTGCAGATCCTGCTCGGGCTCTTGACGTTTCTGCTGTCCCAGCGCTCGCCCTTTTTTGGGGACAGTATAAAGCTTTTAAGAATGTGTTTTTTTATCTCTCCATCTATTTATTCTAGAGAAGTTCATACATTTTTTAAGTTTTCAGTTGTAATGTGAAGTAAATGTTATACCTACTATAGATATTTGTGAGGTTTTGTGATGTTTCAATTTTGAGTTCTGAATTGTTGTATCAAATTTTGGAATGGCTAATCAGTTGTAGCATTAGTTCACATGTTTGATTATGCAAACTCTCCTCAAAATTGCAAACACCATCTTTGTTAACTCCCCTTAAAATTTATTTTGGTCATGCATAGTGATTCAACTATTTGGTTGAGTTGAAAAACCAAAATGACGATGAAAATGGCAATCCATCATTCTTCCCAATTCTGTTTCGACCAACCAATCTGAAAGGCCATGTTTTCCAATTTCAGATTGAAGGCTTGAAGCTAAGTAACCAGAATCTCTCTAATTCACTAATCTCTTTCTAATTTCAAGTAGGAATCTCTTCCATAATTATTTTGGTGCGTATAGTTGCAAATCAATACAGCTCAATTTCCTTTGACATACTCCATATGTAAATTGCCAAATATTGAGTATTGACATGTCTTCTTCTCTTGCCCTGTGGCTGTAGTACTTGCTTTTTCAGTGTCCTTGGCTAGCCAAGCCTTAACTAATTCAGACCTGCCAATCTGCCATAGTATGGACAGTTAATTTTCAGTAAAACCAATTTTACTTATTTGACTGTTTCTGATTCTTCATTTTGGCGATGACTACCAATCTGCAAATATACCACCAGAATTATTTTTCTGCGTTATCGAGTACTCTTTAAGAAGCTAATGCTTATCCAGCCCCCGGTGTCTTCTTTTTTTGCAAATGTAGCCCACGTGGGTGGATTCACAAATTTGGTCCCCTCCCTCACTACGAAAGGCGTAGTAGGGTGACATGTGTCCCCCCGCTGCACCCAGGGAGTGCGGAAATCAGCGTGCTGTGTCCGGCGAGCATGGAAGTTGACAGAGCTCGGCCGACCGGAGGAGGTTAACGCGGTCCACCGCGGCAAGGTAGCTTTCGGGCTACCTAAGTGCGGTAGCGAGCTCTTGCCACGCTCGTGCGCGCGTACTCCTGTGCTTGGTCACCCTGCCGCGGCGCCGGTCGGCTTCCACGCTCTCGGCGCGGCAAGGGACAAATGTCGTCTGCCACGTCTTTCGTGGTGGAGGAGTGGACCAAATTTGCAAATCTATGCACAGGATGCTAGATTTGCAGAAAAACGAGGTGCCGGGGGCTAGAAAAGCAATGGATTCACTCCTTAACAATCTGTATTATGCACTATATATAACAGATAAAAACTAGACAATATAAGGAGTTCTCTATCTTAACTACTTAAATACATAGTAGTGGTACATGATAAACCTAAAGCACATATTTGGAAGGGGCACGTATAAATAATCCGGATCATTTATTTATACGGAAAATTTTGGTGGGCACATCTAAATAAATCACAAGTCATGAATTAACTTATCCGATTTACTGTTTAGTGACTCCATTTTATTGCTTCTGCTACAAAATCAGTACTTGGATCATTGACAGAGAGGGTGAATCAGTTGTCCATTGAAAATGACAACGACTTGGTAAGTCCATTAGGTCATGTAATGCAGTCGTTTAAAAAGATGCTTTGCAACATAAAAAAACTGATTTTTCTTGTCACATAGGATAGCTAGGGTGCTTATTTTAAAGCATCGATGCTTAATTAAGCGTACGTGCTTATGTCACATACTTAGCAGGTGCTTATGTGTATATAAGTATCCAAAAAATAATGTTTGTATTGGAGGTCTGGACTTTTAATTACATGCTTCATAATATGGTATTGTTTCTCTCTTTAAGCATCTATTTAAGCATTTTGCATTGGACATATGGCCTTAGTAGTTGGTTTGTAATTAACAGAAGGGTGTACCTTTTAAAGGAAGGATGGCTACAAGAGCTTATTATAGTCACTGGCAACATAATTACCGGCTTAGCCATGCAGCATAATGGAATGGTTATATAGTAGTTTTGCAACAATCGGTAGGCATTTAGTTGTATCTCCACATATATTCCAATATTCTGAAGCTATGGACTCCAGATGTTCTACTATGAATTTCGTTTTGAGAAGTACAATTAGCAATTTAATATAACTACACAGGATCAGGTGAGTGAAGCAGTAATGACCATGAGGATACGTTAACAAAAATAGCTGTCACGGGTTTTAAAGCATGTAATATTTTTTTGAGAGTGACTAGGGAACGGTATACCGTTGCAACGGTATAGCCATGAAACTTATGAAACTTATCAGTTTCAGTGTTGGTTTCATGAGTTTCAGTGTTTAGTTTCATCAGTTTCATGTTTTATCAGTTTTTAGTGCTAAGTTTCATGAGTTTCAGTGCAAAAAATCATAAGTTTCATGAGTTTCAGAGGTATACCGTTGCAACGGTATACCGTTTTTTAGTTTTTCTGTATTTTTTTTTATCCATAGCAACACACATGCATTTTTAATCATAGTATTTCTATGGATTACCTACATGGGTCCAGGAATCAAGAGAGCTTGATACCTCAATTATGTTTTTTTTGACACTTCGTCTTGAGGAGTACTAACTGAAGTTGGCTATTTTGGTAGTTTCGTACATCTTTATGTACACTACTACAGAACCAGCTTCTAGAAGCGGTTCGGAACCACAACCGCTTCTAGGCAACCGGTTGTGATACCTCGAAGGGTATCATAAGCGGTTCTAGGAACCGCTTGTGGTGGTGCGACACCAAGCGGTAAAAGGCAGTAATAATATCGTGGGAACGGGATTCGAACCCACGACCAGCACTCCATCCTCGTGACTCGCCTCATCCATCTAGCCAACCCACCCACGCGTGCTCTCTGATAGAGTAGGGCACGCATTCCTTTTATTATTTCTAAAATTGTACTTCTACAAACGGTTCGTGACACGAACCCCTTCTAAAGCTTTAGAAGCGGTTGGGGACACGAACCGCTTGTAAAGATCTTTAGAAGGGGTTCGTGCCGCGAACCGCTTCTAAAGGTGGGGCTTTAGAAGGGGTTCGTGCCACGAACCGCTTCTAGAGATCCCCTCCGGCCTGTTGCCACGAACCGCTTCTGGTGCGAGCATTACAACCGGTTCGCATCAAACCGTTTCTAATAGGCCGGTTGTGATGCCCGATTTTG
Source organism: Rhipidocladum racemiflorum (assembly GCA_036346355.1). NCBI lineage: Eukaryota > Viridiplantae > Streptophyta > Magnoliopsida > Poales > Poaceae > Rhipidocladum > Rhipidocladum racemiflorum. Next base: position 4,745,534 of record CM070590.1, on the reverse strand, counting down.
TAGTAGTGGTAACAACTCAGTGCGTATAAATTAAAATGGAAGTAATTTGAGATGATGAATTGAACTATTCGTTTGTTCTCACATGATCGATCTGCATGTGTGCGTTATTCCGTAGCAACGCACGGGTACTCAGCTAGTTCTAGAAGAAGAAGAAAAATAAACCACTGCAGATGGAACCAGAGCACGCAACCGATAAACAAGCCCACATTATACCGGCCCATAGGTAACAAGTTTCCGTGTGTTCACCAGCAAGCCCAACGATATGCCCGTTCCAATCGGGCGAAAGCACGTCGCGGCTTGACGCTTTCGAATACGACGAGACGGTACACAAAAATGAAGCTGTATTCAGCTCTCTACAGAACGAGCAGAACTAGAACGGTATACCGATGTAACGATACATCTGAGTTTCGTTAGTTTCAGTGATGAGTTTCATATGATTTCATGAGTTCCAGTGTTTAGTTTCACGAGTTTCATGTTTCATCAGTTTTAGTGCTAAGTTCTATGAGTTTCAGTGTAAAAATTTCACGAGTTTCAATGGTGTACCGTTACAACGGTATACCGTAGAATAGTATTTCTGCTACAGAACACGACTCCGAGGTTTTTTTCGTTACAGCAAAGACACACGTACACGCACGTCATCACACACGCAAGTACAACCCCTTGTACTTGTCTGGCAGAACTCCAGATCCAGCTCCACCTCAGAACTGAAACTTATAGACTAAAATAAAGTGACTTAAGTTTATAATTTTATTCTAAAATATAAACAAGATGACCCACATAAACACTCTTAATATACATACAGCTTCAGCTCTACGAATCTGGTGAAGCTAGGAATACCTAGCTCCACCAACTCTACGAATTTGGTGGAGCTGGAGTTCTGCTAAACACCCTTTTAGTTTATACCTAAAACTAATAAGTCTATATCCAATCCAGACCTAAATAAAGACTTGGACTAAGGTCCAAGCCATTTACATGTACAATATTCATGTACATGTGACAAGAACTAACACATAATACGTGCAATACTGCGATTTAGTAGAAAAACATAAGATTCAAGATTGGCCAATCTGGTCTAGATCTGATTTAAGTAGCTATGGATCCAAAATGAATCTAATATATTTGCAGTTTTGAACCGACTTGATTTAAAAAAATCTAGACCGATCCAAATCCATTATCACTCCTAAAAACACCTGCGTGTGTAATAGGTAGGCACTATGATTTAAACACCGGTAGATAGAGCTAATACTCAAGAGGTGTTTCTCTGATTCTGAGTTTTTAGCTTCCTGGTTCTCAATAAACGCATCGCATTGCATTGCTTACACCGAACTGATCGAGTTGATCCAAGCACGTTAAATCTCTGAGCTAAGGGAGACCGAGCTTAGCACGGTTGGTTGGCAGCCTGGTTGGTTCGCGTTCGCGTTCGAGCTAAGTGCAAAAGCAAGGGATGCGTGCGTGTGGGGGAGAGTATCCCCTGACGTTGTGTACTCTGACGTTGAGTCACTGACATGTGGACCCTACGTGTTGTTAGGCCCACATATCAGTGACTCAACGTCAGACAATCGACGTCAGAGGATCTCAACGCTGCGTGTGGGTGTATAGAGTGCGTATATATGTGCGTTTATAGATCACGGTTATTCTCCTTCTGCTCTAGATGTTAGAGTTCTTGGCCAATTTTTTTTTAAAAAAAATCTCTGATATGATCTAAGCTTTTGCACTGCATCTACACCGGGTTGGATATGAATACAGCCTAGAAAACCGTTAAATTTCAACTCGAGACCTAGCGACACTTCACCTCCTTCTCAAGGAACTTGGGTGAATGCGCCAGCAGGTGTACAATCAAATTTGTGGCCATGCCCCAATAGTAGTACCAGAACTAAAGTCGATTAATTCGAAACTGAAATCGTCGGCAGTAGTGATCAGCGAGTTCCAGTCGATGGCCGCAGCGTCTTCGGATCCATCGACGTCGACGACCGGCCCCCGATATCCAGACGAGGCGCCGTCATGAGGGTTGCCGTCTTGCCCGGTGCTCACGACGGCATCGTCGGCGAGGTTTGTGTTCGCGGCCGTCGCCGACGACGGTACGTGCAGCTGGTGCGCCGCTTGATCGTGGCCGGCCGGATTGAGGGGCCGACGATCGAAGGATCGCATTGTCCCTGTGCTGATGTACACCCGGCAAACGCTGAATTCGTTCCTCAGCTGCGTGGATCGATGCATATTAACGATGGCGATTAATGCATGCGCGCGCGGCGCGAGAGGTGAAAAGTTGAGATCATATACGTACGTACGTACCCTGAGGGGCGCCATTGCTGGCGCGGCGGCGGCATCAGCGTCGTCGGCGACGGCCTTGTACTCGTTCATCTTCCACCTGGTCTTGATCCCCGCGGGCGCGCGGCCCTGGTAGAAGACCATGGTCCTCTTCACCCCGACCACCCTGTTGGCCGAGGAGGAGAAGACGCAGGACGGCGACCCCGTGGCCTTCCAGTACCCCGACGGCGTGGTCCGGGCCGGCCTGCCGCCGTGCACCTCCCGCTCCGCCCGCGGGCAGAAGAAGAACCACTGCTCCGTGTCACGCACGCTCGCCTCCCCCGCCATCGCTGCAGTGCACCACACATGCATTAATTCATCACATGCCCACATCTTAATTATTACCGAAGGAAAACGAAGAAGATGCATGCGCCAGCCATTGGCAGCCTCAGTGAACTCACGACGGAGGTCGGAAGGATGGTGGCTGTAGACGTCGACGACGGGGATGACACGCTCGATCTGGGGCCTCGTGCTGGCGAGGCGGTGGCGGAGGTAGAAGCTGAGCAGCTCCTCCTCCGTCGGGTAGAACCGGAACCCCGGTGTGCCGAACGGATCACTGCTACCGCTACTACTAGCTGCCATCATCGACGTCCCAACGATCCAGATCTGCCTCTTTCTTCACCACCTTCGACTGCAACTCAGCTCACTCACGCGTGTATATGTGCAAGTTGGGATTAATTCTATCTTTCTTAGATGCTCCTCTGGTTGGTGTTCGATCTCAACGTACGTGGTGCACCAAACATAGCAGCAATGGTGTATGTGCATATATCTCTGGATCATCTATGTCTAGGTTATATATATAGATCCAGCAGCTGCTAGAAGATGGAGTTAATTACTTGGTGCTTGGATCAAGCCTGAGATCGAGAAGAAGGGAGGCAAAGCTTGAATGGTTTCCGAGAAGTTACACGACACACAAGCCAGGTCATGCGCTTTTTTTCTTGGAAAGCTGTAGGTCATGGTTGACCTGGACCAGAGAACAGGACACCAGCATAGCTAGTCTTTCTACTCATTGATAGTTACGCTAGTACGTGTCAGCCTCATTTATATACTCCCGGAAATAAATTTTATGTGCTTGCAGCACCATTCCGATTCGTGTCACCTGTCCCCCTCCGTTTATAAATAATAATTATTATTATTATAATAATAATAATAATTATTATTATTATTATTATTATTATTATTATTATAGGTTTTTTCTTTTATCAAGGTATATTTACAAAAGAATGTATTAATCTTTTTTATTATATATTTGAATGGTGTGTCTTACTTTAATCTATAATAGTAAATGATATTGTAAATAACCAAATGGAAAGAGTATACAAGAAAAAATGATATCTTGAAATGTAGAATGATATATATTTAAAAATAAAATTTAATAACTAGAATGGTACGTATTTAAAATTTAAATTTAAAAATTAGAATGATATGGAACGGAGCGAGTATATATCTTACCGGTATTAAGATCGGGAGGAAGGGTCTCCTGAGGACTGCCCCACGTGGCTCCTTGCGTTTTTGCAAGAAGCCCCCTCCGTTTCTCCGAATTACGGAAAATGCGTCTAGGTCTATTTTTTCTCCGGAAAAAAAAACGCAAAATTATTTATTGTCTATTTTTTCTCTGGAAAAAATGTACTTCTTTTCCGTCTCGGTCTTTAAGATTTCTCGAGTCTCCAGAAATTTTAAAAATACGTCTAGATCTATTTTTTCTCCGAAAAAAAAACACAAAATTATTTTTGATTCACGCACAGCGTGCACCGCGCTTATGGACCTAGTATTACTGACGTATGGCTGCCTCTCTCGCTCTCCTCGTTGCCTTGCATTAATTGCATGTAGAGGTGGGCACTTGGGCCGGGCTCTTTTGGGCCGACCCGAAGCACGATGGGATGGCCCGGTGTAAAGCCCGGCACGCAACTGTAGCACGGGCCGTGCCGGGCCTGAGAACCGGGCACGATGGGTGGCACGACCCGGCACGATCGTTTGGGCCGGGCCAGTGCCGGCACGGCACGAACGGACATGAAATCACGGATTAAGATCTAAAAGTTGGCAGATATTGTTGATTCAGGGCATCTTTAAGCATTGCATTTATGTTTGATATTTTGTTAATGTGATTAGTCTCTTTTGTAATTAAAATAGGTAGTTTAGTAGTAGTGATGTGTTTTATTTCTCTGCTCGTCACAATAGTGAAAATGGGTCGGACCTGGGCCGGCACGGCACGAAGCGTAAATGGGCCGAGGTTGGGCTCGCCAAAGACGAGTCGGACCGGCACGGTGGACACGATGGGCCGTCGTGGCACAGCACGGTTTCGGCCCGAAGTACGATGGACCCGGACCGGACCGGCACGGCACGACACGACACCCACCTCTAATTGCATGGGACGACGAGCGCTGGGTTCTGGTAGCGAGCACGAAACAAGGTCGATCTCATTGTGGAACGGAGAATCCTTTTATGAACGCATAGTGCCTGTAGAATATTTCTACGCGTAATATATTATATAGAAATAAATCTTAGATAGAACTTTTCTAACGTATGATATCTAGCAATTAATAACCCATTCAATTAGTTCTTTCCCTCTTATCTTATCTCATCTCATCTCCTTTCCTTCCTTCCTCTCAAATAGGTTATTTCTTGTACGAGACATAGCTTTAACCTCTATTTCTTAACTCTTTTTCTACGTCAGATTTGATTATACATAGTACTCTATACAAACTGCTGACAAAAGTTTATCAGAGTGTCCTAACGGCTGGCTAACGCACCTACATTGAGTATATGTGTTGGTTTTATGTTAGGGTGTGTTTAGTTGGTGGAACGAGGTTGAATAGGATGGTTTTAATTAACCAATCAAACATATGAATGATTTTTTTTCTTGAATCATCTTATATATGTACCACTTGGTATAAGCAATCAAACATACATCCTTAATACCATCTTTATATTGTCGTTCGTATTTTAAAAGGCCAATATGGTTAAGGCACTCTCATGGTATTAATTTACGGTGTGTTTAGTTGGTTGGATAAAGTTGAATGGAATGGGATGGTCTTGTACCATTTAGTTCCATTGTTTTAGCATCTAACATCTACAGGGAATATTTTTTAAATTTGTATCCAACCATCCAGGATGGGATGATTCTATTTAACCAACCAATCACAAAGATGATTTTTTTTCTTAAACTATCTCATATATATATCACTTGGTACAAGTAGCCAAACACACCTTTAAAAATATGTAATTCTGCATTAATTGCACGTAATTCTTCCCAAATAAATATCTCTTCTCCCAAATAGTTGCTGGATTGAATCTAATTTTTCGCCCCCTTCAAATTCAGAAACAGTGTTTACAATTAACCAGGGATGCCTTAAATTGTCTACATCCGTATCCAGTACTGCTAACAAATTAGAGACACACATGCATGCAGGGGAAACAAATTATATGCAACGGTGTTATATATCGCAGTCTCGCTGTGTCAATCTCCATGCAAATTTATCGATCTCTAAGCACTTTAATGCCCTTTAATCCTTGTCACTCAATTGTTTTTTGCACGGAGATTAACACAGCGGAACACATAGCGCCAATTCATACGATGTTGTACAGACCACGGTATATAACGCCGTTGCATAGAAATTTATTTTCGCATGCGGGACCGGCTACCATAACGAACAAACAAACAGCATTGACTAGCTGCACTTGCGTCAAGCTTGTCAGGAGACCAGGTTCTAGTATTTTCGAAGTGACGTACGGCACTCGCCAGCAGTTTCTTAATGCTAAATTAATATCGAGGAAAAGAAGACCAACAAGCAAGCGTCGACATTTTAGTCAATGGCTGGCTAGGGTATTTATAATACAAAAATATGCTAATATATATATTACTCTTTCCGTTTAAATTTATAAGGCTTATTTTTTAAATGATCTTGTTCATAAATATAAAGCATATTCCATATTTCAGTACAAAATTAATGTGATGTTCCCTATATACCCCTAATAAATATCAATCTTTACCTAATATTCTTCACATGCATGCATTGAATATAGTGCTTAGTGATAATAATTAGGGGTAATCCAATCATTTTCAATACCTGTTTGATCTATGCATTAGGAAGAAATAGATCTTATAAACTTGAATGGAAGGAGTAGTGTTTAAAGAGATATTACAGCTACATCATTAATCGCCCATGTAAAAGTTATTTGCTTCAGTGCAAACATATATTTTGTAGGTGCTTAGATGCTATATTATTTATTAATCACACACATGTGTGTGTGTATATAGTTACACATATGCACATGCTAAGCATTGGAGTTTAATTAATCATCGATGTTTTAAAATAAACACATTATCTATCCTACGTGGTAAGAAAAATTAGTTTTTCATTGCTTAGTGTTGAGATATAGTTGGATTCTGAGTCCTAGTTGTTCAAATGCTTGGACTTTATCTCGTTATGGACTAATCTGAATCTATCGCTAATGGATTTTTACTATAAATACAGTATCTTATTGTACAAGACAATCAATTTAATAAAGAGAATATCTAGTTTTTGCCTCCATACACCGTATATGCTCACATTGTTTGTTTTTACTGTACTTCGATGTATTATATTTAATCAATCTAACAACACTAAGCAGCTGTACATGCTCTAACACACGAATCCCTCTGCTCGGTTTGTTGGTACTGACGAGCGCATCAAAAGTAAAGTAATTTATCTACTGCGTTGGTGGTCGGTGAGTTACCAAACGATTGATAACGATCGAGATAAACAAAAAACATTATTTTGTGTTTGAATTTTGAGTTAGACAACAACTCGAATTGGTGGATTACTTCTGTGGGTTTTTCTCAGCAAAATTTTTTTTTGAGGATAGAATTTGATGCAATTTGAGAAGTCATGAACCCATGACAGACGATTAATCTTAGAGAGGTGCTTCTATGCTTTCCCTTCTAATACAAGTTGCACAAATCTTGAAGCAAACGAAGGGGTAAGTAATCCTCATCTACCCTTCATTCATGCTTTAATATTTGTGCAGCTTTAAGAAGGAAGAGCATAGAAGCACTTCTCTTAATCTTATGATATCACACTGCCAGACTTGCCCATTGTTTTAAGCAACACTCAAAGCAACTATATTATACAAGATTTTTTACCATCCTTTTGACGTGCCATGAGGTATCATCAAATTACTCTTAAACTCTTGATGCCTATTGGTATCTCCACTCTTTAAACCGTGGGTATCTCTTGGTATTAGCTGGATGGATAGCTTGGTACCTTCCAAAGATAATAAAAACTAAGGCTTCTTACTACCATTAGGAGGTAACAAAATTTATATTAAGATAGTACCAAGAGATACTAGAAATTGATACCTCCATCTTTTTTTTCTTTTTCTTTTTATCTTGGTATACTGTGTTAGTGTAAATTTTAGTACATTTTGGAGGACGGTAAAAGGACGTAAATCTATAATATATTCTCAAACCCTTCCTAATCACGGAAGCGCGTTTCCTGATTACAGCGGGAGCTTTTTGAAAGTAGAGGTAGCACTCATCGATTTGATTAACAAAACCGAGGTTACACTCACCAACAAAACAGACAAAAAGGAAAAGAAGCGTGCCGCTCAGGATCTGAGCAATTTCGACCGGCGCCTAACAAAAGGTAAAAGCTAGAAAGCCTAGAATAGAGTATACATTCGACAATCCGGCTGCCATACCAGGGAAATTTTTTTGAAATATACAACACGAAAATACAAAATATCAAAAATATACAACACAAAAAAAATTGCAGGAATGACGTGGTGGCCGTCACGCCGCACGGCGGTAGCCCTGCCACACCGCACGGCGGCAGCCAGGTGTCGCCCGCCCGTCGCATTGAATTGTAAGTTTTCCTTTTTTTTGTTTTTTATCTGATTTTTCGACCGGATCTGATTTTTCGGCCGAGAGAAATGCGCGCGAGGGGCGGGAGATGACCTGGCTGCCTCCACGCCGCACGGCGGCAGCCAGGCTGGGCACAGGGGCACGGCGCTGCGAGTACAAGACGGGCGCGTGAGGAGGCGCCACTGGTCGCTGTCAGGCGCGGCGGCGTGGCACTGTGGCTACCGCCGCCCAAATGTGGCGGCCGCCAAATCACTCCTGCTATTTTTTTTAGATGTTGTATATTTTTGCAATTTTGTATTTGCCTGTTGTGTATTTGAGCATTTTTTCCGCCATACCAGAACACCGAAAATAGAGATAAGTTTTACGGTGTATTATACTAGCAGTATATAGTAAATAGTAGAAATCATATCTGGTTGTTGATTTATTTAAAGGTATTTCTATTATTCTACTATAAAAAAATATAAAAATATATTATTTAATTTGATCTATTAGATCAAAATAAATAAGCATAAATATTGAATCTAGTGTACCTCGATAGACTTGACGTCACAGGACCACCGTCCTGATTTTGCTTGAACCCTTTACTCAGCATGTGGCGGTCTTCCACCCTTTTCTGCAAAAGCAACCAGTAGTCAAGCCATGAGTACAAAGAAAACACCAGAACAGCTGGGTCTTCACCCGCACCTAGACTTCAAATTTTGTTTTAAGATTTTATCTTGGCATCTTCCATATCTGATATTTCGGCGAGATCTTATTATTTTGAATGAAATCTAAATGAAATCTAAAAGGCAAAATTTAAATCTGGTTCTTGTTTGACCAAGATTTCTGAGATCTCGCTGAGATTTTTTTAACTGAACAAAAATTAATCCAAAAATCATCAAATTTTTTTGAAATTTTCATCCGACATAGAAAACGACGTGAAGAATCCAATCCGGTCAAATTTTGCTCAGATTTTGATCAAATATACCGAGATCTCGCCGAGATTTTATGTTACTGTAGCACTTTGAATGTTTTTTTTAGAGTTTTTTTTTAATTTCACCAGGATTTAATTTCGCGAAATCTCGACAAGATTTCATTCCCTAGCCCCACCCGATCCAATGGCTCTAGGTATCCAAAGGGTTCCATCCAACCGCATCTACCATGCATGATCTGCTACCGGACCTCTATACATGTCACGATCCTCTCACCATGGATCCGGATGAGCCTTCTCCTTGGTACTCACCTAGTGGCGTAGCACGATGAAAATCGAGGGTGTGCTTAGAAAAACTACGTTAAATTGTCACAAATGTAGTTTCGTGCTCTTATGCATTCTAAACTCATACGTGAATAGAAAAGAAGTAAAGTAAAAAAAGGGGATATATATGCGATGATGATACCTCGCTAATGGACAGAGCACTCCAATACATGTAAACATACTTCCAATGAGTAGCAATCTATCATCATCAAAATTGGCAAAGTTAGAGATCCAATAGTAAATTGTTAATGATCATGAGCATTAAGCTAAACAAAGGGTACCAATAAAATACAACTAGATAGTCTAGATTATTGTAAAACCTATCACTACACAAAATACAGCTAGAAAGTTTATTGTCTAATTGTCTATGAAATACATTGATACATCAAATTTTCAACAAGAGGAAATAATAAAGAAGTAAAGAACAATTAATACCATTAATCAAAATATTTAATACCAAACTTATCCACATCACACTGCCAACCGCCTCACCCCTAGGCTCGAGCCTCAAGTTTCCCCACGCAGCCGCCAGGTTGTGCCTCCTCATGCCATCCGTCGCCCTCGACTAGAGCTTGGTGCCTTGGCGGCCATGCATTTTCTTGCATGCCATGACTTCCAAATCGCTCGCCACTAGGGTTTCACCATTCTTGGGATCAACCACCTCAAGGTTGCATGCAAGAGTTGCACCACCATTGAAACCTAGCCGTCCTTCTCCATCTCTGCCGTGCGTACGGTGCTAGCAACCCGGCGCTCAACATTCCAACCCCGGACATGTGGATACCGATAGAGACGTTGCTCTAGTGCAGTGCTGCACGAGGACGACTGTTTGGACCGATCAAGGAGTTAACTAGATCGATCCAGAAGCCAAAGGATCAACTTGCTGCTCGGCTACCGCTCAGACCGATCGCACTATTCGACTACACCAGGACGCGCGGCATTGATCTGCTTCGACATGTTCTTCCATTATACTATGCATATAGTGGTAACGATCTGAATCCATGATCATTTACTTACGTGGCGTCTTGGGATCGATAGAATTTTTCTAATTTACTCTAGTGTAGCCTACCATAACCCTTCATACCCGGTACCTGTGGTACCACCCCTAACTAGAATTTGCGGCCGAAGTTAGCGGGAGCAGAACACTACAATTTGGTACTTCTGATTATATATATCGATCTCACGCATGCAGTTACGGGGGAAAATCTACCAAGTGAACTTCACACCGATGGTACAATATGACAGTTTGGCAACTCACGCATGAATGCATGCATCCTGCAAGCTGCTCGCCATTACTAAAGTCTTCCATGATAAGGATCCGTTTAGAGGAGCCGTAGCTTTTTTGAAAAGCTACTTTTTGATTTTATGGATTAAAAAGTACCTGTAGCTTTTCATAAGAGATCGTTTAACAAAAAAACTAATTTCTTTCAGCAATAAACTGCAAAAGCAGGTCCAACCCAGCTTTTAGCTTTTAGCTTTTAGGTTCTATATATAATTTCTAGATTGTACCAAAAAAAACTACTTAATAGTTAAACTATTTAACCAGAAAAGCTTGTTAACTTTTTAAAAATCAGAACTGGCTTTAAACCCTCAAACAGCACGCACCTAAATCAGGTTATCATGTACTGCGTGCCGGCAAAAGAGAAGAACCCATCCGTTTCTTGACAGGCACGAGGAATACCGAGAATTGACAGACGCAGCACCACAAAATTTTCTCTGTCGATAAACGTTGACTTGGACTGGAGTCTCTGAGGTTCACTCCAGCCAGTCTGGGCGCTGATCACACCTGACCTGAATGACCAGCGCGACGTGCGTTGACCTGCAGTGCGTGGCGACGTGGTCGGCTCCACCTTTTCCAGCGAGGGAGTCTCTGATGTACCATCAAATCTATTACTCCTCCAGTTTGGTAATAGATGTCGTTTTGGACATCGACATGGTCTTTAAAACACAACTTTGACCGCTAATTTTTATTATAATATATTTATAAAACCCAATAAAATTATAATATTATGAAAGTACTTCTCGAGACAAGTCTACACATATAATTTTCATATATCCAATTTAAATATTTAAAAATATATCGATAGTCAAAGTTTTAGAAGTTTGACCATCACTGTGTCCAAAACGACATCTATTATCAAACTGGAGGGAGTATTATATATTATCAAATCAGGAGCAAAAGGAGGCATCAAGTTCGCTTCGAGGGGCTGAAAATTTCTACGTTAACAAAAAGGAGAGAGAGAAATCTAGCTGCCCATCTAACGGATCTAAGTAATAATTTTTTTTATAAATTCAAAATAAAAAATATTTTTTTAGCAATTTGATTTTCATACGAACTTTAAAGCAAAAGAGACATTCGGAATAAAAATTAAATAGAAATTAGTAGTTAGATCTGCATACGAATTCCAATTAAAAGTGAAATTCAGAATAAAAACTAGCTAGTTTTATATATGGATTAAGCTTTTGATATTTCTCGGAGCTAGGCTAGCTAGCTCAATAAATGGCTTGCTATTTCCAAGGATGATAATAAGTATGCAACAAAGCTACACAACACGCAAAACAATCGCATTCCATTATTTGTTGGTGCGTGTACTACTCTTTTCACCACAGGAGGGCGCTAGCATTGCAGCTGCATGCAATGTAGGGGGCCGGACAAACGGAGATAATACATCGAGAATAATTGGTCAGGGCAAACAAAGAAAATACTTGGCCATGTCCAATCCTTGTGCCAACATATAGTAGTTGCAAGTTGCAACCAGGGTTAAAAATATCGAATTCGAAAAAACCTTGTGAAAAACAAAATTCACAAATCGGCAATATCACATCGAAAACCGATCGAAAATCATCAAAAATTAAAGAGTTTCAAAATCAAAATTTTTGAACAATTTTTTTTTAAAAAAAACGACGGTTTTCATGGAAAAATCGACCGACCGTCTGAACTTTTTTGCGGTCGACTTTTTGAGTGGTTTTCAGCAATTTTCGACCGGTTTACGTTATATAAATTTTTTTGAATTTTTGAATTTTAAATTTGGACCGATTTACCAACGGTTTTATAAGTCGAGCCCAGTTGATACAGCTGAAAATCGTAAAAATTGAGTGATTTTCGACGATTTTTGCAGCACCACCATGCAAAGGGACTCAGATCAGCGTTATCGAAAATATATATACGCAGGATGCCATCTGTATTTTCATGTGTTCTGATATTCTGAATTACTGATGCCTCAGCTTTGGATGATTGCATAGCTGGATCATTGATTCCTGAACAACGTCAGAGCCCTGGCTAGTTACTTGATCGGTCGATATTGAGCTAAGGATTCAAATTTCGTACCCCTCTGAGATTCAAAATCCCAGCCGGGTAAAAAATTAAAAAAAAAAATCGGATTTCTCGGTGAGATCTTGGTGATTTCGGCCAAAATTTGGTGTTTTTTTTTGTCGGGTTTTAATTTTTGTGCATTGGATTTGATTGTATTTAGGGTCAAAATCATCCACAAATTTTTTTTTTAAAAAAAATTAACATATTTTTGACCATTTTTTTGTCAGTTCAATTTGTCGGTTAGGACTGTCCGAATTTTTTAAAATTTCTCAAGATTAATCATCATCTGAAAATTTTATGGATGTGTTAGGACCATTCACAAAAAATTTCAAAATTTTCTAAAGTAGTTTGAACTATTTTTCATTCAGGTAAAATTTGTCAGTCCGTCTTTAGTAGCACTATTTGAATTTTGGAACATTCCTAAAGATTGATCCACCTTCTGCCATTCGACATAAATAACTACTCCACCGTCAATTTCAACACCAAATTTAGAAAATACATGCAAAACTTCAACTCTACACTGTAAACTTTCTGAATACGTAGCATCAGTTCCTTTGCTGGGATAACAAGAATACTGTAAACTTTCTGAATATAACTCGACAAATCTCAAAATTAGGATCATTTCACTCCACCTCAGAACAACAGGTTTAATAGAAGATGTACTAGTTGTCCACATAGACCCCAAGTATCAAGACGGTTACAATTCAACATGTCCTAATGAGGTATTATTTATATAATACATAAGAATATATAGAAAACTTTTCAAAAACTTGAAATTACCACTATTAGATTTTCAAAAACTTCATTTGTTACATTTGAAAAATCAAAAACAAACTTTACATAAGTTTTATCACGACTTGACCACTGTTAGATTTTCTAAAAATTCCTCATGCATGATCATCATCTGAAATTTTTATGAGAATATTAGTGATGTGTCAGGACCATTAAAAAAAATACAAAATTTTTTGACGTGTTTTGGACCGTTTTTCGGTCGGTTCAATGTGGACCGAGATCTCGGATTTCCCGGTTGAAAAAAAAAACGGGTTTGAAATTTGGTTTTTGTATTTCGTCCGAATTTCATCCGAAATTTCCGAATCTCACCGAGATTTCGGATTTCGGCCACCTCCGAGATCTAACCCAAAACGAGATTTAAAACCTCGTATTGAGCTGCATAAGAAACACCTGGAAGTTGCCATAACGATTCAGGGAAAAGACGACCAAACTCTCACACGCAGACAGACAGTCACAGGGTAATGCACTACAACCAAATTAAGTGCCACCGTGTTACCACTAGCACAGGCGCAGCAAGCAGAGCCTGAATCTCTCCATGATCGGTCAGGAGCAGCAAATCCAGCGGAAGACTGACATGAGCAGTTTGAGTCCAAGACGATTAAAGAAAAACCATGCGTGCATGACGATACTATACCAAACACTCTCCAGATCCGATCCGTTGAAGAGTTCATCCAGCCCTGGGTTAGACCAGTCTTTTTCTCTCCACTGACTGCAGAGTGATTGGTCTCCTGGACTCTCTCGACTGAACGCGTACGCACGCACGTCCCGGTCGGCCAACGCTGCATGCTGGCATCTTCAGAGAACGACGCGTTTTTCAGTACACCTCTGCACGCCTGGAAAAAACGCCGAGGCCAGTGTGTTTGGTTGGATGCACCAAGCTGAATGGGATGGGATGATCCTGGATGGGATGGTACCGGTCGGTTCAGCCGAATTCGCCGTATCAAACGATACATCATCTTCAAGGAATATTATAGGAATCTGTACCATCTCATCTCGTACCAGATGGTTCCGTTCAGTTAACCAAATACATGAACGGAATTAAATCTTATACGGAATGGATCGGTTCAACCTGATGCAGCGAACCAAACTCAAACATTCCTTGAATTGGGTTCGTATGGATGCAGCGCAAAGACGCCACATCCATTTCTTGAATTCGACCCAGGAAAGAGACCCTGCGACTGTACAAATACAATTAATGAACACTTGGAATTCTACTACTATCTGGTACACACACCGTACCGGTGCAGAAATCAGAGCCGTCAGCCCGTCACCATCCGGTGGATGGTGGTCTATTGGTCTTTCCTTGTTAACTGTGGCTCTGAGAATGTTGGTTTATGAGATTTTCGTTTTGTTGGAGTGTACTTGTTTTCTTATCACTCTATATTATTGGTGATGTCACGTGTCCTTCTACAGTGTGTCCTTCTACAGTGTCGAAGCTACGGTTTATATTTTTAATTTTTTTTAAAGACGGGCGAACCACATGCAGCCACGTGTCCTTCGGCATTGTCGATTTTTTAAAAAATTAAAGAAATATTTTTAATTTTTTTTAAAAAACAAGTACCTTTCCTTTTCTTTTCTTTTCTTTTTCTCCCTTTTTGGATTTTCCAAAAAATATTCTCTCCCTGTTAAAATCTCTTCCTGTCTCGGTGTTTCCTTTCTACCCGAGCAACGCGCGGGCCCAATGGAGCAACTAGTTTCTATGATGTTACGTTTGATTGATGCATTCTCTTTACAAGATATACTCTTCTCTATTAAGGTAGGGTAAATTGGGAAAGGAATAAAAATGTGTGAGAACTGACAAAAATGAAAATTCCTGAGTGGCATCGTACTAATAATTTCATCATTCTGAGCGGTATTCTCCAAATTGCATGCTTTCTGCCCGGACTGGGCTTTGGATGCAGGAGCAGTGCTGGCCGGCGTTGGGTTTCGACCGAAAAGCCTGGAAGATTAATTAAATGTGGATTTACCACAAGAAAGTGATATGAATAGATTTGTCATCAAAATACTTTTAGATCATTTCACTCTTGATAACATTTCAACCATATTATTAGAAAAAACTAATGGTTAAAGGTGTACACTAGATACCGTGTCCGTATACAAAATGATAAGTAAAAGAGGGAAGTGCGGTAGTAGCATTCCAGCCTCTTGACAACTAAAAGATTTTTTTTTTGAAAACAAGCCGGTGCTTATATTAAAAGAGGAGAAGCGAAGAGTACTAAGTGCAGAAGACTGCACTGAAAAGAAAAGGAAATACAGGGGATAGGGTAAGAGAGGTACAGAAACTAAGGAAGAAAAGAGAAAAGACCAAAACAAAATGTTTGGTTAGACTAGACGAGACAGTAGCTTCTTGACAACTAAAAGATGGATCACCTTTTCGGGGGTCCAAGTTCTCGCTGAACATTCGTTCAAGGTTCCTAACGAACATACAACATCTTCTCAATCCAAGGGTCAATCAGTCAACAGATCAATTGAATTCCATCTCCAGACTTAGAACATCTAGGCATAAGATAGAAAGAAAGGTAACAGTGCGATGCCCTGCCAAACAGAGTCGAGCTGCAAGATGTGAGCGCAATTCAGGCCACAAAATCAGGCGATTTGATTTCGTTCTGGTCTAACACGCACGATTTCATGCCGACAGAAGAAGAAGAAGAAAAAAAAGAGTACATGGTCGTGTGTTCGTACCAACGTTTTAGTAGAAATCTTCAAGGGTCAGGTCAGGTCAGGTTTGAGTACGTAGCATGCATGACTCGACTGGACATCTCTCTCGCTCAACCTCAGGGCTGACTTCAAAGTTCAGACAGTCCACACAACGATTTCAAGACGTTTCAGATCAGTAAACAGATATTACGCCACGTAGACACGAAAGCGCCGAGCTTGCCAGGTAAATAGCAAAGCTGGAATGTGTGTATGGCAAGAGACCAGTCGAGATTCTTCTTACGACAGCGTACATGGTGAAATCAAACATTGGAAACATGGTTAGCCCATGTCCTTTTCGACCTCCATTGATTAGTTCTTCCAGACATCCACCGGAAATTAGCTTAGCCCAAATTCCTGTAGCTTTCTAGGCCTGTAGCTCAGGATGGTAGAACGGCTCCAGAAGGCCTCGCAGCCGTCAAGAAACCTGACATTGGACCTGAGTTCTGAGTTCCAACCATGAACAGCTTCAGGTTTTTCTTTTTAAGCTCCAGAGGACATTCAGATCACACCAAATACATCCAGTGACTGTTATCCTGCTTGCATTGTATCATGAGGATTGGAGCCTTGTCATCTCAGGAGGAATATATTTGTTGTAGTAACATCTCCCGAGTAAATTTTCCACAAACTTCCACACAAGTTGAGGAATGGATTCACGGCATATTCATTGACAAACTGAAACGACAAGAACTTCCTGTGAACCATCTTTACAGCCTACGACACCATAAAGTTCAAAACTCTTTCTAACATATCATACTATCATAGCACTGGACCACAAAAGAGCGTCAGAGCCCATACCACCAGAAGCGCCACAAAGAACAGAAAATTTCGATGATAATTGACAAATGCGTAGATCACATAACCGCAGAGAGTATATCTGGGCCAGCAAGAGCACAACATTTAGTATTCTCCGAATGGGTCTCCAAATTTTCTTTCTGCATGTATTGATTCCCAAATATAATTCAGTCCATGCTGCATAACCACACAATACTATCATCATATCTGATCATCGTCAACGTGATTACAGCAGCAGTAATTATTGTGAACATCAGTGTTGCGCGCTGACAGTCAGATGAAGCTTTACACAGAGAGGTGGATACAGGGAGAAAACCAGAAATATAGGCAATAATGTGTAAATACATCATACATTGGCCAGAACTGCAGGCAACAAAGGTATGGTTATGAAGTAACATATCCCTTTGATATTTTTCCACACATGGCAGTCACATCATTACAAATTGACACCCAAAACTCTGAAATAAAGCAAGCAGTCGGCGATCTATGAGATGTTCTGAAAACACTAAAAGCAAATATGTTTTGTAATGACTTGGGTCATTGAGGAACCACAATCCCCCAGTTTTCTATTCCATGAAGAAATAATATAATGGAAGTAAGTATCATATGCTGTTTATTCTGTGCAATAAAAATATGAGTTGGACTGATTCAAAAAAACAGTATGAGCTGGACATCACATAAGCCCATTAAATAATTTATGGTCATTAGCAGTACATAAAGGAAGACACATTGCATATTCAGAGCAGTTAGAGTCATATAATGTAGAGAGCCCACAGGGCACTCGATGGTCCAATTGTACAACGGAATCAAATAAAGGGAGATCAGTGGACCAAATCTTTAAAGGGATATCAAATTGTTAGACATAATGATAGTGTTACCTTTCAGCAGGCAGAGGGTGAAAGCAATATGTATAAGGTCAGCATCAGTTTATTTTTTACACACAAGCATCAGTTCTATTAACCAAAGTATGGAACCTAACATTGGACTAGAAACAATGCATTTGCATGGTGGGTTGCCTTCTGAAAAAACTGTTCATGTGGTCTTAATATTTCAAGCTAAGTGTAAATCGAGTATAATTCATAGAAGTACAGAAAATAGAACCAATTGCACAGAGATTTGCAGCTTTGATGGGGCATCTATGAAGACGATAAATATAGAATTGACCTTTCGGATAACAAAGCATTGTTTATTTTTGTCTGCAACAACTGATCATTACACAAAATGGCAAATTCACCAAAGATGGCCATGGTATCGTAAGCTATCTCAGTAGCAATGGCTAGTCAAATTCTTGAGTTAATCTCCTGCTAGTAACAATTCAACACAAACCAATCATGCAAGATTCAATTATTTGCTGATGGTACTATTGTTGCCATTAGCAGAAAACTAACAAAGCTTATTGTATCACACACTAGTAATAATTTTTAACACGCAGAAACTTTTTGTCAAATTAGATTTCATCATTAAATTATATCAGATTTTGAAATGACCAAATCGAACAACTTTATTCCAAAGTATATAAGATAGCAAAGACGTGAGCTGTATCTTGATGCATATTATCCAAGGACCTTGTGCAATCGAGGTATCACTGCATTTAAATTAATGGGCCATTTCATTAGTAACAGTGGTAGTACAGTGGTAGCCCTTGTACCTAAACAGAAGAGTGAAAAGGAAATGGAATTCCTTGAAAGAATTGAGGGCAGGAGCAACTTGAAATGGGTGAATACCTTCCTTTCTAGCTGGTCCTGGACAA
This sequence comes from Rhipidocladum racemiflorum, assembly GCA_036346355.1. Lineage (NCBI taxonomy): Eukaryota > Viridiplantae > Streptophyta > Magnoliopsida > Poales > Poaceae > Rhipidocladum > Rhipidocladum racemiflorum. The sequence continues at coordinate 4,726,813 of CM070590.1, read as the reverse complement.
GTCACAACTGCAGATGATTCCATGACAGTACTAGGATGCTATGTAGTGATTCCAAAATTAAATAAATCTGGACAAAGTACAGCAAAAACTGATGTACAGGGTTTCCAAGGAATCTGAAATTATGTTTTAAGATGCATTTGTTCTTATTGAGATGAACTCTGAGAAAGCAAAATTCTTCCTATATCAACTCAAGAGACTTTTTAGTTTTTACCATTCTTGGGAGATACCAAAATATACATTGAGCTAGTACCAAGAAGTATCAAAAGTTTAAATGGTGGAGGTACCAAGAGGTACAAGAGTTTAAGGGTATTTAGTGGTACCTCCCAAGGATGGTAATAACTCTAATCAACTCAGTCTGTTTGACCTGCAAGCTACTTGCCTCCAACCTCCACATGAACACAATCATTGCTTACCAAATAGAACATGAAACAAAGACAACATTCATGTTCACCTCCATGTGAGCTTGTTCAGAATGTATTAACTTGACTCTCTGCTAAAACTAGAATGAGAGACAGAAATGACTACTAACAGCCCTTGTAACAGTTATTGTAACCACTTTTGATAAGCTCCTAACAAGGAGAGGAAGTTTGCACCTTGGAGGCACATAGCACAAATACTTCAAAAACTTTACTCAACTTCCACCACACTGAACTACAATTTCAGCCAATACAATACAAATTGTATTGTTGAGGTGAATTTTCCACACCATTAGCTAGAACTGAAAACATGCTATGGCATTCCTTTAAACTCAATTTCACAATATATCATTAGCAGCAACAGACTAAACACAAGCCTATGAACTTCCTTACTCATAATATTACATAAAAACCTAAATTTAACAACTCCTCACAACCACTATCTCTGCGCCCAAAGCACAACCAACAAAGAAATCAATTTCAGATTTTAGACACCCATTCTCTGCATGAATCACAACAAGAAGCTCGCACCTTCAAGGTGATTAGCACGTAGCTAAACATAAGCATTGAACTGGACATAACCCATAAGAAACAACATTCGTACACCACCCGACCACTAATCCCGCGCCTCCACACCGAAGATCAAAAATTTGACCTTTTGTAGATAATTTTTTTTCACTTTCTGAAGAAACACAGCATACGAATTAAACAAAGTACCAAAATTTCCATATATATGTTTGTGTGATGGAATATAACAGTTATTACGCCGTGATACTCCTCGCTCACTCACCTCACCTCACCTCATTTCTTTTCATCCCTTCTCCTCAGGGGAAGAAATCAAAATAGCCGGAAACACAGAGGACGAAACGAAGGGGGAAAAATAAAAAATAAAAAAGTAACAAATTGATCGCAAAGCGACGAGACGACTCTCCTCCGCCTCTCAGTCGAGGAAGCCGGTGCGGCGCAGGACGGCATTGCGGACGCGGCGGAGGTCGCGACCCTTGAGCGTCCTCCCAGCGCCCTCCAACACCGAGCTGTGCGCCCCGGCGCGCCGCGCGACGATCTCGTGCGGCGGAACCATGGCCTCCCCGTCCCCCCCGCCCACGGGCTGATCCCACCTCCCACTACGCGCCGCGGCCTCCGAAGGTATCCGAACCGGGGCCGACCTCGCCACCGCCAGAGGGGTCAACGCGGCGGTCTCCGGGATGGAGCGGGCCACGGATCGGACGGTGGGGCCCGCGCGCTTCTTCTTCTTCTTCTTCTTGCCCTCCTCGTCGGGTAGCGCGGCGAGGAGACCCGGGGCCGAGGAGGCGGGCCAGAAGACGTCGAGCTCGAGAAGGTCGCCGTCCGCGGCCGCGGCAGCGGCGTGGGCGGGGGTTGGTCTCGGGGGCCGGAAGAGCAGGAGGCGGTCCATCGTGGTGCTCCGGTGATCACCAGTAGGGCGGATCTCCGGCGAGGAGGCGGCGCTCCGGCATCGGAGGTTGGGGCGAGAGGTGGGTAAACTACGCGTGAACGATACCGGCGAGGGGAGGCGGGCGCGGTAGAGTGGTTATAGCAAGGGACGGGGGTTGTTTTCCTATTTTGCATTTTACCCCTTATCTTGTTTCTAAATTTAATAAAATTCCATGCCAAGATTTGTACTAGATGGATTCATGGATCCACAATTAGGCGCTGTGAATGGGTAGCTCTACACCTTGTTTGTGTTAGACAATCTCGCTATCGAATAGTCCGGGGTTGCCTAATAGATCTCAAGTGGAGAATAGACAGGGAGAAAGAGAGACACAATACGATATAACGGCCCGCTTTATTATTCAGATGCCTTCTCTACAACGGGGTGACCCCGCCTTCCTATATAGCTGTTCGCTTAGAGATACAGGAAGAGTCCATATCGGATAATTAATCCGCTTCCTAACAAGATACTAATCCGCTTCCTAACACTCCCTTGGACTTTTCACGCGAGATGCATATGCCTCATTAAAACTCCATAAAACCCAAATGGGGAAAAATAATTGGAGAAAGAGTACATAGCACACGTCATTGGTTGCACGGATTGCCTCATCAAAAACCTTATGTAAGAAAACTTCAATGAAAAACTTACTTAAGGAAAAGAGTACAATCCACCCAAACTTCAATGTTAATCTTCAAGATTTACGCTTGGGTACTCAAACTTCATGTTTGAGATTTATGTAGGAGTATGTGAAAAATCTCTCGAAATCTGCACTTCTCTAAGCCTCATCATCCCGATTCCTCTAATACATCTTTCAAAGGAAGGTGCCGGAGTGACTTAGTGAATAAATCATGTAGATTTTCACACGCATTTAGTATGCAAGATCTTTATCTCGCTCATCTTATGCATTTCATGAGCATAAACGAACTTGGGGTTGATATGCTTTGTAAGGTTACTCTTCACATATCCCATTTGTACTTGTGCAACATGCGCATTATCTTCATAGATAATAGTGGGGGTTTGTTCCATGTTCACCACATGACTTCTCGGATGTGGTGAACCATTCTTTCAAGCCATGCACATTCCCGAGAGGCTTCATACAATGCAATGATTTCCGAGTGGTTAGACGCCTGAGACAAGAGTCCGCTTAGACGATTTCCAAGAAATTGCTGCCCACCGCAAAGGAAACATACTTTGGCCAGACTTTCATGGGTATGTCCATAGGTACCCAAAGATCGGCGTAGCCAACTAAATTCAATTCATTGTTTCTTCAGAAATGTTTAGGTCTTTGCTTTCTTGAAGGTAATCGGAAGATGTCCTTCACCCCTTTCCAATGCCTTTGGTGGGTTCTCGCACTGCATCGCGCTTAGCAAATTCACTGAACGCAATGTCCCTTAGTGCTATTCGCAAGGCACATGAGCGCCCAATTGCACTCAAGTATGGGAATTCCGCCTCCGTGACTTCCTCCTCTTCTCTAGGCCTGTACGGGTCTAGGTCCGCTGGAGTGACTCTTCCGACCATTGGGGTCTTAAGGGTATGCCTTTTCAAAGCCAAATCTCTCCAACACTTTTCGTGTAGGATGCTTGTGTACCAAGATTCCGCCTGGACATGTTCAAGCCGCAAGCCTAAAATGTAACTTGGTTTTACCCAAGTCTTTCATTTCAAACTCAGATTTCAAGTATGTGCATGCTTCTTCAATTTCTTCATCCGTCACAATGATGTTCCAAGTCATCTACATAGACGGAGGTTATATAAAATCCATTCGTGGATCGTTGTATAAAATACACATGGACAATCTCGCTGCTCGTAGCCTTTCTTGCAAAGAAAGTCACTCAAACGATTGTACCACATTCTTCCCGATCGTTTTAGCCCATACAGTGATTTCTCCAATTTCACATCAGAGCAGGTTTCTGTTGCTCGCCTTGGTTCGATAGGGATACCTTCCTGCATTTCTCTATAAATCTCCGAATCCAAGTTTCCATACAAATATGCCGTGACAACATCCATTAGCTTCATTTTCAACTTCAAGTTGGATCGCCATTGAGATCAAGTATCTAAAGGTAATTCCACCCATGACCGGAGAATAGGTTTCTTCATAATCAACCCTAGGACGTTGAGTGAAACTTTGAACAACAAGCCTTGCAAGGGTTGTTGCTCTTTTCATAGATTCTCCTATTATTACAAAATTTATGGCCATTTCGTCATGGGTGCTTGCACTTCTACTTGCTCTTCATTGCTATTTCCCATTCCAGAGCAAGTTCCTTTAGTTTTTCTCCACAATGTGTGCGCATACATTATTTTCATGCTTCTTCCAATGGAAGGTTCAGATCTGAATTGCCTTTTCCACAAAGCTTCTTTCCGTGTCTCAACTGCCCCCTTCTTGCTTTGGGGCATTTTTGTGATTGGCTATGGTAAGTCCTCTTGCCCATTTTTCCCTAGACGCCTCCTCGGTACTTTGGGTTTGAGAAGCCGATTCGTTTCTTTTCTTTGAGGCCTCCGAACAGATGAGGATACCTTCCGCTTTGGTATTTCCACCCCTCTGCATTTCTTCTGGTATATGCGACTTAACTACGCTCTTCAGATCACAAAATGATCAGCAATATTTATAGCAATTCCGCAAATCGATTGTCTTCTTTGACTTCATGATTTGCTTCATTAGTGCGAGAGTCATGCACGGGGATCCCAATGGAATGCCATATGATTTCCCGGCATTTTTCATCCAATGGTTCATTTCTCCTAATGACGGAAAACGATCCTCACAAAGATGCAATTAGCGACCGTCAGATTCAAATCCTCAAATATGGGTTCCAAATACCTGGTTATGGATGCACTTTCATAACTAATGTATATCCTGACTTTGGCGGAGAGGACCCTTTCGGGGCTTTTTGCGGGGTGGTATAGGTACATATACCATACATTCAATTCTTCAAAGTTGACTCAATGCACTAGTTTGCATGTTTGAATGGATGTTGTAGGCCGATTGTCTATAATTGATGAGTGTCAGATACACAGATGCAGTGTCCCCAACAATTGTTGGACAAGTTACAACTCGCAAGAGCGTCTGGCACAATAAACTTAATCCTCTTTATGAGTGCTTCAGCTAGTCCATTTTGGCGTATGGACATGCGTACATGAGTGCTCAATAGTTATTCCAATTGTCAGGCAATAATCATCAAATGCCTTGGAAGTAAATTTGTTGGCATTGTCCATTCGAATGGACTTCACGCGATGATCGGGAAAACATTCTTAATTCCGATGATCCGCGAGAGATCGCCTTTTGCGAATGCATGATTCCTATGTATGCGACCATTTCTGTGAAGCATCAATGAGCACCATAAAGTATCTAAAACGGCCCTAACAATGGCTGAATCGGGTCCTCAAATATCCTCGAATGCGCCCAGAATGCAGGGATTTCATGTTGCACTTTCATAACAGAGGGTCTAGTTATTACTTTCCTGGTGGCACATGCATGGCACACAAAATCTTCGTGATTCGAGAAATTCTTAACATTAATGCCATGACCTTGTGAGTTGTTAACTATATTTCTCATCAATCTAAGACCAGTGATGACCTAATCTACAATGCCATAAAGCAAATAATTCGTGAGCTTCTAAAGACAAATAAAGAAGTATACACTAACGGTGCATTGATTTTCGTAGTACAAACCAGATTCATATGAGGGACATTTTTCTAGTACCATCTTTCCATATTCCGCGGCTTCACAATGCACAAGTGTTCTTTGCCATTTTCTTCATTGGTTTCTACGTGAAACCCATTGGCGCGATATCTTTGAAACTTAAGAGAGTGCGAGTTGATTCAGTGGTACAAGGGGGCCTCTTCAATTACCAAAGTTGTACCCATTGGCAATATAATTGTGGCTCTTCCCGAGCCTATTATATCGCGTATCGCTTCTCGCGATTGTCGTAATCCTTCCAGCGCTTCTTCGTGATCGCCTGGAAGTATTTCGACTCTCTTAAGATGGTATTTGTTGTGCCACTATCAACAATGCATATTTCTCCATTGGGTGCTACACGATTTCTAGATGAAAAGAAAATAATTTAACTGACAGCTGGCAAAGTAATTCAAACATTGCTTGTAAGTAAAGAATACCGGAATAAAGAATAAATAACAATTTTATTCATGAGAAAGTAAAAGTATTACTCTTCGAGAGCTTACAATTATTCAATATTAACTAATCAACCACAATCTAAAAGAGTGCTCACAATGCTATTCATGCACTAAACGGAACTGTAAAGTATGCATTCACTTCGCTTCTATGTTATCCATGTATGTTTTCTTCATTAGCCAAGGGCTTGGTTGCATCATTGATGTCAGGCTGGGTCATGCCAGGATGAAGCATGGGGGTGTCAACTTCCATGACATCATCATTGCCTACTTCGCAAAATGTGCCTCGCCAAAGGCATTTCCTTTGGCCTTCTTCTTGGCCTCGATATGCATTGATCACTTCTTTGGATTTCGGCATATTTTTGACCAATGCTCTGGCGCCGCATTTGAAGCACGCTTGGTTCTGCTGTCCATACGGGTTTGCCCCGCGGCTTTTCCTGTCATTCTTCTTCTTTTGGGCTATGGACTTTCCTTTGGTCCGATGTTTCTTTCCACCCTTCTTGACCCACTTCATGTGGCGGGCTTTCACCTTATAGCCGTTGGCATTGATTTCCTGGCACAATGCTCCTTCCGGTGGGCTGTGAGATTTAAGTTCTTCTGAGAGCTTCGCCTTGTGACTCAAGAACTTGCATAACATCAATCGTTCGCTTATACTCCTTGTATGCGCCCCGACGATAGTCATGCACTGATAGCATTGGGGTGAAAAGTGGAAAGAGTTTTCAATCTTCTCCTCCTCATTGATCTTCTTGCCACATAGGGAGAGATTAGTACAAATTCAGTGCAAGGCGTAATTGTACTGCCATCGCTTTGTAGTCCGCAAACTCGACGCACTCCAATCTTGCGTGCTTGGGGCAAGATTGTGTATTTGAGCTTCTCGAACCGCTCGAGTGCACCATAGCTCAATGCACTTTCTTCACCATGTATTCATTTTTTCAGGTGGTTTGAGAGATGGTGCCTCGAGGAAGTGCAATGCTTGATCGCTCGCTTCGTGAAGAGTGCGCCCTTCTCGAGGACCCTAGCCGATGGCACTGAGCTTCTGCCGCCGAGTACGATCTTCACACTGATGCCCAAGTGAGGTAGTTTTGATTTGCGTGCCAATTCTCGCAAACTCACGATTCTACAATGCCGCATATCCGCATTTTTACAAGATTCCAACATTAGATTAGTAATCTAATAAAGTGTGATTGCATAATTCATAAAATACGGAAAGTAAACTCTCATGAATTTCGTAATTTTTTCTTAGTATTTGGCAATTTTCGTTAATTATACAAGAATTTTCCTCCAGCATCACTTGATATGTAAAATAAATTGCAACATGAATTAAACATGGCATAAGTCTAATTACAACTTATATAATTCTTGTTGGTCGAAACTAAAACAGGTAATGAATATCTTCATCAATTTGACTCTTGGCCAGGTCAACCTGCGCCTTAGGGCTCACATGAGGAGGAGCACTTCCGCTTCCTCGGTGCCAATTAAAGAACCAAGCCTCATGTGTGTTTTCCTAGACAATTGCCAATTGTCTCATATCCGCTTATTCATTACCAAAATCAAATCCCAACCACTCATGTTCTCATTTTATGCCATATGAAATATTCTGAATTTTTCCTAGCACTTTTCATAATATCTGCTAATATCCAAGCAATTTTCATAATTATCAGCATATGTAAAATTTTAATTTCAAGCAAATATCAACATGACTAATTCATAAATTCGTAATAAACAATAATTGCACAATTCTATAAATTCAGAATAGACAATAATTGCACATTCATAAATTCATAAATACGAAATAAATTCTCATGAATTTTCAAGATTCTAGACAGGCAATTATTGCACAAATTCAAGCAAATATTCATAAATGCAGAAAATAAGGCTATGGAAAAATTAAAAATCGAGCCATACAATTTTCCTCTAATTTTCTAGATATTTTCATAATTTTCTCGAATTTTTTTCGCTTTTCGAATTTCTAATGCAATTTATGGAAGAGAAAACAAAACCAGTAAATGAATTAAAGGAATAAACCCGGAGGGCAAGAGGGTCTATTCTCCTCCCCAAGGCGCAACAATAATTCCAATCCGCTTGAAGCCAATCTCGCCCGCTGGCTTCAATCAATGAGTTCTGTCATTTTGGACTTCTAGTCCATACGTATTTGACTCAAAGACCAAGGTTCCTTCAATGCTGGCTGCTGGTTCAAGTCCGATTGGTCCATGCACTGCAGGGGCGACACGGTTGCGCGGAAGAGCTGAGCGCATGGCGCCTTGGCCCGGCGCAATGGCGGGCTTCGAAGTGCAAGTGCTGGGCACGCGGCAGGTGCTGGCAACAATGGGCGAGGCCTCTTCGGCGTGGATCACCGGTTGGACGGCATGACGCTGCTCGCAAAGAAAGGCTGACTTTGGCCAGTAAATTACCTTGGCACAGAAGACGGACGAGCCGCACGCCGGCAGCCCTAAATGGCGGTCAAGGCGCGACAAAGCGTAACGACACGCTACATACATCGCGGCAATGCCTGGCAGATCCGTGGTCGGGCGCGGGTGGCTTCGTGTCGGCCGGTCGAGCGCCTCTCCATCTTGTGGTGGCCGCGAGTCGATTGATTTTTTTTTCAATCGTAGCTTGCGGCTACATCTATGGATTGTTGTAACCTGTAGCTTCATGCTACGTTGGCTAGATGTATGCAGAAAATAGAAACGAGATTCGATTTAATCCCGGTGGCTTCGTGCCAAGGTTCACGGCTTCATGCCGTACGTATCTTCATGCTTTATGTACTGCGGTATATTGTAACAAAGCAGATTCGTAGCTTCATGCCACGTGGATGCAAAAACGAACGAGCGATTAGATTCAATCGTCGTATTCTTACCGATTCTCAATCTATTCTTTGGTAGGCTATCGCGTAGGATAGAGTCGCCAGATTTTCTTCGCAACCAGTGGATGCCGCTTGATGGCGAAGTTGATTGCAGATCGGATCGCGATCAATCGCAGAGTAGACGTCGGCCGTCGCCGCCGATGATCCTTCGCTTGTCTTTCTCACCTTTCAATCTTTCTCCGCAGAGCTTCAGGTCGATAACGTGTTAGACAACCTCGCTATCGAATAGTCCGTTGCCTAATAGATCTCAAGTGGAGAATAGATGTGAGAAAGAGAGACACAATATGGTGAGGAACGGCCTGCTTTTATTATTCTCAGATGCTTCTCTACAATGGGGTGACCCGCCTCCTATATATAAAGGTTTCATTAGAGATAAGGAAGAGTCCATATCTGGATACTTAACTGCTTTCCTAACAGATATTTAATCTGCTTTCCTAACAGTTTGGACTAATCCTTGAATGGGTAGCTCTACAAAAGTCAAAAAAAAATGGAAGCCTAAATAAATAGTTGATTTTTTATCTAAACATTTCTAAAAACTACAAATCTCTGTATTTCGTTTTAAACTAATGCCACTTAAATTAAGTAAAATTACCTACCTCTAACACGTATAAAAGCTTATTGCTTTTAAGCTGTGTAAGTCCAAAAGATAACTTTAACCTACAAGACAAATGTTTAAGCCTAAACAAATAGGGTTTAAGTTTAATATAAATGCTTGTTTTTTTTCAATAGATTAGGTTTACTAATATTTATTTATAAAAATAATCCCAATAATTAATGGCTATTACTCTGTAGAGCACTCTAGATCGGATGTACCGTACCAACTCGACCGAACCAAGGTTAATAATATCCAAATCGAAAAAAAATAGATGGAAAGTCGAAATTCAAAATTTGAAAATATCGAGCCAAAAATCGCTGGAAAATTGTCAGAAACTAAAGGGTTAAGGATTCCAAATTTTTGAAAAAAAAAATCAACAAAATCGAAAACCGATCGGCTTTTACATCTCTGCCAGTTTAAAAGCGAGGCAAGAGATGGGCGATGAAGACGGCGAGGCACAGCGAGCCGCAACCGCGTGACGCACGAGCTCTGCCACGCCCGCGCATGGCCTGGCCTTAGGGATGAAAACAGGTTAGAAATTTCCCACCCGGATCCGGTCGGGACCAAATTTGACTATCCGACCAGATCCAGGACGGGATCCGAATACTTGAATTCAGATCCGGGATTGGATACGGAGTAACCAATATCCAATAAATACAGGACGGTATTCGGATATTTGGATTTTTCCTATTCGGGTATCCAAATTTTTCCTATTTGGATATTCGGATTTTGTATTCGGATATCAGCAAGGCCCAGCCCATTGCATCCCATTTTTTTCGTGGAGAGCCATTTATATTACTCCCTCCGTTTCTTTTTATAAGGCGTATTTGGTTTCGTTAGGACAAGACTTTGACCAACGATTACTTCATTAATATATCATTTATGCAATACAAAATCATAATTATATATAAGAACTTTTGAATACAAATATGCTAATATCAATTTTGTGTCATAAAAATTATATGCTAACAGAGTAATTGTTGGTCAAAGCCTTGTCCTAACGAAACCAAATACGCCTTATAAAAAGAAACGGAGGGAGTAACAATTAGTTGGTTCTATTGATCCTAAAGTAGTATATTCTTTCTATGATGTATACTGGGTTTGATTGATATGTAACTTGCTATTATAGTCATGTGCATGTACGGTTTAATTCAAAATATATTACTCTATATATGCGTGCATTATTCGTATATCTTTATCCGTTTTCGACCCGAATCTGTCCTGTATCCGTATCCCGAATATCCCGGATTCGTATCCATATCTGACTAGTCCGTATCCGGTTCCGAATTCAGGAAAAAAAATATGTTAGGATATGAAAAGAGCAATATCCGCTCGTATCCGACCCGTTTTCACCCTAGGTTGTGTCCCGTCGTCGTGGGCAGAGAGAGGCGAGGACGTGATGGCGTGACGCTGCCAGTGGGGTCCCTGGCTCACGCGCGGCCCATTGTCAACGACGGCGAGCGACGGCATTCCATCGAACATGTTGCACACGCACTGTAGCAGCGTCTGAATCTCCCTTTTTCAGCTTGGTAGTTGAGGCCATCTTCCCAGGGCTTTAATTGATTCAGAAAAATCTGAGAAAATTTGTGGAGGTTGACCAATGAACAAAGTTTTCATTTTCTTTGGTTTCACTCAGTTTCCTATTGTGGTTTTCAATCTAAAAATCCTGCAAGATTGTTGTTTCAGAACACCATTTGAGTTTTTAAGGCCTATTTATTTTGTGCAAAAATTATGAAAAATTCATATTTATTCATCTCAAATATTATAGTATTTTATAAAATTATTTCTCAGGTTATGTTATTTGAAGTTTTCATTAGCTCTTCTAGAATGCTAAAAATTGGAGAAAAGGAATTTAAATGTAGCAATTTAAACTCTAAAGCAAATAATTCCAGCAGAAAATCCAAATGCATTAAAAGCATGCTTAGACACTTTACATTATTTTTACATTTTTATCTAGATGTTACAAGAGTATACCGATTGATAGGTAAACCTAAATGAAGGGAGGTCCGATAAAAATCCTGATCAAGAGAAGAAAATACATCGTTTTTACATTTTTCTCATGATGTTACAGGAGGATACCGATTGGTGGGTAAACCTAAATGAAGGGAGGTCCGATAAAAATCCTGATCAAGAGAAGAAAATACATTGTTTTTACATTTTTCTCATGATGTTACAGGAGGATATTGATTGGTGGATAAACCTAAATGAAGGGAGGTCTGATAAAAATCCTGATCAAGAGAAGGAAACCGTGTCATTAACGATAGGTAATCAGAGCAGTTATGTGTAGAATTGTAAAGACGGTTGTAAAATCTTGCAGGCACAAAGGCGAAGGTACGAGCTATTGGATGAAGGAAAATGTGGCAGGTCAACCCAAGCGGTACCGATGAGCAGGTGTAGTTTGGAGGCGATACAAACCTATAGCATGGAGAGTTATAGGAATAGAAGGTGTGATTAACTAAAATACACAAAAAAAAGGTCTCTTATGTGGAGGGTTTGGATGACCAAGCCTGAACACCGACACACATTACGATGATGTGCATGAACCCCTGTGGTGGGGACACTCCCAAGGGTGGGACGGAAAAAAAATACAAAGCCAACTTAGAGCGAGTTCTTTGATAAACACGATGACTTCAACAGATAAAAGTCAATGTAAAGATTTTTAAATATGGTGATTTGTAGTCTTTTAGGATTTGAAAAGATGTACTAGATAAATCTTAATAAGATTAGGATTCTTAATCCTAATAAGAGTAAGATTTCTATTTGCCTTGGAGGAGAATTAGGGAGACTATATAAATCTAAGAGGTGGTCATGAAGAACTCAAGCAACTCAAAAGTCATAAACCAACTCATCCAAAGCAAAAGGTGCACAAGGAGATTACAGACTATTTTATATTTAGCATTAGATTCTTGTACATGGCAAGAATCCAAAGATTTTAAAAGGTTTGAGAGGTTATGAGAGAGCAACAATCCTTTATATTCTTTTGAGATTGTGATTAAAGAATTTGCGATCGGCTTCGTCAAATCTCTCATCGTGGTTGCTTCAACATTGTTATTTTGGTTCTTTTCTTAAAATTCATCTTCTTCATTCTTGAGACCGTGCACATTCGTGCATTATCTTACAAAAATCTAATCCGATCCGAGAGCTGCTGCGCATAAAAAGGTGAGAACATCTTGCTTAAGAAGCACTTCACCATGCGAGCATTTTCCTCTATTTGAAATTGCCTTTGTTTTCCGGATCATGCAAGCTAGCCTTCCCACTATTCTTTAAACACAACCCTCCAGATAAATTATTTCATAAACCCGCTATAAGATTCGATTCCCCACGATCTCTTTGATTGAAGCAGCAAGTATTAACTACATGTTGTCATCAGATCCGGCCGGCCTCATTCCAGGGAGCCATCAAAACTCTGGGCAGCTCCCAGTTCTGCTGACAAAACACAAACATCTTATCTGAATCCTGGGTAAGAGTGCAAAATCAATGGTGGCTGGCAGCTGAACCAAGCAAAACAATCCCAGGAAAAAGCACATGTTCGAATTTTAACCAGCTTTAATGTCAGGAAAAGCATGGCGACAATAACCAAAGCTTAGCTGGGCTATCTGATGGTGCATGAAGAATGAAAACCACATTCAGATTACCACAGGATAACTGAACACAACAGTCTTTCAAAAACAAAACTGAAATGCTTATGGACGGTAACCACATATCTACAAAAAGATGCCCTCACCGAAGAACAGAACTGAGATGCTTGTGGACGGTTACCGCATATCCATGACGCTTCGACTTAAGGTAGTTCACTGAGATCAGCAGCACTAACAAAATCAATCCATGTAGAACATAGTAAATAACATGTTTTTAAACAGTGAACAGTTGAACACAATGGAAAAAGATTGTGAATCCCACTGCTATTTGAATCATGACCTGGTTGATATATGGTAGGGAATCATACAAATTTTGTGCAGCAACAAGATAAAAACCAGAAATAGTAGTACCCTGAACTATGTTGTCGTACATTGGAAGCACAAAACACGCTCAGACTGAGGTGTGCAAGACAAGCAGAAATGCAAGTAGGAAGCCACACAAGGCGCTCAAATGGCAAGATGGGAAGGAAGGAGGCATAAAAAGCCTCCAATAGCTTTGATCTATCTATCACCATCTTTGCCAGATTCACTGACTGGAATACCTTGTGCTTGACCATGGCATTGAAAACCAAAATGGCAGAGGTCAGAATCTTGACAAATGACAACATCACGAAAATTAGTAAACCGATAAGTAGGATCGGTGACATTTAAGAAGCATACTCCAGAGCTAAGCTGAGCTGCACATGGTTACCTAGCAATCACGGAGAAGGTGCTACTAGTTTCTTTCACTTGATAACATCACTGATTGAGTTGACGGTATCAAGATGGCAGGTCCCGAGTGGATCCATCATGGAGAAGTGTGCAATGCACCCCTGCGCTGAAACGTCATGAGATGAGATGTATGAATGCATCCGGAATATTACCCTCTCGTCTCCAGTGGGGCAGCAAGCTAGAAGAGGCCGCGCTGGCGGGCGAGTGCGAGGAAGTCCGCCACAGGAATCTGCGAGGTGGTTGTGGTGGTGGGGATCATGAGCACGGCCTTGTAGAGAGGATCGAGATCGTCGAGGAGTTGCCCCTGCTTAGGGCTCGGCGTTGGGGTCCTAATCCTGGCGCCTCTGACCTTCCTTGTGCAAACCCTAGGCTTCCGCCGCTGCTTGAAGGCCGCCATGTCGTCGTCGTCGTCGACGTCGACGCCGTCCAGAGGAGGGGCAGGGGTGGTGCGCGGCGCGGGCGACTTGGGCGGAGGAGGCGTCTGGGGCTGGGATTGGGTGAAGGGGAGGGTGCACATGGTGATGGGATCTTGGGTAAGAGCCGGGGTGCTGAAGAGCTCCTCCTCGTGGCCGTCGTCCATGGCGGCGCCGCCGCCGCCGCCGCCGCCGAGGAAGGAGGAGCGGGCGAGCAGGTCCTCCTGGGAGGCGGAGATGTCGCCGCCGCACTCCAGCGCCACCTTTGCCATCATCGACTCGCCGTGGCAGCCGGAGGTGTCGCCGGCCATCGTCTCCTCTGCACGAATTTAGTTTTGCCTGAGATTTTTTTTTTTTTGGTTGAAACGTTCGGATGGAGAATTGGATATTGCAGCAAGCAAATTTGAGGGTAGAGGATTTGGTCTTCCTTGGGCCAGCAAGCAAGCAAGGATCTTCTGGGCTCGGCCTCTCGACTGGTTAGGCCTGCAGCCTAGCCCAGTCCAGCCAACCCAAGCCCAGCCCAGCCCAATCCACATCTTGTTCAACTGGACTCTTGCTTTCGCTTCACGGCGCAGGTTAGGTACTGTGCATTTCTTCCCACTACATCTAATCTCTACTATATAAAGTGAGAGTTTCTTCCCACGTCACATTAATTGTCCTGCTTAATTGCCCTACGCAAGAAACGAAGTGTTGCTTTAATTAGTCAGCTTTTGCAAGAAACGAAGCGTTAAAGATAGATGTTTGATCTTATGAAATGATATTTTTTTTGTTTTTTAATCTTTATTTTTCGTTATCAATTTTGTTTTTCGTAGCAACGCACGGGCATATAACTAGTCTACCTCTATGTCTGTGTCCGTGCAACAAATTCAAATACTATTGCTCCTTATCATACAAGGTCCTATGGAAACGCCGAAGTACTAGTGGTAGCATAGCAGCATGGAGTGCTCCAATGTCTAGCGAAAGGCTTCAATCGCATGCCTCCGTTTGATGTATTGCTTCACAATGTTTATCTTATACTACTTGGGAGCAACTAGGAAGGCTAGCGCGGCGTACGTTGCGCTAGCGATCGGTTAATTGATGCGGGAAAATGCAACTCTTTTTATGAACGAGAAAACCGGGGGGAGGGGGCGCATTTTTTCGGATCTTTTAAGCTTTTTTTTCGTTTTTTTGGGCGTTCTGGAGCAATATCTTTGGGGGGGGGAAGCTTTTCTGATAAAAACGGATCGGAATGGGCAAAATTGACTAAAACGTATTTTTTTGGATTTTTTGTGTATTTTTTTGGCGTTTTTCGAGCCATTTTTTCGGTGAGAAGGTCTTTTTTTGCAAAAAAAAACAGGAGACGTACGCAATTTCGCAAATTTGCAGGGACTTTTTGGCAAAAAAAAACCACCAAAGATACAGACGCAAGGCCACAAGAGCTCTCGCCACGCGTCGCGGCGAGAAAAAAAACGCAGCGCGCGCGTGTGAGGATCGAACCCGCGACGCCCGCGTTGCTTTGCAACGGCATTACCGCTGTGCTACGGCGCCCGCTCGGGCAAACAAACAACGCGTGATCGCCTTTTATGGTCTCGTTCGGCGCAGGGCGACGTGGCAAGATCTCGACCGTCCGACGGCGCGATCAGACGGCCCGGAAACGGAGGTGACGTGGAGGGCTTCCGGAGCTCTCAAACCTCCGGATTGTAATGAAATAATAATATGGAAATATTATTTCCGGCCGACACAATCCGTTGATGTCCATCCGTGATCACGGCAAGACCGGTGGAGCCAGGCTCTCTTGTCTAACATTTAGCAGAGCTCTAGCTCACGGCTTCCTGTTTGGAGCAGGTGGAGCCCTGTCAAGCGACGCAGCTCCGTCGAAAAAGGAATCGGGAGAAGAGTTGGAAGTGAAGTGCATCCCGGTACAAATCGCCGGAGAGACCATTCCAAGAGGTCGCCGCTCCTTGTGAGGAGCGGCTACCCTCGACGCCACTCTACCCGTGGAGCAGTGAGATTATTACCCGCAGATGCAAACGTTGACATTGGATGTTCAGCACGCGCGACTATCGCTGTATCATTATGACAATGTGTTTTAATCCATTAGGGTATGTACAGTGGTATAGATGGTAGCTGTCTATAATATACCTCCATGTCATCTACAGACAGTACTAAAGACAACTTGTACAATAGACTGTCTATATAGCTGTCTGTAATGATCTCTCATATGATTAATAGACTGTTTGTACAATGGTATACACACTATAAAGCTGTCTATAAGGCCGTCTGTTAAATAGTAGACAGTATATTTCTCTTTCTTCCCTCTCTCTCCTCCACATCATCTAAAATCTGATATGGCATACCCTTATAGACAGCTGATATGTACCATTATACATGCCCTTAGCAAGGATGCACGTGCGTCTATTGTCCTTAAAGTATATTTAAATAATTTAGTAATATATATATATATATGTGTGTGTGTGATCATGTATTTAAAAAAATATATCGTTGCAAAACTCAGTTTATGATATTTTATTATTATATATTAAGGAGAGCATATATTTACTCCATTTCCCAATACTTGTCACATGTGATCGAAATTTTCTTCCCCAAATACTTATATAGCAAAACGGTAAATATAGTATAATATAATATTTTTAATTTATATCATCGTCTCTTAATTTTATTATTGCAATGCTTATCTTTTTTTAGGTACTTCTTTTAATACACATCACATTGTTTATATCGGTATAGCTGAGTAAACACCTATAGATGTACCACCATCTTAATCTTCCATTCTATAGAGGTCCACCAAATAAAGAGTCAGAATAGCAAACGTGGCGGTGAGATCTTGCACGCACGGCCTGGCTACGGGCGTGCTCTACATGGACACGGTCTAGATGGGGCCTGGGCGCTTGCCGGCTAGAGGGAAGGCTGCCGAGCAGCCCAGCTCGCGAGAGAGAGGGCAAGAGGGAGCAGTGCTATAAAAGGAAAGCGTATTTTGTTGGGGTACGCCTTTCCACAGCAATTTTGGGTTTCTGAGATATGTGCTTTCCATTTTGGGACTTTAAACGATTTTTTAAAATATGCACTTTATTGCAGCTAGACATTTCTGGAATTTCTAGAACTATCAAATTATCTCTAAATTTTACAAACATTGTTTAGCGTGTTTCTAAGGTGGAACTAATGTTCGTGTAAAATTTTCAATAGTTTAGCAGCCCCATGATTTTCTTATAAATTCTTTTAGTGCATCAGATTTAATGACAAGTGAGGTTTGAGATTTCTCAAAAATAGCAATTTAGCTAAAAAATTCATAAGACTTTTTTGGAGATGCTCTCGAGACTATTCGGAACTTAATTAAATTATTTTCAGACATTGTGCTAATTTGAATTTAGAGTTCAAATTTTAGAAGCAGTAACTAGGAAATAAAAAGTGTTTCCTTTAATTGCCAAAAATTCCAGAAAAGTCAGAAAAATTCTAAAAATTCATAATAAAATCATGAAATATCTTGGAAACTTATTATCTCAATTTTTGGTGCAAAAATTTGGATGCTATATTAAACTTGATAGCCAGAAAACTTCCAAGGTTTATTCCACAACTTTCCACCGTGTGGAAGCTCCAGAACATTAATCTGGAATGTCTAGGGATTAGATAGTAAGTTTTCCGTTGGAAAGAGCTTATTTTTAATAAACCAATGACTTGCGTGTAACTACACAAATCCCTAAGGGCTTTTCTATAAACAAAAAATGTAAGGCCGCTTGGATGCCACCTCGATCAGTTCAGCTTTCACGTCCCATCTACCGATCGACTAGGTTTCTCTGAATGGTTTTGATAATTTTTACTCGGATATTTTTTTTAGCAATCATCTAAATTCCTAATCATTGGATTTATTTTAAGATTGATGTACGTCCCCTGAATTCGAGATGGGTTGCTATGTTTTGACCTTTTGACAGATGTAGACATATATGTGTTTTGATTGTACGATCCAAAATTTAAATATTTTTTAGACAAAAACATCTGGATCGTACCTATACACTTTCTTCTCTAAAGTTCGGTTGGTTCGACCCGCATCACACGTAAACACATACACACAGAGGCAAGTGGCGGAGCTCTTGGCGACCACGAGTGATCAAGCACTCAACTCACGAAAATATAAAAAATAGAACAGGAGATATGATAAACCTTCGTTTTATCCATCCATATATAGTCGAACCTTTCAAACGGGCCCAGCCCATACCCATAAACAATAACGAGGGTTGTCGATGAAACGAATTTGTTAAACAACACAAAACAACCCTCCGTCAGAACCGCATGGGTACTATCATGGGCCCATATGTCGGTCTTGCAGCAGCAGCGCCCACTGCGGGTGCAGTGCAGTGAGCTTTGCACACACCACGCAGGCAGGGTGAGAAAGAGAGAATTATTTTTTAAATAATTTTACAATAATAATACATCGAAAAGAAAAATTACAAAAATACATCTCTGTCGCCATTTAAATTGACGACATGGGCCTGTCGCCAATTCAAATGGCGACAGAGACCTCCAACCCGTCGATTAAATGAATCCACTACAAAATAATCCGTCAACCAAATTCAATCGGCAACAAAACTGGCTCTGTCGCCATTCCAACTGGTGACAAAGCCTCTATAGTCAATTGAAATGACGATATAGACTGTCTATATCGCCATTTCAAATAGCGACAGTGATGTATTTTTATAAAAAAAAAATTCGATGTATTATTTTTATAAAATTATTTTAAAAAATATATTATTTTAAAAAAATTCGAGGAAGAGAGGAGCAGGCGAGCGAGGGGATAGATGGTAGTATGCAACTGCACTACTGCAGCATGGGGCAGCTGCAAGATTGCCACCCGAGGCAGGCATGGGGCAGCCTTGTCCCGTCCTGCCTACTCAAATCAAATTCCTAGCTAGCAACCCCAGGTACCCAGCCAAAAACTCCATGCTTTCCCAGTTCCCACCAGCAGAGTTCGTCGCTTTTTCTAGCCGTCTGACAATCTTTCGTGTGTGTACAAATTTGGCTACTTTTCAAAGGCAATTGCAAAAAAAAAGTCTTTTTTTTAACTACAGAAACGCCGACTAACCGTACATGTTATCGCCGCGTCAGAGATCGTGGCGAAGATACCGCACAGCAGATGTTGGGAAGGAGCACTATAGCTCGGAAGCATTAAGGCACCGTTTCAATAAGCAAAATGCATTAATTAAGTGGTTAATGAAGTGATTAATTAATTAAGTGAGTAATTAATACCACGAAGTTCTTACCAAGCCAAGGGACCTTGGTACCTTCTGCTGTGGTCCTTAAATACGGTAGGTGATATGTATCGGGGCTATTGTTTTCAATTACGTTCAAAAAGAGACCTGGTTTATAAAAAAAAAATACTGGCAAGAGACATGAAAAATGATAAAATCTCAGCACAACACCACCTCCTTAATCACGGTAAACGCTTTTCCTTCTACCCAACTGTAAAATTCTTCCGCCTCTAAATCCGCAGAATGACCTCCTCTCTCAGTTTGGGCACCAGTACCACGATGTGAGGTAGGCAATCTGACCATAAGGATTAAAAGAGCATCTAAATTGTTATTATCTCCATTTATGAATAGATGCCATTCTAGATTCTTTCATTTCTACCGTACACATATACAATATATTATGTATCTTACTCTAGTCCATGATAGTAAATGATATTAAAAATAGTTAACAAAATATAGAAAAAAATATTTCAAAAATCATTCGAAATTGTAGAGTTATATATATTTAGAAACAAAATTTAAAGCTAAACTAACGTGTATTCGATTTCGGCAAGGGAGCGAGCAAACAGCAGAAGCAAGCCTGCCAGCCTGGTTTGTTGGCAAGCTCTCTTGGACAGACCCGTGTGCTTCTTTCAATCCACTTTTAAATCAATCAGTGAGTCAGGCCTTGCTCCCTACAACAAAAACTTAAAAAATAGAAACCAACAGACCCCATCCTACCAGCACATCCTCTTCTCCTCACAAAACAATCCTTCCTTCCGTTGGAGAACTATTTACAAGGCTGTTTCAGCGTCCTCATGTGCTTGTCTGCTGAGAAAACCAGGAGCACACTGTTAGGTTTGTTAGGCAACCTCGCTATCGAATAGTCCGGGGTTGCCTAATAGATCTCAAGTGGAGAATAGACAGGGAGAAAGAGAGACACAATATGAGGAGGAACGGGCCTGCTTTATTATTCTGTATGCTTGTGTACAAAGGGGTGACCCTCTGCCTCCTATATATAGCGGTTCTGCTTAGAGATAAGGAAGAGTCCATATCGGATACGAATCCGGTTTCCTAACACTCCCCCTTGGACTCTTCACTGCGAGATGCATATGCCTCATTAAAACTCCATAAAAACCCAGTGGGAAAAATAATTGGAGAAAGAGTACATAGCACACGCTTGCTGTGTTGCACGGATTGCCTCATCAAAAACCTTATGTAAGAAAACTTCAATGAAAAACTTACTTAAGGAAAAGAGTACAATCCACCCAAACTTCAATGTTAATCTTCAAGATTTACGTTGGGTACTCAAACTTCATGTTTGAGATTTATGTAGGAGTATGTGAAAAATCTCCCCTCGAAATCTGCACTTCTCTAAGCCTCATCATCCCGATTCCTCTAATACATCTTTCAAAGGAAGATGCCGGAGTGACTTAGTGAATAAATCTGCGAGATTTTCACACGACTTAGTATGCAAGATCTTTATCTCGCTCATCTTATGCATTTCATGAGCATAAAAGAACTTGGGGTTGATATGCTTTGTAAGGTTACTCTTCACATATCCCATTTGTACTTGTGCAACACAAGTCGCATTATCTTCATAGATAATAGTGGGGTTTGTTCCATGTTCTGCACCACATGACTTCGGATGTGGTGAACCATTCTTCAAGCCATGCACATTCCCGAGAGGCTTCATACAATGCAATGATTTCTCGAGTGGTTAGTCGACGCCGAGACAAGAGTCCGCTTAGACGACTTCCAAGAAATTGCCGTTCCACCGCAAAGGAAAACATACCCAGCTTGTGACTTGCCAAGATGCGGTCCGATAGGTACTCAAAGATCGGCGTAGCCAACTAAATTCAATTCATTGTTTCTTACGTAAAACAAGCCGAGGTCTTTGTTTCCTTGAAGGTAATCGGAAGATGTCCTTCACCCCTTTCCAATGCCTTTTGGTGGGTTCTCAGATCAGATCGCGCTAGCAAATTCACTACGAACGCAATGTCCGGCCTAGTGCTATTCGCAAGGTACATGAGCGCTCCAATTGCACTCAAGTATGGGAATTCCGCCCCGTGACTTCCTCCCCTCTTCTTTAGGCCTCACGGGTCTAGGTCTGCTTGGAGTAACCTTCCGACCATTGGGGTCTTTGCGGGTATGCCTTTTCAAAGCCAAATCTCTCCAACACTTTCTGCGTGTAGGATGCTTGGTGTACCAAGATTCCGCCTTGGACATGTTCAAGCTGCAAGCCTAAATGTAACTTGGTTTTACCCAAGTCTTTCATTTCAAACTCAGATTTCAAGTATGTGCATGCTTCTTCAATTTCCTCATCCGTCCCAATGATGTTCAAGTCATCTACATAGACGGAGATTATACAAAATCCATTCGTGGATCGTTGTATAAATACACATGGACAATCTTCGCTGTTCGTGTAGCCTTTCTTGCAGAGAAAGTCACTCAAACGATTGTACCACATTCTTCCTGACTGTTTTAGCCCATACAGTGATTTCTCCAATTTCACACTGTATATGTTTCTGTTTGCTCTGTCTTGGTTCGGGATAGGGATACCTTCCGGTACTTTCATGTAAATCTCCGAATCCAAGTAGGGCTGCAAGAAAAGCTCGAGGCTCGCAAACTATTCGAGCTCGGCTCGTCAGAGACTCGGCTCGAGCTCGGCTCAAGCTATATTCGAGCTCGAATCGAGCCTGATCTCAAGCTCGCGAGCCCAGTCGAGCCGAGCTCGAGCCTACTCGAGCTTTGTTCACTAAATTGTTGCATGGGTTATGTGATTTTTAAGTTATGCAAATGCTCTCACTTGATGAAAATTATTGCATGCAAATGCTCTCTTGATGAAAATTGTTGCATGCAAATGCTCACTAAATTGGTGCATTGCATATCACGCTACGGATGTTTTGATTTGTTGCTTTTGTTTGTGCTTATCTGCCGTTGTATATAAACAAATGTTATCGAGCTTTTTCGAGCCGAGCTCGAGCCTACTCGAGCTTTGTTCGAGCTCGAACCGAGCCTGCCTGTAAACTCGAACCTAATTTGAGGCTCGGCTCGAGCTTGTTCGAGCTCGAGCTTCGTAGGGCAAGCTCGCTCGAGCTCGGCTCGTTTGCAGCCCTAAATCCAAGTTTCCATATAAATATGCTGTGACAACATCCATTAGCTTCATTTTCAACTTCAAGTTGACTGCCATTGAGATCAAGTATCTAAAGGTAATTCCACCCATGACCGGAGAATAGGTTTCTTCATAATCAACCCCAGGACGTTGAGTGAAACCTTGAGCGACAAGCCTTGCCTTGTACCTTATAACTTCATTTTTTTCATTCCTCTTCCGAACAAAAACCCATTTGTGCCCCACGGGGTTTATATGGGGAGGCGTGGCACACAGTGCCCAAACACCTCTCTTTTGTTTAGAGAAACTAACTCTGCAGTTGATTGCCTTCTTCCAATCTTCCCAATCGAGCCTTTTCTTGCACTCTGCGAGAGATGCGGGCTCGGGATCATGATTAATGATCGTGGCAATCTTCTTTGCAAAGTATGCATCGACATTGGTCGTTGCTCTATTCATCGATTCTCCCGTTATTACAAAGTTTATGGCCATTTCATCATGGGGTGCTTCGTGCACTTCTACTTGCTCTTCATTGCTATTTCCCATTCCAGGAGCAAATTCCTTTAGTTTTTCTCCGCCAATGTGTGCGCACACATTATTTCCTGGCTTCTTCCAATGGAAGGTTCAGATCTGGAATTGCCTTTTTCACGTGCTTCTTTCCAAAGGCTGTGTCTCAACCGGCTCCCCTTCTTGCTTTGGGGCACTTTTGTGATTGGTTGTGGTAAGTCCTCTCGCTTGCTTTTCCCAGACGCCTCTCGGTACTTTGGGTTTGAGAAGCCAGATCTCCTGTTCTTTTCTTTGAGGCCTCACGAACAGGATGAGGGATACCTTCTGCTTTTCTTTGGTATTTCCACCCTCTCTGGTGCATTTCTTGCTGGTACATGCGACTTAACCACGCTCTTGAGATCACAAAAATGATCAGCGATTCATTTGCTAAATTCTCGCAAATCAATTATCTTACGGACTTCTTGATTTGCTTCATTAGTGCGAGGGTCATGCGCTGGGATCGGTGGAATGCCATACTATTTCCGGCATTTTTCATCCAATGGTTGATTCTCTCCCCTAATGACGGAAATGGTCCTCGTCAAAGATGCAATCGGCGAATCGGGCCGTGTGTAAGTCTCCAATCATGGGTTCCAAATACCTGATTATGGATGCACTCTCATAACCAACGATATCCCAGACTTACGGAGAGGGCCCATTGCAGTCCATTGTGGGGTGGTATAGGTACATATACCATACAACCAAATTTTCTAAGATGGGAAATCTTCTGGATGACCCCTTGCACTAGTTGCATAGGTGAATGGATGTTGTAGGCCGATGGTCTATAATTGATGAGTCTTTGCTGCGTGCGAGGCTGCGTGTCCCCAACAAGTGTTGGGCAAGTTACAACTCTGCAAGAGCGGTCCGGCAATGAACTTAATCCTTTTTATTAGTGCTTGACTAGCCCATTTTGCGTATGGACGCGTGCGGTGCAGAGTGCTCATGATTATTCCCGTTCTTTGTACAATAATCATCAAATGCCTTGGAAGTAAATTCGCCGGCATTGTCCAATCGAATGGACTTCACGCGATGATCGTGAAAAGCATTCTTAATTCGATGATCTCGCGAGATCAACTTTGCGAATGCATGATTCCTTGTTGACAAAGAAACATGTATGCGACCATTTCGAGGAAGCATCAATGAGCACCATAAAGTATCGAAACGGCCCTGACAAGGGCTGAATCGGACCGCAAATATCCCCCTGAATGCGTTCCAGGAATGCAGGAATTTCATGTTGCACTTTCATAACAGAGGGTCTAGTTATTAATTTCCCGGTGGCACATGCATGGCACACAAAATCTTCGTGATTCGGGAAATTCTTAACATTAATGCCATGACCTTGTGAGTTGTTAACTATATTTCTCATCAATTTAAGACCAGGATGACCTAATCTACAATGCCATAAAGCAAATAATTCGTGAGCTTCTAAAGACAGTCTTCAAAGAAGTATATAACTGCGTGTGCATTGATTTTCGTGTAGTACAACCCAGATTCATATGAGGGACATTTTTCTAGTACCATCTTTCCATATTCCGTGCTTCACAATGCACAAGTGTTCTTTGCCATTTTCTTCATTGGTTTCTACGTGAAACCCATTGGCGCGGATATCTTTGAAACTTAAGAGAGTGCGAGTTGATTCAGGGTACAAGAGGGCTTCTTCAATTACCAAAGTTGTACCCATTGGCAATATAATTGTGGCTCTTCCCGAGCCTATTATATGCGAGACGCTTCCTGCGATAGTTGTAATCCTTCGGCGTTCTTCGTGATCGTCTGGAAGTATTTCGACTCTCTTAAGATGGTATTTGTTGTGCCACTATCAACAATGCATATTTCCTCCATTGGGCGCTACACGATTTCTAGATGAAAAGAAAAATAATTCTAATCATAAAGTGGCTAAGTAATTCAAAAATTGCTTGTAAAGAAATAATACTGGAATAAAGAATAAATTGCAATTCTATTCATGAGAAAAAGTATGCTCTTCGAGAGCTTATTATTCATTATGCAATCTGATGTCTATGTGAGATAATTCTGACAATTCAGGTCAGTTCTTCAAAAACTCACGTTAGATAATGCCACACCTTTGCACATTCATAAGGTTCTTCCATTAGATTACTGCGTGCAATCTAATAGGAAATGGCTGCTAGATTCAATAAAATGCATAATTGAATTCTCATGAGTTTCCAGCAAACTAAAAGAAAGCAATAATATCAAGATTCATATATATAAAGATAAATGCAAAATTCATAAGTACAAGATTCATAAGTACGGAATTCATAAATGCAAAATTCATAAGTGCGAGATTCAAAAATGCAGGATTCATCAATACAGTATTCATAACTGCAAAATTCATATATACACATATTCATAAATATTCATAAATACGAAGAAAAAAAACCCACATAAATTAAATGCGGTGTAATGCTAATTACAATTTATGTAACTCGTTGGTTGGGAGCGAAAGCAGTAACGAATATCTCCGTCAATTCGACTCTTGGCCAGGTCAACCTCGCCCTAGGGCTCACATGAGGAGGGAGCACTTCCCGCTTCCGGTGCCAATTAAAGAACCAAGCCTCATGTGTGTTTTCCTAGACACCAATTGTCTCATGTCTGTTTATTCATTACCAAAATCAAATCCCAACCACTCGATTCTCATAAAATGCCGTATGAAATATTCTGGAATTTTTCTAGCACTTTTCATAATTTCGCTAATTTCCAAGCAATTTTCGCATCATCAGACAATGTAAAATTTTAATTTTAGCAAATATCAACATGACTAATTCATAAATTCAGAATAAACAATAATTGCACAATTCATAAATTCATAAATGCAGAAAATAAAATTCTCACGAATTTACGGTATTCTAAACAAGGCAATTATTGCAAAAATGCATGCAAATATTCATAAATATCATAGAGAAAGCTAGGAAAAATAAAACCGTAACCAAACAATGTTCGAAATTTTCTAGCTATTTTCAGTTGTGCACCATGGAAGTACAACTATGCTACATGGTACAGTACTACTCCTTATCGTGATTTTGCATGAAAAGGGGCCATATCATTGAAAGATTAAACAATTACTGGATGGAGCAGTGCCATTCAATGATCAATGGTCCTCTCCTTGGAATCCATTCCGGTAATAAACCATGCACTCTTCTATTTCCAAAGAGCATGACTAAACACCATCAAAGCGAATCTAGTTAGAACAAACTAGCTAGCTTTGCACTTAGGCGTAACGAGTGCAGTAATGATAGTAGTACCATACTACCATCCACGAGCGGGATTATAACGCACGTACCTGCGTGTACTGCTCTTGAAAAAAAAAAGGCAGGATAAGAACAAGAAATCCACAAGACAACCAGGTCGTGCTCAGCTTCGGGTTGGCCGGGCTGCGGGCGCACGGCGTGGTTGGCTTCCAGTGGTGGCGAGGTAGCTCGGGTACTTTTGTGTTGCGCTGATGGGGCCGGGCGAATCGCTGGCGACGCAAGAGCCCGATCGGTTTTGAAAGAGGACTCCAAGTCTGTGAGTTAATGGACTCCATGTTCGAAACGAACAGACATGGGCCACGTGCGCCATGGACTTCAAGTCCTTTTACTGTGACTTCATCACGTTGCCTTGCTTGCATACGGGTTGGGACTTCGTGTCCTTTCCCTCAAATTGCACAGAGCTTCGGTTCCGCCTTCCATAACCGAGAGGGGCAAACATGTAAATTCGCCTCCGCTTTCCATAACCGGATTCCAACCGGATTTGCTCTTCTTGTTTCCCTTGGACTTCAAGTCCGGTGCAAGCCATGACGCACAGGGGGGCAGCGCTTCTAGCGCGTGGGAGGGGAGCCGACCAACTCGCGTGGGAGGGGAGCTTCTAGCGCGGGGTCCGCGGGGTGCGGCGTCGAGCAGCAGCACGCGAGTTTGGCGGCAGCGAGCCACAAGCGGCGCTATTTGGCGCTGGCCGGCGTGGCCAAGCGGCGGTCGGCGATGCTATGCGGCAGCCGGCAGCGCCTTGATCGCGAGGTGGCCCGGCTGCCGGTCGCGGACTCGGCGGTCGACGCGGGCCGGTTGCTGTAGCGTTGTGCGGCATTGGGCCATGACGCCGGCCGAGCCCTCCGAGCTCGGGCCGTCTTTGGCGCGTCGCGGTCCCGATTCAGCGCGTCTTACGGGCGACCTACGGCGGCTTCAAGCGCAGGTCGAGGAAGACGGCGACGCCGGCGCCAGGCGAGCTCGACGGCGCTTCATGGTCGCTTAGTGCGGCGCACATGCGGGCGGCCGGCGATTCCTCGAGCCATCGGAAACGGCCGCATGCCGCATAGAAGGGTCGGCCGTCGCGTGGGCGGTGGTGGCGGCTGCTTGCCGCTTTTGCTTGGAGATTTCGGGTTGGTCGCCGTTGCGGCCTCGAGCACGCTCTGGCCGGCGCGGCGGGCGGCTCAGTAGCGCCGGAAGACAAAGCGCGCGACCGCTTGCTATGCTTCAGGCGTATGAGGCAATGGCGGTTCTTCAGGGTCGAGCGGACCGACGGTTCTTCGGCCGAACAGCAGTGATGGCTTCAAGCAATACTGATTACTTCTTTGGATTGTAGATTCATTGTACAACAGATTCATGCCATGATCTGTAACTTTGATCGTTGATACTTTCTGTAGCTTCATACCACGAACGGCAAAAGATCATAGTGTACGGTAGCTTCGAGCCACGTACATTAGATGCAATATAGATTTAACGAGCGATCCAATCCTCGTTCTCACCTTTCCTCACCTTTCAATCTATTCCCGGTAGAACGTCGTGCTGATAACGTGTTAGGCAACCTCGCTATCGAATAGTCCGGGGTTGCCTAATAGATCTCAAGTGGAGAATAGACAGGGAGAAAGAGAGACACAATATGAGGAGGAACGGGCCTGCTTTATTATTCTGTATGCTTGTGTACAAAGGGGTGACCCCCTGCCTCCTATATATAGCGGTTCTGCTTAGAGATAAGGAAGAGTCCATATCGGATACGAATCCGGTTTCCTAACAAGGTTAAGCCACGGCAGGGCAGGATGATTAGAGTGACCGGGCCCACGTTTAGAGCATCTATAATCCCTGCCGCAATAGAGCGCACTCAGCTCAATAGAGTTAGAGGTGGGGGTCATATCGGACCGGCACGAATTCATCATGCCAGGTAGAGACGGCGCGTTGTGCTCACCGTGCCGTGTCGTGATGGCCCGGCTCGCTCAGGCACGATCCATTTGTACTTCGTGCCGTATAGACCTGGCCTCGGAGACGCAAGGAGATAAGACAATGGATACAAATATTAGGGAAAATGAAGTAAATTTTATTCAACTTGACATGTACAAAATTACTGTCTTGTTAAAAACATTATACCTTGGTGTTAGGGATGGCAGAAATACCCATGGGTCCGGGTACCCGACCCGATGGGTCCGGGTCTAGGTCCGAATCTGGACCCATGGGTATTTATGATTGGAGTGCAGTTCTGGTCGGGTTCGGGTCGGATATAGACCCGTGGAGTATGAGACCGGACCGAAATAACTGAAATAGACCCAGCCCAATTCGATTTCGGGACGCCTACTCGCTAGCCGGCCTCGGCCTGCCATCCCACCGACCCATGTATTGGCTTATCCTTATTGGTTATTGCCTCAGCTCACAAGTCACAAATCCAGAAACCCTAGCCGTCCCCGATCACCCGTCTGGCCACCGTCTGGCGGTCTGGCCCGAGCCCGATCCGGCGATCCCCGACCCCGAGTCCCCGATCTCCCGTCGTCCCTGACACCGGTCGGCATCCGGCGACTGGAGATCCGCCATCCGCGACCGGAGATCCACCATCCGCCACCCTGACCGCGCCCCCACCGGTCGACCTGAAGGCTGAAGCAGCGACGTCGACCCCAAGTTGCCGACCGTGCCCCCAACGGCCGACTCGAAGCGGCAACCCCAACCGCGACCGGCGACCGCGACAGGCGACCACGACCGGTGTGAGACCCCGGATCAGCTATCCAGAATCTCCTGTGTATTTCCGTACTAGTCCCAGATCAGTAGCTAGTACACACAGTCACAGTGATACATCATTGCCGAACAAAATGAAACTGTAATATAAATACTCAAGTATGGGCCACATGGCCACTTATTACAATACTCGGTCCAACGACCGGCCACACAAAACAGCGGAAGCAAAAAGAAAGCAACGAGCGAACGCCACAACGCCACAGGCGACGACTAGGAACGCAACTAGTCCTCCTGGCAATCCTCCTCGAAGAACTCCTCCTCCTCTTCGGCATCTTGATAAATTTCTGATGATTACAATGTTGGTGTAGCACGTGAGTACAAAAGTACTCAGCAAGTCGGGAAATTATGATCATGAGGGGCTTTCCAAAGGAAGCTTAATAGGGTTTATTTGCATAAAGCCACATTTGATTAAGTCATACTTAAGTAATAAATTTCACAAAGCATCTTTTACAACTCTTTTTAATAATTGAATTATTTATTATTGTAGTGAGGTTCTAACCACCATCACTAGCATAAAGGCTCTATCCGCCAACAGTTAAAAGCTCAAAGTTAATCAGGTGACTCCATCCGTCAAAGGTAAAATAGGTTCTTTCCACCTGGTTGGCTCTTTCCGCCAAACAACATTCGAGAGTTCTAACCACTCCCGAACCCCAAAACAAAACACTTTTCGGTTTTAAAATCAAAATCAAAGTCTACCAATATGAAAGCATTCTTCGCTTTGCCTGTAACCGTAGGCACGGCTATTCGAATAGTTTTACTCTGCAGAGGTGTACAACTTTACCCACAAGACAAGATATACCCTTGTTGCCATGCAATTAACACACTTCCTTAGGTGTGCCGGCAGGGATATCTTGACAAGGCCGTTACAATGTATCTACCTAGCTAGACCCACCCGCTGAGGTTTCACCGCTGTTAGGGTTCCCTCCACCCAAAGATCTGAAGCCCCTCTTGCGCCGTGTGAGCAAAACAACATCCACAACAATGCCTCCGTCCGGCTCTCACACAACAACCGAGTGGCGAGTCTAAACTAGGCTTCTACAAATTAGTGAGCCAGGTCGTACCATTATAGACATGTGGTAGTACGGTTATGCTTAAAATGGCAATCATAAGCGTCGGTCCTTATATGACTTGGGGCGGTACTTGCACAAAAGGATCAAGGCTTGATCCGCTTCCACCCGACATTCCATGCCGCCCAAGTCAAAATCATTTTCCTTTTCTTTTTATTTTAGAAAACAGGACCAAAATCATAATAATAACCTTCAAATCACATTTAATATCATTCTTTTTGAATAATCCCACCCCTGGGTTGTTTTTGTCGGAAAAGGTCCTAAGCAATTCTACCGTACTACATAGCAACGGGTACCATATAAACATAGGCATGGTATAAACAATGTTCTAGGGTTACAATGGATATGATTAACAATGTCATGGAGGAATCAACAAGTTCGGAATAACTAGCTCTTATATTTGACATATTTAATTAAACATAGCCATGCAACTTTATAAACAGTTTTAAATCATTTCGCAAACATAGGAGCAAAGTGCATCAAGGATACTTGCCTTCAGTTGCGGCGGTGGTGTCGAACTCGGAAGGCTCGACGACGAAATCGGCGGTCGCGGCGGGATCGTCGACTACACGCAAAACGAGGCAACAAATAAATAACAGAAAATAAATAAAATCCAAAAATTATAAAATTAGTACTGGCAGGAAGGTCTTGATTTATGATGAATTTAGAAATTTGAATGAGGTCAAACGGAGTTCGGATGAGAAAGTTATGAGCTTCCGAAGTTTGAATTTCGAATAAATCGAAAACCGAGAATATTCCGGGAATATTCCCCTCGGGTTTGACTGGTCAACAGGGGCTTTGACCGAGCTTTGACTGGTTTGACTTGGTCTTTGAGGCTATGGCAATGGGGCCCTTTGTCATTGGGAGGAGTAGCTTCTCCATGAAGCTTCCTTAGGCCATGGCAATGGAGGAGAGAGTGGAGGAAGAAAGAGAGAGGAAGGGAGAGAGAGAGAGGGCACGCTGGTGGAGGGGCGGCGGCGCAAGAATGGCACGCCGCTGGCGAGGCGCGGGCGGGCTGGTATCGCATGCAAGGCACCAGACGGAGCGGCGGCGGCCGGCATGAAGCGGCATGGCGGCCGGACGGCGGCGGGCGGGCATGGCGGGCGGTCAAGGCTGGCGGCGGCGACAAGGCGATCGCCGAACACACGCACGGCAAGGCCCAAGCAAAACAGAGAAACCAAAAACAGAGAACGCGCTCTTCCTCCAAAATCCGAATTTTGAGCCCAATCTTGCATGGATTTGATCCAAATAAAAGCTAGGACCTCTAGAGGACCTCCTTAGCAACATCTAGGATGAAGGAATCGAGCCAATTCTCACCGGAGAAGATGAAATCGACGATGAACACGGGTTCGGCCGAAACGAGCAAAATGCGAAATTCGTCGTCCACGGATGATGAAACCTAAAATCAATGGATGAGTTAGAAGCTAGACAACCATGCTAACACAAAGAAACGAACGGGAGGAAGAAAGATCCACCGGAGTGGAAGATACGAGCAAGAACACGAAGAACGCGAAGAACACAAGAGTTCGTCGGTTTCTTGATCTTGCGCCGATTGGGTTTGAGAGGCTAAAGGAGGGCTACACCACCGGAAAGAGGGTTCTTATACGGAGAGATGAGGGGCGGAATCACGCGGAACGGATTAGAAACGGCCGCGCAATCCCCATAAGAGTAGATTTCGGTTTCCTCGCAACCGTTCAAAATCCAAAGAGATTTCGGGTGCAACAACCCCATGGATAGAAAGAGGAGGCCGTTGTGATCCCAACGGATCCGGTGGTTCGCGATTTGGAGTTGTATTGGAGGAGCTAGAAGGATTTAAAGAGAGCTCCCACCATTTTTGCTTGCTTGAAGCTCATTTGTTCATGCATGGCAAGAGGTTGAAGATGACACTATTCACTTGCCACGTGGCAGCATCCTATTGGTCCTCCTTTACGCAAATGGTTCGCCCTAGAGAAAAATAAGGAAAAATGGCCTAAAAATTCTGGAAAAATTCCTAGAGCCATTTTAGATTATTTGGAACTCAATGGAAGTGGTTTGGTTGAATTTGGATGATTTTTGTGGAATTGGATATTCGGGCGCGGATCGCAGGCATTAAACAAAAGCCGCGTGAGATAAAATAGGAACGGATGTCCAAAAATCCGGGGAATGATTCCTAAAATCATTTCGGAATATTTGGAACATTTTAGAAGTGGTTTGGAGATTTTTGGAGCACTTTTGGACTCGGGTGAATTTTCGGGTACCGGCGGTACTGGAAAATCCGATTTTTCGCCCGGGAGGGAATTAATTCCCAATTTCAAAGGGGAATGGATGCCAGGTTATTATAAACACCAAAGAAACTCCAATTTTTGAATTTACTTTATTTAAATTAGGTTTTTCTCCAGAAAGCCAAAACGAGGATGTTACAACCGGCCACCGCAACCCCGACCATATGATTGTTCTCCAACTAAGATACAATAGGGCTTGCTAATGCTTGAGCAAATACATATGCAGTGATTTCCTTTTAGTTGGTACTTGTGGATCTTCGTGGTGATCTTCCTATTGCTGAATCTTAATGCTTCTGTAAATTCTTCTAAGTTGGGTGTTTGTATAGTGGTGTATGACAAATCTTCTAAGTTGGGTGTTTGATTCAAGTGAGATCTGAGCTCTGATGGATGCTTATTTTGATTTGATTCCTCGGTAATTTGTTCAATTAGCTGTCAAACTAGGAGGGCTTGCTCCTCAGCAAGTTCTGTAATTTCCTAGCAGGTCTTTTATCATCTCTTGAGTTGGTTCCTCGGTAATTTGTTCAATTAGCTGTCAAACTAGGAGGGCTTGCTCCTCAGCAAGTTACCAGTTGCAGCCGTTTGTTATTACTACTTGTTACATGTTACAATGAATGATTCTACTCGATTTTTTCATGGAGGGTGAGGAAGAAAGTATATTAGAAGTTACTGGAGCCATAAACATTAACTGTTTTGATTTTTGTCTCAAATGAACAAATGCCAACCATTTGTTTGGTTGATTGTATTGTGATGATTATTTTTGTTGTTTCAAAATTTAAACAGAACATATGTTATGTGTTTTGATACTTTGATATTAGTTGTTCTTTCTGTTCTTGAATGGATGTGATGATTTTGCTGCCCCTTGGAGATCTTTAGAATCTCCTGAGCTGGTTCCTTGGCCATGCTAATGCAATCTGTATCATTCAAGTTTTTTTGGCCTCTTTGTAATTTGGGTCCGGTACCCGTCGGGTCCTGGTACCGTCGGGTCAGTGCAGGTCCAGATTAGGACCCGTAGGTCAATTCGGGTCCGGGTTCGGGTCTGCAATTCGGGTCTCAGGTCCGGGTCCACGGGGGACGGACCCGGAGCTACCCGACCCGATTGCCACCTCTACTTGGTGTTGTGTACTCTCGATAAGGAAAATAGTACAATAACTATATATACATAGACTACCCGAGGTTGAGATTGTCAAAGTCGGCTACTACGTCCGTAATCTACGGATTCTTGGGCTGATGTTGTGTCCTGTCATCTACACACTCCCAGTTTTTGAGACATATAATTGCCTCACCCATCTCAGGTCTAAGAGACAACCTCATCGGCTCAAGTATCCTCCCCACCAAACTGAAAGTGAATTCCGACGAGATAGTGGACACCGGAACCGTAAGTACATCCTATGCAAAATGGGATAGCACAGGGTAAATACGTGGTTATTGTTCCACCACAAGAGTAAGCTGAGTTGATTTTTATCGTTCATGTCAAGCTCGGTCTCCACGAAAGGCGTATCAAGGTAGTGGTTGACTTCTACTCGTGGATTCCATGGCAACCTGCTCGGCGATTAGGAAGACGAGCCAGGCACCTTGCCTTTCAACTTCTTCCATATATTTGAAGCGGTCAAATTGCCTTGTGCTTATTACATTGTTGAGCTAGACCTTCTCGCTTCATTCCTGGAGCCAAACTTCTTATAATATTTGTCAAAACTTTGAAAAACTCATTATAAGCATGAGTATAAGCCTTGAAGAAATCAAGATCAAATGTCTCACCTATTCCCTAGAAGACGCCCTGCAAGTCAGGTAATTTTCTCAGGGAATTCAAAATAGTAGCAAAATAATAGAGATGTAGAATAGCTTGAAAAAATTTTAAATTTTTTTGCTCCATTGGTCTATAATGGGCTATAAAATATAATTATCTCTATTTTCTTTAAAAGTATTAGCAATAGTTCAAAGTCACTCGATGATTAAGCAAGAAGTTGGGTAGTACATACTGGATAAATTCTTATTGCATTGTAAATTTTTTTTAGAAAATGACAGGCAATTTTACAATCCACTTCAGTAACCAACGGTTTATCATTATTGCAATTGACGAAAACAGTGATAATGTGTGTGTAGTCCTTGCACTACGCTAGCATAGTATACGTCGAGTTCTATCTAATCTTCATATCAAGGCTGAATCTTCTTGGTTACTTATTGATGGCTCTGCAGTACTCTGAGAATTGGACGTACCTTACAGTTAACCTGTAACAAAATCGATAGCATCACATATGATATAAAAGTAGGTTTCATTATATGCAAACAAAATCGATAGCATCACGTTGCATCATTCTTTCAAAATTAGAGTTCTCATCCATTTTGAGTGAAAGATCTTCCGTAACTATGTAACGTGCAATTTTATCTCTAACTACATTGACGTTGTATAACCATGTACTTACCGAACTATCGGTGTTGAAGTTGAGCTGTGTCTGAATGCCTTCGCTCGGCTTCCGTCTGGTTGATATCTTCTCCAAGTATGTCTACATGTGTCTCTTTAGATGACCTGTTCCACCACATGCACGTGTAGATAATTTAGCTTAACAGTATTTGCAAATAGCATACACTACCTCACGTCCATCCACAACTTTGATGGTTCTGTCCATATATTGCCAGCATCATCCCCGTTGACCGCCGGATATGGACGCCTGTAACGCCCGTGTTTGTAATTAAGCTTAATTAGGCTAACTAAGTGTGGATTAGTGCTCTGTAAAGTTTCCAGTTTGAATTTGGAGTTATTTGCCCTTGAATTCGGTTTTGTCGTTTCATTTGATTGTTTTCCCCGATTGGAGTCTCAGAATCCGAAATCGGGTGAAATTTAAAATCGTGAGAGCTAGATCCCAAACCTAAGTTTTAAAACCTTTATTAGGACCCCTCGAACCTATTCCAATAGTCCTCAAGTTAGTTGATTGGAGAACCATCGCAAAAACTATAAAAATCCCCGAGTTTTCTGCTGCCGGGCGGCAGTACCGCACTTTTGCCAGCGGTACTACCGGCCGAGCGGCAGTACCGGCCGCCCCGAGCGGTACTGCCGGCCGAGCGACAGGTTTTGTCCTGTGCACGTATTTATCTCTTTGCCTCGGTATGCGTGCACGTCTCAGCCTCTAAAAGCACCAGGGAGCACCTCCTCTCCCTCTCCTCTCTCATTTCTCCTCCTCTCCTCCTCCTTCTTCCTCTCTTCTCCTTCCTCTCTCTCTCCATTGGAGCTTTCTCCTCCTCCTCGCCATCTCCAGCCGGTTGAAGCTCCAGGAGGCTGTGTGGGAGCAGGAGCAAGGGTGGAGAAGCGTCTCTAAGCTGTCAAGGAGCTCCACAAGAGGTAGGGCTTGAAGCTAAACCTAAACCCTAGGTGCAGATGCAAACCCTAGCTCTTCCTTGACTTGTAATCGTTCTTTACGTCCTAGTTAAACTCTAGAAACCCTAGTTTTTGTGGTGCATAGTCGTTTTCCGAGTAGTTAAACCTAGGTCAAGGGTAGAAGAATTCTTCCGCGTGATCGAGTAGTTTCTGTAACCCCGATCTACGCTTCGTTGGACTCATTCGCTGCAAGAAGCCATTTCTCGAATTCTCGGAGCCCTTTCCTTTTGAAACCCTAACTCCGGGAAGTCGGGGAAATGACCTGCGGATGTTTTCTTAGAGCCTCGTAAGTCGTTTCTTGTGGGAGAATCGAGTTTGAACTCGATTCGGGACGAAAGTTAGATTCGGAAAGTATATTTGGGTTTTCGGGTATTAGAAGTCTAATAGTGTCTTTCGGAGGTTCCAGTCATTATTTAGATCTCGAAGGACCCTAGTGTTCTATTGGGCCTAGTGCGCATGTTGCGAAATCCGTTTTCGCGTCTTTATCGGGAGAGAAAGGATCCGAAAAGTGAGATTTTAAGCGAACGAGCTCGAAACTTGACGAAACCTGCGTGAATAAGTCCCATGGGTCCCCAGGGACCTATCCATGCACTTACGTCGAAGTTCCGGGGGCTAGTGTGCAAAATCTCAATTTTTGGATTTTGGTCTCGAAGTGACCGGCACTACCGCTGGGTGAGGGCGGTACTGCCGGAGGGTCCGGCACTACCGGACTTAAGGCGTCGGCTGTTATTTTCCAGAGAGCAACCCCTTTCGATCCCCGGACAGCGGCACTACCGGGCAATTCAGCCATCGCCGGAGTAACCTTGGCACTCAAGACTCTGATGGCCCGTCTTCGGCCTCTGGGAGAAAGTTTAGAATCTCTTTTTCTGTCTAGGTTCTCGTTTTCCGTTTTCACTTCTTTTTGGATTTTGATTGCTTCTTCGCCTATTTTGATCGATGATTTTGGTCTCGTTGCTTTTCGTGTAGACGTAGACACTTCGAACGTCGTCGACGATCCCGACTACGTCCCGGAGACCGATTTCACCGAAGAGCAGACAGGCAAGCACCTCCTTGACCATTTTGAATCCCATATTTGCAAATTCTTATTTTTGATTGCCAAAACTATTATGCATGCCCATAAGTTTATTAAAAGTGAATTTGTGGGAAGCAGTAGTTAAACCAGAAATTGTTGGATTACCTCAATTTAATCCGAATATGCAATCCTTGATAGACTTAGGAATAATTTAGACACGTTAGTAAGTGTCAGAGGGTATTAAAGAATAATAGTCGCATGTGCTTAGTTCAACAGTAGAATTGGTTGCAGGAGATCATGACGTTCTTATTCATAAACTCTTGGAACTATTAGGATAGGTGATTGGTGTCACATTGGAATCAGTGGATATGGGGTTTTGTTTGAAAAAAAAGGGAATGGTTGCGTGAGTAAAATGGAAAAACTTGGAGAGTTTAGACCGGGCGAGATGTTTGGTGGTTCGGAGTTGGTGGTATTTGGCCGGGTAGTGGTTCCGGTTGGTAGGTTTGGTTTCGTGTTCGGATTGGTTGTCGAGCCGTTGGCTGGTTTGGAGTGGTTTGGTCTCAGTTGGTCCCTTGCTATGGGGAGGTTGAAGGCTAGTGTGTGCTCGGTGGGGCCGCTAGTGTCGATCCTCTGTGGCCATAGCAAGTGGGTTTGGAAGATCTCGCCTGAGTCACCCTAAGGACCGAACTTGGTGCTATTTACTGGGTGTAATACGTGCAACCACATGTGTCAGTGTGGGATGGCCTCAGCCTAGTACGGGGAAAAGGGATCTGACCCTGCATTATGGGAGGGCAAAGAGGATTGGATGCACTTGTGGTGTCGGTGCATTCTAGGGACTTTCTTGTCGAGGCATCGAAGGAAAGTTTACCCAATACAACGGTAATGCCTACTACAGGGAGGTCGTGGGCTAGTGGGTGCCTATGGGAACCACTGGCGGCCTCTGTGGCTGTAGTTAGGAATGCACGTTATCGGCTTCTGGCAGGATTTGAACTCTAATCTCTCGAAAGGTTCCGTCCTTTGTCTAGCAAATCGGGTACTTGGTATCGCGAGGCATGGAGGACATGATTGCTAGAACGTGTCATGTGGGTACAGCAGGCGCCTCTGCAGAGATAAATTAACTAATCGATTAGCCGTGCTCACGGTCATGAGCAGCTTGGAAAGTATTATCAAGTATAGATTTTGGGTCTGGGTTGACTTCTGGGAAAATGGGTTTCGAGGTTAGATTGTGTTGGTCGGGTGTGTGTTTGGATCTTGGATTCGGATAAGGTGCAGGTGGTTGGTTGGTTTGGTGAAAGGAATGGTTGGATGGTTGATTTGGTGAATGGTTTATCTATTATTAATTGTTTGAAATGTTTTCTTCAGCTTCTTTTGTAAAAATGCGAATGTGAATCTAATATCATATTGCAAGCAAAATCTGCTTTGTGCTCAAAAGATTAGTGTAGTAACCTATTATTCATTGATTTAACCTACATTTTATATGTATACATTCCATACACTAAAGTCTTGCGAGTACATACGTGTACTCACCGTTTGCTCTAACGGACTTTGGTCAGAAGGAGAAGAAGCAGGTATTGATGCAGATGTTCCAGGCATTTAGTCGCAGCTTATCGATGACGCCGATTTATCTACCGGGCTTAGCTGGTTTCCTTCCATCGGTTGCCTGAGGGTGGAGGCACACCGCGTGTTTTTCTTTTGGAGTTTATTTGGCGTTGGATGATTCTTTTGGACTTGTGCCGGCTGTAAGCCGAGACTTGTAAAGTTAAACTAATGTAATAACGTTACCTTTCATGTGTAATATATTTACTCTTGCATAGTTGAGACCTGTCTTGTATGACAACGCGTGGGTACTAGGCTACTGATCCAGGAAACCAGTACAATGCACGCGGTTGCGGGAAGCTCGAGTTGAGATCAATCAGTTGGCATGTACACTCCTCACGAGTTTTGCTGATTAATTGGCCCCAATCCGAGTACGGAGTTGGTTTAGCGGTCAGGAGACGTTACGGGTTGCATTAATCTTCTGACCGATGCAACAGTAATGACCTGCATCGCTAATCTGATTCCGAAGCCCCCACAACGCCCATCTCGGATGCACCGATGTAGCGGCATCCAAGCTCGGTGCGAATACCGACGCCCGTCACGGATGCACTGATGCAGCAGCATCGGAGCTCAGTACATCAGAAATGTATGAGTCATCCTCGATGCCATGCGTACTATCCAGATGACGGTCATCCATACCAGTGGCGGACCCAACAGGGGGTCAAGGGGGGCTAGGGCACCCCCTACCTCCGATAAAACCATGGGTATCCCCTCTAGCACCCCCTATCTATCGTGGGGTACTTTTCGAAATTGTTGTACTTTGTTTGATTTATTTGTCTTATTTTAGTATTGTATCACTACCAGTTAGCACCCCCTAAATTTATGTCCTGGGTCCGCCACTGATCCATACCATAGTCTCCTATGCTAGGGAGAGTTGGCGTGGATTGATTTCTTCATCCTGGCGAGGGGAGTTAGAGAACGAGGGTATGCTCTCCTGCTCTTTCTCTTGCCAAACATTTTGTTTCGTGAAGGAAAAGCAAAAAGAGAGCAAATTCGTACTAACTCAAAGAACAAATGAGAGTGCAAACAGGATATGCTGAACAAATGAGAGAGTGAAGGATGTGCTGAGGGCTGAACAAATGAGAGCCTTCGGGGTCATTTTATAGCGATTAGCGAGTAAATGACCGTTAAAATGCCCGTAGCAATAAGGCACGGCTGTGTGGGATGGACGTTAAAATTAACTTTATTTTTTTCAAACATCACATCACTATCATTTATATCATTCGGTGAACATTGCAGGACAGGAAAATTTGAAAATTGAATGAATCTTTCTATTGGGTGAATCTTTTCCCTCTCCCCCTCTTTTCTCGAAAAAATCGCGCAATGCTGAACAAAATCCTCACTTTTCCCTCTCCATCTCCCTCTCTTTTCCCTCTTCTCTCTCATTTTCCTTAGATTTCCCACACGCGGAGCGCCTGTCTCTTGTCCCCCCTCTCCCCCTCCCTCTATTTTCGCTTTCTCTCTCTCAATCACCCCGCCCCGGCCAGCCCTCGCCCCCACCACCTCCCTCCCCTCCCCCGCCGCAGCGAGCGAGGCAGCGTCGTGCGGTGAGGCCCCACTCCTCTCGAACTCTCCCCCATGACTCGCGACAGTGGCGCTGTGCCCAGGCGTACCGACGTGCCTGCGTGCCGCTTCCGTGCTAGTGTGCCATGCTGGCACGGGGCCGACCCAAACGGCCATGCCGACCCGTGCTACCTATCGTGCCCAATTCTCAGGCTCAACACGCTCTGAGCTACAATACCATGCCGGTACAGCACGATCCACTACATTCTGGGCCATACCTTGGGTTGAGCCATGCCCTTCGTACCTTAGATCGGCCTAAAACAGGCCCGACCCGAGTGCACACATCTAGATAGAGTATAGATAGCTAACCATCCATTCCGAACACACTCGGATAAATATCACTTGGAACTTTGAAGCATTAAACAACAGCAACTCCTTTGCAACGATTCAGTGCAGTGCATCCCTAAGAGCATCTCCAGCAGAGCCCCTAAACCTTAAAATAGGGAGTGTAGTAAAAAAAACAGATCCAGCAGGGCCCCAACTCAAGCCCCTAAAATTAAGAAGCCCCTAAATTTGCCTCCTCAGCCCCAATTCCCAGGGAGCCTCAACTCAAGCCCCTAAATTTAAGAGGCCCTTAAATTTGCCTCCTCAGCCCCAATTCCCAAGGACACGAGTACATCCCCTATTATTGAAGACAGATAAATACATAAAAGGCTTCGAGATGATCTTATTGAGCATTTATGGGCAATTCACAGCGCTTCGTAGTTTGATTCATTGTTCGAAGTTTCTATTTATCTATTTATCATGTTTTGAAAATTTTAAATTTAAATTTGAAATATCATGTTTTTAAATTGTAAATGTTAATATACTTATGTTTTATGTATTACAAATATTTTTGATTGAATTTTAGTGATGTCAAATGAAGATTATACATAGCGGATATGTCAAAATAGAAGATTATACACATCGCTTCGTAGTTTGATTCATTGTTCGAACTTGTGCTCTGAAAACAGGGCCCTAAAAAATAGGGAGAGTCCCTAAATCCAAAATAGGAACTCTGTTTTAGAGGCCCTTGCTGGAGATGCTCAACATGGCTCGGAACTCACAACTTATTTCTTTGACCTACCGTTTTTTCAGAGTCGTGACATGCCCAAACAGAAGCATAATCGTTGTAGCATTGCATTCGGCCGCACCACCTGGCACACTTTTAGATCGTAGAAGCACCTCTCAAACTAAGCAGTGCTTCTATGTTTTCCCTCCTAATACAAGTTGTACAAATCTTAAAGAAAGCGAAATGGTAAGTAATCACCATCTACCCTTCATTCATGCTTTAATAGTTGTGCAACTTTTAAAAAGAAGAGCATAGAAGCACCTCTCAAACTATGCAAAATTGCAAATACCATGCGACTGAACCGCAAAATGAACATATATATGGCTAGGATCCATTCAGATAAAGAGAAGTCAAGGTGAAATCATCGTATTTTTTCAAATCGAATATCTTTGTGTAGATTCGTAAAAGAAATAAAGCCAGTAAGGCTAGGTAAGAGATTCAGGGGCTGTTTGGTTGCTGTATCTTCTCAGCCTGGCCCGTACGAGGTCATCCTGGCTGGTTGGAGACAGGTCAAACTGATGCATGTGATGTTGTTTGGTTGGTTGCATGAGTTGAACATGGCTGTGCTGAGATTGTGTTTGGTTGGTTGCATGAACTGAACCTGGTTGTGCTGAGATTGTGTTTGGTTGGTTGCATGAGCTCATAGGATGTTGCCCTCTTCCTTAATGTCATGATTTGCAACATCCAACTAAATTAATATTACTTGTTACTATGATTATATGGCAGCGACAGAATTCTTTTTTATTACAATCTAAAATTCTAAATCAATAACCCTACAAATTTGTACTGGCCTCAAGTTAGTTCTCAAGCAGACAAGCAATGTGCCAGACGACAAAACACTGAAGAATTCAAGTGCTAATTGTACTAAACTTGCTCTAGCAGCTACACCCATACATCTTTGCAAACTCTTTTTTTAGAATTACATCTTTGCAAACTTGGATTGAATTGGAAAGCGATGCTTTGTCAGGGAGGATGGGGAACGAAGCCGGAGGCGATGCTTTGTCAGGGAGGATGGGGAACGAAGCCGGTCGGAGGCGGGGCGGCGCCGAGGAACGAACCCGGTCGGAGGCGGGGCGGCGCCGAGGAACAGATCCGGTCGGAGGCAAGGCGGCGCCGAGGAACGAACCCGGTCGGAGGCGGGGCGGCGCCGAGGAACAGATCCGGTCGGAGGCAAGGCGGCGCCGGGAAACGGATCCGTCGAAGGCGGGGCGGCGCCGAGGAACGGAGCCGTTGGAGGCAGTGCGGCGAAGGGGAACAGATCCGTCGGAGGTGCGGCGGCGCCGGGGAACGGAGCGGGGAGGCGGGGCGACGCCGGGGAATGGAGCGGTGAGAGGTGGGGGTGGTGCCGGGGAACGGAGCGGTCGGAGGCGGGGGCGGCGCCGTGGAACTGATCGTCAAAGGCGGGGCGACGCGCTGAAAAAAAAGGATGGGTCTGTGGTGTTGGAGGGAATATGGATGGGTTGGCGGGAGCTGTACCGCTGCTGGCGGGAGACGAAAAAAATCTATCGCGTGCATAGAGCGAGCCAGGCTGCGCTCGTACGACCAAATTTTTCGTTCCCAGCGGGCCTGGCCGGGTGGAGAAGATTGCATGACTTGAGCCAGGCTAGGATAGGCATGCAGGCAACCAAACAACTGAATTTTGCATCTACAGATGCAAAACTCAATGCATGCAGGCAACCAAACAGCCCCCAAGGGTTTGCATTGGCGCATTGCAGTGGATGCTTGCCAAACTCTAGAGCTGCTAGTCCGATTTGTGCATGGTTTATACAGCCGTAGTTAGACTGGATCACTGGAATCAATGGACCGGGGGACCAGGCTGTGGCGTTACTGTGGTCATAGTATTGATATGTGCAATTTTGGCGTCAGCGAGGGGAAGAATGGCTCAAATATACAACATGTAATACGAAATTTCAAAATTATACAACATTTAAAAAAAATATCGAAAGTAACACCGTGGCCGCCATAGGCGGCCAGCCGGCCGTGGCGTCGGCCGCTGCCACAGGAGGCAGCGGCGGCAGTGGCGGCAATGGCAGCCGGCCCCTCCACGGCCCCACATGGCCCTGGCTGCCGCCACGAGGGCCAGCGGCAGTGGCAACCATCCCGCCCCTGCCCACGTCAGCCTGGCTGCCGCCACCCCATACGGCGGCAGCCAGGTGGCCACCTTCGCCGCCCGACCCCTGGCCCCCTGCCGCGTCGACTGCGGCGACGGTAGCGACCCTCGTCGCCCCGGCCCCCTGCCGCGTCGCGCGTGCAACCCTGCCGCGTGGGAGAAATGACGCATTGGTACTCGTTTTTTGGTTGCTAATGCCATTGCCTGGATGCTTTTGCCACCGAAAGCAGCATGCATGTGGGAGAAACAGGGAACGGTGGTTGAAATAGCACGACATATCACGTCAAGTCAAATCGAGTTCATATCCGATGCAGCATAAAGTACAGTTTACGGCTAAATTTGGTTCTAATCAATGTAATTAAGAATAAACGACGTGATTATGCGTAACATAAATCGTGATTAATGTAAACGTAGCAGTAATGACTTTTGAGCCTATAAATGGAGGTGCTGCGTCGCTCTCCTTGCAGTGTGCGAGAGCAGAGTGTGAGAGAAGAGTGTGAGAGCAGATTGTATTGTAGTGCATGTTCTGGGATCTTGAAG
Organism: Rhipidocladum racemiflorum; assembly: GCA_036346355.1. Taxonomy (NCBI): domain Eukaryota; kingdom Viridiplantae; phylum Streptophyta; class Magnoliopsida; order Poales; family Poaceae; genus Rhipidocladum; species Rhipidocladum racemiflorum. Next base: position 4,683,180 of record CM070590.1, on the reverse strand, counting down.
GGAAGGCCAACAAATCGAGAGCGCGAAAACAGAAGATTAATTAGTCGGTGGTTATAGTTTTTTGAAATTATCGCAAAGTTCAATCATTTTGCCTTACTACTTCTTGCCACGTGACTTCATATTGTTGTTTTTGTTTCGTGTAGGTACCGACGACGCTCCTCAAAACTCGAGCAAGGCAAGCACCTCCTTCAATCATGTTCATACTACAATTTTTCGTAGGTTTTGTTGTTTTGAACAAATGTTTGTATTAAGTATTCTATACTGTGAACCTGGTAGATATGCCCTATACTGTGAACCTGGTAGATATGCCCCCGCATTCCATACAAAAAGTTCAATTAAATATTCTTGCATAAAGTAACAATCATCTTTTGGGTGTCTCGAGTATCCTCAGAGGTCGTGGACCCTCTGGCGAGCTTCCACTGCAACGATTATTCGCTTAAGCGAAGGACTGTTATTATTTTTGGACGTAAGCACTACTTGGACCCGAAAGGAGTTGAGCTCCTTTCTGAACTTTACAACTCGAACGAAAGTAGCCGCTTAATCCGACTTAAATATGGGTGGCGCGGGCTTCTGGACATTGGTAAGTTATTTTGCTTTATTACATATTTCGCTTCTTATTGTGGTTTTTGCTTCGTGTAGATACCGACCTTGCAGATAGCGCACACGCAGACCTGTACGCCGGACCAGAAAACTCAGAGCAAGGCAAGCACCTCCTTCAATCATGTTCATACCACTATGTTAGCCAGATTAAGTTGTTATGAAGAAATGTATGTACGCATGTGTTACATTCAATTAACACCCTATATATGGCGACCTACTTTAGTACTGTGTGGTTTGTTTATTTTTTCACAAAGTTTAATAATTTTTGTTTATTTCATACATGATTTGTATCTTGCAGGTATTTTTGACGAACATTTATTGGTTGAAAGCTCGATTTTTTTGATCTTCTGTACTACTTGGAGAAGGTTAGTTACAAATCTTCATAAATAATAGCATGTTTTGGTCAGTGCAGTTTTAGTGACCAACTTGTTAGGTTAGATTGCCGTATTTTCGTTTATGCAATGTATTATTGTTGAGGACAGTGTAGTGTTATGCTATAGTGAAATGTTACGACGGTATTAGGAAACATTAGTACAATGCTATTATGACATTATGTGTGTAGCAGTAATCTATGTGATATTTTGTGCGGAGAATGTGAATTAACCGTGACACCTAAAAATGTTTACGTAAGTAAGAATATTACATGAATTAACAACCTTATTTTGGGACCCTCTGCCGAGGTAACCTTGTGCTGTCTGGGGGGGGCTGGACCCTCCGATGACCATCGGCTCGTCTCAGTATTTCACACGATCTTCACCTTAAGCATAGGATCGTGTTTTTTGGGACGTAATCACAACTTGGACCCGAAAGGAGTTGACCTCCTTTCTGAACTTAATTACTCGAACCAAAGTTGCTGCTTAATCCGACTTAAATATTGGTGGCACGAAGTTCTGGATTGTGTTAAGTCATTTTGCCTTATTACTTATTCGACTTCGTATTGTTGTATTTATTTTTGGACGTAATCATTACTTGGACCGAAAGGAGTTGACCTCCTTCTGAACCTAATAACTCGAACCAAAGTTGTTGCTTAATCGACTTAATTTTTGACCCGAAAGGAGTCTCTCGCAGAGGTCAGGACCCTCTGCGAGCTTATGCTCGAACGCTGAACTGTATTTATTTCGCAGATGATGATTCGCTGCAGGGCATCGCTTTTTTGGACGTAATATCTACTTGGACCCGAAAGGAGTTGACCTCCTTTACTGAACTTTACAACTCGAACCAAAGTATCCACTTAATCCGACTTAAATATTGGAGGGCGAAGTTCCGCACCATTGTAAGCTATTTTCCCTTATTACTTATTGGACTTCGTATTGTTGTTTTTGCTTCGTAGGTACCGACACTACAGAGACCGCACACGTTGACCTCAACGCTGCTCCAGAAACTCGAGAGAAAGGCAAGCATCTCCCTTATATCATCTTTGGTAGCACAGTTTTACCATACTTATGTTGTTGTGATGAAATGTATGTATGCATGCGTTTCTCCTAGTAAAACCATATATTATGCATTCGGTAGATAAATCCTCGCATTCCATAAAAATTGCGAATTAATCGTATCACCTGAATTACATGCGCACAAAAATATCGAAAAAACGACAAATTAATTTGTTATGTACGTATATTTGTTTTACTTAGTTTGTCTGAACTCAGTAATGTAAAGTATACAATGCCTTTCTGTGTAGTAGTATTTTACATGATATTATGAGTGTGGAATGTGGTTTTAGGATTTAATAAACTGCATATGTGTTGTGCTAGTATGTTATATAACATATACATAATTATATGTTGGCATACATTTCAACTGTACGTAACCATAACATTAATGCTTTCGTAATTAAAATTTGAGTAATGCCAATACGTTTAAAGATGTTAGCGGTGCGTGTGTGCATTTATTGTTGACTACAATTATGTATTTCTACAGTCCTCGATGGCGATCCCGCTTCATATATGGCATGGGGGGGAGCCCGAAAAATTGCAGGGCCCATTTGTCAGCATGCATAATTGTGCACACATAGAGACAATCAGAATCCACCGATAGAGTTGCGTACAGTAGCAAGAGCGGTTGCACGCGCTCTTAGTGTTGACCGTACGTTGTACAAGCTCGTGGTAGATGGGGTTAGGCCCCATGTAGTGCCAAATAGCTTGCTTTACGTGTACAGCCTATTCGAGCTCCGTAGAACGAGTGCCTGGCAGTTCTACATGGAGAAGGCCGCACAGGAAGGGTTCGCACTAGGTGTTCACGTGAAGCTGGGCCCTCGCACCCCCGCTGGGGAGGCAGGGACGAGCCGAGCCCCGGAGGAGGACATGGGGGTCAATGCGGACGAACAACCCGAGCCCGAAGAGGAAATTGCGATGAGCTCGCAGCAAGTCCCCGCTCAAGGGGCTTGGCAGGCTGGCGAGATGGATGCGCCCGTCCCTCGAGGTTGATGCGGATGCCCTAGCGGATGACCCTCACCCTACTTATGGTGACGGTCCTGGCGAAGATGAGGACCGGGGCCGCGAATCGCATTTTTGCACTTGCTGAACCCGGCCGACTGTGTTCTGGCCCGCGTGGAGGATATTTCTAGGCGTGGGCAAGACCATAGCGATATAGAACTCGAGCAGGAGTTTGCGACAAAGGAGGAAGCGATGCACTACGCACTAATTACGCGGTCTTGACCGGCGTGACCATCGTGTGACTCGCCGGACTGCACCGCCGAGCTTAAATGTAAGAAAGGGCGGCTGTCACGAATACTATGTTCGTGCGAACCGCCTAAACATCGACACCATTTCGTTATAACTCGGTACACACCGCACACATGCACAGAGGCGCTTGTTCGAACACAAGCGGTGTGGTGAAATCAAGATTCATCGCGCAAATCCTCGTTAGGCGTCTTTGAAGGCCGACATTAGCCTCAGGCCCGCAACCATAATTGCCGAGATGCGAGAGCAGGGCGAGGATGTCCATAAACTACTTGCAAGCTTGGCGAGCAAAGCAGATGGCTTTGAAAATGCTGTTTGGTAGTTTTATGGAGTCATTCAATTGGGCTCCACGACTACTAAGGCGGATAGCTGCAACAAACCCGGGCTCCGAATATGCTATTGCTGTCGAACCCGTGCAGCTTCCCGATGGAACGACTGCTCCAGAACACTACTACCTCCTCAGGGTGTTCTGGGCGTTCGGTCCGTGCATCACGGCATTCAGCAACTGCCGTCCTGTTATATGCGTGGATGGGACATTTCTGTCCGGCCAGTACAATGGCACCCTACTCACCGCCCTAGCTGCCGATGCAAACAACCAGCTACTACCGCTGGCTTTCGCCGTGGTTGAGGGCGAAAGCAACGACAGCTGGTTCTGGTTCCTGTCCCTGGTGAAGACCCGTGTGGTGCGGGATAGGCCCGGTGTGTGCGTCGTATCGGACCGTAATGCAGGGCTGCTGAACGCCCTCGATAGAATGGCGGAGGATGAAGATTGCCATTGCCAGTGGAGAGACGTTCAGCGTAGATGGTGCATGCGTCACCTTGGGGCGAACCTGTACACCATGTGCAGGAACAAGAACATGGTGAAGCTATTCAAAACCCTATGCATGCAAAACCAACTGCGCAAGTTCGATACGATATTTAACCAGCTGAACGAGCGCTCAAAGGAACTGGTGGCGGAAGAGACCACGGAGGGCACACAGGTAATTGGTGGCTCGGAGGTCTCCGTACGGCGCAAGATGACATTCGCTCAATGGATAGCTCGTAAACCCGCCGAGAGATGGGCCTGTGCGCACGATACAAATGGTGCTCGGTAAGATAATGCCCTCTCTAGTACGGTAGCACATCATTTGACAAAGACTCTTTTCCACCTAAGCGGTATGCTTCTCTTCTGCAGATACTCCATCATGACGCATTTAACTTCGCCGAGTCGCACAACAATGTCTTTGCGGGGGCTCGTTGCCTACCCATTTGCTCAATCATTGAGCTCACATTTTTAGGACCGCGAAATACTTTGTTGATCGGCAAAGGGCGGCGTATAACCGCGCTCAACCTTCGCTCCCGTGTCGAGGCTTTGTTACAAATGGCCGTGAGGCGTAAAGCTCAATTCCACCGCGACGCCGCATGATGGACCCCGCAGAACATTTTTCTCGCCGAGTGCAAGCGCAAGCACCGTTCGATACTCGCGGGGACACAAACCAGAGATGCCAGCTCGGCCCGTATGAGGCGACCTGCTCATGCAACAAGCCTCGCTTAGAGCACATCCTTTCGCCGCGTGCTAGCAGCGTGCCGTGACATGGGGCAACGACGGCACACAATATGTCACACCGTACTACCGTATGGATGCCGTTAGAGCAACATGGACGGGGCATTTCGAACCGTTCAACGCGTCGGCAACAACTACAAGACCTCCGAACCCCTACGTGGCTCCGTACCCCACACTAAGGCGCGTCGCCGGGTAGACCGCGTTCGCGCGGTTTGAGGGTGACATGGATGCGTCTCAGCGAGACGATGGCCTTCGGCCATCATCATCTTGACGCAGGCGAGGGCATGACCGTAGAAGCTGCCCAAACAGAGGGTGATGTTGTCCAATGTAATATTTCAACTATACGCTTAGACATGCAACATCTTCCTACTACCTTCCTTTTGCATTCTCTTCGTGAAATTTGATTATGTAATTTATGAACCTAAATTTCTTTGGGTATGTACGATGGTTTTGAAATTTCTTCGATGTTATTTTTTCAGTATTTCATTGTTTCATTCCTGGAGATTATGCAGGCTTGTGATGGAGTTGCCGTGAGTCGTTATGCGATCGAAGTATGATGACGACCACAGGGGCGAAGTGGGCCTCCGCCAGACGGTAACGTCATTACTACACTGTCGTAACGTATCGCAAGCGTACGCACCTTTCGTTATGCTCAGTACGTTTACTTGCTTTGTCCTTGCAGCTTAACACTCTCCGCATGCGTGGCTCCCGTAACATCAAGAGATTGGACCCTCAGTTCATATACGGCCTGGGACGGACGGGCCTGTTAGCTTTCGCATTTATGGTGCGTGGAGCCTACGAAGGAACCTACGAAGGAAGGGACCAGTGGACCCCGATGCCTAGACTGGACGGGGCCCTTATCACCGCGTTGGTCGACAGATGGCGTCCGGAGACGCATACTTTCCACCTCCCCTTCGGCGAGATGACGGTGACCCTCAAAGATGTCGCCATGTTATTTGGCCTTCCACTTTCCGGTAAACCCCTCGTAGTGCGCAAGCCCTCCAAAGAGGCATGGAAGAACTATGTAGAGGAAAGGTAATAAATGTGAAAGCACACCGACCGCACTTATCTGGGAGCTAACGTGATTTCCTAACATGTGATTTTCTTCGATGCAGGTTTGGCACAACGTACACGGGGAACTGTGATCAGGGAGTCTCTTTCACATGGCTCGACAGTCTCCCGGAGGCTGGACCATGTCCTGAAAACGCTGACCCTGGTCAGATAAATAGGCATTTCGAGGTGTACCTCTATTTCCTCCTTGCAGGAATTTTATTTACAAACGGAAATGGTGATTCCGTTGCCCCCCACCTCGTTTGGGTCGCTCGGGAATTAGCCGAGCAGGTGCGAAGATGCAAAGACCGGACTTCTATAGTGGGGCTCGGCAGTTCTCGCAGACACATATCGCGAGATGTGTGCGGCTCGGCCACGGCCACGACCAACTTCAATAATGGGAGGGTGCCCCTGCTTCTCTGATTGTGGTCCTGGTCGTACCTACCCATAGCGCGACCAAGAGTGTCAACGCGGTACTACCCAAAGGTCTGCCGATGAAGCTAACGTGCATCCACTCGCAAGGCCAACCTTGGGTTACAAATGGATGCATGGCAGACTCCGATGGGCCCAGGAATCAGACCGCGGCTCCTACCCTCGTCTCGTGGGGGACCTAGACTTCCTGACATCAGCGCAGGTCACGTGGGATCCCTTTTCCACCCAGGCCGCGACGGAGGTTGCGTCGGGAGGCCGTATCTCCAACTGTGCACGGGGAGCCTCGGTATTGGATGACGAAATGCTTCCTCCTGTGCATGAGTGCCGTTGAGCCATACTCTCGGAGCGCGTTGGCGCCAATTTGGGTAATGCAGCGGTCTTTCCCTCCACCGCCTCCGACAGGACTCAAAGCTCCCATGGGTATGTCTCTACATGTCACATTACTTTCACGCCATCGTGGAAACCATTAATAACGTGTTGGATTGATCCGCGGGAGGAGTACATCGGGCACAACTACAACCGGGTCGCACGGAATAGCCGGCATATTGAGAGGTGGAACTCGATGGCCACCGAGGACGCCTGGAACCCATCAGCGCAGCCACGAGACGGACACACTTGGGTACCTCGACCGGTACAGACCTCGCACGCAGGCGGTGCTCCTAGACAGGGTGTGGCGATGCCCGGTGCAACATGGCTATCTTGAGGAGTAAGCAGAGCGCATGCACACACTGGGTACGGATCGCACCTATCACATATTAAAAACGGGGGATATACCCAATTAAACATTCGATACGTATTAATTTGCAGAGGCGTGAGGCGGAGTACATGCATGACCAGGCGGACGAGATCCTCACGCAGTCACAGGAGCAAAGAACGTCAATCAAGCAATCGCTTTACGGAACCTTCTTCGCCAAGACGGGCCACCGCATAAGAAATGCGGTCAGAGATGTTGGTGGCCATAGACCGTCTACCCAACGTGATTACGAGGATGTACCGTACGAGGCGCCGCCCGCACCGAGCCCCCTGATGAGGAGCATGTCCATGGATAGACGCGTAACGCCTGCGTGGCTCCTACGGCAAAGCAAGACCCACCCAGAGCATCGACTTCCTCCGGTCCCGAGCCATGAGAGCGGCGGGGCCATGGAGGCGTGCGTTGAAATAGGTCTTTGGGGCAAGCGTTCAAGGAGGAGTACACATCAACATGTCACCGTCCCCATCATTGCCGCAGAGTCTTTTAGTACCCCGTCCGGCATCAACAAACATGGGAGGACGTGTCGAGGGCGTACGATGACCTTATGGGATCCGGGGCTCCATTCACTGATTTGCTCGCGACGACGTGTTTGCAATCCCTAGGGTTGGAATCGCGCCCCAAGAACCCGAGGAGGCGGTGGATCGAATCGGCAGGAAGCAGCCTTCGGACGTACTACGCGCATCGGTACCATGCAGACGATCGATGGCTGCATGGGGCATCCACAGCGGCGTCAGACGTGATCGGCTGGCGATTCGGCCATGAACGCGAGATGCAGTTAGGTCCAGCGCAGGCGGCTGGACTACGTGTCCCCCAAGCGCCCAGAAATTTCACACCGTCGGACTACGATAACCAAGAACGTCGTGGTAGGGGGACGCGCAGGGGAAGAGGAAGGGGGAACTAGATCGTGTTGTATGAGACTTATGTTAACTTCTTTAATCTATGTCATTCAAACTTGTCAAATTTCTTTTGATTTTTTATGTTGCTCAAATGAAAAACTTGTCAACATGAAAAAGTTGCGTCTTGGAATTCTCTACAACGTTCATGTAGATCAAAGAATTAATCGAGCACAGGAAGACCTCCAAAATCGTGAATTACAGAAGGGTCCGTCGCGAACAGTTTTTGGTGTCCGGCGCAAATGCACTTACCTTTCCGATTATCTATGATTTTTTATATTGCTCAAATGAAAAACTTGTCAACATGAAAAAGTTGAATCTTGGAATTATCTACAACTTTCATGTACACCAAAAAATGATTAGAGCACGGGAAAATCTCCAAAATCGAGAATTACAGAAGGGTCCGTCGCGAACAATTTTTGGTCCGACGCAAATGCATTTACCTTTCCGATTTTCTTTGAGTTTTTCTGTTGCTCAAATGAAAAACTTGTCGACATGAAAAAGTTGCGTCTTGGAATTCTCTACAACTTTCATGTAGACCAAAAAATGATTGCAGCATATGAAGACCTCCAAAAATGCGAGTTACTGCAGACCATTCAATTTGGTCCGTGACATACGTGACAGAGTTGATATTTGGTCCGTGGTAAACATGAAATGTATAGGTTTTAATTTCGTCAAACGTATGTGCGTAACGGACTAAAGAGCAAATCAGCTGCATTCTTCCGAAAAAATAGACTCAGACGTGATATTTCACGGCCGGCCGAATGTGCTTAAGTTGTCATATTTTTGCGCGACCGTTATAATTAGCCCTTTTCAACTATACGAAAATACATACAACGGAATGTGTAATTACAATGTTTTTTCATAACATCGTAGTCAGTATAGAGAAGAGCAAATCAGCTGCATTCTTCCGAAAAAATGGACTCACACGTGATATTTCACGGCCGGCGAATATGCTTAAGTTGTCATATTTTTGCGCCGACTGCTATAATTAGCCCTTTTCAACTATACGAAAATACATACAACGGAATGTGTAATTACAATGTTTTTCCATAACATCGTAGTCAGTATAGAGAAGAGCAAATCAGCTGCATTCTTCGAAAAAATGGACTCATACGTGATATTTCACGGCCACCGAATATGCTTAAGTTGTCATATTTTTGCGCCGACCGTTATAATTAGCCATTTTCAACTATACGAAAATACATACAACGGAATATGTAATTACAATATTTTTCCATAATATCGTAGTCAGTATAGAGAAGACCAAATCAGCTGCATTCTTCCGAAAAAAAAGACTCACACGTGATATTTCACGGCCGGCCGAATGTGCTTAAGTTGTCATATTTTTGCGCGACCGTTATAATTAGCCCTTTTCAACTATACGAAAATACATACAACGGAATGTGTAATTACAATGTTTTTCCATAACATCGTAGTCAGTATAGAGAAGAGCAAATCAGCTGCGTTCTTAGAAAAAATGGACTCACACGTGATATTTCACGGCCGGCCGAATATGCTTAAGTTGTCATATTTTTGCGCGACCGTTATAATTAGCCCTTTTCAACTATACGAAAATACATACAACGGAATGTGTAATTACAATGTTTTTCCATAACATCGTAGTCAGTATAGAGAAGAGCAAATCAGCTGCGTTCTTCCGAAAAAATGGACTCATACGTGATATTTCACGGCCAGCCGAATATGCTTAAGTTGTCATATTTTTGCGCGACCGTTATAATTAGCCATTTTCAACTATACGAAAATACATACAACGGAATATGTAATTACAATATTTTTCCATAATATCGTAGTCAGTATAGAGAAGACCAAATCAGCTGCATTCTTCCGAAAAAAAAGACTCACACGTCATATTTCACGGCCGGCCGAATGTGCTTAAGTTGTCATATTTTTGCGCGACCGTTATAATTAGCCCTTTTCAACTATACGAAAATACATACAACGGAATGTGTAATTACAATGTTTTTCCATAACATCGTAGTCAGTATAGAGAAGAGCAAATCAGCTGCGTTCTTCGAAAAAATGGACTCACACGTGATATTTCACTAGGCCGAATATGCTTAAGTTGTCATATTTTTGCGTGAATCGTTATAATTAGCCCTTTTCAACTATACGAAAATACATACAACGGAATGTGTAATTACAATGTTTTTCCATAACATCGTAGTCAGTATAGAGAAGAGCAAATCAGCTGCATTCTTCCGAAAAAATGGACTTATACGTGATATTTCACGGCCAGCCGAATATGCTTAAGTTGTCATATTTTTGCGCGACCGTTATAATTAGCCATTTTCAACTATACGAAAATACATACAACGGAATATGTAATTACAATATTTTTCCATAATATCGTAGTCGATAGAGAAGACCAAATCAGCTGCATTCTTAGAAAAAACTCACACGTGATATTTCACGGCCGGCCGAATGTGCTTAAGTTGTCATATTTTTGGCGCGACCGTTATAATTAGCCCTTTTCAACTATACGAAAATACATACAACGGAATGTGTAATTACAATGTTTTTCCATAACATCGTAGTCAGTATAGAGAAGAGCAAATCAGCTGCGTTCTTAGAAAAAATGGACTCACACGTGATATTTCACGGCCGAATATGCTTAAGTTGTCATATTTTTGCGCCGACCGTTATAATTAGCCCTTTTCAACTATACGAAAATACATACAACGGAATGTGTAATTACAATGTTTTTCCATAACATCGTAGTCAGTATAGAGAAGAGCAAATCAGCTGCGTTCTTAGAAAAAATGGACTCACACGTGATATTTCACTAGGCCGAATATGCTTAAGTTGTCATATTTTTGCGCGACCGTTATAATTAGCCCTTTTCAACGATCCGACAATACATACAACGGAATGTGTAATTACAATGTTTTTCCATAACATCGTAGTCGATAGAGAAGAGCAAATCACCGCGTTCTTCCAAAAAATGGACTCACACGTGATATTTCACTACGGCCGAATATGCGCTTTCTGTCTGGCCGTCGCCTGCAAGTCGATGTGCATAAGCGGAGGGGATGGGCACTACCAGACACTTCGAGCTGCAGCTTTGCTTCGCCATACCCCTCCCATTGCGCTGCAAACGCTTCCACGTGACGCAGCATCAGATGCACCGGTTACACCAGGCCCCCACCGCGCATTGCAACGCTCCCACGTGCCGCTAGCCTGTATTGGACCCTCGCTCCGCTACCGATGTGCCGCCACTGTCTTGTTTGTCCCTTGTGCCCTCCCTATAAATTACAACGCCGCATGCATTTCTATCGGCAATCGCGAGTGAGTTCGATGAAGTTGCGACTGAGTTCAACCCACAACGCGAGTGTTTCAAAGGTATTATTTATGAAATTTATTTTCGACGGTCAGTGACATTGTTGTGTTGTTGGGTCAGTGAAGTACGATGGATATTGATGGCTTCTTGGGGCTTTCGTGCCATCTGTTCCTTTTATGTTTTTTATCAAGTACATTTCAGTTATGCTTGAATCCTACTCTTCTAGGTCAAAATATAATTGTTTCCAATGTGTAGATGGACAAGGATCCGGAGCGGCTCAGTAAAGGCTGGGCCTGGACAATCAAAGAAATAGATGGCATCGCAGCTGACCTGAATAAAATTGCTAAAGACAACTTCAGTCCTGGCAACAGTTCAAGTGCCAACGAATTCAACAGCTTTGTTACTGACATCGAAGCTATTGCTAGTAGCCTCGAACATGTCGCCATACAATCTAACGAATTGCTGCAGTCAAACCCCCCACAGCCAGCACAGGAGGACACTAAGCTCGTTGCCAAAGAGGAGGACACCGAAGGTGTAGACCCAGACTGTTATCTTCCATGTGACTACGAGACTGATGACGAGGGCAAACGAGACCGCTGGCAGTTTTTAGAAGAGGAGGGTATTGATGCAGATAGTGATGATTCTGGAAAGTTCTAATCCGCACTGCGTGAGTTGTTCAAATAATATGTAGTAGTCATGTACCCGTCATGTACGTTGGCGATGTACGGTATTCCAACGTTGTTTCTCCCGTGTTGTGATGTTATGTCGTAACTTATATATTTCAACGTTGTATTTTCCGCCTTTAATATCTTTTGTCGTTACAAGCCATACGAAACGGCACAACACCGGATACACCAACTTAACAACTTCATTCCATTTTAATACTCGTAAAGACGTAGTAGATGCAATTTTCCGCGATGACCGTTATATTTAGCCCTTTTGAACTATACGAAAGTACATACAACGGTGTGTAATTACAATATTTTTCCATGATATCGTAGTCGATACGTAAGAGCAAATCAGCTGCATTATTCCTAAAAATAGACTCACACGTGATATTTCACATGGTCAATAATAATATGCTTAAGTCGTCATATTTTTCCGCGACTATTATATTTAGCCCTTTTGAACTATACGAAAGTACATACAAAGGAAGCTGTAATTATAATATTTTTCCATAATATCGTAGTCAATATACACAAGACCAAATGGGCTGCATTCTTCCGAAAAAATGGACTCACACGTGATATTTCACGGCCCGCCGAATATGCTTAAGTTGTCATATTTTTCCGCGACTATTATAATTATCCATTAAGTTGTCATCATCCAAACTTTCGTTGCATTGGCCTGAGACGTCCTGTCAAAGCACTGCTGGCAAAGCCTGCAGGATATATCATGTCATCAAATGCATGCGTGGCGTAGAATGCCTTAGTCGTCATGTCAAAGCATAGCCGCCAAAGCCCGACCGGCACCTCCCTAGCGACTACAAAGCCGCATGCATTTGTCGCCTAAGCACAGCAGAGCCGCAAAGCGAACTGGCGTCGGGCGGATTCGTTCTTGCTTCAAGTCCGCTGCTTTATCAATTCAGGCTATTTAACCCCTTCCTGGCTTCCCAAAGATTGCATCAACCGAACAACCGCTCCAATACAACAAAGAGAACCATCCCCGCAAAACCAAACGAGCAAAGACCAATGGAGTTTCCTCGCCCCAAGGCACAGCGTTGTCCAAACCATCCCCGACGGCACGGAGGTCCCCATGTGCCTATGCGGGGATCCTTGCCGCTCCGGCGATCAATAGACAACTCATACACGCACGGTATGAGGTATCGGAGTTGCCGCAACCACGACTCGAGCCAAAGTGGGGATGCGGCTGCGGCGGAGAGAAGCCCGGTATGTTCATACTCGCATTTTGTGTTGCATCGAACTCCGCATGTGTCTAACACCATGTGATGTGACCAATTGCAGCCTCCATCAGGCGAGTTCATCCGATTCTACGACGCGGAACAAACTCTCGAGATGGAAAGGATGCGGAATCGGAGTACTCGCATCGGAGGGCTATGGTGGAGCAAAGAAGTGGTGTGAGCAGGATCAGAGGAGAAGCGCAAGCGTCTGGCCTGAACAGATGCTTGCACGCAGAGGAGGCCGAACGGCAGCCGCCATGCCGCGGAGAGGGAGGCCGAAAGTAGAGAAAGCGTGAGAGGGCAGCTAGGGCCAGGGCGGCAGGAGCTGAAGGATTGCGTAAGGGAAAATATCCTCGCCGCTCTCAAGAAATGTACGACAAGGGGCCCTTCTTGTTGTTCCCTTTCCTAAGGCATGTTAGGTTTAGTCCCAGTATATGCCATCGTTGTTTACCATTCGTAAGCCGTGCGTAATTTATCCGCCCATCTTTGACCAAAACTACAGGAAGTCTCAAAAAATTATTACACAACTATCGTGACAAAGGTACAAATAAAATATTACACAATTATCGGTATTTGCATTTCAATCGGATCCGGTCGAATAACCAGAGGAAACTAAAAAAAATTCGGCGAAATAATGAGACAAAAATAAATAAAGGTCGTGGCGGGAACCGTCGCTATTTTTGATATTTTTATTTCTTGTTGTATATTTCTACAGTTTTTTATTTACATGTTGTATATAAAACCGTTTTCCCACCGACTAACAGAGCCAACCGCTCGAATATGGACGCGAATGACAAAGGTAATGTCCTATACAAAGGGTCAAGTCTAACATTCCAATAAATTTTAAGTGATACGGAATATACCATTGAATGTAAAAAGATAATGAGAAGGTATTATAGATTATCTATTGTATGAGTTATTTTTACATAATATAATAATATACTATAAATAACACTGCCATATGAGACGGTATTATAGATAATCTATTCAAATGGTGTTGTATTAGCATTAAAATACAACAAAGATACTACTATTCCGCAAAGGTAAAATAGACTCAAACAAGAATACGAAATTAAAAGGTATTACAAAATTATCGATGCAGTGTACACAAATAATATTTAAAAATACAATTGAAAGCATATTCTTAATCCAGTATGATTTGGCGAAAACTTATAAAGTTTTCTTATCAAATTTGGAGTTGTCTAGCGAAAGTTATTTGCATTTCAATGTCCCGTCGAATAACTAATAAAACTAAAAATTCAACGCGAAATAATCAAATAAAAATCAAAAAAATTGGGGACACGTGGCGGCGCGAGGCGGAGCCACTGGTCGCTGGGGGTGGCGGCAGCTGGCTGCCGCCATGGGGTGTGGCGGCCGCCGTGCGGCGTGGCGGCCGCCACGTGGCGCGGCGGGAGCGGTGGGTAATTTTGATAATTTATTTTTTTGTTGTATATATTTGCTATTTTGATTTGTATGATGTATATTTGAGCTTTTTTTCCGTCAGCGAGGCCTGAATGCAGCTGCGAGGGGACAGTTCTTACCACATCAATAATGCAAGTGCAGGCCGAAAGGAAAAGATAAATTTTACACTACTGTATAGTAATAGTATATAGCAGTCAGCAGTACAGTAATTATAGACCTAGCCTAAAAAAACATTTCTACTACTTTACTATTAAAAAATTATAAATAAAAAGTAGCTAATCCGATTTATTAGATCGAAAACAAGGGTTTTTTTGATAAGTTTCATCCGAATGTTTTATTTAGTAACCATCATCCAAATTTTTAATCATTAAATTTGCTTTCAGATCGATACACACGTCCTCCTGAATTCGAGGTGGGTTGATCCTACGAATGTGTGTTTTGATCGTACGGTCCAAAGTTTGAATGTTTTTTGGGACAAAAACATCCAGATGATGCCTATACACTCCCCGAAAACAATGCTGATCATCACAAAAGACCTAAAGGAACCATGGCAAAAATAGCTAGCAGCAGCCATCTTCCCTTCTCACATGGACCACCACAAACATCACCATGATCATTCATCCCTGCTTCCATTTCATTGCTCCCACAACCGATTTATCATATCACCACCTTCACCATGGCATGGGGTATCATATATTTCTCTCCTCCCGCACCAAGGGAAGGCAGGCAGCAAGCTGAAGGCATCGAGTTTACAACATTCCACTAATGGAGTAGCATGTAAGAAAGAGAGCCGGCTGCACTACCAGTCATGCATAACACAGGGAAAATGGAAGCTAAAAGGAAAAGGAGCAAGCTAGATGGGGCTCATTCCCCGTGTGTAGTAGCCACTGATCTAGCAGGGTCTTTCAATTCAACCAAGATGATTGGTTGGTTGCTTGCTTACTTGCTTGGTTGGTTGGTTTGATCTGAACGAAGCGGCAGGAGAGGGATCGGCCGGCCTCTGCAACGGCAGGCAGCATCTCCCCTCACATCGTGGAGCAGCTGTTGGGGTTCTCGTCACTGAAGTAGTCGTAAGGCTCGCCATGCGGGTGCGGTGGCGTCGGGTAGGGCATCGGATACGGCATCGGCGGCCGGCCGTACCCGTAGCCCATCGGCGGGTAGCCGGCCAAGCCGGCGCCACCGTGGCCCTGGTGGCCATGGCCGAAAGCGTGGCCATGCCCATTTATCATCATCTGTTGTTGTTGCTGTTGTTGTTGCTGCTGCTGTTGCATCATCAATGCCATGTAATGCTGCTGCGCCATGGGGTTCCCGGCCGCCGCGGCGGCCTGCAACATCTCCGGCCCGGACGGCATGCTGCCGCCGCCGCCAGCCGGGCAGAACCCCGCCGACGGCACGCCACCGCCACCGCCCTGCATGCTCCCCATGTGGGGGTGGCCCATGGGCCCACCCATCGGGCCCACACCGGGGACACCGGCGCCGCCCATCATGTTACGCATCATCATGGCCTGTTGCTGCGTCATGCCGCCCATCGGGCCACCGACACCGATGGTGGGGCCGCCGCCGCCGACGCCGACGACGACCTTCTTCCCCTGGCCTGGGTGGCTCCCGACGCTTGGGGCTCCTCCTCCCTTGGCGCAGTTCGGCTGCCCACCGCCTCCGTTTTTACCGCCCCCGCCACCTTGGTTCTGCTTGCCACCAGCGCCTTTCTTCCCGCCGCCGCCGTTGTTGGCTATCCCATTGATCTGCACAGGGATATCGTTGCTGCCCCCGCCGCCCTTCTTGCCACCATTGCCGATGCCGTTTCCACCCTTCTTCTCGCCCCCACCGGGGTTTGGCCGCATGGCCATGGGCTTCATCATCTTGGGATCATCATAAAAGTCTTCGTCGAAATCTTCGTCATCATAGTCATCGAACTCGTCGTCATCGAACTCGCCATCGAACTCGCTGCCACCGTCGTCCCCAAAGTCGTCCCCGGGTAGGCTGAACTTGACGGACTTGGGGTCCTTCAACGGCGCGGCCACCGAGAACGGCATCTTTGCATCCATGAACTGCGGCGGCAGCCTCAGCCCCTTCATCTGCAGCTGCTGTTGCAGCTGCTGAAGCTGCTGCGGCGACAGCTGCGGCAACACCATCCTTGCGTCTTTGCTGCCACCCCCGCCGCCGCCGCCGCCGCCCCCTCCGCACTTCTGACCTTTGCCGCCGGCGTCCTTGGGCTGGCCCTTGCCACCGCCGTCAAGGTGGAGCTTTTGAAACTGGTTGGCCACGCCAGCCTTGGAGCCCCAGAGCTCGGCCGGCTTGCCGGCCTTGTTCAGCTTCTTGATGATGGTGGCCGGATCCACCGTGCCGGACACCGTCACCTTCCCCAGCTCCGAGTCTATCCTGATTTGGTACACACCTGCATGTCAACACAGCGTATTTCCCTTAGGAAAAATAGCAAAATGATCAAGAAATAAGCAAGAACAGAGCTCACGCAACTTGGCTTTTTTTAAAAGAAAAAAAAATACATATATCTTTCTTTTTAACCTTCAATCTTGTGGAGGATCTTCTTGACCTTCTTCTGGCACCCATCACAGTGGATATTCACTCTCAGCACACAAGTCTGGGGATTTGGGAGAAACCGAAAACACAGATTTACCAAAATAGCAAAACAAAGAGATCTCAAGAAACATAGCAGGAGCCATGCAAGGAAACACAGGTAAAACGAAAATGGCAGCAAAAACAAGGAGGAACACGGAATGTCTGCTCTACCGCTTGAGTTGAGAGGAAGCAAAAGCTCACCTGTATCTTGAGGGCTTCCTCCTTACTCATGTCTGGCTGACCACCTCAAAGGCACAAGAGGCTTCACAGATCTGGTACACAGAGGCCTGAAATCAGGGGAAGAAGGCAGCAACATGGAAACATTGCTCTCTCAAAAAGAAAACACGGAGAGAGAGAGAGAGAGAGAGAGAGAGAGAGAGAGGTGGGGGGGCTTACTCATCCCTCACCACCTCAAATGCCACACCCCCACAGCGTCGCCGGCAGCGGCGGAGGTCGCCTGGTCCGCGGGGTGGAAGGAGAGGCGGCGCACTTGGTGCGGCCTGAGAGAGCCGTGGGGTGGTGAGGTCTGCTGAGTGCGGATTTCTCTCCTGGTTTGTTTAGGGAGGACTGAGGAGTTCAGGATATGGAAGGAGACGTGAGTTCGTGCGCTACAGTCAACAGGAGAGCACCTCTCTTTGTTTATTTGTTTGTTTAGAAGGTTCACTGAAATAGTCCCATAGACTTTTTTTTTTTCAAATTCTGGTCTCTATGCTTATAAAATTGTAAAATTAGCCTCTGCCTACGCACGAAAAATCCAACAGGTGATATGTGTTATCTGTCGTGGTCTAGTAGCGCGAAAGGCCCTTCCATACTCTCCAGGCGTGAAGCCATCCTTCCGCGCGCGGCATACAGGCCAGCACGCGCTCTCGCGCCCGCGCTTGCCCATGAGCCTAACCCGCGCTCGCACGACCGCATGCCAACCTACTCACACCTACTAGTGCTCGAGTGCCCACGCCTATCGTGCTTCTTTTGAGTGGAAGCTAGCTGTTGTGCTTCCTGTACGCGGAAGCTGGTTACCATGCTTCTTGAGCGCGAAACTGTGGGCCCGGCTAGCTTCAACGTTACCAAACCGCGGTAGGTGACACGTGTTAATTAACAGGTTTTTAGTGCTAAAATATGGGGCCATTTTTGAAATGTTGCACAGACGGAGGGCTAGATTTGAAGAAAAAAAACACATGGAAGATGCTAGAACAATAAAAAATTTCTTTTGTTTAGAGGAAAGTAGAGACCTTTATTGATTACGTATACAAAGTCGGGGTAGCGCTCATGGGCGGATCCAGTAGGTGAACAAGGGTGTATAGATGTACACCTAAAATTTTTTATAAAAAACTTAGTATATAATAAATATATTAGGTGTATATACTAGTAGGTGGATTCAAAAATACATATTTCAACCTCTTAAGTCCGTTTTAGCTTGTTCCACTCATTCCCTCTCTCAATCTTTTCTGCATGGCCCAATAGTTCAAAGTCCAATCTTCCTCCATACCTCAAGCCGAACACCCAACTTTGTCTCCATTCCACATGCCCCCACGCTCTCTCATTCAATGTGGCACTACAACCTGGCAACGACGGACGAGGGCCACAGGGCAGGTACAAGCCGGCAGGAAGCAAAACAGCAGAAGAGTGCCAAGCAGCCACCAGCACCGAAAAATGGATGTAGGTTGCAGGGCAGGCGGCGATACAAGGAGCGACGCACAACATGGTAGCTGTGGCCTCTATGGTCGCAGTGAGCACTGACTAGGAATGGAGGGTGTGATACCAGCGACAGCCCGCAGGTTAGGGTGGCAATGTATGGCGGGGCGGGGAGTAGCATGCGGAGTGTTGCAGGGCAGCCCTGTGGGGCGACGCGAGCATGGACCAGGGATGGAAGGTGCGACGCCAACGGGTCAGTGAGGCGATACCCGTTGGGACATGAAGGGTGCTAAAACAACATGTAGCAGCTTAGCATTTGACATTGGTAACCACACAGGTGAATTTCATTATTGATTCCTTAATCTGAAATCTTTAATCCGTAAATATATTAGCGTTATTTTGATTTGTAACGGTGAATTGTTGTTTTTGAAATGTAGCATCGAGAGCATTCAAAAATGAAGAGAAAGCATGTAGATTTTAAGTCTCCAATTCACAAATCTCTAAATTATTTCAGGTGTTATCTTTAGTAAAAACAATTTGTACTTCGTATTTTTGCTATTATAAACATTTATATTTTACGTTGAACAATATTTTTATAACTCCGAACAACCATTCTAAAAATTCTGAATCCGCCATTGGTAGGGCTGTAAAAAAAAGCTCAAGGATCGCTCGATTCAAGCTCTAAACGAGTTGAACTTGAGCTTAATCTTGAGTTCGCGAGCTTCACCAGGTCGAGCTCGAATAGCTCGCAATCCTAATAAATTTAAGAATCACTTATTAAATACTACTATATGTTAATTCTTACTGAACTTACTCGAGTCGAGCTCAAGCTTGAGTGTTTTTTATTGTTGAAAAATAGTGCATATTGAATTGTCAATTGTTACCGAGCTTACTTGAGCCGAGTTCAAACCTACTCGAGTCTGGATTCAAGTTCGAACCCCAACTCAAACTTGACTCGAGTTTTTACCGAGTTTGAGTCTAAAAGGCCGAGCTCGACTTGTTTACATGCCTAGTCAGGGGGCTAACAAGTAACAAGCCAAATATGGCATCCCAATTCCAGAGAACACACACCTTTGGTAAACATATGCGCTTGCGTTTGATTCCTACCGTCGTGCCTAAATCTGGCCTTCTAGAATGAGTTGACCTGATCTTGATCTCCTGCAAAACAGAATTTAAGCTTCCCCAGCTGCCTCCAATAGATATGATACTTTCTAGACAATCAAATGCAACAACTACTCTTGAAAAGTTGCAGTCGTGCGCCAAAGGCAGAGCTTCACTACAAGCTAAAGCTTCTAAGATAGTTGGATCTGTAACACCATGGAAGACCCTTGCACTGGCAGCAACAAAAATCTCCAACACTATTCTGGCAAGCCGAACCAACATTGCCAAAGGGAGGAGCAATCCATTTAGTAGCCGGTTTACATGATTTCCTCACCTATCCTTCAGCTCCACTATTACAGTTAACCCATCTCCAATTCCTCGATAGATCTACACACGAGACTGAAAGTAGAAAATGGTCTCTGAAATTCTCCATCGTAGATTGCTTTCTGCCTTGCCGCCCAGATGGCCCAACATGTGATCAGTACTTCGATAAAACCCTAATGTGGCAATGATTCTAACATGAAGATCCATCGCCTTGGAACAGACATTCTAGTAGCTGTAATCATCTCTATTAACTCTTCACCAGCTAGTGCCCAGACACATTTTGCTGAACCTTAATTAGCTGGCTAGACACGTTATCTTGATCTCGTTCCCCTATTTAGGGTTATGATTTTGAAAGATCATGCGAAGGTCTATCCATATTTTATGATGAGTAATTGAATTTATTTGATCTAGGTGTGCTCAGGTTTGAGTTTGATTTGAATTAGATTCGAGAAATTGGATTATTATTGCATATCATTTTGGACATTGCTATGTGATGTGTTTTTTTGTTTTTTATGGTTGCAGGATGTCGGCGAGAAGTCATGATGAGGCGAAGGATGATCAGGACTAGGGGAGGTGCGTCGGAGGTCTAGACGGTCGGGGATCGCCAGAGGATGACCGGAGATGGAGTCGCTGCGTGCCGAGAAGACAAGGAAATGGCTGAGATGCTAACTTGGAGTTACTTTGATCAAGGAGAGCCATTGGATCGCGGTTTAGAGGATGGAGTAGCAGTCAAGTTAGCTTAGTAGATAAAACCGGTTTGTTAGAGGGTTTCGGGTTAGCCCATGTGTGAGTGAGTGAATCTCAACCTTTGATGAGGTTTCTTGAAGGCCAAGAAGGTCATCCAAGGGTGAAAGCATCTAGGCTCCCTAATTTTTCAATATTACTTTGTATGCGATTTTGGTGTTGATGACCAAGTTAAGTATCCCTTCTGAAGTGAAGACTTTTTTGAATGAAGGATAAAAACTAAGGACTCTTGTTACTAGTTCTGGCTTGAGAGTTGATTCAAGCCATGTAACTTGGATAGCTATAAATTAACCATTCTATAAAGGGGGATTATGCACAAGTAAGTACCTTGGTTCATAGGCCAAATCATTAAGATTACTTGGAGTAAATGTTACTTCATTTTTATTTCCCCAAAACTCAGTCCTTCACTCATACAGACAAAATTCCATTCACGCCGAACCTTGTTGTTTTGGTTCGGCGCTGAAAACTACTTATCCAAAATCAAACCGAGCATACCCGTTCACGCCGGACCAACTTGGTCATGTCTGATTTTCAGTCCGACGCACACTGTATTTATGTCGGACCTTGTTGTTTTGGCCTGGCGCTGAAAACCTCTTATTCAAGAATTAAACCGAGCATACATCGTTTACGACGGATTCGTTTTCGTTGAAGTCAAATTTCAGTCCGTTGTTAATTTCATGTGTACGACGAACCAACTTTTTTGGTCTGTCGCAAACGTGATTCTCTCTGTAAGATTGCTCTAATGCCAAGTAGTCCACCAGACCAAAACCAGTAAGTTTTCCTTCTGCGACGGACCAACCTTTTTATGTCCGGCGCAAACTATCTTTTGCTGGTCTTCACGACGGACTCAATTTTTCTCATTTTATGTGTACGACGGACCATGCTGATTCATTCCATCGCAAATGGCATTTTCAATCCAATTGGTCCGTCGTGCATTAGAAAAATTGTGAAGCTTATCAAACTAAGTCCGAAGCACATTTGTTTACAAATTTTTTGACATTCTGACACGTCCAACGGCTATCCAACTGCTATAACGGCTATATTCCTTTTGTTGGCTATATAAGCCATACCTGGACAGTGTTGAATAAGAACTTTTGCATCTCCTTAACATTTTAGCATACTAGAGCTCAAAAGTCATCAATGAGACTGAATTTCACTCTCGATCTCAAAATTTCCAAAGTGATCTTGCTCCAAGCTTAGTCTAGTTAATGATGTGATAGTGAACCAAGAGATTGGACTTGTGGATAGTCTATTACTCTTATAACTCTTTGTTCCTAGACGGCTCGGAGGTGATTTGGTGCGATCTCTCCAACAGGGTTTGTGGAAGGCCACTACAGTTGTGAGAGGTTGGGACTCACCTCACCGGAGTGGTGAAAGAGTCACCCTAGTGATTACCAAAGCTACTGCGATTAGCTTTTGGTAGAGCAATACTTCGTGTGAAGTGTTCTAACGGGGATGTAGGAGTTTATCTCTAAACCTCGGTGAAAAAATTCTTGTGTCTCTTGTCCTTTACTTTTCAGTCTTTATTTTATTGCACTATTTCATTTGCTTGCCTGTTTCAGAATTGTTTGTTTCTGTCGGTGCATTAGTGAGCCGAGATGTTTTAGGTCTTGTCTGTCAAAATCTTAGTTTACTCTTCTGCAAATTTATTTAGAGCTCTTTTGTGATAGAAATTTTTGAAAACGCCTATTCACCCCCACTCTAGGCTCATCCTCGATCTTACAAAGGGTGGACACTATTTGAATCAATCCTAGCCCTTGAAGGGGTTACTTAGGATTGAAGCAACTCATCCAAGAGTGTAGGATGATTCATGGTTGCTATAAATAGAGGAGTAGGGGTATGCCTCTTCCCTTAAGTCTTTGGAGAAGGATTTTGGTTGTGCTCTTTTGAGCTTTGCCCACCTTGTTGTGAGGCTTTGTAAACCATTCCTCTTAAAGTAATGAAAGTTTAATTTTATTCTCTATTCTGAATTTACTTTCCACATTTACATTATGTCTTTACTTTATGCAATTTAAATTCAGTATTTACTTTACGCACTTACATTCTTATAATTTAATTTTTGCAAGTTGGATTTGCCTTCCCTCCTTCTACTTGCTTTTGCTTCTTTTTATTGATGATGAGTGATTGATTAGATGAATTTTTTCTCAGATCATATCCCAATCCTTTGACAAGTCTTGATTCAATATTTGCGAGTATAAATAGAGGAGGAGGAGGAGGGGGGAGCGGGTGGAGATGTTCGGGCGGCTCACC
Source organism: Rhipidocladum racemiflorum (assembly GCA_036346355.1). Classification (NCBI taxonomy): domain Eukaryota; kingdom Viridiplantae; phylum Streptophyta; class Magnoliopsida; order Poales; family Poaceae; genus Rhipidocladum; species Rhipidocladum racemiflorum. The sequence continues at coordinate 4,659,982 of CM070590.1, read as the reverse complement.
ACCGGGCTGGAGTCGACGTACCTATCTTTTTGCTTAAAACGTGGGTATCAAGGTATATACGTACCGATCTTTTTGCTTAAAATGGAGAATCATTGGTACATCATGTTTCTATCTTGATTTCTTGCTTGCTTTAACGTGTGGGGTGGTACCCAAGATCATCTTGATCATCTAAATCCAATGAGCAAGTTCAAGATCAAGGTTTTGAGTTTATTTGCTTTAAGTGAGATGTTTAGTTGATCTTTACTTGTCCAGTAGATGGGAAATTTTAATTTGAAATCATTCACCCCCCTTTGATTACCATCTCGATCTTTCAGATTTTACCTTTCAATCGTTGTTATTGCTCTGTACATAATTTTGTGTCCGCTTTTTGTTTTATATGTAAACATTTTGCCAAGGTACAATTTCAGAGAGAATGTTCCTGGTTGTCAGCACATCCCCACATATTTTACAAACATTAGATTTATCCATAGTCATATATCGAAGAACAGTCCCTGTTGGTAAGGAGTTCTGAGCTAACCTCCACACGGAAACCCTTATCTTGGTTGATCACTGAATCAATGTGGTATTTCAAAAATTTTGTTACCTTCAAATTGGCCTCGTTGTCCCAGAAAATCCCCAATCCTCCGCAACGCCCATTACTTGCTAGTTGCTACTGCAGAGCTATTATCATATCCCAAAGTCCACCTCAGTTTTCCAGACGAGTCTTAACTACTTGAGTTTCAAGAATACAGAAGACATAGTCATCTAACTCCATTTGCACCAGCTGCTCAGAGGCATCATACGATGCAAAAACTTTCCACTTTTATTTGCCTCGTTGTCTGACAAGCTACAATGGCAGCCCTAACACTATCATGAACCTGTTGGCATTCAAGTTCTGAACATTCCTTAGCAGGAGTAATGGCCGACTTCACATCTCGGTTAATCCCTTCTTCCTCCTATGCATCCTAGAAATGCTTCCATGCTAATTCTACTTGGTCTGATTTTGTCCTCCTGATGATTTCAATGGGCTTATAGCGTCATCCTGAACAGTGGCGGATCCAGAATCTGAACTTGCCCCGGGCTGAATTTTAAGAAACTAAAATTCTATTAAGAACATCAATTTATGTCCACACGACAACATAACAAAAGTACATCACAAATACAACATTAATATAAAAAATTTGCTCAATTCTTAACATAAAACATCATAAGTGAATAAGTGATAGTGTGATACTAGCTCCTGTTTCTATAGATGAAGGGGTTTGGCTAGATTGATCTTGTGTGGAAAAATAAGATGTTAATGTTTTGGTCCTCTTCATCTCTTACAAAAATGTGTTCAACTCCTACATGGATACACAAATTGACAATCATTCAATCAGCATACAATAAGCATTCTGCATTCTTATTCACAGATTTACTAATTCTTATACTTTTAAATGTTCTACTCCTAGTGTCCTATACAAATTTAACATTCGCATTCACAATCACAAAAGCTAGTAAGAGCACAGATGAATGTATACCGAATCAATCAACCGAAGTAAAACAGCGGCGGCGCGGATCCGGAGGGCGTGGCGGCTGGTCGGTTGGCGCTGATCGGCGAGTGCGCTGGCAGCGGCGCGCCGGTGGCTTCGAGGGGGCGCGCATATCTGGGGCTCCGCCCCACAACCAGTGGCCGGCTCGGCGAGTCGGCCAGCCGCTGCAGTGGGGGTTCCGGAGTCCGGGGCGCTGGCCGCAGCGCAGTCGGCGGGCAATGGGCGCGGTCGCGCTGGCCGGCGGCGCGGAGACACGCGAACCGGCGAGGGGCGCGATGAGCGAGGGCCGATGAGCGCGTGGCGCGCAGTGCCTGGCGGCCGGGCGAGGGTCCGGCGGTGCTCGCAGGAGCAGGGAGCGGCGCGGCGGTGTGGCGTGGCGCGCGGCCGGGCAAGCGATGTAGTGGAGAGTTGGAAGAAGAGGTATGTGGAGACGTGGAGTGGATCAGTCATCAGTGGATTATTAGGTTTTCTATTTTGTGGGCTGCTTGTTTTATGGGCTATAGAAATGGGCTGGTGAAGAAAAATAGGCTGAATTGAGGTCATTCTATATGGGCTAATATATTTATCATGACCTGGGCTTCCCTGGGCTATATATAAACTAAAATTTCACAGCCCGGGCTAAAGCCCACCCTGCCATGGGCCCAAATCCGCCCCTGATCCTGAACCTCCTTATCCTCCCTCTCGAATAAAACTTAAAGATTTATGATAAGTGTTTCCAGACAGTCTTCTTTTGGAACCCTCACCTCTGATCATGATGAATCCCCTGTCTTCCTATCTTGGGTATGAATCGCATGTTAGGTGAGGCGATCAACTAGTCCCCACAAAAATCTTAACATTACTAGCCCCTCCAAAAAAATTTGTTGGAAAAAATAACTCATGCCTGCTAATTTTTTTAAAAAATAGCCCCAGGCCCACGTCTACCATGCCATGGAGGAGGGGCAAGGGCCTGCCACGCTGGGATGGAGAGGCAGGGGCCTGCCGTTGGTTAGGGGTGCGGCACCTCGGTGCTACAACAGGCTACAATACCATAAGGTACTGTAGCACCCGAGGTAGTTTTTTTTTTGCAAAAACATGATCTAGTGTAGAAAATATTTTTATAAAATATTATAATTCAAAATATGAATAAATATGAATTTTATTACATTTTTACTCAGCATTTAAATGCTCTAAAAATTCATTCAAACCTTAAAAGCAACTAACTTCCAAGAATTTTCTTTTGAAATCTACAAATCCAAATTAATTGAACCCAAGTGCATTTGAAACTTCACGAAATCAACTTTCTGCACAAAAAGTTTTAGAAATTGTTGAGTCACTTACGTAATGTTGAACCAAATTCATATAAGGCCTTAATGCTCATTTATATGAAAAACGTCGTGGTTAAAAGTGAAATATCATGAAACCAACTCTACAACACTCTTAGGGATACCCCCTACTATTGTCTAAAAAATGGCAACATTTATTACGTAAACTTTAGAAACGCTTAAGCCTTTTTCGATAGCACGTAAAATATCTCGTCTAAATGTAAATTTTGGGAAGATCAACCCATATACACTCTTTGGTATATGGATTACCATATTCTAGAAAAATATATTATTTAGATCTTGCTTTGCATCTAAATCCTACTAGTGCAATAACTCTAAGTATTATGGTCATCAACAACACATTATATCAATAGTTGAGCTTAAGAAAACTTTAGCTAAAGTACTTGCGTCATAAGAATCATTGTGTAACCATGTAGATACAGCCAATAGCCTCATTCTGTAAACCCAACATGTATAAATCATTTGTTTATGCAAAACTTACTGCAATGTATGAAGTATACCACAATGTATGCGTGAGGAGCGCATTCGATGGTGAGACAATAGATTTCGTGAGGAGCGTGGCCTAAGTGACTCAAAAAAAGAGAAATAGGTTAGAAATTCTAAAAAACAAATATCTAGTCCTTAATTTGTTGGATCCTAATTAAGTCGAACTATAGTAGTTGCTAGATGTTATTATTTAATTAAAAACATTTAACTGTCTATCTAGCAGACTAAGATATAACAACTTAGATTAAAAGAAAGAGTTTGTGCCAAGTAGAATAAAAAGAACATAAATTTAGAATAAATTTAGAATAAATTAGCAATTTAATTGCATAGAAACTTCAAATTAAAACACATACATAGCTAAAATTCTTCATAAAAAATAGCAGTTGGATTTGTATATCAATTCTAACATAAAACTAGTATTCTAAATTAAATAAAAAATGCACAATAAAATCAATAGCTTCTATCAGAAGAAAGAGTCCATACCAAGTATAACAAAAAAAACAATTATTCGGAATAAAAAATAAAAAACCAACCATTTAACTTTCATATGAACTCTAAATTAAAATATGTACATAGCTAAACATCAGAATAAAAATTAGCAGCTCGATTTACATATGAATTCTAATCTAAAACTCACATGTAAAATTAAATAAAAGTAATAATGAATATTACTATAAATTCAAAATAAAAAACAAAAGGAAATTAACCATTTGATGCTCATACAAACTCTAAATTAAAACCTAAATTAAAAATTAAATAAAAAATAACAACGTAAGAATAAAAATACAAGAAAATCAGGGATTGTTTTTTAATTCCATACTAAGTGAAAAATATAAATTTTGGTTTTATTCAGAATTAAAATTCTAGAAATATACTGTTTGAGAAAAGAAAAAAAAAGGTAAGAAATTGAGGAATGCTTATGTGCTTTCCCTCATGATACAAGTTGCACAAGTTTTGAAACAAGCGAAGAAGTAATCATCGTCTACCATATATTCATGCTTTAATATTTGTGCAACTTTAAAAAAAAGCATAGAAGCACCTCTATAAGAAATTTGATTTGTGTGTGTGTGTGTGTGTGTGTGTCTATATATATATATATATATATATATATATATATATATATATATATATATATATATATATATATATATTAACTATTATCTAATAAAAGTCGATAAGTTTTTTACGATCATTAGAATTATATAGACCGTTGTTCACTCTGTTATACCGGTATAAGCAATGTGATGTGCACTAAAAGAAATCTAAAAGAAAGAGATCATCATTGCAATAATAAAATTAAGAGATGATGATATAAAATAGAAAATGTTATATTATGCTAGGATTCACTATTTTGTTATGCAAATATTTGGGGAGGAAAGTTTCAGTCACATGTGATAAGTATTGTAAACTGGAGTGAGTGTATTCTTTTCTATAATATATAATATTAAAATATCAAAATTAAGTTATGCAAAGATCTATTTTTCCAAAAAGCAAAATCGCATATGTATTGCTAAGTCATTTAAATATGCTTTAAGGATGACACACGCGTAAGTGCGTTGACCATTACCAATAAAAGCTGAATGACTAGGTCTTAGATTTATTGACCTTGGCCAACGCAATACAATTAGGTCATGTTTATTTAGACTTAGGCTTTTTAGCTTTTAATTTAAAGCAAACATTTTGGCTTAAACAGCTTAAGGGCCTATTTGTTTTTGCTTTTGATTCTGGATTCTGACATCAAAAGCTGAATCAAAAGCAAACAGCTCAATTCTAGAAGTTGATTCTCACAATCCAGCCCACCCATATACACTAGAATCCACAATCCACTCCATATGGGCTTCTTGAGAATCAGTTTTCTCCACAACCACAATCCAGAATCAGCTTTTAGAGAATCCAAAGCAAAAAACAAACATGCCCTAAAAGTATCGGCTTTTATATGCAGTAGAGATGGGTAATTTTAGCTAACTTCAATGGCAACCCTCTATAAGCCAAAAAAAAAAATCTCCGGTAGCTTTTGGTTTTTAGTTATATGGAGGCTTACGGTTTTTGAAAAAAAAACATATAAAAAGCTACTAATTTATTTAGATTTTAATTTTTTATTTTTAAATCAATAAAAAAAGCTCAAACAAACAAGTTCTTAGACTGCTCCCTTAATTCATCAATATCCTTATCCAAGATAGTGTCGTTACTCTCCTCATCCCTATGATCTAAATGCTGAAGAAACGCATCCAGATCAAGGTTTCATATTTCGTTTTAGGGTTTCATCTCGGCACCCTCCGAAATTCAAAATTTCGGCGAAATCTCGTTATTTCGGACGAAATCCGAACGAAATACAAGAAAATTTTGAATCCGGTAATTTTTGAACCGAAATTTCCGAGATTTCGGTTCAAAATACCAAAAATTCGGTCCAAAATGCCGAGTTCTCGGTGAAATTTTAGGTACTATTGCCCTTTGAATTTTTAGGTTTTTTTATTTCACCGGAATTATGATATACCGATTGTCCCACACGAAAAATGACGTGAAGAATCCAATCCGGGCAAATCCGATCAAATCCGGTCAAGTTTTGTTCAAATCTCGGTCAAATTTACCGAGATTTCGGTCAAATATACTGAGACCTCGCTGAGATTTTAGGTTACTGTAGCACTTTGAATTTTTCTTTGATTTTCTTAGTTTCGCCGAGATTATAAAATTCAAAGGGGTTCGAGATCCGAAATTTCGCCGTGATTTCACTGATCCGGAACCCTTGGGAGCTTCCTGATATTCTTCTCCCTACAGTACACTTATCGCGTATTCGTGGATCACCCATCCTTCACTTCGCCTCCACGGCTCCACCTGGCAGAATCACGCCGTGGCAGATACAACCGGCACTCCCACTCCCAGTCCCAGCCTAGCCAACGACGAGTAGCAAAACTAGGTTTGCCCCTTTGCCGTCCCGAACCAAGGTGAGGAGAGAAGATCGCTCACCCATGTGCAGCTCAGATTGTTGAAGAAAAACTCGAACCGGGATCAAATTCCTGGTCGAGGAGAATACATTAGTCCTGCCAAATCAGACATCTCAGATTCAAATCGAATTTCGACTCCCGTATCCGATTTCAAATAGCATTTTTCGTATAAAAAATTCCCGCCGAATCGGGCTCCGACTCAGGTGTCCCAACTTTGTTCTCGAGAGAGGTCGTCTACGGCTGAAGCTCAGCTCGTCAGAAGGATTCGAGCTTTGGTATGGGCTCTGGCCCCTGAGTGGCTTGTCAGTGGAATATTCCGTTTAAGTATATGACAAATATTTGTCTACGTCGTGCAGGGTGTCAGTGAAGTCCAGAGCCGCGCGCCATGTGTGTCAGAGGGGAGGGTGGTGAGCACATTAAACTCACTCATTTATGGCATTGATCAGTTGCGGCCTGCATTTCTCCCTCAAAGTTAATTTGGTCCCCTTTTCTGTCCTTTCGTATTTACCTTATCGCCTCTCCAAAATGAAATGGAAGCGAACGAGCGAAGGCTAGAGTGCAAGCAGCCCGTCCGGGATCGAGACGGGTGTGCACGGAGTTAGGTGCAGCGCGTGTGTATTTGTAGTCTCGTTCTTTTTCTTCTATACTGAATGTCAGAGCTTCTGACTAAGTTTTAAAAAATGAAAAGGAAAAAGATGCTAGATGATGGATGGATATCATGCGAAGTTCGTACATACAGTTGTAGCCGAGAGCTCAAGAGGCGTTTGGATCGATTCGACGGCGAGGGCAGCATGGATCTCGATCGTGTTTTTTTTTTGGCATTGCTAATGGATGCAGAAGCAGCAGCACAACTCGATTCAACAACGAACAAGTAAACATGAATCTGCCATGATCAGAAATAGAAGGAAGCATTCCTACGAAGATCGAAGCACGGAGAGAAGGAAGCTAATTGACCACTGGCCATGAGATGGTTAGGTTCTTACCGTCAAGGAAAGATTTTTTCCCCCATCGGAGAACAGCCTTCGCGTCGCCATGCAGCTCCTCCGCCACCGCCGTAGCTCACCGGAGCTTCACCGCATTCCGGCTGAGGCCGTTCCTCTGCTTCCGTCCTTCCCTTCCTCCTGGGTCTCATCCGTTGGAAAAAATACTGAAATATGTAACAGGAAAATACAAAATAGCAAAAATATACAACACCAAAAACAAATTGCAAAAATGACGTGGCGGCCGGCACGCGGGACGGCGGCCGGCACGCGGGACGGCGACCGCCACGCCGGACGGCGCGGCAGCTGTGTCGCTCGCCGCCGCACAAGACCTGCTCGTCCGTGCCTCGCCCGCCTGGTTGCCGCTGTGGCGGCAGCCAGGTCTCCTCCACGCGCCCGCATTTCCTCCCGACATGATTACTATATCAATGATGATGAGCTTGTGGGAACTGATAAAAATAGAGAAACCTTGCTTAAGTCATTGAACTCGGGATGTTGTCATTTGCGGATCATTGCTGTGTGGGGTATTGGTGGCATCGGAAAAAGCACTCTTGTCAATAATGTGTACAAAAATAATGAAGTACCCAACTTTGATTGCCGTGCATGGATTTCTATCTCTCATTCATTTAGTATGGATACAATCTTGAGAAACATGCTGAGAGAACTCCTTGGAAAAGACAATAAGGAATTCGATGCTGAAAAGATGAATAACGCAGAGCTAAGAGAGGAACTGAAGAAAATTCTGGATAAAAAGCGTTACTTGGTCATATTGGATGATGTCTGGAAGGCTGCAGATATCATGGAAATTAGAGGGGTTCTTGTTGATAATGGCCTGGGAAGCAGAGTAATAATCATGACAAGATCGAAGGAAGTAGCTTCAAGTGCTGAGGATGGTTGTAAGATCAAAGTAGAACCACTAAATGCCGATGATGCATGGCTTCTATTTTGCAGGATGCCAGCCGGGCGCGTGGGGGAGACCTGGCTGCCGCCACACCGCACGGTGGCAGCCAGGCGGGCGAGGCAGGGCTGGGTGCTGCGCGCGAGCGACGGGGCGACACGTGGCTACCGTTGTGCGGTGTGGCGGCCGCCATGTCATTTCTGCAATTTGTTTTTGGTGTTGTATATTTTTGCTATTTTGTATTTTAATGTTGCATATTTCAGTATTTTTTTCCCTCGGTCGTTGGGGAGCATTTGGTCGAGCTGGACCGTGCATGTCAGATCGAGTGGCCCACGATCGCAGATCCAAATCCGAGAGAATGAAATGGGTAATACGGAATAACACAAGGACCCTAGCAAAAAAGTGCCTCCGTTCTCGTAGCGAGTCAATCTGGGCCACACAGATGTGATCGGACGTCCCACAGATAGCAGGATCGGGACGGGATACCAAGGATGGAATATTACATATTACATATCCTATAAGGGAACACATTCCGGCTTCCTCGCGGGTGCCACGTCGTCGTCCTTTGTGGGTCCCATGCGGCCGTGCTTCGTCGATGCGCTCGGCGCTGCGTGTTGGCGTAACACTCGCGTTCTCGCGTACGGCTTACGTTCGCCGTTCGATGGCTCTCCAAGGGTCGTGATTTTCGTTTTTCTCCGTTCGTCGCTGTTGTGCTCGATGTTGTCTTCTGCCCGTGCCCGCTCGCCCTCGGGTCTCGGGGTGCTGCTAGGCCATATCGCGGATCGATGCGGTCGGCGCTGTTTGCTCCTCATTGTTTCCTCCGCTGGCTTCCGCGATTGCGTTCGTGTTACCCTTTTCGCTTGGGTTCTAGCCGCCGCTGCTCTTGCGTGGTTTCGCCCCCGCCGGTTGTTCCTCTTTGTTTCCTCGCTCGCCGGGATTGCTCCATTGTTCCCCTTTTTCGCGTGGGCTTCAGGATCCGCTATTCTTGCGTTCCTTCTCCGCCCTTTCCACCGACGAACAGCGAATGACAGACGGCGAACGGAGAGATCCTCGTGCAGATCTGACCGCAGTCCCCTCCGTCGTGTGGAGCCTCTATGTACCTACTTCGACCCCCATACCTCGCCCGCCTACTTGTGGACTCCAAAATTTCCAATCCGAGTGGTTGGATTGGATGGTTGCTTCGGTAGAGTCTGAGACTCTGAGCTCGCGTGAGGATCCGAGTGTGCGGAGCTATTGACAAGGGGGGGTTCTGGCGTTTGGTTCACGTTGGAGTTTTGCCGGGTCTCGATTTTGGGCAGACAAGAATTTTGTTGGCAATTTTTGGGCTCTCTCTCTCTCTCTCTCTCTCTCTCTCTCTCTCTCTCTCTGGTTCTTCTCTTCGACGATTTAGGGATTTCTATCGCGAGAATGGATTCTTCAGAGACTACTGCTCTTGGGGATTCGGTCCGAAGGAGTGGTTAAGTGGTATATTTGTGTTTGGTACTGAATTTTTGGGGCGAATTTTGCCAGTGGGATCCGATTTTGGCTGAATTTTTTCGGGTTTAAGATTTTGGATTCCCTGTTTGCCATATGAAGATTCGGTTGATTCCGCACCTGATTTGAAATTCTGAGACGGATTTTGATTAAAAAGGGATCCATTTTTATGGAACTTGTCGACACGGTTCAGTGAATTGGAGGAAGAAACTTTCCCAATTAGAGCCGGTTTTTGTGGTCGTAGCGCTTAGTTTCAAAAGGCTGCACATTTATTTGCTACGCTAGATGTGGCCAAAAAGTCCACCCTTGGATCTATTTGAAGACAAGATTGGAACATTTTTTCTGAGATCTTTTTGTTGCCTTTGGTTTTTTAAACTTGCCTGATCCAAAAAATCTCGAATTCTACTTGATTTTCCCGTAAATTTTTTATCTGATCGAAAGGCTTCCGAGCTTTCGCGAGAAGCAAACAAATTCTTGGTCGTCATGGCCATGGCGCTAAACCGATTGACACAATGGCTGTGCCCACAACCTGTAGATACTATTTTGCTACATCTCTACTTAATCAGCGAACTGCCTGTTTACCATTCACTCAGATGCAAGCAGCAACATACTGTGGTCGCTGTGTAATCATCTGATGCATTTCAATGTTCCCAGCTACATTTCTTCAGCTATAACTATAATAAATTACTTCACTTCTACAGTTAAATCTTGGCTTCCCAGATCTTTTGCAGATGGTGCAAGTCTCTGAGAGACTGTAATTCAGCAAGTGTTGATTTGAGCTTGTGAAAATAGAGATGAGTTGTCTAAGCAAACCTGACAAGAGGGCTATCTTAGATTTTGCAGCATGGTGTTTAACTGTTACTACATCAATTGGAATCATCATGGTCAACAAAGCTTTAATGCCTACACATGGATTCAGTTTCGATGTGTTTGTGCCTTAATAATGATTTTCATAATCACACCCTTAATTATCACTCTCGGTATCTTGTTCTTTAGTTTGTCCATATAGAGTATTATCCTATGCTTTTATTTTGTTATGTGTTCTGCATTTCTGCTAGGCCTTGTATTGGATATTGTAGCCCTATTTCCAGTTCTGAATACACGTCAGTATTAGCCCTTTGATTTCATAATACATGTTCCTCAGGGCTTGTGATTGGAGATCTAAAAGACACATTTAAAACAAGATGTAGTTTTTAATAATGTCTGTGCATATTCCATCCGTTTGAATTCTAGATGCTTTATTTTGATAAATCTTTAATTACACATCTACTTGGCCAGCTAATACCAAAATGTTCACCAGGCTTGCTTTGATAGTGATCTGAAAGAGTAAGTGGAATATGGATAAATTCTACAATCTCTTCCATTATTGATAATTTCCATTTCTTTATTATGGGCCAGATTTTCTTACATGCTCATGTATCATGTTACCTTAGCTGAACTAAGAAGTACACACATATTTAGTAGGCAGTGTTGATTTCGACCTAAGCATTTCACAGTTATACCAAATTCACAGTTTCTATCTAGGCCAATATTCTAGACTAACTGGTCAACTGTTAACTCAATCAATAGGGTTATGTCCTGGTTGATTTCAATCTAAATGGCTATTCTGATTTGTTAGTTCTAAGCTTCTAGCACCTATAAAAACTGGATTGTTGGTTGGCAAAATAGATTTTTAGATATTGTCCTTAAATCTTAACTTAGATATTCAATTTGTCCTGCTATTATCTATCTTATGGAACCATTGTATCACATTGTAACATAGCTTTATCTGTCCTTCTCAATAATGATATGCACTAAAGTTTGTGTCAAATATAGGGAAAATACGGTCCTGTTTGTGTAAACATGGATATTTCTTTCTTTTCTGATGTTCCTTTATTTCTTAACACTTTAAATCTTGAGAGCTGTTGAGCTTAATCTGTTCTGATGGCTTTTTATAAAACCAAATATTGGATGGCATAATGTGAATGTATATGTGTATCTGTGGTTGGGTTTCTGTGGCAAGTAGAAAAAATTTGCCTTGAGAGCTTGGAGGTTGCAACTAATTTTGAGGTAATGGCATGTAATGTACTATACTTTGGATGAGATGCATACCAATTGTCAGTCTAGAGTGAAGTTTTTCTTTGGATAAGCTTAGATAATCAGCTCATGATGAGGTGCACCTTTTTACTAGGATATTTGTTAGTTGGGAGGTTTGAGCAATTGCATGTTGCAAAACTAATTTTTCATTCTTTTGGGTTATTCCTTGAGGGATATCTGATTGGTTAGGGCCAATAGCACAGAAGATAAATAGTGAGGACAGGAGGTGCTCCCACTCATGCTCAAGTTCTAAATATTGAATATCGGTACATATATTAAGTGGAATATAATCATTTTCTTTAACATGATGTTTTTTATAGATCACTGGATGATTGCTTGAAGATTGTGCTGATTTTGTCGCGAGAAATGTAGTTGTAGTATAGCTCTTTAGAGGTGGCCAAAACATAAGTTTCTCATATCTATAGCCTTTTCTGAGATTTTTTGGCATTTTTTTATTTTATCTGTATTGAATGTTATATAGTTCCGAAGTGGGGCATAATTTAACTTTCATGTGATTCGTGATGCTGTCTAAATTAACGGATCAATTTCCATCTGCTCCTCTGGGCACAATATTTAGTTTCTTTAAGTTGTGCTCCTCAGCAATAATAAGGCTAATTAGCACTAGCTCCATCCTTTATGTTTTATTATACTCGATTGCCTGCTGCACCTTATCTATGCCTTATGGATCTTATATTTCTTTCAAAACAACCATACCACAAGGCGGCGTAGCGTAGCGCGCTATCCATGCTAGTTTTATATATGTGCCATGTAGAGCTACCATAAGCACCATGGCATGAGTAGTACGACATGAGTAGGATTGGAAAAAAGTTTGTTAGGGTTCGAATAGGTTTGAGGATAAGAAAGGAAAACATTTTGGATTTGGATAATTTGATAGAAACCAGCGTATCAAAAATTTATGAAAAATTTAAATACAAAGTCTGTAGGAATGTTGATCTTAAAAAGGCACATAATTTTTTTAGAAAATTAGTGCAAAGCTAAATCTTAGAAAGAGAATTAACTAGCAAGTTCTACATCATTTTTTTTAACTTGGGCTTGGCCAGCGCGTGCCTGCCTCGGGAACATCGCTGCTCTTTTTCTTGCATCGTGCTCGCTTCTATTTTCTTGCACCGCCCCGTCGGCATTTTCTTTTTTCTTTGCGGCTATAGCCAATACAGGAGGTATCCCTCTTATTTATTCTCCTCTTAATCCTAACTTCTTATCCTTAATTAAATACATGTATGCATATCCACCTGGCCCAATTACACATGGTCCAATAATGCATACAACCCAAAACTCACACTTATGCACGCGTACGACCCACATACCGCTTTGATGTCTCACTCGCCTACACCACACGTACGACCACCTGCCGCTCTTGCTTGGTTTGCTCACTTCCATGGCCCGTTGGCCGCTACACTTCATCGTCCATCTGCGTAGACCTCTACGCGTCCTGCCTCGCTGCACCTGCATCCTTCGCGTGCTATGCCTTCTGCACCTGCGACCCTCACTCACTGCTCGTCGGGCTACAAGGCACCTGCGTGGAATCTCTTCGACCTACAGTGTATGTCCATCTGCGTCCGCCTGCACTGCAACGTGCATCTCGCATGCCTGCGATGCACGTCTTGTTGCCTGCACGCCTACACTGCAATGTGCATCTCTCATGCATGCGATGTACCTCATGTTGCCTGCGCTGCAACTCTTGTTGCACACAAAAACAAACTCACACAGTATCTTCTTTCACAGTAATATCACTCCATCACAAATATTATTGTCAATTAATCATCACATACTTATAAATATTGTTTCCATTTTTTTTTTTTTTTTTTGCCTTCTAGCTGCCAAGTGCACATGCACTCTCATTTGACAAGAGATAAGCAGGTGAGTCTTAGTGCCTCACCACTTGAAATTCAGATATAGTCGGCAAACATTTCATTCACATTAAAAGTACAGAGTGGACTTGTGGGGATAGAAATTATGATAAGGACAATACAATGTGGACGAAATGATTATACTTTTAAGCAAAAAATACAACCAGGTTCTAATTTTAGATACTGTTACATATTTTGTTATTCATGTATCGAGTGCTCATCAGGCATCAGTTGAAATTACGCCCGATGTGGATGAAATATGGACCAATTCGGACGAAATACCCAAAATTTTGCCGAAATTACTGAAATTACTATAGTAATTTGATTTTTTTTTTCAAAATTTTTAATTCCGTCAGAATTATGAATCTCGAAGAGGGCCAAAATCCGAGATTTTAAACCTTGGTCGTGTCGTCCTAAGTGGATTCCGCCCTGTACTACCCTCTACTTGTACTAGTCGCCTGTTGTGTCCAGAGTATTTTGTTAAAACTCCATGGTGCAAAGTGGAGTTTTTGATTAAAGGTGGTGCGTGCATGCTACCTGTTCTGTTTTGCGTTGTACATAGTGCACAAAAATATTGTTCAGTTACACTAAACTAGAACATTTCAATGATTGAAAATCGCGCACTCACACTCAACTACACTAAATTACAGCCATTACTTAGATGATTACGATCGTTTGAAATGAATCCGCGCGCACCCGTAGTTAGAATTAGTTGCAAAGCTGAATGAATACATCGAGCATAAAGCTACCATTTGATAGAAGGACGATCGATTATGGCCAGCTGTAGATGAAAAATGCTACGTAATGATCTGGGGCGGATCTAGGTGGGATATCGGGTATAAATCGATACACCAGAAAGTTTAGGAAATATTACGATATTACATGTTTAGTGGATCAAATTTATTGATTGAATTGATTTCGATTTATTTGGTTTGACATTACCTCTTCAGTGGATCAAATTTGTTGATTGAATTGGTACATATTTGTATTGTACTTTTAGCAAATTTAAATATATGTGTTGGATTTATGATGTTACGAAACTATTATATAAGACTATAAAGTTATACACATGAAGTGAATAATCTCATAAAAATTTTCTGGTTCTGCCGTGACTGACCTATTTGTATTGCATTTGCCGGTGTTAGAGCATCTCTAGCAGAGCCCCTAAACCAGCCCCTAAACCTTAAAATAGGGAGTGTAGTAAAAAAAAACAGATCCAGCAGAGCCCCAACTCAAGCCCCTAAAATTAGGGGCCCTTAAATTTGCCTCCTCAACCCCAATTCCCAGGGACACGAGTACAACCCCTATTATTGAATACAGGGAAATACATGAGAGGCTTCGAAACGATCTTATTAAGCATTTGTGGGCAATTCACAGCGCTTCGTAGTTTGATTCATTGTTCGGAGTTTCTATTTATCTATTTATCATGTTTTGAAAATTTTAAATTTAAATTTGAAATATCATGTTTTTAAATTGTAAATGTTAATATGCTTATGTTTCATGTATTACAAATATTTTTGATTGAATTTTAGTGGTGTCAAATGAAGATTATACATAGCGGATATGTCAAAATAGGAGAAAAAGTAAAAGCAATTTTGGGATTTAGAAATTCTTTGAACTTGTGCTCTGAAAACAGGGCCCCAAAAAATAGGGGGTCCCTAAAACCAAAATAGGGACCCTGTTTTAGGGGCCCTCGCTGGAGATGCTCTTAGCCGTGATGTACTCGATGGGCAATGGCTGCATCCATCTAAAAAAAAGTCACTTGACGAAAGAAAAAGGATTGCATCTGGCCAATCCATGCTGATGGTGAGGTTGATTTCCCGATGGAAGTGTATACGTATCTTTCAGATGTTTTTGTCTTAAACAATATTTAATTTTGGATCGTATGATTAAAAATTCAACCGCTAGATTAAATCATAGGATCGAATGTAATCGATACTCTCGAATCTCAACAATGATCCAATGCTCCCAGATTTGAGTGATTTCAGCAAACAAAAACATCCAGATGTTGTTTATCAAATCCCTTTCCGGATTGCAACCGGTATCGTATGTGGTATATAGAACAACGACCCAACATGCCCCTGGCCAGCGCGGCATCCGCTGCTATCTAGGTGCATTTGGTTGATGGGATAAGGTTGAATATGACTGTACCATTTGGTTCTATTATTTTGGGTGAATGGAATGATTCATCATCTAGAGGGAATATTCCTCAAATTTGTATCACTTGGTCTAGGATGAAATGGTTTCATTCAAGCAACCAAACGTATGGATGCCTTTTTCGAACTATCTCATACACGTACTCACTTTGCATGAACCGAACACACTTCTAATGATCAAGATTCTGTTGAGGAACCTTACTACCAGATGTAATCCAGGGTTTTTGAAACAAATCTGAACTATAACAGAGATTGACACAATTTGAAGAAACAATGATTGATCTATTTTTTTTAGACATCTGATTGAAGACTACGGCGGTTCGCCAACAGGACCAAAGTCAAGCTTTTTCTACACCTTGTACTCTTCCGTGCCGTGCAACCCCGGGGACCCACCACCCGGCGGAACAGGGATAAAACCGTAATTTCCGCACCATTCACCGTCCGTGAACTGTGCCACTGCCTACCTCTGCTTGTGCTGTGTCCAAGTCTGCGTGTCGTCTCCACGACTCCGCTCGCTGTAGTTGCTACTCCCATTTCCGCACCTCTCCCGTAGATCGATACGCACATAGATCTCGCCTCGCCGGCGGAGGACGGGAGGAGACGCCATCTCCATGGGGAACTGCTTCTCCGACGAGGTGGGCCACACCGGCCGCCACCCCGTCGACCCCGCCGCCGCCGCCGCAGCCTCCTCCTCCGCCGCCGCCGACCGCTTCCTCCGCTCCCGCGGTGCCGGCGCGTCCACGCAGATCGAGGTACGGGGGCCCTACAACCCTCTACGCCCCCACGGTTCTATGGCTTCTATCTCGTACGGCTGCTGCTGGGGGGTCGTGGCATGGCGCGCGGTCGGTGTGGTTTCTGTGGATTGATGGGTTCATGCAATCTAGTCATCCCTTATCTGGCCACGTAATCTTGGTTTTTAGCAAATCTAATCCTTACGTACACGTTTTTGTAAATTCAGCCTTCTCGACTGTCAGTACCATGTCTGAGAAGCACGGGAGCTCCCTGCCATGCCCGATCAGTGTGGGACAAGGTTTAAAATCTCGTTTTGAGTCAAATCCCGGAGGTTCCCGAAATCCGAAATTTTGGCGAGATTCGGAAATTTCGGACAAAATCCGTACGAATTGCAAAAACCAAATTTCAAATCCGGTTTTTTTTTCAACCGGGAAATCCGAGATCTCGGCCAAATTGAACCCGCCGAAAAAATGGTCCAAAATATGTCAAAAAATTTGAAATTTTTTTTGGATGGTCCTGACACATTACTAATGTTTCCATAACAATTTGAGATGATGATCAATAATGAGGAATTTTTTAAAAATGTAACAGTGGTAAAGTCATCGTAAAAACCGTATGTAAAATCAGTTTTTGATTTTTCAAATGTAACAAATGAACTTCAAGTCATTTAAAAAGTTTTATATATGTTGTTGCTTCAAGCCAAATACTTGTGAGGTAATTGCATATTTGCATGAGGTGTCCAAATTCCAAAACAAATCACATACAATGTTCAAATCACATCTTACCTAGCTATATTCTATATTCAACATGCTAGTTACAATGAATCATATCTAATTTGGTAATAGAATCAAATCAATTCAGGCTGATATTATAAGAATCATTCGGACCAAAAAAATTTGCTTACGACGAAATCTCGCTTAATCTACCCGAGATCTTGCTTAATCTGGCCGAGATCTCGCTCTCCACGGCCGAGATGCGCCGCTGGACCGCCGTCGGTGGCCGGAGATTGTGTCTAGGCGACTCAGCTCTACTCGGTGAGTGAGAACAAAGTGATGGTTTGCTGTATGAGCCCGTGAGCCGTCGCCAATTATTGCTTTTGTGAATAACATAAGACCCAATCTATAAATACATGCCTTCATTACTTCAAAACAGGAAACAAGGCTTGGTGCAGCTGGTTAGTGGCGTTGGATAAGACTTAATTTTATGTGTGTTCAACCTTTTCTTTGGAAATTAAAAATAGTTCAAACTACATTAGAAAATTTTGAAATTTTTTGTGAATGGTCCTAACACATCCATAATATTCCCATAAAATTTTCAGATGATGATCAATCTTGAGAAATTTTAAAAAATTCGGACAGTGCAAACCGATAAATTGAACCGGCCAAAAAATGGTCAAAAACACATCAAAAATTTTAGAAATTTTTTGTGGATGATCTTGACCCTAAATACAATCAAATACAGTGGACAAAAATCAAAATCCGGTAAAAAAAACCCGAGATCTCGCCCGAGATTCCCGAGATCTCGCCCAAGATTCCCGAGATCTCGCCGAGAAATTCGAAATCCGATTTTTTTTTTTGAATTTTTTGAATTTTCCGGAATTTTGAATCTCGGAGGGGTCCGAGATTTCGGATTTCGGTCCGAAATTTCAATCCTTGGTGTGGGAGCAGCTAACCAACCGCGGGAGCTCGTGGGCAGAAGGGTAAGTGCACGCATGAGTGAGACTAGCTACCATGGTGTTAGTAAACTTCCGTGCTAGCCAGGCGTTGTAGAAGGCTTTTGCGCTCGCTAGATATGATATGGATCGGAAAGATTATTATCTCTACTACTCCCTCCGGTTTGGCAATATCTATCGTTTTGGACATAGTGATGGTCAAACTTCGAAACTTTGACTATCGATATATTTTTAAATATTTAAATTGGATACATGAAAATTATATGTGTAGACTTGTCTCGAGAAGTACTTTAATAATATTATTATTTTATTGGATTTTATAAATATATTATATTAAAAATTAGCAGTCAAAGTTGTGTTTTGAAGACCGTATCGATGTCCAAAACGACAGATATTACCAAACCGGAGGGAGTAATATAAAAGGGGAGTTTGTGTGTTGTCCTCCCACACACACCAAACACAGTTCACCCCCCTCTCAGATTGCGTGCAACGGCTCTCTGCGTCAGTTCCCCCCACCCCCACACCCCCATGCTCAGACGCAGCCCTTTCCTCTTCCATGCGCTTGACATTGATCCCACCTCACGTTGTTCGCTCCGAGAAATCGTCATGCTCGCACTCAACTCACCCCCAATCGCCCGTAACCCTCTGCCCCCATAACTTCTCCCCTAAATCTTCTCCTAGCGTCTCCACGCGAGCCGCGCCGATCCGCCACCTTTGTCGCTCACACAATTCCCGTCTTCTTCGCCTTCGCCGAGAGAGGAGGCCCAGGCACCTCTTCCTCCTCGCTTGGTTGTGGGTTAGATGGATGGGATTGACGAGATCGGCACGACGCTCTGCCTCCCGACGCCGGGCAGGTCGGCGATGAAGTTAGCCCTGAAGCCGGCGGCGGCCGGGGAGGACCAGCAGCAGCACGCCACCACCGCATCCTCCCTCCTCGTCGGCGCTGCTGTATCCTCCATCCTCACAGCCCGCGTCGCCATCTCCGTTCCGTTCGATTTGGTGTACAGAGGATACTACTTCCTTGGGGTACGTCGCTTCCTTGGCGGCGATGTCGACGACGCCGCTCCCCCCACCGCCCCCGGGCAACGGAGCGGCCGCGCTCCCACCCCCGCCGCTCACGGACATGACAAGTATCTTATTCCGCGACCAGCTTTGGTTCATCTCCTACCCGCTCAACTGCAACAATTATATGGTGGATTGTTTAATAGCAACCCTTTCCATTTTTGTTGTTTTGGCGTTTACACGGTGTTTTTTGGGTCTAGATGTGTTGCTCCTCCACTAATTTCCCTGCTAAGCACTCTAAATTTGTTAGGGTTTGGTTGCTTGATAGTCTTCCTCCTTTCAATGTATGAATTGCCCAGGGCTCGGTACTTGATAGTGGAATTTTTTTTTAAATATAATATATTTTATTCCGAATTGCAGAAATAAATGTCTTTCGCGAGAAATTACAGTTTTATACGTCTGTCGCCTGTCCATCGGGCGATATAAGCCTGTCGCCTGATGGATGAGCGACAGAGAGGCTTCGTGTTTTACGTCGCGTTAGGCGAGCGACAGGCTTCTGTCGCCGATCAACAAGCGGCGACTTAAAAATCCTCAGATGGACGGCGACATTATTGATGTCGCCTACGGACGGCGACATATACCATTTTGATATTTTTGTTAGTTTTTATGAGAATTTTTTTAAAAATATATTATATTTTATTCCAAATTGCAGAAATAAATGTCGCAACAAATTTGATTTTATACGTGTGTCGCTAGAAATTTTTGCTTTTATGATGCCATTTCGTTGAAACTGTCGATTTAGAAGCCATTTCGATGCGAGCATGAGAAAATATGATGTCGGTTTTTAGGTGGCCCTTCTTCACTCCCAGTCAACTCGTAATTATTTTTTGAAGACTTCGTGTAGTTATCTTCAAAGATGTGAAATATATGTACTGCATAACAATCGATAGATGAGAGCAATAAGAATGTCTTGAATTGCATACGGCTTAGAAATGCTAAACAACAATGGCATGTACGGCACACTCTACCGAGTATACGGGACTAAACGTAACATGCCTTAGGCAGAGGAAACAGCAATAAGGGCCCTTCTCTTGGTCTTTACTGAGTGCAACGAGGATATTTTCCCTTACGCAAGTTTTCAGCTCCTGCCGCTCTGGCCCTAGCTGCCCTCTCACGCTTTCTCTCGCGCTCAGCCTCCCTCTGCTCTACCATATTTGGCGCAGTGGTGGAGTAGCAGGTTTGAGCATCCACATGGCAGTTAGGGCAAATTACCTGCCCTGCATTGGCAACCACTGAGCTCGACGCCTTCGACATGGCTTTCACAGAACGGACGAACACTTAAGTCGGTGTCTACACGAAGCAAAAACATCAATAAGAAGCATAAAAAGTACAAATTAATGTGTACTGAAC
Organism: Rhipidocladum racemiflorum; assembly: GCA_036346355.1. Taxonomy (NCBI): domain Eukaryota; kingdom Viridiplantae; phylum Streptophyta; class Magnoliopsida; order Poales; family Poaceae; genus Rhipidocladum; species Rhipidocladum racemiflorum. Next base: position 4,639,454 of record CM070590.1, on the reverse strand, counting down.
CAAGAACACAACAATGTGACTCACCGTACAAAATGACTTTTGTAAATAATACCTGTGGAACAAGACGCCGAAATAAAATCTTGGAAAAAAGGAAAGCTAAACTACCAGTTCTCCTCTTTGCGCTTTGGGTTTTCTCAACTCAATCCAAACTTTATGAACTCGGAGCAATGTATCGCTTTTGCCTGATATAAGTGCAGCGGCCTTGCAATTTATAGGCGGGAGCGAGGAGAAACGAGGCGGTGGCGGCACATCATCGCGGCGTGGCGAGGGCCAAGCGTAAAATCGTACGTGGCGGCGTTTGCGTGGCGCCAGTGGGTCCGCCGCACTGGCGATGGCTTGGGAGTGGCCACCGGCGGAGCATTAGCAGCGAGGTGGGGGCCTGGTGAACGATAACATCGCAAAACCGCGGCTTTAGTTGCGGTATTTTTCATTTTGAAATTAATTTCCGCGGTCCCCGATCGAAAGAAAAATCCAGGAGCATCGGATTCCCTTGCAATCGTGGTTGTGCTTGACATCGACAGATGCATGCCGCTTTGCGACTTCTGAGATGACATCGACGGGTCATGGCAGTGGAGTACACATCATTGCAGATGACATCGACGGGTCATGGCAGTGGAGTACACAGCTTTGCAGAGTCCGGAACTTGCTCTCCTGGTTCTGCTTACATAGTCTTTTGAACATGTTCATGAGTTCCTTGTTCCTGAATTGCTTGTAGAAATTTGCGCCCAAATGCCTCATGCACCATCGGCTCTGCAAGTTAGGCCATGGAAATGGCTCCTCGCCTCGCTTGCAAGCGGTTGATCGCACTAAGCGCATCAAAGATGCTGTCGTGGCAAAGACGCACACATCCCGACGAGTTTTGACTACCCCGATCTTCAAGTTCCGCAGAACCATAGCCAACTCTCATAGTTCTCACTTTCTACGAAGGCGAATGCAACAGTGTAATATGGTTGTTTCCGTCAACACCCACACCGTCAAAATTTGCCCTTTGTATTTCCGTCCAAGAATGTGCCGTCCACGCAGCAATGGACGGCAGTGGTAGAAACGCCTTAATGCAAGCTCCGAATGCGAAGAACACTCTCCTCGGATGCCTTTTAGTTGGCCACTTGATTGACGGACAATCTTGATAATCATAGTAAGTGCCGGATTTCTTCCCTGAATGCAACCGAGCAAAGGCGGGCAGATTGTGGTACGAGTCTTCAAACTTCCCAAACCTCGCTTCTAAGGCCTTCTGTTTCGCCCTCCAAGCCTTTCCATAGCTAATTGTGTGCGATATCTCTGTTCTCGAGAGCTCGGATAATAGCACGGGGCTCATAAGCCAGGTTCTCCACTATCTCCGAGTACATGAGATTCGCGACAAACCCGGATGACAGTTCTGTGAGCCATCATTGTTTCCTCAATCATCTGGTTGTCTCGCTCAACCTTCGAGCATAACCAATGGGTGCCCCACTTCGGCTTGTACGCGTGCACTCTCCACGGGCGACCATGGATCTCACACACCACGTCGTAGCGAGGTTGGCGTGGATTTCTTAACCCTGAAAGTCCTTCTTAATGATAAGGCCCAATCTTTCACAAAGATCTGCCTGACCTCCTTTGTCGGCGTACATACCGTCAGGCCTAACCTCGTTGGGGTCAGATCGCTAACGTATGTCGTTGGTTTCATTAACAACCAACCTATCAAATTGATGTGTGCTCCACTCTACCGGCACAGCGGCTCCGCACCTCCATCTTCCTCGTCGGACTCATCGCCGTCTTCCACTTCTCGCTATGCCGTACTCAAGGTCTTCCTCTTCCATCCTAAGCATTATTTCATCAATTTGCTCACCTTCGTCTGCTACTCCCGCTACTTGTCCAACATTTGCTTCATCCTCCCCAAATTCGATTGTTCGCCACTTTCGCAAATAATGTCCTCGTTCGCTTCTGGATGTCTCGCCCACGGCTAGATCCCCAATTTCGGTGTCACCAAAACTTAACTCATTTTGAGCGACTACACTCCCCACCGTCCATTTCTTCTTTGAGGGCTACATCCGGGCATAGGCTTGCACTAAAAGCACCGGTTCCATCCCCGTTGCTCTGTCCCCTCACATCCGATCTCCACGATGCGGTTCCTTTCAACTCAACTAGCTCCCAACAAAATGGATTGTTGCATACTACAGAGGCAAAATACCTTCACCGCCACTTCTCTTCTTCCATCAGAAAAGTATAATACAACCACTTCATCCTTTGAAGAAAATGTGCGCTCTTCGACCCTTACTCAAACTTCGTCTACATCTTGGAAGTTACTTAGATCTGCACCCTCCGAACCATACATTACAACCCCTTCGCCATAATATATTCTAAATTGAACTCGTTACGCCATATCTGCAAATCCATTCATTCACCCACGAATTAAATACTTTCCGTAAAAATATTACGACCCCCAACTGCGTTGGTATAACTATATGCTACAAAATTACTTATTTAATCGTACAAGAATTTGCAACATTTCTAACAATACATATCTACGATCGTAACAATCGCTATCTCTGCCGTACTACATTCGTAAGAATTGAATATGTATATGGATGTATTCAGTATCGGTATACAATATCTACATTCAATAGATCTACTACTAAAGAATTGAACAACTCCGTAACTACATTCTCAGACGATTAATTTCTACTCGACATACATCAAACTACTTTCGCTATATGTACCCATTGCATTCCTAAGAAATGAATACTTCTATCCGTTCAAAGTATCTACATTCGATATATCAACGCACACAAACCAAGATCTAAAATCATTTCTACTAAATCATAACCTACTGCTACAAAAATTAGAACGACTACTGCATACCTACAAACTAGGTTTGCTAAATCTACCTACACCTAACTAGATTTACTATGTGTGTACTACATATAACTACAAACTAGGTTTACTAAATCTTTCTACATCTAACTACATTTCTTAACTAGATTTTCTAGATCTACAAATACAAAAACTAAAGAACGAGAAATTACCTGAGTATGAAGTGACGGGCTCAAAAATCGCGCAGAAATTTTCTTCCTCTCTCTTTTTCCTCTCTTCTTCTCCTCTTTTCTCTCTTCTTTTGTTTTCCTCCTTCGATGCCTCTCGCCGGCCAATAACGCGGCGATTATAAAATGTACTGCCGCCCGTCCATCGGGCGGCAGAACCCCGCATGCTATCGCCGCTCGTCCATCGGGATTTTTAAGCCGTCGCTTTGTTGATCGGGCGACGAAGCCTCGCCGCTTCGCCTAGCAGGCGACGAAAACTCTGAGCCTCCTGTCGCCCGTCCATCGGGCGACAGGCTTATATCGCCCGATGGACAGGCGACAGACGTATAAAACTGTAATTTCTCGCGAAAGACATTTATTTCTGCAATTCGGAATAAAATATAATATATTTTAAAAAAAATTTCCTTGATAGTGCTCCTCTGGTATGTAGTGGCAACAAACATGTCCATAGTTTATGTTCTTGTCTCTGTTGCCTTTGTTTGCGAAGCATTGTGTGAGCGGTTTCCTAGGTCTCGCAGAGTGATTAACCCCCTTATAATGAACACTGATGAGATTTAATTTGCACGATGGCCATAGCTGGGGAACCATTCTTCTGTTATGGAGAGAAGGCTGCTGTTGGATTGCATATTGAAAATGATTGTTATGATGATGAGACAAACACCTAGGGTTGTGTCAGAAAAGAGAGGAGAAATGGCGGTGAGAAGATAGAATGGCAAGTGGAAAGTTAGCTCAAGACTTCAAGGTGATGGTGGCGGAGAGGTGGAGGATGTTGGAACTGGTTTGTTTGTATTTGCTACATGATTGTGTTTGCAGGTTCATCTATTCGACCATCTGAATGGTGGTAGGGAGGGGTGAGCTACAAAAGTGAATTGAGTGGACTGTTTTTATTTGAAATGTGATCATTTTTGTCTATTGTTCCACTCAATAACAGGAAGAAGGTTTTGAATGTTGTTAAGTAATTAAGTGCCAATTCTGTTTATTCTATTTGAAGACTTGGTGGAAAAATAGTGGCAATATACGTGGCATTAAAAATCTGATTATGGAAATGTAGCTAGGTAGGCCTAATTACTTTATATATGGATGGGTGAAACACCACAGCAAAACACTAACAACACACAATGCATTGACCCTCCTTGGACGGGTTTCTTAAGTATAGTTGTAACACTTCCTAGATTCTAGGAAAGAAGACATTCTGCAAATTAAGATTTTGCGATAGCGATTAGGGGAAGGACTTGGGGAGGTAGAGGAGGAGGTCATCTACAAAAAAGGCATGTACGGACATTTTTCTACATGTCGCAAAATCATGGACATCTATTTCTTTGTTTGGATTTCCAAATCAATATTAATATCAGAAGCTGTTTATACTTTAATCCAAAAAGAAACTCTGAGTATATTTTTTTGGTGGAATTGTATTTGATACCCGACCTTTTTGGTGGAATTGTATTTGATACCCGATCGTGTTTGCAGGTTCGTTTATTCGACTATCTGAATGGTGGTAGGGAGAGGTGAGCTACAAAGGTGAATTGGAATAGACTGTTTTTATTTGAAATATGATCATTTTTGTCAATTGTTCTACTCAATAACTGGAGAAGATTCTGAATGTTGTTAAGTAATTAAGTGTCAATCCTGCTTATTCTATTTGAAAATTTGGTGGAAAAATAGTGGCAATATACGTGGAATTAAAAATCTGCTTGTGGAAGTTGACCTAAGTAGGCTTAATTACTTTATATGGATGGGGTGAAACACCACCGCAAAGGACTAACAACACACAATGCATTGACCCTCCTTGGACGGGGTTCTTAAGTAGAGTTGTAACACTTCTTAGATTCTAGGAAAGAAGACATTCTGCAAATTAAGATTTTGCGATAGCGATTAGGGGAAGGACTTGGGGAGGTAAGGAGGAGGTCAGCTACAGGAAGGCATGCAGGGACATTTTTCTACATGCTGCAAAATGATGATCATCCATTTCTTTGTTTCTATTTCCAAATCAATATTAATGTCAAAAGCTGTTTATACTTCAATCCAAAAGTAAACAATTTGTATATATTTTTGGCTTAATTGTGTGATAACTAAAATTTTTTTATTTCCTTTTTTGTGTGTTGACCTGCATAAACAATGTTGTATATACATAGAAAGAAGATATAGTATTCAAATCTAATTTTTAGAGCCAAATAAAAATCTTGACTCTTTGATTGAATTGGATTTCAGTGGAAGAAATCACTCTTGCATTGAAAACTGCCATGTTACAACAACTTACTAATTTCTTCTTTACACTACAAGAAGCCTCTTATGTGTTAATAATAAAATCTCGCTATCCAAGCCATTAATTAGGAAAAGGTTACACAATTTGATCTCAGGATAGCCTCTTATGTGTTAATTGGATATGACTAGGATGAGCTCGGGTACAGAAACCAGAGAACTATTAAAAGGTTCAACACAGGATCGAACCAGATAACTATTAAAAGGTAGGACACAATAATATGATTTTATTATTTCGATGTTGTCAATGTGAGTCATGAACTCAAGTTTAAGATTTTTCTTTAATGGTTGTCATCTTATAGACATGCAACTATGCAAGTAGTTTGGAGTTTTTGGTTGCTTGTTATAAAATAACTGACCTTTTCAGTAATGGTTAATGTGTGTGTTTTCGTTTTTGTAGGAATAGCCTTCTCTTTCAGAGAACAGTTTTGTCAAGGCCAAAGATTCAGCTGTAGTCCCTTTTCTGCAAACTATGATAATGCCACAAAATAGTGTCTTTATGTGCAAGTTAATTATGACATAAAGTTCCATCAATTTGATTCTCATGAATTGGTGTCTGTCATGGAGAAGAAGTTGAGCCGTGAGCGTCTTGGTTGAGATTCGGAGTTCTTGTTAACTATTTTTCTTGGGTTGGCTGCTATGTGGGGGTGGTCTTGTGGTGCGATCAGATTATTTGAGCGCTTGTTTCTTTTTTTCCTGCTGGAAATTCTGTAGGTTAAGTGTTCTCCCATGGAGGGTATTCTTGAGAGGTTGCGTGTGTAGGGAGTTCGAGGTATGACTTAGAAATGGTAGCTCATGTCTTCACACAGATTATCACCTGTGTTTTATTTTGTTAATTAATTTATTGTTTCTCGAAAAGAACAAACGTTGACACGGTGACGGAGGGGGAAAATGAAGTTTCTTAATTTTAAGGATGAGAAGCATTCAGAGATTCATGAAGGATTCTTGTGAGAACGAATTGTATGAAAAGCTTGCAGGATACTTTGAGTACTGGTAGTCATCTTTTTTTTTTCCTAAAGGTTTATGGCATTTGTCACTAGGTTTGTGTAGCATGGAAAACCTCGAGGAATGCATGCCTTGGGAGTTCATGCGGAGAGTTTGGGTTTTCATTGCAAAAATGTGTGTGAGCGCTAGATTTTGAAAGAAAAAAAACGGTGGCCTAGATAAACTCTCGACATACGACCGGGGCGCTGGGTCGCGCTGACACGTGGGGCCCACCGTCAGCGTGATGCAACGGCACGCAGCGTCTCCCCTACCATCGCCTCCGCCGCCGCTCGCCGTAGGCGCCTCCGCCTCCGGACGGCGTCCTGGAAAATGAATTGGTGCTTCCTCGCGGCCAAACTTCCGGTCGCCGATCGACGGTCGGATTTTTGCCGGCCGCAGCGCTCGGTTGCTGTGTCACTGTCAGCCCAAAGGCAGGGCCCCGGCTGGCTCCTCCCTAGACCACGGCGTCGCCGCCATAGCCATCATCTTCTCCACTGCACCGTAGTTGAGATTGAGCTCCTCCTCTTGCCCTTCACAAGCGCAGCATTTTGCCAGTTGCTAGACACGAGCACGAGAAATCGGGGAGGAAGATATACAACCTCGGGAGCTCCTAAGATGCATGCCAGGTATCAGTTTCTTCATTAACTCATTACAATCTGCCTTTGCCTTTCTCATCCTCTTCATTCCTTTCTTCTGCACCGTTATTGTTCGTGAGTGGATCATTTCTGAAATAAAAACAACATTTTGCTACAAATCTGCAAAAGGAAGGAAAGGGCAAATATTAAACTAACTATGATTTCTGGGAATTGTCTTTTCTAAGAAAAGGTTCCAGATTCTCAGATCCCACTGTCCCTGCCTTGCAAGATGAAGTCACGAAGAACATAATTAAAAAAAGAGAGCAGTATTTGTATAAATCTTAAAGCAAACGAGAGGTAAGTATTAACCATCTATCATTCATTTATATTTTAATATTTTCATCATTTACTTTTTATTTGCGCTTTAATATTTATACAACTTAAAAAAAAGTATAGAAGCATTTCTAAAAAAATACAAGTTACACAAATTTTGAAACAAACGAAGAGATAAGTATTCACTATCTATCATTCATTCCTATTTTAATATTTTCATCATCTACCCTTTATTTCTTTAATATTTATGCAACTTCAGAAAGCATAGAAAACAAAGAGGTAAGCATTCACTACCTATCATTTATTCATGTTTTAATATTTTCATCATCTACCCTTTATTTCTTTAATATTTATTCAACTAAAACAAAGCTAAAATGCATCTGTAAAAAAACTGACAAAACAATTCCATTGCCGGGATTTGAACCCGGGTCGCCTGGGTGAAAGCCAGGTATCCTAACCGGACTAGACGACAATGGATTTGGTGATGCCTCTCATGCATAATCAGCTTACATCCTAGGTGTAATTTGCATAGCTACCCATCGCACGAACCACGATGCTAGTTGTGCTCCTTTTACTCATGGCTCTCCCGTCTAACTACCTAGACAGCGATTAGGCATTGGTATGCTTGTGCTTGCAAATTCTGAGTCCTGCCATTCTCTTCAAACAAACATTACTGTTCGTTTTAATGCACATCTCATGACTGTAATTACGTTAGTTCAAGAGTTCACAGCTGGTGTTGTGACTGGTTTATGATCTGATGCTACCTGATTCTGTCTTGGACTAATGGTTTATGGTGAACCTGAAACGAAGGGGATTTCCCTTATATGCTGACACTCCAAACGGACGTGTTTGGTCCAGTTGCGTATAAATACAAGCCAAGCACAGAAGCACTTACACATCATTATTACTTCGGCCAACTTCAATCCACAACTTACTGCTTACTATGGAACAATTGATCTAAAGGTTCGGTACAGTCGACATGCTGAATCATCCATTTCACTGAACTTGCAGGTGTTCCATGCAAGATACAAACCAAGCTCGGAAAAGAGAAGACCTTCTAATCTAGAGGAACTACCAAGCTAGTACGCAACTACACATCACTGAAACTTTCTGACCAGCTCAAGTCTACGGGCCTGGAAGAACTTGCAACGGCCTTTTCCACTGGATTCGATCTCCTCGGATTTTCTTTTAAATCCTGTGAAGCCTAAACTCGACAGTTTGACCTGTCTCTTGGCACTTGCACTGCTAGCTGCATCTTCGTGTAGCTCATCGGACTCCCTACATGTGATCCCATATGGCACCAATTAGATTAGTCGTCACAGTCACATCTTGCTGTTACCGAAGCACAGCAACATAAGAGTTCAGATTAAAACTCACCAAGTGGCGAACGAGCTTGTGCTCGGATGGCTAGCAACGCTGATGTGCGAAGCTGTCCGCCCGGGTTCGAGTCCTGGACTCGCCCGGATGCGCACGGATCGGGTGCAGCGTGTGTGTGTGCGCGTTTGTAGCCCGGCTGTTGTTCTTCTTCTTCTTTAGTGAAATGCCAGAGCTCCTGGCCAAAAATTCGAAAAAAAAAACTCACCAAGTGACTTCAACTCCATCCTTGAAGTAAGACGTGCAAGTTCCCCAGCTAAAACGAACCAAAGTTGGGAAACCAAATACCGGGTGCTTGTGATCTTCCAGCCATTGTTTAGTATCAGGATCTGTTCCATTAATTGGGAAGGCCTTTAAGAAAACAGTCACAAGATTACGCATTGACAAAATCACTTATGATGGGGGCACAGTTACCTCCCGGATAACCTGATCCAGTGTTCATATGCATATTCTGAGCCGTTTCATCAAATACCCAGTTTTGCAAGGCTCCATCCCTAGTAACCTGCAATTGCACATCAAGACCTCACAGCTAGCAAAACACATTTGAAACTTGGTCTAAACTTTTGATAAAGATACGAAGTTCAGATATGCGAGTCTTGACTATATTAGTTGGATGAATTGATGTAACTTATACATGAAAGTAATCACAGGTGAAAATTTTCATGAGGAATTACCTTTGCAACTATACTTGCTCCACTAACAACCGGGTAAAGACTATCAGCTTTCTTGGCAACCACAAATTTGATGCCTGGAAACTTTTCAGTAAGTTTGATCCTATACTTCTCAGGATCCCCAACTGTGTCGATATAGACCTATGCAAGGAGGTATATAATCGTTCAAACAATGTCATGAATATTTCTGGTTAGAAAGGTCTACTGCATATAGGAATCCTTTTTTAAGATCATAAGCTCTTAACAAGGCCCATTGCAGAGTTATGAGATATTTCATTTAGATTAATTTTCGCCCTGAAACCAAAGAGACTGTTAATCAGGAGAACAAGGTTGAGGTTTGTAGTTTCATAGGTACAAAGGCCAGGTATACCTTTTCAGCATTTTGGCAGATAGCTCCTTTGGGCATATGACATCCACCTCCCACCCAATGGAGGTATTGGCCTTCAGACTTCCAAATAGCTCCTCTCTTTGTTCTTCCTTCAAGGTCTTCGAATCTGTTAAAAAAGAGAGGAACAATAAGCTACGAAAATTCACTGGCAATTGCAGAGTGTGGGTGATTGCACAACTTATCAATTACTATCCAAGTTTTTACACGTCACCTTATTCAGGACTCATGGAAAGTCAAGCTACCATCCTGCTCTAGGACATGAAAATTGTAGAATAGTAAACATGGCAAAACTAGCAAAATAAATTCGAGATTTGGCCACCCTAAAGTTCGAAATTCATCCACATTACACAAATAATTATGGGAGGTCTCACATGGCAGAAACTGTAGTGTTTTTTTAATGAAAAACACTGTTTGATGTTATGCACCATTGCACCAACACCACGAAAGTACATGGAAGCAGTTACAACTTACAAGAATGAAGAGAAAAAGGAGGAGCTTCTTCCGAAATCAACCCAAGTGCTGAGCACTAGTGCCCAAATCTACGTTAGGCGATTATTCAGTATGAGCCAGGTTGAAGTTAGCCTTGAAAAGATAATGTGTTCCAACTTCAAAATTACCCCTTTTCCCTCACAGTGCAGGCTGCAGAGAATTATAGTAGTTTGTTCTTGAAAATAAAATAAGGTTTGTATGCCTCTGAAACTTAAACTACTTGACGGGTTAAGCCAAATGTGAATTGCAACTAGCACAATGGTCAAGTAAAAGTACTAACAGAAATACTATTCTACAGTATACCGTTGCAACGGTATAGAACTGAAACTTATGAAACTTGTGAAATTTTTACACTGAAACTCATAAAACTTAGCACTAAAACTAATGAAACATGAAACTCATGAAACCAAATGAAACTCATCACTGAAATTAATGAAACTCAAGTATACCATTGCAACGGTATACCGTTGGCTAGTTCTGCTCAAGTACTAAAATACTAAAAATTGGTAGACAAGAAGGAGAAGACATGAGTAGATACCTGCAAATTTGAGGGTGGCAAGAGTGCCGTGGTAGGAACGCGCGCAGTACATGCAGCCATACACCATTGGACCTGCGGCAGCGATAACACGAAGCAATATTATGATTTCTAGCAAGATTCCATGAAACATTTATGCTCAAGGCATGCAAATCCGAGTTCTGCACAAGACATTTCAGATGGGAAATGCGTTCAAATCAAGTAAAATTCCAAGTAAGATCCCATCTTTCCGTCGAAACAAGGTATGACCAATCCAATTCACTGCAACTTACGGCAGATCTGTAAAACCCGAAAATAAGAAACATAGAAGAAGAACACATCGAGGAGAGAAGAAGGGTAAACTTCACCTCAGAGATGCAAGGGTCCATGCACCAAACTGAAAGCTAAAATTAACTGAAAAACAAACTAGGGGCGTGGGCGGCTACCAAGAACAGGGCCACGGCCAGCCTCGTCGATGCCCATGAGGCAGGGCTCCTTGGTGGCCCACCCCGGCGGCGCCGCCGCAGTGGCCACGACCGCCGCCATCTCCACTGCTCAAGGGAGTCGAGTGGCGGGAAACCGAATGCTACTGCCGCGAAAAGGAAGAAATACTTATTTTCTAGGCAAAATTGCCTCGTTCACACCACAAAAAATGTCATTTAATTACAGAATAAATATTCCTAATCATTTGCCGAAACAAATTCTGGCAGTTAAAGTTGGGTTTTCTCAGTGTACATCGATAAATAAACACGACTCTGTGGCGTGTTTAGGCAACGAAGAGTTAACCGCTAGCAAATGACCAAGAATTTACACAAATTTGCAGTTGCGGTTAGAACCGTAAAAAGGCTCACGAGCTGCTTGACTCATTCGAGATTCAAACGAGCCAAACTCGAGCTTAATCTCGAACTCGTAAGTTTCTTCAAGCTAAGTTTGAATAGCTCACAAGCATAATAAATTTATAAATCACTGGTTAAATATTACTATATATTAACTATTACTAAATGTACTTGAACGAGCTTGAGCTTAAACATTTATTATTATTAAAAAATAGTACGTATTAAATTATCTATTATTGTTGAGCTTACTTGAGCTCAAACTCGGACCCTAACTCGAGTTCATCTCAATCTTTTATCGACCTCAAGCCTGAAAAACCAGGCTCGCTCGAGCTTAGCTCGTTTACAGGCCTAATGGCGGTTAGCTATAAACGGTTTTACACTCTTTGCAAATGCCAACCAAATTAAGTTTGCAACAGCTGATTTTGACTATTTTGAGCTAGAACTGCATGCAAAACCGAAGCCCCTAGCATCTGTGACTATGAGACTGAGGGCTCTCACGGCACTAACTTTTTGTGCCATTTTTCTTAAGGAAAACACTAGAAGATTATCCTACTAACCCTTTTGCCTTGGTCATGGCTGCTTGCGCTTCAAAGGCCCTTCCAGCAGCAACAAGAGTGAGCTATGATAACACAATACCAAGTTACCAACGTCGTCCAGCGAACAACGTGAAGTTGAAGTATGACTTGAAGAAGAAGAGTAATGTGGGATGGAGATATCAACCCAATTTACAAATATATACGTGCTTAAAAACTCAGCCTGCCACGTAGTCACTATTTAAAGAGGACCATAGTCATACAACGCAATAAATGCAACAACCAGGAAGCTTGGAATACATCATTGTCGAAGAAACAAGGTTATTTTACAATGAAAGGGCTCAGCACAAGGACGAGGATATTTCGTTAAGCATCTACAAGACTGCGAAGTGATCACTTTTTTAGCCTCCTTTGCCTTATTTTTTTTTTTACAAATATGATCCTCTTCCGAACGGAGTTACGAATATAGCTCAGTCCCGATCGCGGAACGTACCTCTCGTGCTCTGTTACCTACCGTGGGAGGAGACCTCCCTACGCACGCCTGCTGCAGCAGGGAAAAGCGGCAGAAAACCCTGCCACAACAGGCGAGCACGGGAGGAGACCTGCCGCGGTAGGCATGTTCTGCGGTCAGGACGGGACTGTATTTGCAATTCCACTCGTAAAGGTGCCATATTTGCAAAAAATAAAAAAAAAATGAGGGGGCTAAAAAATCCATCATTTACAAGACTGCAACCAACGATCACTGGATGACTCGAATGAGCTGAAGGGCACTTTCAGACCTTGCAGGAATGATCGGATGTAATGTAGGAGCATACTTCTAGTGGTTCTCGGCTCCAGCACATTCATCGTGAATTCCCAAGAGTTGCTACAAGACTTCCAAAGCAGTAAACACGAAACAAGATAAGAGCCAATAGAAGCATAAACTGTCATAAGATGCCAAGTAAGCACTAAAACCAGAGCATGCTCCCTGGCTGCTAATTGCTATAGAACTCACAATACTCACCCCCACGACAAAATAAATGTTCTACAAGGCTACTACTGTGGCAACAACTCAACTGGTAATACTATCACAACAAGGCGCGTTCTTGCGCCAAAGCTTATATTTTCTCTGTAAGTGGCCCAAAAACCACCACCATCATCAATCCTACATGTGAGTCTTAATGTTGGAGGGAATGGTGAACCTACAAGGCCTTGTTGTGGCAACAGACCACATATACCATCAGAATGGACAACAACAATAACCCTTTTTTAGCTTTTCCCAATTGGTAAATATGATTTGCGTGCCGATGACAAAACGTTTTTTGTTTATATAAGCACAAGGCCGGACTATATACATGACCAAATTTCGCACATAACCAGAGGGGCAGGGTAAGAGTTACAAATGCTGAATGATCTCCAAACTTACACATGATTGCTACGAATCAAATGTATCAACGAAACGTGATGTTCAGTGGATTTCTTAATTACAAGATCACAGGGCTAAGTAAATAAAATACAGCAAGATGCAGACATTGCAAAATGAACAGAGACTGCCTCAAGGTTCTACAAGAAAAGTAGTATCTTAAACTAAGGTGCCCATATTCTGGAGCAGCAAACAATTCAATTGATAAAATAGAGATCTAAGGGGTGTGTGTTGTGAGCAGCAAATAATTTCTACGCTGCATCTTGATCACCATGATTTCACGTGATGATATTAAAGAGTGGTAACAATAAATTAAACGTCACAAACAAAAAAATCCCTAGTAAAAGAGAGGTCAAAGAAGCTGCACATGTGTGGTCATTGAGCCTATTTAAATATGTTGGGGTCAAAACAATTTCTACACAGGTTCAGTCTGAAGCAAACTTGTTAGGAAGTTGAGGGGAGTTAGGTTTGTTGTTGAACTTTGCCTCACTTATGTTACAAGTTCGACCTTTTGTGGCTAGCATTTACTCCCTCCATCCAAGTTTATAAAGTGTATTTTTTGCATATAGACCAAGAAGATACTGAAAATGACTAGATTATCCCTAATTATTATCACTAAACATTATATTCAATGCATATATGTTGAGAATATAAAGTAAATATAGATATTTATTAGACGCATAGAGGAAACATCACACTAATTTTGTATTGGAACATGAAATATGCCTTATATTTATGAACAAAAGCATTCAAAAAATACGATTTATAAACTTGGACGGAGGGCGTGGTTCACAACCACACTGTAGCTTGCCACGCTTCCTTAGCCCCCATACCTAACCGTCGAGAATCATTTTCTAGGCAAACTTACCACAAGTGTGGTGGCTGATTTGTTCACCATAAATGTATGGCTTGCCACACTCTTGGTGCCATCCCAATATTGTCAGGTAAACTAACTAAACGCTGGAAACTAATAGCAGTCCCATGTTACACAAGAAGTATAGAACAGATCAGTGATTCCCCATGTTAACAGATGCCCCAAATGCCAGAACAAGTCCTAATAGCAGTCCCTATAACATGAAATTAGTGTGTATTTGCGATCAGTTAGCCCAAGCCAGGTTTTACAGATAAGCCAGATGTCATGTCATGTCCTACAAGATCTAAAAGCACAGAAGTCCTGATGGACACATTAAATCAGTATCTAAGGCGCAGGCATTTAGTCCAAGAAATTGGTAAACAAAAGACTAGAATAATCACTTTATCTACTTGGGCCACAGATTTGAGGCAAAGTTAAAGCACATCGTAAGAAAAGCTCAGAACATATCTACCCTTACCGCCTTCAGGAAAGCATGCAAGTACGTGTACGACAGTAGAGCCCTCGCAGGGAATTTTCCTAAACTTGTCAGTTTCTGCTTAGCAAAAAGAAACAATCATTCAATGGTCACCCTGGAAGAAACACATCTGGAAAAAGGCTACTGCCAAGGAAACTAATCGTATGCTAATAACATTACTGGAGAAGCCATAACAAACTGTACTAAATTAAAAATTAAACCATTACATCAACAGAACTTAGTGTCCTTCATCAGGTACTAATGATGCCATATTCTCAACCCCAAACCTATAATAATCAAACCAAGAACCATACCTCACTATGTGCAAGAACAAAGTAACTAGAAGTAAACAATACAAGTCCTGTACTGGTATCAACAGCTCTGCATACAACCAGCCCATACACCAACGTCCATCTCAAAACCAAGTAGCAGAGCTTCTTTTTCTTCTTCTTTTTTTAGCATGTTTGTGCATTCCTTTTTTTCCCCCTTTTTGAAGAAAGGTCTTAAAAAGGATGAAAGTAGGTAAGGCGCTGGGACCTTATAACATTCCTATTGAGGTGTGGAAATGCCTTGGAGATGTGACAATCATTTGGTTAACTAAATTGTTTAATAATATATTTACGTCAAACAAGATAACTAACGAGTGGCAGAGACGCACCTTAGTACCAATTTTCAAGAATAAAGGAAACATTTGAAGTTGTACTAATTAAAGAGAAATCAAGCTCATTAGCCACACAATGAAGCTTTGGAAGCAAGTGATTGAACATCATTTAAGAAGTGTGGTTAGTGTGATGAAAAACCAATATGCCTAGGAGGTTGACCACGGAGGCGATCTTCTTGACACGACAATTACAATTGATGGAGATGTATAGGGAGGGGAAAAAAGGATCTTCACATGGTATTTATCGACTTGGAGAAAGCTTATGATAGTGTGCCAAGAAAGGTCATATGGTGGACGCTTGAAAAGAAAAAAGTCCCAACAAAGTACGTTACCCTAATCAAGGATATGCACGACGATGTTGTGACTAATGTCAGAGCATGTGATACCTATACCATGACTTTCCTATTAGGATAGCACTACATCAACGATCAGCAATGAGCCCCTACATTTTTAACCTAGTGATGGACAAAGTCACGCGGGACATACAAGGAGAGATTCCTTGTTGTATGTTTTTTGCTGATGATGTGGTACTAATTGATGAGTCGGGTAGGTGTTGATAGGAAACTAAAGCTGTGGAGGAAGACTATAAAATCAAAGTGCTTTAGACTTAGTATGACTAAAACTAAGTATATGAGGTGTGTTTTCAACGATGCTATGGCAGATGATAAAGATATTAGTTTGGACAGAAAAGTAGTGCCCAGGAAGGAAACGTTTCGATATTTGGGATCGATGCTACAGAGTGACGGTGAGATTGATGGAGATGCCAAGCATCTGGTGTCCTGTGTGGTAGAGAAGTCCTCAAATGTTAAAAGGTAAGTTCTATAGGATGGCGATCAGACGTACGACAAAAAGACATGTACAAAAGATGAGCATAGCAAAGATGCGGATGCTACGGTGGATCTATGGTCATACAAGGCGAGATCAAATCCACAATGATAATATACGTGATAGGATTGGGATAGCATCAATTGAAGAAAAGCTTGTCCAACATTGTTTGAGATGGTTTGAACATCTCCAACGAAGGCCTCTTGAGGCATCGGTGCGCAATGGAATTTGAAGCCATCTCGAAAATAAGAAGAGGCAGAGGTCAACCGAGACTGATGTGGAAAAAAGCAATTAAAAGAGGCTTGAGGGGTTGGAATGTGTCCAAAGAGTTGACGTTGGATAGGAGTGCATAGAAGTTAGCGAGTCACGTACCAAAACCATGACCTAAGATTGAAGGTTTAGGGGTCCTTTTGACTTTGATTGGGTTTCATTCTTAGCTTGCCCCAACTTGTTTGGGACAAAAGACTTGGTGGTTGTTGTTGTTTGTGCATTCCTGCGATGCACACATTTCTTGGGCATGAGTTCTTTCAATTGGACTACCCCCACCATGTCTCTCTCTTACTAATTCTAGTATCCAGAATCTGCGCTCCTGTCAGATATATGCTCGTTTTGTGCTTTCTCCCTCCCTTCTAGGTCGCTACTTCTTTGACATTTTAGAATTTCGACGCCCTCATGGTCATGGGAATAAACAACCAACCATTGTAGTGACATACATCATACACATGAGAACAACTCAACTACATACTTCAATTAGGAACTTAGTAGATCCTCCAATAAGTGATTCAAATACAAGATGGTACGGATATCTATCACAACTAGAAAACATGGACTCAGTAAAATGGGAAGTGGCAACCATGATATATGCATGATACCTAGAGCTAGGATCATAGGGTTTGATTCAAATATACTTTTGTGATTAAGAGTTTAAGAATAAGAAAGCAAATGTATTTCTTGGAACTTAATATAAGCAAACTGGCGGCAATTTTAGGCACTGGAATTGCCCCAAATAATTTCATTGGAGTCCCTTGCATACAAATTAATAAGAGTTTTTTTTATACGAAAATACAATATAACTATTTATAGATCTTTTCAGTAAAATTTCTGTGTGATCTTTAGGCCCCAGTACACAGAATGACAAAACCGATGTGCACCTAGTGGATAAACATGGGAGTCATGTATTATCATATGTACAAGATTGTAAGACTGCAGGCTCAGAAAGATAAGCATCTTCAGAATAACTCCTGCAATTAAAAATCCAAAATAGCAACGGTATATACCATAAAAACATGTGAAGTCTGAGACCAGCATGGTAACAAACTAACAAAAGTCCGGCACAACTACAAGTTCCATTCCAAACATGCAGCACTACATGTCTACATTAACCCAAATGTATGGACAGGTCTAAATTTTCAATGGCCTCAGATAGGTCCAAACAGCATGGGCAGCAACCTGGCAAAAGAAAGGGAAGTAACAAACTGAACCAATGAACCCTACGGCAAGATGGTTACAGTTCAAGAAAACAATAAAACCGCCAAACATACCTTCAAAATCTTATCAAGTGCTGAACTACATAACAAGAGTTCTAACGCCTATTTCCCCGGAAGTTGCCCTTCCCACCTACTTTTTTGTTGAACGTCTTGGGGCCTCCAAAATTCCTGAGGAAGGAGTGAATGTGGAGAGTTTAAAACCAGGGAATATGGAGAGTTTAAACTTTAAAACCAGGGAAATGCTTGACCTGGGATACTGAAAATCAAATTAGTACAAAAACTCACATCTTTTGCCTCTTTGCAACATCATGCTTCATTTTCAGAACGATATCCATCGCATACTGCTGATGTTCCCTCGTCTGTACATGTAGATCCAGGTCCTCTGCACTCCCACAGTTAAACTTGCATATTCGGCACCAACCGACATCTCCGTTTCTCAAGTGTCCACCCTAGATAGGATGCCAAACAACAGTTCAGTGGTTAAACAATACATCAAGTAACAACAATAGCATATGGAAAGTGATAATGCATATAAAGTAACAAAAAAGGAATAAATTGATGGGTTCAACATTGATAACCCACCGAACCAAAGTGACCAGATTCTTTTGGGAAACCATGCTGAGAATAGTCAATGACAACATTTGGGTCATCTGGATGTATGTGACCCTGGTAGCCGTAGCCAGAAGATTCAATTCCATGCAATTGACCATGCCCCAGGGGTTCTCCACCACCGTGTAGATTTCTTGGAAAAAAAGTATCACCAGGGTGCAAACGAGTACGATGGAACTTTGGACTGTCAAAATCATTCTGTGCAATCCCAGGAAGGTTGCCAGAGCCAAGTTGGTCTTTAGGGAGACCTCCAGGACCACCTGTCATCCCTTGAAAAAATGACCCTGAAAACCATTTGAACCCATTAGAGGGCCAGAAGTACTGAAAAGGATCAAGGAGTCATAAGCTTTTCGTCATTCATGAAACCCATGAAGACCTGCTGACAATGAAGTTTCAAATCAAGCTTAAAATTATTCAATCCATATTATAATCCTTACCTGGGTTTCTAAGAGTAGGCATTCCATCAATCCTGTGATGACCAAATTCTGCATCAGGTGACACAAAGTCAGGATGACCAACAGCTGGATGGGGTTTCCTTGCAAAATCTTGGGGGAAGCCTATAGGATTTGAACCTGGCTGGTTTGGGAATGGAGGCCTTCCAGGTAATGAATCATCTAAACCATCAGGTCTACCTATGCCTCCCTCAAACGGTCCAGGGCCCCTTTGAAGGCCCTCGCCATCAAGATGAGCTGGCCTTGGAAATTGCTTCATATTCTCTTCAATATCTTTACGGTTGACATTGTGTCTGCCAGGATATGCTGCAAATGACCTGAACTGTTCCTGTGATGAGTTAAACCCCTCTTCATGGAAAGCCCTCAAAGTTCCAAGTGGCCCACCACCGACATCGTTGCTCTTTGCCATTCCTGAATGGATGGGAGTTTGTTCAGCATGCATAAAATCAAAAAACGTCAAAAGTGTTTGCTTTTGGTTTCAGATAATTACCAAAAGGATGTGGCCGACCCACATGTTCAGGAGCGAAAGGAGGCACCGCTGTGTCATGCTGTCCAGGCAATGGCCCACCCATGGGTGGCCGAATCATACCATCATTAGGCCTCATGGTTGCAGGCTGTGGAATCGGCATCTGATTTTGGTTCGGTGCAAGCACCCTTGGTGCCATTTCAGAATGATATGAATCATATGGTTGTTGCTGCATTGGAGGCCGAAAATTTTCAGGGAAATTATGCCTAGGTGGCCTCACTTGATTCTGCTGCCCTTGCATATACGGCATAGAACCAGGATGCAGCATATGCTGAGGAAGCATCCTATCAGGTCCAGATGGATGCTGTGGTCCCATGCCTGGGGGCACATAGGACCCCAGTGCCCCCAGATTTTGCTGTAATGATCCTCCTTTCTCAAGATCATTTGATGTATCTGAAGCCTTCGACTCTTTGTCTCCCTGTACATCTGGGCCATGCAAATTAATTTCCCATCCAGCAAATTCACCCTTTCCGTTGACATTGTCTGAACCATCTGCACCATCCAATGCAACGCTAGTTTGTGCCGCATCTTTTCTAACATTACCAAAATCATTCTGCTCCCTGTTCACATTTTTATCACTCAAAGATTGTGACATCGTAGGCTTTATGACAGTAGATTTAACATCTCCATTTTTACTCTCACTCAATTCAGTATTGCCAGTAGCATTAGCTGCATTTTCTAACTTCCCTGATTCTGAAGCATGGGTTTCCAAAACTGAAGAACCCTGCCCAATAGGTTGTCCAGCACCATCTTTAAGTGGGCCGCTAGGTTGATTTTGGAACTGCTGTGGTGGTGCAACATAACTCATAGACCTGCCAGCGGAAGTTTGATGTTGCACATATAGTGAACCGTGAGGCTGGAAAGGTTGGGAATGCATCTGCTGTTGCGATGAGGGCATTCCTTGTTGGTATGATTGACCTGTTTGTGAGGGAACAGTTGTGTTAAGAGGAAATCCTTGTTGTGGTGCCTGTGATTGACCTGTTTGTGAGGGAACAGTTGTGTTAAGAGGAAATCCTTGTTGTGGTGCCTGGGAAGAGATGCTAGGCTGCATTGGTGGCAGCTGAGTATGATGCCCAACATGTTGTTGCTGTTGTGGTGCATGCTGAGTTTCTTGAGGAGCCAGCATAACTTGCTGTTGGCCTTGCAACGGAAATTGACCCTGTGGAGGATGTACCAGTGCAGGATACTGAGGACCAACTACTTGTTGGTGAAATACATGTACAGGGCGTTGCAGTGGAGCACCTGGTGGCATCTGATGTGCTGGCTGAGGCTGTGGATATGATTGCTGACCCGTTATAGCATGAACTAAAGGATTCTGAGGTTGTGCATGAGGCACTGGATGAGGCTGATGATAGGCCTGAGGTTGTGGGTAAGAATGCCGCTGCACTTGTGGATGTTGGTGCTGGATTTGAGAATTTAGATGGATCTGAGGTTGAAGATGTTGCTGTTGAGGTAAATGCTGCAGTTGAGGATGTTGTTGCTGCGCAAAAACCTGCTGATGTTGTGGAAGATTAGTCTGAACATTTGTCTGCACTTGGGGGAGTGTTGCTTGAGCAGCAGGCACTGCAAATGGCTGACTACCAACTTGAGCAGGGGCTAGTGGATGGGCCATAGGTTGTGCTTGTGAGTGAGGCAGCTGGTGAGGTACTTGTATTTGTGCTTGCATCTGTGAAATTTGAGGTGCTGACTGCAATTGTGGATTCTGCTGAAGCTGCGGTTGAACTACGAGTGCTTGGAGTTGGGGAAGGTGAGGCTGATTTTGGGGTTGGGATGGCAACACATGTTGAGGCTGAGAGGGTTGCAGAACTTGGGGTTGAACATATGGAGCAGGTTGTGCAGGAGCTTGAGCCACATTCTGGGGTGCCAATTGCATTTGAGGTTGTGTGTACTGCTGGTACTGGCCATATTGTTGATACTGCTGCATGTAGGGGTTGTATCCAGGGTAATGCTGCTGGTAGTACTGCTGGTACTGCAGCTGCTGCTGGTACTGCTCAGTAGTTGGAGTTTGGGGAGCAACTGCTTGGCCTTGATTAGCAGCAGTAGGTGCCGCTGCGAGGACAGGGGGCACGGCCATCGTGCTTGTTGTAGTTGCAACAGCTGAACTAGTTGCCACTGCAGAAGCTGTTACAGAAGGAGCTGCTGTAGCAGCTGCTGCAGATGCCGCTGAGGCAACTGCAAACGGATCTTGGGAGACTGCTTGGGTTGTTGCGGCTGACGACTGTGTCAGACTACTGTCAGACTGTTGTGTTTGAGGTTGCAAGCCCTGCAAATAACACACAAAGGTAACAAGGATCAATGCATAGGGAAATAGTTTTAGATGTACATAGCAAGTCACTCAAGACATGATGAACATACAGGGCAGAGTTGAGCATGTTCTTGCACTTGACGATGTACAATCTGAGCACCACAACGGTTACAAACAACAGGAGAGTTCCCATAGGCACAAGTAGTACCATGTATGATGCAGTCAGATAGATTTCCTTGCCATTGGCAACCACTCTTATGATACAGGCAGTGGACTGTTACTTTACCAATTGTCTCAGCAAGGGATTTGTTTGATTCCATCAGAGGCTGCATATTGCAAATCAGGTTGCAAACAAAGAGGTCACTACTTTAAAACATACTTAACTCGCTGAATTTGCATAAACTACTTCCTTAAGAAGATTGCAATACCTTGGAATCGGCTTCTGTCACCAAGTAGCCATCATAAGGGCAGGCTTGTGTGGTTGCCACTATATAAGCCAAGCAGGGTTTGCAGTAGAGATGTGTGCATTGAGTTTGCAAGGATTCATTGGGATATATGAGTGTCCGACAAACAGGGCAGAAATATTCACCAGGAAGAGATTGAATATTCAGAATACATTCATTGTCAAAACCCATTGTCAAATGTCACTAACTTTTACCCAATCTGGATTCTGGTGCCTGCACATATGCCAAATTCATAAACTTATGAACTGAATGAATGAAGAGCTAAAACAGAAATCCGACAAGGGCATAAACAATAATAAATTATTTGCATGTCAATCATCCAATAAGTGATGCAAGGAAGCAAATGTGAGCTTTCATAATATTACCACAAGAACGCAAGTTATCAACACATGACATTAACTCTAACATGCACAACACAAGCATATAGTGAACAAAGCTTTGAACTAATGATGCACGATGACGAAGCAATGATTGAATTTTTGAACAATAGCCACAAGTTATACGGATCAAGTGAAGAAACCTCGCATGACAATTGAGTCAATCTTAAAACAGTGGGAAAAATATAAAATATATATAAAGATAGCAAAGTTACTATGGCAAATATTAGGACTCAACTAAATAGAAAAGGTACTGATTCCAGCTAATAATGGGCAAGAGCAGAGAGTATAGGGGTTGTCTAATTTGTTGCCACGCTCTTCGTGGCCAATGCTTGAATAACAGTCATAAAAGGTGTGCAGTGTAAAGCGTGGCAAGTGGGGTCCATATGTCAGCCTCATTTTTTGCATATGAAGACTGGTAGGTGTTTTGTTCACCACAATAAGACAAAAGTTTGCTAACGAACCGAGTTACCAAACGGTGACCCTAAATCCCTAATACGATAGCACAATAGGCAGTTGACATATGCAACACGTGCCATCACTATACAGAGTCGAAACACATCAGAGAGATAAACACTTGGCATATACAACAAACAGACATATGGCAGGTAACCAATGTAGTAAAAACTAGAGAATAAATTACTAATCTCAGCAGAGGAAAAGCATAATAGAACCAAAGAAGCAATAGTAATCAAATATATTATTAAAGCTGAAATGGCTATGCTAACTATTGCGAATAAAAAAATATGGCAGGTGATCAAGTTAACAAAATTAGCCAACTACGTCACTGAGCCGAACAGAAATGATATATCATTGAAATCAGTGTCAATAGTAACGGAGTACGTTATTAAAGATGAAATTTCCTTGCCAACAATATCCAAACAAAATTATGGCAGGTAATCGAGGCACGAATCTAGAACTACATTAATAAGCTGAGCAAAAACGACATACTGAGGGAATCAAAGTAGCACTAGTAACGGACAACATTATTAAAGCTGCAACTAAACTATTTCCAACTAAAATGATGGCGGGTAATCAAGGAAGCGAAACTAGTCAGCTACATTATTAAACTGAGCGGGAAGGACATAGACATACTGCGGGAATCGAAGTAGCACTAGTAACAGACTACAATTTGAAATTGCCTCGCTAACATGGCAGCTAAAAGGTTATCAAGGTTACGAAGCTAGCCAACTAAATTATAAGCTGAGCAGAACGACATACCATGGGAACCAAAGTGACAACAATAGCACACTAGATTGCTTGAAATTGAAATGGCCATGGTATGTATCACCAACAGAAAAATACTCAAGCACTAAATACTAACGCAAAAATAATAGCATGCAGCCGTGGACTAGAGCAATGCTGACAGTGCCACATAGCAAAACACTACCCAACGCAGAAACAAGAGGTACACAAAAAAAGAGACCAAGCAAGAGCAAGTATCAACACTGATCCGGACGTCACCAATGATTTCCAAAAAACATGGACACGATTCACACATGCTCAAGCGACCTATCAAATCATCACCACCAGTAAAATAGACATGAAGAGAAAAAAACTAACAAACCGTTGCAGATTAGGCAGCCTAAATAAGTAGAGTGAAAATCTATATGACCATATCGCCCAGAACAATGAATCACTACACCACTTAAGACCTACAAATTCCAAAAGGTGTCGTTTTTATGACACAAGTTCCTGGCTGAACGATATCTACCATAAAGTCCTACATATTATCGCAAGCGAATAGCCCATTGATACGACTGAACAGTACGTACCATATTCTGCCAGAAAATTTTACCTGAGAAGGATGGGGAACGCGCGGAGGAGCTCGGGTTGGCCCGGTCCGCGGAGAGGCGGCGTCGCGCGAGGGCACCGGTTGGCGGTCGGCCTCACGTGGAGGCTAGCGCAAACCTGGTGAGTGACTGAGGAGGCACACCCCAACCCTAGACGGAAGCCGACCGCGGCGGGCCGGATGGCCGGTGGGGCGGGGAGGGTGAGTGGGGGTCGAACAAACGATGGAGCCGGCTCCGGTGGGACGGATCGCCGGCGGCGCGAGGACGAAGGGGCGGAGGTGGTGACGGTGGCAAGGGTTTTTTTTCCCTCTCTCGCTCGCTTTCGTAGTTTCGTCTCGTCGTTCGAGAAAGAGAAGGGCATGTGAAATACCACTAACGTTGCGGCCTTGCGGGTCTTCACGGTCTTGTGGGCCTGGATTAGACTTTACAGCCTAGGCCAATGATGGGCTTTTCTGCTGGGTCTATGATGGGCGTCACGAGGCATTCACGGCCCTTAACGGTATGGGCCAATAATGGGCCTCTCGGAATTCAGGTTTTTTTACGTTCCGTCTGGCCCATATCGGCCTAATCCGAGTTAGAGCCCGTTTCCGAGCCGCCGCAGATGTCGGCATTCCTTCTGTTGTTACTCCGTATCCGTGTCGGGAAGAACACGGAACCGCATCCACCCAGCACACAGTCCGACTCGTATTCCGTACTCCTGGACATATAATATGCACCCAGCGGCATGGCACAGGGATTAGAAACCATTTCGAGCTCCAAAATCACTCATCGTTTTGCGTCGATTTTTGTTGAAAATCGGTAAGAAACCGAACCATTTTTATGTTAAACTCTGAAATGTCTTGAAAATTTCAAAAAGAAATCCAAAACTCGAATTCGGTTTTAATTTCAATTTCGAATTTGGTTGGATTTGGAATTTGGTTTTGAGTTGAGTTGAGCGTACCTGGGTTCTTCCCTATCTTGGACCGCCGGTCGCTCCGCTTGGACCTCCTGTTGGCCTCTCGGCGCTACTGTGCTTGGGCCCCACCTGTCAGGTGGCTGGCCGCGTGCAACTAGGCCGGCCCATTTCGCTCGCACGTGTGTTAGCGCTCGTGGGCCTCCTGGCCGATTTGTGCTGAGCCCGATGCGGCCTGTTACTGTTTATTTGATTTTGGTTTTGATTTTTCGGATTTAAATAATCGTAGAAATCCTGTTAAATAGTCCAAAAATCTAAAAATCCCCAAAAACTTCAAAAATAGCCAGATTACACTATCTTCACCGTTTTGAGCCATTGAGTCCAAAAACGGCCTCCGTTTCGCTATTTGAAGTTCCTAAAATTCCAAAAATGCCCAACTTGCCCTCAAACCTCCTCCGGCCTGTTTTCCGTTTTCCATTTTCATTTCGTTTTCGTTTCTATTTTCGTTTTCGTTTGTCGTTTCATTTTTTCATTTACTTATCGTTTTCTATTTTCGTTGTTCCGCGCTAGATCCGACGTTCACGCAGCAGCTGGAGCCCGAGCAGACCCAGGAGCCGGAGCAGGAACCGAGCGGAGACGTGCACGACTACGTCGACTACGACCTAGCCGATCCCGCCGCGCAGCAAGGCAAGCCGCACACCTTTGAACATATTGGACCCAATTTGCCATGATAATATTATAGTATTTAATTTCTATCGCATTACTTTAATTGTATGTTGAAATACTGAAAATCAATAGTTTAGAATGACATGCAACATAGTTATATCCAGTTTCATAATCAGCCTCCTTGACATTGATGGACCCTAACCCTATTAAACCTTCAATAAACCTAGCTAATAATCTTACACACCCTAGTTAATTAATTAATCTCATTAGCTTCACCCAAAATCTTTACATGAGAAATGAAATATTAGCGAGCAGTTGACTCGGAATATTTAAATGTGCTACGGTTAGGGGGACAGTATTGGACTAGCCACGAGGTGGATGTGAGTCTGATCCCCGGCTGATGATTAATGCCATGGTTGGTTGGGTGGCTAGTATGAGTAGGTACCAGGTGGGTCGGTGGATTGTTAAATGGCTTGGTCTCTGGCAACATAATGTTAAATCCCCTTGAGCAAAGTAAATAACTTAACATCCCACTCAACCACAAGTCGAACCTGTTTGTTGAACCGTTTTCGACACAGCTCGGTACATTGTTCATTTCCTAAAAATACTTATTTGGTGGTACCATTCTCAAAAGGAGAATGGGGAGCGGCATTCCCAGCAGGGGAATGACCGATGGGGTGGAACGGGAATGGGCATGGTACCGCCATTCGCCGGTTCTCACGACGGTAGGTACTCGCTTAGGGCAGTGTGTCTTGAGTGGAGTGGCCTTGGGCCTACCGGTTAGGGAATATCCAAGAGTGTTCAACGAAAGGCTGTGATGGTCTCTGCCCGGCCGCATGCATTTAAGTTGCATTTAATGTAGTGCTTGGCATTAACAGTCGTAGATATCTTGTGGGTAAAGCTGAGCAGCTCTGCAGAGTCAAATTAAATGATATTCGAATACGCCGTGCTTCCAGTTAATAAAACTAAGTTTGAATTGGGGTGACTCCCGTAACCTAGCTCAAGTAGATCTTTGGAATTTTAAGAATGTGGCTTAATGGTGATAACTTTGTGAATACCCCCTACTATTATTTATGGTTTGTCTTTAAATGTAAAATGGACTTGAAAAATAAAACCGCATCCATAATCATTATTAAACTTGTGCTAACCTTGGATAATCCCCTACATGTAGTATTCAGAAATTTGCGTGCGACTTATTGAGTACAGTTGTGTACTCAAACTTGCTTAAACCCAACTCTCCTAGAGCATCAAGACGCCGAGGAGTTCCAAGAAGCCATAGATGACAATTCTATTTGGTTTTAAGGTCTTGGTCTTTGCTTAGGTTATGCATGTGCGGTCTTTTGTACTGTAATATATTCAGGGGCTCGCTATGCCTCCTTTTGTAAAACTATCCGTTAGGCCTTAAGTTATGTAAAAACAGTTGATTCGCCCTTTTGTCTGTCAATATGCACTTGGTTCCCGGCAACTAATCTTCCTGGGTAGCTGTTGAGGCATTTAAACGCGCCACCTGAAAAGGGCGGTCCGTTACAAGTGATATTAGAGCCGAGACTTGACCATAGGCTAAGACATTAAGTTGGCTTAGGTAGACCTTTACAAAAATTAGTTTAACTTACAAACAAAATGAGTTGCGAAAATATAATTACTATTGATGTCTTCTCCCTTCTCTTATGCCTTACCTCTCTTAGAGGTTGTTTCCTTTTTGTTTTGTTTTATGATTTACTTTACTCAACTGACTTCAAAATTTCCGTTGTCCGCAGATGGTTCACCGAGTTCACCTGCAGCCGGCCATCCTTGGAGGATGGGCCAAGCTACTCTGGAGGATGCAAGAGTACGTGGGAGCAGTGATGGGCCGCCGCCCCGAAGTTTCACGCAGAGGAGCGATTCCACGCCGGCCCGGTGCTCGTGGAGGGCTCGCTGGTTGACGCGGCACTCCATCGCCAGGTCAACCGGGGCCCCGCCTGCCATCGGGCACCGTGTCCACGAGCACGACGCCCTTCAGGATGCTGCCAGGAGGGCTGTGCGCTACTTCCGCCGCCACTACGAGGCGCAGCTTGACAGCAGCCTTTTTCAGATGATTCCCCATGATGGGGAACATCCTGGACAGGTTGTGGTGGTTGTCCCCGAGGACGAGGAGGACCAGCGCGTAGTGGAGATCTCAGACCACATTGTTTACCAGGACTACCTCTACGGTCGCCTGGTCCGAGAGCGAGACGAGCTACACCAGCAGCTTCACGCAGCCAGGGCCGAGAACCAAGAGGTGAGAGATGAGCTGGAGCAGCTCCAGCCACCGCCCGCCGCCGCCGAGGAGCAGACTGTCGATGGACCATCAGGGGTCATCGACCTGACTCACATTGATGACGAGGAGGAGGATCCCGAGGAGTGGATATTCTACATCTCCGACGACGAGTGATCGCTCCTATTGTAGCCGACACTAGTCTTAGATCTATACCCCTATTTTGTACTAGATTTGATGTAATGTAAACTGGATTGCGCGATACCTTCAAACGGTACTATGTACAGTCCATAAATTATGAATTAAATATTATGTTCTCTAATTCTGTGTTATTTGTGTTTGCATTATATACTTATAAACCCCACCCAGCTCAAAGAAATTCCTTCCCTTCGTCTAATTCTCACCTATTCTCTCTATTCTCATCTCATGCTCTGATTCTTACTCACCTTTCGTTTCTCCAAAATCTGTTACAGACCGAAGAGAATCGAAATAAGGACCATGGAACTTGGAGGAGGATCACATCACACTCAGGAAGGCATTGATGCCGAGTCCTCAAGGAACCCAGTTGACCTAGCTAAAGTACTTGCGATGATGGAAAGAAATCGGCATCAGGCAGAGCAACGACAGGCACAAATGATGGAGAGAATCATGGAACAACTAGCTGTAAGACCACCAATGTTTCCCCAAGGAAACAACAACGGACATGGTGGGATGGTAGGAGGATCCTGATGGTCAGACTTCCAGAAGAGAAGGCATCCCACCTTCGCAGCATCGACAAAACCGCTGGCAAATGATGACCGGCTTAGGGATGTGCGAAGAAAATTGGACACCGTGCAGTGCACGGATAAGGAAATAGTGTTGTATGCCTCTCACCAATTACAAGGCCAAGCAGTGGCTTGGTGGATGAACTACCAGGCTATGAGAGAAGGACAAGAAGTGACATGGCAAGAATTTGAAGAAGCCTTCAGGAAGACTCACATTCCTGCAGAATTAATGGCCTCGAAAAGAAGGGAATTCCTTGCTCTCCACCGAGGAGGAAGGACTATGGCGGAGTACCTTCACCAGTTCAACCTATTGTCATGCTATGCACCTGACGAGGTTAACACAGAAGCCAAGAAGATGGAAAGATCCTTTGAAGGCCTACAGAAAAAACTGAAATTTCATATCTCTGCAATTGACTTCAAAGATCTCTCATCCATGGTGGACAAATTAATCATTTCCGAAGAGACCCGCAACGACCTAGAGGACAATAGAAAAAGGAAGGCTCAACAACAGAGGATGCAAGCGTGAAACCAGTCCAGGGGTAGAGCCCCTGTCTTCACCATCGGGTTTTCCCAACAAAAGGCCAGCCACAAGTGCGCCTCGCCCGAACCCCACCACCGCACACCCCGGAGTAGTCAGATGTTACAATTGCAATGGCAACCATTATGCCAGCATCTACCCCAAGAAATCAGCCGGATGCTATCACTGTGGGCAGACCGGACACATCCGACAGAATTGCCCGAAGAAGGATCTGCCGACTGATGTGGCCTGGGCGCAGACGTCAGCTTTCACCTCCACCAACCGACAGCTTGTGATCCGTCATCAGTAGCAGCAGTCGCAACAGTCTCAAGGGTACTTGCAAGGACGAGCACGCAGCCGAGGACAGAATGCCCCGAGGATCTTTCAAGGGAGGATCAACCACATATCGTCTAAGGAAGCAACCAAGGCTACAGACGTCATTGTCGATAAATTCCAAATCCAAGCTAAGCCAATCCTGATTCTGTTTGATCCTGTTGTAATGCATTCTTTTATTTCCTTGGTTTTTACTTGCAAAAATGGTTTACCGTATCTCCCATTATGTTAAATTACTGTGTTCATGATCTCTTATGTTCTTGTTAATCTAAGCACTTATTCAGGGGGAGGATAAACTATTTTACTTACTTCTGCAAATATTACTTATTATTCTATCAGACTAACAGTTCTTTGCGTATAAGGATAAGTCAATTCTTTCCAAAATAATGAATTATCAAGGTTGTTGTCATCAATCACCAAAAGGGGGAGATTGAAAGCATCTAGGCCCCTCAATTCTTTAATTATGCTTTTCATTGGTTTTGGTGTTGATGATCAAGAAAAATACTCCTTGAGTAGTGAAGGTCTTTTTTATCAAAGATAAAGGCTAAGGACTTTTATTTTTAGTTTTGGCTTGGGAGTCGTTTGAAGTCATATAGCTAGGTCTATTTTGGTTTAGCCGTACTATTAAGAGGGATTATGCACAAATAAGTACCTTGGTTCCTAGGTCAATTTTGTCAAAATTACTTTGAGTAAACATCACTTCATTCTTTTCCCTCAAAGTCAAAAAGTCATTCATTCAGTAAAACTAAAAACCATTCACGCCAGACCGACTTTTTCAGTCCGGCGCTGAAATTCTCACTCAAAGTCTTATACCGAGCGTACACTATCTACACCGGACCAGCTTGTTCAGTTTGGCGCTGAGATCATTTCAGTCAAGCATCGAACCGAACGTGAGCCATTCACGCCGGACCGTGTTCTACAGTTGACCATTGGACCAAGTTTTTCGGTCCAGCGCAAATGCAATACTCTCTAGTAGTCCTTTGATATTCAGTGGGTTCAATCAATAAACTTCCAGCAAATTTACCATGTACGTCGGACCATACTTTTCGGTCCTGCGCAATTGATACATTGATTGTTTCACGATAGACTAACTTTTGCTGAAAGCATGTGTACGCCGGACCAACCTTTTTGGTCCGGTGCAAACGTTGTTATACGACGAACCAAGTTTTTCGGTCCAGCGCAAATGGGATTTTTTTTCTTCTGAAATTGGTTCGTCGTGCCTTGATCATATTGGAAATCTTTGTAATCTAAGTCCGTGACACATTGGATTATTTTATTTTTTTCATTCTGACAAAGCCCAACGGCTAATAAATGCCTGTAATGGTTATTTCCTGTTTGAGGGCTATATAAGTAGGGGTGCAATCGGATCAGATAATTTCCGACCGACCGGATAGCTTCGGATCGGATTCGGATATTTTTTCGGATAATTTTCGGATTCGGATTCGGTTTCGGATATTTTGTTTCGGATTCGGATCCGGATTCGGGAGAATACTATCTGTCGGATCGGAATGCTTCGAATCTTTTGTCGGATATATCCGGTGGCTCTTAATCGGATATCCGAAGCAGTCGCCAGTCGGCCACTCGGCCCATACAAATCTCCGGCTGCCCCCTCGGGCACCCCGCCGGCTCCAGCCGTCCCCGTTATCCCCCTCAAGAATAAGCCTCAGCGCCATCGTCCACGCCTCGGCGGCGCCGGCGCAGCGCGAGGCCGCCGCGTGTGTCCCGTGGGGCTGCGAGATCGAGTCCCTGGAGAGCGCGGTGTCGCTGGAGCGGTGGCTCACTGCCTCGGGCCTTCCCGAGCAGAGGCTGGCAATCCAGCGGGTAGACGTTGGCGAGCGCGGCCTGGTTGCTCTCAAGAACATCCGCAAGGGGGAGAAGCTGCTCTTTGTGCCCCCTTGCCTCGTCATCTCCACCGACTCGGTAAAAAGAAAACCTAACCTCTCTCTCTTCCCACTCCTCGTAATGGCATTTAGGCGTGCTATGTAATGTAGTGTTGTGACAATTAGTGGTTTCCTGTGCTCGTGTATAGGAATGGAGCCGCCCTGAGGTGGTGAAAGTGCATCTAGGCCCCCAAATTGGTTTTGGTTGATTAATGACAAGCGATTAAAGAGACTAATGTCTTCAATGAGCTTATGAGCAGGTAAAAGGGTCAATGTGAGGTCGTCTACATGCGATGGATACCCTCAAACAAGATTACGCGAGTAAAACGGCATTACGCTTGTATTTTCTATGTTTTGTGTCGTAAGGAATGCCGTACTATTAAGAGGGATGCATCTTGAATGATCTAGGATAGTCTCTATGCTCAGATGAATGTTACTTTAATGTTTGTTGAGACCCTAAGTCACTGCGCATGCACCGGAATGTGTTTCTTTCAAAGTTCAAGTCGGACATTCCGATATTACATCGGAAGTTCCGATGTGACCGAACATTCCGATGTGCATGCTTGCTTCAGTCCGGTGTGTGGTAGATGCATCGGAAGTTCCGATATTTTCGATCGGAAGTTCCGATACGTTGCTGATGCCTTCCAGGATGCTCTCTGTAAATATCGGAAATTCCGATATTTGACATCGGAAGTTCCGATGTGTTCAATCCTGAAAAAGGGGGTTCTCTGGAATTATCGGACATTCCGATATATTGGATCGGACATTCCGATGTTAAGTCGGAAGTTCCGATGGTTATATCGGACAGTCCGATATGGACTTAGAAGCATTTTGTTAAGGGCTTTTCTGGGAACATCGGAAGTTCCGATATTGACATCGGAAGTTCCGATGCATCTTTTTCGACAGTTGGAGTGCGCTTGAGTTCTGATTGTTTGCACATATCGGACATTCCGATGTTGATATCGGAAGTTCCGATATGCAGCTGAGTGGGTGTATAACGGCTAGTTTTTGCAAGAATCTATAAATACCCCACTCCTCTCTCATTTGAGGGACACACACTCTATTTGACAGAACTCTAGTGCACCTTGAGCCCTCTCTAGTCTACTTTTGAGCCCTCCCCTTTGATCTTAGGGATCATCCAAGGAGTGAGGACTAAAAGCGAGATTTGGAGCTAAGAGTGAAAAGCAAGTGTCATTCATCTCGAGCTTAAGAGTGTTCCTCCAAGATCGTTCAACGGTGTATTTGTTTCTCTTGGAGGTTGAAGGACTCCTAGACAGCTAGGTGTCGCTCACGAGCTCCCAAGGATTGTGGGACGCCGTGAGAAGTTTGTGAAGGTCGACTCCGCCTCCGAAAGGAAAGGAACCAATAGTGGAACCAAGCCTCAAGTGTGACCGAGGTTTGGGAGGAATGGGTTGGAAAAGACCCGGCACTTTGGAGCCTCCTCAACGGAGACGTAGGATTCCCTCAAGAATCCGAACTCCGGGAACAACTCCGCGTCTTTACCTTACTTTACTTAAGCTTGTTTCCTTATTTAGTTGATATAACGTTCTTAGATTGCATTCCAAGTTCTTTACTCTCAGTTATTAATTGTCCGTGTCCAAAGTCGATCGGACATTCGAATCGTATCGGAAGTTCCGATTATATCGGAAGTTCCGATCCAATACCGGAAGTTCCGATATTCTTTCCGCTGCGACAAATTTAGTTTAAATTTTAAACTGCCTATTCACCCCCCTCTAGGCAACTTTCTCATCTTTTCAATTGGTATCAGAGCCTGACCTTCTCGAAGGCCTAACCGCTTGAAGGGAACGTGATGGCCAACACCGGGTTGAAGGTTGTTGTGTCGGGGGAAGAAGGTAGTCCAAAGGCCGGACTTGGAACTCCCGCAAGGACCAAGGAAGGTGACACCTCCACGTCATCGCAGGGAGCTCAAATTCCTTTTAATTATGAAAAATTGAATACTTCTTCTTCGCATTCCTATATTACTGTGCCCTCCGGGCGTGCACCATTTTTCGATGGCACGTACTATTCCGCTTGGAGGCACAAGATGAAAATGCATTTGATGTCTCTCCATCCTAGTGTGTGGAAGATTGTGTGTACAGGTTTAGACATGCCGGAAGACGACATGGAGCTTACACCACAACAAGAACAAAACATCCATCGTAATGCTCAAGCCGCGAGTGTTTTGCTTGGAGCTTTGAGTCCCGAAGAATTCAACAAGGTTGATGGTCTAGAAGAAGCCAAAGAAATATGGGACACACTCCAAGTAGCTCACGAAGGAACATCAAGTGTGAGGGAATCAAGGATTGAGTTGCTTGAAGGAAAGTTGGGGAGGTTCGTGATGAATGATGATGAAACTCCGCAACAAATGTATGATCGCTTGATGATCCTCGTGAACAAGATCAGAGGGCTTGGAAGCAAGGACATGACAGACCATGTCGTGGTGAAGAGGATGTTGAGAGCTTTTGCTCCAAGGAATTCGACTCTCGTAACACTTATACGAGAGCGAAAAGATTTCAAAAGGCTTACTCCAAATGATGTGCTAGGGAGAATTCTATCACATGAGCTTATGGAGGAAGAAGCAAAAGAAGTGAAGAACCTTGCCAAGCAAAGCTCAAGCTCAAGACCGAAGCAAATAGCTTTGAAGGCAAGCAAAAAGGAAGAATCAACATCAAGTGATGATGAGGAAGATGAGAGCGAAGACGAAGAAGACTTGGCTCTATTTGTGAGGAAATTCAAAAAGTTCCTCAAATATGACGGGTCAAGCAAATACAAGAAGAACTATAATGACAAATCAAGAGGCAGAAGAAACACCAAGAGGGCTTGCTATGAGTGCGGTGAAGTTGGACACTTCATCGCCGATTGTCCAAAGAAGAAGAAGAACCCAAATGAGACCAAGAAGAATGAGCCGCTCAAGAAGAACAGGACGTACAAGAAGAAGTACTCGGGGCGAGCTCACATTGGAGAAGAATGGGATTCAAATGACTCCGACTCCGACACCGATGATGAAGAAGTCGCCACCCTCGCCATTGAAGCCACTCCGCCAACAACGTCACTCTTCGGGGAATTGAGCGACAACGACTCCGACCACGACGCGTGCCGGGACCCCGAATTTGCAAATCCGGACCCTCTGTGTATTCAGCACTAGTCCAGGAACGCGCTAGTGCACACAGTCTTAACATCGGTAAATATCACAATCATACCATTCGATATTATCAAAGTACTTTATTTAAATAACCAAACTGGTTACTCGACCTTAGGGTCAAGTTACAAATGTATGCCTCGCAAGGCGAAACTTATTAAAAGAGAAAGAATAGCAGCGGAAAATCAAATAACTTCGTGGCGCCATCCAGTATACCACAGGCAACTGACTGGGCTCGCATCCCTAAGTAGACGGGTCCTCTTGGAATTCCTCCTCCGAAGCTGGCGTAGTCTCCTCTTCAACTGGTATTGTGTTGAGGCAAGGGTGAGTACTTGGTACTCGGCAAGTCATGCAATGTAATGCAAGCTAATATACTATATGCATGGCTTGGTACAAAGGAATAGCTTAAGGTATATTTGCAGTAAACAGCTTTTGACAAGTAATATAAGTAGATTCGGAAGCAGTAGAAATAAATAAAGCATAAATAACTTCTCAAGAAATTTAATAAACATTTTCCCCATCCTAAACCACATTTCCATCATCTTCATTGTTAAACCAAACCAACCTTTCAAACCAAAGTTATTTTTGAGAAAATCTAACCCTTGACTGTAATTCCCGAGCATTGTCCAGTACCGTGGACACGGCTATTTAAATAGATTCTAAACTCTGCAGAGGTTATGCACTTTACCCACAAGATACAGTCAAACACCACAAAGGCGAAGTTCAGTAATAAAGCCTTCTGGAAGCCTCAAACAACACAGTGGTCCTCTCAGGTTCGTGCTCTACACCATCCCTTCCCTTAGCCAAGGCGAAGTATGGGACCAACACACCGTTAGATGGGTATCTCGGCCACGACCACGATACGCTCCCCCGTACAACTTACACAAAGGGTGTAGTTGACCTCCTGAGGTTCCACAAGTGAGTCCTTAGCGACTTAGTCAACTAGGGCCGTCCCATTCCAGCCATGTGGTTGCAAGTATGACCCAGTTCAAAGGCTTGCAAGGTTAAGTCCTTAGAGTGACCAGGGCAAGACTACCCGAAGAACCAAATCAACACTCCCAATGCCACAACCGCCCACTGATTACTCTTTGCCACATGCCCCAGAGAAAATCGTTTATCAAACCCCAGTTGATTACCATGCACCACGTGCCATCAACATCACATGATACTTTTCCAAAACAGGTTCAATATATCATTAAGTCAATATTAACATTTGATTGTCCAAAATCATGTTATGAGCACGTAGCGTGTGTCTAAGCAAAGATACTACAACGGTCTAAACCCAGTTGGCAATTTAATAATGTCCAACTAGTAAACCACAACTAGGGTGACAAGGGTCATGGCACATACTTAAATAATCAAGGTGTCATACAAAGAAATTGGTATTTATCTATCCCCATGTTTAAACAAAGTATCTTTCTAATTGAACTAGCATGCAATAGTTTAAATCAAAATAGATTTCAAATAGGATCAACATGGTCAAAGCACAACTTGCCTTCAAAAAGTACTTGCTCTTGGTCTTGAGTTGGATCCTGAGTCAACACTTCTCCTTCGAATCCTTCCCAAGCACTTCAACGTCTACTCGTAAAGCGTGCAAATAGCAATACACAAATAAACAATAGGCAAAACATCCCAAAACTCCAAATAAAATCCATAACCAGAGAGAACATAATTTTTTGGATTTTTAGGAACTGGAATCGTCCAAATCGGAGTTAAAATGCAAAAGTTATGATTTATTAAAGTTTAAATAATCGATTAAATAATATTACAAAGAAAAACTTTAGTCCAAAAATTAAATAAAATTCATATTTAGGTAGATCTCAATTTTATACAAATTTAGAAATTTGAATCACTCAAATCGGAGTTGAAACGCAAAAGTTATAAGCGTTTGAAGTTTGAATCTAAATTTGAATCAATATTTCGAATTAATAAATCATTTTGTTTGTCGGAAATTAATTTATTGCGTCAGCATGGACACGTGTCATCCTGTGATTGGTCCATAGTGACCTGCCGACGCCAGCACCGAACGTTTCCATACTGACGTCAGCATGAGGTCATCATGCCACGTGGCATGCCCCGGGTGCTGCCACGTGTCTCGGTCCATAAACTGAGTCCACGGTGACACCCGGCCCACGGTGGACGCGGCCTACGGCTACAGAGGCTGACACGCGGGTCCCACGTGACGTCGGCTCAACGTCATCGGATGGCGCCACCGCCGGAGGGCCAGGCCATCGACACGCGCCCTGGCTCGCTGGCCGCCCACGCCCCGCCGCGACGGCGAAGAGATCCCGCCGTCGATTCAAAATTTAACGGCGGCGATTAGATCTTCCGCTGGCGGATTGATGCACGGGCATGTCCGGCGCCGCCACGTGGCACACTCCTAGCCACCCGATCTAAATCCAACGGCGAGTAACAGATCTAGGTTACGACTGTTGTGGATCACGTGGACTCACCTCAACCGTTCGATGGGAATCCCACGGTCCACGGAGCTCGGAGTGGCAATGGCAGTCGCGGCTGGCTTGCGGTACCGGAGGCGAGGACGACGACACCCCAACCGGCGTTCTGAGACCGTCCCGGCAAAGTGAGATGTCCCACCCAACGCGGCTTGACTTGGCGCACCCGAATCTGGGATCAAGGGCAGTTGGAACGGCTTGACGGCGGTGGAAGGAGACCAAAACCGCGGTGTCTCACGCGTGCTACTCCGGCGAGCAATTGGCGGCTGAAGGTCGCGGCTCGGGCGATACAAGCTAGGGCGAAAAGTGCGGTGTCGAACGGCGGTCCTCAGGGTGAGGTCCCCCCCTTAAATGCTGCCTCGGCGTGCGGAAAATCCGCGAACCCTAACCGGACTCGGTCATGGCGCGGCGGCGCAGTCTGTCTCCGGGTCGGATTGGAACGATGACGCGCAGCCGTTGGATCTCGATCCAACGGCTCGCGGCGAAGTGAGTTTGGCCGAGCAATGACGCGGCCGGTCCGGGTCGGACTCGAACTCGAAGTCCGACTTCGGGCTCGGTCGGATGAACAGTAACCGACTCGGTTTGATTTTCCAGCGATTTAATATTTAAAATAATTCCCAGTAATTCATTTAATTCATTAAAAATAGCAAATGACTCAGAAAAATTCCAAAAAAATTCTGGAAAATATTTTGGAACATTTTGGACTCAAATAAAATATTTCCAACAAAATTTTATTTGCAAAATTAAATTCTTTAATTATTTCAAAATGGAATAAATTCAAATAAATTCCAAATAAATCCAAATAAATTCCAAAAATTCACCAAAGTGCCAAATCACACATGAATTCAAGAAAAGCAAAATTTTGGGGTGTTACAAACCTCCCCCCCTTAATAGAATCTCGTCCCCGAGATTCAGGGCTTACTAAAGGAATAGGTTTGGAAACTCTTTCTTCAATTCCTCTTCGCGCTCCCAAGTCGCTTCGCTTTCTTCATGGTTGCTCCACTGAACTCTACAGAAACGGGTTGACTTGTTTCTAGTTTCTCGATCCATTGTGTCTAGAATCCTCACGGGATGCTCCTTATAAGTCAAATCCTCTTGCAACTCAATTGACTCTAGCGGTGTCTGCTTCCTCAGAACTCGGAGACACTTCTTCAACTGGGACACATGGAATACGTCATGCACTCCTCGCCAACGATCGTGGCAACTCCAAATGTAAGCAACCGCCTCTGCGACTCAAAACCTTAAATGGTCCAACATAACGAGTGCGAAGTTTCCCTTTGGCATGGAACCTCTTAACTCCCGAGAGGCGTAACTCGAGGTATACGAAGTCTTACGGTTCAAAACTCAAGTCTCGGCGACGATTGTCAAGATAACTCTTTTGTCGTGATTGGGCTATCTTCAACCTTTCCCTAATCATGGCGATCTGTTCTTCACCTCTTGAAGAATATCAGGCCCAAAGACACGGCGCCACGGTCTCATTCCAATTCAATGGCGTCGACAGTGGTCGACCATACAAAGGCCTCAAAAGGTGACATCTCAGAACTAGCTTGATAACTATTGTTGTAATCGAACTCGGCATACGGCAAACTCTTATCCCAAGAGGTAGCATAAGCCAATGCACAAGCTCTCAACATATCCTCCAGAATCTGGTTGACTCTTTCTGGTCTTCCATCCGTCTGTGGATGATAAGTCATCTTGAAGTTCAAACGGGTTCCCATGGCTTCATGCAACTTATTCCGAACCTTGAGGTAAATTGGGTACCTCTGTCCGATACGATCCTCTTGGGCACTCCGTGCAAACAGACAATCTGATCATGTATAATTCGCTAATTTATCTCCCGAGTAAGTGGTCTTCACGGGGATAAAATGGGCTACTTTAGTCAAGCGATCCACTATAACCCATATGGAGTCATAACCTCCTTGAGTCTTGGTAACCGGTAATGAAATCCATTCCGATTTCCTCCCACTTCCACTCGTGTATTTTCAGCGGTTGTAGCAATCCTGCTGGTCTCGATGCATTGCCTTGACTCTCTGGCATACGTCGCACAATGCAACATGCTCGGCAACTTCACGTTTCATACTCGGCCACCAGAATCTCTCCTTCAGATCCTGATACATCTTGGCGCTTCCAGGATGAATTGAGTACTTGGAGTCATGGGCTTCTTCCAAAATCAGTTGCTTTAACTCCTTCTTGTTAGGCACACAAATGCGACCCTTCATCCACAACGTGCCTTGCTCATCCAACTTGAAGTTCTCTGCCTTGCCTTCCTCCTTGATGGACTTAATCCTGCGGATCTTGTCATCATCCTTCTGTCCTTCTCGGATCTGATCCTCTAGGGTAGGCTTTACTTCTAATGCGGCCAAGAATCCGCTAGGTACTACCTCAATCTTCATTTTCTGGAAATCCTCACATAACTCATCCTGACTTGTGACTAGCAACGTACTCACGGTATGGCTTTTCTGACTCAGGGCATCGGCTACTACGTTGGCCTTCCCGGGATGGTAATGGATTCCAACATTGTAGTCCTTGATCAACTCTAACCATCTCCTCTGCCTCATATTCAGATCCGACTGGGTGAATATGTACTTAAGGCTCTTATGATCCGTATATACTTCACATCTGTTTCCAATCAGATAGTGACGCCATATCTTCAAGGCATGCACTACGGCAGCTAACTCTAGGTCATGTGTCGGATAATTCTCCTCATGCGGCCTCAACTGCCTTGATGCATAAGCGACGACCTTTCCATTCTCGTCGACAAAGACACATCCAAGTCCTTGGCGCGATGCGTCACAATAAATATCGAAGCTTTGAGCAACATCCGGTAGAACTAACACCGGCCGACGCCAATCGCTTCTTCACTCTGAAATCCTTTCTCACATTCTCAAGCGCCCATGCAAACTTCTTTTCCTTCTTGGCCATTGCGTAAGAGGTTTCGCAATTGTCGAAGCCTTCAATGAAACGGCGGTAGTATCCTGCCATTCCAAGGAAACTCCGAATCTGGGTCACGCCTTCTACCGCTCCCAATGTAACACAGCTTCTACTTTGCTTGGATCTACTGGCGACTCCTTCATGCGGTCATTACATGTCCAAGAAACTCCACCTTGTCCTTCCAAAACTCACACTTGCTGAACTTGGCGAAAAGTTGCTGTTCCCTCAGCTTTTCCAAAACTCGCCTTAAGTGTTCGGCATGTTCACTCTCTGTCTTGGAGTAGATTAGGATATCGTCTATGAATACGACGACAAACTTGTCCAAATATTCCATGAACACCTTATTCATCATATTCATGAAATAAGCTGGCGCATTCGCTACCCAAAGGACATAGCGTAAACTCGTAATGTCCATATCTTGACGAGAATGCGATCTTGAATATCTTCTGATCGGATCTTCAACTGATGGTATCCCGATCTCAGATCAATCTTGGAGAAAACTCCGGCTCCTCTTAACTGATCAAACAAATCATCAATCCTGGGTAGCGGATACTTATTCTTCACGGTGACTTCGTTGAGTGCACGGTAGTCAATGCACATCCTGAAACTCCCGTCCTTCTTCTTGACAAACAAGACTGGTGCTCCCCACGGCGATGAACTTGGTCTGATAAAGCCTTTCTCCATTAACTCTTCTAGCTGTTTCTTCATTTCTACCAACTCCTCGGTGGACATCCGATAGGGTCTCTTTGCTATCGGTCTTTGTGCAGTACAAGCTCTATCACAAACTCTATGTCCCTGTCGCGGCATACTGTAGATCTTCGGGAAAAACATCGGGGTACTCATTCACTACTGAGACATCATCTATGCTGATTGCCTTGGTACTGTTAACCATCAACTGTCCATCCCTAACTGCAGTGGCTTGAAATTCCACTTTCTTCCCACACGGGCTCTCAACTGAGATAGTCCTTCGTCCACAATCCAATACGGCCTTGTGCTTGGATAACCAATCCATTCCCAATATGACATCTAAGGTCTGGGTCTCCAAAATTATAAGGTTTGCTAGGAACTCTATTCCATCTATTAGTATTCTCACCCCGGAACATCCTACTTTCGTTCGGAGTTCGGAACCAGGGGTTTGAACTAAAAGCATGCATCTAAGTCTTGCAATCCTCAAATCATTTCTAGTAGCAAAGCCTTGCGAAACAAACGAATGCGAAGCTCCAGAGTCAAACAAAATCTGCAGGTGTAATCGAGTTAACAAGTAACTTACCCAAGACGACGTCCGTAGCATTCTGCAGTGCATCTGCGGTGACATGGTTGACTCGGCCTCT
This sequence comes from Rhipidocladum racemiflorum, assembly GCA_036346355.1. NCBI lineage: Eukaryota > Viridiplantae > Streptophyta > Magnoliopsida > Poales > Poaceae > Rhipidocladum > Rhipidocladum racemiflorum. The sequence continues at coordinate 4,598,173 of CM070590.1, read as the reverse complement.
CACCACTGCAGGGTGTGGCTCTGGCCTTTGGCGCCCTAGCTGGGTGGTTCCTAGATTGAAGCGAATCGGGGTCACTCCTCGCTGTCTTCTTTGGACAAGCTGTTGGCAAAGTGTCCGGCTCGTTGCTTGATTGTAGTTGGCGTCTCATTCCCGATCGCCTCGAGTAGTGTTTCTAGCGGGGCTGGGTCTCGTAGTTCGATTGACCGGTCTTGGTCCGGGATGGTGTCCTTGTTGCATTACGTGGTTGGAATCAAGAATTGATTTGGTGCAACTCTCAGCGCTGCTATGCGTTCCTGGCGTGATCCTTCTTTGTTGCATCCTCGCGCTTCTGTTCTCATCCGGTTCCTTGCGCTTGTCCTCAAGAATAAGCGCCTTGTTCACCAACTCTTGGAAATCGGAAAGGTGTGGGTGATCAACCCTACTTGCAATCCCGAGTTAAGTCCCTTCATAAAACGAGACTGCCTGGATTTATCTCGTCGCTACATCCTCAGTGCGTAGCGTGCTAGTGTGGTGAACTTGTTCAGTAGTCGGCCACCGGCCGATTACCTTGTTTCAGTGCTCAACTCCTCCTTCTTAAGGTCCATGATTCCTTCAGCACGTGATCTTGTCGGAATGCATTTGTGAACTCTTCCCAAGTGATATCTTGAGGGTTCTCTGCGTGGCACGAAGTTCTCCCACCATTCGGTGTTGTCCCTTCCAACTGATGAGAAGCGTAGAGTACCTTCTCATTTCCTATGCATTGAGCTATGTGTAGCTTCCTCTCGATTGATCTTAACCAATCATCGGCCTCCAACGGATTGGCATTTCCAGAGAAAGTGGGTGGGTGAGTTCTCATGAACTCTGATAGTCTTGTATTCTGGCGTGGTCCCTGATTAACTTGATTAGCAGTGGCCTGAGCAGTGACGTGCTGCATTTGTTGCATCATAGCATGCATCAACTGAGTCTGGGCAGCAAGAAATGCTCCAAAATTCTGCATATCAGTGGCGGTGCTGGTGCTCCACCATTGGGGTTTTCTGCTGGGCGAGAACCACTCCCATTGCTTCCAAAGTTTCCACGGGTATTCACCATCTGTCGATTTGCTCTAGGTTTAGAGATGAGAGGGAAACAAGAATAGACAAGTAATATGGAACTTATGCGGGGCGAACGGTGTAACTTTTAAGGTCCAACTTTATTATTTAATAACTTGGTATGGCTGCTTACAATGCCTAAGGGCCTTGCAACACATACTGCACACTCAGCAAACAAAGCAAATCCAAATCGAACTAACTCTGGAGTCTAACGCCTAAAGGGTGACTCTTTACTCTATGACGCGACTCGGCGAAGGAGCCTCACTATAGAACCTATGCTCACTCATCGAGAAAAACCTCCACGGCCTGGGTACGGGTGCTGTGGCATAGGCGCGAAACGATCGCCATGTCCAGCAACTGTGTCCTCTATGGTAGTCGAAGAAGCAGTGTCCTCATCGAGATCTGACTCCTCTGGATCTGGCTCGTGTAGCTCAATCTTGTCTCTCGGTCTCGGTCCGCATAAGGTCATCTCCAACTCGTCAATCCTTCGTAGAAGGTGTGCCACATACTCTTGAGCTTCCCGCCATCTCGTTCTTCTCTCGCCGTGATCTCCTTGCGGGCCTTCGTAGTTCCTTGCTTGTATTATCTAGTACATCCTCCTGGCGACGACAAATCGTGCCAATGCGTGTAACCGTGGCATCCTCATCTGAATCGCCTTCGGGTCAAGAAGGTTATCGATGCGCGGATGATAACGGAACACCGTGCTCTCAATTCTCTGGCGTAGATACGGGTAATGTGCCGCATTGCTCGTCGTGATACTTCTTGGATACCCATCTCGCATTGTAGATCTCCGGCAAAGGCAGTTGTATCGGGCGATTGCCTGGCCCTTTTCCTAGCAGTACCTCAATCCTCACGTCACAAGCCTTGATCAATCCCGCTTGTCCGATCACTTCCACTTGGTATTGGGTCTTCTCAAAATCTCCGAGAGACTCAAGCATATGCCAAAGTTCTGCAGCGTGACCAACTCCCAGATCAACGTAGTTGAACTCTTCCTCCATCTGTCACAAGAGTGCTTTACGTAAGAACTCGAAATTTTTGAATTGTGACGAGGTAAGGAAAATTTTCAGCAAGAGACAAGAAAAGAGAGAAGGGGATAAGTTGAGATGTCATTTCTTATCTTGACAAACTTTTAGCTTTTAGAAAATAGGTTTTATCCTCACTACGACCATTCTAGCTTAGGGTTGAGCCTACGGTCAAGTATGGCTCTGATACCACCTCTGTCGGGACCCCGAATTTGCAAATCCGGACCCTCTGTGTATTCAGCACTAGTCCAGGAACGCGCTAGTGCACACAGTCTTAACATCGGTAAATATCACAATCATACCATTCGATATTATCAAAGTACTTTATTTAAATAACTAAATCGTTACTCGACCTTAGGGTCAAGTTACAAATGTATGCCTCGCAAGGCGAAACTTATTAAAAGAGAAAGAATAGCAATGAAAATCAAATAATCTCGTGGCGCCATCCAAAGATACCACAGGCAACTGACCGGGCTCGCATCCCTAAGTAGACGGGTCCTCTTGGAATTCCTCCTCCAAGTGGCGTAGTCTCCTCTTCAACTGGTATTGTGTTGAGGCAAGGGTGAGTACTTGGTACTCAAAGAAGTCATGCACAGAATGCAAGCTAATATACTATATGCATGGCTTGGTACAAAGGAATAGCTTAAGGTATATTTGCAAGAAACAGCTTTTGACAAGTAATATAAGTAGATTCGAAGTGAGAAATAAATAAAGCATAAATAACTTCTCAAGAAATTTAATAAACATTTTCCCCATCCTAAACCACATTTCCATCATCTTCATTGTTAAACCAAACCAACCTTTCAAACCAAAGTTATTTTTGAGAAAATCTAACCCTTGACTGTAATTCCCGAGCATTGTCCAGTACCGTGGACACGGCTATTTAAATAGATTCTAAACTCTGCAGAGGTTATGCACTTTACCCACAAGATACAGTCAAACACCACAAAGGCGAGTTCTCAGAATAAAGCCTTTGGAAGCCTCAAACAACACAGGTGGTCCTCTCCGGTTCGTGCTCTACACCATCCCTTCCCTTAGCCAAGGCGAAGTATGGGACCAACACACCGTTAGATGGGTATCTGGCCACAGCCACGATATGCTCCCCCGTACAACTTACACAAAGGGTGTAGTTGACCTCCTGAGGTTCCACAAGTGAGTCCTTAGTGACTTAGTCAACTAGGGCCGTCCCATTCCAGCCATGTGGTTGCAAGTATGACCTAGTTCAAAGGCTTGCAAGGTTAAGTCCTTAGAGTGACCAGGGCAAGACTACCCGAAGAACCAAATCAACACTCCCAATGCCACAACTGGCCCACCTGATTACTCTTTGCCACATGCCCCGGTAGAAAACTGTTTATCAAACCCCAGTTGATTACCATGCACCACGTGCCATCAACATCACATGATACTTTTCCAAAACAGGTTCAATATATCATTAAGTCAATATTAACATTTGATTGTCCAAAATCATGTTATGAGCACGAAAGTGTGTCTAAGCAAGATACTACAACGGTCTAAAACCCAGGTTGGCAATTTAATAATGTCCAACTAGTAAACCACAACTAGGGTGACAAGGGTCATGGCACATACTTAAATAATCAAGGTGTCATACAAAGAAATTGGTATTTATCTATCCCCAGGTTTAAACAAAGTATTTTTCTAATTGAACTAGCATGCAATAGTTTAAATCAAAATAGATTTCGAAATAGGATCAACATGGTCAAAGCACAACTTGCCTTCAAAAAGTACTTGCTCTTGGTCTTGAGTTGGATCCTGAGTCAACACTTCTCCTTCGAATCCTTCCCAAGCACTTCAACGTCTACTCGTAAAGCGTGCAAATAGCAATACACAAATAAACAATAGGCAAAAACATCCCAAAACTCCAAATAAAATCCATAAACAGAGAGAACATAATTTTCTGGATTTTTAGGAACTGAATCGCCCAAATCGGAGTTAAAATGCAAAAGTTATGATTTATTAAAGTTTAAATAATCGATTAAATAATATTACAAAGAAAAACTTTAGTCCAAAAATTAAATAAAATTCATATTTAGGTAGATCTCAATTTTATACAAATTTAGAAATTTGAATCACTCAAATCGGAGTTGAAACGCAAAAGTTATAAGCGTTTGAAGTTTGAATCTAAATTTGAATCAATATTTCGAATTAATAAATCATTTTCTTTGTCGGACATTAATGATTGCGCCAGCATGGACACGTGTCATCCTGTGATTGGTCCATAGTGACCTGCCGACGCCAAGACCGAACGGCCTCCATAATGACGCCAAAGATGACGTCATCATGCCACGTGGCATGCCGGTGTCGCCACGTGTCTCGGTCCATAGATCGAGTCCACGGTGACACCCGCCCACGGTGGACGCGCTCACGGCTACAGAGAGGCTGACACGCTGGTCCCACGTGACGCCGGCTCAACGTCATCGGATGGCGCCACCGCCGGAGGGCCAGGCCATCGACACGCGGGCCCTGGCTCGTCATCGCCCACGCCCCGTCCGCGACGGCGAAGAGATCCCGCCGTCGATTCAAAATTTAACGGCGGCGATTAGATCTTCCGCTGATTGATGCACGGGCATGTCCGGCGCCCGCCACGTGGCACACTCCTAGCCACCCGATCTAAATCCAACGGCGAGTAATGTATCTAGGTTACGATCACAGGATCACGTGGACTCACCTCAACCGCTCGATGGGAATCCCACGGTCCACGGAGCTCGGAGTGGCAATGGCGCCGCGGGCTTGCGCGTGAGGCGAGGACGACGACACCCCAACCGGGCGTTTCCGAGACCGCCGGCAAAGTGAGATGTCCCACCCAACGCGGCTTGACTTGGCGCACCGAATCTGGGATCAAGGGCGCTTGGAACGGCTTGAGCGGTGGAAGGAGACCAAAACCGCGGTGTCTCACGCGTGCTACTCCGGCGAACAATTGGCGGCTGAAGGTCGCGGCTCGGGCGATAAAAGCTAGGGCGAAAAGTGCGGTGTCGAACGGCGGTCCTCAGGGTGAGGTCCCCCCCTTAAATGCTGCCTCGGCGTGCGGAAAATCCGCGAACCCTAACCGGACTCGGTCATGGCGCGGCGGCGCAGTCTGTCTCCGGGTCGGATTGGAACGATGACGCGCAGCCGTTGGATCTCGATCCAACGGCTCGCGTGCGAGCGGGTTTGGCCGAGCCCGCGGCCGGTCCGGGTCGGACTCGAACTCGAGTCGACTCGGGCTCGATCGGATGAACAAGAATCGACTTCGGTTTGATTTTCCAGCGATTTAATATTTAAAATAATTCCCAGTAATTCATTTAATTCATTAAAAATAGCAAATGACTCAGAAAAATTCCAAAAAAATTCTGGAAAATATTTTGGAACATTTTGGACTCAAATAAAATATTTCCAACAAAATTTTATTTGCAAAATTAAATTCTTTAATTATTTCAAAATGGAATAAATTCAAATAAATTCCAAATAAATCCAAATAAATTCCAGAAAATTCCAAAAATTCACCAAAGTGCCAAATCACACATGAATTCAAGAAAAGCAAAATTTTGGGGTGTTACAACGCGCCTATTTGTCTTATGGCCAAAGGGCGCAAGGTAATGGCTAAAACAAAACCCCCTAGTAGTGATAGTGAATTAGAGAGTGATGATGATGATGATGATGCTTTATTTTGCAACTTGAACAAATCTACCATTGCAAAAATCAATAAACTATTGAAAAGAATAGATAGCCAAGAGGAGACTCTTGAAAAGCAAGAAGAATTGCTAATTTGTGAAAAGAAGAGAAATCTTGCTTTTGAAAAGCTCCTCGCAACGGAAAAGGAGAAAATTGAATTGCTAACTAAAGATCTTGACTTGGCTAACAATTCAATCACGATCCTTAAGAGTTCAAATGAATCGCTTCAAGAGAATGTTATTAGCTTGGAAAACAATCTTCAAGCTCTTGAAGTGCAAATTGAGTCTCTTAATGACCTCAACTCTCCAATCATTAATTCTTCAATGGCTTCTATTCCTTCCACTAGTAATGGTTGCTCTCGTTGCTATAATATTGATATTAATGCTTGCTCTACTAATTCCCAACTTGTGCAAGTATTAAAAGGAGAAAACGAGAGATTGAATGCTTTGGTAAAGTATGGTTGCATCAAGACTTATCAATCCAAGGATGCCCTCTACAAAACAATCAACACTCGTGGAAACAAAAATAAAGAAAGGCTAGGATATGATAAGTACGATTGCAAGGGAAATGACCGTGTGGTGGTAAAAGGTAAGGAATGCATCAAGTTTGTCAAAGGAAATGACAAGCAACCATTGACCACCACACAAGTCATTAAGACCGGGCAAGAATCAAAGAAGTATCTTCAACATCATACAACTCATCCCATTCACTATGCATCATATATGTTGAAGAGAAATCACCGTGGTAAAGTGATTGCTCATTTTGTCGGTGCCCACAACTCCAGTGAAAAGAGTAAGAAGAAGGTGTGGGTACCGAAGGTTTTAATCACTAACATGCAAGGACCCAAAAGGATTTGGGTACCTAAAACCAAGGTCTAATGTGCTCTTGTAGGATTATACCTCCGGTGGATCAAGTTGGGTGCTTGATAGTGGTTGCACAAACCACATGACCGGAGAAAAGAAAATGTTTTCATCTTTTGATGAAAAAGGGTCACAATATGAAAATATTGTGTTTGGAGATAATGGTAAAGGTGAAGTAATGGGATTAGGTAAAATTGCTATTTCTAATGATCATTCAATATCAAATGTTCTTCTAGTTAAATCCTTAAATTACAATTTGCTATCCGTGTCGCAACTTTGCGAGATGGGTTATAATTGTCTTTTTACTAATGTGGATGTGACCATCTTTAGAAGAGACGATTCCTCAATTGCTTTTAAAGGATATTTGAAGGGTAAGCTCTATTTGGTTGATTTCAACTCAAATAGCGCTAAACTTCAAACATGCTTAATGGCAAAGTCTAGCATGGGTTGGTTGTGGCATCGTCGGCTAGCTCATGTTGGCATGAGAAACCTCGACAAGCTTCTAAAAGGTGATCACATCATTGGACTAACGAATGTTGAGTTTGAGAAAAATAGGATTTGTAGCGCTTGTCAAGCCGGAAAGCAAGTTGGAGCGCGTCATCCCGCAAAGAATATCATGACGATGACAAAACCATTGGAGCTTCTACACATGGACCTCTTCGGACCCGTTGCTTACATAAGCATCGGAGGTAACAAATATGGTTTAGTCATTGTCGATGATTTTTCGCGCTTCACGTGGGTATTCTTTTTGCAAGAGAAAAGTGAAACGCAAGGGATAATCAAGAAGTTTGCAAGAAGAGCCCAAAATGAATTCGAGTTGAAGATCAAAAAGATTCGAAGCGATAATGGAAGCGAATTCAAGAATACTCAAGTCGAAGAATTCCTTGATGAAGAAGGGATCAAGCACGAGTTCTCCGCTCCATACTCACCTCAACAAAATGGAGTGATAGAAAGGAAGAACCGGACATTAATCGAGATGGCAAGGACAATGCTTGATGAATACAAGGTTTCCGATCAATTTTGGGCGGAAGCTGTCAACACCGCTTGTCATGCCATCAACCGATTATATCTCCACAAGATATTGAAGAAAACGGCATACGAACTCCTCACCGGTAACAAACCAAATGTTTCATATTTTAGAGTTTTCGGTAGTAGATGTTTCATCCTTAACAAGAAGCCTAAGAACTCCAAATTTGCTCCAAAGATTGATGAAGGTTTCTTGTTAGGATATGGATCAAATGCTTACGCATATCGCGTTTTCAACAAAACCTCAGGTTGTATTGAAATAGCGAGAGACGTGACATTTGATGAATCTAACGGCTCTCAAGTAGAGCAAGTTGATTTGAATGTGCTAGAAAATAAGGAAGAACCAAGCATTGCAATCAAGAAGATGGCAATAGGTGAAGTGAGGCCGCAAGAAAAGGTACACCAAGACAATTCATCTACACAAGTCGAGCCTCCTACTTCAAGCCAAAGTCAAGACATTCCTCTAGGGAGTACAAGCAAACTCGTGGAGGATGCTCAAGATGAAGACCTTGAACCAATCCAACATGTCTCTCAAATGCCACATCCGAGGGTGCATCAAAGTATTCAAAGAGACCACCCCGTCGATAACATTCTCGGTGACATTCAAAAGGGGGTAACTACACGCTCTAGAGTAGCTAATTTTTGTGAATTTTACTCCTTTGTGTCTACTTTGGAACCTTTGAAGGTTGAAGATGCACTAAGAGATCCGGATTGGATAATGGCTATGCATGAAGAGCTTAACAACTTCGTTAGAAACAAAGTATGGTCACTAGTGGAAAGGCCTAATCAAAACGTGATTGGAACCAAATGGGTCTTCCGCAACAAACAAGACGAGAACGGAGTTGTCACAAGAAATAAAGCTCGGTTGGTAGCTCAAGGATTCACTCAAATTGAAGGTTTGGATTTTGGTGAGACTTATGCTCCAGTTGCTAGATTAGAATCAATTCGTATATTAGTTGCATTTGCTACTCACCATGATTTCAAGCTTTATCAAATGGACGTCAAGAGTGCTTTCCTAAATGGTCCAATCGCCGAATTAGTCTATGTTGAGCAACCGCCGGGAATGAAGGACCATAAGAACCCTACTCATGTCTACAAACTCCATAAGGCGCTCTACAGGCTTAAGCAAGCACCTAGAGCATGGTATGAATGCCTTAAGGATTTTCTTATTAAAAAGGGTTTCGAAATTGGTAAAGTCGATCCTACTCTCTTCACAAAATATGTTGATAATGATTTATTTGTGTGCCAAATATATGTCGATGACATTATATTTGGGTCCACTAATAAAAACTTTTGTGAGGAATTTAGTAGGTTGATGACGAAGAGATTTGAGATGTCAATGATGGGTGAATTGAAATTCTTTCTCGGATTTCAAATCAAACAACTCAAGGAAGGGACGTTCCTATGTCAAACAAAGTACATCAAAGATATGCTCAAGAAGTTTGACATGGAGAACGCCAAGCCAATTCATACACCAATGACAACCAACGGTCATCTTGGTCTAAATGAAGAAGGTAACCCTGTGGATCAAAAGGTATATCGATCCATGATAGGTTCATTGCTTTACCTTTGTGCATCTAGGCCTGATATTATGCTTAGTGTGTGTATGTGTGCAAGATTTCAAGCCGCTCCGAGAGAGTGCCACCTAGTATCCGTGGAAAGAATTCTTAGATATTTAGTTCACACACCTAGTTTAGGGCTGTGGTATCCTAAAGGATCAAAATTCGATTTGATTGGTTATTCGGATGCTGATTATACGGGTTGCAAAGTGGATAGAAAAAGCACTTCGGGGACTTGTCAATTTCTAGGTAGATCACTAGTGTCTTGGTCCTCAAAGAAACAAAATTCAGTGGCTCTATCCACCGCGGAAGCCGAATACATTGCCGCAGGAAGTTGTTGTGCACAATTGTTATGGATGAGGCAAACCTTGAAGGATTTTGGATTTAATATGGAAAAGGTACCACTCTTATGTGACAATGAGAGTGCGATTAAAATAGCCAACAATCCCGTTCAACACTCTCGGACCAAGCACATAGATATCCGACACCACTTCCTTAGAGATCACTCTCTTAAGGGAGACATAGATATTACCTATGTGAGAACCGAAAAACAATTGGCCGATATCTTTACCAAACCTCTAGATGAGAAGCGCTTTTGCGAGCTTAGAAGTGAGCTAAATGTCCTAGACTTTCGGATTGTGTCTTGAAAGATTGCACTCATTGACTGCTGCTATTTAGCTCAATTTCGAAACAAAACGATTGAAAAACAAATTGAGTGAATTTCAAAAAGAAAAAATGTTTTTAGTTGGATCTTAATCTCAGATCAATTCACTTGTAATCATAGTTTTGATTGCTTGAATGCTTGCTGATGACAAGTGGAGTGATCCTCCTTAAGTTCACATGACTCAGAGTTTTCAGACTTCACTCAAATTCCTTGTTTCTTTCTCTGTTTGCTGGAAAAATCAACACATCGGAACATCCGATCAAATCATCGGAATATCCGATGTCTGGCAGTTTTTCCACATCGGAACTTCCGATGTAATATCGGAACTTCCGATGTCTCCTCCGCACTTAAGAAAGTGACCGTACCCTTTCACTTTCTTTTGTCCTTTTCTTCGTGTCTCTTTGGCCTCTCCTTCCCTTTTTCTTCTTTGTGCCGTTATCGGAGATTCCGACCTCTCGAAACTTCCGATCTTCGCTTGGGAAGGACTCCATCTTGAAGAGAACCGATCTCTCCGCGTGATTTCTCCGTGTTCTTCGTGAGGTAAACCCTAGGGCTCAATCCTTTCCTTTTGGATCTAGGGCATCTTTTTGAGAAATCGTTTTGGTGAACTTGTTCATCTATTCCTTTGGTTCATTCCTGTCAGGTTTCATCTCTTTGTATCGGTTGGTTTGGGAGAAACGTTGTGTTGGTTTAGATCCGTAAACATCGGACATTCCGATCGAAATTATCGGAACTTCCGATCTCATGTCGGAACTTCCGATATTGAATCGGAACTTCCGATGTCTACTGAATGAAAACCAAACCAAGTTTGTTCCTCTCATAAGCTTAATCGATTCTCTCTGTCCTTAGATCAATGGATCCCAGTCTAGGTGGCTCTCAGCCCCCAGCAGACCCAGCAGTGGTAGGCGCCAAAAGGCCAAGGCAGACTCCGACAGGAGCAAGAACTAAAAAGGCTGCGGGCAGAGGCAGAGGTAGAGGCAGTGGAGGACCAGGCATTCAAATCAGTGACCCTCCACCTGACCCTCCTGCTCAGACTGTGAACGTACCTCGAGGAGCACCATTGCCTTCTAGGAAGGGCAAAGCTGTGGCAGGGGCTTCTCAACCTCAACCTGTTCCAGACCCAGCAGTTCCAAGGCTCAGGCAGGCAGAAAGGAATCCTCATCTAAAGAGGAAGCCCATGAGCTACAAAGGGAAAGCCGCCAAAGTGCGCTGGCTTGAGAGCGTAACCTCAGGGCAATTGCACAGTTCTCGACTGACTATCGCTTCTGGAATTTCTTTCAGCAGGACTTCTATGAGTCTATCATTTTGACTAGGAAGAATCCAGTCATTCTGATGCAGTGGGTCGACTGGGATTACATGGCTGCAGCTGATGATGCAACCTTCACAGAGGTTGTTGCAGCTTGTGAGAGAACTGGGACAAAGAGGATAATGAGCTTTCAGCATGACTGGAACATTGAGATCATTGCTCAGTTCTACTCCACCCTGTACATCTCCAAGGACAGAGTCTCCACCTTGCATTGGATGACTGAAGGAGTTTGGTATGAGATCTCCTATGTCAACTTTGCTCGCTGTCTTGGATTCACCGAAGCTGACTGTCGTGACAAGGATCAAATTCACAATGAAGCTTCTTTGGGTGCCTCCAACCTAAACTTTCTCTATGATGAAGTTGCAGACTTTGAGGAAGGAAGCACAAAAGGCATGAAGCCTTTCTTTGCCTGTCTCAACAGGCTTTTCAGGAAGCCATAGATGACAATTCTATTTGGTTTTAAGGTCTTGGTCTTTGCTTAGGTTATGCATGTGCGGTCTTTTGTACTGTAATATATTCAGGGGCTCGCTACGCCTCCTTTTGTAAAACTATCCGTTAGGCCTTAAGTTATGTAAAAACAGTTGATTCGCCCTTTTGTCTGTCAATATGCACTTGGTTCCCGGCAACTAATCTTCCTGGGTAGCTGTTAAGGCATTTAAACGCGCCACCTGAAAAGGGCGGTCCGTTACAAGTGATATTAGAGCCGAGACTTGACCATAGGCTAAGACATTAAGTTGGCTTAGGTAGACCTTTACAAAAATTAGTTTAACTTACAAACAAAATGAGTTGCGAAAATATAATTACTATTGATGTCTTCTCCCTTCTCTTATGCCTTACCTCTCTTAGAGGTTGTTTCCTTTTTGTTTTGTTTTATGATTTACTTTACTCAACTGACTTCAAAATTTCCGTTGTCCGCAGATGGTTCACCGAGTTCACCTGCAGCCGGCCATCCTTGGAGGATGGGCCAAGCTACTCTGGAGGATGCAAGAGTACGTGGGAGCAGGACAGTTCGGCCGTCCTGAGTTTCACGCAGAGGAGCAGTTCCACAGCGCCGTCCGGTGCCTGTGGAGGGCCTGGGTTGACGTGCACCCACTGCCAGGTCAACCGGGGGCCCCGCTCCGGTTTACTGGGCACCGTGTCCACGAGCACGACGCCCTTCAGGATGCTGCCAGGAGGGCTGTGCGCTACTTCCGCCGCCACTACGAGGCGCAGCTTGACAGCAGCCTTTTTCAGATGATTCCCCATGATGGGGAACATCCTGGACAGGTTGTGGTGGTTGTCCCCGAGGACGAGGAGGACCAGCGCGTAGTGGAGATCTCAGACCACATTGTTTACCAGGACTACCTCTACGGTCGCCTGGTCCGAGAGCGAGACGAGCTACACCAGCAGCTTCACGCAGCCAGGGCCGAGAACCAAGAGGTGAGAGATGAGCTGGAGCAGCTCCAGCCACCGCCCGCCGCCGCCGAGGAGCAGACTGTCGATGGACCATCAGGGGTCATCGACCTGACTCACATTGATGACGAGGAGGAGGATCCCGAGGAGTGGATATTCTACATCTCCGACGACGAGTGATCGCTCCTATTGTAGCCGACACTAGTCTTAGATCTGTACCCCTATTTTGTACTAGATTTGATGTAATGTAAACTGGATTGCGCGATACCTTCAAACGGTACTATGTACAGTCCATAAATTATGAATTAAATATTATGTTCTCTAATTCTGTGTTATTTGTGTTTGCATTATATACTTATAAACCCCACCCAGCTCAAAGAAATTCCTTCCCTTCGTCTAATTCTCACCTATTCTCTCTATTCTCATCTCATGCTCTGATTCTTACTCACCTTTCGTTTCTCCAAAATCTGTTACAGACCGAAGAGAATCGAAATAAGGACCATGGAACTTGGAGGAGGATCACATCACACTCAGGAAGGCATTGATGCCGAGTCCTCAAGGAACCCAGTTGACCTAGCTAAAGTACTTGCGATGATGGAAAGAAATCGGCATCAGGCAGAGCAACGACAGGCACAAATGATGGAGAGAATCATGGAACAACTAGCTGTAAGACCACCAATGTTTCCCCAAGGAAACAACAACGGACATGGTGGGATGGTAGGAGGATCCTGATGGTCAGACTTCCAGAAGAGAAGGCATCCCACCTTCGCAGCATCGACAAAACCGTTGGCAACAGATGACTGGCTTAGGGATGTGCGAAGAAAATTGGACACCGTGCAGTGCACGGATAAGGAAATAGTGTTGTATGCCTCTCACCAATTACAAGGCCAAGCAGTGGCTTGGTGGATGAACTACCAGGCTATGAGAGAAGGACAAGAAGTGACATGGCAAGAATTTGAAGAAGCCTTCAGGAAGACTCACATTCCTGCAGAATTAATGGCCTCGAAAAGAAGGGAATTCCTTGCTCTCCACCGAGGAGGAAGGACTATGGCGGAGTACCTTCACCAGTTCAACCTATTGTCATGCTATGCACCTGACGAGGTTAACACAGAAGCCAAGAAGATGGAAAGATCCTTTGAAGGCCTACAGAAAAAACTGAAATTTCATATCTCTGCAATTGACTTCAAAGATCTCTCATCCATGGTGGACAAATTAATCATTTCCGAAGAGACCCGCAACGACCTAGAGGACAATAGAAAAAGGAAGGCTCAACAACAGAGGATGCAAGCGTGAAACCAGTCCAGGGGTAGAGCCCCTGTCTTCACCACTGGTTTTCCCAACAAAAGGCCAGCCACAAGTGCGCCTCGCCCGAACCCCACCACCGCACACCCCGGAGTAGTCAGATGTTACAATTGCAATGGCAACCATTATGCCAGCATCTACCCCAAGAAATCAGCCGGATGCTATCACTGTGGGCAGACCGGACACATCCGACAGAATTGCCCGAAGAAGGATCTGCCGACTGATGTGGCCTGGGCGCAGACGTCAGCTTTCACCTCCACCAACCGACAGCTTGTGATCCGTCATCAGTAGCAGCAGTCGCAACAGTCTCAAGGGTACTTGCAAGGACGAGCACGCAGCCGAGGACAGAATGCCCCGAGGATCTTTCAAGGGAGGATCAACCACATATCGGCTAAGGAAGCAACCAAGGCTACAGACGTCATTGTCGATAAATTCCAAATCCAAGCTAAGCCAATCCTGATTCTGTTTGATCCTGTTGTAATGCATTCTTTTATTTCCTTGGTTTTTACTTGCAAAAATGGTTTACCGTATCTCCCATTATGTTAAATTACTGTGTTCATGATCTCTTATGTTCTTGTTAATCTAAGCACTTATTCAGGGGGAGGATAAACTATTTTACTTACTTCTGCAAATATTACTTATTATTCTATCAGACTAACAGTTCTTTGCAGATAAGGATAAGTCAATTCTTTCCAAAATAATGAATTATCAAGGTTGTTGTCATCAATCACCAAAAGGGGGAGATTGAAAGCATCTAGGCCCCTCAATTCTTTAATTATGCTTTTCATTGGTTTTGGTGTTGATGATCAAGAAAAATACTCCTTGAGTAGTGAAGGTCTTTTTTATCAAAGATAAAGGCTAAGGACTTTTATTTTTAGTTTTGGCTTGGGAGTCGTTTCAAGTCATATAGCTAGGTCTATTTTGGTTTAGCCGTACTATTAAGAGGGATTATGCACAAATAAGTACCTTGGTTCCTAGGTCAATTTTGTCAAAATTACTTTGAGTAAACATCACTTCATTCTTTTCCCTCAAAGTCAAAAAGTCATTCATTCAGTAAAACTAAAAACCATTCACGCCAGACCGACTTTTTCAGTCCGGCGCTGAAATTCTCACTCAAAGTCTTATACCGAGCGTACACTATCTACACCGGACCAGCTTGTTCAGTTTGGCGCTGAGATCATTTCAGTCAAGCATCGAACCGAACGTGAGCCATTCACGCCGGACCGTGTTCTACAGTTGACCATTGGACCAAGTTTTTCGGTCCAGCGCAAATGCAATACTCTCTAGTAGTCCTTTGATATTCAGTGGGTTCAATCAATAAACTTCCAGCAAATTTACCATGTACGTCGGACCATACTTTTCGGTCCTGCGCAATTGATACATTGATTGTTTCACGATAGACTAACTTTTGCTGAAAGCATGTGTACGCCGGACCAACCTTTTTGGTCCGGTGCAAACGTTGTTATACGACGAACCAAGTTTTTCGGTCCAGCGCAAATGGGATTTTTTTTCTTCTGAAATTGGTTCGTCGTGCCTTGATCATATTGGAAATCTTTGTAATCTAAGTCCGTGACACATTGGATTATTTTATTTTTTTCATTCTGACAAAGCCCAACGGCTAATAAATGCCTGTAATGGTTATTTCCTGTTTGAGGGCTATATAAGTAGGGGTGCAATCGGATCAGATAATTTCCGACCGACCAGATAGCTTCGGATCGGATTCGGATATTTTTTCGGATAATTTTCGGATTCGGATTCGGTTTCGGATATTTTGTTTCGGATTCGGATTCGGATTCGGGAGAATACTATCTGTCGGATCGGAATGCTTCGAATCTTTTGTCGGATATATCCGGTGGCTCTTAATCGGATATCCGAAGCAGTCGCCAGTCGGCCACTCGGCCCATACAAATCTCCGGCTGCCCCCTCGGGCACCCCGCCGGCTCCAGCCGTCCCCGTTATCCCCCTCAAGAATAAGCCTCAGCGCCATCGTCCACGCCTCGGCGGCGCCGGCGCAGCGCGAGGCCGCCGCGTGTGTCCCGTGGGGCTGCGAGATCGAGTCCCTGGAGAGCGCGGTGTCGCTGGAGCGGTGGCTCACTGCCTCGGGCCTTCCCGAGCAGAGGCTGGCAATCCAGCGGGTAGACGTTGGCGAGCGCGGCCTGGTTGCTCTCAAGAACATCCGCAAGGGGGAGAAGCTGCTCTTTGTGCCCCCTTGCCTCGTCATCTCCACCGACTCGGTAAAAAGAAAACCTAACCTCTCTCTCTTCCCACTCCTCGTAATGGCATTTAGGCGTGCTATGTAATGTAGTGTTGTGACAATTAGTGGTTTCCTGTGCTCGTGTATAGGAATGGAGCCGCCCTGAGGTGGTGAAAGTGCATCTAGGCCCCCAAATTGGTTTTGGTTGATTAATGACAAGCGATTAAAGAGACTAATGTCTTCAATGAGCTTATGAGCAGGTAAAAGGGTCAATGTGAGGTCGTCTACATGCGATGGATACCCTCAAACAAGATTACGCGAGTAAAACGGCATTACGCTTGTATTTTCTATGTTTTGTGTCGTAAGGAATGCCGTACTATTAAGAGGGATGCATCTTGAATGATCTAGGATAGTCTCTATGCTCAGATGAATGTTACTTTAATGTTTGTTGAGACCCTAAGTCACTGCGCATGCACCGGAATGTGTTTCTTTCAAAGTTCAAGTCGGACATTCCGATATTACATCGGAAGTTCCGATGTGACCGGACATTCCGATGTGCATGCTTGCTTCAGTCCGGTGTGTGGTAGATGCATCGGAAGTTCCGATATTTTCGATCGGAAGTTTCGATACGTTGCTGATGCCTTCCAGGATGCTCTCTGTAAATATCGGAAATTCCGATATTTGACATCGGAAGTTCCGATGTGTTCAATCCTGAAAAAGGGGGTTCTCTGGAATTATCGGACATTCCGATATATTGGATCGGACATTCCGATGTTAAGTCGGAAGTTCCGATGGTTATATCGGACAGTCCGATATGGACTTAGAAGCATTTTGTTAAGGGCTTTTCTGGGAACATCGGAAGTTCCGATATTGACATCGGAAGTTCCGATGCATCTTTTTCGACAGTTGGAGTGCGCTTGAGTTCTGATTGTTTGCACATATCGGACATTCCGATGTTGATATCGGAAGTTCCGATATGCAGCTGAGTGGGTGTATAACGGCTAGTTTTTGCAAGAATCTATAAATACCCCACTCCTCTCTCATTTGAGGGACACACACTCTATTTGACAGAACTCTAGTGCACCTTGAGCCCTCTCTAGTCTACTTTTGAGCCCTCCCCTTTGATCTTAGGGATCATCCAAGGAGTGAGGACTAAAAGCGAGATTTGGAGCTAAGAGTGAAAAGCAAGTGTCATTCATCTCGAGCTTAAGAGTGTTCCTCCAAGATCGTTCAACGGTGTATTTGTTTCTCTTGGAGGTTGAAGGACTCCTAGACGGCTAGGTGTCGCTCACGAGCTCCCAAGGATTGTGGGACGCCGTGAGAAGTTTGTGAAGGTCGGCTCCGCCTCCGAAAGGAAAGGAACCAATAGTGGAACCAAGCCTCAAGTGTGACCGAGGTTTGGGAGAAAAGGGTTGGAAAAGACCCGGCTCTTTGGAGCCTCCTCAACGGAGACGTAGGATTCCCTCAAGAATCCGAACTCCGGGAACAACTCCGCATCTTTACCTTACTTTACTTAAGCTTGTTTCCTTATTTAGTTGATATAACGTTCTTAGATTGCATTCCAAGTTCTTTACTCTCAGTTATTAATTGTCCGTGTCCAAAGTCGATCGGACATTCCGAACTGGTATCGGAAGTTCCGATTATATCGAAAGTTCCGATCCAATACCAGAAGTTCCGATATTCTTTCCGCTGCGACAAATTTAGTTTAAATTTTAAATTGCCTATTCACCCCCCTCTAGGCAACTTTCTCATCTTTTCAGGTGGGAGATGTGATGAAGAGGAACTCTGTGCCGGACTGGCCGCTTCTCGCTACATACCTGATAAGCGAAGCCAGATTAGAGGATTCGTCGAGGTGGGGTAGCTATATAGCGGCGTTGCCAAGGCAGCCTTACTCGCTTGTGTACTGGTACAGCCCAAAGATTATTACTGGCAATGTTGCTGAAGGGAGAAGTTGAGAGGTTTTTGATATAGCATTCTCAATCTTGTACAGCCTAGCTGTGTCATTGCAGGACTCGTGCGGAGCTAGATGCATACTTGGTGGCTTCACCGATCAGGGAACGAGCAATTCAGAGGATCACATATGTGATTGGAACGTAAGGTTTTCCATCTATATTTTTACAGTGCAGCTATTTCACAGACAGTTTCTGACCATAATATTATGTTTGTCTTTGTTATCTTGCAGGAACTCCGATGTACATTGAGAAGTCCATTTCCCACTGATGGAAAGCTTGTCTGTTTCTTGCTTTCCCCAAAATAGCATTTAGCTAATCACTAGAAGTTCTTGCATCGATGTTCTGTGCATCAATTCTTGGAGAGGTTACGCTGTTGGATAGTGCCTGTAAGAGTAGTTGAGGATTACACTGCTCTTGTGCATCTTATCACTGGGACCATCTTATTACTGTCCCAGTGTATACACATTATTACATTGTGCAATAGATTGCTAGTAACATAACTAAGTTTCTGATGGGCGTTTTGAGATTTCATTTTTTATGAGGATGTTTTTGCAGAAAAGTTGATGAAACTAGAATGAATCTGGTTCATTCTTCTGTCCCAGTGTATACACATTATTACTTTTACAATTTTGTTGCATTACCTGTTAGACTGATAATCTTGTTGCATGTTAAACTCATACGATTGGTTAATCAGTGTTATATGTGTGCTTTATGTGGTATCTGTTTTCGCGTGTTATCCGATAAAAATTATCCGGTACCGTATCGATTTCGATCCGTATTCGATTCGAATCCGTAACCGATATTATCCGTGCCGTATTCGTATTCGGCACTATCCGAATCTGATTCCGAATCCGACAAAAAATATGGTTTAGGATATGGAAAGAGTGATATCCGACCGAATCCGAGCCGATTGCACCCCTATATATAAGCTGTGCCAGGACCTTCTTTTAGATGAACTTTTGCATCTCTTTGACATTTTTAGTTTTCTTGAGCTCAAAAGCTTTCAAAGATACTGAACTTCACTGTTGATCAAAATTCCAAAGTGATTTTGGCTCCAAGCTTAGTCTAGACAGTTGTGAGCTAGTGAACCAAGGATTAGGACTTGTGCTTAGTTTATTACTCTTAGAACTTTGTGTTCCTAGACGGCTTGGAAGTAATTTGATGCGACATGTCCAAGTGTTTGTGGAAGGCCACCATAGATTGTGAAAGGTTTGGGACTCACCTCACCGGAGTGCTGGAAGAGTCACCCAAGTGGATACCAAAGCTATTGAGAATAGCTATTGTTGGAGCATAACTTCTGGTGAAGTGCTCTAACAGGGACGTAGGAGATTTTGGCAGAGCTATACCTGACTCAAATTGTAAGGCTGCACGGATTCCCTAAAAAGATTGTGTTAGATCAAGGAGCCCAGTTCACCTTTAAGTTCTGGGGAAGTTTGCATGAAGCTATGGGGACAAACTTGAATTTTAGTACGGCTTATCACCCGCAGACAGATGGATAGACAGAAAGGGTAAACCAGATCCGAGAAGATATGTTGAGAGCCTGCGCTCTAACCTAAGGAGCCTCTTAGGCTACTTGTCTACCATTTGCAGAGTTTTCATACAATAACAGTTACCAGGCCAGTTTGGATATGTCACCGTTTGAAGCACTTTATGGAAGAAAGTGCAGAACCCCCCTGAATTGGATAGCGACAGGAAAAAGGCAACTCTTTGGACCACATTTGGTACACGATGCCGAAGCTCATGTGAAGATTATCAGAAAGAATCTAAGAACTGCTCAAGGAAGACAAAAGAGTTACGCAGATACAAGAAGAAAAGACATTAGTTACCAAGTTGCTGATTATGTCTATCTAAAAGTAACTCCCTTCAAACCAGTCCGCAAATTTCAGATAAAAGGAAAATTGGCACCCCGGTATATTGGACCATATGAGATCATCGACAGAGTTGGAGAAGTGGCCTACAAACTACAGCTGAGTTCAGAATTATCCAAAGTGCACAATGTGTTCCACGTATCACAGTTGAGAAAGTGTCTCAGACAACCGTCAGATCAAGTACCACTCGAAGGGATAGACCTACAGAGTGATTTGACTTATCATGAGGAACAGGACCGGATTGTCGGTACAATTGAAAGGGAACTTAGCAACAAGAATATCAGAGTTTGCCGAGTGTTGTCGAAGAATCACACCTTGGAGGAAACCACTTGGGAAAAGGAATCAGAGGTGCAGCAGAATTTTTCCAACCTCTTTCCCCAAGAGAAGTAAATCTCGAGTACGAGATTTATTTTAAGTGGGGGTAGGTTGAAATGTCCCAAAAATTTCAAAAAGAAATCAAAAACTCACATTAGGTTTTAATTTCAATTTTGGATTTGGTTGGATTTGGAATTTGGTTTCGAGTTGAGTTGAGCGTACCTGGGGTTCTTCCCCGTCTTGGACCGCCGGTCGCTCCGCTTGGACCTCCGGTCCACCGTCGCTCCGCCCAGTCGTTGCCATCCCGTCGCACGACTGCTCCCATCACCGTCCTCTCCATCGCCTCGCCTCGCTGGCCCGAACCACCCCCTCTCTCCCTGAGTCATCGCTTCTACTCGCCGCCCAACCGCTCGCCCCACCTCGACCACAAGAACTCCACCGGCAACCACGCTCCACGCCATAGTTGCAGCTCAACAACCCCTTGCCGCGCCCATGCCGCTACCGGGTATAAAAACCCCCCGTGCGCCCGCCTTCTTCCCTCGCCCCGCTCCCTTTCTCCCCCCGGTGAGTCTCCCCTGCCGCCACCCCCTTCTCCGGCATCGAGCCCGAACCGCCACCGCCCCGCCCAACCCTACACCCTACACCCTAGCCCCTCTGGCCCCTACCCTTCCTCTTCCCCGCCGTTCCCCTCCTCTTCTCCCCTGGCTCCGGCCCCCGCCTTGCCTTGCCACCCCGAGGCGCCGCGCAAATCGCTGTCGCCCGCCGCAAACCCCAAACCTAACCCCCTGGAGCTCTCTCTGTCGCCCTCACTGTCTACGAACCCCACAGGTCATATACCCCCACACCTGCCTCGCCCACCCCACACCGGGCCCACCTGTCAGTGGCACCCGAGCCTCGGGCCCGCGCGCCAGTCACCACTGTAACGCCCTAGTTTTCGCCTTCTGGAGAAAATCTAATTTAAATTATTTAAATTCAAAAGTTGGTTCTTCTTTGGTGTTTAATTTAACCTGACATCCATTCCCAACCAAAATCGGGATTCAATTCCCTTCCGTTCGAAAAATCGAATTTCTATATTCCCGCCGGTACCCAAAATTTCACCCGAGTCCAAAAATCCCAAAACCACTTCAATTATGCCCCAAATATTCCAAAATGATTTTTGGAATGATTCCCCGGATTTTTGGACCTTCGCTCCTATTTTATCTCGCGCGGCTTTTGTTTAATGCCCGCAATCCGCGCTCGAATATTTAATACACAAATTTCATCCAAATTCCACGAAACCAATTTTATTGGGTCCCAAATATTCCAAAATGGTTCTAGAAATTTTTCCGGAATTTTTAGACCATTTTTTCTAATTTTTCTCTAGGGCGGGTCATTTACGTAATTCCCGGCCAATCACACGCTGCCACGTGGCATGAATAGTGTTGTCTTCAACCTCTAGCCATGGAAGAACAGAGAAAAGCTCCAACTCTCTCCCATGGTGGTTTCACTCTTTCTTTAAATGCTCATATCTCCTCCATCACAACTCTAAATCACGAACGACCGGTTCTGTTGAATCAGTAGCGTTGCCCTCTTGCCATTCCCCACCATCACTCGCCGCTAATCTCGTCGGAATTCGCACGAATGGTCAAAAACCGAAATGGACATAAATGCTCATAACTCGGCCGTTTCAACTCCGTTCCGCGTGATTCCACTTCCATTCTCTCTGTATAAGAATCCCCGTCCCGGTGGTATGAGCCTCCTTTGGCCTCTCCCGTTCGTTTATCCACTAGAGCAAGAAAACCGACGCCGGGTTAGAGTTTTCGGTGTTCTTCACGTTCTTGGCCGTAGATCGCTCCACGGTGGGTTATTCTTCGTGCCACTTGGTTCCTTGTGACCGTGAATGAGTCTAGAGTCTAACCCAACAATCAATGTTAGGATCCCTCGCGATTTGGAGACGAAGTTCGGGTTTTTGTCATTTTGGCCGAAGTCCCGTTCATCGTTGAATTCGTCGTCTCCGGTGAGTGTTGATGCAATTCCTTGCTCCTATAGATCCCTAAGGTTGTCATCTAGAGGATCCATGAATTTATTTGGGTCAATTTCATGAAAAAATGGGCGAAAAATCGGTTTTTTGGTGAAAAAAATGGGCTCTATTCTTTTTTGGGAGGTCTCTGTGCGTTTGGCTCGTGCGTGGGCGTCTTGCCTTCGCCGGCGTCGCTGCCGCCTTATGCCGCCGCGCCTTGCCCGCGCCGCTTCAGCGCCTACCCGCGACCACAGCGCCGTCGTCGCCCGCCTTGCGCCGCCACCACGCCATTGTCATGCCGTGGCCAGCGCCCTCCTCGCCGGCCAAGCCCCCACCCCACCCTCCAAGCTCCATTCCCCACATCCATGGCCATGGTGAAGCCAAGGCTTGGAGAAGAAGCCTCCTCCCCAATGACATGTGGGCCCCCTTGCAAGTGACCCAAAACAAATCCAAAAATTCAGAAAAATCAGCAAAAGGAATATTCCGCAGAATATTCCCGGTTTTTCAATTTTTCGAAATTCAAACTTCGGAAGCTCATATCTTCTCCGTCCGAATTCCGATTGACTCCGTTCAAATTTCTAAATTCATCTAAATTCAAGATCTACCTGCCAGTATAACTTTTATAATTTTTGGATTTTATTTATTTTCTTGTATTTATTTGTTGCTCTGTTTTGCGCGTAGCCGAGGACCTCGACGCGACCGCCGATCCCGTCGCCGGACTTCAATAGTTCAACACCCTCGCTGTGACCGAGGCAAGTCTCCTTAACGCATGTTGATCCCATGATTTATAAATGTTTTACACTGTTTTACAAATTGCATTGCTATTTATATAAAAGGATGATGTTGACGTTAAGCCATTAGTTAATACCTATTGTTCGTACCTCCTTGATATTGTTGTACATGATCCTTTGTTGCCCTAGTATAGTAATCCACCAATATAAATGTTTTTGAGAAAATAATCTTTGACTCGGGGAATGACTGCTTGAAGGACCTTTTGGATGGGACCACTAGTATGGAAGGTAAATGGAGAATAGATGAATATTAGTGATGATATGAGGGTTGGTAATATGAAATGGATCTATGAATGGTGATCATCGAATATTGTGACGTTGGATTGTGGTAGTGGCTCATATTATAATGGATTGGGGGAAATTTTGGAGGATGTATGGTATTGTGAAGTATGCATGATGGATTAGATGGATCATTGCAAGTAGATAACATGTTGAATTGGATTTCTTGGTTTGATAAAATAATATCAAAATGAGAATCAGAGATAGTTGGATTATTAGGGTTTGTTGGGAATTATTATTAACGGACTAATTAAGAAATAGATGATTATGGAAATATAGATATGTGATAATCATTTATGGAGAATTGTGAATAATGTAGATTACGTGTGGTTTATTTATTTAACTTAGTATCGGGGTGAAGGGAAACTACTATTGACGATGATAGTGTGTGTTCTTGGAGGATTAAAGTAGATACTCTAGAGGTGATAATGTGAATGATTGAACATATGATATCATGCCGTATTATCGGTGGATTGTATTCTAGGTAATTAGAGATAATATTGTGAAGTATTCTCGGTGGTTTAGTAGGTGATTTGGTGAAATATTCTTAGCAGATGATAAGATTGATTACCGTATAAATACTGGATAAGCCAGTAATACGAATTATGGTTTAAGGGAAATATTTCATGTATAAACATGATTGTAGTTTAATGTGATTTTGGGAGTTATGATGGTACCATGATATACTTCTTACTTGTTGGATACCCTGTTGAAGTGGATTATTCGTATGATTGTAAAATTCCGGCAATAGAAGGATTATCGGAGATTACACAATTGATTATAAGGGTTTTAATCAAACCCGGGGATTTGTATTTTATAAACTAAACTATTGGTGGTATAGAATAGTACGGTAGAAATGCTTAGACTCGCAATCGGTCAGTATTCACCTATGGGTGGGAATTTCATTTTAACTCTTGAAAACTTGTGTTGGAAGTTATAGGCAGAGAGTATTGCCGTTGATTTACAAAATAAAAATAAAATGAAAAATGGTTTGGACTTGGGCGGAATGGTTTGTTTGGCGGGTGCGGATATAGCACTAGTTTTCATGGTGCAAGTGCCGCCCCAAGTCAATTAAGGACCGACGCTTATGACTGTCTCCATTCTAAGCATAACCGTACAACCACATGTCAAAGTGGGCACGGCCTGGCTGAATAATTTGTAGAAACCTAACTTAGACTCACCAAACGGTGGAATGTGAGCGCCGGATAGAGGCAATGCTATTTTTCTCACACGGCGCAAGGGGGGGCTTCTGTACTGGGTGGATATAACTCTAACAGCGGTGAAACTTCAGCGGGTGGGTCAGGTTAGGCGTATACATTGTAAAGGCCTTGTCATGATATCCCTGCCGGCACACCTAAGGAAGTGTGCTAATAGCTTGGCACCAAGGGAATATCATGTCTTGTGGGTAAAGTTGTACACCTCTACAGAGTTAAAACTTTTCGAATAGCCGTGCCTACGGTCAAAGGCAAAGCTTGCTGAATGCTTTCATACTGGTAGACTTTGGTTTTTGGTTTCAAACTAAACAATGGTTTGTTTTGGGATCCGGGAGCGGTTAGAACTCTCGGGTGTGCTTCTGGCGGCTAAAGCCAGGTAGGTGGAATGAACCTGATTTTGTGAACCGTGACAGATAGAGCCATGGGTTTGGATTGAATCATGATTTTTTTGGAATGTGGCGGATAGAGCCTGTATATTAGTGAGTGGTGGTTAGAACCTTCACTGCAATATTACGTAATTCAATTATTAAAAAGAATTGCTAAAATATGCTTTGTGAAACTTATTACCAAGTATGATTTGTTGAAACTTGGGTTTGTGCAAAAGAACCATATTAAGCCATCTTTGGATAGCCTACATTGTGCATCATTTCCCCGACTTGCTGAGTACTTTATGTACTCACGTGCTACATTCTAATCCTATCTCAGAAGTGAAAGAAGCTGTCAAGGAATTCCAAAGACTAGGACGCGTTCTCCACTCGGTTGCCTGTGGGCATTTGGATGGGTTGCCTTGGTGTTTTCGTCTTCCGCTGCAGTTGTTCAAGTTGTTCTGCCTGTTCAGGCCGTAATGGTAAACCTTGACCATAAGGTCTTTGCTTTTATTTGGTGTTGTTCTTATTTAGTCATATGTATTCGTGATATGGTTGTTGATTCATCACTGTTTGACTGTGTGTACTAGCTACTGATATGGGACTAGTACAGAAATACGCATAGGACTCCGGATAGCTGATCCGGGGGCCTACAACCACTCACCTCAGGTCCGCCTGTCAGCCTCTCAGCGCCACTGCGCTTAGGCCTCACCTGTCAGGTGGTTGGCCGCGCGCAACTGGGCCGGCCCATTTCGCTCACGCGCGCGTTAGCGCCCGTGGGCCTCCCGACCGGTTTGGGTCAAGCCGATGCGGCCTGTTACTGTTTATTTGATTTTGATTTTGATTTTTCTTTTTCAGATTTAAATAATTCGAGAAATCCTGCTAAATAGTCCAAAAATCCTCAGAAACTAAAAAAATAGCCAAATTACACTATCTTGACCGTTTCGAGCCACTGAGTCCAAAAAGGCCTCCGTTTCACCATTTGAAGTTCCCAAAATTTCAAAAATATCCAAATTGCCCTCAAACCTCCTCCGGCCCGTTTTCCATTTTCATTTCATTTCGTTTTTTGTTTTTGTTTTCGTTCATCGTTTCGTTTTTCTATTTACTTACCATTTTCGATTTTCATTTTTCCACGCTGGATTCGACGTCACAAGAAAGAACTAGAGCCCAAGGCACTCGGAGCCGTGAGTAGGAACCGAGCGGAGACGCAGATTTACCACGCCGACTACGACCTAGCCGATCCTGCTGTGCAGCAAGGCAAGCCACACACCTTAGAACATATTGGATCCAATTTGCCATAGTAATATTGTAGTATTTAATTTCTATCGCATTACTTTAATTGTATGTTGAAATACTGAAAATTGATAGTTTAGAATGACATGCAACATAGTTATATCCAGTTTCGCAATTAGCCTCCTTGACATTGATGGACCCTATTAAACCTTGAATAACCCTAGTTAATAATCTTACACACCCCCTTGTTAATTAATTAATCTCATTAGCTTCACCCAAAATCTTTAAATGAGAAATGAAATGTTGGCGAGAAGTTGGCTCGAAATATTTAAATAAGAATGTGGCTTAATGGTGATAACTTTGTGAATACACCTACTATTATTTATGGTTTGTGTTTCAAATATAAAATGGACTTGAAAAAGAAAACTGCATCCACAATCATTATTAAACTTGTGTCAACATTGGATAACCCCCTGCATGTAGTATTCAGAAATTTCCGTGCGACTTGTTGAGTACGGTTGTGTACTCAACCGTACTCACCCTTGCTTAAACCCAACTCTCCCAGAGCTCCAAGACGCCGAGGAGTTCCAAAAAACCGTAGATGGCGATTCTATTTGGTTTTAAGGTCTTGGTCTGTGCTCAAGTTAAGCATGTGCGGTCTTTTGTACTATAATATATTCAGGGGCTCGCTACGCCTCCTTTTGCAAAACTCTGGCCGTTAGGCCTTAAGTTATGCAAAAATTGTTGATTCGCCATTTTGTTTGGCAATTTGCAATTGGTTCCTGGCAGCTAATCTTCCTGGATAGCAGTCGAGGCATTTAAACGCGCCACCTGAAAAGGGCGGTCCGTTACAAACTCTTTGAACTCTACGGTCAAAAAGATTGAAAAAAAAATTCAAAAATCATCCGATTTTATCAATTTTCGAACATTTTTGACCGATTTTCTAAGTAGATAAGTAAGCTAGGCGAAGTTACTTTTCTCACCGATTTTCGATCGTTTTTCTCGATTTTCGACTGTTTTCATCAATTTTCGACCGATTTTATTTGATTTTGGGCGCGCTAGCCAGGTGCTCTCTGCACGTGAGCTGAGTTCAAGCTCTCTCGTGAGGCTCTTCATCGTTGTCGCGTAGTGATGCAGCGAATTAAGTTGATGTTAGTGTTTGCGACCCATTGGAAAGAGCCTTGTTAGGGCCTGGTTGTTTTAGCATTTGATTCTCTAAAAGCTGGTTCTGAATTGTGGTTATTGAGAAGCTGATTCTCCAAAAGTTGGAATCCAAAAGCACATATAAAATGGATTGTGGATTCTAGTGTAAAGGGGTGGGTTGGATTATGAGAATCGGATTCTAGAATCAGGCTGTTTGTTTTTTATTCAACTTTTAGGACTAGAATCCAGAATCAAAAGCTGAAACAAACAGGCCCTTAGTACTACGTAGTACGTACAGGTACATGTTCGAATATTTTCTACGTGACTCTGGTTAGTTTAATGGCGTTGCTAATTAGTTTATGCAAAGTGCTGTCTGCTGATTGCTTCTGTTTTGTTTGTGCTTCGCGTAAATTAAGAGACGCAGAATCTTTGCGCTATTTTAAACTAGGATGGTGGTAGCAAAAATGCAGAACCACATGTATATATATACGGATACATCACTGTCTTAACCCTAAGCAATGCCTCAAGATGCGTGCAAGAGAGATTCAATTACTAGAGGATGGAACAGTGGTTCGAATCTCAGCAGCTTGTATCAATCTCGACACATTTGACGATAGAAAAACCACGTTCGCAGTTACATTACGTACATGAACTAGCTAGCTCATGGCAGGGTTCACAAAACCGCTCCAAAACCGCGGTTTTCGAGCGTACCGCTCCGGTTCGAGATGCAAAACCGATCGGTAAACCGGTCTAATTAAAAAAAAATTAAAAAATTAAAAAAAATTTGAAAAAATTTGTATGTCCGGTTTTTTAAAACCGCGGTTTTCCGCGTAAAACCGCTGAAAACCGTTTTCGAAGATGTCAGGTTAGTTTTTCGTGAAACCCTAGCGGTTTTTCGTAAAAACCGAGCGGTTTACCGTGAAAAACCGCGGTTTACCGTGAAAAACCGAACGGATATCAAAATTTTTCAATTTTTTTGGATTTTCCAACTCTTCGGTTTTGATGGTTTTTTAGCGGTTTTTCGTGCGGTTTTTGCGAAAACCGTACCACGAAAACCGAACCAGTTTTGACGGTACGGTTTAGTGAACCCTGGCTCATGGACATGCTTGCAAATCCAATACCGTCCAATAAATCCCACATTAACTTTCAGAATCATTAGCTTGAGTTTTTGAATCAACGTGAACTAGCTCCAGGGGCGGATTTAGCCCAGGTAAGCTCAGGGTATAATAAATATATTAGCCCATGTTATATGATCTTAGTTGGGCCTATTGTTCATCACCCAGCCTGGAGCATGTTTAAATTCTGGATCCGCTAGTGACTAGCTCACAAGTGGGCAGAAACCAATGGTACAGCTAGAACGGCATAACGCCGACGGTGGGCACCAGTGGTGGGGGTGAGGACGACGATCGGCTGTGGCTTCACCGACGACGGCGTCCCCCGGCGGCCGGCTTCTCTGCGACCCCTCACTCTCTCCTGCTTCCGATGGGAAAAAGGAGGAAAAGGAAAAGGAATCACCGCCTACTGGTCCATTTTATAATGGCCCTGTTGGGCCGGAGTGTGAGACCAATATTCCATATATTGTGGCCCGGCTTTTCTAGCACATTTGAAAGGTTTTTCTAGATCAGGCTCCTGTACTAATATAATTGCAAAAATAGCACTCTCTCACGCTACGAAAACGACACTCGTGTACCGTGGCAAAAGCCTGCGCCCACGACATCACGACCGACCATGACAGGAGGAGGGCAAGTGCGGTAGGAGCTTACTGCCGAACCAAGGCAGCTCGGAAGGATCTGCTGCTGCGCTCAAAGAGCTCAGCAGCAAGCTGCCACGGGGGGCCTAGCGGCTGTTGCTGCGGTCGGCCGGACTACCATGGTATACAGGAGCGCCCGATGACAAGTATCACCTGCCGGAGCTTCGTCACAGTAAGAAATCGTCCACCGATTTCGTGTCACGCATATTACGACTTTCAAACTATGCAACTTGCATCAACGTCTCCTCGTTGATCGCCTGAGAGATGACCGTCAAGGTCATCCGATCCTTTTTCTCATCGGCGATCGCGGTCGTGCTCTTGAGATCAATCATATCACGTACTCCTTGTGCTCGCACGAGGATCTTCATCCTCATCGCCCCCATGTCGTGTAGTTCGTCCTGAACAGCACTAGGTGACGGGTACCCAGGCCATGGGTACCCCCAGCGGCCCGAAAAAGCGCATGGGCCGAACCAGGCCGGTCGGGGCCCGAAGCCACGGCTAGCGAGGAAGAACCGAATCGGCGAAATCCCTGAAGAAGCGACAGCATTTATTGCGTATCGAGCGCATTAAATGCTGGCCGTAATGATGACGCAGCGGCACAAGTCCCCAACTCTCGCATTTACTACAAGCAACTACGCCGACCCGCAGCAGGGCAAGGGGAGCGGCTGACGATCCCCATCACCGCCACTTGCGGGCGACTAAGAGCACAGTCTTTTTCTCTTTTTCAAGCAACAGTGTAACCTCCCTCCTCGCCTATATAAAGGGGGAGGGAGCGAGCATGTAAGACGACGGACAACCAAGGAATCAATACAATCAAACCCACACGAACTGGAGTAGGGACGTTCAGCCCGAACCAGTATACATCTTGTGCTCACCCGAGTAAGCCGTCGAGGAGAGGGAGCGTGCACCCCCCTCTTACCTATACAAATTCATTGGCGGTGCTCGAAAACACCGGCGGTTGGCGCGCGGTAGGGGCTTTGTGCGGCGTTGCCGCCATTTTCCCGCTTAGCTTCCTCGACGGTTCCCTTTCTTTCTCCGACATCGCCATGCCGAGAAGCGTCGATCCGTTCGGCTCCTCGACCGTCACCACCACGGCGGGACAGATAGTGATCGTCCCCGCCGTACTCGGCGCCAAGTGTCCACCGAGGACCACGACGCCCTCACCGGCGCCCTCGAGACCTCCGGCTCGAGGTCCCCAGACGACGGACGCCGGCACGCCAGAGGCCCGATCACCCCAAGCGACGCGGAGGCATCGGCGATGGCGGTCGCACCGCCGCGACCTCGCGCCGTGGCAATGGTCGGCCATGCACCGGCGACCACCACTCAGACAACTCCTCCGACCACGGCTCTAGCGGAGGAAGAGATAAGAAACGAACCA
Organism: Rhipidocladum racemiflorum; assembly: GCA_036346355.1. Classification (NCBI taxonomy): domain Eukaryota; kingdom Viridiplantae; phylum Streptophyta; class Magnoliopsida; order Poales; family Poaceae; genus Rhipidocladum; species Rhipidocladum racemiflorum. The sequence goes on along the minus strand of CM070590.1, from coordinate 4,567,825 downwards.
CGCCATCGCGACCCGACACCGCGGCAGCGCTGCTACCCGCCACGCCAAAGACTCTCCGCCAACACACCGAGGAGGATCACCGTGCTCGCCGCGCCGACCTTCGGCGACGCGACGAGCTGGAGGCTCAAAAGGCCGAGCTCGACAAGCTCCAGGCCGACCTGGAGCAGTGCTCGCCCGCTGCTCCACTGCGCTGGCGGCGGCGCTACAAGGCCGCAAGACGCCAGTCCACCACCGGTAGCTAGGGGGCCAGACGATTCATCGCTTTTTCCCACGCTGGCCAAAACATCGCCCGCGGCGGCAATGCTTTGCTCGCGCGGCATTCGAGCCAGGCGATCCTGCAGCCAAGGCTACCCACCAGAACCTCCGGGGCCTGGTGGAGCGAGCGGCCGCGCAGCACGCGTATGGCCACGGATCGCAGCGTTCGGACGCCTCTTCGGATGGCCCGCGCCGCGACGCCATCCGAGGCCGTCGGAGCGAAACAAGGGCAGCGTCACCTTCCGGACAACCCCAGGCATCGCGCACCCCGGTGCACCAACGTTTGGGGGCGAGCGGCGCTCGCACCACCCTCCAAACGCGAAGAACGAGGAACGACCTGACCCGGTCGTACGTCGCCGACAGCGCTCCGCGGCGTGACCGCAGCCCGAGCCCCGATGGCCCCGGGCCACGGGCATTCTGCCAGGATTCGCGGCGAAGTTCCTGCGATTCCGGCGCCGGTCAACATAGCCAAATGCGAGGGCTACAAACCCGGTGTGTGGTGGAAGATTACCGCTCGCATGCCAAGGCGAAGCGACGGACGACCTCTTTGTCATCCAATACCTCCCCATCTACTTGGCGGACTCGGCCGGGCATGGCTCGAATATCCGCGCCAACATCATCCGGATCGGGCCGACCTCAAGCACCACTTCGTTGGCAACTTCCAGGGCACCTACAAGCGACCAGGGAATTCCTCGACTGAAAGGCTGCAAGCAGCCAGTGGAGAACCTCCAGGGACTACATCCGACGCTTTTCCCAACAATGCAACGAGCTCCTCGACATCCGCGACGCCGATGTCGTGGGGGCATTCATCTACGGCACCACTTCCAAGACCCTGGTCCATAAAGCGGGGTGTCACGAAGCCCGGGACCACCAAAGAACTCCTGGACATTGCCACCAACCACGCCTCGGCGAGGAGGCGTAGATGTCATCTTCGACAAAGGGAAGTCGAAGCGGTGGCACCGAGCCCGGCCCCTCCTCCGACCGCCCGACAAGCGAAAGCGCCACGGCAAACAAGTCCGCGAGGACCGCTGGTTGCAGACCACCGACCCGATCGGAAAGCCGCAAGGCCGCAACCCCGAACCACTTCGAGAAGGCGATGGAAATGCGTGTCCGAACCACGGATACCCGTCGAGCACAAGTATCGGGGCTGCGAAGTCTGAAGCGTTCCTTCCGGAACCCCACGACGCCACGGGGCAAAGGAAAGAGAGGCAAGACTTCGGCGCCGACCACCGAGATCGAGAGGCGACGCCGGCTTCCCGAGACCGACGGTTGCCTCATGATCTTCGGCGGGCCGGCAAGCTACGCCGGCCGAGGCGGCTCAAGCTCGCTGCCGAGAGGTGTTCGCGGCAAGCCGGCCGTACCTAAATACCTTCGGTGGTCGGAGTCCCCGATCACCTTTGATCGGGCCGACCACCCCGACCACGCCCCGCAACCAGGAGGTACCCGCTCGTCATTGACCCCATCGTGGGAACAAAGCGCTGACTAAGGTGCTCATGGACGGCGGCGGCGATCTCAACATCCTACGTTGAGACCCTCGACGCCATGGGGATCCCCGCCGAGCCTTCGACCAGCGAGCACCCTTTCACGGCGTCGTTCCTGGCGGCCAGAGCCCACCCGCCGGGCAGGTCGACTGCCCGTCACGTTCGGGAGCCCGGTTAACTTCCGCACCGAGACCCTCACCTTCGAGGTCATGGATTTTCCGGCTCCTACCACGCCATCCTGGGAGACCATGCTACGCGAAGTTCATGGCGATCCCCAACTACACCTACCTGGTGAAGATGCCCGGGCGCATGGGGTGATCATCGTAACGCGTCTTTCGGCTCGCCTACGGCTGCGAGAAAGACGATTGCGAGTTGGCCTCGGCGATCGTCGCATCCACGAGCTCGCCGGCCTCCGAGCCGGCACCTCGAGTCCGCTCCGACTCTAGCAAGTCCGGACCGGGCTCCTTCAAGTCCGCCGAGGACACGAAGGCGATCGAGGTCGACCAGAGGACCCGACCAAAACCGCTCGGATCGGGACCACGCTTCTGCCAAATAGGAAAGCGGCTCGTCGACTTCCTCCGCGCCAACCGACGCCTTCGCATGGAAGCCCTCCGACATGCCGGGGATCCCGAGGAAGTCGCCGAGCACTCCACTGAACATCCGGCCTGGGTCTAGACCCGATCGCCCGGCGTCTGCGCCCGCCGACGAAGGAAAGCGGCGTAGCCATAGGAGAGGAAATAGCCAAGCTCTTGGCCGCAGGGTTCATCAAAGAAGTTCGCCACCCCGAGTGGCTAGCAAACCCTGTGCTTGTAAAAAGAAGGCGGGAAATGGAGAATGTGTGTCGACTACACAAGCCTCAACAAGGCATGTCCGAAAGATCCATTCCCTCGCCCGCATCGACCAAATGGTAGACTCCACCGCAGGTGCGAATCCTGTCGCTTTACGGATGCCTACTCAGGGTACCACGGATCGCGATGAAAGAAGACGACCAGCTCGCAACTTCCTTCATCACTCCGTACGGTTCGTTCTGCTACGTGACAATGCCGTTTGGCCTGAAAAACGCGGGGGCTACATACCAGAGATGTATGCAGACCTGCCTTTCCGACCAGATCGGCCGCAATGTCGAAGCGTACGTCGACGACATCGTTGTCAAGACCAGGAAGACCAGCGACATCATCGCCGATCTGGAGGAGACTTTCGCGAACCTTCGACGGTTCCGCATCAAGCTCAACCCCGAGAAATGCGTTTTCGGGGTACCCAAGGGGAAGCTACTCGGCTTCATCATCTCCGAGCGCGGCATCGAAGCGGCCGAGACAAGATCTCCGCGATCTTAAGGATGGGGCCGATCGGCAACCTCAAAGGGGCCCAAAGGTCGACGGGATGCCTAAGCGGCCCTAAGTCGCTTCACGTCCCGCCTCGTGAACGCGGCTTGCCTCTATACAAACTCTGAGGAAATCCGACCACTTCACCGACGGCGAAGGAGGCTCAGACGCCGACGCGCTTAAAGGTTTTCTGACCACCCCTCGATCTTTGGTCGCCGGCGCCGAAGAGCCTCTGCTACTCTACATTGCCGCCACGACCAGGTCGTCAAGACGGCACTTGTCGCGAGCGAGCGAGAAGAAGAAGCGGGTCCTTAAGATCCGGCGGCGGTCTACTTCATTAGCGAAGTACTCTCCGAGTCCAAGGCACGGTACCCACAGATCCAGAAGATGCTCTACGCAGTTCTGATCACGAAAAGGAAGCTGGTACACTACTTCAACCAGCACCACGTTTCCGTGGTAACTTCCCTACCACTCGGCGAGGTCATCCGTAACCGCGACGCCTCCGGAAGAATTGCCAAGTGGGCACTCGAGCTCAACGGGCATGACATATCCTATGTCCCTCGGACCGCCATAAAATCTCAAGTTCTAGCCGACTTCGTGCCGAGTGGACCGAAGCCAGGCCCCACCTCCGGCCGAAGACCCCGAGTCTTCGGGCGATGTACTTCGACGGGTCCTTCACCAAAAGCGGAGCCGGGCCGGGTCGTCATTCTTTCACCACTCGGGAACAAGCTTGATGCGTCATCCGGCTACTTTTCGGCGCAACCAACAACGTCGCCGAGTATGAGGCCCTCGTTCTTGGTCTCCGCATCGCCGCCCGACCTCGGAGCTCTGCGGTTATGCGTGCATGGCGACTCAAAACTGGTCGTCGATCAAGTCATGAAGGCTGCGAACCTCGCGACGATCGGATGGCGACCCTCATCGCCGAGAATGCATAGCCCGGAGCAAAAGTTCAAAGGATTTGAGCTCCATCATAGCTCTGACGGAACAACGGAGAGGCCGATCACTGGCTGGTCTCGCCTCGTGAGGGCCGGTCCCGCCGGGAATTTTCGTCCTCGACCTACACCAAGCGTCCATCCGGACCGATCGCCCGGACGATCGGCCAAGCGACCCGACAAAGGCTGAGTTGGTCGAGCCGGGTTGCAACGTCCTGATGACCAACACCGATTGGAGGAATCCCTTCATCGATTGGCTGACTGACGGTTCCCTCCCCGACGACCCGACCGAGGCCCGCCGCCTCGCTCGTCGGGCAAAATCCTTCGTACTGATCGGCAACGACCTCTGAATGAGCCCCTCAGGGATCCTCCGTATGTGTCCCACCGACCAAGGAAGAGAGCTACTCCGCGACATCCACGGCGGGGTTTGCGGACACCACGGAGTCACGGCCTGGTCGGAAAGCCTTCCGAGGGTTTCTCTTGGCCGACCGCCGTGGCGACTCCGAGCAAATCATCCGGACGTCGCGAAGGGTGCCAATTCTTCGCTCGGCAAACTCACCTCGGCCAAGAAGCCCTCCAAACGATCCCTATCACCTGGCCCTTCGCCGTTTGGGGACTCGATCTGGTCGGGCCCTTCAAGAGAGCGCCCGGGGGCTTCACCCACCTGTTGGTTGCGATAGACAAGTTCACCAAGTGGATAGAAGCCAAGCCGATCACAACAATCACTTCAGCGCAGGCAGCGGACTTCATCCGCAATATCATCTACCGGTTTGGAGTCCCGAACTCCATCATCACCGACAACGGAACGCAGTTCACGGGAAAGGAGTTTCTCGAGCTCTGCGACAGCTTCAGCATCCGCGTGGATTGGGCGGCCGTCGCCCACCCACGAACAACGGCCAAGTCGAGCAGCGAGCGGCATGATCCTCCAAGGGCTCAAGCCACGAATCTTCGATCGGAGAAGAGGTGCAGCGGGGCGTTGGGCGGTGAGGTACCTCCGTACTTTGGAGCTTACGGACCACCCGACCCGGTCGGCCGGGTTCACGCCGTTCTTCCTGGCATTCGGGCGAAGCCATCACCGCCAACCGACTTGGACTACGGCGCCCCAAAGGTTCAGGCCTTCAACGAGACCGGGGCTCGAGTCCCAAAGAAGACGCTTGCCGACCGGCTCGATGAAGCGATAGATGTCGACGTCGTTCGCTCATACAAATACCAGCATACACTGCGACTCTACCACGACCGAAAGGTTAGAGGGCGAGCGTTCAACACAGCGACACAGTTACTGCGCCAGGTTCGATCCAACAAAGGCAAGCACAAGCTCTCCCCTCCTTGGGAGGGTCCCTTCATCGTAGTAGAGGTCCTTCGACTGGCACTTACCGGCTCAAGGATCCCGATGGCAACATCTTGTCAAACGCCTGGAACATTGAAAAGCTAAGACGATTCTACCCTTAGCCCTTTTTTCTACCTCGTTCATTACCATGTTCACCTTTTTTACCGGGCCTGCGCGTAGCATTTTTTCCACTCGGGTCGACACCGCGTTCAACCGCTGTCATCTACCCGATCATTCGGTGTTCTTTTCTTTCTTCCAACCCGAGTACCACGGCCTACGCCCCAGCGGCTACGGTTGCGAAGTGGTATCTCGCCAAGGAAAAAAGAGACAGAACAGGATGGTATACGGTTGCCCGGGGGAACTAACGCTCGCGCCAAAACCTGTTTTTCCTACTTTTTTCGGAAAACGCTGGAACATGTCGATCACTGGTCGGTTGGTCCCATGAGACTCCAAGAACCATGATCCCGGCATATCTTACGACAACAAACCGAAAAATAGCGAAAAATGCATGTAAAACCCGAACACCTTTGTTTTCTTCCAATTCAACAAAGATTTACATTCTTTAGAAACAAGAAAGTCTAAAACCAAGAAAGCTTTTTCGTTTAAGGGTCTTCCCGCCCGACAGTTGATCTCGGACTTATCGTCCCTCTCCAAACACAGCTTGACTTCCCGCACAATTTTTGCCGCGACGCACAAAAAAAATAGCCGGTCGCCAAACCCGCAGCAGAGAGCCCGATCCGCCGGACGCACCTTCAAGCGGCGGCCCTGCGCCCCCTGTGTGACCTCTATGGTTCCCGGGAGCTTGGAGTCCGACACAGGGACCGCCGTCGGAGAAAATCTGGCGGCCACGATCGGGCGATCAGCGGCCTGATCGTCAGCGCGAGCCTAGATGTCGCTGATCGACTCGAGGCTCCGGAAGGAAGAGGCGCGGGGAGGACGGCGCCCGCTCCCCAATTGCTCGGCGCTCGCGGCGGTTCCCTCGGCCGACGGCCGCGGCTTGTCGCGCCCGCTCTCGCTCCTCCTCCTCCGCCTCCCGCTCGGCGCTCGATCCAACCCGTCGTCGGCGAAGCCGCCGCTATAAGGCGGCCAGCTCGTCGCCCCAACTCCTCCTCATCCTCGCCTCTCGTTGAAGGAGTCGATCGATCTCATCGATCGGTGGGTTCTCATCCTTAGAACGGGAATGAGAGAGCGAGGCAGCCATAAAAGCAAGTCGACGGTTCGTCTCAACGTTGCTGAATGAAGTCCCAGCGCCCACCTTCCGCCTATTTATAGGCGATCCGGCCAAGCGAAGCGACGGCAGGATACTCCGCCGACATTCATGACGACCGCACCTTTCGGCCGATGGCGTAGAAGCCGGCGCCGAAGCAAGCGACGCGGAACCGGCACCGCCAATTCCGCGTTGAACAAAAACCTCGCGATCATAAAGAAAGATAAGTGAGTACCTTCTTCTTGCACACTCGTTATTACTCCTTCAAGTGGCGCGGCGGTAACAAACAAACCGCCCGCCCCACTCGGGGGCTACAAGAGTCCCGCGGGTCGGGTTGTCACAACCAATCGTCGGGTCCTCCCAAGACGGCCAAACTTTCGACCCAAAAGTACTACGGCCTACGCCCGGCGCTACGATTCACAGTAGTGCTTGGCGAAGAAAGGAAGTGCCCAAGCGGAGTCGACCCACGATCGGTCGAGAACAGCCTCCCACGGTTGAGCGTTCTCTCGATTTCCCAACTCTCTAACTTTTGTGATACACGCACCGACCAATGCCCGACCCCTGTGGTCCCTAAGGCAAGAGACGGCGACGATATCCACCACAGCAAAAAATGGGCAAGAGGTGAGGACAAGGCGAGCCCCGGCGGGCCCCTAGTTGGGTCGGCGGACGACCCAATCGCCTTAACTCACGTCCGGGATCACACCTCACGCTCTCCCGCGGAACCCGTCGACGGGTGGCAGCCAGCTGCGCCTTGGATCAGCGAACGATCCAAGGTCCAATACGGGATCGAGTAAGGAAAGATTCTTTATGGATCGCCCCGGTGGTCGGACGCCGCGCCCGGGATTGTCAGCTAGGGACCCCCTCGCGAGGGCCTCTGTGTTCCACCGGATCACTCGCTTGTAGCCCCACGAGAGCGGCGCTCGAGCCAACGAAGGCAAGCGCGTGTTTCTCACCCCCTCCTGGTCCCCCACCAGCGGACGGGGCGTAAAAAAGGGGACGGGACCCAGGCACCACGTGTTCGCGGGGCGATCAGCCCATCGCGCCCGAAGGCACGACCGGCGCCACGTGTCCGCCAGCGACCAGCCGGCTGCGCGCCGGCGGCTCGACCGGGCGCCACGTGCTCGCCAGGCGATCGGCCAGCTGCGCTGGCGGCACGACGACGGCGCCAGTGTTCGCCAGGCGACCAGCCGCCGAGCGCCCGGCGGCCGCGACCATGGCGCCCGACGACCGACCCATGCGCGCCGGCGGCTCGACGGCGCCACGTGTCCGCCAGCGACCCGGCCAGACGCGCTAACCCGGCGCCACGTACTCGCCAGAGCGACCAGGCCATTGCGCGCTAACCCGGCGCCACGTGCTCGCCAGGCGGTCAGCCATGCGCGCCCGAAAGGCACGACCGGGCGCCACGTGCCCGCCAGGCGACCAGCACGCTTCATACGTGCCGCCCGAGCGATCGGCCATCGGCGCTGGCGGCACGACCGGGCGCCATGTGTTCGCCAGCGTCGGCCCGGCCAGCGCTGGCGGCACGACCGAACGCAGATATATACTGCGATCGGACCTCCCGATACCGCATAAAGCAACGACCAAGCAAGCGAAACCCCGACCGCTCTCCGACCAGCTCGGGGCTCGGCTACACCGGGTGCGCTCAAGCGCACCGGTCGAAGACTCTTCCCGACCAAACCGGCGAAAACCCCGACCTGCTCTCCAACCATTTCGGGGCTCGGGGGCTACACCCACCGGGTGCGCTCGCGCGCACCCGGTCGGAGACTCTGATCAGGCCAAGCGAATCACGGCATCACGGCACGGAAACAAGACCCCCCGGGCACCTCTCCGACCTGCACGGGGGCTACTGACGGGTACCCAGGCCATGGGTACCCCCAGCGGCCCGAAAAAGCGCATGGGCCGAACCAGGCCGGTCGGGGCCCGAAGCCACGGCTAGCGAGGAAGAACCGAATCGGCGAAATCCCTGAAGAAGCGACAGCATTTATTGCGTATCGAGCGCATTAAATGCTGGCCGTAATGATGACGCAGCGGCACAAGTCCCCAACTCTCGCATTTACTACAAGCAACTACGCCGACCCGCAGCAGGGCAAGGGGAGCCGGCGGCCAGTCCCATCAGCCCGCCACTTGCGGGCGACTAAGAGCACAGTCTTTTTCTCTTTTTCAAGCAACAGTGTAACCTCCCTCCTCGCCTATATAAAGGGGGAGGGAGCGAGCATGTAAGACGACGGACAACCAAGGAATCAATACAATCAAACCCACACGAACTGGAGTAGGGACGTTCAGCCCGAACCAGTATACATCTTGTGCTCACCCGAGTAAGCCGTCGAGGAGAGGGAGCGTGCACCCCCCCTCTTACCTATACAAATTCATTGGCCGGTGCTCGAAACACCGACACTAGGTATTGGAGGGACATCGTGCATTCTCTCATCAACAGTTTCGACATCACCTTATCTCTACTCACAGTAGCACTGTTCGATGAACCATCTCTATTCGACGTCTCCTCTTTCTTTCTTCTCTTCTCTCCTCGATTATTTTCTCTCCTCCCTCCTGTTTCCTCTCTGTTTTTTCTTTGCGCTGTGCACTGCTCCCTCCTGGAACTCACGTGTACGTCGTACGTGACAAAACGTGGCTTCTCTGCTGCTGCACGTCATTGTTAGCCTGAAGCACACAATTTGCGGACACACAAACACACAACCAGAGAACTAATAGACAGATGGTTTTGCGATGCACAAAAGACTTCGCATCCTTCTCGTTTTTTCTTCTTGCCGTCTATCCAAGCAAACATGCAGCAACTTAACTAGCTCCACCGATCGTCAGAGACAGGACTTCCGCTCTCCCCGGATCGCCATTGCGCCAGCTGGATGCCGCTTCAATATCGTGTGGCTCAGGGACGATAGCCTGCTCCGAGGCGCAGCAGCGGTGGTCTCTCGGGGCAAACGCGACAGCTAGATTAAAACCTCGCTCTGATACTAATTATTGGTCCAGCTCTGCTCTTTATGTTTTGTTGTAATGACTGGGTGTTTTTCTGTTCTATTCTTTGGTTTATAGAGTCAAGCTAGATTACAAATCAACTCAACAAACTAACCGACTAGATTTTATCCTAACTTATCAAATAACTAAAATTTACCTTTTAATGTGTGTGTGTATATATATATATGCTCTCGAATTCGTCCGGCAGCACCGACGATCCATCGAGGATGCGCAAGAACGCATTCCCAAGTTTCTAGGGTAGAACATATAAAGACACGCTAGGCATTGCTATTCGATGATTTGTGAGCTTGAAACTTCATATGCGCAAGTAACAGGACTGGTCAGAACATGAGAAAAATGGCAGCTTAGGGCATGTACAATGCTCCGTGCTGGCTGATTGGCTGAGATCAGCGTCGAGCCGTCGACCATTTGAGAGACTATTTGGGGCTTAAAGTCAGCTTCACCTTTCAAAAAACTAGCAAGCCCTCTCCAAACAGCTCAACTTTTAAATAATTTTTGGCATAGTCTACAAGTTATATATAAAAACTGAAAGCTATGTTGAATTATTTTTACAACTTGTTGCTGAGAAAAATTAGTATTTTATCAAACGATCTTTTATAAAAAACTATAACTACTTTTTAGCTTAGAAAACCAAAAAATAACTTTTCAAAAAGGCTACGGCTCCTCTCAAACAAGCCCTCAAGACTTGCCGGTGGCTTGCAGATCCACAGAGCAGCCTATAGAGGGAGCAAGTGCTTGACTGACAGAAAGCAAGCTAGCTTGCTTCGGGGAGCTGCGTTGTAGCGAAGGCAGTGGCTTCCTCACATTCACAAATTTCTATGAAACCTGGTATTACAATTTCGAATCTGACACGAAAATCAGAGACCCTCTGACACCGATTTTCATAAAAAAAAAATATCGGTAGAAACCGAACAAGTTCAAGATTAAACTTTTTAAAATTGACGGTCAAACTTCACAAACAAAATAAAAAAATTGATTGATTTGATCGATTTTATTCTATTTTTGACCGATTCTGTTCGATTTTCAACCTAGATCGGCACAATCAAGGACCAATTTTTAATTTCAATTTTTGACCGATTTTATCCAAATTCCGACTAGTTTACATCAAAAATCGGCACACTCAAGGAAATTAAAAAAAAAATTATTGCATAAAATCTAAGTATATCCCAATTAAACAATAAAACACCTCAGAGAAATTTACATAATTTTTGAATTGATTTTGTACTTTTGGAAAATTAAAAATAGAAATTAATGAAAAAGAACAGAGGCACTGTTAGATTTTTATAAACATTTACAAGCTTTATCATGCTATTAAATTTTACTAGTATCATAAAAAGTGCCCAAGGATCGTGTAATAAAATTTCCAGAAATATTAGAGTTCATTCAGTGCCCATAGAAAATTTAAAACAGGAGAGCACACAAAAGGTAGTAGTATTATTAGAATTTTAAAACAATACACAGGTCAGATGATGATACGAAAATTTTACATATCATTATAATGGCCTCAGGACCATATACAAAAATTTCAAAAATACTAAACCTCATTTAGTGCACCTAGAAAATAAAAAACAAAAGAGTGTATACAAAGACAGTAGCACTATCAAGATTTTTAAAAAAACACATAGGTCTGATCATCATCTAAAAATTTGAAAGCATCATTAGAATTGTCTCAGTACCTCACACAAAAAATTTCAAAATTTTCAGGAAACTTTTGGATAATTTTTTTCAAATTTTCCTAATTTGTTGAATTTGAATTCGATTGGTTTATTGACCGGTTCCAAATCTTGAGCAGGCTCGATACGGTCAAAAATTGCAATTTTTGAGCGATTTTCGTCGATTTTTGGAACCCTGCTTAGGACTAATAGGTTGCAATCGCCCACACGCCTCGTGTGGCCACAGGAATACACGAGCACCAATGGAATTCATCACTGGTTGAGACCCGACGATGATGAAGCTAAAGCGAACGATGGCGAGCGCGACGTGGCATGGCCAGACTGGGGGCAACGGAGGAGTGGCAGGCGATGACAGCGGTGCCCAGGCTGAGCGGCAACTAGATTTGGCCACAGTGCTCGAGGCAAAACAAAGAACGATGGTGGCCAGGCGGCGACCAGATTAGGTGCAACTGCCAATGGCGGCGTCCATGAACGGTTGCGGCGATGTCGGTGTTGTGTGAGGGCATAGATGCGAGACTAGAGAGGGCGGTGGTGTCAAGGCCGGGGAGGTGGAGACACCGGGACGAAATTGAGAACAATGGCGGTCAGGCACCAAGCAGATCCAGCCAGAGAGCAGCGATACCGGTGGTGAATCATGGCGTGGCGACAGGGGGATGGTTAGGATTGAAGGGGAAGATCGGGAAAGTAAGGGGCGGGACGAGGGAGAGAGTGATGTACTATGGGTACTATTGTAATATTCTTTTATGTTCTTGAATACAAGAAATTATATATTTTAAATTTTATTTCTAAATATATGTCATCCTATAATTTTAAGATGACTTTTTTTTTACTATTTTTCTGCTACACTTCTTTTCTTTAGCTATTTTTAATATTATTTACTATAATAGACTAAAGTAAAACACATTATCTAAAAATATAATGAAGAGGGGTAATACAGTCTTTAATAGATATACCTTGATGAAAGTGCAAAAACTTATAATATCATCTATTCGGGAATAGAAAGAGTATCTTTTTTGTTCGTCGGGTTTTCTAATGTTGAATAAAAATATAATCTGAGAGTTCAAATAGAGATTTTTACGATTGATATGTAAATATTACTATAGGTCCAGTAAACCATCTTACATTGAATGTGAATGTGTGAAAGCCTAAGTAGAGTCTTAAATGACTTATGATTAGTTGGAGAACAAACCACTAATTAAGACCCGTACATAAGGTGAACTAGCACCGAAATGCACAACACCACTGATTCTTCGGCTATGTTTGTGGGGCTTAAAGCCAACTTTAACTTTTAAAATGCTAGTAAGTCTCTTCTCCAAATATCTTAACTTTTAAGTGATTTTTGGCATAATTTAGAAGTCATATATAAGAGTTGAAAGCTGGATTGAACATGTTTTTTGCAGCTTATTGCCGAGGAAAAATAGTTTTTGATCAAACAGTCTCTTATAAAAAGCTACAACTACTTTTCAACCCAGAAAACCAAAAATCAGCTTTTCAGAAAAGCTATGGCTCCCTCAAATAAGCCATTCGTCACAGCGGCCGACTTTCTTAGAAACGCTACAAACCAAAAGTTGATCCATACAGCTCAATCCAAAGTAATTTAAAACTACTTCTCAGAAAAGTTACAACCGTCCCAAGTAGAATATAAATAGGACTGGACACACCAGCTAACCAAGCGATACACGCGACTCATTTCCTTGTCCATGGAATGGGCTCCACATTTGCAGGATGCTCCGCTACAAGTACAATCCTTTTGGTGGTCCTTCTCACGCAGGCCATGTATGTCCCTGCTAGGTCGGGTATGCTACGCCGTGTGAAATTTGGTTCGAGATTCTTGTTACAAAAACGTAATCTCGGTTTTTCTCGGTGGTATTTTTTTAGGAAAAATTGGTTGGTTAGGAGCTGTCGGCGAATTTGCGTAACCACGGGGTCGCGTAACTACGAGGTCATATGTGCCAAAATCTGTTGGAGGACCTGTTTGTGAATTTGCGAAAGCAAAAAACGTAATTTTGTTTTTCTTTTATGGTGTTTTTTTAAAAAATTGGATGGCTATAAACTGTCGTAGAATATGTGAAACCACGAGGAAAGACCTATCTGCTATTGCGAAAAAACCGATGGAAGACCTGTTTTGTGAACTTGCAAAAGCAAAAACTCGCAATTTCGATTTCCTTAGCGGTGTTTTTTAAAAGATTGGCCGGCTATGAACCATTGCCGAATTTGTGAAACCACGGAGAAGGGGCCATCTGCGATTGCAAAATAACGCTAATGATCTGTTCGCGAAACTATGGAACTAGACATAATTTCGAATTTTACGAAGGTTTTTCGTAAAAAGGGGTGCAACACGTGGGCACCCAGGGAGGGCTCCAATTCCACTATATATACATACATGTTTTGTGGGCCGAAATCAAGCAGCTCGTCTGTACCGAAGCAATGCCCATACTTCTGAAGGAGTTATATCATGATGCTGACATGCTATGCTTGTGTGCTAATGCTCCTTCTACGTGTATAATTCCCAAGTACATTCGTCAAGAACAAAGTGGTTGGGCGCTTGCCGCTTGACTCTATCTAGACGGCTCCATTTGGGCAGCTTTTGGAAGTAAGCCTGACGGACAGGGACATTCTAACGGAGTTTTTTTTTTTTTTTTTTTTTTTTTTTGTGGCCTGGAGATGCAAACAACGTAGACGGCGACCAATTATGATTGAAGCCACTTTAATTTGCTTAATTCCTTGTTGGCGTGAATGCTTGGCCGTTTGGTTGTTTACATCAGTCGAATTGGCTAGAATTGATAGTTGAGAGGTGCTTCTATGCTCTTCCTTTCAAAAGTTGCATAACTATTAAAGCATAAATGAAGGGTAGATGGTGATTACTTACCCCTTCGCCTGCTTCAAGATTTGTGCAACTTGTACTAGAAGGAAGAACATAGAAACACCTCTCTTGATAGTTTGATAAGTAGGACCAGAATTGCTCCTAGCAAGAACACGTTTGGCAAAACTGACACAAATCAGCACTAGTGCCCCAGTATATTCGTACGGTGGCCTTACGTTTCATTCAGTGTGCACGATTTTGGTAGCGAAATCGCTGGAAAAAAAAACCCCGACATGCATCTGGAATTTACGCCGAACAGGAGATACTAGTGCAATGGAATGGGGCCGGATTTGTAATGCGTTGTGCTGCTCTGCAGCTCCAGCGATGCAGATCTGCTTCAGCCTCATATAAAGCAAGATATAAGCCTATACTCTTACGATCATAAATAGTTATTATTTTGGATAAATATACATTCAATTTTTTTAACTTTGACTGTTAATATCTTTTAAATATTTAAATTGGATATATGAAATCATATTTATAGATTTATCTCGAAAACTACTTTCATAATATTATTTTTTATTTGGGTTTGTAAATATTATATATATATATATATCGAGAGAGAGAGAGAGAATAGCTAGTGTGAACTCCAGTGCACGGATCTCTCCGTGAACTCGACAGGTTTATGAAAGCTAGCACTTTTTAGTTCGATCCAAACCGATCATCTTGTCCGTCTCATCAAAATCAATCTAGTGACCAAATTTCGTATTTTTGAAAATCAAATTTGGTCACTAGATTGATTTTGATGAGACGGACAAGATGAACGGTTTGGATCGATCTAAAAAGTGCTAGATTTCATAAACCCGTCGAGTTCACGGGAGTAATCCGTGCACTCGAGTTCACACTAGCCTCTCTCTCTCTCTCTCTCTCACACACACACACACACACACACATTATATATAGTTATCAAAGCCTATACTCTTACAGTATTCACTTATTGCTTTGGATAAAGATGCATTCAAATTTTCGAATTGTTAATATCTTTTAAAATATTTAAATTGGATATATAATAATCATATTTGTAGATTTGTCTCAAAAAGTACTTTCATAATATTATTTTTTTATTTGGTTTTGTAAATATATTATAATATATAGTTATCAAAGCTGTATTTTGGAGACCGTGTTGATGTCCAAAATAGCAACTATTTATAACGAGAGAGAGTAATAACCAAATAATCAAATTCAAAACCATCACTCCCATCGTGCCATCGCATAGTCTAGGTCAAAGCTCCATAGGAACTACACCCTCCGGTCTTAAAATGCTAATGTTTTGGATATCGACACGGTATCTGACAAATATCCGCAAACTCATCATCCTTCCCAAGTGTAGCCAAAGGATCATCATCATCCTCATTCTCTGAAAGATCAAGCTCCTCCACCAAGTTCAAGAACGCTTTTTGAAGTAACATTTTCATTTTGGAACCTGAAAACTTCTTCTTTCTAAAAGAACTAGGATTTTTGTTAGCAAGTTTGGGGCACTCACTCTTATAATGACCAAATTCGTTGCAATTAAAGCATTTTACAAGATCACTTTTACTTTTGCCAAACTTGGTTTTCAAAGCATTAGAAACCTTTTTAGAAAGACTAGCAAGCGCATCAAAATCCATATCATCAATATCAATATCCTTTTGTTTTTCCTTTTCAGTAACCATTTGTTTATTTTTCTCAACAGTGGCAAGAGCAATGGGAACATCATACGTATTATGATTAATTTGACTGAGACCCATCTCATATATCTTTAAAGAACCAAGCAATGCATCTAATTTCAATGTACTCAAGTCCTTAGATTCAGTTATTGCAGTTATTTTAAAGTGCCACACCTTTTGATCTAAAGATCTAAACAATTTTCTACATTGATCTTCCTGATAAAGCACCTTTCCAAGGGATGTAAGTTTGTTGACTAGTTCGTTAAAACGAGCAGCAAAATCATTAATGGTTTCTCTAGTTTTTATAGCAAACAATTCATACTCATGAGTAAATAATTCAATCTTAGCATTTTTTTACATCATTAGTGCCCTCATGAGTAGTTTTTAAAGACTCCCAGATTTCATGAGCAGTTTTCAGACTAGAAATCTTATTAAACTCATTGTTTTTTGATTCAGAGTAAAAAGATCCTTTTGTTCCTTAGTGGTAATTTTACCAAGTTTCATATACATAGTTTCTACCACTTCCCACAATTCATAACTCTGAGACTGCACGAAAGATTGCATACGAACTTTTCAATACGGATAATCTTCACCATTAAACATAGGAGGTTTAGTCATGGAGAAAGTGCTAAACTGCGCCATAGCTCCTAATCGCAAGATTAAACCTGGAGCTAACCTAGCTCTGATACCAATTGAAGCATCGTTGGCACTAAAGAACCCCTAAACAGAGTCTAGAAACACTAATCGACACTAAACAGCGGAAGAAATAATTAAATAGTACTAAACCAAGAGATTAAAACAAGAAAATCAATCACAATATGAGAGAGATCATATACCTAAATCACCAATATTTATTGCACATTGACAGCACATGATTCCTTTACATGGAAGCACTAATCCCCTCAACGTTCTTGTAGTACGGCGTCTCGTATACTCCTGGAAGCAGACGTGCAACCGCTGATCACCGTTTTGTTCTCTCCGTGCAGACCGCGTACAGCTGCCGCCTCGGCCCATGCACGACCTTCTTGACTTCTTCGCCGGCGCACCGTATCTCACTAGGCCGCTCCGCCCGACCGCACGTGCATGCCGTCGCCTGCCGTCGCACCATAGCCAGCCTCCTCGACGCGCTCCTGTGTTGGTGCTAATCTCTCTGCGCCGCCACTTCCAAAGCCGTTCGCCGATCTTCACGTCACAACTGCCCTCCAATCTCCTGTTATATCTTTATGTTGGCCGCCCATGACCATACTCTTTACAGGAAACCCTCATGATCTTCTAGTCACTGCATCCCCACAAGCTAATACAAAGCAAAGTGTATATCTGGGCTGGCAATTTAAGTTCAAAGTGCTAATTGCATGAAGCGTTAATGTAACACCCCGGCACCCCACGTGCCCTCAATGTTACACCCTCAAGCGACAATCTCTACAAAACACTAAAGAACAACAACAAGACCACTTAAACAAGGTAGAAGGTTGCCGAATTTACTAAAAATTTCGGCAGCACCTCCCATAAAACTAGGACATCCACTCAGCAGACAAAAGATGACAATTGACAATTTAATACCAACAACAAGGAAATCAACTAACCATCATGACCCGCTAATCACATACAAAAGGTCATGGTCTTCACTAACAATTTCCAATAAGCGTCTAGAAGTTCAATCGAAATCACAACCACAAACATATTACCATACAACTCTTTTTTTTTCCCAAACTATTAATTGAATGTGATGAAGGGAGTGATATGACGCTAATACGCATCCCGGGTTGAAGTCCTCGGAGTACCTAAAACCACACAAATAGCAAGAGTGAGTCCAAGACTCAGCAAGTACACGAATTAACAATAACGCAACTAATTATCATAATTAAAACAAGGTTGGATCCCAAAGCTCCAACCAAAACCTATGAAACAATAATATAATAGGAGTTAAATCTATCATTTTAGCCAACCTGGATGAGTTCTCGGCTCGTCTACACAACCATTTATCACAATTCATTATAGTAATCAATCGTGCATCCTTACCAAACTAAGAAATGCAACAGGCATACCTCATGACATATAGCTCAATACATACTCAATTATTACACTTACCACTTTAGACGTCTTTGAATGAGTCCACGACTCAATCCATTCTTAACCTGTACAAATCCCTCAACTCAATGGTCATCAATTAACATCAGCAATGCAGTGCAATGCCATCATAACAAGCTTGAGCTCGAAGACTCAGCAAAGTGCACCATCTCAAAACATATAGCACACAAACTAATAACTGAATTAATTTATAACATTGAAGGATAGTTGTGCAAGATTATAAACATCTTGGTAACCATTCACTTATCCTTTCCTTTACTTAGCATTTCTTTCTACACAAAGGAATAACATAGGCATTTCACTTTTCTCTTTACCCATGCAATGCAATGCACCTATGATTCGATGCTTAACATGCACCTTTCATTGCTCATACCGGTATGGCTGAGGGAACACCCATCGATGTTCACCCTCTACCTCTATCCCGTGGAGGTGCCTACTCTTACTGTCTCGCTCCCATCCACCTCGATGGATGGGACTACGAGGTAGGACTTACTCTGTGGCGCTCCGGATTAGTCATAACTTTCTCACCGACCTCACCAGATTAGTTATGACTTTCTCACCGACCTGGCCCATGCAATATCTTAGATATGAATGAGAATGATGCATTGTTCCTCATTCTATACTTTACACATCCATTTAGCCATTCATCAATACCCTTGCCTCTCATAAGTATTTCGTATTCGTTATATGAGCAAGTATGATCTATTAATAACAGTAAGAAAGAAAACAGGTATTAAGTTTAGCATTAAATATCACCAAATCATTCTATTGTTCTACATGCACTTGCCTTTAACCTCGGCGATGAACTGACGTCCCAATTGGGGTAGTAGGAACCTTCAGCCCTAGAGAACAGAACAACACTCAAAACCCATTCTTCACGTGAATATTGCCACTAATTCGGCAACAAAAACTCTAGTGATAAGCATTACTCCCTATCCCAAATAATACAAGATTCTAACATCAATTATCAACAGTTATTCATTTAACCAGCTATATATATATACACTAATCACATTTCACAGGAGGTTAATCTGTTGGATCTTACACACCTTGATCACAAATATTTCTCCGGTGTATTGTAAATCAAAGTTATCGCACCACGCCACCCAACCCAAGACATTTCTAATTAACAAATCATCACTGACCAAAGGAAATGGTTCAAACGCAGTGCATGGCCCCAAAATCACCGTTTACCAAGTCGACCAAACCTAAATGAAACCACTGAAAATCATGTTCCAACTAGATAATCAAAACACCAGAGCATATCAGCGCAAATGTACTAATTTGCATTCTTCGACAACAAGGTGAAGCTATCTCTATAGATCACCAATTACCAGCATGGCACAACAAATTCCGCTAAAACCCAATAAATCATATAGAAGCAGAAACATTATAGGTGCCGACTCTCCTTCAAACACGGGAGATATATCTCTCCTTGTATCATCAGTAAAGCATCACTGACAACATAAAAGAAAATGAACCCTATATTTTCCTCCCATAGACATTCACAATGTTGCAATACAGTAACAATACCAAAAACTAAGCTTAAACACATCAAAGCCAGAACTACCCTAATTAAGAATAAAATGATACAACCGATTGAACATAAGACCTAAACATTTGTAATTCATAGATCAACTAAGAAATCATCTAGCTCAAATGCATGGCATCAAGTTCATCATTTCCTATGCAATCTAATTGAAGCCAATACCAACATGCTATTACCAAGCATTAGGAACATCAGAGCATTGCATGGAGTAAATAGTAGTGTTCTAATTTCAGATATCTCACCAAGCTACCAACCTTGCCATCTAATGAAGAGGAGCCGGCCATGGGGGCAGTCGGCAGGGAGGGCAACCAAGGGGGCGACGCCGAGCTGAAGGACGATCGGGGGCAGCGCCGAGCTGGGGCCGGAGGAGGGCGGCGACACCGGCGGGGCTGGTGGGGAGGAGCGGCGACGCCGGTCAGGGGAGAGTCAGGGGCGCTTGTCCTGTTGGGGGCTGGGAGGAGGGCTGGGGGCGGCACCGAGCCGGAGGAAGGGAAGCTGGGGGGCGCGCCGGCCAAGGGGGTGGTGGAGGGGTGTCGCCAGGGAGAGGTGGAGGGGGAGCTCGGTCCTGGGAGGAAACGGCCAGGAGGTGGCGGCTGGGAGGAGTTGGCCAGGGAAAAGGAGAGGGGTAGAGAAGATCAAGGTTTCAAATCTCGTTTTGAGTCAAATCTCGGAGGTTCTCGAAATCCGAAATTTCGGCGAGATTCGGAAATTTCGGATAAAATCCGGACAAATTGCAAAAACCAAATTTCAAATCCGGTTTTTTTTCTACCGGGAAATCCGAGATCTCGGCCAAATTGAACCGGCTGAAAAATGGTTCAAAATACGTCAAAAAATTTTGAAAATTTTTTTGGATAGTCCTAACACATCACTAATGTTTCCATAAAAATTTGAGATGATGATCAATCATGAGGAATTTTTAAAAAATCTAACAGTGGTAAAGTCATGATAAAAACCGTATATAAACTCAGTTTTTGATTTTTCAAATGTAACAAATGAACTTCAAGTCATTTGAAAAGTTTTATATATGTTCCTATGTATTAAGGGAGGTTCTTTCTTTGAAACTAATTGCAATTCTGAGGGAGATTCTTTCTTTGAAACCACCTGTAGTTTTGAATTTTGACCAGTAAGAAAAGATCAATGCCATAAATATGAGCACTGATAATGTATATGTGAATCCCCGCCCATATATATATAAGTGAGTTAGTACTGTACCCATTTATAAATACATGTTATCTTATGTTTTAAATTTTGTTTTTCAATATATGTCATTCAATAATTTTGAAGTGGATTTTGTACCACTGTTTCCACTCCACTTCTCTCTCATAGTCATACACAGATTGATTTCAACTATCAATGTCAGTATCAGATATCATTTCTCTCTGCTGTTTCAATGCACTAGAAAAGTTCCTATGTATTAAAAAAGTTCAAACCACTTTAGAAAATTTTGAAATTTTTTGTGAATGGTCCTAACACATCCATAATATTCCCATAAAAATTTTCAGAAGATAATCAATCTTAAAATTTTTTAAAAAATTCGGAAAGTCCTAACCGATATATTGAACCGACCAAAAAATGGTCAAAAACATGTTAAAATTTTTTGAAATTTTTTTGTGGATGATCTTGATCCTAAACCCAAGCAAATACAATGCACAAAAATCAAAATCCGGCAAAAAAATATCAAATCTCGCCCGAGATCTCGCCGAGAAATCCGAGATTTGAATTTTTTAAACTTTTTTGAATTTTCCGGGATTTTGAATCTCGGAGGGGTCCAAAATCCAAGATTTCGCCGGGATTTCACCGAATTTCGCTGAATTTTGGACCCTTGGAGAAGATAGGGTTGGGTGGGGAGGAAAATTCCAGAAACAGCCCTTCCCCAACGAAAAGTTTAACCCTAACTCTCACAGATGGAGCACACCCCTAGAAATACTCGTCCGACCGCCCATGCTCACCCGGCTGAGGGACCCAAAACTTGGAGCAACGTTTCGCACTGTTACAGTTAAGTGCTAATTACATGAAGCGTTTTATTACTTCACGTATTCAACCAGAACTTGTATATTGCAATAACGTTTCACTTCTAGTCAATTTATCACTTCTAGTCCACATCAAAAACAACACAGCCTTGCTCTATTTCTTTGCATGTTTTGATCCAAATCCAGCTATTATACTTGACAAATCACTCATCACAAAAACTATAAATCAATACACACAGCTCGTCGATGACATCGTCTTCCTCAAAATTGGCCAAAATTGCTGCCATCAACGCTATTCCTATTCGAGTGAGTTTCAATTCGATTCCTTTCTACCATAGAATCTCCTCATTGGCCTCTATCTTCCCAACCCCTAATTTCGGTTGTCTTCTTTCGCAACACTACAGCTATGTCGCCCTGGGTCGCTGTCACCAGCCCACCTCCATTGTTCCCCACTTCACCAACTGCTATGTTAAGCTCCTCCCTCCAACTTGATGCTTATGCATCCCCTATTTCTCCACTTCTCCCTCTTCGGTGCTATCGCCCCCTTGTCTTGTCCGCAGTTGGCTGCTGCCGCTCACCCAACCTGGTGCGTGTCCAACCGAGACGCCACCATCCACGAGCTCATCTCGATGCCCCAGTCCATGTTTGTCCACACATGTTGTTGCCGTCACCTTCCCCATCGGTGTCGTGCCGCACCATGGCCGTCTCCCTAGGTCTGTTTTGAAGCAAAGTAGCAGCAACCCCTCCTTTCTCTCTGCTTGTCTTCAGGAACAAAAGACAATATATGACCCCTAATGCATAAGGGGATGCGGTGGTTGCCATGTTGGATAATTGTTGATGAATAGATGACACCTTAGCCCAACGAGATGCCACGACCGACAAAATCATTTTGATTTTGGTTGAGGGGTAAAGCAAACGGCTTCATTAGTTTAAGGTCTTGATTTGAATAGTTTTTAAATTCAGGATTGAAAAAAAGAACCAAATCCAGCATTCAGGGCTGTAAATCGGATTTTGTTACCCGTTAATATCATCTCTCTCAGTCTCTCGTCCTCGAAAAAAAAAAATTCATCTCTCTCGAAAAACAGGGCCCCAGAAACTTGAAGGGACGAAGCAGATTAAAAAGAGTTTTATATGCGTAGACTTTCTTTCATGACACGTTTAAATAGAGAAGAAACGCACGCGTGAACGAGAAACGAGGAGCATGGCCATCCATGTGTGCATAGCCTAAGGAGGAAGAGAGCAGTAGGAGCAGGAGAGGAATGATGATCCCATCCCACCCGGCCCTAGCCCTCCCTTCAATCCAACTCCAACTCCAACTCCACCTCCACAAGAATCCTATCCATTATACACCAAACAGTCGAAGAGAATTGATCTTTTCCTGTTAAAAATTGCATCTCTTTTGGGCTAAAAATCCCTTCTTTTCTTGTCCACTTCGGTGTGGCTCCAATTATTTTTTTCCCGATACAATCGATTCATTTGTTGCCATTGAATCGTGGATTTGGACCGCGCGCACAACCGCAACCAATGCCCTCCAATCCTGCCCCAATAATCGCAATCTCCGAGCGAAAGCAAACACGGAAGAAATCCTAAACAAAACTTCACCAAGAAGGCAAGAACTCCACTACAAGAATCGCCCAGTCATTTCTCGGTGTATTTGGCCACTCCACCATCCGAGATA
This sequence comes from Rhipidocladum racemiflorum, assembly GCA_036346355.1. Classification (NCBI taxonomy): domain Eukaryota; kingdom Viridiplantae; phylum Streptophyta; class Magnoliopsida; order Poales; family Poaceae; genus Rhipidocladum; species Rhipidocladum racemiflorum. The sequence continues at coordinate 4,544,843 of CM070590.1, read as the reverse complement.
TCCCAAGAAACGCCCTTCAAATCGCCCCCAAATCGGTCCTACGCCGCACCAGATTACAGCTCATAATAGCCAAGGATTAGGGCAGACGCGAAAAGGAGGAAGCAATGACGGAGGTGGCGCTCCTCCGGGGCCCGACCAACCTCGCTTCTCCCACAAGCCGCGCCTCGTCCCTGCGCTATTTAGCCAATGCCGATAGGGACGTGCTCCAGAGAAGCAGCAGCCCGGAGAGCCCTACAGGATCTATAGGAAGCTTAGGGATCCAAGAACGGCACGAGCAAGAGGTAGAAGGATCAGAGGAGGAGCGGTGGTCGTTCTTGGCGTTGCTGCTTGCGCTGCTGAGGAAGTCGCTGCTCGGGTGCAGGGCGGAGGGCGGTGGCGGCAGCAACGAAGGCGGCGGCTGTGGGATGGAGATAGGGTGGCCGACGGATGTGCAGCACGTGGCGCACGTCACGTTCGATAGGTTCCATGGATTCCTGGGGCTCCCCGTCGAGTTCGAGCCCGATGTGTCCCGCCGCGCTCCCAGTGCGAGGTCCGTCTCATGTTCATCAATTGGCATTAGGTTCAAGCTCCGAAAGATGTGGTTGCTGTTCTGAGTTCAAAGTTTTCTGAACATTCAGTTTTCAGTTCCAATTTGAATTTGAATTTGTGGAAAAATGACATCTTTTTTTTTTTGCCTCCCTTTTGCATATGGTGTTGTTTCGATATGAACTGTTGCAGAAAGATTTGGTGTCTGTTTAACTATTTGAGAAACAATTGTTCTGTTTGTTAAAAGTTCTAAAATTTAAATGGTGTTGGCCTGAAACAGGGTCTTTTTAATAGTTCAGTACTTTTCACTTTTCAGCATTTAGATGGTACTGTTTGCGTATTTTGGTTGTGATTTTAATCGAATCGAGGTAAAAAGATGGTATTTTGGTTCGCATAGCAACATCTGTGCTGCTTTGATCTGAAATTTGGTAGAAAGACAAATTTTCTTTATTTTTCAGGTGGAATTTAACTCCATTTGAATTACATGTGTATTATACTCCGCCTGGACTTGGTGTTTGTGTTGGCACCTGGTAGCATTAGCTAACTTTGAAATGTGGTAGACAAGTTGTGTATGTCTTGATGATAGATAGGCTTTGGACCACCATTCTGTGTAGAAATAGGTTGTGTCTTGTTTTGGCCACATTCCATTAGTAATTGGCCAATCATGTCTTAGATGTCCTTATATATGATGGTGTCGCATGTTTTTTCCGTAGCTACTTACCTCATAAAATTCTGTAAAAATAATTATGCTTTCAGCTTACATGAGGTTGTAGATGTAACTGTTATTTTTGGCATACAAATGATGATGATGCGGTCGGTATAATATAGTTCAAATGAAACTGTTGTTTTTGCATACAAATTTTCTCATCCATTTACAGCTAATCCTCACTATACCTACCGCACTAATGAAGAGAAATCTTCATTTGTTATAATTAGAGGAAAAAATAGACAGGGTTATATTTGAATTGTTTCAAAGCTTCTGCATTTTATTAATGGTGTCCATTTTGTTCAATTGCTTCCTTAATTCCTGGAGTTTACAGCGGTAATATTTCGCCCCTGTGCCTTTAGTGCCCCCATCAACTCCCACCAAGGGTCCAAAATTCGGCGAAATCCCGGCGAAATCTCGGATTTCGGACCCCTCCGAGATTCAAAATCCCGGAAAATTCAAAAAAATTAAAAAAAATTCAAATCTCGGATTTCTCGGCGAGATCTCGGCAATTTCGGGCGAAATCTCGGCAATCTCGGGCGAGATTTGATGTTTTTTACCGGATTTTGATTTTTGTGCATTGTATTTGCTTGGGTTTAGGATCAAGATCATCCACAAAAAATTTCAAAATTTTTTAACATGTTTTTGACCATTTTTTGGTCGGTTCAATATGTCGGTTAGGACTTTTCGAATTTTTTAAAATTTTTCAATATTGATTATCTTCTGAAAATTTTATGGGAATATTATGGATGTGTTAGGACCATTCACAAAAAATTTCAAAATTTTATTAAGTGGTTTGAACTTTTTTAATACATAGGAACTTTTCTAGTGCATTGGAACAGCAGAGAGAAATGATATCTCGACATCGACATTGATAGTTGGAATCAATCTGTATGACTATAAGAGAATAGTGGATCGAAACAAGTGGTACAAAACCCACTTCAAAATTATTGAATGACATATATTGAAAAACAAAATTTAAAACCTAAGATAACATGTATTTATAAATGGGTACAAGATTAACTCACCTATGTATATATGGGCGGAGATTCACATATACATGATCAGCTCATATTTATGGCATTGATCTTTTCTTCTTGGTCAAAATTCAAAACTACAGGTGGTTTCAAAGAAAGAATCTCCCTCAGAACTGCAGGTGGTTTCAAAGAAAAAACCTCCCTTAATACATAGGAACATATATAAAACTTTTCAAATAACTTGAAGTTCATTTGTTACATTTGAAAAATCAAAAACTGATTTTATATACGATTTTTATCATGACTTTACCACTGTTAGATTTTTTAAAAATTCCTCATGATTGATCATCATCTCAAATTTTTATGGAAACATTAGTGATGTGTTAGGACTATCCAAAAAAAATTTCAAAATTTTTTGACGTATTTTGAACCATTTTTGAGCCGGTTCAATTTGGCCGAGATCTCGGTGATTTCGGCCGAGATCTCGGTGATTTCGTCCGAGATCTCGGATTTCCCGGTAGAAAAAAAACCGGATTTAAAATTTGATTTTTGCAGTTCGTCCGGATTTTATCCGAAATTTCCGAATCTCACCGAAATTTCGGATTTCGGGAACCTCCGAGATTTAACTCAAAACGAGAATTGGAACCTTGACTCCCACCATGTTTTGACTTGTAAGCAAATTCACCAAAAACCCCCTCCATATTCATGTATTAGAAACTATGCATGATTATTTTATTTGGGTTCACAAGATAAGGAAGCAATGCTTACCTGACAAGCTCATGGCTTTTGTTAAGTCCTAGTTCTAGTTGGATTAGCTCAGCTGTATCACCTGTTGTTTGTGTTTGGTGGAAGTGCTTATGCTTGCTATGCAAATATACTATGTATCAAGTATTATAACCAAGGCATTGCATCTATTGCAAAATGTACTGGGTGATGCCTGTATTGTTGCATCATTGTTATTTATTTTTCTTGTGCACTCCTTTTGTATGCACAACATTTTCTTGAATATAATCCAATAAGGAGAAAAATTATGCCTTTAATGGTCTGTTTGGATAGAGGTGATTGGGATTCAAATCCTTAGTGGCTTAGTTCAAATTTGAGCTAAATCTCAAAAACTTCCAAAGAAGCCCCCTCTCATCCAAATACACCCCCTGAAGGAACACTCTTACTGGAAAAAAATATTCTAGGAATTCTGTTGATGGACCTAGGAATATAAAAAAGTAGATTATTACACCATCTGCTATTTAGGAAGATTGAAAAGCTGTTGGGAATTTCATGATTTACTAATGACATAAGTTGTCTTGATTAGATGATTCACACACCTTACTCCTTTTGTTATCATTTGTCTGCATCTGTTTGTTGTGTGTTGTAGACTTTAGTGGCTTGAATTATTAATTTCATCTTTGCTTTCCTAGGTTTCCTTTCCGACTTATACTAGGAACAGAGAAGAAAGAATAAATAAAGTACATCGGTATATTGTATATTGTTTTCTATTGGGAGCTCTATGATGTGGGTTTTTAGTACTACGCAATCTAAAAAGAATAGACAAAACGGTCCTGTATCCAGTTTCTACTTTATGGAAGGATGGGAACCAGTGACTCCAAAAGAAGATAAAGTGGCACAAACACCTACAGGCAATCTTCAAACTGAAAGATTGCTTGTATACTATCAATAAAAGTGCAGCCTATCAGTTGTGCTCAGTCAATAGTTGGAATTTGGAAAACTTCTGGAATAAACAAAATTCCCAAAAGAAAATGAAAAGAGTTTCCTGGGATAGTCTACGTGCTTGAGCGAGCAAACCAGTATATTCAGCACCTATGTAATAAATTAACAATGCTAATTGATGCCAAGTTTTTAGGCATGCAAAGATTTGTAGGGGTCCTGGTATAACTTATAAACAGAAGATGTTCCTGCGTACCATCTTACGATTTCGAATTCTCTGTTATTTTTATTATATTGATGCTTTATCACATTGCCTTTTTATAATATGGTTCTTTAAAAGATGCTTTAGCCTGTCTTCAAAAAAAAAAAAAAAAAAATCCTTGACCTCAATGGCAAGGCGCTCTCATTTTCATGTGGTGATATCATAGTTTTGCTAGATGCATCTATTTTGTTATGATAATGTGTATTTTTGCGCAATATGGATAATTAGTTCCAGTTAATGTTTACTTTAGCTGGTGGTATTCTTCTGCTGATTGAAACTTGAAATGCAGTGCAAGTGTCTTCGGAGTTTCAACAGAATCAATGCAGTGTTCCTATGATTCCAGAGGAAACAGTGTTCCAATGATTCTGTTGATGATGCAAAGACGTCTTTATGAACAAGGCGGTCTTCGGGTGTGGTTTTTTAGCCTCTAAGTTGATTTCACTTTCTTTTTATCAGTGCTTTATAGCTTTGTTCTGACCAAATAAATGTTCTCTTGCTTGCACTTTTGCAGGCAGAAGGTATTTTTCGTATAAACGCGGAGAATAGCCAGGAGGAACTTGTGAGAGACCAGCTTAATAGTGGAATTGTGCTAGATGGCATTGATGTTCACTGTTTGGCAGGTCTAATCAAAGTAAGCTTCTTTCTGTCATGTGTAGCTTATGTGATTCTATTGACAACACCAGCTTCCTAATCACATGTACATTACCCAGATACTTATTAATTGATGATTGCGCTTATCTTCAATAGTGGAATTTCATATAAACACCTGTTAGAAAGTCCAGAATTCGCTTTCTAATGGAACCCAATCTTCTCCTTTTCTCACACAAAGATATTGTTGTCACAAGTTTTTTTTTCTCCAATAAATACAAAGTTGTGACCGTGCTGTTCAGCAATCCTCTGTTGCAGAATCTAATCTTGCTTTTGGAAGCAGTTATGGGGTTTGGTCAACTTATTTAACATTAACAATTTATGCTCTTGAGGCAGTCACCTTTACTTGGCAAAATGCTTGCTTTCAACGACAAAAATATATTCTCATTCCATCTATTTTTCCATCCTTTTCAGGCCTGGTTTAGGGAACTGCCGAGCGGGGTGCTGGACTCTATTCCACCTGAACAGGTGATGCATTGCCAATCCGAAGAGGACTGTGCTCGGGTTGCCAGATGCCTTCCGCCGGCTGAAGCAGCCTTACTCGACTGGGCTGTTAATCTGATGGCCGATGTTGCGCAAGAAGAACAGATAAACAAGATGAATGCTCGCAATATTGCAATGGTTTTCGCTCCAAATATGACTCAGGTAATGCATCGTCCTAATAGCAGACTGGCAAATATCCAGTTTGGTGGATGCTAACTGTTGCAGACATGCGACGCAGATGGCAGATCCTTTGACTGCGCTTATGTACGCGGTGCAAGTGATGGATTTTCTCAAGACGCTAATACAGAAGACCCTCAAGGACAGACAAGAGTCCAATCTGGAGTGCGTGTCTTTGCCCCAAAAGGACCCGTCTGACGAAAATGGGCATCAGAACCCCAATCTCCCTGTTGATCCTCACCCTGAGGAAGGATCCAGGCGTCCCTCGTTCGTCAGCAAGGAGCCCCTGCTAGACAGTCCAGCACACAGCTCCAAAGACAAGCCCAATGGGACTAATCCTGCTGAAGGAGAGACTCTGGCTTCTACTGACCAGACAAGTGAGTTCTTGGCAAGCATGGTGGAGGGCTCCAATGGTTGCTCTCAACCTGCTCTTGCTTCTCCGGCTGCTGCTGCTGCTGCTACTGCTACTGCTGATGCTTCCTTTGCTACGGCTGTGAGCTCGCTTCAAGGCAAAGGGAGCCGTAGCCTGAATAGTAGGAGGACCAGAAAGGGCAAGGGGCAGCCTGGGGCGTGTGCCGTTCCTCCGTACGAGAAATCAAGAGGTGTGAGCATTGTGAGCCGGATAAACTCCAGGGTTGAGCGGATCGAAGCGTGGAGATAGAGACCAGAGATGCCATTGCCATTGTTGTTGTGTGATAGACGACTAACCCAATGTTTCCTGAAAATAGGACCGCGAGCTGTGTGCTTGCGCGTTTTGAATTTTTGATGTGCGTATCATTTCTTGTTGGATCATGATCATGGTGTTTTTGAGATTCATTCCCCACCTTTTACTAACTTACGTATCTTGCTTGTGAGTACTTGTGGATTGTGGTTGTCTGAGTGGATGAAACGAAAGATCGCTGCATCCTTTGTACGTACTTTTCTTCAATGCCTGAATTCTGAAGTGTCCATATGTTCAGGGATGTTCTATGTGTGCTCATTCACATTGCATCTTTTCCTTATCCTTCCTTCTTCTCTTTTTTATTAGCTTTGGATTGGTCAAAACGGGTTCATATTGTTATGAATAGCACTTGTATTCAATATGAGGGTCAATGGTCACAATATATAGAGTACATGAGGGAAAGGAATAACAAGACTCTATCTCTAATATAGATACTGAAATAACAGGACTCTATCTCTAACACCCCCCACAAATGCAAGGCGTATACAATAGCATTGCATTTGGAAAAGGTTGACACTAAAATAGGAAAAACCTGGATCAGAAAGAAGGACGGCGCCGGTGGATCGCGATGAGATCCCACGGGCGGCGTCGACCAGTATGGAAAGGTACCTTAACCCTAACCTGGCTGCTCTGATACCATGTTATGAATAGCACTTGTATTCAATATGAGAGTCAATGGCCACAATATATAGAGTACATGAGGAAAAGGAATAACAGGACTCTATCTCTAATATAGATACTGGAATAATATGACTCTATCTCTAACACCCCCCCAAATGCAAGGCGTATACAATAGCATTGCATTTGGAAAAGGTTGACACTAAAATAGGAAAAACCAAAGTCCTGAACTAAAACATCTATAACACATAATCCTTTGTTCTCTGAATTTTGCAAAGGAAAATGTGGCTAAGCAGACAAAATAAGTTTCCTACCCTGAACCGTCTGACTTTGAACTCTCAACCATCCTATGCGTGTCCTTTCATTGCATCAGATGGCTTTATTCTGCCTTCTCTCCATCATTCTTTTCGCTTGGTGAATCCGTCCTAAGATTTTCCAGCTTCCACAAACCAAGTTACTCTACCTTCTCCCCTCTATTCCTTTTGGGCTATTGAATCCACCAGAAGATTCCCCAGATTCCGCAAAGAAGAGCACAGTGTAAAAACTGTAAACAGACATAAGTTGCAATTGCATTCAGACAATTAGGTATGCTTCAGAGAGAAAATTCAGACGGCAAGGGAGAGACACGTAATGCATCTTCCACCGTGCCTTCTGCCTGTTCAGCAGCCATGAATGGGTCGAATTGCTCGTTGTTGTTGTGAGTTGTGACAGTCCCATCCTTTATTCCCTGTCGGTCTTCATAGCTCTTGTTCCGTCTTCAAGGCCTCAAGATCACCATCATGATGAGAGGTCTACTCCTGTTTCAGAACCAACTCCTGCTGTTCTGAAGAAATAGGTGCCAAGTGCAAACTTCATGGGCACAAAGATATCTATGTGAGCAGCATTATTTTTTTTGACTGAACTGTGAGAAACATTACTGCACCCTTTTAATTACCTGCAGTCTCCAGTCCTAACGTGTGCACCATGCAAGCCGGTACTAGGGTTCTATTCTCTGAACACGCAACGCTAGCCTGTGCATGTGTTGCGGCGACAGTCATACTAAACTGAATGCACAGTACTTGTGCTTTTGCAGGCAAAATGACAGGCCTCCTCTCAAGCTGCAGTACCAGCAGCTCCACTTGTGCAAAAAGAAAGAAATATTCCAGTTCCACGGCCACAGAAATCCCTGCATATTTCTTGGCCTCTCCTTTTCTCTCGCTATATCTCTCTCTCTCTTCTTCAGAAGTAAGAACAACACAAATATTACTGGAGACAAATTTGACAGTCACACATATAGACAACTGTTCTGCAAATTCTTCAGACCTGACGCCTTATCTGAACTGACGCCTTAATTTGCAGGTAATCACAGTGACACATCTCCTTAACACTTCCCTAAATCATACTGTGTTCTTGCATCACTCCTGCACTTTCTCTTCGTTTGTTTGGAGAATTCCTATCATGCATGCACTCTCCTAATGGCATGGTTTCTTAACAGTCGCATGCACAGAAACTGAAGCTTCTTCTGACACTTTGGTTACTTGTTTGAAGTGCAAGTTTGCCTGTTCAAGAACACTTCTTGGTTGTCACGCACGCATGGCGACGGACGGCGGGCTGAGGCGGCTGTTCGAGAAGCCGTTGCCGGAGAACCCGACGCTGCTGGAGGCGCTGTCGGCGTGGAACCACATCGACCACAAGAAGCCCGTCGACCAGGGGTCCTTCACCGAGATCTTCGGCGAGCTCCACTTCCGAGAAAAGCCGGACATCGCCACCCGAGTCCTGCCGTCACCCCCTCCTCGTTCTCCTCCTCGAGCCGTGTCATGGCTGGACGTCGCCGACGCCGAGAAGAGCAAGGACGACTCGTCGCTGGACGCCCTCCTCAAGCCGAAGCCCACGAGCGCCGCGACCGTCAAGAGGAGCGCGAGCTTCTGCATGAAGAGCTCCGAGTCCCTGCTGCTCTGCACCGAGGGGCTCGGGTCCGAGAGCACGGTGGACGCCGATGACATGCTCAAGGGCGGCGACGACGACGAGGCCGCCGTTCTCATCCACAAGGATACGGGCGTGGAGAGGAGCAGCGACGCGGACGCCGCCGGCCGTGCCGCCGCGGTGGAGGCGCAGCGGCCGCCGTTCCCGCCGCCGATACGGTCGATCGGGCGCGGCGGGAAGCCATGCGTGTGCTTCCGGTCGTTCCGGGAGGAAGGGAGGTTCGTGCTGATGGAGGTGGTGATCCCCGGGAAGGAGCTGCTGCGGGCCTCGCGCGAGGGCGGCCGGCTCAGGCTGCAGTTCGCGAACGCCGCCGCTGCTGTGGGTGTCGACGAGGAAATGAAATCGTCAGCAGAAGAAGACGACCAAGCCAAGAACACATGCATAGACGAGATCGAGCTAAGTGAGTCGACGATGTAATTAAGAAGGCTTCACTACAATTGTCTGCATGTATGTAATGTAATACTCCTCCTAACCAGGAGAAACAGCCTATGCAGTGGTAATTAACCTGGTAAATGCAAAAGCTTGATAAGAATTAAGCAGCTAAGCTTGATAAGAATTAAGCAGCTAAGCTTCTTCCTAAGCTTGATAAGAATTTCCCTTGCCTGAACTCTTAGTTTTTATAGCTAGGGTACGTTAGTTGAATGCTCTGCCTACTCCATCAGAATGTTAACACTGCATCATCTTGAAATATCTAGTTCATGCATGGTTTGTATATGACTAAATCATATAATACAATAACGCATCAATCGAACATTTGTCTGTGCTGCATCTTCACGCACACATCCTACTGAGTATAATTCCAGCACAAGTGAGTTTAGAATCTTGATAGGCTGGAAATTAAAGAAGATAGCATGGCCACTTACCAGGGAATCCTTGGGTGTCGAAATATCTACCTCGAGACATGAAACCTTCTCATAATCTTCTTGTTCCTTTATGCACTTTTCTGGTCTACTCTACGTCACATTACGTACGTGTGAGATTCACAAGGCTTGACTCCATGCTCGATCCCTTCTTTAATTCGTTCAAAGAACCAGGCCCGGGGGGAGGATGAGAAAAGAAGCATGCTGTAGAGGAGTTAGATTTGTCATAGATTTTCGCTTCTATGATAAATATAATGGCATGTACAATGGTATATGTCAGCTGTCTATAAGGGTATGCCACATCAGATTTTGGATGATGTGGAGGAAAGAGAGGGAAGAGAGAAAAATATGCTGTCTACTATTTAACAGACGGCCTTATAGACAACTTTATAATGTGTATACCATTGTACAGACAGTCTATTAATCATATAAGAGATCATTACAGACAGCTATATAGATAGTCTATTGTATAAGTTCTCTTTAGTACTGTCTGTAGATAACATGGATGTATATTATAGACAGCCACCATCTAAACTACTGTACATGCCCTAAGGATTATAATTTGAATGATCTTGTTTAAAAATATAAGTCTTGTACGTAGATTTAATGAGATTTTTTTTTACTATATCCTTATTTATTCTATGTCAACATATGCGCGCATTCATTCGTTACCATCAATACAAAAATTTATCTCTCATCTTCCAAGACAATTAAGTAGGATATCTAAATCATTCTCTCTCGTACGTTCCATAATTTCACCGTAAACTTAATCTTTGCGCAAAGTCAAAGTAGGCTTTATACATCATTGCACTATGATTGTGGTCCCGTGGATGTGGTTCAGTGGGCACATTTCTCTTGTCTCTACCGTATGGAATCAAATTACAATAAAATTCAAGAGTGAGCTTTAACATCTAGCTGGAAAACTATGGTATCGCATCCCTTGAACTAATCTGCTGTGGAGAAGAGGTCCCGTTTGGAATACGGGAATTTTAACTATTTATCGTAAAATTATTGCGAAATTCGTGTGTTCCAAACGGGTCTCAGTTTGGAATGGATCTGGAAATTATCGGATGCATTGGTGCCCAAGAATCCAAGATCCACTAGACTCGAAGGGCAGGAAAGCCTATTGGGCCCATCGTTCGTCAGACCAAAAGGGCCTTCGTCGCCTTCTCCGGAAGGGCCGCACCTGCAGCCCCCCAAAACGGCACAGCTCTTTCTTATCGGAGGTTCAAAATTTCATTTTGATAGAAAATTTTGGCCGTGGTCGAAATTCAAAATCTCGATGAGATTATAAAAATTTTAAATAAAATTCGGATAAAATCCAAAAGCCAAATTTTACATCTAATTTTTTTTTCAACCGGAAAATCCGAGATTTCGATCGAAATTTCGGCTGAAATTTACGGGATTTTGGTTAAATTGTTTAGACCGAAAAAGGTCAAAAACACGTCAAATTTTTACTCCATGTCCCAACATAATACTTCGGCAATGTGGCTAATACTGAAACGCCAGTAGAGGCTTGCTTATTGGGCAAACACTTATACTCCATGTCGGATATCTCGTAGGGCTGCAGTTACAAATTGCTCTCTCTTCTGTCTTACCTTACTATCTCTCGACAATTCATCCTTTGTCTTTGGATGCACTTTGGTGACTGGCCTTGCATTGAGTCTGCGATCACCATAAGTCCACTACATGTACCTTACTATTATGATTAGTATGACAGTTCAGTTTGGTAGCTAGCAAGATGGCATCACATCGGCTTAGAGATGTTAGAAGTTGACTGTTCTATTAGTAGGCCTGCATAATGTTTTTTTGTATTTGGGGACTACGTGAGCATACCGAAGGTATTAAAGAAATAAACTATTGGTATAAGTATTGCTTAGTGGAAGGAATGTCTCATCCAATAAGCATATTGTACAACAGGATTTTGATGGTTGCGTTGCGTAGGTTCCAATAGTAGATTGCGAACATAGATGGATGGTTCTTTGTTATTTTGTTGCTTTGTTTGTACCCTATATATAACTCACTCATAATAATTTCATACAATGCTCTTTTGATTTAAGATGTACTAACAAAGGACATTATTGTTGAACCAATGCGGGACATTAGAAGAGCACTTCTGGAAGCAGATGCAAGTGCGATTCTTACAGTTGTACACTTTGCATGTTCCTTATGAGTTCATTGCCAGCGGCGAGACGGTTTGTTTCATCTGTTAGTGAAAAGGCTTTAGGTGCAGATATTATCAGAGGAGTCCGACCAGACCAGCAATTAGTGAAGGTATGTTGTGCCACTAAAAAATTAACAGACAACAGTCAAGCAAGTGTTTCTTTGGGATGGTGATTTCATAACTCTGATGTTCTCTACAATGAAGTAATTGCATATTGGATATTTTGTTAACTGAAGAGTTCTTTTTTCTCCCAAGGAAGGAATAATGAAGAAAAACCTATCGGTGGTGCAGATTGTGCATGATGAACTGATGGGTGGAGAAGTATCAGATCTGGTATTTGTAAAAACTGGCCCAACAGTTATCTTATTGGCTGATCTGCAAGGTGTTGGGAAGACTACTGTTTGCGCAAAGCTTGCATTCTACCTGAATAAACTGGTGGATTCCTCAGCCTTCTGGTTTTGAGCATCTAGTAGGGCCTAAATACTTGATAACCTATAGATACTTGTACCAGAGTTCGGTTAAGGGGAAGAGTTGTGTTCTCGTCGCTGCAGATGTTTACAGGCCTGCTGCCATTAATTAACTCACTATATTGGCTCAACAGGTACTTCTTTAATTGCAAAATCCGCGTGACTTGTGACTTGCTACGAGCGACCGCGTCGCGTCGTAGTGTCTTCTGGTACTTTGAATTCACCTTTTGTTTTGCTGAATCTTCCAATTACCTTTGTTCATTTTGTTTAAATGCGATTTAAACATATATTTTAATTTAGTGTAAGTATCATAAACGCCGTCAGTTTCTAGTGAGTTAATTGATATTATGCTGTCAGTTTCCAGTAACTACCGCATTCAACTGGCATAATGCTGTCAGTTACTGATGCGTGTATATTTAAACACCTCGAGACATCCAGGCCAGACACGCTGAATTCCTCCTCCATTCTTCATGCCCCTCTCTGAACTCTATACTGTTGTGTTGAGCGGTTGAACCTCGCCGACTTTCCTTCTCGGCGTGCACCGCGAAGGAGGGTGAGCGGTATCTCCGATCCATTGCCGCAGAGTTCACCTGCACGGAGCAACAATAAGGTTTCTGGAGCAGCACTTCAGCACTATCTCTTTGCTACTTCCTCGACGTCGACTACATCCACGACCACGTATGCGCTGCGCTACTTTCTATTCTTCGACTTTGTTAATTTACAATACTTGAGCATACTTTGAAGTACAATGTGTTACCTGTTGTTTTATGCATCTCTAGTCTTTTGTTATATTTGCTTAATATAAAATCTAGAATAAAAATATTGCGCATGTTTTCACCAACTTGACCATTATAAAATCATGAAAGTATTCTTTGAATTTAAAAATATACTGATATTATTTTCCTGTGACAAATCCAAATATTTTTGTGTCTTTTTTGTGGTCAATGTTAAAATGTTTTGATGCACGTTGCCATTAAAATTTGATAATCTGCGTTCAGCGCATCGCACAACATCACCATCTTGCATAGGGGTGGCAGAAATACCCATGGGTCCGGGTCTGGGTCCAAATCTGGACCCATGGGTATTTAGAGTCGGGTCTGGGTCTGGGTCCGGTTCGGGTCCCAATATGGACCCGTGGGTATAATAGACCCGAACCCGAAACTGATAGTGGGTCCAATTCGGTCCTCTGGCCTCACAGCCTGTGGTCGCCCAGTGGCTCCACCGCCCACCGCCTCCAGCAGTAGCTAGAAAGGCCTCAAAGGCGCCTCTCCTCTGAGTCCTTATTCCCCATCCCTCAAAAAGCTCAAAGGCACAAACCAGAAACCCTAGCCGCCGAGGCGCCGACCCGATCCGGACTCTTCCCGTCCGGCCGAGCGGTGGCGACGAGCGACCGGCGAGGCGCCACCCAGAGCGGCGCGGCGACCAAAGAAGGCGACTGTTCGGCGAGGCACGACTCGACAAATGAGCGACCGACGGTCGAGCACCCCCACCGGCCGATCCGAACCTCCCCGTCCGGCCGTCTTCACCCCGACAGGTGTTGGGCGATCCGGCGAGGCCCCCACCGGCCGAACGTGCCCCCGCGCCCCCACCGGCGAGGTACAGATCTGAAAGTCTGCCTGGATGTATGCCTCAATGTTTGATTGATGATCTGAAAGTGTGTCTCAATGTTTGATTGATGATCTGAAATCAGATCTAAAAATGTTTGATTGATGATATGAAAGTGTGTCTGGATGTATGCCTCAATGTTTGATTGATGATATGAAATCTTGTTTAGTGATGCTTTATTACTATTTGCCTCAATGTTTGATTAATAATGCTTTATTACTATTTGCTGGAATGTTTACTGACAGTAGTTATTATTTTAGATGAACTATTTCTTCTAAAGACAATGCAGTGCCACTTTTCATGTTCTATACTTTATTTTGGGTCTCGGGTACCCGATCGGGTCCGGGTCTGGGTCCGAGATTGGACCCGTGACTGATTTCGGGTCCGGGTCCGGGTCTAGATTTCGGGTCTCGGGTCTGGGTCCACGGAGATTGGACCCGGAGGTACCCGGACCCGTTGCCATCTCTAATCTTGCATTTCGTTGCCTAGGCCAAGTCTGAGCCCATAAAAATGAAATAAGGCCCAATATTCTAGCCCAGCCCATAAAATCCTCGGTCTTTAAACGGGCGGGAGGAAATTGGGCCCTTTATGGGCCAGTCTGGTATGCATTATTCTCCAATCAGCCTTGTATCGTCCTCGCCTCACGGTTTCAAATTTCGTTTTCGGTTTAAATCACATCACCCTTCGAAATCCAAAATCTCATCATTTCGAATGAAATTGGGATGATATTCAAAAAGCAAAATTCCAATCCATGTCATAATATATATATATATTGGTGATGCTACAGTGTAGTTTGTTTCAGAGGGCATGACTAGCATTTCCTGAGGCTAGCCAATTAACTGAAATCGTACAAAATCTAAAATCAACATCACAGACGGTTCCTTTGTAGAACAGTCTGTGATAAACCATTTATCACATACGGTTATTAATTTACAACAGTCTATCATATATGGATCATCACAGACGGTTTCCATATGAAACCGTCTGTGATATATGAATCATCACAGACGGTTCATATTTTTAGAACCGTCTGTGATATATTCCTTACCATAGACGATTCATATATTTAGAACCGTCTGTGATATATGATGTGATGGTTATAAAGTCATCGCTGACAGTCTGATACAGACGGTCGGAAAACCGTCTGTCATGTGCTTTGCGAACCGTCTGTGATGAGGGATTGTATAGTAGTGTTTAGGCAATGATACGACCCAATTAGTAGTGTTCAAATTTGGTGGATGTGATGAGAGTTCAAATTTAATTGGTGGGATGAAAGTTGAATGGTCTCATCCAGCTAATTTCATAGTTATTGGCTTATCCAACATATATGAAGAATGTTTCTGACAGTTAGCTTCCCTTTTTACCCATCTATCTAATCAAATAATGGGATGTGTGAAAAAATATAAATAGGATCATCTTTATCATCTTTTACCGTTGAATCAAACTCACCCCTAATGAATGCGTGTGTTTGGCCCGATCTTTCACAGCACCTAACGGAGCCCAGGTGATCTCTGCCCTTCTTCTCCCGAATCAATTACTCAGCCTGTCCACACTCTGAAACACTTCTTTACAACACCAACACAAGTACTTGAGGATTAAATTTAGAAACTTGCATTGGGTTTAGGGATGGCAATCCAGGCGTGACGGACACAGGTAGTGCTTGCCTATACTATGCCCACTGGCTAAAATCTCCCTCATGAGTATACTCGCGAAGGGTGACGGGTGAAGAATCTCGTTCATACCCGTCGCCTGTAGGTATACCCGTGTGCCCACCGCCACTTCATGCAACCAATTCATCTCATCATAAAAGCAATGAACATATTAAAAGACAAACAAAAAATCAACCTAGTTTGGCTACTACTTTCCAGAGTCAACATAGGAGAAATCTTCAGCTAAACATTAGCTGAGACTTTCCCGGCCGGAGAAGCCCCCCACGTCACCCCCCACTCTCTCTCTCCATTTCTTGCAAAAAAACCCTCCGGTTCTTTGGAATTACGGATAGGTCCTTTCTATTTACGAACAGGTCCTTTGTAATTTTCTGTGAGTATAAAATATTTTTTCCCGGTTCGCGTTTAGGTCCTCGATTCGTCGTTTTACACAAAGAGCCTTCCATTAAATACGAATTGCGAACAAATCCTTTCTTACTTATTCAAAATAGCGAACAAGTCCAAAATTATAACAAATAGGTCCCTGCATTTTTCGTTCAGGTCCTTTCTCCGTTTTCCCCGAAAAAAATATTCTCGTGGTCCGTTTGCTCTCCGGAGCATAAGAAAAATGTTTCCGTGGTCTGTTTTTTCTCCCAAAAAAAACCAAAAATATTTCCCGTTCACGCGCACGGCGTTTTTCCCGGGAAAAAAAAATTCGTGGTCCGTTTGCTCTCCGAAGCATGGGAAAAATGTTTCCATGGTCTGTTTTTTCTCCGAAAAAAAAACAAAAAATATTTTCCGTTCACGCGCGCGGCGTTTTTCCCGAAAAAAATATTTTCGTAATCCGTTTGCTCTCCGGAGCATGGGAAAAATGTTTTCGTGATCTGTTTTTTCTCCAAAAAAAAACATAAAATATTTTCCGTTCACGCGCGCGGCGTGCGCCGCGCTTGCGTTTCTAGTATGTAATATAGCTCACAAATCTAAAAGCTCCACACAAATCACAAGCAACACAACACAATGATAAGGGATTGAAGAAAAATGAACTTGGTGATAAAAAATCATGGGCTGAGAGGGGTGGGATCATGGGAAGTCTTTAGGGTTTTTCAACCATGGCCCACTTATCAGTGCTTTTTGTCAAGTAGAGCGGGCACGAGTGAAGCTCCCCCATGATGCCCGTACTCGTTTGTTCGTCTGGCAAAGATTTGCCCCTACGAACATGTCCATAGATAATAAAGAAGGAACATACTCACCTCTATTACGATTTTTACTCATGGATTCATGAGTAATCGGACAAAAATACCATCCCTATTTGGGTTAGTGAGCGATGAGCATAAACGGAAAGTGATGTATGTGGTCGTCAAACATACACACTATCCTATTACAAGGAGATGTTTTATAAAGGTAATTTTACCTCATGTAAATTTTGGTACCTCCTAAGAATAGTAAAAAAAAAATCTCATCCTATTATAAGTTATTGTAATGCTTTATGATCCTCTTGATATGAGTATATTCAGCTTATGTTCTCATTGATTTTATAACTCTTAAGTGCCTTTTTGGATAGAGGGATTTAAACTAAATACTGAATATTCCCAAAACAATCCTCCTTAGCCAATTTGATTAAAATGGAAGATGCAGTAGATTCTTTATGGATCTAACAGAAATAATTCATTTCACGTAATAAAAAAAATGTAATTCGATTGTTGTTACAAGGTAGACACATACCACTACGTGTACACGCCACATGCTAGTGCGCCCCTTTGGCACACACATAGAAATATGGCAGCATATCCAATGCTAATGGGTCAATGGGTGCTAATATGCTAACTCCAATCATCAGCCATTAGATGGAGAATCTGCGGCCCAGATTGATCGAGGTGGAACCCCGTTTGCCACTTAAACCATTTTACACAAAACCCCTAAAGTTTATTACTCTCTTGCGAATGCGTCCTTCCACCTTAGTAAAGGGGTTCCACCTTGATTAATCTGGGCCGCTAATTCTTCATCCGACGGTTGGTAATATGAGTTATGTAACATCCTCATTTTGGCTTTCTGGAGAAAAACCTAATTTAAATAAAGTAAATTCAAAATTTGGAGTTTCATTGGTGTTTATATTAACCTGACATTCGTTTCCCTCCGAAATCGGGAATTATTTCCCTCCTGGGCGAAAAATCGGATTTTCCAGTCCCGCCGGTACCCGAAAATTCACCCGAGTCCAAAAGTGCTCCAAAAATCTCCAAACCACTTCTAAAATGTTCCAAATATTCCGAAATGATTTTAGGAATCATTCCCCGGATTTTTGGACATCCGTTCCTATTTTATCTCGCGCGGCTTTTGTTTAATGCCTACGATTCGCGCCCGAATATCCAATTCCACAAAAATCATCCAAATTCAACCAAACCAGTTCCATTGCGTCCCAAATATTCTAAAATGGCTCTAGGAATTTTTCCGGAATTTTTAGGCCATTTTTTTTCCTAATTTTTCTCTAGGGCGGAACATTCGCGTATTAACCGGCCAACCAGAGTGTGACACGTGGCATTGCTACAGTCACCTTTCTTCAACCTTGGTCATGCTCATGCTCTTGCCTGGGAGGTTAACAGAGAAGCTTCCAAACTCAATCCTCTCTATCCAAATGCATGAAACTCCTTCCATGTTTGTCCAAATCAATCACCGTCGGATCCGTTGGAATCACGACGGCCTCCTCTTTCCATTCATGGGGTTAATGCACCCTAAACCTCGCCGGAATTTGAACCATCCTTCCAAAACCGAAATCGGTATTTATGGCATTGAATCGTCCGTTTCAACTCCGATTCGGGCATCTCCGCCTCTATTATCTTCGTGGGGGAGTTCTCTTTCCAGACCTTACACCCTCCCTTTGCCTCTTGTTGCTGTTCATCCTGAGGATCAAGAAAAACCGACGAACTCCCGCCGTTCTTCGTGTTCGTCGCATTTTTTCCCATATCTTTCTCCTCGGTGGTTTATTCTTCCTCCCGTTCGTTTCTTTGTGTTAGCATGGAAGTCTAGTTGCTAATTCATCAATCAATTTTAGGTTTCATCGACCGTGGGCGACGAATTTCGCATTTTCTTCGCTTCGGCCGAACTCGAGTTTTTCATCAAATTCATCTTGCTCGGTGAGTTTAGGTTCAATTCCTTCCTCCTAGATGTTGCTAAGGATATTATCTAGAGGTTTTAGGCTTTTGTTTGGATCAAATCTGTGCAAAAATGACAAAGAAATCAAGTTTTTGGAGGAAAAGTGGTGTTCTGTTCTTTTTGAAGTAGTCTCTGTTCTTTGGGCATCTTCTATGGGGGTCATGCCTGAGCATGGCCGGCCGGCCGCGCCGTCGTCAGCCGCCGCGCCGCTGGCGAAGCCATTGCCGCCGCTTCGCCAGCTAACGCTGGCCGTCGCCGTTCGGGGCGCACCCCTCCGCCGGTCGGCTGCCGGCCAGCCACGGCTGCCTCCTCGCCGTCGCCGTCACACGGGCGCAAGCCCCCCTCCTCCCTCTAGCCCCCAAGCTCCCATGCATGGCCATGGTGATGCTCCAAGCTTGAAGACAAAGCTTCTCCCTATGACACATGGGGCCCATTGCCATAGACTCAAGCCTAGTCAAACCAGTCAAGGTCAAAAGTCCTCGGTCAAACTTTGACCCAGTCAAACCCGAGAGGAATATTCCGAGAATATTCTCGGGTTTTCGATTTATTTGAAATTCAAACTTCGGAAGCTCATAACTTTCTCATCCGAACTCCGTTTGACCCCATTCAAATTTCTAAATTCATCTAAAATCAAGATCTACCTGCCAGTACTAATTTTATAATTTTTGGATTTTGTTTATTTTCTGTTATTTATTTATTGCCTCGTTTTGCGTGTAGTCGACGATCCCGCCACATCACGATTCTCGCCGACCTTCCCGCGTACGAAGACCTACCCGGGACAGAAGGCAAGTCTCCTTGATGCACTTTGCTCCTATGTTTGCGAACTGATTTAAAATTGTTTATAAAGTTGCATGGCTATGTTTAATGAAATATGTCAAATATAAGTGTTAGGTATACCGAAATTGTTAATTCCTCCTTGACATTGTTAATCATATCCATTGTAACCCTAGAACATTGTTTATACCATGCTTATGCTTATATGGTATCCGTTGATATGTAGTACGATAGAATTGCTTAGGATCTTTTCCGATGAAAACAACCCATGGGTGGGCTTATTCAAAAAGAATGTTCTCAAATGTGATTTGAAGGTTATTACTATGATGTTAGTATTGTTTTCTAAAATGAAAAGAAAAGAAAAATAATTTCGACTTGGGCGGCATGGAATGTCGGGTGGGAGCGGATCAAGCCTTGATCCTTTTGTGCAAGTACCGCCCCAAGCCATATAAGGACCGACGCTTATGATTGCCATTTTAAGCATAACCGTACTACCACATGTCTATAATGGTACGACCTGGCCCACTAATTTGTAGAAGCCTAGTTTAGACTCACCACTCGGTTGATGTGTGAGAGCCGGAAGGAGGCATTGTTGTTGTTGTGGTTGTTGTTTTTCTCACACGGCGCAAGAGGGGGCTTCTGTACTGGGTGGAGAGAACCCTAACAGCGGTGAAACCTCAGCGGGTGGGTCTAACTAGGTAGATACATTGTAACGGCCTTGTCACGATCTCTCTGCCGGCACACCAAAGGAAGTGTGCTAATAGCTTGGCATTAAGAGATGATCGTGTCTTGTGGGTAAAGTTGTACACCTCTGCAGAGTAAAACTATTCGAATAGCCGTGCCTACGGTTAAAGGCAAAGCGAAGAATGCTTTCATATTGGTAGACTTTGATTTTATTTTTAAACCCGAAAAGTGTTTTGCTTTGGGGTTCGGGAGTGGTTAGAACTCTCGGATGTTGTTTGGCGGAAAGAGCCAACCAGGTGGATAGAACCTGTTTTAAATTGGACGGATGGAGTCACATGATTAACTTTGATCCTTTAAAAGTTGGCGGATAGAGCTTTTATGTTAGTGATGGTGGATAGAACCTCACTACAATAATAAATAATTCAATTATTAAAAAGAATTGTAAAAGATGCTTTGTGAAATTTATTACTTAAGTATGATTTAATCAAATGTGGCTTTATGCAAATAAACCCTATTAAGCTTCCTTTGGAAAGCCCCTCATGATCATACTTTCCCGACTTACTGAGTACTTTTGTACTCACGTGCTACACCAACATTGTAATCATCAGAGAATTTCCAAGATGCTGAGGAAGAGGAGGAGTTCTTCGAGGAGGACTGCCAGGAGGACTAGTTGCGTTCCTAGTCGTCGCCTGTGGCGTTGTGGCGTTCGCTCGTTTCGTTTTGCTTTTGCTTCCGCTGTTTTGTGTGTCCGGTCGTTGGACCGAGTATTGTAATAAGTGGCCATGTGGCACATACTTGAATATTTATATTACAGGTTTCGTTTTGTTCGGCAATGAAGTATCACTGTAACTGTGTGTACTAGCTACTGATCTGGGACTAGTACGGAAATACACAGGAGATTCTGGATAACTGATCCGGGGTCTCACAAGTTAGCATGTTAACACCTACTGACCCATTAGCATTGGATATGCTGCCATAGAAATATGAAGGTAAGAGATAAATCCACATCTCGCAAAGTTCCCACTAAGGCACAACTCGCAACATTGAAATGTTTTCTTTTACCATCAAACAGGGTATATAATGGGTAGTTTAGTTTACCACACTTCATCATAATTCGCAGTGTTGAATAAAGATAATGACCATAGTACATATATTATGCATCCATGCTGTAAACCTGCTAAGAATTGCTAGGATTTGGTACCCGTTTAATGCGCGGGGCGCGACGCACGCCATGCCAGCCGCCACACCCCAAACATTTAAAAATTGCTCGGGTTTAAGGGTCTTCCCCTAAAGAATAGACTAATACGTAATTTTAGAAAGTTTCATACGACTTTTTGTAAAAACTGCGTGCTAAAAACAAAATCTGGAAGTTCATGCCATGCCAAAAAACAATTTCCAGAATTTTTGAGGAGTTTTCAAAAAATAGACTAATATGTAACTTTAGAAAATTTTGGACGGCTTTTCGGAAAAAACGCACAAACTTTCCATGTTAAATATACGGAACATGCATTTTCAGAAAGCCCCGTGTATTTTTTGTGGGACTTTTGTGCAAAAGAAAACAAATTTAGAAAGTTTTGTTGCTTTTTTTATAAAAAAAATGGGCTAGTACGTATTTCGGGAAAGTTTCTCGTATTTTTTGGGAGACTTTGTGAAAAAAAATGAAATTTTGGGTTTTTTTTTCGGTTTTTTGGAAAAAAAATTTGCGAAAAAAATGGAAATGGATGTAATTTTCGTAATTTTCGGGTCTTTTCAAAAAACAAAACATGCGAAATCCCTTTTTGGAGCCTTTTCGTTAAAAATGGACATATACATAATTATCATAAATCTTAGGGGCCTTTTCGCAAAAAATATGACACATTGCCTCGCGCGTGTGAGCGCTTGTTCATGCCACATGTCACCTCGGCAAAAACTGTGCGACGTCGGGCTTTGCAGGCACACGCTCTACCGGTGCGCCCGCGGCCTTTGTTGCATAGGTAGGATGATAAAATATTTAAGCCCCACTAGCGAGCAAAGCGGTGACGCATCGCGTTGCGGAGTGGCCACGTCGCCCCGAAATCGACGTGGCTCACTGTAGAGGCCAGAATGTTTCAAGGTTTAATATACTGAGTATTTCATAGAATCTTTACTGAATGATTGATTAGTTATGAAAGCAACCTTCTATTCCTTTGCCATAGAACCAGGGTTCAAAAAATCGAGAAAAATCACTTGATTTTTGCGATTTTCGCTCATATCAACGCGGTTCGGTTTGTAAAACCGCTCGATAAACAGGTTCAATTCAAAAAAAGTTCAAAAAATCATAAAAAATTTACGTGACGTAAACCAGTAGAAAATCGGTGAAAATCGCTTGATTTTCATAAAAAATCGACGAAAATCGCTTAAAAAATTGATCGCCAAAAAAATTCAACTAGTACGTCGATTTTTCACGAAAAATCATCGATTTTTTTTATATTTTTTAAACTGTACGATTTTCGACAGGTTTTTGTCTCTATTTTGCCAATTTTCAAAAATCAATTTTGCCAATTTTCAAAAAAAAAAAAAAACGATAAGTGAAACCCTGCATAGAACACGTGTGCATGCAAAGATTTTTTGTTCTTCTAAAAAAAGAACCCTGGGATTTAGCAAGGCTGAATTCTTTGCTGAAATACATGTTCAGTTAGGCCGAGATTTAAAGCCCTATGATTTATAGAAGAAAGGATTAAACTCTGTCGATAAGTCCAGAAGAAGCAAAAACAATAGTAAAGAAAAATTCATCAAATCATACTACAGTATACATTAGCATATGGAAAATTTTAAACACTTGCCGCGCGATTTACGGCTACTCGGCTAGTTGGAAAAATAGTACGAACATGGAAGGATCGTATCTCTGAAGAATTGCACCATATTGGAATTTGGAACACAACTGAAATCGAATACACTGCTCTTTTCAGGGGCGAAGGACCACGAACGGCGGGTATGACACCTGCCATATCTGTCCTGCCATGTGTATCCTTAGTCTATAGAAATAATAATTTTGCCATACCAGAATTTTTTCACTCGTCCTCCGCTACTGGCTCTTTTAGGGCATCGCTAAATGTTAATTTTCACTTGAATTGCATGGACAAAACGTACTTGCATGGCATGGGCTTGTCTGTCGATGAACATTTGAACCGGTGAGACGGCGATGCTCAAGTGCGAGTGAACACTGTGGCATCCGTACAGTTTCGTTGCGAACAAATTTTACTTCTAATACTGTACGTTGGAATGTTTCCAGGTTTCGGGTTATTCTAGAAACTCCAGAGCAGGCCAATTCAAAGAGAGCAAAGAGAAGTAAAAAAAAAAAAATGAAAGGTAAGGACCATTTTTTTTCGGAAAAAATCGTATTTAGTACATGTTTGAACTCATAATTTCAAAACGATACAACTTTTTGGCGTATTTACGAAAAACACACCCTTGGCCGGTTCCTGGTAACCCATACATGCATGACCGGTTTTTGGGGACCCATCCAAGGGCATGGCCGGTTTTTGGGGCACCATCCAAGGCCATGGCCGGTTTTTGGGGTTCCATTGATGCTTGGCCGATTCCTGGTGTCCCATACATGGCCATGGCCGGTTCCTGGTGTCCCATACAAGCACTATATTGGAATACTGGAATACAAGGACAAATTGTCACTATACTGGAACACGAAGACTATACATATTGGGAAAAAAATCGTATTTGATATAATTTGTAACTCGTATTTACAAGATGATACAACAGTTTGACGTATTTACGAAAAAATCACTCATCTCCGGTTCCCGGTATACCAGAGATGCATCTCCGGTATACCATCGATATATTTTTAAATATTTAAATTAGATACATGAAAATTATATATGTAGACTTGTCTCGAGAAGAACTTTCATAATATTATAATTTTAAAAGTTTAACCATAACTGTAATTAAAACATCAATTTTTTGAAGGCCGAAAGAAGTAGTAGTCTCCTTACTTGGCTGCAGCCATGCACATACATGCATCAAGAAGATCAACATGCAGGGAGAGTGACTAGTGCCAGTATTTGCCAAGTGATAGCTTATTCAATTGGAGCCATGCTCATATCAATGCATCGTGCTTAATTTATACATTACTACCATGCTCATTACCGGCCTTCACACTGAAGGATGCATTGGATACGAATCGTCGGGGGCTTGGCTGGTGCATGGTGGGCCGCTAACGCCTTGGCTGGTTCCCGATATACCGGAGATGCATCTCTGGTATACCGGGAACCGGAGATAAGTGATTTTTTTTGTAAATACATCAAACTATTGTATCATCTTGTAAATACGAGTTACAAGTTGTATCAAATACGATTTTTTCCTACATTATTTTTCACGAGCGGCCGAAAACCCTTCGTCATCATGGTTCGGCCGCCGCTATGATAATTAGGGGTATTGCGCGAGTTCGTATTACATGCAAGGAAAGGTGTCCATGATATATTCCTTCTGGATATGGTAGTCCATATATCGATGAGCACGTCCTCTCCCTCCGACCCAAAAAATAGATTCGGACATTACTTTTTACGGGCGGCCGAAAACCCTTCGTCATCACGGTTCGGCCATGAATATGATAATTAGGGGTATTGCGCGAGTCCGTATTACAAGCAAGGATAGGTGACCATGATATATTTCTTCCATATATGGTAGTCCATATATCAATTAGCACGTCCGCTCCGTCCGACCCAAAAAATAGCTTCGGATATGACTTTTTACGGGCGACCGAAAACCCTTCGTCGTCATGGTTCGGCCGCAACTATGATAATTACGGGTATTGCGCAAGTTCGTATTACGTGCAAGGAAAGGTTTCCATGAGATATTCCTTCTGGATATGGTAGTCCATATATCGATGAGCACGTCTGCTCCGTCCGACCCAAGAAATAGCTTCGGATATTACTTTTTACGGGCGGCCGAAAACCCTTCGTCGTCACGGTTCGGTCGCAACTATGATAATTAGGGGAATTGTGTGAGTTCGTGTTACGTGCAAGGAAAGGTTTCCATGAGATATTTCTTCTCGATATGGTAGTCTATATATCGATGAGCACACCCGCTCCGTCCGACGCAAGAAATAGCTTCGGATATTACTTTTTACGGGCGGCCGAAAACCCTTCGTCGTCACGGTTCGACCGTGAATATGATAATTAGCGGTATTGCGCGAGTTCGTATTACGTGCAAGGAAAGGTTTCCATGAGATATACATGTTAGACGGTATTTCATGTTTCGGGGAAGAGCAAACGAATTTGCAAAAGTCTGATATGACTGCGGTTTCTGTAAATAAACGATTATGTTTTCAGATTTCTATAAGTGAGTCACAATTTGCATAGTATTCCAACATAGTGCTTGTATTCGGCCTGAAAAAAATAATCCAGTATAGTGCTTGTATTCCAAAGATGTTGACAAATTGTAGGAAAAAATCGTATTTGATACAACTTGTAACTCGTATTTACAAGATGATACAATAGTTTGATGTATTTACGAAAAAATCACTCATCTCCGGTTCCCGGTATACCAGAGATGCATCTCCGGTATACCGGGAACCAGCCAAGGCGTCAGCGGCCCACCATGCACCAGCCAAGCCCCCGACGATTCGTATCCAATGCATCCTTCAGTGTGAAGGCCAGTAATGAGCATGGTAGTAATGTATAAATTAAGCACAATGCATTGATATGAGCATGGCTCCAATTGAATAAGCTATCACTTGGCAAATATTGGCACTAGTCACTCTCCCTGCATGTTGATCTTCTTGATGCATGTATGTGCATGGCTGCAGCCAAGTAAGTAGACTACTACTTCTTCCGGCCTTCAAAAAATTGATGTTTTAATTACAAAGGATGGTTAAACTTTTAAAATTATAATATTATGAAAGTTCTTCTCGAGACAAGTCTACATATATAATTTTCATGTATCTAATTTAAATATTTAAAAATATATCGATGGTATACCGGAGATGCATCTCTGGTATACCGGGAACCGGAGATGAGTGATTTTTTTCGTAAATACGTCAAACTGTTGTATCATCTTGTAAATACGAGTTACAAATTATATCAAATACGATTTTTTCCCAATATGTATAGTCCTCGTATTCCAGTATAGTGATAATTTGTCCTTGTATTCCAGTATTCCAATATAGTGCTTGTATGGGACACCAGGAACCGGCCATGGCCATGTATGGGACACCAGGAACCGGCCAAGCATCAATGGAACCCCAAAAACCGACCATGGCCTTGGATGGTGCCCCAAAAACCGGCCATGCCCTTGGATGGGTCCCCAAAAACCGGTCATGCATGTATGGGTTACCAGGAACCGGCCAAGGGTGTGTTTTTCGTAAATACGCCAAAAAGTTGTATCGTTTTGAAATTATGAGTTCAAACATGTACTAAATACGATTTTTTCCATTTTTTTTCTCTTGAAGAAGTTTCCAATGTTTCTTACTAGTAGGGAGCTAGTTAGGGCATGTTCAATAGTGTAAATATCAGTTGTCTATATACTTTTACCACACGTGAGATTTTTGCTGACACGGAGGAGACAGTATAATTGTCTTTTCGTAAAGAGACGGTCATATAGACAACATAAAGCATCATTGTATGTATTATTGTCGATAATAATTTCATGTCATAATTAACATATTGTAGGATCTCATGGAGACAGCCTTAAGGTAGCATCTAATTTATTCACGGCTCCGGTTGCATTCAACAAAAAGATATCATATATTGTGGAAGTTAACTTTAGTTTTGTTATTATATGATATGGACGAATATACAGATAACAGTTGTACCTACTATTAGGAAAAAATCGTATTTAGTACAAGTTGTACCCCGTATTTACAATATGATACAACAGTTTGTGATATTTACAGAAAAACCAACCATCTACGGTTCCTGGTTTACCATCAATGCATCTATGGTTTATGGGGAACCGGCCAAAGGCATCTACCGCAAATGGGGAACCGACCATGGCATCTACCGCAAATGGGGAACCGGCAATGGCATCACCGGTTTATGGGGAACCGGCCATGGCATCTATGGTACCCCATAAACCGGCCAAGGCACAAATTAATTTTTTTTTTTGCTTTTTTCGAATTTTCAAACCGAGGTCATTCGAAATGCAAATAACTTTCGGTATGGAACTCAAAAATCAATGAGACAACTTTCTAAATGTGTGTAAAATTATTTAGATTATGGATATGCAAAAATATTTTAGTTTTGTTTATTGTGCAACAAACGATGTTCAAGTCACGGTAAATTAGCATTTTTCATGTATGGTTTAATTAGTTTGGTTAAATTCACTCGCTCAAATTTTATATTTTAATGCTGGAGAATTCGGAGGAACCACCGAATTAATTATTTCCATTTTATTTACAATAATTCATATCGAAAGCTACGAACCTCCAAATGGGAAAAAAATATGTAAATTTTTATTACGCTATAAGCGTTCATAAATATATCACGAAAAGTAGTATGTTTCATGCAAATTTAATATGTTAAAATCAAGTTTAGTTAAAGACAATACTCTTTATTACGGCTAGGGTTTTTGCACTAGCAGATTTTACATCTTGCGTTGCGTGTAAAATCTACTAGTGCAAAAGCCCTAAGTATTCTAGTCGCCAACGAAGATGATGACTTAGCCTTTTCGGCAGGCCGTAAAATATCACGTTTGAGTCTAATTCTTTGCAATAACGAAGCCGATTTGCTCTTCGGTATACGGAGTGCCATATTCTGAAAAAACATTGTAGTTACACCTTGCGTTGCGTGTAAAATCTGCTAATGCAAAAGCTCTAAGTATTCTAGTCGCCAACGAAGATGACAACTTAAGCCTTTTCGGCAGACTGTAAAATATCACGTTTGAGTCTAATTCTTTGCAATAACGAAGCTGATTTGCTCTTCGGTATACGGAGTGCCATATTCTGGAAAAACGTTGTAGTTAAACCTTGCGTTGCGTGTAAAATCTGCTAGTGCAAAAACCCTAAGTATTCTAGTCGCCAACGAAGAAAGCCTTTTCGGCAGGCCGTAAAATATTACGTTTGAGTCTAATTATTTGCAATAACGAAGCTGATTTGCTCTTCGGTATACGGACTGCCATATTTTAGAAAAATATTGTAGTTACACCTTGCGTTGCGTGTAAAATCTGCTAGTGCAAAAGCCCTAGCCGTAATAAAGAGTATGGTCTTTAACTAAACTTGATTTTAACATTTTAAATTTGCATGGAACATGCTACTTTTCGTGATATATTATGAACGCTTATAGCGTAATAAAAATTTACATATTTTTTTCCCATTTGGAGGTTCGTAGCTTTCGATATGAATTATTGCAAATAAAATGGAAATAATTAATTTGGTGGTTCCTCCAAATTCTCCAGCATTAAAATATAAAATTTGAGCGAGTGAATTTAACCAAACTAATTAAACCATACATGAAAAATGCTAATTTACCGTGACTTGAACATCATTTGTTGCACAATAAACAAAACTAAAATATTTTTGCATATCCATAATCTAAATAATTTTACACACATTTAGAAAGTTGTTTCATTGATTTTTGAGTTCCATACCGAAAGTTATTTGCATTTCGAATGACCTCGGTTTGAAAATTCGAAAAAAGCAAAAACAAAATTAATTTGTGCCTTGGCCGGTTTATGGGGTACCATAGATGCCATGGCCGGTTCCCCATAAACCGGTGATGCCATGGCCGGTTTCCCATTTGCGGTAGATGCCTTTGGCCGGTTCTCCGTAAACCATAGATGCATTGATGGTAAACCAGAAACCGTAGATGGTTGGTTTTTCTGTAAATACCACGAACTGTTGTATCATATTGTAAATACGGGGTCCAACTTGTACTAAATACGATTTTTTCCCTACTATTATGCATGCTCTTAAACTAACTGGAAAGCATATAGCTTTGACGGCCATATGCACGTTCCTTCTAATTTGTCTTGTGCACTAACAAAGTCCCTTTTAATCGATAATTTGATTCCTTTTCGTCTTTGTTCTTCACCTGGAGCTCACCAGCTTGGACAGTCTCTCTGGTGCGCAATGTTTGACCTTTTCCTCTTTGTTCTTTATGGTGTTGACTTCCACGAAACAAAGATTATGTTAAGTGGCGGCTAGGCTAAACTAGCCAGATTGTTTGGATCGTTGGGAAGAAAAAAAAAACAGTTTATTCGTACGATGCTTCCCTCGAGCATCCAGGCTTACGGGCTTGTTGCGGTCACGTCTTAGTGCCCGTTTGCAAAATGTATGAATTTAACATAAAACAATTCAAATTCAAAATGAGGTTTTATGCTGTTGGCCACGGTGGTAGAACTAGAAAATTTTCGTCGGAGGTGTACACTTCACGCGTACAACTCTATATCTTGTACAATGATCCGTAGCATTATAAATACAACACATATATTTAAAATTTATTAAAAATACAATGTAAATAGTTCTAAGGTCTTCAAATTTTCAAACCACTAAAATCGGAACCAATTCAACCAATAAATTTAATCCATCAAAAAGGTAATCTTATAGCACTTCTAAAATTTTTGGAGGTGCCGACGCATACCCAGCACCCCTAATACCGCCCAGGTTGGTCAGCCTTTCCGGTGTCGGATGATATTAAAAATTGCAGCTTGCCACTAAAAACATGGGAAAATAGTGGTTGCAGTGTTTTTTTTTAATCTTTTTAGCTTATTTTAATTAAAAAGTCAGATGGACCTTTGCTGAATATTCTTTATAAAAATCAATTACTGTTATCTTGATCTTGTTATGGAATGTTAAAATTTTGAGAAACTGGAAGCCAGAGTGGTTGATATATTCATATGACCTGAATGTGATGTAGACAGTTACGGCCAAAGTCAAAGCAGCTGAGCTTTTTGGAACAAGTCATAGAAATTCAGTGAAGTTGTACTGACTACTTTGTTTTTTCTTTCACGTGCATAAAAGAAAGAGGATACTCCCTACTTTTTTTTTTTACTTTCACGTACATAAGAAGAAAGAGGAGAGATACCTCTGTATATTTTTTAAGTTGTATAAATATTAAAGTATAAACAGAAGATAGATAGTGATTATTTACCCATTCGTTTACTTTAAAATTTGTGTAATTTATATTAAAAGAAAAAGTATAGAAACACTGCTAAAAAAAGAACAAGAGAAGCGATTAGCTCTGGTAAAAAAAAAGCATGAACAAACGACACAAGCACGTAAATCGCTTGCCATGTGAACCGGATGCACTCAAAATTTTCTTTCTTCGTCGCTCTTCGCGTGATTATCCTTTGCAAGTTCTTTCAGTGATGCAATACTGACAACAAGGACACAAGTCTGCGTGCACGTCGCCGTATTAATCGGTTGAAAGATAAGTGTTAATTGTAACGTCTTACTCTAAAATTCGTTCATTGTCTAACTTATCCATATAATAGACCTATACTCCTATAATATCTCATTTACATTTTCGACATAGCTTTGTATAAAAGGGTTAGGAGGTGCTACTTTTGGACCCAGTAGATATTATATACTACTACACACATCATGCGTCATATAACCGCGCCCCTGTCCTATAGCGTCTATGCATCGAAGGTTGATGCTTTGATACTATCTATGACATCTTGTAAAATTCGTTCAATCCCTAGTCCATCAATTGAGCGGACCACACTCACATAACACAGCGTTTATATTTTCATTCTTACTTCGTGTAAAATATTTAACCTTGAGGTGTTACATTTAGATCCAACAAGTATTATATACCATTACAACTTACTTTAAATACGTAATATAACATTAGTCTGACTACCACTCTACACTAGGCATGTAAGCCTATAAAGCAACGGACAATGCAGCGTATCGTCAACTTCATGGTGTTCTGCAATGGCGTCATGTTCTTACAAGTCCGTCAACACCACATGTATGCCATTTGGTGTATTGATAGTAATAAAAATGTACGTAGTATACATACTAACTTGCGATGTCTACATTGCGCAGGCAAGATCCATGATCACAAGTACTTGCTAAAAGAGATTATGACCATCGTGTCGGAGGAAATAGGGGCCGAGCACGTGGTGCAGGTGGTTACTGACAATGTAGCAAGCTATTATCTGGCAACTGTGTGTGGTACACATGGCGAACCTCGTGCTCAAAGACGTGTCGGAGCTCTCGGAGATCAGAATAGGAGCAGTTAAGAGGATTTGACGCTTCTTCTACAACCACAAGAATCTTTATGCATAGATCAAGGAGCACATACATAGAGAGTTGGTCAGGCCAAATGCCACGCTATTTGGCACGATCTTCATTTTCCTGAATAGCTTCAAGAAAAAGGAGCAGTTCCAGCAATGGATGACCCATCACGACTAGACAAGTAGCAAGTGGGCTACGATGGAAGATGTCAAGTTCGCATATGACCACCTCACTGACAGGGGTTGGTGGGACCTTTTGGAGAGGTGCGTTAGGTTCGTTGAACTAATGTACAGACTGTTGAGGTTTTGGATCAAGATAAGTTGCCAACGATCAGTGGAGCCATGTTGCAGTACGCACTTGCCTCTACTGAGTACAAGTAGCTAAGGCAAGAGTGTGATGAACAATACAAACCATTCATTAAAGTACTAGAGAAGAGGATGGCCGATGTAAAGGGTGGAACCTTCGTATGTACAGGTAAATAAAATACGTACTTTTTGCACGACTTTGGTATGTTTGTTTGCGTTGTGCTAAATCAAAAATATGTTGTCCATTGTAACATCCGTACTGGACCTACAGTTTCATTACGAGTACATCATATGTAGCACTCCATTGTTCATGGGCCATCTATCCACTGTCCTAGGCATTTTAGCTGATGAGGACGGCAATGTGGTGCAGGCCATAAGGGAAGCTGACATTTACCATCAAAGGAGGGGACGGTTCAGGTCCAAGTTAGCAGAGAGCAGCGCTAATGATCCCAGCATGTTGGCTAATAAGTTAATAATCGCAGGTAATGTTCCTTATGTCTTGGCATGCACATACTCACGGATTATCTGGTTTGGTTGTGTTGTTGTTTGTAGCACAATGGTGGGTGGTATTTGGAAATGAGACGTTGGTGTTGCAGAAGTACGCCGTGAGGCTAGTGTCATAGTGTGCATCGTCCAACAATTATGAGCGAAATTGGAGCACATTTGCCTTAATGCACACACAGCTAAGGAACCAATTAAGTTACACAAAGCTCCAGAAGCTCGTGTTCATCCACTACAATCTCCGACTTTGGCTAAGGGACTACAAATCGACCCGCGGTGCACATGACGTTCACCCATTCAATCGTCTCATTGAGGATGCATTGCAATCCGGTAGGGACCCGATTGCAGACTGGTTTGAGTCGTCCATTTTGGATTAGGGCCTCTGCTTGATGAGGACACTAGGTATGATCCACTCCTGCCTGCCAGATTTGTGGTTGACGGCATCCCAAAGGCAGAGTTCTAAAAGACCACAGGTAGTTGAAAGTGCATCTAGGCCCCTCAATTTATTTTGGTGATTAATGATGACACAATTAAAGAGATCTAATGTTTTAACTAAGAATAATGCAGATCTCGAGAACATATCAAGCTTGGAATGAGATTGGACGCCTCTACGTACATTAAAATTCAAAAAGACGGCATCAAGACGAGACTTGTAATTTCTATTTTATTTTGAGTCTTAAGGATAGCCGTACTATTAAGAGGATACGACGGAAAATCGCTTTTAGGATGTGCATGTGCTCAAGGTCAATTCTTGCATACAAACTAGCACTCAAATACTTGCATTTTCCAAAAACAGCATTTTCCAACCAAGCCATCAAACCCGGAGTATCCGAACTTTTAGTCCGGAGTGTCCGGACTCAGTCCGGAGTATCCGGACAATTTAGTCCAGAGTGTACGGGTTAACCCCTTCGGCCAAAAGTCATTCCTGTTTATCCGGAGTATCCGGACATTTTGTCCGGATAGTCCGGATCATCCGGAGTGGCCGGACAGTTCGAATTTGAGAGTAACGGCTAGTTTTCCAAAAGAGTATTTAAAGCCTCTACTCTCCTCCAACGGCTAGGATCTCTATTGAGCTCATTCATAGCAGCATTCAAGCCATTCCTAACATACTCCAAGCATTCAATAGAGCCCTCACTTCATCCCACCTCTTGATTTGGTTGTTGATCCATTCTTGGTGAGGGGAGGAAGAAGTAAAGTGCTAGGTGCATTCATTCCAAGTTCTTGAGCACTAGTTCATCCTCCAAGCGACTCTTCGTGGTGTTGTTACTCTTGGAGGTTGAAGGCCTCCTAGACGGCTAGGAGTCACCGGGAGCACCCGAAGCGTGTGGTGTGCCCCGGTCGTTTGTGAAGGCGAGTCTCGCCTCCGAAAGGGAAGAGACAAGAAGTGAAGCCGGCGAGTGCATTTGTGCAACACCGGGAGGAAAGCGGGTTGAAAGAGACCCCGGCTCAAGTGCGACCGAGCCACCTCAACGGAGACGTAGGATTCCCTTCAAGAATCCGAACTTCGGTGAAAAATCAAGTATCCAACTTTCTTTCTTGGTTCTTGCTTTACTTGTGTGGATTTGTTCTCTTAGAGCTTCGATCTAGCTTGTCTTACTACTTTGCTTTAGATCCGCACTTGCTTAAAGTTCTAGGTTGCTTTTGCCATATGTTATTAGAGTAACTAGTTGCTAGTTAGAGTAAATCTAGTTTCGTTCCCGAGCTACTTAACCCGGAGTATCCGGATAAAATACCGGACAGTCCGGACAACCCAGAGTATCCGGACATAATACCCGGAGACTCCGAGTTGACCTGCTCGGGTGGTTTAATTCCGCTGCGTAATTTTTAATTCGCCTATTCACCCCCCCTCTAGGTGACATCTCTGGTCCTTTCAGTAGTGTGTAATTATGTTTTATTCAACATGTTAGTCATGTACGTACGTTATCTCACAACTTGTTATTTCGAACTGGCCGCAGGTGGGAAGAGCTTCCCAGATTGTGCTGATTTCTCAATCGGTGACACACATACAGAGAGAGAGAGAGAGAGAGAGAGAGAGAGAAGAGGAAGTATGGCACCAACGACGACTTGCTGGCAGGTGCTTTAGGTGGGCTATCGAAGTGGCTGGCCAGTCCATGCGGCAAGGGAAAAGGACAGGCCAGGAGCAATGATGATCCAACTGTGGACAGTGATGACAAAACATAGAACCCCTGGGGTTCCACACTGCCAGAAGTCTATCGATAGCAGCTCGACGACAGACGCTGGAGACGACGATGGTCGCTACTCCCTCTGACCCCCGCTTACAGCCACCAACATCGGGAGGATCGCAATAGAGGGGAACTACCTCGAGGAAGGGCTCATAGAGGCAGACCTGTAGTACGGGGAAGGGCACGACTATTGGTTGGGGTGGACAGCAAGCATGACAGCACCAAGATGACATGGCCTTGTGGTCTAGCAACCAATCTTGTAGCCATTGGTGCTTCCTCACATAGCAGCCTGGGTACCCCATGGTAGGGTACGGCTCAATGACCTACAGAGGTGATCAGAGTGTGTACCGCCAGAGTCACGATGGATAGAGGATGTCATCGTTGTTTGACTACACTGATCCCTACACCCATCCGTACACACAACATATGCCTACCAAGTACTTGCACCAATCAGAGCAACCTGCGCCCTGGATCGCTTATTACAAACACTAGAAGTCCGCATAGCTACCGCGGTACGTGACCTAGGAGGATTAGAAGCAAGGCCTCGAGAGGAATACATCGAGATCATTGGTGATAATGCAGAGGTCGAGGTTGCATCATACACCTACTACTACTCGTAGGTACGTTATCCACAAGACCATTTCACTCTTTTAAGACTTCTTAGTGTAGTAAATATTCACTCTTTATTTAATTATGGTTTTTTAAATTGAAATCTCGCAAATTTCGGTGTAAAAATTACTGAATTCAAATTTTGCTTTATGTATTTCGCTCGTTTGAAATAACAAGATTACGTTAAAATTTTGAATATACGAGAGTAACAAGATGAAAATTGAAAACAAAATTCGAAAGAAACGATGGGTGATGGCGGTGACGCTTTTACTGAAGCTCAATCCGTGGCTGCGAATGCAAGTCAGAGAGTGCAGTACGGCCGACGTGATTGCCAGTCTACTCAACAGTGACATGAAACTGATCGAGCAAACTGGTAGTCTTGTGATCTTGTCTGTTGCCTCCACGTAATTCAGGCCTTGAACGGTAAGATCAAGAAAGACATCATGCTGATACTGACGTCAGTTCTAGGGAAAAAAATTAAAAATAACTTACTTCTGGGCTGCAAAGAGAACGGCAGGTAATATATATCACATATTATATTCGTGTACCGTGGTAGATGACCAGTAGCGGCATTGTAGTAGGAGAGGTATGTGCATACACAGTATTGTCCCTCTCTCTAGTGCTTTCCCTTGACCTAAGCCTGCTCCATAGACCTCGGGATAAGGACAGGTTTTTTGAGCTGGCTCGTGGCATAATAGACACGGCATAGTACCCACATGGCGTAATTGTCACGATTGCGGCCAAGTATGATAGGTGACATGGCACGCTTCGAAGGGTCGTGTTTGGACCGATACGGCACGTATTTTTTTTTACAGTTTTCAATAAATAGTATGAAAAGTTGACCGTAGAAGTGAAGCAAAAATAATTGACTCAACAATGCAACAAGCACAAGGTGATTCGAGCACTTCAACTCTTCAACGTACGGCCTATCGCACCCATGCCATACCGGCTCGGCCCAACACGACAGGATGCCCAAGTCTAGTGCTCCATTGGACCAGTATTGTTACACACTCTTGCTTGCAATATGTAGCGCATGTAACAAAAATGTTGTTTACATATTGTATCATTCGTGAAGAATGAAATTTGAAGAAAAAAAATTGTTTGCGTGCCGAAATGTCATATACTCATTTCACAACATTTCAACAGCATGAGATGTAAGCACACTAAAGTTCCACGATGACGACCGATGTATTAGTGTCCTTGCCACCCATCAAAATTGTTAGTGTTCTGTAGAACAATTAGTTGGTAGTTATATGGAAACTCTTGTGAACAAGAACACATCGTGTCAATAACTCACAGTTCCAACCCGTATAATAATTTTCAGAAAAACTAAAAAACGGTATACCGTTGCAACGGTATACCTCTGAAACTCATGAAACTTGTGATTTTTTGCACTGAAACTCATGAAACTTAGCACTAAAAACTGATAAAACATGAAACTGATGAAACTAAACACTGAAACTGATGAAACCAGCAATGAAACTGATAAGTTTCATAAGTTTAATAGCTATACCGTTGCAACGGTATACCGTTCCCTAGTCACTCTCAATAATTTTTCCGCGTTACCTAATGGCTTTGGTGGCGAATTGCTCCGTATCATCACAGAAGTCATTCGATCTGAAAAATACCATGGATATTGTAGACATGTTACAGGATCTACATATCAACCTCACATGTGGTGGCATTGTCGAAGTTTACATGTATATACGATGGTACCAAGCTAAATTGTATAGAGGTATTTTCTAAGATGATGCAGAGAATGTTCACAAGACAGTATAAAACTGCTCGAAAATCATGGTTTTCGATCGTATCGAACCAGTTCGACATCTAAAACCAATCGATAAACTAATCTATTTAAAAAAAAATTTTAAAAAAATAAACGATGTAAACCAATTGATTTTCGGTCAAAATTGGAGGACCTATATCAGCAGGACAAGATATCCAACACAAGCATAAAGCATTCCATGTAAACCAGGTCCACAGAAATCCCATCTTGCAAGCTCCTGCTAATCGTTTACTAAACCATGAAAAAGTAAAGGAGAAAATGACACATAATCACAACAATCCCAACAACAAAAATCCTTTAAAACCACGCCACACGCCGACGAAGCAGACCACTTCTAATCTTGGCCGCCACACCCCCAAACTCCATCCCTCCCCCCATGGCCGCCGCACGCGACCTCGGCGGCGACCCGCTGGATTGCACGCGCCTCCGTATCGGCGACGACATCGCCTGGTCGGACGTCAGCGGCGTCTACGACCGCGACGACTCCCTCAAGGAGAACACCAACCCTAAGTGCCTCCTCAAGAGCCACCCCGGCCACAACGGCAACGGCGCGTCTCAGCGATTCTCTGGCAACCTGAAACCCACGGCGGCGCCCATCATCGGCATCTCCGGGAAGCTCGGCCAGGGCGGCGGCTGCGTGAGGCGGCACCACCCGCCGGCGATGTTCCCCAAGAAGGCCAAGACCGGCGGCGGCGGGCGCAACCCGAAGCCGGCGGTCCCGGAGCACGAGCCGAGCTCTCCCAAGGTGTCCTGCATCGGGAAGGTCCTCTCCGACCGCGAGAGAGCGCGTCGGCGGCGGCCGCCTAGGTCGCCGGAGACGAGGCCCGGCTGCTGCCCCGGGTTCGGTTTCTTGATGCGACGGAGCCGCTCAAGGAAGAGCGCCGTGGAGTGCGTTGACTCGTCTCCTTCGCCCCCGCCACCGGCACCCACCGCGAGGCGGAGGGAGGCGAAGGAGGTGGAGACGGAGGAGGCGGCTCCGGCGCCGGGGCTGGGAGGGATGAGTCGTTTCGCGTCGGGGAGGCGAGCGGCGGGCTGGGCGGCCGAGATGGAGGTGGACGGACGCGTGGCAATATCAGGGCCGTTGTAGTGTGTGCAGGGAATACAGAAGACATGTACATAGTGAGATTTGATTATTTAGTATAAAATTGGCGTGCACTTGATGATTTATCATATTATATCTTATTGATATGTGATTCTTAGGTCTAAATGTCAGTAAGATATGACATGATAAATCGTTAAATACATATCAATTTTGTGGTAAATAATCAATTATTTCATTTAAATGCTAAAATCAGAACATGAGATCTATGGGATTAGATTTAGATTGGCAAATTAAGCATTCTTTGTCCTCTCTGTTTTCATGTTTTGGCTTGTTTTCTGTTTAATTGTTGTCAGGCTTGCAAATTCAGTGGTTCTTGGAATGGAGTGTCGTGTGGAATTTGTTAGAAAATTTCAGATTTGGATTGGCTATCTGCTCCTAAGATCGACTTCGCCATGTTTAGCTTTTTGCAGGGAGAAGTGTATGCATTTTGGCTACATTCTTGTGGGGAAGCGTCTTGAAACCTTGCCTAGTTGCGTAGCCATCGGCTTGTCCAAAACTGTTCTGCCTTTATATATATAGAGAGAGGAAAATTGTTCCATACTCCCGGAGCATGTACTCCACTCTCAATATACCGGTTAAATTATGTTATTATACCTTTTTATCCTTTCGAGTATACTCTAATATCGATTATACGATACTCCAAAGTGAGTTTTACGAAAAATTTCATCAAAGTCCACCCTTTATAGTATAATTTGTTTATATACTCTTTTTACATATGGAAAAAGGTATATAACAAAATAAATTGCTAATGAGACATTACGTGTTAACATGTTAACTTTAGCTATCAATATCCTATAATCAATATTAGAGTGTTTTCAAAATGATAAAGAAGTACAACAACATTTATACGGTATATTAAAAGTAGAGTACATACTCCCAGAGTATGAACTAGAGAGAGAGAGAGAGTAGGTTAATTAGTACATTAATTACATGTCGAAAGAGATGGTGCTGTTTGGCGGGTTGTAGAACTGCACGGTCCTCCCGTTGAGCGGCTGCGCCGGCCTGGCATCCTTGGCCGGCAGCAGCGCGGCGAGGAGGTCGACCTGCTCCTTGCTGATCTGCCTGACCTTGCCGAGGATGCTCCAGGTGACCTTCTCCATGCAGGGCGGCGTGGTCAGGGACCCCGAGTACCGGAAGTAGCTGCCGGTGCGCTTCTGCAGCGACCTCAGGTGCACCAGCCCCACCGCCACGTGGGAGTCCTCCTCGCCGTAGCTGCACTTGTCTCCGGCCATCTCAGCCAGCTTCTTCTTCAACTGCAAGCGCATGCATGGTGCAGTGTTAATTAGTGCCGTTTTGTACAGACACATCGGCAGCTTGAATTGAATCGCATTTCTTGTTACAAATGGACGGATCGACGACCGTCGTTGCGTGTACCTGGAAGTAGAAAGAATCAGGGGCGCCGTACTTGTATAGGATTGAAATGACGGCGATGTCGCCGTCATCGCTCTTGTGAACCAAATGGAGCTCCAAGGGGAACCTTGTTCTCATCGACAAATAGCAACGAACGTGAATTCCCTTTCGTTACATCTGTTGTCAGGATTCGTACACACATGCTGTATATATTAACTGAAGAACTGAAGTACCTTTGTCCGTTGATGGTGTGCTCGGAGGGCGAGTGCCACTGCATCTTCTTGAAGGTGTAAACCTTGCCGTCGACCGTCACCGTCCCAACCTTGCCCTCGAACGTCATCTGCGGTGCAAAGCAATGTAGGTGGCAAGAACGATTGATTTCTGTCAGAAATCAATGGCATTCGATCAAGCAATCAACAAGACAAGGTAATTAGGTATCGACGTGAGAAGCCGAGGATGGATGTGGATATAAAAATATAGGGTACGTAGGTAGGTAGGTATGTAGAGCTTGCCGTGATGTCTTTGCCGTTGTTGACGAGGGTGGCGTTGGCGGCGGCGTAGGTGCGGTAGAGGGAGTCGAGGTTGGGGTTGGGGACGGCCTGCTTGGTGACGATGTTGATGGGGGACTGCCGCTTGCCCTCGCCGCAGAGCTTGTACTCGGGGCTCAGCTTCCCCCAGTTCTCCGGCCCCTGCCTGCTCGCCGCCGTGTAACTGTACTCCGGGCCGTCCTTGCTCTCCTCGCCGTCTGCATGCTCAAATCACGCATGCGTTTTAATTAACTGTGTAAGCACCGCAAGTGACGAACGCGCTCATGCCGACCGACCGAGGCGTTAATTTGCATCGTGCACGTACGCGAGAGAGCGACGGCGAGGGCCGTCGCCGCGACGACAAGGAGGACGGCCGTGCGAGAAGACACCATCGATGCGCAGTACTGTACGTAGGCTCTCGATCGTTTCTTCTTCTCCTCCTGATTTGAACCAGCAGCTAGCCTTCTTTCCGGCGGGGGCTCGCGCGCGTATTTGTTCAGAGATCTGCGATTACGGATTTGCACCGCAAATCAGGTGAGCTCTGGACGCGCGGACGGGAGTGGCTGCAGGGGCGAATTCGCGGTGGAAATTCCCTCGCGTGAAGATCCAACCTAGTCGTATGCCAAAAATAGTGCTCCGTTTCTGCAGGAGTTTCTGCCCGTTCTCTCGGGAAGAGAGAGGAAAATACCGTGCTGTCCAGGGACACGAAGCGGCCACCTCTCGGGGCAGGGTGGGCGACCGTCCGAGCTCAGCGGCGACAAGCAGTAGAACTCTAGTGTGATTCGATCGCCGTCGGTCATTATGAAATTAAGTCGCGTCTTCTCGAACAAGCTCTTGCCGATAGTTAGCGATCGAATTATACTAGAGTTCTAATGTTTTGTCGTCGGTGAGCTCGGACAGTCGCCCGCTCTGGAGGAAGGATCGCGTTGATTTGCTGACGTAAAAGGAAGAGGGAGATACCATGTGAATTCAGTCTATTGTATTAAGTATAAGTAAATTGTCCGTCTTTCCTCATCAGCTTAAGTTTTTGGGTGAATTAACTCAATATATTGATCGAACATGAACCCAAAAGACTTATGGATGATGGTATACGGATGGAACTGACAGAAGTGCCGGAGTTCAGTTCAGGCTCTGGGCCGGTAAATTGCGCGGCTGACATGAGAACGATGGCCCGTGTATCTCGCTGAAGCCCAGAAGAAGGTCCGGCTCGACGACACGCTGCCCTATGAAATAGTCGTGCTCCAACGCCTGGCTGCAGATTCGAAAGTAAAGACCCGCCTAATTTAGTACTCTCGATTTATAAATATAAAATTTGTGTATATATATATATATATATATTTATTTAATGAGCCTTTTCTATTGTATTCTTATTTATTCTCTCAGTCATATGCATTTATTCATTACTACCACAGAGTATTGCCTCAAGACAATTAAGAGGGTATATAAGTTATTTCCTCTCATGTCCTTAATTTCATCGTAACCTTAAACCTTAGGTAAAATCAAAATACGGTCATTACTAGCGAAGGGAGTATCATATCCGTTTGAAACACAGATGCTTTGTAAGAATCAACTCAATCAATTTCATAGGCCTTAATTTTACTTAGGCCGTAGGCCACCGGATTACAGTTTGATGAAACGGACTTGTTGGAAGGAAATCACATTCGTTGGGTGGTTCTGATAGATAACACACACCCACACACCCACACATAACCAGAGTTGATGATAACACACACACACC
This sequence comes from Rhipidocladum racemiflorum, assembly GCA_036346355.1. Lineage (NCBI taxonomy): Eukaryota > Viridiplantae > Streptophyta > Magnoliopsida > Poales > Poaceae > Rhipidocladum > Rhipidocladum racemiflorum. Next base: position 4,503,502 of record CM070590.1, on the reverse strand, counting down.
CCCACCCCCCACCCCCCACCCCTAATCCCCCATCAAGCTGTACGTCCATTAAGTCTGAAAAAACTCTACGCACGACTGAGATGTAATCAGATTTTTTGTTTTAGCGATATTTTAAGTAGACTTTGGTGGTTACATCTACCAACCACTCAGAGATTATAACATTATATAAAGCCTCACATGAATGTGTTTAGCTAAGACGTGTGATTAGTTATATATAGAAGTCATGTGGCATTAATATACTCGATACCTCTACAGTTATCTATGAAGATAATGTTGCTTGTGTTGCAGAAATACAAATAAGTTTTATAAAGAGCAATATCATGAAGCATATTGCCCCTAAACTTTCTATCATCATGAGCTCTAGAAGATTGGTGATGTAAACATCCTACAAACTAAGTCATGTGAAAGTTTGGTAAATTTATTCACTAAGTCTTTGCCAACATTCAGTTCTTAAAGATGAGTTTGTGGTATTGGAATGGAACGACTTAGAGATATGCAGAGTTCAGCGAGAGTAAATCCCTGAACCACAACCTGCAGTATGATCCCGAAGATACTACCCTAATCCAGATGATTATAAGTTGCGCTCTTTTTCACTTAGTGAGTTTTTCTGAAGTTTTCTCACATAAAGGTTTTTAATAAGGAATGTGCTCTTTTCTCCACCTCTTTTTTTCACTGGGATTTTGGGAGGAGTTTTTAACGATGCATATACATTATGCGATTTTCGCCCAAGTGGGGGTGTTAAGATATAACTAGACTCTTTATTTTGGTTGTTAAGACACAATTGGACTCTTGGTTTTCTTGGGTAATTTCCAAAACTACCCCTGAGGGGTAGGGGTGGAATCGAGCCGAGCCTCGGCGGAGCTCATCAGTTTGCGAGCCGAGCCAGGCTCGGCTTGTTGTCTTGGCCGAGCTGAAAACCGAGCTCGGCTCGGGCTCGGCTCGTGAGCCAGCCTGACGCGTGGGCCTAGCTATTTGTTGATTTGTAGGATCCATTTTTATTTGGCTATTTGTTGATCTGTAGCATGTAGTCATAACTATACATATTCTGTTATTGGTTTTCTTTTAGTAATATCATTTGACATGTAGTCTTTTAGTAATAGCGAGTCACGCATTAGGCTTGGGCTCGGCTCGCTGTTGCATCGAGCCGAGCCTCGAACTTAAATTCCACCCCTACTGATGGGTTTTAGGCATAATATAACACCCCATTGTACAAGAAAAGAAATCTACGATCAATAAAGATTAAAGAATATGGAATCATCCATATCTTATGCCCATCTACTCTATAATTATTCTTCGACTATTCTCAATATTCTTGATTGACACTACAGTTACTTTACGACGATCGGTTTATTATTCAACAGCAAGAACGTCCGTATTCGAATGATGAAACATAATCCAAAAGGAAAGATACATATTTTGGTGGGTAAACAGTCACCAACTGAGAAAAACGAGAGACCACGCGTGCTAAGAGCAACAAGACACGACACCAGACGACATAGATTCCCATGTCTAGCCCCCATCCCTGGGCCCAAATTAAGATACGACCTCGATAGCTTTGCTTCGTGGAAGAACGTACGGATCGATTCAGCTCAGCGTACAATGCAAGGAAATATATACACACACGCGCAAGTGAACTCTAGCTACGACCTGTGGCTAGCAGAATACCAACGGCGTACATATGCATGCACGGCCACAGTTTTAAGTCTCGCTTCAACGCACGCACGAGCGCGAGCGGGCGCGTACGTCGTCGTATTCCGGCCGGCGTCGGTTCGTCTAGCTCGATGGCGATGTGCATGCGTGCTATAGTCTTCGCGGCGGCGCCGCCCCCACTAGCTTGTCGCGCGCGCCGGCCCGGCCGGGGCGTCTCTTCCCATACGTAGACTGATAAACTTACAGTCTTTCGTGGAAATAAATTTTGTGGAGTCAGTATAGAAATTTCTTCTCGTGCATATTTGATACTGATTGATGCCACGTGGACAATCATGCAATCCAATGCCACGATTAATTCAGGTGGAAATAAATACCTGACGCGATGCAAATTTGGTTGCTTAATTCAGACTTAATATTGTGGCGTTGGATTGTAGGATTGTCTACGTTGCATCAATCAGCATCAGGAATGCACGAGAAGAAATTTGCATACCAACTCCACAGAATTTATTTCTGTCTTTAATTCCCTGCAAGGAACCAAGGTCAGGCATGCACGGTTAATTAATAGTGTTCAACGAGCAGGCAAAAATATATATTTTTTGAGATAACCAATATTTTCATTAATATTACAATAAAATAAATATTGAATAAATTATAGAAATAATACTTTATCAGCAATTCATTTGGTGACATGTGATTGTTTTTGCAAATATCTTCATTTTGTGAAATGTTTATCAAATCCCATTAATAAGAATGTATTACTTAAAAAAATCGAAAAAAAAGAGAGTCCGGATGCACCGGCCATCAGCTATACCCACCGGTCATCTACGTACTATTACTAGCTAGCTAGCTAGATTAATTAGTAAATTTGGCGGGGAAATATGGTGTCAAATCCGGATTTGCATCCGTACTCTTTGTTTAGAAGTAGCAAAAGGAAAATAAACCAAAAAGATGTTCATAATTTGCCACATGCAAATGACTAGAACTAAGACCTCGTTCTAGCCATCGTCTTCATCTCCAAAACCGGATGCATAGAAGTATCCATACACAACAATCCTTATGCCAAATGCAAGTGTGTAGATGTTGAGCTTGCCAAGGAAAGGTCTCATATGTGAATATTTGATATCTTATAGCGGAGCACAACCGGACGTCCTGGGCGTGTCCACGTCAGCGTGTACGCTTGCCTGTACGTGTACGCACGTCCGTGTATATACGCTCGCCAGTGCCCTCGTTTGCTCCGTTCTCTGCGTGGCCGCACGATGGCCCTTGGACGGTGGTGCTTTGTCTCGTGCTCTCCGTCGCCTCTGTGTCCGGCCGATGGTTCCTGAATGGTCGTGATTTCGGACGTTTTTCCTCGGTGGTTGCTGGGCCCCAGGGTGTTCTCGCCTCCCTGTATAGAGTGTGCTTGGTTCGGCTTTTGCCATCCGTGGTTGGAGTGCGAGGCCATCCGTTCCTCTCGGTTATCGCCGCTATCGCCATTGCGTTTGTGCTTCGTCGGCGTCGGCGATCGGCCGCTCACAGGTATGGCCGTAGCCACCTCGCCCATTTCCTGCTCCCTACGTGTTCCCCTCGTATTCTTGTCTTTCGTCGCTGAACTGTTTATTTGGGTTTGGTGTTTTTGGGGTTTTTCGTTTTTGGTCATCGATTTGGCCTCCTTGCGAAATGGGGATGCCTCGCCCGGTGGTCATGGCTCGTCGTCGTCGGATGCTCGTGGGTGTGCCTTGTCCGTGGCCGTCGTCTTGGCCCACTTGCTTCGTGTTTCAGGTATCGACGATGGTTCCCCTTTTTCATTTCCTACACCGGTCTATTTTGTTTGCCTATGTTGTGTGAACTGATGCCTCTTTTTCCTTTGCTGTATCTGCGGATGCCAAAATGGGGATGATTCGGTTGATGCTTTCGACGCGCCGTCGTTCCTGTCATCCTCTTGTAAGTTTCATCATGTAATGCTTAAAACCAGTATTGTTTGTGTGAATAAGTTTCATCATGTAATGGGGTTCCATCCACTTTACTCCAGAAATAAAGTTCCATCCATCCACAAGTATACCATGGCTACAACCACTTAAATTTATCACCTTTTCATCCTATTTTTTGTTAAACTAATCGCATGTGGCCTTCTTCACTATGCCCACCACTAGGGATGCAAATGGGCCGGCCCTAGGGTCATCTTTGGCCCACTCTAGTTCATTTATTTGCACTAAAACTTAAAAGGTGGAGTAAAAATTAAGTTTTTAGTGCAAACAAATGAACTAGAGTGGGCCAAAGAAGACCCTAGGGTCGGCCCATTTGCATCCCTACCCACCACCGGGAACACAAATATTCGAATAAATTATACTCTCTATAAAAGTTGTACACTTTTATCCACAAGAGATATCCAATTGGCAAGAGTAACGGAGAGAATCGTCTCAAAGCCTTTACAATACCTAGTTTCAACACTTCTCAGGCCAGTAGGAAGCCCGTAGACCCTGAGACCATGACCAATACAGGGCACGCCTAGAATGCTTCATTCCACAAGTTACATTTTCAACGAGGGACCCGCCGTTTGTGAGGGAATTTGCCATCACTACTATAGAAAGGAGTATATTAGGCCCGTCATCACAGATGATTTTCAAAAACCGTTTATGTTAAATCCAATCATAGATGTTTTTGAAGCGTGATCGTCAAAATTACTGGTTTCGCTAAGAATCGTCCGTGATATGAACTGAGACCACTATATAAACATACTGATAGAGGTTCGTCACGTAGACCTTAGCTCCCAGCGCGTTTCACCTCCCCCAAACCCAAGCAAGCCCCCTAGCATCCTCCTCCTGGACGAACTCCTCCATGGCAACCTCCTCTGCGACCACTACTACACAAAACCTCATCACAAATGGTTCAAAAACTTCATCACAGACGATTTTTTGAATCATCTATAAACATGTGCTAGTGATAAGAAGGGCATATCATGGACGATTTTTGAACCATCAGTGAAAACTAACATCAGAGATGGTTCCATCCTAGAACCATTAGTGAAAATTAACATCAAAGACGATTCTATCCTAGAACCATCCATGATAAGAGCATATCACAAATGGTTTGTTTAAAGAATTGTCTATGGTAACAGTTTATCACAAAAGGTTCATTTAAAGAACCATATGTGATAGTTATATGTACCTCTAGGCACCTGTGAGAACAAATGTTCATGGATTCTAAGGCAAATCCCAGTCCCATCCACAGTTCGTCCTAAATATTGTCATCATATGATTTATCTTCCACTTCATCCTTATCCCTGAATGAGAATACCATAGATAGCCTATTTTCACTCTAGTATTGGGTAGGAATAGGATTATTTCGATGGTTCTCTATTGCATCTAATATACAGTTGATTAAACCATCGAGTATACGATGACTTAATCAACTCTATATTTTATAAAATGGAGAACCATTAAAATAATCCTATTTTTGCACAAGATCAGAGTAAAATTAGGTGGCCTATGGAATTCTCATTTGGGAATGAGGATGAAGTGAAAGGATAATTCAGAACATGATAACTCTCAGGACGAACTGCGGATGAAATTAAATTTTGCCTTAGAATCCATCAACATTTGTTCTCACATATACGAGGAGGTATTTTGTCGGAACCCGCAATAGGACACGGGCCCACCTGTGTTTACCTGTACTAGTCCCTGGATCAATAGCTAGTACACACAGATCATAACAGTATGGATCATCACCATGCGATAAATCAAGTTTAATACAGAGTACTAGCCAACAAGGCCCATTATTACAAAAGTTGGACCCGTAGGTCATATAGCAGCGGAAATATTAAACTGTCAAGTTAACATGATAAAATGAAGTTCAGAAACACCACAGGCAAAGACTGAAGATAACGTGATCCTAGATGTCCTGATAATCTTCCTTTTCAAAGTCTTCATTGCAGATATCAAATGGTGGAACGTAGGCCCTTGGATAGCTATCTTTATCTTCCTGATCTGCTTCATGGAATAAGCAGCCCCGCAATAAAAAGCGAGGGTGAGTATGCAACATACTCAACAAGTCCGGTAAGAAATGCAATATGCAATTTGATTCAAGGGAAGGTATTGGTTAATTTGCGAAAAGCCAACTTTGAAGATTTGGTCCTAAAATTTTTAAGAGCAGTTTTCAAAGGAATTTTCCTTTATAAAATCATAGTTTAAACTTTTCGGAACACGGCTCCAACCGTGGAAATCAAAACAAGCATGGCATCGACCATGGTTTTATTTTAAGAATACTTTGGAAATCTTTTCCTCGTGGCTACAACCACGAATTTTATCAAATCATAACATTCACGGCTACAACCGTGCTTTTCTTTTGTAAAATCTGATTTTGGAATCAAATAGAGAAAATGTACCTGGCAACAACGCACTTTGTCCACCCTTGACCGTGGGTACGGCTATTCGAATAGTTTGTTTACTCTGCAGAGCTTGCACGCTTTACCCGCGAGAGATATTTCACTCTTTTTGGTCATTTGCTTCCTTTGGCATATAACCCCAAGTGAAAATCACAAGGCCATTTCCTTAGCTACGTCTTAACTAAGTCACGCTCGCTGAGGTTTCACTGCCAAATGGCTACAACCAAGTTGGAAGCCCCCTCTTGCGCCTGTAGGACCACTGTGGCTACAACCACGCCCACTCCACCGTTTGGCATGCCTTAATTAAGTTTTCACTAGTTACTCAGCCAAGCCCGTCCCATACCGGAACCCGCGGTCGCACTGTTGTACATTGTTTGACAATCACAAGGAATCGGTCCTTAGGGTGACTAGGGTGGCACATACTCAAACCCAAGTCTCGTGCATACTGCACCCGCCTGGCAACCTCCCACCCTATTCAAGTTTTGAAATTCCAAGTTTCCCTTTTCTTTCGTTTTACCAAACTGGCAGCACCAACTGCCCTTTTTAAAGTAACATTTTTGCTCAATCATTGGGAATTTCAAATAACAAGCTTTCAATTAAACATACAAATAGTATCTAGCATAACTAGGCACTACTAGTAGACTAAACAAGGGTGTTAAGCCATACAAATTACTCATTCTAGGGCAACCAAAGGATAGATAGATTAATATGTAGCAAACATACATATTAACAAGGTATATAACTATACTCTATCATAACATATCATTTTATCTAAACAACCATAGCATGCAAGTTAGTAAATCTATAAAACGTTTCAAAACATGGATCAACATGCTTCAAGGGAACTTATCGAAACTTGCGGGAACTTGCGGAAACTTGCCTTGGTCGGTGAGGAGAGGGTTGTCTTCCTGTGGTTCTGCGGCGGAGTCGATGTCTAGCGTTTCTATTAAACGAAAAACAGCGAATAAACAGACATTCGGAAAATACCACGAAACAAATTAATTCGTAATCACATGAAAACTTTCAGATCTATAGTGTAGCATTTTATAAGAGTTATAAAATTTATTTGGAAATTGTTGGACGTATATTTTGAGAGCTACAAAATTCGTAAATTTGAACTTTCCTAGAATAATTTAACAGTATAAATGTATTTATAAAATTTCAGTAAAATTAGCGTGGCTAGGTATTAATATTTAATAATTAATAAAATTGGTCGCATACTATTCGGACTTAAAATGAATTTGTAGCGAAAAAGACAAATTTCGCAAATACCGGATATTAACATGTACAACTAAACTTTCATTTCCATTCTATGCATGGTACTGTTGCAGGCGTATAGGTGAATACTTCTTGCGCGCATAATTCCAGAATGGGTTTTACGGAGTGCAAAACATGGGTATATATACACTTGTATGTATACACGTATACTTGCCGAATGCATGTATAACCAAGGTACTGTTCACGCTAAAATATTTATATACTCAGACAAGCATCCAGTTTCACAGATATAGGCGCGTACATGTCTAACATATATATTCACGCCCGCGTTCTAATATAATCGTAAACAAACGCATGGGAAGTTATACTAGCGAATCGGCCGAATATATACATACGGGTCTCCGAATAAAACCGCAGGTATACATGCCACGACTAAAATATAAGAACATGCCAGCTACGTAGTAAACATATATATACACGCTAACGCGTCTATACAAGCGTACTACCTACGATGAGATCGTCCAATCGACAGATAGAGCACGCGCAAAAGAAAGCGAGAGAGTACCGATCGACGACAGGCAGTAGCGCGGATCGTCGGCGCGGAAGAAGACGCAGTCAGAGGGTGTGACGGCAGCGGCGACGGCGACGACGATGACGCAAGGAAAGGCGACGACGACGAGACGGCAGCAGCGGCAACAACGGCGATGAGACGGCAGAGCAACAACAACGGCGTCGAGACAATGGAAATGGTGTGGTGAGTGGTGACTAACTTAGTAAGGCTTGGAGAAATGGTTGTGCACGTGTTGCTAGCAAACAACTCGACAATGAGAAGGTGTGAATCGCCTAGGAGGCTTCATGCGCGTATAGCAAAAGGCTGGAGAAAACGTTCAAGCATTGCAAGAGGTGGAGGCGTTACTAGTTAAATGGAAATATTGCTTGTTAATTGGAAACGGCTGGAATTAATTTATGGCAGGCGCAGGGAGCCATTCACGGCACTCCATTGGAATTTTTTTTTTCCATGCATGGTACCATACATACATGTGTACCTTTCTTCAGTGCATGAAGGAACCGGCTTGGCAGAAGAAACGACTAGGCATTGATGGACTACTAGCTAATTCATGCATGCGACTGGAAAATCAACCGTTCGTGTAGATATGCATACACACATATACACATATACGTTCCCAGAAATATGTTTAGGAAGGAAAAAAAATAGCAGAGAGGTTCTAAAAATCTGAGAAATTTCTCTAAAATACTAGGAACTATTTGGAACCTAACGAAGTTGGTTTCGCGATTTTTCGACGGGTAGATTTTTCGTAAAAAATCTTTTAGCGAATTAGATACCTGTATCGATTTTTGTAAAATCAACGACTTAGGTTATATAACATATTTTTCGAAAATATTTGAAGCGAACACTCTCGTCTACCAACTATCTTAATTATCAACAAAATTTTAGATTTTACGCCTATCCGAAAATGCATGATCTTTATTTAACGTGATTAGTTCAATAAACTTCAGTCCAAATAAATTCCAGAAAATTCCAAATAATCCCAGAAACACATTAAATATATTAGTGGCAAATTTCGAGATGTTACATATTTAAATTAGTTTCTTCACTTTTTAAATAAACATCAAAGATGTCTGAGGAAGGGTATGAAGGAAAGAGATCTTAGAAGGAGGGAGGGATAAAATCATAGAACCATATCGAAGGAGTACAAGATCTTACATGAATGTGTATAAACACAATAACTCAAATAAATAAATAAAAATATGTACAAAGACCCTATAATGATAACATAATGATATAATAAACACTATGCCCGAATTTATGGAGCGGAGGCACTAGGCCACAAAGTACTAATGACTTGAAGTAGGAACAACAAACAAGTAACAGAGACTAAAACTATGTATATTTTGGGGTGCTAGGAGTAATTGGCTAAGCAATGGGAAACTATATGTGTGCAAAACTAACATGAAATTTCTATACACTTCAATATAATATTACATTTAGAAAGCACAGTTTTTCTGGATCATGAGTACATCTTGTATTCATTGCATAAACAATACTGAACACATACAGTGAAATTAATCAAGTAGATAGATTAATACTTACTGAATATTATCTTTACATAGATATATAGAAGTTGATTTCACTAAACATAAGTAAAACATCAGGGGAGTATTAAATATGCATCAGCTCAATCGTATTGTCACAGCACTAAGTTTGACATGGAAGAATCAGCAAACCAACACAGGTGCAAAATATGCACTAATCCACATAGCACAATTTGACACACTCCAAATAATTCTACCTCCTTCTATCCAGTATACACAGTAAATTTACAAAGGTAATAACTACTAAACAAATAACAAAAAATATTGGGAACTTACACCCTTAATCAAACATGTGAGAACCCAAAGTATGACTTCACAGATTCAGAGCTTACACCCTTCATCAAACATGTGCCTATATTACCTTGCATAACAATAAAGCAGTAACAATGTATGACTTCACAGATTCAGAGCTTATACCCTTCATCAAACATGTGCCTATATTACCTTGCATAACAACAAAGCAGTAACAATGGCAAATAGAACAAACATTAGATTACCTTGAATAACAACAGAAGCAATAACAACAACAAATATTGGAACAAACCCTAGATTACCTTGCGTTACAACAAATGGAACAAACCCTAGATTACCTTGCATGAGCTTGGGGGAGATAATCGCCTGTTGGAGAGGAGATGAGATGACCAGGTGAGGAAGTGGGGATGGCAGAAGGGCGGCTGGAGTGGGGCGAGGCCGAGATGGGAGGAGGGCGAGGAAGCGGAGAGGTCGAGGGAGTAGCTGAGAGGGCGAGGGAGAATCCGAGAGGGCAAGAGCATTGGGAAAACAGAAACTACTTAGAGCCTAAGGGAAGATATCGTGATACTAACCATCTGTGAAGTATCACAGACGGTTCTAAACACGAACCGTCTTTGATATCAATTTAGCACAGACGGTTATTACCATTCATAGTAGCTTAGACAGAAAACCGTCTGTGATTATCTTTAACACAGACTTTTTTACAAACCGTCTATGATGAAGTGTCTAATATAGTCCTTTCTACAGTAGTAGTAGTGGACCTCCTCTGTCGGGACCCCGAATTTGCAAATCCGGACCCTCTGTGTATTCAGCACTAGTCCAGGAACGCGCTAGTGCACACAGTCTTAACATCGGTAAATATCACAATCATACCAATCGATATTATCAAAGTACTTTATTTAAATAACCAAACTGGTTACTTGACCTCATGGTCAAGTTACAAATGTATGCCTCAGAGGGCTAGAAACTTATTCGAGAGAGAAACAATAGCGGCGGAAAATCAAATAAACTTAGGTGGCGCCATCCAAAGATACCACAGTAACGATCGGCTCGCATCCCTAAGTAGTCGGGTCCTCTTGGAGTTCCTCCTCCAAAACTCGGCGTAGTCTCCTCTTCAACTGTATTGTGTTGAGGCAAGGGTGAGTACTTGGTACTAAAGAAGTCATGCATGAATGCAAGCTAATATACTATATGCATGGCTTGGTACAAAAGGAATAGCTCAAGGTATATTTATGACAAGATTAGAAGAGTAATATAAGTAGATTCAAAGCAGAGAAATCAAGAAAGCGTAAATAACTTTTCAAGAAGTTTTAATAAACATTTTCCCCATCCTAAACCACATTTTAATCATCTTCATTAGTAAACAAATCCAACCTTTCAAATCCAAGTTATTTTAAGAAAGTCTAACCCTTGACTGTAATTCCCGAGCATTTTCCAGTACAGTGGACTCGGCTATTAAAATAGATTCTACACTCGCAGAGGTTATACACTTTACCCACAAGATACAATCCACTCACCATCGTCACCGTGAATCGCCATACAAGAGTATGCGAATGAGCGATCATAACAAGCCTTTGGAAGCCTCAAACAACACAGGGTGGTCCTCTCCAGGTTCAGTGCTCTACACCATCCCTTCCCTTAGCCAAGGCGAAGTATGGGACCAACACACCGTTAGATGGGTATCGGCCACAGCCACGATACGCTCCCCGTACAATCACACAAACGGTGTAATTGACACCCGAGGCTCCACAAGCGAGTCCTTAGCAACTTAGTCAACTAGGGCCGCCCCATTCGGCCATGTGGTTGTACGTATGGCCCGATTCAAAGGCTTGCAAGGTTAAGTCCTTAGAGTGACCAGGGCAAGACTACCCGAAAACCAAATCAACACTCCCAATGCCACATCGGCCCACCCGATTACTCTTGCCACATGCCCCAGATCAGCGTTTATCAAACCCCAGTTGATTACCATGCACCACGTGCCATCAACATCACATGATACTTTTCCAAAACAGGTTCAATATATCATTAAGTCAATATTAGCATTTGATTATCCAAAATCATGTCATAAGCACGTAGCAGGTCTAAGCAGCATACTACAACGATCTAAACCCATGTTGGCAATTTAATAATGTCCAACTAGTAAACCACAACTAGGGTGACAAGGGATCATGGCACATACTTAGATAATCAAGGTGTCATATAACAAATTGGTATTTATCTAACCCCCATGTTTAAACAAGGTATCTTTCTAATTGAACTAGCATGCAATAGTTTAAATCAAAATAGATTTGAAATAGGATCAATATGGTCAAAGCACAACTTGCCTTCAAAAGTACTTGCTCTTGGTCTTGAGTTGGATCCCCGAGTCAACACTTCTCCTTCGAATCCTTCCCAAGACTTCAACGCCTACTGCGTGCAAATAGCAAATACCCAATAAACAATAGGCAAAAACATCCCAAAACTCCAAATAAAATCCATAAACAGAGAGAACATAATTTTCTGGATTTTAGAAACTGAATCGTCAATTTTGGAGTTAAAGCATAAAAGTTATGATTATTTAAAGTTTAAATAATCAATTAAATAATATTACAGAGAAAAACTTTAGTCCAAAAATTAAATAAAATTCATATTTAGGTAGATCTTAATTTTATACAAATTTAGAAATTTGAATCGCTCAATCGGAGTTGAAACGCAAAAGTTATAAGCGTTTGAAGTTTGAATCTAAATTTGAATCAATATTTTGAATTAATAAATCATTTTCTTTTTTCGGAAATTAATTATTGCGTCAGCATGGACACGTGGCAGCCTCTTGATTGGCCACTGGCGTCAGCGATCCACTGACCGGTTCGGGTCCACGGTGGATCTCGGTCGCCGGCCGGTGCGGTCGACATGCGGGTCCCACCTTGTCGATTGGTCGCGTATGCGGCGGCCTGACTCACGTGGCACGATCCGAGCGTTCGATTCCGGACGAGCGGTTGAGGTTGATCCAATCCACCGCAACGTGATTTCGGCTGCGTTGACGCGGACCGAACGAGGGCCGCGGATTTTGATCCAACCCGCTGAGATCTATCCTGGTTCTACAGGCGGCGCGTGGCTAACCTGGACCGTTGGATCTTGATCTCACGGCCCGCATCCAATCTGGTTTTCGTTTCCCAAGGAAACGTGGACTCACCGTGATCGGATGAAGATCGGACGCCGATCTTCGGGGTTGCGCGGCGGCGGGTTGTCAGTGCCGGGACTTGAAGACGACGGCGACACTGAGCGCCGAGGGCAGATCCATGGCGAATGCCACTCCCAGAGTGCTACCGCCCATGCGGTCTCGGATCCGGCCACAAACGCGACGGAGAAGCGGTGGGCGGCTTAACGATGCCAAAACCCTAAACAACCCTAATCAACTCCGGCCGAGGAATCGCGAGCACGGAGGAGCTCTTCGAGTGGCGGCTAGAGCAAAAGGTGCGCCACGGTGACGGGCGATCCTCGCACGCACTCCACGCCTTAAATACCAAGACAGACGCCGAGATTCGCCAAGTTTCCATGGCGAGGCCGACGAGGCGCATGAGCTCCGGACACGCGAAGCGGCGGCGCTCAATCCTAGCCGGCCCACGCGGCACGACCAGACGGCCACGATCACGACGCACGCACGGGTTCGACTGGTCCTCGGCCGGTGGCGTGGCGCAATCACAACCGTTGATCTTGATCCAGCGGCCGCGTGGCTAGGGTTTCGGGCAAGCGGGTTTGGTCCGACCACGTGGCTCGGGTCGGACTGAGTCCGACTCAGACCGAGGAACAAGAATCCGACCCTGGCCGGTCCCTTTTCCAGCGAATTAATCATTAAAATAATTCCCAGTAATTCATTTAATTCATTAAAAATAGCAAATGACTCAGAAAAATTCTGGAAAATACTTTGGATCATTTTGGACTCAAATAAAATATTTCCAACAAAATTTTATTTGCAAAATTAAATTCTTTAACTATTTCAAAATGGAATAAATTCAAATAAATTCCAATTAAATCCAAATAAATTCCAGAAAATTCCAAAAATTCACCAAAGTGCCAAATCACACATGAATTTAGGACAAGTACAAGTTTGGGGTGTTACAAACCTCCCCTTAATAGAATCTCGCCCCCAGATTCAGTATTACTAAAGGAATAGGTTTGGAAATTCTTTCTTCAAATCCTCTTCGCTCCCCAAGTCGCTTCACTTTCTTCATGGTTGCTCCATCAACTCTACAGTAAACGGGGTTGACTTGTTTCTAGTTTCTCGATCCATTGTGTCTAGAATCCCTACGGGATACTCCTTATAAGTCAAATCCTCTTGCAACCCAATTGACTCTAGCTGCCTGTTCTCTAGAACTCTGAGACACTTCTTCAATCGGGACACATGGAATACATCATGCACTTCGTTAACGATTGTGGCAACTCCACCGATAAGCAACCGCCTCTGCGGCTCAAAATCTTAAATGGTCCAACATAACGGGTGCAAGTTTCCCTTTGGCATGGAACCTCTTAACTCCCCCGAGAGGCGAACTATGAGGTATACAAAGTCTTCTCGTTCAAAACTCAAATCCGCCGACGATTGTCAAGCATAACTCTTTGTCGAGATTGGGCTATCTTCAACCTTTCCCTAATCATGGCGTCTGTTCTTCAACCTCTTGAAGAATATCAAAGGCCCAAAGACACGGCGCCGGGTCTCATTCAATTCAATGGCGTCCGTGGTCGACCACTGATTACCTCAAAAGGTGACATCTCAGTAAACTAGCCTCGATAACTATTGTTGTAACTAAACTCGGCATACGGCAAACTCTTATCCCAAGAGGTAGCATAAGCCAATGCACAAGCTCTCAACATATCTTCCAGAATACGGTTGACTCTTTCGGTCCTGGCCCATCCGTCTGTGGATGATAAGTCAGATCTTGAAGTTTAAACGGGTCCCATGGCTTCATGCAACTTATTCCGTAATCTTGAGGTAAATTGGGTACCTCTGTCGACATACAATCCTCTTTGGCACTGCAAACAAACAATTCTCGATCATGTATAATTTCCATAATTTATCTCCGAGTAAGTGGTCTTCACGGGGATAAAATGGGCTACTTTAGTCAAGCGATCCACTATAACCCATATGGAGTCATAACCTCCTTGAGTCTTCAAAGAACCGTAATGAAATCCATTCGATTTCCTCCCACTTCCACTCAGGTATTTTCAGTGGTTGTAGCAATCCTGCTGGTCTCGATGCATTGCCTTGATTCTCCGGCATACGATGCGCACAATGCAACATGCTAACTTCACGCTTCATACTCGGCCACCGAGAATCTCTCCTTGAGATCCTCGATACATCTTGGCGCTTCCAGGGTGAATTGAATACTTGGAGTCATGGGCTTCTTCCAGAATCAGTTGCTTTAACTCCTTTTTGTTAGGCACACAAATGCGATCCTTCATCCACAACGTGCCTTGCTCATCCAACTTGAAGTCCTCTGCCTTGCCTTCCTCCATTTTGGACTTAAACCTGCGGATCTTGTCATCATCCTTCTGTCCTTCTCGGATCTGGTCCTCTAAAGTAGGCTTTACTTCCAATGCGGCCAAGAATCCGCTAGGTACTACCTCAATCCTCATCTTTTGAAAATCCTCATAACTCATCCTGACTTGTGGCAGCAACGTACTCACGATGGCTTTTCCGACTGTGAGCATCGGCTACTACGCTGGCCTTCCCGGGATGGTAATGGATTCCAACATTATAGTCCTTGATCAACTCTAACCATCTCCTCCGCCTCATATTCAGATCCGACCGGGTGAATATGTACTTAAGGCTCTTATGATCCGTATACACTTCAAGATCTGTTTCCAATCGATAGTGACGCTTATAACTTCAAAGCATGCACTACGCAGCTAACTCTAGGTCATGTGTCGGATAATTTTCCTCATGCGCCTCAATCGCTTTGATGCATAAGCGCGACCTTTCCATTCCGCATCAGCACACCTCCAAGTCCTTGGCGCGATCGTCACAATAAATATCGAAGCTTTGAGCAACATCCTAGAGAACTAACACCGGTGCTACGATGTCAATCGCTTCTTGGCTCCTGAAATCCTTTCTCACATTCTCAAGCGTCCATGCAAACTTCTTTTCCTTCTTCAGCAATTGGCGTAAGAGGTTTCGCAATAATTGTCGAAAAGCCTTCGATGAAACGGGCAGAGTATCCTGCCATTCCAAGGAAACTCGAATGCAGTCACGGCCTTTGCTACGCCCAATGTAACACCGCTTCTACTTTGCTTGGATCCACAAATGACTCCTCTGCGGTCATTACATGTCCAAGAAACTCCACCTTGTCCTTCCAAAAATCACACTTGTGAACTTGGCGAAAAGTTGTCGCTCTCACTTTTCCAAAACTCGCCTAAGTGTTCGGCATGTTCATCCTTTTGTCTTGGAGTAGACTAGGATATCGTCTATGAACACGACGACAAACTTGTCCAAATATTCCATGAACACCTTATTCATCATATTCATGAAATAAGCCGGCGCATTCAAGCCACCCCAAAGGACATAATCAGAACTCGTAATGTCCATATCTTGACGAGAATGCGCCTTGAATATCTCTCGATCGGATCTTCAATCGATGGTATCCCGATCTCGCATCAATCTTGGAGAAACTCCGGCTCCTCTTAACTGATCAAACAAATCATCAATCCTGGTAGCGGATACTTATTCTTCACGGTGACTTCATTGAGTGCACGGTAGTCAATGCACATCTGAAACTCCCATCCTTCTTCTTGACAAACAAAACGGTGCTCCCTACTACGGCTAACTCGGTCGATAAATCCTTTCTCCATTAACTCTCTAGTTGTTTCTTCATTTCTACCAACTCCTCGGTGGACATCCGATAGGTCTCTTTGCTATCGGTCTTTGTACCAGGTACAAGCTCTATCACAAACTCTATGTCCCCTGTCGCGTGCATACTGTAGATCCTCGGGAAAACATCTCGGGTACTCATTCACTACCGACATCCTCTATGCTGATTGCCTGGTATGCAAGTAACCATCAAGCGTCTATCTCTAACCAGCTGCAGTGGCTTGAAATTCCACTTTCTTCCCACACGGGCTCTCAACTGAGATAGTCCTTAGTCCACAATCCAATACCTTGTGCTTGGATAACCAATCCATTCCCAATATAACATCTAAGGTCCGGTCTCCAAAATTATAAGGTTTGCCAGAACTCTATTCCATCTATTAGTATTCTCACCCGAACATCCTACTTCCGCTCGAGTTGAACCAGGGGTTTGAACTAAAAGCATGCACTTAAGTCTTGCAATCCTTAAATCATTTCTAGTAGCAAAGCCTTATGAAACAAACGAATCTTGAAGCTCGAGTCAAACAAAGCTGTGCGAGTTAACAAGTAACTACCCGATTTGACGTGTAGCATTCTGCAGTGCATCTGCGGTGACATGGTTGACTCGGCCTCACCACGGTTGGTGTGGCTCCTGATCGGCGTCCTAGCTGGGTGGTTCCTAGATTGAAGCGGCCAGGGGTCGCTCCGGCTGCCTTCTTCGGGACAATCATGGCAAAGTGTCCTGGCTCGCTGTGGGCCAGCCATTTCACCTGCCTTATTGCCGACCGCTGGGTAGCGTTTCGAAGCGGGGCTGGGAGTCCTGTAGCCTGGCGTGTCTTGGTGTCGGGATGGTGTCCTTGTTGCATTCTCGTGGTTGGAATCAAGAATTGATTTGGTGCAACTCTCAAGCGCCACTGGCGCCCCGACGTGATCCTTGGCTGCTGCATCCTGCGCTCTGTTCTCATCCAGTTCCTTGCGCTTGTCCTCAAGAATAAGCGCCTTATTCACCAACTCTTGGAAATCGGAAAGGTGTGGTGATCAACCCAACTTGCAATCCCGGAAGTTAAGTCCCTTCATAAAACGAGCTGCCTCTGGATTTATCCGTCGCTACATCCTCAGTGCGTAGCGTTAGCCGTGTGAACTTGTTCGGTAGCTCGCCACCGGGCCGATTACCTTGCTTCGATGCTCAACTCCTCCTTCTTAAGGTCCATGATTCCTTCAGCACGCGATAATCTTAGAATGCAATCTGCGAACTCTTCCCAAGTGATATCTTGAGGGTTCTCTCAAGTACGTAAGTTCTCCCACCATTCGGCTGTTTCATTGATGAGAAGCGTGAGAGTACCTTCTCATTTCCTATGCACTGAGCTATGTGTAGCTTCCTCTCGATTGATCTTAACCAATCATCGGCCTCCAAAGGATTGGCATTCCCGGAGAAAGTGGGTGGGGTGAGTCCTCATGAACTCCGGCCCCTTGTATTCTGGCGTGGTCCCCGATTAACTTGATTAGCAAAGGCCTGAGCAAAGGACGTGCTGTGCATTTGTTGCATCATAGCATGCATCAATCGAGTCTGAAAGCAAGAAATGCTCCAAAATTCTGCATATCATCCGCGGTGCCGGGTGCTCTATCATTGGGGTTTTTCGGGCGAACCACTCCCATTGCTTCCAAAGTTTCCACGGTGTTCACCATCTGTCGATTTGCTCTAGGTTTAGAGATGAGAGGGAAACAAGAATAGACAAGTAATATGGAACTTATGCAGGCTTAAAGGGGGTAACTTTAAGGTCCATCTTTATTATTAATAACTTGGTATGGTCGCTTACAATGCCTAAGGGCCTTGCAACACATAATGCACACTCAAAGAAACAAAGCAAATCCAAATCGAACTAACTCAGGAATCTAACGCCTAAAGGGTGACTCTTTATTCTATGACGACTCGCTGAAGGAGTCTCACTATAGAACCTATGCTCACTCATCGAGAAAACCTCCACGGCACGGCGAGCGGCATAGGCGCTAAAACGATTGCCATGTCCAAGAAGCTTGTGTCCTCTGTGGTAGTCGAAGCAGGTCCTCATCGGTCGACTCCTCTGGATCGCTCGTAGCTCGAGTACTGGTTCTGGGTCTGGTCCGTACAAAGTCATCTCCAACTCGTCAATCCTTCGCAGAAGATGTGCCACATACTCTTGAGCTTCCCGCCATCTGTTCTTCTCTGTCGTGATCTCCTTGCGGGCCTTCAGCGGCTCCTTGCTTGTATTATCTAGTACATCCTCCTCGGCGATTTACAAATCGCGTGCCAACTGCGTGTAACCGTGGCATCTCATCCCGAATCTCCTTCGGGTCAAGAAGGTTATCGCTGCGCCGATGGTAACGGAACACCGTACTCTCAAATTCCTTCCGGCGTGAATCACGGTAATGTGCCGCATTGCTCGTCGTGGATACTTCTTGGATACCCATCTGCATTGTAGATCTCTGGCGGCAGTTGTATCGAGCGATTACTGGCCCTTTTTCCTAGCAGGTACCTCAATCCTCACGTCACAAGTCTTGATCAATCCCGCTTGTCTCGATCACTTCCACTTGATATTGGGGCTTCTCAAAATCTCAGAGTTTGTAGCATGTGCCAAAGTTGCAGCAGCGTGACTAACTCCCAGATCAACGTAGTTGAACTCTTCCTCCATCTCGTCACAAGAGTGCTTTACGAAGAACTCGGAATTTTTAAATTGTGACAAGGTAAGGAAAATTTCAGCAAGAGACAAGAAAAGAGGAAGGGGATAAGTCGAGGATGTTATTTCTTGTCTTGACAACTTTTTAGCTTTAGAAAATAGGTTTTATCCTCACTCGACTCATTCTAGCTAGGGTTGAGCCTACAGTCAAGTATGGCTCGATACCACCTCTGTCGGGACCCTCGAATTTGCAAACTGGACCCTCTGTGTATTCAGCACTAGTCCAGAACGCAGCTTAGTGCACAGTCTTAACATCTAGAATATCACAATCATACCAATCGATATTATCAAAGTACTTTATTTAAATAACTAAAGCTGGTTACTTGACCTCATGGTCAAGTTACAAATGTATGCCTCGTGAGGGCGAAACTTATTCAGAGAGAAACAATAGCAGCGGAAAATCAAATAAACTGTGGCGCCATCCGATACCACGTGCAACCCAGTGGGCTCGCATCCCTAAGTAGTCGGGTCCTCTTGGAGTTCCTCCTCCAAAACCGGCGTAGTCTCCTCTTCAACTCGGTATTGTGTTGAGGCAAGGGTGAGTACTTGGTACTTTCGCCAAGTCATGCACACGAATGCAAGCTAATATACTATATGCATGGCTTGGTACAAAGGAATAGCTCAAGGTATATTTGCGAAACAAAGATTCGAAGAGTAATATAAGTAGATTCAAAGCAAAGAGAAATCAAGAAAAGCGTAAATAACTTTTCAAGAAGTTTTAATAAACATTTTCCCATCCTAAACCACATTTTCATCATCTTCATTAGTAAACCAATCCAACCTTTCAAATCCAAGTTATTTTCAGAAAGTCTAACCCTGATCGTAATTCAGAGCATTGTCGATCACAGTGGACTCGGCTATTCAAATAGATTCTACACTCTGCAGAGGTTATACACTTTACCCACAAGATACAATCCACTCACCACGTCAGTGAATCGCCATACAAGAGTATGCTGAATAATGAGCGATCATAACAAAAACCTTTCGGAAGCCTCAAACAACACGGGGTGGTCCTCTCCTGGCTCGGTGCTCTACACCATCCTTCCCCTTAGCCAAGGCGAAGTATGGGACCAACACACCGATTAGATGGGTATCCGCCACACCCACGACACGCCCCCGCACAATCACACAAACGGTGTAATTGACACCCCGAGGCTCCACAAGCGGAGTCCTTAGCAACTTAGTCAACTAGGGCGTCCCATTTCTGACCATGTGGTTGTACGTATGGCCCAGCTTCAAAGGCTTTGCAAGGTTAAGTCCTTAGAGTGACCAGGGCAAGACTACCCAAAACCAAATCAACACTCCCAATGCCACATGGCCTCACCTGATTACTCTTGCCACATGCGATAAAACATTTATCAAACCCCGCTTGATTACCATGCACCACGTGCCATCAACATCACATGATACTTTTCCAAACAGGTTCAATATATCATTAAGTCAATATTAGCATTTGATTATCCAAAATCATGTCATGAGCAATGGTGGTCCAAGCAAGATACTACAACGATCTAAACCCCATGTTGGCAATTTAATAATGTCCAACTAGTAAACCACAACTAGGGTGACAAGGGATCATGGCACATACTTAGATAATCAAGGTGTCATATAACAAATTGGTATTTATCTAACCCCCATGTTTAAACAAGGTATCTTTCTAATTGAACTAGCATGCAATAGTTTAAATCAAAATAGATTTCGAAATAGGATCAATATGGTCAAAGCACAACTTGCCTTCAAAAAGTACTTGCTCTTGGTCTTGAGTTGGATCCTGAGTCAACACTTCTCCTTCGAATCCTTAGACTTCAACGCTCTACTCGTGAAAAGCGTGCAAATAGCAAATACCCAATAAACAATAGGCAAAAACATCCCAAAACTCCAAATAAAATCCATAAACAGAGAGAACATAATTTTCTGGATTTTTAGAAACTGAATCGCTAATTTTGGAGTTAAAACGCAAAAGTTATGATTATTTAAAGTTTAAATAATCAATTAAATAATATTACAGAGAAAAAACTTTAGTCCAAAAATTAAATAAAATTCATATTTAGGTAGATCTTAATTTTATACAAATTTAGAAATTTGAATCGCTCAAATCGGAGTTGAAACGCAAAAGTTATAAGCGTTTGAAGTTTGAATCTAAATTTGAATCAATATTTTGAATTAATAAATCATTTTCTTTTCGGAATTAATTATTGGCGTCAAAGCATGGACACGTGGCAGCCTCTGATTGGCCTGCTGGCGTCGGTCCACGGACTCGGTTCGGGTCCACGGTGGATCTGGTCCACCGGCGGCCGACATGGGTCCCGCTCGCCGGGTCGTCTCGATGGCGACTACGCGGCACGATCCGGAGCCGCTCGATTCGGACGTAAGGCGGTTGAGGTTGGATCCAATCCACCGCAACGCGTGATTTCGGCCGCGATGGCGACGGGCGAACGAGGCCAAGTTGGATTTTGATCTCACGGTCAGATCAATCGGTTTTCTACGCTTAAGGAAACGTGGACTCACCGTGATCGTCGGATGAAGATCGGACGGCGGGCGATCTGGGGTTGCGGCGGGCCGGGTTGTCGGTCTGGCCGGACTTGAAGACGGCGACACGGGGCGGCGCCACAGGGCGAATCCGGCGGCGGAATGCCACTCGGCGCTCGTCCTTGCGG
Source organism: Rhipidocladum racemiflorum (assembly GCA_036346355.1). NCBI lineage: Eukaryota > Viridiplantae > Streptophyta > Magnoliopsida > Poales > Poaceae > Rhipidocladum > Rhipidocladum racemiflorum. The sequence goes on along the minus strand of CM070590.1, from coordinate 4,481,716 downwards.
TCTGATCCGCCACAACGCGACGGAGAACGGTGGCGGCATGAACGATGCCAAAACCCTAAACAACCCTAATCAACTCGGCGAGGAATCGCGAGCACGAGGAGCTCTTCGAGTGGCGGGCGTTAGAGCAAAAGGTGCGACGGCGATCTCGCACGCACCGCGCCTTAAATACCTGGCGCACGCCGAGATTCGCTCGGTTTCATGGCGAGGCGATGACGGCGGCGAGTCCGGCTGACACGGCGAGCGACGCGCTCAATCCTAGCCGTCCACGCGACCACGACGGCTACGATCGCACGGCACGCACGGTTCGACCGGTCGGCTGGGGTGACGTGGCAAGCAATCACAACCGGGCTGGGATCTTGATCCAACTGGCCGCAACTAGGGTTTCGGGCAAGCGGGTTTGGCTCGACCACGTGTTTCGGGTGGACTCGAGTCCGACTTCGGACGAGAACAATGTGAATCACCCGGTCGGTCCCTTTTCCAAATGAATTAATCATTAAAATAATTCCCGAATTCATTTAATTCATTAAAAATAGCAAATGACTAAAAATTCCAGAAAAATTGGAAAATACTTTGGATCATTTTGGACTCAAATAAAATATTTCCAACAAAATTTTATTTGCAAAATTAAATTCTTTAACTATTTCAAAATGGAATAAATTCAAATAAATTCCAATTAAATCCAAATAAATTCCAGAAAATTCCAAAAATTCACCAAAGTGCCAAATCACACATGAATTTAGGACAAGTAAAATTTTGGGGTGTTACATCCTCCCACGTGACCTCCTCGGCGACCTCCTCCCCAGCGACCTCCTCCTCGATGTCCTCCCTCTCGATGACCTCCTCCTCCTCCCCTTGAGCATGTGTTCCATTTGATTCGGTAAGTCCCCTGTGTCCTTGTCCTTATCCTGTGATTTCTATGGATGATTGGTAAAATAGTAAACAAAGTACACAAAAGATCAATCTCTATCTAGGGCTTGCATGCATAGGTTTTTAAAAGAATATACACCTTTCGATTATCTGTATATATATTGTCTGATTTTTTGCAAGGTACTTAGAGTGCATGATCAATTAAAGTATGAAATAAGAAACACTTCTTACCATTATGGGTGTTCACAAATTTATAGAAAATATAATCCAACTAAATGTTTAGTACTATCCTTGGCACACATTCAAGTGCAAGCTTTGGACGTTATTTGCATGTTGCTTGGCTACCATGAGAGAAGATGCCAGGGGCATACATATGTATGTATCAAATGAGAGAAGAAATCAATTCTTGAATTGATAAATTAAAAGTCATGGGGCACATGTAGTAGTGTGTGTATGGAAACTCTATGTGCTGAATTGCACCAAAGATATTATAGAATTAATTTGGCATATAATGTGTGTACATAGAACTGTATAATGTCAAAATTAACTAAATACTTGTGATCGTGAAGCATCATCATGTGTTGATAGATCAATGGTTGCATGGATGAAAGGAAATGCATTAGCTGCTGGTTAGCATTTGCAATGGTGCCATTTACAACCATTGAATGGGTTAATTGCTTACCATCAATAGGTAGCATTAAAATGTAATAGGCCATATAATGATATTTTGCATTAGGAAATACTATGATCTATAGTACTATTTAAATGGACTAATTGCTTGACATTCAAATAGCATCATCAAATTTACACTATTTTTCTACCTTTTTTGCATATAAGATGTTGACTAACATCATATATGTACATGTTAACAGTTTCTACTAATTAAGTTTTTTCTTTAGCATTGCAGTTCGTGATGGTTGTCCTTATCATGCTTGTCTACATTTACGATAATAAGAAGGTAACCCATTAATTTATTTTCTATTGGCTATGTACCTTGATCAAGTAAAAAAAGTTGAATTAATACATAGTTCTAATCTGTGCCTTACTTCAAACAATAAGTTTTGAAAAAATTATGACCTAGGGTCGATATGGTTCTATGTACTCCATCCCTCTAAGTTTATGGTTTATTTCTCTTTCCTTTAGACCCTTCCTCACGCATCTTTAGTGTCAATCTAAAAAGTGAAGAAAGCTAAGTACCTTATCGCATCTGTGAGAACACATGTTGACGGATTCTAAGGCCAAATCCAATTCCATTCATAGTTCATCCTGAGAGTTGTTATGTTCTGACTTATCATTTCACTTTATCCTCATACCCAAATGAGAATACCATAGGCAGCTTATTTCCACTGTATTTGTGTAGAAACATAATTATTTTGATGGTTCTTTATTTCACAAAATATAGAGTTGATTAAGTCATCACATACCCGATGGCTTAATCAACTTTATATTAGACATAATAGAGAACCATCGAAATAATCCTGTTCCAACATAATACCAGAGTGAAAATAGGCTTCCTATGGTATTCTCATTTGGGGATGTGGATGAAGTGGAAGATAAATTAGAGGATGACAACTTTTAGGATGAACTGTGGATGAGTCTAGAATTTGCCTTGGAATCCATGAACATTTGTTCTCACAAGTGCCTAGAGGTATATATAGCTATCACAAATGCTTCTTTATACAAACTGTCTATGATATACTGTTATCACATATGGTTCTTTAAATGAACCGTCTGTGATATTCTATTATCACAAACAGTTCTAGTCTAGAACCTTCTCTTATGTTAATTTTCACTAATGATTCAAAAACCGTTTGTGATGTGTCCTTCTTATCACTAACACATGTTTACAGACGGTTCATAAAACCTTTTGTAATGAGATTTTTAAACCGTTTGTGATGAGCTTTTGTGTAGTAGTGCACTTCTCATTAAAAGAAATGCATCCTACTACTATGCATGAGAGTCGTGCCAAAACTAAGCAAATTACTTGGCTAGGTCATGCCCATACCTAACTTATGATTGCAAAATTGGTAGTTTACAAATATGGCACATGATTCAATCCTTAATCGACTAGGTGAGACAATCCACAAATTGAGATCTCGTGCAATACCTGCACCGATCTCACACAATCCACTCACCTAAGTCTCTACCATTCTATAAAATATTTTCCTATTTCCAGTGGTAACCCCTGCTACCACACAAAGTTCCATACAAACTCCCAAATATTGTAATGGCAATGTTTGGGTCATATCTGAGCTAAGCACTAAGCATTTCTAGGCATAACCTTGGTTCAGTAGTGATTAACCAATGGCAAAGTATTATGCTAATTAGTTTAGGGTGAAAAGATAGATGTAATATCAACATTTAACACATAATTTAATAAATAATAATAATCATGCAATTGATATTTTGAAAGCAAAGTAATTGCATTTGAATATTGAGAGCAAGATGATCAACCATAACGGCTTGCCTTGCGCAAGGCTGGATAGGGTTGGTTTTTGTTCGGTAGTGACGAGGCGTCTGAAGCATCAAAGTATATAATCATGAAAAGCATCCAAAATCAACCCAAATTCAAATAAACTACAAAGATTATGATTTTGGTACTGCTAAAAAGGTTTTGAATTTAGAAACAAAAATTAAGTCATTTGGATTTAAAATGAGGGAGAACGAGCTCTCTAAAGATTGACCTAAGAGGAAATTCCAAAAATTGAGCAAATCCTGACTGGTGGCATCCTCATGATTTTATTTTATTTTCTCAATTGTTTTTATTAAGAAAACTCCACAGTGGCTGGCAAGTGGGGTTTAGCTGGATTTTATTTCTTTTCCACTTTTTTATTACGAAAAACCCTAGATAAAGGTAGGTAGGGCCATGATCCAAATGAACTCAGTCCACACAATGATCTACAACAATGGGGGCCCACATGTTAGAGGCTATGGTCCGAGGACTATGCCTATAGGGTATTTAAATGGTGGGACCCGCATATCATACACTCAAACTTTAAACTAACTCTTATTTATATTTTCTAATTACCACGGGCCCACATGTCATACTGACACTATCTAATAATTAAGCGCTAACTAATTACCAATCCAACATAATCCTAATCTCATGCGGGGTCCACACATTAGCCACTATTGTGCTTCTCCTTCATTTCAAAACAGAGGAACACACAAGGACGGCCATGGCGACCTCCCGCGATGCAAAAAAAGGATGCAGCACTCCCGACTACCATGATAGCAGCGACAACGAGGTGGCAGATGGCCTAAGGTGGTGGTGCTACAACAAGGATGGTGGTGGCGGTACTATAGGCGAGGGAACCACGCAACACGGTTCAAAACTAGAGATTAAAGCTCGATTTACCATCTACATGCTACGGCGAAGCTAGGGGTGCTCTCAGTGCTCAAGATGAAGTTGTATGTCGAACGGTGCTACGGTGAGGCGGTGCTACAGTTGTCTAGGCAGCTCATCGACTAGCTTATCGAGTTACTCCCGGGTGGTACTAATGAGATAGAGGCGGCGTTGGGAAGTATCATAGTATTTCTCTCCTTTGTGTTGACAAGTAGGACGTGGCCCATTTATTAGTGTGTGAGAGAGGGAGTGATGGGCTACTGCTACGGCTAAGCTTGGCTTGCTCATATGGGTCGACTGTGCTGGCCACGAGGGGAGAAAGAGAGAAGGAAGGAAGAGGGCTGGCGGCTAGTTTTCGGCTCAAGGGGGTGTAGGGTAGAGGAGGCGCCTAGAGGGGGGGTGAATAGGCGATTTAAAAACTTCTACTCACTAATCGAGGATCGCCTCTAATTACCCCTATGTCAAAACCTACACAAAGATTATGCGCAAACGGAAGACTAAGGTTTTAACAATTAAAGCCTAAATCAACTAGGCTTACTAGTGCACTGACTAAATTATGTCTCTAAGCTAGAATTGCTAGGTTGATCAAGCAAGCTACACTAAGCAATTCTATTCACAATGAAGCAATCAATAATATGCAATGAAGTAAATGCTTGAATGTAAAAGAGACAAGGGACACGTTACTTTTTACCGTGGTTCGGAGACTACCCTCCTACTCCACGTTGAGGAAGTCCAACTCACTTTGGACCGGCTCACTCACTTGAGCCTTCCACCTCGAATCCACTATGGTTGTTTTTTACCCCGCTGGGTAGGCTAAACACCAACCTTCACAAACTTCGCCGAGGCTTCTCACAAATCTTGAGAGCTCCCGCGCATGACGCACCTACGCCGTCTAGGAGGCTCCGACCTCCAAGAGTAACGAGTTGAGCACCCCGCTCAAGCTTCACCGAGCGCACCTCCTTGACTCCAGTGATCACCTAGTGCAACCAATGCAACTAGGATCCTCTCAAACCTCTTTAGATGCAACTCATGCAACTAGGATCACTCATGAGCTTAAAACCAATTAGGAAGAAGCAAATCCATGCAAAACCCTCCCACAAACAAAACCAAGGCTCAAGAGTGTTCACAATACTAGCAACCTTGTGCTAATGCCCCCCAAGGGGGTCTTATATAGCCCCCACTCCAAAACTAGCCGTTGGAGGGGCAAACCCTGAAAAAATCAGCAAATAAGGTAGTACCGGCGCAAAACCGCGGTCCTACCATCCTCAAGGTAATGACTATAAAACTAGCCATTACGCAGAAAATCCGGTACTACCGCAGGCAAAAGCCCGGTAGTACCGTTCGAGCGACAGTACTGGCCCCACTGAGCGGTACTGCCGGACTCAGGGCAAACCTCAGAACACCACGTTCTGTAAAAAAGGTACCGGCACTAGAAACCCGGTACTACCACAACCCCGGTAGTACCGCTCTCAACTAAGCGGTAGTGCCGACCTCAAACTCCAAAAAACCTCCAGAACACAAACCTCTCTGGAAAATATGTATCGGCACTAAAAACACGGTACTACCGCAACCCCGGTAGTACCGCTCTCAACTAAGCGGTAGTGCCAGACTTGAACACTAGAAAGCCTCCAGAAAAACTCCAGTCTGAAAAATAGCTACCGCACAACAAATTCCGGTACTACCGCACCTATGGTAGTATCGCTATTAAAACTCTGGTACTACCGCACCTACGGTAGTACCGCCAATAAACCTGTGGTAGTGCCGGACTTAAACCACTTCCAGAAAACACCTTTGCGCCAGACTAAAACTTGGTCCGGCGAACACTTGAAAAACAACTACCGCTTCACAAATAGCGGTAGTGCTGTTGATCTAGCGGTACTACCGGTATTAACACTGCGGTAGTGCCGGCAAAATAGAGAAAACAGGGTTTTAAACTCAACCCTTTTCTCCGAAACTTCACCAACTATTCTTTGAGCCAAAGGTGATCAAACCACGATCAAACTGAGTTGCAAAACACTTTTGCAACACCACTAAACCATGCTCAAAGAATTCAACCAAACTCCAAATCATTTGCGAAGAACTCATTTCGCAAACGTCTCAAAGATTATATTTGCAAGAACGTATTAAGCAAATAAATCCCGGAGTCTATAAGGTTTATCCTCCTAGCCATGTGATGGTCAAACAATGACCAAACGGACTTGCAAAAACCACGGTGAAAGTATCACATGATTTCAGGACCAGAACCCATAGACCTCCCGTTTATTCGCAAGACGAACTCGCAAATAAACAATCAAATCACAAGGAATAAGCTATCTTTCTTTTGCAACACTTTGCAAATCCATAGCCTAATCCCAACTCCAAACTAAACCAAATCGAATCAGAGTGCATGGGCTCTCCAATTGCAACTCCTGCAATTCTGTAGCTTCATGCAACTACTAAACCAAACACTTGCTTGAGCTCTCTCCTTTTGCAAGCCATGCAAACATAGCTCCAAGCAATACCAAATAAACGCAATAAGATTTTGTTTGAAAAAAAAGCAAAGCATGAAGCTTCATCTATTGCAACACATGCAAAACATGAACTTCACGCAAAAGCCAACACATTAGCTTATCCTATTTGCAACTAATGCAAATCAAAGCTCAATGCGAAAACTCCAAGCATAAGCTTGACCTATTTGCAACAAATGCCAAATAGAGCTTACGCAAAACCAAGCACGAGCTTCACCCATTCGCAACACATGCCAAATGGTTAGCTCCATGCAAACACCAAATCCAAATAAGATTTGAGCTCGAGTGATTATGGGGTTGAGATCACCAACACATGATGATGCTCAAAGCAAAGACTCAACCCCTCTTAATAGTACAGCGCTAAAACTAGACACAATGCTAGGAACGATCCTTAGCCTATCTAGTTATACCTTAGCCGCCGCAAGCAATCCTCTTTGGGGTCTTTATGATCTTCAATCATTTTGTTCCCCCAGGATCGTCACCCTGGCTCTCTTATCTCTTTCTGGGATCTCCTCTTGACGTCCATCACTTCATGATGTCGTCCTTGTCCCGTTTTCATCATTTCAACCATCTTTGGACCTAACCTGGCTCAATCATCACTTATGAAAATGGTTAGTCCAAGATGCATGGTTGTCTCAATCATCTAAGCACTTCATTAACACATAATAGATACCACTTACATTGATTGAGCACAACCTAAATCAATCTAATGAATTTAGATGTGTCTTGAGCACATGATGCAACTAATGCTTCATATTACTCAAGAACTCTCTATTTGTCCTTAATCGATCACAAGAACACCATCTACACATGATGAATTGTCCTCTGATGATTAGGAGACAAATGAACTTAATTTAAACATTCATTTAAATTGATATGTTTCAATGTATTGATCATTTATATATGGAGTGAAGAATAGATCAATACAATGATACATCAAGTTCAAGTGTGAACTCCCCCTAGATATGTGCATCCATGTAATACATGGATTGAGAAACATAATGCATATTTTGTGGTTAATGCAATGGAGAATTCATACTTTAACTTGAATCCAAAGTATGCAAGTAATACAAGAATGAATATGCATACATACCATGGTTTTTCATTTTCATCCAAATATGAGACTATTGAATATAACTCAAAGGAACAGTTAGTCTCAATAAGATTATATTTGTCATTAAACAAAGATTAATTATTAATCTAAACCAATCACCAAAACCAAATGGAGCTTGAACTTACAGGGGGAGAGAAAAAAAGAAAAGTTTCTTGAATTTTTTATCTGTAATTGAAATTTTATTTGGATTTTGAGTTTAAATTTGGAAATGGTTTTGCCCTACATAGGGTTTTTAATATTCTTAGCTTGCACACAAATATATTTTGAGTTTTTACAAATTAGGTTTTTGAAGTCAAGGAATTTGTTTTAAATTTTAATTACCAGGCAAATCCTTTTGGAATTTTTTGAGATGCACCCATTGAGTGTCTCAATGTATGTAGACTAGGCTACCTAGCTAAATTGTATCAGCTCACAGAGAAGGCGAGAACCATCAAAGAATTAATACTGTTGCGTGCGATGTATTTGTCATTTGCTGATTAAATAACTCCCTTCTCTGCACTAGGTTTACTTAATCACTAGACATGCGAAATAATCCACTGAGAGCAATCCAATCAACATGACAAGATACTATATGTTGTTCAATCCATATTCGGGCCAGAGCTAGCTAGCACTCCTTGGTAAGCTAAAAATGGGCACGACAAAATCAATTATGACGTACCAACACTGTCAATTCTCATATTGATCAATCGTATGCACTACTATAGATAATAATATCACAAACGGATCGAAACCATCATCACAGATAGTTTTCTGAACCGTCTGTAACCATATGTCAGCGATATAACTACAATATCAAAGATGATGTCTAAATACAATCGTCTATGATATTATAACATCACAGACGATTTTTAAATAGAACCTTATGTGATCCTTTTTTTCCCTACACACCCAACCAAGGATCCAAATCTTGGTCGAGATTTTAGATTTTGGACCCCCCCCCCCGAGATCCTAAATCTCGGCCGGGTAAAAAAAATTAAAATTGCTACAATAACAATGCATATCTAGACGGTTTTGGCCAAACTCTCGGGGTTTTTTTTTTTTTGCCAGATTTTCATTTTTGTGAACTGGAATTGATTGGATTTAGGATCAAGATCATCCACAAAAAATTTAAAAAAATTTGACGTGTTTTTGACCAGTTTTTAGTCGGTTCAATTGGTCGGTTAATCTTGAGTAGCACTGCCCAAATTTGTCAAAATTTCTCAAGATTTATAATCATCTAAAATTTTTATGGGAATATTATGGATGTGTTAGGACCATCCACAAAAATTTTCAAAATTTTTTAACGTGGTTTGAACTATTTGTCATTCAGGTGAAATTTGTTAGTCTGTCTTCAGTAGCACTATCTGAAATTTTAAAAATTCCTCAAGATTGATCATCATCTAAAAATTTTATGAGAATATTATGGATATGTTATGACCATCCAAAAATTTTTCAAAATTTTCTAACATGGTTTGCACAATTTTCCATTCGGTTGAAATTTGTCGGTCGGCCTTTTATCAGGATAGGAGCACTGTTAGATTTTTTTTAAAAAAAATTAGGGTTGATCATTATCTAAAATTTTTATACGAACATTAGTGATGTGTCAGGACCATCCAAAAAAATTTCAAAATTTTTTGACATTGTTTGAATCATTTTTCGCTCTGTTGAATTTTACCGAGATTTCGAAAATTTTGGACAAAATTTTTGATTTTTCGGCGAAATTTCAGATTTCTTAGTTCAAAAAAATCTGGATTTGAATTTCATCCGAATTTTTTACAAAATTTTTGAATCTTGCCAAAATTTTGGATTTTGGTCCCTTTCGAGATAGAGTCCGAAAATGAAATTTAAAACCTTGCCCCCAACAGGACTTCCATTACTAGTATCTGTTGTTCAAAATTTTGTTCTGCTTAGATATTTTTGCAATGATATTTAAAGGCACAACCAGTTATAAATTTTGTAATTGAATATCTAAACATCCTAAATGCATCAAGACAACAACTTGTCTGATCAGGATTACCTTAAAATATGAACATTTGTAGCGCTTTTATCTCCTTTTTTATTATAATATTGATGGTTTTTAAGGCTAAATCCATTTCATTTCATAGTTCACTCTGAAAGCTGTGATGCTCTAATGTATCGCTTCCACTTTATCTTTATCCCTGAACGAGAATATCATAAGTAGCCTAGTTTTTCGAATTATAGAGTTGATTAACTCATCGTATAGAGTCTATTTCATGAATTAATCAACTATATACGATGAATTAATCAACTCTAGACGATGACTTAATCGACTCCAGACGATAAGTTAATCAACTCTATATTTCAAAAAGCAAGGTTGCCCATGGTATTCTTATTTGGGGACGAGGATAAAGTGATAGTGATAAATCAGTGTATGACACATTTCAGGACGAACTATGGAATGAAATGGATGTCACCTTAGAATCCATCAATATTATAATAAGAAAGGAAATGAAAATTCTACAAAACTTCATATTTTAAGTCAATCCTGATCAGACAAACTATTGTCTCAATGCATCTAGGATGTTTAGATATTCAATTACAAAATTTATAATTAGTTGTGCCTTGTAAATGTTGTTGCAAAGATAGCTAAGCAGATAAAAATTACGAATAACATATACTAATGATGGAAGTTCTGCTGAGGGGTGTAGGAAAAATATTTGGTTATAACAAGCAAGATACTATTAAGTTATTCCATGTCGTCTATTTTAACCAAATGGGGCACTCACACACAAGAACACAATACTTAATATTCAACATTTCACTAATCACCATTATTGGAGAAAGCAATCATCAATCAAGCTAACAAATTTGGGAACATACACACCTTCACTCTACTGCTATTTTCATAGTTTCGGCTAATTAAGGACTCTTAGTGATCAAAGTGACAAATCTTGTAAGTTGTAAGTTTGAGAACCTAAATGACACTATAATAAGTTGCCTACCAAGTTAATTTTTAGGGACTTAAGTGGTGCCATGGTTATTTGCTATAAGATAAGGACTTTTGGTGCATTTTTGCTATAAGATAAAGACTTCTAGTGCATTTTTGCTATAATATAGTAAAGAGTTTCATTTTTGCAAGATAAGTCAGTACATGTAACTAAATAAATATACTCCTGAAAGTGAGCAAATGGCCAAGGGTAACATTTAGATGAATAGAGACAATCACATTTAACCCATTAAAAAGTCTTTACAGATAATACCTAATTTTATCTCATATAGAGATTCATTTTTTTTCAGTATTTACTCTATTTAATCAAATAGTTTGAACAAATTAAAGATAACTGCGACAGCTAGTTTTATAGCACCACCACCACATAATCAATACTATAACTTATATATGACTAAGTTGTACTGCAGCAGCCAGTACTAAGCAAGATAAACTAGAAGCATGGTATTGTCAAACTAGGGCTTGGTTGGCAAGATAAACTCATTTGTATAACCATGCTGGCATGACAATACCTTGATGCTTCTTCCATTGACACATCAGAGACATGAATGTACTATTAACTTGATAAGTACTAATCAAGATAAACTGTGAGGAGGCTATACTAAGGGATCATTGAGGGGAGTGGGGAGGATGCCAAAGAGGAGGTCACCGGGGAGGTCACCGAGGAGGCGGGGGAGGATGTTAGGGAGGAGGTCGCCGAGGAGGAGGGCGGGGAGGATGCTGCCAGGGAGGAGGTCATCGATGAGGAGGTGCCGGGGAGGAGGACGTCGGGGGGTAGCTAGCTAGGGTTTGGGGTGGTGAAACGCACTGGGTACTAAGGTCTGCGTGAGAATCTCGATCAGTATATTTATATAGTCTCAAGTCATATCTCAGACTGTTTGCAGTTAGAATCGTCTGTGATATGTAGATATCACATACGGTTTTAAAATAAAACCGTCTGTGATACATATAGTAGTTATCACTGACGGTTTTTAGATAGAACCGTCTGTGATGATGGTCTCATTATTGACCTTTCTAGCTAAAAACCGTCAATGACGAATACGGTAGACAAAAAAAAGTTTTTGGCTAGAAGGTTAGTGATGAGAGGTTATCACAAACGATTTGTAGCTATCATCAGTGATGAGGGGTCTAATATAAAAACTTTTTTTTAGTAGTGATGGCTTCCGATGGAGTTCATATGCTAGCATCGAGAAAAAAAGAGAACCGGTGTATATTTACTAATATATAAATACGTATCGGCGAAAACCAGCGCTTCGAGATGAAAACAATGTAATTAAACTCTTTAAACGGTTTGAATTAGTCTTGTAAGGCAATCTTTTACTTACCAAGTTAGTGCACATCACTTTACTGTCCGCGATGAAAGCAAAGTTCCTATGCTGCTGCTGCAAAAAGGGGATTTCCATAGTGCGCACTACAAATCAAGATAAAAATGTATAAACAAAGTAAAAGGGGAGGGAAGACGAGTCAGACGACAGAATGGAGGGATCCATCGACCCTAGTGGGGCTTTAGAATGTGCGAAAGGATACTTCCTCTGATCTAGATCGACCATGACACGCTTTTGTTTTCTTGCTCTTTCGAACCTTAAAAGAGGAGAAATTTCAACGTATACGATGGGAAGTAGAAATAAGATTTTACTATTGATTTATTAAAGATATTATAATCTACTATAAAAAAAATTACGTTGAGATTCGTCCACCGTTTTTTCTCTTTTGCAAAAGAACTTTCAAACCAAAATCCGCACGGCACGGCGTAGCACACGTCTCTACGTAGTAAAGATAAAGCGGAAGAGAAGGAGATTTAATTACTTTGATATCCGTATGTCTAGTTTTTATAGAGGATGCTACAAAACATCGGGCGCCATAAAATTTTTTTTCTTTTCTTTTTTACCATACGTGCTTGCATGGTCAGCGTCAGGGATCGTTTTCGGCGTGTCCCCCGTATCACCGGTGCACGCGTTGTCGGATTTATTTCATTTTCAGCCGCAGATTTGACGACATGCGAACGACTCTTAGCTCCACTGCTTTCCAAAAGGTGGCAACTGGCAACATGGTTTAGGCCTCTGCCCCAAATGCTGGGCCACCCGCGTCCTAATGGTTTCTGATCTCATGCTTGCCGTAGTATGTTGCTATGCCGACTTCGCCCTCCTGCCGAGCCGGCAAGCCCCTCCACTCAGGGTTCACAAAAACAATGAAAACCGTTCGAACCGCGGTTTTCGACCGTATCGAGCCGATTCGAAACCCTAAACCGGTCGATAAATCGGTTTAATTAAAAAAATTATTTGAAAATTTTGAAAAAATTTATGCGATGTAAATCGATCGAAAACCGGTGAAAACCGAGCGATTTTTCAAAAAAAAACCGATGAAAACCGCTCAAAAAATAGATCGTCCAAAACGTTCAACTCGACGATCGGTTTTTCGAGAAAACCAAATAGTTTTTGTTTTTTTAAATTTTGTTTTGAATGTTTTTTGTTCAAATGCTCGGTTTTGAAACTATTCGGTTTCTAACAATTTTCCAATTAGCGCATAATTGTAGGTCTTGCCTAGAGGTTTTTCTATTTCACGGACACCCGCGTGCAGCTCTCCTTGCGTTTTGCTCTGGACGCAAAACTTTTTAAATCAGCTCATAAATTTTCCAGAGTCGAAAGTTTTTATTTTGAATTTTTTTTCGAGATGAAACTTTCTAATTTGAATTTTTTTTTTCGAGTTGAAGTTTTCCAATTTGAAAAAAAAATTGTTGAATTTTTTTTACTTGAATTTTAAATAAGAACTTTTCGAACCAAAAGCTTCTGAATCAAAAGTTTTATGAGTTCAAACCTTTTCGATTTGAAATTTTCCGAGTTTAAATTTTTTTATTTCAAACTTTCTGATTTTAAGTTTTTTATTTAAAACTTTTCATGTTGAAACTTTTCGAGTTAAAACTTTCTAATTTGAAACTTTTCGAGTTAAAACTTTCTAATTTGAATTTTTTTTTTTTAGTTTTAAATTTTGAGTTGTAACTTCCTATTTAAAATTTTAAAAGTTTAAATGTTCTAATTTAAATTTTCTATGTTAGAGAGGGAAGAAGGGGTGGGGAAGTGAGTTGGGAAATGAGAAATAGGAGATGAATGGAGAAAATGACACATAACATCTTAAAGAGATGATCTTAAATTTGTTGGTTTGAGGTTAACCTCAAAATAATCATTCCCTTACCATTTGCATTTGCCAGCATGAGTGGGAGTAAAGAGTTTTTTTTTGTGAGAATATCGATTGTTTGATGTGATATGTTTTTGAAGTTACTATATTAATTAATCATACGGATTAATTTAATACTATAGCCTTTTTGGTTGTATTACGAAATTGATAAATTAATGCATGTTTGAATGACTAAATCTTTTTTTCACATTTTGTTTTTCATAAGGGAGATAGCTTCGCAATTATATAAGGTACTTGGGATGTGTTTGCACCAAGATTTGGCACGCATGGAAAGTATCGGTCGAACAAAGTATAAAGAGTTGGATGCACATTCAACAGGTGAGATTTGGAAACCAGAACCGTGGCCGATACGGATTGTGTTGCCGTATCCATGAGATTTGGAAACCAGAACCGTGGTCGATACGGATTGTGTTGTCGTATCCATGGAGGGTTCGGATCGGCCAAGGCATATAAAAGAGTGTTCTAACCATGAGGAAAAGAGATCGACCAACCCAGCACAATTGCAAATCATCTTTTTTACAATTTTTGTTGTTTTTCTAGTTTGTAAGCTTTCCTCTGTAAGTTGACGAGATCAATAAAGAGTCGGGCATCGCCAATTTGTTGATTTTGCCGATTTTGCCTCAGGTTTGGTTTGCTTTGTTTTGTTGCACATCGCCTCTCAAAGCCAATCTATCTTTATCCTCGGATTAGCTTTAATCGGCTAATCTAGTTATCCCCTAATCGGCTTTTAGCCGACTAGAGTTACGCCGATAAGTACTCGTTATCAGCTTTGATTGATTTTACGATTGTTTACCTTGTCAATTTTAGGTCAAGTTGACTAGCACGTTCAAACCCGGTGTTTGTCTGGTGTGTTTGAAGCTAAGAACCCTACCTTAAGTTTTTAGCGCGAACAGGATGGTATCATGCTCTACAAAACTGATTTAGTGGTAAAATGCACTTCATAGGCATCTCGGATTTTCAGTTGGTCTAGTTGTCACCAGTATTTTGTCCCTATTTACTAAATCTGGGCAAAACTGGGCCTGAGCAAAAAAAAAAAAAACCATCGACTCGTCTTGCGTTGATTTTTGCTGCCCAGGACTAGCGTAGGAACATATTATCCCTTTATTACATCTGGGAGGTTTGAGAGCTCCTGAGCACATCCACCTGTCACCCGCTGTTTTTGCGAAAAATTCCTTCCGTTCCTTTAAATTATGGATAGGTCCCTGCAAAATTACGAAAAGGTCCTTTGCGATTTTTTGTGAGGGCAAGAAAAACTTTTCTGAATCGCATTTGGGTCCCTCGCTCGTTACTTTACGAAAAAACCTCCCGTTAAATACAAATTGGGAACGAGCACTTTTCTACTTTTTTGGGATAGTTAAAATGATGTTAGGATAGGCCGCCATTTTTTCAGATTGCAAGTACTTGCTTATCGAGCTCGGACACTGCGATGTCCCGTACTGCGTAGCTTGGGTACTGCGGTAGCTCGTCTACTGTAATTTGGGTGTGTATCCAGTGACCTGTTGTGATAGAAAAGTGCAATAGACGGTACACGTTACTTATAGGTGCTTTTACAGTAAAAATAGGCTACATTTACTGTTTCATTCGAGAAGTGAATATATATATATATATATATATATATATATATATATATATATATATATATATGAAAATGGTTTCATACCCTGGGAGTACATACTCCCACTCTCAATATACTGCTTAAATAATGTTCTTATACCTCTTTATCCTTTTGAGTATACTTTAATACTGATTATAAGATACTCCAAAGCGAGTTCTACAAAAAAAAGTTCACTAAAGTATACAATTTACAGCATAATTTGTTTATACACTTTTTTTACGTATGAAAAGGGTATATAGCAAAAAAAAAGGGTTTCGATGATTTTTTTTAACAAAGTCGTATTGTAGTATCTTAGAATTATTATTGAAGTATACTGAAAGTGATAAAGAAGTATAATACATTCGTTTAAGTGGTATACTGGATGTGGGAGTTCATACTCCCAGGAGTATAATAAAAGCCTTCATATATATATATATATATATATATATATATATATATAGCCAATGGCATTCTTGAAATATGCTATTAAATACATGGCCATTGTCTGAAAACACGTCCTTTAAAATAGAGCACTCCCCTGCACTACAAGAAAAGTGATTATCTGTGATGAAAACGTCGTGACGTTGTTAACTTTTGTCATGGAAAATCTATTTTCTATGACGACATTTTTATTTTCGTCATTAATTGTATCGGTAGCAAGTCGCCCCATGTACTTTTGTGATGAAACATAAATTTTCATCAGAAACCATAATACAAATCGTCATAGAAAATGAATGGTGTTTTTTCGTTGGGAAGCGTCGTTGTTCCTGGTGATTATTTGGCCTCTCTCTTTGAGGTCCTCCCAAGGGTATGAGTCAAGTTGATTACAAGTAAAGGAATGTATCTTTCCTTATGCAGGGGTGATTTCCCTGCGGTTATAATCTCTTACTTCAGCTTATAACGGGACAATAGGTAGAACTACGGGATATATCTGTGGGCTTTGTCGAGTCCCTCTCTCGTCTCGGTCTTCTTGGAGTCCATACGCGTACACACCTGGTTCCTATGTCTCACACACGACCCGTACCCGTAATCGGATGCAAAAATTACCTAATGAAAACTATTTTACACTATCCATGAACGCACGTAGTACCCGGGTAAGTTAGATCGGTTCGGATTCGAAGTGCACGGATCAGCAATACCGATGGAGTGCGTCGAGTTCCGGTACCCAAATAATTCTCGCAATCGGTACCGGATATAATTAGCCCATCCCTACCCTATTTTTGAACTCCTCGGTAGCGCTTCTTACTAGGGGTGCAAGCGGAGCGGATAATTCTGACCAAATCCGATCGTCGTATAAATTGGATCTTATTCGGATAGTGATTTCGGATATCGAGGTTTTTTGGATATCGGATACGGATCAGATAAAATTTTTTGGATTTGAAAATGTATACGAAATAAAAGTATCCGTCGGATTCGAATATATCCGTAATTTTATTCGGATCTATGCGGTTAATTTCACCTTTCGCCCGACTCCTCCATCAGAAGTCTCCACCCCGCTCCCGATTCGGTGCTAGGTCAGCGCCCCACGCCTCCTCCGTTCGCGCCGCACGCCGCCGTCCCAGGCTACCTCGCCCCCACTCCTCCGGGTCCCTCACGACATGAACGCTTAGGCCATACCGATTTCCCATTTCTCTTGTGCGAGGCGGCCTTGATGGGGGCTGGCCCAGCGAGGAGAAGCTCCATGGTGTGAGGAGGGAAATCGGGAAGGTAAGCGGAGGTGGCTCTGGCCGGGAAGGTGATCGGCGGGGCGGCATGGCCAAGATGCTGCGTCCTCAGAAAGCGCGCCAAGGAGTTCTTCACCCTCGCCCGCGCCTTCGAGCGTCAACCACCACTCAGACCAAGTTCTCGTGGTATCACGCTTTCGGCTCCTTCTCGCTCTTCCCGATCGACATAGGGTTTCGGATCCGACACCCCTCTTCTAGGGCCTCCTTCTACCGGCGAATCCAGGTCCTTTTTGATACTATGGATTGTAGAGATTTCATGATGAGGTGTTAGTGGAACAAATCCAATTTGTTTAGTGGAACAAATCCAATTTGTTTAGTAGAACAAATCCAATTTGTTCGGAATTACGTAATCCAATAACTTCGTGGCCCGTCTTGATGTAATTCAGTTAGTTTTGACTTATTGGATATCTTGCAAATAGGGCATTTCTTTGAGATGTAGTGTCGTTATGCTGCATTTTCGCTTCATTGCCATTGTTGATTTTGTTTTGCTAGCAATTAGGCTACTGTTTTAGATAAGTGCCGGGAGTCTATTGGTTTTGTTGGTTTGCCAGTGCCATGCTAATTAGTGTAGTATTCCTTTGCTATTTCTAGCCTCGAAAATGTCGAGAAGTATTAAGATAGCCTTGGAGAAATTCATTCACAGAATAGCAGTCACATTGTAAATTTTATAAGGTAGCTCAATATATTGTTTACAAAGCTGTATTTGTTTTATTCTTGCGGAACCTCAACCAATTATTTGGGAGTACTACAGAAAGGAATTGGATCTAAAGTGGTGGATATGTACAAAAGCCTTATGAAAGTAAGCATCCTTATGCTTCAAACTTAATTTGCATTTCTATAAACAAGTGTTACTAAATGAAACAATGTTTATTTTTGGTATCATTGAGGATATTTGCATTCTGTCTTAATTCTCAGTGGAAACAAATATGCCTCGGCAATGTTGCAATTGTTTGAGTGATCGGGAACACTGGTATGAACTATGTAAGCTTTGTAGTTAGCCTTTGCCTTTGTTTTCATTTTGAGTTCATTTTCACTATTTTTTTGTGTCCAACCAATATATTTTAAGCCAATGGTGCGCCTAATTGGAGGATAATTTAGTGACCCCTAATTCAACAAGGGCCAATGGGTGCATATGGAAGATGAGTAGTGGGGATTTATTCTTTGGGACCACTTTGTATGTCTGATTTTGTGCATATTTAAAAACAATATACTTTCTTGATTTACAAATTATTTTCGAACTCTAAATTC
The DNA here is from genome assembly GCA_036346355.1 of Rhipidocladum racemiflorum. NCBI lineage: Eukaryota > Viridiplantae > Streptophyta > Magnoliopsida > Poales > Poaceae > Rhipidocladum > Rhipidocladum racemiflorum. The sequence continues at coordinate 4,463,177 of CM070590.1, read as the reverse complement.
CAATGTGCTTGTTGAACAGAATCTTTGAACATGTATAAGTTCGCAATTACCACTATACCAGGTTATTTATCTCTCGAAATGGCTTGTAGGCCCAAATGGATGTTGATGATGCTCTTCTGTGGTATTGTATGCGTCCAAATTGGCCTACGTCTTCACCTATGATAGTATATATGGCAGCACGGGCTCTCCTTCCTCGTTAATATTTGAGCAATGTGTGCATCAGCTAATTGATTCATTATTCTGCGGATACAAGCGCTACTATGTTAGCTTATGGCCAGGTGCAATTTTTTAGTATGATGAAATTATCTTGTTTTTAGATGATTATTATGCTCTGTGACTTAGCTGTTTTTCTGTACCAACTCTAGACCTGGTTAGGTAAGACATATGCGATGGGTACCAATTATAGTGGTGAAGTTAACCAGGGAGGAATAATTTCCCAGATTATGGAAACAATATCGAGAAAAGTTGATGCCATGAAGGATGATATAGAGTTGTTAATTAGGTGGTATCCTTCATTGAGTCTGGCCAGATACTTAGCAGTCATTTTTCTTCTATTGGTTCCAATTGCCATTGTGCTCGTTACCATTTCGTGGTGTGTTGATGCACATTTTGAGGATATATTCAAGGAGGGCGTCTTTGATTTGCTTGATGCAAGTCATTCCGCTTATAGTTGTGTTTAGTTGTTCATGTGAAATAGGTATGTCAATTTTTGTCGATATTAATTAGTACTTCTAAAAGTCCACAACTAAGCATAGGTATGTCAATTTTGTCATTACATTTACTATTATTGTCATGTTGAAGTTTTTGATATGTTCCACGCTTTTTCTTTCCTAAGTGTTTGTCCTTTGAGTACCTTACATTTGTGCTTACAAAATTGCTTTCTTGAATCCATGCATATTGATTACAATTATGTCATAACTAAATGTGTACGCTTGCAGGTTTCTTATGTAGCCTCATAGCTCAGTACTTGACCACCTATCATTAACCATAACCATACCCATACATGTAAGTAGACCCATTGAATTCGACATACAAAAGTTAATCCATTTCTTGATGTGTTTTTTATGAAATTTTCTGAATGTGAATTTAGTTATTTTTCAAGTAACCGCCAGGAGGTGTACCTTTGTTGTGTCTGCTCCATTTGGATGAAAGTTTTATTTGTATAAGCCTTTTATTCCCCTTATCAGGTATTGATTCTGTTATATTCTATATCTTAGGTGGAGATGGAAGCTATGATGGAGCCTAATGCAGAGGGTCATCCAACAATGTCTACTCATGTGATTGTTGACAAGGTTCTATCTCAAAGCGTGCCACAAGCAAATTCTGAAGAATGTTGGATTACATTCAACCACTTGAACTCCGCAAATGGCTCCAAAGAACAAAGCTCTTGAGGACTTTGTGGATCTGCTTTCAAAACTTGATATTAAGCTTCAATTGGTTTAGGTAACATGGTCAAACTTTGTGACTTGTGGATCTGTTTTCAAAACTTGATATTAGCTTCAATTGGTTTAGGTAACATGGTCAAACTTTGTGACACGTGGATCTGCTTTTCAAAACTTGATATTAGCTTGAAGTGGTGGTACTAGCTTGAAGTGGTACTAGTTAGATCTCTAGTACTAGCTTAAAGTGGTGGTTTAAATCTTGTGAATAAAGTTTGTGACCTGTGTAATGTATTGATCGGTCTCCTGAAAATATTATGTGATGTGGTAAAAATGGGTCATATGTAGGTGATAGAAGTGTTAAATGACGAAACTTCATGTCGATGCTATATCTATGTATGATGAAATTATTCATCATAGAAAATGGCAGATCCTTACTTCCATGACGAAAAGTCACGTCCACGTGACAATCATCGATGACAAAACATTTGCGTCACAACCGTGCCACATCACCTCACACCTGGTGATGACATGGCATTGACTGTTCAATGATGAAAATGCATGTCCATGTGGCACTCATCGTGACGTGAAACATTTGCGTCACAAGACGCTGCCATGTCACCTCACACCCTGGTGATGGCGTTGGCGGGGTGTTCCATGGCGAAATGAGCGACATTTTGGATACAATTAATGATGGTTATATTCGTCATAGAAGTGCCTCTTCGCTGACACAAATGTAATCGTCACAAAAAAGTTGATTTTTATAGCGAAAATAGCATAATTTGTCATTGAATTCTTTCTATGACGCACTTTCTATGACAAGTTGAATTTTGTCATAAAGTCGTCATAAAAAATCTACAATGACGATTTCGGGACTAATGATGACGAGTTTGGACCGTCATTAAAAATCACTTTTCTTATAGTGCTGGTCTTTTCAACCCACTGGTTAGACAGACAGGCTCACAGGCAGGCATACTGCACACACGCACTTGTGAATTGCGATCACCTTTCGATTGTGCTTCGTAATTCATCAGAAACCCGCCTGCAACTCATCATCATGGGGAACTGCCTAGTGGTTCAGGACAGGAAGGAGATCAAGATCATGAGAATGGACGGCGAGATCCTCGAGCTGCCGTCCCCCCTGAAGGTCCACGAGGCCCTCGCCGAGTTCCCGCCGGGCCACGGCAACTCCGACGCGCTCCCGGCGCAGCAGCACCTCGACCCGGCGGCCGACATGGCCGTCGGGCGGCTCTACCACCTGCTCCCGGTGAAGGCGCCGGCCGTCGCCGACCCGGGCGTCGTCAGGGTGAAGCTGGTCATCGGCAAGCAGGAGCTGAAGAAGATGCTCAGCAAGGAGGCCATCTCTTTGGGCGACATGGTGTCCCTCATGCGAAGAGCAGCAAGCGACAGTGAGCGTGAGCAGGAGCGTTGCAGAGGATGGCAGCCTGCCTTGGAGAGCATACCAGAAGGCAGCGATGATCTCTAGCACACAAGATGTTGTTTTTTTTGGAGTAAGTGTAAGAAATAGCATGTATGTACTATAGTGCATATGCATGTGAATACAGAGATAGATATGGCACGTACGTATAGGAGTTTTGAGATATAAGGATTCTCTTTATCTTTTCTTGTTGGTCACATGATTGTAAACAGAGAGGTGTTTCTATGCTTTTCCTTCTAATACAAGTTGCACAAATCTTGAAGTAAACGAAGGGGTAAGTAATCCTCATCTACCCTTTATTTATGCTTTAATATTTTTGCAACTTTAGAAAGGAAGAGCATAGAAGCACCTCTCTTGTAAACAAGAGGTAAAGATGATCTTGGGAATTAATCAATTAAGCATGCCGTTGTACAGTTCTCTCCGTCCAAGTTTATAAGGTATATTTTTAATGACCTTGTCCATAAATATATAGTGTATTTCATATTCTAATATTTAAATATCCATCTTTACTTTAAATTCTCTACACGGAATTATAGTGTTTAGTGATAATAATTAGAGGTGATTATGTTATTTTAAATATCTTCTTAGAGTATATGTCAAGAAGAAATAAACCTTATAAATTTGGATACTATATAGTGCCGTACTGTGTTCTCACCACCAAACCAGCTTTATATTTATCAGCAAGAACATCAAAAGGAATTTGGATATTTGCGTGTTTTGTTTATCTTTGTCGATCATAATCTTTCTGTTAATCTTACTTTTGTTTTTTTAATATACTTCTACTGTGCTTTATTCTCTGTATAATCTAGTCTTGGATAGAAAAAAGAGAGTAGACATAATAATCTTATTTGCATATGACTAAGCAGTGCAAGCAGCTCCCGGCTTCGAGACTAACTAGCCAGAATGTGCGGCGCACGCCGCACCGTGTAAAATTTACTCTATTTTTTCTTTAAAAAACTGCAGGAGAAACTAAACATATTTTTTTCGGAGCGAGCTTAACACTATACGTTCACCGGTGAATAATACATTTTCCGAAAAATATTATATATCGAGTTACAAAAAAAAATCTAGAGATAGAGCTGCACACATATTTCTATTGACGAAAACATTTTTTTTCCGGAAAAATGGAGAAAGGACCTGGACATAAAGACCGGGGACCTGTTTGTTATATTTTTGGACCTAATCGCTATTACAAAAAATTAGAAAAGAGTTCGTTCGAGATTCGTATTTAACGGGGGGTTTTCCGTAAATTAACGAACCAGGGACCTAAACGCAATTTGCAAACATTTTTCTTGTACTCACAAAAAATCGCAAAGGACCTCTTTGTAATTTACAGGAACCTATCCGTAATTTAGAGAAAAGGGAGGGACCTTTTTGCAAAATGTCATGGGGGTGAGGTGGATGCCTTGAGAGGGCTCCAAATCTTCCCCATATAATAGAGTAGATATTTTCTTGTACTCACAAAAAATCGCAAAGGACCTCTTTGTAATTTACAGGAACCTATCCGTAATTTAGAGAAAAGGGAGGGACCTTTTTGCAAAATGTCATGGGGGTCAGGTGGATGCCTTGAGAGGGCTCCAAATCTTCCCCATATAATAGAGTAGATATTTGCTTGTGTGTGCATGTTGTGTTGTACTCGTGTGTGTGTCACAACCTGAACTCTGCTAGTTGCTAATTGAAAGTTACAACAAGTTTAGGCCAGAGAGTGTGTTAGAAATAAAGGCACATTTAGGTTTAATTTAATCCAAAAGTAAATCATGAACAACATGTGATTGATGATCGGTAACAAATAACAGGAGCGTACCCTAGATGCATATGGTAGAAGACTACACATATATCTATCTAATATGATCACAACCAGTAGATTGAAAATAAACAGTAGAAACATTGTAGCCAAAGACGCATCTTGTGGTATGCAGATGAAGCGATGAAGCGTTGTAGCGCTTGCCGAGGACGGAAGCGCGCCGAGCAGCGCGATGACGGCAGCAGCGCTTAACGCAGCGAGGAAGACGAGCCGTGGCGGTGGCGATGGAAGCGCGCCAAGCGCTTCCCAAAAACCTGATTCGCCCTCTCCCGGTGCAAGAACGCGAGGACGGACGGTTTGAGACTCGCTTTCCGTTCATTTGGTACGCACGGCGTCTGGGGCGAAGCGAACTAGATGGCGGCGCAGCGAGAGAAAAATAGCAAAAGCCTAGACGTGGTGTGTGTCGTGCTCTTCCGAAAGCGGCAGCGCAGAGATATAAAGGAATAGCACAGTAATACCAGAATCGAACACGACTCGAAGACGTGCCACGATCGGAGTCTATTACGGAGTCGGTTACGGTTTCCTTATCCCTTCTGCAACTGTGATGATCCCGAGTAGCAAAAGGAGGCTACGCCTACGCAAAGCCCTGGACCGGATTTCGGCAGACCATTCACGCAGGTCAAGACGCCGCGCCGCCGCTTCGCCGCCGCCTCGCCCGAGCCCGAGCCCGGCCCGTCCAGGCGAGGCGAGGCGAGTGCGCGCGTGTGTATTCTTTCTCCCTTTCTCCACATGGTTCTACCATGGTGGAGCACACTCCACTATTTAAACTAGTGTTCACCACTTTAGGCTAGCAATGTGGTACTATTGCTAGTGCACATGCCTCTTCATGAGGTGGGCCTTTGAGATTTTCTAGGATTTATTGTCTCAATTAAATGGGCTTGGCCCAAATAATCCAACAATCCCCCACCAGATCTCAAAGTCCCACTGACAGTTTTGCCTATTCCAAAACTGTTGATATACCAGCGTTTCGGTGACAATGGACTATGCCTTGAATTGCACCTAGGACTCCAAATTACACTCAGCCACAACTTGAACAATGGACTAAGCCTTGAATTGCAAGTTTTGTGCGACTGAGTTTCATTTAGAGCCTTAGCTGATACTAGGCTGCCAATAGGCTACCCCTCGGGTGGAGCATATAAGTCGTACTCCATGGTCTCTTCATGAGATTATTAGAGATTACCCAAGTCTCATAGACTGCGACTTTCAACAATCAATCTCATATAGGTGTGTTCTTTCAAGATGCTCTGTAGGATGACATCTTCGCTAAATAAAGCCAACAGAACACATTAAGGCAAAAGCCAACCTGCCATACAGATTTCGAGAGTATTGCATCTTCACTTGGAACTAGTTAGAAAATTACTCTCCTCCAGTTAACCAGTAGCTTGTTTTTCCCAGGTCCTAATTCACGGGATCTCCGATCACATAGGTTGGGTTACCGCTATGGTATAACTCACATGGGTCTCATGCCTAGTTCCTTTGATGCGTTATCTATCACATTCCGTGATAGCCCTTTAGTGAAGGGATCTGCCAGGTTTTTAGCTGTTTGGATATAATCCAATGCTATCACTCCGGAGTTTTTCAATTTCCTGACAGACTTCAGACGTCTTTTCACATGTCTTGAGGATTTCAGGTTATCTTTAGAACTGTTCACTTTAACAATAACTGTTTGATTGTCACAGTTCATAAGAATGGCCGGTATTGGTTTTTCAACCACCGGAAGATCCATCAAGAGTTCACGTAGCCATTCTGCCTCAACAGTGGCTGTATCCAATGCAGTCAATTCTGCCTCCATAGTTGACCGTGTCAAAATAGTCTGTTTGCAAGACCTCCACGACACAAAGACTTCACCAAGTGAAAACACATATCCACCGGTGGCCTTAATCTCATCAAAGATCGAGATCCAATTTGAATCACTATAACCCTCTAGTCTTGAAGGGTACCGGTATAGTGTATTCCATAATTCTTGTACCCACCAAGTAATGCATAACTCTTTCAAGTGCACGCCAATGATCATCTCGGGTTAGAAGTAAATCGCTCAATTTGCTTACAAAGAAATGAGATATCAGGCCTTGTTGCGCTAGCCAAATACATGAGAGATCCAATGATCTGAGAGTATTTCATTTGATCTCTAGCAATTCTCTTGTTTTTCCGAAGAATCACACTTGGATCATAAGGTGTTGGAGAAGGCTTGCTATCCGAATAGCCAAACCGACTCAAAACCTTTTCCACATAATGGGATTGAGAAAGACTAATCCCATCTTCACCTTTGACTAACTTGATGTTCAAGATCACGTCAGCCTCTCCGAGATCTTTCATATCAAAATTTCCAGACAGGAAAGACTTGACCTCATTGATCACATCAAGATTTGTTCCAAAGATCAAAATGTCATCCACATACAGGCACATAATAACTCCCTCACCCCCACCATGGCGATAATACACACACTTGTCGGCTTCACATAAATAAGCCACTTATGTCAATGTTCTATCGAACTTCTCATGCCATTGTTTAGGTGCTTGTTTAAGGCCATAAAGAGATTTGATAACTTACACACCTTGCTCTCATGTCCGGGTAGCACAAATCCATCCTGGCTGATCCATGTAGATCTCCTCATCTAGCTCTCCATTAAGAAAAGCTGTCTTCACGTCCATTTGATGGACAATGAGACCATGAGAGGCGAGCCAAGGATAAAAGTACCCGGATGGTTGTGATCCTAGCAACAGTGAATAAGTATCAAAATAATCCTCTCCTTCCTTTGCGTATAACCCTTAGCCACAAGTCTAGCCTTGTACTTTTCAATAGTACCATCAGGCCTTAGTTTCTTTTTGAACACCCACTTACATTACGTGTTTGCAACCATAAGGCGATTCTGTGAGCTCCCAAGTTACATTAGACAGAATAGAATCCATCTCACTACTGATTGCCTCCTTCCAAGAGTCTGCATCGAAGATGCATAAGCTTCAAATAGAGGTGGGAGTATCATCCACAAGGTACACAAGTGAAATCATTACCAAAGGATTTAACCATCCTTTGTCTCTTGCTCCTCCTAGGAGCCTCACCATCATCCTCCTCAGGATTTTGCTCGGAGTATCTGCTCGTAATCCTCAGTTTGTGCAATAGGTTCGGGAATTATCTCAGTGTTTTGACTAGAAACGCTATGCAAATCTTTCATGGGAAATATGCCCTCAAAGAAGGTGACATCTCTGGATTCCATGATTGTACCGACGATCATGTCAGATACCTCAGACTTCACTACTAAAAATCTATAGGCAATGCTCCGATGAGCGTATCCCAGAAAGACACAATCCACTGTCTTAGGTCCAAGTTTGCGCTTTTTAGTTATGGGCACATTGACTTTCGCCAAGCAACCCCACGTGCGCAAGTATGAAAGTGATGGTTTTCTCCCTTCCCATTCTTCATATGGGGTTTTCTTCTTATTCTTAGAAGGAACTTCATTCAAAACGTGACAGGAAGTTAACAGGGCCTCCCCCCACCATTCCTTAGATAGACCCGCAGTATCCAACATGGCATTGACCAAATCAGTCAGAGTGCGGTTCTTTCTTTCGGCAACCCCATTAGATTGGGGCGAATAGGGAGGTGTCCTCTCATGAATAATTCCATGTTCCTTACAGAATAAGTCGAACTCAGTAGAGAAGTACTCACCGCCACGATCTGACCTAAGCCTTTTGATTTTTCTTTCTAATTGATTTTCAACTTCAGCCTTATAGACTTTGAAGTAGTCTAAAGCATCATCTTTAGTTTTCAACAGATAAACATAGCAGTATCTAGATGCATCATCAATCAGAGTCATGAAATATCTTTTTCCTCCTTTAGTCAACACACCATTCATCTCACAAAGATCTGAATGTATGAGTTATAATGTTGCCAAGTTTCTCTCCTCCGCTGCCTTGTGAGGTTTGCGAGGTTGCTTTGATTGCACACAACTTTGGCACTTAGAACCTTTGACAGTAGGAATTTTTGGAATTAAATTCATACTAGCGAGCCGAGTCATACAAACAAAGTTTAAATGACGTAACCGTGAGTGCCAAATATCGGCTTCACCTCCATTGGAAATATCACAAATATGGTTCACAACTTTATTGCAAAAATCAGAAAGGGAAAAGCGGAACAAGCCTCCGCATTCATAGCCTTTACCAATAAAAAGTCCATGCTTAGACACGACTATTTTATTAGACTCAAACACCACTTTGAACCCTTCTTTACATAGAAGGGAGCCGCTGACCAGATTTTTATTTATTGAGGGGACATGCTGCACGTTCTTTAGCTGCACGATCTTTCCCGAAGTAAACTTCAGATCTACCGTGCCAACACCAAGAACAGAAGCATTCGAGCTGTTTCCCATCAACACGGAGCAATCCCGCACGACCTGGTAAGAAGAGAACAAAGAGAGATCAGCACACACATGAATATTAGCTCCAGTATCAATCCACCAATCGGTGGTCTGATTTACTGAAAGAACAATAGGTACGTTACCATACCCAGAAGTTCCTCCTCCAGCATTGCCAATGGTCACGCTGATGACTTTGAGTTCGTCCTTGCTCACCCTTCATGCCCTTGTGATTTGGACCTTTGTTTGGCCCAGTGTCCAATCTCACCGCAAACAAAGCAGGCTTCTCATCTTTGTTCATTGACTTCTTCTTCTTGAAATTAGTGGTTTGTTTGGCTTTATTTTTTCCTTTGTTCTTGCCATGTGAGAAGCTGTTGCACCACATTAGCGCTAGATCGCCCCTCGTTCCTTTCACAGTGCATCCTTAGCTCGAGCTTTCTCCTCAACATCTAGAGACGCAATGAGATTCTCAACAGAAATCTCTTGTCTCTTATGTTTCGTAGATGTGGCAAAATTCCTCCATGAAGGAGGTAATTTGGCAATAATGCTGACCACAAACCTGTCAGGCAACTGGATTTTGAGAAGTTCGAGTTCCATAGCGAGAACCTGTATCTCATGAGCCTGCTCAACTACAGAACGGTTATCCACCATCTTGTAGTCATGATATTGCTCCATGACATACAGTTCACCGCCAGCATCGGAAGCACCGAACTTAGCATTCAAAGCATCCCATAGTTCCTTCGCCTCTTTAATGTGCATATACACATCGCACAGACGATCGGCAAGAACACTAAGAACGGCTCCTACAAAGAGTGTGTTGGCATCCCGATATGCCTTCTCCTTTTTAGGAGTTGGTTCCATATCCTCTGGTTTGCCGTTCGACACCCAGAACACATTCATAGCTGTAAGCCACAAGGTGATCCTTGTCTGCCATCTTTTGAAGTGCACACCGATGAATTTTTTCGACCTCAGTGCCTCGGCAAAGCCAGCCATTGATAAACCTAAGCGCCTATAATCAGGTTTTTGGATTGTTAGAAATAAAGGCACATTTAGGTTTAATTTAATCCAAAAGTAAATCATGAACAACATGTGATTGATGATCGGTAACAAATAACAGGAGCGTACCCTAGATGCATATGGTAGAAGACTACACATATATCTATCTAATATGATCACAACCAGTAGATTGAAAATAAACAGTAGAAACATTGTAGCCAAGACGCATCGCTCGTGGTGCAGATGAAGCGATGACGCGTTGTAGCGCCGCATGCCGAGGACGGAAGCGCGCCGCAGACGAGCGTGATGACGAGCAGCAGCGCCAGAACGACGAGGAAGACGAGCCGTGACGGTGACGTGGAAGCAGTCGTGCCAAGCGCTTCCCAAAAACCTGATTCGTCCTCTCCCAGTGCAAGAACGCGAGGACGGACGGTTTCGGAGACCTGCTTTTCCGTTCGCTGGCGTACGGGACGGGGCAGACTAGATGGCGGCGCAGCGAGAGGAAAATAGCAAAAGCCTAGACGTGGTGTGTGTCGTGCTCTTCCGGGCGGCAGCGGCGCAGTATATAAAGGAATAGCCTGGTAACAGTCCGTAACCGAACACGACTCGAAGACGTGCCACGATCGGAGTCTATTACGGAGTCGGTTACGGTTTCCTTATCCCTTCTGCAACCGTGACGATCCCGAGTAGCAAAAGAATAAACTGCAAAAGGAGGCTGCGCCTACGCAAAGCCCTGGACCGGATTTCGGCGGACCATTCACGCAGGTGCCGACGCCGCGCGCCACGCCGCGCCTTCGCCCCGGGCGAGGCGAGGCGAGCGCGCGCGTGTGTATTCTTTCTCCCTTTCTCCACATGGTTCTACCATGGTGGAGCACACTCCACTATTTAAACTAGTGTTCACCACTTTAGGCTAGCAATGTGGTACTATTGCTAGTGCACATGCCTCTTCATGAGGTGGGCCTTTGAGATTTTCTAGGATTTATTGTCTCAATTAAATGGGCTTGGCCCAAATAATCCAACAGAGTGCACTGCAATTTGTTTGATCGAAAAAAATACAAATGAAAATTATGAAGGAAATGTTTTTATTTTAGAAAAAAAAAGTACCGTGAATAAGAAACGTGGACACTGCAATCAAAGCAGCTTAAAAACTTGGGTTTTGATAAGTTTCACCCGGATGTTTTCTTTAGTAACTATCATCCAAATTCTAGGCCATTGGATTTGCTTTCAGATCAATGCACACCCCCCTGAATTAGAGGTGGGTTGATCATACGGATGTATGTTTTGATCGTACGGTTCAAAGTTTGGATGATTTTTAGGACAAAAACATCCTGATGATGCCTGTACACTCCCTAAAAACTTTATGCAATTCTAATGCGGTTTCACTTGGATGAAAGAGAGAACTTGTTTCCTTACTTATCAATCATCTTTTTAAACACTAGTTAAATGCATGTGTTTTGCTGCAGATAAAAAACATATTACATAGTACATCAAGTCATCTTTATCGAGCTCAGCATGCTCCATGATATCAACTACAAGGGGCGGTCCTGGAGGGATCCGCGGATGGAATGTAGACGAAGGGCGAGCAATCGAGATGCAAGAACAAAAAGGGGAAAGAAAAACATACACAGCGAAGGAGATGATGACAGATTTGGATACCAGAGGATTACGATTTCCCTCACCGGAGACAACGACGACAGGGCGCAACCCAAGGAGGCGGGCAAGGGCACGTGGCAGACCGGCGAGGCGACGAGCGAACCGATGCAGGGAGAGGGAGGGGCGTGGACAGAGCGAGAGAGGCCGGTGGGGCTAACGGGCCGGTGGGCGTAGCACACGAGGAGGGCTGGAGAATGGGCGATGCGGCGGCGAACGGGAAGGGAGGGGAGAAATGGTGCGCGGCCTCAAGGGCTCCGCGATCCCCAATCCCATGATGCTTGAAGGGCCGGCGGCTGAACACGCGGCGAGGCAACTGGAATCCAACCGCTGAGATCGAGCACCCGGGGAAGGAGGACCCGCGCGCAAATACGCGAGGCAACGGGGCTCCCTCCGCAGAAAACGCCGACGTGGCACCCGCGAGGAAGCGCATTTGTGTTCGCTTATAGGATAGTTAATATGCCGTCACGCTTGGCCGAGCTCCGCTCAAGCAATACGCCTCTGAAGTCGTGCTCGGTCTACACCACGCCATCAGCTCTGTAGCCACGCCTATTAATCGAGTTTCTTTGTGATTTGAATGGTGCCCTATTTCTGTTAGAGAAATTAATGCAAATTATGTTAAGAAATTAATAAAATTGTAACTTAGTCCAAAAAAAAGTATGATCCAATCCGAAGCATGGACGCTCCGCCCTGTATTCAGCGATACAATCACGGCGAGGTACATCATCAAGAATTAATTAACCTACATCATGATTGCTACGATGGAGTGCTGGTTCTTTTAATTACCCCGGCAGGAAGCAAATTTATGCCATTGCACCATTTGTCCCCTGATCTCCCCATTGAGCTAAGCTTAGCTTTACACTGCGTATCACGGGGAGGGACGCACACGTTTCCATCCTACGAACGGGAATATCTATCTATCCTCATCTAGCCATCCAGGTCTGTCATGTCGGCATTTGCATGCATGCCGAGAAGCAGGGGCGGAAGTACATATGTTTACCCGGTGTCACAAAAAAATGCTCACAAAAAAAAAATTTAGTGTATGTTAGTTTATATATATAAAAAATTATTGTATGTTAGTCTATATATATGATATATGTGAACCCCTTTGATCTAAATCTTGTGACACCGGGAGGCAAATAACAAGCAAATGGTAAGAATAATAAGTTATTATCATATATATGATGAAGTGGTGAACCCCGGTAATTTTTTCTCTAGTTCCGCCCCTACCGAGAAGGCGACGACGCGACGATGTTCTAGAAAATTTGAGTGACAGGTTACCTCATAATAAAACTAGCTGTTGAATAACGTTCACTGGAATCTGTGTGTCATCGCACGGATCTAGCCAAGAAACCTCTTCTTTCTATCTCCTATGTCGACAAAAATTTTAATGTAAAAAATTTTAGTGTCAAAGTATATAGACGGCGAATATTATATTATTATACATGCCCAAAGTCTGAAAGCAACTTCCATTCGATCTCTCTCTTTTTCGTGAGAGATGCAAAATGCAGTTCCTTATTTGCCATAAAAATATTTACTTCATCCTTTGTACATGACTTATTGTGCCACTAACAATAAGAGATTTTACAAGTAAATAAGGAATCAACCATCTATGTTTTTGTTGGCTAGCTACGCGAAATATCTTTGCTATCACTAATGAGAAAGGTCGACGACGTGTTATCTTGATACGGGCTGAGAAGAAGAGCCGATTGGAGGGCCAGTTCTGAAATCGGCCCGCGAGCGAATGTTGGCCTTGAGGCCCAAATAGGGATGTAAGCCTGAAAGACCGGGACTGCTGGGGTTATCCAGAATTTTTTATTTAATATTTATTTTAATCTTTTTTTTCGAAAATAATCAATAGAATTTTTTTTTTGCGAAAATAGGCTTCCGTTGTCTAGATATGGGGAGGCTACCCCTACCCCTCTATTTATGGTGTTCTAGGATTAATTCTCACCCTTAGATGTGCTGCTTCAATCCTAAGTTAATTTTCAATAGCCAGGATTTGATCCCACACTTTCACTTAGACTAACCCGAACCCACTAATAAATGGGTTTTAACCAACTAGCTAACTTGATCGCTACTCCAACTCTAAAAATCAATAACCCAATGGTTTTCTAGACCCAGTAACTTCAAGCCAGCATCCACAAGGTTCCTTGTCTCCTTGGACTGCACTCATTTCATCTCCGGTCATCCTCCGGCCAACTTGAACCTCCAGTCATCCCGTGCCTAGTTCCAGCCATCCTCTGCCTCACTACGACCACCAAACGAAGCCCTGCATCCACAAAGACAAAAAAAAAAAACCTTCTTAGTTCCACCACGAACCCAGTGCACCAATTCAATCATGAATCAGGGTTAGTAAACAGACCAAAACACTTCAAACGAGTGCAAATGCTTTGTATACAATACAACATAACCCTTTACGATTTTCTATACTTTTTTATGTTGCTCAAATTAAAAACTTTCCAACATGAAAAATATGCGTCTCGAAATTCTCTACAACTTTCATGTAGAATACATAATTTTTCAAGTAAGGGAAGACCTCCAAAAACATGAATTATTGCAAGCTGTCAAATTTGATTCGCCGTAAACGTGAAAACTTCCCAATTTTTTATGTTGCTCAAATTAAAAACTTGTCAACATAACAAAGATGTGTCTTGAAATTCTTTACAACTTTCATGTAGAACATATAATTTTTTGAGCACAGAAAAACCTCCAAAAATGTGAATTACTGCAAGCTGTCAAAGAGGTCCGGCGCAAACGGAAAAAGAAGGTCCGACGCAAATGTGAAAACCTTTGTTTGCAATACCCCTTGGTCCAGCGCAAACGTGAAACCCTCTGTTTGCAACACCACTTGGTCCGGCGCAAACGCAAAATCAATTACCCTTGGTCAGACGCAAATGCAAGTCATTTCTAGCCCGGTCCGACGCAAATGTGAAACTCTCTATTTCAAAAACTCCATTGGTCCAGCGCAAACACTTCACGCCGGCACAAATCGAAATGCTTCCAATTTAAAATCTATTTCAAATCCAAACTCAAATATGAGCAAATCTAACTCAAATAAAGTCAAATACTCATCACAAACATGGATGGAGCTCCACATGGTCCTTCAGCAGTGCGTGGGGGCTGCTGCACCATTGTGTAGACGAGCAGAAAGATAATTCCCAGTAAGTCAGCTGATACCTCAACTCAAATCAAGTTCATGAAACTTTTAAAATGGGGAAGGTACATGCTCTCCAATCATCTATCATACGTAGGGGTGCTCTCACACGTACCGTAAGTGAATCTCCAATATTTGGAAGTTTCCAACGGAAGGAATGACCGAATCCTCATGTCATGCATGCATACATCGATCTTACCTAGTTAATTTTCAGCTCCTACCATGTTCCTTGAAATAGTACTCAACCGCAAAACTAATCAGAGAACTACTAATCAAATCTGACCAGCACCACTGAATTCTACGATTGATAGGAGCTTGCTGAACGAACAACTTCAAATCATGCGTGATATTTCAACTACTATGCCAACTTTTAAGCATGCATCCAAACTTGCTATTTGAATATTATTCTGGGATTGGAATAGGTATATTTTTCCCCCTGCTAGTAGCTAGGTTCATGCATCACCCAATCCAATCATATAAATTGTCTTCTGTAATACCTTGGGAACATTTTTTTTTGCCCATCGTTGCCATGAAATATAATACCCTAATTCGTTAATGTGAAATCCTATATGGTTCATATGACTAAAGTGAGTTATAGTAGTATATAATGTCTGTTAGGTCCAAACATAATACCTCCGAGTTAACCCTTTTACACGAAGCGATAACAAAAGTGTAAGCAGAGTGCTATGTGTGTGCGGGTCCATCCCATGGGTGGGTTGAACATTAAGCGAAATTTGAGCAAGGGTATTACGGATGATATTAGAGCACCAACATTCGCTACAGGGGCACGAGTATATGACGCACGGTGCGTGTGGGCCCGAAGTGGGGTGAGTGTAATACCCCGGTTTGTTAATGTGAAGCCCCATGTGTCCCATATGGAGCAGTCACTACTACATAAAGGATTATATTAGACTCCTTATCATAGACGGTTTTCAAAAATCGTCTATGTTGAATCTAATCATAGACAGTTTTTAAAGAGTCGTCTGTGATGAGTAGTGTTTTATTCAAAAACCGTCTATGATGTGCATTGCTATAATCACAGGCGGTTTTTAACTAGAATTGTCTGTGATATAAATGCACATCACAGACGGTTTTATTCAAAAACCGTCTATGATGTGCATTGCTATAATCACAGGCGGTTTTTAACTAGAATTGTCTGTGATATAAATGCACATCACAGACGGTTTTAGCTAAAAATCGTCTGTGATGTGCAATACCATCATCACAGACGATATTTGGTTTGAACTGTCTGTGATATAAATGCACATCACAGACGATTTTAACCAAAAATCGTTTATGATCTCACCCTTATAAGCCCCATCCTCACCCGATTGCTCAGGTACACTAAGTTCAAACCCCCCCAAACCCTAGGCAAATTCCTCCCTCCGGCGACACCCTCCCCCTCACCGGCCCTCTCCCCCTCGCCGGCCTCCTCCCCCTCTCCCAAACTCTAGTCTCCCATATGCCTCATCTCTCCCAAACCCTAGCCCCGTCATCGGCGACCTCCTCCCCCCGGCGTCCTCCCTCTCGGTTCCTCCACCTCGGCGTCCTCCTCCTCTTTGGTTAGGTTTTTTTTATCATGCTTTGTTGGTTTTCAATCGGTTAGGGTTTTGATCTCTTTTGTGTGTGCCTATGTGTGTTCTTTAGCTTGTAGCGCTCAAGAACGAAGAGATGTATAACAAGCACTCGGTAAACTTCGATACGTGGATGAACATCCACCTTCGGGAGGTTATATGAACCTCAAAGGTGAAATCCTACGCCCCCCCTACATTCATCTTGTGATGTATTTCATTTTAGTAAGCGCAAATTAGTTAATAGCATTGTTTGGTTTTGGGGAAAATATTATGCCTGTCTATTGTGGAATTGATGTGGTGTTGTGCAATTTAGCTAAGTCTATACATTGCCATGACTTGGATGCTATAAATTTGAATTTACCATGAGTTGGATGCTCTAAATTTTGTCTAAGTCTCCAAATTTGAAGCATCTAAGTCATGGTAAATTTGGATACTTAGCCAAAATTTGAAGCATCCAATTCATAGCAAATTTGTAAATCTGATGATGTACCATATGTTTATTAGTGCTAAACTAGTGTGTGCTTTATGCATATCACAGACGATTCTTGATCAGAATCGTCTATGATAACAGATTATCATAGACGGTTCGTAGGTAGAATCGTGAGGGCTAAAAAAAAAGGCTTAATAGTGTAAAATGAAAGGGGGTCACATTCCAGCTCCTCTTCACCATTAAAAAGGCTGTATGCTTTGTTGTTGGTGAAATGGCGATAACTGACAATGGATCATGGTAGGATAACACTTATGGACCAAATTTATATGATTCTTTGTGAGCATTTGATGTGGAATCACACAATAATGGAGTTCTCTTTCTATTTAATAAATATGCTAATTAAGCCTTGTTTTTTTACACTATATGTGGTCACCAGTCGAAGCATAATTCTTAGATTCACTGCAATGAAGTTAAGGGGCAACTTTGGGGAACAATGGAGAAGTTTTGGATTTGCTGTATACATGGCAGTGGACAGTGGTGCCAGGAGTTGCAGTCTAATTAATACCAAGTGACAAAACCAAGATAGAATTGGAGGGGTTTGAAGGACTAAACTATATATATTTTTTAACTAAAAACGAAAAAACTAAGCTAAATTGATACAAATATAGTCTTGTAAAATCTAAATTTATACATAAATAGAAGAGAAACAAAGTCAAAAAAATATGTAATGAAAAATACTTTGTGCAGGATTATCGGCACCGACGGAGTGGCAGAGAGCAGGTTCGAGCCCAACGAAGCCTGCTGGTGGCTACGCCCCAGGGTTAACAAAACCGAACGAATTCTCGAATTTCGTTCGGTTTTCGAGATTTCGAGCCCCACCGAAATATAAAACCGACCGGTAAACCGGTCCAGTTCAAAAAAAAATTCAAAAAATTCAAAAAATTTAAAAAAATTTATACTATGTAAACCGAACGGTTTTTCGAGGAAACCGAGCGGTTTTTCGAGAAAACCGACGAAAACCGCTCAACAAACCGATCGCCCAAAAGGTTCAATTCGCCGAGCGGTTTTTCGAGGAAACCGAACGGTTTTTCGAGCAAACCGAGCGGTTTTCGAGGAAACCGATCGATTTTCGATTTTTTTGAATCTGATTTGAATTTTTTTTGTTCAAACACTCGGTTTTCAAACCCTTCGGTTTTTACCGATTTTCGAGCGGTTTTCGCGAAAAACCGCTACCGGCGGGGTCTCGATTTTCAATTCGAAAACGGTTTTGTAAACCCTGCTACGCCCCCGTTAACACCTATGCTGGAGATATTAAAAACATATATATAAAGGAGGCTCAGTCCAACAGGTACATCAAGCACAAGTCAGTATTCAGCTTGCAGCTCACTTTGCGGTGAGTTGACAAGGACAAGCATCCTTTCAATTGAGTAATTAGCTTAAATGTATGCCCTCTGATTGATTAGACTTAAAGGTATGGATGTTGACTCATTAACAGGGGAGGCTGCCAAGCAAATTATATTCAGGAAACTAAAGACTAAACTAGTGTCTGTTGTCCAGTTGGGTTTTTTTGCTTGGTATACTTACTACATTATTGTAGATTGGGTATTAAAGAATACATTAAATGGTACTTAACTATCAATATAAGATCTCATTCAAGGTAGATTTGATTGTTGTAGTTTTACCTTAATTAAGGCAATGCGTTTACTTAGTTCCGTTATTTTATCTTCGAATTTCTAATCTATTTAAATTAGTAATACCTTATGCATCGTTTCTTTTTAAGAAGCTTGCATTGCATGCCTACTGTTAGATAAGATAGTACACACTTAATGGATTTGTATAGTATAGGACCTATAGGTAGGATGAAGTGTAGTGCTTTCGTGCATCTCTCTCCAATACAAAGGGTATGAATTTTAAAGTAAATAAATGGATAAGTAATTATTATCTACCATTCATTTATACTTTAATATTTATACAACATTTGAAGAGTAATGCATAGAAGCACGGCCCAATAGTTAATATATGTTCGTAAAAGGCACACAATGTTTGTGCAGTAATATAATCTCTATGCTATCTAATAGGTTAATTTTTTATAATAAACTTTCTCTACATGTAGAAATTAACTAACAATAATATGGTAAGCGGTCTTAAATCGAATATCCACTGAATCAAATGATAGACAAGGTCAAAGTCTAAATGGGAGAGATGGTCTTGAAGACTTGAACTATTGAGTAGAAAAACAGCTGCTGCAACAACAATGATTTTTTTCAATAGCCCCATAATATTATGTTCACCGTATGAAATTGTAATTTTTTTTACCTACTGCTCATAACAATTGAAAAGAACTTCAACCCATAAGCACCCATCTACAGGTCTACCTTTCAGCCTTGGAAGGAAAGAAGGAGAACACGAAATAAAGAAATTAGACTTGCTGGGGCCAATCAAAGAGAGCAGTCAGTTCCAAATTTCCAATGTGATAAGAGTGCAGTCAGGGATTCCTGTGGCTTCATGACAAAAGGCTTCAAGTGAAGACAAGACCCTAGACCTTCTCTCTCCCTCAGACCAAAGGCTAGGGAAGAACAGCACCAGCTGTGGGATTAGTACGCCCCAGAAGGCAGAGGCTCTTACAGTGTCAGATATATCAAGAAGCTGCAGGGTGAGCAAGAGCAGCTGAGCACAGAAACCGGTCAAGCCTGCTTGGCCTCCTACACTGGTTTCCCTCTCCGAAGTACTGTTCTGATACCTACTCCGTTCTCATTTGTGCTCTTGCTTGTGGTAGAAGCCAGGATCTTGGTATGTTCTTTGAACCCCCCCCCCCCCCCAATCTTCTTAACACGTGATTGATGAGATAGGTGTATGCAGTAGTGATCAAGTGATGCTGTTTATGTCCCGAGTGCAGAAGCAAGGTATCTAGTTCTGTAGAAGAGGTAGAAGAATTTGAGCTTCTGGTTCGTGGGGATCCGGGATCATCTTGTATTGTACATGGCTGTGCCTCATAGGATGGGAGAGACCAGTAGTAGTTCAGGACTTTCAAGGCAGTATCCTCATGTTTTTGGATATGACTTCCATGGCGCCATGGCCAACTCCATGCCCTCTGCAAACATCTTGTAAGAGCTCTCTCTCTCTCTCTCTCTCTCTCTCTCTCTCTCTCTCTCACTTTGTGTGGGCTATTATTTCGTTTTTTTCATCTCTCTTTTCCCCCTTAATTTATGCAAGGGCAGCAAGAAACATGAGTTGCACCATGAACTTCCTTTCAAGTTTAGTCAAACCTGCTCAATCCTCATTTCTCTCTCCATTCCTTTAGCTTAATTATTTTGTGATATTGGTGGCCTTTTTTGTTTCTACACTGTTCTTCGTGCTCCCTGCATATGTTCCTACGTACACAAGAATCTTTGTGTGGATCATTTTGCCCAACCCAGTGTTGTTGCCCTGACTATAACGGGTATTAATTGCCCTTCTTCGTGCCTAGCAGCGAGCAAGGAGGAGCAGCCTATTTCGGAGAACTAGAGGAGGCTCTCGTGCATCAGGTTGCCACACTCAGGAGGACTCAACAAACTGCAACCACCTCCACTAGTCGCCATGGAGAAACCACGCGTACGCACATCTCTCCCTCCCTCTCTCTCTCTCTCCCCCATGTGTGTGTGTGACCAAGACCAAAAACACACAACTTTGTGAGGCACTTTACCAAGATGTTAGGGCATTGCAGTCAAAAGTAACCATGCAAGAGCGGCAGAAGTGGCAGTCTTGCTGCTTGTGTGTGGTGTGGTGTGACTGCTTGTGACTCCTCTTTTTCTCCCTCTCTCTCTCTCTCTCTCGAGAGAGAGAGAGAGAGCAGCAAGTCTCCATGATAGTACAAGTACCACCCTAGGTACCAACTCTCTGGCTCCCTGCGAGCACAGCTCGAAGGGAATAAATTCCACTCACTTTCACTGCCACAGTGGCCCCACCTCCCTCCCCTGTGATCCCGGTGCTGCCTTTAGCCTTTCAGCTCTGATATCTCCTCCTCCCCTGTGATCTTCTCGCAGCATTCCCCACTACTGCTACTGCTACTACAGCTACAGCTACAGCTAGGCCTCCTCCTACACTGGACATCTTCCCATCTTGGCCCATGGGGTCTCTTCACACCCCCAAGGTATGGACTAGCTACAGGTCTACAGGTGTTTGTATTTGTTATATCTATAGCTAGTAGCAAGAGTTAGAAAAGCTGTGCATGCATAAAGTTACACTTACACAGGCTGTGTACTGAGCTCTTTCTTTTCTTTTGCACTGGCAAGCAGGATGGTTCAAATGTGACAGCAGACAGCACAGACTCGGAGAGCAGCAGCAAGAACAATAGCAACCACAAGGGCTCATCAGATCAGCAGGGAGCAGTAGTAAACATGGCAGGCCAGTTTGATCAAATTTCGCAGCAGCAGCAGCAGGAACACAAGGTATGCATTAGTGTGATCATATATATCGGCTGCTCCCACATGCTGCAGTTTCTTGATGCATTGGTGTACTTGTCTCTTGGATGTGTCTGTGCTCTTTATTGCTTCTCCATCATCTCTTCTAGTCCTGGTCATTCTTTTCTTTTTTTTCAAAGAAATCTCCTGGTCATCGTTATCATACAAATGCAATGCATTGTTCCCTAGCGTGGCATCATGTCACCGGTTAGCCCACAACTTCCAAGATGCCCGTGCTTGCCGGGTATGCCCTGCTACCCCTGAAATTTTGAAAAGTGATACGATATCATCTTCTCGATGGACCAAATTTATTGATCGGATTTGTTTCGATTTTGGTTATTTACGATTTTTAAAACCTTATAACTATTTATCCTGTGCTTTTAGAAAATTTTAAATATAAATGTTGGGTTTTTTATATTATAAAACATTTTTAATAGGTTAATAGAGTTATGCGCATGAAGTGTGCACCCTCAATAAAAAAATTCTAGTTCCGTCACCGCCTCCGTGGTAGAAGAATTCACTGTTCAGGGGCATTTAAGATCTCGCTGCTCCCAAGATCGCCAATCCCAACACGTGAGGTGAATCATTTGGCCCTGTAGAAAGTTCCGACTAGTTTACCCTGACCCTGAGGCTTCTTCCACGGGACCACTGTTTGCTATAGTATTAGATGAAGAATATGATCACTCATCCTTGGAATTTTTCATTTAATTGAGCTTGCTTGTAGGAGGATGGGTACAACATCTTCCACAAGAACCAGGCATTCTAGTTTATAGTAGAAGAGATATGGATGTCTAGTAGGGGATATGTTAAATTACTGCTGCCATTGGTGCTGCCATAGGCGACAAAGTGAGCATTCTTGCAATTTTTTGTCTCTAGCTTGCAAAAGTTGTGTCCCAATAGAAATGCTCCAGCCAATGCTTAAATAATATGGCACTTTGGTCAGTGGTGCTTTAGGTACATCCTGGTCAATTGATGTACCGCCAAGATCATATTGCGTAAATAATTACCCAATAATTCTACCAACTAATTAATTCACACCTAATTGGAAGAGAACTTTGCAAATTAGGGCGCGACAGCAACATAATCAAAAGGCAAAACCAAGCTTTGTCTGTTGTTAGAGCGGGTGGCTTCCACCAAATGTACACTGCTTTTTTTTTTATTTGTTCTTGATGTAACGTGCATCTAGAGATCATACTACATTAATTGTTTACGCCATAGGCACATATGCATACGGCATTGTTCTTCCAATTCTCTCCTAGTTTCTACTAGTACAAATTAAGGCGTAGTAATTTGCATCTTGTGACTTGTTCATGCTCACTTGGCATGCAGAAGATGCCAACGAGTTCCTCCCAGAGCGACAGAACTGGCAGGACACTTGATCCAAAGGTATACTTACCCATTCGTTTTGCTTTAAGATTTGTGCAACTTGTATTAGAAGGGAAAGCACAGAGAGGTGCTTCTATACTCTTCCTTTTAAAAGTTGCACAACTATTAAATCATGAATGAAAGGTAGATGATGATTACTTACCCATTCGTTTGCTTTAAGATTTGTGCAACTTGTATTAGAAGGGAAAGCACAGAAGCACCTCTCATACATCTATCTCGTTCTATCGACTGATGCTTAGATTGTGGGGTGTGTATAGGCATCATCTGGATGTTTTTATTCCAAAAAACATCCAAACTTTAGACCGGACGATCAAAACACACATCCGTAGGATCAACCCACCTCGAATTCAAGGGGGCATACATCGATCATCTGGATGGCCAGGAATTTGGATGATGATTGCTAAAGAAAACATCCGGATGAAACTTATCAAAACCCTAGATTGTGTGCTGGCGTCTGCAATCGTGCGTGCATAGCAAATATATATGCACAGGGCCATGCAATACAAGCTAGTCATGCTTACGTGCATGCAGCAGCATTTGACAATTCGAGACAACGAGTTCTTAATTAATTCTCTCTTGGTGTCACCAGACGATGAGACGGTTAGCTCAGAACCGAGAGGCTGCGCGTAAAAGCCGACTGCGAAAGAAGGTGAATGTTCTTAATTAGCATTACCTACTCGAAAACTGAAGTAGTGTTGAGCAGTGGATTTCCAATGTTTTTTGACAGATTTATCTCTTATGTCTGTCGATCATAGGCTTATATTCAGCAGCTTGAGAGCGGCAAGCTGAAGCTTGCTCAGATGGAGCAGGATCTCCAGCGAGCTCGTTCCCAGGTACCTTTTACACGTACCCTTTTATACGTACTAAGTACGAATCGATCGTGTAGCTGTATCCGGCAAAAAAAAAAAAAAAAAAAAAAAAAGCTTGTTAGGGCTCGAATCGAAATTACTTTGATTACGTAGTTAATGGGTTCAGAATCAAAATGAGTCCATTTCGAGCAAAAAAAAAAAAAAAAGTTAACGAGGCTTGATAGTGACTCGTTAGCTTGAATTTAAAATAACCGCTTAAATGATAAATAAAAATAATTTTATTTTTACATAGATTTATGGTAATTTTGAAAGAATCTCTATAATAGCTCGCTAAGCTCGATAGCCAGTCCTCTATCGATCTATACTATCTGATACAGTGCAATCTGAATATCTGATTGTGTGCGTGTGTTTGTATAGGGCCTCTTGCTTGGAGGAGCTCCGGGTGGAAACACCAGCTCAGGTCGTAGATCTTGATCATCATTATCGTCGTTCTCATCATCAGCTATCGCCGCCAATAATGCCCCCAATTTGCTATAATTATTGATCCAAATCAAATGTATGAGTACATTTTAACATTTGCGTTACCGAGCTGTCTGACACCGAGTCACTGACATCCATTCACAGGCGCTGCCATGTTCAACGTCGAGTACGCCCGGTGGCTGGACGACCACGGCCGGCACATGGCCGAGCTCCAGCGCGGCCTGCACGCGCACCTGCCGGACGGTGACCTCAGGGCCACTGTCGACAACGCCCTGACACACTACGACGAGCTGTTCCGCCTCAGAGGCGCGGCGGCGAAGTCCGACGTGTTCCATCTCATCACCGGGATGTGGGCAACCGCTGCCGAACGGTGCTTCCTCTGGATGGGCGGATTCAGGCCCTCCGATCTGCTCAAGGTATGGAGTCATGTCTGGATGAAACACCGAATGCCGAGCTGCAGCACACATGATTACGACGCTCCTCCAAACTTGCTGTTTGCTAAATTGAGGCAAAGGCAGCTTTTTGTCAGAAAATGCACCTGACATCGAAAGTATGGTGCTCAATTCACGGTTCAATATGCATATAGATCGCCAATCGATCCAGCAGAAGAAAATGAAATCAAGCTAAAGCTGAGCTCATCCTCTGAGTAACTATATGGTTTTGTAATTTCATCACATACTTTTCATGTTGCTGCAGACACTGATACCCCAGCTAGATCCCCTGACTGAACAGCAAGTGGTTGGCATCTGCAACCTCCAACTGTCGTCGCAGCAAGCAGAGGAAGCGCTCTCCCAGGGCCTGGAGCAGCTGCATCAGTCGCTAGCTGACACGGTGGCCAGCGGGACGTCTCTGATCGGGGAAGACGACATTGGGAGCTTCATGGGTCATATGGCCCTTGCCCTCGGCAAGCTGTCCAACCTTGAAGGTTTTGTCATACAGGTAAAGATTTCTCTGGCCACACCTGTATCATATTAAACCTCATCAGTGCTACCACTAACTGTGCCAAAAATAAGCAATCTGTCCATTCCAGGGAACAAAACAAGTTGATTACTCCAGAATTTGCAACTCCCTCCTTTCTAATATCTTACGCCATCAACGTGTAGAGATGCTGCTGTCTCTGTAATGTACAAAGAAATGACTTGTAACCCAAACATGTAACGTTATCCTTCTTTTGGAGTGCATCTGTTTAACCATAACATGGAGTGACCATAACAAATTTATTACTAGCATCTGCTTTAATTTGTAGCTGCCACGAGTAAGGATACTGCAAAATGCACTCAAAACTAATGGTGTGGCATGTAATTTCCAGGCTGACAACTTGAGGCAGCAAACTCTTCACCAGATGCACAGGATCCTGACGGTTAGGCAGGCAGCTCGATGTTTCTTGGCCATTGGCGAGTACCATAACCGCCTCCGTGCCCTAAGCTCCCTCTGGGCTTCTCGTCCTCGAGAGTAAGTACCATGCAATTACTAACCCGGGTGCCCTACTCCTACCTGTAATTGTTGAACCTTTTTTGGGAGGGTTAAAAACGTCTCCTACCTGTAGTTGTTGAAGGTAGTAGTTGTCTTTGACTGTGATTGGAAAATTTTGAAGTACATATGATTGAGACATGGCTTAATAGAGGCATAAAGCATCTAATTTAATATACCGAGATGTGCCCAACTAAATCAGCATGGAATGGACCACCCTCCTACCAGGTATCAGCAATCAAAAGTCAGCAAGCTTACTTTGTAAACCATGGTATGCACATTATTTTCTCGTTTCTTCTTGAAGGTTAAGAGGTTCCTAAAGAGGCCAACCCTGATTATATTATGGCTTATGCGTATGCTTGTACTCATTTACACTTAATATAATCAGAGGCAGTCCCTTTAGGGACGTCTTAACCTTAAAAAAATTGACAAAACAAAGTGCATGCTACGGTGTACAATATAAGGACTACACATGGTTTCTGATGCATTTATCTAGATTTTTCAAAAGTTGCATATGGGCCTACAGGAATAATAGGATCAGAAGCTGTAGTACTATTTTTTCGGATGCATCCCTAATATGTTTATTGCTGGTGCTTGTATTGCCTGCAGGATATTGGTGGCAGATGAAGGCAATTGTGGAGAGCTAAGCATTGCAGCTCAACCATCTGAAAGCCACTTTTCAACCTTCTGATTCAAATGTATTTTGGAACTAACCTTTTAAAGTAGGAGCAAAAGTAGAACTGGGAATAAGTTTTGTTGTTGCAATCAGCAGATATGTCAGAAAAACAGTCGAGAGCTGAGAAACAAAGGAAGCTCCAGAACTGGGAGAGCATCTCAGGATGCATAGAGCCCTGGGAGGTCAAATCTTTTAATGTATAATGGAGTGAGAACAAAAAAAGGACAGCTAGAATTTATTGTTGAAATAGTACTTATTTATGAGTTCTCGTGGTTACTTGCCCAGGGATTCAAAAATCGTCGAAAATCGACTGTATCACTAGGGTTCGACATCAAAAACCGGTCGATAAACCGGTCCAATTAAAAAAAAATTCGAAAAAAATTTACGTGTCAAAAAACGGTCGATTTTTGTCAAAAATCGTCAAAAATCGCTAAAAAAGTTCAACATAGCTGTTGATTTTCCGTCGAAATCGTCGATTTTCCACCGATAATCGTCAATTTTTCACGATTTTTGATTTTTTTTTTTCAAAAAAATTGGTTTTTAAATTTATGCAATTTTTACGATTTTCGGCTCGATTTTAGCGATTATCAAATTTCACTGTTCATTCGAAAATCGCCAGAACGAAATGGTGAACCCTAACTTGGCCTATATTTTTATACGAGCACTTTCTACATGATAAAAGGGCCCATTCTACAATATTACAGGTGATGACTGGTTAGAACAGAACCTACCAGCATGCATCACTACCAGGATATGTTGGATCAACTGGGTGAACTATCAATTAAAAATAAAGAGAAGGTTATATACAATAGATGAAAGCACGTGATATTCAGTTACAATTTTATAATCTCTGAACATGTGTGCATGAATCAATACCAAATATCAAACCTCGCAGCTCATTCAAAGTCTGATGTTGCAACCCATTGCTGTTGAGTCCGAACTACGAACTACATTTGTTATTATGCTGTAATCTGTATCAACCAGTATTTTATCAACCTACTAGGCCACATATAAGTAATTTGTTAGGCAAATGTCCGTTTGCAGGAGAGAAACAAATTGTAGGAAGAAAAGATTGACCTTTAAAATCCTAGTGTAATTTCCCAACACAGTTTACCCTGTCTATATAGATGGTCCAATCCGTAAAGTCACACAGCCCATTTCGCACGCGATTACTTCGCTCAGCCTAACTAAAAACCGCTCGCTCGCACAATCTCCTCAACTCTCCACCACTGTCGCCCTTCTCCCGCGTGCGTCGCCGCCGCCTCTGCCGCTCCCCTCCGCACGCTCCTCCTACGCCCTCCACCTCGCGGTCGCCGCGCTCATCGGCGCATCCTTCGCCGCCGCCTCCGCCTACTACATGCACCACAAGACCCTCGACCAGCTTCTCCGCTTCGCCCGCGACCAGCACCGCCGCAACCACCTGCTCTCCGATAGCGAGGACTACGACTGCGACTATGACCAGATGGACAAGGAGGAGGACGACCATCCGCCGCCTAGGGGCCACGATCGCCGGACCCTGCCCATCCCGCCGGGGCTTTCGCCGCTCCATACCGGCCGAGAGGGTACATCCCGGTTTCTGATTCCTCTACCCCCCATATTTTGATGTGATCGGCGCCGTACATGGCCCCTCGCAGGCATGTGAAGCATAAGTATTCACACGGGATTGTGTTATGGGATTGCTCGCGCGACCGTGTGCTTTTGTTCAGTGCACAACTGTACAGCCATCGATGCAGTTCATTGGTGGGTGGTGAATTTTAGCGATATGTAAAAGGGTGGTGTGGCATCGGCGGATTAATCCATTCCCTCGTGGTTCACTAATCACCACTCATTAGTTCCTTGGTGTGGATTATTCTGTTCGAATTATGTAGGGTTTGGGCATTTGGGAATTTTGACAAAAACTTGAAAATGTTCCAAACTATGCATCTGGGAGATGGTATGTAACTTATTAACTTGTATGGACTGTTTTCAATGGTTCTAACTGTGTTTGCCTAGTGCTACAAACATGTTTTAATGGGGACATGAGGAAGCAATAGAATCAGGATTCAGCAGTGAGCAGTGGCATGGCTTCGCGTGCAATTGGACACAACTACATGGTTGGCATTGATTGTAATGTGCAAGTAATCCTCCATGAACATTTGATCCTAATGTTGGACCTTTTTACCTATCAGCCAAGCCGATTATTTCACCAGCTTCAAGCAAAAGAGTTGGCGCTCTGGTTAGACCAACTACACCAAGATTCCCTGTTCCTGCTGTCAATGCGTTTGAGAGCATCGAAGATTCATATTCAGATGAGGATGATGATCTTGCCCCGGATTCCAAGAATGACGCTGTTTACTTGGGCACAAATGGAGCTATTGTAAGTCTTAAGATGCATTTGCTTACTCTGAGAAGCCATGGCGATGCGTCTGTAACTTTCTTTTGTGGATGAATTGTATCTCAATGGCATAAAATGTTCTATTTGAATAATCTTCATAATTTGCATTGTTATTTAATCAAATGGACTCCTGCCTCTATTGAAGCAGTTATGGGGGGTTCACCTCCTTGTATTTGGTCCTTGCCTTAAGTTATAGGAATTAATTGCGAAAAGCTTCTCAGGCTAAGTTGCAAGTAGCTTACACAGAATAATTGCAATGTATATGTTATTGTGACCACATTCATGGAGAGATGAACCCTTCTAGCATCTATTGATCATAAACAATTCTTGGCTACAATAGGACGAGTGGATTACTTGCTCTTGTCATTGGGTTAATTCTTTTGTGCAGTTGCTTCCTTTTTACCTTTCTCTGGTCAAAGCATTCTATCGACGATTGGGGTACGGACCCCTACCGAGCTTACTTGGTTGATAGGGAGACCAACCATGTCCCCTTCTTACATGAAGGGTTGCTTCTGAAGGACGCTCTAATAGCTTGGGACCAAGAACACTCAGGGAACGACACGGGGGTATATCCTGGTTCGGGCCTCTCACAGGGGAGATAATAACCCTACTCCAGTGTGGTATATGTTGTGTATGTATTGCTTTTTTTCTGCATCTCTCAGTGTCTAGGAGGTATTTATAGTTTACAGGTGTATTGTGTCGATTACAACCCAAGCCACGAACGTTTGATTATGACCAACGTGGTTGCAACCGAATCCTAAATCTACGCCACGTGTTCGTCATGGGCGCAACAACCCTTCATAGTGGTGTGATCATCGCTATTCTGGTGTAACTGTCGGTCACGACCGTCCGACCATGCATCCTGAGCACGAGCTAGGGCCAAGCTAATTTGATCCTGGCCCGAGCAAGTATGCTCGGGTTACGTGCTCGGACTTAGCCATGCAAGCAACTCGTGTCGGCCGGGCTCTCTGAGAAACGACACTCGATCTTCTTGGATCATCCTCGGGAACGACCTCCGAGGGCACACATGGTCGGGATGGGCCCGGCCGCTGGGACATTATGGTAATTATGGGAATTATCCAATCTCCGACAGCTAGCCCCCGAGGCTCAAGTAGGGAACTGCTCGAAAGGGCCTTCCCCTTGAGCCTATTGACTCAATTGGAGGGATTGGATTCTCGCAGCGAACCACTACCGCAGCACCCGAGCATAACTCTTCCGAGGAAGAGCAAACGACTCAGCCCGTGACCTAGGTGCGCTCGGGCGAGAGAATGTGAGCAGTTGTCGCGGTTCCTTCTTGGAGAAGCCTGGCGGCAATAGTGCGAGCCGTTTTTTGGGAACTGATCCATAACGGGACAGTTTCAAAAACCGTGCATCCACGCGTCAGCCCGGGAATTGTGGACCCTCCACCTGCTCCTGTGCCCTCAGGGCTTCCCAAACGCAACGGTGGGAAATCTTTTCGCTTCCCCCCAAGATCGGGTATTTAAGCGGCCGCCAGGACCCTCTTCGTTCGCCTTCTCCATTCGGAACTTGCCAACTTCCTCATTCCTGTCTTTGCCTCTCCTCTCGACTTTTTCCTCCTTGCTCCGATGGCCAAATTCGGCGTGAGCAAGCTTGGTCAAGAGTGGCTTGAGTTGCTCCAAAAGCTCAAGTACCTCGATGCGGGGTCATGGAGGGCCGCGGGCGACGAACAGGAACCACTGCCGCAGGATGACGAGATCGTCTCCTGCGAGTTGTACGCTGTCAATGGGCTTCGGATGCCCGAGGGCGAGTTCCTTGAATCGGTGCTCGTCCACTGCGACTGCGAGGTTTCCAACCTCAACCCTAACTCCATCCTCATCCTTTCCATTTTCTCACATATCTGCAAGGGGTTCATGGGCGTCTTGCCCATGGCCAGCCTCTTTTTTCATTTTTATTCCTTGTTCCGCACCGGCACGGCTTCTCCGGCCGGTTGCGTCTACTTTCGTCTCCGGACCAACCGACCGCACGAGTACCCGAGCTTCACGCTCAAGGACTCGGTGGTCGGGTGGGCCGATTTCTAGTTTTACCTGAGGAAGACAGCGGGTAGCTCCCTCCGTTACACCGGAGCAAAGTGCTCCGTGTGTTGAGACGCCCCGACCTCCGGTTCAAGTCGAGGAGCAACGGGTGCTTATGATGATCAGTGAGCTCACCAGCATGGGGCTCACTGGTCACGACATCGCCAGGGACTACCTCCTGAACCGGGTGGCACCCCTCAGGAGGAGGGACCACCCCTTCTTCGAGATCATCGGGTGGTAAGACTTCACCCGAGAGTCCCTCACAGGTACGCTTCGAAGCCGAGCTCTTTACTTTGCTTACTGCCGTTGCTCGTGCTTACCGCTTTCCTTGGTCAAAATGCAGCTCCGCCCGAGGACTGGGCAGACTCGAGGGTCGCCGAGATGTTCGGCGTCCCTAAGGGCAAAGAGCTCGAGGCTGGCCGCCAAGTCCCGAAGAATGTGCTCGATCGGGGCGAAGCGGTAAGTAATCATCTGATCTAGCTCGGGACACCCCTTCCTGAGCGGTTCACGCTCGAAAATCCCCGCACTGAGAAAGCTGTGCTCTGGGAATAGCGTTCAAGCGTTCTTCTAACTTACTTTTTTTGAATTTGACAGGAGAAGGTCGCCCTTGAGGCCGCAGTGGCGGCGATCAAGCAGCTGTCGGCCGACCTCGTGGCCCCGACTCTCGGCCCCAAGACCAAGAGGCTGGCGGGCCGCAAGCGACGTGGCCAGTCGTCATCGCTGTCCCCTTCCAGGCGCCTGAGGAGGCGAGCCAGCTCGAGCAGGACTCCCCCTCAGCGGCACTTGGAGTACGCCGACCGGAGGGAGGTAAGCGAGCTAAAGCTATGGTTGGCCGATCACACCAGGAAAAAACCGGAGCTGTTGGCTCGTTTGCACTAGCTCGCCGAGAGGGCGAAGAAGGAGGCGGCGGCCGCTGCGAAGAGACCTGCGGGCAAGGAGGAGCTAGAGAGCAAGATCGCTGCCCTCCAGGCTGAGCTCGTGCGGGTGACCTCGAGTTCGGCTCCCGAGCTCGAGGAGAAGGAGGAAGAACTGACGCCGCTAACCACGAGGCATCGGAGGTCGTCGGGCGCACCCCAGGGGGGCTTAGCCGCGACCCTGACGGAGGTCGACCCTGCGGTGGCGAGGGCCAGCAAGGCGGCCGAAGACATGGCCAATCTCCTGGCCCGAGCCCGAGCTTCCGTAGCGGAGTCCGAGCAAGGTAAATGTCCATCTCTTCCTTCTGGGTCTTTTTCCCTTTCAGACGCTACGCTAACCCCACATTGTTATTGTGGGCGCTATAGCTAGTAGGGAAGTATGGGATTTCGAGGCCATGGTTGATGACGTGCTCAATTATGTAATAGAGAGGGAGCTTGCTCGGGCCGCCAAAACCGTGACGTCCGAGGAAGTTGCGCCCGAGCAAGGCGCGGCTGAGGACGCCCGAGCAGCAAGGGCAGGGATCCCCCACATCATCATTGAGGTCGGCAACGAAGGGGACTAGGAGGCCAAGCCGGGGGATCCCATGGGGGCCAAGGGGAAGCCCAAGGGTCTCGAGGAGGTCGAGGCCAGTGACATCATCACCGAGACGCTCTAGAAGCTTGAGGGGGACCCCTCGCAAGTCCAGTCACTCGTGGCGCTGGATGCAAGTTTGGTTGACGACCAGGCCCCATCCCTGAGTAGAGGTGCAGCTCTGGGCTCGTCTCCCCAGGGGAAGAGCATCCCTGGGATGACAGACTGGAGGACCCGCCGCTCGCTGTTCCGGAGCTGAGTCCGGTCGGTGAGCGGGACCCGTCCCCGAGTAGAGAGGAAGCTCTAAGCTCGGGGCGCGTTACCCCAGGGGGAGAGCATCCCCAGGAGGACGAACCGGAGGGCCTGCCACTCGTGGTTCTGGACCCGAGTTCAGCTGGTGAGTAGGACCCGTCCCCGAGCAAGGAGTTGGCCCTAGGGCCGGGTCCTGAGATCCTGGGGGAAGAACGTCCCCGGGTGGAGCTTACCCTGGTGGAGGTCGTCCCACCAGCACAGGCTCTTGTACTCCTGGGCGCTGAAGAAGCCCGGGGCAAAGAGGAGGAGAAGGAGCCCCGAGCGTAATGCCTACTCAGGGGGAAGACGCGTAACCGGATCCTCGCCCGGAGGATCCAGCCGAGCTCTTCCAGGAAGGCCTACAGGAGCGCCTTCGCTGGGTAAGTTTAGAGGATCGCTTCACTTTTTCTTTGTGAGCTGAGTAATGATCTGATGTATTCCTTCGTGTAGGTGTTCGAGGTTACTATGATGGACTTTCGGGCTGCGACAGTCCCGCCCGAGGTTCTGACTAGGCACAACGCCGAGCAGGACGCGAAGATCGCAGAGCTCGAGCAAAAGCTGGTCGAGCTAAAGGCCTCGGACGTGGAGATCTGTCGGAAGACCGAGGAGTCCGTCTTGGTCGTCAAGGGGCTCCTCGAGCAAAGCGAGCAGGCCAGGGCGTCCCTAGAGGAAACAGTGAAGGAGCTGCGCCACTCCGTGCTTGCCGCCACAGAGTCAGCCGAGCAGCACAAGGAGGAGGCGAAGAGGCTCCGCCAGGCGGTGAGCGAAGGGCGTGAAGATCAGAGAAAGGTGCTCGACCTCCAGTCTGAGCTTGACACCGTTCGCGAAGAACTCACCATCCTCCAGGACGCCAAGCGCGCCGGGAAATTTTAGGTTGTATAGCTTTGCAATGTACAAACCCGAACCTTTTTTAATTAAAGATGTTCGTTTGTTCTATTCTGTGTATTGTGCTCCTTTTGCCTTCGATAATTTGTCCTGCAAAATGAACAAGAAAACAACGAGTAGGTCGAGCAAATAACACTTAGGTATAGGAGACGATGAAAGTACGAGCGCGTATTTTTGGAAAAAGCACGGCAGTTCGTCATCCTACTAGCACCTGCTGTAAATGAAGGTTGTGTACCTGGATTGCGAACACGAGCTCGTTAACAGGAGAGATAGAAAAAAAGCATGTTGCCTTCGCTCAACAACCCAACGACTTTCTCCAAATTGCGACCATGGGCCAGGTCGCTAAGAGAATAGCACACGTGGCCATATCCCCCCGAGCGTCTTGGTCCATGCCCCTGAGTTGCGAGCATGGTTTTGACGACGGTAGGGAAGTCATGTGGTCGCACAACTCGGCATGCAACGGTTGGGCACAAACGGACCAACTAAGCCTCAAGACCATCTGAGAGGGTGTATGTGTGATAGTGACTTGCAGTGGAGTACTACTGCGGAAGACAATCGACTTATGCGGACTGAAACCTCGAGAGGCGAGCTTAGTGGTATGGTGATGGCCGTTTCACTATAGGTCATTCGTGCACATGCTAGCCGATCCTTAGAAAAGAATGCAATTGAAGCGAATGTTCTTACCCCTCGTGCTCATCCCGTCATCAAGATCGTGAGGAGAAAAGTATGCCCTCGAGCGAGACTAAGTCGACTTACCGGAAGGCAGGGAATTTGGGGTCATTCACAAGATCTTGCGAAGAATGGGAATCACAGGGCGGGCAAAGAACTGAATTTTATTGAAGGAAAAAAAAAACCTTGGAAAGTTGTGAAGAAAAAAATACGACAAGAGAGACTAGACAAAGAACTTACCCAATTGGTTGATGTTCCAGGTGCTGGCGAGTTCTCGACCATCTTCCATCGCGAGGCGAACAGCCCCCGGGCGTGTTGCGGATATGACCGTTTAAGGACCCTCCCATCTTGGGGTTAGCTTGTTGGCCTTCGACAAATCCTGGACTCGACGCAGGACGAGATCACCGACTTGTAGGGTCCTTGGTCGAACCGATTTGGCCGCGTGCCTACGAAAAGCTTGCAGGTAAACCATGGATCAGAGCAAAGCCCGTTCGCGTGTTGCCTCTGCGAGGTCGAGGTCTAAGAGGCGCTCGCCTTCCTGATCGACGTTGTCGACCAGGTGCACCCTTGGGGAACCCAACACAATTTTCGCGGGCAAGATGGCCTCCGCACCGTAGACGAGCTGGAAAGGAGTTTCTCCTGTTGCTCGGCTGGTCGTGGTGCGGACCGACCACAGGATAGAAGGAAGCTCATCCACCCAGGCCTACCCGCGTTGGTCGAGGTTTTTGAAAACCCTCATCTTGATTCCTTGGACGATTTAGTTTGCTCGCTTGACCGCTCCGTTGCTCTGTGGGTGAGCCACAGAGGCGAAGCATACCTTGGTCCCGATGTCCTCGCGATAGGCCTGGAACAGTTCGCTTGTGAACTGGGTGCCATTATCTGTGATGAGACGATTCGGTGTACCGAAACGTGTCACCATGTTATTGCGAAAAAATCTCTTAGCTACTTGGGCCGAGATGGTTGACACGGGCTTAGCCTCGATCCACTTGGTGAAAGTGTCGATGGCCACGAGCAAGTACTTGCAACCCTTCCGGCCTCGGGGAAAAGGTCTGAGTATATCGACCCCCCAGACCGAGAATGGCCATGTTAATGGAATGGTCTGGAGCGCATACGCTGGCTGATGAACCTTGCGGGCATGAAACTGACATACTCGGCAAGAGGTTACTATCGAACGAGCATCGGGTAAGGCCGTTGGCTAGTAATAACCCAATCGGAAGGCCTTGCTCACTAACATTCTGAAAGACGAGTGAGCTTCGCACATTCCTTCATGGATGTCCTTGAGAAGGTATTGTCCTTCTTCCTGGGTGATGCATCTGGAGAGGACTCCTAGTGCTCCTTTGCGGTATAAGACGCCCTTGATTAGCTTGTATGGAGAGGACCGTCTTATGAGCCGGGAGTGCTCAACTTCCTCCTCGGGCGGTGTCCTATGTGCGAGATACTGGACGAATGGCATCATTCAACTCGCACCATGCTCGAGGAGAGAGACATTACCGCACGCCTTAGGTGCCTCCTCTGCAGAGGCAATGGAGGGCTTGTGTAAATGCTCGACGAGCACTCCTGCCGAAGTAGGGGATTGGGAGGAACCGACCCTCGAGAGGTGGTTGGCCAGGGAATTGTCCTTCCTAGGGATGTAGAGTACCTCGAAATTCCTGAAGCACTTTTCCATCTTCCTAACTTCGACCAGGTAAAGCACCATTGAGTTATCGGAACACTGATACTCCTTGTTGACCTGGTTGACGACCAACTGTGAATCGCCTTTCACAGTAAGCCGCTGGACACCAAGCGCCCTGCACGCTCGAAGTCCGGCCAAAAGGCCTTCATATTCTGCTGCGTTGTTCATCGCAGCGAAATGTAATTGGAGGGTGTACTGGAGCCGTTCTCCTTGAGGAGAGACCAAGACGACCCCAGCCCCCAAGCATTCGTAAGCTCAGGACCCGTCGAAGTACATTGTCCAGCGTCCTTCCCCGGGTTGGTCGGGCTCCGCGTCGGGTGGCGCAGGGTTCGTCCATTCTGCTAGGAAGTCCGCCAAGACTTGGGATTTGATCGCTGTGCGGGTCGAGAACTCAATCTCGAACTCGGCGAGCTCCATGGCCCATTTCGCTATTCGGCCACCGGTGTCTTGATTCCTTAGGATCTCCCTAAGCGAAAAGTTGGTCGGGACTTGGATCTTATGCGATTGAAAATAGTGCCGCAACTTTCTGGAAGCCACGAGCAAAGAATACAAGAGTTTTTGGACCTCGGGGTAGCGCTCCTTTGGTCAGTGCAAGACCTCGCTAACGTAGTAGACTGGTCGTTGCATTCCGTTCCTTTCTACCGTGAGGATGGTGCTTACTGCTTGTGGCGTTGCGGCCAAATACAGCAATAGGTCTTCCCCTGTTTTCGGTATGGTTAGGATCGGGGGTTTGGACAGGTACTGCTTAAGCTCTTTGAAAGATTTGTTGGCCTCTTTTGTCCATATGAACCCATTGTGCTTGCAGAGCGCCTTGAAGAAGGGTAACCCACGCTCGCCAAGTCGGGAAATGAAGCGGCTAAGAGCTGCCATTCTCCCAGTTAGAGCCTGGACCTCCCGCACGCAAGTGGGTGGTCGCATGCTCTTGATGGCTTCAATTTTTTCCGGGTTTGCCCCGATACCTTGTGGCTCGATCATGAAGCCAAGCACCTTTCCGGCCCTCACACCGAACATGCATTTCTCCGGATTGAGTTTTATTCGATGTTTATTGAGGTTACAGAAGGTCTCCTCTAGGTCAGAAACGTGACCCGAGGCAAGCTTGCTCTTGACTACTATGTCGTCTACATAGACCTTCAGGTTTCGGCCTATTTGGTCCGAGAAGGTCTTCTGCATAAGACGTTGGAAAGTTGCTCCGGCGTTCCTAAGACCGAAGGATATGATAGTATAGCAGAAAGTACCAAATGGCGTGATGAAGGAGGTTTTCTCCTCATCTTCAGGTGATATGTCAATTTGGTGGAAGCCTGAATAGGCATCCAAAAAACTCATCACCTGGGACTCCGCTGTCGCATCGACCAATTGGTCTATGCGGGGTAGCGGAAAATTGTCCTTAGGGCACGCAATGTTCAAACCTGTATGGTCGACGCACATGTGCCATTTGCCCCCTTTTTCTTTACGATGACCGGATTAGCTAGCCATTCTGAGTGGTCGACTTCTCGAATAAAGCCGGCCTTGAGGAGCTTGTCAAGTTCTTCCTGGATAATGGCCTGCTTTTCCGGGGAAAAACGCCTGAGCTTTTGCCGCACAGGCTTTTTATCAGGGCGAACTGCTAGCCTATGCTCCATGACCTCCCTTGGGACTCCAGGCATGTCGGATGGTTCCCAGGCGAACACATTCGCATTCTTCCAGAGGAAGGTCACGAGCTCGAGTTCCTATTTAGGGTCTAGCGAAGACCCCAAGTGCACGACCTTCGTTGGGTCTGTATCGCACAACGGAACCGTTTTGGTCTCTCCTCCGGGTTGGAGGGCAATCTTTGGCCGGGAATTCTTCAGCTCATGCTCAGGCCCGCGTTGAGGCAATTGCTCGACCATGTCTAGGGCCCTTTCGTCGCAGTTCAAGGCCGCTTTCTGGTTTCCTTTAACAGAGATCACACCACCAGGTCCAGGTACTTTCAGACACTGGTATCTATGGTGTGTGGTGGCCATGAACTTGGCAAGTGCCGGCCTGCCGAGGATAGCATTGTAAGCTGACTCAAAGTCGACCACTTCGAACGTGATCAACTCTATCCGAAAGTTGATCGGACTCCCGAATGTTACCGGTAAAATGATCTGGCCGAGGGGCTTGATCGAGGTACCCGGGACTATCCCGTAAAACGGGACCACTATGCTCTTGATCTTGGACTTGGGGATTTGCATATCGTCCAAGACCCTAGCAGATATGAGATCCAGGGAACTCCCATAGTCGACGAGCACCCGTCCCACTACAGTATTTCTGATTGTGGGACTCACAACCATTGGGAGCCTCTGGGGTTTAGTCATCCCCAGGGGACAATCCTCCTTGGAGAACGTGAGAGGCAGCTCGGACCACTTGAGCTGTTGTACGGGAGGCTTGCCCTGAGTGACGTGATGCACTTCTCGTGCTACCTCCTTCAATTCGCGGCGGGACCTGTAAGCAGAGGAGCCCCCGAATATTACCGCAATGTGATTCTAGGGCTCCTGGTACTCCATGTCCTCATCCTCGTCGACGGGCTGCTTGCCCTTGCTGGTTTCTCCATGCTCCGGGAGCATGGGCATATGACCCATGCCGTTATAGAATTGCGCCAGATGGAAAGTCTAGGTTCGTCAATTGCGAAGGTCGTACCGTACGCCTGATGGAACGGGCAGAAATGATTGCTCGGCCGACCATGTTAATCGCCACGATCCTGGTCGTCCCGACCTTGATCGCTGCGACGTTGAGGCGGTCGGCCCTTGCCCCTTATGCCAGAACTTTTGCGCGCATGTGCCTACGAGCTCGGTTGTTGACGCTACTCGACTGCCGCGACCATGTTCGGCGTAGAGGGCTTTTTCTTCTTCTTCTTGATCTTCTTTTCGACCAAGCTCGCGATTTTCCTACTCGCGGAGCCCTCCAAGCCGGGTTGAGGCAGGAGCTTGCCCTCATCCAGCACCTTCTTCCACTGGACTACCTCATCGGCATTGGCATACCGATCGGCCATACGGAATAGCTCATTGGCCGTGATGTCTGGATGAATCTCGAGATCCTGTGTGAAACGGATGTCTCGGACTCTAAACTAAAATGCTCAGACCACCGCTTCGTCCGAAATGCTCGGGATGGAGTTCCATACTTGCATGAACCGTTGGACAAACTGGCGCAGAGTTTCACCCTCCATCTGGATCAGACGCTTGAGATCGCGCTCCTTACCCGGACGAACGTGGCAACTTTAGAAGTTTGCCCGGAGAGCACCGCTCAGCTGCCCCCAAGACCGGATGGACCCCTCCTTTTGGTTGAAGAGCCATGTCCGGGCCGGACCATCTAGTACCGTGGGCAGAAAGTTAGCCATGACCCCTTCGTCTCCACCCGCGGCTAGGATGGCGGTGGTGTAGATTGAAAGGAACTCGTCGGGGTTCTGGGTCCCATTGAACCTTTCAATGTGATTGGGTTTGAACTTGCTCGGCCACGTTACTCGCCGAAGGGGCGCCGCGAAGGCCCAAAATCCGAAGATGGGAGTATCACGGCGATCTCTTCGGTCTCGATGATCATAACGATCGTCACTGCTTGATCCCCCGATTCACAGACCAAGCCGAGAGAAAACTTCTCGAGGTCGATGCAAGGGAGAGCGGCCTGAGGAAGAGTACTCAGTTCGGCTCTGGTTGCGCCGAGCATCCCCGCGATACCGTGAACTTGTTCGGGAATCGCTCCGGGTATCTTCGCGATACCGGTAATGTTCCCTCCGGCCCTCTCGAGCACGGCTGCGAGAGTCACCGAGGCGGGAACAAACGGGAGCGCGGCGGCAAAGCTCCTGGGAAGCTCTCTGGGTCCTTTTTTCGCGGGATGCCTATGTCGCTTTCATATCGGTGGCGATATGCTCAAGATCATCCGCCACGATGGCTCCCATGGCCTCTAAGTCCACCTGCTCAGGAGACTCTCTAAGATTGTGTACGACCGTGGCCAAAGCTTGAAGACGCCCCCCGCTCGGGAGAGCGAGGGGAGACGAGCTGGGGTGATGATCGCGGATGAGTTCCGGGTTGCCGTACTCGCAGGAACTCTCACGAGCATTGGTCCCGACCCTCGCACCAGGATTGCCGCGGACTTGTCGGTGCACACTCGCTAATGTTCGGTTCAAGGACGCTTCCAGGTGGTTCCTGGCTGCTTCATACCGTTGGAGACGGGCATCTCCCGAAGGTTCATCCTCGGGGTTCCCTTCCCCTCCCGCCATATTGACATTGCGGGATTGCGAAGATCGCGAGGGTGACATCACAGTGTCCCCTCGCGACATGGTCTCTTGATCGGGCTCAAAATGGTCTGGGATATCCAAACCGTCGTAGAGTCCATCATACTCGTCATCCAAGAGGGCATCGAGCTGAGAGCGAAGGAACTGCTCTCGCGCGACAGCCAACGGGGAAAAGCTCCCGGGCTCAATATGCCCCTTGGGATCGGTGACACCAGCGGCATTACCACTGGCGTAATACAGGTCTTCGTCCCTAGCATCGCTGAAGATGCAGAGATCCTAGGAATCTTGAGAGTTTGGCATCTTCAGGGATTCTTCACGAAAGGAACTGTCAACCCCCACGGACGGCGTCAGCTGTCGACGATTGGGGTACGGGCCCCCGCCGAGCTTACTTGGTTGATAGGGAGACCAACCCTGTCCCCTTCTTACGTGAAGGGTTGCTTCTGAAGGATGCTCTAATAGCCCGGGACCAAGAACACTCAGGGAACGACACAGGGGTTTATCCTGGTTCGGGCCTCTCACAGGGGAGATAATAACCCTACTCCAGCGTGGTATATATTGTGTATGTATTGATTTTTTCCTACATCTCCCAATGTCTAGGAGGTATTTATAGTTTACAGGTGCATTGTGTCGATTACAGCCCAAGCCACGAACGTTTGACTATGACCAACGTGGTTGCAACCGAATCCTAAATCTACGCCACGTCTTCGTCATGGGCGCAACAGCCCTTCGTAGTGGCGTGATCATCGCTATTCCGACCATGCATCCCGAGCACGAGCTAGGGCCAAGCTAATTTGATCCTGGCCCGAGAAAGTATGCTCGGGTTACGTGCTCGGACTTAGCCAGGCAAGGAACTCGTGTCGGTCGGGCTCTCTGAGCAACGACACTCGATCTTCTTGGATCATCCTCGGGAATGACCTCCGAGGGCACACATGGTCGGGACGGGCCCGGCCACCGGGGCATTATGGTAATTATCCAATCCCCGGCACATTCCAACTAGCAATCAGTTAAGGAAACTGTCTATACACATTACATCGTTCATTGGATAAAACATATTGTTAGTCCTACAGATTCCTGCTCAGGGACAACTTTCTACTTGCAAATATATCTTAGTTGTATGTTTACTTAATAGACTATGATTTTTGTTTTATTACATAGGGACCAGATTCCCTTCTGGATAAAGCGAGTTAGAATGGGGACATAAAAGCAGTATCATCAACAAACGTGATTAGATCTCAGCGTGCGGAGGGGAGTGGCGGCGGCGGCGGCGAAGCACGCGGGAGAAGGGCGACAGTGGTGGAGAGTTGAGGAGATTGTGCAAGCGAGCGGTTTTTAGCGAGGCTGAGCGAAGTAACCGCGTGCGAAATGGGCTGTGGGCTTTACGGATTGGACGATCCATTAAAGGAAGGGGTAAACTCCTTCTTTTATTAGTTTAGATTTTAGAACAGTAGATATTTTTTTTTGGAAAACAATATATAAATTGTGGTCCATCACAATTTCTTTTCCTGCTGAATATGTATCTTATCATAGCATGACAATAATCATGGCTATTTTGCATTGCAGCAAGTTATGCATTTCTTTTAACTAGATGAATGACCACCGTGAAAAGATCAGTGCTCCTCGGCATAGAATTGAACATGGAATCTTTGGTCGGCTACTTATGTGTCACAAACTATGGGCCCCCGGATCTGCTTTTCGGAATCACCTGTGTATTTCTGTGCTAGTCCCAGATCAACGTTAGCACACACAGTTCACAGTGATGAATCATAACCAAACAGAATGAAATTTAAGAATAAATATTAAGTACTGACTACAAGGCTATTTATTACATTATGCGGTCACATGACCAAAGTTAACCACAACGGAACAAATAACAAAACGGCAAAGCCCAAAAGACGCCACAGGCAAACGACTGGGAACGTGCGCTTAGATATCTTGCTGTCCTTCATCGAATTCCTCGCGCGAAGAACTCACCATCTTCGGCGGCATCTTAGAAATTCTCTGATGACAAATGTGAGTGTAGCACGTGA
This sequence comes from Rhipidocladum racemiflorum, assembly GCA_036346355.1. Classification (NCBI taxonomy): domain Eukaryota; kingdom Viridiplantae; phylum Streptophyta; class Magnoliopsida; order Poales; family Poaceae; genus Rhipidocladum; species Rhipidocladum racemiflorum. The sequence continues at coordinate 4,421,482 of CM070590.1, read as the reverse complement.
GTACAAACGTACTCAGCAAGTCTGGGAAAACATGCACCATGCAAGGCTTTCCAAGGATGGCTTATTGAAAGTGCATCTAGGCACTTATGTTGTTTTGGTGATTAATGATAAATGATTAATGACAAACGCATGTAATGTCAATCAATGTAATTGTACAGATGCTTAACTTAATGCTTAATAAAAGACAAACCTCTAATATGTTTATATTGTTATGAGACTAACATGTTTATTGCCTAGTTGAATATTAGTCTCATCTATTTTAGAGGAAAATCAATTGGGATGGTTAAGCAAAAATGAGGTATGCAATCTCGGTATTCCTTCCATATTTGTCATTACATTCCTCTTTAGCAAATGCATATTGAACTCTAAGTAACTTGTTGATTTCATATGTGCACATTGATTCATGTCAAAATTGCTTGTGCATATATATATTCATTTGAGTTCATTATGTGCTTTGTTTTTAATATGCTTGTGTTAACTAGAGTTAAACTTCATTGCTTTATATTGACTTGGTGCATACATGTCTTAGTTGTGTATCTTCTAATGCACCTCTCTTAGTGAAGTTTAATCTAGAATTGGATCACATTATTTACTCTCATTCCAAATATTATTTGCACATGTGTAATTCGTGTATATTCTATCATGTGCTTCATTTAAGCAAAGTCTGTGGTCCTTGCCATGTTTTAATTGATTCTTCATATTGGCAATTATCTCTCTAGTGTAGTTAGATCAATCATATATTCATCATGATGCACTTAGCAGAGAATATTTCTATTGTCAAGTGTTTCCATTCATATTGTGCTTCTTGATATGAAACACTTGTTATTATCAATTTATTCAATATATCTTTTAAGCTTGCGGGACTAATATGTTTGCTGAGTGCTTTGAAAAGAGTTAGGTCCCAAAGCTGTATGTATGGTGACCAAGATGGTTTGAAGGATGACAAGTGAGTCAAAGTCAAATAAGACGGTGGTGTCACCAAGAGCTGAGGACTAAGTCAAGAACGACTTGGCGTGAGGATCGTCTTGGTGATGATCGATGTCAAGGTCGGAGAGGACGAGAGTCTCATGAGGTGAATCGCGTCGAGGTTGACAAGACGAAGGGCGTCATCAATCTTTGTGGAAGTGTCATCATGCACCATGCATCCGGAAGAAGTCGGCATGTAAGCTTAGTGTAAGACTTAGATTTTGTGTTAAATTTGAGTCTAAGGATTGCCGTACTATTAAGAGGGATGCAATCGTTGAAATCACTTAGACAAGTCTCAAGTGCTCAAAGTGGTCTATCCTTGTCTAAGGTTGACAAACCCAAGTCACACCTTGTTCACCTAGGTGTAGGTGGGTTGGTGTGAGGGATAGAAGTGTTGGTGGTGCCAGAAAGTGAGGGTTGTAGGTCTCTCTTGGATTCCTTGTGATATATATTTGTATCCTTTAGGATTTGGGTAGTGAGACATTGTTAGTTGTGTAGCCCTCGTTCTTAGCTTTCCGAAAAGTCCGAATTCGTCGAAATCGGAGTCCGGGATCAAAAGTTATGCCCGTTTTCGTCCGGCTGCTGCGTGCTGCCTGGGAGATCCGGAGTATCCGGGTTGCCCAGTTCGGTCCAAACGGCTAGTTTTTGGGGTTCCTCTATTTAAAGCCCCCTTCTTGCCCATTTCAAGGGAGCCATTGGGGGGTTGTTTTGCTGGGTATTAGAGGTGTTCTTTGTGAGTGTTTGAGCCCCCAATACTCCTCCCTACTCCTTAGATCTTAGTGATCCCCTTTTGTGAAGGGTTGGGTAGAGGAGAGAGGTGTTTGGATTGAGGATTGATTTGAAGAGTGGATGGTTGGGAGATAGTTTCCTTGGTGCTTTGAGGTGTTCTTCTTAGTGATCTTGAGCTCCCAAAAGCCCCTCTAACCCTAGATCTTAGTGATCCCTTTTGAGTGAAGGTTTGGGTGTGAGAGTGGGTAGTGATCGGATTGAGTGTGATTAATGTGTTGAGCACTTGAGGTGGACTCTAAGTGAGTTCTTCGGGAGCATTTGTTGCTCTTGGAGGTTGAGGTCTCCTAGACGGCTAGGAGTTGCCGGTGAGCTTCCAAGCTTTGTGTGGAAGGCCACCGAAGGTTTGTGAAGGTTCGATTCCGCCTCCGCAAGGAAAGGAATCAAAGAAGTGAAGACCGGCGAGTGCATTGTGCAACACCGGGAGGAAGAGGGTTGAAAGAGACCCCGGCTCAAGTGTGACCGAGCCGCCTCAACGGAGACGTAGGATCCCCTCAAGGATCCGAACTTCGGGATAAAATCTTCGTGTCTCCTTCCTTACTTCGGTTTCCTCTTTGCTCATCCGCTTAATTTGCTTTCGATTCTTGTGATTAGATCAATTAGATTGTATATACTGCATCTATTCTTGCTCATATACTTGATTCATTGCAGTAGAGTAATTTGTATCACTAGAATCAAAGAAGCGCTTCAATTTATTGTTCTACTCTGTTCTGGCCGAACCAGGCAACCCGGAGTATCCGGTACATTGATCCGGAGTATCCGGATATACCGGAGTATCCGGATAATATATCCAGAGTGTTCGGGTTGCCTGTCTCGGGTTGTATTGTTTAAATTGCGAAACTTAACTATCCCAATTGCTTCCGCATTTTCTCTGATAGATTAATTTAAATTGGGTATAATTTTGTAATCGCCTATTCACCCCCCCTCTAGGCCGACATCCCGGTCCTTTCACTTATTAGGTTTTTTTTTGCACAAAGTCAAGTTTCAACAAACTGTACTTAATATTAATTTTCACAAAGCATGTTTTAACAAATATTTGAACACTTGAAATTATTTACTATTCTAGCGAAGGTTCTATCCACCATCACTAGTACTGGCTCTATCCACATATTTTTAAAGATTAAGGTAATCCAACACATGACTCCATTTGTCATGATTAAAACAGGTTCCAACCACCTGCTTGGCTCAATCCGCCAATTGTATACATCCGAGAGCTCTAACCACCCCCGAATCCCAAAACATTAGTTTTTTTTAAACTAAAAACAAAGTCTACCAGTATGAAAGCATTCTTCGCTTGCCCTTGACCGTAGGCACGACTATTCGAATAGTTTCACACTCTGTAGAGGTGTACAGCTTTACCCACAAGAGTTATTTTACTTTTGATGTCGGCCATTACACGCTTCTTTTGGCGTGTGACAAAGTAAAACAACACAAGGCCTTTACAATGTATCCATCTAACTCAACTTCACCCGCTGATGTTTCACCGCTATTAGGGTTCCATCTACCCAGTACAGAAGTCCCCTCTTGAGCCGTGTGGGAAAAATGACTTGCCTTCATTCGGCACCCACATTCCACCATCTGGTGAGTCTAAGTTAGATTTCTACAAATTATTCAGCCAGGTCATACCCATTTAGACTTCTGGTTGCACGGTTATGCTTAGAATGGACAATCACAAACATCGGTCCTTAATTGACTTGGGGCGGTACTTGCATAATGAAAACTAGTGCTCTGTACGCACCCGCCCGACATTCCATTCCGCCCAAGTCCAAACCATTTTCCTTTTATTTTTATTTTGCAAAAACAATAGCAAATACATTGCTATATTCCTTTAAAACACATTTTAACCATAGTTTCAATGAATCCCACCCTTAGGTAATTTGATCAATTTTGTAACTAAGCATATCTAACGCACTAAACAACATATTTCACAATATAATATGAACATGATACCTCAGTACCCTAGGGTTACAAATAAACATGGATAGCAATATAAAAGGAGGAAATTTACAAATTCGGAATAACTACTATCCTACATTTAACATCACATTTATATAAATAGCCATGCACATTATAAAACATTTGCAAAGCATTTTCAAATTGTAGGATCAACGTGCGTTAAGGAGACTTGCCTTCAATCGCAGCGAGGGTCTCGAAGTCTTGAGGTTTGGCGACGGCGTCGGCGACTTCGTCGGGTTCTTCGGCTACGCGCAAAACGGAGCGACAAATAAATAAAATAAAATAAATAACATCCAAAATTTACAAAATTAGTACTGGCAGAAAGATCTTGAATTTATATGAATTTAGAAATTTGAATAGATCCAATCCGAGTTCGAACGACAAAGATATGGACGTTTGAATTCTCTAAATCTAGAAATTGGAAAATGAAGGAATATTCCTGGAATCTTCTTTTTTTCCATGAATTTCTGATTTTTCCTAGTCTCTTGCAAGTGGGCCCTACATATCATTGTCTTGGAGGTTCTTCCTCACCATGGAAACAGAGGTGGAGTGATGGCTGTCGTCGGCGAGGTGGGCCTTGGCGGCCGGCGGCGACGGGCGGGCATGCGTGGCGGCGCCCGGTGGCGCCTTGGCCGGCGGCCAGCGCGCGTGGCCGGACGGCGGGACAAGGGTGGCCGAGCGTGGGGAGGGTGAGGCGCATGGCGGCTCGACCGGAGGATCGCCGGAGGCGGCGTGCCATGAGCATGCCGGCGGCCGGAACGGAGAAAGGCAGCGGCGAACGAATAAAAAATTTTCGGAGGATGGAACAGCAAAGGGGAAGTGAGCACCACATAGAACGCGACGAGATGGACCTAGGGATGTGGTCGGATTTCGAAGGGGATCACCAGATTTAGAGTAATCGACGATGAATGAAGCTCCAACCGACAACTTCAAATGCAAAATCTATCGCCGTCTTGCAACGAAACCCAAAATTTCTTGAGGGCTTTTGATCGTGGCAATGACACGCACACCGTGACGCGAACGGATTTGCAAATGACTCACCGGATCAAAAGATGACACGATGATGTCCACGAACAACGTTCGGCAACCGTTCTTGCAAGATTCCGGAGAAATGGAGTGGAGGGATGGTGAGAGGAGGTGAGCACCGGGTAGGGGATGCCAAGACGAATATATAGAAGGTGGTGACTCGCGGATTGACGGAGAAACGACCGAGTAATGACCAAATTAATGATTTCGGTTTCCACTCGAAATACACCATTTCCGGCGAGATTTGAGGGGAATGATGGCAGGGAATGGATTCCCCTCATCAATACCTTTGCAATGGATCAAAACTTGCGTTATTTGGTGGAGTAATGAGGGAGTTATGAAGATTTGAAACTTAAATGCCATGAACGGGATTGAAAAACTCCTCTCTGGTTACGTTGGGGAAGAGATGAACAGTGCCTCGACAGTGGTACTCTGATTTGTTGATTTTGAATAGTGACTAAACAAATGCGCGAGAGATGGATTAGCAAAAAGGATAAAAAAATCCCAGAAAAATTCTCAAAAATATTATGGATTATTTGGAACCAAACAAAATTGGTTTCAAGTTTTTTGGATGAACTTAGGAATTTCGAAATGATACCGGGGCAAAATTTGAATTTAAATAGTGTTTTGAGGAAGAGCGCGAAAGATAAAATAGCAAAGGGACTCTATAAATCTTCGAAAAATTCTCAAAAATATTATAAAATATTTGGAACCAAATGCAATAGGTTTTGGGATTTTTTGAAGGATTTTGGAACTTGGGGGGAATTTCGAGTAAGGATGGAATTCAGAATTTTGAACTTTGCAAACGAAAATGGAATAAATTTCACTTTCGGAAGGATAAGGATGCCAGGTTATTTAGAACACCGAAGAAAATCCAAGTTTTGAATTTAATTAATTTAAATTAGCTTTTAGCAAAAGATCAAAATTAGAGATGTTACACAAACTCTATGAGATTGAAGAGGTAGATAGAGGAGGCAAGGAATAAGAGAACAAAGTAGGAGAATTAGAAGGACATAGTGATTGGTGGCTCATTTGTTAGTCACTCCGGTGTGAATTATGATAAGATTTTAGACGCCTATCTTGATTGTATTAGACGTACTCACTTGTCCATGCAATACGACATGGCTGCATGGACCATCATGAACCCTACACCATGGAGCCAAGATTCAACAAAGAAGAGGGATGTCGGGAATTGAAGAAACGAAGGATTGGTTCCACAAAAAATGAAGCACAATTTTTTCTTCTTCTAATATTCATTCTCACTTCCCCAACCTGCAAGTAGGGATGGCAATCGGGCGGGTATGGGCGGGTAGACCTCCCGCAGACCCGAACCCGAAACCCGAAATTCATACCCGAACCCGAACCCGAAATCTCTCACGGGTACATACCCACGCCCATACCCGAACCCGATGGGTACCCGAACCCGAAATTAAATTCACCTCGCAATCAAATTTTCAACCATCAATTGTCAATCAATTCATTTGTAATTTCTATGTTTAAAGGAAAAATATATGGTGTATATAATTGTCGACGATTGGGGAGCAGGCCCCCGCCGAGCTTACTTGTTGGTGGAGGGACCAACTGCGACCCCTTCTCACGTGATGGGATACTCAGAGGAGTGACTCACTGGACTTCAACGGGCGAGGACACTGTGATTTACCCTGGTTCGGGCCTCTCAAGAAGGAGATAATAGCCCTACTCCAGCTCGTGTATCTTTTTTGTCAAGAATGTCTGTCCCCCTCATGGTGGGGATGCTTTTATAGCTTACAAAGGACCAAACTCCGCAGGTCCCCACTATCCGCACGATTGGACCACGTCCAATCGTGGCAACTGGCAGATCCTACAACTCCGCCACGCTCCCGCGGAGGACGTAACGGGCTAACGGAGGTTACGCGCTGGTGGTTACTCCCACCGACCTCGAGATCACGTTAGGTCGGCCAATTCCCAGCGCCGAGCTCGGTTGCCTTATGCAAGCTCGAGCTCGCAATTGGCCAGAATACGCGACCTTCTCAGGTCCCAACTAGATCGTCCTTGGGAACGACCTCCTAGTGGCTCGGGCGGGAGCGAGCTCGGCCGTTCGTGGCACCCGAGGTAATTTATGGGAATTACACAACCCCCCGATAATAATCATGAAAGTTACCGCATCTTACATCTCGAACGATGCTTGAAAATCTTGAATTAATTTTTCATTATTTTTAATTTATATTAATTAATTCGGGTACCCATGGGTACCCACGGGTGCAGAACCGAACCCGAACCCGAACCCGAACCCAAACCCGAACCGGAAATTTGAAACCCGCGGGTCTGAAATCAAACCCATACCTGAACCCATCGGGTCGGGTACCCACGGATACCCAAATCCACGGGTAATTTTGCCATCCCTACCTGCAAGAGCCAATAAGGGACTCAGGAGAGATGGACCTGATATGCTGATTCTAAAATGTCCACTCTTTCTCAAGCATGGTGTTCTCGGTAAGTAAATTGTAAGGAACTTAGCTAATCATGTTTGATATTTAGACAATCAAATGGCAACTAACAAACAAAAAAATGGGTATAGTATTGTGTTAATCCTTCTGCATAGCATGTTTATTCTAAGTTCATCTGACTAGAGGGCTGGAAATTTTGATTATTCTTGTCTGGAAAAATGGATAGAGTTCAAGAGCTACCCCTTTCAAGCATAATTGATGTCTCGTATGGTATGCTATCCCTTTCAAGCATAATTGATGTCTCGTATGGTATGCTGTCCCTTTCAAGCATTTTCACCATTCTTCACTGCATAACATGAGTAGCATACTTCATATGGACAGTTTGAGTTTCCGTTGTAATCGCACGTGCATCTAACTAGTAACTTTAAAAATAAACTACTGGAAGTGTTGTCTGTGATGCTGGCTTGTTGAGTTGGAATCCATGCTCTCACCGAATCACCTTCCAGTCGTTGCCGCTGTCACTCTGGCCAATCTTTCTATAAGAACAGCATCTTCTTGCGTTGGTTTGATATCGTACGTAGCATTACACAAGTCATAACAAAGCTTTCCACTAGCAAGGGCGTTTACAGATTCACTAGTACAACACACTTGATTTGATATCGTAGCATGGCGGCGACGACGGTGCTGGATGAGTCCACCTTGACCACGGCAAGCATGGCGGAGCTCATCCCCTCGCTCCCCCTCGAGACGCGGTGGCCGCCGTTCCCCCAACGCCGGTACCGCGGGTTCTGGCTGCCCGAGGCAATCCTGCGTGTGGGCGTCCCCGCGCTGCACTCTCGCTTCGAGCCGCGGCCCACCGACATCCTCCTCGCGAGCTCCGTCAAGTGCGGCACCACCTGGCTCAAAGCGCTCGCCTTCGCCACCGTGCATCGCGCAACGCACTCGCCGTTCGACGGCGAACACCCGCTCCTCCGCCGCAACCCCCACGAGTGCGTCCAGTTCCTCGAGCATGCATATGCGTTCGCCGACGGCGGCAGCACCGCCACCGCACAAGCAGACATACATAACCTGCAGCCCCCGCGTGTGCTCGCTACGCACCTGCCCTTCTCCCTGCTCCCCGACCGCATCACGACCGGGCGCCACATCGTGTACATCTGCCGGGAGCCCAAGGACGCGTTCGTCTCCTGGTGGTGCTTCAACGCCATGAAGATGGCAGCGGCGGGCGGCGCTCAGCCGACATTCCCGTTCGAGGAGGCGTTCGAGCTCTTTTGCCAGGGCCGCTCCGACCTGGGTCCCCAATGGGCACACGTCCTCGAGTACTGGAAGGAGAGCATCGCAAGGCCATCGGAAGTGCTCTTCCTCAAGTACGAGGAGATGCTACGGGATCCGGCGGGTGATCTGAAGAGGCTGGCCGAGTTCTTGGGTTGCCCGTTCTCCGAGGCGGAGCAGGAGGCAGGGGTGGTGGACGCCATCTTGGAGCTGTGCAGCCTTGACAGGCAGAAGAACCTGGAGGTGAACAAGAGTGGAACCGACGGCAAAGGGGTGTGGAAGAACAAATGGTTCTTCAGGAAGGGGATCGCCGGCGATTGGAGCAACCACATGACACCGGAGTTGGCGGCGAAGCTGGATAAGATCGTCGAGGAGGCGCTGCAAGGGTCTGGATTTACCTTTGCCAGCTCCAAGTGATCATCCTCTACAGCATGGAAAAAGATAAATCTGGTTATTATTACGTGTGAATACTGAATAACGCTAGCCATCATCAAGTGCTCCGGGTATTTCAGAATATGACACTCAATTTGCGCGTCTTTCTGGTTATATGTATAATATATGGGATCATATATGTGTATAACTATGGATCAGAGTACCAGATTATGAAATGCGAAATTTAAAATGTGCCATATTCTGAAACCTCTCTAAAGTGCTTTCCCTAAAAAAAACGCTAGCAATTGGAATCCGGCCATTTCGATATGGCTTAGATATGTGTTGTACAATATGGTGAGTAAAATTCTACTTCCTTTGTTAGGGCTGTTTGGTTGCTTTTTTTTGCCATCCTGGCCCGCTTAACTCAGCCAGGCTGATGGGATACGGGATGCACAGATGCAGAGACGGTGTTTAGTTGAGTATTTAGTCAGTACGTATTTTGAAATTTAAATATTTTAAAATTTATATAGCAAGTGTGATCTAGTTTTGTTCGAAAAAATATCAGAAACCCAATTTTGAAATCAGTTCAGTAATCGGAGATGTTAATCAAAATATATAAACAAAAAAGTAAAAAAAAAAACTTACATACCCACGTGGCACCCCATGCATAGCTTGATATTGTGGCTGACAGTGCTCCCTTGCGCAAAACACGAGGTTGCCATGCGCTGCATCTTGAGATATACTAATTTTCTACGTATCTTTAGAGTCAGGCTGCATGGAGAATCTTGCATCCAGAGAGCCAGGCTCAAAACTAGATGCAGACAACCAAACACAAGAAAAAAGCAAGATTTTGCATCTGTGGATGCAAATCTCTGTGCATGCGGGCAACCAAACAGCCCATATATATTTGTGGATGTAAAGCCTATAACGTGTTTTATGCAAAATTTTATTCTAAAAAAATGTAATCGAAAAAGAAATTTTTTTACCGTCCTTAGGAGTTGCCAAATTTTATATTGAGATAGTATCAAGATGTATAAAAAACTAGCTAGGGTTGCGCGTGATACCGCGCCGTATCAAATTTGTTCTAGGGTTCTTTTTGCAAAAATCAGTAGAAGGATCTAAACGTATTTTTTGTTTTCTCAAGGGTTTTATAAAAAAAATGTGCCGAGTAGGAGTTATTGGCAAATTTGCGTAACTAATGATCCTTTTTGTTAAGAAAAAAGGTGGAGGGTCTGTTCATGAATATGTAGAACCACGGGGCTTTTTCCCAAAAAAAAAGACAATTTAGATTTTTTTTGGGAAAAAAATGCATAACGCCATTTGTCTGACAGCCTTTGAGCTGCCGGAGAGAATTCAAGCGAGGAAAGAGTGTATTGAGTGCAGTAACTACATGCCCGAGAGCAATAAATTACCACTGTAGATAGGGCGCATCAGTAAACAAACCCAGTTCATTTGCAAGATGAAATTGCAAGATATACCTATGCATGGATGCATCGTATTCACAAAAATCACAAAATATGACGGCTAAAGGGAACACGAATAGGAAAACCCATCTATTCAGGAAGAGCAAACCATGACCCATATTGTGTAATTTCCATGATCCAGGTACACATAAGAACAAACTAAAACAAAATAGGAAAAAGAAAGGATTCAATCTAGAAGCTGCATGAGAGGAAAACGAATGCTCTTTTTAGGGAATTGGTAACCAAAAGTATTCCTCTCAAAGAGAAAAACTTTCAGAATCCATTTTTTTTGCTCAAACTATATCCTTTATTTCACCAACTTTATCAAGATTCACCAAGTAAAAACCTAAAAGAAAAAGAAAAATCGAATTTATGGGTTGTCATTATTGAAGTAGCGACGTCGGTGGCCTTAGCCAGCAAACAGCGCATAATAGTGATAACAAAAGTTAAACAGCGCATAATAGTGATAACAAAAGTTAAACAGTGCATAAAAGCGATAGAAGCAACAAGTTAGAGTGTGGATAATAGCGATAGAAGCAACAAGTTAGAGTGTGCATAATGGGTTGCCATTATGATAGATTCTCCTCTGAGTACAGTTCATCTCGTTGCTCAAATTATTTGTCAACCCATAAAAAAATCACAGGTGTTTTTTTTTCATAAACTAATTATATCAGGGTTAGGAGGAAAACAAAAATACCAAAGAAAAGCTCAAAGCTTCATGTTTTCCCAACCAAAACTACCAGAAATACAAGAAAATAAAAATTAGGATTTCTAGACTAAGCAATTAAACTATTGAAATTAACACATCATCTTACTCACAATGTAGATACGCCATAAAACTACGCTAATTGAGTAGGATTTCAGAAGCATTATAACGCAGAAAAACTCCAAGTCATTTTGCTGATAGTGTACATATGAAAGATTTACCTTGCGCAAAACGATACATCGATATATATAAACACCAAAATATATCATTTTAAAAGTGAAATCGTGGTAGGCTCCGTTATTTGACAAGTTTAGCTCAAACGGGTCAAAAGTGGCAAACACAATTCTATTTCCAGAAGAGGCCTCAGCCCATACAACTCGTGTGCAAAGGAGTAAGCCACGCAACCATCTTACAAACCGCATCGAACTCTTCCTCCTCCTCGCCGCCGCCGCCGCCGCCGCCGCCGCCACAGCCATTCATGGCGAGGCGCCGCCGGGGAGGACTTGGACATTAATCCATGCTATTCTCCACCCCATCCTTCAAATCCCAAGTTCCTGCCGCCGCCGCCGCCGCCGCCGTAGCAGCTATCTCCAACCTCCCCTTCTCCTCCTCGTCGCCGGCGCGGATCCCTACGCCGCTGCCTGAAGACAACCCATTCGCTCCCCTTATCACCACCGATCCCCCTCCACCAGAGCCTCTCCGCCAGGTGCTCGCCACAGGCGACGTCCACGCCGCGCTCCGCGGCCTCCCGGGCCTCGCGTGCCAGCTGTTCCGGTGGGCGGAGACCAGCCCGCCAGGCTTCCCCCGCTCCGCCTCCGCATTCGCCGCTGTCCTTGTCCCGCTCGCCGAGGCCGGCCACATCCACGCCGCCTACCCCATCTCCCTCCGCGCCCTCCGCCTCGGCCTGCTCCTCCCCCTCCTGTCCCTCCTCCTCACCTATCCCCTCTCCCATTCCTACCACTACCTCCTCAACCTCCTCTTACGCTTGTCCACCAAGTTCTCGACCGAATGCCAAGCTTACGACCCCGCGCCCACCACCTGCTCGACGCTATGCCTATCCGCTTTCCGCGAGATGGCTCGCCACGATGTTGCCCCTTTCGTCAAGGACTGCAACCGCGTGCTCCGTGTGCTGCGTGACGCGGCCAGGTGGGACGACATGCGTGCTGTGTATGCAGATATGCTCCAGCTTGGGGTTGAGCCGAGCATTGTCACGTACAATACGTTGCTGGATTCTTTCTGCAAGGAGGGGAGGGTGGATGAGGCTGTCATGCTGCTCAGGGAGATGGAGGCCCGGGTGGGTGGGTGCTTGCCGAATGATATCACGTACAATGCGGTGATTAGTGGGTTGGCCAGGAAAGGTGAGCTGGAGGAGGCGGCTCAGCTGGTTGACAGAATGCGGCTGTCCAAGAAAGCGTCGGCCTTCACGTATAATCCACTTATTACTGGGTTGTTTGCAAAGGGTTCTGTTGAAAAGGCTAGAGCTTTGCTGTTGGAGATGGAGAATGAGGGCATCGTGCCCACAGTGGTGACATACAATGCAGTGATTCATGGGCTGTTTAAAAGTGGGAATTTGGAGGCAGCACAGGTAAAATTTGTGGAAATGAGGGCGATGGGGTTGCTACCAGATTTGATTACATACAATTCGTTAATAAATGGATATTGTAAGGCAGGGAATTTGAAGGATGCACTTGGGTTGCTTAGTGATTTGAGGCGTGCAAGGTTAACACCAACAGTTTTGACATATAACATTCTTATAGATGGTTATTGTAGATTAGGTGATTTAGGGGGAGCTAGGAGACTCAAGGAGGAGATGACAGAGGAGGGCTGCCTGCCTGATGTTTGTACATATACAATTCTTATGAATGGGTCATGTAAGGTGAGGAACCTTGCTATGGCAAGGGAGTTCTTTTATGAAATGCTGAACAAAGGTGTGCAGCCAGATTGCTTTGCCTACAATACGAGGATTTCTGCGGAGCTGACTCTAGGTTCTACTTGCGACGCTTTTCAGTTGAGGGAGGAGATGATGTTGAGAGGAATTTGTTCTGATACAGTCACATATAATGTTCTTATTGATGGATTGTGCAAGACTGGTAACCTGAAAGATGCCTATGTGTTGTGGATGAAGATGGTTAGTGATGGTTTTCATCCTGACTGTGTCACATACACTTGCTTGATTCATGCACATTGTGAGAGGGGCCACCTAAGTAAAGCAAAGAATATTTTTGATGGCATGGTTGCAAGTGGTTTGCCACCCTCGGCTGTCACCTATACCATTTTTATTCATGCATATTGTAGAAGAGGAAATCTTAATTCAGCATATGGTTGGTTTCGGAAGATGCTGGAGGAAGGAGTGGAACCTAATGAAGTAACTTATAATGTTCTCATGCATGCACTATGCAGGATGGGGAAAACTGACTTGGCTTATCAATATTTTCATGAGATGTTGGAAAAGGGATTGGTGCCAAACAAATACACATACACATTGCTTATAGATGGGAACTGTAAAGAAGGTAACTGGGCGGAGGCGATAAGGTTGTATTGTGAAATGCATCAAAAATGTATTCATCCAGATCATTGCACACATAATGCCTTGTTTAATGGATTTGGTGAAGGCTACATGCACCATGCAATTCGGTACTTGGAGAATGTTGTTTTGGGTGAATAGATAGGTCTTTGAGAAAGATGATCGTGTTGGCCTTGCTTGGCAGAAATCCCTGTAAGGGCTTCCCCCTATATTCATATTTCTCTTCTTCATTTGTTCTTTTATTTACCTATGCTCATTTCTTCCACCATATTTTAATTTTTTGTTTTCAATCAGCGGGTGACAGATGGTGCTTGGGCAACATTCTCTGGTAAATGAGCTGGGTGCTTTCCAAACAGATAGTTAAGCACAAACAGTTCCTTCTCTTGCTACATAAACTTTCACAATTTTTCCTTGGTCATATGCTCATGGAGATAGCATTCTGCGCCATTGTTCTTTTCTTTTGATGGGGTGTAATGGAAATCTCTCGGCCATGCATCCCATATACCTACTATCTCAAAAAGTGAATGACTATGGACCTTTGGGACTAAGCCTTCCACAATAATATATAGGGTTTCTCTTGGTAAAATTAATAATCCGTGTATCACAGACAATTTTGCCGTAGGCACCTGGCACATACATTGACCTCTCAGATATGTAACAGTGTTCCCATTCTTTGGATCATTTAATGGAAAATTTCTTCTTAATGTTAACTATGGTTGAGGGGAACTCTGTCTCAACTGTTGATATGCCAACACGGGTCTACTTATGAGACCGCTACAGTGGAAAGGCCCTTTAATCGGTCGACCCATGATAGCATTTGTTGTTTCACTTATTTGTGCTCTAAAGTCATTGCACAGCTTTCTATTGATTGGATCTGCAGTACAAACCTGCAGTATGTCTTTCGCAGACTCTTGGAGTGGTCAATTTCCATCCAATTTCTGCTCCTGAAACACTCCAAGAGATCAGAATGGTAATTGTGAGGTGATTCACAGTCTCGAAACTCTGATATCTGAAGCATGTGTTCTATGTATTTTTCTACTGTTCTGTTTCTTCTTAAGTGCTTCTGAAAAATGATTTATTTTACTGTCAGGAACTTCTCATTTGATTACTCTGATCTGATCAAATTCGTACGTAATACATATATATTACCAACCAATGCATCTCTGAATTGTATTGGCCGCTACGTTTTTAGTGCTTTTGAAGGCTGAGTATCTGTTTCTCCCATTTCCATACTTTAAATGAAAAAAATATCTGATGAATTACAAGATAGTTGTTTTCGAGGAGTGCCAGTAATTATGTTAAAGTTACCTTATGAACAGATGATCTCTCTTAGGTTGAGCATTTGTAGTTTTGTACATGATCTTGGTTACATTACATATTTTGAATTTTGAGTTTACATTGTTTTGAACAAAAAAAACATGACATGTTTATGCTTAGTACATGATAGTATACGTTCATATATGAAAATTCAAAGTGGACATTCTGGGGTTCATTCCTGAACTTTTGCAAATTTTGTACTTTAGTGGTTCACCTAATAGAAGTGAAAAAGATGTGGCAGTTTATGCAAGTGACTTGATGAAATTCATGATGTTAGAATTTTGGAGCAGTCAATACAATATATTGTTACTCTCGTGACTAATTTTGTAGACATCTTCCCTTCTTTGATTTGATTTATCTCTCTTGATGGACTGTTGCAGTTTCTTGTGTTGGTAATTTTAGGAACATGCCTTTTTTGGTACATTGTAATCACTGAAAATTTCTGTTTAATTCTATATGGTATTTCTACACAAAAATATTTCACAATTATGCCATAAGTTTTATCTGAAAAAAAAAACAAATAAGATGAGTTGAGGATTTGTTGCTATTTTAAATGCCCTAGAATATGAATTAGGCAAATAATAGCATTAGTTAATAATTAGAATAGTAATTAGCGTATTTCGCTTGTTCAAAATAAATGGCGATTAGAACGAATGAATTTAGAAGGGGACCCGTAGGCGAGGTATCGATCACCGAGATACCAGACTCGTCGGGTTCGGGTCGGCACCTCTCGCTAGACCGGGTTCATCACTCGGCATCCGCACTTACCTGTTCGGATTGCGGGTATACGTAGTAGTTTAGCACTAAACAGTATAGCTATTTAGTAACTCGGTAATTGGTCCAAGAGGTGAAGCTCAGTAACTCAGTAAAAGTTGACCCAAGGACACTTTCCCAGCCGAGCCAGCAGGGATTCATCTCCCCTTGACCAGCATAGCTCCTAGGAGAAAAGCAAGCACAGGAGGTTCACTCCCCCCAGCAGCAGCATACCACTCCTTTTTAGCCGAGAGAGATCCAAAGCAACAGCAGCCATTCTCATCTCCTCAGACAACCGAAGCAAAGCCCAGCAGCTCTCACTTCCTTCTCAGCCAAAGCCAAGAACCAAGAGCCATTCCACAAAGACCAGCTATTTCCTTTTCCACTCCCATCTCCAAGTTCAAGACCAAGAACGGGAGCAAGGAGCAAGAGAAGAGCAGCAGCCAGAGCAAGAAGAAGAAGTGGAAAAGAGGAGTCCCCAAGCCAGAGGAGGTCAAGCCCGAAGCAAGAAGAGGACCAAGAAGACCCCCTCAAGACGAAGAACATCGCAACCACTCCATCCTCCCCCAAACTGGCAACAGCAACCTTCTCCTACTCGAACCACAACCCCAGGTGCAATGGCATTAGGGTTACTACTTGTGAAATACATAGAAGCATTAGATCAAGTAGCTAGCAAGTGGATCGAGTAGTTTTTGGCCTCAGTAGAGTGGAGCTAGGATTGCTTAGCTTGTGCTTGTCGTTCCACTAGCCCTAGCATTATCAGCCAAATCTTGCAACAATCGAAAGCATGCAACAAAAGTAAAACTTGCAATCATGTAAAAACCTCAAGTAGCAAGTAGATCGGTTGGCCGAGCCTGCCATAGGAAGGGCCTCGGGTCGGTCGAGCCGAGGAGCGGGGAGAGAAGAGAAGTAGAGAAGAAGGAAGATTGGAGAGAGGAGTAGAGAGTGGAGAGAAGAGACGAGGTGAGGAGAGGTCGGCCATGGGAGGCCGTCGGGTTAGGATTGAAGTGGGGAGACCGGCAAGTGAGAGGTGGCTAGATCTGGAGGTAGTAGAAGGAGGGAGAGTAGATCAGAGAAGGGGGGCAACGGTCGGGCTAGAGAGCCGGCCGAGAGGGAGGCGGCGGCGCTAGGTCGGGAGAGCAGAGAAGGGAGCAGAAAAGACAGAAGAGAAGAGAGGTAGAAGAGAAGAAAGTAGAGGTGGTACCGAGAGGCCTGGCGGCGGCGGCAGAGGAGACGAGGGGTCGGCCGGTAGGAGAGCCCGAGGGAGGAGCCAGTGAGAGCTTCGACCGAAAGGAGCAGAGAGGAGGAGAAATTGAAGAGACCAGGAGGCGTGTTGGCCAGAGGAAAGAAGAAAGGAGAGAAGGAAAAAGAAAAGAAGGGGGGAAGAAAAAGAGATGAAAGAAGAAAAAAAAAAGAAGAGAAGAGAAGAAAAGAGGAGAAAAAGAAGAAAAGAGAAAGGAAGGGAAGAATTAGAAAAAAAAAATGTTGTAGTCTCCATGCGTTTCACGTACGTTAAATTACCGTCCAGTGATCGTAGGAAAATTGTATTTTGAATTTCTAAAAGCTGCGAGTAAATAGGAAGTAAGAATATAAAATTGCCATGAGTATTGATTTAATTACTATAATGATTGCTGCTAAAATAATACAATAGTAGGTAATTAGCGGGTTTTAGTTAAAAGGGTACTATCTGTAAGTCGATCACCGTAGCATGTTAGATTAATTGAATTGCCGTAGTTAATACTCTATAATTGTCAGGGTCAGAATAGAATCCGCAAACCACCCACCCGACAATTTGAGTGAGGACATACATTTCAGTATTACTTGAGGCAAGATCCCATTGATCAATTTCATTTAAAGTTTTAAATTGATTTCAGTATATCTATGTATATCATTCATGTATGGAAAATTCTATCTTTCAATCAAAAACCTTAAATTGGAAACAGATGGAAATGTGGGTTGAAGAAAATAAAATTGAGGATGTTGTTGTGATATGTGAAAAGTAATGAATTGAATTGGCTCATCCAACGAAAAGTGCCGTTGCCATGTATTTCTTATGGTGGGTAGAGGGCGCTAATGAGAAAGATTGTCATGCCGGTGGGGCTCTCTACATAGGCTAGAATATAAGGATTTAACAAACTACACTTGAGCAATGAGCCGTAATTACCGTATCAACTAGTGTGTAAAATCGGTCAGAAAAGGTTATCCTATGAAGGTATTAGGATCTCCACATTGGGTAAGTAAATTAAGGGTGTACCTCTGGGATATGTCGGAAGGCCAGTGGAGGTACAGGTCTCGATTGGAATGGCGGTATATTTGAAGCCAAGGGTAGAGTTACTGCCGACGACTGACTGTTGGAGTACAACTGTATCTGCGAGCCAGCGGGACAGCCTGGGATAGGTGTTCCTAACTCGAGTACAGGGTTGGAGATCCAATACTGGACTAGTGATAAACGTTTTGGGGCCTCTTTTGTGGGGATCACTATGGATAAAGTGATACAAACCCGCGCAGGTTCAAAATCATAAATTCACACCTGTCTCTTGGATTGGAGGTTATAGAAGCTAGTGTGTCTCATATACAAGTGATAGTAGCCCATTTCTTAAATTAAAATAACCAATTTTTAAAACTAACAATTTATGTTATTAAAAATCTGAATTTGAGAGAAGGTGAACTCAGTGAAAAAAATTGTGAGGAGAAAAAAGTGAGTACCACGGTACTCATTCTTGCTTAAATCCCCCTTTTCTTAGAAGGTGAGACTTATGGAGCCACCGACGAGATATGGGTTGAGGGTGATACACAGGAACCAGAGCTTCAGGAGGACGCCTACTACTATTACTACAATCAAGAGGACTAGAGGGTGGGTAGATAGGTTCCTCATTTTGGACGGTCATCAGGGGATGAGACCGTATTATATTTTTGTTGTACTTGGATTCGATGTAGAATTAGAAGTATGAACTTGTAAGCCCTGCATGGCATGAAATGTATTTTTTTTTCCATTTCAGCCCTTAATTATTGTTCTGTTGCAACACTCTGAACATGGTACAGTAACTGATAAAGTACCCGGACGTCCGATATTTTGTTAGCTACTATGCTGAGATTCGTTTCGTGTAATTAACTTAGGGTAATGACAGAGTGGTTGTTAATTACTTTGGGCTAATTATACGGATCGCCACACTATTGATAGAAAAACTGGGCTGTCTCTTCTTTTCTGCATGAGATCATGACTATTATTGTAAGGTTATGTACCAGATGAAAGTTAGTTGTATTATTTTTGTTAGAACAAAGGATGTTGCATGTATTGTACCCTACAATGATATCAAACCAGATCTTCGTCCAACTTGCATTGAAGGCCAATGTGAATGATTTTGCACATAATGTCATGGATTTGCTGGTGATATTTGACTATCCATTTATATATTGCGTACAATGGCGGAGCTAGAAATTTTTCGTTGGGAGTGCACACTTCACATGCACAACTCTATAACCTTTTACAATTATTTTGTAACATCGTAAATCCAATACATATATTTGTAATTTGCTAAAAGCACAATACATAGTTCTAAGGTCTTTAAAATCCCAAATCACCAAAGTCGAAATAAATCGAGTCAACAAATTTGGCCCATCGAAGAGGTAATCTTGTAGCATTTTTTCAAATTTTTGAAGATGCCGGGGCATACTTGGCACCCCTACTAGTTCCACCTATGCATGTATATACTAAATCTTCGCATGCCTTCTTGCTTTCTCATACGGTATGTTTTTTAAGAAAAAGAAAAAAAAAATTGTCATGCTCATCCATTGGAGCTTTTCATGATTTCGTCTAGATCACAACTGGAGATTGTTAAGAGGTAATTTCCCTTTTTTTATCAGATTTCAAAAAAAAAATATTGCTTTCGGTGTCATCTGCAAAAGGTGACATTACATGCATTCTTACTATCTTCACTGTTTTTATGACTAGTGATTCAGAAACATCCAAAATATGTCAGCTAAGGAACAAGTACTCAGGTTTCAAATATTGTAATTACTTATGTACTGCAGAACAGCAGTATCGTCTATCATCTGTTGAATTGTACCAAATTTGATGTTCAAGGGATAATGTCGGCAGTGCTCAGCTGTTTGAAAATGGATCTTCAGTCACGGTGCAGAGGACTCTTCTCCTACCAAGAGTGCCTTAAGGATTTTGTCAGTCCATCCATCTACCAGCATGAACATATGTCCTCCTTCTGGAACTTCATGATACTGGATCCATGGAAGCTTATTCGAAATGTACCGCTGCAGCTCAACCAGCACCAACCTATCTTCATATCCTTGCCAGATGTGTACAGAGCCCTCATTTTGAGGAAATGGATTGGTGATATTCGTTGGATCAAACTCCCAATTTCCAAAAGCAACAAGTAAATCACGATGGATTGATTCATAAATGCCTTGCTGCCTTGATTTATTCTGAAAAAGGAAGGAGCAAATCAATCGTATGTCAACATATCTGAACAGGTGGCAGTTTATGATTTATAACATTGCTTTTAGGTGAGTTTGAATATACACATTTATTTCGACAGGAGTTTTTCTTCCTAAAATTTTCATGTATAGATATTGTTGTCTATACAGCGTAAGGACATAGCAAGCAAGTCCTTGAAGAATGTGTGTGTCACATTTGTTTCTCTGTGAAGTACAGTTTCAGGTGGGAGAAATATTTCCTACATTTATAACAGAGGCATAATCTTTGATTTACCTCAATAATTCTTGGCATTGCCATCATCTTCTGAATGACCTCCATATCATGTTTGCTAAATGTTTCAGGCTGACGCATGTCTGCCGCAGAAGAAGGGAGCCACCTCTGGGTCATCCACAGGTAGAGCAAGTAAGGTACGTTGTGTGCAATCCAGAGGGTCCTCTGCTCTGGCACAATCAGCTTCTTGAACGCCTGCCTGGATACCTCAGTTGGGAAAGAAGGCCACCAATAGTTGATAATTGGCACAACTAGCGCAGCTCCTGCGAGCCTGCACCAACAGCACTTGTAGCTTTACAACTCTGAAGTCTGAAGAGCTACATATTTCATTGGTATACATATATATATGGCTTGAGTTTCAGTTTTTGCCTGTGAGGTATATACTGCAGGCATCCCCAAATTGAGTATCCTCCCATTGACACCCCCAAGACATAGAACTTCTGCCCAAGCTCCAGCTGGTCGGCGAGTTCCTCAATATCCCATGCCTCGCTCTTGACACTCCGCCTGGGGTTTGGGTCGCTTTCCCCATACCCTGCTCTATCGAAAGCAAGGAGGTAAATTCCTAGTTCTTCCACGAGCTCCTGTATTATGTCGAAGAAAGAAATCTTTCAGCAAAATACGAGGAAATAAACTAAGATTTAACTTTCCAGTAGATTCCAATCTAATTTCACTGTTCTGTCTGCCTTTTACCTTAGAAACAGGCAAGGGGAGATCCTTGGTGCTATCAAAAGCATGCACCGTGATGATCTTGTGCCTGGCCTTGTCTTTTGGTATCCCATCTTGTCGGTACGCAAGGTACCTTCCGTCCCTGAGCTTGATTCTGGGAGATGTCACCGGAGGTCCACCTGGCGAGCCGCACAGTTTTGGAGGTGGTGGCCGGAGAATTGCCTGGAAGGCCCAACCAAGCAGCACAACCAGCAAAACAATGAGCAACCTTGGAACCATTTCTCCCAGATCCGGTGTTTTCAGGTGAGCGATGTCAATTGTGTAGGTATTTGTGCGTGGCGGGGCAGACCTGCAATGTTGGCTCTTCTTTACTCCACTGGTAGCCTGTTCGCATCATTGCATGGACCCCCTCACATCACTTTCTTTATTTTGGATCCATTGCTTCAGCGTGTTGCTCACAGTAAACAAAAAAGTTGTCATTTCCGCACGGGCTGTATCAGTGGTGGACCTGAACAAAAATAGAGGGGGCTCATGGGTTAAGGTTTATCTAGCTAAAATTCTATGAATTGCATCGCACTAAATGCAAAAACTAACAAGGAACTGGTGGCAAGTGCACCTTTAGATTCCGCATGTACGCCTCCTCGCTTGAGTTGGCGCTACGATTTTTTTTTATATATTTGTAGGATCGAAGTATACGAATATAGCAATCAGAGGGGGGGTGAATGATTGTGCGGAAGCTAAAACCAAATTCTTGACCTATTAAAAGTTCACCCCAAAACAGAACCAAATAATTGCCTCGTTTTCGACAAAAACAGAATGACAGAGGTTTGGTAAAACGAGAATTCCCGGAGATCCAACCGTCGAAACGATCTGAAATTTGGACACAAGAAACTAGATTCCAATACGAATCGAACCCAAAAAGAATCAGCTCGATCGGACTTACGGATCAAAAGTTATGAGCTTCGCAAGCTTGCTGATCCAGAACTTGACGAGAATCAATCTAATCAAAACTTCAAGATTAAACAAGAACGACAAAAGATTGATCAACTAGACTTTGAGAAACACTAGATCAATATCCTAGAGAGGTTTTTGATGGATCAAATCAAGATAAAACTTGAAGAACAAAAACCAATCTAGAACTAGAACAAACATGCAAACAAGAACCAAAAGCGAGAAAATCTTGTAGCGGCGTGGTTCTTGTAGCACGCAAAAATCTTGAAAGAATTGATCTTTATTTCTTGTCTAAAATACTCTCATCAAAAGAGTACAAACCCTAAAACCAAGCTCAAAGCTTGATGCGCTCAGCTCTACTTGGTGCCTTTCAATAGGAGACCCCCCACCTATTTAAAGCACCAACCCACAAAGAGTTCTGAATACGATTCCTATTCCCTAGAAGGAATCCGTATCCAACTCAACTCTACTTGGCCCAACCAGGCCGAGTACAACTCTTGCACGCGTATGGCAACCCTACCATACTCACGTGACTAACACTTTGCACGCGTATGGCCACCTGCCATACTCACGTGACTAACACTTTGCACGCGAATGACCTCCTGCCATTCTCACGTGACTAACCATTCTTCATGTGCACCATTCTCTTAGCCCGAACGTCCCGCATGACATCCTTGACCACCAAGACCTCGGTTCCTCACGAACCTAGTCCCGAACCTCGGTTCCTCCATGAACCTAGTTCGGTCCGTCATCGACCACATTCGTCTTTGAGCAATACCTGCACATGAACAAACCACAAAACAAATCCGAGCACAAGTCCACGACTTGACTCAATGTCAATCCATGCAACTACTCACATGAGTATTGCATAAAGTCCACTTCAAAAGAAGCATCATGAAATCATTACAAATTTCAAATTCACATTCAAAATTCAAATCCAAATCGCTCAAAACCCTAATTGAGCGAAAACGCATTCACGACGGACAAACAAAGTTGGTCCGTTGTAAAAGGAAAAGTTTCGTTCCAAGAAGCCAACCAAACGCGGAAAAACACGTTCACAGCGGACAAACAAAGTTGGTCCGTTGTACATGCAAAAATGGCTTTGGTCATGAGCTCAAAACAAGTTCACAGCGGACCCCGAAGCTTGTCCGCGCAAGCGTGCCACGCTCGGTTTCACAAAAGTAAAACCCTAGAAAAGTCCATTCACGACGGACAAAAAGAATTAGTCCGTTGTACATGTGAAAATGACTTCGGTCATGGGCTCAAAAACATGTTCACAATGAGACCCAAAAACATCGTCTGTCGCAGATGGGAAACTTACTTGTTTCTTGAGAATTTTGTCCGGCGCTAATGCGTAACTCATCATTTCTTGTCAAATTGTCAAAACACATGAACAAACACATTTTGCAAATTCAAATCTAAGTTAATTTTTCAGTTCAAAGCCAATTTTTCAGCACATGATTTCACAATCTCCCCCTTGATGAAAACATTGGCAACACCACTTAGAATTGAATCATTTGGCATTCACTTTACAAAAGATTTTGAAATCCAAAGGATCAAAGACCAAAGTAAGAAAACACAGAAATCCTCTTTGACCAAAATGCAAAACAAAATCTCCCCTGAGAATGAAAATGTGTGTGAATGTGCAATGCGCCCAAAAATTTCAAAAATTCTCCAAACTTCTCCCAAAAATTCTCAAATTTCCAAATACAACTCTCCTTTTCCTTTAAACTTTTCAAAGAAAGATTTCCAAATTTCTCCCCTTTGACAATGGATTCATCAAGAGTACAAGAGAGATCAGGCTCAAAATTTTCCTGAAACAATGATTTCACCAAGAGAAACAAGGGAGTGCCAAGATAGGAAAAGATGAGCTCATTCGATCATATAACCTTATATATCACATAATATGCAAAATACATGATCTTGATGTGATTTTAGCAGGTTAGGGAATGACATGCATCTCAACCTCAATTCACCAACTATAGCCAAGACTAAGCAAAACCTTTAGTAGAAAAACAAAGGCTCAAAGTTGAAGCAAATAACAAATCAGCGAGCAAGTAGTTTCAACTCCAATCTAGTGGACCAATTTAATCTTTAAACAATAAGTTGCATGTGGCATGCTTGAAGCATACTTCTTTTATTTTCTAGGAGAGGCATGCTTGAAGCTAAAATCTTATCTTTGATGGAATGGCATGCTTGAAGAATAAATCTTATATTTTTTTTAGGGAAAGCATGCTGAAGCACATAACTTGAGGTTTTTGCTTTTAACAACCTTTTTTATTGATTCCCTTTTCTTTTCATTTTTCTTTGATTATAAACATGCAAAAGTGATTAAAAGGTCTTATGAAAGAGTAAAGTTGAAACCACACTTGCTTCATAGCCCAAATTTGTCAAGAGGATTCAATATCAAGCCTAGAAGAGTAAGATATCACAGAGTATTTAGCTATAGGTAATCACCCAGGAATTAGTAATGTCATTTTTAGTTCAAGTGAGATAATTAGATTATCATATATTAGCTCAATTACATAACATATAAAGAAATATGATAAAGTGAGCTCATTAAGTGAAAGAACTTGGCAAAGAAACTCCCTCAAAACAATCCCATTGGATGAACAATTCCAAGTTCTCCCGAATAAAAGCAAAACGAGAAGAAGACAAAGGTTTTGTGAAAATGTTCCGCCAATTGATGTTCAAGATCCACATGATGAAGCACAATGTTGCCTTTTTCAACATGATCTCTAAGAAAGTGAAATATGATATCAATGTGTTCAAGAAAGAGAATTACTCAAGAAGTGGCATGAACCAGATGTACTTTTTCTATCAATTCTACATCCTCCAAATTCAGCATCAGAGAAAGCTCTTAAATTAATGCATGAGGAAGCGAAAGTCAAATGCCAAAATCTTGAGTACCACGGAGATACCTTAAAATCCTCTTGATAGCTTGTCGATGATGTGAAGCACTGGAAGCTTGAAAACGAGCACACAAGCACACAAAGAAACTCCAATTATCTCATCCTCAACAAAGATCATCATCATCTTCATCAACAAAGATACTCTCCCCTGAACATATGCACTGCACTGCACTATTTGGACTAGTGCCTTTTGCGAAAACAGAGGTGGAAGAAGCATCTTGAAAAATAACACTTTTAGCATGAGATGCGCGAGTGAAGGAGGAGAACCAATTCTTATCATCGGACATGTGGCGTGAACATCCGGAATCCACTAGCCATATGTTCTCCTTCCTCGTGAGAAGCCTACATAGAAGCGAGAAAGTGTCGAGGTCTCAGATGCTTTGGGGTTAGAAATAAGATGTTTAGGAATCCAAAGATCGAGACACACGATGCACAACAGTAGGCATAACACGAGCATTCTTATGCACAAAGATAGATTTTTCTTTTCCCGTGTTCTTACCAACAAAAGGTGTTTGCATCACCCTAGGCACATAATGAGAAACAAAGCGTGTCTTTACGAAATTAGACCTAGCCTTAGTTTTTCTTTCTTTTGTTGTTTGGCTAGTCTAAAGCAAAAATCTACTAAATGTCCATCTCTACCACAATGAGTGCAAGTGTACTTAACATGATGTTTTGCTTTAACATGAGAAGCAACATTTGCATTCATCATAGTAGAAGATAAAAGGCCACAGATTTGAAGACAATTTTCTTAGGCTCATTTGAAATCTCAAGTTTGTCATTGCAAGGAGCATAAATAATGTGAGCGAGGTTTAGTTTCATATGAAGCATGAAGATCAAAACATAAACCTTTCTTGTTTGAGCTAACCTTAGATTGATCCAAAATCATGTTTAATCTTTTCTTGCCATTAGTGAATCGTTCCAAAGAACTTTGCAAATAATCAACTTTCTTGGCAAGAGTTAAACAATTATTGCAAAGATTATCAACCTTCTCTTTACATTTCACGACAAGTAGAGCATGAAAGAACCTCATGTGTAAGCAGATTATCAGTCAATTGAGAAATCCTAGCATTTGCATCTTTCAATTTTAATTCAAGAGTTAAGCATTTAGAACAAGAAGTTAAACCATGCAAATCATCGAGTGGAGCAGCTAGCATGTTTAACATGTTTATCATTTTTCTCATTTAGATGCAACGAGAAGAGCATGTTCTTTCCTAAGCAAAGTAAGCTCATTGTAAATTAAGTCACATGATTTGCAAGCATCATCATCATGAATCAAGGTTTTAAGTCTAGCAATTTCAGCATTCAATGACTCCACAACAAAATCATGTTTCTTAATTTTCTGATCACGTTTATCAAGCAATTTACCAAGACGAGCAACAGCAATAGCTAATTCATCGTAAGAAGGATCTACCTCATTGAAGTCATTTGTCATGATCGCCCTCGGTGAAGGCATCATTGCTTTTGGCCATGAGACACAACCCCGTCAACTCATGCTTGCTTGGAGTTGCATCATCCTCGCCGCTCTCCGAATTCACATCGCTCAAATTGACTTGTTCAAGAGCGGAAAGAACTCGATGGACAACTTTGCGGTTGATGAAGTTCTTCTTCTTTCTATCACTTGGAGAGAATTTCTTCTTCTCTTTTCTTACATCGTTGTCCTTCTCCTCCCTTGATGCTTTACTTGCAAGTTTTGGACAGTTTGGACGAATATGGTCGAGATCACCACACTCATAGCATCTTGGAGGATCACCACCACCTCTCTTTCTCTTTATCACATTTTGCAAGGCTTTGTTAAAGCGAGAAGAGAGTAGTGATAAGTCTTCTTCTCGGGAATTGCTCAATCTGTTCATCGGTTAGTGAAGACAAGAAGGATAGAGCAAAACTTGAAGCGACACCATTATGAGATATGCTAGATTGAGATGTCAAAGCAATTGATTTATGATCATTCTTTCTAGCAAGAACATCTAATTCATGAGTTTTCAACTTAGAATATGTAACATCTAATGTAAGTGAACTCATGATAGTAGATTCTCTAATGGATGTAACTTTCATCTCCCAAATAGACATGTCTAATGCACCAAGCAATTGTCTAGCATTAGCGACATCATCAAAGCTAACTCCAACAAAGACGAAGATTACTAAGAATTTTATTGAAGCGTGCAAAGAAGTCATCTAGCGACTCACCGGTTTCATCTCAAATCGCATGTATTCTTTTTGTAAAGATCTTGACGAACCTCTTTAATAGTGTTAGAACCCTCATGGTAATCACAAAGAGATTTCCATACCTCATATGCGGATCGAAGATGAATCACACGATCGAAGTCGCTACGTCCCAAGCCTTGGATGATCAAGTTGCGGCGCCTTCTTTGTTTGCTTCAACATGTGTGCGATTGGTGTCGTTGACGTTGTCGCTTTGCGAGGACTTCATATGGCTTGTAGACCTTCTCCCAAATTGCGAATCCCTGAGCTTGGATGAACGCCTCCATCTTGGCCTTCCAAAACTGAAAATCAACACCATTGAACACACAAGGTTTTGTCGAATAATGATCCATTGATCTAATCACCGATTAAGATAGATTAGAAAAACCTTGCTCGATACCACTTGTAGGATCGAAGTATACGAATATAGCAATCAGAGGGGGTGAATGATTGTGCGGAAGCTAAAACCAAATTCTTGACCTATTAAAAGTTCACCCCAAAACAGAACCAAATAATTGCCTCGTTTTCGACAAAAACAGAATGACAGAGGTTTGGTAAAACGAGAATTCCCGGAGATCCAACCGTCGAAACGATCTGAAATTTGGACACAAGAAACTAGATTCCAATACGAATCGAACCCAAAAAGAATCAGCTCGATCGGACTTACGGATCAAAGTTATGAGCTTCGCAAGCTTGCTGATCCAGAACTTGACGAGAATCAATCTAATCAAAACTTCAAGATTAAACAAGAACGACAAAAGATTGATCAACTAGACTTTGAGAAACACTAGATCAAT
Source organism: Rhipidocladum racemiflorum (assembly GCA_036346355.1). Lineage (NCBI taxonomy): Eukaryota > Viridiplantae > Streptophyta > Magnoliopsida > Poales > Poaceae > Rhipidocladum > Rhipidocladum racemiflorum. The sequence goes on along the minus strand of CM070590.1, from coordinate 4,393,673 downwards.
ATCCTAGAGAGGTTTTTGATGGATCAAATCAAGATAAAACTTGAAGAACAAAACCAATCTAGAACTAGAACAAACATGCAAACAAGAACCAAAAGCAGAAAATCTGTAGCGGCGTGGTTACTGTAGCACGCAAAAATCTTGAAAGAATTGATCTTTATTTCTTGTCTAAAATACTCTCATCAAAAGAGTACAAACCCTAAAACCAAGCTCAAAGCTTGATGCGCTCAGCTCTACTTGGTGCCTTTCAATAGGAGACCCCACCTATTTAAAGCACCAACCCATTAAAGAGTTCTCGAATACGATTCCTATTCCTAGAAGGAATCGTATCCAACTCAACTCTACTTGGCCCAACCAGGCCGAGTACAACTCTTACTGCACGCGTATGGCAACCCTACCATACTCACGTGACTAACACTTTGCACGCGTATGGCCACCGCCATACTCACGTGACTAACACTTTGCACGCCGAATGACCTCCTGCCATTCTCACGTGACTAACCATTCTTCATGTGCACCATTCTCTTAGCCCGAACGTCCCGCATGACATCCTTGACCACCAAGACCTCGGTTCCTCCCGAACCTAGTCCCGAACCTCGGTTCCTCCATGAACCTAGTTCGGTCCGTCATCGACCACATTCGTCTTTGAGCAATACTGCACATGAACAAACCACAAAACAAATCCGAGCACAAGTCCACGACTTGACTCAATGTCAATCCATGCAACTACTCACATGAGTATTGCATAAAGTCCACTTCAAAAGAAGCATCATGAAATCATTACAAATTTCAAATTCACATTCAAAATTCAAATCCAAATCGCTCAAAACCCTAATTGAGCGAAAACGCATTCACGACGGACAAACAAAGTTGGTCCGTTGTAAAGAAAAGTTTCTGTTCCAAGAAGCCAACCAAGCGGAAAAACACGTTCACAACGGACAAACAAAGTTGGTCCGTTGTACATCTAAAAATGGCTTGGTCATGAGCTCAAAACAAGTTCACAACGGACCCCAGAAGCTTGTCCGGCGCAAACGTGCCACGCTCGGTTTCACAAAAGTAAAACCCTAGAAAAAGTCCATTCACGACGGACAAAAAGAATTAGTCCGTTGTACATGTGAAAATGACTTCGGTCATGGGCTAAAAAACATGTTCACAATGAGACCCAAAAACACCGTCCGTCGCAGATGGGAAACTTACTGTTTCTTGAGAATTTTGTCCGACGCTAATGCGTAACTTACTGTTTCTTGTCAAATTGTCAAAACACATGAACAAACACATTTTGCAAATTCAAATCTAAGTTAATTTTTCAGTTCAAAGCCAATTTTTCAGCACATGATTTCACAATCTCCCTTGATGAAAACATTGGCAACACCACTTAGAATTGAATCATTTGGCATTCACTTTACAAAAGATTTTGAAATCCAAAGGATCAAAGACCAAAGTAAGAAAACACAGAAATCCTCTTTGACCAAAATGCAAAACAAAATCTCCCGAGAATGAAAATGTGTGTGAATGTGCAATGCGCCCAAAAATTTCAAAAATTCTCCAAACTTCTCCCAAAAATTCTCAAATTTCCAAATACAACTCTCCTTTTCCTTTAAACTTTTCAAAGAAAGATTTCCAAATTTCTCCCCTTTGACAATGGATTCATCAAGAGTACAAGAGAGAACAGGCTCAAAATTTTCTGAAACAATGATTTCACCAAGAGAAACAAGGGAGTGCCAAGATAGGAAAAGATGAGCTCATTCGATCATATAACCTTATATATCACATAATATGCAAAATACATGATCTTGATGTGATTTTAGCAGGTTAGGGAATGACATGCATCTCAACCTCAATTCGATCAACTATAGCCAAGACTAAGCAAAACCTTTAGTAGAAAAACAAAGGCTCAAAGTTGAAGCAAATAACAAATCAGGCGAGCAAGTAGTTTCAACTCCAATCTAGTGGACCAATTTAATCTTTAAACAATAAGTTGCATGTGGCATGCTTGAAGCATACTTCTTTTATTTTCTAGGAGTGGCATGCTTGAAGCATACATCTTATCTTTGAGGGAATGGCATGCTTGAAGCATACATCTTATCTTTTTAGGGAAAGCAAGCCTGAAGCACATAACTTGAGGTTTTTTGCTTTTAACAACCTTTTTTTATTGATTCCCTTTTCTTTTCATTTTTCTTTGATTATAAACATGCAAAAGTGATTAAAAGGTCTTATGAAAGAGTAAAGTTGAAACCACACTTGCTTCATAGCCCAAATTTGTCAAGAGGATTCAATATCAAGCCTAGAAGAGTAAGATATCACAGAGTATTTAGCTATAGGTAATCAGTCCAGGGAATTCCGTAATGTCATTTTTAGTTCAAGTGAGATAATTAGATTATCATATATTAGCTCAATTACATAACATATAAAGAAATATGATAAAGTGAGCTCATTAAGTGAAAGAACTTGGCAAAGAAACTCCCCCTCAAAACAATCCCATTGGATGAACAATTCCAAGTTCTCCCCGAATAAAAGCAAAACGAGAAGAAGACAAAGGTTTTGTGAAAATGTCTGCCAATTGATGTTCAGTATCCACATGATGAAGCACAATGTTGCCTTTTTCAACATGATCTCTAAGAAAGTGAAATATGATATCAATGTGTTCAAGAAAGAGAATTACTCAAGAAGTGGCATGAACCAGATGTACTTTTTCTATCAATTCTACATCCTCCAAATTCAGCATCAGAGAAAGCTCTTAAATTAATGCATGAGGAAGCGAAAGTCAAATGCCAAAATCTTGAGTACCACGGAGATACCTTAAAATCCTCTTGATAGCTTGTCGATGTGAAGCACGCGGGAAGCTTGAAAGCGAGCACACAAGCACACAGAAACTCCAATTATCTCATCCTCAACAAAGCATCATCATCATCTTCATCAACAAAGATACTCTCCCTGAACATATGCACTGCACTGCACTATTTGGACTAGTGCCTTTGCGAAGCAGAGGTGGAAGAAGCATCTTGAAAAATAACACTTTTAGCATGAGATGCGCGAGTGAAGGAGGAGAACCAATTCTTATCATCGGACATGTGGCGTGAACATCCGAATCCACTAGCCATATGTTCTCCTTCCTCGCGTGAGAAGCCTACATAGAAGCGAGAAAGTGTCGAGGTCTCTGATCTTGGGGTTAGAAATAAGATGTTTAGGAATCGATCTTGAGACACACGACGCACAACAAGAGGGCATAACACGAGCATTCTTATGCACAAAGATAGATTTGTCTTTTCCCGTGTTCTTACCAACAAAAGGTGTTTGCATCACCCTAGGCACATAATGAGAAACAAAGCGTGTCTTTACGAAATTAGACCTAGCCTTAGTTTTTTCTTTCTTTTGTTGTTTGGCTAGTCTAAAGCAAAAATCTACTAAATGTCCATCTCTACCACAATGAGTGCAAGTGTACTTAACATGATGTTTTGCTTTAACAAGAGAAGCAACATTTGCATTCATCATAGTAGAAGATAAAAGGCCACAGATTTGAAGACAATTTTCTTAGGCTCATTTGAAATCTCAAGTTTGTCATTGCAAGGAGCATAAATAATGAGCGAGGTTTAGTTTCATATGAAGCATGAAGATCAAAACCTAAACCTTTCTTGTTTGAGCTAACCTTAGATTGATCCAAAATCATGTTTAATCTTTTCTTGCCATTAGTGAATCGTTCCAAAGAACTTTGCAAATAATCAACTTTCTTGGCAAGAGTTAAACAATTATTGCAAAGATTATCAACCTTCTCTTTACATTTACGACAAGTAGAGCATGAAAGAACCTCATGTAAGTGATTATCAGTCAATTGAGAAATCCTAGCATTTGCATCTTTCAATTTTAATTCAAGAGTTAAGCATTTAGAACAAGAAGTTAAACCATGCAAATCATCAGTGGAACAGCTAGCATGTTTAACATGTTTATCATTTTTCTCATTTAGATGCAACAGAAGAGCATGTTCTTTCCTAAGCAAAGTAAGCTCATTGTAAATTAAGTCACATGATTTGCAAGCATCATCATCAGGAATCAAGGTTTTAAGTCTAGCAATTTCAGCATTCAATGACTCCACAACAAAATCATGTTTCTTAATTTTCTTATCACGTTTATCAAGCAATTTACCAAGACGAGCAACAGCAATAGCTAATTCATCGTAAGAAGGATCTACCTCATTGAAGTCGTTGTCATGATCGCCCTCGGTGAAGCTGTCGCTGCTTTTAGCCATGAGACACAACCCCGTCAACTCATGCTTGCTTGGAGTTGCATCGTCCTCATTGCTTCTCCGAATTCACATCGCTCAAATTGACTTGTTCAAGAGCGGAAAGAACTCGATGGACAACTTTGCGGTTGATGAAGTTCTTCTTCTTTCTATCACTTGGAGAGAATTTCTTCTTCTCTTTTCTTACATCGTTGTCCTTCTCCTCCTTGATGCTTTACTTGCAAGTTTTGGACAGTTTGGACGAATATGGTCGAGATCACCACACTCATAGCATCTTGGAGGATCACCACCACCTCTCTTTCTCTTTATCACATTTTGCAAGGCTTTGTTAAAGCGAGAAGAGAGTAGTGATAAGTCTTCTTCTCGGGAATTGCTCAATCTGTTCATCGGTTAGTGAAGACAAGAAGGATAGAGCAAAACTTGAAGCAGCACCATTATGAGATATGCTAGAGTGAGATGTCAAAGCAATTGATTTATGATCATTCTTTCTAGCAAGAACATCTAATTCATGAGTTTTCAACTTAGAATCTGAGAACATCTAATGTAAGTGAACTCATGATAGTAGATTCTCTAATGGATGTAACTTTCATCTCCCAAATAGACATGTCTAATGCACCAAGCAATTGTCTAGCATTAGCAGCATCATCAAAGCTAACTCCAGCGACACGAAGATTACTAAGAATTTTATTGAAGCGTGCAAAGAAGTCATCTAGCGACTCACCGGGTTTCATCTCAAATCGCATGTATTCTTTTTGTAAAGATCTTGACGAACCTCTTTAATAGTGTTAGAACCCTCATGGTAATCACAAAGAGATTTCCATACCTCATATGCGGATCGAAGATGAATCACACGATCGAAGTCGCTCGTCCCAAGCCTTGGATGATCAAGTTGCGCGCCTTCTTTGTTTGCTTCAACATGTGTGCGATTGGTGTCGTTGGCGTTGTCGTTTGCGAGGACTTCATATGGCTTGTAGACCTTCTCCCAAATTGCGAATCCACGAGCTTGGATGAACGCCTCCATCTTGGCCTTCCAAAACTGAAAATCAACACCATTGAACACACAAGGTTTTGTCGAATAATGATCCATTGATCTAATCACCGATTAAGATAGATTAGAAAAACCTTGCTCGATACCACTTGTAGGATCGAAGTATACGAATATAGCAATCAGAGGGGGGGTGAATGATTGTGCGGAAGCTAAAACCAAATTCTTGACCTATTAAAAGTTCACCCCAAAACAGAACCAAATAATTGCCTCGTTTTCGACAAAAACAGAATGACAGAGGTTTGGTAAAACGAGAATTCCCGGAGATCCAACCGTCGAAACGATCTGAAATTTGGACACAAGAAACTAGATTCCAATACGAATCGAACCCAAAAAGAATCAGCTCGATCGGACTTACGGATCAAAAGTTATGAGCTTCGCAAGCTTGCTGATCCAGAACTTGACGAGAATCAATCTAATCAAAACTTCAAGATTAAACAAGAACGACAAAAGATTGATCAACTAGACTTTGAGAAACACTAGATCAATATCCTAGAGAGGTTTTTGATGGATCAAATCAAGATAAAACTTGAAGAACAAAAACCAATCTAGAACTAGAACAAACATGCAAACAAGAACCAAAACAGAAAATCTTGTAGCGGCGTAGTTCTTGTAGCACGCAAAAATCTTGAAAGAATTGATCTTTATTTCTTGTCTAAAATACTCTCATCAAAAGAGTACAAACCCTAAAACCAAGCTCAAAGCTTGATGCGCTCAGCTCTACTTGGTGCCTTTCAATAGGAGACCCCCCACCTATTTAAAGCACCAACCCATTAAAGAGTTCTGAATACGATTCCTATTCCCTAGAAGGAATCCGTATCCAACTCAACTCTACTTGGCCCAACCAGGCCGAGTACAACTCTTACACGCGTATGGCAACCCTACCATACTCACGTGACTAACACTTTGCACGCGTATGGCCACCTGCCATACTCACGTGACTAACACTTTGCACGCGAATGACCTCCTGCCATTCTCACGTGACTAACCATTCTTCATGTGCACCATTCTCTTAGCCCGAACGTCCCGCATGACATCCTTGACCACCAAGACCTCGGTTCCTCCTGAACCTAGTCGAACCTCAGTTCCTCCATGAACCTAGTTCCGGTCCGTCATCGACCACATTCGTCTTTGAGCAATACCGCACATGAACAAACCACAAAACAAATCCGAGCACAAGTCCACGACTTGACTCAATGTCAATCCATGCAACTACTCACATGAGTATTGCATAAAGTCCACTTCAAAAGAAGCATCATGAAATCATTACAAATTTCAAATTCACATTCAAAATTCAAATCCAAATCGCTCAAAACCCTAATTGAGCTAAAACGCATTCACGACGGACAAACAAAGTTGGTTCGTTGTAAAAGGAATAGTTTCTGTTCCAAGAAGCCAACCAAACGCGGAAAAACACGTTCACAACGGACAAACAAAGTTGGTCCGTTGTACATGCAAAAATGGCTTCGGTCATGAGCTCAAAACAAGTTCACAACGGACCCCAGAAGCTTGTCCGGCGCAAACGTGCCACGCTCGGTTTCACAAAAGTAAAACCCTAGAAAAAGTCCATTCACGACGGACAAAAAGAATTAGTCCGTTGTACATGTGAAAATGACTTCGGTCATGGGCTCAAAAACATGTTCACAACAGACCCAAAAACACTGTCCGTCGCAGATGGGAAACTTACTGTTTCTTGAGAATTTTGTCCGGCGCTAATGCGTAACTTACTGTTTCTTGTCAAATTGTCAAAACACATGAACAAACACATTTTGCAAATTCAAATCTAAGTTAATTTTTCAGTTCAAAGCCAATTTTTCAGCACATGATTTCACAATATTCAAGTAGCTAGCTTTATAAATGTGCTATAGACGTTAATCATGTCTATATGCATTTCATCAAACAACTTAAGGACGTGCTATTTAAGAATTTTAGGATAGATAACAAAGAAAGCAAGCTGGCATACTTTCACATTAAATTACAACAAAACAACATCAAATAGGGAGACAAAAATTGCATCAATTCACAATACAGTAAGGAAGTAGCGATGCAACATGAGTGCTGATCCAGGTCTATATTGCAAATGTAACGTGTTGCTTTCACTGTAGGTGGAAATTTATGATTATGTATTTCGGAAGGGGGATGCAGAGATGCAATTCTGGTGGCTCAGGGATTTTGTTTGCTGCCGTCCAATTATCGTTGTCATGACGCCCTCCTGCACCTGTTTTGATTCCTTGCCATAATGTTATGATGTGCACAGTTTCAGACGTGACGTGGTGCTTTTTTCCCATTTTATGTTCAATCATTCTTCCAACTGATGATGGGTACGGTTGGAATTAGGGGTGAAAACGGGTTGGGTGTGATCAGATAGTAGGTCATCCTGTATCCTACCCTAATTATTATTTTTGGATATGGGTACGGTAGTGAAAAATCAGATAGAATACGGATACAAATACCGGGTATTTACGAACGAGTAGAAAACGGATACCGGATATTATACGGTCGGGTAGAATACGGATAACGGGTATTTAGTCGAATAGTACGCAAACTACATAGGTCAAAATATGGGATAAAAATAATTTAACTAACACACATGGTCCAATTATCACATATAATTCAACACAGAGAGAATATAACACATAGAACGTATTCTGACATATAGTCTAATTACTACATCATTTAACACATAAAGGCCAATAAACATACATAGTTCAACATCTTCCTCTATACTTTGAAGTTCAACTCCATCTTGCGCTTCCATAGCATCGGTGTGTACCTCCTTTGCTGTTTCTCCACCACTATTGCTGCCTCCTGACCCTCCCATAAGTGCAGTTCTCAAGTTGATAACAATCTACAAAAAGACACATTCCAATTCTTGAAACACCAGAAAGATGATTTGCTAGATGAAAGGGAATAATGATCTCTTCGTACAACAACTGTCATGTATAGAAGCAAAACAACACAAAAGGTGGTAATTGTTCTAGCACATTACACACCCAACCAATGGTCATCCTATCTGAATACCATGATTCTAAATTTCTAATCAAATCACATACAGATACACCAGATCCCATCAGGCTGGTACAATTACCCCCAAAAGGATCGTTTCCTCCAACAAACCAAAACACCAAGTTGGATGCATTCCAAGCTATTTGAAAGTGGCTTGTATATAGATCTTTAAACAACCCTATTGTTAGGATACATTGATCGGAGGCGTGCGGTTGATACCAGAGTCGAATAATCATCTCTAGTTGCAACGTACTCCCCCATCCATGATCTTCGCTCGATGACATGAACAGCGTCGTTGAGCTCTTCGCCTGCAAATGCAAGTGGGTACCACAAGGATCTTTCAAAAGTTTCCATTTGCAGGGAACGGGAAACCATCGGTTTTTTTAGCCCCTGGTAATATATTTTTTAAAAAAACTTGGTTTCTTTCCGAATGTAATTATAAAAATAATCTCATTTCTGACCACAGAAGCGTCAATAGACGACATATGTCACCTGTTGCGCTCCCGCACCGTGGAAGGAGTTACTGAGCTAGGTCTCATTGCTCGGTAGTTCCTTTTGCGGTGCGGGGTGCGGCAAGGGATAAATGTTGTCTGTCGGCGCTTTTATGGTCGGGTATAGAGCTATTTTTATAATTGCGTTCTGAAAGAGGTTAGATTTGTAAAAGAAAAAAGAAAAATTATTAGGAGGGTGCAAAAGTGATGACTGCGGTGGGTGGAAGAAACTAGGAAGCCCCAGTGACGATAGTATATTCAGCTTGGTTTACATGATAAAAAGAAGACCAAACGGCGACAGTCCTTCGTGGCGTGTGACACACGACGATGGCACAGCAAAAAACATCTAGCGGATTTGAGAAGGATGTATGAACCTCTGGCTCACCGAACGAAGAGCTGCTGAAACTTCGGCGAACATTGATAGCGAAACTGCAATTGCGCCCAAAGAGTTCCAAGTTGGTAGCAGGCTTTAATCATCGGCATTGATCGAATGAATTGCATCAGAGGTAAAAGATAGATGTTTGGTTGTCTTCTCATCTAACTCAGTCTGACTCTACAGATGCAAAACACCCCTTTCAGTCTAGCACCAGGAAAACGAGAAAATCCACCGTTTCTCCAGAGCATGGCTCGGCAATATGCTGACATCAGCATTTACTATCTAGTTTTCTTCTTTTCTTTGCTATATCTTTTGATTAGCATCTCCGATCAACTAACCGATTTCACCTATGTGTTCCTGATATTTTTTCGAACAAAACTAGACCATACTTGCTATATAAATTTCAAAAGATTAAAATTTTAGTTTTTCAGTTTATTGGTTTTCTAAAATATATTTAAAAAAAAATTATTTTCGTTTGTGAAATTATTGATTTTCTAGTATTTTTAAAATTTGTTTCATCCCTCTCTTGAATTTGCCTATCACACTTCTATTCCAATGTAGCTAACCAAACAACATCTCTATGCAGCCTATTCAACCTCATACAACCAATCAAACAACATCTCCTTGCATCCACTTAGCCTGACTCCCACTAGTCTGGCTGAGCTGAGAAGGCAACCAAACAGCCTGTATGCTACTGTGAGCGCAAGCTCCTAATGTTGTATACAGATGCGGCAGGTAATACTTAGTAGATCTACTGATGTTTTCACCGTGAAAAAGGAATTATTTTTACAATTATATTCACACGTTAGCCAGATTTGCAAAAAAAATGTCAAAAGGCTAGAAAAGCCAAGTGTTCATCTGGTTCAGCATAACGCACCCAGTTTTCAGAAAACTGTTCAGCATAACGGTCGTGGTTGAGCAGATTCACCAATTGCAATGTAAACTAGGAAATTAAGCGCGGCGGCACGCCGCGCACGTGAACGAAAAAAAAATATTTTTAATACAAAAAAAACCGAGAAAATATTTTCGTAGAAAAAGCGGACCACGAGAACACTTTAAAAAAATTTTTCCATGCTCCGAAGGAAAAACGGACTACAAAAACTTTTTTTTCGGGTAAAACGGAGAAACGAAAACATTTTTTCCATGCTCCGAAGGAAAAACGGACCACGAAAATATTTTTTGTTTTTTTTAGGAAAAACGGAGAAACGAAAATATTTTTCCATACTCCGAGGAAAACGGACCACAAAACTTTTTCGTTCACGCAGCGCGTGCGTCCGCGCTTAATTTCCTAGTATAACATATGAGAAGTTAGACACTCCGATCATTTGAAACACATAATCTTTTAGAAATTTGCATTAAAAACCGAAAATGTTTTCGTAGAAAAAGCGGACCACGAGAACACTTAAAAAAATTTCCATGCTCAGAAGGAAAACGGACTACAAAAACTTTTTCGGGTAAAGCGGAGAAGCGAAAACATTTTTTCCATGCTTCAAGGAAAAGCGGACCACGAAAACATTTTTGTTTTTTTTAGGAAAAACAGAGAAACGAAAATATTTTTTCCATACTCGGAGGAAAAGCGGACCACAAAACTTTTCGCTTTTTTAGGAAAAATGGAGAAGCGAAAACATTTTTTGCATGCTCCGTAGGGAAAACGGACCACAAAAATATTTTTCCGCAAAGCGGAGAAACGAAAACATTTTTTCCATGCTCGGAGGAAAACGGACCACAAAAACTTTTTCGGTTTTATAGGAAAACGCCAACGAAAATATTTTTCCATGCTCCGGAGGGAAAGCGGACCACAAAAACATTTTTAGGCAAAGCGGAGAAACGAAAACATTTTTCAATGCTCGGAGGAAAAAGCGGATCACAAAAACATTTTTTTGGGCAAAACGGAGAAAGGACCTGAACGAAAAGTGTACGGACCTATTTGTTATGATTTTGGACCTGTTCGCTATTTTGAAAAACTATAAAAGAGCTCGTTTACGATTCGTATTTAACGGGAGGTTCTTTATGTAAAACGGCGAAGGAGGGACCTAAACGCGAACCGGGGAAAAAATCTCCCTCTCACAAAAAATTGCAAAGGACCTATCCGTAATTTCAAGAACTGGAGGGGTTTTTTTGCAAAAAGAGGAGAGAGGGGGGGTGGGACGCGTGGCCTTCTCTCTGCGTGCGCTTTCTCCGATCCTTATATCCGGTAGGATTGTGGTCTGATCGACACGTAAAGCTTATTCAAAGGAGATGAAAGAAAGCTCACATTTCAGCTAATCAGCGGCTTGCCGTCAAGTGGAGCAAGAATTTAATATTTCCATAACTAATTGCTATTGAATGCCTCATCGATGAATGAAATTCACACGGAACTCACCAGCTCTACCACAATCAGTTTTTGCACGATAATGATAATATAGTCACCACAATCGGTTCTAGCTTACAACCGATTGCGATGAGAGTGTCATCACAATCAATTCCTATCAAATAACTAATTGTGACGAGGGTGTAGAACCAATTGTGATGTGGGAGTCATCACAATCGGTTTTAACTCAGAACTGATTATGATGACCCTAAAAACAACCCCACATAAGAAATTACAGTACATTCACAACATAAGCATATTGCATTCACAACATCACATATCAATATATCATTCCCAATACATAATATTGTTTATATAGCACATGACATTCACAACACAAGCATATCGCATTCAAAGTGGCTGTCAATCCTATTTGGGGAATTCTAAGAACTGCAGGTATAGTTATGAACTAAAACTATGACTACATAACTATGAGTAATTAGCAACAATGCCTTCTCATTCGTTATCTTCCTAATATAGTTGGGCATAACCTGAAGTAAAAGCGAATTAAACTCTTAATTCTCCGTAAAAAAATTCTCAATTCAGTGGTGATAGCAAGAGAGCAAATTCCTACGAAAAAAATTCTAATTTCAGGTGTAGAATATTTGTTGCTAAGATCCATCCTAAAAGCATCTGCAACAACCCATCCAATGCAAAGGTTATTAAAAAACTTATTCTGAGCACCTTTTAAGCAATATGTCATAGAGATCGAATGCATTTCCCTTAGTCCATTAAGATAAGATAAAAAAACATTGCTAGATGTTCTAAGTTAAACAGCATGTGCATCAATCATCAAACAAATTCAAGTAATATCTTGAGCACTAAAGCATCTAAGAGCAATGAAAACTAACCTATATATGTTTTGTTAATTTCCATTGGCCACTGTTGTTTTTTCTAATTCCCAACTTCAGACGACATATAAGCTCTTCAAACAAGGAAACATAGCTGCATCAGGCACCTATTGATTTGTCAACTGCAAACAAGGAAACATGAGGAAAATTCTTGCTGTCTGAAGTTATAAATCCATCTCTAGATAAAGGTAACTGCTCATATCAGATAATCGCTCGCAGCAAGAAAAAGAAGAATCTGTTTTAAAGAAAAGAAGAATGTGTGTTCTTCTTTTTATATCAAGGTTTTAGACCAACAACACAATCATATGATTCATTAGAACAATAGAAAAGTTTGATAGAACTATCACTAGAAGACAGGAGGCCAGTAAACAAGTTATACAAACCTAGCTAATAGATTAAGAATTGCTCAATCGATTGTATAGTTAATCAAGAGCTCCTGCTAATCCCTTTATTAGGAAAGGAATTAAAAGGTAAGCTCACCAATCTCGGTAACATCTTTACAGTGAATGCCTCCACCAAGTATGTTGTTGAGGTCAACAGAACCAGTAGTGATGTGCTTCTGCGATTGCTCATCAGATAGCATGTCCCATGCATTTTGGGCTCCTGCGATGTATTTGCATGAGTGAGAAACAATACTATTATGATCTGTTACAACAAGGATCTCCAAAACATCAAACAGGTAAACACAAGCCGACAGTGTTGCTTCACAGAAAATTAAACACAAGCAGATAATTAGCAAACCGGAAAAAGTCATCAAAGATGCAAAGTCCCCAACATCTACGCTTCAGTGCCGCCTCATCTACACAACAGGAAAAAAAACGTTTACAGAGCTGTACTTGCAACCATGGAACATTGACAAGTAAAACCCAGCAAGCTCTAAACACATATAGAAGCATATGTAGCATACATAGTTTCTGGACATTTTTAGTGCATTTCTGAGAATTGAAATCTATCCTGGGCACTCAAGAATGCAATTCATGAGACCCAGGTAATTGCATCTTTCACTTTCTATTTTGGGACAGGATAGCGTACCACTAGTTTTTTTAGGCAAAGCAGGAGAATGCATTTCATTTAAAAAGAAGATGATAAACAAAGTCAAAAGGAACTAAGGAAGTATCTAGCGTTTGGAGAATCTAAATGATAGAAGCAAAGTAGTTATAACAGGAAGCATTGGTCATTCACTATTTCCAATAATGTAAATACAAGAAGAAAAAATGTTGACACTATCTAATCTACAGGAAGAGATATCAAACATTGCAAATTAAGTAAATATACGACAGTACTGCAAAGAAAAGTCTATGGCTTCTGCAGTTCATAATTTCACAAGCTTTAATTTACAAATTGTGTTAAATTCATGATGGAATATGTAGATAACTAATTTCTTAACTAAAAGTACAAATAAAAATCTAAATTCATAATTTAGACAATAAATATTGTGAAGAAGAAGAAAAATATAACAGCCTAATCAGGGTAAAAATATCAAAAATCTTAACATCATAAAATAGAAAAGAAACACAACAACTCCAATTACTGAAAGATTTCATTGATGCACTGACCTTTGCCCATGCTACCCTTTTGTATTGATTAGCATTTTGTTGTACAATCTTACGATGCCTTTGAATTCATTCATCACCAAGTATATCCTTGGTTTCTGATCTGAGGCGTGGAAAAAAATATTATTGAGCAGGCACACTGCCAGAACAGAATATGTGGACCTGAAGCAGAAAACGATGCATACCTGCGAACGGATCTAAGTTATTCTGAAGGGATTTCATTATCTTCATTATAACAACTGTGAGTTGAGATTCAGGGGCCGAACTCGGGGAGGAGACACTCGGGGAGTGAGGACTGAGGTACGGACCGATAAGCTGACACTCAAAATGTCCATGTTGTCGCAATATTTCTAGTTCCAGGCAAATTCTATTCATATGTAGAGAAATCATTTTATCCTTTTTTATGGTGAGCAAAACCTTGTGTCCTCGCTATGCCTTCAACAGCAATTCTGACAAAGCAAATATCTCTCTCAATCATACTTACATACATCCCAATTTGATTAGCAGAGGTGTACGGATTGGTAGCAAACTCTAGACTAAACAAATAGACCACAACAAAATCTTATATTCTAGAATTCAACCCAAATTACTAACATGCTAGAGGGCAAAAGCCATGTAGTCTTAGGAGCTCAGAACTACAATTGCTAGTGGCAGTACACAAGACCCAACACCAAGACGATGTAATTCGCATTGGATTTGTACGAACGCACCTAAACAAAACACACTGATTTGATAAAATCGCGTTTGCCAAGACTAAATCTGGACACTTTCCAGCAATTCTTAAGTAGTCTTTACATGTCAACCTCATCCACACTAGTGATCCAGCGCTGGCGCTATAGCGAGCTACAAACCAACCAAAGATACAAACTCCCCGACTACAGACCTTCAAAAGGCACATCATCTATAATCTACCGGAGTTTCCGGACCCTAATTCATGAAAATCAGCCACTAACCGTAACATTGCCCGTGATTACCCACCGAAACCCTAGCAACCCAATCCCCGCACCGCTGTACACGAATCGGAGCTCAAACGACGCAGAGATGGGAGTAGAAGACGAATAGTAGGGTAAATCTAGGGGGAAGAAGTCTGAGCCACTCACCTTCCACGGTCATCGCCCATCTTGGCAAGCAGGCGGTGGGGAACATGAAGCTTTTCAATGAGACTGTAAACAAGTGTCTCAAAGTGTCAGCTAGTGATCTTTTCCACATCTGACAGTGCAGCAAGCTGAAGGTAAGGTATGGTTATCAAGTCATATAAACACATCCAAAACAATATAAACCAGCACTTACAAAATAACTAAGCATTTCCTTCCCATTCTCATGATAACTGAGAATGAACAGAAAGAACCACTGCAGCAGCAAAATTGCAATGAATTGAACCATTTGATCTCAAAATTGAGCTACAATTCTCCATACATATTTCCTGATCCGATACATCCTACTTCAGTGACTCGTTCATTTCCCTTGCCCTTAATTTACAATTCTCTCTCTGACTAAACATTTGTATCAATCAAGTGTAACAATTGTACAACAAATACAAAACCGTATTTACCGGATTCGTCGAATCCGAACCGATTTAGATTATAGGAAACTGTACAACAAGTGCAAAACCATTGTTACTGGATTTGTCGAACCCAAACCAGTTTAAGATACGGTTTCGTTCTTGGCGGCTAAGTATGCAGCAAACATTAGTACAGCACACAACCTCACCAAGTCACCAGTACGACCTGACCGGCGGCAGCGTGAAGCCTTGGGCCTCGTCGAGAAACGGCACCGTCTCCGGCCGCGCATGGAGGTCGCCGTAGAATTCGTACTCTGCCTCGTAGTCGTGCAGGTCCAGCTCCTTCTTCTGGTTCGTGTGGTAGTGGTGCTTCGCCCCCGCCGCCTTCCCGAACCCGAACAAGTTCACCTCGTCGCACACCCCCAGCGCCATCACCACCGCCTGCATTCCCGACGAGTAGTGGAAGTACCTCTCGTCGTGCTTCCTCGTCCAGTTGCTCGCCGGCTCGCCCGTGGTGGCCACGAATCGCCTGAGCGAGTAGTACTTGGCGATGCGCGCGCAGAGCGCGTCCAGGCGCGCGTCGGTGACGAGGAGCGGGAAGGGGGAGGCCGGCGTGGCGGTGGCGTTGCAGATGAGGGCGTCGAGGAGGTGGGCGGGCTGGCAAACGTACATGGCCATGGGCACGGTGGCGCCGTAGGGGTGGCAGCCGCAGCCGGGTAAGGTGACGGCGTTGCGGACGGCGCAGAGGTGGAGGATGTTGGAGTTGACGAAGGAAAGGGAGGTCTTGACACCGACGTCGGTCGCGAAGCCGGCGACGCGGGCGTTGTTGAGGCGAATGACGAGGTCGTGCGCGTCGATCTGCGCGCCGCGGCCGGAGCCAATGAGCACGCCGCTGTTGCCGACCACGGCGCAGGTCGGGAAGCGCTGGCCGAGGATGCCGGCCAGGTCGGTCATGACGCTGGCCACATTTCCAATTGGGCGGCGTCGGTGGGCGAGGAGGAAGGAGCTGAGGGCGGAGCGGAAGGAGGCGAGGAGGGAGTCGTCGGAGGGGAGCTTCCCGGCGGGGATGCGGAGGCGGGAGACGGTTCTAGGTCGTGCCGGGCCGCGGCCGGAGGGGTTGTAAGGGAGGCGGAGGTAGAGGAGGCGGTGGTGGTTGCCGAGGCTGGGGAAGGTGGATATCGAGGCATTGGCGAAGAGCGCCGCAGCCTCGGAAAGGATCTGTTCCTTGCCGACGTCGGAGGCGGCAAGGCGAAGGAGGAGCGGGTCGCCCGCGGGACTAGCTGGGGGTTGGGGGAGGAGGAGGCGGCGGCGGAAGGAGAGGGAGAGGAGGGGGAGCAGCAGCAGCAGCAGGAGGAGGACGGGCGGGAGGTGGCGGCGCTTCATCTCCGGCGGTGTGGTCGCCGGGGACGGCGAGATCCGGCGGCCATTAGTAGGCGCCGTTGAGGTGGGTACCGGAGTGGCCGACACGGTGAGTGGGGTGGGGGAGAAATCAGAGATGGCGGGCTGGGAGCTGGGGACGACTGGTACGAAGTGATTCCCGTGGTCTAAATAACTTCACTGACATGTGGGGCCCGAGGACCATGGGGTCGACGTGTCAGTAGCCTTGTTCGCGAGTACGGTTGGTAAGTGGTTGCTGTGGGGACGGCTGGTTGCGACGCACACGAAGTTCCACACAGTAGACACGGTGGGAAGAAGCTCGGCCAAATCTTTTGCGATTTTTTTGTATTTATTTTGAGCAGTGCTTCTATGCATTTCTTTCTAGTACAAGTTGTATAAATCTTGAAGTAAGCGAAGGGGTAAGTAATCACCATCTACCCTTCATTCATACTTTAATAGTTGTGCAACTTTTAAAAGGAAGAGCATAGAAGCACTTCTCATTTAGTTTTTATCTGAGTATCTAGATCCATTTACTGTGGTTAGGAAGGACCATGGGTGATTGTCCCTGTTTTTGCGGTCGAGAAGAGACCATATTTACAATTTTATTCGAATTAAGACCAAAATAGTAAAATAAATAGACTGGTCAAGAAGAGATCAGGTTTACAATTTCATTCGAATTAAGACCAAAATAGTAAAATAAATAGGCCAGAAGACTTTAAAAAAAAAAAAAAGCCAAAGCTGCAAACTGCGATTAATTAGAAAGCGGAGATAATGGAAAGGGCATGAAAGGGAACAATGCTCTTGGGAAGAAAAAAAGACTCGAGTAAAAGAGAAGCTTAGCAAGGCCATCTCGAGGTAGGTAGGTAGCAAGCTTCTAAATCCCAGTTGCAGCTGGTTTCAAAGAAGAGAGAATCGCGAAGCAAGTTACACGGCCGGTGGTTTTCGATGTTCATGACAGCAACTGTCGCTTCCTAACACGGAAGACGATCCTTCCTTCGTCACGTCATTACGATCCCTTTTTTCGTTGCTTCCGAATTTTCGTTGTTCTAGCCTTCGGCTCCATGTTCATCGATCGAATGCTTCGAGAACAGGCGACACGCCGTTCAGGAGGGGCGAAAAATTCGGATACGGTCGATTAATATTTTTTTATTATAATTTATATTTTTTTCTGGGTTCAGAATCAGATACAGGCTAACCGAATATGGATACAAATCTAGGTTATTCGGGATACAGATATGTGATAGATTCGGGTTGGAAACGGATAATGCACGTATATATAAAGTAATATATGATGAGTTAGTTAAAACCACACGAGTACATGCCTATAGTAACAATTTATATATCAATCAAACTCAATAGACGTTGAGGAAAGAATATGTTACTTGATGATCAATAAAACTAACTAGTTGTTAATGTAAATGAGCTATCATGAAAAAAGATATGACGGAAATAGGTTGGGCCTTGCCGATATCCAAATAGGAAAAATCCGAATAGAAAAATCTAGATATCCGAATAGAAAAAATCCGAATATCTAGATCCCATTCCGTATTTACCAGATATTGGATGCTCGGGATCCGATCCCGAATCTGGATTCAATTATCCGGATTCGGTCCTGGATCCGACCAGATAGTCAAACCTAATCCCAAATCTTATTCCATCGAATCCAATCGTGGATTGAACAGGAGATATCCGACTCATTATCACCCTCAGGGCCGTCGATGGTCATGTGCCATCTAGGCACCGGCACAAGGTCTCCAAAGCTACTAGGCCCCCAATCAAGGCCATTAGCAACGCCCGCAGCCTTGTCTATCTTGATTAGTTTATTCCACGTAATTTCGTTTTTCGCCAGAAGCGAGTCTGCGACCAGGGGCGACGCTAATACGATAGTACCACGCCTAAATTTTGTAAGAAAAAACGCATATTAAAGTTATATAATTATCTGAAAGTATGTTATACTTATAGTACATATGAATTTTTTAAATTTTAGAGTCTCAATTTGTATTTCGCTTTGAGACCTTGAATTTTTTGAGACGGCCCTGATCACCCTTACCGTTGGTACATCGTACTCCGTTACTCAATTGGGCAGCGTTTGGCATTGACAAAATTCTTTTCTTTCCGTTGGAAAATCGTCAGACAAATTTCGGCTTCACAGGAAAACTGACAATTCTTCTTGTTTTTCTTTTTGAGAGGCCACACTGACACTAACACACGTTACAACACACAAACTAGGAATTTACAGTCAATCTTTTTTACGAGGAACAGCAGAAAAGATCATACTTATAAATATTAATTAATATAAACTTCCTTTGATCATAAATAATTATTGTCGACGATTGGGGAACAGGCCCCCGCCGAGCTTACTTGTTGGTGGAGGGACCAACTGTGACCCCTTCTTGCGTGAGGGATTACTCAAGGAACGGCTCACCAGATTTCAACGAGCGTGGACACAGCAGTTTTACCCTGGTTCGGGCCTCTCAGGAAAGAGATAATAGCCCTACTCCAGCTCTTGTATGCCCTTGCAACGTATCTGAGTGTATGACTCTTGTCTTACAGTCTGTGTCCCATCCCCCTCATGATGGGGACGCTTTTATAGCTTACAAAGGATCGAACTCCATCGGCCCCACTATCCCACGTTTGGACCTCGTCCAAACGTGGCAACCGGTGGATCCTACAATTTCGCCACGCTCCCGCGGGGAACGCAACGGGCTAGCGGAAGTTACGCTCGGGCGGTTACTCCCACTCCCGCCGACCTCGAGATCACGTTAGGTCGGCCGATAGCCGGCACCGAGCTCGTACATCTTACCCGAACTCGAGCCCGGAATCGACTGGAATACGTGGCATCCCAGGTCCCTCCCGAGCCCGAGCTCGGAACAGGCCGAAATACGTAGCCTTCCAGGTTCTAACTAACCCGTCCAGGGTAACGACCTCCTGGTGGCTCGGGCGGGAGCGAGCTTGGTCGTTGGTGGCACCCGAGGTAATTTATGGGAATTACCCGACCCCCCGACAGCTAGCCCCCGAGGTTCAAGTGGGAAAAAGGTCTAAGGAAGGCCTTCCCCTTGGGCCTACCGTTCTACGAGCATATCGGTTCTGCCGCGGCGAACAACTGCCGCGACCAACGAGCTATTAACCTTCTCCGGGAACGAGCTTGTTGCTCCAGCTCGTCGCGTTTCGAGCGAACAGAAGTGGACCCCTCTCAACGGTTCCTTCTCCCGGAAGCCTCATTCGGGAAGTTCGAACCGTCTTCTCTGGCAGGACGGTTTCGATTTGCGTGCCCACGTGTCATTTCCCGGATGGCGAATGCCTTAATCGCCTCTGTGCCTCTAGGGTTTCCTCGATCATAACGGCGGGAAGTCCCTTTACTTTCCTGTTCCCTGGAGGAGTTTTTAAAACACTCGAAGAGAATCTTTTAGACTCACTTGGCCATTTTGCGATTGCTGCGCCTCATACTCTTCTGCTTCGGCGCTCATCCTCCTCTTTGATCGCCTTCCTCATCCTCATGGCAAAGTTCGGCGTCAGCAAGCTCGACGGGCGCAAGCTGGAGATCCTTGAGCGGGCGAAGTACCTCGACGCAAGCACATGGAGAGCCCTGGCGCCGAGGAGAGCCCGCAATGAGGAGGGAGATCGTCTCCACCGAGCTCTACGCCATGAACGGGCTCGACGCCCGAAGCGAAGTTCGCCGAGGCCGTGACTCGCCTTCTGCGAGTGCGAGATCGCTCACCTCCACCCCAACTCTATCCTCATCATGGCCATCTTCTCCCATCTATGTGAAGGGTTCGTGGGCGCCGAGCCCACTCCCAGCCTCTTTTCCACTTCTACACCCTCTCGCTGACGGCACGCCTTCGCCGGGCCGATTGCCTCTCCGCCTTCGACCCACCCGCCCATACGAGTATCCGAGCTTCACGCTCAAGGACTCGGTGTCGGGGTGGGCCGACTCTTGGTTCTACCTGAGGAAAGCAGAGGGCGGCTCGCTTTCCTACTCCGGTGCCAGAGGTCGCGCCGTCGAGACACCCCGACCGCCCGTGGAGCCCGAGGAGGAGAAGATCCTCATGCTAATCAACGAGCTCACGTGCTTGGGGCTGACCGGCCGGGACGTTACCCGGGACTACGTCAGGAACCGGATATCACCCCTTAGGAGGAGGGAGCATCCCTTCTTCAAGGTCGAGGGGTGGCAGGACATCACCCGCGAGTCGCGTTCAGGTATGTCATTACCCCCGATCTTCTTTTCAGAGCAGAGGATGTCCGTTCTCACGACCTCTTCTTTGGCTGGTACGCAGCTCCGCCAGAGGACTGGGTGGACGTGAGGGTGTCCGAGATGTTCGGCACCCCTAAAGGCAAGGAAATCATTGAGGGCCGCCAGATCCCGAACAACGTCCTTAACCGGACCGAGGCGGTAAGTCTCTGATTCGGACTTCTTTCGGAGCTTTTGTCCGGACAGGTTTTTCTGGGGGCCTTCCGACCTCATTCGAGTTTTCTTTTTTTTTCTCTTTTTTAACAGGAGAAGGTTGCCCTCGAAGTCGCCGTGGCCCAGCTGGGATCGCGGTTGGCAGGACGGGGTCGAAAGACCAAGGGACAGGCGGGCCGCAAGCGCCGCGCTCGATCTCCGTCGGCCACGCTGCCCTCGCTTAAAGACACGCAGCGCCCCTGCCGACGACCGCTCACCCTGCCAGCATTTGGAGTATGCAGACCGGCAGGTGAGTGAACTAAAATTGTGGATGGACGAGTACACCAGGGACAACCCCGAGCTGATGGCTCGTTTGCGCCAGCTTGCCGCGCGGGCGAAGAAGGAGGCCGCTGCCGCGGCTGGTCCGGCGCGAAAGGTTGAACTGGAGGGCCAGATCGCAGCCCTTCAGGCGGAGCTCGCGCGGGTGAGCTCGAGCCCGGCTCCCGGGGACCGCGAGGAGGAGAAGGACGAGCTGGACCCCGCCCCCTTGGTCCCGAGGTCCCGCAGGTCGGCTGCTGCGCCTCAACCGCGCCCAGCGTTGACCATCTCCGAGGCCGGCTTGGGGGAGGTCGACCCCTCGGTCGCCAGGGCCGACAAGGCGCGCGAGGACATGGCCGCCCTCCTTGTCCGTGTGCCTCGAGCTCAGCGGCGCCGAGCGAGGTCGGGCCTCCTATTCCCCTCTCGTCTCTCTTTCTCCCAAGACCACACTAACCCCACATCGTCTATAGTGGGGTGGCGGTAGCGGAGTTATGGGATTTCGAAGCAATGGCTGACGATGTTCTTGACCTCGTGCTAGAGAGGGAGCTCGCCCGGGCTGCCGAGGTCGTCATGGGCGACGAGGCCGAAGTGGGGGCTGAGGCTGCGGAGGCCCAATCTCACGGGCACGGTGGCGGCGACGTCGAGGTGGGGAGTCACGCCGCGAGCCCCGGGACCGGAGGTCGTGTCTCGAAGAGGAGGCACGGAGGAAGATCGCGACGCCGATGCCCGAGCCGCGACGGAGGGCATCCCCACATCATAGTTGTGGAGGACAACGCGGCTCGGAGGAGTCTCGACGGCAGAGCGGCTGAAACTCCGGCGAGGACTCTGCCGGCGCCAGCGACATCATCACCGCTGACTCTTCAGGAGATCGCCGAGGTCTCTCCCGGCTCACGACGTCATGCCGGGTCCTGGCCGCCGGCGTCGGGGACCCTAATCCGATCGGGAGCCCGTCAGGAGAGGAAGAGACGGCTAGCTCACGGTCGGGGAGACGAGCCCGCCATCGCAGCGGGCCGGGAGCTCCAGACGAAGGGATCTGCCGCACCGAGGCCACTCCAATCGAGACCGACCTCCCAGCCGCCGACCCGGTGCCCCCAGTCGACCCCGCATCCGGAGATGCTGCCGCAGTCCAGGGCCTGGATGTCGAGGAGGTGGAGCCCCCGGGCGCAACTCTCGCCGGAGGAAGAAGAGCGGGAGGTGATCCTCGCTCTTGAGGCCGTCCCTCTCCAGGAGGCGGAGGTTGTCCCCCAGGGCAAAGGTCCTTCGCCTTCGGGGGACGAGGGAGCTCGGGCTCAAGCCTCCGCCTCCGATCAAGGAGAAGGGACCAAGGCGGGGATCCCTTGCTCGCCTAACGAGGCGGAGGACCCTGCCGAGTTGTTCCATCAGGGGCTGGAGGCCCGGCTTTGTTGGGTAAGTACTCCTGACTCTTATGTGCTTTTACAAAAAACTTCGATCACGACCTGAAAACGCCTTTGTCGCTGCAGTGCCGGAGTCCACCATGAAGGACTTCCATGCCGCGACCGTGCCGCCGAAGTTGTCGCTAAGCACCAAGCCGAGCAGACGCCAAGATCGCGAGCTCGAGCGCCGGTTGCCGAGCCGACATCTTCTCGAGGCCGAGATCCGGCGGAAGGTGGAGGAGTCCGCGGCGTGAGCTCGGTGAGCGCCTCGATCGAGCGAGCAAGCAAGGTCGGCCTGGAAGCCACGGTGGCGACCTTTACGCGACGCTCGAAGCGCCGAAAGGACAATCGACCAAAGAACGGGAGGAGTCCAGCGGCCGACAGCGGCAAGCGAAGGTCGTGAGGCTCGCCGGCGGTGCTCGACCTTGAGTCCGAGCTTGACTCGGTGCGGACGAGCTCGTCGCTCTGCAGACGAAGCGTGCCGCCTCCTGTAATTTTCTTCTTCCTGTCTTTACCTGTAAAAAACTTAAGGAGAAACCGCCCAGTTGAATATAGAAAGAGCGTTATTTTTAATGGACGTCTTTTATTTTTCTCCGAGATGACAACGATTTGTTTCGTGCCGTGGTTCCTTATTCGGTGGAGTTCGGCCTTACGCGACTTAGCAGTCAATCGTACGAGGGAGTGACTACCTCGCGCGAAAGTTGCACGAGGTTGTGGCCACATGGTACCCCTATGGCCCCCCTGCCGCCAACGGAGGTCGTGGGCGTAGACTGCGAGCACGACCTCGTTGGCGGAGTAGAGTTCTGCGGAGACCGTGTGGCCCTTAAGTGCAGTGCGTTGACGCCGCCCACCGGCCGACTGAGCTCGGAACCGATTGGAAGGGTGTCCTGTGCGAATCTTTACTTGCGGCGGAGGTCTACCGCGAAAAAAGATGGTCGTCTTACGAGGAAGGAAGCCCTCGAGGTCGAGCTCTTGTCGTACGGTGTTTTGCCCCAACGACCGACCTGCCCCTGACACTTTTGTCTGGGTCGAGCTTAATCGTAGAATTTTGCCGAGGTAAAGGGGAAAGAGAGAGAGAAAGAATGGGAGGGCAAGGTGACAAAGTTTATTAAAAAGGTAAAAGCGGGTGTGGTTAGACATGGAACTTACGCAGTTGGTCGATGTTCCAAGTACTGGCTAGTTCTCGACCATCTTCCATTGCGAGGCGGGCGGCCCGGGCGTGCTGTTGAGACGACCGTGTAAGGACCTTCCCATCTTGGCGTTAGCTTGTTGGCTTTTGACAGGTCTTGGACCCGTCGCAGAACGAGATCGCCGACGTGCAAGGTCCTTGGTCGTATCGATTTAGCGGCGTGCCTGCGAAGAGCTTGCGTGTAAACCGCGGATCGCAATGTAACCCGTTCATGAGTCGCCTCCGCGAGGTCGAGGTCGAAGGCGCCGCTTCGCTGCGTCGATGCTATCGGCCAGGTTCACCCTTGGGGATCCTAGGACAACCTCGGCGGGTAGGACGGCTTCCGCGCCATATCTGAGCTGAAAGGGGTCTCCCGTAGCTCGGCTCGTCGTGGTGCGGATCGACTGCAGGAGCGGGGTAGCTCGTCCCACCCAGGCCTGACCATGCCTATCGAGGCTCTTGAAGACTCTCTTCTTGATTCCTTGGACGATCTGCCTGTTCGCGCGCTCGGCGCCCCATTGCTCGTGGGTGGGCCACGGATGCGGCATATCTTGGTCCCGACCTCCTCGCAATAAGCCCGAAACACCTCGCCAGAACCGAGTGCCGTTGTCGAATGAGGCGACTTAACGCCAAAGCGGGTTACTACATTATTGCGGAAGAACCTTTTAGCCGCTTTGTGCGAGATGGTTGATATAGGCTCGGCCTCGATCCATTTAGTGAAGGTGTCGATTGCGACGAACAGTGTATTTACAACCCCTCCTTCCTGGGAAATGGACCGAGTATGTCGATGCCCCAAACCGAGAACGGCCAGGTTAGCGGCATGGTCTCAGAGCGCCAGATGTCGGGCTGATGGACCTTCCGAGCATGGAACCGGCAAGATCGGGCAGGAGGTCACTATTGAGCGTCGTCGGCCAGGGCCGTCGGCCAATAGTAACCCAATCGGAAGGCTTTGCTCACCAAGGTCCTAAAGGACGAGTGAGCTCCACACATCCGTCATGGATATCCTTGAGGAGATATTTGCCTTCCTCTTGGGTGATGCACTTGGAGAAGACGCCAAGCGCGCTTTGCGGTATAAGAGACCCTCGACCATTTTATAGGTCGAGGAGCGCCTCACTAGCCGGGATTTCGGCTTCCTCCTCGGCGGTGTCCGTGCACGAAGTATTGGATGAATGGCGTCATCCAATTCGCATCTGCCGAGGAAGGAGACGGTACCACCCGTCTCGGTTGCCTCCTCCCGGGGTATGGAGGGCTTATAGAGGTGCTCGATGAGCACCCTGCCGGAGCGGGAAAGCGGGCGGAACCGACCTTCGATAGATGGTCGGCCAGGGCATTGTCCTTCACGGGATGTATAGTACTTGAAGTTTCAAGTACTTTTCCATCTTCCTTACTTCAGCCAGGTAAAGCGCCATTGAGTCATCGAGCACCGATACTCCTTGTTAACCTGGTTGACGACCACCGCGAGTCGCCCTTCGCGATTAGTCGTTGGACTCCGAGCGCTTTGCATGCCCGGCCCGCCAGCAGACCTTCAGATTCGGCTGCGTTGTTTGTTGCGCGAAATGCGGTTGGAGGGCGATCGATCCGCTTCCCCGAGGGGATTCGAGGACCACTCCAGCCCCGAGCAATCGTAAGCTCGGGACCCGTCGAAGTGCATGACCCAGACCGTGCTCGGCCTGGTTGGGTTCGGGTTCTGACGGGCGGGTTTGTCCATTCGGCTAGGAAGTCCGCTAGGACCTGAGATTTGATCGCGGTTACGCCGAGAATTCGATCTCGACCGGCGAGCTCCATGGCCCATTTCGCGATCCGCCCGCTTGCGCCCCGATTCGAGAATTTCTCTCACGGAAGTTGGTCGGGACTTGGATTTTGTGTGCCTGGAAGTAGTGTCTTAATTTCTTCGAGGCCACGAGGAGCGTATAAAGGAGCTTACGGACCTCGGGTAACGCTCCTTTGGTCCGTCTGACACCTCGGCCGATGTAGTAGATCGGGCGCCAGACTTCGCCCCGTTCTCTTTGTGATGACGGGCGCTACCGCATGGGGTGTGGCGGCCAGGTAAAGCAAGAGGACCTCTCCTACTCTTGGCGTGGTCAAGACCGGGGTCTCGACAAATATAGTTTAAGCTCTTTGAAAGAGCGATGCGCTTCATCTGTCCAAGTGAAACCGCTCGGCTTCCGGAGCGCCTTGAAGAAAGGTAGGCCACGTTCTCGAGCCGCGAGATGAAACGACTTAAGGCCGCCATTCTCCGGTCGAGGACTGGACCTCCCGAGTGCAAGTCGGTGGTCGCATGTTCTCGATGGCTTCTATCTTCTCTGGTTGGCCCGATTCCTTGCGGGCCGATCATGTATCCGAGCACCTTGCCAGCTTTGACCCCGAACACACATTTTTCAGGGTTTAACTTTATTCGATGCTTATTGAGGTTATGAAAAGTCTCCTCTAGATCGGGTACATGGTCCGAGGCCATCTTGCTCTTGACGACTATGTCGTCTACATACACTTCCAGGTTCCGACCTATTTGGTTCGAGAAGGTTTTCTGCATGAGGCGCTGGAAGGTCGCTCCAGCGTTCCTTAGACCGAAGGACATGGTCGTGTAGCAGAATGTGCCAAACGGCGTGATGAAGGAAGTTTTCTCCTCGTCGTCGGGCGATATGCCGATCTGGTGATAGCCTGAGTAGGCGCCCGAAAGCTCATCGCCTCGAGCCGGCGTTGCGTCGACTAACCGGTCTATCCGAGGTAGCGGAAATTGTCTTCGGGCATGCGGCATTCAGCCCGTGTGATCGACACATACGCGCGCCACTTGCCCCCTTTCTTCATCACGATAATCGGGTTGGCCAACCAATCGGAATGGTCGACCTCCGAATGAAACCGGCTTTGAGGAGCTTGTCGGTTCCTCTCGATGATAGCTTGCTTCTCAGGGAGAAGCGCTGAGCTCTGCCGCAGGCTTTTGTCGGCCGAATCGCTAGCTCGTGCTCGGCGACCTCCTTGGGACTCCGGGCATGTCGGACGGTTCCCGAGCGAACGATGTCCGCGCTTCTCGGGAGGAAGGTCACGAGCTCGAATTCCTATTTAGGATCTAGGAAGCCCCACGTGTACGACCTTGTGCGGCTCTGCGTCGCACAACGGATGGCCTTGGTTTCTCCTCGGCCTTGAGGCTAGCCTTGGGCCGGAACTCCTCGGCTCTTGCTCGGCCCGCGTTGGGGCGATTGACCGATCATGTCCAACGCCCTCTCGTCGCAGTTTAGAGCTGCTTCGGGCTTCCTTGACCGTGATCACGCCGGGCCGGGGACCTTCAAGCATTGGTACCGTGATGAGTGGCGGCCATGAACTTGGCGAGCGCTGGTCGGCCCAGGATGGCGTTATGTCGACTCGAAATCGACCACTTTAACGTGATTAGCTCCGTTCGGAAGTTGCTCGGATTGCCGAACGTTATCGGGCAGACGATCCGCCGAGTGGCCTGGCCAAGCGTTCGGGCACTATCCGTAGAACGGGACCACCATGCTTTTGATCTTGGAGCGAGGATGCATCTCGCCCAAGACCTTGGCAGATATCAGGTCTAGGAGCTCCCACAATCCACAAGGACCCGACCCTCTTGTGGTGTTGCGAGATCATTGGGCTAACGACCATCGGAAGCCTTTGGGGTTTCGTCATCCCGGAGGGCGATCGCCCTTGGAGAAGGTGATCGGCGGCTCGGACCACTTGAGGCCGAACAGGAGGCTTCCTCGAGTGACACGGAGTACCTCGCGCGGCCTCCTTTAACTCCCGACGCGACCCATAGGCGGCGAGCCCCGAATATCACGGCGATGTGGTTTCTCGGCTCTTGGTACTCCATGCTCGGTATCTTGCTCCTCGGCGGGCTTCTTGCCCTTGACGTCTCCTTCCATCTCGGGAGCGTGGGCATGGGACCCTTACCATTGTAGAATCGCTTCCAGGCGGGAGGCCCACGCTCGCAATTCGAAGGTCATGCCCATGCGCCTGGTGGAGCGGGCGAGAAATAGGCACTAGCCCGTCGCGTTGGTCGCCGCGTTCTTGGTCGTCCGGTTACGCTCGTTGTTCCGCTGAACCAGTCGACCCTTTCCTTCGAGGCTCCCCGCATGCGGCTGCGAGGTCGGTCGTTGTCTTCGATAGTCGCCACCATGCTCGGAGACAGAGGATTTTTTCTTCTTTTGATTTTTTCTCGATCGAGCTTACGCTCTTCGCTTGACGCCTCTTCGAGCCCGGCCGAGGGGCAGCTTTCCTCGCCCAGCTTCTTCCATTGGGCGGCCTCGTCCGCGTTGGCATAACGGTCGACCATGCGAATGTACTCGTTGGCTGTGATGTCCGGTGAATTTCGAGGTCCTGAGTAAAGCGTCGTCTCGGACCCGAACTTGAAAGCCCTGACGACCGCCTCATCCGAGATGCTTGGGATGGAATGCGCACTTGCATGAAGCGCTGGGCGAATCGGCGCAGGTTCGCCCTCGTGCATGTCAGACGCTCAAGGTCGCGCTCCTTCCGGCGGGCGTAGCGACTCCGGAAGTTAGCTCGGAGAGTGCCGCTCACCGGGCCCAGGACCGGATCGAAGTTTTCCTTACGGTTGAATAGCCACGCCCGAGCCGCCCGCCCAGATCAGGCGTAAAGTTGGCCATCACCCTTTCATCACCCCAGCCTAAAATGGCCGTGGTGTAGATCGAGAGAAACTTCGTCGGGTTACGAGTCCCATCAAATCTCTCAATGTGACCCGGCTTAAACCTTGTCGGCCAGGTCACACGTCGCAGCCGACGCGAACGCATCTGCACCCAAAACGGACTGTCGGGGCCGGTCACCACGAGCGGCGGTCGGGCGATCCCCACCACCGAGCCCGAGGTTAGTGGGCCCAGCGAGAGAATATCTCCTACGCTGTAGGATGGAGAGTGGCCCGATGAGGAATGTTCGGCCGGTTACGCCCATGGCTCGCATTCCGCTGTCCCGAGGAGCCCCGAATTGCTCCGGTGCCCTCCGAGCCGGTCGCGCTTCGCGCCGATCACTCTGAGTGCGGCTGCGTGAGTCGTCGGTGGCGGCGCTCGGACGCCCGGCGGCGGCGTTCGAGTGAATTGCTCGGGCGTCCCTTTCGGGAGGCTTCCGCCGCTTTATGTCGGCGATTTCCTCGAGGTCGTCGGCCACGCGGCGCGCCCATGGCTTCTAGGTCGACCTGCTCAGAAACTCTCACGAGGTTGCGTACCCGCGTGGCCAGGGCTTGAAGCGTTCCCTTTCGGGGAACGCGGGGTAACGAGCCCGTTAAATCGTCGCCGGCTCTGGAGTCCGTCTGGCGTGGAAATTCTCACGAACCGGCCCTGGTCTTATCGGTCCAGGCCACCTCGGACTTGCCGGTGTGAGCTGGCCGTCCGATTCAGGGATGCCTGCAGTGCTCCTTGGTCGCCTCGTAGCGGTGAAGACGCCGCTTCACCGGATTTGCTCGACATTTCCATCCTCCTCCGCAACGAAGACGTTACGGGATTGACGGATCGCGAGGGGACATCACGGTGTCTCCCGTGAAGCGGTCCCTGGTCGAGCTCGAAAGGTCGGGATGTCGGACCATCGTAGAGCCCGTCATACTCGTCGTCCGAGAGGGCGTCGAGCTGGGAGCGAAAGAACTGCTCCGGTGCAGCAGCGGCTTCCAGGGAAAAGCTCCCGGAACCGTCATGATTCTTAATGCCGGCGACGTCGCCGCCCCATTGTCGAAGAATCGCTTGTCCTCTTCCCGATCTCGGGGCGTAGGCCCGGTGGTTCTGGGATTCGACATTCTTCGATTCCTCACGAAAGGGAAAGTCGGTCCCCACGGACGGCGCCAGCTGTCGACGATTGGGGAACAGGCCCCCGCCGAGCTTACTTGTTGGTGGAGGGACCAACTGTGACCCCTTCTTGCGTGAGGGATTACTCAAGGAACGGCTCACCAGATTTCAACGAGCGTGGACACAGCAGTTTTACCCTGGTTCGGGCCTCTCAGGAAAGAGATAATAGCCCTACTCCAGCTCTTGTATGCCCTTGCAACGTATCTGAGTGTATGACTCTTGTCTTACAGTCTGTGTCCCATCCCCCTCATGATGGGGACGCTTTTATAGCTTACAAAGGATCGAACTCCATCGGCCCCACTATCCCACGTTTGGACCTCGTCCAAACGTGGCAACCGGTGGATCCTACAACTTCGCCACGCTCCCGCGGGGAACGTAACGGGCCAGCGGAAGTTACGCTCGGGCGGTTACTCCCACTCCCGCCGACCTCGAGATCACGTTAGGTCGGCCGATAGCCGGCACCGAGCTCGTACATCTTACCCGAACTCGAGCCCGGAATCGACTGGAATACGTGGCATCCCAGGTCCCTCCCGAGCCCGAGCTCGGAACAGGCCGAAATACGTAGCCTTCCAGGTTCTAACTAACCCGTCCAGGGTAACGACCTCCTGGTGGCTCGGGCGGGAGCGAGCTTGGTCGTTGGTGGCACCCGAGGTAATTTATGGGAATTACCCGACCCCCCGACAATTATCATTTTAGATATTTAAAACTTTGACTGCAATATATTTTTAAATATTTAAATTGGACATATGAAAATCATATGTGTAGATTTGTCTCAAAAAGTATTTTCATAATATTATTATTTTATTCTGTTTTGTAAATATATTATAATAGAAATTAGTAGTCAAAGTTGTGTTTTAGAAACCGTGTCGATGTCCAAAATGATAACTATTAGCGACCAAAGGGAGTAGTTCATAATTAACTTAATTACATAAAAGATTCACAGGATAAAAAAAAAAACTGTAACATAGGTTAGCTACTACTCAAGGCAACCAATTACAAAATGAACAAACTCATTTAATTTCTACTAAACCGGTTTTTCAAAGCACCAGCCATCTTAGAGGAAGTTCTGAACTTCAATAATTCCAAATCCATTAGCAATAACCTCTTCCACCTAAACTTGTTGGGAGGATTTTTTTTTCAAAAATACACTTATTTTTTTGAGTCCATATGTTCCGGTAGCCTAAAGTAATAAGTTACATGAGGAATATTTGTACGGATCTAACTTGTGACTTAGCAAGAGACAACATATCCATAATATCTAAAGAAGTATTCCAATTGATTTGAATCAAATTTCAACAATCTTTGCTAAATTGGCACTCAAAGAAAAGATGCATCAACTCCTCCGGAACTTGATTGTTATAGAACACACAATAAACATCATCAACTTTAAAGTTTTTCTGAAGCATCATACCAATTAACATATCTAGGGCCTATTTGGTACAGCTCTAGATTCTCATGTTTCATCTTCTACTTCTTATTATCTTACAATCAACTTCTCTTATAATCGGGAATGTCTCAAGAGAGTGTTTGGCTAGCAGGTTGGCTCCCAAAACCATAAGAGACAGGGTTGGAGGCAAATGGAACTTGCTACCATTGGTTGTAATACTTTAATTGTATTCATGTATTATTCTTTTGTATTTTATACACAAATTTATGGAGTTTTTTTCTCAATTTTTGCAAGACCATTTGAATGTATATAAATGATAGTGTCATTTGTCTCAATTTATGAACGAGCAAACAGACAGCACAAATGGTAAGCTGAAGATTATTCAACAACTTACCTTTCGAAGGTCATGACTTACCCTCTCATTGCCTTGATTAGCGCTCTATATGGTGCTTCACTCCGGAACGAGGGACGAGTGGAGGCATGCTCGGACGTTTGAACTGAACCATCCAGAACAAAGTGGAGGCACCGCCTGTTAACCAAACCAAGCATAGAAGTAAATAAAAAACAACACTCCAGAACGAGGAACGAGTGGAGGCACCGCCTGTTAAAGCAAGAAATGATTGTAGAAAGCATAGCCTTTTCACTTTGGAACGAGGAACGAGTGGAGGCACTGCCTAGTAAGCATGTTACCCGAGAGACCACCTGAAGGAAGGGCAATGCCTTAGATAGGTTTTAAGCTCGGTTGTTGGATTGAGTTTGAGTTGAAAATAGGGGTGGATATGGCATTGGAAAACGTTAAAATTTTGGGGTAAGGTAGTCTTTTATGCTGCATATTATCTAGAAAAACATTTTTCCTATGGAAATGAAATGGTTTTATCAGGATTCTTTATCACAAACTAGCTGCACAACAATGGCTAAATTGATTAGCAGGCAGCTTTGGCAAAAATGAAAAACTGTTCAAAGCAAACCTTAGTTTTAGTCAGACCTTCATTCTCCTTCCAGTCTCATGTCTTTCCCAACAAATTGATGTCCAGCATTTTCAAACTCTAGCACCATATCAGGACACCTGTGAGGAAGGGTTTCTAGCGTTGAGTAGGACTCCAGGCCGGCCACGAAGGGATCCAGGGTTTCTCATCGGCGGTGGGGAGCTTTGGGATACGACAACATCGAGGCAGGAGGGGCTCAGCGACAACAAAATCTGAGGCCGACGATGTCAAGGCATTTGGGATCCGGCGTCGTTGAGGTACAAAATCCGAGGCGCTCGGGATCCAGGCCGTTGAGGTAGGAGGGGCTCGGCGGCGGCAGAATTTGAGGTCGGCGGCGGCGAGGCAAGCAGTGGCGGTACTAACCAAAAATTTTAGAAACTATATATATATATATATATATATATATATATATATATATATATATATATATATATATATATATATATATAGATTAAATGTGTTGAAGAATTTATTTTGATTTTGATAGTTTGAGATTTTTAAAACCTTAGAACTATTTATATTACTTTTAGCAAATTTCAAATATATATGTTGTATTTATGATATTACAAAATGATTATACAAGACTATAGATTTATACGTATGAAATATGCACATCAATGGATTACAATACCATTTTAAGCTCGAAAATCGCCACTGCTCATCACCGATTTTCGTCGAAAATTGATAGAAACTGAATGGTTTCGAAATCAAACTCTTTGAACTAGGCGGTAAATTTTTTTTAATGAAAAATGATTAATTTTGCCGGTTTTTGTCCGGTTTTCTTCGAAAATTTGGCAAACTAAGCGAAACAATTTGGAAACTGATTTTTGATTGATTTTCGAGTGGTTTACGTCGTATAAAATTTTCTGAATTTTTTGAATTGAACCGGTTTATCAACCGGTATAGTTTATCAAACCAGCTTGATACGATCAAAAATCATGATTTTTGATAATATTTGGAACTATGTGCACACCCATCAAAAAATTTCTAGTTCCGCTACTGGAGGCAAGAAAGGCTCGGTGATGACGAAATCCCAGGGCAGAATCTACTCATTTTGGAAAAGCTAAGGTGTGTTTGGTTCGCTGTATCAGGTTGAACCGAACCATTTTGTACAGTATTTAGTCTCGTTCATGTATTTGGTTGACTGAACGGAACCATCTGGTACGGGATGAGATGGTACAGATTCCTAGAATATTCTTTGAAGATGTTGTATCGTTTGATACGGCGAATTCGGCTGAACCGATCGGTACCGGTCCCATCCAGGATCATCCCATCCATCTTGTACCATCTCATCCCATTTAGCTTGGTACATCCAACCAAACACACCCTAAGTGTACGTCTCAGCTACAAAAGATCTAAACAAGAGGTTAAGAATAGGAGCTATCCCAAAGAGTCCCTTACATGACAGGACATGAATAATGAAAAATCATACTATCGATAACGATGGAATACTACGGATGTGTTTGGTTACCTGTACCATCCTAGCTTGTTTCATATAAGCCATCCAGACTAGCCTTGGCCTGACTGAGTGGATACAAGTTAAGTTATTTAGTTGCTTAATTGTTTGTGCATCTCACGGGCCTGCATTAGAGAGGGCCTGCATTAGAGAGAAGTCCAATTTATACGTTTTCTTCATCTTGTATGAGTGGGTGCAATTGCATCCACCTGATCAGGAAGAATAGGAAACCAAACATGTGTCTAACAGATACAGTCACATTCACTCATGCGATTTAGACATCATGCAGGCAACCAAACACATCCTACGGTACCGATCATCGAGTACAAACACAGTCAGCTCAGGCTTCATCTTATGCATGATCACTTGTTGCAAGCCGGGTTGGACGCGAGGCTGGTGATCCACACCTGGTCGGACACCACCGGCTCGTCGTCGTCGTTCCGGTGCCACGTCCACCGCGCGTGCGTCTTGTTCACCACGTCCAGCCTGCCGTGCCCGAAACTCGCCTCCCGGAACGCCGACGTCGCCGGCTGCGGGTCGATGTACCTCTTCGCCAGCCCCTCCCGGTTCCCGCCGTCGCCGATGGTCACGTGCACCGGCCCGCACGGGTCCTCCCGGCCGCCGTACACGTGCGCGAACCTCTCGTACGCGTGCACGTGCCCCGCGAACACCGCGTCCACGCGCGCCCCGTAGAGCAGCTCCTCCATGGCCGAGCGCATGGCGTTGCCCTCACCCTGGTGCGCCTCGTTGCTGCTGTACCACGGCGCGTGCACCAGCGCCACAACGAACGCCGTCTTCCCGCGGTCGATCCGGGCGAGGTCTTCCTGTAGCCACCTGTACTGCGCGCTGCCGGCGTCGAAGTCGGTGTAGGACCCCAGCATGATGACGTGCACCGCGCCGCCTGCCACGTCGAAGGAGTAGTACAGGTTGGACCCCGACGGCGAGGCGCCGGCGTCGTACGGCATGCGCCACCGCGCGTTGTAGGCCTTGAAGGGGTGCGGCTCGAGGAGAGGGATCCTCTCGATGTCGTGGTTGCCCTCGGTCACCATCCACGGCCGCGCGCTCGCCAGCGGCTCGACTAGGCGGCCATACGAATCCCACAGCGACTGGAACATGTCAGCGTACGACAGGTCGCCGGGGAGGAGCAGCATGTCGTAGTCCGCCGCCGCGACGTGCTGAAGCGTGGTCTTCGTCCATCCTGTCTGGCCCAGGTCGCCTGCCCATCAGAGCATGAGTGCCGGCCGTGAGACATGGCAAGGTCACATTGAGCTTGAGCATCTCCGACGTTAGATTGGCATGTACATAAGGTGCATTACCGACGACGACGAAGTTGAAGGGGAGGGTGGACGGCGGCGTCCGGAAGGAGAACTCGCGCGACGGGTTGGAGCTGCACCGGTAGTAGTACGTCGTGCTGGGTTTCAGTGGGCCGATGACGGCGTCGTGGATCTTCCCCGAGTGGTACAGGACGTAGGAGTAGGTGGTGGTTGTTCCGGTTGCGGAGAATGGGTACTGGCCTGAGGTCGTGCCGTACTCCACGATCGCCGGTGCGTCGTCGTCGGTGATCCATGTCACCCTCATCTTGTCAGATCCTACAGCTGATACATGCACCTGAAAGTTGCACAAAAAATGTGCCAGTGTTAGCAAGTGAGGTAGCTCATGATGTAATTCTTTCAGAGCAATTATTAAGGATTCGAGTTCTAGGAACACAAAATTCAGGAAAAACCTGGTTCTGTCAAATCCACCCTCAACACCATAACTTCACAATCTTCCAAAATATACATCAAATTCAGGCGAAATAAATAGGCAAACATGAATGTGATCATTTCTTGCTCAGATGAGCTTCATGGGTTGCGCGCGTTTTACTAGCAAATAACACTATTGCTTGTTTTTGTTAGCTAACTTGACCATACATGCATGGCAGCAAAATATGTTGTAGTTTATGTCTGTCATGTTCCGTTTAATACTACACAAGTCGTGCGTGCACATAAGGACTTTTCTTAATTAAACGACATAGTAGTTAATCACCACTAAATAGTAGTTAAACTTAATCAGATAAAAACATGATAACAATGACATGCCGTGCGGCAAAAATTAGTGCAGAAATGTGTTCCAGGTGAGGTCAAGCAAGCCTACGTCATCCAAGTATGTACTGAATTTGGATTACTACGCAGTGTGGAGAATATTTCGTGTAAGTTTCAACCACACCATTCCTGATGTCAGATGGAACAGAATTAAGAGAATCACAGGTGTGCCTATTGACTTGGTAACTAAGGCCCTGTTTGGTACGGTTCCAGATTCTAATAGAAACGGAAACGGTTCCAGATTCTTGGTAGAAACATTTCAGGTAGGATTATGTGAATCGGGTGGAACGGGGTTGAAACCGATCCGACCATAGAGTGGAAAAAGAAGAAACGATCTGAGGAGAATCGTTCCGAACTTTAACTCATTTGGTTGGGTTTCTTTTCGATATCTAATCTGAAACGGCGCAGTTAGGGATTCTTTAGCGAGTCTAAATATGTGACAACAACTTGTGGTCCAGCTTTGTTTCTCTAATGTTTCAAGTACCAGCCATGTCATACTGACAATGACAAAACTTGGCAAGCATATATTTGCTTCTTGCTTCAAGTAACTGTATAAAGCTAAGACTATTCTGCAAAAAGATCATACAGCTCATACATGGTTTGTTGGAAAGATTTGAAATATACACATCCTAGGCAGAAGAGAATAAGCATCACTGAATGCCAAATATGGCGTTTCAGTTAGGTTTGACAACATCACGACTAGCATATACCTTTGAGTTAGATTCCTTGCCACATCTGAATTTTGTAATTGCTGCATCCAATTGTCAACTCTCTACAGGTTACACTAGTAACTTCTTTCCTTCCACTTCTCTATTGGTATAGTTTTAAATTTTTTGATAAATACTTCTTGCTTACATTCAGAATTTGCATGAATTAATGCAGCTGGATCTGATCCCCCCCTCGTGAATACTAATTTTTAGTAACAAGTGTGAACATTTCAAGAGTGATTAATTTCTGGTTGTGACCTGAGTATCATAGACAGCATAATTCCTACCTTCTTTTCACTTTCCTAGTATTATAATGAGTAAATTTCATAAAACTATAGATTTTTTTACAGATTATTAAATAACTACATGTTTTAGCTTTTATCTCATAAAACCATAGATTTTGGCTGAAGTTATATCACAAAACTACAGGATTTTTTTTTACAGAATACTAGAAAGCTACATTTTTATCTTTTATTTTACAAAACTACGCATTTTAGCTGAAGTTATATCACAAAACTACAAAATTTACTCTATTATTATAACATGATCACGAGGAACGCCACGCTGTGCACATGGAGCAGACGAGGTTGCTACTGGGGTAGGAAGGGATTCTGGTCGGACAGATGCACCAACCATTTTCTTTCGCTCACCGATATATCGAAGCAAATCTTGAACACTGACAGCGAGCGTACCTGCTGCGGCGTCTGGCCGTCGGCGTCGGCGTCGGTCAGCACGGAGAGCGTCGCCCTGGGCTTCGGCCGCACGTACGGCGACGTCACGGCGAGGGACGCCGGGGGCAGCGACAGGGCGGAGGCGGCGAGGACGAGGAGAGCCAACGCCATGTTTCCGATTGCCATGGCCATCGTAAGCACGCTGGCTAAGGTGAAAGGCGAGGACGAGGAGATGGATGGATCATGGATGGGAGCACGAGTATTTATATATATATATATAGGAGAGGACTTCCATCCGGACGTCCGTTTTTTTTGTTTTTCTCGGACGCCGTGTAACATTTTTTTTAATGTATGCAACATTTTTTTTTAACGTATGCAACATTTTTTTTAACGTATGAAACATTTTTTTTACTGTTTGTCGAAGAAAAATGTTTCAATACATAGAAAAAATGTTTCACTACGTAGAAAAAAATGTTTCACGCGTGAAAAAAAAATGTTGCGAAAAAATCTGCTGTCCGATCCCTAGCAATACCGATATATATAAAGCTGTGCGAGTGGCCGACCCAATATTAATTAAGTGCATAATAGAAAAATAATGATGGTATGTCATGAATGAATGAATCTTGTCGCAAAAAAAAAAAAAAAAAATGAATGCAAAAAATCCAACTTTGGGATGTATATATCTCAGATAGGGATCTTACTTTTGGATTAGATGTTATATCGTCAACTTTGGATGACTTAAAATTTGAGTTGTGGTTCTATACATTAACTTTTCCATGTAAATTGCATATCATGAATGAATGAATCCTATCTCTTAAACATAATAGAAAAATAATAATGGTACACCACGAATGAATGAATCCTGTATCAGAAAAAAGAATGAAAAATCCAACTTTGGATGTATCTCAGATAGGGATCTGACTTTTGGATCAGATGTTACCGTCAACTTTGAATAGCTTGCTTAAGCAGTGCTTTTATGCATCATTTTTTCGATGGTAAATAATTATAATCTATTTTTCATTCGAGAGGTGCTTCTGTGCTTTTCCTCGTAATACAAGTTGCACAAATCTTGAAGTAAACGAAAGGATAAGTAATCCTCATCCACTCTTCATTCATGCTTTAATATTTGTGCAACTTTAAAAAGAAAGAGCATAGAAACACCTCTCTTTTCATTATACTTTAATATTTATATAAGCGGCTAGGGCTCGTCATTCTTTGCCCCTAGCTTATGCGGGTTCCATATTTGAAGCAGGTTATAACCTCTGTACTTCTCTCGTGATACAATTCTCTTCCTGTTAAACCCCTTGTCTCCTCAGTCCACGTAGGAAATATCAAATATGTACAACCGGTGCCGACAAGCTAAGCTAATCGTAGAAACAGAAGCAGACAAGTTAATCGTAGAAACAAAATGCACCTCCGATCCCGACCTGTCTTACTACTGATGTTTTTTGGTTTCTCAAGAAACAGAAGCGGACAGATGGAGGCTGGCTTGTTGGGTGCGGGGAGAATTTTTTTTTTTTAAATAATACAATATGGTGAAAATAGCTATTGTCGTCATACGGTTTGGCGAAAATAGCCTCTTTATCCTAAACTCTGACGGCCGACTGTTAATTGCGTAGGTAAGCATTTGTCGCCAGACCGTTTGGCGAAAATAGCTATTTCGCCATACCGTTCGGCGAAAATAGCTATTTCACCGTACCGTTTGGCGAATATGTATTATTTTCGCAATTTTTATTTTCCGCGTATTAATATCGCAATACATTTTTTTTAAAAAAGTATTATTTTAAACAAAAATTCGGTGCGGGGACGGCGAACCGACCGCCGGCCCGGGGGCGAGGCCGCGTCGTTCGGCGGCGGTTTGCGCGTGTTGGGGTTGGTGTGTTCTTGTTGCCGGGCGGTGGCGATGGCAGTCACGTTACGACTGGCCGGACAACGGTTGGCCGTAGCAACGTCTCCGTCTCCGTCGACTAGCTTCCCTCTTGGCTGTTCCAGTTTGGCGTGACGACTTGCTTTTCTTCAAGATATTTACGAGTATTTAGTTTTTTTAGTGTATAGATATCTTCCGGATGTTTTTGTCTTAAATAATATCTAAATTTTGAACCGTGGGATTAAAAATTCAACCATTAGATCAAATTATAGGATCGGATGTAATCGATACTCCCGAATCTCAACAATGATCAATGCTCTCAGATTTAGGTGATTTCAGTAAACAAAAATATCTGGATGATATTTATCAAATCTTTTTTTTTCTTAGGAGGATGAATGCTTTAATTAGTGTGTCTTTCAAAAAAAAAATGCTTTAATTAGTGCGATCTTCTGAATTCCATGGTCCTGTGATCCTGCCTGGCCGCCTAATTATGTGTTAAAACCATGTTATGGGAGCAGCGGCGGAGGGTCCGAGGAACCAACGAGGATCGTACGTAGGCTCGTAGCCTCCTCTTCATTTGCAAAAAAATAAATAAAAATAATAATTAGTATTAATTTGATAGTTTTCTTAAAGAAACTAGTATATAATACTCGTTTTGAATATCGATATGGTTTTCA
The DNA here is from genome assembly GCA_036346355.1 of Rhipidocladum racemiflorum. Classification (NCBI taxonomy): domain Eukaryota; kingdom Viridiplantae; phylum Streptophyta; class Magnoliopsida; order Poales; family Poaceae; genus Rhipidocladum; species Rhipidocladum racemiflorum. The sequence goes on along the minus strand of CM070590.1, from coordinate 4,354,001 downwards.
AAACACAGTTTTGACAAGTAGTTTTTATTATCTTAACTATTATAAGAATGAGTTGGTGGTGATGGTGAGTCTGAAATTTGGGCGAGCAGATGAGGCCCAAGGCGAGAGGTGAGTCACTATTGTTTTGCTAACCTATAGTTGTAAATCTGCAGGACAACTCAATATAGATGATTTGATTTATTTATTAGCTTATAAAGATATGTTTTGTTTGATATGTGTGTTACAAAATTGATTTATTGTATGGTTTAAGATCCTGCATTATAATTATGTATTATTCTCTTTTGAAATTCCGTTGCAACGCACGGGCATCTTACTAGTAATATATATATATAACCCAATAAAATTATAATATTTATATGTATCTAATTTAAACATTTTAAAAAATATTGACAGTCAAAATTTCAAAAGTTTGTGTGCACAAATATCCAAAACGATTACTATTTATGACCAAAAAGAGTAACAAAATGGCACTTTCTTCTCAAAGTAAAGCTTGTTTCTTTATAGTTTCTTCGAGATTGGCCCTCTCTAGATTGCTACCGTGAAGTATTTATGAGTTTATCCATCGTATCAAGCATGCCAACAATGTAGTTGTTAGGATCCACGAAGAAAGGCAGTTTGTGTCTACCATGGGATAATATCTGATGGGAAAACGGGGAGTTTTTTTTTAAAATAATATTATTTTAAAAAAGATTTCTGACATTAATATGTGATTTTTAAAATTTGCAAGAATAATACATTGTCGCCAAACTATTTGGCGAAAATACTATTTTCGCCACACCATTTGGCGAAAATACTATTTTCGCCAAACCGTTCGGCGAAAATTCGTTAATCCATGGTTTGGAAGCAATTCAAACACTAAATACCCATATCAGCCTATTTTCGCCAAACCGTTTGGCGAAAATAGGTTGATCTGGGTATTTACGAAGCAATTCAAACCGATTCAAACACTAAATACCTGCATCAACCTATTTTCGCCAAACGGTGTGGCGAAAATACTATTTTCGCCAAATGGTTTGGCGACAATGTATTATTCTTGCAAATTTTAAAATCCACGTATTAATGTCCAAAATCTTCTTTAAAAAGATATTATTTAAATTTTTTTTTCGAAAAACGGGAATTGATTGATGAATGATGACTATCTTCTCTTTTAGAGATGTATAAACAAATTAGATTTAGCCATCGAAATGGTACATGATAAAGTGGGTAGAGTTAACGGTTTCGCTGTAAACCTTCGTGGATCATGAATTGGATTAGTCGAATTCAAGCCAGTCTAAAGAACGGAGTTCGTGTTCGTAATGAAAATTAGAAAAAAAAGTAACAAATCACAAATCCAAAACCCGTACCACTACTCAAACAAACCGCGACTAAGCTTGTACTCGCGATATGCAGTACGCAAAGACAGGTCTAGTTATGCAAAGTTCCTTTTTGTAACCTGCAGGCCTCCCTCTCTAAACGATATGGATCTTTCGCGTGTCAAAACCTGCCAATTTCCACATCCCAAACGAGTTCCACAAGACAAACTAATCGACGTGCTCCAAAACCATACGTTGGACGTTCTCTCGTCGAGATATAGTAGCCAAATGTAACAAGAAATTGAATGGGTCTGGGGCACGTTTCAAATCTCGTTTTGGTATAAATCTCGGAGGTGACCGAAATCTGAAATCTCGTCGGGATTCAGAAATTTCGGACAAAATCCGAACGAAATGAAAAAACCAAATTTCAAATCCGGTTTTTTTCAACAGGTGTTTGCGCTAAAAACGTGAAGCAGGGTTCTTAGCTTCAAACATACAAGACAAACACCGGGTTCAAGAGCATGCCAGTCAATTTGACCTTAAATTGACAAGGTAGATGGTGGAATCAAACAAAGCCGATAATTACGGATTATCGGCTTAACTCTCGTCGGCTAAGATGCCGATTCGGGAGGATAACTAGATTAACCAGTCGGCTAATCCAAAGGTAAAAGCAAATCAACTTCGAAAGGCGATGCGCAACAAGCAAAGTAGACTTAACCTGAGAACAAGCCGATAAGAATCAACAAATTGGCGATGCGCAACTCTTTATTGATTTCGTCGACTTACAGAGGAAAGATTGCTACGAAAAACTAAATAGACTAAAGATGAAAGAAAAAGTTTGTTTGTTGGATTTTTGCCCGTGTCTCTTCTCTGCTAGTCCGTCCCTTTTATATTGCTCGAGCCGATTCGAGTCCCTTATGGATACGGTAATCATGTTTGTATCGGCTACGATTTGGACTCCCCGTTTTAGTAACTAAATCCGTGTGAGCTTGAGATTTGGATTCCTTTCTGGTCCCGTAGATCAGATCAGTTACGATTCCATCCGAATCTTTCCATCTTTATACATGCCGATTTTTGGTGCAAACATATGCCCCCCGTTTTTTGAAGATTACTAGTGATTTTCAAAAAACAACATCGGCTTTTCTTTGTATCGGCTATCGATTAATCTTCTCCTTGGTAACTGCTCCATGAATGGCGTCGTCAAATTCTCGGTGCGCTTTAAATGTAAAAACTGTTCCCGCCTGTTCACCTTTTTCACCGAGGTATAAATACGCGGTTTCCTCCCTGGTCATTTTTGCACTCCCAAGCTCCCGCATTCTCGTCAATCGGCTTTTCTTGCATCTCTGGTCTCCCGAAGCAGCCTCTTCCTTGATCCGCAATCGTCCTTTCCTTTCGAGTCGGCTGAAATGGACGCCTCGCAGGTACTTATCCCCATCCCAAATAGTGATATCCAGTATTTTCTAGGGCCGATAGGAACCATAGAAGCCGATACTGTAATTAGAGATGAAATTCCTAGACTTCCTCTATCGGCTCCAGGTTATAACATAACTGAGTGGGGTAAAAGTTTTAGGGCCTGGTCGACGGCTCTCAAAGGCTGGAGGTCCTGGTATATTAGAATATCGGCCCAGAAAAGAATAGAATGGGAGAGGATGGGAATAGCTGAAAGCCTTCCTTTATCCTTCGCCGCCCCAGAGCCTAACGAACCCTTGGTGGCCGCATCCTGCTACTTTTGGTCGGATTCTTTCAACGTTTTCTTTTTTCCGACTGGTCCCATCGGCCCAACCCTTCTAGATATGGCCGAACTATGTTGTCTTAGACCCGATGGAGACCAACTATCGGCTTTTAGCGGCAAACCACAATACAAGTTGTCTCATTCAAAAGGTGAGGGTTGGTATAAATATATTCAAAATAACAACAAGGTCACCGGCCCTGTGTCAGACGAAGAGCATGTTGCTTTTCTCAACTTGTGGCTAGACCGATTCCTTTTCTGTGGCGCCTCCCTAGGACCAACCAAAGTTTATCAATTTATGGCCGAGCAAATAGTAGAGGGGCGCCGGTTGGCTTTGGGGAAGATGCTATTGGGAGCCGTCTATCAGATGATGCACATCATCCGCAGTCGGCTTTTTACTGGCAACGGATTTTATGTTGTTGGCAATGTCGGCGGTCCCCTATGGTTTATCCAGGTGTGGCTTTACTGTGTTTTCGGCCACCTTATCGTGTCCGATCCTCTGGAGGAATCGGTTTTCCCTTCAGAAGACTATCTTGAGGATACGGCCCCTATATTTCAACCAAGCCGATCTCCCGGTGAAAAATTCATCATGTATTCCACAGATAACCCAAAAATATCTCCGGTGGGATTTCACAAGTATCTCTCTTTTTTCCTCAACTTGAACCATACCACTTTCAGCCGCAGGGATTATTTTTCTTATAGTCAGACAACTGATTTCCCCTGGCCATCCTTTCTTCGGTTAGATGCCGATAGCTCCTTGATGCCACAATCTACTCTGGATCTTCTTCCTCTCTTGATATCCCCTTGCATCATTCATGTCGGCTTAAGTACTCGCAATCGGACATTTCAGCCAACATATGAGTTCTATCATCCTTCTGTACATGCTCACTAGTTGGGTTTTGGCCAAGTAATTCCTTGCTTTCCATTGCTTGATCAAATTGAACCCAGAAATAGAGTCACCAATTCCACTGCTGCCGAGCTTATAACCGAGCTAGCTGATGAATTTCATGTCATCGACCTGCCCTTACTCGTGCTGACCACGCGTCGGGCAGGCCCATTTACTTCGTGGTGGGCCACTGTGGCAGAGTCTCTCCTGTCGGGATGGTCCTTGCAGGGCATTGTATCTTTATTCCTGCCTGGCTTTCATGAACCGTCGGAGAGTTCTGAGTCTAACGAGAGTTCTCCCGGTTATACTAACTCCTCCGCGGAGGTATTTTGATCTCAGCAAGCTTTCACCATGTACTTTTATTTTATCGGCTAATTATGCTTTCGTAACGCAGGCTGCTGCAGACAAATCGGCTAGCAAGAGGGACTCATCTGCCAGGACATTGTCGGCCGATGCAGCCGTAAAAAGACAGAGGCAGTCAACAGCCCTCGCGGGTTATTCGTCGGGCACTTTGGGTGTCAGCAGCCCTTCTCTTTCTGCTATTGCCAAGCAGCGCGCATCAAGTGAGTATTTATTTTATAAGCAACTTGTTTCTGATTGCCGATCCTAATATTTGGTTTATTTCAGAGAAGAAGTGCACAGTGGTCATAAAGCGCTCTCCAAAGCCTGTCAATCGTGACGGAGCTTCGTCCCCTACCGGATCGACTACCGCGGTTAGTTTCTCCCAACTTTTGGTTTATAGTATCGGCTTTCATCCGTATCCTGATTAGGTATTATTTCTCAGGATAATCTACCAGTAGCTGATACTCAAAGGCAAGCAAGTGCACCTTTGAGTCTTATCCCCCCGTCAGGTTCTCTTGCTGCTCAAGAGCTTCCCGTCATACCAGCTCCATCGGCTGATGACCCCGCTGCATCCACAATGGCTCCTGTTGAAGCTACATCTCCGGCACTGGAGACGGATCCTGCGGACCTCCTGGGCTTTTCCTTGGATGATCTGGGTGATCCGGAAGTCTTGGCGACCGACGTGTATCCGGATGATGTCCAACAAATCATCAGTGTAGCCGCAGAGGCATCGGCTGCAGTAACTTCTGAACCAGGGATGCAAGAAAGGCTCAATCGCCTTTTTAATGAAGTTCTGCAGCCTGAACACCTTCTGTTGGCCGATACGCAACCTCTGAGGACAGCAATGACCGCGGTACAAGCCGATCTGCCCCCAGAAGTTATGAAAGCTCTCCTGGATGTATGTCATTTGGACTCTCAAAAGGAAGCCGTTGCAGCTGCTAAAATCAGGATGGCTAAGCGTGATGCGCAACAGGCCGACCAAGAGATTTTGAACAAAATGGTGGCTGATGCGAAGGCTAAGAAGTCTCAATATGACAAAGGTATATCCGACTTCAAATTGGCCAAGACAAAGCAGGCAGAGTTGACATCTATGAAGAAATCCCTGGAGGACCAGTTGGCCTCGGTAACTCAACAGCTAACTGACCTCCAGACATCCCTATCAACGTCGGCTTCATCTTTGTCCGTTCAGAAGAGCGTCCTTGGTGATGTAGTGGCCGAGGTGAAGAAACAGTCTGTCAAAATCAAAGCCATCCCAGGGAATGCAACCGACGACAATCGCATTATTGATGCCATTCAGGAAACTATCGCCAAGGCTGCAGGGGCGTTGTCTGGCTTGGGAGCCCGCCTGCCCGGATCAGGGCTGTAATCTTGTTGACGATATTCTCACAAACTTGTTATTTTTGAATGCTTGATACTGATCTTGTTTATGATCCGGTTTAATCGGCTTATGTAGCCGATCGTAGTTTTATGAATGTTGATACTGATGTTTTATGATCCAACTTAATCGGTTTATATGGCCGATCGTAGTTTTAAGAATGTCTCGTAATCGAATCATATTTCTTTTGCTAAGACCCGATCCAAATGCTAGGGTGATACATTTTCAGATATTTTCCGTTGATTGCCTTGGGCAAAACAAATCCGTCTGTCGTCTCAAGTATATACGAGTTTCCGTCCACTGGCCGATTTATCTTATAAGGTCCTTCCCATGTTGGTGACCACTTGCCAAATCGGCTATCCTTAAGACAAATGGGTAACACCATTTTCCAAACTAAATCGGCTTCTCCGAATGTTTTGACCACGACCCTCTTGTTGTATGCACGGGCAATTCTTTCTTTATTTTTTTGTAGCCGGTCCAATGTCATTATTCTTACTTCTGTCAGATCGTCTATATCCCCTAGCATTGCTTCTTTTATAGTCATCGGCTGTTAGGTCGTTTTGTTTTAACACCCTCACCGAGCCGATATTAATTTCTACGGGCAACACGGCCTCGTGCCCATATACCAACTGGAATGGTGACAGCTTAGTCGATCCGTGGTATGAAAGCCGATATGCCCACAAAGCTTCCGATAATGTTGAATGCCAATTCCTTGGTTTCTCATTGATTTTCCTTTTTATTAACTTTATCAATGTCTTGTTTGATGACTCAGCCTGTCCAATGGCCTGAGCATAATAAGGTGAAGAGTTTAGTAGTTTGATCCCAAGAGACTTTGCAAAATCTTTGAACTCTTTGGACATGAACAACGTCCCTTGATCGGTTGTGATCGTTTGGGGAATCCCAAACCTGTGGACGATGTGTTCATTAACAAAGCCGATTAACTCTCTACCGGTAACCTTTCTTAATGGTATAGCCTCTACCCATTTCGAGAAATAGTCAGTTGCCGCGAGGATAAATTTATGCCCTTTGCTTGATGCTGGGAAAATCTGGCCGATTATGTCTATGCCCCATCCCCTAAACGGCCATGGTTTAATGATGGGATGTAAAGCCGACGAAGGAGCCGACTGTATGTTGCCAAATTTTTGACATGTTTGACATCCTCTGTAATACTTGAAGCAATTTTCCAACATTGTCGGCCAGTAATATCCGGTTCGCCTTAGCATCCATTTCATTTTGTGAGCCGATTGATGTGATCCACAGATACCTTCGTGGACCTCTCCCATAGCTACTTTAGCTTCATCTGGTCCAAGACATCTCAGCAATATCCCTTCCATGGTTCGGAAATATAACGTGTCTTCTAGTACTACGTACTTCAATGCTTTTTGCCGGACTTTTTTCTCAGTCGGCTTAGAGGGGTCTAGCAGATAATCTTTTATCTCAGTTCTCCAGTCGATGGGATGAACACACATTATTGCTTTATCAATCGACTCGCCCATCCATTGTGTGCCATCGGCTTTATAACCTGAGGCCTTTTGTGCCAACAAGTTGGCTTGGTCGTTCAATTCCCTAGGAATATGGTCGATAGAAAAGATAGTGAACGACTCGACCGTTTGCAAGCACTGTCGCAAATATTCCCGTAATATACCATCGTTACATTGAAACCCTCCTTTAACCTGCTGTACCACCAAAAGTGAGTCTCCAAATGCTTTGACGTTGCCTGCTCCTATACCTTCTAACAGTTGTAACCCTTTTAGGAGTGCTTCGTACTCAGCTTGATTATTCGAACATCGGTCATTAAGCCGATACGCAAACTCCAAGCTGTCTCCTTTCGGAGATGTTATTACTATGCCGATGCCTCCGCCCTCTTGGCAAACTGACCCGTCAAAATAAAGATGCCAAGGAGCTATATCAATTAATCCAGCCATCGTTTTACTACCTGTGATGAAATCGGCTATTGCCTGTCCTTTCACGGATTTAGCCGATTCGTAGGCTAGGTCGAACTCTGTTAAGGCGTATGCCCATTTCCCAAGTCGACCACGCAGAATTGCTGCTGAGAGTATATACTTGATAATATCGGTTTTGCATACCACAATACAATTTGATGCTAGCATATAATGTCTTAATTTTGTGCATGCAAAGTATAATGACAAGCATAATTTTTCTACAACGGGGTACCTGACTTCGGTATCGAGGAGTCGTCGGCTTAGGTAAAATACGGTGTGTTCCTTGCCATCGGCTTCTTGCGTCAGTACTGCTCCTATCGTTTCTTCTTCAGCTGATATGTATAATCTAAAAGGCAGACCCTTTTTTGGAGCGATTAACACTGGTGGTTTTATTAGGTAACCCTTTATATCCTCGAAAGCTTTTTGTTGATCGGCTTCCCATACAAACTCTTGATCGTCTTTTAATTTGAGTAATGGGGTAAAAGCGCGAATCCGACCAGACAAGTTGGAGATGAAACGTCGAAGATAATTGATTTTGCCGATTAATACCTGCAGCTCCTTTTTGTTCGTTGGAGGTTTTGTATCGGCTATTGCTTTAACTCTGGCTTGGTTTACTTCAATTCCCTTTTCGTGCACCGTGAATCCTAAAAACTGTCCAGCCGATACCCCAAAGGCGCACTTGAGTGGATTCATTTTAAGCCCATGTGCCTTTGTACTTTCAAACATTTTCTCTAAATCGGCCAGATGTTGCCAATCATCTTTCGATTTGACGACAACATCGTCAATGTAAATTTCTACAGTATGGCCGATTAGATTATGAAAAATATGGTTCATAGCACGTTGGTAAGTAGCTCCTGCGTTTTTCAAGCCGAAGGTCATGACTGTCCACTCGTAAAGCCCCAAGGCCCCTGGACATCTGAAGGCCGTCTTTGGTATATCGGCTTCGGCCATAAATATTTGATTATACCCAGCGTTCCCGTCTAAAAAACTAATGATTTTATTTCCAGATGCAGCGTCGATAAGCATATCGGCTATTGGCATCGGATACTCATCTTTTGGTGTTGCCTTGTTCAAATCCCTGAAGTCCACGCACACCCGGAGCTTTCCATTTTTCTTTTTTACAGGAACGATGTTTGAAACCCACTCAGCGTATCGGCAGGGCCGAATGAACTTGGCTTCTAGCAATCGTTCTACTTCTTCCTTTATAGCATCGTGCAGTGTGGGATTGAATCGTCTTGGATACTGTTTAAATGGCCGATATCCCGGCTTTATAGGTAACCGATGTTCAACGAGCTGTTGGCTTAACCCGGGCATCTCATAGTATTCCCATGCGAAACAATTTCTATATCTTTTAAGTATCTCGACCAACTTTATTTTGTAGTCTGGACTTAATCTAGCACTTACAAAAGTTGGTCTCTTCTTATCTTCTCCTCCAATGTCGACTTCTTCGAGCTCATCGGCGGACGTGAAACCTTGTCCTCGTCTTTGTTCTTCGAAATCTTCTATGGCTTCTTCGTAGTCTTCCTGCCGATAGCTTCTTGCTTTCTCTCGTAGCATTTTTATTTTTTTAGATTCCATCTCCGGATGATTTCGTCCGTCCGATCAAATGTATTTGGCTTGACACTGATCGGCTTCAACCCAGACTTTTCAACGCAGATGAAATCACAGTCGTCCAATATCCTCCCGGATATACATTCGGCTTCTTCGTGTGGCCACTTAGTATCTGGGCTGGCCAAGGCAACATGAGCCGACGTGTCGGCTGAGACGACTTCTACTTCATCGTTATTCCATTGTACTAGCTTTTGATGCATAGTCGATGGAATACAACAATTAGCATGAATCCAATCTCTTCCGAGGAGCACGCTGTAGTTGCCTTTTGCTTCGATAACAAAAAATGCTGTTGGCAATGTCTTATTACCGACCGTCAATTCTGCCATCATTACTCCTTTTGCCTCAGTAGGATCCCCGGTGAAATCATTCAAAACCATGTTAGTTTTGATCAAATCTTCATCGGTTTTTCCTAGTCTCTTAAAGGTGCTTGAAGGCATCAGGTTCACTGTGGCTCCTCCATCGACCAACATCCTCGATATTGGTCGGCCATTAATGTGTCCTTTAAGGTATAATGGTTTCAGATGCCGATGAGGATCTTGCGGTTTTTCGAACACCGCGTCTTGAGCGCCAAGACACAATTGAGCAAATACTTCTTCGATTGGCTCGTCTATTTTCTTGAATTCCGTAGGTAAAGTGAAAACCATGTTGATATCCATCGGCGGTGTATCATTTCGGATTATTGGGGATCCGGAATCTACCGATGGATCCGAGTCACTGTTGGCTTGTTCCTTCTTTCTCCATTCCTGTTTTATAGTTTGCAAGGGCCGAAGCTCATTGAAAATCCGATCCCTTCCTTTCTCTGCTTCGGCTTCTCTCTCTTCTTGGGTTTTTAACCTCTGTAGGCGTCTGCGTTGTGACTTACTGAGCCCCGACGGGCACCATCTTAGTTTTGGTTCAATCGGCTTACGGATTCTACCCGCCAGATTGCCAATCTCGTTCTCCAATCCCGATCCATTGATCGCATCGGATGATGGTGCCCTAGAGGTCGCATAGGATTCACCATGTTCTAGCATCGATAACCTCTCTTCGATCGGCCGTCTATTCCTTGGTCCCAATCGGTCATTTATGGGTCTGGATATTCTGTCTTTAACCGATTGCCGCGGTCTTTCCCTTGCGCGGTGTTGCATGGGGCATGAAAAAACTGTCGGTAAAATCATCCCTTTTTCCCAGCAAAACTGCCAAAACGGGCACTGCCGGTGAGCTTCTTCTTCAGTGTTTGTGTAGTTAGACTTACAAAGCCATCCCTTTTCTGCCGATTGATACGCTCTTTGTCGACTGGAATTGTTGGGCCGTTGCTGTCGGTGATTCATTCTTTCATATTTCTCCAGGAGTTGTGAAAAAGTTGGTTTTGATTTAAGAATCTTTTTCTTCGGCGTGGTCTTTTCTGCTTTGTACCACTTCCCGACTTTCAAATCACCTCTTGGCTTTATTGTCTTGGAATTGTGGCCATTCCGATCGGCTTCGATTTGTATCGAGCCGATGGTGATTTGTACTTTCTCCATTGGCTTTACGTTCTCCGTCATTGGCTCTTTCCTTTCCCTGAACACTGAACCATGTTGACCTGGAAAGGATTGGTGTCGATTTTCATAGCCGATTCCTCCGCGAACTTCAATCGTCCATCATTGATAGCCGATTGTATCTGCTGACGAAAAATATTGCAATCGTTAGTGTTATGTGAAAAAGAGTGATGCCATTTGCAATACCTTCGCTTTTTGATCTCATCAGCCGATGGAATCACATGTCCCTCTGGTAATTTTACAAGTTTTTCCTGTAATAATAAGTCAAATATCCTATCGCATTTTGTTACGTCGAAAGTATATTTTACTTCCGCTTTATTTTTCGTCGGCTTAAGCCATGGGCACACGAGTGACTTTTTGGTGCCCTTAGCCCACTCAGCTATGTTTACGTCTGCTTCGTCTTCAGAAGTGTCACTGGTGCCGTACTCTACCATATTCACTTTGGCCTTGTCATTACTATTTGATCTATATTTATCCTTAAATCCCTTGTTCTCCACATATCGGGTCTCTTGTGCCGACACACGGTGGAGCAGGTGCCCCAAATCGGTGAATTCTTGGCCTGCTAGTTTTTCTTTTAATGGTGGGATTAGTCCTTGACATGCCAAATCGGCTAATTGATCATCGGGGAGTGCGACATTAAAACATTTATTGCGTACGTCCCTAAATCTCTTGATATACTCCGAGACCGATTCCCCGTATTTTTGTCGGACTGAACTGAGATCGGAGATCCTAAGTTCCATCGTCCCAGAAAAGAAATACTCATGGAATCGGCTTTCCAAATCGTTCCATATATGGACCGAATTCGGCGGCAGGTTTGTGAACCAAGTGAACGCCGCTCCTGATAAGGATAACGGAAACAGTTTAATTCTTAATCCGTCGGACTGTGCAGCATCGCCGCATTGGGCCATGAATCGTCCGACGTGTTCGAGAGTAGTAACGGAGTCATCCCCTGAAAACCTGGCGAAGTCTGGTATTATATAATTGTGAGGGTATGGTATGCGATCTATGTAATTGGGATATGGCTTCCTGTAGCTGATTATCCTGCCTTTGGGCTGTAAGCCGAACTGTTCTCTTAACACGTTGGCAATCTGTTGCCCCCAATTGGCGTTATCGGCCTGTGGTATACCCTGACCCTGCCAATTGTCATTATTTACGCCCTGCCCCCCGAGTGCAAACTCGGGTCGTTGCACATATCTCATTGGAGGCGGTCTTGGCGCTTGATCGTAATCATAATTTCTATTGGCCGATGCGTCGGGCATAGGTGCAAACGGCTCAGCGTATGACACTACCCTATGTATCGGGTTTCTGGATGTAGCCCCTTGGAATTGTGCAACTTGGTCTATCTCTATCGGCCGTAATGCCGATGGGTTAGTTCCACTGGTGAAGGGTTCACCGGATGGATTTGTGTTTATTTTTGCCCCATCCGTATGCCCGTGGTAGTGTGCTATCCCACCCTTATGAGAGCTAGGTCTCAACACAGTGGGTTGGATCGGCATAACGGTAGGTGTTGGAGCCGATGCATTTACCGTGTTGGTGTCTGGTGGTATGCAGTATGCTGGATACGTAGGGAGGGATTGCAATGGATCTAGCAGGTTTCCAGATGCGGCCAACTCTTGAGCAATGGTTTTGACACTATGCTCAATCGTCGATTTTAATGTTGAAACCAGAGCCGATGATTGATTGATTAGTGCGTGATGCACAGATTGCTCTATCATGCTAGACAAATCAGCTTGAGCGGGTGCATATCGGCTTACCTGGCCAGATGGTAAATTGTCGATGGGATTGATCGTTGGAAGTGCAATCTTTTGAGTAACACCCCCTCGTCGTGTCTTCTGGAAGCATTGCAGCATCATATCTTCTAATGCTGCTTTCCGATCTTCAATTTCCTTCCGCTGTTCCGGGGTCAAATCGGCCAATTTAGGCGCGATTATAGCGTCCGTGTTGATATCCGCGGAAACTGTGGGCTTCTCATTGGTCGACATAGTCAATTTCTTCTTATTCAAGGTCCCACCGGGCGTGCCAAAATATGTTTGCGCTAAAAACGTGAAGCAGGGTTCTTAGCTTCAAACATACAAGACAAACACCGGGTTCAAGAGCGTGCCAGTCAATTTGACCTTAAATTGACAAGGTAGATGGTGGAATCAAACAAAGCCGATAATTACGGATTATCGGCTTAACTCTCGTCGGCTAAGATGCCGATTCGGGAGGATAACTAGATTAACCAGTCGGCTAATCCAAAGGTAAAGGCAAATCAACTTCGAAAGGCGATGCGCAACAAGCAAAGTAGACTTAACCTGAGAACAAGCCGATAAGAATCAACAAATTGGCGATGCGCAACTCTTTATTGATTTCGTCGACTTACAGAGGAAAGATTGCTACGAAAAACTAAATAGACTAAAGATGAAAGAAAAAGTTTGTTTGTTGGTTTTTTGCCCGTGTCTCTTCTCTGCTAGTCCGTCCCTTTTATATTGCTCGAGCCGATCCGAGTCCCTTATGGATACGGTAATCATGTTTGTATCGGCTACGATTTGGACTCCCCGTTTTAGTAACTAAATCCGTGTGAGCTTGAGATTTGGATTCCTTTCTGGTCCCGTAGATCAGATCAGTTACGATTCCATCCGAATCTTTCCATCTTTATACATGCCGATTTTTGGTGCAAACAATAGGGAAATCTTTACGGATGGGTAACCAGGTAGGTCACGTGTTCGCCTCCGTTTTTGCGAAAAAGTCCTCTGGTTCTTCGAAATTACGGATGGGTCCCTGCACGATTTTATGTGAGAGGGAAATCTTTTTTCCCGTTCGCGTTTAGGTCCCTCGTTGGTTGTTTTACGCGGAGAGCCTCCCGTTAAATACGAATCGCGAACAAGCCCTTTCCTAATTTTTCAAAATAGCGAACAGGCCTAAAATTATAACAAATAGGTCCCCGCGCTTTACGTTCGGGTCATTTCTCCGTTTTGTCCGGAAAAATTGTTTTCGTGGTCCGTTTTTTCTCCAGAGCATGCGAAAAATATTTTCGTTGGCCGTTTTTCAAAAAAAAAAATAGGAGGACCATTTCCTTTCTCCGTTTTGCCCGGAAAAAATACTTTCGTGATCCGTTTTTTCTCTGAAGCATGGGAAAAATGTTTTTGCTGGCTATTTTCCTAAAAAAAAATTGGAAGACGGTTTCCTTTCTCCGTTTTGCCTGGAAAAAATGTTTTCGTGGTCCGTTTTTCCTCCGGAGCATGGGAAAAATATTTTCGTTGACCGTTCTCCGAAAAAAAATAGAAATTCGTTTTCCGTTCGTCGTTTCTTTGTTTTTGTCCGTTTTTTCTCATTTTTCCCGGGAAACTTGTTTTCGTGGCCCGTTTTTCCTCGTTTTTCCAGAAAAAATGTTTTTTCGTTGGCTGCTTTTCCCCAAAAAAAAAAAAATGGAGATTCGCTTTTCGTCTGTTGTTTCTCCGTTTTTCCCCGTTTTTTTCGGTGAAAAATCAAGGGAGCGCTTAGGGTGTTAAGCTCAGCATCTAAGATTTCTTTTGCGGCTCGATCTCTAATATTTTTCAAAACATGTATTATTACCCGTTGAACGCATAGGGTGTTAAACTCGGCGTCTATAGTTTTTTTTGCAGCTCGGAATCTAATATTTTTCGGAACATGTATTATTCTTTTTCCCTCAAAAAAGCCCATTGTTTTGCTGATTCGCCGACGGTTCTTACCTAGCGTATTTTTCCCCAAAAAAACCCAAGCGAACAAAAAAACACTTGGATATTCCTGCCTTGTTTCAGAGATTAAAACTTGGATCAAATTCCGCACGGCGCGGCAGATCGCGCTTATCTGGCTAGTACATACTAAACCATGACTCGATGCCATGTTATTCAGAAAAGGTACACCTTAGTGTACACATCATTCTTATCATTGAACCAGAATACCATCTTACTTGGTATCTAGTTGTTCAAGATTGTACCAAAACTGTTTTTGTTATCCTGAACACCTGCAAGCTGGATCTGTCACTAATCAGTCATAAAGATATTGTGATTGATCTGAAGTGTGTGCACTATATGGATACTGATGGAAAGATAGGTCCCGATCTTTTGATGAGAGGGGATGAATTCGATTTGGATGGAGAAGACGTTGGCGATCCGACTACACCATCCCTAGACGATGCGCCTTAGCAATCATTACACCGACTCTCGAAGTTGTTATTGATCTTGCTGGCGCATGATCAACCTGACCACGAAGGCCTTGTCCCTGCAAGCAATCGAAGAACACGCAAGAACAAAATGAACAAGCAATTGAAATTAAAATTGAAACCACGAGTTCAATCAGAAGCAAAAAAGAGTGGGGTTCCGAAGATAAGTAATTCGGGTGGTTTAGTCAACACGCGCGATTACAAGGAGTAGCAACTACTATATTTGATCTAAACAAAACCTGCGTTCTAATGGTGACGGCTGGCTGTTTATATTGTGGAGGAGGCATCCAAGATCCCTAGGGCACAGCCTTAAGTGGGCTCTCCTTGTTACAAGGCCAAAGGCCCACTTTGACTCGGACTAAAAAAGTGATGTCACTTGTTTTGATGATTCCTATCAACTCAGAAGGAGTTTAGAGGTGATTCCAGATCCGTTGGAAAGTAGACTTGATAAGCTTTCTGTGAAGTACAAGAACGCCCCCAAACGGAGTCCGGATGCAGTCGGTGCGGCTTAAACAAGTCAGCCCTGTCCTGGAGTCGAATCTGAACCCAACTTGTGCACTTCTCTTCTATACTTCAGCTTGCTTGGTTCCTCACCCTGGTTCCTGAGGAAAAGGATATCATCACAAGGATTAAATAGCATTCCATCTATTAAAATATTTGTATGCAGCCCAATGAACATATTCACTGGTAATTTTTTTAAATCTATTGTAGCATTTGAATTTTTTAATTTTTTTTATTTGGCCGAGATTTAGGATCTCGATTCTGACCGGAGAAACGATTTTGTCATTGTCTTGCAGGCTACGTTGTTGCACGTCGGTTTCTTTCCTATTTATATACTACTAATGAACATGAAGTAGAAGCGCAAAAAGTGCCATACACACATCGCCTAGAAACATACATGTCCACCACAAAATCGTATGGACTTAAGACACATATGTACTTCCATCAAAAATTAAATATAACTATGTTATGAATACAAACATAATACATGGCCACCACAAAATTCACAAGTTGCTAGACCTATCAAGCTCACACATCTGAAAAAGCTTAATGATGGAAGCTGAACAGAAGACCTATGAGGTGAAAAGAGGGAATGGATCAGAGAATATTTGAAGGATTCATAGGCAATAGATCAATACATCTGGGAAATATCGACAATGTCTTCTTTCGCTCTTAATCCGGCCAGTTTTTGCTGCACCTCAACCTAAGTTCATTTTCAAGCTTGCCCTTAGTAAATAAATGATTTATGTATCATGACATGGATGCTAGAGGCAGCAATATCAGCACTTAGTAATATCGATACATAAGCCTTCATTTAAATATTTTCTTGATGAGAGGTGCTTCTATGCTCTTCCTTTTAAAAGTTGCACAACTATTAAAGCATGAATGAAGGGTAGATGGTGATTACTTACCCCTTCGTTTGCTTCAAGATTTGTGCAACTTGTACTAGAAGGAAGAGCATAGAAGCACAACTTGTTGATTTGCATAGAACAAAATCACAACTATAAAGTGCGACAGATGCTCAGAACCAAATTAAGAAACTTTATTATTTAAAAAACGGTATGACAATGAAGCAACTAAATTAATGGCAAGATCAATCCTTTAAACCTTATTAGTTGCACTGAGATGATCTGACAAAACAAAATAGAATGTTCTGAAAAAAGCTTAGTTGCTTTTTGTAATAACCACCGAGATCAGATGCATAGACTAAACAACCCACCAGGTATGTCCTTAGCCTCCTTTGAATGCTTCACTTTGAATACAACTACAGACACAAATATTAACCTTCCTGAATGGATCTCACTAAATTAAACACCAAGAAACAGAATAGGACAATAATGATACCTAAATTAGTAGATCAGTGAGAAAAGAACACTGCATTAAAAAAAGAACGTGTAACAATAGACTCTAACCAAACAAACACGAAACATAATCTAAACTTGCTTTCATCCATGAGTTCACAACTGTATCACTGCATCACAATGTTACTGCCCACCAGCACAGTACAAACCTTGGTTACGTACCTGCCTCCTGGCATGACTCATGCGCACTGAAAAATCCAGACCAAACACATGAATCGTCAATGCAGTGGAACACAATCTAGCCAACACAGGCAGGCAAACACAGACGGGTAGTTTTTTTTCCCTACTAAACAACCCAGTTAATAGAGTCAGTAGCTCAACCATGAAGCTAGTTACATCAATCTGATTTTGACAGTACCTCAACCATGAAACTAGTTACATGAGTCTGATTTTTATGTGTGGATCATCTCATACCTAGGGCTTTAGTGATAACTTTAGGATGAGATTTGTACTCATACTGTAACACCAAACAATTTGTAAGCTTGAAATCTAAGAAGTCTCCATTTTTAGTAAATTCGCTGACCATGGCAATTGTGACTAACCTTGAGGTTTGAGCAAGATATTCTCCAATGGGTTGACGTAGATATATATATATAGCCATAGTATGGGCCTTAACACACACCCCCCCCTTCAAACTCAAGGTGGATCCAAAACATTGAGTTTGAGCAAATGAAGCCGATGCTGCTCTTGAGTTTGTGCTTTGGTGAAGAAATCTACAACTTGCAGGTCAGATGGCACATACTGAAGAACAATTATTTTCTGATGACAATGAGACCGAGTAAAGGAGGCATCAACACTAATGTGATTTGTGAATTCATGCTTCACAGGATCATTGGCAATTTGTATGGCTCCAGTATTATCACAAAGAAGAGGCGTGGGGACATCACATGAAATACCAAAATCAGCTAGCAACCATCGAAGCCATACAATCTCTGAAGTGGTAGTGGCAAGTGCTCGAAGTTCTGCCTCTGTACTAGACCGAGATACAACTGC
Organism: Rhipidocladum racemiflorum; assembly: GCA_036346355.1. Classification (NCBI taxonomy): domain Eukaryota; kingdom Viridiplantae; phylum Streptophyta; class Magnoliopsida; order Poales; family Poaceae; genus Rhipidocladum; species Rhipidocladum racemiflorum. Next base: position 4,336,286 of record CM070590.1, on the reverse strand, counting down.
CTATTTCTTGGACTTCCATGCAAGAGGAGAAGAACCAAAATACAATAACCAATGATAGAACGGCGATCTGTCGGATCACTTGCCCAAGTAGAATCCGAGTAAGCATGAAGTTGAAGTGGATTATCATGAGCATAGAACAAACACTGAGATGAGGTCCCCCTTAGGTATCGTAGCACACGAAGCAAATGTCCAAAATAAACCGAGTTAGGAGCACTCACAAACTGGCTCAAAATATGGACCGCATGAGAAATGTCCGGTCTGGTAATAGTTAGATAAACAAGACTACCCACAATATGCCGATATCGAGATGGATCCGCAAGAGGTGTACCATCAGTCAGATGAAGCTGTAAATGAAGATTCATAGGTGTTGCAACCGTCCGATCATCAGTGATGCCAGAACGAGCAATAAGATCTTGTATGTATTTGGACTGAAAAAGATAATAGCCCTTTGCAGAATGCACAACTTCAATCCCTAAGAAATAACTGAGAGGACCCAAATCAGACATCTGAAATTGATTACTAAGTTGTTGCTTCACATGAGAAGTATGTTCCACATCATCTCCAGTAATCAACATATCATCAACATATAAAAGAAGAAAAGTACGTCCACATGGGGAGAGATGAATGAATAGAGCAGGGTCATGATCACTAGAGGAAAAACCAGCAGCTTTTATCACAGAGACAAATCGCTCAAACCAGGCACGAGAAGCCTGTTTGAGACCATATAAAGCACGACGAAGACGGCAAACATGTCCTGAAGGAGCATCAACACCTGGAGGTGGCTGCATATAAACTTCCTCATGTAAGTCACCATGGAGAAAAGCATTCTTAACATCCATCTGAGAGATAGTCCAAGAACAAGTAGCAGCTATGGCAATCAAGGTACGAACAGTAGTTATCTGAGCAACAGGGGCAAAAGTCCCATCATAATCTCGTCCGTGAGTCTGCTGAAAACCTCTGGCAACAAGACGAGTTTTATACCTCTCGATGACTTGGTCTTAACTTTAAACACCCACTTGCATGTAATAGACATTACATGGCGCGGTAAAGGAACTAGATCCCAAGTGCATGTACGAGCAAGGGCAGCAAGCTCTTCAGACATATCAAGTTGCCATTCCAGAATATGAGAAACTTCCTGATAAGTGGAGGGCTCATCAATAACAGCACTCACACGTTCAAAACCCAACCTGTCAGGAGGCTCAATGGTGGTACGATCCCGAAGATTATATCTTGAACCAACCTGTGACTCATCAGAAAAAGCATGAGACTCATCAGAATTATTAGGTTCATAAAAAACAGGAGCATCAGGACTGGCCGAGGAGGTGGGATTAGGCGGATGCTCGGTGGGTTGGTGAGTGTAAACATGTTTGATGGGTGGTTTGTAAGGTGGAGGAGAGGACTCAGCAGGAAGTAAAAAAGCGAGCTTTCTATACTAATAATAATAAAATAATTCCGGATACTTTCAGCATGCAGAACCTTGAAGGCTCACCAGTAACTTCCAGCTTCCAACCAAACGGGGACGATTTGTGGCCACATAGGCTCAAAAAAGAGAGAAGAAGGAGGAGGAGGAGAAGGGGAAAAAAAACTGGTTTGCTCTGGCGATGCTAGCCCCAACCAACCTATCTCCTTCCTCCCTCTACACCGCCACCACCACCACACACGACCTCCTGCTCTCCGGCCGCCACCGCCGCCGTCCACGGCACATGTCAGGTACACGCACACGCGTACAAGAACGAAACCGAATGGCATATCTCCCAGCATGTCCTCTATTGATTCGATCCCTATGCGAAGTCCACTCAATAATTATAACATAATGGCGTGCGATTACCTGCTTCTACCAGGTCCTGTGCTTCAAGCTCAAGCCAGGCTGGGCGATGGAGACGGAGGCAAGTTCCTGCCGTCGCGACGACACGCGTAAGAAGCAGATAACATTTCTCATCCGCACGCTGCTGCTCGTGTGCAGAGTAATCCGCTGGGTCGTCGGGCTGATACGCATTTTATACCACATTGCGGTGGCCGTCCCGGTTAAAAGCGTCGTCGGCGTCGCGAAGGTCTTCTTCTCGCTGGTAAACGAGCAGTGCCTGAGGTACATGAACCGGCCCGCGCTCGGGCGCGGCCACCTCACGGGCACGTTCTGCGGCGATCTGTTGGTCGGAGCCATGGCGGATTCTTGGAGGCTGCTGGTGCAGGGCCTGACGTCGCTGATGTTTCTGTGTGCCCGCGCCGACGAGTACGTGCGGCCGCCGCCGAGCCCGTTGGTGCTGATGGTGCACGACAAGCCGGCCTCTCATCCTCAGCAGGTGCGTTTCTGAGTTTTCTTCCATCTCAAAGTCAGTGGTATTATGCCAGCTGATTTTGTCGAGTCATGGTTCTTGCAGAGTTCTTTGATTCTTCAACTATGGTCTATTCATTTGTCAGATAGATACATCAGAATTTGCCCTTGTTTGTTCCCAGCAATTTTCTTCCAAATTTTCAGAGGCACAAACCGAAGCACTACGTTCTTTGTTTGTTAAATTCTGTTCATGGGCAGACAATTGATAACAATGAGATTTGCTACTCAATTCGAGGTTTCATCGACCTTATTGTAAAATTTAGGAAGTTCAACGAGGAAGAAAGACACAGCTCGTGTCTTGAATCTCGATACCTGTATCTCTACCCTCTACTACTCTAGTTCCATGCTTGCTTCAGAATAATACTCCCTCCCTTCTTTAATATATGTCATTTTACCTTTCAAAATTTATTTCTACATACATATTGTTCTATAATTTCAAAGCAATTTTCTTTATCTTTCCTACCCCTTATTATTAACTGTTTTCAATACTATTTACTATCGTAAACTAAAATAAGACCCATCATCCGAAAACAATAACTAATTTAACAAAGATAAACAATAGCCTTTTTGTAGATGCATTTCAATGAAACTGCAGTATTCTAAAACAATATATATTCGGGAGAGAGATAGAGAGTACAAACTGAACTGGAATAGAATTCTTTGCAGGCTAGCACAGAATGATTAATTCGTAATGTCCTACCTACCTGTCAATTGTACAGACGATAAAGACAAACTGACATATATTTAGTACGGTAAGTAGTTGGCAGTTGCTGCTTTGTAATTACAGCAGGCAGGATTTAGGGATGAAAACGGGTTGGATATAGATGAATAATGGTTTTATTATATATTTTCATATTTTTTTCTTAAATACGGTACGTATACGGATAGTCCGAATACAAATACGAATACGAATAATATCGAATACAGATACGGATCGAATAGGAATCGAATCGGATACGGTTACGAATATTTATTGAAACACGATAATCCCTCATATTATACATAAAAATCAATGAAAACACATAATTAATTGATTTGACCAAAACATTATTGAAAATTGAATAAATATAAGTATTTTTATTTACTTAGACAATAGTTAGATACCATGTCGCAAATAAAATTATGTAAGACTCAGTTCATCATGCATATACAATTAGTTTATTATACATGTAGATCAAAATACCAAATGAATGTGATCCTTGCTCAGAGATACAAATGGAAGCAAACACAGAGCATACTAAAAGTTTGATAATACTTATATACAATGTCTCTAGAAAAAAATATAACACTTACATGTAATGACCCAAGATTCATATTCTTTGTTAAATTATATTTACAATAATAAATTATGTATTTATAAGTTTTTATGCATTTTTAGTTACTTATTTAAAATATTTTCCTATAAAGGACAACAGTTTTTGAATTTTTCTAGAAAATTTAAAATCTGATAAAAATTTTAAAAATAATTTTTTTAATGATAGATTATGTATAGAATTTTTTTAATTTTTTTAATTTTGAAGCTAATTTGCCAATTTTAATAATTAAAATTTGATTTATGGATTAATTAAATTATAAAACGATTTTAAAATTTAGAAACCTTTTTAGGCCAAAGAGTAGCTTGGCCCACCCCATATATGCATATCCAGATATCCAACCAATCAATATCCGAATTATCTGAATCCGTATCCGTATCCGACGGATAGTGAGCAATCGAATCCGTATCCATATCTAACAAAAGAATATGTATTCGTATCTGATCCAATAAATATCCAATCTGACAGAATCTGTATCTAAAAATATCCTGATTGGTTGGAAACTATTTGATTCTTTCATCCCTAGTATGATTTGCATGTGAGAATTTTCCATTATTTGCCCCTGGTATGGTTACCACCAGGTGCACATTTCAACCGTGGAGAAGAACAGCATGAGGATTTCCTGGGTCACCGACGACCGGAGCTCCCCGTCGGTGGTGGAGTACGGGACGTCTCCGGGGAACTACACTACGTCCGCAACGGGCGACCACACGACGTACCACTACTTCTTCTACAAGTCCGGCGCGATACACCACGTCACCATTGGTCCGCTCGAGCCCAGCACGACTTACTACTACCGGTGCGGGAAGGCCGGCGACGAGTTCAGCCTCAGGACTCCTCCGGCCACCCTGCCCATCGAGTTTGTCGTCATCGGTGAGTATCCGTAACTCTATTTCAGGATAGTATGGAAATACTCGTAGTAAAGTAGTAGGAATACTCTCAACAAATCGACGAGAAATATTATTTTTAGAGTTCTTTTACGGTATACTAAATTTAATATGAACCATTTATTCTTTTCGATCCAATAAGTCAGATTAACTACAATTCATTTATACTTTCTAGCAGTAGAGCAGTAGAAATATACTAAAAATTCTCTATTTACCGTAAAATTTCTCTTTAGAAAAGGGTACGGAAACAAGGGGAAAAAAGTTACAGATGCTGACTATATTGAGACGAGACGCGCGTATGTAATATGTTGCGTTGCAGGTGACCTTGGGCAGACTGGGTGGACGGCGTCGACGCTGTCGCACATCGGCGGCGCGGATTACGACATGCTTCTGCTCCCCGGCGACCTCTCGTACGCGGACACGCAGCAGCCGCTGTGGGACTCGTTCGGGCGGCTGGTGCAGCCGCTGGCGAGCGCGCGTCCGTGGATGGTGACAGAGGGCAACCACGAGATCGAGACGCTGCCCATCGTCGAGTTCGCGCCCTTCATCGCCTACAACGCGCGGTGGCGCATGCCGCACGAGGAGAGCGGCTCGCCCTCCAACCTCTACTACTCCTTCGACGCGGCCGGCGGCGCGGTCCACGTGGTGATGCTGGGCTCGTACACGGCGTTCGAGGAGGGGTCGGGGCAGCACGCGTGGCTGGAGAGGGACCTCGCGGCGGTGGACAGGCGGAGGACGCCGTGGCTGGTGGTGCTGCTGCACGCGCCGTGGTACAACACCAACCAGGCGCACCAGGGCGAGGGCGAGAGGATGCGTAAGGCCATGGAGAGTCTCCTCTACGAGGCGCGCGTCGACGTCGTCTTCGCCGGGCACGTCCATGCCTACGAGCGCTTTGTAAGTCTTCGAACTGATCTCGTCTTGTGCTCATCTCTCTTCTGTCTATCAGCTAATTTTCTACGACTAACGAAAACCGTCGACCAAATAACCAGACGAGGATCTACGACAACGAGGCCGATAGCCGGGGCCCAATGTACATCACCATTGGCGACGGCGGCAACAGGGAAGGCCTTGCTCTCAGGTAGGTGATCCATGTCTGATTTTACTGCTGTTATGCACACGAATAAATTAATCTTGCTTAAAGTTTGATGTGTCCAATGGATTCTTGGCTGAAGATTCATCAAGGATCACAAGTCGGCGCACCTGTCGGTGTTCCGGGAGGCGAGCTTCGGGCACGGGCGGCTGAGGATCGTCGACGAGACCAACGCCGTCTGGACGTGGCACCGCAACGACGACGAGTACGCCACCGTCCGCGACGAGGTCTGGCTGGAGAGCTTGGCTCGTCCAAAACCGGCCCTAGCAACCGCCGGTCGTCACACCAATGAGCTGTAGGCCAGATGTCCATACACGGCGCCGCCGTGGCTGTTTGTTGTAGTAGCGCTAGTTCCTTGTAGGAGCATGCACACCACACGCAACTAGACGGACTTATGAAATCGACCATCACTTATTTAGCATCATGTAACTCGATTTTTTTTGCAAATCTATCCCTTCGTACGTGTATTTGCAAAAACAGCCGTCCCTCACCGTGAAAGACACGGCAGACATTTAACAGTCTCAAAATAAATAAAAAAGTGAAATTTAAAATTAAAATTTGAATTTTGGTATTGAGTTGAATTTCCCTATTTATTAAAATTTTCTACACTTTTGCCATTTAAAGAAAAGCTTTTAATAATTAAAAGTAGTGAACCCTTAATTTTAAATTTCAAGAATCAAAGAATCTAAAATTATTCGCAAATATATTCCTAATAACAAAAGAGCCAAGAGCAACAACTGAATTCACAAATTAGTTCTTGTATGTAACTACATCATAGTCCCTAATCCATGCTCATCTATCAAAACTCAAAAGCATCCTCTTTAGCGCTCATGACTTAAGACTTGGCCACATCATATATATACTAGGTAAGCAAACGCGGCGCACACCGCGTGTGCGAACGAAAAACGAATTCGCATTTTTGTAGGAAAATGGACCATAAAAACATTTTTCCTGGGTTTTTAAAAAAAAGGATCACGAAAACATTTTTTCGGCAAAAACGGAGAAGGGAAGGTTTTTTTTTCGAGAAAAAAACGGATAACGAAAACATTTTTTCTAGGCACCAGAGAAAAAACGGACCATGGAAAACGCCGCATGCGCAAACGGAAAACAAATTTGCATCTTTTTAGGAAAAACAGACCACGAAAACATTTTTTCCAGGCTACGAGAAAAACCGGACCACGAAAACATTTTTTCCGACAAAAACGGAGAAGGGAAGCCTTTTTTTCAAGAAAAAAGGAACCACGAAAACTTTTTTCCCGGGGTTCGAAGAAAAAATGGACCATGAAAACATTTTCCCCGACAAAAACGGAGAAAGGACGAACGAAAAATGAATTTGCCCTTTCTTGACGAAAAATGGACCACAAAAACATTTTTTTCAGGTTCCTGGGGAAAAACGGACCACGAATACATTTTTTCCAGGTTCCTGGGGAAATGACATATACGTAAGAAACATGGACCCGATTGTTATTTTTTTGGACCCGCGCGCTATCCAGAAAAATTAGAAAAGGGCTAACCCGCGATATGTATTTAACGGGGGATCTTTGCTGTAAAGTAGCGAATCAGGACCTAAACGCAATCCAAATAAGTTTTTTTTATACTCACAAAAATCGCAAAAGGCCTCTTTGTAATTTACAGTGACCAATCCGTAATTTAGGGAAAATGGAATGGCTTTTTTGAAAAACGACATAGGGGGTGAGGTGGCATGACTGAGGAGCCGGCAAATCTTTCCAACGTAATAGAGTAGATATTTATATATGTCCCGTAAAGGACCACCTGAGCATAAAGGTTTATGGATGCATGTAAAATTCAACAATGTATATACACACAATGGTGAAGCCAAGATAAAAATAGAGGGTATGTTCAAAAGACTAGACTAAATTGGCACAAGCACGATAAACTTAGTATATACACACAACGGCAAATCTCCTTGAGTACACTCGTTAGGATTTATAAGAACTGAGGCAGGCTTCTTGGGTCTGTTAGGGTTAGCGTTATTAGTTAAAAAAATCCACACATCAAGGTATAACATAGCATGCAGAAAGATTTCATATGAAGCTTTCAGATACCTTGATGTTGTTGTCTGTCTTCTCCTTCTTGAGCAGCTACAGAGCCTCCTGCTTCCTGATTTTCTTCTGCTCCTCCTCTTCATTCTCCAAGCTCGTAGTTTCCTGATACACTCAAACATTAGATGTCATTCTTTTATTGTCACATCAGAATCAAGAAATCATGGACTGTGCACAATTGTCACACCTCAACTTTTTTCCTTCTTGTACATCTCCATATTCTGAACTTCTGTCATCCTCTTCCACTCCTTCCCAGTGATTTTACCAATCTACAAGCACACAAGAATTTTAGCATCAGACCAATAGACACAAACATTCAAACTAAATGAAATAGGAGACAATTAAATAATCCATTGCCACAGGCATGTTCTTCTTCTCGGAGACCAGGGCAACGCGCCTCTCCTGGGAGTAGATGAAGCAGGCTCGCATGGGCTGCTTTGGCTTGGAGGAGTCCTTCTCCTTCTTGTTTTTCTTCTTGGCCTTCTTGACACCATTCTTGATCTGAACTGGAGGGAGTTAACAGTGCCAACAGGGTAGGCAGGCTTGAGCCTGTTGGAGCCCCACTGCTGGATTCTCCCCTGCACACACATATTTTACACAAGATCTCAACACAACCGAGACTAGAGGTGGGCATTTGGGCCGGGCTCTTTTGGGCCAGCCCGAAGCACGATGGGATGGCCCGGTGCAAAGCACGGCACGGTTCCGTGCCGGGCCGGCACGCTACTGTAGCTCGGGCCGTGCCGGGCCTGAGAACCAGGCACGACGGGCGGCACGACAGTTTGGGTCGGGCCCGTGCCGGCACGGCACGAACGGGCACGAAATCACGGATTAAGGCCTGAAAGTTGGCAGATATTGTTGATTCAGGGCATCTCCAAGCATTGCATTTATGTTTGACATTTTTTTGATGTGATTAGTCTCTTATGTAATTAAAATAGGTAGTTTAGTAGTAGTGATTTGTTTTATTTCTTTGCTCGTCACAATAGTGAAAATGGGTCGGGCCTGGGCCGGCACGGCACGAAGCAGGCACGAAGCGCAAATGGGCCGGACTTGGGCTCTCCAAATGTGAGTCGGGCCGGCACGGTGGGCACGATGGGCCGTCGTGGCACGGCACGGTTTCGGCCCGAAGCACGATGGGCCCGGGCCGGACCGGCACGGCACGGCACGACGCCCACCTCTAACCGAGACACATTATCACAATCCACATAATCAACATTCCAACTGAGTATTGTTATCTAAAGAATAGCACATTCATTCTAATACCTCTGAATCATCCAACTTAGGCATTTCAGTTCAACATGACTAAAGGTCCAACTTAGATCACCATCCTTTTGGGAACAACATGAACAATAGTTATGTACATACATAATAACCAAAAAGGGGGAGACAAATCCATAAATTACATTGTAAATAACATACATCAAGGCTTACTTTTATCCTCAGATATTCATAGAAACCTCAATTCATACAACAATAATTACATAGAGATCTCAAAGACATATAAAGGAAACACACTCCTAAATGCATGCCCATGCAAACCGACCTACTACTTTTGCACCCTAACAACTAATTGCCACAGCCACATCTCTCTGCCCATGCCTCTCAGCCAGGTGGAAGGAATGAGGCTTGTATGCACTCCACCTACCCTGCTAGCCCCTAGTTTCCACCCTGCGTAGCCCCCTTTTTTGTCACTCTAGCACATGGTTTCACCTCATGCATATATAGCCCCTAGTTTCCACCCTGCAAGCTAGAATATAAAAGCAGCCATGTCGGTTTTGACTCTAGTATAAAAGCAGCCCCCAACAATTACTACCCCACCATTACTCACCAAGTCACCAGTCAATAACCGATCTTTCCCTTTGTCTTTCTTTGCTGAGGAGGAGAAATCTACCAAGGAGGAGGAGGAAGGAAAAGGGGTAGCCACTGTCCGTTTACTATCCCTACCATCACTCCACCCTTTCCCTGCAACCCTCTTTTCCTGCAAGAGAGGTGCCAATCATTAGAATTGATTTCCCTTTTTCTTCCCTAAACCCTAAACCCTAAACACATTGGGCAACAGTGGCACCTGAAAGCGCCATCAACTTCAAAGGAGACGATCGAATCTGACGGATCCTGGTTGCGGCGCTCGGGCAGAGGGAGGAGAGTGTGCGTGGGAGAGGCAAGTGTGATCGGCGGCTGCTGGAAATGAGGGAAGAGAGAGCGAGGAGTTGAGGGTTAGGGTTAGAAAAAGGGGGTGGCATGGTGGGCCGGTGGCTAGGCCAATTCCATGTGGGCCTACAGCTGGGCTGAGTTGGGTGGATTACCTGGACAATGTAACTAAACAGAAAAGTATTTTTCTCTTTTTTCTCTCTAAATTAATTCAAATTTTAAATATTAAAATACATGTTTAAATTACCAATTTCAGCCCTGAACAACTAAAATTTGCACACAAAATATCAGGGCAAAACCTAGATATAATTTAGGATCTCTCTCACCATAACTATAGCAAATAACCTCCAAAAATCGCAAAGCCAAATCCTAAATCTTTATAAAATCTAGACAACCTATTTTTATGATTTTATTTCAAATTGATATTATTTAACTCTTTTTTGCTTATTATTATTACTACCTTGTGATGAACCATGTGTAGACTCCGACGTTCCAGAGTCCATGAATGTCAACTCTGATTTCACGACTGAAATCAATGAGAAAGGCAAGCACCCCCTTTGATCATGTTGATCCCAGTATTTCAAAAATGTTTAATCAAAACTTTTATGTATACGCTATGTTCCATAAACACTGCTATATTGTGGGTACTGGTAGAAACATTCCTCAATTTGTGGGATTTTCTTAATCAATATTGACATGTGAATCTTGGTAACCCTAGAATATGGTTAGACACCTAATGATGTCAAACTGGGTATACACGCTTATACTTGCATTTTCTTAGTATGCTTTAGAAATGGGTACACAAACGGCTGGTTATACTGTTCGTGATGGAAAATGAAATTTTGTATATGATGGAAAATATATGGTTATTGGTATTTTGATAAAAATAAAAATAACACTATGGTTTTGACACGGGCGAGTATTGGCAATAGCCAGGAGTGCATGTAACTTGCACGTAGTGTGGGGGAAGTTCTCGCCCAAGTCAAATTAAGGACTGAATTGAGTGTTGCAAAATCCAAGAATGATTAGTACAACCACAAGTGCTGGTATGGAACAACCTTGACCTATTAAGTTGCTTACGAGTAGCTTTGCACATTAGAAGGCCAAAGTAGTACGTGCTTTCTGAGATGGATTGCTCGAAGGTGCGCCCTCACCGAGGTGTTGGGAATAACGTCTACCGATACAACGGCGTACGCCTTGCTATGGGGAGAAGTGAGACAATGGGGTGTACAACCATTTTCTCATGCAGTGATTGTACAAATGTCTTCTACCGCCATAGCAAAGGTTTGTCGTCATTGGGCTAGTGCAAAGTTAGGACTAGGTAATGTAACAGTTATGTTATGAACTCTTTGCGGCACACTAAAGAGAAATGTATTAATATGAATTGCAAAAAGAGAGGACATATTTGTGCGTAAAGCTATACACCTCTATAGAGTGATTTTTTTTTCTAAAAGCCGTTCCCACGGTCATGGGAGTCTTGGTGCACTGACAATAGTTAGGGTTTTTATTATTTTCATAAAATGGGTTGGGAATTGGAAATGGATACATGCGTTGGAAAGCTTACCCTTCAGATGTTTCAATGCTATGCCATGTGTTGGCAAGGAATGATTCGAATCTCACATTCATGGAGGAATTGTGAGTTATGTTTATGTTATTCATACTTGTTATTTTATATACCTATCAAATTGCTTTTACAAAATTCCGTTTGCAATCTGTTATTTGGTATTTACAATTCAAATTGGCTTTATACAAAATAACCGTAGAAGCATTTTCTTCTATACAGCCTGCATTTATTATAGGTTTACAAAAGTCTTATGGAATACACAATGTACTCACCCTTACTATTGTTGATATTTTTAGGTAAAGATTCAGATTACCCCTACGAAATACTTTACGACGCAGGTTACGGGGATACAATGATGAGATTTTCTAGGGTTTAATCTTGCTAGTTGTCTGTGGAATAGATAGGCAAGGATAAGTATCAGTATCTTTCGCTGCCTTTGATTAAGCCTTCATGGCCTTATGTACGAACCGAATTATATTAATAAAGTTGAGAACTTGTGTATGGATGTGGTAACAACGTTGTAAGTGTGCATATCAGTTACTGATCATGGGACTGATACAGTATGCACATGAGACCTTCTTGGTATTCCAAGCTAGAAGGGAAGGTCCCCACAAGATGATACATGCCCCTTGCCGCGCTCGGGGAGCACAGGACGCCACTGACTCGCCAGAAACTCTGCCTACCGCGGGAACAGGGTGTGGTCCACTACGACAGGGCTCCTTCCGAGCTCGAGTAACGCGGCAGAGCTTCTTCCGTGCTACCCAGAAGCAGCAGCATGCCTCCCGCACGCATGATCCTACCTGCGTGTGCCTGCACACGCTAGTTGTGGGCCCCCGGATCGGCTATCCGGAGTCCTCTGTGTATTTCTGTACTAGTCCCAGATCAGTAGCTAGTACACACAGTCAAAAGTGACGAATCAACAACCATATCACGAAAATCATAATTAAATAAGAATAATACCGAATAAAAGCAAAGACCTTATGGTCAAGGTTTACCATTACGGTCTGAACAGGCTGAACAACTTGAACAACTACAGCGGAAGACGAAAACACCAAAGCGACCCATCCAAATGCCCACAGGCAATCGAGTGGAGAACGCACCCTAGTCGTTGGAAATCTTGAACAGCTTCTGTCGGTGTTTCGTGCACCGGCAATACGAATTTATGGTCGGATGGGGTCGCGCGCTCCCTCTCCCCGAATGGTCGACTCAAGGAGTCAGAAGATGTATACTGGTTCGGGCCGAATGTCCCTACTCCAGTTCGTGCGGTGTGGATGTATTGATCTTTGGGAGATGGACAAGGGGTGTACAAGCGAGGCGGACGGTCGGCTGTCCGATCCCCTTGACGTTTTCGCTAGGGAGTCGAGGCTACCTAGAAGACTGTTTTCTCTTCGCCCCCCTTCTCGGGCCCTGCCCCTCCTTATATAGACGGAGGGGGCAGGTTACACGGGAGTTGGGAAAACTACGAGAAAAGGGGCCTGCACGTCTTGATGTGCAGTTCTGTCTTGTCCGATCGACCCTGCCCGTCCCGGCGGGGTTGGTGGCTCTGTAATGAGCGATCTTGCGTAGTCTTTATGCAGGTGGCGTGTTGCGTGGTGCTCTTGTCAGCCTCGGTGGCTTTAATGGCGCTTGACTTTGCTTTGGCCTCGGGAGTGGGCGTACTCCTCTGCGGTGTGCCAGGCGACGGGACGGGGGCTTGACTTCTTCGGTGGCCCTTCTGACAGTCTCGGGAAGGAGCCGCCTACCCCGGTACGGATGCCAGGGACGCCAGCTGCGCACAAGGCGACCACGACATCGTGGGCCCCGCTAGCCTGCGGTGCAGGTGGAGCTTGAGCTTCAATATTAGGCGGCCGGCGCATGCCGACCGCCCGGAACCGGAGTCCGCCGACCGTCCGGGGTCGGCCCCGCACAGGTCGGGGCTCGTTCCCCGCGGCCCAAGTACCTTTCGGTGGTGTTGGGCCTTCGCCGTGATAGGTCAGCCCGTTCGTGCTTCCGGGCTGATGGGGGTACCCATGGCATGGGTACTCGTCAAGAGTTTCGAGCCCGGAGCGGGTCGGAGAGCCGCTCGGGGGTTTAACTTGGCGGTGGTAGCCGTCGGCCCGGAGGTCGGTGATGCTAGGTCGTCGTGGCTGCCTGGGAGCCGTGCCAGCCGAGAAAAGAGCCCGGCAAGGCTGAGCGCACCCGGTGGTGTAGCTCTGAGCCCCCGAGCGGCCTGAGAGCCGGTCGGGGTTTAGCCCGGCCATGGTAGTCGCCGACCGAGGTCGGTGGATGCCTAGGTCGGCGCGATCGCTTGGGGAGCCGCGCCACTTAGAAAGAGCCTGCAAGGAAGCGCACCCTGGTGTAGCTCTGAGCCCCGAGCTGCCGGAGAGCCTGGCCGGGGTTTGGCCCGCCGATAATGGCGCGGACCACGAGGTCGGCGACGCTTTGGTCGGGGCCGCCGCTTGTCGGTCATGCCCGCCCAAAGAGCCCGGTGCGCCTGGCGCACCGGTGGTGTAGCCCTCGAGCCCCCGAGCGGGTCAGGGAGCCGGTCGGGGGTTTAGCCGGTCGAAAAGTGGCCGCGGACCCTGAGGTTGGCGACGTCTTTGGTCGGGGCCGTCGCTTGTCGGTCATGCCCGCCCAAAGAGCCCGGTGCGACGGCGCACCGGTGGAGTGTAGCCGAGCCCCGAGCGGGTCGGAGAGCGATCGGGGGTTTACCTCCGGACTCTGGCAGGCCACGGTGTGCGTGGGTCCTCGAGTCGGTGAGCGAACGCGTTTACCTTCGTCGGTTTGAACGCCGTGCTCGTGCGAAGCTACTATTGGGTAATCCGAGTGGAACCTTGGCGATCCCCTTGAGGGGTTCGTTTCCAGCGGGCGTAGCTCGGCGTGGGCGTCCGACCGGCGGGGCGTTCCATAAAAAACCTTTCCTTACTCGATCCGTGTCGGACTGCCGGGTCGTCCGCGACCGGCGCGGTGGCCGCTACTCATCGATGAGTTCCGCGGGAGAGTGTGAGGTATGGTCTCGACGCGAGTCACGTGATTGGGTCGTCCGCCGACCCATCTGGAGGCCCTCGGGGCTCCTGCGGTCGCCCCTCGCTCTTTTTATGTCTTTGGGCGGCTTTCATTCGGCTGGATTCGGCCTCGTAACCCACGGCGCAGTCCGGGCCTCGGTGCGAGCCTATAGGCGCTTGCCCTCCGAGGCCGGGCGCCCGATGGGCCGTTGCATACCTTTCCTGGCATGGGGCGCCCTGGCCCATCGTAATCGGCGCGAGGCCCGCGATCTTTGTCGGCCTTGGCGGCGGCGGCCGTCTGTCGGAGCGATTAATGCACGCGATGGGATTTAAATGGGCTGCGCACGTTCAGGGGTGACGGGCGGCGGCGGAGCGGTGATGCGACCGCGTTGATTTGCGTGAGGAGGCATCGATTTCGGCGCGGAGGCGCGTCCGTTCCCGCCTGGCGCCTATAAAGGAAGGAGTGGGTGGCGTGGTAGGCGCCAGGCCCTCTGTTCGCGCGCTTCTGCAAAAAAGGAAAAAGGGAAGAAAGAACACGAGGGGAGAAGAGGAGCTTCCTGCTTCGCCGCGTCGTTCCCTGCTTTCCTTCGCGCATTTGGAGATGTCGCTGACCCCGCACTCGGCCACGGCGGGTCGCTATCTCGGCCTGGAGAGGAAGGAGTTCCTTCCTCCGCGGCCCGAGTCCGGCTGGCGAGTTCCGCCGGCCGGGACCGAGGTTCCCGAACTCGGGGACGGCGAGATAGTCTCGCTGGCGTCCTTCTGAACGGGGCTTGGACTTCCACTCCACCCGCTCGTCCGGGGTTCTTGCACTATTACGGGGAAGTTCATCATCGAACCGAATGGAGTCCTCCATATTGCGGTCTTCATGACGCTGTGTGAGGCCTTTACGGGATTGAACCCCATTGGGGCTCTGGCGCCACTTCTTCTTCGCGAGGTCGTCACCGGACACCACCGGCCTCCTCGAGCTCGATGATCCAAGCTAGCAACAATCGCAAGCCGTTCTACGTCGATTTGAAGGCTGCCGAAGCGTCTAGCAGGGGTGGCATAGCGAGTGGTTCTACGTCAGGAACCTCGACAGCAGTGCCCCTTCGCCGGTGGGAATTTACCAACGCCGCATACTTGTTGGGGCTGGGGTCTGAGGCGAGGACCGGAAGAAGGTGGACGCGATCCTTGAAAAGGTCGCGGACTGGCAGCGGGGCCTGACAGGCAAGGTGGTCCTCAGTACGTTCATGGAGAGGCGCATCCATCCTGCCAAGGATCGGCCTCGCCCCATGTTTGAGTACATCGGACCGACCGACCGTGCAAGGTCGTCGGAGCGGGAGCTCCCTCCGTCGGAGATCCTCGCGCGCGTGTCCGCAGTCTCCATTGCGGGAGATACCGAGCCAGCGGGCGAGGCGCCTGCGCCGTTCTCGGCGCAGAACCCTCCGGACTTGGTACGTCCGGTGGCTCCTGTTTGCTTTTGTTTTGTTCTGCTCCCTCGTCCCCTCATCCGAGCGTGTTCTCGCAGGGGCTTGGTGGACTGATCTCCCGCCCCTTGCTGCCGGGGGAAAAGGAGTTGAGGGCGGCCGCGCGCCTCGAAAAGAAGAAGCAGGACGACGCCCTGCTAGCGAAAAAAGAGGCCACCAAGACGCGGAAGAGGAAAGAGCGCGCGGACCGGGTCGCGCGTGGCGAGGAGGTCTCGGAGGAGACCTCGGAGGAGACCTCGAGTGAAGGTGACGAGGAGTCGTTGCCGAGCGAGGGAGGAGAAGTTGCCGGAGGCGATTCTGGCGGCCGCGACGTGGGTTCCAGTCGCGGGGCCGGCCATGACTCCTCGGAAGAAACCGCGGGCGCTGGGTTTATCCTGCGGAAGCGCAGATCCCTGTCGCCTCCTCGCAGGGGTCCGGTAAAGAGGGCACGTCAGGTGCCGGTTGTTCGCTCCTCCCGGTAAGTGACTTACGCAATTCCTCCGGCGCTGTCTTCTTCTGCAATTCCTGACCGATCATGCAGAGGCCTCACCGGCCCAGGAGGGCGCTGAGTCCTACTTCGGCGGTGAGGAATCGCCCCCTCCCGGTCCTGTCCGCGGGGCGTGCGGTGTTTGTCGGGAGCGGGGATCGTCGGATCGCTCCAGCGGTAGAACCCGTCGGCGAGGGCGCTGCGAAGAGGGGCGCATCTGGGCTGCCGGATCTGGCTGTGCGGCGAAGCTCCGTCGGGCGTGCTTCGCCCGTGCCGTCGACGATGAGGCGGCGAAGTCTGTCGGCCCTGCCTTCCCGTCTTGCCGGCCGTGGAAGTCAGCGTGAGCTGTCGCCGAAAACTGAGGATTTGCTTGGCGTTTAACGCCGGCGGGACGAGATCCACCACCCCCGCCGCCGGGGCCGCCGCCAGTTTCGGAGGTCCGAGTGTCGCCGAAGAAGCGCGGCCGGCCGCCACAGCGTTCCGGGCGGCGAAATCAAGTCGAAGCGATCGCCGATCGCCGTCTTGACTGGCGACCGACCGGCCGGAAGTCCCGCGTTGTTACGGGCGGCGAGGCGAGCAGCGGATTGGGGCGTTACGGAGGAGGAGATGGGAAGGATCCACGCCGACCTTACCCTCGTTGTTGACGCCGGCGTCCAAGGCGAGGAAGTCCATTGCTCAGGAGTCCCTTCGGCGGATCGGTAAGTCGGCGAGGATTTGTCTTTTGTACATCTCTCGGCCAGGAAATGGAGGCGGCCGGGCAGGTATTTGCAGCGCTTGACATCCGGCGGTGGGCAAGTCGATGTTCCTCCGGCACTTGCACAGCCGGGAAGTGCCGTAGGGAAGAGCTGCTCGATGCTCGGAGGGCGCTTGTTGCCGAGCAAGGAAGGGCCTTCTGGCCAGTCGTGGTGGGGAAGTCGAAGCCTTGCGGGAGGCTCGGCGACTCGTGGAGTCGTTGACCGCGGAGGAGAGAGGGCAGGTCTTCCTGGCGGATGCGAAGCGGCCAAGACTTCTGCAGACAGTCTGGCGATATCCGCCGGGCGAGGCCGCCCTCTTCCGAGAAGAATGCGAGTCGGCCGCAGGAGGCCGACGATTTCGCGCCCGGCGGGATCTCGCTTCGGGAGCTCGTGACGGTGAAGGAGCTTGCCGACCGTGCTACGGCCCGGCCGGAAGCGCGTGCCAAGGTCGAGGAGGAACTTGGCGCCAAGGAGGCTTCCGTGGCGGTGAGTAGTTCGTTCTTCCGGAGTCACCAGCGGCGTCCACAGCGTTGTTTCGTCTCTGCAGATCTGCGAAAAAGCCTTAGCGGCGTCTTTGGAGTCGCGAAGGGTGGCGGTGGAGGAACGAACGCTGGCGGTCGAGTCACGCGACTTCGGCCCTTCCGAACAAGCGGTGGCGGAGAGGGATGCGGCCGTCTGACGGCCCGGTGACGGTCCTCCATGTGGGCGTCCAGGCCGCTGTGGCCATTGTTCGGGCTTACTCGGGCCCATGCCATCCCGCCATGCTTGGATGGATCCCTGGCCAGCGTCGGCGTCGGTGCGAAGCGGCGGTGCTGGCGCTTCCTCGGCCCTGGTCAACACCGTCTCTTATTATGGCGGCGTCGACCTTGAGGCGGTCGGGAAGCGGCGCGTTCTTGGCCGACCGGCGACGAAGAGGTCGACGCGTTCATGGCCCGGGTCGATCCGTGCGCCCAAGAGATTGCCGGCCGAATCTTGCCGCGCGAAATCCTCCGTCGGAAGGGGGAGGAAGATTAGTTGTCCTTCTCTTTTTTCTCCTTTTTTTTGTACAGAGCATGTAATGAACATGGCGCCTAGTCGAGCTCAACGCCGGGCTGTTTTAAGTTACTCTGCCCGTCTACCGTGTTTCTTTTATGAATTTGGGCGATTTTTCGGCCAGTAGCTACTGAGGGCCCACAAGGGTGCCACTGAAGCGTGGCGTTGCACCAAGTCCATGCGAAGAGGACACAGGGCAGGGCGAGCTGCCTCGAGCGATTGCTTGGTGAAGGAGGTGTCGGGGTCGGACCACCTCCTTCGCGAAGCTTGGCGGGTTGAAATGCTGACCTAAGTGGGGGTGCTCCGACCGCTCATAGTGTTTCTTGCTCGGAGGGCTTGTTTCCCTCATGAGTGCCACTGGCCGTGGCAGCGGGCGAGGGCCGTAGCACTTTGAGCCGAGGGAAGTAGCCATGAGGTAGATAGCTCGGTCGGTCGAGTCACGGCTTAGGTTCGCCGATCTATATCGAAAGGCTCCGTCCGACCGCCGCTCGGCCCTTCGCTCAGGTAGCCTCCTTTTTGCGCAAAGTGCTACTTCGAAACCGTAGCCGCAGGGGCGTGGGCCGTAGCATTTTGGTTTTGAGGAGGTTACTATGAGGGGAGCTCGGTCGGAGTGGTAACCGGTTGTCGATTTAGATCGCCGACCCCTGAGGTCACAGGGCAGCCCCCGAGTGGTGCGTGGGGACTGAGGGTGCAGTCGCCACGCGCCGCTTGAGCTCGTGGCGGGTGTGCAATTTTTTCGAAAAGGAACTTTATGCTTTCGAGGATAAGGGTGGATTAACTCGCCTTGAGGACCGCGCCGATTTCGGAACTGATGCTGGGCGCTTCGTCTTCTGCGCCGTTGCGTGACCCCAAGGCGCTTCGTCTTCTGCTCCTCTCGCACTGCTTTGGCGACTTGGGGCGCTTCGTCTTCCGTGCCGCAGGTTATAAAAGGAGAGGCGCCAGAGTGGTTGTTACCTCGCCAAGACTGCCGCCAAACGAACTTGCTTCGCGTGCTATGGCGGACCGCTACACACAACTTCGAGAGGAGGTGGGCGACGAGCAAGCCTGGCTGCGGGTGGTGGCGGAGGTCGAGGCCGAAGCCGTGCGTGGGGATGCGCGGCGAGTCGGCATCCTTGTCGCGGGCATTCCCCGGTTGTGGGAGGTGAGGGCGCCGCTGATCCGGGCGGTGACTGAGCGACGTCACGCTGGCGGTGGCTGGCAAGACACCAGGAGGAGTATCGCGCCTTTGCCGAGTAAAGGGACCTTGGCGAGTGGTTCCTTTCGGGTTTGGGCTGATGTTCCTCCATGAATAAATAAAGCGCTTCCTTGCTCCATGTTTTCTTTTTTTGAGGATTTCGCGCTTGCAACTTGCCCACATCCGTGGTCTTTTGGGATCGCAACGGATCCAGCGTAGGTTAGAGGCGGTCGCGCCCCTTGTTCTCCTCGACTTCCTCGCGCCTTCCCATCAGCTGGGCTTCTCCTTGCGTCGCGCCAGAATGTGTTTGTTACTGGGACGGTCCGACCATCTGTAGGTCGGTTGTCCTTGCATTCGTGGTTTTTGCGGCGGGAAAAGTACTACTTCGGGACCTCGGCTTTCGGGGCGGAGGTCGTAGTACTTGCAATAGTTCAGATGAGAGAGAGCACTCGGTCGTCCGAGAGCTGCGGCTTCTTTTGCTCAAAGTGTTTGTTGAGTGGTAACAAAGAGGGGGGAGAGATTGACTAAGAATAGAACTTTCTCAGCTTCTCTATGTTCCACGCATTTGTCACGAGATTTCCTTCGGTGTCCTTGAGGCGGAAAGTGCCAGGTCGGAGGACTTCCGCGATGGTGAAAGGGCCCTCGAGTGAGGGAGAGCTTGTGCCTGTCGCCAGCGGATTGGACTTGGCGCAGCACTAAGTCGCCGACTTGAGCAATGACGCGGACCGTCGGCTGTGGTAGCGGCGGCGCTTTGGTATTTTGCCGGCCGTAAGATCGCGGCGTCTCGAGCCGTCGAGTCGGTCGAGGTCATCTTCTGTTCCTCGATTGCCGTCTTGGCGTCGTAGTTCTGTACCCTTGGCGCGCCGTACTCAAGGTCGGTCGGGAGGACAGCCTCCGCTCGAACACCAAGAAAAAGGAGTGAACCGGTCGGCCGGTCGTGTGGTTCGCAGACTCCAAAGCACGGGTGGTAGCTCGGCGGCCCATCGTCCCGTAATTTCTTGATCGGTGAAGATTCGCGGCTTGAGTCCTTGGAGGATCATGCCGTTGGCTCGCTCGGCTTTGTCCGTTGGCTCGAGGGTGTGCCGCCGCCTTGATCGACTTCGGATATTGAAGTTGTCGCAGAACTTGAGGAACTCCTTTCCGTGAGCTGCGTCCGTTGTCGATGATGATGGAGTTGGGCACCTTAATCGGTAGACAATATCGCGGAAGAAACTTCGCTGCTGCGCCGATGTGATCTTTGCCAATGGCTTTGCTTGATCCACTTTGTGAACTTGTCTCTGGCGACAAGCAAGTGAGTGAAGCCCCCGGGCGCCTTTTTGAAGGGTCTGACCAGATCAAGCCCCCAGACCGCAAAGGGCCATGTGATGGGGATCATCTGTAGGGCTTGCGCAGGCAGGTGCGTCTGCCTGGCGAAGAATTGGCATCCTTCGCAGTGCGGACAATGGGTCGCACCGCTACGGCGGTCGGCCAAGAGAAACCTTGTCGGAAGGCCTTTCCTACCAGGGACCGCGGCGCGCATGGTGCCCGCACACCCTGCCGTGGATGTCTGCAGAAGGTGCTTCCCTTGGTAGGTCGAACGCGCCGAAGGATTCGGACGGGCTCCTCTTGTAGAGGGCGCCTTGATCGGGACGAAAGACTTAGCCCGCCGAAGCGAGGCGCCGAGCCTCGGTGGTATCGGCGAGGAAGCGACCCGCTTGTCAACCGATTGACAAGCGGTCGCCTCGATCGATTCGATGCTCAGGGCGCCCAAGTCCGACCCAGCGGGTGGGCATCGGCCAGAAGATCGATGGGGCCGCCCGCCTTTGGGGTCGGCGGCACCCTCGACTCGGGTCCAACCGGATTGATGGGTCCGCGAGGTCGGAGACGAAGATTCCAGGGGAACCGGCCCCTTTAGGAGGCGAGGTTGGCGAGGAGTCGGCTTCACCGTTATAAGCGTCGGTAGCTATGATGGAGCTCGAAACCCTTGAACTTCTCCTCGAGCTTGCGGACCTCCAGGCAGTAGGCGGCCATCCGAGCGTCACGGGGCTCGGTGGCTTTCATCACTTGGTCGACGACTAGCTTGGAGTCGCCGTGAACGTTGAGCCGTCGTGCGCCCAGGTCGTGGCGATCCGAAGGCCATTGACGAGGCCGTGCTCGGAGACATTGTTGGTGGCGTCGAAAAGTAGTAGTATGGCATACCGGAGCTTGTTGCCGGGTGGGGAGATGATGACGACCACCGCGCCGGCCCCGTTCTTGGTGTAAGACCCATCGAAGTACATCGTCCGATTACTCGGGTCCTCGACCACCGCGAGGACTTGCGCCTCGGTCCACTCGGCGACAAAGTCCGCCAAGACACAGGACTTGATCGCCGTCCTGGGGACGTCACGATATGTCGAGGCCGTTGAGCTCGAGAGCCCATTTGGCGATCCTTCCGGTAGCGTCGCGGTTGTGGACGACTTCTCCGAGCGGTGAGGAGGTTACCACGGAGATGGGGTGTCGATCGAAGTAATGGGCAAGCTTCCTCTTGGTGATGAGCACCGAGTCTGATAACGTATCGAGGATATCGGACCTTTGTTTCGGAGAGCACCTCGCTGACGAAGTAGACCGGCCTCTGCACCTTGAGAACGCGGCCTTCTTCCGCTCGCTCCACAACAAGTGCCGCGCTGACGACCTGAGTCGTGGCGGCGATGTAGAGGAGCAAAGGCTCCTGTGGCTCCGGGGCGACCAGGACCGGAGGTGAGGTCAGAAAGGCCTTTAGTCGACTAAAGGCTTCCTGAGCTTCGTTGGTCCAGGAAAAATGGTCGGACTTCTTCATCAGCTTGTAGAGTGGCATCCCGCGTTCGCCGAGGCGGGATACGAAGCGACTTAGTGCCGCGAGGCATCCCATCAGCCTTTGAACTCCTTTCAGATCGTTGATTGGCCCCATCCTTGCGATAGCGGAGATCTTATCTCGGTTGGCTTCGATGCCGCGCTCGGAGACGATGAATCCCAGCAACTTGCCCTTTGGGACCCCGAAGACGCATTTCTCGGGGTTGAGCTTTATGCGAAACCGTCGGAGGTTCGCAAAAGTCTCTTCTAGGTCGGCGATGAGGTCATCGGTCTTCCTGGTTTTGACAACGATGTCGTCGACGTAGGCCTCGATGTTACGGCCAATTTGGTCTGAGAAACATGCCTGCATACACCGCTGGTACGTGGCGCCTGCGTTTTTCAGACCAAAAGGCATCGTGACGTAACAGTACGAGCCGTACGGGGTGATGAAGGAGGTCGCGAGCTGATCGGACTCCTTCATCGCAATCTGGTGATAGCCCGAGTAGGCATCCAAAAAAGAAAGGGACTCGCACCCGGCGGTGGAGTCCACGACCTGGTCGATGCGAGGTAATAGGAATGGATCTTTCGGACAGGCCTTGTTGAGGCTCGTGTAGTCAACACACATTCTCCATTGCCCCGACTTTTTCTTTACAAGGACGGGATTGGCGAGCCACTCGGGGTGACGCACCTCCCTTACAAAACCGGCGGCCAAAAGTTTGGCGATCTCTTCCCCAATGGCCCGTCGCTTCTCTTCGTCGAAACGGCGGGCGCTGAAGCGATCGATGCAGATCGGTCCGAATGTTCAGGGAGTGCTCCGCGACCAACTTCCGGACTCCTGGCATGTCCGAGGGTCTCCAAGCGAAGACGTCTCGGTTTGCTTGGAGGAAGTCGACGAGCGCGCCTTCCTATTTGGTGGTGAGGGCGGCCCCGATCCGCACGGTCTTGGCGGGATCTTCGGGATCAACAGCGACCTCCTTCGTGTCCTCCGCGGACTTGAAAGAGCTAGGCCCCGACTTGCTGGAGTCGTGGGCGGATCCGGAGACCTTCTCCTGGAGCTGGGCGAGTTCGGCGGAAGCGACGACTGCTGAGGCCAGCTCGCAACTGCTTCTCTCGCAGTTGTAGGCGAGCTGGAAAGATGTGGCCACGGTGATGACACCTTGCGGCCCTGGCATCTTCAGCTTGAGGTAGGTGTAATTGGGGACCGCCATGAACTTCGCGTAGCATGGTCGTCCCAGAATGGCGTGGTAGGAGCCGGGGAAGTCCACAACCTCGAAAGTGAGGCTCTCGGTGCGGAAGTTGTCCGGGCTCCCAAAGGTGACGGGAAGGCCGACCTGCCCGAGGTGGTGGGCCTGTTGGCCTGGTACGACGCCGTGGAAGGGCGCCTTGCTCGGCCGGAGGGCGGAGCGAGGACCCCAGGGCATCCAGTGGTCTCAACATACATGATGTTGAGATTTGCCGCCGATCCATGAGCACCTTGGTCAGCGCCGTCCCCACGATGGGGTCGACGACGGCGGATAGCGTCCGGTGCGGGATGTGGTCGGGTGGTCGGTCCGGCCGAAAGCGTCGGGCATTCCGACCACCTCAAGTAGGTGGGCACGGCGGGGGTAGCCGTGTGGACCTCTCGGTGGGCGAGCTTCAACCGTCGCTTGTCGGCGTAGCACTCCGCCCCTCCGAAGATCATGAGGCAGCCGTCGAGTTGTGGGAACTCGTCGACTGGCTCATCGCCCTTTGCCCCGGCGTCGGACGCCGGGTCGCGCTTCTTCCCCTTACCCCGTGATGTCGTGGGGTTTCCGGAGAGAAACCGCTTCAGGACTTCGCAGTCCCGATACTTGTGTTTGACGGGATAGTCGTGGTTCGGGCACGGACTATCCATCAATTTCTCGAATCGGTCGGGCGCCTGCCGAGCCTGCTGTTTAGCAGGTCGGTCGGCAGCGGCGACCATTCGGCCTTCGCGTTCGCTTCCCCTTCCGCTTCCTTTTGTCGGGCGGTCGGAGGGGGCGCATTGTCGGTGTTTCGTGGCACCGCAATACGAATTTATGGTCGGATGGGTCGCGCTCCCTCTCCCGAATGGTCGACTCAAGGAGTCGAAGATGTATCTTGGTTCGGGCCGAATGTCCCTACTCCAGTTCGTGCGGTGTGGATGTATTGATCTTTGGGAGATGGACAAGGGGTGTACAAGCGAAGCGACGGTCATTGTCCGATCCCTTGACGCGTTTCGCTAGGGAGTCGAGGCTACCTAGAAGACATTTTCTCTTCGCCCCCTTCTCGGGCCTGCCCCTCCTTATATAGACGGAGGGGCAGGTTACACGGAGTTGGGAAAACTACGAGAAAAGGGGCCTCGCGTCTTGATGTCTGGTTCTGTCTTGTCCGATCGAAACCCCCTGCCCCGAGGCAGGGGTTGGTGGCTCTGTAATGAGCGATCTTGCGTAGTCTTTGTCTGCAGGTGGCGTGTTGCGTGGTGCTCTTGTCAGCCTCGGTGGCTTTAATGGCGCTTGACTTTGCTTTGGCCTCGGGAGTGGGCGTACTCCTCTGCGGTGTGCCAGGCGACGGGACGGGGGCTTGACTTCTTCGGTGGCCCTTCTGACAGTCTCGGGAAGGAGCCGCCTACCCCGGTACGAATGCCAGGGGACGCTGCGCACAAGGCAGCCACCTGACACTGTCGTGGGCCCTGCTAGCCCGTGTGCAGGTGGAGCTTGAGCTTCAATATTAGGCGGCCGGCGCATGCCGACCGCCCGGAACCGGAGTCCGCCGACCGTCCGGGGTCGGCCCCGCACAGGTCGGGGCTCGTTCCCCGCGGCCCAAGTACCTTTCGGTGGTGCTGGGCCTTCGCCGTGATAGGTCAGCCCGTTCGTGCTTCCGGGCTGATGGGGGTACCCATGGTATGGGTACTCGTCAGCTTCTTTCACTTCTGAGAGAGGATTAGAATGTAGCACGTGAGTACATAAAGTACTCAGCAAGTCTGGGAAATTATGCACAATGTAGGCTATCCAAGGATGGCTTAATATGGTTCTTTTGCATAAAGCCAAGTTTCATCAAATCATACTTGTTAATAATTTTCACAAAGCATATTTGAGCAATTCTTTTTAATAATTGAATTATGTAATATTGTAGTGAAGGTTCTAACCACCACTCACTAATATACAGGCTCAATCCACCACATCTCAACAAAATCAGGGTTCAATCCAATCACATGGCTCTGTCCGCCATGGTTCACAAAATCAGGTTCTTTCCACCTACCTGGCTTTAACCGCCAGAAACACACCCGAGAGTTCTAACCGCTCCCGGATCCCAAAACAAAACATCGTTTAGTTTGAAACCAAAAACCAAAGTCTACCAGTATGAAAGCATTCAGCAAGCTTTGCCTTTGACCGTAGGCACGGCTATTCGAATAGTTTTAACTCTGCAGAGGTTGTACAGCTTTACCCACAAGACATGATATTCCCTTGATGCCATGCAATTAGCACACTTCCTTGGGTGTGCCGGCAGGGATATCATGACAAGGCCTTTACAATGTATCTACGACTTGACCTAATTCACGAGGTTTCACCGCTGTTAGGGTTCTTTCCACCCAGTACAGAAGCCCCCTCTTGCGCCGTGTGAGAAAAACAACAACAACAACAACAATGCCTCCTTCCGGCTCTCACACAACAACCGAGTGGTGAGTCTAAGTTAGGTTTCTACAAATTATTCAGCCAGGTCGTACCATTATAGACATGTGGTTGTACGGTAATGCTTAGAATGGAGACAGTCATAAGCGTCGTTCCTTAAGTGACTTGGGGCGGTACTTGCACAAACCGAGATCATCGCTCTATCCGCTCCCGCCAAACAACCATTTCCGCCCAAGTCCAAATCATTTTTCATTTTATTTTTATTTTGCAAACCAACGGCAATACTCCTTGTCTATAACTTTCAACACAAAATTCTCAAGAGATAACTGAAATTTCCCACCCATAGGTGTACATTGACCGATTGCGAGTCTAAGCATTTCTACCGAACTATTCTATTCCACCAATAGTTTATTTTATAAAATACAATGCTCAGGGTTTGATGACAATCCTTATAATCAATTTTGTAATCTCCAATAATCATTAAATTGCCCCAAACATCTTTCATGAAAGATTCTACAAATCCAAGATTTCATTGATTCATTGTCTATAGCTGTTTCCCTAAACAATGACACCAAGTTGACTAAACAAATCACATATAATCCTCATTATTCATAATCCCACCTAGATGGTTATCACAACACCATACCTCACAAAATCATCTACTAAACCACCGAGTACGATTCTCAAAATTATTCACTGAATCCATCGAGTATATTTGATAATATCATTGACTGAATCATCGAGAATACTTCACGATATCGACTCTAATCATTTAGGCTACAATCCACCGATAGCACTTCATAACGTCATGTATTTAATCCTTCACATTATCACCTCTAAATCATCTACTTTAATCCACCAAGAATACGTAATATTATCATCCACTAAGCCACCAAACATTCTGGATCATTCACAATCTCCATAAAGGATTATCATATAATATTCTCGTTAAAATCCACCGAAATATAATTCACCACTTATTCTATTTGATCCACAAGTATGCCTCCCAATATTATTATTTACTTCTATCGACTATTACTCTGGATATCATACATCTTCCAATATTCTCCGAATCCACACAAGTTCTATGGCGAACCACTATCACAATCCAACTCCTTAGTAATTCAACTAATCACCAATCATAGATCAATTTCATAACTACTACACCCATATCATCATTAATAGTAATCTAACTCCAATTTGCATTCTGTACCATTTGTTCCTTCTAAAAAGGTATTCCAAACAGTCTCTCTCCCTACTTAAAGAATATTTTATCAAAAACATTTATTATGGTGAAGTATTGTACTAGGGCGACAACGGATCATGGATAACAAATGTCAAGGAGGTATGGACAACAGGTATAACTAACAGCCTAACGGTAACATCATCATTTATATAAATAGCAATGCAATTTGCAAAACATTGTAAAACATTTATAAATCATAGGATCAACATGCTTCAAGGAGACTTGCCTCGGTCACAGCGAGAAGGTTGAACTCTTTGAAGTCCGGCGGCGGGGTCAGCGGACTCGGCGGAATCGTCGACTACGCGCAAAACGAGACAACCAATAAATAAAAAAATAAATAAAATATAAAAAATACAAAATTAGTACTGGCAGGAATATATTGATTTTAGATGAATTTAGGAACTTGAACGGAGTCAATCGGAGTTCGGATGAGAAAGTTTTGAGCTTCCGAAGTTTGAATTTTGAATAAATTGGAAAACCGAGAATATTCCCAGAATATTCTCTCTCGGGTTGACTGGTCAAATGTGGGCTTTGACTGACTTTGACTGGGTTTGACTTGGTCTTGAGGGTATGGCAAGTGGGGCCTAGATGTCGTTGGGGAGGAGGCTTCTTCTCCAAGCCTTGGTTCATGCCATGGTGAAGGAAGCCATGGATGGGAGAGAGGAGCTTGGGGGTGTGGGAGTGTGAGGGGGGGCTCGGCCGGCGGCGGTGGGGCGGCGTCGGCCGGCGGTGCGGCGCGGAGGGGCGTGGGGCGGCGAACGCAGCGTGTGGCGCGGGGCGGCGGCACCGGCGAAGCGGCGAGCTCTGGCGGCGGCGGGGCGTGGCGGCGCCGCAGGCGGCGTGGCCTTGAGGCGGGCGGCGACCTCCGGCGGCGCGACAGCGGCAGCGATGGCTCGCCGGCCGGCCAGCGGGCACGGGCCCAAGCATGCCCAATCACAGTGCACACCCAAAGAAACAGAGAGCTAACTAAACACTACCAAGAACACTTCCTTCACCAAAAACTTGATTTCTCCACCAATTTTGCATGGAATTGATCCAAACAAAAACCTAGAACCTCTAGATAACATCCTTAGGGACATCTAGGAGGAAGGGATTGAACCAAAACTCACCGGAATCGGAGAAATCGACGAAGAACGGAGGTTCGGCCGAATGCACAAAAGCTCCAAATTCGTCGCCCACGGTTGAGAAATCCTAAAATTGATGATTGGGTTAGAATCTAGACTCATCCACGGTCACAAAGAACCAAGTGGCATGAAGAATAGCTCACCGGAGAAGAATCTACAAGCATGAACTTGAAGAACACCAAAAAAGTGTGACACGGCTTTGGTTTTCTCGATCTCACGGGCGCACGAGTGGAGTAGAGGGAAAGGGGAGCACACTCCCGTAACAGGGGTACTTATACGGAGAGGATGGAGGAGGTGGTGCGGCGTTTGGACGAGAAACGGATGAGTTATTGTCATTTGAACGGTTTTTGGTTTTTCTTGATGGCGGCCGTTTCCGGCGAAAGTGATGGCTCACCGAGGTGGGGAATGGCAAGAGCTTGCCGTTGCGGATCCAATGCAACCGACCGTTCGCGTTTTGGAGTTAAATTGAAGGAGTTATGGGTGTTTGAATACAAGCCCTAGCCATTGTTGCACTTGGAGCTTTCTCTGTCATTTGCCCATGGCTAGAGGAAGAAGATGACTACTATTCACTTGCCACGTGGCGCTTTCCCATTGGTTCTCCTTTACGCAAACGAACCGCCCTAGAGAAAAATAAGGGAAAATGGTCTAAAAATTCCGGAAAAATTCATAAAACCATTTTAGAATATTTGGGACCCAACAAAATTGGTTTGGTTGAATTTGGATGATTTTCGTGGAATTGGATATTCGGGCGCGGATCGCAGGCATTAAACAAAAGCCGTGCGAGATAAAATAGGAACGGAGGTCCAAAAATTCGGAGAATGATTCCAAAAATCATTTTGGAATATTTGGGACATATTTGAAGTGGTTCGGGGATTTTTGGAGCACTTTTGGACTCGGGTGAAATTTCGGGTACCGGCGGGAACTGAAAATCCGATTTTTCGACCAGAGGGGAATTGAATCCCGATTTTGGAGGGGAACGGGTGCCAGATTAATATAAACACCAAACAAACTCCAAATTTTAAATTTACTTTATTTAAATTAGGTTTTTCTCCAGAAAGCCAAAACTAGGATGTTACACTAGCCCACGCGCTCGTTCGTGTGTTCTCGCGCCTTGCCGTGGTGCCGGGTAGCTTCCATGCTCCCTGTATGCGGTATGGGACAAGAGTCATCTGCCTCGCCTTCCATGGTGAGTAAGGGAACATTTTTGCAAATACAAGCATGGAGAGAGAAGATTCGCAAAAAAGATCTACATGGGGCTAGATAAGTGATGGGTTCCGGACTTGTTTCCTATAACAACAACACTTTAGGCAGGTGCTTTAAAAAATAACACATCTGTACAAATTTATAGGACGTATTCTTTTCTTAGCACATAGATCAATGAGGTATTGAATGACTAGACTACGCCTAGTTATTATCTCTAATTATTATATTCAATGTAATTATTGTATTTTAATATATGCATGCAAAAAAATATCCTATATAAATCTAGATATTTATTAGGGATATAAAGGAAGCAACACACTAATTCACATTGGAATATAAAATACGTTCTATATATTTATAAAAAGATGATTAAAAAAATACACTATATACATTTAGACGGATAGAGCAGGCCATTGGGATAGGGTCTTTTCCTCGGAATCGCCGGTAGGACAGTGGGCTTTTATGCTCGGTTTAATCCTGACCATTGATACATTTGGCATTGCAATTTGGTGAAATGTGACAAGGCAGCATCTTCTCTTACTAGCCTTGGGCCCTTAGACCTTAGTGCTTGCTGGTGTGGTGTGGATGCAACCATCGATGGATTTTGGATCTCACAGATGTAGCTAGCTGACTTGTTTGGAGGAAAAAAAGGCATAAAATACAACCGGTTGAGATCTAGGCAAGCAATCCGGGCTTTTTGCCGTGAAATATCTCAGGGTAGGTAAAAAATGATCATACGGGGGTGTTTGCGCCCAGCTTCACTAAATTCGTAAATCTGATAGAGCTGGGTATTTCTAGCTCCATCAGATTCGTAAAGCTGAAACTGTGGGTATATTAAGAGTGTTTAGATGGATCATTTTGTTTACATTTTAGAATAAAAATATAAATTTATTTCACTTTATTTTAGCCTATAAGTTTTAAATCTGAGGTGAGCTGAGATCTAAACCTCTACCAAACAGGACCGTAGTTCAATACTAGTGTTCAAGGTGTCGCTTCCGTATGACGTGAACATAGCAATGGCTGTTATTTTTCTCATTGAGTTGGGAAACATCTTAGGGTAGGTAAAAAATGATGTATGGTTGGCCAAAGCAAGGAAAAGGAAATGTGGATTGCTCATAAAAGAAATCTATCAGAACAAAATTAAAAAAAGTAATCGGCCTTTTGCGCCAAAAATGCTTACGAAAGCATTGAGTAACTCTTTTCGTTGTCCGCTAGCTCCAAAAGTGCTCACAATGGCTCTCACTCTAGTTAGAGGTAATCATGAATTGGTTAAAACAACAACCGAGCTATTTTCCTAAATAAGTTGGGATAGACTAAAAAAGAAACCCAATCAAAATCAATAAAAACCTTAAACCTTCGATCTTAAATTATATAATTTATATTTAATGGATCGAGCTGCATCAAGAGAGGAGTGAATTGGTGAAAACTAACACCTAAAACTATTTTTTTTATGTTTTTATTAATTCTAAAAATTAATAAAATATTGATCAAACATAATATTCAATCTAGAATAAATAATATAAGACCATGAAAGAAAACTACATTAAACATGTATACTAGAAAGTAATTATACGCAAACAATAATTGCTATATCAGAATCTGTCGGTGTTTCGTGCACCGGCAATACGATTTTTTGGTTAGTGAGGGTCGCGCGCTCCCTCTCCCCGAATGATCGACTCAAGAAGCCAAGGGTTTATACTGGTTCGGGCTGAAAATCCCTACTCCAGTTCGTGCTGCGGGTTTTTACTGCTTCTGGGAGTAAATTGACGTGGGGCATTACAAGCGGGGAAATGCTCTTTGATGTTCGGCCAATCCCTAACTTGATCGATTAGAAGACCCCCCTCCACTCTGGGTCCTGCCTCTCCTTATATAGACGGAAAAGAGGCAGGTTACATGGGAGTTCAGAGAGGAAAAAAGGGGTAGGGTTTCCTATGTCTTGAAGTCCGTTCTTGGGTCTTGTCGCCCGACCGGTCCTCACGTCGTCCACGCCGGTCAGATAGACTAGTCGAGGGAGTCGGTTCTGGGACAGGTTGGGGGAGTGACGTACTGCTTTGTGTGCCCAGGGGTGCTGACGCAGTGATTCTTGACTTTGGCGTCCCCCGCCAGAGGGCGCGTCCTCTGGTTATGCGTCAGGCGGATGGGACCGGAGCTTGACTTCGTGCGGCTCCTCTGCTGCCTTGGGAAGGGACCATCTACCCCCGCAGGGGCGTCTCGAATGTCGTGCCCACGGGGTAGGCGGCAGCTCCCGGCGCGGGCCCCGATGCCGTGGTCGTTGGTGGAGACGATCTCCTCTGGGTCAAAGTCGTAGGTGCCCCGACCCAAGGAGGTCGGAGCGTCCGAGCCCCGGTCGGGGGGCGGGACTCCCTTGCTGCCCAACGCAGGCCCGTCAGTCGGGGCTGGGCTCGAAGCGGCCCAACTGCTTACTCGGGCTGTTTGGGGTACCTGTGGTATGAGTATCCGTCAGAATCCATACTTATTGATTATCATCAAAGAATACACATATAAATTTCTTTACATAGAAACACAGCTCCTAAATAATCTCTGAAATTTTTCTCTAGTTTTCTTCTCTTTTCTTCCTTTTCTCTTTCGTTTAATCTCTATCTCTTTTCTCTCTGCGCAGGAACGCTGGTCACTGTAGCCAATCCCTGCAGTCCTCTGTAGCGAATCCCTGTAGTAGCACTGCGCAAACTCCTTTTGCTTCGCTTTGTCCTCTGCTTGCATACCCACTGCGAGCTGGAGCTTAAGCTCAAGCAAACCTGACCTCTAGACTCGAGCTTAGTAACTCAAGCTAAGTTTAAGTTGAGGTTCGAGTTTAGACCTAGACTCGAGCTCGATTTGATTTAAGCTCAAATAGACTCGAGCTCAACTCGAATAAGCTCAATAAACTAGGTAAGTTCGAGAAGCCCGATAAGCTCGAGTAAGCTTGATAAGTTTGGTAAGCTCGGTAACAAGCTTGGCTCGAGTAAGTTCGGTTCGAATAAGCTTGATAACAAGCTTGAGTAAGCTCGGCTCAAGGAAGCTCGGTCCAAATTCGAGTAGGCTCACGAGCTAGGAATCAAACTCTTGTTCGGCTTATTTGGAGCTTGAGCTGAGCTCGAATCAAACCTCCCGCGAACCGAGCTCGAGTAGCTCGCGGGCCTCGAGCTTTTTTGACAACCCTATGTGTAGCCGTTGCTCGCTTGTTCTTAGTTTCTTCAGTTTTGCGTAGAGGTGGGCGTCGTGCCCGGCCAGCCCACATGAGTCCATCACGCTTCAGGTCTGAACCATGCCAGGTTGCGACAGTTCGCCATGTTGTGCCATGCTGTGACGGTCCGACTCACCTTCGGCGAGCCCAAGCATGATCCATTTGTGCTTCGTGCCTGCTTCGCGACGTGCCAGCCCAGGCCAGCAGCTCATTGCACTATTGTGACGAGACGAAAGGACCAATAGACGCATAGAGCTGAGGCAATGGGCACAAATATTGGGGAGGAGTAAATTTTATTCAATCTTAAACACGTATAGAGTTACTGCTTCATTAAAAACCTTACACCCCAATGTAGGGTACCCTAATAAAGAAAAGAGTACATTAACTATGTATATATACATTAATACATAGATTACCTGAGGTCGAGATTGTTAAAGTCGGCTATCGCGTCCGTGATCTCCGGATCCTCGGGTTGATGTTATGTCTTGTCATTTGCATGTTCTCAGTCTTTGAGGCATGTAATTGTCTCAACCATCTCAAGTCTGAGAGACGACCTCCTCGATTCAAGTATACTCCCCAGCAAACTGAATGTGGCATCCAACAAGACAGTGGACATCGGAACCGTAAGTACGTCCCGTGCAAAATAGGATAGCACGGGGTAAATACGTTGGTTATTCTTCCACCACAAGAGCAAGCTGAGTTAATTTTCCTCGTCCATGTCAAGATCAGTCTCCATGAGAGGTGTGTCGAGGTAGTGGTTGGCCTCTACTCGTGGATTCCATGTCGACTTGCTCGGCGATTGGGAAGACGAGCCAGACGTCTTGCCTTTCAGCTTCTTCCATATGTTTGAAGCGGTCGAACTGCCTCATGCTTGTTGCGTTATTGAGGTAGATCTTCTTGCTTCATTTCTAGTGCCAAACTTGTCATAATATTTTTTTAAAAACTCTAAAAAAACTCGTTATAAACATGAGTATAGGCCTCACAGAAATCAAGAACTTCTGGATAACTTTGTAATTGCATTACAAAAATTTCTAAAAAAATACAAAAATGATCGGCAATTTGCCAATTCACTTCAGTAACCAACGGCTCACTATAATTGCAGTTGACGAAGATAATGATAATATACTCGTAGTCCTTTCACCGCTCCAATATGGTATACGTCGAACTCCATCTAACCTTCATATTAAGGTTGAATCTTCTTGGTTCCTTATTGTTGGTCCTGCAGTACTCTGAGAACTAGGCAAACCTTATAGGAGAAACTGTAACAAAACCGATAGCGTTACGTATATTGTCCAAACTAGGTTTCATACAATCAAACCTTCCTACACAATGAGATTAATAATGTGGTATACACATCTTTGGTGGAGTACAAAACCTCCAACATAAGTCTTCAAGTGTGATGAGAGATGCTCCATAGCCATCGTGTTAGCTGATGCATTATCAAGAGTAATAGAAATAATTCTAATTTATATTTTAAAGTCAATAATAATCTCAAGTATACGGTTAGCAATAGCCTCTCTGGTGTGTGACTCGGAGAATGGTGTAAACCCTATGACCCTTTTATTTAGTACGTAGATGTCGTCTAAGTAATGTGCAACAATACTAATGTAGGCTGCTCTTTGATGGGAGCAAGTCCATATATCTGATGTTAAGGCATAGGAAAAACTAACTGTCGTGAATGCCTGTTTCAATATTTCTAGTTTATTTGTAAACATTTTATAAATGTCACGTGTAATTGTTCTTCTACTAACATGTTGATATTGTGGGCAAAAATCACATTGCACCATTCTTTCAAAATTATAGCTCTCACACATTCTAAGTTGAAGATCCTCTGTAACTATGTAACATGCAATTTCATCTCTAGCTACATAGGCGGTGTATACCCATGTACTTACCGAACCGTCGATGTTAAAGCTAGCGTCCGTATAGCCGATATCTTCTTCAAACATTCCTCTGTGTGTCTCTTCAGATGACATGTTCCACCACATGGACATGCAGATAATTTAGCTTGATAGTATTTGCAAATAGCATATACTACCTCATGTCCATCCACAATTTAGATGATTCTATCCATATGTTGCCAACACCATGTCCGTTAAGTACTAGATATGGACGCCTGTCCCAGTTGCATAGATGTAGCAGCATCCGAGCTCAGTGCGGACACCGATGCCCATCCCATATGTATCGATGTAGCAGCAATGCTCGGTGCATTAGAAATGTACGAGTCGTCCTCGATACCATGTGTACCGTCCAGATGATGGTCATCCATACCATAGTCTCCCATACTGGGGGAGAGTTAGTGAGGATTGATCTCTTGATCTCGATGAGAGGGATTTGGAGAGCGAAGGCGTGCTTTCCTACTCTTGCTCTTACGAAATATTTTGTAGGATAAGGGGAGAGAGAGAGAGTAAATTCGGAATAAACATAGATAACAAATGAGAGTGCGAGTAGGGTGTGCTAAACAAATGAGAGAGCGAGAGATGTGCTGAGGGCTGAATAAATGAGAGCCTTCGTGCTTATTTTATAGCTTGTCCATTGAAATGCCCATTGAAAATTGAAATCAGGCGCGGGAATACATGATAAAAATTGAAATTAGCTTTATTTCTTTTCACATGTCACATTGATGTCCCTCTCTGTCTCTCTCTCGTTGAAATGCATCAGGCGCGGCCGCGCGGGATGAAAATTAAAATCAACTTTATTTCTTTTCATGTGTCACATCGTTGTCTCTCTCGTTGAAATGCATCAGATGCGATCGAAAGGCACGGATGAAATTTAAAATCAACTTTATTTCTTTTCACGTGTCACATAGCTATCCGTTTGTCATTCGCCAAACGTTGCGAGGGAGCGAAATTTTAAAATTTGATGCCTGTAAGCCCCTTGAACAAATTTTCCCTCCCTCCCTCTCTCCCTCCATTTCCCCCGAAAAACACACACTTGCCCACTCTTTTCAATTTTCTCTCACTCTCTCTCTTTCCCCACTCCTTTAGGCTTTAGTCATTTCAATGATTTAATCACTCTCTCTCCCTCCCCACTCCCTTTCTCTTTCTCGGTTCTCCCCAACCGACTCTCTCTCTCCCTCTCTCTCTCTCTCTCACACACACACACACAGTGTTTCCCACAAGGGCCAAGGCCACCGTCACAATGAGCAGCCTTCTCATTCCCACCTGCCGGTTCAGCCCTTCCCCTCTAGCACCGGCACACCGCTGGTGGTCGTCCTCCCTCCTCCCCTCCCCGCACCCGCGCTGGCCTCCCTCCTTCCTTCCCCGTGTCGGCGGCCTCCCTCCTCTCCGCCCCCACACCGGCCTCCCTCCTCCCCTCCCCGCCCCCGCGCGGCTCTGCTCTGCTCCCCCACAACCTGCTAGCCACCTCCCTACAGTGGGCCAGCGGCAGTGGTGCCGTGCCCCACCGCAGGCCCGCGACAGTGGCTCCGTGCCCGCAAGCCCAAATGGTCGTGACGGGTCAAGTCGCCCATCGTGCCCGGTTCCTGGCCTTGGCAGGACTCAAGCTATAGTGCCATGTCGGCACGGCACGGCCCACAAAGTGCTAGGTCAGGCTTTTGCCTGGGCCGTGTCCATTGTGCCTCGAGGCGGCCCAAAGAAGACCGGCCCGAGTGCCCACCTCTAGTTTTGCACCACCTTCTTTATTTCTCTGTTTTGTGCAGCTCAGGTCTCTAGCCGCACCTACAGCTCCTTTTATATTCATCTTAACTCTAATTTCTTATCTTTAATCAAATACATGCATGCATACCCAACTGGCCTAATTACACATGTCCCAATACATGTACAGATAGCTCAAAACTCACACATGCACATGTACAGTCCTTTTGTTGCTTTCGCATGACTCACTCGTATGCGCGACCCGCTGGCCGCTACACTGCGTCATCCATCTACGTAAACCTCTATGTGTCCTGTCTCGCTGTAACTGCGTCTCTCGCGTGATGCGCCTATACCTCTGCAACCTCGCGTGCTGTGTCTGCACCTGCAACCCTCGTGTGTTGCTTTTGGGACTGCACGTCACCTGCACGAATTCTTCCCGGCTTGCACTGTGCGTCCGTCTCGCACGCGTACGCTGCAACATGCATCTCGCACGCTTGCGATGCACCTCCTGTTGCCTGCGATGCACCTCCTGTTACAAATAAAAACAAACTCACACAGTACCTTGTTCCACAATTAAATTGCTCCATGACAAATATTATTATTTTCCATCTCATATATGATTGTCCATTATTTATCACATAATCATAAATATTATTGTTAAAAGTAATCATCACGTATATATTTTACGACCAGAATCTATTATAATATTAAAGTAGAGGCAAAAAAAGCCACCACGTTCGCTCTTAAAGCTAGAAATTTTCACATTAATCGGAGGAAAAAAGAAAGATCTACCCCATTGATCGTGGTAAGTCCAGATTATAACGGTCTAGATTAAAAAAAAGAGTTTGTGTATTGCACAATACTTGATCTAGATTATAACGGTCTAGATTAAAAGAAAGACTTTGTATCATTTACATTACACAAATAGCTAAAAAATTAGAAATTGGATTCCATACGATAACGGTTTAGTTTAAAAGAAAGAGTCCAAAGATCTCCACCACTTATTTTAGTGGTACCAGATTATAACGGTGCATATTAATCTATATAGATATTAGAGTTACATAAAAAATACATAATTATAGAAAATATAATTATATATCAAAGATAATCATATCACAATATCTAACCACGTAATTGCACGGATAAATTTGATAGTTAACAATATTGAACATGAAATACCTAGTCGTATGTTTACGACCGATCTTTCAAAAATACGCAGAAAAGGAGGAGGGAGCAATGGAGCATGCTGCTGGATGAACACAACGTGTCAAATCACTCGTTCGTTCCCCCTTGTTTGTAGCGTTCCATCCCTCGTGTATTATTTATGGGCGGCCTAGCAAACGAGTGGGGGAAGGGAGTGATACAGGGAGGTCGTACCTGATGCTTCCCAAAAGCAAGAACGCCATCCCATGTATTCCACCGCGTCGATTTCTTAAATGAATTTGCTATACATCTCGCAAATGGAAGATCATGGCGAGAGCAGAGCAGGTCAGTGAGCATGGGCGGGTTACTGGTAGGAGCGGAGGCGAAGAAGTCAGGAGGAGGAGATGTGAGGGTCTTGAAGCCACTGGTGCACCTGCTGATGGGACTGGTTCTGTACTGGGTGGCCGAAGAAGCGACGGTGCCGGTGCTCGTCGACTATACCGCGCGCGCCGTCTGCCCTAGCGCCGGCGAGCCCTGCCCGGAGGCCATCTACCTCAACGGGCTCCAGCAAACGGTCTGATTACACATCCTACCCTCTTCCTCTCCTTAATTAATCGTCTATTCGTGGTTGGTGAAATGGTGATCGAAGAGATAGTGCACTCAGCGTTCATGTTTCTCTTTTGCCATTGCGAGCAAGATCCAATGTTAGTTTTTTTTTTTTTTGAACTGTAAAAGTTTATCAGAAATTTGTTTTTTTTTAACTTCTAACATAGGACAAATTTGATCATAAAATTTTATACATAGATGGGGTAAGTTGAGATGTACATCCATGATTTTTTTCAGAATTTTTTGAAACTTTTTTTAGTTGGATTGCACGATGATTGCATCGAACCTTTGATTGCACTGGATATACCCCCATCAAAGAAAACGAAAGCTTCTCTTAATCTGTTCATCATTTGGTTGAGTACTTGCAGGTGGGAGGGATTTTCAGGACAATAGGATTCACTCTGATGGGGCAGCTAGCTGATGAATATGGCCGGAAGCCCCTCCTCCTCCTCACTGCCTCCACCTCCATCCTCCCTTTCGGTAATCTCCCCTCTCCCATCTTCTGCTCTTAAGGTGACATGTATATGCTTGTTTCTGTCAGTTTAAGTACTAATATGTCAGTGGGAAGTTTGCAGATTACACCGTTTGCACTTAGAGGAAGACTAGGGAAAGGTATACCGTTCCAACGGTATAGCCGTGAAACTAATGAAACTTATCAGTTTCAGTGCTTGTTTCATGAATTTCAGTGTTTAGTTTCATCAGTTTTTAGTGCTAAGTTTCATGAGTTTCAGTGTAAAAATTCATAAGTTTCATGAGTTTCAGAGGTACGGTATACCGTTTCTTAGTTTTTCTGTTGCACTTATATCAATTATCTGCATTTGTTTTGGTGTTCTTGCTCGCAGCTGTGCTTGCGTGGAACAATTCAAAGGTTGCGGTGTATATCTACCTTATTCTGCGTACTTTGTCATACATGATTGGCCAAGGAACCATACTGTGCCTTGCAGTCGCATACACGGTGAGTGTGATTCCCATTCCCAAGCTTTCACTTTGTAAATTTGCATGCCCCTTGGTGGAACTGCTCCTGTGCTAACTTTGCTTATGTATCAGATTCCCAAGTTTTCACCAATCAATTTCTCCAATTGGCACCAATGAGTACTTGTTTTTGAAGTTAATTCTTTCCATGCCGAGTGTGCGACGTACCCAAGGCGATTAACGATAGTTCTTGCATGCTTTGTTATACTGTAGGATAAACAGATATTCCCCAAATCTTATCTTAGTTGGATCGAAAGGCAGCACAAATGTTACAAGATTCTATGTGTGGCGTTGTTTATTGTAATTTGAGAATGACGAGGGTACTAATGTTTGGTGTTTTGTGAAGAACAAATAGCGATGGTATCAGTTAATTTTTTTTTTTTTTGCTGATTAGGCGGACGTGGTTGAGCCGTCAAGGAGAGCAGCCGCATTTGGTTTCATGACTGGGATTTACTCTGCCTCACACGCTTTGGGGAACGTCTTCTCACGGTTTCTGCCTGAGCAGTGGATTTTTCAGGTTTCACTTGTCTAACTTCTTGCAAATTGCAATACCAATACCATCACCATCGCTCATTTTTGTTCACCTTTTCATTGTTATTCAGCCTTACAAATGCTAGAACTGCTATTGTCAGGTCTCGGTTGTTTTCTTGATCTGTTCTGTCCTCTACATGAAAATATTTTTGGTCGAGACAGTTCAAAGAGATTCTGCACCATGTCAGCATATGTCGTTGTTTTCTTTGGTTGTCAGCTTACCACGACAACGGTGGGAGTCCATCAAGGAAAACATTAGCATAGTTAAAAGCAGGTAAAATTTCTACACTTCGTACATAATATACATAGACGACCTGTTGAGTGATGATCTCTTGGGACTTGAACTGTGTGCCGGGAGGAACTAGCAACTGGACGTCTGATTTTTGTTTTTTTTTTTCGGACGCCGCGCAATATTTTTTTGAACATAAGAAACATTTTTTTTGAACGTATGAAACATTTTTTTTAAACGTATAAAACATTTTTTTTACTGTTTGTCGAAGAAAAATATTTCACGCGTAGAAAAAAATGTTGCAAAAAAATCAGACGTCTGATCCCTAGCAATTCCGATATACATAATATTGTCGCTCGTTCAGTAACTTCAATGGTTTAGGAATGCACACCTGGGTGCACTCCTGGTTCTTCTGAAAAATTCTAAATAATACTTATGCAGTTGAACTTGCACCAAACTGAACAATGTTGTGCATCAGTAAAAATGCTTGCAAGAATGTTTTGCTAATGTATTATTTGTAATAGCCTAAGAATGCATATAGTTTCATAAGAGTACGGAAATATTAATTTGGACAGTTCCTTCTGTCAGAATTTAAGTGGCACTTCTACAATTCCACATTTTGGAAACTTTAATACAATGACCACTACTCTTTTGTATAAGTAGACTAGCGTTTGCAACTGCTAATACAATTTGTTTGAGCTTCCAATCTTTCTGTGTTGTTAGCGAAACACTTAAGCTGATCTCATATACCTCCTTCTTCTACGAGTTGGGCATCATGGGCATTAGCAATGTCCTACTGGTAATAATTTGTCCCATTTATTTTTTGTGATAAGATGTTAAAAATTTAGGCACTTTATTATTGTGATTTATTTTAAAAACCATTTTTGCAGTATTACCTGAAGTCGGAATTTGGTTTTGACAAGAATCAGTCGTCTGAAATTCTAATGGTGGTAGGCGTCGGTTCAATTTTTTCTCAGGTGCTACTTTAGAAGTCTAATTAACGCCATTTTAAGCACCACAGTTTGCATAGCTTAGTAATCAATTGATCAACTTCAAATTGTGATAATTTCTTCTTTCCAACATTGTAGATTCTGGTCCTCCCTCTCCTGAGCTATAAGATTGGTGAAAAAGGAGTATTATGCGTTTCAGTATTCGCATCGATTGCTTATGTGAGTGTATTGCATTGAGGTTTTTCATCCTCTTTTCACTAATCTCAACTACAATGTTACAAAATTTAGTATGTTGATTTCTGAAAGAATATTTTTTCAGGCTTTGCTTTATGGTGTGGCATGGAGTTGGTGGGTAAGTATTTAGGCACAGATTACCTCTGCTCATTGCTATTCCAAGAAAAAAAAATAATCGCAATAACTGTTGGTATCTCTCAATACAGATTACAAAGGTTCCTTTCTTTTACCTTGCATTGATTTTGCAGGTTCCTTATTTTAGTTCTTCATTGGGTACCATCTATGTGCTGGCCAAACCAGCCGTAAGTCAATCCTTCAGATTTAATCTCTTAAGCACTATGACATGAGATGTACGTGATTGAAAAATTAAGTTCTAAAGAATGCATCGGTTATGAAACTTTTTTGAGCGTCGAATTCATCCACTATATTTTCTGAATTTTAATGATATTCACACCTGTGGAAAAAAAATCTGTAAATCTGCAGACTTACGCGATCATCTCTAGGGAAGCACTCTCAACTGACCAGGTATATATACAAACGAGACCTGCCCTTGGCTGATTTGTTAATCCAGACCTGTAGCTTTTGGCCTAATCTTCTGTGTTCTTGACTCGAGTTTGATGTTCAATTGCTTTTGTTTTGCAGGGAAAGGCACAAGGATTCATTGCCACCGTGCAATCCATAGCTACAATTTTGGCACCAGTATTTATGAGCCCGCTGACCTGTAAGCAATCGGTTTTTCCCCTACCAAATTCCACATTCTGCATGTGTGCCCTGCATCAGGGTCGGAGCTAGCTCAGGCCCAAGCCCCGGGCTGAGTCAGTTAATCTTAGATTAAATATCTGTTTTCAATGATTTTTCAATAGTTTTTCGTAGAATTTTAGTGGGCTTTCGGTACCAGGCCCCGGGCTACAGCCTACTTTGCCCGGGGCCTGAATCCGCCCCTGCCCTGCATACCCCATTTTGTATCTTGATCCCTTCCTTTCCTGCACATCTGTCTCAGCTTACTTCATCTCAGAAGAAGCCCCCTTCAACTGCAAAGGTTTCAGTTTCCTTGTGGCTGGCTTCTTCTTGGTTAGCCCCTTTCTTCCCCTCAGTACGATCACAAATCACAACAGAGAGTGTGTCTGTGTGTGCACTGTACATATCTGATCATATGAACTTAAACATTTGTGCAGGCAATCTCCCTGTACTTTGCTTGGATCATCAACCCAGGGAGCAGGGGCAAATGCACAGAGGTTGCAGATTCAGACCAGCTTGACGAGGAAGCAGTGCAAGAACCGCTGCTGGGTCGACCATAACCGAGGAACTGTACATGGCATTCGATCCTGATCGAGCTGCAGCCCGTAGCATCCAGGAGGAGCAGGACAAAATTATGGTATTGGTGGAAGGAAAGTAATTTTATCTAGGGGATTTGATAAACTTTATCCGGATGTTTTTATTGCTGAAATCATCCAAATCTAAGATCATCGGATCATTGTTGCGATTCGGGAGTATCGATTATCATATGACATAAGTTTCTGTGGGTTGTAGTTCAACAATATGTATCTTGTGTGTTTGTGTCCCATCAAACATGTTGTGTTTGGATGTACATACGTAGCCGAGCGTCGCTTTTAGTGTGACGAAGGCAAAAACATTGGCCATCATAAAAAAAGTACCATTTGATGAATAGAAATATCTCCGACCACAGAAATCGGAATAACCTGCAGGAGAGTGACGCGCGCTTCGCTTTTCTCTACCGACTACCTCGAGCCCTCATGATAATGGCGGCTTAGCCACCCTTCACCATTGGTTTAACTTTATAAGGGACTTTGGCGAGGCAAATAAGGAGAGACAGGAGACGCGCTGTAGGCTGCAGCAGAGCGGCGAGCATGGTAGGGGACGTGACGGTGCTGAAGCCACTGGTGCACTTGCTGGTGGGGCTCGTGCTGTACTGGGTCGCCGAGGAGATGACGGTGCCCGTGCTCGTCGACGTCACCGCCGGCGCGCTCTGCCCCGGCGACGAGAAGGCCTGCCCGGAGGCCATCTACCTCACCGGGCTACATCAAACGGTGTGGTCGCATACCCCTCTCTTCTTAGGCCAGCATTATTGGTCAATAAAATAAGACCGCAATATACCTGAAATTCTGATTTTTCAGATAATACAAGATTACATCTCTCGGGCTCTGCATCATAAGATGCACATAGTCAACCATTTATTACAAAAGTAAAGCAACAAACCTGCCAAAAAGAGATCCCTAAAATGAAAGTTTCAACAAGTCATTACAAACATGAAACGAAAAGCCTCGATCCACGCACAGCCTGAGATCCCTAACTAAGCGATCTGCACGCCGATAACACCACCTCCCGGGCCTCCTGACATTGCAATACAGACCACGATCGTAACCAGTTGGTGCAAATATAAATAACGTGCATATTATTTCGACATAGCCAAATTGACCGATACAAAGCGGCAGCCCCGACATATCTGAATTTTGATGATGACTTATTTGGTGTGATTTTAAATTTCTAAGCGCCAACGCTTTTGTTTTATCATTGCAATAACGCCCATTCAAGAAACAAATTCAGTTCACAAGTGAAAATTAGAAGTGTACAATTCATTAGTACACCTTTGTTCATAATTCCGTTGAGTGCAGGTGGGAGGGATTTTCAGGGCAATTGGATTCACTCTGATGGGGCAGCTAGCTGATGAATATGGCCGGAAGCCTCTCTTCCTCCTCGCTGCCTCCACCTCTATCCTCCCTTTCGGTAACTATACCTCTCCTATTTTTCTAGATGAATTGACTCAACATGATATCAGAGCTAAAAGATTCCGAATTTAGGACCTGCCTAGCATAATTTTTTTTTTTTAAAAAAAAGCAGCCCACTTTGAGCCCACATAATTGGCCTAGAGGATTCTAGACGTGAGGGGGCTGTTAAAGCATATACCTTTTCCCAATAGTTTAATCTTTTGAGTGTATTGGTTGATGTATGCAACTCAATAGACTACACAATCCATATTAGCCACCGGTGGTTTTTGTACATGATTGCGGGTATGTCAAATTATCAAAGCGTGTTTCCGTCAGTTCAGTGTTAGTTTCTCAACGTGTAGGAGTTTGAGATTGCACATGGAAGTATTTGCATAATTGGACTAGACATTAATATGTGAGAAATTTTACGATGGAAATAGTGGTAGTAAATAGTGGTAGTAGAAATTAAATCTAACCATTCATTCCTCAAGGGTAGTTTAGGTTTTTCCTATCTATTCATCAGAGGTATTTTAGATTTTTCATAATTCATTCATAGTTTTGGATTCACCGAATACTTAATGATTTTCAGAGGCTTCTTATCC
The DNA here is from genome assembly GCA_036346355.1 of Rhipidocladum racemiflorum. Classification (NCBI taxonomy): domain Eukaryota; kingdom Viridiplantae; phylum Streptophyta; class Magnoliopsida; order Poales; family Poaceae; genus Rhipidocladum; species Rhipidocladum racemiflorum. The sequence continues at coordinate 4,292,295 of CM070590.1, read as the reverse complement.
ATTCATCCACCAGTCATCAGGATCACAGGACGTGTTTTACCGTAGAGGACAAATAATATGATATAATTTTTTACCCTTTTACCCATTTTTGAATTTTACTACCAATACTACAAGTGGTAGTATAACTAGATCTAAATTGATTTCAACCATTAGATTTAAAGAAATAGACGGCTTATATTGATTTTAATCCACTGTAAAAGAACTCATTTTACAATGCATTATATTGGTAGTATATAATGTGTAGTATAAATCATATCTAACCGTTGATTTGTTAAGGGTGTTTCTACTACTCTACTACCAGATGAAGTATAAGTAAACTCTAGTTAGGTTGATCCATTGGATTGAAAAGAATGAACGATTCATATTCAATTTAGTGTACTGTAAAAGAGCTCTGGTGTTCATGCTTGTAGGTGCGCTTGCATGGAACAAGTCCAAGGTCGCTGTGTATGTCTACCTTATTCTGCGTACTCTATCATTCGTGATTGGCCAAGGAACCATAACCTGCCTCGCAGTGGCATACACGGTGAGTGCAATTCAAATGCTAATTCTCAGTATCGCTTTGTCAAAGTTGTATGCCCTTGGACTTTTAAACTTGAATCTTTTGATGCCTGATTTGTAATCCTAAACAAAACTTCACGAATGGCAGTATTTCTTGTTATTGCAAAAATTATTAATGCTCCATGCCTTACGAAAAGCCTTAACAAATCAACGGTTAGATGTGATTTCTACTATACATTATATACTACCAGCATAATGCACCTAAAATTTCACTACGAAAAACAGTTTGTCTAGTCGAACACTTAAAAACCTTTTTTATGCTAAATTAGGCTGATTTGGTTGAACCATCAAAGAGAGCATTTGCATTTGGTTGCCTGACTGGGATTTTATCTGCTTCACATGCCTTGGGGAATGTCTTCTCTAGGTTTCTGCCTGAGCAGTGGACTTTTCAGGTATCACTTGTTGAAACTTATTGCAATTCATCATCATTGATGGTTTTCATTTTCATTGCTGACTTTCAGTCTTACAAAGTACTGGAAAACCATTCATTGCCAGGTCTCAATTGTTTTGTTGGTCTGTTCTGTCCTCTACATGAAAATATGTCTGGTTGAGACACTTCAAAGAGCTCCTTCTGGTTCATGTCAGCATTTGTCGTTCTCATCTTTGGCTGTCAGGTTACCACAGCAACGTTGGGAGTCTATCAAGGAGAACATTAGCATAATCAAAAGCAGGTAACTGTTCCATATGTATCACAGAATATTTTTAATGGTTCAGTAATTTAATGATCCAGAAATTCATGAATTTTCATGTCATAGCATAATGCAAATGGGCAAGTCTCGGGGTGCACTCTTAATTCTTCTGAAAAAAAAAAAAAATCAAAATGACACTTCCGCATTTGCACTTAGACCACAACCTTAGCAATTGCAAGGGTATTTTTCCAATTTAAAGCTTGTATAGTTCAGAACTAACCTCGATTATCGCAGAATTGGTTGAATGTGAAAGTTATTTGGAGAAAGATCCTCATGCTATTAGGGGAGTGGAAACCTTTGTACAAGGAAAACATGATGATTACGATGAATCTATTCTGCGCAAATCTGGAGAAGAGATGTTGTGCGCCTCTTCCTTTGAACCTGGGAGAATTCTAGTCAACAAGGAGACATCTAAGAAGCTGGACAGTGAAGAAGCGATTCCTGAGGAGCTGCTCAAAATATCTGATTACCTTCAGAACATGATGAACTGATGTTTCTTTGTTTTCCTAGATTCATTTGAGTTCTGTGTTGGAGCTGCTAAAAGGATGTTATGACATATTTTGGCTACGTCCTTGCTTTTGACTTTGTAAGATATGCGGTTTCATAATGAAACTGGGGCATCTTGATGCCCTTTCTGTCAAAAAAAAAAAAAAAAAACTAACCTCGACAGTTTTGACTGTCAGAGTTTAAGTGAGATTTCTTCCTTTTATTTTTAAGGGTACATCCAAGAAAACTGCTTGAATTGCATTTAAAGGGAGTCAAATGACACCTCTATAATTCCACATTTGGAATTTTAATACAGCGACTACTAATTAGTTTTCAAGTAGGCAAGAGTTTGCAACAGCTAATGCATTTTTTGTTGAACTTCCCTTTGTTGCTGTGTTGTTAGTACAACACTTAGGCGAATCACATACATTTCCTTCTTCTATAAGTTGGGCATGATTGGCATTAGCGATGTCCTACTGGTAATCACATGTCTCAGTTCTATTTTATGATATGGTGTTAAAAAAATTTAGGCCATTTCATTTCTTCATTTTTTTTTGCAGTATTACCTGAAATCAGTATTTGGTTTTGATAAGAATCAGTTCTCTGAAATTCTAATGGTGGTAGGCATTGGTTCAATCTTCTCTCAGGTACTACTTTAGCAGTCTAAACATTCTTTTAGGTTACTCCCAATTGATAAAATGCATTTTGTAATAATTTGTTCAAACTGTAGATTTTGGTACTCCCCATTATTATCCAAGCAATTGGCGAAAAAGGAGTCTTATGCATTTCAATACTTGCATCGATTGCTTACGTGAGTGTATACATTTATTTTCATTAATATATTTAGTAAATTCTTGTCACTGATATCAGATACAGCATTACAAAATCTAGCACAATGATTTCTGAAAAATATTTCTTCAGGCTTTGCTTTATGGTTTGGCATGGAGTAGGTGGGTATGTATTTGGGCACAGATTTACCTCAGTTCATCACTGTTCCAAGAAGTGCTGCAATGAATAATGTTGTTACTGACTACAAAAGTTTGTTTCAGTTATCTTACATTAATCTTGCAGGTTCCTTATTTTACTTCTTCACTGGGTATCATCTATGTGCTGGTCAAACCAGTTGTAAGTAATTGTCATGCATATTTTACTTTCAACTTTAAGCACTATGGCATATAATATGCTTGTGGAAACTAAATACAAAAAGGAAGGCATCAAATTTACAAATGTTTGCAGCATAAAATTTGGAAATAATGCTTTACGTGTATTTAACTAATATTCATAGACTCACTGTGGAACAACATCTGGACATGTGCAGACTTATGCAATCATTTCTAGGGAAGTAGTCTCAACTGACCAGGTATACTCAACCAACATTGCCTGGCTTAATTTATTAATCCAAACTTGATACCTTGTAGTCTATTTTTCTTTGTTACTGATTGAGGTTTGATATATCAATGCTTTTACCTTTGCAGGGAAAGGCGCAAGGATTCATTGCAACTGTGAACTCCACAGCTATACTGTTGGCCCCATTGTTTATGAGCCCCCTGACCTGTAAGCGACCAGTTTTCTTCCATCTTCCAAAATGTTGTTTGTGCATCCTGCAGACTCCATGCTGTTCAGAGTATTCTGAATTTTTGATCTATTTCTTTTTCTGCAACTGTGTTCCAGCTTACTTCATTTCAAAAGAAGCCCCCTTCAACTGCAAAGGTTTCAGTTTCCTCGTGGCCGGTTTCTTCTTGGTCAGTCCTTCTCTTCCACCAAGCATGTTCACAAAAATGACTAGAGTGTTTATTGCTAAGGATATGTTACCTTATATAAGCTTTTCCCTTATATAGGTTTTCCTTATATATGATTGGCTTATATAGACTTTCCTTTTGTACCCTCACGTACTCTATATGTTGTGATCATTGACCTCGTATTGAATACAACAATTGCTATTCATAACATTTATAACTACATATATGAGCTTAAATGTTTCTACAGGCAATTTCCTTGGGCTTTGCTTGGATGCTCGATCCAGAAAGCAAGGACACATGCACAGGAGTTGCAGTTCCAGATCAGCCTGATCAGGAAGCAGTTCAAGCACCACTATTGGCTCAACCATGACCATGTCCAAGGAATTGTATTTTGTACATGCATTCAACCTGCTGGAAATCTAAAAATACTTGTTTGCAACTCCTGCTGCTAACCATATCGCCAAAGTCGACATTGGGTCCATATCAAAGTATTCTGTACATACACAGGAAGGTAACTGGAAACCTGTAGCATATCGTAGTCTGGTTGAAGAATAGTCGTGTACCAAAAGAAGAATTCAGTTAGCATTTCTGTTGTATAAGTAAAGGAAAAGGCCTTAAACGTGCTGAAGAAATGCCTTCCAATACCAAAAGATATATTATATGCAGTGTGCTTCTTCTACAAATCTTCCAGGCTCACTTCCGATTTCCAAACAATACTGAACACGCTCCGCTGTCAACTTCACAATTCATAGCTTTAATTTTAAAGTTAAATCCGTTCTGCCTTAGCTTGTCCTCTGTCTTGCTGCTGCGTCAGTCACAGCTAGGTCATCACCGACGTAATGTTAGCCGAGACACTCGAATCCGGAGATGGATATCTGTGTTGTCGGGATTCTTCAGAGAAGAACAGAAAACATAATTTCAGAGAAGAAAAACCCAACACTCCAAGTTTGCGATGCGTCAACAACCCGCATCCTTTTCTGATTTATATCTTTCTCTTATATAGTCCTAAGGTTGACAGATAGACTTGCTTAAACATCAAAGATGTCAAACCGACTCATAACTGAACCAACGACTTACTTATCCCTAATGCACTGTTCCTAATCCGGCAACAATACGAACTGGACTCTGAAACTATTATCTAAAACTGACAATAGTAAAGACCTGAAACAGCAAAACACTAACTGAATTTGTGACAAGATTAGAATCCTACAAATCACCTCCCTAATCTTGACACCTCAGAAGATCAAAGAAACCCATCTTTTCTCTGAGCATTATGAAGGCCCTGTTTAGTACGGTTCCAGATTCTAGTAAAAACGGAAACGGTTCTAGATTCTTGGTAGAAACGTTTCAGGTAGGATTCTGTGAATCGGGTGGAACGGGGTTGAGACTGATTCAACCACAGAGTGGAAAAAGAAGAAACGGTCTGAGGAGAATCGTTCCGAACTTTAGCCCGTTTGGTTGGGTTCCTTCCAGAATCTAGTAGAAACGACTCGGTTCCAAGTTGCCAAACGAGACCGAAACGTTGTTTGCTCAAAGGTTTCGTCAATGCATATGCAATTTGATCTCAGTCTACGCATATCTGATCTCGATTTCTTGCTTCTGAACACAATCACGAATGAAATGATGCTTCATTTCAATGTGCTTGCTCCTGCCATGATGGAATGGGTTCTTTGCAAGGTCAATTGCCAACTTATTGTCAAAGCCTCAGTTCCATTCAATTCACAGAGAAGATGGCCTAACCAAATCCCCTGACATGCTCCAGCTGTTGCAGCCACGTATTCTGCCTCACACGATGACAACGCTACTACTTTATGCTTTTGCGAAAACCATGTCACTGGTTTTCCACCCAAGAAGAACATAACTCCAGAAGTACTTTTTCGATCATCAATATCCCCTGCCATATCACTGTCTGTATACTCGATCAGTTCTTCAAATGCATGACGTCCCTCTCTTCTGTAGTAGCACCCAAAATTTACCGTGCCATGCAAATATCTCAAAACCTGTTTTAAAATTGTCATGTGTTCAGTTGTAGGTGATTCCATATATCTGCTCAGAACACCAACTGAATAACACAAATCCGGTCTAGTGTTGACTAGATATCTCAAGCTTCCAATGACACTCCTATACAAGTATGTATCAACAGCTGGAGAATTATCATGCGTACTCAATCTCAATCTTGGTTCCATGGGTACTTGATAAAGATTACAGCTACCCATCCCAAGTTTCTCCAAGATCTTCATAGCATAGGCCGACTGACTCGGTTTGATACATGTTATAGTATGCTGCCATATCAAAACTCTCCTTCATCTGCACCTTGAACTATGCTATTTCACCCACATCAGTTCCTGAGATAATCAAGTCATCTACACACACTCCTACTACAAGAACTGGATCCTTCTTCCTTTTGTGTAGAGTGCACGCTCCAATGGTGATCTCATAAAACCAAGTGACACCAAGCATCTGTCCAATTTGAAATTCCAAGCTCTTGGGGCTTGTTTGAAACCATACAAGGCCTTCCTCAACCTGAGAAGCTACCCTTCTTTGCCTTTTACATCAAAACCTTAAGGTGGCTCCACACAAACTTCCTCCTCTAAGACTCCATTTAGAAAAGCTGATTTCACATCAAGATGATGGACTTCCCGGCCTCTCTGTGCAGTAAGAGCAAGTAGAAGTCTAATTGTCTCCAATCTAGCAATAGGGGCAAAAACCTCATTGTAATCTATGCCTTTTCTTTGAACATATCCTTTTGCTACCAGTTTGGCTTTATGCTTTGAGCTCTTCCCTTTAGGAGTTTTTTGAAGCTTGAAAAACCATTTGAGTCCAATTGCTTTGAACCCTTTTGGCAGATATGAGAACTCCCATGTACCATTCCTTTCAATGGCACTTATTTCCTCTACCATGTCCTGTTTCAAGTTTTGATTTGCTGTTGCCTCCTCAAAACTCGATGGTTCTTCAACAGACAAGAAACATAGTCAAGTCTCTTCTTCTACCTCAATAGTTTTATTATAAATATCATGTAGTGATCGATATTTCACAGGTCCCTCAGGACTTCTGTCGGGACCCGAATCTGCAAATCCGGACCCTCTGTGTATTCAGCACTAGTCCAGGAACGCGCTAGTGCACACAGTCTTAACATCGGTAAATATCACAATCATACCACTCGATACTAATAAAGTACTTTAATTAGATAGTCAAACTGGTTGCTCGACCTTATGGTCAAGTTACAAATATACACACGCAGGCGAAAGACTTATTAAGAGAGAAATAATAGCGGCGAAAAATAAGATAACATCGTGGCGCCATCCAAAGATACCACAGGCAACTGATCGGGCTCGCTCCTAAGTAGACGGTTCCTCTTGGAGCTCCTCCTCCAAAGTGGTGTAGACTCCTCTTCAAGCGGTGTTGTATTGTGGCAAGGGTGAGTACTTGGTACTCGGCAAGTTATGCCTGAGAATGCAACTAATATACTACATGCATGGCTTGGTACAAGGAATAGCTCATGGTTCATTTGCAGTAAACAGCATTTAACATGTATCGTAAATAGATTCGAAAGCAGTAAAGACATGCATATAATATCAATAACTTTTCCAGGAGTTAAATAAACGTCCTTCCCAATCCTAGTCCTTATTTCCAGCAATGTCATCCATTAAACCAAAACCCTTTTTCCAAGTCCAAGTTATTTTTATGAAAGTCTAACCCTTGACTGTAATTCCCGAGCGATGTCCAATACCGCGGACACGGCTATTCGAATAGATTTTTCACTCTGCAGAGGTTATGCACTTTACCCACAAGATACAGTCAAACACCACAAAGGCGAGTTCCCGTAACAAAGTCTTTCGGAAACTTCTAACAATACAAGTGAGCCTCCCCGGTTATTGCACACTAACCCTTCCCTTAGCGAAGGCGAAGTTTAGGCCAATCAACCGTTAGATGGGTACCTGGCCGCAGCCCCGGTACGCTCCCCCGTACAACTTACACAAAGGTGTAGTTGACCTCCTGAGGTCCCACAGTGCGTTATTAGCAACTTAATCAACTAGGTCCGTCCCATTCTGGACATGTGGTTGCAAGATTGACTCAGTTCAAAGGCTTGCAAGGTTAAGTCCTTAGGGTGACTAGGGCAAGACTACCCAAGAACCAAACCAACGCGTTCGGTGCCACAATGGCCCACTGATCATTCTTGCCACATGCCCTGGCCAAAAGCTATTTATCAAATCCCGCTTGATTACCATGCACCACGTGCCATCAACATCACATGATACCTTCCCAAAACAGGTTCAATATATCATTAAGTCAATATTAACATTTAATTGTCCAAAACCATGTCATGAGTAATGCGTGTGTCTAAGCTATATACTACAACGATCTACAAACCCATGTTGGCAATTTAGTAATGTCCAACTAGTAATCCACAACTAGGGTGACAAGGGGGTCATGGCACATATTTAAATAGTCAAGGTGTCATACAGTAATTTGGTATTTATCTAATTTCCCATAATTAAGTAAAGCATTTTCTATTTGAACTAGCATGCAATACATTAAATCAAAATAGGTTTCAAAATGGGATCAATATGGTCAAAGCACAACTTGCCTTCAAAAAGTACTTGTTCTTGGTCCCGAAATGGCTCTGGTCAGCACTTCTCCTTCGAATCCTTCCGGCACTTCAACGTCTACTCGTAACGCGTGCAAATAGCAAATAATAAATAAACAGTAGGCAAAAAGTATTCAAACATCCAAATAAAGTTCATAAACAGAGAGAACATAATTTTATGAATTTTTAGGAACTGGAATCGCTCAAATCGGAGTTAAAACACAAAAGTTATGATTATTTAAAGTTTAAATAATCAATTAAATAATATTACAGAGAAAAAATTTAGTCCAAAAATTAAATAAAATTCATATTTGAGTAGGTCTGAATTTTATGAATTTTTAGAAATTTGAATCGTTCAAATCGGAGTTGAAACGCAAAAGTTATAAGCGTTTGAAGTTTTGAAATTCAAATCAATTATTAAACCGAATTATTAAATCATTTTCTTTTTCGGAAATTATTTATTGCGCCAGCGATGACACGTGGCGACCTACGATTGGGCGGTGGCGTCGGCCGGCTCATGGGCTCGGCCGCGGCAGCAGTCCACCGTGGACTCGGTCCCACGGCTCCACGTGTCGCCGACAGTGGCCTCTCGGGTGACGTCATTCTTGGCGTCGACGGGGGCTCGACCACAGTCGACGGTGGGACCCATCGGTGACGTCATCGCCGACGTCACTACATCGGGTGGGTGGCCGACGTGGTTCGCCATGGCGTCGGCGTGACGTCATGGTGTGGTTTGGTTTGGGCCATCATCATGCGGGCCCCGCGTGTCAGAGACACGCGCTCAAGCGCCGGCACGGTGCGGTGGCACACGTGGCTCGATCCGCGCCGCTCGATTGGATCGGACGGCTCCAACGCATCTAATCGCCTACGGCTCCTACGTGGCTCAATCTCACCCTAGGATCAAGATCTAACGACGCCAAAGAATCCGGAGTTGAAGCGATGCAGACTACGTGGCCTAACCTCGTGCGTCGGATGAAGATCGAACGGTTGATAGAGCTCGCGAGGTCCGGCGATGGCGCGGCGAGGCTAGGTGCAGGGGATGAAGGCAGCGACTCCGCGCGGCGTTCAGGGGCTCGGCGAGGTGAGTTGGCTCCGCAGGTGCGTCTCGATGCAGGGTTCTAGATCTGGGCTCAACGGCGGTGGGGCGGTTGATGGCGGAATGAAGCAAAACCGTGGCGGGCGGCGGCGCAGCTTACGGCGAGCTATCGCGGCTAAACGACGGCGGCTCTGCCTTGGTGAGTAGGGGCTATGGGTGCGCAAAGTCAGGGCCGACCTCGGGGCGTGACTCGGGCTTTAAATAGCCTCGGCGTTCGTGCCCGAGGCGGAACCCTATATCTACGCGGCGGCGGAGTCCGACCGCGACTCAGATGGAGACGATGAATCGCCGCCGTCCACGTGGCGCGATCGACGGCCACGATCATGCGGGCGAACGGGTTCGGGTCGGACACGGCTCGGTCGGGTCCGAGTGAATCTCGGCCATTGGATCTCGATCCAACGGCTGAGATCGAGCGAGTTCTTTGGGTTAGTGGTGCGGTCGCACGTGGGCTACGTGGCACCTTGTGGGCCGTTGGATCTTGATCCAACGGTTCACAGGGTTAGGGTGCGTCCGACGCGGTTGGGCTCAGCCGCGACTCGGTCGGGTCCGGGTCGGACTCGGACTCAAGTCTGACTCGGGCTCGGTCGAATGAACAGTACTTGACCCAATTCGATTTTCCAGCGATTTAATAATTAAAATAATCTCCAGTAATTTATTTAATTAATTAAAAATAGCAAAAGACTTAGAAAAATTCCAGAAAAATTCTGGAAAATATTTTGGAACATTTTGGACTCAAATAAAATATTTCCAACAAAATTTTATTTGCAAAGTTAAATTCTTTAATTATTTCAAAATGGAATAAATTCAAATAAATTCCAAATAAATCCAAATAAATTCCAGAAAATTCCAGAAATTCACCAAAGTGCCAAATCACACATGAATTTAGGAAAAGCAAAATTTTGGGATGTTACAACTTCGAAGCTCATCCTCCTCCACTTCTATATCATTGAAAGGTGTAGGCTCACCTCCTGAACTCTGCACTGCTTCTTATGTTGAGTCACCATTCACAATGCTTCCCTATGGTATTGCATCTGGCTGATTTGCAATGCCACCACTGTGATCAATAGCATTCCCTTCATACTGCACTGTGAAGTACTCCGATGTCACTCCTGCAGTTTTCACCCTTGAATCTTCTGAACTCCAGTCCCATTTCTTGTTGTAGGATTGATATATACTAGTACAGCAATCAGAGGGGGATGAATGATTGCGTGGAAGCTAAAATCAAATTTTTGATCCACTAAAAATTCAACCAAATCCGGAATCAAATAATTGCTTCGTATTCAACAAAAACAGAGTAGATACATTCGGTAAATTGCAAATTACTAGAGATTCAACCGTTGGATTGACCTAAAATTTGAAAAGAAGAAACTAGATTCCAACACGAATCTAACAAAAAAGAATCAACTCAATCGGACATATGAATCAAAAGTTATAAGCTTTACAATTGACTATATCAATAATGATGAGAATTGATTAAACCCTAATTTCGTGGTTAAACAAAATCTACAAAAGATTAACCAACAAAACTTTGAGGAACACTAAATTAATGCCCTAGGAAGGTTTTGGATGGATCAAATTAAGATTAAACTTGTTGAATCAAGAGATATAATGAATCAATCTACTAAACCGAAAACCGGGGGAGAAAACGAAAAACAGAAATCCAGATGAACACTGCAGCAAGTACTGTAGCAATCATTGTTCACGCGAAAATACTGTATCACCGAGATTTTTCCCGGCGCAGGAACGCCGCCGCCTAGAGACTTCGGTTTCCTTTATGCGCTCACGTCTCCGGTTTAGTCCCGATATTTTTTTTCTTTTTCTACGGCTTTGAAGAAATTAATTTTTATTTCTTTTTGTCTAGTCACAGTACTCCAAACAAAAGAGTACAACTCTTAGCATTAAAACCATAAATAAACAGGAGACAACCCCTCCTATTTATAAGAAATAAACCCTAGAAGAATTCGTATGCATGTCCACTTGGCCCAACATGGCCCAATACATACAAACTACCCCAAATGATTACAACTGCAAGCGTACGGCCCACCTGCCGCACTCACGTCACTCACTAGACTTCATGTGCACCGTTCTCTAGCCCGAACACCCCGCATGACATCCTCGACCACTAGGACCTCGATTCCTCCCTGAACCTAGTCCCGAACCTCAGTTTCTCCATGAACCTAGTTCTAGTCCCGTCATCGACCACGTTCGCCCTCGAGCAACACCTGCACATAAACAAACAAGAAACAATTCCGAGTACAAGTCCACGACTTGACTCAACATCAGTCCATGCAACTACTCACACGAGCATTGCATAAGATCAAAACCATTACCATGCTATCACAAGCATATTAAGTAATTATCGAAAACAGCACATTTTGCAAATTCAATTCTAAGCCAATTTTTCAGCACATGATTTCACACTTGTCCTTAAGGAAAATAACATCTTTGCTGATGACAACCCTCTTGCAGACTGGATCAAACAATCGATCGGCTTTTGGGCCAACTTCATACCCGACAAATACCATTGCCTTACTCATGTCATCTAGTTTCTCAAGGTGATTACTAGGAACCTTTGAGTACACTAAGCAGCCAAATACTCTCATGTGATCCACACTTAGATGGTGACCATACCACAGCTCATATGGTGAACCTCCTTGATTGCCTTAGTAAAACATCTTTTCAAGATGTAAATTGCAGCTATAATAGCTTCTCCCAATAACTCTCGAGGCATTTGTTTGCTCTTCAACAAACTTCTAGCCATTGCCACCACAATTCTATTTTTTTCTCAACCACACCATTCTGTTATGGTGTGTAAGGAGCTGTTAGCTTTCTTTTAATGCCTGCATCTTCACAGAAACTTGAAAATATTTTGCTTGTAAATTCTCCCCCTCCATCAGTTCTTAGAATCTGTACCTTGCAACCAGATTCCAATTCAGCTTTGTCTCTAAATTTCTTGAATGCAGGAAATGCGTCATCTTTGGTGACAATCACTTCAATCCACATGTGCCTTGAGAAATCATCCACAAACAGCACAAAGTATCTTCTACCTCCAAGTGTTGGTGGATTAATTGTACCGTAGATGTCACTGTATAGTAATTCTAGTAGCTTCCTTGACCTGTATTGAGTTGCATGAGGGGATGAAGATCTACTGTATTTAGCCATCACACAGCTATCACAAATTTGTGTAACATGTGAGACATGTAGCATTTCTCTTACCAAAATATTCATTGACATCAAACTTAATGAATCAAAGTTCAGATGTCCTAATCTAGCATGCCACTTCCAAGCATTGTCCTCCATGCTACTAAACAAACACACAGATTCACAGTGTATAATATATTTGGGGTTCTCTTCACTTTGATTAGCAACCTCTTGATCTATCATACACACACAAGTATCCCTCCCGAATCACTATTTTGCAGCCATTCTCATCCATTTGCCCAAGACTCAATATATTGCTTCTAAGTCTTGGAATGAAATAAATAGAGGAGAGTATCTTATGTTCATCTAAGAGAGATTTTAAACACACAGTGCTTCTTCCAAGGATTTCAATGATAGATCCATCCCCAGACTTCACCTTTCCTATGACCCTTTCATGTAGGTCAGTAAAACAGCTCTGAGACCCTGTCATATGGTTGCTTGCACCAGAATACAAGTACCAAACTCCATCATTCAACTTGCTGTCCTCACCATTGCCTAGATTGGGCTTGATTCTTTCTTCATTCAGCAAGACCTCCTGAATTTCTGCTAAGGAACTGATCTACAGTTCACACACCTCGGCTGCTAACAAGGCAAACTCATCATATTGATTATGCTTTTCAAAAAGATTCACCTTTTCAACCTTCTTTCTTCTTTGTGGACAATCTGATTTGAAATGGCTAAGCTCCCTGCATTTAACACACCTGGCTTTACTGATATCAAAACCAAACTTTTTCTTTTGAGAGCTTTCACCAGTGTCGTGATTGTCTGATTTTCCTCGGTTCTGGTTATATCCATGCCCTCGTCCACTTGAGTGTCCACGCCCTCATCCCCTGGATGACCCTCCATCATGTCCATCCCTTGTTCTCCATTCATGTTGTGTCAAAAGAGCCCTTTCTTCTACCTTATCACCCATCCACGACAGCCCCAACTCATGAGCCTTCAGAGATCCAAGAGTCTCTTCTAGAGTTTTTATCTTGAGATCTCCAAATTCCTCAATGGTTGAAGCTATTTGGATGAACCTTGGTGACACCAAATGCAGCACTTTCTTCACAACATAGATTTCTTCCACCTTTTCTCAAAGACTTTAGATTTTACTGACAATAGAAATAACTTTTGTAGCAAAGTCATCTATTTTCTCGGCATCTCCCATCCTCAGTCCTTCTAGCTCCCATCTCACATTCTGGACATTAATCTCCTTCACTCGATCCGCACCTTGATGCAATGCCTTGAGCGCATCCCAAGCTTCTTTTGTTGTCTCCTTCTTTGAAAGCATCACAATTGAATCTTCTGGGATTGCTTGGTAGATTAATGCTAGTGCAATCTGATCTTTTCGCACATCCACTCCTCTTGGTGTCACGATTGCATCCTAGACTCCTTGAGCACGCATATACACTTTCATCTTCAGCGCTCATGTTGAATAATTAGTCCTAGACAACATAGGGTACCGAAGATAAACTGAACCGTTGTTTGCCTAAGTTCTGGATGTTCCCAGACCGAGCAGATCGCTGGCATCTTATCTGGGTGCACTCCTGCTCCATGATGCATTGTTCTTCGCCATAAGTTTTCAGCATAGAACACGCAAGCACAAGGCTCTGATACCACAATGTTAGAGAAGAACACATAACATAATTTCAGAGATGAAAAACCGAACACTCCTAGTTTGCGATGCGTCAACAACCCTCATCCTATTCTGATTTATATCTTTCTCTTATATAGTCCTAAGATTTACATGTAGATGTTAGAGATAGAGTCTTGTTATCCTTGTATAGGTACTTGGTTAGAGATAGAGTCCATGTTCCTCTCCCTCATGTACACACACACACACACACACACACACACACACACATATATATATATATATATATATATATATATATACTGGCCCATTGGCCTCAAGATGAATACAAGTGCTATTCATAACATGGTATCAGAGCAAAATTTAGGGTTAGGGTTTTCTCTCTGATGTTGCACTTGCGTCATCCCTTCCACCTCTTTGGTTTTTCCATCTCTCTGATTGGGCGACGGCGCCGCTGCTCGTACCTCGTCATCGGTGCTTCGAGCCGCCTCGCCGATCCTCTTCATGGGCACAGAGACGCTATTGCCGTCCTTCTGGTTCTTCGCGGTGCGATCCGCTTGACCTATCTCCGGCGTCCTCTGCGGGCGCCGCGCCTCCGGCGTCTTCCGCGCACCGACTCCGTGCTTCACTGCGTGCTGACATCCCTTCAGCCGATCTCTCCACGCGCTAGAAGTCATCTTCCGGCCGCAGTGCCGTCTGCACGAACTCAGCCTCCGCGAGCCAACCGTTCGCCAAACTGCCTACGTCGTTTTTTTTTTGCTGTCGCCTATGAGCCTCCAAGCCACCCGATTGGACTAGATCGTTTTTCCCTTTGAGTTTGGTCGGTTGCTTCATGTCCGTGACAAAGCAGGAGAGGAGACTTCACGTCCGTGACTTCAACACTAAGTCCAAGGCATTGGTGAACCCGGTGTGAAGTGCTTTGGAGATTCTTTTCTCGTCAATTCGGTGAAAAAAATGTCTTCGTCTACAGGTTCTTCTTCGGGGACTGTTTCTGTTCCTCGCTGCCCGGTTATCTTCGATGGTCTCAATTATCGAGACTGGGTTCTTCATATGCACATTCACATGCGTGGTCAACGGCTATGGGAGTTTCTTACCGGCGAGCTATCCTGTCCGCCTCGCCCTGTTCCCCCTGCCACGCTTGTTATTCCCAAGGAGGCCGATGATGATGCTTGTCAGAAGGCCTCTGATGATTATGCTGATGCTGTGGAGTCTTTTAAGACTCAATTTACTGCTCACAAGACATGAATTAATGAAGATGCTCGTGCCTCTGCTATTTTGGTTGCTAGCATGGAGGTGCATCTTACTGGAGACATTGTTGCTTTGTCTTCAGCACAGTTGATATGGGCGTACCTTCGCGATCGCTATGAGCCTACTGGTGACTTTCTTTACCTTGCTGTTGTGCGACAGGAGCAGTCGCTACAGCAGGGTGATTCTACTGTGGATGAGTTCTATGCACAACTGTCTTCTGGTTGGCGTTAGATTGATTCCTTGGGACCAGAGGTTTGCCGCACTTGCCAGTGTTGTCAGTGTCAGCACTCTCATTTGGAGCTTCACCGCATCTATGACTTCCTGATACGTCTTCGGGCTGAGTTTGAGCAGATTCGTGCCCAGCTGCTTGCTCGTCATCCTCGTGTGACTTTGTTAGAGGCCCTTGCGGCGATTCGTATCGAGGAGACTCGTCTTCATGGTGCGGGCCTGCTGGTGTCTCCCTCAGTTTTGGCGGTGCCTCGTTCTACTATTCCGTCAGTGGTGCCTACTCCAGTTTCGGCTACTGGGGGCGGAGGTCTTCACTGCACCTACCGTGACAAAAATGGTCATGTTGAATAGTTCTGCTACAAGAAGAAGAAGGACATTGCTCGTCGAGGTGGACGCCCTTCTAAGGGCACTGGAGGCTCAGGAGGTTCAGGCGTCTTCTCTCAGCGAACTCCACCTCAGCAGACTTCTGTTGGTTCTGACTTCACTCAGGAGATTCTTATGCTACTGTGTTGCATAGCTGCCTCTACACAGACATGTTCGGCTGGTTCTGCTACTCAGTCTTCTAGTGAGAGACTACCTTCCTCATCAGGCATCACACCATGGATTCTTGACTCTTGAGCTTCTTTTCATATGACATCTGATCCCACGAGTCTGCATTCCATTAGTCCTCTTGTTACTCCTACCACTATGCAGACCGCAGATGGTACTTCTCTTTTTGTTGCAGGACGAGGCAATATTTTGTCATCCTTTTTTCATGTTCCTACTGTTTCTTATGTTCCCAAACTGACCATGCAGCTTATATCCACTGGCCAGCTTACTGATCATGGTTATTGCATTATTCTTGATTCTGACTCTTGTTGTGTTCAGGATCGTCGCACGGGGGCTCTAGTTGGGACTGGCCCTCGTCGCCATGACTCTCAGCATCTTTCGGAGCTTGACTGGCTTCATCTACCTTCCGCTGCCTTTGCCAGTTTCCCTGTTTCCTCTACGGCTTCAGCATCCGTTGCTTCATCTACCGAGATTTTTGCTCAATGGCATCACCGTTTGGACCATCTTTGTGGTTCGCGTCTGTCTTCTTTAGTTCATCGTGATCTTTTAGGCTCTGTGTCTGGTGATGCCTCTTTACATTGTACGGGTTGTAAGCTTGGCAAACAGCTACAATTCTCCTACCATTCTAGTGAGTCTATATCACGACGTCCTTTTGATCTTGTTCATTCTGATGTTTGGGGTCTGGCTCCTTTTGTTTCAAAAGGGGGTCATCGATATTATATTTTTTTTATAGATGATTTCTCTCGCCACACTTGGATATATTTTATGTCCTCTCGTAGTGAGGTGTTATCCGTCTATAAGAATTTGCCACCATGATTCGAACTCAGTTTGATTTTCTCATTCGTGTTCTCCGTGCTGACTCAGCAGAGGAGTATCTTTCAGGAGCCCTTCGAGATTTTCTTGCTACATAGGGCACTCTTTCTTTGTTTTCCTGTCCTGGTACTCATGCTCAGAATAGTGTGGCTGAGCGCAAGCATCGTCATCTTCTTGAGACAGCTCGTGCTCTTATGCTTGCTTCCGCTGTTCCACCTCACTTTTGGGCTGAGGCTGTTTCCACTGCCACCTATTTGACCAACATCCAACCTTCTTCTGCTCTCAAGGGTGGCATTTCAGTTGAGCGTCCTTGTGGCATGCCTCCTGATTATTCTAGACTTTGCCTTTTTGGGTGTGTGTGCTATGTTCTTCTTGCACCTCGTAAACGTACCAAGCTGACTGCTTAGTCTGTTGAGTGTGTTTTTCTGGGATACAATGCTGAGCATAAGGGATATCGTTGTTGGGATCCTGTTGGCCGACGGATACGGATCTCACGAGATGTCACTTTTGATGAGTCTCGTCCCTTCTACCCTCGTTCTTCTTCCTCCCCTACATCCCTTGTTGAGCCACTGTCTTTTCTGACTTTCCCTGATACTCCTGTTGTCACTTTTCCTCATTCACAATCGGCGTCTCCTTTACCGCCGGTTTCTTCACCACTGTCCTCTCCTCCACAGGTCTCTTCAGACATTGTTCCTCCCTATCCCCTCCACTACACTCGTCGTCCGCCAGCTGCGGAATCTTTTGATGTGCCATCTTCTTCTTCTGATGAGCCATCTTCTTCGGTGTCTCCTCCTCATTATACTCTTCGCGATCGACAGTCTATCCGGCCTCCCGCACACTTTGGCTTTGTTGGTGCCGCTTTGGCCGAGCCGACTTCTTATCGTGATGCTGTTATTCATCAGGAATGACAGCATGCGATGGTGGAGGAGATTGCTGCCCTTGAGCGCACCGGCACGTGGGATCTTGTACCTCTTCCTTCACGTGTTCGTCCCATTACTTGCAAGTGGGTTTATAAGATTAAGGCTCGCTCTGTGGTTCTCTTGAGCGTTACAAGGCTCGTCTTGTGGCGCATGGTTTTCAGCAGGAGCATGATCGTGATTATAATGAGACTTTTGTACCTGTGGCTCACATGACCACTGTTCGCACTCTCCTTGTCGTGGCCTCTGTCCGTAAGTGGTCCATCTCTCAGCATGATGTCAAGAATGCTTTTCTTAATGGTGAGTTGCATGAGGTCTATATGCAGCCACCACCGGGGTATTATGTTCCAGAGGGCATGGTTTATCGGCTTCGTCACTCTCTTTATGGGCTCAAGCAAGCTCCTCGTGCTTGGTTTGAGCGTTTTTATTCTGTGATCACTGCAGCTGGTTTCTCTGCAAGTGCTCATGATCATGCGCTCTTTGTTCACACTTCTTCTTGAGGTCAGACTCTTCTCCTTTTATATGTTGATGACATGATCGTTACTGGAGATGATTATCAGTATATTGCCTTTTGTAAAGGCTCGTCTCAGTGAGCAGTTTCTCATGTCCGATCTAGGTCCTCTTCGATACTTTTTGGGATTGAGGTTTCTTCTACATCTGAGGGCTTCTTTATCTCCCAAGAGAAGTATATCCAGGATCTTCTTAATCATGCTTCTCTCACTGATGAGCATACAGCTGAGACTCCCATAGAACTTAATGTTCACCTTCGATCTACTGATGGTGAACCTCTTGAGGATCCTACTCGTTATCGCCATCTTATTGGGAGTCTCGTTTACCTTGGTGTCACTCGTTTTGACATTTCGTATCCAGTCCATATCTTGAGTCAGTTTGTTTATGCTCCCACTCAGATTCACTATAGTCATCTTCTTCGTGTTCTACGATATCTTCGTGGAACCATCTCTCGCCGTCTTTTCTTTCCACGCTCCAGCTCTTTACAGCTCCAGGCATACTCTGATGCTACATGGGCTAGTGATCACTCTGATCGTCGGTCTCTTTCTACTTACTATGTTTTTCTTGGTGGTTCTCTCATTGCTTGGAAGACTAAAAAGCAGACAGTAGTTTCTCGTTCGAGTGCTGAGGTTGAGTTGCGGGCTATGGCTCTTTTGACAGCAGATGTTACTTGGCTATGGTGGTTACTTGAGGATTTTGGTGTTTCTGTTTCTACACCGACTCCTCTTTTATCTGACAGTACAAGTGCGATCAGTATTGCTCGAGATCCAGTGAAGCATGAACTCACCAAGCATATTGGTGTTGATGCTTTTTATATGAGGTTACAGGTACAGGATCAGGTTGTGGCTCTTCAGTATGTGCCTTCAGAACTTCAGTTAGCCGATTTCTTCACGAAGACACAAACTAGAGCTTATCATAACTTTTTTTCCTCTCCAAACTTGAGGAGGGGTGTTAGAGATAGTCCTGTTATCCTTGTATAGGTACTTGGTTAGAGATAGAGTCCATGTTCCTCTCCCTCATGTACATGTATATATACTGGCCCATTGCCCTCAGGATGAATACAAGTGCTATTCATAACAGTAGACTTGCTTAAACATCAAAGATGTCAAGCCGCCGACTCATAACCGAACCAACAACTTACTTATCCCTAATGTACTGTTCCTAATCCGGCAACAATACGAACTGAACTCTGAAACTATTATCTAAAGCTGACAACAGTAAAGAACTGAAACAGCAAAACACTAGCTGAATTTGTGATAAGGTTAGAATCCTACACGTAAACCCGACGCCTCAGCAGCTAAGATTTCGTACTAGCGTCTTGCTCCGACATAATGATTCTCCGATGGAATTAGAGAAAACACAGTGGGGGCAGCACGCCAATATTTAACACCTGTATCTGATCTTAGCTGGTGCCGTTTGACAACCCGATGTGTGCTGCCTTGATGTCGATATCCGCAACGCGCGTAATCATCTTGGCGTCGCCATTGCCAGGGCGGCAAGAACCGGGACGAAATTTGGGGCAGTATATAAATGGATAAGAAATCGAACCAGTTCTTCCATAAGATGTCCAATCAAAGCAACGTATATACACTTAGGGTGCGTTTGGTTCATGGGATGAGGTTGAATGGGATGGGATGATCCTGTACCATTTGGTTCCATTATTTTGGGTGAATGAGATGGTTCAGCATCTAGAGGGAATATTCCTTAAATTTGTACCACTTGATCCAGGACGGGATGGTTTCATTCAAGCAACCAAACGCATGGATGGTTTTTTTCTTGAACCATCTCGTACATATACCACTTGGTACAGGCAACCAAACGCACCCTAGTGGCATGGCAGGTACGCTCGATAAAGCGCTGGTTAGTTGCTCAAGCTTCTTTCCTTTTTGTGTCCAGTCATACGAGGAAAAAGAGAAGACGTACGCTAGCTCCTCCGGTACTGGTGATGGAGTTGGAGCACCTGCGATTTTTGGTTGGCTGGCTACTCCTTCACAACTCCTTCGGGCAACGAAGCCATCTTTTCAAAATGAGAAATTTTACGGTGGATAACGTATGTAGTAAATAGTGGTAGTAGAAATCAAGGGTATTTTAGGTTTTTCCTATGCATTGATCAGAGGTATTTTAGATTTTTTTTTCTAATTTGTTCACAGTTTTGGCTTCAGCAAATTCCTGATGAGCTTCTTATCTATTCATCCGCCATTAATCAGGATCACATGACGTGTTTTACCGTAGATGACAAATAATATGATAGAGAATTTTTTACCTTTTACCCCTTTCTGAATTTTATTATCAATACTACAAGTGGTAGTATAACTAGATCTAAATTGATTTCAACCATTAGATTCAAAGAAATGGACGGCTTATATTGATTTTAATCCACCGTAAAAGAGCTCTTCAAAATATGGTCACAAAGTTGAAGCATGCTCAGGATTTGTTTTGCTCTTGTTAACCTTTGTCCATGAGTGCAGTCTCACTGTCATTTGCGCCTTTTTTTTATCATAACGAGATTCAGAGCTGCCGTTGCTCTCAGACATGGCCAGCAAAATGCGCTTGCTTTGTAACGCAACGCGGCAAAGCGACCGCGCTTGCTCATGTGCTCGCCGATCATTTCTCCTACTCCTAGAACAGGCAAAGTGACCCACGTACTTGTATAATCTTTAAAGCATATTTAGATGACTTGATAATACATATGCGATTTTGATTTTTGGAAAATAGATATTACCGAACTCCATTCGTGGTATTTTAATATGAGATGTGCTTCCATGCTTTTCTTTTTTAGTTTTAATATTACATATTATAGGAGAGAATTTAGTCACTCCATTTTCCAATACTTGTTACATGTGACCAAAACTATCTTTCTCAAATAATTGCATAGCAAAATAGTAAAATTAGCATAATATAATACTTTCTATTTATATCACCATCTCTTAATTTCATTCATGCAATGCTTGTTTTATTTTTCAATACTTCTTTTAATGCACATCACATTGTTTATACCAGTAGATCCGAGTGAACATCTGTCGATATATCATCCTCTTAATCCCCTTGTTCCGTAGAGGTCCCCACCAAATAAAGAGTCAAAATATTTTTTTTTAGAATTTAAAGCATATTCTATATTTTTTTAGCACCCGTAAAAACCTTATCATGGGTTTTTATTACATAATAGCTAATAATTTATATATACACAAATAAAAATCCTTACCTTATTTTTTTTTTTGAATTAGCATATTTCTAGAATGTTAATTCTGAATAAAATTTATATTTATATTTTTCACATAGTATAGAATTAGAAAAGCAACCCCTAATTTCCTTTTATTTTTATTCTACTGTTATTGTTTTTAATTTTGAATTTCAATTTTAGGTTAGAATTTATATACAAATCTAAGTACTAATTTTTATTCAAATTTGAGCTATGTGCATGTTTTAATTTACAGTTTGTATGACAATTAAATGGCTAATTTTCTTTTATTTTTTATTCCGAATGTATGCTAATTTTCATTGTTATTTTTTATTTAATTTTATATATCCATTTTTTGTTACAATTCGTATACAAATTCAATTGCTAATTTTTATCTTATTTTATTCCAAATTTCAGCTACATGCATGTTATACTTTGGAGTTTGTATGTACATTAAATGGATGATATCCTTTTTATTTATTTATTCCAAATTTATGTTATCTTTATTGTAATTGGTATGGGCTCTTTCTTTGTAATCTAAGCGTTAATTTTATTGTTATTTTTTATTTAATTTTGAACATTAGTTTTATGTTAGAATTCATATACAAATCCATATGCTAATTTTTTTCTCCGAATTTTAGCTATGTATGGGTTTTAATTTGGAGTTTGTATGAAAATCAAATGGATAAATTTTTTTATTTTTGTTTTGAATTTCTTTTATTTGTTATTTTTACTTGGCACGGACTATTTCTTTTAATCTAAACCGTTATAATCCAGGTCCACTAGATAGTCGATTAGATGTTTTTATTTAAATAATGACATCTAACAACTATTATAGTTGAACTTAGTAAGGATCCACCAGATTAAGGCTACATGCTTTTTTATGAGAATGTTTAGCCTTTTTTCTTTATTTTTCTTAGCAACTCTAAAAGATATGCCGTGAGCTTTTAATATATATAATAGATAGATTGATTCTCGTTAAAAAGCCCTATACATACCAAATATGTTTAGTCATCGCATCGCCAGATTAATTGTTCCCAGTCATGTTCATTTCGATAAAATGTCTCTCCTCCACATGTTCTCCTTCGCTAAATTAACCCATATCTTCACGGTTTGGCTGGCATCCTTTCACTCATTTGCCACATGTTGCATGCCACTTAAGCAATGCTGCCAATATATACTAATATTTTTTTTAATTTGGCCGGTGATGCCATCCCAGGTGAACTAATGATCACAAATTCAATCGTGCTTTGATTGGTTGAAGCTGTCATTTTGCTCAGTCGCCGACATGATGCCATCGTGCCGCAGAAAGCACGCATGGTGCAGGTGAAGCCACCGTTCTTGGCCACAAAATGTTGGCAAAACAGTGATACTAAGGTCATGTTTAGCAGAACTCTAGCTTTATTAGATTCATAAATCTGATGGAGTTAGGTATTTCTAGCTTTACCAGATCTTGAAGCTAGAGCCGTGGGTAAATTAGAGTGTTTAGATGGATCATCTTGTTTACATTTTAGAATAAAAATATAAACTTAATTCACTTTATTTTAGCCTACAAGTTTTCACTCTAAAGTGGAACTGAGATACGAAACTCTGCCAAACAAAACCTAATATAATACAACAAAGCTGACACCACCGTTGCTTGGGCGTTGGAGTCGCAGGATGGACAATAAAGATGGCCGTATACTATTACTCCCTCCAGTTTGGTAATAGATGTCGTTTTGGACATAGTGATGGTCAAACTTCTAAAACTTTGACTATTGATATATTTTTAAATATTTAAATTGGATATATGAAAATTATATGTGTAGACTTGTCTCGAGAAGTACTTTCATAATATTATAATTTTATTAGGTTTTATAAATATATTATAATAAAAATTAGCGGTCAAAGTTGTGTTTTGAAGACCGTGTCGATGTCCAAAACGACATCTATTATCAAACTGGAGGGAGTACTAGCTCGGTGGCCCCTGGGCACGAGTTGCCTGCGTACTGTATGAATTTTTAAATAAATAATACAATGTTTAAATAATTTTATAAAAATAATATACAAAAAAATAATTATAAAAATATACCCCTGTCATCAAATAAAATGGCAACAGAGATTCTGTCGTCAATTAGTTGTCTATTCTGTCGCTGATCTAGTCGTGGAATCATGCCAAGTTTTTTGTCGCCAATTGAAATAGTAATACATATACATTTTTGTAATTTTTTTAGCGTATTATTTTTATAAAATTATCTAAACAGTATTTTTTTTTAAAAAAAATCCTCCTCCTGACTCTCCCTAGCCATTAAAAGCAACGAGACTGTACTATCCTGCGAGAGGTAATATGCTATCTAGCGAGTTAGCATTAAGATATATTAAAAAAAATTAATATCGAGATACCAAGGGTTTAACATTAACTAACAAGAGGTGCTTCTATGTTCTTCCTTTTAAAAGTTGCATAACTATTAAAGCATGAATAAAGGGTAGATGGTGATTACTTACCCACTCGCTTGCTTTAAGATTTGTACAATTTATACTAGAAGAAAGAGCATAGAAGCATCTCTCCTAACTTAACGATATCTCGTGTCAGGTGATAAAAACTCAGTGCAAAACGTGCAAATTTTTTTTTGGCGGCTGATTAGCGGCGGCGGTGTCTGCCCTGTCCCGGGCTAGGAAAGGGTAGGGTAGGGATGACGGCGCTTCTCTCTTCTCTCGTCGGCCACGAGAATATCACAGGCAGGCTAAAGGCGGACGGGTCGGCGCCGGAAGCTGAAGGCGACCGCATCTGCATTTCCCAGCGCCGCCGCCGTCCCTTCGACGTCGCGTCTTGACCACAACCCAGCTGATATCACTACGCCCACACACGTATTCGCACACGCTAGAGAAAAACGTGATGCAGTATATCCTCAGCGCTCAAGGATATGTACAGTCGTATACACGGTAGCTATCTATAATATATCTCTATATATATCGTCTACAGACGGCACTAAAAATAACTTATACAATAGATCATTTACGTAGTTGTCTGTAATAATCTCTCATTTAATTGGTACACCAAATATAATGGTGTTTATAAGACTGTCTATTGAATAGTAAACATCAGATTTCTCTCTTCCATACATCACTTAAAATTCTACGTAGCATCTCTTATGGACAGCTAATTGTGAATTATTGTGCTTGTCCTAATAACTGTAGAAATTGTGGGTAACACCACAGAGTACAGGTCTCTTTTGTTTGGATGTATACGTTCTCGTACACGAAATTGGTACATTTAAACCTCGATGGAGGCCGATCACTGCAAACCCGTGCTGCAAAGCACAAGTTGCATGTATAGGTAGGCTAAACTTTTTTCACACGAAAAAGTTTGCTTCTTGAACATCGATTTGAAATGAAAAGTAGAAAATTGGCAATTTAATCCTTGATGAATGATAGCTACTCGGCTATCCTTTATGCTATGGTTTAAAATAACTAGAAGGATCAGCGCGGCACACGCCATGTCCGTCACCGCTTGGCTGAGGGAAAAATTCTTACGATTTTGTTTTTTATATGTTTTTGTAAAAAAAAAGATTTGAACGTAGATTTTAATTTAATTATTGGAATTTTAGAGGGGTATTTTAGAAATTGAATCCGGGACGGATTTTAATTTAATTACGTTAATTTCATAGGGCCTTTACGTTAAAAAGGTCTATTCGTAAAAGATAAGACCTTAATGTAATTTCGGGTATTTTTACGGTTTTTTTCGTAAAAAAACATGTTTAATTACGGGAATTTTAGAAGGGTATTTTATAAACCGGACCGAGGAAGGATTTTAATTTAATTACGAGATTGTTTTTTTTTGTTTTTATGAAGGATTTTAATTTAATTACGGGAATTTTAGAGGGCCTTTACATTAAAAAAAGGTCTTTTCATAAAAGATAGGACCTTTATGTAATTTTAGGTATTTTTAGGGATTTTTTTTTGTAAAAAACAGGCGCCATGCGGTGGTCTACGCACGCTCACCACGCATCGCGAATGTGGCGGCCCGGGTGAGCTCGCCACACGTCGCGCACAAAAAAAGTGCAGCGCGTGCGGGGGAGGGCGACTAGAACCCGCGCCCCGGGCGTGAAAGCAAGCGGTGTTGCTGCTGCGCCACGCGGCCCTTGTGGCTGATTGAAGAGGAGAATAAATCCATTTAAGCCAATGGATTGGGAGAGCTAATCTGAGCCATTCGAAGCTGCGATTAGATGATCGGGAAGCACATATTGACGTGGCTCACCAAAATCGTTGAAAACCTCTGAACTTTCACTACTACAGAAATGCTTATATTAGACGCACTATCACAGACGGTTTTCAAAAACCGTCTGTAATATATAATATCACAGACGATTCTATAAACCAACCGTCAGTGAAACTATCACAGACCGTTATTAATAAAACCCGTCTGTGATTAGATAAATATCGCAGACGGTTTTGTATTCAAACCGTCTGTAATATTATCACAAACGGTTCTATAAAAACACCGTCTGTGATATAAAGTAATATCACAGACGGTTTTACTATACAACCGTTTGTATAGTAAGCACAGACGGTTGTGTTTATAAACGTCTCTGATATTGCTTATATCACAGACGTTTTGTGTTTATAACCGTCTGTGTACTGCATTATAACATTTTGATGTTTTTATCGAACTACGTATTTTCATCGAAGGCCATAATTCGTTTATAGATAGGACGAAAAATGGTAATGACCATTTTATAACATAATGAAATTCGAAATTGCTAGTGATCGGACGTCAGTTTTTTTCGCAACATTTTCTTTGTACGTGTGAAACATTTGTCTTCGACAAACAGTAAAAAAATTGTTTCATACATTCAAAAAAAATCTTGCAATGCGTCCGAAAAAAAAACGAGAATCAGACGTCCGAGTGTAAGTTTCTCCCAATGAAATTTGATAACAACTGTAACAGCCATTTTATAACATAAAACATTTCATTACATTACTACATTATATATATATATTATTACTTATAAATTAAAATATTCATCGTCGTCCGGAGGAGGTGGCGAGCTGCCATCGTCGTCGTCATCGCTCCCCGGTGGGCTGCCATCGTCGTCGTCGTGGCGCCACGGTGGGCTACCGTCGTCGTCGTCGCTATCCGAGCCCCCGAGTGCCGACATGGTCGTCTTCCTCTGACTCTTCCTCGTCCTCCTCCCGCTCCTCCTCCTCCTCCTCCTCCTCCTCCTCCTCCTCCTCGTCCTCCTCCCGCTCCTCCTCCTCCTCTTCCCGCTTGCATTTCCCGCATAGCGGCGACACCGGGGGAGGTGATGGTGGAGCGGCGCCGGGGGAGCTTGCGGGAGGAGGTGATGGTGGAGGCGACGCCGGGGGAGGTGAAGGTGGAGGCGACGCCGGGGGAGGTGATGGTGGAGGCGACGCCGACGAAGGAGAGCTCGCGGGAGATTCCATTAGCAAGAATGTGTTTGATCGAATTCGATCAATCGTGGTGATGTAATAGGTGGCCGGAATTGAAGACGGCGAGAAACGAAGAGTTCTCATTCAAAGCGCATTTGGAAACGAAGAGGCGAAGACGGACTGTCGCTATCACAGACGATTCTATACACCAACCGATGGTTGACTATCACACACCATTCCTCGTCTGCCATCACGGACGGTTTTTGAAAATAACCGTCTGTGATATACCTATATATCACAGACGGTTTAGTTTACATAACCGTTTGTACAATATCACCGACGGTTGGTACACATCGCCGTCTGTAATCTTACTATATTACAGACGGTTATTACATAGAACCGTCTGTGATAAAGATTACACATCGCCGTCTGTAATCTTACTATATTACAGACGGTTATTACATAGAACCGTCGTGATAAAGCTTGCCTATATATAGGCCCGAGCGCAACCGATGTTGTGGTCACCTGTAGGGATAGAATGCTAAGACCGTTATATCACCGACGGTTTGGCAATACAACCGTCTGTAAGCCTATATAATAGGTGATTCTTGTGATGTAATTAAGGTTAGTAATGGATAATTGTATTATATATATTAATTCAGATCTAAGGTTAGTATTGGATATAAAATTGCCTTATATATATTAATTCAATATCTAGCTTGGTTATGTAAGAAATTTAAGATTGTTTATATCTAGCTTGTAGATCCATGTTTTGGTGGTGATAGTAATTGGACGTTATAATTGCAATATTATTTTGAAGCTCTAACTTGTTAAGGAAAGTGTACTTAATCAGTTGAAAAGAGAGTTCTAATTGGATCGAATATTACATATGTAGCATAGATGGATCGATGGATGTACGCTGGGGACCGCATTTGAGTGTGGAGTACATTAATGGCGTCTCCACTTTTAGAAGAGCTGCAGAGGAGGACATGTTTAATAAGGGAGTGCAGATATGCCTTGTCCATGCATCGATTGCGAGAATATGATAATGTTTGAAACTCGGTACAGATCGAAGCACACTTGATTATGCGAGGTTTCAAAAGGGATATACATGTTGGACGATCACGGCGAAGAGCATAATATTCAAGAAGCGGTGTGGTACTGTTAACATCTTCGACGAAGTCAACGATATGCCGGATGATCACATTGATTCTGCTTCCGACGAGGATATGTTGCATGATGACAATCTGGACCAGATGCTGCGCGACGCAGAAGGGAACCGTGATGAAAGGGAATATGAAAAATTCGTGGGTTTGATGGAGGACTCGAAGAAACCTTTGTTTGCTGGTTGCAAGGTGAAATACACAAGGTTGTCGTCTGTGCTTGAACTGCTAAAATTGAAGGCAAGCAATGGTTGGTCAGATAAGAGTTTCACAGCGCTGTTACGTCTATTGGCAGACATGCTTCCAGAGGGAAACGAGTTGCCGACAACAACCTACAAAGCCAAGAAGGTTCTTTGTCCCTTGGGAATGGAGGTAGAAAGAATACATGCATGTCCGAACGATTGTATCCTATACCGCAAAGAGTATGCAAACTTGCATGTATGTCCGGTGTGCAACGCATCCCGGTACAAGCGTAAGAGTCATTCAGATGAGGAGGTGAAGAAAGGAAGTCCTGCTAAGATGGCATGGTATCTGCCTCTAATTCCCCGATTGAAGCGTTTGTTTGCTAACCCAAAGGAGGCCAAAGCTAGCTGTGTTGGCATTCCGAGAAGCGTAAGAACGATGGAATGCTAAGACACCTGCTGACTCCACCGGTGGAGAAACATCGATAGGAGGTATGAAGAATTCATTGCAGAGATGAGGAATATAAGGTTTGGACTGAGTCTGAGATGGAATGAATCCTTTTCGGTAACATGAGCAGCCGGCATAGCACTTGGCCCGTGAATCTCTGTATCTACAACCTTCCTCCTTGGTTGTGTATGAAGCGAAAGTACATTTTATTGTCTGTGCTTATCCAAGGACCGAAACAACCTGGGAACGATATTGATGTGTACCTAGCTCCATTGGTGGAAGATCTAAAAACATTGTGGGTTCCTGGGGTACAGGTTTGGGATGCATACAAATGAGAGAACTTCACTTTACACTGCTTGTTGTTCTGCACCATAAATGATTACCCTGCACTTGCTAACCTGTCGGGCAGAGTACAAAAGGTGCCAAGGCTTGCACTCACTGCCTAGACGATACTGAGAGTGTGTGGCTGAATCACTCGCGTAAAACCGTGTACATGCGTCACCGTAGGTTCCTTGGGAGGAAACACCCATACCGCAAGATGAAGAGACTATTCGATGGGACGAACGAAAACGGTTCAACTCCAAGGCCTTTTAGCGGGAGAGATGTTCATGACTTTGTAAAGGATTTGGATGTTACGTATGGAAAGGGACGTAAAGCAAGGTAGACCTGTGAGAAGAGCTTGTGGAAGAAGAGATCAATCTTTTGGGACCTACCTTACTGGGAGCACCTAGAAGTTCGCCTTGCATCGATGTCATGCACGTGGAGAAGAATGTCTGTGATAGCCTGATTGGTCTCCTACTAAACATTAAGGGCAAAACAAAGGATGGTATCAACGCACGACTTGACTTAGTCGATATGGGCATAAGACCTGAGTTAGCACCAAAAGAGACCGTTAAAGGTGGTACGTATTGCGAACCAGCTTGTTACACTCTGTCAAAGGCCGAAAGAACTGAACTTTGCCAGTGCTTGCATGGTGTGAAAGTTCCGTCCGGCTACTCGTCCAACATGATGAGACTTGTTTCAATGCAAGATTTAAAATTAATTGGCATGAAGTCTCATGATTGTCATGTGTTGATGACACAAATGCTCCCTATTGCAATTAGAAGTATTTTGCCAATAAAGGTCCGAGAGACAATCATGAGGCTGTGTTATTTATTTAACACAATCGCTCAGAAGGTCATCGATCGAAGGACTAGATGGTCTGCAGGTGAGGTGGTGATGACTCTATGTAATCTTGAGATGTATTTCCTCCGTCATTTTTCGATATCATGGTCCATCTCATTGTTCACCTTGTAATAGAGATAAAGATGTGCGGGCCTGTGTTCCTACGTAGCATGTACCCGCTCGAGAGGTATATGGGAATTCTTAAGTCTTATGTACGAAATCGATCTCGTCCGGAGGGTAGCATTGTCGAAGGTTATGCAACCGAAGAGGTCGTCGAGTTCTGCGTCGATTACATGGCTCAGGCCCAACCAATAGGTGTGCCTCGATCTCGCCATGAGGGGAGGCTCCAGGGTATCGGGACCATCGGAAGGAAAGCAATCACACCTGATCCAGTTGCGTGTGCTCAAGCCCATTTCACGGTTCTACAACACATGACTGCAGTGTCCCCGTACATCGTCGAGCACAAGCAATGGCTAAGGCAAGAGAATCCATCACGACATGAGTCTTGGATCATAAGACAACATAACCTTCAGTTCAATAATTGGTTCAAAGAGCGACCCATCACTGGGAGCTCGTCATATGACACCCTGAAATGGTTGGCAAAAGGCCCAGCTTTTACAGTTGTCACGTGAAAAGGATACGACTTAAATGGATACACATTTTACACGATAGATCAGGATTTGAAGAGCACAAACCAGAACAGCGGGGTCCGCATAGATGCGTTCGAGCATTGGGTCAACGAGGAGCTCCTACTATGGGTTCATAGAGGAGATTTGGGAGCTTGACTATGTACTTTTCAAGATCCCACTATTTCGGTGTCGTTGGGTCCACCTCCAAAGACGTGAAGGTTGACAAGGGCATCACCACTGTGGACCTCAAACGTGTCGGATACAAAGATGAACCATTCGTGCTCGCAAACCAAGTTGTTCAAGTCTTCTATGTTACCGATCCGTCTGACAAGAAGCGCCACGTAGTTGTTCAGGGAAAAAGGAGGATTGTCGGAGTTGAGAATGTAGTAGATGAGGAAGAGTACAATCAATTTGATGATTTGCCTCCTATCGGAAATGCCAAAGATGGTCCAAGAGGAACAAATTGAGGAAGTCACCTACACACGCGTCGATCATTGTGAAGGGCTAATTTTCACTGTATAATTACAATGTTAATTTGTAAGCAGGAGCATGCATGTATGGATAATAAAGTAATATTTATGTACTTATGTTATTGCACACGTGGTTGTAGAGTAGTAGGCCATAGTAATCGTAGCCGTCGAATGGATAGTGGAACGGTGTGTACGGGCACCCTTGTGGCTGTGCATGGTGGTCTGTTAGCAACCAAGCTTCGTAAACTTGCAGACATCAGCAGGTAGGGTACGTTCGGTACATGTTGAGATAGCAGTTCGCTGAGCCACGGAGGTAGCCCATGGTGGCATCCGCCGCATAATAAAGTAATATTTTAAATTACGCACTTAGCACTGAGCTAGGTAAGGTCAAGATGAACGTCCAAGAGCGAACTACCTAAGTTGTATGCAGTGAGCTAGCTAAGGTCAAGATGAACGTCCAAGAGCGAACTACCTAAGTTGTATGCTTTGAAGCTCAATGCATGAGTATATATACTCCAGAGGAATGGTGGGCCGTATCACAGACGGTTCTAAACTATACATAGATTTATTTCTGCATGAGTTGAAGCTCAACTTGCATGAGTATATATACTTCAGAGGAATGGTGGGCCGTATCACAGACGGTTCTAAACTAGAACCGTCTGTGATATATAATAACACAGACGGTTCTATACCAGAACCGTCTGCAATATGGTAATCTTACAGACGGTTCTAAACTAGAACCGTCTGTGATATATAGTATTACAGACGGTTCTAGTTTAGAACCGTCTGTGATATTCAAACCCTATAAAACTTCTTCACTTGAAACGTTTTCTACCAGACTTCAAACGCACGCACACTTCAAACCCTAACGAGCGCCGCCGCCTCGAGCGCCGCCGCCTCCTCGAGCCCCGCCAGCCTCCTCGAGCCCCGGCCGCCGCCCGAGCATCTTGATGGAGACCGGCGCCGCCTCCCGAGCCCCGACGCCGCCTCCCGAGGCCCGCGCGGCTGCGCCTCCTCCTCCCCGACGGCTGCGCCTCCTCCACCCCGGCGACGTCTCCTCCTCCCCGGCGATGTCTGCTCCTCCCCCGGCGACGTCTGCTCCCCCCCACAAGGTAAATGACTAATGCTCCTCCCCCACAAGGTAAAAGACTAAATGAGAGAGAGAGAGAATAGTAAGTAATTGTTGGTAGCTCAGCTCCTGTATGTATATATGTATGTATTGTTTCGTGTGTTAATTATCGTCATGAATGAATGAATGAATGAATGGGCAAAACTTGCTCGAATTTTCTTGGCTCCATGCATGCCTCGTGCTCGTGACCGAGATGTAGCTAATTAAGGTTGCATACTTGCTCGAATTTTCTTGGCCATGAGTAATAGCTTGCACTCCGGCCAGCTAATTAACTTGTGCGAATCAATCAAGTGGCGAAAGGGAACCATAGGGCCGTTTGCAACTTGCGATATTGCGACCAATTAATCTTTTCGAGATTAATGGAAGTGATTAGAACCTGCTTCTAGCTTGCCCTCCCCAGGATGAAGAAGGGCATGCATTTCAGGAAATTAATTATCTTTGCCCCACTCACACGCACTTCTTGTTAGCAAACCGAGTAGATTAAAACAATGTTAGCACTACTACAGAAATGCTTATATTAGACGCAAAGGTGGAAAAAAGAAGAAGAGGAGGAAGAAGAATGTATGATGGATGCATCATACATTCTTTCGAGTAGTATGTTGCTCTTATATATTGTCATGGTTTGAAAAATTTGGCGATGCGCGTAGTAGCCTTTTAAGGCAATGCATTGTGGAAGGGAGGGATTGGACACAACTTGTGGGCTCGCGCTGTGCTGGAATCTCTTAGCTTAGGATAATCATCGGGTGGCCTCGCGCTGTGCTTAGCTTTCGCTTCTTTATTTTTATTTTTTTTGTGTTCAGTGGCTTTCCATCTATCCAGCCCCCTTTTGCTTCTTCCTTTCCCCCCCTTCTTTTAGATCATGGACGGCACTGGCCATGGTCAACTCTGCTGCATGTTCTTGTCTCTGCTCCCCCGGTATATTTGCTTCCTCGCAGAAATACGCTTAATTTGCACCAGTATGTTCTAGATCAAGTGAATAGTTAGGTTCATTTATTTTATTTTTCTTTTCATAGTTCCCTCTCTCTCTCTCTCTCTCCCCTTTGTTCTTTACATCGGGCCCATGGTCGTGGGCGTCGGGTGGCAAATTCGGCTGCGCTCCGGCGGTGACGGGTGGATGGAAACTGGCTGCGGGGATGAAGGGGACAACGGGGAACCCGAGGGCGGCAGTGGAGTAGCGGCGGCGACATTGTTGGATGTATTTGAATTTTGATTGGATATCGTCGGAATTTTGACCTGATCATGACACCAAAATGAGTTAAAGTAGCCTCTCTCTCTCTCTCTCTCTCTCTCTCTCTGCCATGTAATCATGACATGAGAATCTTAACATGCTGTTATAGAGTACCCTTAGTCATAAGAAACTGGATGTTTAGATGTAATAGGCTATGTAGAAACAAAAAGATTTAGATGAATCAGTGGACATTTCTTCTTTTCATGTGATGAACACATCCAAACAGTTCCCATCGAAATAATGATGGAATAACATTATTTCAATATTTTCTATCCACCTTAGGACCCACTGAAGGATCTGTTCAGCCGAGTCAAGTCAAACCAACTCGCGCTCCAAGAAAAGCAAACAAAAGGCCAACAGGCCGATATAGCATCACGGCGATCGATCCGAAAGATGGGTCCCCTACCGGATGTAAAAAGGTAGTGAATGCGTTACGAACAATGTGCGGGATAGTTGTTCGCGAACGGGTTCCCATCACAATTGTATCCTGGAAGTCACTGACTGACGAGGGCCGCAACGACCTGCTTACAAAAATCCTTTCCTCCTTCGATATCCCAGAAGAACTCGAGGCCCCAGTGTGACGGTATGCACTGCTAGTGGCAGGAAAGGCGTGGAAGACCTTTAAGAGCACACTTGTCAAGGAATACGTCAATAAGGACATGACTCCTACTCTAAATGCGGGTTCATTGCGAGGATTCATGGCGACGTTTTGTTCGAGATGAAGACGACAATCGATTCGTGCTTGAAAGCCGAAGCCCACAAGGCCCTGCAGTAAGGAACACCCACCCCATTGCACTCGGCACCGGCGCTACGCGGGAAGAGGATGCAATGGGACGAGGAGGACGAGGGGACTCGCGCCATTTGAATCGATTGTTGACGGTAGCGCCAGAGGCGGCTAAGAGCGAGGTCATGTGCCACACCATCGGCACCATATCCTTTACAAACCTCGCGACGAGGAAGTCCGCCAACGCTTGGTAAGATATCGAACCACCATTTTGGTACGTATTTAGTTCCTAACTTCATCGGTGAAATAACTTGTTGGGGTCTTGCGGTAGAGTTGAGTGCACAATCTTCCGGTGGATCTTTTGTCCCAAACAGGAGAGAGATGCACTCTCCACGGCATTGGGAAACAAGGAACACCCTGTCGTCGCACGCGAGGCAAAGGGGTTTTCGTTCCCTGGAAGACGGGCTTCGAAGACACCGACATGTACCGGAGTAAGAAGAGAGGTAGAGACGAGCGTGAGAAAAAGATCGTGAAGGATCTTGAGGACAGGCTGAGAGAAGAATTCAATGATAAGATAAGAAGCCTCGAGGAAAGGCTCAATGCTCAAAACGCAAATCTGTGGAAGACCTAGGGTTCAGCCCCACTACACGTAAGCGGTATGTCGTCGCCCACGACCAGGGTAAACACCCTACAGATTCCCTGTCTGTGACATCAAGGTATACTAAGTATGATCCCTTGAATGCTCCATAGATATATCTTTTTGGCACATTAGCTAATTGGGTACCGTTGTGTAGGAGCCCACGCGGTGCAATCTCCAGGTGAGAGTTGCCAATTGCTCCCTTCCTATACAGGCTGCTTGGGGCCTCGCGTATCCATCCATTGAAGGGGCGATGGTGCACGGTACCCTGCTAGCGCCGGGTTTCACGAAGGTCAATGTGGACGGCGTTCATGACATTTTCAAGATCATCACACTACAATTGCCTCCAAATGACGAGCTTCAGACACTGGGGGATGTCATCGGCACATTCATCCAGTGGCCCAGCAGCGACATATCTCTAGACATCCATCCTCCACCAGAAGTACCTCTACTTCCTCCGCCAGAAGTTGATCCAATTCCCCCCAAATCAGTTATCGTGCCCTCCCCACCCAAAAACATTGACAGTGAGTTTGATATTGACTTTGACTTTGATTGCTCTCTACTCCCCTCGTCTCCCCCGAAGATTTCCGTTCCAACAAAGAAAGGGAAGGGCAAATCGAAAAAGATAGCGAAGGCCTTGGAGTACTATCCGATGGCCCCGTTGGCCCGGGTATTCAAGCTAGGAGAGCCTTTATTAACGGAAGATCGCATCAAGACATTGACTTACTGCTGCAAAAGCCTGCATACATACTACATGAGAGAAGCTAACAAGCCAGAGAACGAACGTACAACAAGTATCATGGTCCGCTACAAGCCTAAGCATCTGTTCAACGAATCAGCGGGGGGCTACTTCGCGGTCGGCTTCCAGGACCTGTTCGATCTCTTCAACCTCGACGCCTCGCTCTTAAGATGCTGGACATTGTGAGTGTGTCTTCCCTGTAATACGGATAAATGTCATATATATATATATATATATATATTTTAAGTGACCCCTTTGCCTAACTTTTGTATATATAGATTCATGATACGCGAAGCGAGAACGAACAATACATCGGTGGGTTTCCTCGACCCACTCTTAGTCTCATGACCAACAATGAACCAAGATGCAAAAGCGGTAGAGGAATACGCACGACATGCCTTGGATGCTCGAGAAGATAAAAGCTTCATACTTTTACCCTTTAACCCAGGGTAAGTCTGCCCGACTTGGTATACTCTCATTTGTAATGTGCACACAATACTTTGGTGCTAATTGACCATGGCAACATACCTATGCAGGTTTCACCGGGTTCTAATTGTAATTCATCGGCCAAGAACCGGGTTATTTACGTTGATTCCTCACATACCGCAACCACGACTTGAACCCTATCGCGGTTAATCACCAGGTAACCACGTTGTTTAAGGAGCTTGTTGCTCCTGGAATAGTGAGGCTAACCTTTGAAATCACGTAGGGCGGTCAAAGCTTTGCGAGATCCTACATTCAAGGCGAGGATAAGGCGTTGCGGCCACGATTTCAAGTTTCCGGTATCCTCTATACAAGATAATCCTATTTCAAACTCCGTAGCCATGATTCTCGAACTAAGCAATTCTATTTTTCCAGTGCCACCAACAAGGACAGGGCAATAACCGATGTGGATTTTACGTTTGCCATAACATGCATCTCCTCGTCAATGCAACACAAATGAGTAAGGATAAAACTTCATTGCAAGACAAGGAACTGGCGTCCATTCGAGGAAAACTTTGTTTTTTCCTAGTCACTGAAGTCATTAGTAAAAAAGGCGAAGTTCTACGCGGTGCCTAGCGCAAGAGTTAGGTTTATCTCTGTATTGCCACTTGTCTTGTCATTAGTCAAAGCAATTCTAATTTTCCAGTTTATTTGCTGAAATGGATGTACGGATAGTGCTTGTGATGATCTGTGATCGCTGAAATGGATGTAATGTCTCTGTCTCTGATGAACTGTGAAATGGATGTAATGATGCTTGTAATGTCTCTGTGATCGATGAAATGGATGTAATAATGCTTACATGCTGATCTTGAGTTGATGGGCATGAAGGAGTCAACATATCTCATATCAAGAGCCATCTTCAGGTAATACATAGGATTTTCCAAGTATACATATGTCATACTATATCTTACCACTAGTGCGGACATATATCTTGCCGTATATCTGTGCTTTCTTTTTCAAATACATATCCCTAATAGGTCACTAGTGTGCAACCTTCTTCTTTTTTCTAAAAAATGAAGTCTATGCATTTCTTCTAGTGCCTAATCCTCGCTCTTGCACGATCAAATACAAATTTGAAATAGAGAAGGTTAAGAAAAGAAGAGAGGAAAGAGCAATTGAAAAAGCACACCATGAGGAGGAAATGGTATGTATATATCCCTGGTTATCATAAATCATATATTAGTTTCAAGTAATATTGCTTGTGGAACTAAAGGTCTAATTTATTCTAGTTGTGGTTATTTTCATTGTGTGGATACTATTTCATCCAACAATAACTTGTATATAGTAATGTGGCTGGAAGTGCATCATTTGATAACTTTATTTAACGCTTTCAGTAAAGGAAATCCTCAATCTTTGCACACATGAGACATTGTTGTCTCTGTACAAGGTGCCGACCTTTACTTCAGTTGATGATTTCCTTCAGAAAGTTGCCACACTCCGGGGGAAATTGAAAAAGGGTGGTATAGTGGATGTTGAAGCTGCTGCAAGAATTGTGCTTCATGACTGGAATGAGGGTAGGATATACTCTCTCCCATATCAACTTTGTTGATTCTTTATTTTTTTCCGAGTCACCTGATCGTCCTGTTGTTTTAGGTAAAATACCCTATTATACACTGCCACCTAAAAGGGATGCTGTGGAGGACGCAGACGCCATAATTATTTTGTCGGGAAAGAATTTAATATTGATGAAATTTACACAACTTAGTCTTAATTTGCTGAAATTGATGTAATGATAGTGCTATAATCAGCTTGGAACAATTGCTAAATGAATCCCAAATCTGTGATTGCTGAAATAATGCTTGTCTAATAACTGCAATGTAGCTTCTGTGTTATGTCTGCTTTGAGAGGTCATGGCTAGCATTTCCGAGGCTAGCCAATAAGCGAAAAAGATGTATGTATGAAAAACATATAATAGACCGTTCACAACTAAGTACCCTCAGTGAAATAAATAACACAGACGGTTAATAACAGTGGACCATCTGTTATAGTTTGTATAACACAGACCGTTCATATCACAAAACGATCGTGATATACACTAACACGAGCGGTTGGTATATGGAACCGTTAGTGATAGAATTTATATCACAGACGGTTCATATTACAAACCGTCAGTAGATTTAATATAGCACTGACGGTTGGTATATGGAACCGTTAGTGATAGGATTTATATCACAGACGGTTCATATTACAAACCGTCAGTAGATTTAATATAGCACTGACGGTTCTAAATAAGAACCGTCTGTAAAATTATTATCACAGACGGTTAATAAAACCGTCTGTGAAGTGGTTATATTATCACTGACCCATTGTTAGAGACGGTTCACAAAGCCGTCTCTGATGATATTTGTGAACCGTCTCTGATGGGCTTTTCTGTAGTAGTGTTTGTTATATGGACTATGTATTGTCACTAGTCATCGATCTAATTAAGGTTTGTTTGCTTGCCATTATTTCTCTAGATTGTATTATACAGGTGGATCTGAATAAAGGTGGGACAAGTTGTTGAGACGATGACAAAGTTGTTCGGATGGAACACTATAAAACACATGTGGTATCTTTCTTTTCTTTTTGAAAGTCAGGTATCCCTTTTTCATGTCATTCGTAACATTTTGGATTGTTTTCCTGTTAGATGCCTTCTTATTCACGAAAACCAGGAGAGGGATCCTTGGCATGACCTGTCCGATCAAGCAATCGAACGGTCCAGATCATCCAAAAACTTTTACTACAGTGTTTGCTGCAGTAACTGCTGCAATACTTTTTGCTACAGTACTTCGGTGTCGACCTGAGCCGTTGCTTTTCGATCCAACGACTGCCACGCAACTGCTTAAGTTGCAGTTATAATAGCAACGTTGCACTGCATGACATGAGCCATGAGAAGTATGTACATGTAGAACAGGAAGCATTTGTGACATGCAAAAGTTAATTTGCTTCTAAAAGAAGATGTGAAGCAGAAAGTAGAAGATGCCAAAAATATGCCCCGGATGGATAAGACCTAGGGGCTGCTTGCTTCTGTAGCAGTGGTTCAAACCTCAAAATTAAAATTTGGTGGCTAGTAACTATGTAAGATTGTTTAGTTTAATGTGTCAGGACATGCATATGCTACATGTGATTGTTTCTAGTTGGTTGGTTAATGTGTGGTAACTTCAAGATAGCGGCGCTGAAATTACCATATATATTTTTTACATTCAGAGATATGTTTTTCAATTTAGTAGATCATAAAATAAAACCAGTTTAAGAAATAAATAATAACCTCCCCGCAGGAGGCTTCTTTTTGTCGAGAGATTTCTCTTGAAATTTTAATATACTTAACTTCTCTACCTCCATTTCTCAATTCACATAAGGGCACTTACCAATTACCATGCATCAAGTGAAGGTACCGATGGCGATGGGATTAGCTTTTACCTGCCAAGCTTGGTTGTGACATTGGTGGGTTGGTGAGATGTACGTGGCGACTACGAGTCGAGGTGCGGATCTAGCAAGCAATTAGTGGGGTCAAATGACCCCAATGACTTTAACAAAATCACATGTAAATTTAATTGTATTCTATTAGCATATAAGCATATATAGGCTATAAGTTATTATAATGACCCCAGCGACCCCAATAATCTATTTTTCTGGATCCACCCCGTGACTGGGTTGGGCTCATACTAACTGTGACAGTTGCCCTTTCTTAGGATTATTTCCGCGGCTATGAAGTTACCAGCGACGGAACTAGAAATATTTTAATTAGGTGTAAATGTTATATACACGGTTTCATAATCTTGCATAATAATTTTATAACATCATGAATCCAACGTATAAATTCAAAATTTTCCAAAAATATAGTAAAAATAATTCAAATAAGATCTACTGATTCCGCCCATGGACATAACTGTGTGCTCATGGTATCGACGGTTGTTGGAGTCGTGTCGAGGTCATGACGAATACTACGAGCTCGAGGTCATCGTTCAACCGAAATCGATGGCTTACGGCCGGCGACCACATTCTTTTTTTTTTTTTTTGAGCTTTGGTATCTACATGTTACTGTATGAGAAATTTTACGTGGATAACATGGGTAGTATTTAGTGGTAGTAAAATTAGATATGGCCGTTCAATTTTGAGGAGTATTTTAGACTTCTGTTCATATGCCCTCTCGTCGGCGGACCGACGCTGCTCGTGGGCCATCAACAGCGCTCAATGGAATAAAATAAATGAATAATTACAATACCACCCCTCGTATGATGCCTACTACCACTACTACTACTACCGGTGGAAGTAAAACTAAAACTATACTAATCTGATCCGTTAGATTAAATAGAACGAACGGCCATTATTTAATATTGTCCGCCGTAAAAGAGCTCTACTGTATACCATGTTGGTGTGCCAGCGTGTCGATAAGCAGTACGTACGTTGCATGCATACCAAACCAGAATTTGGCGCAGTTCTAAATGAATAGTAGTTTGCACGTTTATCATGCCGATTCTTGGCGCAATAGCAAGCTTCGCTGCGCAGCAAGTTGCACGTGCGATGCGCCAAAAGTTTGACGTATTTTAGCGATCAAGTCTGAATATGTTCTTTTTGCATCGCTTGGTCCGGCTATCTTGAAATTAGCGACGGCATAGGTGGGAAACAGGACGACTGTACCATGTTGGTGTAGCAGTGCCTGAATAGGTAGTACTCCTTTCCACGGTCGGCCGACCTGGAAAAATTTATGCGGAGGCACATATTTCACGTGTATAACTTTACAGTCTTGTATAGTGATTTGGTAGCATCGTAGTTAAATCCAACACATATATTCAAAAAAATTTAAAAGCGCAACACAAATAGTTCTAAGGTTTTAAAAATCCCAAACCATCAAAACCGGAACCAATTCGATCAACGCGTTTGGTCTATTGAAGATGTGATCTTGTAGCATTTTTCAAATTTTTTGGAGGTGGCGAGGCATACCCGTCACCCCCTAGATCCGCCCCTGCTCCATTGCTTTAGAGATATAACTCGCAAGATGTATTCGGACTTTGTACAGGAATTAAGATTGAGGTGAAATTGAGAAAAGTACGATAGAAAACGAGTTAGATACTCACTTAATTATCTTGGAAGATGAGAGAAAATATTTTGTGTGAGTGATAATGAATAAACACGTATGGTTGTGAGAGAATAAATAAGGGTATAAAAAGCAAAAACTTGTTAATTAAATCAACATACAAATCTTACATGTCTAAATTAACAAGATCGTTCAAATTATAGGTCTTATATTTCCAATAGATGAAGTATATTGTACGTGTATGGAACCAAAATTTGGCGCATTACCAAGTTTCACTGATCAGTAGCAAGTTGGGGGCCGCCATACATCAAAAACTGACATATTAGCGAGTAAGTCTAAATAGGTATTTTTACAACTCTTGGCCAGGCTATCTTGAATGCAACATATAGGATACATAACAACTATAAAACTACATGAGAGAATAGCATTCCACACACATGTATAATCGTATGCAGATGATAAAACTTAACACATCCATAGAGTAATGAAATCTTTTTTATATTTAACTAATGTAATACACCACAATATTTCCTTTCTAAATTAATGAAATCCTCTAAAAACTTAGTGAGTACATCTCGGTGTTTTTTGTTAGAATTAATATGAGCGCTTTATTTAACCTTTAGTAATTTCTTAGCATGCAGGAACAAACAAATTAAAGGGAAAAAGGTGATCCTTCAAAACTGAATACTCAGCATATATGGACCCAGATATGATACACCATACACTATGACGGGGATATGAGTTGTTTACATCCAAAAGTTACATGTAGGGCAAATTTTGTTTAAGCTTATTTAGGCTTTTAGTGCACCAGTCCACACTACAGGATGACACGTCCTTGAAAGCTGTACTACCGCTTGGAATAAGGGTATTCCAAGCAGTACTACCGCTTGGAATACCCTTATCTACTGCTTCCTGTTTGGCTGCTTCGAAAAGTATTCCAAGCGGTATATACATTTAAAACGGTCCTACCGCTTGGAAAACCATTTTTAAAAGCAGGCCTACCGCTTGGAAAACAGTTTATAAAAGCAGCACTACCGCTTGTAAAACCTTTTCTAAAAGCAGTTGTACCGCTTGTAAAACCGTTTTTCAAAGCAGTATTACTGCTTGGGGTATTAAAATTTTAAAAGCGGTACAACAGCTTTAACAAAAATTCCAAGCTGTACAGGTGCTTGCATTTAGCATTTCAAAAAGAATTACTAAATAATAGAAATACCGCTTGGAAAAATAATTGCACCAGTTTAATATATATCCACTTAATAAATGTTCCCCAAAATTAAAATAATATCAAGTACCCATGACATACAATCAAAGCACCATAACATATAATTCCTCGATAAAGCAACGTACCAAAGTTTCATTATCATAAATCATCCACAGGTACAACATGTGAACATCATCAAAATATATAAAAGGCAGAAGTACAAAGTTTACTCCCCTCGCATGCATGTCACATACATGGACATATACCAAAATATACCCTTCCCACAGACATGGACATATCTATTCGCATGTCCTATATATTTACACCAAAAGAATACCTATTAACTAAACCACTCAACAATCACCAAAAGTATACCCATTAACTAAACCACCAACAGTTCTGTTCCAATCTTTAACTGTCTCTCCTCCCCCCTTTCACCTGTAAAAGAAAAGAAGCATTTTCTTCTTAGAATGTGAGAGATGACATCAAAGCAATTGTATATAGAGATGGCATCAAAGCAATTGAACAATGCATTTCTATTACAAATAAAGACAGTTCGCTGACATATTACAAATAAAGACACTTCTATTATATAGAGATGGATATTTAATGATGAAACCATGTTGAGAAATGATGTATTGTATCTATTGTATTAATTGATGTTTTTTAGTGACATGACTCCATTTAAAACGAGTTGGAGAAACTCTCCATTGTGACTGCCCTTAGATCATTGTTAGAGGTGGATAACGAGCCAGTTGAACTGTTTTTCGAGCTTTCTTCGACACTGATTTATTCTTATTTATTATAGTCTCCTGTATTGTTTGAGACCCAACTTCGAACCGAGCTTAACGAGCCGAGCCTAACGAGCCGAGCCGAAGTTGACTTTGGTTCCAAATCAACTAATTTTTATTTTAAAAGAAAAATAAATGTAATCAGAGCAATTTTGAAACGAGCCACCGAGCCAGCTCAATGAGCTTTTTTTCCAGCCCTAATCATTGTTTGCATGCAAAGCACCTCGATAGAAAAATATTTGAGACAACCAACCAAAGCATATATGCATTAATGCATGGAAACGTCGCCGCTTATAAGAGCTAGCTTGTCACCTGGTGATCTTTCGATGCCAAACATTTCGCGCCCATGCATGGGCATCTATCTCATTGCGTGTGCTTGTGTGCCGTTCAAGAAATGACTGGACTGCACTCGGTCAGAAAGCTCAAACGTACACTACAAAACCAAGGCCTATTGGCTTCCGAAAAGTATACCTATGTATTGTCTTTTAATATAAGTTATATAAATCTTGAAGTAAATAAAAAATCACTATCTATTATTCATTGATTCATTCATGCTTTAACAATTATGAAACTTTTAAAAAGTGATGTACAAGTGGATCACTGCTACAACAAAACTTTCTCTTAACATTTAGTGTATATTGATATCCTAGATATCTAGCATTGCAAATGTATGACAATCTGAAACAATGTCTGAAAATTAACACATCTCTGAAAACGTATACGCTCTAAACATATTACAATCCCCCTTTTTCGTCAGAGCATTATACAGAGACACGCACCCCATTTCAGTTTTTCATTGGATTCGAACAAAGCAATTTGTGGCATACAAACATCAATTTTTGGCATCAACATGAAGCACTAGACAAATTTTGCTAGTTATTGCACAAATCAAAGAACCAGCAGCGTTGCTACCACATCATTCAACTCCCTCAACTGGCACACACGTACAAGACCAACTACAAGATGTCAAGACATCGTTCTTTCACCCAAAGATCCCATGTCAAGGAGGCAGCTATCCCCTCTACACATTCCAAAGCCAAAGACTGTACCTTCTATGCATTTTGCTCAGATCTACACATTCCAATTCAAAGACTGTACCTTCTATGCATTTTGCTTAGATCTACACATTCCAAGCCAAAGAGGAGGAGGGAAATGGGACAGGAGGAGCAGCAAAGACTAAGCAGAACAAGATATCTAAACATATCATCCTATCACTTAAAGACTAAGCAGAACAAGATATCTTACTGATTGATGACTAAGGAAACATGATGTCATCAAACTTAACGGTTAAGTATTCTAGAATAGTGGAAGTATAAGTAGCAAAACTAGAGTTTGAATCCAATAACCTGATTTCTTCCCCCATTAGTTGAATTGCCTCCAAGGAGTTGATTTCTTCCTACATTAGTTGAAGTGCCTCCAAGGACTTGATTTCTTCCTCCATTAGTTGAAGTGCCTCCATGAGCAACATCATCTTCCATCTACAAAAATCCATTTATTTTTTCATCATCCCACAAACTTAGCTAAGGAAATGAATGTATACAATATGGTTTACCCTTTTATATGG
Source organism: Rhipidocladum racemiflorum (assembly GCA_036346355.1). Classification (NCBI taxonomy): domain Eukaryota; kingdom Viridiplantae; phylum Streptophyta; class Magnoliopsida; order Poales; family Poaceae; genus Rhipidocladum; species Rhipidocladum racemiflorum. The sequence continues at coordinate 4,247,980 of CM070590.1, read as the reverse complement.
CCATGCAATGGTGCGTCCTTGTGCATCACCTATTTTTGTGAGATCATCATATGGTCTTGGTAATACAGCACCCTTTTTCAACACGTAGGTCACAACAACCTCACAATACTCTAGCCCAAGAGGAGTACCACCAACGATAGCAGTTCGACATGTTCTTTCAATGGTAGCTTTAGCTACCGGAACATTCTGTCCTACAACCGAGTACAAAATGACATGCCTTCTCACCTAAAAGTTTAATTTGAGTTACAAATTAATAATGTAGAAGCATGTAATTTGGTCAAAATTAACGTGAAGTGAATGAATACCCCATGGTTAGTATTTGGTACATCTTGCTGCGAAACAGACTTCGTTCTGTTTATCTATACACAAACATAACAAACATTTATATGAAGACAAGGGATTGATTATTGTGTAGCTATAAAAGATGAAGATATACCAATCTATTTGGAAATCTGTTTTCATTAGCAATTGATATAGCAACACTATCATCACTTGGACTTCTCATATGCTGCCAATGTTAACACACATATAGATCGTTATAAACTACAATAATGATTACATACATAAATACATAATACTGAATTGCATAATAAGATTGACCTCGACAGGAGAGTTAGATGCACGGTGGTTGTACATGTCAACATTATTCAGCTCCACATTATTTGTATGACTTCTCATATACTGCAATTAATTAACGAACATATTTGTATGACTTCTCATATACTGCAATTAATTACAGATCACTATGAACTGCAAAATGATTACAATAGCAATAAAATTGACCTGGACATGGACAGGAGAGTTAGATGCACGCTGGTTGTTAAGCTCAGCATTGTTCAGTTCAACATTATTTGTATGACTTCTCATGCACTGCAATTATTAACACACATATAGATCATTATGAACTGCAGTAATGATTAGCGATATAAATATATCATACTGAATTGCACAAAAAAGTTTGACCTCTATAGGAGAGTTAGATGCACGATTGTTGTCCGGTTCAACATTATCTACATGTTGAGATAGATCGACAGACTTCTTTATCTTTTCCATTTCTTGTAGCACGCCTGCTAATTGTTCTTCATGCTTATCCAAACGCTCCCTCAAAAGTGCACTCTCTTTTTCAGCTCTTAGCTTTGCACACACAGCTAACTGAAGTTTTATGGAAGTACACTTGCGTATCCCTGCCATACCCAAGTCTTGAGGTGTTGGGCCCATACCGACAGCACGAATGCGTGCTCCTTTTTCTTTGCCAAATAGTTTGCTAAACAAATCTCCTTCTTGAATGGTTTTTGTAGCTAACTCTGGTTCGGAGGCACAAGTCTCATGTATTTGATTCTAAAAATAAACGCAACATGCAACTCTACTAAGAATAAATCATATCCAAATGCAACACCAAACAATGGCAGCAATTTCACTTACAATCATGCCTTCAGCTTGCCTTTGCGCATTTCCATCTTTACGAGTATGTGCTTTAATAAATACTTCATGTCTAGCTGGCATGTATCCATGCTCTTTGAACTACAAAAACAATAAAGCAACATTCATTAGGAGTCAAAAGAATGTTTATTTTCAAAGATTTTGATATGTACCCATTCATCTGCAACTCGAGCAATGCTTTTACTTCCCGTGGTGTGAGTCATAGTCATCTTTGAGGAGTTTGCTTTCCCCATTTCACTCAGGGCCTATGGTTTGTCAGAATAATTGAACATGCAAGACGTATCAAATCAACTCAAGCCAAAATAATTAAGGAGACATTTATACCTCGCTTTCGGGTGTTCTCCAATGACGTACAAGCCAAATCCAATCAGCTTTAGGAACTCTCTTGTCAATAGCAATTTCAAAAAGTTCCTTATTAGGTAATTCTTGATTTGGAGTGAAATATGTTTTCTTTATGTCACATTTGAAGTTTCTCCATCGCATCGCAGCTTGTTTCATCACCCATTCTTGAAGTTCAGGAGCCACATGGAAAAATAACTGCAGAAAATTATCTCATGGTTTACACAAGGGAGGCTTCAGTAGTTTAAAACACAAAAAGCAAACTATTTCTACACCCTACAGGACATACGCCAAAATGAAACATAGTTGGAGCAATTGATGAATTAGACAATCACATGTGGAGATGTGTAATACTGCACATGGAAATGAAATTCAAAACTTAAAAGTACAAACATGATGCTAACACAACTACACGTCTCCACAATATTCATGTAGCATATCACACAAGTGCACTGAATAGACATTCTCCAAATCCCTCTATAACAGTCATCTAGAGGTCACAATTAACCAAACTATGCAATAAAAAAGGTAAGAATTTATGCAGGAATCAAGCATGTTCCCTCTATAATAGTCTAAATTATCAGTCACTCAAGCTATGCATCAATTCTTAAATCAAGACCAAATTAAAACAGACAAATGAATCAAAATCTTCTCTCATAAATAAACAAACAGATGCTTATTGTAAGCAATCTTTCAGGAACTAACAACCAACTCAATTTCTATCTAGCTGCTATTCATCCAGGTGAAAACATATTATATTGTAAGGCAACAATTAAAAGGATAAGTAACTGCAGATGATAGAGGTATTATATTTCATATGGTACATTAACCTGCACAATCTCCCAAAGATCAGCTTTCTTTTTGGGGTCAACTTCAAACCAATTTGGAGAGGATAGAGGTATCCACGACCTCACAATAGTTGATATAAAATTGGCTAGTGGTGTAGCTTTGTCTCCGATCGGTTGATTCTTATCATTGCATTGAACACGAATTTTTGGATCATTATCCTTCCTCATCCAAATGTCATGTTTCACAGTGTGGCCTCGACCCTTCCTTTTCTTTGTTGGCTCTATAACCAATATGTTTCATGTTAACAAAAGTACTAAATTTGCACAATGCTACAAACATTAATATTGTTTCTTGTAAATTACCTGCATGTAGTGTTTCATCTTCATCATCTTGGTTTTGTTCATTAGCAACATAATCAGAGTCTAGATTTAAATTGTCTTGCTCATCATTATTGATTTGCCCTTCATCATTAATTCTTCCATTGCTTTTCAAATTCCGTTTCCGTAGCTGAGGAGGGTCTTCACGACCTTGTGGGATGGATCTATGCCTACCATTAGTAGCAGATATGATAGTCTACATTGAACCAAATGCAATCAGTTACACACATTAGCTTAGGTTAGAAAAATGTAGACTACCACAACAAATGCAGATCATATGGTACTAACCTTTTTTATACCTAGTGCATCCTTAATGTTAGTAGGTACTCGAATCCCAGCTGCATGTAATGCCTCACTGTTCCTTGCAATTCTTGTTCTTCTTTCCTCCTCATACTCATTGAAGGGAGAATAATCATTTCCTCCTTCTTCGTCTTCCATCCTTTTTTCTGCATTATTAGCACATATATATGAGCATGTAGAAGTGATGTCATGATCAACATAGGGCATAAGGTGAACAAAGCCAAACAAGTAAAATATCTTACTTCCTAGGACTTAATGCACCAACAATTATGCCATCTATATCTTGCCTTTCACAGTTAATTCTATCTTCAGAGACACATAATTGTCTATCCACATCAATGTTCAAATCAGGGATTTCATGAGTAATATCAACTTCAACTTCTTCAATTTCTTCCAGTGCTGACATATCGTACATGTCTCTCGGTCTTGATTGAAGGACGGCATGCCAATTTTTATCAAGAGGATCTTGAACATAATAGACTTGAGTTGCTTGCGATGCTAAAATGTATGGTTCATCAGATAGCTCCTTTCCGGTGTTGAATAAATAGTTAAAGTTCACCGTGGTAATGCCAAATTCATCGGTTTTTACATACTTATCCTTTTGACGAACATCAACCCAATCACATTTAAACAAAATGATGCTACCCTTCCTATGATAATCTAACTCAAGTATCTCTGTTATCACACCATAGTAAGTAACATCTCTTATTTCTGGATCTTCATCCCTAGAACTAGAAAAACTATTAGTTTTTGCTACAATAGCCACTCCACTATTCTGTACAGGTCTACCCTCATCATAACTTTTTGTGTGGAAACTATAACCATTCATTGCATAGCTACTATACTTTGTTGCAACCATAAAAGGCTCACTAGCCAACACACGAATATCCTCCGGTATGTCTTCATCTTGTGCTAATAATACATTCACCTAACAACATTAGTAGCTTGGTTATTCATAAATTTAATGACATAAATACGATGTGTATTGAAATGTCATATGCTGGCTTACATGCAACCTAAACCACTCATGGAATGTTGCGTGGTGTATACGCTCTCTCTCATGTTTTCTATGATGACCAATTGAAGAAAGATACTCCAAATGCTTCCTGCATTCATAATCTAGGTAAGATGATACTCATATGTGGTTTAAATAAAACTAAGGATTCTTTCAAATAAGTTCGAGTACATACGACACATATGGATCAATGTGCTCATAATTAGTCAAGACATATCTATGAGCTTGAATCCAACTTTTGTGGTCAAGTGTAACTGTGCACTTTCCAACCAATCCACGACCGGTGCTAAAATAGGATCCATTCTTTATGTTTGAGCCATGGCCATCATCATTTCTATGTTGACGATTAAATCTGGTCTCACATCCATGCAAGTAGCGAGAGCAAAATGTCATACTCTCATCAAAAACATAATTTTCAGCAATTGAACCTTCTGGATGACTTCTTGTTCGGACATATCCCTTTAACCTTAACCAAAATCTATACAACATTTTAAAAAAATTAGTTTCATACTAGTATTAGCATAGTAACAAATATTAGAATCATTAACACACCAATTAGATAAAAATACCTTTCAATAGGATACATGTTGCGGTATTGGACAGATCCAGCAATTTTTACTTCGGATGGTAGATGCACCATAAGATGCACCATCACATCAAAAAAAGACGGTGGAAAGATCTTCTCAAGAACACATAATGTCTCCGCAATTTCAGATTCTAGGTACTCCATATCACTCACCCGAATCACAGGATGATATATTTTCTTGAAAAAATTGCTAACACGAATAAGTGCTGCACTTACATGATCAGGTAAGATTTTTCTAACAGCCAATGGGAGCAAGTGTTCCAATAAGACATGGCAATCATGAGTTTTTAGGCCGACCAATTTCCTCTCTTCAACATTCACACAATTTCTGAAATCAGCAGCATATCCGTCCGGAAATTTAACACCTTTCAACATATCAAAAACTATTTTCTTTTCTGTTAAGTTCATTGTGTAACATGCAGGAGGCAAATAAAATTCATCACCAACCGGAACAGGGTGAAGTTCCTTCTTAAAACCAAGTGCTTCCAAATCCAATCGAGAATTCAAGTTGTCCTTAGATTTTTTGTCAATATCAAACACTGTGTTTACTATATTGTCACACACATTTTTTTCGATATGCATTACATCAAGATTATGCCGCTGCATAACATCTTTCCAATATGGCAGTTCTAACCAAATAGGTTTTCTATTCCAAATAGTTTTTGGTTCTCCATCCTTACGCTTGCGTTTTTGTGGCTTCTTTTTTCCCTTTGGATCTTTGCCAAAACTATTGACAATGCCTTTTGTTTGTTCGAGAACATCATGTCCAGAAAGTGGAAAGGGTGCTTCCCTAAATTCTAGGGTGTCATCAAAAGAGTTGGCATCACATCTAAACTCGTGATCAGCATGCAAGAATCGACGATGCCCCATGAAGCAATGTTTTCTCCCTTTCTTTAGAAAAAACGAACTTGTCTCTGCATGGCAACAAACACACCCAACCTCCCGAAGTAACTTGTCGGATACATATCCAAGACCAGGATAATCGGTAATTGTTGACAACAACGGCTCGTAGTTGAAACCATTCACTAGTTGCTGCATCATAAGTTCTATAACCTTCCTTCCAAAGAACTAATAGATCATGGATTAAAGGCTGAAAGTACACATCCATGTCCTTTCCAACACATTTACGACCAGGGATAAGCAACGACAAAATAAAATTTGGTTGCTTCATGCACATCCATGGTGGTAGGTTGTATGGAATTAAGAGAACAGGCCATGTGCTATATGCTGAACTTAAATTTCTAAAAGGATTCATACCATCAGTAGCTAGAGCAAGCCTAACATTGCGACAATCAGAACTAAACTCTGGGTACTTATTGTCAAAATCCTTCCATAGAGTTGAATCTGCTGGATGACGCATTAGTCCATCCTTTGGAAGGCCTTCCTTATGGTACCTCATATCACTTGCCAATTTTCTAGACATATAGTACCTTTGAAGTCTTTTCTTTAATGGAAAATATCGAAGAACTTTATGGGGAACCCTGTGCACTCTCTTTCCATCCGGACTCTTCTTTTCTAACTTCCATCTAGAAGTACCACATTTTGGGCAAGCATCTTTTTTAGCATGATCCTTCCAAAAAGTGCACAATCATATTTGCATGCATGTATATTTTCATAACCTAATCCAAGGTAGCTCACCATCTTCTTAGCTTCATTAAAATTTTTTGGTAGTGAAGTGTCTACTGGAAAGGCCTCATCAAGTAATTTTAAAAGAGTATCAAAACTATTATTTGTCCACCCCCCAAAGAACTTAGTGTGAAGAAGTCTCACTACAAACTGCAACTTGGTGAATTTGCACCCATGATACAGTGGTTGGCTAGCATCATTTGCTAAGTTATAAAAAAGCCTCAACATCTTCATTCGGACCCCCTAAATCACTATCACCGTCACTACCATTTTGGAAACCATATCCTATGTCATCAAGCATTTCTGTCATCTCATCATCTATCTCTTGCTCCATTCCTAAATAAGTTTCAGCTTCACATGTGGGTTCTCTTTGTTGTTCATGCGTTACAGTTTTCTCTCCATGAAAAATCCATGTGGTGTATCCTTCTAAGAATCCTTCGCATATCAAGTGTTCATGGACAACCGTTGTTATATACCAAGTGCTATTCACACACTTTTTGCATGGGCATCGAATTTGATTTCCTTTTGCTGAATTTGTAAAAGCAAACTCTAAGAAACTTTTGACGCCATCCAGATACTTCTTTGAGTGCCTACAATTGTCATTAATTATATTATATGCATACTTAGTTAACAAGATGTGTATATACTTAATTTAATTATAAGTTGTTTAACTTGTACCTAGGCTCACTCATCCAATCCTTATTCATGCTCATGATGATTGTCCAATGCAAAATGAATAGGCAGATTGAACTACAATCTGTATCAAACCCAAAGTAGCAGCTCAATTGACAGATATAGGCAATAAAACTTGTAGGCAAATAAGAGGGTATTTGATCAATCATATACCTTAATGACCGGATGAAGATGGCCGACGCTGCACACTGCTCGTTGAACCGGCTGCTGGCAGCTCCCCTCTACTCCTTGCTCGTCGTCCAGGCCGCCGGCTCCCCTCTCCCAAAGTGTGATGTAATCTTGAATAACAACTGCGAAGTGTTCAACAAGTAAGTTACTTATGTAATATTCGTTGACGGTTTGCTAATAGGAATATTTTACCAACCAAGTAAAAAATTGGACTGTAATGCAAGCACAACCTACATCCAGAAAGGTAAGATGCATTTGTGTGAAGATATCTAATGCTTTAATTATAACAGCATTCACTTTATCAAAGTATCAAACAAAAGTTATTACAAAGGTTTGACAATCTACACTTGTTCATAAAGTAGATAGGTAATGCCATCAGGGCATGACAAACTTCACCAAAAGGGAGGATCTCAAACAAGAAAATTAGTGATAAAACCTATGGTTAGCAGCAGCAATCAGACATATAGTGCTTATCATGGTTTAACAGATTTAGTCGAAAGGGGTGTCTAAAACAAGGTATTGAAGCCAAACTAGGGATCATCCATGTAATGTACATAAAGTTCGTATTGATTGAAGTAACAGCAATAAAAGGTCCAAAAGACAACAAAATTTAAAACATTCCATAAAATAACTTCAGATATGGGGATTAATGGAATGATTAATAAAACAAAGCATACATATATCTACATCCCTTCTTGGTTATCACAAAATAGAAGTACAAAACAAACCACATATACAATGTCTCCTACATGATTAACTCCCATGATTTGCTTCTTCTGGCCCCAGCTTGCTAGCTAGCCTTTACTTCTCTCAAAAGGACCAAGGCCGAGACACCCCAAAATCAAGTGTACATGCTAATACAACAAATCAAGATCCATCCAATACAACAAATCAAGATCCATCCATCATGGATTGTTATCTTCTAATCATGATGATGAGGTGATGATAGTGATGATAACAGTAGAGTAGTAATTTAAATATGAGATAGCTGCTATCTGATGAACCATCCATCATGGATTTATATGTGCCTGCTGCTGCCGGCAGCTCCCCTATGCGCCTTGCTTGTTGTCCAGGCCGTCGGCTCCCCTGTGCCGCCATAATCGTAATGCAAGATCTCATTGTAATGCAAGATCTCATTGTAAGTTGCCAGAACACAAACACACACAGCCCAAGGATTCTACTCGCTACACGCTTGCTGATTTCGAACAGAGACAGAGAGAGAGAGAGAGAGAGAGAGGTCACACATACATCGTAATGGAAGAGCTCCTTGTCGGCGACTTGCACGAGGAAATGGCTGGCGCGCACCCAGCACCGGTTCCCGACCATCCCGAACCCCGGCCGCTGGCGAGAACTGGCCGCCGTGCCCCACGCCGGAGAACGGTCGCACCCTCTCGCTTCCCACACACGCTGCCGCTCCGCTCCTCTGCTCGCCGGCGCTGGCCGAGCTAGCCTAGCCGAAGGGGACAAGGTAGAAGACAGCGGCGCCGCTCTAATCCCATCCCTCCACGCGCAGCCACCAGGATTTGGCCAATGGGTGGGTGCGAGCTCTATTAGGTCATGAGAGATTGGGGATTTTTTAGTGCCCTGTGATATGGTGTGGTGATGTGGTCTCTCGATCTCTCCCTCTGGAATTTTTAGCATCCCGCGCTGTGTATGCCGAATGCCCGCCAACATAGTATTGGAAGCGGTAGTACTGTATTAGAAATATTTCACAGCGGACGTAGAGCTTTTAATTAAAATTATTTTTCCAAGCGGTCCGTCAGCTTAGACAGCTTATTTTTAAAAGCAGCAGTACAGCTTTTAATTACAATTCTTTTTCCAAGTGGTAAGTTAGCTTTTAATTACTATTTTTCGAAGCAGTAATACCGCTTGCGCCAATGGATCATCCTGTAGTGCCAATCAGGGGCGGAAGTACATGGTAATACCCAGTGTCACAGGACACCGGGTTAATAAAAAATTAGTGTATACTAATCTATATATAAAAAATTTATTGTACGTTAGTCTATATATATATAGTATATGTGAACCCCCTTGATCTAAATCTTGTGACACCGGGAGGCAAATAATAAGCAAATGGCAAGAATAATAAGTTGTTATCACATATATGATGAAGTCGTGAACCCCGATAATATTTTCTCTAGTTCCGCCCCAATGTTCTTCGTCACCACGGACCAACATTATATATGGACTAAAAATCGACCGCCAAAATGTTCAACTAGTCTATCGATTTTTCACGAAAATCATCAAAAAAAAATTTATTTTTTTTTCAAAAATTTTGATTTGTGAAACTATATGATTTTTGATGATTTTCAACTGATTTTGGATCGATTTTTCGTGCGATTTTCATCAAAACGATAAGTAAAAACCTGATATAGACATAACCATGGTTCACAAAACTAGTTGATTTATGCGATTTTCGATCTTACCGAGCCGGTTCGATGTATAAAACCGGTTGATAAACTGGTTAAATTCAAAAAAAAATTTAAAAAAAAAAATCAAAATCTAGGGAAAAAAATTGTGCGACGCAAAAAATTGTGAGAAAAAAATGGAAGATTAGTTAGATCTGTGTTAGAAATTTAATGTTACAAGATTAAAGGGGTGAATGTTAGTGATAATCTTGCAATCAGTTTAAGAGTTTTGATTAAGAGTAGATTAGGATGAGGCAAAGGTACAGTCCCTGAAAGCTGAGTTCGAGAGGCTACGCATGATGGAGACGGAGTTGGTCGACGATTTCGTGATCCGGTTGACAACAATCGTCAATAAAATCAAAGGGCTTGGCAACAAGATGGAGGAAAGTTATTGTTGGAAATTAATCTTGTTGTTTAAGTATTCAACATATTTAGTTATGTTACACGGTATGAATAAGTATTAGTTAATCTGATCCATTGAATCGAAAGGAATAAACAGTTCATATTGAATTTAGTGTACCGTAAAAGAGCTCTCTTTTAATGGGAGAAACAGGAGAAACAAAAAAAAATCCTCATGATTTTCCGATCTTGTGTTATTCAGTGAGTTAAAATAGGTAATTAAATAAAAATGGGATGGTTGTCGTAGAACTTTAGTCGGAAATGGGACGATTTTGGATTCTGAAAGCATGCAACGAGTGTTGTTGAGGATCAAAAAATAACTGCAGGCACCAATTTTCTAATTGATTATCGTACTTCGTAGATGCAAGATGCATGGCCCCAAGATAAGTCATTCGATTTTCTAAATCAAATCATGTTTTGAAACGCAAATCCATGGAAAATTTGCATCATCCTTTGTGTGCTACTTATCGTGACTCCAAGTCACTAATACCAAGGGATTTTAGAAATTTCCATTCACAAATAAGAAATTAACTCCATTAAATAGAGTTGACAGTATGTTATACATTGACGTACGGCAACGACCAGGAAGGAGTATAAATATAAGCTCATAATCTTACGCTCTATTTGTTTGGGATATTTCTCCCACTTCAAATTCAAAAAACCAAAGCACAAACAAAAACGTCGTCGACGCTGCTGCAACCACAAAGGGTGTATTTGGTTCATGGAATGAGGTTGAATGGGATGGGATGATTCTGTACCATTTGGTTCCAATATTTTGGGTGAATGAGACGGTTCAGCATCTAGAAGGAATATTCTTTAAATTTGTATCACTTGATTCAGGATGGGATGATTTTATTCAAGCAATCAAACGCATGAATAACATTTTTCTTAAATCGTCTCATACATATACCACTTGGTACAGACAACCAAACACACCCAAAAAGTCGATTCAACGTCCAACCCCGTCTATGGATCCATCGATTCCATCCATCCAAAGGAGAAAGTAGACGCTAACATCGCCGTGACATCGCCTGCTGGATGCAGATGGCACTCGTTCGGCCAGCAGCCCAGCAACGATCACCGGAGACCGCGCGCGTCTCCGGTCAGCTTCTGTATCTGTATCTGTCAGCGTTAGCAAAATTGCTATCTGTCTCGCCCGCGCGACCACGGCCTCGCATGGATCCATCGGCAGATCGTAGCTAGTAGTCACGGGCAAAATCGGATGTACGCCACTAAAAGAGATAGCAAGAAAATAGAAATTTACCATTCCAGAACTTGCCTTCTTTGATATATACCATGGGCGCTCTTGGCTATGGGCGATGGTGCCGAAGACGAGCTCGGAGCTAGGGCTGGAAAATAAGCTCGTGGCTCGTGGCTCGGCTCGGGCTCGCCCGAGCCTGGCTCGGCTCGCACAGGCTCGTGGCTCGGATCGAGCTCGAGTCGAGCCTGTTTTTCAGGCTCGCAAAAACACCGAGCCGGCTCGGCTCGGCTCGCGAGCCAAATTGGCTCGGCGGTCCAGCCCATGGAGGGAATTTAGTATGACTAATGATTTATATTTTTAGGAAAAAGATGATGAAGATGATGTTGAGACAATTCCATTTCTTAAAAGTGTGATAGAGAGCAACTAAGCAACTACTATTATTTAGTAGTAATTAGTAAGTTAATATTATTCACTGCAAATACATGAATTATTGTATAAATATTTAATTTTCTGATAAAATGTTCTGGCTCGACGAGCCAACGAGCCGGCTCGCGAGCCGACCTCGAGCCGAGCCGAGCCGGTTTTTTGGGCTCGCCTCAGGGCCGAGCCGAGCCTGGCTCGGCTCGCCACTACACCGAGCCGCACCGAGCCGAGCCGAGCCGGCCAGCTCGACTCGGCTCGTTTCCAGCCCTACTCGGAGCCAAAGGCGTGGTCGAGGAGGAGGTTAAGGCCATGTTTGTTAATTTGGACAGTTTCTGTTAAAAAAAAACCAGATTAAGCACCTCTTGCAGATTATTTGTTGAACGAGAGATTTTGGGTATCTTCTCTGAGAATCAGAAGCTGCCTTCTACATAGAATCAGAATCTGGTTAAAACATGATTCTCACTGATTCTTGCCGGTTCGGTTCGAAACCTAGAAGTCGCAGTCGGCACGACCAGATTCTCCCACGATCAGAATCAATTTCTCCCGTAACTTTCCGGCCTAAAATAGTCTAAAGAGTGATTTGGTTTTAATGTGAGTTATAACTGCAACTGAATGCGACATTTTTCAGAGTACCGTCTATTTCAGTGACGTATATCTAATTTTGCCTATCAAATTACATAGTATTTTACAAAGGTGAGCGCCTGCCTGCATGCATGCGAGCTTACATATAGTATTTCACGAGACAGAACCGTGGACATATACCTCGGATTAGGGATTACAGAATACTATTTTACGTCGGCACACGCGTGTGAGCTGGCTTAGACAGAGCAATCCGTCACATGTATCATCTCCCAAAGACACTGAAAAGGAAGGGAGATGCTTAGTTGTCCGCGTGCACGATCGTAGCAAATGCAGGGTGATCTGAACCATGGAAAGGACCACATCACGGGTGAGAGAGAGAAAAAAATTTCTAACAGGCACGGCGTCCAACCATGGATATATGCGATTCAGTCAAATAGTTTTTCGACCGAAACAAATCAAATTAGGAGCCGTCCGATCAAGGTTTCGCCTGATCAGACTGTGAAGCGTGTCCCCGAATCTAACAGCAACAGCCCTTTTATGTCTCCCCAAACCACGAACGCGGCGCGGTTGCAAATCACAAGTCACGCGTATTTTCACGCGAAAATACGCGAATACGCACGCGCGCGTGTGTGTTTAGCCAGTATTCACCTTATGACATCCTCATGCCAAGTATCATATTAATAAAGAGGTGGCAAAGACTCCAGCTTTTAAATTGCACTTCCTCGACTTGGCTAAACAATATGGTATTAAATTATGCATGCTATGGAATTAAAGGAAATGGGCCACCCATGGACCAATTTCTAACAATCCGCCACCAATTCCATAGCAAACAGCAGAAAAGACAACAAAGATCGCTGTACTGAAGTGTTGTTAATATACCAGTCTTTTGGTGTAAGTCCCGTACGGGTTGAACTTGCACTTAGATTAGCAAGGTTCATCCTCTCACAGTTAGTGAATGCACTATGCCTTGAATTCATAGCTTTTTGTGAAAAAATTTTACTTGAAAATCACAACTGATACTAGGATGCCAATAAACCACGTCTACACGGAGAATTATATGGTCATGCTCCCGTATCTGCTCATGAGCTTTCTAGAGAATGCCCCATCCTCGTGAACTGCGACCTCACAGTTATGCTCAAGTAGGTGTATTCGTTAAGGTATCCTGTAGGCCAATACCTTTTGTCTCATTTTGACACTAGAATACATTAAGGCTTTAAGCCAACCTTCCATACAGTCGAGAGTACTTTGTCTATTAGGATACATGTATAATTTAATAATATATACTCTCTTGTTACAGCATCAACTTGTTTTTCCCATTACCAATTTCACGGGATCTCCGATCAGGAAGGTATGGGTTACTATTGTGTTGTAACTGAAATGGGCCTCGTACCCATGTCCATAGATGCAATGGAAATTGTTTTCCTTGCAAGTTCTTTTGTAAAAGGATCTGCCAAATTTTTCTCAGTACGAATATAATTCACAGCAATTACTCTGGAGTTTCTCAATTTTCTGACAGATTTAAGCATGCGCTTCACATGTCTGGAGGACTTCATGTTATCCTTAGTACTCATAACCTTAGTCAACATTGTTTGGTTATCGCAGTACATAAGGATCGGCGGTACTGGTTTCTCAACCAATGGCAAGTCCAACAGTAGCTCTCTAAGCCATTCAGCCTTAACAGTGGCTGTATCAAGTGCTACAAGTTCAGCTTCTATGGTTGACATCGTTAATATGGTCTGTTTGCAAGACCTCCATGAAACTGCAGCACCAGCTAAGGTAAAAACATAACCACTTGAAGCTTTGATCTCATCCGCATCAGAGATCCAATTGAAAACACTATATCCTTTTAATACATATGGATATCAAATGGTTATAGCATAATAGGATTTCACATCTTCCTAAAATATAGCAAAACGATCCCTGGAGGGTACTTTGGTAAACATGTATGCACGGTTGCCTCCCTCCACGAGCCACTGTGTGATTGAGATGAGACCAAGGTTTCAAATCTCTTTTTGAGTGAAATTTCGGAGGTGTTTGAAATCCGAAATTTCGGCGAGATTTGGAAATTTCGGACAAAATCCGGATGAATTACAAAAAACAAATTTCAAATCTGGTTTTTTTTCAACCGGGAAATCCGAGATCTCGGCTGAAATCACCGAGATCTCGGTCCACATTGAACCGACCCAAAAATGGTCCAAAACACGCCAAAAAAATTTGAAATTTTTTTGGTTGGTCTTGACACATCACTAATGTTTCCATAAAATTTCCAAATGATAATAAAGCATGAGGAATTTTTAAAAAATCTAACAGTGCCATTGTCCTGATAAAAGGGTTGACCACCAAATTTCAACCGAATGGAAAATGGTGCAAACCACATTAGAAATTTCTGAAAATTTTTGTGAATGGTCCTAACATATTCATAATATTCTCATAAAATTTTTACATGATAATCAAGCTTTATGAATTTAAAAAAAAAATCAAATAGTGCTACTAAAGATGAACCGATAAAATTCACCTGAATGAAAAATAGTACAAATCACTTTAGAAAATTTTGAAATTTTTTGTGAATGGTCCTAATACATCCATAATATTCCCATAAAATTTTCAGAAGATGATCAATCTTGAAAAAAGTTAAAAAAATTCGGACAGTCCTAACCGACAAATTGAACCGACCAAAAAATGGTCAAAAACATGTCCAAAAAATTTGAATTTTTTTGTAGTTGATCTTGACCATAAATCCAATCAAATACAATGCACAAAATTTAAAATCCGGCAAAAAATCATGAAATTTCGGCCGAAATGGCCGAGATCTTGCAGAGAAATCCGAAATTTAATTTAATTTTTTATCCGGATGGGATTTTGAATCTCGAAGGGGTCCGAAATCCGAAATCTCAGCCGAAATTTCAGATTTCGGACCGAATTTTGAATCCCTGGATGAGACAAGAGAGGAAGCCCCTGCCAAGAGCTTGTTTACACAAAAAAAAAACACGAAAGCATACACGTGTGCCGCTGGAGACTCACACACACACACACAATGTCCCACCGCTAAGCTGGATTTAGAGCCATACTCACCACTGAGCCGAATGCATGTGCATCAAGCAAGTTCCAAATCCCGGCGAATCTCAACCGATATTTCGGATTTCGGACCCCTCCGAGATCCTAAATCTCGGTCGGGTAAAAAAAATTAATAAAATTCAAAATGTTATAGTAACCATCCAGATCTCAGCGAGATCTCGGTGATTTTGGATTTTGATTTTTGTGGGTCAGATTTGATTGGAATTGGGGTCAAGATCATCTACAAAAAAATTTAAATTTTTTTTGACCATTTTCGCTCTTTTCAATTTGTAGGAAATGTCGGTAATTTCGGCCGAAATCTCGGATTTTCCGGTAGAAAAATGACCGGATTTCAAATTTGATTTTTGGATTTCATCCGGATTTTATTTGAAATTCCGAGATCTCATCGAGATTTTGAATTTCGGTTACCTCCGAGATATATACTAAAAATGAAATTTGAAATCTTGGCATCAATTATACATGTACCTTGTATGTTGGGAGGACTTTCAATTACAACTAGTTTTTGGTAGGCACAAGAATTGGTTGCAACATGAGTGCACACTGACTAGAGCTCGTTTTGGCAACTGTTTTCTTTTTTTTAGCATTGTGTAAAACTAGTACTCCTTCGGTCACGAATACATATAGTTTTGGACATCGACGTAGTCTTCAAAATACAAATTTAATCACTAATTTCTATTATTATATATATTTATAAAATCCAATAAAATTGTAATATCATAAAAAAACACTTTTCAAAACTAATCTATATATAATTTTTAACGTATCCTACTCAAATATTTAAGATATCAATAGTCAAAGTGTCTAATTAAAGTTTGACTTCACGTAGGTATAAAACCCGTGTATACGTGACGGAGTGAGTAATATACTACTCCCGTCTCTCTCTCTCTCTACACACACATACTCGTGTACTCGTGGGAGTACGTACTCCCATATCCAGTATACCATTTAAACGAATGTGTTATACTCTTTTATCACTTTCAATATACTCCAATAATAATTCTAAGATACTACAATACAACATTGTTGAAAAAAAATTATCGAAGCCATTTATTTTTTGCTATATATCATTTTTTATGTGTAAAAAAAGTATATAAACAAATTATACTATAAGGGTGGATTTTGATGGAAATTTTTCGTGAAACTCACCTTCGAGTATCTTATAATTAATAATCAATATTAGAGTATACTTAAAAGGATAAATAAGTATAATAACATCATTTATGCAGTATAACGAGAGTAAAAGTACATTATATATATCTCGCTTGAGACTATTTGGACCTAGTTTAATCTTTAGCGCACGTGTCCCATGTGCTTCTTCCCCGTGCACCCGCATTATATATAGAGTATAGACGCCATGATTCTCCCCACACATCACAAACTCACATTTTTCTCCCCTCCTCTCGCTCCAACCATCTCCAATTTCCCGTTCCATATTGTGAGCAAGTGATTGAAGAGCCATGGATGCCATGGAGCTTTCATGGGGCGCACGGTGTGCGGGGTTGGCGTTCTTGGGGCTGTCCTTGTGCTGGGTGGCGCTCGGCGGCGTGCTCCTGCTCGTGCGGCGGTGGCCGTGGTGCAGCTGCCATGTGTGCCGCGCGTACCTGACGGGATCGTGGGCGAGGGGCTTCACCAACCTAGGCGACTGGTACGCGCACCTGCTCCGCCAGTCGCCGACGGGCACCGTCCACGTCCACGTCCTCGGCTGCACCGTCACGGCCAACCCGGCCAACGTCGAGTACGTGCTCAGGACCCGCTTCGACAACTTCCCCAAGGGCAAGCCCTTCGCCGCGCTCCTCGGCGACCTCCTCGGCAACGGCATCTTCAACATCGACGGCGACGCGTGGCGACACCAGCGCAAGATGGCCAGACTCGAGCTCGGCAGCGTCGCCGTGCGCTCCTACGCCTACAAGATCGTCAACCAGGAGGTGGAGACCCGCCTCATGCCGATCCTGGCCAACGCCGCCGACAAAGGCAAGGTGGTCGACCTCCAGGACGTGTTCCGGCGCTTCGCCTTCGACACCATCTGCAAGATTTCGTTTGGCCTGGACCCGGCCTGCCTCGACCAAGAAATGCCCATATCGGAGCTAGCCAACGCGTTCGACACCGCGTCGCGGCTCTCCGCCATGCGGGGCGCGGCGGCGTCGCCGTTGTTGTGGAAGATGAAGCGGCTGCTTAACATCGGATCTGAGAGGGAGCTCAAGAAGGCCATCAAGCTCGTCGACGGGCTTGCGGCGGCGATGATCCGGGAGCGCCGGAAGCTTGGTGTCGCCAACAGCCACGACCTCCTGTCCCGGTTCATGGCCTCGGCCGGAGCCGTATATGCCATGGACGACAAGTACCTCCGCGACATCGTGGTCAGCTTCCTCCTCGCCGGGCGGGACACAGTGTCCTCCGCGCTCACCACGCTCTTCATGCTCCTCGCCAAGAACCCCGCGGTCGCCACCGCCATGCGCGCGGAGGCCGGCGGCAAGAGGCCGGCAACCTACGAGCACCTCAAGGGCCTGCACTACACCCACGCCGTGCTGTACGAGAACATGCGGCTCTTCCCGCCCGTGCAATTCGACTCCAAGTTCTGTGCCGAAGCCGATGTGCTCCCGGACGGCACCTACGTCGCCGGCGAAGCGCGCGTGATGTACCACCCCTACGCCATGGGCCGCATGCCGCGCATCTGGGGCGCCGACTACGACGTGTTCCGGCCCGAGCGGTGGCTCACCGGCCCCGGCGCATCGTTCGTGCCGGAGAGCCTGTACAAGTACCCGGTGTTCCAGGCCGGCCTCCGCGTGTGCCTCGGCAAGGAGCTCGCCGTCACCGAGATGAAGGCGGTCAGCGTGGCGGTGGTGAGAGCGTTCGATATAGAGGTGGTCGGAGAGAATGGGAGCGGAGCCTGCGCGCCGAAGTTTGTGCCGGGGCTCACCGCGTCCATCAGCGGCGGGCTCCCGGTGAGGGTCAGGCGCGTTTAGACAGCTGCAGACTTCGTTTCTGTATAAGCAATTTTTTTTTTTTTTTTTTTTGAGAAACTGTATAAGCAATTTGGATGGGCGATTCCCGTGTACATAGAAAAAGAGGATAAATCAGCAGGAAAGTTGTTTTTAATGAGACAGGCAGAAATTTCATCCATTTGTTTTCATCGCGATTTCCAAATTTTGTGGTTATTCTGCAATCTGATGTTGATAAAACTTGAAATCAGAAATTGGGTCTTCGTCATTGGAGCGGATAGTCAATTTTTCGTTCATATGAGCTAAAGGTCATTTTTAAAAAAATTTGGAGGTTTTTCAGCACAAAAAAGAATCTTTCCACAAAATAAAGGACTTGTAGCAAGCGCAAAAAAAAAATACTTTAATACAATCAGGTGATGAGAAAAGGGATTTTTTTTGGGGATTTTGATGAGAAATGGGGCTTTTTGTCAAAAAAAAAAATGGCTTCTACGCAAGTTTGCCTTTTTTAAGAATTTTTGGAGGATGTCCCAGCAAAAAAAAGGACATTTCCACAAAATAAAGGACTTGTATGGAAATCCGGTAATTTGCAGGGGCCTTTTCACCAAAAAAACGGTGCTACGCGGCATCCCACTGCCATGCGTCAGTCGGCGCTACCACGCCACGTGCCGCACGGAAAAAAAATGCGCCAGGTGTCTTGCGCGTGCGGCCGGCGGGGCTCGAACCCGCGTCACGTGCGTGAGAGTGAGCGCTTCTCCCGTTGCGCCACGTAGCCCGTGTGGGTGACCGAAGAGGAGCGAAAATCCTTTTAAGCTATCAATCGGGAGAGCTGATCTGGGTTGTTGGAAGGCGTGATCGGATGGTCGAGAAGCGCGGGGCGACATGGCCATCACAAGAGGGCCGGAAACCTCCGGACGTTGTTATATGGAGCATGTGGCATACTGGCATGGTACTATGTACTAGAAGAGCAAGCGCGGCGCACGCCGCGCGCAAACGGAAAACGGAAAAAGTTGGGAGGAAAGGCATAGAGATAGAGATGCACACTTATTTCCGTTCATAAATTTTTTTTCCAGGAAAAACGGAGAAAGGACCTCAACGTAAGGAGCGGGAACATATTCGCTATATTTTGAACTTGATCGCTACTCTAAAGAATTAGAAAATGGCTCGCTCGCGATTCGCATTTAACGGGAGCCTCTTTCTGTAAAGTAATGAGACAGGGACCTAAACGCAAATCGAGGAAATTTTTCTTCCCCCAAAAAAATCGTGAAGGACCTATACGTAATTTGGAGAAATGGAGGGACTTTTTTGTGAAAACGCCGGACTATTTTGCAAAAGAGCCGGCTGGACACGTGGGCAGCCGGAGCTTTCACGGAAGCTCCCGAAAGTGTTTTAGGTAGTATTTGGGCACAGAGAGATTGACCTTAGCTCACTACTGTTTCAAATAAAGGGTGCAATGACGTGGTGTTACTGACTACAAGGCTGTTTCTTTTATAATCTTCTTTCTTGCAGGTTCCTTATTTTAGTTCTTCCCTGAGTACATCTATGTGCTGGTCAAACCAGCAGTAAGGGTCTGTTTAGATCCATGCAGCTAATAGTTAGCTGCTAAAAATTAGCTGGAGTGGATCCAAACACCCCCAGCTAATAGATCAGCTAACTATTAGCTAGACACCCAACTAATGGTTATCTCATTAGCTAGCCAAACCCAGCTAATAGCAGCTAATAGGTGGCATTTAACCAAAATACCCTTCACGTCTATCACCAATAGCATTTAATAGCATGGGTATTCTGGACAATAGCATCTATTAGCCACATATTAGCTGGTGGATCCAAACACCCTCCAACTAATAGTTAGATAACTAATAGTTAGCTAGCTAATATTAGCTAGGAACTATTAGCTAGCTAACTATTAGCTGCTAATGGATCCAAACAGGCCCTAAGGGAATTGCCCTGCAAATTCACCTTTAACCAGCAGTAAGGGAATTCCCTGTGCTTTGCTTGGATGCTTAATCCAGAAAACAGAGAGATAGATGCCCAGGAATTGCAGTTTCACAGCCTGATGCATTGTTGCTCAACAGATTCTTAATGCTTTGCACCAGAAGCAACTGGGAACCTGTAGTGAGTAGTGACTGACTGGTGTTGATTGTGATGTTTCTGCATACAAATTTATTTATGGAGTACCGACAAGCGGTGACGGACCCGAGACATACATTTAGGGGGTGCTAATCGGCAGTGATATAATACTAAAATAAAACAAATAAATCAAATAAAGTACAACTATTTCAAAAAGTGTCACACGATAGATAGGAAGTGCTATGGGGTATCCATAGACTCATCGGAGGTAGCCCTCCTTGACCCCGCCACTGCCGACAAGTGAAGTGGATGTAGAAGGTAGCATGAACTTTGTTTGAAACTACGGAGATGACGATGATGGTGCTTGTCCATCTCTCAACAGATGTAAAATGCTTGATACTGCTTGTCAGAAGATGCTGAATTTTGAGTTGATGTGAACTGATTTCATCAGTTGAGCATCTTAGGGCCTGTTCACTTTCTCCTAGTCCAGTTGAAGAATAGTCGCATACCAAAAGAGATCAATTAGTGGTTCTATTGGATAAGCAGACAAATATTAACTGAGCAGTGTTTTTATGCTTTTCAGCTTTTTAATACAAGTTGTACGAATCTTGAAACAAACAAAGAGGTAAATAATCACTATCTACCTTTCATTCATTCTTTAATATTTGTGCAACTGACTATCATATGCATGGTTTAAAATTTTGTTTTTTTAGAAATCTTGGGGTGGCAGAAATCTAAAATCTCGACGAAATCTCAAAATTTTAAATAAAATCTGGATGAAATTCAAAAACTAAATTTTAAATACAATTTTTTCAACCAGAAAATCTGAGATTTCAGCTGAAATAACCAAGATTTCGGCCGAAATTTTCGAGATTTTGGTCAACTTATTTTGACCGAAAAATCGCCAAAACACGTTTTTTTTTTTTGTGGATGGTTTTGACCTTAAATCTAATCAAATCCGGCCAAGAAAAATAAAAATCTGATAAAAAAAATTTAGGTGCGTACCGTAGCATTTTGAATTTTTTTACCTGGCCGAGATTTAATATCCAGAGAGTCCGCAATCGGAAATCTCAACCGAGATTTCCGAATCTCGCTGGGATTTGGATCCATGATCATATGTCGGGAGGAATTGCTGGCCTCCCAGCGCTCCGCACCCCTGACAGCGAATCGGCTCGCGCCTTGTGTCCGTCCACGTTTGGGAGCCATCGGATCGGAATCTAATGCCTAGGAACAGGATCAGCGACGGCTCTTGTACACCTTAAACTTGCTGAAAAGTGACTTACAGTTCCAAAGGTGCCATATGCAGTACGCTGCCCTCATCGAAGCCTGCATTTCCATTTACCAATCCTCCACGAGTCATTTGCAAGTGTCTTTGTTTTTAGGGAAAATTGTAAATAACCTCCGAGAAGTTAATCTAAATTTGATTTACCCTATATAGTATATTTGTCGCGAATGTCACCTCACCAGTGCAGAGTTGCTTGATTTTCTCCCCCGACAGGCCTTTTCAAACTGACCCGGGTGTTTTTCGTTGATATGGACTTCATGACATGCAAAGTTCGTTAGACTATCTCCAGCAGCTTCTCTTCTCCCTCCAAATCCATTTGCGAATAGATCCTAAATGCTTCAGCGGATTCCCTTCACGATTCCCTTCGGAAGGGATTTAAACAGTGAATCTCTTTAGAAATGGATTCTCTCTCCAATCCCTACACAAATTCCCTTGAGAGGATACTGTTGGAGATAGTAGGAAATAAAGGGAATGAATATGGAGAAAGAAATATGAAAGGGAATGGAATGAAGGGAAATTACTGGAAATAGCCTTATAGATAAAGTGAGAAGAAATTACCTACACCTAAGTCATATATTTACAAATGGTTCAATCCGAATCAAAGTAGATCGAACCAGACTGCACCAGTTGGGTCTTCATCTTCAGCTCGATACGAGTTAGGGTTCCGCATAACCGGAGCGAGGGTTCGGGTAAGGGAGGCTTTTGGCTCTGCCTCCCACCTTCCTATATTTCCTCTTCCCATTTCAATTCAGGGCAAAAGAAAAACGCCAACCGACTCTTCCGTACCTGATCTGAGCCGCAAGACTAATCCCAAAGACCCTGCAAGAACAACTCATATCCAACGTAGCATGCCACAAAGTCAATTCTTTTTAGTTTGACAGCCCGTCCTTTATCAGCTACGTCACTCACAACTCATTACCTACGTAAAATTACAAACACTGTTCTAGCCTATCTCGCCTTTTTTTTTTTTTGGTAAATCTAGCTCTATTCCCTTGTTTTTTTTAGATCTGGTCTCCTCTCGCGCTCCCCGTCCATAACACCGCCTCCACATCACTGCGTGTCGCCCTCTCCCACCTGCCTCCTACGCTCCTCTGCCGTGGGAGCCCGACTTGCAACCACGGCAATTCAACTATCGCGCTCCTCGGCCGCGGCAACAGCCTGACTGCCGCGCTCCCTGAGTGCGAGAGCGGTTGTCGCATTGAGAAGAATACTAGATCTGTAAAAAAATAAGAAGAGAGGCTAAATTTGTATTAAAAAAATAGAGAAGGCTCGAAAAAGATGAACTCTAAAATTACTATTTTATAATTTGCTTCCGACACAACGAGTCATTAATGGAATTATAGCAGAGCAATAGGGCAGCACGTCAATATTTAACGCAATATCTGATCCTAGTTGGTGCTTCCTTCGTTACAAATATTTGTTACTCCCTCCGTTTCTTTTTATAAGGCGTATTTGGTTTCGTTAGAACAAGACTTTGACCAACGATTACTTCATTAATATATCATTTATGCAATACAAAATCATAATTATATATAAGTACTTTTGAATACAAATCTGCTAATATCAATTTTGTGTCATAAAAATTATATGCTAATAGGGTAATTGTTGGTCAAAGCTTTGTCCTAACGAAACCAAATACGCCTTATAAAAAGAAACGGAGGGAGTATTGTTTATAAATAGTTATCGTTTTAAAATAAGTAGAGTTAAACTTTCGAAATTTTAATTGTTAACATATTTTTAAATATTTAAATTAAATACATAATAATCATATATATAGATTTATCTTCAAAAGTACTTTCATATTATTATAATTTTATTAAATTTTATAAATACATTATAATAGAAATTGGTGGTGAAAACTATATTTTGAAATCTATATCGATATCTAAAATATCAACTATTTGTGGTCGAAGAGAGTACAACAATCTGACAAGTTGCTCTGCAACGTGCGTGAGTGATCGTCTTGATATTGCCAGGACGACATGAATGGGAGAAATTTGGGGCCACATTGTAGAATACACTCCATATATATATATATATATGTATATATATATATATATATATATATATATATATACATATAAATATATATATATACATATACATATATATACATATATAGGGAACATATCTAGTGCTAATGGCCATTGGGTGCTAATATGCTAACATAAGATCTGCGCCATCAGATCTATGATGAGTGGCTCAGATTTGGACAGGTAATTAATGAGGTAATCAATGGGCTTGTGTGAAAAGCATTTGAGTGAGTAATGAGGTAATTAATAGGGCTTCCACCTCTCTACATCTGAGCCATTTATCATAGATCTGATGGGTCAGATTTAATGTTAGCATGTTAGCACCCAATGGCCATTAGCACTAGATATGTTCCCATATATATAGGAAGCCTTTTTCGTACTCTTGGGAGTATGTACTCCCACCTCCAGTATACCACTTAAACAAATGCGTTATACTCCTTTTGCACTTTCAGTATACTCCAATAATAATTCTAAGATACTACAATACGACATTGTTGAAAAAAATTCAACATAGCCATTTATTTTTTGCTATATACCCTTTTTCATATGTAAAAAGAGTATATAAACAAATTATGCTATAAAGAGTGGATTTAGATGAAATTTTTTGTGGAATTCACTTTGGAGTATCTTATAATCTGTATTAGAGTATACTTAAAAGGATAAAGAGGTATAGCAACATCATTAAAGCGGTATATTTTCCTATATATATATATATATATATGTATGTATGTAAATATAACACCCTTATAGCTGAAGAGATTGGAGAGATTGAAGGCCAATCGGATGGGCCATGTGTCCGCCTCTATTTATGCAAAAAAGCCCTCTGGTTTTTCGAAATTACGGATGGGTCCCTGCGCGATTTTATGTGAGAGGAAAATCTTTTTTTCCGTTCGCGTTTAGGTCCCTTGTTGGTCGTTTTACGCGGAGAACCTCCCGTTAAATACGAATCGCGGATGAGCCCTTTCCTAATTTTTCAAAATAGCGAACAGGTCCAAAATTATAACAAATAGGTCCCCGCGCTTTACGTTCGGGTCCTTTCTTCGTTTTACCCAGAAAAAATATTTCCATGGTCCGTTTTTTCTCCAAAGCATGCGAAAAATATTTTCGTTAGCCGTTTTTTCAAAAAAAAAAAAATGGAGGACCGTTTCCTTTCTCCGTTTTGCCCAGAAAAAATACTTTCGTGATCCGTTTTTTCTCCGGAGCATGGGAAAAATGTTTTCGCTGGCTGTTTTCCCGAAAAAATTGGAAGACCGTTTCTGTCGACGATTGGGGAGCAGGCCCCCGCCGAGCTTACTTGTTGGTGGAGGGACCAACTGTGACCCCTTCTCACGTGAGGGATTACTCAAAGGGATGACTCACTGGACTTCAACGAGCGTGGACACGGCCGGTTTACCTAGTTCGGGCCTCTCAAGAAAGAGATAATAGCCCTACTCCGGCTAGTGTATGTTCTTGCAATGTATGGCGTATGTCTCTTGTCTTACGGCCAAATGCATGCGTGTTGTGTTGTGTGTCCCCCTCATGATGGGGGCGCTTTTATAGCTTACAAAGGATCGAACTCCATGACCCCACTACGCACGTTTGGACCTCGTCCAAGCGTGGCAACCGGTGGATCCTATCTTTCCGCCACGCTCCCACGGGAAGCGTAGCGGGCTAACGGAAGTTACGCTCGGGTGGTTATTCTCACCGACCCGAGACCACGTAAGGTCGGCCGATGGCCGCACCGAGCTCGGACATCTTACCGAGCCCGAGCTCGGAATCGACCGAATACGTGGCATTCTAGGTCCCACCCGAGCCCGAACTCGGGCCGGCGAATGCGTAGCCTTCCAGGTTCTGAGTAGACCGCCCAGGGTAACGACCTCCTGGTGGCTCGGGCGGGAGCGAGCTTGGTCGTTGGTGGCATCCGAGGTAATTTATGGAAATTACCCGACCCCCCGACAGCTAGCCCCCGAGGTTCAAGTGGGAAAAGGTCTAAGGAAGGCCTTCCCCTTGGGCCTACCGTTCTACGAGCATGTCGGTTCTGCCGCGGCGGACAACTGCCGCGACCAACGAGCGACCAACGAGCTATTAACCTTCTCCGGGAACGAGCTTGTTCCCGGCTAAATCGTCGCGGCGAGCAGTGGGCCCCTCTCAGCGGTTCCTTCTCCGGAAGCCTGAATCATCCTTCCTGGGAACCGTCTTTTCTGGCGGGGCGGTTTCGATTCTGGCATACGTGTCGTTTCCCGGATGGCGAACGCCTCAACTGCCCTCTGTGCCTCTAGGGCTTCCTCGACCATAACGGCGGGAAGTCCTTTCGCTTTCCCATTTCTTGGAGGAGTTTTTAAACACTCGAAGAGAAAGCCCTTAGACTTACTTGGCCGTTTTGCGATCGCTGCGTCTCATACCCCTCTGCTTCGGCGCTCATCCTTCTCCTTGATCATCTTTTCCACCCTCATGGCGAGGATCGGCGCCCGGCAAGCTCGATAAGCGCGGTGGAGATCCTCCAAAGAAAGTAGGCACGCCGACGCCAAGCACATGGAGAGTCCTGGCGCCGAGGAGATCCCACAGCCGGAGGAGGGGGAGATTGTCTCCACCGAGCTCTACGCCATGAACGGGCTCCGGACGCCCGAAAGTGAGTTCGTCGAGGCCGTACTCGCCTCCTGCGAGTGCGAGATCGTTCACCTCCACCCCAACTCCATTCTCATCATGGCCATCTTCACCCATCTCTGCGAAGGGTTCGTGGGCGTCGAGCCCACTCCCAGTCTCTTCTTCCACTTCTACACCCTTTCTCGCA
The DNA here is from genome assembly GCA_036346355.1 of Rhipidocladum racemiflorum. NCBI lineage: Eukaryota > Viridiplantae > Streptophyta > Magnoliopsida > Poales > Poaceae > Rhipidocladum > Rhipidocladum racemiflorum. The sequence goes on along the minus strand of CM070590.1, from coordinate 4,221,468 downwards.
CCGGCACGCCTTCGCAGGCCGGCTGCCTCTACTTCCGCCTGCGACCTACCCGACCATACGAGTACCCGAGCTTCACGCTCAAGGACTCGGTGTCGGGTTGGGCCGACTCTTGGTTCTATTTGAGGAAAGCAGAGGGCGGCACGCTTTCCTACTCCGGCGTCAGAGGTCGCGCCGTCGAGACGCCCCGTCCGCTCGTGGAGCCCGAGGAGGAGAAGATCCTCATGACGATCAACGAGCTCACGTGCCTGGGGCTGACCGGCCGGGACGTTACCCGGGACTACGTCAGGAACCGGATATCACCCCTTAGGAGGAGGGAGCATCCCTTCTTCAAGGTTGAGGGGTGGCAGGACATCACCCGGGAGTCACGCTCAGGTACGTCATCGCCCCCGACCTTCTTTTCCGAGCAGAGGATGCCCCTTCTCACGACCTCTCCTTCGGCTGGTATGCAGCTCCGCCAGAGGACTGGGTGGATGCGAGGGTGTCCGAGATGTTCGGCACCCCTAAAGGCAAGGAAATCATTGAGGGCCGCCAGATCCCGAACAACGTCCTTAACCGGACCGAGGCGGTAAGTCTTTAATTCAGACTTCTTATTTTGTCCGGACAGGTTTTTCTGGGGGTCTTCCGACCTCATTCGAGTTCTCTTTCTTTTCCTTTGGCAGGAGAAGGTTGCCCTCGAGGTCGCCGTGGCCCAACTGGGATCGCAGTTGGCGGGACAGGGTCGAAAGACCAAAGGACGGGCGGGTCGCAAGCGCGCGCCGATCTCCGTCGGCCACGCCCTCCCGCCTAGGCGTACGCGAGCGCCCCGGGCCGACGACCGCTCACCCGCCAAAGATTGGAGTATGCCGATCGGCAGGAGGTGAGCGAACTTAGATTGTGGATGGATGAGTACACGAGACAATCCCGAGCTGATGGCTCGTTTGCGCCCGGCTTCTTCTTGTGGGCGAAGAAGGAGGCCGCGGCCGTGGCCGGTCCAGCGGAAGGTCGAATCGAGGGCGGATCGCGGCCCTTCAGGCGGAGCTTCAGCGGTGAGCTCGAGCTCGGCCCCAGAGGACCGCGAGGAGGAGAAGGGCAGTGGACCCGCCCCTTGGTCCCGAGGTCCCGCAGGTCGTCTGCTACGCCTCAACCGCGCCCAACGCCGACCATCTCCGAGGTCGGCTTGGGGGAGGCCGACCCTTCGGTCGCCAGGGCCGACAAGGGGTGCGAGGACATGGCCGCCCTCCTGGACCGCGCCGGGCTCGGCTAGCGGGCCGAGCGAGTCGATCTTCTACTCCTCTTGTTTGTCTCTTTCCCCTCCGGCACCACACTAACCCCACATCGTCTATAGTGGGTGTGGCGGTAGTCGGAGTTATGGGATTTGAAGCGATGGTGGACGATATTCTTGACCTCGTGCTAGAGAGGAGCTCGCCCAGGCTGCCGAGGCCGTCATGGGCGACGAGGCCGATGTGGGAGCTGGGGCCGCGGAGGCCCAGTCTCCACGGGCCGTTGGTGGCGACGACGTCGAGGTGGGGGAGCCCGCTGCCGCGGAGCCCCGGGACCCGGAGGTCGTGTCTCCCGAAGAGGAGGCACGGAGGAAGATCGCGGCCGCCGATGCCCGAGCCGCGATGGAGGGCATCCCCCACATCATAGTCGTGGAGTCTGATGGTGATGAGCAGGCCGCTGAAACTTCCCGCGAGGATTCTTCCGGCGCCAGCGACATCATCACCGCGACTCTCCAGGAGATCGCCGAGGTCTCCCCCCGGGCTCACGACGTCCACGCGGGTAGCCGGCCCGAGGGGGACCCTAATCTGGCGGGAGCTCGTCCGACGAGGAAGAGCCGGCTACCCCGCCGGTTGGGGAGACGAGCCCGGCCATCGTAGGTGAGCCGGGGCAGCTTCCAGGCGAAGGGATCTGCCGGGCACCGAGCTGCTCCGATCGAGACCGACCTCCGGCCGCCGACCCGGTGCCCCGATTGACCCAGCGTTCGGGACGCTGCTGCAGCCAAGGGCCGGTGCCGACCGGTGTCCGGTTGCTCCGTGGCCGTGACGCCGAAGGGTGGAGCCCCGGCGCAACTTCTGCCGGGAGGAAGAAGAGCAGGAGGTGATCCTCGCTCTTGAGGCCGTCCCTCTCCAGAGGCGGAGGTCGCCCCAGGGCAAAGCTCCTTCGCCCTCGAGGGGCGGGGAGCTCGGGCTCAAGCCTCGCGCCCGATCAAGGAGAAGGGATCGAGGCGGGAGATCCCTTGCTCGTCCCAGGGGGAACAGGGCGAGACGGAGGACCTCGCCGAGATGTTCCAGAGTGGAGGCTCGGCTTTGTTGGGTAAGTACTCGACTCATGTGTTTTTATCAAAAACTTCGATCACGACCTAAAATACCTTGTCGCGCAGTCTTTGGAGTCCACCATGAAGGACTTCCATGCCGCCACCGTGCCGCTTGAAGTTGTCGCGAAGCACCAAGCCGAGCAGACGCCAAGATCGCGAGCTCGAGCGCCGGGTTGCCGAGTTGACATCTTCCGAGGCCGAGATCCGGCGGAAGGTGGAGGAGTCCGTGCCGCACGAGCTCGGGGCGTCTCGGCCGGAGCGAGCGAGCAAGGTCGGGCCTTGAAGCCACGCAGTGGCGACCTTGCGCGCCGCCCGGCGCCGAAAGGACAATCGACCCGACAGGAGGAGTCCAGCGACCGACAAGCGGCAAGCGAAGGTCGGGAAGCTTCGCCGCGGTGCTCGACCTTGAGTCCGAGCTTGACTCGGTGCGGGGACGAGCTCGTCGCTCTGCGGGGCGAGAAGCGTGCCGGCTCCTGTAATTTTCTTTTCCTGTCTTTACCGTAAAAAACTTAAGGGAAAACCGCTTGATTGAACATAGAAAGAGCATTTATCTATCTCTAAACGCGTTTTTGTTGTTTTGTCCGAGATGATAACGATTTGTTTGGTGTCGTGGTTCCTTGTTCGGCTTACGGCCTTACGCGACTTAGCGATCAATCGTACTAGGGAGTAGCTACCTCGCGTGAGAGCTGACGAGGTCGTGGCCACTTGGTACCCTATAGCCCCTGCGCCAGCGGAGGTCGTGGCGTAGGCTGCGACCGCGACCTCGTTGGCGGAGTAGAGTTCTGCGAGGACCGTGTGGCTCTTAGGGTGCGGTGCGTCGATGCATGCCGTGGCCGACTTGAGCTCGGAACCGTTCGGAAGGGTGTCTGTGCGAATCTTTGCTTGCGGCGGAGGTCTACCGCGAAAAGATGAGTCGTCTTCACGAGGAAGGAAGCCCTTGAGGTCGAGCTCTTGTCGTGCGGTGTTTTGCCCGACGACCGGCACGCCTCGACACTTTGTGCAGGTCGAGCTTAATCGTAGAATTTTTGCGGAGGTAAAGGAGAAAGAGAGAGAGAAAGAACGAGAAGGCGAGGTGACAAAATTTATTAAAAGGTAGGCGAGTGTGGTTAGACATGGAACTTACGCAGTTGGTCGATGTTCCAAGTGCTGGCAAGTTCTCGACCATCTTCCATCGCGAGACGGACAGCCCCCGGGCGTGCTGTAGAGACGACCGTGTAAGGACCTTCCCATCTCGGCGTTAGCTTGTTGGCTTTTGACAGGTCTTGGACCCGTCGCAGAACGAGATCGCCCGGCGTGCAAGGTCCTTGGTAAATAACGATTTAGCGGCGTGCCTGCGGAGAGCTTGCAGGTAGACCGCGGATCGCAGCAGGACCCGTTCATGAGTTGCCTCCGCGAGGTCGAGGTCGAGAAGGCGCTCGCCTTCTGCGTCGATGCTATCGGCTAGGTTCACCCTTGGGGATCCTAGGACAACTTCGGCGGGTAGGACGGCTTCCGCGCCATATCTGAGTGAAAGGGGTCTCACCGTAGCTCGGCTCGTCGTGGTGCGAGACCGACCAGGAGGGCGGGAGGTAGCTCATCCACCCAGGCACGACCATGCCGTCGAGGCTCTTAAAGACTCTCTTCTTGATTCCTTGGACGATCTGCCCGTTCGCGCTCGGCCGCCCCATTGCTCGTGGGTGGGCCACGGATGCGAAGCATATCTTGGTCCCGACCTCCTCGCATAATAAGCCTGAAACACCTCGCTTATGAACCGAGTGCCGTTGTCGGTAATGAGGCGACTCGAACGCCAAAGCGGGTTACTACATTATTGCGGAAGAACCTTTTAGCCGCTTTGTTGAGATGGTTGATATAGGCTCGGCCTCGATCCATTTAGTGAAGGTGTCGATTGCGACGAGCAGTGTATTTACAACCCCTCCTTCCCTAGGAAATGGACCGAGTATGTCGATGCCCCAAGCGAGAACGGCCAGGTTAAGCGGCATGGTCTGCGATGCGTATCTTGGTGGTGGACCTTCCGAGCATGGAGCGGCAAGATCGGCGGGGAGGTTACCATGGAAGCGGCGTCGGCGAGCCGTCGGCAAGAGTAACCTAACCGGAAGGCTTTGCTCACCGAGGTCTGAAGGGCGAGTGAGCTCCACACATTCCGTCGTGGATATCCTGAGGAGATATTTGCCTTCCTCTTGGGTGATGCATTTGGAGAGGACTCCAAGTGCACCTTTGTGATATAAGAGTCCTTCGACCAATTTGTAGGGTGAGGAGCGTCTTATGAGCCGGATTTCTCGGCTTCCTCCTCGAGGCGGTGTCCGTGAGCGAGATCTTTGGATGAATGGCGTCATCCAACTCGCGTCACCTTTCGAGGAAGGAGGCGGTACCACCCGTCTCGGTTGCCTCCTCCTTGGTGGGTATGGAGGGCTTGTAAAGGTGCTCGACGAGCACCCCGGCGGCGGGAAGGTGGGCGGAACCGACCTTCGATAGATGGTCGGCCAGGGCATTGTCCTTCCTGGGGATGTACAGTACCTCGAAGTTTCTGAAGTACTTCTCCATCTTCCTTACTTCAGCCAGGTAAAGCGCCATTGAGTCATCGAAACACTGATACTCCTTGTTAACCTGGTTGACGACCGCGAGTCGCCCTTCGCGATTAGTCGTTGGACTCGAGCGCTTTGCATGCCCGGCTTGGCTAGCGAGACCGTATTCTGCTTTGCATTGTTTGTTGCGCCGAAATGTAGTTGGAGGCGATCTTGGATCCGCTCCCCCGAGGGGATTCGAGGACCACTCCAGCCCAGAGCAATCGTAAGCTCGGGATCCGTCGAAGTGCATGACCCGACCGCGTGCTCGACCGGTGGTTGGGTTCGGGCTCGGCGAAGCGGGGTTTGTCCATTCGGCGGGAAGTCCGCTAGAACACGAGACTTGATCGCGGTTACGGCGAGAGTCGATCTCGACCGGCGAGCTCCATGGCCCATTTCGCGATTCGTCCGCTATGCGTCTCGATTCCCGAGAATTTCTCTAAGCGGGAAGTTGGTCGGGACTTGGATTTTGTGGGCCTGGAAGTAGTGTCTTAACTTCTTCGAGGCCACGAGGAGCATAAAGGAGCTTACGGACCTCGGGTAACGCTCCTTTGGTCCGTGCAAGACTTCGGCCGACGTAGTAGATCGGGCGCCGCACCCGTCCCGTTCTACCGTTATGACGGCGCTTACCGCTGGGGTGTGGCGGCGGGTAGAGTAAGAGAACCTCTCCCGATCTCGGCGTGGTCAAGACCGGGGCCTTGACAAATATAGCTTTAATTCTTTGAAGGAGCGGTCTGCTTCCTCTGTCTAAGCGAAACCGTCGTGCTTTCGGAGCGCCTTGAAGAAAGGCAGGCCGCGTTCCCCGAGCCGCGAGATGAAGCGACTTAGGGCCGCCATCCTTCCGGTCAGGGATTGCACCTCCCGCGTACAAGCGGGTGGCGCATGTTCTCGATGGCCTCTATCTTCTCGAGGTTGGCTCCGATTCCTTGCGGACCGATCATGTAGCCGAGTACTTTGCCAGCCTTGACCCCGAACACACATTTTTCAGGGTTCAACCTTATTCGATGTTTATTGAGGTTATGGAAAGTCTCCTCTAGATCGGATACATGGTCCGAGGCCATCTTGCTCTTGACAACTATGTCGTCTACATACACTTCCAGGTTCCGACCTATTTGGTCCGAGAAGGTTTTTCATGAGGCGCCGGAAGGTCGCTCGGCGTTCCTTAGACCGAAGGACATGGTCGTGTAGCAGAATGTGCCAAACGGCGTGATGAAGGAAGTTTTCTCCTCGTCGTCGGGCGATATGCCGATCTGGTGATAGCCTGAGTAGGCGTCCAGAAAGCTCATCGCCTCGGAGCCGGCAGTTGCGTCGACCAACTGGTCTATCCGAGGTAGCGGGAAATTGTCCTTCGGGCACGCGGCATTCAGCCCCGTGTGATCGACACACATGCGCCACTTGCCCCCCTTTTTCATCACGATAACCGGGTTGGCCAACCAATCGGAATGGTCGACCTCCCGTATGAAACCGGCTTTGAGGAGCTTGTCCAGTTCCTCTCTGATGATGGCTTGCTTCTCCGGGGAGAAGCGCCTGAGCTTCTGCCGCACAGGCTTTTTGTCAGGCCGAACTGCTAGCCTGTGCTCGACGACCTCCCTTGGGACTCCGGGCATGTCGGACGGTTCCCAGGCGAACGTGTCCGCACTTCTCCGGAGGAAGGTCACGAGCTCGAGTTCCTATTTAGGGTCCAGGGAAGCCCCCACGTGTACGACCTTGCTTGGCTCGGCGTCGCACAGCGGGATGGCCTTAGTTTCTCCTCCGGCCTGGAGGGTAGCCCTGGGCCGGGAACTCCTCGGCTCTTGGTCGGGTCCGCGCTGGGGCAGCTGCCCGACCATGTCTAGAGCCTTCTCGTCGCAGCTTAGGGCCGCCTTCGGGCTTCCTTTGACCGTGATCACGCCGCCGGGGCCGGGGACCTTCAAGCATTGGTACCCGTGATGAGTGGCAGCCATGAATTTGGCGAGCGCTGGCCGGCCCAGGATGGCGTTGTAAGCCGACTCGAAGTCGACTACTTCGAACGTGATCAGTTCCGTTCGGAAGTTGCTCGGATTGCCGAACGTTACTGGCAGGACGATCTGGCCGAGCGGCCTGACCGACGTTCCGGGCACTATTCCGTAGAACGGGACCACCAAGCTTTTGATCTTGGAGCGAGGGATTTGCATCTCGTCCAAGACCTTGGCGGATATCAGGTCCAGGGAGCTCCCGCAATCCACAAGGACCCGACCTACCGCGGTGTTGCAGATCGTTGGGTTAACGACCACCGGAAGCCTTTGGGGTTTTGTCAACCCCAGGGGGCAGTCGTCCTTGGAGAAGTTGATCGGCAGCTCGGACCACTTGAGCTGCTGGACAGGAGGCTTCCCCTGAGTGACACGAAGCACCTCGCGGGCGGCCTCCTTTAGCTCCCGACCGACCCATAGGCGGCGGAGCCAGAATATCACGGCGATGTGATTTCTCGGCGACTGGTACTCCATGTCCGTGTCTTCCTCCTCGGCGGGCTTCTTGCCCTTGACGTCTCCCTCCTGCTCTGGGAGCGTAGGCATGGGACCCTTGCCGCTGTAGAATTGCTCCAGGCGGGAGGCCCATGTCCTGCAATTCCGCAGGTCGTGCCCGTGTGCCTGGTGGAGCGGGCAAAAATAGGCGCTAGCCCGTCCGCGTTGGTCGCCGCGGTCTTGGTCGTCCCGGTTTTGCTCGCGGCTCCGCTGAGCCGGTCGGCCTTTCCCTTTCGCGGCCCCTCCTTTATACGATTGCGAGGTTGGCCGTTGTCGTTCGATGGCCGCCACCATGTGGGAGACGGAGGGTTTTTTCTTTTTTTTGATTTTTTTCTCGATCGAGCTCACGCTCTTTCGGCTTGACGCCTTCGAGCCCGGGTGAGGGGCAGCTTTCCTCGTCCCAACGGCCTTCTTCCATTGGACGGCCTCGTCCGCGTTGGCATAACGGTCGACCATGCGGAGCGGCTCGTTGCTGTGATGTCCGGGTGAATCTCGAGGTCCTGAGTGAAGCGTACGTCTCGGACCCCGAACTTGAAAGCCCGGACGACCGCCTCATCCGAGATGCTTGGGATGGAATTGCACACTTGCATGAAGCGCTGACGAATCGGCGCGAGTCTCGCCCTCCGCCTCAGACGCTCAAGGTCGCGCTCCTTCCGAGGCGGGCGTAGCGACTCCGGAAGTTAGCTCGAGAGTGCCGCTCACCGGGCCCAGACCGGATTGAGTTTTCCTACGGTTGAATAGCCACGCCCGAGCCGCCCTGGCCCAGGATCAGGCGAAAGTTAGCCATGACCCTTTCATCACCCCCGGCGGCTAGAATGGCCGTGGTGTAGATCGAGAGAAACTCGTCGGGGTTCTGAGTCCCGTCGAATCTCTCGATGTGACCCGGCTTGAACCTTGTCGGCCAGGTCACACGTCGTAGCGACGTTGCGAACGCCCTGCACCCGAAAACGGGACTGTCGGGACGGTCACCACGAGCGCGGCGGTCGGGGCGATCCCCACCAGCCGAGCCCGAGGTTAGTGGGCCCAGGCGAGAATATCTCCCTACGCCAGAGGATGGAGAGTGGCAGAAGAGGAATGTTCGGCCCGGTTACGCCTGCGTGGCTCAGATTCCGCTGGTCCCGAGGAGCCCCGGGAATTGCTCCGGTGCCCTCTCGAGCCCGGTCGGCCTTCGGCCGGTCACTCTGAGTGCGGTGCGTGAGTCGCTTGGGTGGAGGCGCTGACGCCGGCGGGCGGCGTTCCCAGGAATTGCTCTGGCGTCCCTTTCTCGGGAGGCTTCCGCCGCTTTATGTCTGCGGCGATTTCCTCGAGGTCGTCACACGGCCGCGCCCATGGCTTCTAGGTCGACTCGCTCAGGAAACTCTCACGAGGTTGCGTACCACCGTGGCCAGGGCTTGAAGGCGTTCCCCGGGGAACGCGGGTGACGAGCTCGCTCGTTAAATGCGTTGCACGGCTCCGAGTCCCGTGACGCGTGGAAATTCTCACGGACTTCGCCCGGTCTTATCGGTCGAGCCACCTCGGACTTGCCGGCGTAAGCTGGCCAGCGTCCGATTCAGAGATGCCCGCATGTGCTCCTTGGCCGCCTCGTAGCGGTCAAGACGCGCTTCGGCCGGGGATTTGCTCCCGACATTTCGATCCTCCTCCGCAACGAAGACGTTACGGATTGACGGATCGCGAGGGGACATCACGGTGTCTCCCGTGAAGCGGTCCCTGGTCGAGCTCGAAAAGGTGCAGGATGTCCGCACCATCGTAGAGCCCGCCATACTCGCCGTCCGAGAGGGCGTCGAGCCGAGCGAAGAATCGCTCGGCGGCGGTTTCGCGAGAAGCTCCGGAACTGGCCGTGATTCCCAAGGCCGGCGACGTTAGCGGCCCCATTGTCGAAGAACTGCTTGTCTTCTTCCTCAATTCCGGGGGCGCCGAGGCCCTGGCGATCTTGGGAATTTGTCATCCTCCGGGATTCCTCACGAAAGGGAAAGTCGGTCCCCACGGACGGCGCCAGCTGTCGACGATTGGGGAGCAGGCCCCCGCCGAGCTTACTTGTTGGTGGAGGGACCAACTGTGACCCCTTCTCACGTGAGGGATTACTCAAAGGGATGACTCACTGGACTTCAACGAGCGTGGACACAGCAGTTTACCCTGGTTCGGGCCTCTCAAGAAAGAGATAATAGCCCTACTCCAGCTAGTGTATGTTCTTGCAATGTATCTGAGCGTATGTCTCTTGTCTTACAGCCCGTCTGTCTGTGTTGTGTTGTGTGTCCCCCTCATGATGGGGACGCTTTTTATAGCTTACAAAGGATCGAACTCCATGACCCCACTACCCGCACGTTTGGACCTCGTCCAAACGTGGCAACTGGTGGATCCTATCTTTCCGCCACGCTCCCACGGGAAACGTAACGGGCTAACGGAAGTTACGCTCGGGTGGTTATTCTCACCGACCCCGAGACCACGTAAGGTCGGCCGATGGCCGGCACCGAGCTCGGACATCTTACCCGAGCCCGAGCTCGGAATCGACTGGAATACGTGGCATTCTAGGTCCCACCCGAGCCCGAACTCGGAACTGGCCGGAATGCGTAGCCTTCCAGGTTCTGAGTAGACCGCCCAGGGTAACGACCTCCTGGTGGCTCGGGCGGGAGCGAGCTTGGTCGTTGGTGGCATCCGAGGTAATTTATGGAAATTACCCGACCCCCCGACAGTTTCCTTTCTCCGTTTTTCCCGGAAAAAATGTTTTCGTGATCCGTTTTTCCTCCGGAGCATGAGAAAAATGTTTCCGTTGGCCGTTCTCCCAAAAAAAAAGGAAATTCATTTTTCGTCCGTCGTTTCTCCATTTTTGTCCGTTTTTCCTCATTTTTCCTGGGAAACTTGTTCTCGTGGCCCATTTTTTCTCGTTTTTCTCAAAAAAATGTTTTTTTCGTTGGCCGCTTTTCCCCCAAAAAAAAAATGGAGATTCGTTTTTCGTCTGTTGTTTCTCCGTTTTTCCCCGTTTTTTTGGGTGAAAAATCAAGGGGGCACATAGGGTGTTAAGCTCGGCATCTAAAATTTCTTTTGCGGCTCGATCTCTAATATTTTTTAAAACATGTATTATTACCCTTGAACGCATAGGGTGTTAAACTCGGTGTCTATAGTTTTTTTTGCAGCTCGGAATCTAATATTTTTCGGAACATGTATTATTCTTTTTTCCCCCAAAAAGGTCCGTTGTTTTGCTGGTTCGTCGACGGTTCTTACCTAGCGTATTTTTCTCTAAAAAAACCCAAGCGAACAAAAAAACGCTTGGTTATTCCTGCCTTATTTCAGAGATTAAAACTTGGATCAAATTCCGCACGGCGTTGCGGAGCGCGCTTATCTGGCTAGTAAATGAATAAGAGACCATGAAATCAACCGGTTGTTGCTGTATACTTGACAGCAGGGATGGATCTAGCAAGGTGCCCGATATGCTTGGACACCTTCAAAAATTAAAAAAAAAATTAAAAGATCGGCTCTTCGGTATGTCAAATTCGCCGATTGAATTGGTTTTGATTTTGGTGGTTTGAGATTTCTACGACCTTAAAACTTTTTGTATTGTACTTTTGGCGAATTTCACATATACGTGTTGAATCTATAATATTATGAAATTATTGTATAAAACTATATAGTTATAAATATAAAGTATACATTTTTATCGAAAGTTTTCTAGTTCCGCCGTTGCTCGGCGGCATGGTATGATAGTCTTTCACAACTCCCTTCAGGCATCTTTTCAATGCCGCGGTTAGAAAGATGAAGCGTGCATGCATGCTCTTTCCAACCATTGTCCATTAGAGTTAGCTGTCTTCTTCTCATTTTTTTTAAAAAAAGAAGAAAAATGTGCTTGTTTGTGACGCGAGTGCGGCCGGGCAAAGCCTAAAGCGGCCGCACTTGCTGATGTGATGTGCTCTTCTATCCAACATCTCCTGTGTCGAGGTAATCGCTACTGCTTTCAACTGCTTTGCACGTCGAAACAGTTCTTTTTTATGCTTCGAATGCAGTGTCTAAACTTCAGACATGTGCATTGTTAGTACAAGGGAGAAGTGGCCTGAATGCAACGTACAGGCGGCACCGAGATAGCAGGTGCGTGACACACTATCGATCTCCTCGTTCGTCTCGTCTGCATAGAGGTCGTGATTCATGCATGCAGGTTGCAATCGGGACGCATGCCGTCGCAATTGTTAAATAGCAGCAAAGCAGCCAGAATCCAATCTCTAGCAGTATTCTGTGTCAGCTTAGTTAACTCTGACCCCCCCCCCCCCCCCATCCCCCCCCCAAAAAAAAACGATCCAGTGGATGTGTGCTTCTGCCATAGTGCCAGGCACAGAACTAGAGGACATGGGAGCATGTGTTGTGATCTTTATGCGCTGCACCTGCACGCGATGCGTCTGCACCATTGTATAGATCAAGCAAGTTGGAGAGATTTGCTTTGCTCTGCTCGTTGGGTAGATGGCTCGTGGTTTAAAATTTCGGTGAGATTTCAGAAACCTCGGTTCAGATTTCGAATTTTGGATCCTTTAAAATTTTAAATCTTGGCGGATAAATTTTTTTAAAAAAATCCAAATTATTACAGTAATCTCGGAAATCTCGACAAGATCTTAACAATTTCGGTCAAAATCTTGGATATTTTGACCGGATTTCAATTTTTGTGGGCTAGATTTGATTGGATTTGGCGTCAAGGCTATCCACAAAAAATTTAAAAAAAATTGCCATGCTTTTGATCAATTTTCGTTTGGTTCAAGTTGACCGAGATCTCGGTAATTTTGGTCGACATATAGAAAATCCAGGTTGAAAAATAACCGGAATTGAAATTTGGTTTTTAGATCCCATCTGAATTTTGTTCGAAATTCTAAGATCTCGCTGAAATTTTGGATTTCGGTCACCTCTGAGATATATACCGAAAATAAAATTTGAAACCTTGGATGGACTACCGACAATAGTATTGGCTGATCTATTATTTTTTTTGGGTATTCGTGGTGGTGTACAATAACTGCCTCTAAAAATTGTCTTTAGATATTGTGTAATAACTATCTTTTCTCTCTTGTACATAAATAATCTATCTATACTTCTGTCCAAAGCTAGCTACTAAATAAGAGATAGCTCTATTTTTTCTTCTCTTTTCTTACTTTTTCGTATAGATCAAAATTGATGTGTACAGACTAAAAATCAACTAATATGATCTTATTATACATATCCTTATAAATTTAGACAGAAGGAGTACAGAATAACTGAACAAGACGTAACTGACCGACGAATTCACTAGTGATAGTCATAATAGCACAGCTTACTAGCCTACTAGATACTCCCTCCGATTGGAAATGTAAGGGGTTTTAGGTCTCTATACTATTTGTAAAATATAAGGGGTTCTAGTATCCCAAGGCTAAATTTAGCCCATTTCTTCCAGTTTTGCCCTTGTTCCATTTATTACCCTTGTACAATTTTCCATGTCTCTTTTTTATGCCAACATACTCTTTAATGAACAATAACTAAAGGTATTTTAGTTTATTCACCAAGCTTCTAAATATGTGTGCACAAGGCTAAAACCCCTTACATTTCCAATCAGAGGGAGTACTAATTAATTTGCCATCCCGGTACCAATAGTAAACCATCTAGACAAGTACATATATTGCCCGTACCCAACTCGAGTTGCTATCAATATATCCAAATGCTTTGCACAGTATATCCATGGCACAATGCACATTGTGAAATATAACTATATCTGATTTTTCAACGAAGGAAATGAAAACTGTGGATAACCTAGTAAATTCAAAGGTAACTGATTGCACCAAAATTCAATATGTATTGGAATCGGTCTAAGACGGAGAAGATATGGAAAAGAAATCGGGAAACGAATTGGAGAAAGAGACCGTTTCTAAAAGGGAAGAAAATCGGATAAGAGGCCGATACGGATAAAGGTACCGTATCCATGCACAACTCGGATCGGTCAGGCGTGTTATAAAAGGAGGAGGGCGTCAAGTAAAGAATCAATCAATTCCAACAACACCTACTTTTACAAGCCTTTTCTTTTATATTGCTTTAGCTTCATAGATTTCTCTGCAAGTCGACGGAATCAACATAGCTGCGCATCGCCGATTGTTGATTTTGGCTGATTTCACCCAGGTTTGATTTGCTTCGTTTTGTTGCGCATCGCCTTCCCGAAGCCGATTTTACCTTATATCCGGATCAACTGTAACCGGTTGATCTAGTTATCTCCTAATCGGTTCTTGCCGACTAGCGAAAAGCCGATAGATCCTTGTCCATCGGCTTTGATCAAATCACAAATTCTACCTTGTCAATTTCAGGTCAAATTGACTGGCACGCTCTTCAAACCCGGTGTTTGTCTTGTGTGTTCGAAGCCGAAAACCCTCCTTCATGTTTTTTGCGCGAACATATTTTGGCACGCCCGGTGGGACGCAAAAAGAATGTCGTCAACCGACAAACCCGCGGTCACCGCCGATATCAACACCGATGCCATAATCGCGCCTCAGATGGCCGATTTAACCCCTGAGCAACGGAAAGAAATCGAAGACCGAAAGGCGGCTCTGGAGGAAATGATGCTACGATGCTTTCAGAAAACACGCCGTGGCGTTACTCAAAAGATTGCACTCCCAAGCATCAATCCTATCGGAGATTCGTCATCTGAATCGGTAAGCCGATACGCACCCGCTCAAGCCGATTTATCAAGTATGATCGAGCAATCTGTCCATCACGCATTGATTAACCAGTCATCGGCTCTAGTATCCACATTAAAGCCGATGATAGAAAATAGTGTGAAAACGATTGCTCAGGAATTAGCTGCGTCTGGAAACCTGCTAGATCCACCACAAACCATCCCTACGTACCCAGTATATTCTATAACGCCTAACACCAACACAGTAAACGTGTCAGCTCATGCACCTATTATGATGCCAACTCAACCTACTGTTTTGAAACCAAGCATACAGAGAGATGGATTCACACACTACCATGGGCACACGGATGGGGCCAAAATAGACACATCAAATCAGTCAGATGGGCCCTCCAATAGCATCGGGATATCGGCTTATCAGCCGATCGAAACAGGTCAGGTTCCGCAGTCACGGGGAGCCACAACCATGAAACAAGCGCCATATAGAGTAGTGCCGTACACACCCATACCCGATGCATTAGGTTTTAATCGTGATTATGGCACAGTGCCAAGACCTCCTGAGGTGCGATTTAGACAAAGACCCGAGTTTGCACTCGGGGGGCAGGGCACGAACAATGAAAATTGGCAATGTCCGGCTGCACCACAAGCCGACAATGTTAATTGGGCAGAACAAATCGCCAATGTTTTGAGAGAACAGTTCGGTTTACAGCCCAGAGGAAGGGTAATCGGCTATAGGAAGCCGTATCCCGATTACATAGACCGAATGCCATACCCCCACAACTTTAGGATACCAGACTTTGCTAAATTCTCAGGTGATGATTCTGTTACCACAATTGAGCATATCGGACGGTTCATGGCTCAATGTGGGGAGGCTACACAGTCCGATGGGTTAAAAATTAGATTGTTCCCTTTATCATTATGCAGCCTTTGCATTCACTTGGTTCACAAATCGCCACCTAATTCAGTTCATATATGGAGCGATTTAGAAAGCCGATTCCATGAGTACTTCTTTCGGGAACTATGGAGCTTAGGATTTACGATCTTAGTTCAGTCCGGCTAATCTGGCGAATCGGTCTCGATTATATCAAAAGGTTTCGGCGTCTGAAATAGGTGCTCTGATGTAACATTACCCGATGATCGGTTGGCCGATTTAGCGTTCCAGGATTAATCCCTCCATTGAAAGAGAAATTATCGGGCCAAGAGTTCCCCGACTTAGGCCACCTACTCCATCGCGTATCGGCACATGAGAGCCGGTATGCAGAAATCAAAGGGTTTAAAGATAGATTTAAACCGAGCAGCAACGAAAAGGCCAAAATAAACATGATAGAGTACAATTCGAGCGATACCTCTGAGGACGAAGCAGAGGTGAACATAGCCGAGTGGGCCAAAGGTTCTAAAAAACCACTCGTATGCTCTCTACTTAGGCCGACAAAGAATAAGGCGGAAGTCAAGTACTCGTATGATGTGTCAAAGTGTGACAAGATATTTGATTTATTACTACAAGAAAAACTCATAAGGTTACCAGAAGGGCACATCATACCATCGGCCGAGGAAATTAAAAAGCGAAGGTATTGCAAATGGCATCATTCATTCTCCCATAACACTAACGATTGCAATATTTTTCGACAACAGATTCAATCGGCCATCGCCGATGGCAGGCTGAAATTTGCGGAAGAATCAGCTATGCAGATAGATACGAGCCCTTTTCAAGTCAACATGGTTCAATGTTCACGAAAAGAAAAGAGGCCTACGGAAGAAGATAAGCCGACTAAGGGGACTGTATCACGAGACGAGATGGTGCAGATTACTATCGGTTCTATACAAATAGAAGCCGATAGGAATGGACAAAACTCAAGAACGGTAAAACCAAGAGGGGACTTGGAGGTCGGTAAATGGTATCGGGCTGAGAGGGCTCCAAGAAAAGCCGATTTCAAACCAAAGCCGACCTTCTCACAACTCCTGGGGAAATATGAAAGGATAAGTCGGAGGTGTGACACTCAACACCACCAGAATCCTCATCGACTAAGGCAAAAGAGGGACGAGCATTGGCGGCCAGATATGTCATGTCGGCCAACCATCAAGAAGAGAAACATCGACAATGTCCTTTTTGGCAGTTTTGCTGGGAGAAAGGGATGACCTTACCAACAGTTATGTCTTGTCCTATGCAACACTCATCTGTATATCGGCCAAACCGATCTGTAAAAGATAGGTTGTCTAGACCGATATACAATCACCTAGATATGAGGGGCAGTAGGCCGATCCATGAAAGGTTGTCAACATCAGAGCAAGGCGAGTCCTCCCGAAATCAGGAACTATCGGCTAACACAAGAAGAATGGAATCTGACAGCGAGATAAGCAATTTAGCCGGAAAAATACGAAAGCCGATAGAACCTAAACCTAGGTGGAGCCTCAGTGTCTCAAAGAAATCACAACGCAGAAGGCTTCAGCGATTAAAAACACAAGAAGAAAGGGAGGCCGAAAAGGAGAGCGAGAGGGATCGGATGTTCAACAAGTTAAGACCGGTACCAATTTTGAAAAAAGAGTGGAGAAAGAAGGAACAAATCGATAGTGATTCAGACCAATCGATTGAATCCGGTTCTCCGATGATCCGGGATGATACACCACCGATGGATATAAACATGGTATTCACTCTACCTGCCGAGTTCAAAACCGAAGAATCGGCTGAAGAAGTGTTCGCCCAATTATGCCTCGGAGCACCAGACGCTGTGTTCGAAAAGCCACAAGACATGCATCGGCATCTGAAACCATTATATCTGAAAGGGTATATTAATGGTCGGCCGATATCTCGTATGTTGGTCGATGGCGGGGCAACAGTCAATCTAATGCCGTTAAGTACTTTCAGAAAACTGGGTAAAGTCGATGAAGACTTGATCAAAACCAATATGGTGCTAAATGACTTCACGGGAGACCCAACTGAGGCTAAAGGCGTAATGGTGTCGAATCGATCGGTAATAAAACTTTGCCGATCGCATTTTTTGTGATTGAGGCCAAAGGCAATTAAGGCGTGCTCCTCGGCGGATCGATCCATGCCAACTGCTGTACACCATCAACTATGCACCAAAAATTGGTGCAGTGGAACGATGATACGGTAGAAGTCGTACCGGCCGACACATCGGCTCATATCGCCATGGCTAGCCCTGACACCAATTGGCCACACGAAGAAGCCGAATGTATATCAGGGAAAGCCTTGGACAATTGCGATTTTATCTGCGTTGAGAAGTCAGGATTCAAGCCGATCAGCGTTAAACCCAACACGTTTGATCGGACAGACGAAGTAGTAAGAAGATGGAGCACAAGACACTAGCAAAGCTACAGGAAAGGGCAAGAAGCTATCGGCAAAAAGAATACGAAGAAGCTGTTGAGGATTTTGAAGAGGAAAGAAAAGGGTTAGGATTTACTTCTGCCGATTTGCTCGAAGAAGTCAACATTGGGGAAGGTGATAATAAAAGACCAACGTTTGTAAGTGCCAAACTAGAACCCAGTTATAAAGCAAAGTTGGTCGAAATACTCAAGAAATATAGAGATTGCTTCGCGTGGGAGTACTACGAAATGCCAGGCTTAAGCCGACAGCTAGTTGAGCATCGGCTACCAATAAAACCTGGGTATCGGCCATTCAAACAGTACCCTAGGCGATTTAATCCTACATTGTATGACGCTATAAAGGAAGAAGTAGGACGATTGCTAGAGGCAAAGTTTATCCGGCCTTGCCGATACGCTGAATGGGTCTCAAACATCGTCCCTGTAAAGAAGAAAAATGGCAAACTTAGGGTATGTGTCGATTTTAGAGATTTAAACAAAGCTACACCAAAAGACGAGTACCCGATGCCTATAGCCGATATGCTTATCGATGCTGCATCAGGAATAAAATCATAAGCTTTTTTGGACGGAACGCCGGATACAATCAGATATTCATGGCCGGCCGATATAACCCAAGACGGCTTTCGGATGTCCGGAGCTGTAGGGCTATATGAATGGAAAGTTATGACCTTCGGTTTAAAAAATGCCGGTGCTACTTATCAACGTGCTATGAACCATATTTTCCATGATTTGATCGGCAATACTGTGGAAATATACATTGACGACGTAGTGGTAAAATCCAAAGAAGACTGGCAACATTTAGCCGATCTGGAAAAGATGTTCGAAAGCACAAGGTTGCATGGGTTAAAAATGAACCCCTCAAATGTGCTTTCGGGGTGCCTACCGGGCAATTTCTTGGGTTTACGGTACATGAAGGAGGAATTGAAGTAAACGGCCAAAGTAAAAGCCATAGCCGATACTAAACCGCCGACAAGCAAAAAGGAGTTGCAGATATTGATTGGAAAAATCAACTACTTGCGACGTTTCATCTCAAACTTGTCAGGGCGTATTCGTGCTTTCACACCGCTGCTGAAAATTAAAGACAACCTAGAGTTCAAATGGGGAGCCGATCAAAGAAAAACCTTCGACGACATAAAAGGTTATCTGATGAGTCCACCAGTATTGACCGCACCAAAACACGGTATACCTTTTAGACTATATATATCGGCTGAAGGTGATTCGATTGGAGCAGTTTTAACACAAGAAGCCGATAGGAAGGAACGAGCAATATTTTACTTAAGCCGACGTCTTCTAGATGCAGAAACCAGGTATCCCCTAGTAGAAAAATTATGCTTATCATTGTATTTTGCTTGCACCAAGTTAAGACATTATATGCTAGCTTCCAAATGCGTTATAATATGCAAAACCGATGTAGTTAAATACATATTATCGGCGCCAATCCTGCGGGGTCGGCTTGGTAAGTGGGCATATGCCTTAACAGAGTTCGAGTTAACCTATGAGTCGGCTAAATCTGTGAAAGGACAAGCTGTGGCCGATTTTATCACAGGAAGTGAAACATTAGGAATAGCTAGTGTAACTCCTTGGCAGCTGTATTTTGATGGATCTGTGTGCCAAGAAGGCGAAGGCATCGGTGTGATATTAGTTTCACCTAGGAAACAAGAGTATGGCTTCATGTATCGGCTAAATAGCCGATGTTCAAATAATCAAGCAGAGTACGAAGCGTTACTAAGGGGTCTACAACTGTTAGATAGCATCGGAGTGAAAGACGTCGAAGCTTTTGGAGATTCGATGTTAATTGTACAAAGAAGTCAAAGGGGAATACCGATGCAATGATGATGCACTAACCCAAGATTTGCATCAATGCCTCCAGATCATCGAGATGTTCACTACATTTTCTATAAAACATATCCCCAGAGAAGCTAATAATAAAGCAAACCAATTGGCACAATGTGCATCAGGGTACCAGAGTGAAGGTCGACGAGGACCAATCGAGCTAGACGTTTGGCCGATCTTATGTGTTCACCCTGTCGATCGGAGAACAGAGATAAGGGATTATTTGTCGATCCACCAAGCCGACCGAGCGAAGGTCAAAGCGCAAAGCACTCAAATATGTTCTACTAGAAGACGATTGTACTTTCGGACTATGGAAGGTTTGTTATTAAGATGTCTGGGAACCGAGGAAGCCAAAGTGGCGATGGGTGAAGTTCATGAAGGCATTTGTGGGTCACATCAATCGGCTCATAAGATGAAATGGATATTGAGGCGAACAGGATATTTTTGGCCGACGATGTTAGAAGACTGCTTCAAATATTATAGAGGATGCCAAACGTGCCAAAAATTTGGTAACATACAGTCAGCACCAGCATCGGCTTTACATCCGATCACCAAGCCATGGCCATTCAGAGGATGGGGTATAGACATAATCGGCCAGATATTTCCGTCATCCAGCAAAGGACATAAATTCATCCTTGCAGCCACGGATTATTTCTCAAAATGGGTTGAGGCTGTACCACTCAAGAAGGTTACTACTAAAGAGCTGATCGACTTTGTAAATGAACACATCGTCCATCGGTTTGGGATTCCACAAACAATCACTACTGATCAGTCTTGTGTTCATGTCCAACGATTTCAAAGGGTTTGCGGAAAGTCTTGGGATAAAATTACTCAACTCTTCCCCTTACTACGCTCAGGCCAACGGACAGGCCGAATCGTCAAACAAGACATTGATAAAGCTGATAAAAAGAAAAATTGAGGAAGAGCCAAGGAGATGGCATTCAACGCTATCGGAGGCTTTATGGGCTTATCGGTTATCTCATCACGGATCAACTAAATTGTCACCCTTTCAGTTGGTATACGGACAAGAAGCCGTTTTGCCCGTTGAAATCAACATCGGCTCAATAAGGCTACACAGCAAGATAAGGTATCAGCCGATGAATACAAACAGCGATCTTTGCCGACAATCTAGATGATTTGGCTGAACTAAGGCTGATCACGCTAGATCGGCTTAAAAGGAACAAAGAGATGGTTGCCAGGTCGTACAATAAAAAAGTGATTTTTAAATCATTCAATCAAGCCGATTTAGTATGGAAAACCGTGTTGCCGATTGGGTCTAAGGATAACCAATTCGGCAAATGGTCTCCAACATGGGAAGGGCCTTATAAGATCAATCGACCGGTTGACGGGAATTCATATATACTGGAATCTTTGGAAGGGTTCGTCCTACCTAAAGCGATCAATGGAAAGTATCTGAAGGCATATCACCCAAGCATATGGGTCGGGTCCTAACTACAGAGATGAAGGCATCAGGATCAATGACAAGCACATACATATAAAATCGGTCATACAGCCGACCGAGTCAGTTTAAAACATCCATCCACAGATTAAAAGTTTACAAAATCGGATGCACAGCCGATCAAGCAAGAGTTCAAAAGACATCTCAAGTTTAAAGCAACATTACAGAGATTGGCCACAACTGATCAGTAAATCAAAGACTAGTGTAGTCCCGACCCGGGCAAATGGGCTCCCAAAGCCGATAGTGCCGCTGCTGCCCTACCGATGGTAGCTTGGACGCCGTCTATCAATTGTTGATCGGCTACTGCATCACCCGGGACTGGGACTATCTTGGCCGATTGGTTCTTGACTTGGGCGAAAACTTCGCCAATTTGCCGCCTACGGGCGGCGGTGAAGACGTTGAGTCAGTGATGCTGAGCTGACATTCCGCAAGTTCTTTTGTAACAAGGGCCAGCTGTTCTTCAAGTTTGGCCTTGGTCGATTCCAGCTCATGGGCCCTGCTCTTAGTCGTTTTAAGTATAGCTGCACCTTGGTCAAATGTGCTCTTTCGAGATTTGGCATCAGCTATAAGTTTGTCCAAAATCTCTTGATCAGCTTGTTGGGCCTTCCTCTGCTCGGCTCTTAGCTTGGTGATTCCACATCCGGTAAACGAGCCGTCTAAGTGGCAGACCTCTAGCAGTGCATCCATGGCGGCAGAAGGGAGATCGGCTTGCATGGCCGCCATAGCATCCCTCAGTGGTTGCGTATTAGCCAGAAGGGCTGCCTCTGGTTGCATCACTTCATCCAGAAGACGATTAAGTCGTTCTTGCATACCCGGCTGGGCAGTAACGACGGCCGATGCTGGCGCGGAAGCAGCTATGATGCGTTGGATATCGGCTGGATAATCGTCAGTAGCCATGACCTCCGGGTCGTCCAGCTCGTCCAAAGTAAAGCCGAGCAGATCGGCTAGATCAGTTGGCGCTTTGAGGTCAGGATCGGAAATCTCGATCGTCTGTTGTGGTACGGCTGGAGGTGGGGAAAGCGATGGAAGAATAGCTGATGTAGCACCTTGGGGATCGGCTATAACCCCCGCTATCTGTACTGATGGAGATTGCTAGAGAACAAAAAGCAAGTCAGCAACATGAGACAAACGTAAAACAATATAACTACACAAGACTCACATCAGTAGCAGAATGCTCCGGAGAACCCCCGGATGGATGCCTTGCATGCCTTGGTGAACGCCTGGCAAATTTCTTCCTCCTCTCTGAAGTCGACTCAAGTTAAAACCTTGACAACGTCAATAACATAATAGTCGACACAAAAGAAACTTACTGGGGGCACGCTGGCGAGCTAAGTCCGTTAAAGATGGAGCCTGAATGTCTAAATTCCCTGAAGTATACCCCGTAGTGCCGACAGATTGACCTGGACGTCGCTGTCGGCCACTGCTCGCAGAAGCATGGGGATCGGTTGTTTGCTCACCAGCGCCCGTACCAACCTGAAGAGGCCAGAGGCATTTTAGTAAAAGTCGATAACTAATGTAAAAACAGACGAATACAAGACAGTGGTACCTCTACGGCTACTGAAGAATCGCTATAACCCGAACTCGTGCTGGAACCAGATACTACCGTCGGCTCATGAAAGTCGGGAAGAAATAAGTGGATTATAGCCGACGGAGTCCTGTCCATGAGTACAGCTTCTGATATTCTGGTCCACCACTGCGAGAAAGCAGCTGACCGACGGGAATTGAGAACAAAATGTGGTGTTGATAGGATTTGCAATCCATCGGCTACTTCGAGAATAACCTCAGCGGCAACGCTGTTGGTTACCCGAGCTCGGGGCTCAACGCAAGATAGCAAAGGGAAAGATGGAATGGTTTGCCCAAAGCCTAATTGACGAGCGTAAACCGAAGGGTGGTAGAACTCGTAAGATGGCTGAAATGTCCGGTTGCGGGTATTCAAGCCGACATGAAAGATGCAAGGGGTAAGGATGATTTTGTACAAATCTAAAGTAGATGGGGGCATCGAGGAACTATCAGAATCAAGGTGAAGGAATGTTGGGTATGGACAATCGGCTACATCGGTATATCGAAAAAAGTCTTGTTGGCCGAAGGAAGTCCTATCTAGGGAAAGGAAGAAACTGAGGTATTTGTGCAAGCCGATCGAGTCCATTTTTAACTCTCCAGCTGAAGACATGATAAACCTCTCGCCATAGGATCGGCTAGCTCTATACTGTGGAACAACATGCTCTGGGTAGTCCTCCCGAGGGAAAGTTGAGCTCCCAGAGGGTTCGGATAAAATAGATCGGCTGAACATGCAATGGAGCCATGTTTGAACAAACCACAGAGGACCTCCTATATTGCCAACGACATGTTTGGCAAAACCGGAAAAGAGTCGGCTACGAATCACATACATCATTTGAAATACCGCCCCTAGGAACATCTTGCCAAGGGAAAGCCGATGACCCTCCAGCAGACGTTCCGCTACTAACTGAAAGGTTTGGGTAGGGCCAAGGGAAGCACCACAGAAAAGATACCGGTCTAACCAAAGATTGAGAAAAGCGACATGCTCTTCAAATTGACATCGACCAGTAACCCTATTGTTATTTTGGATGTATTTATGCCACCCTTCGCCTTTTTTGCGGATTAATTTGAAGGAAGGTTTTCCGCTGAAAGCCGATAACTGGTCCCCGTCTGGCCTAAGGCAGCACAGTTGGGCCACATCTAGCAGAGTAGGGCCGATTGGGCCGGACGGGAATAAAAAAGCGTTGAAAGAGTCCGACCAAAAATAACATGCCGCAGCTACCAAGGGTTCATTGGCTTCAGGGTCGGCTAGACTCAAAGATAGAGACTCGGCTATACCCATCCTCTCCCATTCTACCCTCTTTTGAGCCGATACCCTAATGAACCAAGATCTCCATCCTTTCAGGCTAGTGGGCCATGCCCTAAAACTTTTTCCCCATTCAGAAATATTATATCCAGCGGCCGATAAGGGGAGTCTAGGGATCTCGGTATTGATAATCGTAATCACGACATACTACCTATCGGTCCTAAGTAGAATTGATTTGAGCTTTGAGGAATCGGAATGAATACCTGTGAGGGGTCCATATCAGCCGATTTTGAAAGAACAAAGAGAAAGGATGACAAGAGCCGATGGTGCCTGATCCGAGAGCTTGAAAGCGTGAAAATGACCGTGGGGGGACCCCATATTTATACCGCGATGAAAGAAGGCGAGAAGGCGGGAGCAGTTGTTGCATTAAAAACGCACCGAGGGCATTGCGGCGCCATTAATGGGGAAGTTACCGAGGTAAATCCTAAACAACAAGCCGACCACGGAAAAGACGAAGGGATTTTTGAAAGATAACAAGTTACCTTTTCAAAAATGGGGGGCATATGTTTGCACCAAAATTCAATATGTATTGGAATCGGTCTAAGACGGAGAAGATATGGAAAAGAAATCGGGAAACGAATTGGAGAAAGAGACCGTTTCTAAAAGGGAAGAAAATCGGATAAGAGGCCGATACGGATAAAGGTACCGTATCCATGCACAACTCGGATCGGTCAGGCGTGTTATAAAAGGAGGAGGGCGTCAAGTAAAGAATCAATCAATTCCAACAACACCTACTTTTACAAGCCTTTTCTTTTATATTGCTTTAGCTTCATAGATTTCTCTGCAAGTCGACGGAATCAACATAGCTGCGCATCGCCGATTGTTGATTTTGGCTGATTTCACCCAGGTTTGATTTGCTTCGTTTTGTTGCGCATCGCCTTCCCGAAGCCGATTTTACCTTATATCCGGATCAACTGTAACCGGTTGATCTAGTTATCTCCTAATCGGTTCTTGCCGACTAGCGAAAAGCCGATAGATCCTTGTCCATCGGCTTTGATCAAATCACAAATTCTACCTTGTCAATTTCAGGTCAAATTGACTGGCACGCTCTTCAAACCCGGTGTTTGTCTTGTGTGTTCGAAGCCGAAAACCCTCCTTCACGTTTTTTGCGCGAACAGTAACATATCGTAAGTATTGAAATGGAAGGTACTCTTTTTACAAAATTAAATGTGGGGAATCCATACAAAATTTCGAGATCAAACTCTTTGCAATTTCAAGATATAAAGGATAAACTATTCATTAATGGTGCAAAATCATTGTTTGTGGGGAATTTGACATTTTCATAACTTGTAAATGCGATTGAGTTTGATAATGATATTTTTTATAGAGATATAGCTCATGAGCCACATAATGAAGCATTGAGAGCAAGAGGTTGAGCATCATTTAGCATGACAAAAAATCAATTTGGTTTTATGCCTGGGAGGTCGACCACAGAGACGATCTTCTTGACACGACAGTTGATGGAGAGCTATAGAGTGAAGAAAAGGATCGACAAATGGTGTTTAGCAACTTGGAGAAAGTTTATGATAGTGTGCCAAGAAAGGTTATGTGGAGGGCGCTTCAAAAGAAAGAAGTTCCAACAAAGTACGTTACCCTAATTAAGGATATGTACGACGATGTTGTGACTAATGTTAGAGCATGTGATAGCTATACCAGAAACTTTCATATTAAAATAAGACTACATCAAAGGTTAGCATTGAGCCCCTATATTTTTGCCCTAGTGATGGATGAAAGCATGCAGGACATACAAGGAGAGATTCCTTGTTGTATATTTTTTGCTGATGATGTGGTGCTAATTGATTGAAAGTAGGGTAAATGTTGATAGGAAATTGGAGTTGTGGAGGAAGATTTTAGAATCAAAGAGATTTAGACTTAGTAGGACTAAAACCGAGGATATGAGATGTATTTTTAGTGACGGTTTGGCAAATAATGGAGATGTTAGTCTGGACAGAAAAGTATTGCTTAGGAAGAAATTGTTTTGATATTTAGGATCGATGCTATAGAGTGACGGCGAGATTGATAAAGATGTGATTCACAGGATACGAGCGGGGTGGGTGAAATGGCACTAAGCATCTGGTGTCCTACGTAATCAAAAAATCTCTAAAATATTAAGGGTAAGTTCTATAGGATGGCAATCAGATCTGCGGTGTTGTATGGAGCATAATATTGAGCAACAAAAAGATGACATGAACAAAAGATAAGCATAACAAAGATGTAGATGCTACGGTAAATCTGTGGTCATACAAGATGAGATCGAATCTGCAATAATAATATACGTGGTAAGGTTAGGGTAACACCAATTGAAGAAAATATATCCTGCCGTGCGTGTTTTTGTTTCTCTCCGCGTTGCAAATTTTCCGCTGCATGGAAAAAGATTCGAAGATATATATCGACATGATAGTTACTTGGGCCCTTAATTGCATCAAGCTCCGTACGCACGTAGCAAAGCTAGCTTGCTACCTCCTCCTCCTCTTCTTCTTCTTCCGTACGTGAAGCCCTAGACGTACGAAGAAAATTAATTGAAAGCAGCATCTGATCAGTGTGAGGTAGAGTGACGTGTCACATCAAACAGCTAATACACGCCCACAATGACGATTCACAAACATGTGCGCCCTGCCTGCACGAGATTCACAAACGGTATATATATATATATATATATATATGAAGCCTTTTCTGTACTCTTGGGAGTACGTACTCCCACCCCCAGTATACCACTTAAACGAATGTGTTATACTCTTTTATCACTTTTAGTATACTCCAATAATAATTCTAAGATACTACAATACGGCATGAATGAAAAAAATTCATGGGAGCCATTTATTTTTTGTTATATACCGTTTTTCGTGTGTAAAAAGAGTATATAAACAAATTATGCTATAAATGATGGATTTTAATAAAATTTTTCGTAAAATTCACTTTGGAGTATCTTATAATTAGTATTAGAGTATACTCAAATAGATAAAGAAGTATAACAATATCATTTATGCAGTATTTTGAGAATGGGAGTACATACTCGCAAGGGTACCGATCGATCGAGTTGGCCGATCGACAATGAGATATGCACAGATAGATCATACGGATACATCCCATGTATGTATACCAATGTTTCCCTAGACGCCAGCCAAGTGGTATCACTAGGCGGCGCAGCCTCGTGGCAACACGCACGATCACGAGCACATGCATGCATGCACGCGTTCACGTCGGTCCCGGCCGGCCGGTTTCTTTTGCGGCGCTGCACGTACGCATGGCATGGGCAAATTATGTGACAGGTTATACAACGTACGAACAAGCTAGCTACCTACTTAGCTAGCAATTCAGGCAGGTATGTCTCCACGGCCGCTTTGTGCCAGGCATGCACGGAGCTAGCTAGCTAGCTAGCGAGATATTGGCTTGGTCAAATTGTAGCCGTCACGGCGCATCGACCGCGACCCATCAGCGGCTCGCCGGCCGGCGCCGCCGCGGGGAGAAGGCGACGAATCCGTCTTAATTGACGCCGACGTCTTAATTCTGAGATGATGAGTTTCCTCCACATCTCGGTGAGCTAGTTTACCGATTGATGTGTGATTCTTTGACCTTCTTGAGCGCGCGCGTTTTCCTCCCTGCACTCCACGTTCCACGGTTCCAGCACGAGTAAAATTTGCGTGATGTAGATTGGTTATTTCTTATGGTAATTAAAGTTGTACATCTCATGCTGAAAATGTACTATATCTTTAATTAGTCGTGGGCGTCGCTTGATAATAATATAATTGATTAGACTTTCTAGTTTTAAAGTGGTTTGGGAAGAGAATGGATAGTGGGAATCCATGTTGAAAATGTTTCAGGAAAGGATCGGTAGTATGAACATGTTGTGGCCAAGAAAAGTTACCTGATTCGTGTACTTACGTTTTGTTATTCATTCTCTCTTATCAACGTCAAATGTACTACTTATAACTTGCTATTTATAAAATTATATGTCTATTTCAAATGGAAACTCACTTTGCATTAGGACAGCCACTACATGTAACGTGTGTCTCAGCTTAGCATTTATTATTAGAGAGTGACTAGGGAACGGTATACCGTTGCAACGGTATAACCGTGAAACTTATGAAACTTATCAGTTTCAGTGCTGGTTTCATGAGTTTCAGTGTTTAGTTTCATCAGTTTCATGTTTTATCAGTTTTTAGTGCTAAGTTTCATGAGTTTCAGTGCAAAAAATCATAAGTTTCATGAGTTTCAGAGGTATACCGTTGCAACGGTATACCGTTTTTTAGTTTTTCTGTATTATTAATGTTGCTTAAGGTCTTGCGGAGTATAATTTTTATACTTATAGTTGCTTTGTTGAACACTATCATAGCAATTAGCAAGTAGAAGAAGACCCATCGGTTGGTTATTTTTATGCCATGGGTTTTGGTAGTGATAACACGATTTTTTTTTAAAATAATATTATTTTAATCAAAATTTACAGAAATAATATACCGAAAAAGAAAATAGCAAAACTACCCCCCTGTGTCCATTTGAATTGGCGACAGGGGGCATCCAGCCTCTGGCTGCGTGGGGCAGCAGTGGAAATGTCGAGTTTGCCCCCTGTCGCCATTTCAAATGGCGACACCCCCCTGTCGCCATTTCAAATGGCGACACCCCCCTGTCGCCAATTGAAATGGACATAGGAGGGCAAACTCAATAAATTAAGGAAAAAACATATTTAGCTGTGATAATTGATGTTGTAATGTATAAAATTACAATTATGAAGGAAAAGTAATGTGAAAGGGTGAAAAAATATTATTGAACTGTATATACTTTAATATATATATATGCAGCACATGTATAAGGAAATTTTGGAATTCTATACACAATATTTACTGTATTTTCAAATCTGTATAACATTTTTGTGTAAGAGTGAAAAACCCAACCGTATTCGCTCTGCTGGACTGCGGAAACCTGAAATTGCATCTCCGGTATATGGAAAACCAGACATGTTTTATTCGGTCAACGCTAAACCGAAAATCGGTGTATTTGGAACACCGAAATGACAATAGTGAACAGTACCTTCTCCGGTTCACCCGGAACAAGGCCAGCCAATCTATTTTTTTTGTTTATTTCGGATTTTTGAAACCGAGTTGATAAAAATGCAGATAAGTTTCGATGTATTAGTCACGTTAAATTCGACTTTTTCATAATCGGTTGTTGCTTATTTGTATTTTCGAAAACCGGTGACTATGTATCCATATGACATGATGAAATTTGATATTTTAATGTCGAGAATTCTGAGCTCCTCACGAAGGTGTTACATTTTACGTATATGTCAAGAAAACCAATGTCAAGAACCAAACATTGCAAATTCAGAGGGTTGTACAACTTGTACATGCATGGATAATTCCAGTCTAATAGGCTAGCTTTCATGGCTCAACAGGAAAGGAAAGGAATCAATCAAAGAAGGCTACCAATTGATGACTGATTTTACGATCATTGTGAAAAGCACGTATATGCAGGTAGTAACGTTAGGAACAAAACTCAACGTTAGTAGTGCACATGTAACGAAAGTTTAGATGATGAAAGCAAAGAACGGATTATATTACAATGACATTACAACCATTGACCATATTCCTAGGAGAAGTGACGATAACACTTGGTTGTCATGGTGGAACAAGTGATCGTTAGTCTATGTTCGTGAGAGTGGGAACGATGCCATACATTTTCTACACATTACATCACCCGTCATTCTTTTGCGATTTGTTCTCGGACACCGCTCAATCTCTCTTATGAAAGAGCTCCATGGCCGTGGGCAGTGCTCCCAGTTGCTGCCGAATGGGTAGCCTATGTCGTACGTCTCTGGGGTATAAGAAGTAACTTGGTTGTGTGCATTCTGTGGAGTTCTGCCCTCCCATATGGGCATGCCATCCCGATTTTCGGCATCCCCTATGTTAATACCGCTCGGGTTCCCTGATGGTCTCTGTAACCCGGCAAGGATTTCTTCCGTTGTGCGCATCTCGGCCGGCTGCTTCCCCTTGTCCCTACTTAGAGTGGAGGAACCCTCTTCCACTTCTGGCTCCTTGCGGAGACGTCTTCTTTGTTTCGGCTCGCACTCCACTATGTGGTGCAGGAGGTGCGTGTTGGGCTTGTCCTTGTATAATCGAAAGCGTGCCCTGCAGTCCATACAGTATGTATGCTGTGGTCGTTGCAAAATACCTTTGGCGTACTCGGGGTCTGGCTTTTCGGGGCGAAAGTAGCACCACGGAGAGGGTTGCTCCCCCCAGTTATCCCATATGGGAAGTTTGAGATGTGGGTGGTACTGCTCCGGATCCACCCAGTTGAAGTAGGCGCACCATTCATCCTCGGCTAAGGGGCACCGGTAGAATCTCCGGTCCGCTAGATCCCCTTGGCAGGTATCAACAACTGCTTCCAGGTCGTGATCGCAAAATTCGGGGCTTTCGGGTGCGGGCCCTTGAGGAGGTTTCTCCTTTGACTTTATCCATTTTGCAAGTTTCTTCTTGGAGTCCTGTATGCGAGGAAGCAGTTTAGAATTACTACTTTGTGATCACGTAACATTAGCATGTCGCATAAAACTCACCGATTGGTTGCTCTCTTGCCCACCGGCCCTAAACTCCTGGTCGATCTAGAAGGGGACATATCCCGCGGCCTCTCCCACCGGGTGAAGTTCTCGGCGAAGTGGGGTAGGCGTCGTGGCGCTTGTTGAGAAATTAAATGATTCGTCGTTCGGCCCGTCGATCCATTGGAAGAAGCAACACCGGTCCATGCGCTACAAAAGAAAAACGACGCATGAAATGGTAGTGGTACCCTTAACTGTAATGACACCAGTAGGTTTACCTCATAGCCGTGTGCACAACAGTAATGAGCGCGGGCGGCCCTAGCTCCATGGTTAGACTGCATCATCTTCGCCGGAAGGTTGCAGGCGCAATTAGGTCGGGGCAACTCCGGAAGAACTGGAGCGTCAACACAACTCGCATCCGGGTATTCGGGGGGGGTTAAGTTTCGCTTGCTGAAGAGGCGACGGTAGAACGACATCGTAGCCTAATTCGTGTGAAGTGTGCAGAAGTTGATTGTCAGTCTGTTGGTAATGGAAGTGTATCCCTCCACCGGTTTTATAGTGGTGGCGAGCTAGATAGCCTGTCATCCACTTGGCAAAGATGCATGACCTGTCTCCCCTCTCCGAAAGCTGCACAACCTGTCACATCATTAGCAAAGCTGAACGACATGGCACGCCTTTCGCAAAGCTGCATCACCTGTCACGCTTCGTGAAAGCTGCACGACGTCGTGGTCCAATAAGTCTGAGAAAGCTGACAGTAGCGTGTTGTCAAGTCGCATTGAGGGTGACCGGTCGTGCAGCTTTTATTGAGGGTGGCAGGTCGTGAACTGCTGCTATTGAGGGTGGCAGGTCATGCAGCTTACATTGAGGGTGACTGGTCGTGCAGTTTTGATTGAGGGTGGTAGGTCGTGCAGCTGAGGGTGATAGGTCGCGCAGCTTTGTGTTGTCTCGTGGTCCAATGCATGTTGGAAGTTGTTTTTTGGGCCGGATGTACCAGATCTGCTATTTGGTATACGGACTACCATATTCCGTAAAAATATCTCAGTTACCAGTCTCTTCGCATATAAATTCTCAACGCCCAATAACCCTAAGTATTACATTCGCGCACGAACCCTAACGATGAAGGATTTTCGGCGGCCCGTAGAAATGCATGTTGGAAGTTATTTTTTGGGCCGGATGTACCAGATCTGCTATTTGGTATACGGACTACCATATTCCGTAAAAATATCTCAGTTACAACTCTCTTCGCATATAAATTCTCAACGCCCAATAACCCTAAGTATTACATTCGCGCACGAACCCTAACGATGAAGGATTTTCGCCGGCCCGTAGAAATGCATGTTGGAAGTTATTTTTGGTACCAGATCTGCTATTTGGTATACGGACTACCATATTCGTAAAAATATCTCGATTACCAGTCTCTTCGCATATAAATTCTCAACGCCCAATAACCCTAAGTATTACATTCACAAGACGAACCCTAACGATGAAGGATTTTCGGCCCGTAGAAATGCATGTTGGAAGTTATTTTTGGGCGGATGTACCAGATCTGCTATTTGGTATACGGACTACCATATTCTGTAAAAATATCTCAGTTATCGATCTCTTCGCATATAAATTTTCAACGCCCAATAACCCTAAGTATTACATTCGCATCTAACCCTAACGATGAAGGATTTTGGCTACCGTAGAAATGCATGTTGGAAGTTATTTTTGGGCGGATGTACCAAATCTGCTATTTGGTATACGGACTACCATATTCTGTAAAAATATCTCAGATACCCAGTCTCTTCGCATATAAATTCTCAACGCCCAATAACCCTAAGTATTACATTCGCGCACGAACCCTAACGATGAAGGATTTTCGGCGGTCCGTAGAAATGCATGTTGGAAGTTATTTTTGGGCCGGATGTACCAGATATGCTATTTGGTATACGTACTACCATATTCGTAAAAATATCTCGATTACCGATCTCTTCGCATATAAATTCTCAACGCTCAATAACCCTAAGTATTACATTCGCACGAACCCTAACGATGAAGGATTTTCGGCTGTAGAAATGCATGTTGGAAGTTATTTTTGGGCCGGATGTACCAGATCTGCTATTTGGTATACGGACTACCATATTCCGTAAAAATATCTCGCTTATCGGCCTCTTCAAGCATATAAATTCTCAACGCCCAATAACCCTAAGTATTACATTCGCGCACGAACCCTAACGATGAAGGATTTTCGGCGGCCCGTAGAAATGCATGTTGGAAGTTATTTTTTGGGCCGGATGTACCAGATCTTCTATTTGGTATACGGACTACCATATTCCGTAAAAATATCTCAATTACCAGTCTCTTCGCATATAAATTCTCAACGCCCAATAACCCTAAGTATTACATTCGCGCACGAACCCTAACGATGAAGGATTTTCGGCGGCCCGTAGAAATGCATGTTGGAAGTTATTTTTTGGTACCAGATCTGCTATTTGGTATACGGACTACCATATTCCGTAAAAATATCTCAGTTACCAGTCTCTTCGCATATAAATTCTCAACGCCCAATAACCCTAAGTATTACATTCGCGCACGAACCCTAACGATGAATGTTGGAAGTTATTTATTGAGCCGGAGGAAGTCGTCAAACCATGAAAGGCGGATTCATTGAGATAAAACATACGAAAAGATAAACCAGTTGAACAAAGTCACTGTTCCACAGAATGAACTGATCGTACTAAAAGATAAAACTAAAGCAAAAACTAGCTACGGCCCCTGCGAGGGACGACGCCACGTGTGGCCCTAGGCCTCCTCCGACGCTGAACATGCCCGGCTGAATATGTCAGCGGGTCAGCAGGAACTCCGCGAGAACTCCTAGTAGTGCGACGTGGTGGAGTCGGAGTAGTGAAGGGGTCCTGCGTCGACTGACTAGGTCCGGGCGCGGGGTCGACCTGCATCGGCTGACTGGGTCTGGGCGCGGAGGCGAGCTGCGAAGGACCAAGGATATCCTCCATCGTCGCCTGCTGGGGGGACTGAAGCCAATCGTGAAGAACATCGGTGTCGTCAACGGGGCTCGAGCCGCCAGAGTGGGTCGCGCTACGGTCATCGGCAATTTGTTGAAAAATGTTTCACGTTAGCACACATAATGTAAAAAATGTAGTAGACAAGGGTAGAGCAGAAAGGTGTACCTGTAGTGGGCTGCTGCCACCTGGAGCCCCCGGGTACATCGGGAGGAGGGGCGAGTGGCGCAGTGCTGGGTGCGGTGTGCGAACCCCGTCGCCCACGTACAGCGGACGAACGGCCCGGGACCTGTGCCGCCACATCATCTCTCAACCTCGTGCCCGACGTAAGGTGGACGATGCGAGCGGTCTTGTCGACAACACCCTGCAACATCGCTCTCACCTGATGTATGGTCGCGTTGCCCGTGTCGATAGCTGCTACCATCGAGGCCGCGTCGTCGTGCACCTCCCGAGCAATGTCACCCTGTGAAAATGGCTTGTTAGTTCTATGCAGGCAGGGTATACAACTTGTGGGAGCAAGTACTAACCACGCGGTGAAAAGCAGAGTCCGGCTGTGTAGGGTAGGTGTCCGCTGTGGAGGGAACGTGCCTCGAAGGTGACTCCACCACACGCACAACTCGAGCAGCGTGCACGGGCTGTACCACGGATGTAGTCGTCGTGACGTGGCGTGGTCGTAAGGCGATCTCCTCATGCACGTCTGCCAAAGCTCGCGCTACCGCTCAACATGAGGAATCATGCGTGTCGCCCGGCTCGCATCAGGGCCTAAGCCCTTGCGTGTCGATCTGCATTAGTCGATTTGCAAACGAAAACTTCATTAGTAAAATATGCAATTATATGAGATATTAAATAATTGTAATGAGATGGAAAGCAATACTAACGAGTGGACGCTAGCGGGGCGATGGCACTGCGGTGGGGGAACTCGACGGAGGCCAAATCGCCGCATGACGCGGTGGGCGCGACGTCTCAACGCACACGCGTCGAAAACCAAGTGACGCCCGTGTGAGCCAAGATTATCGGGCGTCATCGCTGCCTTGCAGCGAAAGTCCCCGAGGAGCTCGCGCGTCGACAAGCTCTGGAAGGTAGGGCCGCCAAATGACGCGGTCATCGTCGGTGGTCAAACATCGCTACGTACTCGAGTGAAGCGTCTGCGACGAATCTTGGGCGAAAGTGGGCTGCAAAAACAAGGAATACACCAACGCTAGTACAGAATAGTATTGATAAAAATTATTTCACAAACAAGGTAATATATTATGTGGTACTAACCCGTCGGCGACACCACAAAGACCCCATGGTAGGGCGGTCGACCTCATCTCCAACTGCCCGGTAGAAATCGTCGCCATACGGCTCCAGGTCTATATGTGGACGTCCGATCTGGAACCTCTCGAACGACCACAATCGAAGGCGATAGCGGACACCAGCGAGAACGGATGAGTCCGAGGTGCGACGGCACCCATCGCAAAGAGCACGGTAGGTGGCCGCCAGTACTGCCGGTCCCCAAGCCAGCTGTGGGATATGATCCATGTCGGCCTCCGCGATCGTCCTGGCGAAATGGATCAAGTGCTTGTCGACGGTGTCTCCGTGGCTCGAGCTGAACATGACCCAGCCGAATAGCGGATCAGTGCACGCCTCGAAGTGGCGGGTGACGACGTAGTCCTTCGCTCCGGCCGCCATCCTCTCGGGCTGCAAAAGGCTATGGTTAGCGGCGGAACTGAAAGCGGATAAAAAAAACTACAAAATAAAGCGCAACTTACATAGAACTGAACCAGCCACTTCTGCGTAGGGCCGTGCGTAGAAGTGAAAGTGCTGTACCCTCACGGTATCACACTGCGAACCGGCAGGGAGGTCCGTCTGCCGGTCGGTCGGCGTCGGCCGGCACCACTGCGTCCCCTGAGCAAGGTAGGCCCAGTAGGTAACTCACGTCCTCAAGTGTGGGCGCCATCTCGCCGCACGGAAGGTGGAACGTGTGCGTCTCAGGGCGCCAACGGTCCACCAAAGCGGTCAGTAAGCTCCGGTTGTACAGGAACCTCCTGGAGGAACCTCGCCTGTCCTGGGCGTCAGCCACGGTAGCCTCCACCATCCTGGCTAATGGAAGCAACCCCGCTGCCCTCAACCTGCATGAAAATATTGTAAGTACGCTGCCTGCACACATAGATGACAGTACATTGAACTTATAGAACCCTGTGATTAGTGTACTAACCTCGGAAGCCATCGCGGGTCAATCCTCCATGCTCTCATGGGGGTGCGCAAGCGTAGGGCGCCAAGCTCAAGAGGTAGCTGCCCCGGCTGCGGCGGCGCGGTGGCCAAGTGGCTCCGGTGAGTCGCATCTATCACCGGGTCAAGCAACTCGTACGCCATACCTGCAATGTGTAACCCGACAATAGGAAAATAGAAGAACATATCGTTACAAATTGAACACAACAATTACATAAAGAAAGTGCAAACAATCATTCCATAAAGAAGAACATATCGTTACAAATTTGAAGTACAACAATTTAATCAGTAAGTACATACATAAACGACGAACAACAATTTAATTGGAAAGTCCATACATTAATAACGTACAACAATTTAATTGTAAAGTCCATACATAAACGACGTACAACAATTTAATTGGAAACTCCATACATAAACGACGTACAACAATTTTACTGCCTCTGAACCGTGGGACAATACTTGAAAGTGTGGCCTGTCTCCTTGCAAACTGAACATTTCTTCACACGACGTCCACTTTCCGCTGCATCCATATCGTTCCTTATACGCCTTGTCTGCCGTCGCCCAACACCCTTCAGCCTACTTAAATCTGAAACCCACCGTGTCGCCTCCCAGGTATGATGCTCCGTGAATAAACCCACCACTCGAAAACCGTACATTTTCCCACTCCAGGTTGCCATCACTTCTTCCTTGTTGAAGAAATGAGACAAGAATATACCTGGATCCATTCGGATTGTTGAGCAGGCCGCCATGACATGTGCGCATGGCCTGTGTAACAGACGAGGCTTGTTGCAGGTGCATGCACATGTTTGTCTATGCATGGTGCATTCATGTGTAACTCTCCGCCGGTTTGTCCCACGCCCTGATTTATCTTTACATAGTACCTCAAATCGGAGCTCCCTCGTGCCCATCTTCAATGCTCTATGCATCTCCCCCTTCTTGCCCTTTTCCTCCATGTAGGTACAAATCATCTTGGAGTACTTCACATCAGGGGCATTCATGCGGACGACGGCCCTAGCATAGCGATCCACAAAGTATTTTGTTATGCCACGAAGAACACCCTCCACTATAGCAACCAGGGGAAGTGGCCTCAACCCCCGCATGACCCAATTGTAAACCTCAGCCAAGTTTGTCGTCATGACCCCATACCTGGCGCCATCGGTGTCATAAAGCTGAGCCCATTTCTTCTTAGGCTCATGCTCTATCCATTCGGAGAAGCATTTCATAGCCCTTCCATTCCTCCGAACCAGTGCGGAGGGTCTGTTGGTAACTCTGCAAGCGCTACTAGGGCCTCCCCTGTGGAAGCTGTTGGCTTCTTCGCTGCCTCGGCTGTATGCCTTGACGTTAGCTCGTCCAACTTCTTCCATAGTCTCTCAAATTTTCTTTCCTGGTTCTGGTCGCACAGCCTCTTAAAAAGCTTTATCAGCTCTTTGTTCCTGAACTGCTTGTAAAAATTAGCGCCCATGTGCCGCTTACACCACCTACTACGCAAATCAGGCCATGGATGTGTCTCATCTTCACCTTCTGTAATTGCACGATCGCCTTTAGCAACCGGGATGCCGATCATGTATGACACACACACCAGGCCATTGTTCCACGACCCAGCTTTCACGTTCCTTAGAAACCATAGCCAACTATCGGTGTTCTCACCCTCTACGAATGCGAAGAACGGGAAGAACACGATTATTGCCATCGACTCCTATGGCGAGTCAATATCCGCCTTTGTACTTCCCGGTCGAAAAGTCCCATCCACGCATAACAACGGACGGCAATGTGCGAATGCGTTGATACACGCACGAAAGCAAAGAATGCCCGCTTGAGCAACATCTTCCAGTGGAAACGCTGTGAAGGTTGCTCGAAAATATCGACATAAGTCCCAAAGCATTCCTTTCCTTGATCACCTGAAGCAACCCTGGCAGATTCTCGATAGGAGTCTTCGTGACGTGCCAAACCTTGCTTCCAATGCCTTCGCTTCGCTCTCCATGCCTTCGCATAGCTTATCGTGGTAATCGATACCTCTGCTCTATTGCAAGTATGATGGCACGTGGCTCTAAATCCAGGTTGCCCACAATCTCCGTACATTACATTGGCAACAAAGCCGGAAGATATATTTCTATGCGATTGTGTAGACTCACAAGACACATGCATGCGGCACTACTATAGAACACTTCCAAATTGTGTCCCATTTAGGTTGGTAAGCATGGACACGCCATGGGCAACCTTCCATCTTGCATCGACATCATACACCCGCCGATCGACTTAGCAACCCGGAAGGGTCTACGCAGCGACATCGCCCATCTGTGGATCGCTTCCTGCACCTCACCTTTATCCTTGTAAATTGCATCTTGCCGCACATCATTCCGATCGTACCCCCATTGGACATCTTCACCCTCGTTGACCATCGATCTGCCGAACCGACACTCATCCCACTCCGCTGGGAAAGGCTCTTCATCCTCTTCATTGTTACTTAAATCCTCGTAGTCCCGGCTCTCTGCGTCCATTGATATCACCAATGATTCAATATGTTCTCCTCGTCTGCCACACCCATTGGTTCCTCGTGACGCCTGCCACACCCATTAGTTCCTCGTGACGTCTTCCATTGGAACACCAACTTCCTCACCTTGCACCGCCTCTGAGCGTAACTAACATCATGCCTCACCGAGTATTCTCTTGCTTGGTCGCTCTCCCCAACTTCCTCCTCTTTGTCACCAACAACCTCCTGCTGTTCCTCGCGGATGCCATCTGCTTTCTCAAATGCTTGCGCCAACAATACTAATGGCCATCCTCTCTCAATCGCTGCTCTGACATACGAACTCCATGACTTCGGACCTGTAATTTCAACTAACTCCCAGTACGTACAGTTTCGTCTCCGACACCCTACTCCGTGCAGCTTCACACCATGCAACTCACGGTCCAACGAGAATATTTGGTATAACCATCTTCTAACAGTGCTCCATGAACGCTCCGCTGGACGTGACAGACCAACTACCACACTTGGGAAATGACTTAGTTCCACCCCTTCTACACCCATGTTCGGAATTCCCTCTCCGTAATATATCGTAAACTGCACTCGTTCATCCATACCTGTCAGCAATTTCAGCAAATATTTGAGGCTATAAAAGTAAATCCAGAGGTATGCTAATACCAATTTCGCCAAATTTTCCGTAGTCCATAAGCCCAAAAAACTATTTTTCAGTGTTTACTACCAAATTTCTGAATTTATTTACTGATTTCTAAAATTTCTAAAAAAAGGAATTGTTTTTCCTACTTTCCCTGCTTTCCCATCTTTCATCCCTGAATTCCCTCGGCTAATTCATAATTATTTTCCTACTTTCCCAGAAATTGTTCATGGCATTTTCCCGGTCCATTTGGCTATAAAGGCGATTTTGCCATATACAAGCCGGCGTCTACTGTTTGCGATTATTGCCGTCATTTGGCTTCGGCGGAAGGGCTGGCCAGTTTGGGTCGTGTTACCATCACCGAACGAAGCGTGGAGGCAACGGGTGAGGCCGGCAAGCCGAGGCAAGTGTGACCGGGCCGCGCACTAAGAACAGAGCCGACGGGGCTGAGGCGAGCAAAGCCGAGGCAAGCATGGCAAACACGGACTACGGGGCCAAAGGCTGTCGTGCCTGGGGTTTGTTCCTAAATCGCGAAAACAACGCTAATCGCTAAGTCGCTAAGTGGTTAAACAAATCGCTTAGTCGCGAAAACAATACTATTCGCTAAATCGCGAAAACAACGCTAATCACTAAGTCGTTAATTCGAACACAACGCTAATCGCTAAATTTTTCCTAAGTCACTAGATCATCAAAACATGATAATACTACTCGCTAAATCACTAAATTAGTCATTAATCTACTCACTAAATTGCTAATTTCATACAAAAAAAAATTTACCTGCGAAACCGAGATCTTCTTCTTCCTCCTCTTCCTTCTCTCCCTCTCCTCCTCTTCCTCTCTTTCTCTTCTTCCTCTCCCTCTCTGTCCCTCTTTCTCTGCGAGCGAGAAATGGCGACAGAACCGTCGCGCGCGATGGGTAAAGGCTCCTGTCGCCATTCCATTTGGCGACAGGCGCCTCGCGCGTTCGGTATTAAATGCTGTCGCCAAATGGAATGGCGACAGGACGGGGCAAATTCCTATTTTACCCCCTGTCGCCATTTGAATTGGCGGCGAGTCATTGTCGCCAATTCAAATGGCGACAGGACCCTGTCGCCAATTCAAATGGACAGAGGGGGGTAGTTTTGCTATTTTCTTTTTCGGCATATTATTTCTGTAAATTTTGATTAAAATAATATTATTTAAAAAAAATTCGTGATAACACTGCATTCGAGGGCTTTAAACCATAGTTTGCTGAATTCACTGTAAACCCCTGCAAATTGAAAATCGGATTCGTCGAATCCGAACCGGTTTAGAGTATGGTATTCGTGTTCGCAGTGGAAATTAAAAAAAAATGTAGCAAATCGCGAACCCAAATCCTATACTGTGACTCGGATGAACTGTACTTTAAATCCAGTTAGTTGCCGGTGGGCTAAGGCATATCATATGGGCCCGCTGTCTCTTATAGTTTATTTCCGCAACAGATACTTTTGTGTTTATTTTCGCAACAGATATTTTTATGTGAACTATTTGGCCGATTTGTGTAAGACTTGGCCATACAGACCTATGTACACCTGCTTAATATTATGTGCTACTATATTTTATTTACTCCTGCATTGATGCGATGCAACGATGTAATATATGCACGCTAGCTTCTGATCATATATATAGGACTAACACATAAACACATAAAATTTTGTGAATTAATTTTTTGGAGTCTGACACACTCCCCTGCATGTAGCAAATATTTTACAAGCAATGCTCATTTGGTTTTCACTGGGTATCTCTCCAAAGTCAACGGTGGAATATGCGGCTAATTTAGTCACACTACACGAATCGATACTATTTTCGTCGGTCGGAAATATTTTCGTCGGCTAGGATAAGGCCGACGTAAATAACTGTTTATTTTCGTCGGTCACGTATGAACCGACGCAATTAACTTTATTTTTGTCGGTCTCATCGGCAAGGCTGACGAAAATAAGTTTTGTCGGTCCGAACCGACGAAAAGACGCGAGGCCGGGCTATTTGCGTCGGTCTGAGCTGATGAAAATACATCCAGCCCAAAAGGCCCAGCCAGATTGCGTCGGGATCAGTTTGCCCTAGCTCTCCACGCGCGCCGGGCTTTGTCTCCGTCTCCCCACGCTGCGCGTCCCCACGCCGCCGCCTGTCCCCACACCACCACCGCCCACGCCGTGTCCCAGCACCGTGCCACGCTGCCGCTGCCCACGCTGTGCGTTCCCAGCGCCGCGCCGTCCCCGCTGCGCGTTCCCAGCGCCGCGCCGTCCCCGCCCCGTCCCAACGCTGTACGCCTCGGCGCGCCGCTGCCGTCCCTGATCCGTCGATGGCGCACCGCCTCGGCGCCGCCACAAGTCCCCGAAACCGTCCAGTGGCGCGCCGCCCTCACCGCCAAGGCCCCGAGCCGTGGAGCGCGGCCTCGCCGCCGCCGCACGTCCCCTAGCCACTCCGCCGCCGCCAAGGTAGGTTCGTATTGTGTTCTAAAATGGTCTTGTTTGATTGAATGGTTGTTTGAATGTGAATGTGAATGGTTGTTTGAATGTTTGAATGCCATTTGCTAATAGAACAAATTTACTACCTACTGTAACAATTTCACATGACAAACTGATTCCAAAGATGATTTTGCAACCTGATTTAGAAATACAAAGCCAACTCATTTTAGAAGACCAATATGAACCTACCTTGTCTAAGTATTGTAGAGATTAATTGCTGTTAGAGTGCAAGTGAGAGTACGAGGATCCAAGTAATTAAAATCAAGAAGTGAAAAATATGTGGATCCAAGAGCTTAAGAGTGAAAGTCAAAAGGAATAATTCTATTTTACCCGCTCCAACTCCTATTTGGGCTAGGAAATCAATCCTTAACTTCAATGCTAGGTTATTTTTAAAAAAGAACAATGGTACAATTTTTTAAAAAGTGGAAATTTAAGATGTAACAGTCTCATAATAATCTGGGGCTAGATATCTTTAAGACCTCAACAAACCCAATTCTCCAAAAATTAATGATGCCAATCCAAAAACCAGTGTATGATGCTTTGATATCACATCCTTGAAAGTTGTAACAGTGGTTTGATGTTTGGACCTTACGGTAGTTAGGTTTAGAGCCACTAATCAATTAGATAACCAGTATACTTCTCTAGTTTGGAGTATCAACTATTTGGGAATAGTGAGGTGTGGTTGATGGGACAAGGTCTCAATCTAAGAACTCTGGACTGTTGCGGTAAAAGTTAATGGGCACAACAATGAACCAAAAAATTGTTTCTGAGGCTATTTAGTAATTATACATATTTCCACATTTGGGCCCCCCCTCTGTTTCTCTTTAGATGTCATTTTAGAATGTTTACAGTCAACCGTATAAAACTTTGACTCCAAAGCTCTGGGTGCATGACCATAACCAGTTGTGTATTAATTTGCCTACTCCATGATGGAGTTACACAAAAGAAACATCCTTTGTTAACTCAAATTATTTAACAAATATGACACTACATGTAACCTCTCAAAATGGAGCCATACCAGATTGAGGATCCAATTATGGTTTGAGTCAGTTTGAGTCAGGAGCATAAATGTTAAGATCGGCCATTTTTGTGCATATGTCAGAATGGCCTCCGTCTACGAGCTTTCAGTGGTTTAATTGCCTGAAAGGAGAGCCCAAATTTAAATGAATGCTCCGCTTTTATGTGAACTGACAAAGGCTCGTTTTGTTACTGACGGTGTACGTAGAACATGCATGTGCACTCCCTTATCATGTACTGCCAGCATTCCGTGATCAAATTAATTTCCTTTTTTAAAAAAATAATAGGAGAGTAGATTCAGTGATCAAACAACTGAGTCAGTTGAACTGACTTGTTAAATGATTAGTAAACATGCTCATTCAAAGTTATAGCTTTATCATGGTGTTCAATTTGTCAGAAAAAGAACCAAGTAAGACTTATCTGGATGTGCATGAAGTATTCTGGATGTGCATAAAGTATGTCCAGGAAGGATCAAATACTCTTGTGTTTTGTATTGGTGACAATCGATTATAGTTTAGTATTGTTGACTAATGTGGAATATCCTCTAGCGGTTCTCTAATTGAAACTTGATGGTACTATCATGTTGTATGGTTTTAAGGACTACACAATATCATCTCATATACTATACTTTAAATTGTGAATTGTGTTGGTCTTGAATTGTCCACGTTTTTGGACAGCCTGAAAATGGGAGATGATCATGCGTGGATGTTGTGACGGACCGCCTTTTTAGGGGCAGTGCGAAAACTGACAACAGTTACCCAGGAAGACTAACTATTGGAAAACAAGAGTAAAATTACCTGGCAAAAGCCAAATCAACACTTTTATTCAATATAGTCGGTCTAACGACCGGATTTTACAAGGGAAGCATCCGAGCTTCTAGATACATTACCAAAAGAGGGAAACCACAGGCAGGGCCTGAGCGAAGACAAAGACCTAGAACCAGACTAAATCGCAATCTACGATCTCCTGGTAGGCTCCGGCATCTTCGAACTCTGAAAGGGCGGGGGTTTGCAAGGGTGAGTACAGAGTACTCAACAAGTCGTACGGAACTACTGAATACTATATGTAGGGGTAATCAAGGGATGGCAGTAGGGTTAAGTATCTGGATGCAGTTTTATTTTCTAATTCATTTTACATTTGAAGCACAGGCTATTAAATAAGTAGTTGGGGTTTCACAAAGTTCAACAACACTAACCACACTTATCCAAATTCCAAACAGTAACTTGAGCTTAGTTACGGGTATCACCCCAGGTTCAAACTTAACTTCATTAACCGGAAGTACGGCGTAATCGATTACCATCAAGATTAACTCTGCAGAGCGGCTCAGCTTTACCCACAAGATATCTATAACCTTTGTGCCAATCGCGAGTTTCATGCAACTTAAATGCATGTGGCCCGGTTTAGATGATCATAGCATTTCGTTTATTCATTCCCGTCCTTTAGTTGTTAACCGATAGAGACCGCTACCTTGGACTCAGGGTCCCCATTAGCGTCTACCGTTGTGAGAACCAAGAATGTCACTCCGGACCATTCCCGTTCCACCCCTCCGGTCCACTTCCCTGCCGGGAAGGCCCGGTCCCTATTCTCTCCAGAGAATAGTTCCACCAAACAGTCCAAATTATTATCTCGGGAATGACTAACTTACTGAGCTACGTCGGATACGGGTCCTCTGACCAGTCCGACCTGTGGTTGAGCAGAAACTAAGTTATTTACTTTGCTCAAGGGGGTCATTAATCTTACACTTTTGCCAAAGACCAAGCTTTCATCCACAAATCCAACCCGGTACTCACAGTACCGGCCACCAGACCAACCAAGGCATTAATCACCAGCCGGGGATCGGAATCTCATCCACTCCGGGATTAATCCGATACTGTCCCCCTGACTGCAGCACTTTCACAAACATCCGAATCGGAGATTCGGCAGCATTTTCTTTAAATCCAGGTTTTGAGCTAATCTAACAGTATAACTTAACCTATTCATGGCAATAAGCAATTAACTAGGGTTCCAAAGGATTTAACAGGATTCAATATTTTCAAGGAAGTTCCATGAGCAATTCGGTATTATCTAAGTATCATGTCATTCTAAAATACTTTTTTCAATAATCCAACATACATTAAAGCAATGCGATATAAAATAATTACTGCTATAACATGGCATGATAGGATCAACATGATCAAGGGTGTACGGCTTGCCTTGCGCGGCAGCGGGATCGGATGAATCGTCGAGGAAGTAGTCGCATCTTGTGCTCCGCCTGGTCCGACGTAC
The DNA here is from genome assembly GCA_036346355.1 of Rhipidocladum racemiflorum. Classification (NCBI taxonomy): domain Eukaryota; kingdom Viridiplantae; phylum Streptophyta; class Magnoliopsida; order Poales; family Poaceae; genus Rhipidocladum; species Rhipidocladum racemiflorum. Next base: position 4,177,395 of record CM070590.1, on the reverse strand, counting down.
GCTCTCGAATTGCTCCGACTCAGGGATCGCCCGGCTCCTTTGGGCGTCTCAACGGTCGAATCTAACGCAAAAAGGCAACCAGCATAAGTAAACGACAAAACGATAACCGGAAATTGAAAACGGAAACCGGGAACCGAGTCGGAAGGGAACGGAGGGCAAAACTGGGATTTGGGGATTTTCTAGGTTTCGGATTTGGAAACGGGCAGTGTTTCTGGACTCAGGGGATCGAAATGGTTCGGGAAATGTATTTGGTGGAGCTCTGGGTTTTTCCGGGATTTCTCTGGATTTTCCGGGCTATTTTCTGGATTGAAAAGAATTTTGGAAATTAATAATTAAATTAAAATCCAAAACCCTTTTACTGTTTCGGGTCGGTTTCAACGGCCTAACAGGCCGAGGCCCACTGGCCGGCGGCTTACGCGGCGCAATGAGGTCATTGGCTGGCCACCAAAGACGGCTGTGAGGTGGGGCGGGCCACACGGCAGTGAGGGAGGGCCGACGAAGCGGGGCCCGCCGCTGGGGCTGAGCTCGGGAGGGGTTAGTGCACAGGGGCGAGGGCACAGGGGAGGCGGCGGGGAACGGGGCAGCGGCGGCGCTGGGCGGCGCGGCGGCCGGAGCCAAGGGCGGAGAGGGCAAGGGGAGGGGAGAGAGCTCACCACAAGGAGGGGGAGCGGGGTGAGTTGCAACGGCGGGGAGGCGGGGGCTTTTATAGCCGGTGCCGGGGAGGAAGGCGGCTGGCGGCGGCGGGCATGGCGGGGCGAAGGCGGCGCGAGGCGCGGGAGGCGGCAGGCGGCGGGAGGCGGCGGCCAGCGGGCGAGGCGCGGCGCGCGACACGGGAGCGGGCGACACGGGCGCGGCGCGCGGCCGGGAGCGGCGCCGGCGCCGGAGGAGGCGGCTGCGCTGGGCCGGCCCAACGGGAGCAGGCCGAAAGGAAGTGGGCCGCAAGGCCCAAGAAGCAAGGAGATTTGGCCCAACACGGTAAGAAATTCAAACTCGGTTTCCAATTTCAAAATGCAAACAAATGCAAATTCAAACAAAATCAAACAAATTCATTTTGAATTTCGGATTGTTTCAGATGTACAGTGGTTGGAGAAGTAATGGGATGCCCACGAAAGAGTGGATGGTGAATACACAAGCTTTCGTGGATCTTGTGTACTCCTCATCTCCAGGTGGCGGTTTGGCAAAGTGTCCATGCTCTAGGTGTCGGAATTATTCTCGGCATGTCAAGTCTGATATGGAGCGTCACATCTGCAAATATGGTTTCATGCCGGATTATCAGACATGGTATGAGCATGGTGAGGCCCCGCAAGGACATATGTCCAATCCGGTCGATGCTTTTGATGACCCAGAGGATCGGATGGATCAAACCATGGAAATGTGCGATGTTTGGTCTAATTATTCCAATAAACCTGCCGTACATGCATGCGTTTGTATTAAGAGGAAAAGCATACAAGCACCGCTCACAAATTTATTTTAAGCAGGCGATGCACCTCCTCAGGGAGCTAATGATAACTGGAGTCAAACGCACTCTCATTTATGATTTATTAGAGCGATCATTGGCTTAGTCTCTGTTCTCCAGAAAGCAAGCATGCTGCTGCTATCTGTTCCTTTGTTTTTCTTCCTCAGGGACATGCTGCTGTTTGTTCATGGCCAAAATGACGGCAAATAGTGTAAACCAAACCGAGTGATTCTACAGCCGGTGGTGTCCGCCGCTGCTGATCACTTGCTCGGGCCTTGGAGCCGCCGGATCTCCATCAAACAACAGTGCGAAACATGCGAGTTTCTGCCGCTGGTTAGCATCCGAGCGCGCTAGAAAAAGGCCATGGCGTTACGCAGTCCCCACCGTGCCGCGGCAATCTCTTGTGCCCTTGGCCGGCCGCTCTTTGCTTCTTCTTATCGGGGTAGGGACCGTAGGGTGTGCCCTAACTCTATTTGACCCCTCGTTAGGTCCGCCACTGGTTAGAAGACGACATGGGTCGGGTTTCCCGGGAATTGCCTATCTACATGCGAGTGCGGATGCGCCCGCTATCACCATTCATGCCCATCAAGATTAGTGCAGAACAAAATGATCTGCTCTCTCCATTACTGAATACATGTTGTTCTAGTTTTTGAATTTTGTTTCTAAATATATATCATTCTACAATTTTAGTGTGACCTTTTACCAATTTTTTTTACCTTGTATACTATCTCCTTTAACTATTTCCAATACCATTTACCTCTATGTACTAGATTAAGACAAACCATCTAAAGAACAATAAGTGATCTAACGAAGAGCAGTAATGCATTCTTTTGTATATATGTCTTGATAGGAGTGCACAACTGGCTCTTAACCTTTACACATCAACTTTGACCTATATAGAAGAGTGAGAAAAAAGGAGAGAGAAGAAAGCTGGCTCTTACTCCCTCTGTCCCACAAAGAGTGCATTTCTAGGATTTTTAAGATAGATTAGTGTGCAAGGTAAATGACCAATGTGACCCTCATTACTCCATACACAAGCATGCTGGTGCTTCGGTTTCCACAAGCACTTAAATAAGCATGCATACACTTACAGCTGGACCCTACGGATTAGAAATGCACTCTTTGTGGGACAAAATTTGAACACTAGAAATGCACTCTTTGTGGGACAGAGGGAGTATTTATTAGCCAGCTTTGCACGGAAATATAGGGGTGTGTTTGGTTACCTGCATGTTACCTGCATGGCATGAGTGGATGCAACATATGTCTTTTATACACGTGTTTGGTTGCCTGTATATCTCATCCGTCTCGGCTCAGTGGATGCAAACTGCATCACTCGTCCAAGCACAGAGAAACGCGGACTCCGGCCTTCTTTCCCATGCAGGCCCACGCGATGCAAACTGTGTGGCTCGGCCTGAGAAACTAGCGATAGCCAACGGATCGAGTCCATGCCTCTACGGGCATTAGAGTTAGACCCGCTGAGAGCTAGGAAGCTAGAAGCAATTGGAAGAGCACGTCTCAAATTTGATATCATCAAACATAGTTCAAACTCTAGGAACAACACATTATTTAAATTAGGTAATTTCTTGCATCCAGTTGTCTCTCCTCCTCAGACATCCAACCAAATAACTTCTCAGCTTACCCAGAATCAACACATACAATCAACCAAACAAACCATCTTGCATCTACCCAGCTTGTCTCCTACCCACCCGCATGACTCATACAGACTAGGCTAGGGACATACAACCAACCAAACACACCCTAGGTAAATTAGTTAAGTAGAAGAAAGAAAAGATAATTATTGCACACATCTAGAGCCAATCTTTTGAGAACTACTCCCTCCGTTTCTTTTTATAAGGCGTATTTGGTTTCGTTAGGACAAGACTTTGACCAACAATTACTCTATTAGCATATAATTTTTATGACACAAAATTGATATTAGCAGATTTGTATTCAAAAGTACTTATATATAATTATGATTTTGTATTGCATAAATGATATATTAATGAAGTAATCGTTGGTCAAAGTCTTGTCCTAACGAAACCAAATACGCCTTATAAAAAGAAACGGAGGGAGTATTGTAGAAGCTTACTTTAGAGCAAGTACTTCATCAGTTTCGGAATGATGTCATTAGAGCAAGTACAATAACAAAATATACTACTTACTCTATCTTTCATCCATGCAAAAGTAAGCGTGGATTTTATACACTGATTACAAGAGCATTAAGGTACAATGGACCCACTCAGGAGAACTAATACCTTATATACAATTATGTTATTATTTTTGTTTGGATCCATGCATTATCACGGAACCAATACCTTCACAGTTCAGTGAAGGATAGACACTACGAATCTGTACCACAACATATAAAGCACGTGTTATATATACACGGAGAGTACTTTATGTAGCTTTTTAAATATGTATTTTAGTTTATATGATAGAGCAAAACAAGAAGAAAAAAAAGTAGTCTTGTTGTGAATACATATTCTCGTACAGTGTAAACATATTCTTTTACAATGATATAGCCTTTGTGCGTTCGTGTTTCATCCCGAAATAATTTCACGTAAAATTCGTATATCCCGTTGCTAGTGCACTATTTGCAACGGCTATAATGCAAGCCAATAAAGAAAAGACAAATGTGCGTAGAGACAATTAAGCTACAAGCTCAATCTGTGTCTTAATGGGGACAGTTCAGAGAAGAAAAATGGCGATGTCCATTTCATCGTTACAATAGGAACAGGGATGACCTTTGCTTTGTTATTTGTCATTTGATAGAAAGACGGTCCGATCTCATTAGCTGTAACATCCTCATTTTGGTTTTCTGAAGAAAAACCTAATTTAAATAAAGTAAATTCAAAATTTGGAGTTTCATTGGTGTTTATAATAACCTGGCATCCATTCCCCTCCGAAATCGGGAATTAATTCCCTCCCGGGCGAAAAATCGGATTTTCCAGTCCCGCCGGTACCCGAAAATTCACCCGAGTCCAAAAATGCTCCAAAAATCTCCAAACCACTTTTAAAATGTTCCAAATATTCCGGAATGATTTTAGGAATCATTCCCCGGATTTTTGGACCTCCGTTCCTATTTTATCTCGCGCGGCTTTTGTTTAATGCCTGCGATCCGCGCCCGAATATCCAATTCCACAAAAAATCATCCAAATTCAACCAAACCAATTCCATTGTGTTCCAAATATTCCAAAATAATTCTAGGAATTTTTCCGGAATTTTTAAGCCATTTTTCCTAATTTTTCTCTAGGGCGGAACATTCGCGTAAAAGGGAACCAACGGGAGGCTGCCACGTGGCAAGTGCTATATGGCCCTTCTTCTACCTCTAGCTAGCACGTGAAGTTCTTGCCTGGGAGGAAGAACAGCACTTCCTAAACTTGGTTCCTCTCATTCAAATCCTTGCAACTCCCTCATTAACGTACCAAATCCATCACCGCTGGATCCGTTGAATCCGTAACGACGACCTCTTTCCACCCATGGGATTGATGAACCTTAAATCACGCCGGAAGTGGATCAATCTTTCCAAAACCGAAAATCACCATTATGGCATTGATTCGTCCGTTTCTAGTCCGTTTCGCGCATCTCCGCCTCCATTATCTCCGGGTGGGAGTACTCTTTCCGGTGGTATCACCCTCCTTTGGCCTCTTCCACTCCATTGCCTGCTAGATCAAGAAAACCGACGAGCAATCTAGTTTTTCGTGTTCGTCGCGTTCATCCTCCTAGCTTCCTCCCCGGTGGATCATTCTTTCTCTTGTTTGTTTCTTTGCGTTCGTGAGGAAGTCTAGTTTCTAATTCATCCATCGTCTGTAGGTTTCCTCGACCGTGGCCGACGAATTTCGGGTTTTGGTTGCTTCGGCCGGAACTCCGTTCGTCGTCGATTTCATCTGTTCCGGTGAGTTTCGGTTCAATTCCTTGTGTTCTTAGATTCCTCTAGGGATGGTTGAAAGGATGGAATCATTAGTTGGTAGTGTTCTAATTAAATTGGTTGTGAAATTTCGAATTTGGGGAAATTTTGGGCGTTGCTCTGTTCGACCCCTACCCGTGCGCGGCGCTCGCCGGCCCTCCGGCGACCCTGTCGCCGTCGCCCGCCTTGATCGCGCCGCCCGCTACGCTTGCGCCGTAATCCGTCGCCGTCGCTCGGGTCTTGTGCCAGCGCTGCCCGACTCCGACCGGCAAACCCGCCGCTTGACCTCGCGCGCCTCGTTGGCCTCAGCGGCTCGGCGCCCGCGCGCGCCCCACGGTGGCCAGCGCACTTCTCGCCGCCCAGCGCGCCGTGTGCCGCTTCCGGCCGCCGTTCGCCGCCGCGCCGCTCTAGCGTCGCCGCTCCGTCGCCGCGGCCGAACCCCGTGCATACGCATGGAGGAGCATAAGCTCCTCTATTCTTGTCCAAGCTTGAAGAAGCTCCCCCAAGCCTATGACAATGGGGCCCATTGGTCATAGAAACACACATTCCAAAAATTCAGCCAAAAGGAGATTCCCGGAATCTTATTTTCCAGGGTTTTTCCAAACTTTGGACGCTCATATCTTCTCCGTCCTCTCCGTCCGAACTCCGATTGACTCCGTTCAAGTTCCTAAATTCATATAAAATGAAGACCCTCCTTCCAGTATAAGTTTCATAATTTTTGGATTTTATTTATTTTCTGTTATTTATTTATTGCCTTGTTTTGCGTGTAGTCGACGATCCCGCCGCGACCGCCGATTCCGCCGCCGAACCTCCTGCGTACGAAGACCTACCCGGGACAGAAGGCAAGTCTCCTTGACGCATTTTGCTCCTATGTTTGCGAAATGATTTAAATTGTTTATAAAGTTGCATGGCTATGTTTAATGAAATATGTCAAATATAAGTGTTAGTTATACCGAAATTGTTGATTCCTCCTTGACATTGTTAATCATATCTATTGTAACCCTAGGACATTGTTATACCATGCTTATGCTTATATGGTATCCATTGCTATGTAGTCCGGTAGAATTGCTTAGGATCTGTTTCGATGAAAACAACCCATAGGTGGGATTATTCAAAAAGAATGGTTTCAAATATGATTTGAAAGTTATTATTATGATTTTAGTACTGTTTTCTAAAATAAAAAGAAAAGAAAAATGATTTGGACTTGGGCGGATTGGTTTGTCGGGTGGGTGCGGATGGAGCATTATTTGTCTTGTGCAAGTATCGCCCCAAGTCATATAAGGACCGACGCTTGTGATTGTCCATTCTAAGCATAACCGTACTACCACAAGTCTATAATGGTACGACCTGGCTAACTAATTTGTAAAAGCCTAGCTTAGACTCACCACTCGGTTGAATGTGAATGCCGGACGAAGGCAATGTTGTTTTTCTGATACGGCGCAAGAGGGGGCTTCTGTACTGGGCGGATAGAACCCTAACAGCGGTGAAACCTCAGCGGGAGGGTCTAGTTAGGTAGATACATTGTAACGGCCTTGTCACGATCTCTCTGTCGGCACACCAAAGGAAGTGTGTTAATCCGGAGGCATTAAGAGTTGATCTTGTCTTGTGGGTAAAGTTGTACACCTCTGCAGAGTAAAACTATTCGAATAGCCGTGCCTACGGTTAAAGGCAAAGCGAAGAATGCTTTCATATTGGTAGCCTTTGATTTTGTTTTTAAAAACTGGAAAGTGTTTTGTTTTGAGGTTCGTGAGTGGTTAGAACTCTCGGATGTTGTTTGGCAGAAAGAGCCAATCAGGTGGATAGAACCTGTTTTACATTTGACGGATGGAGTCACATGAGTAACTTTGATCTTTTAACTATTGACGGATAGAGCCTTTATGTTAGTGATGGTGGTTAGAACCTTACTATAATATTAACTAATTCAATTATTAAAAAGAATTGAAAAAGTTGCTTTGTGAAAATTATTACTTAAGTATGGTTTAATAAAATGTGGCTTTACGCAAATAAACCCTATTAAGCAGCTTTTGAAAAGCCTCACATGATCATACTTTCCCGACTTGCTGAGTATCTTTGTACTCACGTGCTACACCAACATTGTAATCATCAGAGAATTTCCAAGATGCCGAGGAAGAGGAGGAGTTCTTTGAGGAGGACTGCCAGGAGGACTAGTCGCGTCGCTTGTCGTCGCCTGTGGCATTGTGGCGTTCGCTCGTTTCGTTTTGTTTTTGTTTCCGCTGCTTTGTGTCCGGTCGTTGGACCGAGTATTGTAATAAGTGGCCATGTCGCCCATCCTTGCATATTTATATTACAATTTTCGTTATGTTCGGCAATGAAGTATCACTGTGACTGTGTGTACTAGCTACTGATCTGGGGCTAGTACGAAAATACACAGGAGATTCTGGATAGCCGATCCGGGGTCTCACATTAGCGACGAGCAGTAAAACTCTAGTTCAGTCTAATCACGGTTAGATTCTATAAAAACTACGTCTTTTCAATAAACTCTTGAACGTAGTTAAACTTATCAAGCTCAAAAACCTTTTTTTCTCTCTCCGGCCGCCACCGAGCATGCGCCTACATCTGTGCTGTGCAGCAGCTAACCACACAAGTCATTTGCTCAGCTCACAAATCACAATCACAGGACAAGACCATCGTCGATCTCACACACGGTACTAACGTCGCGGCGGCGGAAGAAGGATCGATGCATGCAAACACCGATCGAGCCAAATCAACGTCCAACCTTTGCATCTCTGTTCCGTTCATTTGAAGGAGGAAAGTAGACGACGACATCGATGATTCAGGTGTTTGCTGCCATGGATGGATCAGGATTCAGGTCATCAGGTGTAACCTGCACGCGATTGGAAGCCTTAACTTTTTCGCCTACTTGCACACATATGTTTTTTTGTAAAGCTAGCCTCCATGCTAATAAGCTTCTTAAACTATGAATCTAATCTTTGGAAGAAAAAAAAGTCACTTTGCTTGAATTTTAGAACTTTGAATTTATTACCTTAGCTAAGATGACCAGGATCACATTGAAATCAACTTAAGTGTGCGCAATGATGCTTGCAAGCTTATCAATTCTGTCAGATAACTTGTTTCATCCGTGATGAAACCTTTTAGTCCTTCACTTGCAATATCTCTGTAGAAGCCAATAGAACTGCATACAATTCATAACAGCAATCAATGTTTAACCTTCTACCCGGATAGACTAAGCATTGCATCAACAATGCTTTTAAAAGAAGGATAGTCCTTTGACACTGCCATCCAAAATATCCATATAAGTTCACATGATGCTACTGATGTACATCATTTATTATGATGTAGGCACTTCCAGCCAGGGTTTGAAATATCGACGAAAATCGGTCAAAATCATGGTTTTTGACCGTATCGGACTGGCTCGAGATTTGGAACCGGTCGATAAACGGGTCCAATTCAAATTAAAATTCAAAATATTGGGAAATTTGAAAAAATTTATCTCAAAGTTCCCTAAAATTAGTATTAATAGGTTTTTGACATCTAGGATGAAAATTTGGATATTTCGACAGGTTTACAAATAATGTCTTTACACTGTCACAAAAGGCCTAATTTGGATTTTTTTCCCCCGGTATCTATCCATGTGCAGGCTACTGGTCATTAGCATCATGTGACAATTTGGACTCAAAATTATGCCAATCGTTGCACTGAAGTATGTTCCTCTGTCTCCATGTTGCTTTGTGTAATCAATTTCTTCTGTATCAACCAAGCAATCAAGTGAACTAACTTAGAAAGAAATTAACTAGAGTAGTTACAGTATTAATGGTAGAATCAATTAGAGTTAAACTTAGTTTCTCCAGTAAGGTTCAATTGAAATCATGAAATGAACTAACCGACCATCTAACAAATTGAGCAACTGAACTCTCTTTGTCATTCTCAAGAAATAGAGCAAAAAACTTAAGTGGACAAACAAAAGAACAAATCAACAGCTTCCGGTAAAACTGGTCAAAAATCGGTAAAACCAATCGGTTTTCGATTTTTTTTTCGCCGATGTTTGACCGCCGAGTTCAAAAAGTTTGACTTTCGAATATTCAAAGGTACTCACAAACCCTGTCAATATTAAAAAAAATGACCGGTAACTACAAGCAACCAACATACAATTAAAAAATATTTTCAACATAGTTCAAATTGCGCAGTTAAGCTTCTAGGCGAAACTCAGCTTGGCTGAGTAGAAATAATATTAAGTTGCAAAATTAAGGTAGATAAGTTTCTTGCTAGCTCTTTACAATATATATACTTTCCAGTGTTCTGCAAACACTGTTGTAAACACAAAAACTTCAATGTTGATAACAATTATTCAGCAGCAGCAGCAGCACTACATACAGAAAAAGGGGCAACCAGCACACTCACCAGATCAAAAAAGCATAAGAGCTGGTATTGCTCTCCTTTTGCATGTCCTTGTATCGGCGGCAGCAACCAACCAACAATCCAACATCACATTCTGAAGCTACTCATCATTCAAAGCGCATAGGCTGACACTATCCAGCATCCACAAGTACCTGAGAGGGATCAATTGCACAGAAACTAATTAAAGATAAAATTTCAAACTAAAACCGAAATAACGGCAAAATGATGCTTGATCTTGACACACATTACAACTACTAACCAGACCAAGATGACTCACAGTGGTGCATTACAACTGCCTCCGCACGCCTTCAATTAGAAATGGATCGGCACTAGGCTATAATTGAACCATTCATGTCTTAGTAGATGAGTCACAGTTAAGTGACTTACTAAGGCAGATAGTATAACAAATGAACCAGTCCATACACAAACGGAGACATAATAGCAATGTAAATCAAACCAAAGTAGATCCGAATGATGACTGAAGCATGAGCAAAACATATAATGATGATTTGTTCATATCTGAAAAATCCAAGGCACAGCCACAACATAGAGATCCACATTTCCAAAACTCTCATCGACACATTTTAATTAAGGATAAAGAAGGCAGCAGTTTCCCAGTAGGATAAACTAGCGGGGATAACAAAAACTAGATATGGAGAGACAATACGACCAACAGCAGATCCCCGGGCCTAATCGATCTCCTGGAGCGAGGCGCCGGTGGAGGCGGCGGCCCCAGCGGCGACGTCGTCGGCCGTGAACTTCCCCTTGGCCTTGTCGGCGGCGCGGCCGCTGGCCTTGCGGTCGAGGAGGGCCTTGCGGTCCTTGTCAAGCTTGAGCTTGGTGACGATGACCTTCGAGGGGTGGATGCCGACGTTGACGGTGGAACCGTTCACCTTCTCCCTGGTGATCCGCTCGACGTGGATGACCCAGCGGCGGCGGTAGACCTGCACGACCTTGCCCTCGCGGCCCTTGTAGGTGCCGCGCACCACCTGGACCTCGTCGTCCTTGCGGATCGGGACGGAGCGCACGTTGTATTTGTGGCGGAGCTCCGACGACAGCGCCGCGGACATGAGCACGCGGCGGACGGATGAGGGAGCCGTGAAGTGCGCCTTGCGGCACTTCCGGCGGGAGCTCGTCACGCGGGGGTTGCGTTTCATGGCGGCGGCGGCGGCGGCGGCGGCGGGCCGGCGGCTAGGGTTCCTTACCTGGGCGGCGGCGGGCCGGCGGCTAGGGTTCCTTACCTGGGCGGCGGCTAGGGTTTTCGAGGTGGGTGAGGGCGTGTGCGGGCGCGGCGGAGTGGGAGGGAATATATCGCGGGAGTGGCGCCAGGGGTGCGCTTGAAGGCCACGATGGGGAGTGGACGGTGCGGATTCGTTGGATGAAATGGGAAGATTGGGCAAGGTGGGCTCTTGGGCCAAGGCTAGGCTACTGGGCTATCCTTGTCGGGCTCAGATCAAATGCAGTTCCTCGGGACCGCAACTTAAACAGTTCTTACATGTATGGATTGTCCGATCGAGCAAATGAACAGCTCAAATTGTCCAAATCCATTTGTTACAGTAATTGCTACAGTATCATCTTGCTGCAGTACTTTTAGATCAATATAAACCGTCGTTTCGGTTGCGGTCCCTTAAGGACTGCATGGGAACCGTGTCTATGTTTATCCTATGTACACGCATAAGGCACACGCAAATCACATCATGAAAAGAGAAATTTTACTATGTATTATACTAATATTTTTATGCTGTTTAAGTAGAAATTAGATTTAATTATTTATTTGTTAAGGGTATTTTTACTACTTTATTATCGACAGATGTGTAAATAAATACTAGCTAATCTGATTTATAGAATTGAAAAGAATGAACGATCTATATTAAATTTAGTGTATTGTAATCACGAACAATTATTTTGGTGAAACAAATACAGAATAGTATCACACAGTATTGTGCGTTTGGTTGCATGTACCAAGTGGTATATGTATGAGATAGTTCAAGAAAAAAATCATCCATGCGTTTGGTTGCTTCAATGGAACCATCCCGTCCTGGATCAAGTGGTATAAATTTAAGGAATATTCCCTCTAGATGTTGAACCATCTCATTCACCCAAAATGGAACCAAATGGTACAGGACCATCCCATCCCATTCAACCTCATCCCATGAACCAAACGCACCGTACGTAATCGAGTTCTCGTACATCAATTAAGGACACTAGCTTATACATGTGCACTTCGCATAATAATAATAATAATAATAATAATAATAATAATAATAATAATAATAATAACAATAATAATAATAACAATAATAACAATAACAATAATAACAATAATAACAATAATAACAATAACAACAATAACAATAACAACAATAACAATAACAATAACAACAATAACAATAACAACAATAACAATAACAATAATAACAATAACAATAATAACAATAATAACAATAATAACAATAATAACAATAACAATAATAACAATAATAACAATAACAACAATAACAATAATAATAACAATAACAATAACAACAATAACAATAACAATAATAATAATAATAATAACAATAATAACAATAACAATAACAATAATAATAGTAATAATAATAATAATAATAATAATAATAATAATAATAATAATAATAATAATAATTAAAGCTGAAGGGATTTGAGCCTCCCAGCCATGGTTCAAAATCTTGTTGAGATTTTGGTCGTCTCAACTGAAATTTCATTCTCCGGTCTAAGTCGATATCCTAAATCTCGGTCAAAAAATAATAATAATGCTACAGTAACTTTCAAAAATCTTGGTGATTTTGGCCGAAATTTTGGACATTTTGATCAGATTTCAATTTTTGTGGGTCGAATTTGATTGGATTTGTTGTTAAGACCATCCACACAAAAATTTTTTAAAAAAATGATGTGTTTTTTTATCATTTATCAAAAGTTCAAAAGTTGACCGAGATCTCTGTAAATTTCGGCCAAAATCTCGGTTAAAAAAGTCAAATTTGAAATTTATTTTTTGAATTTTTTTTCAAATTTTATTTAAAATTATGAGATCTCGCTGAAATTTCGGATTTCAGCCACCTCCAAGATATGTACCGAAAACGGAATTTGAAACCTTGCTCCCAGCTATGCCACCCCACATTAATAGATGGAACAGTGACCTGTGGAATATATAAGCAGTTCACATCTTTGCCACATCTTAAAATTATGTTGAAACAGGGAAAAGGGAGGAAGGTATTGCCTGTTTCAGTTGCATACAAAAATGCCGGTGCCTATTTAAGTCGTGCAAAATGCAATAGCAAACACCAAAATAATATATTTTTCTAGTGACCTCGCCGTATGCCCAAGGACCATATGAAGGGACATCGAAAGGTGTGTCCCTTCCGTCTTTGCATCTCTCAACCAATCTAGGAGTACTTTGTTTTACTGCTAAACTATACTACCAGTAGCTAGTATTCCCTCCTTCAAATTTATAAAGCTTATTTTCTTAATGGTTTTATCTATAAATATAAGCGTATTTCATATTCTAATACAAAATTAGTGTATTGTTCCCTCTCTATCCCTAATAAATATCCATCTTTACTTTATATTCTCTATATGCATGCACTGAATATAGTTATTAGTGATAATAATTAGAAATAATGTAGTCATTTTCAATACTTTATTAGTTTATTGTGTTAAAAAATACTCCCTCTGTCCCACAAAGAGTGCATTTCTAGGATTTTTAAGACAGATTAGTGTGCAAGGTAAATGACCAATGTAACCCTCATTACTCCATACACAAGCATGTTGGTGCTTCGGTTTCCACAAGCACTTAAATGAGCATGTATACACTTACAGCTGGGCCCTACGGACTAGAAATGCACTCTTTGTGGGACAAAATTTGAACACTAGAAATGCACTCTTTATGGGACAGAGGGAGTATACCTTACAAATTTAGACGACGGGAGTCCTTCGGTGCAAAAACTCCTAGGTGTAACACATAACTAAATAATCAATGACAACGATTAGAATCTGAGATGATCAGACAACACACTCACCTAAGACTTAATTAAACAGGAGCACGTGTCGTGAAATCAGGCTAGCTAGCTGGCATGCATGATTTTGTAATACTTTCTCCATTCTTAAAAAAGATGACACTATGGATATAGTGATGGTCAAATTTTCGAAACTTTAACTATTGATATATTTTTAAATATTTAAATTGGATACATGAAAGTTATATGTATAGACTTCTCTCGACAAGTACGTTCTTAATATTATAATTTCACTGAGTTTTACAAATATATTATAATAAAAATTAGTGATCAAAATTTTATTTCGAAGACCGTGTCTATACCTAAAACGTCATCTTTTTAAGACTAGAGGGAGTATCTACATATGAGATCTTCAGTGTGCAGCCATAAGTTTCACGTTGAGAATGGTAGGCCATTACTCGAGTTCTTTTCTGCACTCTCGCCAATTGGTGGTAGAACCATTAATTTTTTCCAAACAAAAGCATTTGGGTCTTTCAGCGATATCATAAGTTTCATGTTGAGAACGATAGGCCATTGTTCGAGCTCTTTTCTGCACTCTCGTCAATTGAGTGGCAAATCTTTAATTTTCATAACAAAGGCATTTGGGTCTTTAAGCAATATTATCTGAAGAAAAAGGCACCATTTATCATTGGTGCGCATTTCTTTCTTTGCGATTTTGAAACAACTCTATAGCAGTTTCTACACGCTTTAAGGCCCGTTTGGCAACTTGAAACCGGGTTGTTTCTACAAGAATCTGAGAGAAACCCAACCAAACGGGCTAAAGCTTGGAACGATTCTCCTCAGAACGTTTCTTCTTTTTCCATGTTGGGGCCGAATCGCTCTCAACCCTGTTCTACCCCGATTTACATAATCCAGACAGCTAGTCAAATGGTTTCCAGACAGTGATTCTGATTCTACCTAAAACGTTTCTACTAAGAATCTGAAACTATTTCTGTTTCTATTAGAATCTGGAACCGTACCAAACAGGACCTTACTCTAAACAACTCATAAAGTCAGAAAGTTCTAGAGAGTTTTTCTGAATTAGTGACAACAAACATGTGTGGTATTTGTCTTGGGACTTTTCTAGCAACCATGTGGCCTTCATGCTTAAAAAAATGGGGACAGTTTAGAGAATAAAAAAAAATGGGGACAGTTTAGAGAATAAAAAAAAATGGCGATGTCCGTTTCATCGTTACAGTAGGAACAGGGATGACCTTTGCGTTGTTATTTTGTCAGTTGATAGAAGTTAATTTTGTGATTGGAACAGGTTGTATTGAGTAACTGAAACAACCTCTAAAAAGATTCAAAAGTAATTTAAATTTGAAATTCGAATCGGATTTGGATCTCACCTGGTTTCGTTTTGGGCCTCTTCTCGTCTTTGACCGATCCTGCCCAGTTCCCCTCACCGGCCCAGCTCGGCCCGCGCCGCTACCGTTGCCTGCTCCACCAACCGCCACCGTCCCATCGCCCATCTACTCCGCCATCGGCCACTGCGTCCAATCGCCATCACGCCCCGCAGGCCCCAATCCTCTCTGCTGCGCGGACCGCACCCAACCGCCCCCGTCGCCTCCGCCTTTCCTCTCCCCCGCGTTGAGCGCGCGTCGCCTCGCTCACGCCGCCCACCGGCCTACTCTCGTGCCACTCGTCGGCAGCGCCACGTTGCCCACTCCGCCGCACCAACTCCCCTCTCTCCCACCCCCGAGCCCACGCCTCTCCCCCACCCCTCTCGCAAAGCCTCCTCTGCCGCCCTCTTTTCCCTTTTTTTCCCCTTCACCCCTAGCGCCGACCGCCGCTTCGCCTCCATCGGCTGCCCAGCGTGCCACCCTCGCCCAAACCCTAGCCTAACATTCCCTTGCGCCCTCGCCTATCCCCTCTACCGACCGGACCCCACCGGTTGTCGGCGTATTTTACACCAGGGTCCCCACTCCCCCGCAATAAAAGAGACCGCCGGGCGGGCAGGGTGCGTCCGGGCACACCGCCACGGCGAGCAAAGAACTCCTCAACATGGTCGCCCGGATGTGTGACGATCAGGCCACACCACTGGGCGCCGAGGAAGGTGGTCGCCCAGCGGACAGGTGGTAGTCAGGCCACGCCCCTGGGCGACCAGCGAGGTGGTCGCCCAGTGGACAGGTGGCGATCAGGCCACACCACTGGGCGCCCAGGAAGGTGATCACCCAGCGGACAGATGGCAGTCAGGCCACGCCCCTGGGAGACCAGCGAGGTGGTCGCCCAGTGGACAGGTGGCGATCAGGCCACACCACTGGGCGCCCAGGAAGGTGGTCGCCCAGCAGACAGGTGGCGATCAGGCCACACCACTGGGTGCCCAAGAAGGTGGTCGCCCAGCAGACAGGTGGCGATCAGGCCACACCACTGAGCGCCCAGCAAGGTGGTCGCCCAGAAGACACGTGGCATGCAGGCCACTCCCCTGGCGTCCACCCCCGAGGCTGCAGCGCCCAGATCAAGGACATTTAATGCGAATCGTGCGCATTAAATGCAAAGCATGGAGGATACAGTATGGCGGAGTGTCTTCCCCAGGCGTGCATTAATTACGTGTGACATCACGGCAGCGCCTCACCCACGGCCAGGCAGGTGGCGTTGGCGGGCGTGGGGCGAGGAGTGTGGCGGCTGCGGCAGATGTTCTTGGGATGTAAGAAGCGATGTGAGGCGATTAAATGCGCCCGTGGCAGTGTAATGAGTGTGCTTTGCCGTGTAAGCCTCCCATGTGCCCCCGGGAGCCCAAGTATAAAAGGGGGCCGGGGTGCATGGGAGAGGGGGTTCGATCCATGGTCAGTAGATTTCATCCTCTCAAGTTAGTACACAAGCAATACCAAGAAAAGCAGGACTAGGGCTATTACTCTCCGGAGGGCCCGAACCTGGGAAAAGAGTTCTTGCGCCCCCTTGTTCCCCTGAGCTTCCCGGTACTCCGGTCATCTTCTTCCTTTCCCCGGTAATTGTCCCGAAAGCCCCCCGTCTGAACCTTATAAGCACCCGATTCGGAGGTGCCTGTTGGCTAGTACGCTGACACCGATCATATGCCACATGCCCCCCATCTCTCGCTGCCATTCGGATCCATGCGCCAGGGTCCCCACCAACCGGCCCCATTGTCAGCAGCACTCCCCCGTCGGGCCCACTTATCAGTGCGCTCGCCCGCGTATGGACTGGCCCACGAGGCCACACGCACAGCGCCCCCTGGTGGGCCTTTTGGGCCGGAAATGCGATCACTGTGCAGCCTAGTTCAATTGCCCTTTTTCTTTCTCTTTGAATTTAAATAATTCAAAAATTCAGGAAAACTCCATAAATTCCCGAAAATTCCAAAAAGCGAACAAATACACCATGTTGACCGTTTTGATCCACTGAATCCAAAAACGGCCTCCGCTTTGCCATTTGAAGCTTTCAAAAATCTCAAAACGCCCAAATTGCCCTCCGAATCTCCAACCCGTTTTTGTTTTTCGTTTTTGTTCGTCGTTTTAGTTCCATTATCGTTTACTTACCTTTTTCATTGTTTACGCTAGATCCGATGTTCGTGCAGTATCGAAGCCCGAGCAGTTCCCAGAGCAGGAGCAGGATCAGACCAGAGCCTAACACGACTACTCCACTACGACCTAGACGACCCTGTAGCGCAGCAAGCCAAGCCGCACACCCTTGAACATGTTGAACCCACTTGTTCCTAATATTATAATATTTAATTACTATTGCATTAATTTGCTTGTATGTTGGAATACTAAACAACGATAGTTTGGAATGACATGATACTTAGCTATACCTGAATTCCACATATAGCCTCCTTAATACTGATGAGCCCAATTAAACCTTGAATAACCCTACCTGACAATTATAAACCCCCTATAGTTAATTATTAATCTTATTGGTTTCACTCAAATATTTTAAACAGAAATAAAAGTGTTGCGAGCAGTTAGCTCGGTGATTTTAAAATTGTGCTACGGTCAGGGAGACAGTATTGGACTAACCACGAGGTGGATGCTAGTCCGATCCCCGATCAATGATGGAAGCCATGTCTGGTTTGGTGGCTGGTGCGAGTAGGTACCAGAATGGGCTGCGGTTGGTTTTATGGGTTGGTCTTTGACAATATAAAGTTAACCCCTCCTGAGCAAAGTAAATAACTTAAGTTTCTGCTCAATCACAAGTCGGGACCGGTCAGTTCAGTTGAACCATTTTTCGACACAGCTCAGTACATTGTTCATTTCCTGGAAAATACTTAAAAGGTAGTACTATTCTCAGAAGGAGAATGGGGAGCAGCATTCCCGGCAAGGGAATGACTAATGGGCTGGAACGGAAGTGGCGTTGTAACGCCATTCGCCAATTCTCACAATGGTAGGTGCTCGCTCAAGGCAGTGGGTCCTGAGGGGAGTGATCATAGACCTACCAGTTAGGGGTTATCTAGGAAATGTTCAACAAAAGGTTATGATCATCTCAGCCCAACCGCATGCATTTAAGTTGCATGTAAACTAGCGCTTGGTATTAACGGCCGTAGATATCTTATGGGTAAAGCTAAGCAGCTCTACAAAGTCTAACTAAATGGTATTCGAATACGCCGTGCTTCCGGTTAATAAAGCTAAGTTTGAATTGGGGTGACTCCCGTAACCTAGCTCAAGTAGTCTTCGAAAATTTTGAGAATGTGGCTTAACTGTGATAACTTGTGGAAACCCCCTACTACTATTTATGGTTTGTGTTTCAAATATAAAATGAACTGGAAAATAAAACTGCATCCACAATAATTACCAAACTTGTGCCAACCCTTGTTAACCCTTGCATATAGGATTCAGTATTTTTCGTGCGACTTGTTGAGTATGGTTGCATACTCACCCTTGCTCAAATACAACTTCTTCAGAGTTCCAAGATGCTGAAGAATTCCAAGGGTCGATAGATGGCGATACGATTTGGTTTTAGGTCTTGGTCTGTGCTCAGGCGTGATTGTGCGGTCTTTTGCAATGTAATTTATCTGTGGCTCGCTACACCTCTCTTTGTAAAAACTCTGGCCGTTAGGCCTTAACCCCTATAAAAGTAGTTGTATTCGCCTTTTGTCTGGCAATGTGCACTTGGTTCGTGGCAGTTTATCTTTTTGGGTAGCTGTTGATGTATTTAAACGCACCACCTGAAAAAGCGGTGTGTTACAAGTTGTATCAGAGCCGAGACTTGACCATAGGCTAAGACCTTAAGTTGGTTTAGGATGACCTTTTACAAAAAATTAATTTAACTTGTAAATAAAATGAGTTACGAAAATATAAGTATTATTGTAGTCTTCTTTCTCTGCTGCCTTACCTCTCTTAGAGGCTCCTTTCCTTCATGTTTGCTTTATGATTTTTTTTACTCAACTAACTTCAAAAATTTCGTTGTTCGCAGATGGTTCACCGAGTGCACCTGTACCCCGCCGTCCTGGGAGGATGGGCTGATCTACTGTGGAGGATGCAGCAGTACGTAGGAGCCGGACATCTTGACTGTCCCGTGTTCCACACCGACGAGCAGTTCCGCGGCGCCGTCCGATGCTAGTGGAGAGCTTGGGTGGACGTGCACCCGCTGCCCAGTCACCCTGACGTCCCGCGCCGGTTTATGGGACACCGAGTCGCCGAGCGTGACGCACTATAGGACACTGCCAGGAGGGCAATGGACTACCTTCACCGCTACTACGAGGCGGAGTTCAACACTAGCCTTTTCCAGATTATTCCCCAGGAGGGGGAAGAGCATGGACAGGTCGTGGTGTCCGTCTCTAAGGACGAGGAGGACTAGCGTGTCGTCGAGATCTCTGACCACTTCCTCTGTCAGGAATACCTCTATAGTCGTCTGGTCAGGGAGCGTGAACCTCCACCAGCAGCTCCATGCCGCTTGAGTGGAGATCCAAGAGCTGAGAGACGAGGTAGATCAGCTCCAGCCGCCACCCGCCGCCATGGAGGAGTCCATGGATGGAACGTCTGGGGTCAACGACCTGACCCACATCGACGATGAGGAGGATCTCGAGGAGCAGATCATCTACGTCTCTGACGACGAGTGATCGCCTCCTGCTATAGCTAGCGCTAGTCGTAGAGGTGTACCCTCTCTTTTGTACTAGTTCTATTGTAATGTAAAATAGATTGTGCGATACCCTATGTACGATCTATGGCTATGAATGAAATGTTATGTTCCCTAATTCTGTGTTATTTGTGTTTGCATTAATATCTTTATAACCCCATCTAGCTCAAAGAGAATTCCTTCCCTTCGTCTAAGTTCTCACCTATTCCCTCTACTCTTATCTCATGCTCTAATCCTTACTCACCTTCTAATTCTCCAAAACATGCCACAGACCGAAAAGAATTAGAATAATAGCCATGGAATTTGGAGAAGGATCTCAGCACACCTAGAACGATAGTGATGCAGAATCTGTAAGAAACCCAATCAACCTAGCCCAAGTACTTGCAATGATGGACGGAAACAAATATCAGGAAGAACAGCGACAGGCACCGATGATGGAGAGAATTATGGAACAGCTGGCTGCAAGGCCACAGATGATTCCCCAAGGAAACAATAATGGGCTAGAAGGAATAGTAGGAGGTTCCCGATGGTCCGACTTCCAGAAAACTAGACCCCCCACCTTCGCAGCGGCAACAAAACCTTTGGCAGCCGACGATTGGCTCAGAGACATGCGAAGAAAATTGGACACCGTACAATGCACGTACAAGGAAAAAGTGCTCTACGCCTCCCACTAGCTGCAAGGTCAAGCAGCGACGTGGTGGATAAACTTCCAAGCAATGAAGGAAGGACAAGAGGTAACATTGCCAGAATTCAAGGAAGCCTTCAGGAGGACTCACATTCCTGCATGGCTGATGGCCTCAAAGAGAAGAGAATTCCTCGTCCTCCTCCAGGGAGGGAGAATGGTGGTAGAATATCTTCACCAATTCAACCTTCTTCCCACTACGCACTCGGTGAAGTCGACACAGAAGCCAAGAAGATGGAGAAATTCTTTGAAGGTCAACAAAAATATCTGAGGTTTCGTATCTCCGCAATCGACTTCAAGGATTTGTCATCCATGGTAGACAAATTAGTCATATTTGAAGAAACTCGAAATGATCTGGAGGATACCAGGAAGAGGAAAGCTCAACAACAGAGGATGCAAGCACCGACCCAGTTCAGAGGTAGGGCCCTAGCCTTCGCCTCCGGTTTTCCAAACAAGAGACCAGCAACCAGTGCGCCACGACCAAATCCCACCGCTACTCAGCCCGAAGCGGTCAGATGCTATAATTCCAATGGGAACCACTATGCCAACATTTGTCCCAAGAAATCCACTGGATGCTATCGTTGTGAACAAACAAGGCACATCAAACAAAACTACCCAAAGAAAGATTTGCCAACAGACGTCAGCCTTCACATCTACCAATAGGCAACCAGTGGTTCGACAGCAGCAGCAGCCGCAGCAGACACAAGGGTATCTACAGGGAAGAGCGCAAGTCAAAACAGAGGGACACACCACCAGCCGAGGCCAAAACACCCCAAGAAATTTCCAAGGGATAATCAACCATATTTCGACAAAGGAAGCAGCCGAAGCCCTCGACGACATAATCGGTAAGTTTCAAATCCAAGCCAAGCCAGTTTTAATTCTATTTGACCCTGGTGCAACACACTCTTTCATCTCCTTGGCTTTTGCTTGCAAGAATGGTTTACCGTATCTTCCATTGCCTGCCCCCTGTGTATTTCAAACACCCGAGAGCCGGTTAATGTCGAGATTTGAGTGTAAGGATTTAGAAATAGAAATCCAAGGGGTTAAGTTTGGAACCAGCCTGCTAATGCTGGAAATGGACGGTCTAGATGTCATTCTGGGAATGAATTGGTTATCTAAACACAAGGCCCGTCTAAACTGTGAACAAAAGTTGGTGGCACTGGTCAACGGCAAAGTACAGGGAGTGACAGTTCAGACAGACCCCAAGCTAGTCAAAAGTAGTCGAAGCAGCATCAACGCCGTCATGCCAGGAGTGGACCGGATACCCGTGGTTCAGGAGTATCCAGACATTTTTCCAAAAGAATTACCAGGAAGACCTCCGAACAGAGGTTTAGAACTTGCAATAGAGTTAGTTCCTTGAACTACACCCGTCACCAAACGCCAGTACCCAATGGTGCCTCTGGAGTTGAAGGAACTCAGAAAACAGTTGGATGAATTGTTAGAGAAAGGGTTTATTCGACTGAGTATTTCGCCATAGGCTTCCCCAGTTTTGTTCAAAGATGGCAGAAGAGCTATTTAAAATTTCAAAAGAAATTAATCGCAACGGAAAAGGTATCGAAACTTCCGGTATATGATCGGAACTTCCGATTAAGTATCGAAATATCCGATCGATACTGAAATTCGAGAACAAGTAACAATGTCTAGCAAACTACAATCTTCTTCTACTCTAGTTGAGTGCAAGAATGAGTAAACGATCTAGACTAGAGTAGCAACAATAGAGGAGTTCAAATAAAAAGATTACACACAAGTAATTCTAGAGAAATCAAACTAAAGAGACGAGAGTTTATTTCCCGGAGTTCGGATCCTTGATGGGATCTTACGTCTCCGTTGAGGAGGCTCACAAAGAGCCGGGACTTTTTCAACCATTTCCTTTCAAACCTCGGTCACACTTGAAATTCAGTTTCACTCTTGATTTCTTCCCTTTCGGAGGCGAAATCAACCTTCACAAACTTCTCATGGCGTTCCACACTCTTCGGGAGCTCGTGAGCGACGCTTAGCCGTCTAGGAGTCCTCCAACCTCCAAGAGTAACAAATGCAAAATGGTGTGATCTTGGAGATGCTCTCTAATGCTCAAGATGAATGATTTCGCTTTTGCTCTAGCACTAGAACTCACTTCTATTCCTCACTCTTTAGATGATCACTATGATCAAAGAGGACTCAAGAATGCTTTGAAATGTGCTCTACAAGCTCACAAGTTCAGCCCAACAAAGTGTGTAACCTCTCAAAAGAGCTGGAGGTGGGTATTTATAGATTTGGACAAAAACTAGCTGTTATACCCACACTCGGTCACATATCGGAACTTCCGATCCCAACATCGGAACTTCCGATGCAACTAAGTTTCTAGAACTCAGTACCGTCTAACGCTCAAAAAAACGATACATCGGAACTTCCGATGCAACGATCGGAACTTTCGAAATTTTCAGAGAAAACACTTTGAAAAACTTATTTCAACCAGTTTTCTAAGTCCACATCGGAATGTCCGATATAAATATCGGAACATCCGAAGTGTCCAATAAGTACCCAAGTTCGTTTTAACAAACATCGGAACATCCAATGCGAAAAATCGGAATGTCTGACTTATCCAGATAGCACCTTTTAAGGTCTATACACGGATCGGAACATCCGATCCAAAAATCGGAGTATCTGATATGTATCAAGTGCTTCGGACACAAGCACAACTAAGCATCGGAATGTCTGAAGGTATCGAAACTTCCGAAGTGATATCAGAACGTCCGACATGAACTTCAAAAAAGAACCACTCCGATGCAAGTGCAGGGACTTCGTGTCTCTCAAATAAACTAGCCATCATTCATCTTAGCATAAAGACTAACTCTAGATCAACTACAATGCATCCCTCTTAATAATACGACATTCCTATTACTCAAAAATGTAAAATACATACTCATGATGCCGCTTTTCTTACTCAATCCTTTTGAGGGTATCCAATGTTTGTAGATAATCTCACTTTGGGACTTTTACCTGTTCACAAACTCATTGAACGCATTCGTCCCTTTAATCGTTTGTCATTAATCAACTAAAACTTCTTTAGGGGGCTAGATGCACTTTCAATCTCCCCCTTTTTGGTGATTGTTGACAACCCGATTAAAGCTTACAAATAATTTGAGTAGAATAGATATGGAAATGTATTGACCTAAGGTGAGCTCCCTCTCAATATGTGCATTTAAGCTATGACTTGAGAGCAAGTGCACATTTTGAAAGAAAAGGAAAACAAAATGAAAGAGCTCCCCCTAAATCTTTGCATACGAGAGTAACATGCATATATGACATGACATATAAATAACATGATGAGCAAATGTTGAGCATAAACAGCAATTTAACATCCAAAATTAAGTTCACATGACACAAAGTTCCAAATACTCAAAAGAACCAACTAAGAGTTCGACAAGACATAAGACCAAGTTTCTCGTGAGAGCAAAGGACGAAACGAGTAAGCTAAGCTTTCTTCACCTCTCCCCTTTGGCATCAAGACACCAAAAAGAAGGAGAGAGAGAGAGAGGGAGAAGAAACGGGATCTAGTCGTCCCCCTCAGAAGCAGAATCTCCAGCGGACTCTCTGAACTGGACTCGTCAGCAGAAGCCTGAAGGAAGGGATCCTCGATCTCATCGTCGTCTTCCTCATCATCAAAGCAGGGAAGATCTAGATGCCTCTGGATGTCCTTGAGTCTTTTCGCATTTTTCTTGACCTCCACTGCATTCTTCTTGCACAACCCAAAGATTGACTTTAAAGCACGAAGTATGGTGGAGGAGTGTGGGACCCCGGATCAGCTATCCAGAATCTCCTGTGTATTTCCGTACTAGTCCCAGATCAGTAGCTAGTACACACAGTCACAGTGATACATCATTGCCGAACAAAACGAAACTTGTAATGTAAATATTCAAGTATGGGCCACAAGGCCACTTATTACAATACTCGGTCTAAAGACCGGAAACAAGCAGTGAAACAAAGCGAAAGCAGGCAGACGCCAAGCATACGAGCGACGACTAGGAAGCATAACTAATCCTCCTGGCAATCCTCCTCGAAGAACTCCTCTTCTTCCTCGGCATCTTGATAAATCTCTGATGATTACAATGTTGGTGTAGCGTGAGTACAAAAGTACTCGGCAAGTCGGAAATTATGATCATGAGGGGCTTTCCAAAGGAAGCTTAATAGGGTTTATTTGCATAAAGCCACATTTGATTAAATCATACTTAAGTAATAAATTTCACAAAGCATATTTTACAACTCTTTTTAATAATTGAATTATTTATTATTGTAGTGAGTTCCATCCACCATCACTAACATAAAGGCTCTATCAACAGTTTAAAGGATCAAAGTTAATCATGTGACTCCATCAAAGTCAAAGGTAAGCAGTTCTATCCACGGTTGGCTCTTTCCAGCCAAACAACATTCGAGAGTTCTAACCACTCCAGAACCCCAAAACAAAACAACATTCGGTTTTAAAAACAAAAATCAAAGTCTACCAATATGAAAGCATTTCTTGCTGCCTTTGTAGTAAACACGGCTATTCGAATAATTTATACTCTGCGAGAGGTGTACAACTTTACCACAAGACAAGATAGACCCTTGTTGCCATGCAATTAACACACTTCCTTAGGTGTGCGTGGGGATATCTTGACAAGGCCAATAAATGTATCTACCTAGCTAGACCCACCGTGAGGGTTTCACCATTGTTAGGGTTCCCTCCATGATCTGAAGCCCCCTCTTGCGTAGGTGTGAGCAAAACAACATCCACAACAATGCCTCCGGGTCAGGCTCACACAACAATGAGTGGTGAGTCTAAACTAGGCTTCTACAAATTAGTGAGCCAGGTCGTACCATTATAGACATGTGGTAGTCTGGTTATGCTTAAAATGGCAATCATAGCGTCGGTCCTTATATGACTTGGGGCGGTACTTGCAAAGAGATCAAGGCTTGATCATTCTTGACATTCCATGCCGCCCAAGTCAAAATCATTTTCCTTTTCTTTTATTTTAGAAAACAGGACCAAAATCATAATAATAACTTTCAAATCACGTTTAATGACATTCTTTTTGAATAATCCCACCCATGGGTTGTTTTGGTCGGAAAAGGTCCTAAGCAATTCTACCGTACTACATAGCAACGGATACCATATAAACATAGGCATGGTATAAACAATGATCTAGGGCTACAATGGATATGATTCACAATGTCATGGAGGAATTAACAAATTCGGATTAACTATCACTTATATTTGACATATTTCATTAAACATAGCCATGCAACTTTATAAACAATTTTAAATCATTTCGCAAACATAGGAGCAAAGTGCATCAAGGAGACTTGCCTTGATTCTTGTGTGTCGAACTTCGGAAGGCTCGGCCAATGAAATCGGCGATCAGTGGCGGATAAATCGACTACATAACGCAGACAACAAATAAATAACAGAAAATAAATAAAATCCAAAAATTATAAAATTAGTATTGGCAGAAAAGGTCTTGATTTTAGATGAATTTAGAAATTTGAATGAGGTCAAAGCGGAGTTCGGATGAGAGAAGTTATGAGCTTAGAAGTTTGAATTCGAATAAATCGGCAGAATATTCAATATTCCTCTCGGAGTTTAGTAGGTCAAAGTTTGACGCGGACTTTGACTTTGGTAGGCTGGTTAGGAGTGAGTCTATGGCAGTGGGTCCACTGTCATTGGGAAGGAGGCTTCCTCATGAAGCTTGGCCTTTAGCCATCCATGGAGGAGAGAGAAATAGAGAAAGAGGAGGAGAGAGAGGGCGTGGCCGTGGTGGCGGCGGTGAGTCGCCGTGTGTGGCCATGGCAGCAACAGCCCGGCGAATCATGTGGCCTTGATGGCCCAGTATGATGGCGGCGTAGCGGCGGCGGCGGCGGTGGCGGCGGCGGCCCGGCAGCCCCCAGCGCATGGGCAGAGCCCCAAGCAGAGCTCAAACGAGAGACTACCCAAAAAAAAAAAAAAGAAGCGCTATTTTCTAAAAGCTTCGATTTTCTCTCATTTTTGCATGGATTTGATCCAAACAAAAAGCTAGAGACCTCTAGATAACATCCTTAGGACCTAGAGCGGAAGAATTGAACCTAAACTCACCGGAATGGGAGAAAATGACGACGAGCAGGTTGGACCAGCTCAAAGCGAAATTAAGTAAGCCCACGATCGATGAAACCTAAAATCAATGGAAGGATTAGAATCTGAGACTTCCTCACGCGAGTCAACAAAAGAATCGGAATAGAAATTGAACCACCGGGAGGAGATATGAGGCAAGAACACGAAGAAGCGAAGAACACGAGGATTCGTCGGTTTTCTTGATCTTGCGCCGATTGGATTTGAGAGGCTAAAGAAGGGTTACACCAGCGGAAGAGGACTCTTATACGGAGAGATGAGAGGTGGAATCACGCGCAGACGGACTAAAGCGACGCTTGAAATCTCAAGAGTGGATTTCGGGTTTCTAGCAACCAGTTCAAAAGCCCAGCGCGAATCGGGTGCAACAACCCCATGGATAGGAAGAGGAATCCGATTGTGATCCCAGCGGATCCGTGGCTTCGCATGAGTGGAGTTGTATTGGAGGAGCAACAAGGAATTAAAGATAGCTCCACCATTGTTGCTTGCATGAAGCTTCATCCCCATGCATGGCTAGAGGTTGAAGATGACACTATTCATGTGCCACGTGGCGGCTCCTCGTGGCCCTCTTTTGCAAAATGTTCCACCTAGGGAAAAATAAGGAAAAATGGCCTAAAATTCGGAGAAAAATTCCTAGAGCCATTTTAGAATATTTAGAACTCAATGGAAGTGGTTTGGTTGAATTTGGATGATTTTTGTGGAATTGAATATCTGAGCGCGGATCGCGAGGCATTAAACAAAAGCCAGTGAGATAAAATAAGGAGCGGAGGTCCAAAATCCGAGGAATGATTCCTAAAATCATTTGAATATTTGGAACATTTTAGAAGTGGTTTGGAGATTTTGGAACACTTTTGGACTCGGGTGAATTTTAGAATGCGGCGATCTTGGAAAATCGATTTTTCGCCGGGAGGGAATTAATTCCCGATTCGAAGGAATGGATGCCAGGTTAATATAAACACCAAAGAAACTCCAACTTTTGAATTTACTTTATTTTAATTAGGTTTTTCTCGAAAGCCAAAGCGAGGATGTTACAAACCTACCATAGAGAGAATCTAGTCCAGAGATTGAGACGGAGAAAGAAAGAGTGCAGGAACTGCTTAAAAGAAGATCTTCTTCACGCTCCCAAGTAGCTTCCTTCCGAATGGTTGCTCCATTGAACCTTGCGAGAACTTGATCACTCGGCCGTGGTAGGCCTTTCATCCAAAACCTTGATGGGATACTAAGGTAAGACAAGTCCTCTTCGATTCCATGTCTTCAGCGGCATCTGCTGCTCGGGCACTTTCGGAGACATTTCTTTAAGCGAGACACATGAAAGACATCATGTACCCACGGCGGTATGGCGGCAACTCCAACTTATAAGCCACTTAGCCCGGGCAATCACCTTGAATGGTCCGATATAAGCGAGTGCTAATTTTTCCAACTGACGCGGAATCGTTTCATTCCTTTCATCAGGATACCTTCAAATACACATGGTCTCGGTACAAAGCTTAATTCCCTTCGGCGATTGTCGCATAACTGCATGCGGGTGGTGTCTTGATTTGCCGGATCATGCGACTTGCTCTTGGCTTCTTTGAATATCTGGTCCAATGATTTGCCCTGCTTCGGTCTCTTTCCAATATAAAGGGTGTTACGCACTTTCTTCCATACAAAGCTTCAAAGGTGCCATCTTCAAGCGGCTTGATCATTTGTTGTTATAGAAAACTCTGCATAGGGCAAATTCGATCCCACGAGCCTTTATATGTTAGAGCACAAGCTCTCAACATATCCTCTAAAATTTGATTGACCCTTCGATCGGTCAGCCATCCGTCTGGGGATGATCACAGCGATCTTGAAATTAAGATTCGTGCCCAATACCTCATGCAATTCTTTGGGGAATCTCGAGGTGAGCCAGGAACCTCGATCGGACACAATCTTCTTTGGCAAGTGTAAACACACAATCTTAGCCATATACAACTCGGCGACTTATCTCGAGAATAGGTTGTCCTTGCAAGGGATAAAGTGGGCCACTTTGGTCAATCGATCCTGATAACCCGAGATGGAATCATAAGCAGGACTTGGTTTTGGGTAAGCGATTATAAAATCCATTCCAATTTCTTCCCATTTCCATATGGGCACTTGCAGCGGCTGCAATAGGCCGGCTGGTCTCACGATGCTCGCTTTTACTAAGCGGCACCTGCATCTCGAAGTCTGCAACTTCTTTCTTCATATTGGACCACCGGTACTTGTCCTTCAAATCACGCATACATCTTGGTGCCTCACAGGTGAATGGAGTAAGGCCGAATCGTGAGATTCTTTCAAGATCACATTCTTGATTTCTTCTTGGTTAGGGACCACTATTCTTTTCCAGAACCAAGCAGGTTCCTGGTCATCTTACGAAAATCCGGGTGCTTTCCTTTCTTTAGACCTTCCTTGAGTTGGCAATACCTTTATCGTCCTTACGAGCCTCACGATTTGATCTTCCAAGGTTGATTTGACCTCCAAATTATAAATACACCCTTCATTTACTAATTCCAGGTTAAGGTGCCAAAATTCATCGTGAAGCGCGGTTGACTTTGTTGCACTCTCATATTGTTGCGATGAGCTTTCTGCTCAAAGCATCCGCAACAACGTTAAGCTTTTCGAGGGTGATAATGAATTCCCAGTTATAATCTTTCACCAACTCCAACCATCTTCTGCGCCTCGAGGTTAAGATCAGTGAGTGAAGATATCTTGACTTTATGATAGTATAGATTTCACATCTATTGTCGATCAAGTAATGCCTCCATATCTTGAGTGCGTGCACAAGCTGCGGCTAACTCCAAGTCATGAATAGGATAGTTTTCTTCATGAGGTCATGATTGTCTTGAAGCATATAGGCTATTACCTTTCCTTCTTGCATCATAACACATCCAAGTCCTTGCTTGAAGCATCACAATACACTTCAAAGTCCTTATGGATATGGCAAAATAAGCCCATGGGCTGAGGTTAATCTCTTTTTCAACTCCACAGAAAACTTTGCTCTGCGCTTTAGTCCATTCAAACTTCTTCTCCTTTTCGGGAAGGCTGAGTAAGAGATGCGGCTATCTTGAGAAACCTTCAATGAATCTCAGATAGTAACCCGGCTAATCCAAGAAAACTTGGATCTCGGGACTGACTTGGAGTTGTGTCAATCCAAAACATCTCACTTTATTTGGATCTCTGCTACTGCGGCCGAAATGATATGACCCAGGAAAGACACTTCTTCGGCGAGAAGTCACATTTGCTAAACTTAGCATCACGTGGTGCTCTCTTAGTGTTTCCAAGACTATTCGCGAGATGGTCTTCATGCTCTTCTGCTCTTGGAATAGACAAGAATGTCGTCGATGAATACTACGACGAACTTGTCTAAATACTCCATAAACACCTTATTCATCAGTTCATGAAATAAGAAGGAGCATTAGTTAACCCAAAAGACATGGTGTGAACTTCGTGCAGTCCATATCGAATGGTGAAGGTAATTTTGTTTTGAATATCTTCCTTTCTTATCTTGGTGATGATATCCCGATCTCAAATCTACCTTGGAAAAGATTTGAGCTCACCAGGTCAAGCGGATCATCTATCAGGAGCAGCGGATACTTGTTCTTGATCGTGACCTCATTCAAAGACACGTAGTCTATGCACATCCTCAAACTACCGTCTTTCTTGGTGACAAAGATCACGAGGCGATCCCCAGCGACAGGCGGAGTGCGATGAATCCTTTCTCTTGCAATTCCTCAATCACGCTTCTTCATCTCGACCAACTCGTTAGAAGGCAAGCGGTAGAGTCTCTTCGAGATTGGAGGCGGTACAGGTACCCGGCTCAATCACAAATTCCACATCTCGTCTGGTGGCATACCAGGCAACTCCTCCGAGGAACACATCAGGGTACTCATTGTGATCGGTACCTTCTCCAGCGAAGTACCTTTCAAGCGGTTTGGTGCTACCCCCTTAGAGCAAGATTAGATAAAAACTCCACTCCTAATCCCCTCAGTGGTAAGAGAGATAGCTCTACTATGCAGTCTATCTGACCCTTATACTTGGTTGCTTGATCCATTCCAAGGATTACTTCTATACCCTTAGTATCCAACGATATTAAGTTCGCTAGGAACTTTACCCTTTTATTACTATATCCATTTTTGGACAAGCATTAGTTGTTCTTAATTCTTTTCGAGGGATTGCACTAGCAAAGGGTTTCTTAAGCTGTATGGTGTTCGGATTATGCTTTTTAACCAAGTACTCGATATGAAAGAATGGGTTGCACGAGAATCAAGCAGGCTGGCAGTCTGAGTTCACATGGAACTTACCATAAACCACGTCTGGCGCATCTGAGCCTCTTCAGCGGTGATGTGGTTCACACGCCCTCTTCTGCAATCCTTGGCGTGCAGCGAGTGCGAGGGTTCCTCTTCCTTGGCCCGTATGACGCGGTGGCGTCAATCCTAGGTTGAACCTCGGCCAGGGGTGTGGTATTGGCGCTTCTTAGAGGCGGTTGTTGGCGTAGTGCCCCATCTCCCTGATTAAACATTGCACCTCTGCCAAGCGGTCCCGCTCTTACGAACTGAGGCTCTGCATTGCAGGCGGGGAGCTTGTCGATGCGCGGTGAGGTGGTGCATTGAGTCTGGGGCCCAGCTCTGCTTTATCTGCTAGGCTATTTCTTCTTTGAAAAGTCTGGGGCACAGGCTGCGGCACATGGCCAAAGTCTGGCATCATTTTTCTCTTGCTTGCGACTCAAAAAGGCGTAGTGAGCATCCTCTTGAATCGGCGCCTTGTTGATCATGTCTTTGGAGCAGCGGGTAGTCGCTTGAAACTGCATTGTACCTTCAAGTTGGGGTCAAGGCCCTCCATGAATCGCCAAATCTTGGCCTCAAATCGATCGCGACATCTGCGATCGCGTGCAAGACGGTGAGTGAAGCGGTTAAGGTACTAAGAGCAGAGACAAGTTTCCTTCTTTGAAAGCTTGTGAAACTCACGGCGCTTCATTTCCATAATCCCCCTTGGGATATGTGTAGCCCTGAAGGCTTCCACAAACTCATTCCATGGGATGTTACTGGCCACAGTCGGCATAGAAGCGGCGATGGATTCTCCCACCGGTTAGCTGCGATTCCTTTGAAATTTGGTGAGATGCATCTTGCACACTCTCGATGTCATCGCCTTTGAGCCAAGTGCGATTTACGCTCAACTTCCTTGCCAGCGATCATCCGCGTCAGCGGATCTGCGGATCCGCAAAAAGTCGAAGTCGAGTCCTCTGAACTCCCCAAATTTAGATTGGGGCGGTTGAGCTTGGTAGTCTGCGTGGCGAGGTTGGTTCAGGGCGTTACGAGCTAACGCTGAAGAATCTGAAAGCTGCATCGCCATCATTTGCTCCATGTTTGGGTGTTTGGTGGTAGAGGCGGCCGGATCATCTTTGGCGGCGGTGTTGCACTTGCTCTTGTCCTTGTGAGCTGCGGTGGCTCCACATACTGCCTTCCTCTTGAAAGTGCCAGGTCCACGGGCTCGTCCACGGCCTCTACCACGGCTGCGGGCCTTCCACGACCGACCCACGACCAAGCGTTCTCCATACTGCACAAGGCGGTCAAGCACAAGGAAAGAGGAGAAGCATAGGTAAGCAACGGGAACTAAACCACATCCTCAACACAGGGGCACAACCACAAGAGCACACGGTAGAAGAAAAACCAAGCGAACTTCAATTAAAATCAAATAGTTTTGGAGGTGCATGTATCACAAATGCCTAAAGGCACGATACAATCGGCAATCACTTATTCAGCGCTCTTAGCGACAAATTTAAGATCCTGTGAGACTAGTGAAACTATCTAAGAAGCTGGCGTCATTTGGCGAAGGCAGCGAGGGCGGGTCCTCCTCTTCCTCCTCCTCACCCGCTCTTTGCTGGGAAGGTGAAAGCTGTGCCAGAAGATCCTGCTCGCCGGCGTGACCAAAGCAATCGAGTAAACTACTGGCGAAGGAGGCAAAGCGGACTTGCGCGATTGAGTCAGGAAGCCTCGAGCCTTGATAGGCCTTAGGCGGTGGCGGCGTCCTCTGCAGGATGTCGCGGGCAGGTTCCTCTGAGCAAAGAGTGGCAGCGGCACCTGGCCTCTGCCTCGAGGTAGCGATGGAGGTGATAGGAGCTCCTCCTCTCCTCCTCAAGCGAGAGATCCTCTCTCGGCTAGCAAATCCAAGTCCGGCAGACCCGACTCGTCGGACATCCGGGCGTGAAGCCTCATCCCTGCGCTGGGCGAGTGACCCCAAGTGCACCACAGTCGGGTCCCTCTGGGCCCAAACTCCTAAGCGTTTGTACACGCACAGGCTGAGCGGAAACAGCCCCGAAAGGATTCTCGGCATGTCGCGGTAGCTCTGCCCCAACATGAGGATAGCCTTTACGGCGCGTCTGGCGCGTATGCGAGAATCGGTCTCTCGGTGAAGTAGAGCAGGCCAGGTCCTCACTGTGGCGGCTCCTCGCGAAGACTAGCAAGCGGACTGCCACATGTCTGGACAAGACAAGGCATTGGCGGTAGCGATACTCGGGCGTGGGGAAAGCCCGGCTCACGGAGCATCGATGTGATTCCTCGCAAAGCCTCGACCTCGCCGGCAAAGGTGGTAGAACCGACATCTCTGATTTTGAAAGAAAACGAGAATTAGTAACCAAAATTTTAAATAAAGAGAGGATGAGCACAAGATACTAAGATAGAAGAGATAGAAGCAAAGAAACTTAAACTTTTGCAATTACATTTTATGAAATATAGGTCCTTAAGGCTTTGCCATGCTAACTGGAGTCACGTCCTACGATCGTCGAGGCTCGATACCACCCCATTGTGGGACCGGATCGACTATCAGAATCTCTGTGTATTTCCGTACTAGTCCCGGATCATTAGCTAGTACACACGATCCGCGATGATACATCATTGCCGAACAAAGCGAAACTTGTAATGTAAATATTCAAGTATGGCCACAGGCCACTTATTACAATACTCGGTCTAAAGGCCAGGAAACAAAGCGTGAAACAAAGCGCGGCGAGCAGCCAAAACGCATACAGGCTGACTAGGAAGCATAACTAATCCTCACGGCAATCCTCCTCGAAGAACTCCTCTTCTTCCTCGGCATCTTGATAAATCTCGAGTGATTACAATGTTGGTGTATACGTGAGTACAAAAGTACTCGGCAAGTCGAAATTATGATCATGAGGGGCTTTCCAAGAAGCTTAATAGGGTTTATTTGCATAAAGCCACATTTGATTAAATCATACTTAAGTAATAAATTTCACAAAGCATATTTTACAACTCTTTTAATAATTGAATTATTTATTATTGTAGTGAGTTCCATCCACCATCACTAACATAAAGGCTCTATCATAGCAGTTTAAAGGATCAAAGTTAATCATGTGACTCCATCGTCAAAGGTAAGCGAGTTCTATCCACCTGGTTGGCTCTTTCAGCCAAACAACATTCGAGAGTTCTAACCGCTCCGAACCCAAAACAAAACAACTGTTCGGTTTTAAAAACAAAATCAAAGTCTACCAATATGAAAGCATTTCTTGCTTTGCCTTTGGCCAAGTAAACACGGCTATTCGAATAGTTTATACTCTGCAGAGAGGTGTACAACTTTACCCACAAGACAAGATAGACCCTTGTTGCCATGCAATTAACACACTTCCTTAGGTGTCTTGGCGAGGATATCTTGACAAGAATACAATGTATCTACCTAGCTAGACCCACATTTGAGGTTTCACCATTTGTTAGGTTCTCCACCGATCTGAAGCCCCCTCTTGCGTCGTGTGAGCAAAACAACATCCACAACAATGCCTCCGTCAGGCTCTCACAACAACCGAGTGGTGAGTCTAAACTAGGCTTCTACAAATTAGTGAGGCCGAATCGTACCATTATAGACATGTGGTAGCTGGTTATGCTTAAAATGGCAATCATAAGCGTCGGTCATATATGACTTGAAGCAGGTACTTGCACAAAAGGATCAAGGAAACTTGATCCGAACTTCCGCAAACATTCCATGCCCAAGTCAAAATCATTTTCCTTTTCTTTTATTTTAGAAGCAGGACCAAAATCATAATAATAACTTTCAAATCACGTTTAATGACATTCTTTTGAATAATCCCACCCATGGGTTGTTTTAGTGGAAAAGGTCCTAAGCAATTCTCTGAGTACTACATAGCAGCGGATACCATATAAACATAGGCATGGTATAAACAATGATCTAGGGCTACAATGGATATGATTCACAATGTCATGGAGGAATTAACAAATTCGGATTAACTATCCTTATATTTGACATATTTCATTAAACATAGCCATGCAACTTTATAAACAATTTTAAATCATTTACGCAAACATAGGAGCAAAGTGCATCAAGAACTTGCCTTGATTCTGTGTGTCGAACTCGGAAGGCTCGGCCAGGCGAAATCGTGATCGGCGGGATGTCGACTACATAAGCAGGCAACAAATAAATAACGAGAAAAATAAATAAAATCCAAAAATTATAAAATTAAATCTTGTGAGAAAGGTCTTGATTTTAGATGAATTTAGAAATTTGAATGAGGTCAAGCGGAGTTCGGATGAGGAAGTTATGAGCTTAGAAGTTTGAATTCGAATAAATCAGCGAGAATATTCGGAATATTCCTCTCGGGTTTAGTTGGTCAAAGTTTGACCGCGGACTTTGACTTTGTCGGGCTGGTTAGGAGTGAGTCTGGCCCGATGGGAGTCCCTTTGTCATTGGGAGGAGGAGGCTTCCTCATGAAGCTTGGCCTTTAGCCATCCATGGAGAGAGAAATAGAAAAAGAGGAGGGAGAGAGAGAGGGAAGAGGGTGGCCCGGCGGTGGCCATGTGGCGAGAGCGAGCCCGGCCCTTGTGGCGTAGGCCGCCTTGGCCGGCAGCCAGTAAGCGCAGCAGCGTCTCGTGTAGCTGGCAGCGAGCGGCAAGCAGCCGGCCAGCGGCCGGCAGTGGCAGCCAGCCAGCCTTAATGTGTGGCGTGGCCTGGCCGGCAGCCCGGCATTGGCCCGGCAGCGCTGGCGCGAGTGAGCTGTAGCGCATAGGCAAGGCCCCAAGCCGAAGGAGCTCAAGAGCAGAACTACCCAAAAAAAAGAAAGCCTTATTTTCTAAAAACTTCGATTTTCTCTCATTTTTGCATGGATTTGATCCAAACAAAAAGCTAGGACCTCTAGATAACATCCTTAAGGGACCTAGAGCCGGGAAGGAATTGAACCTAAACTCACCAGGAATCGGAGAAAATGACGACGGCGGTTGCCGAAAGCTCAAAGCGAAATTAAGTAGCCCGATCGATGAAACCTAAAATCAATGGAAGGATTAGAATCTAGACTTCCTCAGTCAACAAAGAATCGAATAGAAATTGAACCACTTAGGAGGAGATATGAGCAAGAACGCGAAGAACACGAGAGTTAGTCGGTTTTTCTTGATCTTGCGCCGATTGGATTTGAGAGGCTAAAGAGAGGGTTACACCAGCGGAAAGAGGACTCTTATACGGAGAGATGAGAGGTGGAATCACGCGAGCGGACTAGAAGCGGCGCATGAAATCTCCAAAAGAGTGGATTCGGGTTTCTAGCAACCGTTCAAGCAAGCCAGCGAGTCGGGTGCAACAACCCCATGGATAGGAAGAGGAATCGATTGTGATCCCAGCGGATCCGCCAATTGGAGTTGTATTGGAGGAGCAACAAAGGAATTAAAGATAGCTCCCACCATTGTTGCTTGCACGAAGCTTCATCCCCCATGCATGGCTAGAGGTTGAAGATGACACTATTCATGTGCCACGTGGCGACTCCTCGTTGGCCTGTACTACGCAAATGTTCACCCTAGGGAAAAATAAGGAAAAATGGCCTAAAATTCGGAAAAATTCCTAGAGCCATTTTAGAATATTTAGAACTCAATGGAAGTGGTTTGGTTGAATTTGGATGATTTTTGTGGAATTGAATATAGTAGCGGATCGCGAGCATTAAACAAAAGCTTAGCGAGATAAAATAGGAGCGGAGGTCCAAAAATCAGAGGAATGATTCCTAAAATCATTCGGAATATTTGGAACATTTTAGAAGTGGTTTGGAGATTTTTTGGAACACTTTTGGACTCGGGTGAATTTTAGATCACCGTGATCTTGGAAAATCCGATTTCGCTTGAGGAGGGAATTAATTCGATTCGAAGGAATGGATGCAAGGTTAATATAAACACAAAATAAACTCCAACTTTTGAATTTACTTTATTTTAATTAGGTTTTTCTCGAGAAAGCCAGCGAGGATATTCTGAGAGGATCTTTGTGTCGGTGAGCGGCTGATTGAAGAGGAGGCGCCTTGCCTAGTAGTAGGTCTACTGGCTTGCTGACCTGGGGCTTTGGCTGCCCTAATCTGCACTCCAGTGTGCTTTCCATCACACTCAAATTGCTGCTTAGTGACTTGTTCGGTCAAAAGCATGATGAAAGGGGCATATCCACAACTTCTCCTGGGTTCCAAGGATATGAGTCTGATTTCATTCCAAATGAAATCGAAGACATCAAGCAACCTTTGACCTTCCTGCATTCTACACATAAGGTTTCTGGTGTAGGCTAACACAAGAGATGCATCGCCCTCTTTGGGAGCCAGCGTCTTCCTAAAAAGTCTGTTAAGACTGACAAAGAATGGTTTCATACCCTTTGTGTTGTTGGCCTCAAAGTCTGCATCCTCATCATACAGAAAATTGATATTTGTCGTTAGCAGGGAAGCCTCGTTGTGGATCTCATCTCCGTCCCTGGCATCAGCTTCAGAGAA
Organism: Rhipidocladum racemiflorum; assembly: GCA_036346355.1. NCBI lineage: Eukaryota > Viridiplantae > Streptophyta > Magnoliopsida > Poales > Poaceae > Rhipidocladum > Rhipidocladum racemiflorum. Next base: position 4,140,074 of record CM070590.1, on the reverse strand, counting down.
CCCAAGTATTCTCGCAAACTGTGCATAGTTGGCTTCATACCACTCACCCTCTGTCATCCAATGCATCGTGGAGACTCTGGCTTTGGAGATGTAGAGTGGCATAGAACTGAGCGATAATCTCTATATTCCAATCGTGTTGAAAACTCATGATCCTCTTGATTCCAGTTCTCTCACAGGCAGCAATGACATCATTGAAGGTCGCGTCATCTGCATCAGCCATGTAGTCCCAGTCCACCCATTGCATTGGAGTAATTGGATTCTTCCTGGGAAAGATGACAGACTCATAAAAGTCTTGCTGGAAGAAGGTCCAGAACCTGGGATCTGTGGAGAGCTGAGCATCTTTCCTGGGGTTCTCCTCCCTGGCCTTTCGGACTTGAGCTGCCTTTCCTTTATAGCTTACGGATCTTCTAACCAGTCATTGAGGCCTTTCTGGCTTTATCAAAATTGGCATTCGGTTGACAGCGGCTGACTGAGACGATCCGACAATGTCTTGCCCTTTCCTAGAAGGTAGGGTAGCTCCACGAGCGACATTGACAGTCTGGGCGACCTGAGCAGGTTTATTGATCGAAATGCCGCCAGGCTGATGTCCTCTGGACGCTGCTCTCTTAGTTCTTGTCCCGGTTCGAGTTTTTCTTTTGCGGTTGTAGGGGATATTAGACGAGCCTGTTGGGGGTTGATCGCCCTGTCCAGGATCCATTGAAAAGATCTGACAAAAGAAGGAACTCGATATGAATCAAACTTGAGACGAAAATTGATTTGGACAAATCCTGTTAACATCAGATTTCCGATTTCTTATCGAAAGTTCCGATACAGAGAAAATTTTAGCTGAAAGGAGAGAAAAGAATGGATTTCTAAGAGAGACTTGGATCCAGAAGCCGAGCGAACACTTAGACATCATCCTACTTGTGATCAGTAAACATTCAAGCAACTAGAACTATGATCACAGGCAGATTGACTCCAAATGAAGATCCAACTAAAACATTTTACAAGATCACATAAGTAATTTTTCAAATGATTTTATTTCAAAATCGACAAGAGGAATAACATTCAATGTATGTAAAATATCAAGTCACATTTCGATGGTCTAGAACATTTAGCTCACTCCTTAGCTCGCAAAAACGATTTTTATCTAGGGGTTTGGTGAAGATATCGGCTAATTGTTTCTCGGTTCTCACATAAGTAATATCAATGTCCCCTTTTAGTGAGTGATCTCTAAGGAAGTGATAACGAATGTCTATGTGATTGGTGCGGGAGTGTTGAACGGGATTGTTGGCTATCTTAATGGCACTCTCATTGTCACATAAGAGTGAAACTCTATCCAAATTAAGTCCAAAATCCCTCAAGGTTTGTCTCATCTATAACAATTGAGCACAACAACTCCCCACCGAATTTTGTTTCTTTGAGGACCAAGAGACTATTATCTACCTAATAATTGACAAATCCCCGAGGTACTTTTTCTATTCACTTTGCAACCTGCATAAACAGCATCAGAATATCCAATCAAATCGAATTTTAATCCTTTAGGATACCAAAACACTAGACTTGGTGTGTGAACTAGATACCTAAGGATTCTTTTCACGACTACTAGGTGACACTCTTTCGGAGCGGCTTGAATTTATTTAACAAAGGCGTGGCAAGTAAGAGCATCTCCAACAAGGGCCCCTAAAACAAGGACTCCCCCTATTTTTTGGAGCCATGTTTTCAGAGCACAAGTTCAGCAACAGGCCCAAAAATCTCAACCCCTATTTTACTTTTTTCTCCTACTTTGACATATCCGCTATGTATAATCTTCATTTGACACCAATAAAATTCAATCAAGAATATTTGTAATACATAAAACATAAGCATATTAACATTTACAATTTAAAAACATGATATTTCAAATTTAAATTTAAAATTTTCAAAACATGATAAATAGAAACCCCGAACAATAAATCAAACTACAAAACACTGTGAATTGCCCACAAATGCTCAATAAGATCATCTCGAAGCCTCTCATGTATTTCTCTGTCTTCAATAATAGAAGATGTACTCGTGTCCCTGGGAATTGGGACTGAGGAGGCAAATTTAAGGGCCTCCTAATTTTATAACTTGAGTTGAGGCTCCCTGAGAATTAGGGCTGAGGAGGCAAATTTAGATGCCTTCTAATTTTAAGGGTTTGAGTTGGGATCCTACTAGATCTGTTTTTTTTTAATACACTCTCTATTTTAAGATTTAGGAGCTCTACTGGAGATGCTCTAATATGTATCGCCTGTCAGGCTTCCACAGTGAGAACATAGCTGTTTTTTTTAAAAAAAACAATCCATGTTTGATTTGAAAAAAAAAACCCGAAATACTCGGCGATTGCGCCCACGCATAGCACACCTCAGGTCAGCCGGGGACGTACGATACAGCACTTCCAAGTGCGACGGTGAGTTGCTTGGACACAGCAATTCGTCGCATCAATTAGATCCTAACTTAGAAAGAAATTAACTAAGTAGTTACAGTATTCAGAGTAGAATCAATTAGAGTTAAACTTAGTTTCTCCAGTAAGGTTCAGTTGAAATCATGAAATGAACTAACCGAACATCTAACAAAGATTGCCCAAGCAACTAACAACTCGACAGCATCAAATTGAGCAACTGAACTCTCTTTGTCATTCTCAAGAAGTAGAGCAAAAAACTTAAGTGGACAAACAAAAGAACAAATCAACTGCTTCCGGTAAAACCGGTCAAAAATCGGTAGAAAACTGGTCGAAAATCGGTAGAAAACTGGTCGGTTTTCGATTTTTTTTGCCGCTGTTTGACCGCCGAGTTCAAAAAATTTGACTTTCGAATATTCAAAGGTTCCAGTGTTCTGCAAACACTGTTGTAAACACAAAAACTTCAACTTTGATAACAATTATTCAGCAATAGCAGCACTACATACAGAAACAGGGGCAACCAGCACACTCACCAGATCAAAAAAGCATAAGAGCTGGTATTGCTCTCCTTTTGCATGTCCTTGTATCGGCGGCAGCAACCAACCAACAATCCAACATCACATTCTGAAGCTACTCATCATTCAAAGCGCATAGGCTGACACTAACCAGCATCCACAAGTACCTGAGAGGGATCAATTGCACCAAAACTAATTAAAGATAAAATTTCAAACAAAAACCGAAATAACGGCAAAATGATGCTTGATCTTGACACACATTACGACTACCGGACCATCACAACATCCTCACAAATAGATGACTCACAGTGGTGCATTACAACTGCCTCCGCACGCCTTCAATTAGAAATGGATCGGCACTAGGCTATAATTGAACCATTCATGTCTTAGTAGATGAGTCACAGTTAAGTGACTTACTAAGGCAGATAGTATAACAAATGAACCAGTCCATACACATACGGAGACATAATAGCAATGTAAATCAAACCAAAGTAGATCCGGACGATGACTGAAGCATGAGCAATTAAACATGTAATGATGATTTGTTCATATCTGAAAAATCCAAGGCACAGCCACAACATAGAGATCCACATTTCCAAAACTCCCATCGACACATTTTAATTAAGGATAAAGAAGGCAGCAGTTTTCCAGTAGGATAAACTAGCGGGGATAGCAAAAACTAGATATGGAGAGACAGTAAGACCAACAGCAGATCCCCGGGCCTAATCGATCTCCTGGAGCGAGGCGCCGGTGGAGGCGGCGGCCCCAGCGGCGACGTCGTCGGCCGTGAACTTCCCCTTGGCCTTGTCGGCGGCGCGGCCGCTGGCCTTGCGGTCGAGGAGGGCCTTGCGGTCCTTGTCAAGCTTGAGCTTGGTGACGATGACCTTCGAGGGGTGGATGCCGACGTTGACGGTGGAACCGTTCACCTTCTCCCTGGTGATCCGCTCGACGTGGATGACCCAGCGGCGGCGGTAGACCTGCACGACCTTGCCCTCGCGGCCCTTGTAGGTGCCGCGCACCACCTGGACCTCGTCGTCCTTGCGGATCGGAACGGAGCGCACGTTGTATTTGTGGCGGAGCTCCGACGACAGCGCCGCGGACATGAGCACGCGGCGGACGGATGAGGGAGCCGTGAAGTGCGCCTTGCGGCACTTCCGGCGGGAGCTCGTCACGCGGGGGTTGCGTTTCATGGCGGCGGCGGCGGCTAGGGTTCCTTACCTGGGCGGCGGCTAGGGTTCCTTACCTGGGCGGCGGCTAGGTTTTTGGAGGTGGGTGAGGGAGTGTGCGGGCGCGGCGGAGTGGGAGGGAATATATCGCGGGAGTAGCGGTAGGGGTGCGCTTGAAGGCGTTTGATGGGGAGTGGACGGTGCGGATTCGTTGGATGAAATGGGAGATTGGGCAAGGTGGGCTCTTGGGCCAAGGCTACTTGTCCTATGTGCCCGCACAGGCCACGCGCAAATATCACATTGTGCAACAGAGAAATCTCGAATATTTTGGTCGCATTTTAATTTCTGTGGATAGGATTTAATTGGATTTGGTGTTAAGATCATTAACAAAAAAAACTAAAAAATTTTGAAATGTTTTTTACTATATTTCAAAAATTCAAAAGTTAATCGAGATCTCATTAATTTTGATCGAAATCTTAGAAATCCCGGTTGAAAAAAAAAACGGATTTGAAATTTGATTTTTGAATTTCGTCTGCATTTTGTTTGAAATTTTGATATCTCATCGAAATTTCGGATTTCGAACGCCTCCAAGATATATAATGAAAACGGAATTTGAAACCTTGCTCCCAGATATGCCACCTCAGCATCGTCGCGAAAGTGTTCCTCCGAAAAACCAAAATTACATTTAAGTCCTTTTGCCTGCTCTTTTGTAAAAAAAATCGATAATTCCGTAAATTCACCAATGGATCATCCACCCATTGTTTTTTTTAAAAAAATCCAAATTTGTGTTTAGGTCTTCCCATCGGCTTTTTTATATAAAAAAAATGGACCCCATAATGGTCCCATAAATTCGCCGATGACTCCTAGCTAGCAAATTTTTGAAGAAAAAAAACGAGAAACCAAAATTACGTTTAGTTTTTCATACCATTTTTTCATAAATAACTGTTATACAAAAATTCGCACTGTGCAATATAGCGCACGACCCTAACTAGTTTCCATGAGATCTTGAGATATTTACCACAGCTTGTTATTCTGATATTCTCTAGTGAACATGATGTTTTGCTCTACCCTATTTGCCATCACTGACATGAGTAGAACCATTCTGAGCATAGTTCTGAAGATCTGGAATCATTTACGTCCTGAAGTACGTAAGCGCGCGTCCGAGCTTTGAAATCATGTGTGTGAAAATCACAAGCTAGTACCACTGTTATTATAGTAGTTTTTTATTGTACTGTTTAGTGAAGTCATATCCATTAGAGCTGACTACAAATGTTTGGATATATTTTACCTCAAAAATTACTAAAATATTTGAGCTAGATCCATAACTAAAGTTTACGGCAGAGTACCAGAAGCATTCAAATTGAGTCAAATAGAAAAAAAACAATTGAGACAAAATTGCACTCTCTTAACAAAAGGAAAGTATTCGGTCGTGTTGATCGAACACCTCCTAAATTGTCCCCCTATATGATCAAAATGGATTTTTATCCGGAAAAGAAATGAACATAGCCAGATAATGAAAAATAAAGCGAGACTTGCAGCACAAGGGTCACAAAGAAACTTAGCATCGATTATGACGAACTTACCCTCCTGTAATGAGTGAAATAATGTTTCTATACTTGATATCAATGACAGGTAGCTTAAACTTATCAATATAGTTGATGGATGTAGTGACCGCATATTTATATGGGTCGTTGGATAGGTATATTTATATGAAAGTCCTTAAAGGAGTGAAAATTTTGGATCCTAATAAAGGTAATCGCAACATGTATAGCGTTAAACTGGAGAGACCGCTATATGTATTAGAACAGTCTGGGGAATGTGGTACAACTAACTTGGTGAGTTCCTCTTGAAGAAGGGATAATCAAACAATAATGATTGTCCTTGTGTGTTCATAAATAAATATCATAATATATTATGTATTATTTTAGTCTATGTCGATGATATGAATATCATCGGAACTACAAAAAAGATAAATGAAGCAAGTTATTACCTTATGATGGAATTTAAGATAAAAGAATCGAGTAAAACCAAATATTGCTTAAGCTTGCAGCTAGCACATTTTCCAGAAAGAATCTTTGTATACCAATTTACCTATACCAAGAAGGTATTAAATTTTTTTAATATAGATAAATCTCGTCCTTTGAAGACCCCCTAGGTAGTGAGATCTCTTGAAGTGGATAAAGACTTTTCAAACCAATGATGAAAAATGAAGAAGTTATAGGACCTGAAATCACATACTTAAGCGCCAATGAAGCAGTTGTGTGTATTACAAATTGCACAAGATCTGATATTGTATTCGTAGTGAATTTACTAGCTGGACCAATAACGACGATTAATATATTTGAGGCCCATAGATGGTTACGGCTTTTTAGAAGCCAGTCGCATCCTCATAAATATGGCCCATAAAATGAAGAGACACATTAAATGTTTCATGATTATTCGGCCGAAGTTACAATTGATCTCATAAACAATCCCCCATTTTTGCAATATAGGTCAAACGAAAACTTGTGTCTCTGATCTTAGTCTCTACTAGATCTAGAACAGTTCGACCTATGAATCTTTATAGGTCGGACATAATTTCCTTTATCACACTGACCTAGACAAGATAAGATAAGATAACCCACTACAAGAATTGAGTTTTGGGGCGAGTGTGAAAATACCTAACCGAGTGCACACTCGGGGTAGCATATATTATACTGAGTGTATTCTATTCCGAGTGTGCTCTCGCAATATATGGCATCTATACCGAGAGGACACTCGTAGTATAACGGTGTTGTCCACGTAGGTCTTATTATTGCGAGGGCACACTCGGTATAGACGCCACGTCAGCAGAGAAATACCGAGAGGGCACTCGGGGTAACATTAGAACGAGAGTGCACTCGGAATACAACAGAAAAAATATGCCAAGAGGGCACTCGGTCAAGTTTTAGAACGAGTGGGCACTCGGTATTCGAACGTGTGAGAATGATTTTATTTCGTGGATAAAAATAGCATTATTTCCTTTATGCCAACAAACATGGTAACCAAATAAACTAGAGGAAAAATATGTATTGTTCCTTGAGATGTTAATACTTGCATGTATAAATGGTAGATCGGGTTCCGAGTTGGCACTCGGGGTATATGTGGGCCAAGTGGGCACTCGGTAGAATTGGCGTTTTTAGGCCGAGAGGACACTCGGGGTATTTTGGAAACAAATATGAATACCAATTCCAGTATGCTCGAATACGAACCGAAAGGTGGTGAAACTATATTCATATTCATATTTTGGAAACAAATATGAATACCAATTCCATTATGCTTGAATACAGATATGAATCCTCATTTAATGTGAAGATATGGGTGACACTTTATCTTGTACAATCATACTTGAATTCGAATACATATATTGTTTCATTGAATTCGAATATGAAAAGCTCGGATAAAATAATAATTTGGATGGGAAAATTCCATACCATATTTGTATCCATATTTTTTGTATGCAAATATGAATATGAGAGAAATTATTAATCAACTGAGAAAATCTACATTATATCCATATCCTATCGAATACGGTAGGCGAATATACGGATAATTCGTATCCGTTTTTCATCCTATTGTTAGCCACTGACATCTAAAATTGGAATTTGGTTCTTACGGTATTAACGTGTTCGAGTTGGCACTCGGGGTATATCTAGGCAGTGGGCACTCGGTAAAATATCCGTTTTTGGGGTGAGAGGGCACTCGGTATAATTCTTTGTTTAGGGCTACCACCTCTAGTCCGAGAGGACTCTCGGGTATGTCCTCGGATGTGGTTTGGAATTTGGAGACCGTTCCCAGCAGCTCTCAAATCCAGCCGCCTCACATCGAGCGCACGGGCCGCTCCCAAATCGACCCAAAGATCTCGCTTCGCTGGCCCGGCCACCGCCTCGCCTGCTCCTCTCCGCGCCACCGCTTCGCCTGTCCACTCCGGCAGCCACGCCGCCGCGCCTCCTCCTCTCTAGCTAGCGCCGCGAACCTCCCTCCTCCTCTTCACCGCCGCCTCACATCGGCCGCCGCCGCCTCCTGCACTGCGCGCCGCCCGGCGTCCGTCCACTCCAGCGACCACGCCGCGCGCGGCCTCCCTCCTCTCTAGCCGGCGCGCGAACCTCCCTCCTCCTCTCCACCGGCCGCCGCCTCACATCGCCGCCGCCGCCCTCCTCTGCCGTCGCGCCGCCCTCCTCTGCGCTGCGCCGTCCTCCTCTGCCGTCACCGTCGCCCGGCGTCCCTCCTCTCGGCCGCGCGCCACACCTCCCTCCTCTCGAGCCAGCGCCATGACTGCCTCTGTCCCCCGCCCAAGCCGGCCACCCTCCGCCTCACACGATCGGGCCGCCCTCCTCTGCCGGCGCGCTGCCAAACCTTCTCCCTTTGCCACATGACTCGGTGCTCTGCCGTCCGGCCTCCCTCCGGCAACCTCCCTTCCTGTAAGATTTTGGCATTTTGAATGTTGTACAAAAGGTAAAACTAATATTATATGTTTGTTGTTCTTGTCATTTTGTTAGATTTGTTGATGATATATATGACAAATATGGGTGCAGTACTAGATGTTCATTTAGTATTTAGTAATCAAAAGCTTTGTCACTTGAGGATGCACAAGTTTTGTGCAATAATGTAGTGCAGAAATGGAACTGTTATATTGTCAATTGAACAAAAGTTAGGATGTCAGAATGCTTTGCAAAATATAGAATTGTTTATTTATATATGAAAGTTAGAGGTAGTTTGCATTAAAAAATGTTAGCTGACATGTATGAGCGGTATTTGTTGTGACTCTGATGCTGTGAGTATGTATGAAAATTTTGATTACTGCACCATGTGGATGCCGTCATATATTATTGAAAGTCTTTGCTTTGGGTGCTTTCTAGGTGAGTCCCCGAGAGTGCACTCGGTGTAGCCTTGCTCTAGTGTTGGCCCCGAGAGTGCACTCGGAGTAGCCTCGCTCTAGTGTTGTCCTACTTCCGAGAACAATGTAAGTTAATGAATACTAATTTATACTTAATTTTGGCATTTCTTATATTTGGTTTATTATGATTAAGCACTGTGTATGTTTTCTTGAACGTGATGAAACTAAGTTAATGAATGCTAATTTATGCTTTATTTTTGGTATTACGTATTGTAACACCCCAAAATTTTGCTTTCCTTAAATTCATGTGTGATTTGGCACTTTGGTGAATTTTTGGAATTTTCTGGAATTTATTTGGAATTATTTGGAATTTATTTGAATTTATTCCATTTTGAAATAATTAAAGAATTTAATTTTGCAAATGAAATTTTGTTGAAATATTTTATTTGGGTCCAAAATGATTCAAAGTATTTTCGTAATTTTTCCGAATTTTAGTCATTTGCTATTTTTAATGAATTAAATGAATTACCGGGAATTATTTTAAATATTAAATCGCTGGAAAATCCAACTCGGGTCAAGTACTGTTCATCGGCCAAAGTCGGACTCAGTCCGACCGCCAGCTTGGCTCAACCAAACCGCTCCAACCTAGCGATCCGGTTTGGATCAAGATCCATGGTGAGATCCGCCGACTTGAGCCGAGCCGTGTCCGACCGGAGCCGCGCCGGCGATCGTGGCGCATTGGTTGTGCCACGTGGGCCACGATTCGTCGTCTTCAGTCCGAGTGGACCGCCGCGCCGCCGTAGCAGAGTTAGGTTTAGTTTTACGCACCGACGGCGAGGCTATTTAATGCCCGGGCATACCTCAGGACCGCCGTGATCCCGCGCCCTCCCCTTCTCTACTTCACCGAGGCTAAGTCGCCGCCCGTTTAGCCGGCGAAGCTCGCCAGGTTCTGCGTACTTTCGCCACGGTCTTTGCCCGTTCGCTGCCCGCCCCGTCCCTGCCGTTGACCTCGATCCGGACTCACCGCGGCGACGCACGCGAAGGACCCTTCATCTCGCCGGAACAACCTTAACGCCGTTGGGCTCGCTGTCGTCTTCAACTCCGCAATGCGCCTGCACGGCTCATCAGACCTCGCGAAGCTCGTACCGCCGGATCCAGACGGACGGTTGAGTAGTTCACGTGTTCCAAACCCGATTAGATGCGGGCCGTTGGATCAAGATCCAGCGATTCCACATCGCCACGCACATAGCGGTCGCGATTATAGTTAGATCCGACCGTCCGGATCTAGATCGAGCGGCCCACGAGCATCGAGTAGTTTCAACGTGTTAAACCCTGGATCAATCGCGCTGATTTTCAAACCAGCAGACGGATTGTGCCACGTGTCGGAAGTTGGACCCGACGCTGCCGCCGCAGCGGCGCTGCGTGTAGACGCCCGACACGCGAGGCCCGCGTGTCGAGGGCCGCATGTCGCTGGCTAACTTGATAGCCCGGCGTCGGCGATGACGTCACCCGTGAGCCCGCCCACATGTCACTACGCGAGCGCGGACCGAGTCCACCGTGGACCCGAGCCGGCGTGACCAAGCCCATGGGCCTGACGTCGTGAGGCCAATCAGAGCTGCCACGTGTCCATCTTTGACGACAATAATTAATTTCGAAAAAGAAAATGATTTATTAATTCGAATAATGATTTCAAATTTAGATTCAAACTTCAAACGCTTATAACTTTTTTGCGTTTCAACCTTTCCGACATTTGAGCGATTCAAATTTCTAAATTTGTATAAAATTGAGATCTACCTAAATATGAATTTTATTTAATTTTTGGACTAAAGTTTTTCTCTGTAAAATTATTTAATTGATTATTTAAACTTTAAATAATCATAACTTTGCTTTTAACTCCAAATTTGTGATTCCAGGTTTCTAAAAATCCAGAAAATTATGTTCTCTGTTTATGGATTTTATTTGGAGTTTTGGGATCTTTTGCATAGTGTTTATTTGTGTATTTGCTATTTGCACGCTACGAGTAGACGTTGAAGTGGGAAGGATTCGAAGGAGAAGTGTTGACCCAGATCCAACTCAAGACCAAGAGCAAGTGCTTTTTGAAGGCAAGTTGTGCTTTGACCATGTTGATCCTATTTGAAATCTATTTTGATTTAAACTATTGCATGCTAGTTCAATTAGAAAGATACTTTGTTTAAACATGGGGGTTAGATAAATACCAATTTGCTATATGACACCTTGATTACTTAAGTATGTGCCATGACCCTTTGTCACCCTAGTTGTGGTTTTACTAGTTGGACATTATTAAATTGCCAACATGGGTTTAGATCGTTGTAGTATCTTTGCTTAGGCACACTCGTGCTCATGACATGATTTTGGATAATCAAATGCTAATATTGACTTAATGATATATTGAACTTTGTTTTGGAAAAGTATCATGTGATGTTGACGACGTGGTGCATGGTAATCAAGCGGGGTTTGATAAGCTGACGGCACAGGGCATGTGGCAAGAGTAATCAGCGGCCGCTTGTGGCATTGGGAGTGTTGATTTGGTTTTTCGTAGTCTTGCCTGGTCACTCTGAGACTTAACCTTGCAAGCCTTTAGGGTCATACTTGCAACCACATGGTCGGAATGGGACGGCCCTAGTTGACTAAGTCGCTAAGGACTCACTTGTGGAGCCTCGTGGTGTCGATTACACCGTTTGTGTGATTGTGCTGGGAGCGTATCGTGGCTATGGCCGGTACCCATCTAGCAGTGTGTGTTGGTCCCATACTTCGCCTTGGCTAAGGGAAGGGATGGTGTAGAGCACGTCTGGAGAGGACCACTGTGTTGTTTGAGGCTTAGAAAGGCTTTATTACTGAACTCGCCTTTGTGGTGTTTGGTTGTATCTTGTGGGTAAAGTGCATAACCTCTGCAGAGTGTAGAATCTATTTGAATAGCCGAGTCCACGATCGGACAATGCTCGAATTGATCAAGGGTAGATTTTCGAAAATAACTTGGTTTTGAAAAGATGGGTTGGTTTAACAAGGAAGATGATGGAACTATGGTGTAGGATGGGAAAAATGTTTGTTAAACTTCTTGAAAAGTTATTTATGCTTTACTTATTTCTACCGCCGAATCTACTTATATTACTTGTCAAAAGTCACATTGCAAATATACCCCGAGCTATTCCTTTGTACTAAGCCATGCATATAGTATATTAGCTTGCATTGCATGCATGACTTCTTTGAGTACCAAGTACTCACCCTTGCCCCAACACAATATCAGCTTGAAGAGGAGATTACGCCACTTTGGAGGAGGAACTCAAGAGGACCCGATCTACTTAGGGATGCGAGCCCGGTCGATTGCTGTGGTATACTTTGGATGGCGCCACAAGTTTATTTGATTTTCCGCTGCTATTATTTTTCTCTGAATAAGTTTCTACTTACAGGCATACATTTTGTAACTTGGCCATAAGGTTGAGTAACCCTTGATTATTTAAATAAAGTACTTTGATAGTATCGATTGGTATGATTGTGATATATACCGATGTTAAGACTGTGCACTAGCTGCTTCTCGGACTAGTGCGATCGAATACCATAGAGGGTCCGATTTGCAAATTCGGGGTCCCGACAGAGGTGAGTATCAGAGCCATACTTGAGTAGGCTCAACCACTAGCTAGAATGGTCGTAGTGAGGATAAAACCTATTTTCTAAAGCTAAAAATTTGTGAAGACAAGAAATGACATTCTCGACTTATCCCCTTCTCTCTTTCTTGTCTCTTGCTGAAATTTTCCCTTACCTTATCACAATTTAAAAATTCCGGAATTCTTACGTAAAGCACTCTTGTGCAGATGGAGGTTTTCTTGATGAATGAGCATAGGTTCTATAGTAGAGACTCCTTCACGAGTCGAGTCATAGAATAAAGAGTCACCTCTTAGGCGTTAGGACTCCAGAGTTAGTTCGATTTGGATTTGCTTTGTTTGTCGAGTGTGCAAAAGATGTGTTGCAAGGCCCTTAGGCATTGTAAGCGACCATACCAAGTTATTAATAATAAAGTTGGACCTTAAGGCTACACCTTTCGCCCCGCATAGGTTCCATATTACTTGTCTATTCTTGTTTCCTCTCATCTCTAAACCTAGAGCAAATCAGGATAGTGAACACCCGTGGAAACCTTGGAAGCAATGGGAGTGGTTCTCGCTTGAGAAAACCCCAATGGTAGAGCACCAAAGACCGCCAGATGATATGGGAATTTTGGAGCATTTCTTCTTTCTCGAGACTCAGTTGATGCATGCTATGATGCAACAAATGCAGCATGTCACCGCTCGTGCCTTTGCTAATCAAGTTAATCAGTGACCACGCCGGAATACAAGGTGTCGAGTTCATGAGGACTCACCCACCCACTTTCCTGGGAATGCCAATGGCAGTTGGAGGCCGATGATTGGTTAAGATCAATTGAGAGGAAGCTACACATAGCTCAATGCATAGGGAATGAGAAGGTACTTTACGCTTTCATCACCTGGAAGGAACAGGCCGAATGGTGGGAGAACTTCGTACACACGCAGAGAACCTCAAGATATCACTTGGGAAGAGTTCATACCGTGCATTAAGGCCAAAGATCACGTGCCTGAAGGAATCATGGACCTTAAGAAGGAGGAGTTCAGAGCCTTGAAGCAAGGTAATCGGCGGTGGCCACCCTGAACAAGTTCACCCTAGCACGCCACGCACTTTGAGGATGTAGCGACGGATAAATCCAGGCAGTCTCGTTTTATGAAGGGACTTAACTCAGATTGCAAGTTGGGTTGATCACCCACACCTTTCCTGGATTTCCAAGAGTTGGTGAATAAGGCACTTATTCTTGAGGACAAGCGCCAAAGGAACCGGATGAGAGCAGAAGCGCAGGATGCAACAAAGAAGGATCGCGGCCGTGGAACGCGAAGCGCCGCTTTGAGAGTTGCACCAAATCAATTCTTGATTCCAACCAGCGTAATGCACGACAAGGACACCATCCTCGGCACCAAGACCTCGGCCATCGAACTATTGACCCCCACCGCTAGAAACGCTACGAGCGTCGGCAAGAAGAACAGTGAGCCATTTGTTACAAGAACGAGCCAGACACTTTGCCAACGATTGTCCAAGAAGACAGGCAGCGAGCGACGATTCGCTTCAATCTAGGAACCACCCAGCTAGGGCGCCATCAGGAGCCACACCCTGCATCGTGGTGAGAGGCCGAGTCAACCATGTCACCCGCATGCACTGCGAATGCTACGGACGTCGTCTTGGGTAAGTTACTTGTTAACTCAAGACCTGTGCTTTTGTTTGACTCGGAGCTTAGCATTCGCTTTGTTTCGCCAAGGCTTTGCTACTAGAAATGACTTGAGAATTGCAAGACTTAAGTGCATGCTTTTAGTTCAAACCCTGGTTCCGAACTCGAACGGAAGTAGGATGTTCCGGTGAGAATACTAATAGATGGAATAGAGTTCCTAACAAACCTTATAATTTTGGAGACCCAGCACCTTAGGCGTCATATTGGGGAATGGATTGGTTATCCAAGCACAAGGCCGTATTGGATTGTGGACGAAGGACTATCTCGGGGCTTGAGAGCGTGTGGGAAGAAAATGGAATTTCAAGCCACCATGATTAAAGATGGACATTGATGGTTAATTGCAGTACCAAGGCAATCGATAGAGAGGATGTCCCAAAGAGTGAATGAGTACCCGATGTTTTTCCGAAGATCTACCTGGTATGCCGCGACGAGGGACATAGAGTTTGTGATAGAGCTTGTACTGGTACAAAGACCGATAGCAAAGAGACCCTATCGGATGTCTACCGAGGAGTTGGTAGAGATGAAGAAACATTTGGAAAAGTTAATGGATAAAGGATTTATCAGACCAAGTTCGTCTTGAGTAGGGAGCACCGCTTTGTTTGTCAAGAAGAAGGGCGGGAGTTTCGTGGATGTGCGTGACTACCGTGCACTCAATGAAGTCACCGCGTGAAGAATAAGTATCCGCTACCCAGGATTGATGATTTGTTTGATCGCTTAAGAGGAGCCGAGTTTTCCAAGATCGATCCGAGATCGGATACCATCAGCTTTGAAGATCCGATCGAAGATATTCAAGACCGCATTCGTCAAGATATGGACATTACGAGTTTACGATTATGTCCTTTGACGAATGCGCGACATTTCATGAATATGATGAATAAGGTGTTCATGGAATATTTGGACAAGTTTGTCGTCGTGTTCATAGACGATATCTGGTCTACTTCCAAGGCAGGAGGATGAACATGCCGAACACTTAAGGCGAGTTTTGGAAAAAGGCGAGGAACAGCAACTTTTCGCCAAGTTCAAAGAAGTGTGATTTTTGGAAAGACAAGGTGGAGTTTCTTGGACATGTAATGACCGCAGAGAGTATTGTGGATCCAAGCAAAGTAGAAGCGGTGTTACATTGGGAGCACCAAGATCTGACCTGCATTGGAGTTTCCTTGGAATGGCAGGGGATACTACCGCGTTATTGAAGGCTTCGACAATTGCATAAACCTCTTACGCAATTGTCAAGAAGGAAAAGAAGTTTGCATGGACGCTTGAGAATGTGAGAAAGGATTTCAGAGCTAAAGCGTTATTGACATCAAAGACCGTGTTAGTTCTACTGGGATGTTGCTCAAAGCTTCGATATTTATTGTGACGCATCGCGCCAAGGACTTGGATGTGTCTCGATGCACGAGAATGGAAGGTCGCCGCTTATGCATCAAGGCGATTGAGGCCGCATGAGGAAAATTATCCGACACATGACCTAGAGTTAGGCTGTAGTGCATGCCTTGAAGATATGGCGTCACTATCGATTGGAAACAGATGTAGAAGTATATCACGGATCATAAGAGCCTTAAGTACATATTCACCAGTCGGATCTGAATATGAGGCAAAGGAGATGGTTAGAGTTGATCAAGGACTATAATGTTGGAATCCATTACCATCCGGGAAGGCCAACGAGTACGACCAGGCTCTGAGTCGGAAAAAGCCATACCGTGATGCGTTGCTAGCCACAAGTGGGATTGAGTTATGTGAGGATTTCGGAAAATGAAGATTGAGGTAGTACCTGGCGATTCTTGGCGCATTAGAAGTAAAGCCTACCCTAGAGGATCGATCCGAGAAGGACGAAGGATGATGACAAGATCCATGATATTAAGTCCGTCGAGGAGGAAGGCAAGCGAGAGGACTTCAAGTTGGATGAGCAAGGCACGTTGTGGATGAAGGATCGCATTTGTGTGCCTAACAAAAAGGAGTTAAAGCAACGTGATTTTGGAAGAAGCCCATGACTAAGTACTGATTCATCACAGGCGCCAAGATGTATCGAGATCTCAAGGAGAGATTACGGTGGCCAGAGTATGAAACGTGAAGTTGCCGAGCATGTTGCATTGTGCGGCGATGCCGAGAGTCAAGGCAATGCATCGGGAGACCGCAGGATTGCTACGTTGGAAAAATACGAGTGGAAGTGGGAGGAAATCGAATGGATTTCATTATTTCTGGTTTGCGAAGACCCAAGGAGGTTATGACTCCATATGGGTTATAGTGGATCGCTTGACTAAGGTAGCCCATTTATCCCCCGTGAAGACCACTTACTCGGGAGATAAATTAGCGTAATTATACATGATCGGGATTGTTTGTTTGCAGAGTGCCAAAGAGGATTGTACGGACAGAGTACCCAATTTACCTCAAGGTTAGGAATAAGTTGCATGAAGCCATGGGGAACCCGTTTAAACTTCAAGGCTTATCATCCACATGGGATGGGACAGAAAAGAGTCAACCGATTCGGAGGATATGTTGAGAGCTTGTGCATTAGCTTATGCTACCTCTTGGGATAAAAGTTTTCCATATCATGAGTTCCGCTTACAACAATAGTTAATGCTAGTTTCTTGAGATGTCACCTTTTGAGGCACTTTGTATGGTCGACCTCGGGACGCCATTGAATTGGAATGAGGCCGTGCCAGCGCCGTGTCTTTGGGCTGATATTCTTCAGAAGGCAGCATCGCTATGATTAGGGAAAGGTTGAAGATAGCCCAATCTCGACAGGAGGAGTTATGCCGACAATCGCCGCCGAGATTTGAGTTTTGAACCGAGAAGACTTTGCATATCCTCAGAGTTACGCCTCTCAGGGAGTTAAGAGGTTCCATGCCAAAGGGAAACTTGCACCGTTATGTTGGACCATTTAAGATTTTGAGCCGCAGAGCGAAGTTGCTTATCATTGGAGTTGCCCAGCGATCGTTGGCGGAGTACATGATGTATTCCATGTGTCCCGATTAAAGAAGTGTCTCAGAGTTCCCGAGGAGACACCGTTAGAATCAATTGAGTTGCAAGAGGACTTGACTTATAAGGAGCATCCTGTGAGGATTCTAGACACAATGGATCGGGAAACTAGAAACAAGTCAACCCGTTTAGAGAGTTCAAGGAGCAACCAGAAGAAAGTGAAGCGACTGGGAATACGAAGAAGGATTTGAAGAAAGAGTTTCCAAACCTATTCCTTTAGTAAGCCACGAATCTAGGGACGATTCTATTAAGGGGGAGGTTTGTAACACCCCAAAATTTTGCTTTCCTTAAATTCATGTGTGATTTGGCACTTTGGTGAATTTTTGGAATTTTCCGGAATTTATTTGGAATTATTTGAATTTATTTGAATTTATTCCATTTTGAAATAATTAAAGAATTTAATTTTGCAAATGAAATTTTGTTGGAAATATTTTATTTGGGTCCAAAATGATCCAAAGTATTTTCAATTTTTCCGAATTTTTCTCGAAAGTCATTTGCTATTTTTAATGAATTAAATGAATTCAATTATTTTAAATATTAAATCGCTGGAAAATCCAACTCGGTCAAGTAATCGTTCATCCGACGAAGTCGGAGGTCGAAACCGACTTGAGCGCTTGGCTCAACCAAACGACTCCCAACCCAGCGATCGTCCAGTTGGATCAAGATCCAACTACCGTGAATCCGCCTGACCCGACCAAATGTGGTCCGGACCGGACCGCCGCACCGTGCCTTGATCGTGGCCGTTGGTTGTGCCACGTGGATCGGCCACGATTTCGCTGCCTTCAGTCCGGACTCAGCCGAACCTTGCCGCCACGCAGCAAGATTAGGTTCCGTTTTACGCACGACAGAGCTATTTAATGCCCGAGCATACCCGAGGACCGCCCGTGATCGCGCCTCCTTCTCTACTTCAGGCCGTTAAGTCGCCGTTTAGCCGTGGCGAGCTCGCCGAAGTGCGCTGGCTCGCCAGTCTTTGCTGTTCCGCGCCGTCGCCCGTCCCGCGCCCGTTGACTCAGATCCAGGACTCACCGGCGACGAGACGCACCCGAAGCGACCCTTCATCTCGCCGAGCAACCCCGAACGCCCGTTGGGCTCGTCGTCGTCTTCAACTCCGCAGCTGCGCTTACCACCAAGCCATCGACCCTCGCGAGCTGCGGCCGTCGGATCGGATCCAGGACGGTTTGAGGTGAAGTTCACGTGTTCCAAACCCGATTGATTCTGACCGCTTGGATCAAGATCCAATTCCCAATCCGCCACGCGCCGCTTGAAAGCGATTATAGGATTAGATCTGGACCGCCTGATCTAGATCGAACGGCCCACGAGCATCGAGTAGTTTCAACGTGTTAAACCACTGGATCCAATCGCGCCGATTTGATTTTCAAACCAGCGGGCGAGATTGGACTGCCACGTGTCGGGAAGTTGGACCGACGCTGTCAGCCGTCCCACAGCGCGCGTGCGTGTAACACCGACACGCCGGAGGCCAGCGATGTCGAAGGGCCGCATGTCGATGGCTAACCGACCAGCGCCGCGTCGGCGATGACGCGTCACCCGAGTGGCCCATATGTCGATCACGTGAGCGTGGACCGAGTCCACCGTGGACCCGAGCCGAGCGTGGACCAAGCCTATGGACCGGCCGACGTCAGCGAGCCAATCAGGAGCTGCCACGTGTCCATCTTGTCGACGCAATAATTAATTTCCGAAAAGAAAATGATTTATTAATTCGATAATGATTTCAAATTTAGATTCAAACTTCAAACGCTTATAACTTTGCGTTTCAACTCCATTTGAGCGATTCAAATTTCTAAATTTGTATAAAATTGAGATCTACCTAAATATGAATTTTATTTAATTTTTGGACTAAAGTTTTCTCTGTAAAATTATTTAATTGATTATTTAAACTTTAAATAATCATAACTTTTTGCGTTTTAACTCCAAATTTGATCGATTCGGTTTCTAAAAATCCAGAAAATTATGTTCTCTCGTTTATGGATTTTATTTGGAGTTTAGGATCTTTTTGCATAGTGTTTATTTGTGTATTTGCTATTTGCAAACGCTTTGCAGTAGACGCTGAAGTCTGGGAAGGATTCGAAGGAGAAGGTTGACCGAGGATCCAACTTCAAGACCAAGAGCAAGTGCTTTTGAAGGCAAGTTTGTGCTTTGACCATGTTGATCCTATTTAAATCTATTTTGATTTAAACTATTGCATGCTAGTTCAATTAGAAAGATACTTTGTTTAAACATGGGGGTTAGATAAATACCAATTTGCTATATGACACCTTGATTACTTAAGTATGTGCCATGACCCTTTGTCACCCTAGTTGTGGTTTACTAGTTGGACAGTATTAAATTGCCAACATGGGTTTAGATCGTTGTAGTATAACGCTTAGACCTGGCTACGTGCTTTCATGACATGATTTTGGATAATCAAATGCTAATATTGACTTAATGATATATTGAACTTTGTTTTGGAAAAGTATCATGTGATGTTGACCGGCACGTGGTGCATGGTAATCAGCGGGTTTGATAAACGCTGATTTCGGCCAGGGCATGAGTAATCAATGTGGTGGGCCGTTGGCATTGGGAGTGTTGATTTGGTTTCGAGTAGTCTTGCCCTGGTCCTCTAAGGACTTAACCTTGCAAGCCTTTGAACTGGTCATACTTGCAACCACATGATTTGGAATGGGACGGCCCCTAGTTGACTAAGTCGCTAAGGACTCACTTGTGGAGCCTCGTGGTGTCGATTACACCGTTTGTGTGATTATGCACGGGGAGCGTATCGTGGCTATGGCCAGGTACCCATCTAACGCAGTGTGTTGGTCCCATACCCGCCTTGGCTAAGGGAAGGGATGGTGTAGAGCACGCGTCTTAGAGAGGACCAATGTGTTGTTTGAGGCTTCCGAAAGGCTTTATTACTGAACTCGCCTTTTGTGGTGTTTGTGTATCTTGTGGGTAAAGTGCATAACCTCACAGAGTGTAGAATCTATTTGAATAGCCGAGTCCACTGATCTTTGGACAATGCTCGGAATTACAGTCAAGGGGTAGATTTTCGAAAATAACTTGGTTTTGAAAAGATGGGTTGGTTTAACAAGGAAGATGATGGAACTATGGTGTAGGATGGGAAAAATGTTTGTTAAACTTCTTGAAAAGTTATTTATGCTTTACTTATTTCTATTCCGAATCTACTTATATTACTTGTCAAAAGTCATTTCATCGCAAAATATATCTGAGCTATTCTTGTACTAAGCCATGCATATAGTATATTAGCTTGCATTACATGCAGGCATGACTTGCCGAGTACCAAGTACTCACCCTTGCCCCAACACAATATCGCTTGAAGAGGAGATTACGCATGACTTTGGAGGAGGAACTCCAAGAGGACCCGTCTACTTAGGGATGCGAGCCCATCGATTGCTGTGGTATACTGGATGGCGCCACGAAGTTTATTTGATTTTCCGCTGCTATTATTTTTCTCTGAATAAGTTTCGCCTTGCGAGGCATACATTTTGTAACTTGGCCATAAGGTCGAGTAACCCTTTGATTATTTAAATAAAGTACTTTGATAGTATCGATTGGTATGATTGTGATATATACCGATGTTAAGACTGTGTGCACTAGCGCGTTCCTGGACTAGTGCTGAATACACAGAGGGTCCGGATTTGCAAATTCGGGGTCCCGACACGTATATTTGTTTTATTATAGTTTACCATTGTGTATGTTGATTTGAATGTGATGAAACTAAGTTAATGAATGCTAATTTATGCTTTCCTTTTGGCTTGATGTGTATTTATTTTTTGTTTAGTTTGTTCAAAACAATGGCTGAAGATCGCTCATGGATGTATACGGATTGGGAGAACGGGAGACCAAATATTAATTGGTTTAGAAAAACAAAAGAGTTTCTTAGTATTGCTTTTTCTGGGCCAAACTCTAATCAAATGTTGTCTAGTTGTCCTTGTCGAACATGTGGAAATTACAAGAAACACGATCTCCAAACTGTATCAAGTCATTTAGTGAAGAATGGTTTTACACCCGATTACCTCTTATGGACTTCACATGGAGAGGCAAGACCATCTGTCTGGCCTCGTCAACATGAGGAGGTCGATGAATCTCACCACATGAGTGACATGCTGGAAGATGTCAGGGATGCTCATGAAGCATCAGAGTACACAAACGCATCTATTGCAGCAGATTCTTTCTTCAAATTGGTCGAGTCCACCATGCAGCCGGTCCATAAAGACACTAACGAAACTGTACTCTCCGCAGTTTCTCGTTTGATGTCTATGAAATCTCAGTACAACCTTTCAAATGCTGCATATGATGCAAATCTCAGTCTAATGCATGATCTTCTAGGGCCACGTCGGATTCAAAAATGCCTCGGACATTTAACGAGTCTAAACGACTGTTAAGTGGTGTAGGTATGTCGTACAACAAGATCGATGCTTGCGTAAAAGGATGCATGCTATTCTGGAAGGATAGCATTGAAAAGACAAAATGCAATGTGCGTGGAGAGGCACGGTACGTGCAGGTGGAGAATGATTCCAGAACAAGTCGTCGAAAACCAGTTGCAAGAAAAATTTTGCGCTATCTTCCGCTCATTCCTCGACTTCAAAGGTGCTACATGGATGCTAACACTGCCGCACTCATGCGATGGCATAGAGATGGACATAGAGATAAACCTGATATGATGGTACACCCGTCTGATGGCGAAGCTTGGAGACAGTTTGATCTTGACTTTCCTGACTTTGCCGCAGAATCAAGAAATGTACGGTTAGGTTTGTGCACAGATGGCTTCTCTCCATTTAGTTTTGCCGCTGCACCGTATTCTTGTTGGCCTGTATTTGTCGTTCCTTATAACTTACCTCCAACACACTGCATGAAGAAGGAATATGTATTCCTCAGTCTAATTATTCCTGGTCCGGAGCATCCTGGTAAAAATATTGACATATACATGCAACCTTTGTATGATGATCTACATAAGTTATGGGATGGAGTTGTAACATATGATAGATCTTCGAGACAGGCATTCAACATGCGAGCATGCTATCTATGGTCCATTAATGATTTGCCTGCTCTTGGAATGGTATCTGGACACAGCACACATGGGAAATTTGCATGTCCAGTTTGTTTGGGAAACTTGTCTGCATTATGGTTGAGGAATGGTAGAAAGTACAGTTGGTTTGATTGTCATCGACAATTTCTTAAAGCTGAACATCCCTTCAGACGTAGTCAAAAGGAATTTCGGAAGCGTACACAGGTGTTCGACCCCCCTCCACCTCGTCTGACAGGTGTCCAAATTCATAGGCAGCTTCTAGATCTAGTACCAAGCCAGGGTAAACAGAAACACCAATTTGAAGGTTTCTCAGAGACACATAATTGGACCCACGTACCAGGCTTCTGAAGCTTGCCATACTTTGAAAAACTCTTGTTGCGTCACAATGTTGATGTCATGCATACAGAGAAAAATGTGGCAGAAATGTTTTGGTCTACGTGCATTGATATTGCTGATCGAACTAAGGATAATGTAAAGGCCCGACTAGACCTTGCAGAGTTGTGCGATCGTCCAAGCTATCATTTGAAGGAGAAATCTAACGGTACTTGGGAAAAGCCAAAGGCAACTTTCTGCTTAAATAGATCAGAAAAAATACTAGTTCTACAATGGATGAAAGAGTTGAAGTTTCCAGATATGTATGCAGCAAACATTAGACGTGGAGTCAACCTTCAACAACTTCGTGTGAATGGGATGAAAAGCCATGATTTTCACATCTTCATTGAGGTTCTCATGCCGATAGCTTTCCGTGGATTTCTTCCGGAGAGCGTGTGGATCTCGCTGGCTGAGTTGAGCTACTTCTTTAGGCAATTGTGTGCCAAGGAGATCGATCCACAAAGAATGAGGCAATTGGAAGATGAGATACATGTTCTTTTGTGCAAACTTGAGAAAATATTTCCGCCTGGGTTTTTCACATGCATGATGCACATGGCTATCCATTTACCATATGAAGCACGTGTGGGTGGACCTGTTCAATATCGGTGGATATATCCATTCGAAAGGTAAGATGTCCCTACTTTGTAAACTATTCTCACGTGATGGGATGGCTAAATATCCCGATTTACATGTGTAGGGCTCTTCAACATGTTAAGAAACGGGTAAAAAAACAAGGCTAGAGTGGAAGGATGCATTGTGGAGGCTTATATTGCGGAAGAGATATCAAACTTCGTATCGTTATATTTCTCAAGTGAAGTTCAGTCTTCTAGAAATAAGCGGCCAAGATATGATGATGGGTATGAAGTCAACACTCCGAATTGCACACTTAGCACTATGCAAGTCCCAGGACGGAAACAAGGGAATAATGGCTCGTGGTGTCGACACCGGAGGAGCATAAAGCAATAATGATTTACATATACACAAACACATTGGAAATGGATGATTTTGTTGCGTAAGTGTCTCAATTTTGTTAATTTACATATACACAAGCACAAACACATGTATACTAATATATCTCATTAATTTATTTGATAGCCAATATGATAAAACAAATTGCCTGGTAGGGGACAACCATCTGCATCTTGAACTAGATAGGTTAAGGAAAAATGGGGCCTGAATTTGGACATCCCAATTTCATTGACTGGTTCCGAAGATATGTGAGTGAACAACCTTCCATTGATTACCGAATAAATTAGATTGATTTTTTACTCCCTTTTTCATATTTCCGCAGTGCATGAAAACTCCAAGCGTCCATCACGACTTAAAGCGTGTTTCTCGTACATGTCGGATCCAGGTGACATCGATTAATGGATATGATATCAATGGATATAGATTCCGCTTCGCAAAGTATGAGCGGCAAAAGGCAAATTTGACTCAAGTAATAAAGTGGTGTCTATACTAGCTACGGAGAGGGTAGTTCCAAGATCGAATACTACGGTATAATTGAAGATATCATCGAAGTGACATTCCCTGGTGATAAACATTTCAACTTAGTTTTATTCGATTGTCATTGGTTCAATCCAACAACCGGTGTGCGGCGCTCTCCAAATATTGGTTTGGTTGAGATCAAACATACATCAAAACATTCTGTCTTTGAACCATTTGTTCTACCTCATCAGTGCTCTCAAGTATACTACACCCCGTACCCATGTAAGGTCCCTAAACGAGATATGTCAGGTTCGAAAATAAAACAAGTCAAGAAGATTGACTTGAAAGATTGGTGGGTGGTCTGTCATGTCGCAAAACGAGACATGTCACATTTCATTAATCAATCTCCAATTAGTACAACCACCGAGTTCTTTCAGGAGGAAGGGTTAAGCGGCACATTCACTATCGATCTAGGAGATGAGTTGGATGTCGTTTATGTCTCGAATGAAGTGGATACAATATGCCATGAGAAAGATCTCCAAATATTACGGAATGTTTCTACAATTGTAGAAGTAGAATCTCATTCAGAAGAAGAGTGTGATTCTGATACCTTCAATGATTCTAGCTCTACTGCTAGTGAACCAGATTATGATGAGGACAATGAATAGATGATATGGTACAATATTGATTTTAATTACATTATACTTATGTTCTTTCATTACATTATTGATTTATTGCATATATGATATGTCACTAACATTTAAACTAATGCAGGCATAAGTCAAGAAAAATTTCTTGCAAAAACTAAAGAGATCTGAAGCTAGGACATCTTCATCTAGACAGGCTACACAAGAGGAAGCACAGGCTGCAGAGGAAGAGGAAGCACATGTTGAGGAAGAGGAAACACAGGCTGAGGATCCTGAGTACACAGGGGAAGAAGAAGTCCAGGCAGGCACAAATCATGTAGTTCGCAAGTCACGGGGGCAAAATTCAATCCCTCCACTTCCTCCCACGCCTGCAGGGAGGGAGGTTATAGTATCAGCAGGAAAAAGGTAAGTTTTGCTATATGTCATCATGTAATTAATTCTCACATCCATATAATCTTGCCATCTTGAATATGGTTCTAGGCAATGGAAACATACTGTATTTGTCGGGAGGCCACGTGGACCAAACACTGTGTTGCAGCCTTTGTTGCGCTATCACTATCCACAAACTGTGCAAGATATGACATTAAGTCCTCCGGCTATCGTGAGCAGCTACAAAATGGAGACATTGGTATCTTTGTTGGTGAAGCGGGTGATACAATGGCAGATCGGGTCAAGAAAGATTTCCGTGTAAGTTATTTGCAAATATGAAATTGGTAGACTTGTTATGTTCTTTACAAGTCTGTGGAATGCGTGCTCGGTACACATATCACGAAGGTGAAGGTTACCCGAGTGACACTAGGACGAGATGGGAGGCAACTTTAGAGGCGGCTTGCCAATACCATGCTGAGCAGCTAATGTACAACACTTGAGTAGCAGTTGTGACCAAGTACTACAAGGATGTGTGTGAAGATGAAGACATTGACACAAGAGAGAATCCATTGTTTCTCACTGCTGCTGAGTATGAGCAAGTCAAACCTGCATGGATCGATGATGAGGCTTGGGGGCATCTCATTACGCAATGGTGTGATCCAAAGATGGCAGCGTGTAAGTGAAATGAAGAGAAATCTCCGTGCCACTTCAGGGGCAAGGGTGAACCGAGGTGGATCTAGTTCTATTAGTCGAACCCAGCAGGAAATGGTAACAGAAAGTCTCTATATTTTCAAACCATCGTTTCTGACATTCGGACTTAATACATTTCCCTTGTTTTGTCGCAGGAGAGGAGGTTTCAAAGACCTGTGACACCTTTAGAGGCTTATGCTGTTCATGGGGGCGTTTCTATTCAGGACATGGAAAACTTTGAGGGTTCTGAGATTCCACCTGTCACTAACCCACATGTCCAGATGAACTTGGTGCGTAGCACTAACACATAGCTAATTTTGTTTTTCAGACTAGTTGTGGCATTTCAATGTTTTTATACCTTTCCAGGGGAAGTATCGAGATGCATACCAAGAAAAGCATGGACCCGATGTTAATTGGCTGCATGGGAATTTTGATGCACAATTGATGTACCGAATCACGGTGGGAAGCCTCATGGTCGTTATGCGCTTCTTGATGGTGCATTTGATGATAGGAATGTGCGCTTGACTTCTACCCCATTTGGCACTTCAAGCAATGCTTCTTCTTCTACGAGGCAAAGCGATGAAGAGTTGAGACGCGAGCTTGCGAAAGGCGGATGAGAACCGAGATATGCGGAATGCTATGAATACGGGATTCACGGCCATGGCACAGTGGATGCGAGTAAAAATTAATTTACATTTGTCTTAAATTTAGGATGTTCATAGTAGTCAAATGGTAACACTTTTGTTGGCGAGGATTATGCTCTAGCAACCTCTTCAGAAATCCACCACCTCCACCGCGGTATTGAACTTTAACTTCAATGCATTCTCGACGCCTCAACATCAACCAAGACAAGAGGTATGTATATAACTCCATGTTGGGTAGATATATGAAACTATGCATTATAGGTACTAAATTGAAATTTACTGTTTAGGACACCCAAAACTCTCATCATGCTATTAACATTGGACAATCATCGAGGAATAGTCCAGGGATGCCTTATCGGGTGAAGATAATGGTGGTATTCCAAATCATGAAATAAACTGGTTTCCAGTGAGTAATCATATCTGATTTGGTTGATGACTTGCCCTCAAAAATTTGTCCTACTTGATGTTATGTATGGATATATCGTATGTGTGAATACGTTTAACTTATATGTCTTTCCTATAAATATGTAACCATGTATGATATTGAATGTAAATAACATAATATGATTTATTCTTCAAATGTAATGTGCAGAGGATGAAGAAACAAGGGACCGAAGCTAATCGGATTCATCTAGCCCTCGAGGAGTGGTTTTAGATTTGGTATGGATGTGATAGGCTTAAAAACTTACTATGTTTTGAGTATGTGACTTCATTTGTTAAACTTCGGACTTCATTTGTGATATGTGCACGTCGGACTTCATTTGTGATATGTGCACTTCGGACTTATGAATGTAAAAATGTTTGCGATATGTGCGTTATATGTGAATGTGCGATGAATGGGTTATGTGTGTTGTGGATGTTGAATTGATATTGTGAATTGTATACGTTATGTTGTGAATTGTGCATGTCATGTTGTGAATTGTGCAAGTCATATTGTGAATTGTGGATGAGAATTTGTGATTTGTTATATTGTGGCTGTGGCCTGTTGAATTTATGATGTGAATGTGAATTGATAATGCGAATATAGTGAATATTGAGCTATTTGCTCGGTAGGGGGGAATTAGCTACCCCGAGAGTGCACTCGGCATAACAGGATAAACTGAGTGTGCACTCACTACATATCTATTACGAGAGTGCACTCGGCATATACCTAACTCCTGAGTGTGCACTCGCTATAAATCTATACCGAGAGTGCACTTGGTATAGGCTATACCGAGAGTGCACTTGGTATAGGCTATACCGAGAGTGCACTTAGTATAGGATTTATAGGTATACCGAGTGTGCACTTGGTAGAGGCTATCCCGAGAGTGCACATGGTATAGGCTTTATACCTATCCCGAGTGTGCACTCGGCATATATGTTGACGTGGCACTACCGTGGCCGACACGGGGGCATGGTTAGGTGTCTGGATTCGCAGCTCTATACCGAGTGTGCACTCAGGTAATATTTATTTTTCCGAGTGTACACTCGGCGTAGTCCATTTTTCCCGATAAAATAACGCCGAGTGGACTATGCCGAGTGTGGCCACTCGGGATAGGCTATCCCGAGTGGTTTCGCCCCTATCCCGAGTGTGGGAGACACTCGGGCCAAATCTGCTACCTTGTAGTGACCCATGCCTCGACTTGATTCAGATTGATAAAGAATCTTTGCGCAATGATAACGTGTGGAAGATGCTTTTGTTGAAAGTACAGACGACCATTTGAAAGTTACTCCCTACGAAGAGACACCTCTCTAATGAAAAAACACCTCTTAGTGAGAAGACGCCTTTTAACCCCCAAAAAATACCTTTTGACGAGAAGTCACCTCCCCAAAGATGACAACTGACATCCCTTCGACACTATAAATATGATACTCCCGCAAGGATTCAGTGGTTAGGGGTGGTCAGTAGTGGTTGAATAGATAGATAGTTGAAGATTAAGAATAGTCTACTCTGTAAAAACACCGGTGATATAGGGGGTGTTTGGCAGAGCTCCAGCTCCACTAAATTCTTGAAGTTGGTGGAGCTGGGTATTCCTAGCTTCACCAAATTTGTGGAGCTGGAGCTGTGGGTATATTAAGAGTGTTTAGATGGATAATCTTGTTTACATTTTAGAATAAAGTTATAAACTTAAGTCACTTTATTTCAGTCTACAAGTTTCAGCTCTAGGTTGAAGCTGGAATCTGGAGCTCTGCCAAACAGGGCCATAATACAATTTCCATTTTATTTTTTACTCCTTTCAATCTTATTTTCTAGATAAGGCAACCTAAATTATATTTGTAAGCTCGATATAAAGACCCCTAGATCTTGAACATTGACAAACAATGCAGCTCTAACCAGAAGACATTGGGCTGGTGTTAAGACTTAACTCAGATACCTCAAAGGTAATCAAGATCTTAGTTTATCTTACTAAAAGGATCAAGACTTGATTATAATGGGATATACGGATGTTGACTGTCTGTCTTATCCATATAGTACCAAATCTTATATTAGATTTGTGTTTCTTTAAGATGATGCAGCTGTTTCTGGATGATCTTTTAAGCAGACCTTGATAGTTACTTCTACCAACCATTTAGAGATTATAGCATTATAAAACCTTACATGAACGTGTTTGGCTGAAACATGTAATTAGCAAAATCCAGAAGTCATGTGGCATTAACATTGTCGATACCCCATAATTATCTATAAAGATAATGTTGCTTGTGTTGCACAAATACAAATGGGTTATGTTAAAAGTAATATCACGAAGTATATTATCCTTAAACTTTTCTGTTCTCACGAACTCTAGAAGAATTGTGAGATAAAGATCCTGCAAACTAAATCGTGCGAAAATCTAGCATATTTATGCACTAAGCCTTTGCCAACATTCAGTTTTCAAATATGTATTCAGGGCATTAGAATGAGATGACTTAGAGATATGCAGAGTTCAGAAGAGTAAGTCCTTAAACCACATGACCCTTAGTATGATCCTCAAAATACTATTTTAACCCAGAAGATTTTAAGATTGTATTCTTTTTTCCTTAGTGAGTTTTTCTGAAGTTTTCTCACATTAAGGTTTTTAATGTGGTAACAAGTGTAACACAATATACAAGCACAATGTACTCTTTTCTCTATCATTTTTTTGATAGGTTTTTAGGAGTTTTACTGAGACATGCATTATGCCATAATCACTCAAGGGGGAGTGTTACGGTATAGCAGAACTATTAGTCCTAGTTGTTGAGATATGATTAGACTCTATCTTTTGTGAGCTAATTCGAATCTATCTCTAATAGATTTTCATTATAAATACGGCACGTCATTATTAAAAAAAATTAATCTACTAAAAAAGAGAGTGTTACCTCTCTATATTATATGCGTTATTCGTGATTATTTTAGCTATTCAATTAATACATTATATTTAATTAAGATTGTCATCGTTTTACAATAATAAAAAGCCCATACTATCGTCACAGAATAGCTTGGTTGGTTCAACTTGTGAAACGACGATGCAACGTCTAACGGTTAGGTCTATACACATTCGACAAAACATCTTATGGTTGTCATTATTTGGACCTCGCAGTGATCGATCTAAGAGCACTCTCAATACTTCTGGTCAGCTGTTTCTAAGAATAAGCTACATATGATGAAGAGTGATGTGACGGGATAGCTAACCAAGCAAAAGAAAGAATTGTTGTATCTAATACAATATACAATCTATTTAAGAGAACCAATGAGCTAAAAATGATTTGAAACTGAACTATAGAGTGAGTCGTTTCAATTCTACACGCTTCTGTGCTATTTAAGAGGACCAAGATGCTTACCACACGAGAAAATTGGTTACAATTGATCTTTTCTCACATGCAACAATAAATAATCTTATTGGTCTTACAGAAACAACTTATACATACTATACATTAAGATTATTGTACCTTAACATCTATTTAATAAATTCTCTCGCATCTTAGAAATAGCTCACTGGGAGTGCCCTAATGGCCCCGAGCCCCCGACCACAGATAATGTCGGCTGTTTCTGGTCTAACGGTGCAATGATATACTGCCTGAAAGAAGGAAGAAAGAGAGGACTCGTGCCTCACCTCTAACGAAGCGAGATAACGTCGCGCAAATGCCTGCTAAATTAAGCTGCATCATTAGACCTTGTTTAATTTGTTTCACCATGCGCCGGTCAAGCTCTTCCAGAGCATGCAGCGGATTCCATTCCTCTCTCTGTCTCTCCACGGGGAAATGGCCTTTTCCCGGAGCTTTTTTACTGTTTTCTAAATTTAATATCAACAGTTTGTTTTTTCTTTTCTTTATCCAATAGATTAGATTAGCTTGTATTTATTTATACTTCCTTCAGTAGTAGAGTAGTATAAATATCATCAACAAATCAATAGTTAAATCGGACTATCGGAGGTTTACTACCTATCGTATACTACTGATATAATGCACTGTAAAAATTTCTATTCTCCTTACCTAGTACTAATACAGCAAGTGATCCTTACATCTACCTGCTGGTTGGTGAATGCTGATCCGATGGCTATCCATTTTAATAAGATATTGTTGAGCTTCTTTCAAAATTGATATAGTTTGATATAAAATTATTTTATTTATCATTTAAGTGGTTAATTCAGATTCGAGCTACACCATCAACTGCTGTAATTAAATCAATTCGATTCAAACCCTAATGGGGTTTTATTTTACCAGCATTACTACTCCGTAAGGTAGACAAGATTTACTGCCCATTACAACGTACAGATGTTAATAGCGGAAGGCGACCACGAGTAATTAACCACGACAGCTAATAAGGTCTTCGTGCAGCTCGTGCCAGCGTAGAAAAAGCAGCTAGTTGAACCGTACTTAGGCCATGTTTGTTTTAATTTAGGTTTTTTGGCTTTTAATTTAAAGTTAGCCTTTTGATTTAAAGTCTGCTTTTAAACAAGGACATGTTGTTTGATATCATGATTTATTGATGGGTTGGATGGTGTATCTTATTGATGAAAAGTCTAAAATACCCTAAATGAGATAGATGATGGATTCTTGGTTTATATACGATGGCATTTGGTGGGTAATTTTGAAGATTTTTAGTGACAAATGGTTATTTCATAAAAAAAAACCCAAAAAAGCACATCTTTTCTCGCTTTTGGCTTTATAGTTATACATATGTTTTAGATTTTTTTAAAGCCTAGCTAAAAAGCCAATCGTTTATTTCGACTTAGATTTTTTGGCTTTTAAACCAGTGAAAAAGCCAAAATAAACAGGTCTTAACCAGTGCCAAAACGACAACTAAAAGAAATAAGCAACAAAATAACGTATCCAGCTCATGGTTGTACCAATTGATATCAACCTATTTTCTATGTACTGGTGTTCTGGATCGTGAATTGACCATTAAAACGTGGGAATTTTTCCTTTTTGATACAATATTTGATCCGTATTCACAAGACGATATAACACTTTTACATATTTACAAAAAACTCACTCATATCCGGAATTTGAAATTCCGGTTATGCATATCCGGAATTTCAAATTACTGGTACGGTGTATTCGGTTTACCAAATCTCGGGTATTGCGTATTTGCCCCATACCCTTGTATATATACTATAAATAAATACGATACATCATGTTGACATGCGCTTCTTCATTGAACATACATGCGTGTTGGATCGTTAATTTGCTAGTACTGACAATTTTTCCATGCAGTAGATATTTTCTCTGATTAGAGTCGCTTTGCAACATTAAGGCCCTGTTTGGTAGAGCTCCAGATCCTAGCTCCACCTCAGAGCTGAAACTTGTAGACTGAAATAAAGTGACTTAAGTTTATAATTTTATTCTAAAATGTAAACAAGATGACCCACCTAAACACTCTTTATACCCACAGCTTCTGCTCCACGAATTTTGTGATGCTAGGAATACCCAGCTCCACCAACTCCAAGAATTTGGTGGAGCTGTAGCTCTGCCAAACACCCCTCAAGAATGACATTGAGCTAGCCCATACACTCGCACATGGCACAGCTGTCGCCCGATTAGAAATATACGGTTCCAGAGTCATAGGAGCGAAATCTTACTAGAAGCGGT
Source organism: Rhipidocladum racemiflorum (assembly GCA_036346355.1). Taxonomy (NCBI): domain Eukaryota; kingdom Viridiplantae; phylum Streptophyta; class Magnoliopsida; order Poales; family Poaceae; genus Rhipidocladum; species Rhipidocladum racemiflorum. The sequence continues at coordinate 4,107,638 of CM070590.1, read as the reverse complement.
AAACAAAATGGATTTTAATTTAATTGGGTGATTAAACGAATGTTTTTTTTGGCTTTGTGGGGAAATGCAGGTAGGGAAAAACTTTTTTTTTTGAATTTTTTTTGCAAAAAATGAAGCACAAAAACGGATTTTAATACACTTTTAAAATTTTTCAAGAGGTATTTTGGAGAAAAATTGGAACAGTAAGTATTTTTTAATTTTATGAGGATATTTATGGGGAAAAGGATCTTTATGGAATTATTTGGCCTTTTTGCAAATAGTCTAGAGGGGAATTTTTTGGGTATTTTTTGGAAAAATCGAGGCAAAAAACTGATTTTAATATAATAGGGTGGTGAAATGATTTTTTGCTTTTTTGGGGAAAATTAGGCCGGGAAATGTTTTTTATGGAATTTTGGGGGATTTTTTTTGCAAAAATTCTGGCTCAAAAACGAGGAAGCGATTTTTTGGCTTTTTTGGGGAAAATCGAGCGAGAAAAATATTTTTATGGATTTTTGGGGCTTTTCTACAAAAAAAAATATATCATAATTTTAGTTTTTTCGAAGAGTATGTCCGAGGAAAAATGAATCTAAGCTTTCTTGGGACCTCTTCGCAAAAAAGAGGCCTTTATGCAATTTGAGGAATTTTGGGGATCTTTTTTGCAAAACGAGGGAAAACATTTCTAGTGTTTGTTTATTTTTTTTCTAAAAAATTGGGGGTTTTTCTTTGGGAAAAATTAGGTGGGGAAAATATTTTTATGGATTTTGGGGGCTTCTATGCTAACAATCGAACTTCAAAACGATGAAATAATTTTTTTTTGTTTTTCGGGAAAAATCGGGCAGGGAAAACTTTTTATGATCATTTTGGGGTTTTTTTTCAATAATTTATAGGGACCTTTTCGCAAAAAATAGGCTCCACGCGTCGAGCCGAAAAAAGGGGCGAGGTGACGCACACGGGGGCGGTCTCAAAGCCATGTTGCCGGCGTGGAGGCGATCGCTCTTCCCGCTGCGCCACGTGGCCGCTGTGGGCGAGCGAAGAGGAGCGGGAATCCTTTTGAGTCTACCCTCGAAGCGGAGCGATCTAGATGGTTGAATTCGTGATCGGACGGTCCGAACGCACGGGGCGACATAGCTCGCCGAGGAAGCCAGAATCCCGCCGGCTTTAATATATGTAATACTACGTATCACAAAGCATGACATCACAGTAACTACAAACCGTTTGTTTTTGCTTTTGATTCTGGATTGTAGCTCCAAAAGCTGAATAAAAAAAATAAGCTACCCGATTCTAAAAATCAATTCTCATAATCGAACCCACCCATATACATTAGAACTCACGATTCACTTTATATATGCTTTTAGATCCTAGCTTTTAAAAATTCAACTCCTCTACCGTTACAATTCAGAATCAACTTTCACATAATCCAAACAACGGTCGTCGGGCTCGATTATGCAACCCGTCATTTTTTTTTAACCGGGTCTGGTTGAAACTGCTACGTCAAGAGCTTGTACCTACCCGACATGATTCACCCTGAAGCTACGGAAAATGTGGAGAAAAACACGCACGCAGTCAAGGTATTATGCACGAGCGATCGTACTTCGTACGTCAGTAGTGACAAGTAAGCGCTGCGTAAACGGAAGCGGCACCAACTCCGCCACTAGTCCCATCTGTGCAGTACGTTGGCGACACACTGCGATGTGGGCCACACGTAATCGCGGGCCACCTGGCATGGATGACGTGGCCGGTAGGTAGAGCCACAAGTCATAACACATTGCTGTATAGTTTGGACTTTGGTGTGCTGTTGTAGAGCCATTGGCAGCCATGGATTCCGCTTCCTCGAGATGATAGGGCACAGATGCTATTCTTTTGTCAAAACCGAGTAAAAATTGACAGGAGCATCTCAGGTGTGAAGGCCATGCATGGACTTGGACTGGCGAGCTGGGTCAAAAACGCACCGGTATTCTGCATGACAAAGCGGTTCATACAAGACAAGAACGACCATCCGGCGCGGAGAAAGATGAGTCTCTGGGTTTTTTTTATAGAAATTTTATGATGTATTGTGCTAATAGAATAAAATATGCAGTAGTAATTACATCTGATTTGATTTGTTAAAGGTGTTTATATTACTCTATTACCGGATGAAGTATAAGTAAACTTTAGTTAATTTGATCCATTGGATTGAAAAGAATAAACGGTTCATATTTGACAGGTGCTTACATGTTTTTTCTTTTGAAAGTTTTATAAATATTAAATCATAAATGAATAGTAGATAATAATTATTTATCCTTTTGTTTACTTTAAAATTTATATAACTTGTATTAAAAAGAGAATCAAATAAACTAGCTCAAAATGTTTTTGTTCCGGGGAGAGACCGGCCGGTGTTGACTTGACAACAGGGCTAACAATAGTTACGTACCAAATCGGTCTGCCAATAGCTGTAGCCATGTGTGCTGGTTGACTGAGCCACACGGCCCCAGAGCCACCTGTCATGGATGACATGGGTAGCTTAGCTAGACACTCATAAAACATTTGTACTCTTTGGCCCTGTTTGGCAGAGCTCCAGATCCCAGCTCCACCTCAGAGCTGAAACTTATAGACTAAAATAAAGTGACTTAAATTTATAATTTTATTCTAAAATGTAAACAAGACGACTCACCTAAACATTCTTAATATACCCACAGCTCCAGCTCCATGAATTTGGTGGAGCTAGTAACACCTAGCTCCACCAACTCCAAGAATTTGGTGGAGCTGGAGCTCTGCCAAACACCCCCTTTGTACGCTGCCTTCTTGTATTTATTCCTAACTAGTTACATGCCCGTGCATTGCTACGAAAAACAAAATTGATAACGTAAAATAAAGATTAAAAAATAAAAAAATTATTTCACAAGATCAAACATCTATCTTTAACGCTTCGTTTCTTGCGAAAGCTGACTAATTAAAGCAACGCTTCGTTTTTTGCGTAGGACAATTAAGCATGGCAATTAAGTAGGGCAATTAAGCAGGGCAATTAATGACGTGGGTAGAACTCACCACTGCCACCAACTGTTGCTTTATAATAGTAGAGATTTTCTGGACACGGTCTGAACAGTCTTCGAGGAACTGCAATTTCTCTACTACTAGTTACATGCCCGTGCGATGCTACGAAAAACAAAATTGATAACGAAAAATAAAGATTAAAAAATAAAAAAAATTACTCCCTCCGTTTCTTTTTATATGGCGTATTTGGTTTCGTTAGGACAAGACTTTGACCAACGATTACTTCATTAATATATCATTTATGCAATACAAAATCATAATTATATATAAGTACTTTTGAATACAAATCTGCTAATATCAATTTTGTGTCATAAAAATTATATGCTAATACAGTAATTGTTGGTCAAAGCCTTGTCCTAACGAAACCAAATACGCCTTATAAAAAGAAACAGAGGGAGTATTTCACAAGATCAAACATCTATCTTTAACGCTTCGTTTCTTGCGAAAGCTGGCTAATTAAATCAACGCTTCGTTTTTTGCGTAGGGCAAGATAGATGTTTGATCTTATGAAATAATTTTTTTATTTTTCGTTATCAATTTTGTTTTTCGTAGCAATGCACGGGCATGTAACTAGTAAAGAGTTACATACGAGTCATTAGACCGAAAAACGATGATCTAGATTGATCTGAAAATACTGTAACTATAGGGCACTGTAGCAAACACTGTAGCACTTGAATTTAAAAGATCCAATCCTTTCGTTTACTCGATCGAACGATCTACACCGCTATCCCAAAGGGACTGCACTAGATCTGCTTCCCAATTTCCTCTGCACTTCCCGCGAGTAGCGTGCGTGGTGCAATAGGGATAGAATAAGCGCCTTTAATTAGACTTTCTAATCTGCCGTGTTACAGGCTTAACAGCGGCGACACAGCTCTGCTTAAATTCCTACTCCTACCTCCTCGACCCATACGGCCATTGCCACTCTCGTCCAGTCGTCTTGACTCTTGATAAACTGCTTGAGGTTCCCTCTTAAACCTCAAAAATGGGGGTGGAAACGGCGACGCCTCCTCCGGCCGGCTTGGATCGCATGGACTCTTGCAGTTCCGAGTCGAATCTTCTGGAAGCCTCTTTGCCGGTGCCGGGAAGCGGCGGCGGCGGCGGCTGCGTGAATGGCGCCGCGACCAAGCTGCAGAAGGTGTACCGCAGCTACCGGACCAGGCGCAAGCTCGCCGACTCCGCCGTCGTCGTCGAGGAGCTCTGGTAACCAGATCATACACCAATTTGTGTCATCAGTTTCCCACTTTCCTTTGTAAGCTTCTTCGTTCCCGATTTGTGTCATCAATTTGTTCTGTCTGTCCCCTTGTTGCATTTTTATTTGAGGGAATGTCTGTCCCCTTGCCGGAATCCTTCGCTTATTTGAGGGAATGCCTTTCTTGGTTCTTGCCGTGTCATGTGTTGGATTCCATGAAAATTAAGGTGGCTCCTTCGTGGAGAACAAATGGCTGGTTTGGTGAAATTAACCTTTGAAACTGAGAGGGTTTGTGGCTGGGATTGGTGAAGGTGGCAGGCGCTGGACTTCGCGCGGCTCAGCCTCAGCACCGTCTCCTTCTTCGACGACCCCAAACCGGAGACCGCCGCCTCGCGTTGGAACCGCGTCAGCCTCAATGCATCCAAGGTCTTGTTCCTTTGGCCCTTTTCCGCACCAATTGCCACCATAATAAAGCTTGCAATGCTCTTTTCTTCGCAAGACAGCGATTCTTTTTTGTTTGGACTACTCCGATACTGCTGTGCTCTGTGTGTGTTGAAGCCGCTGTTGTTTGTGAGCTTGATGCAGGTGGGTCAGGGTTTATCAAGGGATGGCAAGGCTCTGAAGCTGGCTTTCCAGCACTGGATCGAGGCAGTGAGTACAAATCGTATAATCTACTGGTATTTTTTTTAGTATTGTAGTATTTGCTTTGGATACTGCTGCCTTCTTACATGTGTGTGAAAAGAGGCAACTTTCCAGTATCAGTTGACCTGGGACTTTTCAGTATCAGACTATCAGTTGACTTGGGACTTTCCAGTATCAGTTGACTTGGGACTTTCCAGTATCGTAAAATCCCGTTTGCAGAATTTTTCGATATGTAATCTGACAGGGTTGTTCATTTGTTGTTGTATAGATCGATCCACGGCATAGATATGGGCACAACCTGCATTTCTACTATGATGTCTGGTGCCAAAGCCAGGCCGGCCAGCCCTTCTTCTACTGGTAAGAACTTGACCGCGATTTGCGTACTCGCATTTGCAAGTTCTGTAATCGGAACGATTTGGGGCAAAGTGTATGGCAAAAGAGATTTGATTGTAGGAGTTGTATGTTCAGTGCTGCACTGATATACCAGAAATTTCAGTGAGTGGTTTGATTGATTGCACAGCCATTTCAGTGTTTTTTTTTTTTTTTTTGCATATGTAGGCTTGATATTGGGGAGGGAAAAGATATTGATATTCCAGAGTGTCCAAGAGCTCTGCTGAAGAAGCAATGCATAAAATATCTTGGTCCGGTAAGATCATGCCCTGTAACAGCTGCCTATCCTTATTCCATATCATGTATCTTGTTGAAAATATTCTGGGAAGAGCTGCATTATTAGGATTAACTTCAATCTACCCTCAAATTTGTTTTGCCGACCCTTGATTATGATTAAGTGTTACTGACATTGTAATATTACTTTTTCATGTTCACCTCTTATAATTTTTCTCTCGAATTGAAAACATGTGTTATATCTAGATATTATTGTTATTAAGTCGCTGCATATTTGAGATATATATTACGCAGCCAAAGGTCCCGAAGTTAGTGCTTAATAGGTTCTAACATGCTCCGGCCTGCTTCCATTCAAATATATATATTTTTCAGTAAATTTCACAAAACTACAGGTTTTGTACAAACTATCAGAAAACTATATGTTTTATCTCCTATTTCACAAAACTATAGATTTTAAAAGAACTTATGTCACAAAGGTACTTGTTTTAGAATTGGCCATTCCTTGTAATGGGTATACCACTGTAGGCCCACATGATAGCCTCACGCACGCCCATTTCCCGTTTCACTCGCACGTGAGGTTGCCAAGTGGGCTCATACTGTCAAACCCGTTACAAGAAACATTTAATTCTAAAATATGTAATTTTATGATACAAGTTCACCTAAAATCTATAGTTTTGTGAAATAGGAGCTAAAACATATAGTTTTCTAATAGTTTATACAAAACACCTGTATTTTTGTGAAATTTACTCTATTTTTTTTTTGATTGCTCATGACAACTACAAGAATAATTGACATGGCCCTTGTGTTCAAAATCCTACAAAATTCTCACATGAAAGTATTAAAAAAATAGTGTCACATGAACTCTATATTTTGCTGCAGCTAAGCCTACCAGATGGTTGTAACAATTCTCTACAATTTTGCAGCAAGAGCGTGAGCAATATGAATACATCATTACAGAGGGAAAGATAACCCATAAACAGTTTGGAGTACCACTTGATACAAGCCAGGGTCCTAAAGGGATGAAATGGATTTTTGTTATGAGCACAGCAAAGAGACTTTATGCTGGCAAGGTAGTTTGCCAACTCTCACAAGGATTTTTCTCTCTTATTGCTGCTGAACAATGTGATACCGTATTTTTGGAAGTTTTCCATCGCTTAATCTGTTATTCATACGCTGATTTCTCCACCCAGAAAGAGAAAGGTTTATTCCAGCACTCCAGCTTTTTAGCAGGAGGTGCTACCATTGCTGCTGGAAGGTTTACTGCAGAAAATGGAGTTATCAAGGTATAGTTGAGAAACCATGCCATATTGAAATGTTACTATTTACGCACAGTATTTTGCTTTCCTGATATGACTGCTTATATTGTTCCTCAATCATGCAAATGTGACCCAAAATATTGATTGATTATTGTCAAGGAGTTGATCACTACATGATCCTTCAACATCACACCATTCTTTTTTGTTTCATGGATTGCCATGCCATGAAAAATTATTTGAGCATGCCTCTTTTTTGTGAGGACTGATTGGAAAATATCCGAAGATTGGGCTATATTTATGTTTTATTTTCACACAATTCTGAAAGTTGCATAGTGGATCGAACTACTACTAATTTTTTTACCCCTGGTATCATGTATCATCAGAGTATCTACTTCATGCTTTGGCCAGTACACAAGTTATGAGGACATATATTAGACCATGGATTCTATTTCCTGGCTGCAAGCACATGATAGTCATTCGATACTTCCGTTGTGTCTTAATCCTAGTGCTTGTTCATTAGGTGCAGTCTGCTTACCTGTGACGATCTGCTCTGATTGCAGTCCATCTGGGCCTACAGCGGTCACTACAAACCAAGCGCGGAGAACCTGAGTAACTTCATGAGCTTCCTTGAAGAGAATGGAGTTGATCTGAAAGAAGTCGAGGTACACAATTTTCGGACAAGCAGGACCTAAAAATACCCCTACGTTACCAAATTTAAGATGGTTTCGTTTGTGCGCTTGTTTTGCATACTCAGGTGCGTTCATTGACCAACGAAGACTACTACGAAGATCCGGTGCCTGATATCCCACAGAACCCTACTGCTGCTAGCATAGCATCCAATCATCCTCCACAAATGGTTCTCCCTCCAAACATGATCGAAGAAGAAAGCAACAATCTTCCTACGGAGAAAGCCAAGCCATCCTACCAAAGAACCTTGTCAGGTGGCCTGCAAAGCCCTAGAGCCGCCGACGTCCCACAGGAGGCGATCCTTGAGAGGGTGAGATCGAAGAGAGACTCGAAGTCCTATCAGCTTGGCCACCGGCTGTCCCTGAAATGGAGCACTGGTGCCGGTCCAAGAATTGGGTGCGTGAAGGACTATCCAATGGAGCTCAGAATGCAAGCGCTGGAGATGGTAGACCTCTCACCGAGGGCGTCCCTGCCCCAGCCAAGTTAGTTAAGCTATTGGTGCTGTAGTGTTGTCATTGTAGTTCTGCATCACCATGCTTGGTTTAGAATGTAAAGGTCGGACATTTGGTTCGTGCTTTGCTTGCTTTTACGATGTTCTCTGGATCGATTTATGCCTCAAATGATTTCGCGAGAGCTATGTAAGTTTTCGTGGTTGTTTGGATTAGTCTCTCTTTGAAGAAACGAGCTGTTTGAATTAGTTTAACAGTGTTCACTCGCGCTTTTGTGTGCCGGACGTAACCATTGCAGTTATAATTTCAGCGCAGATTGCAGCTGACATGAATAGGATAGTATGTTTGATTACGACAATCAGGAAAGATTCGGAATTTTTCGTATTTGATACAAGATTTGACCCGTATTCACAAAACGATACAACACTTTCACGTATTTACAAAAAAAAACCACTCATACCCGGAATTTCAAATTCCGGTTATGAATACCCGGGTATAGCGTATTCGGATTGCTAGATCTCGGGTATTACGTATTTGCCCTATACCCGGTTTGAAAAACCGGGTATGTGTTTTTTTTTTGCTTATTTTTTCCCTATTTTTTTATTTCCGTTGAAAACCCGGAATTTCTGCCGTACGCCCTATACCCAGAATTTGAAATTCCGGGTATGGCATACCCGTTTTTTTCAAAATCCAGGTATGGACCAATATACGCAATACCCGAGATTTCAAAACCCAAATACGCCATAACCAGAATTCCAAATTCCAGCTATTCAAAAATGAAAATTCAAATTCTGGGTATGAGTGGGTTTTTTTTGTAAATACGCGAAATTATTATATCGTTTTGTGAATACGGGTCAAATCTTGTATCAAATACAAAAATTTCCGAAAGATTCAGGGACAAAACCTGGAAGTCGTGATTGATTAAACAGGGAAAGGAAGTACCAGCTGCAGGTTGCTCCATAGCCTTTCTAAATGGACACATCATCATCATAGCTCAGCACTCAGCGATAAGAGAGGTGCTTCTATGCTTTTCTTCCTAATACAAGTTGCACAAATCTTGAAGCAAACGAAGGGGTAAGTAATCCTCATCTACCCTTCATTCATGCTTTAATATTTGTGCAATTTTAAAAAGGAAAAGCATAGAAGCACCTCTCCAGCGATAATTAGCATCGAGTCAAATTCACTTGCAAGCTATTAAATCGTGCCAGACCAGCCCACAACAATGGAATGCCAGCCCAAGCTATTAAACCGTGCCGATATGATCTATTTACTATTAGGTCGAGCCTACAATGCCAAATCTTAGGCTGGCCCGTCTCGCAGGGCCCACCTGACCACCTCTCCTAGGGGTTAATGGAAACGTAGCCCAACGGCAACCGAGGCGCCCATATCTTTATATAATCGACGAGAGACAGAGAGAGACCGCACTCCACTCCCATCCGCCGCCGCGGCTCGCGATGGCGTCCGGCGTGTCGACGAGCGTGGTGCTCACGCTGCTGGGCTTCTGCGTCAGCGTCATCTTCATCGTCTTCGTCTGCTCCCGCCTCGTCTGCGCCCTCGTCCGCCGCCTCTCCCGCCCCTCCCCGCTCCCCCGCTTCCCGCCCCTCCCCGTGAGCTACTCGTTCGCCATCCAGGTCGATCGCCAGGGCCAGCCAGCGGCGGGCGCCGGAGGGCTCGACCCCGCCGCAGTCGCCGCCTTCCCCACCCACTCCTTCTCTGGTGGTGGTCCCCGCTGCGCGGCCTCCTCCGACTCGGCGGACACCGCCGCACAGTAAGCGCTTCTCGATTTGCCTGTACCGATCGCGATTCATTGCCTTTGAGCTGTCGATTGACGATTCCGATCTGTGCCTGTGCGGTACCTTAGCACACTAGCATTACGTTGCGTGACATCCAAGCATGGAATTTGCAGTTTGGAGGTGCTGCTATTTAGCGTGCGCTCGAGTTCATGATCGCATTGGGGGAGGAGTTGGTTGTTCGGTCGGTGAGTTGATCGCTAGGATTGCGGTGGAATTGCAGTTCGAATGGAATTTTCGGGCTCGATCGCACACGTTTTATTTGGTAGGATTAGGTCGATTATTGCGGGGAACCAACGTTGCATTTAGGAGCTTGTAGTTGTGAGGGCGCCGTCAGATGGGTGGGGAAAGGGGGATCTCTCTTCCAACATAAAATAACTAAGAAATTAGATGTTTAAGCAGTTGTCATTATCAGCGTTTATTTGGATTGTTCTGGATGCTAGTGCGTGTTCTCTTCAGAGTACTGGATCTTCACATCTGTGGAACTGGGAAATGCTTTATTGCTTTTGTTCAGCGTACTTGTATGATTCTGGGTGTGAAACTGGGATTATGACATGGTTCAGTTCGTAAATGTTGGATCTGGAAGTTGGTTATATGGTATATATGCTAATATCAGTTTTACTGGTTTTCATCATGTGGAAGTGCCTGTTTTTAGTGATTTTAATAACCGAGCTAAAATTAGGTAGAAATAATGATTGGGACTTAATCTCAACTTATTGCCTAATAAGTATTATATTAGGTGTTTACTCAACATTTTCAATATTAATCTTTGGCAAGTGTGTGCTTGCTTCTAATCAATCCCAAAGTTATGCATATCGGATCAGGGCTAGGCACAGCCATAGATGAATGTTACTGAAAACTCTTGAACAAGCACAAGCAGCACAACGTTGGGAGTTAGATTGTTTAGTACCAAAGAAATTGTACTTGACGGTGTTGATAGATATTTTAGTACCAAAGAAGTTGTCCTTGTGGTGCTGGTGCCCAGGAGAAACGGTGCGATTTTTTTAGTACTGAAGTCTTGATTGTTGTGTTTGACTGGAGATTGACTATTGAATCATGAGGTCCCGGAGCTTACATTTTCACCGAACAGCTAAGGCCACTCGATCAATCACACCAAAATGGAGTACAGATATTTAACTGCTTTCTTAAAAAGATGTTAGAGAGGAATGATGTGGCATTGCCAACCTCACCTGTGCTTGATGAGAGGGTAGCAGAGATTAGCTTGGTTGTCTGATGCACTTGACTGTTAACTGAAAAAGGTTACTAAATTGTGCTCGAACCTAATTGCATGGGTCACTTTGCGTCCATAATCACGAAGCATGAATTTGAAAATTTGACATCGTAAACATTAAACACTTGATATTTCATCCCATGTTTTTTAGCTGAGTGCCCCTTTTTATATGAACAAGTTGATTATCAAACATATGTTCCTTAAAATTTTAGTGCACTGGTGAGATTTCACTAAGAAAATAACAGTCCATCAAATGACGAACTGTGGAAGAAAAACAGTTTCTCAGTCTTGAGGAATAATGATGTCAAAGATGCTTGTGTTAATAGTGATGTTATTTGATTTTTTGTAAATGTGTTATATTCTAAACATCCTTTTATTGAATCTGAAGTAAAAATGGTGACACACTGTTGTTAATTCTGATGATATATTCCGAACCACCATTTCTGTTTTGTGCCGATGTTTTTACCAGCTCTCCCTGATTACACCAAAGCTAGACTCTTAACTACTTGTGTTGTCATCGGCAGGTGCGTCATCTGTCTTGCGGAATATGAAGATAAAGATGTACTCCGCGTTCTTCCTTACTGTGGCCACAATTTCCATGTGGACTGCATAGATATTTGGCTAAAACAGCACTCAACATGCCCAGTTTGTAGAATTTCCTTGTGTGACTACCCTGATGGCAAGCACACCGCGCCTCCTCTGCAAAGACCAGTGATATCACCTCCATGTTCTCCTGAAGCGTCAAGATCAGACCCATGCCGTTGCCTATTTGTCAGCACAGGGCATTTGCCAAGGACACCAGAGGTTCTTAGAAATGAACCCAACCAGGCGAATCAGATAGTGCGTGGTCCATCCGTGGATGGAGGAAACAACCTGACATTATCGGAGGTTAGCTCTCCTGGTGAAAACAACAACCAAACAGTAAAATAGCACATGGAGAGTCCTCGTATTCTTGACAGGACCCTGCACTTGGTCAGTGTATCTGCTTCTGCGGGTTGTGCAGTCTGCATGGTGAATAACCTGTAAATTTAGGGACATCTACACACGTGTGGCTGGCTGCAACAGATTAGTTTTGAGGGGTTTGATGTAAATATGAGAATCCATTCTGGTTCTTGTTTCAGAAAACCACATTTATTTGTTAATCTTACTCGGACAGCTAATTGCGTTACTATCCTTTCTCCCATTTATGGTAGCCCACGTGGGAATAATTGGTGGTACAACAACAGTATATCCGCGAAAACTTAGTACCTGTTGTTACCTTTAGGGATGCAAATGGGCCGACCCTAGGGTCTTCTTTGGCCCACTTTAGTTCATTTGTTTGCACTAAAAACTTAATTTTTACTCCACCTTTTAAGTTTTAGTGCAAATAAATGAACTAGAGTGGGTCAAAGATGACCCTAGGGCCGGCCCATTTGCATCCCTAGTTACCTTCGGCAAACAGGATGAAAGGCATCTTGTTTAGTTCATGAAAAAGTTTATATAACACATCGAAATTTGCTTGGAAGGTTCGTCCAACACCCCGAACAACAAAACCGCACATTTAAATCCTAAAATTTGCAATTCAGTTTAAATAACATCATGACCCAGTTTCATATGATGATATTATCTGCGTAGCAATAAGTTTAGATGAATAACAATGGAACCCATAAGCCTCCCCCGCGCGCGCGATAGGAAAGAAGCCCTTGTTGGCTTCACATCGTTGTGCCAATTTGGTCAGTGTGTCATCCTATAGCAAAATTGCTTATTCATTAAGTCATGTGGGCAATACCATCTATAAAACTAGGTTAGAATGTCATTTGAATCGGATTGGAAAGTTCAAGAGGCTAAATGTTTAGTTTCATAGTTCAAGGCAGGGTTAACAATATCAATTTAAAAAAAAAAAATCGCTAAAAAATCGAAAATAAAAAATACCAAGTCCTAAATCGCTAGAAACCAAAGGGTAAGAAATCAAATTTTTTGGGTTTCAAAAAATAAAAAATCGATCGGTTTTCACTGAAGACCGTTAGATTTTGATCGAAAATCTGTCGATTTTAACCAAAAATCGATCGACCAATCGATTTTTTTTGGCTTCTGATTTTTTGAGCGATTTTCACTCCATTTTCTCCGATTTTGATCGGTTTACATCGCATAAATTTTTTTTCAAAATTTTCAATTTTTTTTTAATTGAACCGGTTTACCGACGAGTTTCTGTTACCAAGCTGGCTCGATACGGCTGATAATCGCGATTTTCCAGCGATTATCGTAGTAAACCCTGGTTCAAGGTGCTAGATGAACTTTAGAGTAAAATTCGGGTGTTATATGGACTTCTTCCTTAGTTCATTGATGAGAGCATTTGAGATGAGCAATGAATATTTGTACTGCAGATTAACTGACCAGCAAGGTGCACTTGTCTCACTCATGAAGCCATGTGAAAATTCTTCCAGAACAGCGTCAAGATTAGCTGCCAGCCTGCCAATGCCATCTTGTTTGCATCTACTTTGGAAGCGCCTAGTCAGACCTCGCACAGTGCTATTCGTGTGTCAGCTGCAGCATAATGCGGCCCCAATGTCCAATTTTGTCAAGTTTGATGGTCGATCTCACCATGATAAAGTGAGCCAATCCAATTGATCTCAGCCTGAGATTAGCTGATGAAGCATGATCTATACCGGTGGGAGCCAGCACAAGCTGCACAATGCTAAACAGTTCTGGTCTAAGATCACAAGGATCAAGTCAATATGATAATCTCTCTTCCGAAAGCAGATCCTGGAGGGGCCTCCTGTGTCGGAAGAACAGCCCATGGCCGTCCATGCGCCGATGTCGATGTTGGTCGGTCCAATCATGGCTCATCCTAGATCTACCTGTGTGCTCAAAGCAAGCAGTGCTGCAGCAGCATGGTTTGCCGTACGTACTGCCAAGAAAAGCCGTAATAAGTACGCTTCACAGTGACGATCCCTTTCGGTGGTGGTGGCCCTCGCCGGAGCAGAGAGCTCTCCACCCTCGAAATGACGATCACCATGGAGAGAGGACCTTTGCGCTTTTGGGAGCTTCAAGTTTCAACCATGGCGGAAGTCGAGCACCTGTGCCTGGTGAAGTTCGAGGAGGGCGTCGTGGAGGACGCCATGCATCCTGCAAGAGCTGACCCATGTCTTCTCGATGGCCTTCGCGAGCGCTGAAGACATGACGAGCTACATGAGCCATGAGAGGCACACCGCGTTCGACAAGGTCGTCGTCGTCGCCAAGCCACCGCCGGCTTGATCTAGGCCCTGTTTGGTACGGTTCCAGATTCTAGTAGAAACGAAAACGGTTTCAGATTCTTGGTACAAACATTTTAAGTAGGATTCTGTGAATCGGGTGGAACAGGGTTCCGATTCGGTCACAGAATCTGCCAGCCATTTTACGGTGCCTTTTCAGGTATTCATCGATATGCGGTTGTCATGTGTGCCTAATTAAGCCTCCTCCTTATTGCTATTTCTGCTACTTCAGTGTTGAGCTGGTGTAGCTCTAATGCAGCTCTATGCCGTGCATTCCGTTCAAACTTCAAAGGTTGTCTGCTTATCATTGGAATGAATAAATTTCGGTGACCTGTCTGGTTGCTTGTTACTTCTCCCTTTTTTCCCCCTTCTCGGCCTTAATGATGGATGATTTCATGGCTCGGTCGTGCTTAGTACTATTGCTTAAACGTTGGCAAGAGGAGCAGGTCTGCAAAGTGGTTACTAGTACATTGGTACAGTGAGATGTCAGTACTTTCTTGTGAAGGCATTTACATTGGCTGTTGAGACCATTCAATATCCAACGATATCCAATCTTTTTGTACAAGTTCGTTTTATCTAAATAGGTTGTTAGTCTACTTTCAACCGATCATGACTCTATTTAGACTATATAAGCTACTCACTGTACATGCAAACTTGAACCAAAATAGTAAATTTTGTCTTTTGTGATTTTCTCCCGCAAGGTTTTTCTACGTTAGACATTATGTCCTGTTTTCGTGCGTGTGCTTTGCATCTAACCTAACAGGTAGTATTGGAGCCAGGTTTTCGACAACCCATCTGGACGACCCACCCAATGTTGTGCAGGAGTTCAGCCCATACCTAAACGTGGCTCTAGTACCGCTTGTTAGGGCTAGCACGACAAAATAATTAAAGACAAGATTTAAAGTTATTTGGTCGTGCTAACCCTAACATTGGGCATTTAAATTGCGTCGGAAGAGGAGCGTGCTATCTTTCTTCCTTTTCCTTTTGGGACAGGTTGGAGTGCTATCTTTCTAGCCTTCGTAGGAAGCAACTGCAGATTTCTCATAATATACTCACGAACAAAAGGAAGAAAAAGAAGGCAAGAAGGGACCAAGTGGAATCATGTGAAATACTGAAAGTTGACGATCATAGTGTCTGTCTATTACCAGGATGACAAAAAATGGTGACCGCGCGCTTTATCACCTAGGGTTTTCATGCTTGCCGATGTGCTTATTAATTGCCCAAGTGATGCTTGGTAATAGGATAATGGCCATCCTACGTATGATGTATTCTGTCACAACCGTGACGGAAAATATATCCACGGGCCATGGCATGCTTCGATGACATGATCAGATGGTGAGAGTGGAGATAATCTATGCCAATTGTTGAAAGATGCATACAGCATACGTACGTCGATTTGATAGTTCTTCTACTTCCCAATTTCTTCCATTGAACCATTCTTTCAGCCAGGGGCGGATACAGGCCCCGGGCTGCCCGTGCTGCAGCCGGGGCCTAGTACCGAAAGCCCATTAAATTTTTTTAAAAATTTATTAAAAATGATTAAAAACAGAGACTTAATTTAAGATCAGTTGGTCCAGCCCGAGGCTTGGACCTGGGCTGGCTCGGCCACTGCTTTCAGCGATAGAAATGCGTAGCTAGTAAGATTGGCGACTCGCAGAAGTGGAATTTGGAACAAGCCGAGGAGAGAATGCAAATAGACTTCAGGCAGCGATCAGGTGACCCGTTGCTTTCAGCGATATAAACCGGAGGTTTACGAGACTTGCAAGCGTAAACCTTATCAGACATGGTTTCCTCAATGCTCGCCATTATCAAACTCTTTCAAGACGTCCAGCGATGACGAAGAATCAAATGATAGACCTGCTCCTTTAAGGTAATTAAACGTCGAGGTCACAGATCGATGAAACAGTATGGAACACTGTCAGCGGTTCAGCACATACCATGATCGATGCATCTATACATCGGGTCACCGTTCATCAACAAATACGTTGCATACCTTGAAAGCAATGCGTAATAAATCGCGAAAGCAATGCTGCATTGGATTGCCATGTCACAGCCAAGATAACGGCCCGAGTTGAGCGATCCATTCCCTTAACTGGTGCCGACGTGCCGTGCCGATAACCATGACGGTGTGCTTATTGTGCTAGTTAATTTGGGTTGCCCGCATATTTGGGACAGCTATGTTTTTTAAAAAAAGTTTGTAGTATCAACCGCTATAGCTTATATGTTTGAGATTATATTAACGTACCTTGTAGGCTATTTAGATTTGTACGACATCATAAACAGTAGAAATGATAATTGAAGCCTGGAGGAAAATACAACTTGAGTAATGTAATTGAAGTATGAGTTTTGATTTAAAAAATAATAATTGAACATAATAAGTTGACGGGGGTTTTAGAATTATAGCAACTCTTTGTCATACATGGATCACGTAGCTACATACCTCTATTCTTTCTCCATTAGTAACTCTTTTTTCAAAATGTATGTATCACGTGTACCTCTATTTAATATCAAACAATACATTAGTTATTTTACATAATATTAGAGTACATTGCTCACGCATACACTAATGCACCGTGGATGACCTATCTTGAACTTGTCTTCCTCACAAGCCGACTGCCCCACCGAACTGTGTGCCTTTTATGTCTTCTTGATTGCCCCGCAACTTTTTTGCTTTAGTCTCCAATAGCAAGCACAATTCTTGATCGATCCCTCTCAGCTACTACCCTTTCCAATGCAATACTCTACCACATAGCTATCTTCTATTTCTCTCCAATTATTACTTAATGCTGAATGTTGCGATACCAACATGCATACATGTGCAACCATCATCTATCCCTACCCGGGACAGCTGTCACGTTCGCACCAATGGCCCCAAGCCTACTTCCTGCGGTAGCGCCATCTCTACTTCGAGCTCTTTACTTAGTTGTTGCTATTCATATGAATGCACACATGTATATACACATGTAGGATGTTATACATGCTCAATTTCTTCTTGTCCCATAATGGTCGATTCTCGTATTCGACTTGGCCAACTCAATGATATTATTTCGTCACTAACTGCGGTGACCTTTCATCTTCTCTAATGCTAGCATATCTGCTTTAGTTGATGTCTAACAATATGGAGAATCTTCCTGCCATCACGGGTAACATCATGTTCCTAGCTACCCAATGACTCCATATCTTCTATAGCTTGTCTGCAATGCAAAGCTTTATGTCCTCTCTACCAAGGCTTCCCTATCATCGAACTCCTTTGGCCACTGACTTTTTCAACAACACTGATGCTCACAACTCGTTGTCAGGGCTTTTGGCTCCTTCGACTTCGGTCTTTCTCTTAAATGACTCCCGTGAGCAGTTTGACGTTGTTATCCTCTCTGACATAACGCTTTTGGCTTTTCGTTTCCCCATGAGGCAATGTCTTCTTACAGCATATATCAACACAATTGCATTGATATGTGGTCTCCTCCTACGAAACTTGTGATATCCACATTATGATTTTTAATTTCATTCAAAATTTTAGTTATTTTTAATTTGGAGTTCATATATAAACCAAATTGCTAATTTTATTTAAATTATTTGAGATTTTAGTTATTTATGATTTTACTTTGGAATTCACATAGAAATCAAAATTCCATTTTTATTTTATGTTTTATTCCCAATTTCAATTATTTTTGTTGGAATTCTTACAGAAATCCAATTGCTAGTTTTTCTTTAATTTTTATATCCAATTATATTTATTTAGGAATTTTACTATGGAATTCGCAGCCAAATCAAATTGTTGATTTTATTTTACCTTCGATTCTGAATTTAGTTATCTTTGGTTGGAATTTTTATGGAAATCAAATTGATAATTTTTTATTCCAAATTATGTTTATTTAGGAATTTTACTTAGGAATTTGTACGGGAATCAAATTGCTAATTTATATTTTAGTTGGGAATTCGTATACAAATCAAGTTGCTAATTTTAATTCTGAATTATATTTATTTAGGGAGTTTACGTAGGAATTTGTATGAAAATTAAATGTCTAATTTTATTTTATTTTTATTTAGAATTTTAGCTATTTCTCTATTGTACATGATACAAACTCTTTTTTTTTTAATCTAGACTGTTATAATCTATGCCTATCACGATTAACAGTATAGATCTTTCTCTTTTTTCTCTGATTAATATGAAAATTTATAGCCGCGAAAGCGAACGTGATGGCTCCTTTTGCCTGTGCTTTAATATTATAAATGCTCCAGAAACAGAGCAAAAAATACTTTCAGAGTTAATTCAGAAATGTGCCCACAACAAGAGGCCAACTTACGTTTGGTCACGTATAGTTGCACACTATTTCGGAATGCACCAGCATGGTTGCTTGGCAAATATTTCGGAATGCACCAACATGGTTGCTTGGCAAATAGAGTTAGTGTAGGGCTGATGACGCAGACAACACCTCACATGAGGGGTGACTGATATCAGCCATTCACCCTTTCTCCCCCCTCTTCAACTGGCAATCTAGCATCGAATGGAAGAGTATAACAAAATCCAGAGAAAAAAAAAACAAAACAACCAAGGAATGCATAATCTAAGACAACTCATTCTCTCGTGAGAAGAAGCAGCAGCGGCAGCAGAAAGGGCGAAGCTCTCACGAGTTGTGTACGGAGAGAGGGGAAGGAAACACCAAACAGTACCTCCTCTACTTGTATGCTGGAACCAAGGTGAGATCAGGGCGAGATCCCGACGAAATCTCGGATTTTGGACCCGTCCGAGATTTAAAATTCTGGAAAATTCAAAAAATTCAAAAAAAAAATAATTCAAATCTCGGATTTCTCGACGAGATCTCGGCAATTTCGGACGAGATTTGGTAGTTTTTTGCCGGATTTTGATTTTTGTGCATTGTATTTGCTTGGGTTTAGGATCAAGATCATCCATAAAAAATTTCAAAAAATGTTAACATGTTTTTGACCATTTTTTGGTCGGTTCAATTTGTCGGTTAGGACTTTTCGAATTTTTTAAAATTTTGTAAGATTGATCATCTTCTAAAAATTTTATGGGAATATTATGGATGTGTTAGGACCATTCACAAAAAATTTCAAAATTTTCTAAAGTGGTTTGAACTTTTTTAATACATAGGAACTTTTCTAGTGCATTGAAACAACAGAGAGAAATGATATCTGATACTGACATTGATAGTTGGAATCAATCTGTGTATGACTATGAGAGAGAAGTGGAGTGAAAACAGTGGAACAAAAACCATTTCAAAATTATTGAATGACATATATTGAAAAACAAAATTTAAAACCTAAGATGACATGTATTTATAAATAGGTACAGTACTAACTCACCTATGTATATATGGTATTGATCAGGCCTTCATCAATTCAATAGCATGCACGTCATGCTAGGTTAGCCTTAAACTTCATATCACCAAACCTGGAGTAGAGCTCAATAGATCTTTTCTTACTGGTCAAAACTCAAAACTACAGGTGGTTTCAAAGAAAGAACCTCCCTCAGAACTGCAGGTGGTTTCAAAGAAAGAACCTCCCTCAATACATATGAACATATATACAACTTTTCAAATGACTTGAAGTTCATTTGTTACATTTGAAAAATCAAAAACTGATTTTATATACGGTTTTTATCACGACTTTACCACTGTTAGATTTTTTAAAAATTCCTCATGCTTAATCATCATCTCAAATTTTTACGGGAACATTAGTGATGTTTGAGGACCATCCAAAATTTTTTTAAAATTTTTTTGAAGTGTTTTGGACCATTTTTCGGACGATTCAATGTGGACCGAGATCTCAGTGATTTCGGCCGAGATCTCGGATTTCCCGGTTGAAAAAAAAACCGGATTTGAAATTTGGTTTTTGCATTTCATCCGGATTTTGCCCGAAATTTCCGAATCTCACCGAGATTTCGGATTTCGGCCACCTCCGAGATTTTTCCAAAAACAAGATTTGTAACCTTGGGTGAGATCAACTAATGCCATTACATTTACACCTCTTATTAGACTGAAATGTAGAAGAGCATGCAGGGTTTAGTTATCAAACGAGCTCGGATATTGTCCTCCCATGGCGGTATTGATTTTCATCGAAAATCGAACAAAATTCAAAGTTAAACTTTTGAACTCGGCGATCAAACAGTGGTAAAAATAAATAAATCAAAAACTGCCCATTGGAAATTCAAAGTTAAACTATTGATTTTCTACCGGTTTACATCGAAAATCGGCACATTCAACGAAAATTAGAAAAAATTCAAGGAAAATTGAAAAAAATTGCAGAAAATGCTAGAAAATTTGTTTTCATGGTAAATGTCAAATGGCTTTAATACTAATTTTAGGGAATTTTTGGATAAATTTTCTACATTTTCCAAATTTTTTGAATTTGAATTGGACTAGTTTATCGACCGGTTCCGTTTCTCGGACCGGATCGATATGATCGAAAATCGTAATTTTCGTCAATATTTCAAACCCTGAGAGCATGTACCGCACCTGCGATACAGTCGTGCCATTGGGACAACAATCAAACTGTAGAAATAACATGACTTAAGAGTGGCATGATGGAAATCGGCAATGTTCATTGCAGAACAACATATGCACGATGCAATCAAATGATAGGCTGATACTATCTGTAAACATGTGGTGGATCTCATAAATCAGTACTAGATAGTGTTGAATTGCAGCATAAGAGTAGTATACAGATGAACTATGCAAGAAATTTGATAGTACAGTGCCGGAATTTATGCAGACATTGTCATATTGATTGCATTACATAGTATAGACACACAGTACCAGTATAAAATGGTGCAAGAATCACTTGTATCACCATTACTGCAGCATTGAATAAGAACAGTGAAGAGTAAAGCCAATGGAGGAGGTAAACATTGATTTCTATCGTACAAGAAGCAGAAACCACGGCAATATCCCAAATCATATCTACACCAGCTCATACAGCACAGCAGAATTACACTAAAATGTTTTCTTCTGGTTGTTTCTTAACCAATAAAAGATTCAGAAAAGAGGAAAAGCAAAAGGAAATTAGCGAGAGGAAGATCCTACACACTCACCACAGCAATCTCTCTGTAGACCACCTGTTCATGATCTTGTTTCTTCCCAATCTTTATTTACTCCTCAACAAGAGAATTTTAAATTCTAAACTGTGAACACCACACCAACCATTGCTTTCTTGGTTTTGCTTAATTCTACCGATTTCCAAGTAGGCAGAGCATTTCGCACATGGAGACCTCCTCATCGTGATCATCAAGGCGGTCTCTTGAAGGCTTGCACGACGAGGGAGAAGCCCGGCGCGGCCTCCTCCTCCTCCAGCCATAGCCGGCTCTCGAGCGCGCTCCGCGCCCGGAGCAGCACCACCGCGCAGCCCGGCGGCTCCCGGGACCACCAGCCGTGGAGGTCCCACATGACGTCGACGGGCTCGCCGTCAACGAACACGGTCTGGTTGCCCCTGAAGTTCCACCGCAGCCGCCGCGCCTGCACGGCGCGCTTCCCGTCGATGCTGACCCACAGCTCCTCCCCTCCCCCCGGGCTCATCGCGCACCCGACGCTGACCTCGTGCTCCGGCCCGCCCTCGGAGAAGCAGACGCGTGCGGTGTGCATTGCCGCCGGGTCGGACACGACGACGCGCTCCCTGCGCGCGAGCGGGAGGAAGCGGGCCTTGGGGATCTGTCCCTCGGACTTGGTCTTGAAGAACTCGGCGGCCAGGTCGCCTACGGCGAGCACGACCTCGGCGTTGGCGACGGCGACGAAGTAGTACCCGGAGAGCGGCTCCGGGGAGGCCGCGGAGTCGTAGCGCGCGGCGGTGAGGTCCCAGAATAGGGTGAGCAGAGGAGGGGACCCGGGGTCGTCGTCGGAGTCGTCCAACGGGACGGAGCGGGTGCCCTTGCACCCGCGGAGGAGGATCGCGGGGGCGGAGGCTGAGGGGGCGAAGGAGAGGGTGGGGCCGAGCGGGGAGTGGGTCCAGGTGAGGCGGAGGAGGAGGGGCCGGGAGCTGGAGGAGAGGGGAGTGGCGCGGTAGGAGGCGGTGACGGAGAGCGTGTAGGGGGAGCCGGAATTGGAGGAGGTGGAGGTGAGGGTGGAGGAGGGGGTGGTGCAGGCGGTGCGGTCGGCGATGCGGACGGCGCCGTCGCCGATGCAGGAGGCGAAGTCGCGCATGGAGGACGGCAGCAGCAGGCTGGAGGCGCTCACCATTGTTGATCCTCTCCTCGCTCGGAATGGGGGGATCTGTGCTCTGCCGGCGGCGAGGCGGAGGGAAGGCAACGAGTTAATGAGGCAGGAGAGGAGGTGGCGGGGTTAACGGGTTGTGGACTCGAACTCATAATAGCGACCGACCCGGCGGCGAAGCGTAACGGCTTCAAGCTTATTATTAGGACAAAGGCGCTGACCGTTGGATCATGAATGAGGATATATGAACCGACCGATCGTACAAGAAAGTGACAATTCTGTGGTCCATTCCGATCGCCATCCTATGGATATTTGAACTCCCATGGATTCGCGTGGTAATTGAACATTTTTTCGAAATTTCGGTACTCCAAGAAAGCTCTTATAATGAGAGCTAGCTATCGAGCTTAACAAAGTTATTATCAAACTTATTTTAAAGTTAATATAATTTAACGTAAAATTATTTTATTTACCATTTAAGTGTTTACTTCAAATTCGAGCGAAAGAACCACTGTCGAGCTGAGACTCATTAACTTTTTTCCCTCGAAATAGACTCGTTTTAATTTTGAACCTATTAACTACTACTATAATCAAAAAATTTTGATTCGAATCTTAACAAGCTTTTTTGCCAGCCATACTTATAATCTTTAGAAGAGAGTTTTTATCATCAATAGGAGATACCATCAAACTATTTTTAAACTCTTGGCATCTCTTTACATTTCCACTTTTTATACTTTTAGTATCTCTCCTCTCCGTGCCAACTCAATAGATAGATTGGTATCTCCTAAGAACGGTACACAGTCTCTCTGTAGGGAAAAAAAACTTTCTAGCTATAATTCCTGCCATGATCTCGTGATCCTAATCCTACTAGCACAAATGCTTAGTTCGTTTCAGCTTCTGGATTATAGGAGAAGCTGTTTTTGATTATGAGAGAATCGGACCGAGCAAACTACAACATCTAGGTTTCGGACCGAGCCGGCGAGAATCAGCAATAATCAGGTTTTAGCCAGATTCTGATTCTATATAGAAATCAGCTTCTAATTCTCAGAGAAGCTGTCCAGAATCCTTCCGTTCGGCAAATAATCAGCTTTTTCCTAAAACAGAAGCTGTCCAGAAGCTAAAACGAACGGGCCAAATAGTTTCTTTAAGAGTCTGTGGGTGATGATCTCTTCCGGGGCCGGGGGGCCAGGCCATGCTGCTCGCTGGCGGTCGCCATCCGGCTGCCGTCACGAGCAGTTGAGAGGCGGCGAGGAACGGAGCATGGGCGAGCCGTCCAAGCGAGCGGGGCAGCAGCAAAGCAATGCAGGATGCATGTCTCCAGGAGCCCGCGGTTGAAGAAGGGTCGTGATGCAACCGAACGCGTTGCTTGTTTCTGGCCGGCCTTGCCCTGATCTCCCTCCCCTTCACGAGCTCGTGATGCATCATGGTCAGCTAGCTAGGTAGAGAAATAAGCAACCACGACGAGAGAAAGACTTGATGAAGCCGACCGTAAATTTTTTAAACACAACCTCAAAAGTGTATAAGGGATTGTTGCTCTCTCACAACCTCTTAAACCTTTTTAGTACCTTTGGATATTGAGGGCATATATAATGCAATTAAAGGTTTGGTGCAATCATCGTGCAATCCAACTAAAAAAAGTTTCAAATTTTTTTGAAAAAAATCATGGATGTACATCTCTACTTACCCCATATACGTATAAAATTTCATGATCAAATTCGTCCTATGCTAGAAGTTACAAAAAGACAAATTTGGGGTGCATTTGAACTGTAAAAGTTTGTTAAAAGTTTGTCTTTTTTGTAACTTCTAGCATAGGACGAATTTGATCATGATATTTTATACGTAGATGGGATAAGTTGAGATGTACATCCATGATTTTTTTCAAAAAATTTTGAAACTTTTTTTTAGTTGGAATGCACGGTGATTCTACCAAACCTTTGATTGCACTGGATACGCCCCCTTGGATATTTGCGCTATATAAAAATCTAGTGATAAAGAATAACCTAGCCTTTAATCCTCTCGTGCACCTCTTGCTTTGGATGAGTTGGCTTGTGGCTTCATACTTGTTTAGTTCTCCATGACCAACTTACGTGTTTATATAGCCTCCTTAGTTCTCTTCCAAAATAAGTAGGACTTATATTCCGAATGAAAGTAGGAGTCCTAATCCTACTAATACTTATCTAGCACGTATTCT
Organism: Rhipidocladum racemiflorum; assembly: GCA_036346355.1. Classification (NCBI taxonomy): domain Eukaryota; kingdom Viridiplantae; phylum Streptophyta; class Magnoliopsida; order Poales; family Poaceae; genus Rhipidocladum; species Rhipidocladum racemiflorum. The sequence goes on along the minus strand of CM070590.1, from coordinate 4,083,181 downwards.
CATATCCTAAATATGAATTACCATATTTAACAAAAACAAAATTGATCAAAGAGTATTAAGAATGAAAGGGACAGCAGGGTGAAGTGTCGGATCAGCTGATCAGCGTGGGGGAGGGATCTATGTTTCAGAAAAGAAAATGTGGGGGGAGGGATCAATGTGATCACCCATCACTCATGGTCCCATGACAAGCATCATGAGGAAAAAAATATGGGAACACCCTAGTACGGCCATCCATCAAAGCATATGTCAACACCACCAACTCCCAAGATCACAAATCCAGTGGAATACAATGGCAAGTTTGTCACCTCGCAATTTGCCTACAAATTTTAATCATATATCAAGAGAAATTTTACGGTGCATTATACTGGTAGTATATAATGTGTAGTAGAAATCACATCTGACCGTTGATTTATTAAGGGTGTTTCTACTACTCTACTACCAGATGAAGTATAAGTAAACTCTAGTTAATCTGATCCTTTGGATCGAAAAGAATGAATAGTTCCTGTTCAATTTAATGTACTGTAAAAGAGCTCTATATCAAAAGGTCTCACCTTCCAATGATTTTTTTTTGTGGGGGGGGGGGGGGGGGGGTTAACTAGTGAATAAACAACACCAAGGAAAGCATGATGAAGGATTATAAATGAAGCGAAAACTTGCTACCTTGGCTCTTGGCTAGTGTCTCCAATTTTCTTGAAAGCGGCTCATATCGATGCTGTTAGGTGATTCAACATTTAAGGTACCAGCACTGTACTAATCGCTCATAAGTTGCAAAACTCCAAACACATGGCAGATAAATTGTGTCACACGGAAATGCAACCACAATCTCATAAATTTGCCCAATTCATTGTGTTAACTAACAGATAGAATGTGCCGGATTAGGTAATAGGCAGCAGCTGTAATGGGACTCACCTGCTGCAGCTACAGACTCTGCACAAGCTCATGGTCCAATGGTCCATGAATTGGTCCATGCATAATGAATCCATCTCATCTGAGAAGTGATAATGTGAAATACAGCTAAAAAATGCTCTGCTGAAAATACTTTTTTAAGGATATACTAATTTGAGTCTGGAGCAATCTTCTCTGAGAGGTGACAATGTGATTCATGCGTCGGCAAAACCAGTCACTTGATCCCAGATGCATTATAAAATCGGTGCACGGTCTGTTGACTTTGTTTTCAGATTCGACTGGGAAAAATAATTGTCTCACTGCATACTTGCAATTCAGAAACGAGACACACCTGAAAAATGGGGAAAACAGGATCCCTGAAAACAATAGACAGCATTTCTTTAGCTCCCAACAACACGCAAAAACAGAAATCAAATGTTAATACTGCAGATTAGTTGGTCCCTTCTTATAGTAGACCTAAACCAGATAATGTGGGTCTTGAAACAGAAGGGTCTACATGCTTTACTCCAGTTGGCAAGAAAACAAATGTATTTCCAGGAAAGAGAAAGATGCAAATAGTATTGTACAGTATAACTTTATGCTTGAGCAACAGACAGATGAATTATGTGCTAAAAAAGAAACAGATAGATGAATTATTGCAGTGGATATGGTTGTCTTTCATCCTTGTTAAACTAGAACAAGTTGACGATAAATGTTTTACAAAATACAGCAAGCACAAGTTGACAAAAGAGACCTTTCTGTTTCAAACCTACTACAGAACCAGCCGACAAGATAATATTATGCAATTGGTGAGAAGATATATTACTCACAACAGCAGCAAGGCAGTTGGGTGGTGGAAAGCCTTTTCCTAATCTTCAAAATACCAAACCGAAAAAGAAGAGAAGCATCAGTTATGCATGAACATTTCAGATTTCCAGATGAAGGCATACATCAGGAGGGAGGATAGCAGGTTGCTGCTATTGGAAATGAACTTGTCTTCTCCCATGCTGTAGTTGGAGGTTTGAACAGCCTCCACCCAACCTAGATCCAACTTGCAACTGCTCAAAATAATATAATCTTTCGATCAGCATCAGAACTTCTTATTCCACCATGAGACTACTTGGTCCTTGTACGTCGAAGAATCCTTCCACAATAACATTATTCTGTACTGTCTTGCTTAAACTGACACAATGGAATCAAGATGACTCATTCATCATTGCTGGAGTGATACGCACTGGCATTGTTTGGTACTCAGCAGTGCTCAACAAATAATTTGTACTGCTGATATTACTAAGGACATGTTTAAGGCCTTCATCATTACAAATCCTATCTTTTGTGGAAGCCACTGATTTATGAGGACTTCAAATTAGTTGCCTAAAGCATGAGATGATCCCATCTTCAACAGTTTTCAGTACCTGCAGTCAGATTAGGCCCTTTCTGGCAACAAAAGAAGATCCCCAAATATGCATTGCACAGACAAGATCATTAGGAAAACATGGTGTTCCTCTCATCACATGCATAAGCACTGTGCACAGCTGTAGTTCCAGAGGCAAGCTTGGCCCCAAAAGGACATTCTAGTTATGTGTTGAACCTTCAGTAAAATATGAGGTTAAACCGATGCCTAGTTTTGGACCACTTCAATCTGGTTCTTTCTTCAAAAATTGCCTTCCATTGTTCATGCACACACTAATTTAATTAATCAAGTGACATCAGAACCTAACCATGCATTGGTGAGCAATGATGCTGTAGAGTCAATTATAGAAGTATGGAAACCATCCTATGAGCGGATAAGGATTGTTGTAGCATCAAGGCTAAACAGTGGGTATTTTCATACCCTTTGTCATCAGGAGACCAAATGAGAGAAGAATGAGAGGGAGAGGAGGTTGAAAGCATTGTGTGTATATTGAGTAATCCAAGAGATCCTCCCCTCCATGCCCTCATTGGGGCCTTATACAGAGGAGATTGAGGAATTCCTGAAATGCCCCTCAATCATATAACATAGGTATGGGCATTTTGGTACATTCCACCTTCATACAACATGAAAATTGATACATACACATTTGTACATATTTCTTAGGACCTCTTGATATCCCTGACGGTCCTAGGGGCTAGGACCCCTTACAATAGTACTCCTCGTCTGGAAGCTTTGAGTTTTCGAGGGGAGAGCAGACGCAACATGTCCTTGCCCCAGCCCCTCAGAGTCGGGGCACTCAAGGTTTCAGGGTAGTGAAGTCATGGAAGCAACCCTGTCATGGGAGATACCGTGTCGCCGGGCTGTGGCCTAGCCTTCAAGATGGACTGCGTAACCGTGAAGCCCACGAAGACGACGCGTTCGATGCCAAGCCGCCACACCGAGGCATGGCCCTCGAGGCGGGCGGCGTGCCAGAGCGTGGCCCGTGGAGCCGAAGTCATCGATGCGGTGTTGCCACACCGAGGCATGGCCTTCGAGGTGGGCAACGTGCAAGAGCGACGCCCGTGGAGCCGAGGTCGTCGACACGGTGCCGCCACACTGAGGCATGGTCTTCGAGGCGGGCGGTAAGCCAGAGGGAGGCCCGTGGAACCGAAGTCATCGACGCGGTGAGCGACACCGAGGCAGGTGGTGTGCCAGAGCGAGGCCCATGGAACCGAAGTCGTCGGTACTGTTACTGGGTTGCCACATCGAGGCATGGCCTTCAAGGCGAGCGACTAGTCGGAGGGAGGCCCCTGGAGCCAAAGTCCTCGATGCGGTGCCGCCACACCGAGGCATGGCCTTCAAGGAAAGCGGCGTGCCGGAGCGAGGCTCGTGATGCTGAAGTTGTCGTCATGGGGCCGCCACACCGAGGCATGGCCTTTAAGGCGGGCGGCGTGCCAGAGCGAGGATTGTGGATTCGAAGTCGTTGACATGGTGCTGCCACACCAAAGCATGGCCTTCAAGGCGGGCGGCAAGCCGGAGGGAAGCCTGTGGAGCCGAAGTCCTCGAGACGTTGTTGCCACATCAAGGTATGGCCTTCGAGGTACGCGGCGTGCCAGAGAGAGGCCTGTGGAGCCGAAGTCATTGGCACGGGGTCACCACACCGAGCCATGGCCTTCGAGTGGGCAGCGTGCCAGAGCGAGGCCCATAGAACTGAAGTCGTTGACACGGTGCCACCACACCGAAGCATGGCCTTCGAGGCGGGCAGCGAGACGGAGGGAAGCCCGTGGAGCCAAAATCCTCGACGTGGTGCCGCCACACAAAGGCATGGCCTTCAAGGCGGGCGGTGTGCTGGAGTGAGGCCCATGTAGCCACAGTCGTCGACACCATGCCGCCACACCAAGGCATGGCCTTCGATGCAGGCAGCGTGCCGGAGCGAGGCCCGTGGAGCCAAAGTCCTCGACGCGATGCCGCCACACAGAAGCATGGCCTTCGAGGTAGGTGGCATACCGGAGCGAGGCTCGTGGAGCTAAGGTCGTCAACACGTTGTCACCACAATGAGACATAGCCTTTGAGGCAGGTGGCCAGCCAGAGCGAGGCTCGTGGAGCTAAGGTCGTCAACACGCTGCCACCACAACGAGACATAGCCTTTGAGGCAGGTGGCCAGCCAGAGTAAGGCCCATGGAGCCGAAGTCGTCGACGCGGTGTTGCCAAACCGAGGCATGGCTTATTACACATTGTCACCGCTTTGTTGTGGTCGTACATCTTGTTCTTTTTAGATATTTGGTGATGTCCCCCCTTCAACCACATATTGGTATTTGCGCGTGTCCTAAGGTGGCAAGAAGGGTCGTTTCAAGGTCTCTTGGTCAGACACTTCATTCCCCTAGCATTTTTATCCACGCCCTAGCACAACGAGAGGGAGGTGAAGCTAAGTGCCGTCCCCAATAGCACAGCGAAGGGGGCTAGGGGAGGCGAAGTAAAGCGCATCCCCAATATTTTTTGTTTGCACCCTAGCATAGTGAAGGGTACAAGGGGGAAGGCGAAGCCAAGCGTCGTCCCTAATCATTTTTTTGGTCCCGCCCTAATGCAGTGAAGGGGGAGAGGGGAGGCGAAGCCGAGCGCTGTACCTAATCTTTTTTTTTGGTCGTGCCCTAGCGTAGTGAAGGTTGCGAGGCAGGAGGCGAAGCCAAGCGCCGTCCCCACTCTTTTTTGGTCCGCCCTACCGCAACGAAGGGTGCAAGGGGGGTGCCGAGGCCGAGCGCTATCCCCAATCTTTTTGGTCGCACCCTAGCGCAGTGAAGGGGACAAGGGGAGGCGAATCCGAGCGCCATCCCCAATTGTTTTTGAGTCGCGCCCTAGCGCAACAAAGGGTGAGGTAACTACAAGCACCGTCCCCAATCTTTTTTAGTCGTGTCCTGGCGTAGCGAGGTGGCGATGAGGAGGTGAAACCGAGTGCCGTCCCTAATCCTTTTTGGTCGCACCCTAGCGCAACGAATGGGCGGGAGGCGAAGCCGAGCGCCATCCCCCAATCTTTTTTTGGTCGCACCCTAGAGCAGTGAAGGGTGCGAGGGGGAGGCAAAGCTGAGCACCATCCACAATCTTTTTTGAATTGTGCCCTAGTGCAACAAAGAGTGCGAGGGGAGAAGCGAAGCCGAGAGCCATCCCCAATCTGTTTTAGTCGTGTCCTAGTATAAGGACGAGGATGCCTACTAGGAGGGGGGTGAATGGGTGGTTTGAAAATTTCTTCTCAATCTAATGATCACCTATATCAAAACCTAAATAAAATGCGGGAGCGTAAACCTAAGGTTTTAACAATTAAAGCTTAAATCAACTAGGCTTACTAAGTGCACCAACAAACTAAGTCTAATAAATTATTTGCAATCCTAGAAGAGACAAGCAATCAATTTAATTCTATGAATATAAATTGCTTGAATGTAAATAAGCATAAGGAAGCAAATCACAATGAGACACAATACTTTTTACCATGGTGTTCAGAGACTTGCTGGTCTCCCCTAATCCACATTGAGCTAAGCCCAAACGAATTGGACTGGCTCCACAAATTAAGCCAACACCTTGAATCCACTAGTGGTAGCTCTTTTCCCCCTCCGGGTAGGTGAGCTCCAACATTCACAACCGCCGGGCCTTCTCACACCTTCTTGAGAAGATCATTGGACATGACGCCTCCAACGTCGTCTAGGTGTCGGCAAACACCAAGAGTAACAAATCAAGCTTCTAGCTTGATCCTCACCAAGTGCAACACATGCACAATGATGATCACCAAATGCAACACATCCACAAGGATCCTCTCCAAGTGCAACACATACACAAGTATCACTCAACCAACTTCTAGATGAAACACATGCAAATAGAATGTACTCTCCACACACCCAAAGTGCAACACATGCACAATTGGTTGGAGAGGCTCACTCTAGCTCAAGAAGCAAATGGTAAAAACTCCAAACTCTTCCCAAGACTTAGCAAATACCTTAGCAACCTTGGAATACCAACCCAAGGATTCCTTTTATAACCCCCAAACAAAACTAGTTGTTTTGGGGAAAATCAAGAAAAACTGAGCAAATCCGGTACTACCGCCCATCTAGGACCGGTAGCACGGGCCTCCAGGTCAACGGTCAAAATTTTCAATTAAAACCCCGAAACTAGCCATTGCACAGGAAATTCGGTACTACCACCCATGTAGGAGCAGTACTACCACTCTCAAGTGGTAGTATCAGCCTCTACCTGCGGTACTACCAACCTCGGAGAAAATTCCGAGCAACCCTTCTTTGGAAAAAAGCTACTGGCCTTTGGGGCGGTAGCACCAACCGAGTTGTACTACCAGCCATAGGGGCGTTAGTACCGACCGAGTGGTACTATCGGTCACACACAACAGTGCTAACGACTTTTCGGTTAAAAACTTCCAATTTAAATCAAGAATCAAATCTTTAAGTCATGTGTTGATCAACACATGATCACACCAATTTGCAAAACACATTTGCAAATATAAATCATGCAAACAAAAGCACTTAAGAATTCACAAGATCAATTCTTGGGCCAAGTGATGATCAACATGATCACACTAGTTTGCAAAACACATTTGCAAACCCTAGTCACTTGCAACACAAGAATTGTATAATTGTCAACTTGTTTGCAAAACACATGTGCAAATGACAAATCCAAGCAAATCAAAGCATGAATAACATGCATGAACTCAAGTATAGCCATGTGATGATCAACACATGATCTCTAGCAATTCGTAAAACACATTCGTAAATTCTAGTCACATGCTATGAGGAGTTATTGCATGAACTTCAACATTTTTACAAAACACATTTGCAAATACCATTATGAACCAGGAACGATCAAGATCGTATCTTTGAGCATGTGATGATCAACACATAATCTCTAGATGTTTGCAAAACACATTTGCAAACTCTACTCACATGCTCCAAAGATGCATGGTCTTGAGCTCAAATTGCAAAACACATTTGCAAAGCAACATCAAGCATGAGCTTCTCCTATTTGCAAATCAAAGCATCATACAAAAAACACATCAATAAAATCACAAGCATGAGCTACCACTATTTGCAAAACACATTTGCAAATATTTGCTCCATGCAAAAACCAAATTAAGAGTGAGCTAGAGCAAACGAGATCGAGTTCATCAACATATGATGAGACTCAAGCTATAAGACTCGACCCCTCTTAATAGTATGACAATCCTGTACTAGCAACCCGGTCTCCCAACCAAACACCGAGATTGGTAAAAGACTAAAAACAACATCCTTAGCCCTGTGCTAGTAATACCTTTTGCCTCTAGCACATCCACCTGGAGATTTCTCTTGATGACGCTCATCTCTTCTCCAAGTGCGAATCCTTGTCTTGTTCATCAATACATGATGAACTCTCTTCTTCTCTTCAGGATCTCATCTTGATGCTCATCAACACATGATAACATCCATTGCCCGAATCTTTGACTCAATGGCTATCAACACATAATACCATCCAAAGTCTTCATTGTTAGAGATATATTCCTTGTATGTTAGGGATAGAGTCCTATTCCTATTCCTATTGCTTTCCTTGTATGTTAGGGATAGAGTCCTATTCCTATTCCTATTGCTTGCCCTCTTGTACATGTATATATATAGGCCCTTTTGGCCTCATGATGAATACAAGTGCTATTCATAACATGGTATCAGAGCAAAAATTAGGGTTAGGGTTCTCATGAGCGTTGCACTTGCGCTCCACCTATCTCCACCTCTCTGGTTTTTCGTTGCCATCTTCTCTGGCAGCTCTCGCCGATCTACTCTCGCCGATCTACTCTGGCGGGACGCGCCATCCTCTGCGTTGGTCTTACGTCGCACCATCTTCTTGCCGCCGAGGCGACCAACCGCGCCATCTTCTGCGCGCCGAGATCTTCTTGCTCGGCCGCGGCCGCATCTCGTGTCGCCGCGCCGGCGCTCTTTGCCGGGCCAGGCGGAGGAGGGCGCTGGCGCCGCGCCGTGCCGCGCGTGGGCGTCACCGCGCCGGCCTCTGTGTCTCCGCTAAGCGCGCCGGTGGCGTGGGAGCCAGCGGCGCTCATTGCCGCGCGTCGCCTTGCGGCTTCCGTTCGTTACGCTCTGCCGTGCGACCTCGCCAGCGCGGGAGGAATCGCATCCGCCTTGCGCCGGGAGGAGCCCTCGATCGGCCTGAGCGCCTCGCCGAAAGCGGTACTTTACGTCGCCTGGTCTTCTCGTTTTCCTTCAGCACGTCCGTGACTTGCTAAGAAGCTTGGACCAAGTCTTCTCGTTTTCCATCAGCACATCCGTGACTTGCTAAGAATCTTGGACCAAGTCACGTCCGTGACTTACTATGCTCTCTGTTTTCTTTTTGTTCAATTCCGTGGAGGCTTACTTCAAGTCAGGCAACTAGTTTTTGCTGGTTGTTTCAACATCAAAGAGAGCAGCTCCAAAAAAAAAAAAAAAAAAAAAAAAAAAAAATGTCTTCGTCTACAGGTTTTTCTTCGGGGACTGTTCTTGTTCCTCGATGCCCGGTTATCTTCCATAGAGACTCGTCTGAGGAGACCCGTCTTTATGGCGCGGGTCTACTGATGTCTCCCTCAGTCTTGGCGGCGCCTCGTTCTACTCCGTCGGTGGTGGCTACTCCAGTTCTGGCTACTGGGGGCGTAGGTCTTCACTGCACCTACTGCAACAAGAACGGACATGTGAAACAGTTCTGCTACAGGAAGAAGAAGGGCCTTGCTCGTCAAGTTGGACGTCCTTCTAAAAACCTTTGGACTCTTGGGCGCCTCACCTCGGCAGACTTACGCCTCTACTCGAGAAATTCTTATGCTCTTTGCGTCGCGCATTTGCCTCTACACAGACAGGTTCGGCTAGTTCTGCTACTCAGTCTTCCAGTGAGAGACCACCTTCCTCATCAGGTATCACACCATGGATTCTTGATTCTGGAGCTTCTTTTCATATGACATCAGATCCCACGAGTCTACATTCCATTAATCCTCTTGTTGCTCCTACCACTGTGCAGACTGCAGATGGTACTTCTCTTTCTGTTGCAGGAAGAGGCAATCTTTTGTCGTCCTCCTTTCATGTCCCTGCTGTTTCTTATGTTCCCAAACTGACCATGCAGCTCATATCCGCCGCCAACTTACGATCATGGTCGCGGGTTATTCTTGATTCGACTCTTGTTGTGTTCGGGATCGCCGACGGGGCTATAGTTGGGGCGGCCTCGTCGCCATGATTCTCAGCGTCTTTGGGAGCTTGGTGGCTTCATCTACCTTCCATTGCTCTGTCGGTCATTTTGCTTCCTCTACCGCTTGACATCCGTTGCCTCTTCTATCGGGACTTTTGCTCGGTGGCATCACCGTTGGGCCATCTTTGTGGTTCACGTCTTTCTTCTTTAGTTCGTCGTGGGCTTTTAGGCTGCGTATGCAGTGATACCTCTTTACATTGCATGGGTTGTAAGCTTGGCAAACAGCTACAACTCCCCTACCATTCCAGTGATTCTATATCACAGCGTCCTTTTGATCTTGTTCATTCTGATGTTTGGGGTCCAGCTCCTTTTGTTTCCAAAGGGGGTCATCGATATTATATTCTTTTTATAGATGATTTCTCTCGCCACACTTGGATATATTTTATGTCCTCTCGTAGTGAGGTTTTATCCATCTATAAGACATTTGCCACCATGATTCGCACTCAGTTTGATTCTCCCATTCGTGTTCTTCGTGCTGATTCGGCAGGGGAGTATCTGTCCGGAGCTCTTCGAGCTTTTCTTGCCACACAGGGCACTCTTTCTCGATTTTCTTGTCACGGTGCTCATGCTCGAGAATGGTGTTCTTGAGCGCAAGCATCGTCATCTCCTTGAGGCGGCTCGCTCTTATGCTTGCTTCCATTGTTCCACCTCATTTAAGTGAGGCCGTTTCCATCGCTACATACTTGACCAACATTCAACCTTCTTCGCTTTGAAGGGTGGAATTCGATTGAGCGTCTCTGTGGCATGCCTCCCGATTATTCTGGACTTCGTCTTTTGGGTGTGTGTGCTATGTTCTTCTTGCACCTCGTGAACGCACCAAGTCGATCGCTCAACTGTTGAGTGTGTTTTACGGGATCTGGCGCAGAGCATAAGGGATATCGTTGTTGGGATCTGTTGGCCGACGGATACGGATCTCACGAGATGTCACTTTTGATGAGTCTCGTCCCTTCTACCCTCGCTCTTCTACCTCTCCCACTTCCCTTGTTGAGCCCCTGTCTTTTCTGACTTTTCCTGACACTCCCATTGTCATTTTTCCTCCTCAATCGGCGTCTCCTTCATCGCCGGTTCCTTCACCACCGTCCTCTCCTACACAGGACTCTTCAGATGTTGTTTCTCCCTTTCCTCTTCACTACACTCGTCGTCTGCCAGTTGAGGACTCTTCTGATGTGCCATCTTCCTCTTCTGATGAGCCATCTTCTTCAGTGTCTCCTCCTCGTTATGCCCTTCGTGATCGACAGTCTATTCGGCCTCCTGAGCGCTTTGCTTTTGTTGGTGCGGCTACTGGCGGCGGAAAACTTCTTACCGTGATCTTTGTTATTCATCGTGAATGGCAGCATGCGATGGCGGAGGAGATTGCTGCCCTTGAGCGCACCGGCACGTGGGATCTTGTTTCACTCCTCCACGTGTCCGTCCCATTACTTGCAAGTGGGTCTATAAGATTAAGACTCGCTCGATGGTTCCCTTGAGCGCTACAAGGCTCGTCTTGTGGCACGTGGTTTTCGGCAGGAGCATGGTCGTGATTATGATGAGACTTTTGCTCCTGTGGCTCACATGACCACTGCTCGCACTCTTCTTCTTTGTTTCGCTCGAGAGTGGTCCATCTCTCGGCTTGATGTCAAGAATGCCTTTCTTAATGGTGAGCCGCATGAGGAGGTTTATATGCAGCCACCACCGGGGTATTACATTCTGAGGGCATGGTTTGTCGGCCGCGCTCTCTTTATGGGCTCAAGCAAGCCCCTCGTGCTTGGTTTGAGCGTTTTCTTCTGTGATCACCGCCGCTGGTTTTTACGCCGGTGCTCATGATCTGCACTCTTTGTTCACACCTCTTCTCGTGGTCGGACTCTTCTTCTTCTGTATGTTGATGACATGATCATTACTGGCGATGATTCTCAGTACATTGCCTTTGTAAAGACTCGTCTCAATGAGCAGTTTCTCATGTCCGATCTTGGCCCTCTCCGATATTTTCTTGGGATTGAGGTTTCTTCCACTTCTGAGGGCTTCTTCCTCTCCCAAGAGAAGTATATCCAGGATCTTCTTGATCGTGCCTCTCTCACTGATGAGCGTCTGGTAGAGACTCCCATGGAGCTCAACGTTCACCTTCGACCTACTGATGGTGAGCCTCTTGAGGATCCTACTCGCTATCGCCATCTTGTTGGGAGCCTTGTTTACCTTGGTGTCACTCGTCCTGACATTTCTTATTCAATTCATATCTTGAGTCAGTTCGTCTCTGCTCCCACTCAGCTTCACTATAGTCACCTTCTTCGTGTTCTGCGATATCTTCGTGGGACCATTTCTCGCCGTCTTTTCTTTCCGCGCTCCAGCTCTTTCTGACTCCAGGCATACTCGATGCTACATGGGCTAGTGATCAATCGATCGTCGGTCCCTTTACGCTTCTTGTGTTTTCTTGGTGGTTCTCTCATTGCTTGGAAGACTAAGAAGCAAGCAGATTTCGTTAAGTCTTGAGGCTGAGTTGCGAGCTATGGCTCTTTTGACAGCAGAGGTTACGTGGCTACGGTGGTTGCTTGAGGATTTTGGTGTTTCTGTTTCTACACCGACTCCTCTTTTATCTGACAGTACAGGGGCTATCAGCATTGCGCGAGATCCAGTGAAGCATGAACTCACCAAGCATATTGGTGTTGATGCTTCATATATGAGGTCACAGGTACAGGATAAGATTGTGGCTCTTCAGTATGTGCCTTCGTGAGCTCCGGTTAAGCAGATTTCTTCACGAAGACACAAACTAGAGCGTATCATAACTTCTTTCTCTCCAAACTCAGTGTTGTTGATCCACCATGAGTTTGAGGGGGGGTGTTAGAGATATATTCCTTGTATGTTAGGGATAGAGTCCTATTCCTATTCCTATTGCTTTCCTTGTATGTTAGGGATAGAGTCCTATTCCTATTCCTATTGCTTGCCCTCTTGTACATGTATATATATAGGCCCTTTTGGCCTCATGATGAATACAAGTGCTATTCATAACATTCATCACCATTGGACTTAACCTATTTCACAACTCATTGAAAATAGTTAGTCCAACAAACACAGTTGTCCCAATATCAATATACTCCATTAACACCTAATGGATGCCCCAAGATCCTTTGATCTACTTCTTTGATGATTAAGCACAACCCAAAGACAAATGATTTAAACTAATGTTTGTCTTGAGTATATTAGTGCTACTAAAGCTTCATATACTCAAGCACTTTTGTTTGTCCTTTAATCAACAAAGGAAACCATCAACACATGATGGAGAGCCTAGATCCATTGATCTAGTTCTTCGATGATTGACTGACAACCGAACACAATTTAAATTGGATTTAAATTGTTATAAGTATATTTCAACTACGCAAGTTTCATATACTCACTTTGTTGGGTTTCAAAGTAATGATCCAATTTATATGGAATGATGGAAAGGGATCAATACTATTGAGACCATCAAACATAGAATAAACTCCATTAAATGTGTGCATATATATAATTGAACTTGAACCAATATGCACATATTTAAATTGATTGCTTTGGAGTTTATCCTATATTGACATGAGTATACTGCAACTACACAAATTTTATATACTCAAAGATTTGTTTCAAAGTAAATATCCTTAATTTATTTGGCAAGAAGAAATGAATCAATACTATTGAAACTTCAAGATAAAGCATGAACTCCTCTAAATGTGTGTATTCATGTATATATGGAATTGGAAACAATAAGATCATCTTAAGGTTGAAACTATGATGGAGTTCACCCTTTACCTTGAATCCAAAGCATGCATCTTAAAAATAGTAAAGTTGCATCGAATACATACTTTTTGGGTTCTCTTTTTCATTTAGATGAGACTAATCAAAAGCATACTCAATAAACAAGTTAGTCTCATATTGGGATTTATCAATAAGATCATGAATTTTATATCTAAGGAATGCAACAATATATATCACTAAGTCATCGAATGCATACCTTTGATAATTCCATCCTTTCATCCAAATGAGACTAGTTAAGATAAACTCAATAAAAGTGTTGTCTCATAATAATTAGATTTTACATTAAATATTAATTAAGTAGTAATCACCAAAAACAATCACCAAAACCAAATGGAGCTTGAACTTGCACCTAGTGCAGCAAAGGGTGCGAGTGGGGAGGCGAAGCCGAGCATCATCCCTAATCTTTTTTGAGTCGCGTCCTAGCACAGCGAAGGGTGCGAGGGGGGAGGCGAAGCCGAGTGCCACCCCCATTCTTTTTTGGTCGCGTCCTAGCAGCAAAGGGTGGGAGGGGGAGGCGAAGTTGAGCGCCTTCCCCAATCTTGTTTGGTCACGCCCTAGCGTAGCAAAGGGGGCGAGGGGAGAGGTGAACAACCACTGAGGCATGGCCCTCGAGGCGGACTCCCTAGCTACTGAGATACAACCCTCAAGGTGACATGATGTGGTGTGACATGCGAGGTCTCCCTGTGGAGGCGAAGCCCTCGAAGCGGGAGACTCCCTAGTAACCAAGATATGGCCTTTAGAGGCAAGGAGATTGCACGACGCATGGTCTCCTGGCCGAGGTGAGGCCTTCAAGGCCGGAGACTCCCTAGTCGTCAAGGTATAGCTCTTTGAGATAGAGAGGTTGCATGATGCGTGATCTCCCTGTCGAGGCGAAGCCTTCGAGACCGAAGACTCCCTACTTGCCGAGATATACCGAGGCTGTAGCCATCAAGGTGGGTGCACACCCCTCTAGCGTCTTTACATGCCACGATGGTGGGCTTATATATGCCACCGGTGTGAGCTTACACACCGAGGCACATGACCTACGAGATGCGTGCATTGAGGCTGGAGCCCCTCTAGCGTCTTTACATGCCATGGTGGTAGGCTTATATATGCCACCGGTGTGGGCTTGCACACCAAGCCACGTGGCCTACAAGGTGTGTGCGCCGAGGCCAGAGCCTTTCTAGGCACTTTGCATGCCATGATGGTGGGCCTATAAATGCCATCAGTGTGAGCTTGCGCCCCGAGGCACGTGGCCTGCAAGGTGCGTGCGTCAAGGCCGAAGCCTTTCTAGGCGTCTTTGCATGCCATGATGGTGGGACTATATATGCCATCGGTGTGGGCTTGTGCACCGAGGCACGTGGCCTACAAGGTGTGTGCGCCGTGGCTGGAGCCCCTCTAGCGTCTTTGCATGCCACGGCGATGGGCTTATATATGCCACCGGTGTGGGCTTGCGCACAGAGGCACTTGGCCTGCGAGGTGCGTGTGTCGAGGCCGAAACCTTTCTAGGCGTCTTTCCATGCCATGATGGTGGGCTTATATATGCCACCGGTGTGGGCTTGTGCACTGAGCCACGTGTCCTACGAGGTGCGTGCACTGAGGTTGGAGCCTTTCTAGGCGTCTTTGCATGCCATGATGGAGCCAAATTAAATTGTAATTACTGAATAATAGATTGAAAGCGAAATTTTGTAAAAGTAAATGATAGTATAAAATAACAAGTAATGATAATATAAATGTAATAACTCACAGTCCTTCGTAAATAATAAAGCGTCTAATGCCAACCCATGGCATATCATCTGTAATCAAATCTTTGCCAACACATGGCTCAACAGCTAAAACAATCTTCCCAACACATGGCAAAGTATTGAATCATCTGTGGGGTAAACTTTCAATACAAATTTTATAGTTTCGTTCCAATATCAAAACAACTAACAATGTGATGACTTTACCAAGTGCTCATGACTGCGAGCGCGGCTAATCAATTAGTTTTAACTCTGCAGAGGTGTACAGCTTTACCCACAAGGAATGATCAACTCTTTTTGCAATGTTATTAGCACACTTTCTTTGGTGTGCCGCAGAGAGATCATACATAACCATTACATTACCCAACCCTAGCTTTGCACCAGCCGGGTGACAACCAACCCTTACTATGGTGGCAGAAATCAAGAGCCGTACACTAGTACTCACGATGGTTTCGTATCCCATCGTCCCCATTCTCCCCATAGCAAGGCGTACACCGTTGCACCGATATGCATTTACCTACACCTCAGTGTGGAATCCCCTTACAAGCAAACCTACCCAGAATGTCTGTGCTACTTCAGCCTTCCAATGTGCAAAGCCAGTTCTAAGTAACTTAATAAGTTAAAGCCGTCCCATACCAACTCTCGTGGTTGTATGATTATCTTGGCCTGATAACAACATATTAGTTCGGTCCTTAATCGACCCGGGCGAGAAATCTCCCCAATCTATGTGCAAGTATACCCTCGTACATCCGGCTATTGCCAATAGCTCGCCCACGTCAGAATCATAGTTTTATTTCCATAAAGAAAAATACCATTGATCACAACATTCCAATGTGTCAGGTAATTATTTCTAATATGTCAAATATTGAAATTCATTACGAACAGTAAAACCATCTATTCGTATCACGATCTAAAGCATGGCTAAGCAGATGCATGTAATAATCGAGCATACCCATTTCCATATTTTCATGTGTTCATCCATGATCTAGGGTTTTCAAGGTTCACATATCAATATTGATTAATGAAAGCCCACTAATGAAGGTTATATCTACCAGTACCCACAAAATAGTAAATTTTATGAAATATAGCGCATGCATGCAATTTTTAATCAATTTTGGAAAGATGGGATCAATATGATCAAAGGGGCTTGCCTTGCTATCTGTTGTTTGATGGAGTTGAAGTCGTAGTTAGAGTAGTCGACAATGGAATATGGAACATCAGTGTCTACACGTCGTTCATTGAGAAAATAAAGCAATAACAACAATAATAAGAAGCAAAAAAGAAGTCATATATAAAATCAAATTTCAGATTAAAAGAAGATTCTGGTGATAAAATATTTTAGTTATTATTTTCTCAATTTTTAAACTTATTTACTTATGTTATGAATTCTTAAGTTCATATTGTGAGATAGATTTTAAGTAGGGTCCAAGTGCAATATACGTCCAAAAATCTTTTGTAGTCTCAAAGGGAAGCTGAGGTGAGCACCAAAACGAAACCCCGAGACCTCGTGGGTGCTGTGGGTGGTGGGGGTTGGGGCTGAGGTGCCCCGTGGTGGTTGCGCACTGGCGAGGATCTGTGGCTTGGTATGGAACTCGGTGGTGGATGGATGGAGTGAAGAGGTAGGGAGCAAGGTGAAGTGAAGCAAGATGAAATGTAAGAGATTTCAGTCGGCCTTATAGGCGAAGGTAAGGAGGCTGGCAGGTGGGCCTCATTTGGTAATAATGAAGAGGGAGAAAGGGAGAGATGAGGTTCATCCCCCTTGACAGCTCATCATATTGGGCATTAAATGGCCAATAAATACGTGTCCAAAATTTTTGATAATTTTTACATGAAGTCTAAGGAAAGTTCTCCATACATTTTCAAATTTTTAGATTAAAAGGTATTATGAATAAATTATAAAAATTCAGACAGTCCAACTGTCCAGATTTTCAATTTTAAATTTTTAAATTTTTTTTAGTGTTTAAAATATCGTTATAAATTTTTGAAACTTTTCCTGGAGGTTCATGATATATTTAGGAAGTTACCATAAAATTTTGAGATGATTTACCCTTATATTTATTTTATAAAAATTCTAACATTGTATTTACTAAATTTCCAAGGTTCCTGTTTTTGAATTTTTAAGGGCAATAAATAATGTTTATTATTTTTAATAATTTACTATAGGATATTGTAGTACTGTATATGACGTGGTAAAATTTTAATATGAAGATAAGGTGTGTAAAATTTTAATAATTCAGATAATGTTACTATTGCTAGTCAAAATTACTACTTTTGAAGTTTTAAAAGTATTAAATTTGATTAATTATTTTTTGATATTTTCATTGGAGGTTATCCTAACACTATAGAGGATAATATAAAAAATATTGGGGATAATATAAGGTTTCAATGACGTTTAATAAATATGACACATTCACTATTTATAGTCCACATTTAATATTTTGCATTTAATTAGGGATTAAATGCTTTCACATTACTTTAGAATTTTTCAAGGTCATTCTAGAGTTACCCTATATTTTAAATATACTTTTTTTTTCTAAATTTTATAATTACATGATTTTAATATCCGTAGTTTATAATCAAAAATAAAATGTTGAAATTGATTTTCCAAAAGACCAAAATGCAAGAAATCATAGAAAATAATGAAAACTCATAATCAAAATCATAATTCCACGTGAATTATTATTTTATTTATTTTGTAATTTTGGGTTTCTTTAACATTCTATTTTGAAAATAGTTTTATAGAAGGTGACAAATGAAGATCAAAAGAACACAGTAATTTGCAATTTATTATATTGTAATTTTTCTTTTTTTTAATGTAATTATTTATTTATGTAATTTGTGATCAGAGATGTAATTGAATAATCATATACGCTGTAATTCATATAAATGTTGTAAGCCCTTGGTAAGGTTTTATGTACTTCCTTTTTTTGTAAACGCTATTTGTGTAAATTGTGGCGTATCAATGTACTTGTTGCATTGTAATTCAACTTCATGTAATTAATGCTCTTGATGAGGAAAAGAGATTAGTTTATTTTATCTTTTAGTGCACTATTCATATTCAAATTAAATTAATTAAACTTCTTATCATTAATTCATATGTTCACACTAATTTTAACTGCTTAATTAATATGTTCACACTACATTAAATGAGTTCTAGAGAATTTCAATATTTTAATATTACTTCTACAACTTAATTTAAAATAATTAAGTTGTGATATTAATTCTTTGTACTATTAATAGTTAAATCCTATTAATTACACTTCTTATCCTTAATTAATGAGTTCACACCAATTTTTGACTACTCCAAATGAGTTCCAGAGAATTCTAATATTTTAATATAATTTTTTGTGGAATTTTATAACGTTCTATCATTGTACTATTGCTAGTCAAATTGCACTAATTTTAATGTCTTTTTATTAATTAATGCAGTCATAATTACTTGTCAGCCATAAATGTGATCTAGACACTTCTATTATTTTAATATTATTTTTATAGATTTTTGCTGAGATTTTACTTTTTACCTTTTTACTTTTGTCTTTTTACTTTTACCTCTTTACTAATTCAATACAAATTATTTTCTTAAAAACAAAAAAATCAAGGAAAAATTCAGAAAGGATATCATATTCAATTTCATTTTCTTAGTTTGCTCAATCTAAAAGAATGGACTTTAATACTACGATTGTTCTTTTCTCAAAACCAAAGTTCAAGAAATGGGGAAAAGATGATATTTTAAATTGAAATCTTGATTCCTAATAAATTTTTTATTCAATTCTATTTTTAAAGTTTAAATTTTTATTTTTTTCCTTCCATTTTTAAAATATTCGGGATGTTACAAGGGTCCAGGTGTATGCGACGTCCGCCGAGGCAATGCTGTCGAGGCGGACTCCCCTGCTGTTGAGGCGAAGGCGTACACCCCTCCCCCTTCATTATCACTATCACTATCACTATCACTACCCCGAGCTCTTTTACTGTGAGTTGTTGTTTTACTTCTGGCTGAGCTGGTAGCAAGCCCAGGTGATTCTATACAAACGTACTTAATGGCAGCTTAAGAGCTAAGAAGCATAAGAGCAAGTATAATAAGACCACTTTAGCTTACTATTAGTCTGTACACATCAGCTTTATCCTATGTGGAATAGTGAGAAAAAAGTAGAGAGAAGAGAGCTAGCTCTTATTTAGTAGCCAGCTTTGCACGAAAACATAGGTAGATTAGTTATGTATAAGAGAGAAGGGATAGTTATTGCACAATATCTAAAGACAACATTTAGAGACAGTTATTGTACAAACTAGCTTTTTGCCTACTCTCGATGACATGGATGAGAGATAAAGTAATAGGTTTTACTATTGTACTTGCTCTAAGGACAGTGATAACAATAATTAGTCATACTTTCTTTACTTAACCACACCAATGGGAAAAGAGATGGCAAATGCCCCTTCTCGAGATCACTAGAATTGCTAGGTTGATTTCTGGTCTATTGTGAGCTTGCAAGGAAGGAGTATTTACTTATATTATATGGGGATAATTGCCGAGCTCCGATCAGTGCCACGTTACTGGCTTTGCATGCTGATCCTCCGAAAAAAAATCAAAATAGCATTTAGGTCCTTTCACCGGCTCTTTTTTACAAAAGACTCCGTAGTTCTGTAAATTTGCGAACAAGTCCTCCACGGTAAACCAAAATTATGGATAGGTCTTTACACTGTTTTTTTGCAAAAAGAACCTCGTGGTTTCGCATATTTGCGAACGGTTTCTCCATCGTTTTTTTGCAATCGTGGATATGTCCTTCAACTATTTTTTCCCAAAAAGGACCCGTGGTTCCGCAAATTCACGAACAGATCCTCCACTGGTTTTTTTTTTTGCACAAAGGACCCTATGGTTATGCAAATTCACCAACGGCTCCTAACCAGCCAATTTTAAAAAAAAAACACACAAAGTCCACCGGTTTTTTTTGCACAACGGATCCCGTGATTATGCAAATTCTCCGACGGCTCTTAGTTAGCCAATTTTTTAAAAAACACCACCAAGAAAACTGGAATTACGTTTTTTTTAAAAAAAAAACTCGGACCAAATTTCACACGGCACGACGTCACGTGCTAGTTATGGGTATAATTGCTCCTATGTCCCAACAAACCGACCAAACTAACCACTTCGTCAGCACATAGAGCTAGCCATAAAACTATTTTTGCTAAACGAAAAAGCGACATGTGTCACATACGTGTTAGGCCGCGACGTGGGCCTTCGCGCCGAGTTGGGCTTGTGTCGAAGCTGGCTGCACGCCAAAGGGCCTCCTCTCCGCGGTTGGTCGTGCACTGAGTTTGGCTGCTGCACTGAGTTGGGTCGCTGCAGAGTGGGCCGAAGCTAGGAAGCGAAGCTGGAGCCAAGAAGCGGACGGAGCTTGGAAGTGTGCGAAGCCACACCGAAGCCAGGAAGAGGCTTCTTGGCATGGCTTCTGAGCCAGCGCTGGAGCCAGGAAGCGGACGAAGCCCGGAAGCGAACGAAGCCACACTGAAGCAGCGACAAGTAGCATCAATCCTCCAACTCCCCTCTATCTTGTGCACTTTTCTTTTCGCCCAGTCCCACGGACGGCTCAACTATTGTAGCATTAAGGCTAAATAGTAGGTATTTTCATACTCTTTGTCATGAGACCACATGAGAGAAGAATGAGAGGGAGAGGACTAGAGGAGGTTGAAAGCATTGTGTGTATATTCAGTGATCCAAAAGATCCTCCCCTCCATGCCCCCATTGGGGCCTTATATAGAGGAGATGCAGGATTTCCTGAAATGCCCCTCAATCATATAACATAGGTAAGGGTATTTCGGTACATTCCACCTTCATACAACATGAAAATTGATACATAACATTTGTATATATTTCTTACAATCAGTGGCGAAGCCAGGACTAAATTAGAGAGGGGGCTAGGCTAAACATTTCAACTATTAGTTAAAGCCAAATTCATACGTAAATAACCATTTAACAAGTGAAACAAAGTAGAAGTTTATAAGATACTCACATAAATGAAGTTGCTAGGCACACTAGCTACGAGTTGGATTAGGAGGCAACAGGCAAGCACATTCTACGGGTTTTCATCCTTTGAAAGCAATCCATAATTGCTTCATCATCAATAGATTTGGATATTGTTTTCTCGGTGTAGCACACTATAAAGTCATTGAGCTAATCATCGGAAACTTTGTTGCGCAAATCAGTCTTGATAACCTTCTGTTTGCACCTAAAATCAACACGTATGGAAAATATCAGCCCAAATATGGAAAAGGGTAACGGTTGGGATCCGGGACTAGATTGTGATCGGATTCGGCCATCGTGACGGTTTTGGAAACTAAAGATCGAATCGTGGCGATATGGACTCACCGGCGGTGTCGGGCGATGGACTCGGAATCGGCTAGAGGTTATAAAAGGAGCAGCCGCGAGGAGCGTAAGACATCTCTCAACGTAATCACACATTTACCTTTACGTTCTTTTCGTTATTCTCTAGTTTTGTAAGCATTCCTCACGCTTTTAACGCGAACACCTTCATTGCCGAAAAAATCCTTTCAACACAAGCGGTTGACACGTAAAGTATCGGTGTTAGTTCAATAAGACGATAGACCAATAGAAATGTTTTATGCTTTCCAAGTTGAACCATCTTTTACGCTAGCATGGCAACATCATTGCATTCATGAAATTCCACACTTCTCCTAACATTGAGAATATAGATTTGCAATTCGGTTCTCAAGAATATGCGATCACCAAAAGAGAAATCATCCGCATAAATCTCTGCAGGTCGCATTAGCTTGTCCACATCGAACTTGGAGAATGAGTTTGTTGGATCAAGGGAACACATGCATAGCAATAGCTCAGTAGAAACTTCATTAAAGCGATGATTAAGTTCTAATTTAATGACATCCATGGCCGCATAAAAGATTAGGGTTGGAGACCGACCGAGACTTGCACCGAGTTGTTTGACGCAGGCTGTAGGGGATAATGAGCTTTGGGCCACGTTGGAGCAGGGGCGCACGCCCCAGTGCGCCCCACTTGTGGCTTCGCCTCTGCTTACAATCTCTAGATATCCCCGACGGTCCTAGGGGTCGGGGCCCCTACAACAAGGATTATCTATTTAATCTTGTCTCTGATGTACACATAATGTTCTTGACAAAAAGGGATGAAATTTGGACCAATACTGTTTTCCTATGACTTTGGCTACAAAGAAACAACAAAAAGGACACCGTATATGTTTACGAGTTCTGGGACAGCATGTATTACATGGTCCAGCGCTATAAATGATCGGAATAGGATAGTTCTTTGCTTGATATAATTATCTAACAACTCTGCTACTGAAATTTTATTTGCAAGAACTGAGTTCCTCAGTACAAAAATAAACACAGCTGACAGCTAGATAGCATGGAATTTCAACTTCTAGACAGCAAATACAATGGCTTTTAACAACTATAGAATCTGTTCTGTTGTGAAACTGGTTCTCCATCATTATATAGCCTTTCCCCCAAGGAAGTTTGCAATGATAAAATGAATAAAGCAGCTAAGGAAATTTGATACATGATCATCGATTTCCCAACTGCTATATGGCCGGTTTACAACATGGCCAATTTCAAACTCAGCCCGAAGACGTGTCAGGAAGTCGTAGATGCGGCGAAGCTCCAAATGAGAGTCTTGGCCGCCGACAAAGATCGGGCAAGCGACAAACCTCCGGTCCCAAGGAATCAATCTGACGCCACACCAAAGACTGCGCATAGAACTCATCCACAGTAGAATAACCCTACTATAGCGACTGCTCCTGTCGCACAACAGCCAGGTAAAGAGAGTCACCAGCAGGCTCATAACGGTCGCGAAGATGTGCCCACATCAACTGTGCTGAAGACAAAGCAACAATGTCACCAGTAAGATGCACCTCCATGCTAGCAACCAAAATAGCAGAGGCACGAGCATCTTCATCAGTCTATATCTTGTGAGCAGTAAACTGGGTCTGAAAAAACTCCACAGCATCAACATAATCATCGGAGATCTTCTGGCGAGCAGCATCATTCGCCTCCTTGAGAATAACAGGCGTGGCAGGGGGAGTTGGACGAGGCGGACAGGATAGCTCGCCGGTAAGAAACTCCCAAAGACGCTGACTACGCATGTGAAGGCGCATATGGAGAACCCAATCTCGATAATTGAGACCATCGAAGATAACTGGGCATCGTAGAACAGAAACAGTTCCTGAAGAACCAGAAGACGATGACATTTTTTTCTTTTCTTTCTTTTCTTTTTTTTTCTTTTTTTCGGATCTGAAACTTTATCCTTAAGGGCACTGGAGTTTCATATCCGATCGGGCAGACTCAAAAGTGAAGGAGACTTCGTCGTCGTGAAGCCAAGGCAAGCCGGGCGGCATCGACGTCCAGGCGGCCGACGACGGGGCTCCTCACAGGCGATGAGACAATCCGTCCGCTCCTCACGGGCTGGGCGTCGTCCGCCCGAAGTCCAAGCAGAGCCGGCGCGGAAAAGCGGCCGGCAAACGCGATGACCAGGCGGTCTTTATCGCTACCGGAGATGGGACCTCCTGACGAGCAGCGATCGATGCTCGGCTTACGGCAGAGTTGGCGCCGATGGCCGACGGCAGAGCCGAAGAGCGGCGACCCAAATCGGATCGGCGAGGTGGCCGGTACGGATCGGCGAGGCGGCCGGTACGGATCGGCGAGGCGGCCGGCGCCGGGCGTAGTCTCCGGGCAACAACGTCCGAAGCAGACCGGGGCGGTTGAAGACGGCGCGATGCAGATGGTCGGCACCAAAAATCGTCGGGACAGAGGACGACCAAGGCAACCAGAGGTGACTAGATTCCTCCCGTGCAAGCAGAACAGAGGCGGCGACGTCCTCCTTCACGAAAAGGAGGCGACGCGGCGACCACCGAGAAGAGCGACGAGGCGACGAGAAAGCCGCCAGAAGAAAAACGCAAGTGCAACGCTAGGAGGATCCTAACCCTAAAATCTTGGCTCTGATACCATATTATGAATAGCACTTGTATTCATCATGAGGCCAAAGCCTATATTAGACAATATCTATACAAGGTATAACAGGATACTGTCTAACAAGATTGGCCATCAAAAATACTTTCATGCCATCATATTTTCAATAACATTTACTAGTGTATAATGAGAAAAATGTGATGGTCAAATATGCGTATTAAAGACCGTGTCGATGTCTAAAACGACAAGTAAAAAAAGAACGGAGGTAGCAGTTCCCTGGCTAGAAAGGGTTTAAAATAACGGATTGCCGAGAAAGTGACCTGAAATAAGAAATACTGGCCTGTAGAAAGTAGAAACATGCTACTCCATGCTCTCTTCTGAATCTTTAATTACCGACGAAGGAGGCACTTCACAGTTTCACTACAAACATAAGCACCCAAAGAATAGAAGGATGGGAGCAACATGGCAGAAACACAAAACTCCATGCAGTTCATCCATCAACACATGTTTTTGCCGTCATTTTAATTGTCTGTTCCCAGTGTAAGCCCTTTAGATCTTATATACAAAAGGTTGGCTGCAACAAAGTCTGATTAACAGTCAACACAAACTTCATAGCATCGATCTTCTTTGACCAAATTAGTCGAACTCAGGTGCTGACGATCATCAATGACCTCGGCAGCCTCCACCACTGCAGCACTCGAAGCTGAATCCTCAGAGAACTCGTTGAGCTCCGCCCTGCCTCCATGTAGTTTCCCAAGCTGCACTGTCGTAGCTCTTGGCTGCAGCAGAACTCTGATGAGCTCTGTTTTCTTGTGACGGCCATGGCCTTCCCTGTAGTGCAGCATCTTTAGTGTTGCAGTCTGGCTCTCGCTGCGTATGCCCATCGTGAGTGGCACCACATCAGTGCGATTTGAGCTGGCTGCACCGGAGAAACTCTTGTACCTTAGCATATAGGGTTGGGTAGCTGATGCTATGGTGTTTGTCGTCGCGGATCGTAGCGCACACGCGCACGACGTCAGGAACACGACGACGCGAAAACGCTCGAACGTCAGGAACACGACGGCGAACACTCACTCGGACAGAGAATAGATCAGAGAGAGAGAAAAACACGAGACGAGTTTGAGAAGTGCTTCTATGCTTTCCTTCCTAATACAAGTTGCACAAATCTTAAAGCAAACGAAAGGATAAGTAATTCTCATCTACCCTTCATAGAAGCACCTCTCGACGAGTTTTTGGTGCCGCTCATAGAGCCTGCGGCGTTTTCGTTTTTCTCTTATCCTTTTATTCTGACTCCAGGGGAAACAGCAACCAAATGAGGTAACAGACACGTTATTTTCAGCAGCTAACACAGCTTCTAAATATGAACATGGCAGCTAACACAGACTCCTAAACAAATACGTTTCCTATACGTAAACAGCAAAAACTAAACGCGACGTGGTTAAGACTAACAAATCACCCATGGCGTGAGTACAGACAGATAGCGGAATCTCATTTCAGCTGGCTTCGCATCCATCCCATCTAGGATTAACAGTATGGATACTGAAAAAATCGCTCAAAAATCAAAATTTGAAAATCGACAATATCGAGTCGAAAATCAATGGAAAATCGTTAGAAATCAAAGGGTTAAGAATTCAAATTTTTTGAAAAAAAATAAAAAAAAAATTCAAAAATTAACCAGTTTTCACCGAAAACCAGACGGTTTTAACCGAAAATCAACCGGATGATGACCGAGTGCTGACTCTGTGGCACTGCCACACGGTTTTGACAGAAAACCGAGTGGTTTCGCGGTTTTCGACGGTTTTGTAAACCTGATCTCATCTTGGTCCATGAATCCAATGTCACTCTCTCCAACTGATAACCACTTGGGAGCAGACATCATGCGGCAGATATATCCAATTATCCACCATTCTTGGCGATATAAAGGATATGCAAGTTTCCAGTTAGACAGTTATAATACTGTTGGATCTACATCACTACATGCCTAGTAGTGCTTGCTTAATTACCAGAAAGAGGTTCATACAGTAGCACAGTAGCACACATATGCTGGACAATTGGGACTTAACATAATATAAAGAATATGCTTTTAATATACATAGATACTGAGATGGTATGTACGTCAACATCGGTGTATGATATTTACAAGCATTAATTTCCTTCAAGGATGGTACACAATAACGCAGAAGAGGTTACCTTCAAGAAAGTCAGAATTCCCCATCAGTTTCTGTTGTTCTTGTAATGGGTATTGACCATCTTCCTAGATGCGCTGTGTAATTTGTGCATCTGATAACACCCGTTCCTTTTGGTCCATCCGGGAAATCGATCACACTGATGCTGCCATCGTCTAGATGAAAAGATGACATGCACTCCATTGTTAAATTAAGGCACCGGCAAATTAGTGCTAGGTGGATGGCAGGATGGCCTACAGCCAGAAGAACTCCATCAGATGTAGTATCTTCTGGCAATTCATTTAGTAAGGCTTGCCATGCACCCTTTGATTGAGCCCATAGTCCCTCTAGTGTTCTGTATTCCATGCTGCCCAACCAACCAGACTGAACTATTTCTCCAAAGCTCTACAGAAAGGAAGCAAGGAATTGTTATTATCCACTCAACAGTGCAAAAAGAAAAAGAAAAAAAGTAGTTCTAAATAGCTACCAAGTAACCATCCAGTATGCACATGAGACAGATTTAACAAGAAACGTATGTGGTGAGCATTGGTAGTAATTTTGAGCTCTAGATGTCGCAATTTGCAGTGCCTCCACAATAAAAATGTCTCCACTATGCAAATGCAGAATTTTCAAGAGATATAATAGAGCTTCGAATCATCTATGTACTAATAAAGCTAGTGTTATGCTTATCATAAACCATAGAAATTGGAAATGGTCTAACTTTTTTCTTCGTTCGTAACGCATCATCAATTTCAAGTTCCAGCAATTTCTTCATTTCCACATGGCGAGGCACACAGTCAGCACCTAAGCAATCAGCAGCCTCTTGGATCTGCCGATAACTCCATGAGATCAGATCGAGCAGGTGAAAAATAGGCAAAAACAAAAGAGAGCACAATTAACTGAACTTCGCGGTTAGTTCAGATTATAGTCACCTCGCATATAGTAGTTGCAGTATCAACAGCTGCAACTTGTGGGCTACAGAGAATACTGTTCACCTTCAGGTCTAGAAGTAGTTCTGCAGTCTTCTGAGACTGAAAGTATTTGTCCAAAAATAAGCTCAGATGTTGTGTTGGAAATAAATTAGTGATGTAAGAAACAAAGTGAATTACCTGTATGATCCCAAGCATGTTCAGAGGTGCATACCCTACTCCGGCTAAACTAATCTGGAATTCAAAGCAAGGAAAATTATATAGATAATTCAAAAACGATGGTGTACTTTGTGGTTCTCTATATTCTCAAATTCTTAGAAAATTCAAATTACATAGTTTTCATGCCAAGGTTACATTATATTAAATTGGATCAGTCACTCGATTTACGAAGGTAATTGAAGGAACAAGTGCAGATTTGTTCACAAGGAAAATCCATACCTCAGGACTGTTCTGTGTAGCTCCTTGGCAGGCTAGAATGATCCTCTTGCTCGTCTTTCTTCCACCAGAGTTTCCCGCAGCAACAGGAGAATTCGGGGTCTGTACCAAATACAGACATAGGGAAAGGATTAAATCCCATGTTTTATTTTTTATTACTTTGTTTCTGTCTTGTCTAGAAAATTCTTTGATCTAGAAGTTTTTGTGAAACAGTGATATCTTGCACTTATACAAACAGGCAAGGAGCACAAATTCCATTTTATAAACTTATCTTGCTGATAAAAAAGGCAAAATCCAGTGGCTCAAATGAAGTTACACTCGCCTGATTTAGGCGATTAAGGCATACACTTGGAGGGCCTCCACCAGTCTGTGGGGTGAAATCCAGTACACTAGCGCCACAATTGCTTTGGAGCAGAATCCGAAAGTACTCTGTGCCAAGTCCTAAACACAAAAACCAGGATCCACGCATCAATTGCAAACACACCCTTAGGCCTTAGCATTCCAACATCCACATCAAAACCTAGCAGCACCTACCCAACGAGGTGGCAACGAGAGCCTGGTTAACTGCATTGTGAGCAACCACAAGCACCGACTTGCCCTCGTGTGCCAGGATCCTCTCCCAGCAGCTCTGCGCGCGGTCCCACAGCTCTCGCACTGGGTAGTGCCCGTCAATGCTGAAGTTCGCCGCGTTCTTTTGCCACTGCCGGTAAAGAACTCCATACCTCTCCTTCCCTTCATGCTTCAACAGTCCCTGAAATCAGAACCATCAGTCCATCAGTAAGGCATCTACACAAGCACCTGCCAAACGCCCATCAAGAAATCAACAAGCTGACAGAACTGTTCAGGCATTTGCACAAACACCCAGCGAGCAACCTGATAACCGGAGCAATTTCCTACCTGAAATGAGTAGAGGTCGATCTCGCGGAGGTCGGAGTCCGGGATGAGGTCCTCGTTGCGTCCGGTCCAGATGATCTCGGCGGTGCGGCGGGAGCGGGCGAGCGGGCTGGTGAAGCAGGCGTCGAAGGAGTCGGAGAGGAGCATGACGCGGGAGGTCTCGGCCTGGGACTCCCCCTTGGGCGTGAGCACGGAGATGTCGGAGCTCCCCTGGATGCGTCCCTCTTCGTTCCACGTGCTCTGCCCGTGCCGCACCAGCACCACCCGCTTCGCCTCCCGCAGCGGCGGCAGCCAATCGCCCGGACGAGGACTCGGGGACTTCTCCAGCTCGCGCACGCTCGAGCAGCGGACGCAGGGGTTGACTCTGCTGAGGCTCCTCCGGCCAGCGGCAGCCGGCAGCGGCCGCGGGGTGGGAGTGAGGAGGAGCATGGTGAAGAAAAGGTGGGATTTTTGTCCCGCGCTGTGTGGAGGTTGTCTTGTCCATCGCGAGAGCGATGAGTGGTTTGGGTTGAGGCCGTTAACTTCCCGCGAAGATTTTTGCTGTAGAAAACCGTAAGAGACGCATTCCAGCATTACGCCTTCACTTTCTGAAGATGTATGGAGGAAACGGATTTTATGTGTGATTACAAGACGAAATAAATGGGCTCATATTTTTGGCTCTTGGCTCGAATCAAAATTGATTGATTATAGTAGTTTATGAGTTTCAATTGAAATTAGTCTATTTCAAACGAAAAAGAATGTTAACGAGACTCGGTTCGATAGCGACTTGTTAACTCGAAGTTAAAATAACCATTTAAATGATAAATAAAATAATTTTATATCAAATCATATCAATTTCGATAGAACCTCGATAATCAACTCCATAGCCCACCCTACTCTTGGGTCGCATGTTTACTGACGAACCTGCTGCAGTTTAGCACATGAAATTTGAGGAGAAACAGAGATGAACAACCGTTTCTAGATCGTCTTCCCGTGGCCGGCCGCACGCCTCTGTTCCGTGCCGCGATCGCCATCGCCTCCAATTGCCTAGCTCCAGTTAAGTTGATTCTCCAACGAAGCTAACCACGGTTGTCGGCCAACCAAGCAATTAACCAAAACAAATCTGTTTCCAAACAACAGCAATTTGCTAAAAATCTCATGATGCGTCGACATCGGCTGCTTCCGAAAATATTGTTGCCGAAGAGAAGCTTTAAGGATTAACGAGATTTTTGATTTTCAACCATTAACGAGAAGCTTTAAGCCCAGACGAAGCTTCACGTATCTCAAGGAGGTCCATGGCCCCTCCTTGTTGAAAAACCATTACACTAGCATAGCTTCATTTATCTCAAGGAGGACCATGGGCTCCTTTCTAATTGAATTTAATGTAGTTATACTAGTTACCATCTCAAACATCATAATTATTATTCGAAACGACTTCACATGACTTGGCAATTAGAGGATGATCGCGTTACCAAACATGCAATCTCTGTTGCAAACCACCGAGAAACGGGATTACATCTCTCTCTCCATCGCCCTTTCGCCCCTCCAAGTTATGGACAAGGCTCCTAGCTTGGCTCAACTGTTATATCCTCCAGCGCGTTAAACCCTAAGACGTTGACATTATAATAATAGGTTTTCTTTTTAAAAGTTACATGAATAGTAAAGCATAAATGAAAGATAGATGGTGATTACTTACTCCTTCACTTGCTTTAAAATTTATACAACTTGTATTAAGAGGAAAAGCAAGCATTGTTCAATAATAAATTGATGGGAGTAGTCGGCACATGCAATGCCCAAAGATCAACGAAAAGACTTCAATGACCTTGTCATCTACATGGTCTGCAACCTCTAAAAAGAGCGCAACAAAAGGGTTTTTTTTTCCCAAAAACCTATCAACCACAGCCCTCGATGTGGCATGCAAGACAAAGGAGACCATAGAGTTCCGTTGTAAGGCTTTTAAGAGTCATTAGCTCCCCGGTAGTGCAATGGCTGGGCCACACCTAATCTTTCCTTTTGTTTGTCTTGCCAAGCCTTCGTGGATGTTTACATTTAAATTTATATTTTCTTTTTAATGAATGGAAGAGCTTCTGCTCTTTTGTTGGACCCCGAAAAAATACCTCTAAAATCCTCTGTATATCATGCACTAGTCCAGAAAAAAGCTAGTACACAGTAGATATGAAATCACAACATATCTAGTGTACTTTATTAATAATAATCATCCAGAGTTACAAAATAAGTGGCACGCAGGCCAATCAATGATTAAACAAAAGCAGCGGAAAAAAAAAAAGAACAGTGGAAGAAGCCTAATTGAATTGTCATAGGCAATCGACTGGGGACACGGCCTAGTCCAACTAGTCCTCACCATCGTGGAACTCCTCCTCTGAAGCAGCAGATTAAGCAAGGGTGAGTATAGACGTACTCAGCAAATCACACCGAAAAAATGCAATATAATGTACAAGTAATAAAGGAATGTTATATGTTTCATTTTAGCATAAAAGCAACAATTTTCCATATATTCTAAATAATTTCAAATTGTATAATTTTAAAGAAACTTAAATTTAAATATTTTCAACTCAGTAATCATTCCTGAAATTCTCCAAGTTTCCCCCTGATGGACTCTCTCCATCCCAACCTCTATTTTTATAAACTCAAAATTTTAAACTTACAAATTCTAGTATGTGAATGGCTTGCTCGGCATGCCCATAACCGTGGACGCGGCTAATCGATTAATTTTACACTCTACATAGATATACAACTTTACCCACAAGATATGATAGTCTTCTTGCGTCAACACGTTTCCTTGGTGTGCGATAGACAAAATTACGATAAGACCCCTATAGACCATGTAGTCATGCTCACTAAGGTTCCACCGCTGAAAGAATCCCTCTAATTAGAAGCCTCTTCTTGTGCCAAAATGGTAGCATCACGCTTTCACCACACCACTACCACCAAATGGCATGCTGTCCATGGTATGTTTCAATACGGCTAACCAAGTCTGTCACATTTCAGACTTGTGGTAGTATGTTTAGGCTTTACATTCAGCAAAACTCAGACCGGTCCTTAATTGACTAGGCGAGACTTTTCACAATCTTAAATCCATATCCATACCACCACCCAACCATTTCTCGCTCAGTTTAGACCACACTTTTATTTTAACCATACCAAAAGATAGTAGCATTATGACTTTTATTTTAACAGAATATTATTTTGGCACAAATCTCCCAAAACTTTTTAAGTTCAGTTATAAGCATGTCTAAGCAATTTCTAAGTATTAACATATAATAATTTATATTTTTCTTAAGGTTACAATGGTATCAGAATTCAATTTCAAAGGTGGTGTACCAATTCGAGGTATAACTAGCCATTTAAAACTAGGAGTAGAAATAACATTTATAACAAATAGGCATGCAATAATTTAAATTCAACATACAAGTTCACAAACTGGGAGCAACATGATCAAGGTGGTGTGACTTGTCTGGTTCGACGAGTTGCTGCTCAAAATCGTCACACGGGTACTCCTCGGACTCTCTGAAATCTAGACGCAAAAATCAACCAAATTCAAATAAAATGCCAAAGTAGTACCAAACAGAAATTTAGGACTTTAGATGAATTTACAAAGAAAAACAGAGTCAAACACATGCTGACGTCAGCAGTGGATTTCGGATTTTCGGATTATTTTTTGAAGTAAAAACCGAATTATGATGTCAACGCTTGCGCCATGATTAATTTTTATGGAATTATTTTTAAACGGGAAAATTCTCGTTAGGCCGATAGGTGGGCTCGCCCAGTGTGGACCGGGTCCACGTGGCGCCGTGCACCCGGTGCATGCGCGTGTGCACAGGGCATGGCGACGTGAGGCCAGCCGTCAGCCAGAGGGGCAGGGGACAAGGTGGAAACGCGGACCGGCGCGCGGGGAGACAGAAAAGCTGGGGGCGGCGAGCCGGGGGTGGCGACAGGGCGGCTGGACGCAGGGAAGAAGACGACGAGGCGACCGGAGGGGGAGAGGAGAGCGGGGAGAGAGGGAGAGGTGAGTGCAGGAGAGAGGGCACCGGTGGGTATAAATAGGGGGGAGGGGGCTCGGGTGGACGGCGGCCAATGCGAAAATCATGGCGGCGCAGGAGGTGGCGCAATGGCGGCGGGATAAGGGGGTAGGTGGCGGTCGGTGGAGGAGATAAGGGCGGCGGGTTGGCACGGAAAAAGGGGAAGGAGGCGAGCTCGGCGCGGTGCAGCCATGGAGGAGAGAGAAGGGCGCGGGTGGGGGTGCAAGGAGGAAGAAGGGGGGAAGAAGGAGGAGGGGGCACGGGCCAGGCTAGACCGGGAGGAAAGGGAGCAGGCCGGGGAGCTAGGCTCAGCCCAAAAGAAGGGAAGAATTTTTTTTTTAGGTGTTACACTTTCTCTTTCAGAAAAAAAAAAACTTCATGACTAACCAACTAACCAAGGAACCTGATCGCTAAATTGAAAAACCAAATGTAAAAGGCATTTGTGAATCGTTGCATGTAATGATTTGTGGTATGTGTATTGTTATTGTTGATTTCATGGTTTTTTTACCTTCAAATAAATAGAGAGAATAGGATGGATCATCTATTGCTTACGAGGATCGCATCCGTTACATTAGGTCAACAGTCAGAATTACTAGTATACAGAAGTAGCAACATATCAATTTCTATGGGTGGACATTTTTAAATTGAAACCGAAAAACCAAAGCGAGTTAACCTATTTTTTGTTGTTTATTCGATTTTTATTTTAACACTTCAATTTTCGGTGTACGATTCGGTTTTTGGGTTCCAAAAACCGATTTGATCGAACACCAATTAACCATTCCCTAGTTCCCCTGATTACCAATCCCACCGAGGTCATCCCCAAATTCCCCAAACGAAGTCACTCACGAGGAGACACCAACACATCAGCGTCGGCCTACCCACCTCACCACACCTCCAATCCCATCGTCGACCGCCTCCGCTACTCCGCACCCAAACCTAGCAGCTTTCATCTGCCCTCCCATGGTGGGCCAGCCTAGCGACCGCGCAATGCGTGCAACTCGTAAGGGTCGCATCTCCAGGACGGCAGTCGCGGCTGCCTCCGATCCTGATCCGCCTGCGGCGGGCATGGTGGCCTCCGAGGACACGGCATAGTGAGGCCGAACTATATCGGAAGAGTCGGAGGAGCGCTTGCTCAAGAACCTGGAGGGTGCCTATGAGGTGGTGCTGGCCCTCCTTGCTGACCTTGGCTTCGTCGAGGACTCCGCGATCTGCGCAATCCTCCGCACGAGCCACTACTATGGAAGACTCGACGACCTTGTCACCAACATCGTCGCCAACGCCCCGCGCCTTCCTCTCCAACCCCGACCTCACCGAAGGGGCCAACGGCTTTGCTGACCTCCACCGCCTCGAGGAGTACTCCTTCGTGGGACTCATATGCCTCCTCCAGAGCAGCCACCCCGCCATCTCCCCGCACCAAGGCATTGTGTTACCTCCTCTCCAGCAACCTTCGTCTTGAGCAGGCCATCTCCATGGGCGCGGATGTGATATGGGGGTGTGGATGATCTGTTAACTAAAAAATCGAATTAACCGAATTGAATTTTTTTTGGTTAATTCGGTTCGGTTTTCGAATCTGCTCGATTCGGTTTGGTTCATTTGTTAGTTCTCAATAACTGAAATATTTTTAAATTGAACAAACCGAACCGAAAAAACCGAATTAACTGAATGTCCATCCCCATCAATTTCTATCATCTGTGACTAATAAAATGGAGCTGGAATTCCTACAATCCTGCAGCAAACCGCTGTCTAGGCACCTAAGCTAACGTAGATTATAGACTTGTACGGTTGCTAAGAGGGATTAAGGAAGTGAGTTGGCCTCAACCAAAGTTGTGTGGGCATTGCTTTCCTCAAATTATGGTTCCTTCATCTCCTGGAACATGGGGAGAGCTATAAGCCCATTCTCCAGATAAAGCTAATCACTTCCCTTTTTTTTAACCTGACCACACGTTTTCCCCCCTGGAAAAATGGGTACTAATGTAAACTCCCAATTCTAATCGGGAAAGTCAGCTAAACTTCATTAAAGAATCCGATGTGTTCGAAAAAGAATTTGATGGGTTCTATTCATGTAATAATGCCTCTGTACACTTCATATCCTTGCAGAGATGAGCTGGATAAATAACAATGGTTTTATATATCTGATTATCGCTATGAACAGATGAGGTCCAAATAATGAATGCATCACAAAGCGTGTTTGGTTTTGATAAGTTTCATCCGGATGTTTTCTTTAGCAACCATCATTCAAATTCTGGACCGTTGGATTTGCTTTCAGATCGATGCACACACCCCTTGAATTCGAGGTGGGTTGATCCTACGGATGTGTGTTTTCATCGTACGGTCCAAAGTTTAGATGATTTTTAGGACAAAAACATCCGGATGATGCCTATACACTCTCTGGATGGATAACCAAGCTTGCATCAAGATTTCCAAGAGGAATTGTTTCGCAACACAATACTGCGAATGTGCTCATTAGATTCTTATGACAGGTGACTGATAACTATCCGATGACAAACAAATTGAAGAATATAGTACACACCTTTCAGTTCTATTCAGGCCATTCAAGGTCAATGAACAAATCAACAATCCGCAGGCACCCCGATACGCATCCGCAAGCAGATTTGTCGAAGTAAACGCCTTCACAAATCAAAGTTTTCGCCAGTTAGCTACATGGTGGACTGACGAACTGAAGGATTGGGACACCTGGATGTTTAACTATTGTTAAGGTCTGCACAACGAGTAAGAACGATCGAGCAGCAATTTACCAAGTAATATCATACTTTCTCCACGTTTGTTTACTGTAGAAGCCATCCCACGGAGAGAGAAAACAATGCAGAAACAGAGGGTTGACTTGTGGCCAGTTCATAACACTACGTTGTTTGCGAGTCGTCGCAACATATACAACTTGCAGATGATGCAGAGCTTCGGCCTCATGCGCTGCGCGTTCATCTCGCCCACGAACTCGGCCACGCAATTTGCATTCTTTTACGCCATTGGCCATCGATTGCATGAGAGAGACATGGACCATACCAAATGGAGGCCGTTGACCTTCTCATGATGCTGCATATGCACATATGTAGTATATGCTGCTGCTCTCTCCCAAACATTTGACCCCTACCACGTTCTTTCTCTGCAATGAGGGAAGGCAAGGGTGATCCGGCGATCGCCGTCATACTCGCCGTGCTCTGCGTGGCACCGGCAGTGGTACTCCTTGTCGCCGGAGCCAAGGGAGAGGAGCTCGTGACGCAGCTGTCGAACGGCTTCACCGCGACGCATTCCACGGACGCGTCGGTGCCGTTCGAGCCGGTGCTGCACGCGCCCAACGGCATCTTCGCCTTCGGCTTCCTCCGGGTGGACACGGCGTCCCTGGACCTCGCCGTGGTCCACCTCCCCTCCTCCTTGCCGCTCTGGCGCGCCACGCCGGCCCGCGTCGGGGACTGGTCGCGGCCGGCCACCCTCGCCTTCGACGGCCGCCTGGTCCTCACCGATTCCAACGCCGGCGTGCTGTGGCAGGCCCTCAACGTCGTTGGTGGCACCGTCGCGCTGCTCAACTCTTCCAACCTCGTCATCAGGCGCTTCGATGAGCACGGTCCGGCGTGGCAGAGCTTCGACAACCCGTCTGACACGCTCGTCCTGAACCAGAACTTCACCATGTCGTCGCCGCCGCTCATCTCCAAGAACCACCGCTTCGCGCTGAGCCTCGCTAAGACGTACATGTCGCTGCGGATGGAGTTCTACGGAGGCCGCACGACGCCCACGTACTGGAAGCACACGGCTCTCGAGGCCCAGCCGGAGAACGCCACGCAGCCACCAATCTACGGCCGTTTGGATGGCCGCGGATTCTTCGGGCTGTACCTCGAGGGTGAAGGCAAGAAGGTCGACGTGCTCTCGTTTGACACGTTCCTCCAGAACCTCACCGGCGCCTTCCGGCGCATGACGCTGGACGACGACGGCAACCTCCGCGCGTACTACTGGAACAACGACTCGAAAGCTTGGACCTCCGACTACAAGGCCATCTCGGGGCCGTGCGAGCTGCCAACCTCGTGCGGCGCGTACGGCCTGTGCGTCCCCGGGGAGGCCCAGTGCCAGTGCCTCATCAACGGCACCGGCACCTCACCGCCGTGCCACGCCGAGGAGACCACCGATCTATGCGGCGGCGACGGCCAGCTGTTCGACATGGTGCAGCGGAAGCGGGTGTCCGTGGCGTACAAGGAGCAGCTGCCGTTCGAGACGTACAAGACGGCGGAGGAGTGCGACCTGGCGTGTGCGGCCAACTGCAGCTGCTGGGGCGCGGCGTACAACGGCGCAAGCGGCTACTGCTACCTCATCGACTTCCCCGTGGAGACGGTCGTGTACGAGGCCGACGACCGGAAGGTGGGCTTCTTCAAGGTCAGGAAGGTGCAGAGCCCCGCACGGCCGGCCATGTCCGCGGGCGCGACCGCCGTGACGGTGGTGCTGTCGCTGATCCTGGTGAGCATGTCCGTGTCTGGAGCGTACATAGGGTACCATCTGTGGGAGAGGAGGAGGCGGCGACGGCGGGCCGGCGATCCGTGGATGGAGCAGGAGCTGACGCCGGGCCCGTACAAGGACCTCATGTCCATGGGCGGCTCCAACAACTCGTTCAAGACGTGATCGATGGGACGGTTGGTTGAAGTGATGACTTATCTGCCCCTACTTACTTTTTTTTTTAAATCTAGCTTTCTTCTAAGAAGATTTTTTTCTTTTTGTAAATCTAGTCTTTTTCACTGCGCCCACCTACCGTGGCAACGCCCGCCATCGCCAATGCCGCGCGGCAGGTCGGCCGGCTCCCACGGTAGGAGAGCGCGGAAGAACACTAAAAAAAGATAGATTTACAAATCATTTCGAAAAAAGATTAGATTTGTAAAAAAAAAAGGCAAAAATGTAGACAAGTCATCACACCCGGTTAGTACTGTCATTGAATTGCAGATTGGAGAAGAGAATTGCTGCAGGTAGGAGGTGTGGTCAGGGTTGCTTCGCGCGTTTATCAATTTCCTCTGCCCTTGTTCTGCTCCCTGATCGTCGGTTTTCACCGGACACTCAGACATTCAGATAGGCTTTATAATTACTGTATAGAGTTTTCTTTCCCTTCTTTTCACCTCTTCTGTCGGTCGGCATGTACGCTCAGTCAACAGTATACTTCTCCGTGAAGAACACAGTACGAACATGAACACATGAATTGCAAATCTTTTCGAAAACCGTGGCTGGTCCTAGATCATTAATAAATGGAAACGCCCTCTGTGTTTTATCTAAAAGAAATTGCAAATCTTTACTTCACAGCAATGAGTCCTGAATATTGAGTTGCATGCACCAGCTAGTTCACCTAAAAGCTTAAGCTGATGAGGAAAGACGGGGCAATTCACTTATACTTCAACACTCCCCTCACGTGTAGGCTCCCTCAGGCCTAAGACGTGGAATAGAAGTGGGCTGTAATTATTATTTTTTAATTACACCAATCGGGTCTTGAACTCAAAGACCTCTTGGCTCTGATACCATATTGAGTTGCATGCACCAGCCAGTTCACCCAAAAGCTTAAGCTGATGAGGAAAGACGGAGCAATTTACTTGTACTTCAACACTGAACACACATATTATCTATTTTCCACTATTATCATCATCACAGCAACCCACGGCCACAATCCTTCATCCTAACTCCAAAGTCCTAACAGTTATGTGTCGGTGTTTCGAGCACCGGCCAATGAATTTGTATAGGTAAGAGGGGGGTGCACGCTCCCTCTCCTCGACGGCTTACTCGGGTGAGCACAAGATGTATACTGGTTCGGGCTGAACGTCCCTACTCCAGTTCGTGTGGGTTTGATTGTATTGATTCCTTGGTTGTCCGTTGTTTTTACATGCTCGCTCCCCCCCCCCTTTATATAGGCGAGGAGGGAGGTTACACTGTTGCTTGAAAAAGAGAAAAAGACTGTGCTCTTAGTCGCCCGCAAGTGGCGGGCTGATGGGACTGGCCGCCGGCTCCCCTTGCCCTGCCGCTGGTCGGCGTAGTTGCTGCGTCGCTCGTAGTAAATGCGAGAGTTGGGGACTTGTGCCGCTGCGTCATCATTACGGCCAGCATTTAATGCGATCGATACGCAATAAAGGCTGTCGCTTCTTCAGGGATTTTGCTGACTTGGTCATTCCTCGCCAGCCGTGGCTTTGGGCCCCGACCGGCCTGGTTCGGCCCATGCGCTTTTTTGGGCCGCTGGGGGTACCCATGGCCTGGGTACCCGTCACTATGTATTTTCAAATGCACATAGATCAACTGCATCTCCAATTGTGTATTTGATCTTCTTGCCTCCTACGTCTCTGTGTTCGGGGAAGCCTTCTCCGTCTTCTTACCACAGGCGCAAATGTCGGCTAAAATGTCAGTTGCAATGTTACCTCCAAATGTAAAATATCCTCCAACGCATACTAGTGGTTTTACAATATGTTAGGGTTAGAGACACAAATACAGGACACGGATTTATTTTAACGTAAAAAACCTCGTGGAGGAGAAAAAAAATCACAGAAGATAATCCATTATTTTTGTTCAATTTATATGTACATAGAGGTAGCTAAATATAGCCAGATGAGTCCAAGTTTGTTGAAGATTTAGGCTTCTATTTGGATATTGAGTGTCGGCGTACTAGCCAACAGGCACCTCCGAGACGGGTGCTTATGAGGTTCTGACGGGGGGCTTTCGGAGCAATCGCCTGGGAATGGAAGACGGAGGCGACCGAAGTACCGGGAGGCTCAGGCTAACAGGGGGACGCAAGGGGTTTTACCCAGGTTCAGGCCCTCCGGAGAGTAATAGCCCTAGTCCTGCCTTTCTTGGTATTGCTTGTGTTCTTGCCGGAGAGGATGAAAACCTTACCGCCTCCCGAACCCCTTCTCCCATGCACCCCGGCTTCCTTTTATACTTGGGCTGCTGGGGGCGCATGGGAGGCTTACACTGCAAACCATACTCATTACACTGCCACGGGCGTATTTAATGCGCCCGTCACTGTTCTTATGTCGCATTAATATCTACTGCAGCCGTCACAATCCTGCCTCGGGCCCCATGTCCACCAACGCCGCCTGCCTGGTCATGGGGTGACGTCTCCCGTAGTTATGATGCGCCTGGGGAAGGCGCGCCGCCATGCTGCAGCCTCTGTGCTTCCACATTTAATGCGCACGATTCGCATTTAATGTCCTTGATCTCGGCAGGACTATCCCGGGGATGGTGCGCCATGGTCAGGATCAGGCCACGTGTCCACTGGCGACCACCTTATCGACGCCCGGCCTGGCTCAGACGCCACGTGTCCGGCTGGCGACCACTCTGCTGGCGCCAGCTGCTCGCTCAGATGCCACGTGTCGCCGGGCGACCACCTTCTTTGGGCGCCAGCCTGGCTCAGACGCCACGTGTCACGCGGGCGACCTTCTTTGCTGGTGCCCGGCTGCCTGGCTCAGACGCCACGTGCCGGGCGACCACCTTAATGGTCGCCAATGCCTGGCTCAGACGCCACGTGTCACTGGCGACCACCATGGGGTTTCTTTCTTGCCGTGGCGGTGGGCCCAAGCATGCCCTGGCCGCCACTTGATCGTTTTTTAGTGCGGGGGAGCGGGTACCTTGGTGTAGAATACGCCGACAGTAGCCCCCGGGCCCACCCAGGAGCGCTTTTTGGTCTTCTGCTCTTCTTCTTCTTTAATTGGCGTCTTGAGAATCAAGCCCGGCTCGGGTGGGACCCTTTAACGATCCGCGTCCGCAAAGAAGATCTTCCGGCTTCTCCGATTCCCGAGCGGTTTGGCGCGGTTACTTCCTCCTTGTAACCGCAAAGACGCGTTCCTTGGGATCGCCCCTTTATGAGGCCCTTAAACTTCCTCTTTTCGAATCGCGCGCCCTTTCGGTTTTCCCGCCGGTTCGTCTTCCGCGGCCTTATAAGAGGCCGATCGAAGGGGGAGTAGTTCTTCCTCCTTCCATCTCCCCACACTCCGTCTCTTTCCGACGTCTTAGGTTCCCTTGCTTCGCCCCCTTTACTGCCGCGCTCCGATACCCCTCTCCTCCCAATGGCTCCGGTACTTCCCTCTTCGATCATTGAGGAGGAGAGGGCCGTCAGATTCTCCCAGAACATTACCGGGGGCGCCCTTCGCCTCCGCGCCGGGACTGTTGAGCCTCGCTGTCGGCCTGGGGAAGTGGTTTTCTTCGGATGGCAGCTCCTTGCCGGCCTGCTACCGCCGGTTTCCGACTTTTATCTCTCTGTTCTCAACTTCTACGCCATTCACCACATCCACCTTCCTCCCAACTCTGTTATCCTCCTTTCTGCCTTTGCTCACTTCTGCGAGATGTTCGTGGGAGTGCTGCCCAACCTTCTCCTTTTTCGTTTCTTCTACACCCTTCGCGCTGCGGCTACTCGCAGTGTCGCCGAGCTGTCACCCGCTTCGCGTGACAAGATCGTTGCGCGCTACCTTCCATTGACTGCCGGTCCAATCGGAGGGATTGGCGCCACAGAGTGGTCAGACGCCGAGGACGACAGCATTGAAGTGCTGGAGCTTCCGCCCGGCCCGGCGGTCAGCAACCCCAACTGGGGGGCTCCGGTGAGCGATGCGCCTGAGCTCCAGGCGATGCTGGCCCGCGTCGACCGATTCTGGGCGGCGGCCTGACGGGGCCATGGTAATCCGGATTTTATTACCCTGAGGTCGTGCTCTCGCGCCGCTGGCCCGCCACCGGGCAAGACATGGGCTGGCGATGGGACCCGGAGTATTCCCGGAGGTAACCTGCTCCACTCTGCATCACTCCTTGTTACTTCTATATATATTTTTTTTTTGGCAAAACCTGATTCTAACAATACTGCCTCCCTTCTGCGATTCCTTTTCCTTTTGGTGCTGATAGCTTGAATTTGGATGACGACGTGATCGACAGGTGGATGTTGCAGCTGGGCCTATCCGGCCCCGTCTCGCCGTTTCCGGCGGGCGCGGTCCCACTTTGCCGGCTGTCCCCCGGGGAGCGCGCGGCGATAATCCGCGCCCTGCCCTCGATGGACGCCATGGGCACGCCCGTCGTGATACGTCAGGCGACCTTAACAATCCGGGATCCTCCTCCCGCTGGCGGTCAGGGGAGGGGCGACCGAGTGAGGCGCAGGCGCCCGGACGATGACGACGACTCCACCCATCCTTCCCAGAGGCCCCGCTTCCTGGGCTTGGCCGGGGCGGGGACTTCCACGTCGGCCGCGGGGGCTTCTTCGGTTGCAGCAACGGGTTCCTCCATGGTGGCGGGGGGCTCGTCGACCGGTGGGGGCTCGTCCACCCTTGCCCCTGCCGGGGGCACGACGATGGACTCTCCGCTGCCGGTCCCTCTTGTACCGCCACCGCCACCAGCTGCGGTGGATCTTCCTCCGCCTCCGTCTTCGCCGCCAGCCGTGGCTGGTTTGCCTCCGCCTCCGCCGCCGCCACCGGCTGTGGCGGATCCGCCGCTCGCCGCCGCCGCCAAAGCTAGCCGGGAGCCTCCTCCGCCACCGGCTGGCGGCTGGCTGGGGGCTGGTCCTTGTTCCGAGCGTGCCCCGCTTCCCAAGGCCGGCGCCTAGGTACTCACCTGGAGACGCAAATACAATATAAAGTTCAAGTTTGTTAAGACTAATTCTTACCGTTGTTTCCCCCGTTGTCCAGGGTTCCAACTCCGGATATCCCCGCTGCCCGTGCCGGGGACGGCCAAGATGCCGCGGCTGTCAGGGCTGTGCCAGTTGGGGTCGTCGAGACCCAGGACGGCCAGGGGCCGGTGGGCGGGTCATAGGGAGCCGCTGCTGCTGCCGTCATTCAGGACCAAGGCCCGTTCGGCCCCGTCCCTACCCCAGAACTCCCCGCCGCCTCCGTTCCCTCGGCAGACGCTGATGCTCTGCTGGCGGCCCTCGGCGAGCTCTACTCCAGCACGAGCAATCGTCTGGTGACGAGCAGGGAACGGTTGACGGAGGCGGGAGTCGAAATCAACCACCTCCGCAAGGAGGTGGTTGACCTAAGCGATCGGGGGGCGGGGCTGGAGCTGCAGCTGCGGAGGGAGCGGGAGCGGCAGGAGCAAAGCTCCCGCCGCGCCGATAGCGGAGAGAGCTGATCGGGCTCAGTCGGAGGTGGAGACGCTGTGGATGCTGCGCCACGCCTTCAACCGAACGGTGGCCAGCCTTGCTCCATCGGGCCGGAGCCGGTCCATGGGAGGAGAGGCCGCGGCATTCGATTACGCCTCTGCCAGATCGCGGACTTCCTCACGCGCCTGCCCGCCGCCCTTTCCGCTCGGTCCGCCAGAGGGGCGCGCGATTCACAGCGGCCGCCACGTGCGTGCTGGCTTGTTGTGCCAGTCGTGACGCCAACTTTGATCCTGCGACTACTGTCCAAGGGTTTGAGGGCGACTGGGCGCAGGCGGAGGAGCGAGTTCGCGATGCCTCCGAGCGGGTTGCCGCCCAGCTAGCGATGGAGAACCCCCAGATGGAGGCGGTGGCGGAGGACGTGGCGATGGTGCTGGACGTGGCCCCCCTGCTGAAGACGTGGCGGCGGCCGAGGAGGCGGCAGATGACGCGGAGGACCCTCCAGCACCCCCTCAGTAGCTTTTCTTCTTTTCTTTTTCGGTCGTGCCTGTAAAAGACTTTAAACGCAAGATGCTTTAAATGAAGCGGGAGCACCGGCCTCCCGCTACGTCGCTTAGAGACTGCTTTTTATTATAACTTTCTGGCTTCACGCGAGCGAGCACGTGATCGCTTAGAAACTCAGGGTTTTGCACCAAGGGATCTTTTTCCTTGGATCCCTTGCCTTAGCAAAATTTTCTTCCCAAACGGCTCCTAGGGAGCAGACGCTTAGTGAGTCGTGGCAAGATCTGGGTTTTTGACAATGGTGCTCGAGTCGCCGACCCCCACGGGGGCACCCGGAGTGCCATGACCGTACTGGGGGTCGTGCCGAGCTAGCCATTCAACTGCCCATTCCTGCACGACGCTCTCACTTAGCGGCTCCACCTTTGCCACCGGGCTTTTGCAAGGCAAGAAGGTTCCATGAGCAAGCGCCCTGGCGCTGCTCAACAGCGAGAAAGAGATCGAAAAGGAAAAGGGGCAACAAGAACAACAACTTCGGACAATCGGAAAACGAATATTAATTTCAAACAGAAGGCCTCCCCCAACCAGCAGTGGAGAGGAAGACACCCTCCGGCCGGTTGGGGGACGGAGCCAGGGACTTACAACCGGTCAAGGGTAGAACTTGCGCAGGTTTCTATATTGCAGGAGTTCGCGGCTCCTCGCCGTCCTCGATGGCCACTGACCGCCCGGGGCGAGAGATCGAGACCACCTTGAAGGGTCCCTCCCACTGGGAGACAGATTTATGCGACCCAAGCATGCGACTGGATTTTTCAGAAGACCAGGTCGCCCAACGCCCGATGTTCTCTTATTGACCCGGGAGGCGTGGTACCGCCTGAGACTTTGCTGGTATCTTGCGGCTCGCAAAGCCGCTCGATCACGCGCTTCTTCCAGGAGGTTGACGTCGTCCCGGCGCAGACCCTCCTGCTCCTCTTCCGTGAATGCCGCAACGCGGGGTGATCCCAGTTCCAATTCCGAAGGGAGAACAGCTTCGCCAGTAGATCAGAAGAAAGGAGTTTCCGTGAGTCTTGGCTAGGAGTGGTCCGAAGTGACCACAACACAGCCGGGAGCTCTTCGGTCCATCGGGCGCCACGC
Source organism: Rhipidocladum racemiflorum (assembly GCA_036346355.1). Lineage (NCBI taxonomy): Eukaryota > Viridiplantae > Streptophyta > Magnoliopsida > Poales > Poaceae > Rhipidocladum > Rhipidocladum racemiflorum. The sequence goes on along the minus strand of CM070590.1, from coordinate 4,039,128 downwards.
TTGTGGAGTCGGTCGAACGCCCGGGTCTTGAGGCCCTTCAGCACCAGCGCGTTGGCCCGCTCGACCTGGCCGTTGCTCTTGGGGTGGGCGACCGAGGCAAAGCAGACCTTGGTGCCCATCTCTTCACAGAAATCTAAGAAGGCCGCGCTGGTGAACTGTGCGCCGTTGTCGGTGATGATGCGGTTGGCGACCCCGAAGCGAGCGAATATCCCTTGCATGAACTTGACCGCAGCTGCGGCAGTGATGGACCTCACTGCCTCTGCTTCCACCCATTTGGTGAACTTGTCGATGGCGACGAACAGGTGGGTGTAACCCCCTGTGGCCCGCGGGAACGGGCCCAGGATATCCAGCCCCCAGACCGCGAAGGGCCAAGAGAGCAGGATAGTTTGCAGAGCTTGGGCCGGTTGGTGGATCTGCTTGGCGTGGAATCGCACGCTTGCATCTCCTCACCACCGCAAGCATCCTGGAGGCGGTTGGCCAATAGAACCCTTGACGGAAAGCTTTTCCCGCCATCGTTCGCCGGACACATGGCTCCCGTGACACGCCTCCATGGATATCGAGAGCAACCGCTCCCCTCTTCCCGAGTGATGCACTTCAGAAGAATTCCGTTCTTACCCCGGCGGTACAGGTCCCCGCCCACCAGGGTATAGCACTTGGCCTTTCGTGCTACCTTCTCTGCTGACGCATCATCATCGGGGCACACTTGATCCCGCAGGTAGGCCAAGATCGGATCCATCCATGTGCCTTCCCGGTCAAGTACAGCGACTACAAAGTGGTCGTCCGGGTACTCCGCCTGGCCGGGCGTTTCCGCCGGATCCGCTTCTCCTCCAGAGGCGAGGGCTGAAGTGGCGTCACCATCGTCCCCACTGGAAACGGGGGCTGCGATGGACGGTCGCGGAAGCCTTTCTTCAAAGACCCCGACCGGTACAGGAGATCTGGTTGAGGCGAGCTGGGCGAGCTCGTCTGCCAGGTGGTTGTCGCGTCGTGGGATGTGGGTATATCCCAACCCTTCGAAGTGCCGCTCCAATTTCCTGACCTCCGCCAGGTACGCCGCCATGACGGGGTCAGGGCAGGAAAAATCCTTCCTTGCTTGATTGATGACCAACAGGGAGTCGCCCTTAACCTGTAGGCGTCGGACACCGATGGCTGCGGCGGCCCGAAGCCCAGCCAACAAGCCCTCGTACTCGGCGACGTTGTTAGTGGCCTTAAAGTCGAGGATGACCACGTATTTGAGGGGGTCCCCGGTCAGAGAAACCAGGAGGACCCCTGCTCCCGCGCCTTCCAGCCTGAAGGACCCGTCAAAGAAGAGTGTCCAAGGGGAGGGCACGGGGTCCTCTTTAACTTCGGACTCGGCGGGAGTCCACTCGACGACGAAGTCCACTAATCTTTGACTTTTTATAGCAGTGCGAGGGGCGAACTTGATGCCGAACTCCCGACTCGGCCAGACCACTTTGCGATGCGGCCCTCCGCTTCCCGGTTGTGGAGGATCTCGCGCAGGGGGTAGGAGGAGATCACTGTGATCTCTCTCCCCTGAAAGTAGTGGCGCAGCTTCCTCGACGCTATCAGCACGGCGTACACCATCTTCTGAGCTTGAGGGTACCTCGTTTCTGCGTCATGGAGCACCTTGCTGATATAGTAGACCGGCCGTTGAATCCCTTCCCGCTCCGCCACCAGCGCTGCACTCACCACGGAGGGGCTAGCCGCTACGTATAACAGCAACGGCTCGCCCGGCTCAGGGGCGACTAATACTGGGGGGGAGGAGAGGTACTCCTTCAGATCTTCGAATGCCCGCTGCGCTTCTGGGGTCCATTCAAATGAGTTGGTCTTCTTCAACAGCTTGAACAGCGGCAGGCTTTTCTCCCCCAGCCGGGCTATGAATCGGCCAAGGGAGGCTAGCCGGCCGGTCAAGCACTGCAGTTGCTTGAGCCGGGTGGGCGGCTGCATCCGCTCAATCGCTTCTATCTTTTCCGGATTGACCTCGATCCCACGACTGGAGACCAGGAACCCGAGTAGCTTCCCGGACGAAACACCAAACATACACTTTTCGGGATTCAGCTTTATACAATATTCTCTGAGGCGGGAGAAGGTTTCTTCTAGGTCCTGAACGAGCTCATCGGCCTTTTTTGTTTTTACCACTAAATCATCAACATACACTTCCAGATTCTTCCCTATTTGGGGCCGAAACACTATGTGCATGGCCCGCTGATAGGTGGCGCCAGCGTTCTTCAGCCCGAAAGGCATCTTGACATAGCAGTATACACCGAGAGGAGTCACAAAAGCAGTTTTCTCTTCATCTTCTTGCGCCATGCTGATCTGGTGGTAGCCGGAGTAGGCATCGAGGAAGCACAAAGCTTCGCACCCCGCCGTGGAGTCGACGATGATGTCTATCCGCGGAAGGGGGTATGGGTCCTTGGGGCAGGCTTTGTTGAGATCGGTGAAGTCGATGCACATTCGCCACTTCCCGTTGGACTTCCTCACGAGGACGGGGTTGGCCAGCCACTCCGGATAGGCGGCCTCCCGCACAATCTTGGCAGACAAAAGCTTTTCCACCTCGTCCCGAATGGCATCCTGTCGCTCTGGCGCCTGCCGTCGGATCTTTTGCCGAACCGGGTGCGCTCCAGGGAGCGTTGCCAATCGGTGCTCGATCACCTCCCTGGGGACCCCGGTCATTTCTGATGGTTCCCAAGCGAACACATCCAGGTTAGACCGGAGGAAGGTGACGAGCGCGTCTTCCTATTTGGCGCTGAGGTCAGTGCCGATCTTGACGACCTTGCCCGAGCCATCCTCGCCCACGGGGACCGCCTTTGCCTCGCCCGAGGGTCTGGGCGGAGCGCGGGTCTTGGCCGAGGGGGAGACCGGGTTGTCGTCCTTGTCGCGTGCTGAGCAGGTGGTGCCGGCCAGATCCTGCGGTACCGCTGGTCGAGGCGCAGGCTTCCAGTCTATCCACCTTCATCGTAATTGGACCCCAGGCCCTGGATTTTCACCAAAGATGTAGGCGTAATGGGCCACCGCCATGAACTTGACCAGGGCGGCGGCCGAGCAAGGCATTGTAGGGGAGGTCGAAATCGGCGACCTCAAAATCCACGACTCTGTCAGGAAGTTCTCCGAACCTCCGAACGTAACGGCAACCGGACTTGTCCCAGGGCAGAGACCCACCGAGGGCAACTCCAGAAACAGCGGGCGGACGCGGTTCTCAGACGGGATTTGGAGCGCCGGTACGCTCAACGGATAGCGAGTTGATGGCACCGCCTCCATCAACCAGGACCCGCCAGACTTTGCGTTGCGAACCGTGGGAGACACCACGATCGGGAGGTGGCCAGGGCCGGCGGTATTTCTCCGGTGGTCGGCCCGATCGAAAGTGATCGGCCGCCCGACCACTTGATGGCCGCCCGCCGGAGGATGACGTTGTGGCACACACCGCCTCGATCCCGCTTTGTATCGCGAGTTCGATGAGTAGGTGGCGGAGCCACCATGTATAACGCCACCGTCGCGCTCACTTTCTTTGGAAGGCTAAGCGGAGCCGCATCTTCGTCGCCTTCGTCTTCGCGATCTTTCTCACGGCGTTTCTTGAGTCGCTTTGTCGACCAGCTTGGACACAACTTGGCGCCCTCCAAGTCGTGGTCCGCTGTTCGATGGATGGGGCAATAGGGCTTGCCGCCATCGTTGCGGCGGGCGGCGACGGTCCTCGCGATGCCGCGCTGCCCGGCGCTTCGTCCGCTGGTCCTGATCATCATGACGCCGGGATTTGGGCTCCGGCTCAGCGACCAAGACCTCCCTAGCGGTTGCCTCCCTCCGCTTTTTCTTTTTCTTCTTGCGGTCGGAGGACTTCGAGGCGCCAGCATCGCCGGAGTCAGCAGGTTTTGTCGCGCACTTCCGAGCTTCGGCCGCCCTGGCGCACTTGTGCGCCAGGGAGAACAACTCAGACGTGGTTGAGATGACGCGCGTGGCCATCTTTTCCCGCATCTTCTGGTCTCGGACCCCCCTCCGGAAAGCGATAATCACTGACTGCTCAGAGATCCGGGGGATCGTGTTGCGGCAGTGGCTGAACCGCCGGATGAACTCTCTCAGGGACTCCCCCTCTGCCTGCTCCAGAGCGTGGAGGTCGTCCTCCACACCCGGTTGAGCGTAAGAGCCCTGAAAGTTGGCGACAAAAATGTCGCATAGTTCCTCCCAGGAGTGTACAGAGCCTCGCGGGAGGTTAAGTAGCCAAGACCGGGCAGAGCCCGTCAGCGACGTCGGGAGGTAGTTGGCCATGACCTTCTCGGACCCTCCCGCCGCACGCACCACCGTGGTATAGATTTGCAGGAACTCCTCCGGGTTGGTGGTACCGTCATACTTCTCGATGGAGGCGGGGCGGAATCTCTCCGGCCATGTGGCTTGCCGAAGGCGGAGAGAGAACGCCTGGCATCCAACGTTGTAGGGGGAGCAGCGTCGTTCGCCAGCCCCTCGATCCTGAGGAGAGGATGAGGAGTGCGACCCTGCGCTTCCACCAGAGTCCGAGGGAGGAGCCCCCTGCCTTGCGCCCTCGCGACATTCGCGAAGGACACGACGCAGGTCACCGTCTCGCTGACGCCGCCTCTCATCAAGGCGCGATCGAAGGTCTTCGCGGTTCCCCCTTGGCTCGGGGGGACCGCGGGAAGAAGCGGAGTCACGTGCCCGTCCCCCCGTTACAGAGGGGGTTGCAACCAGGACTCCTTCCCTTGTCCCGACCCTTGACACCGGAGGGCCGCCGCGGTGGCGGCGGGACCCTGGCACGTCAGGCGCGCGCGTTCTCGGCCGCCACCGGCCGAAGCCCCTACCGGGTCGCCGCTTCAACTTGTTGTTGTGCAACGCGTCCACCAGGTGGACAATATCCGCGACCACGCGAGTGGCTGGTGTTTCCCAGCTCTTGGGGATGATCGAAAGGAGCCGGGCCGCATGAAGGCTTCGCGCGGGAGTGTCATCCCCCAGCGCCAAGCGCCGCTGGACAGGGTGACCCCCGGGCGTGGGAGTCACGTGCGCTTCTCCTGCGGCGGATGGACCCGGGATGGCCGGTTCCCTCCCCGAATGCCTGGAGCGGCTATGAGCGCCACTTTCTTCGGGCAGATTGCCACGCTTGGAGTGCGAATCCGCCATGAAGACAAACGCTGCTCGCCTTAGCCTCTACTTTGAAATGGAAGAAAGGGGCGATCTAACCACCAATAGCCCCTACTGGGCGCGCCCTTTGTGGCAGATTAGCCAACAGGCACCTCCGAGACGGGTGCTTATGAGGTTCTGACGGGGGGCTTTCGGAGCAATCGCCTGGGAATGGAAGACGGAGGCGACCGAAGTACCGGGAGGCTCAGGCTAACAGGGGGACGCAAGGGGTTTTACCTAGGTTCAGGCCCTCCGGAGAGTAATAGCCCTAGCCCTGCCTTTCTTGGTATTGCTTGTGTTCTTGCCGGAGAGGATGAAAACCTTACCGCCTCCCGAACCCCTTCTCCCATGCACCCCGGCTTCCTTTTATACTTGGGCTGCTGGGGGCGCATGGGAGGCTTACACTGCAAGCCATACTCATTACACTGCCACGGGCGTATTTAATGCGCCCGTCACTGTTCTTATGTCGCATTAATATCTACTGCAGCCGTCACAATCCTGCCTCGGGCCCCATGTCCACCAACGCCGCCCGTTCCGTCATGGGGTGACGTCTCCCGTAGTTATGATGCGCCTGGGGAAGGCGCGCCGCCATGCTGCAGCCTCTGTGCTTCCACATTTAATGCGCACGATTCGCATTTAATGTCCTTGATCTCGGCAGGACTATCCCGGGGATGGTGCGCCCGGTGGCAGGATCAGAGGCCACGTGTCCACTGGGCGACCACCTTCCTGGACGCCTGGCCTGGCTCAGACGCCACGTGGTCCGCGGCGACCACCTTCTTTGGCGCCAGCTGCCTGGCTCAGACGCCACGTGTCCGCCGGCGACCACCTTCTTTGGCGCCCGGCCTGGCTCAGACGCCACGTGTCCGGGCGACCACCTTAATGGTCGCCAATGGCTCGCTCAGACGCCATGTGTCCGCTGGGCGACCACCATGGGGCTCTTTCTCTTGCCGTGGCGGTGGGCCCAAGCATGCCCTGACCGCCACTTGACCGTTTTTTAGTGCGGGGGAGCGGGTACCTTGGTGTAAAATACGCCGACATTGAGCACCGTGTTTATCTCTAACAACCCTACCTGGACTCGAAATCCATACTTCTGAAAAATCCTAAAAGGTAATTAAACACCATAAATACCAACGAAGTCCAAACAATGCTTGAACTTGATATTTGAAGTTATCTTCATGAGCATATCAGCATGATTGTCATCAAATATGTATCTTTCTCACAACAACTTGCCCTTCAACAATAATATCACGAATAAAGTGGTACTTGATATCAATGTGTTTGGTCTTAACTTGTGTCGGTGTTTCGAGCACCGGCCAATGAATTTGTATAGGTAAGAGGGGGGGTGCACGCTCCCTCTCCTCGACGGCTTACTCGGGTGAGCACAAGATGTATACTGGTTCGGGCTGAACGTCCCTACTCCAGTTCGTGTGGGTTTGATTGTATTGATTTCCCGGTTGTGCGTCGTCTTACATGCTCGCTCCCTCCCCCTTTATATAGGCGAGGAGGGAGGTTACACTGTTGCTTGAAAAAGAGAAAAAGACTGTGCTCTTAGTCGCCCGCAAGTGGCGGGCTGATGGGACTGGCCGCCGGCTCCCCTTGCCCTGCTGCTGGTCGGCGTAGTTGCTCGTAGTAAATGCGAGAGTTGGGGACTTGTGCCGCTGCGTCATCATTACGGCCAGTATTTAATGCACTCGATACGCAATAAATGCTGTCGCTTCTTCAGGGATTTCGCCGATTCGGTTCTTCCTCGCCAGCCGTGGCTTCGGGCCCCGACCGGCCTGGTTCGGCCCATGCGCTTTTTCGGGCCGCTGGGGGTACCCATGGCCTGGTACCGTCAAGAGCCCCGAGCCCCGTGCAGGTCGGAGAGGTGCCCGGGGTCTTGTTTCCGTCTTAGTGATGCCGTGACTCGCTTGGCCTGATCGAGTCTCCGGCCGGTCTTGTGGCGCCTTGGGTGGTGTAGCCCCAGCCCCGAGTGGTTGGAGAGCAGGTCGGGGGTTTTCGCCGGGTTTGGTCGGGAAGAGTCTTCGACCGGTCTTGCGCACCCTTGGTGTAGCCCCAGAGCCCCGAAATGGTCGGAGAGCGGTCGGGGTTTCGCTTGCTTGGTCGTTGCTTTGCGGTATCGGGAGGTCCGATCGCAGTATATATATCTGTGCTCGGTCGTGCCGCCAGCGCTTTTGGTGACGCATACTGGCGAACACATGGCGCCGGTCGTGCCGCCAGCGGTATGATGGGCCGATCGCTGGCGAGCACGTGGCGTGTGGTCGCCTGGCGGGCATGTGGCGCCGGTCGTGCCTTCGGTAGTGATGGGCTGACCATACTGGCGAGCACGTGGCGCCGGGTTAAGCGCAGCGGCTGGTCGCCTGGGAACACGTGGCGCCCGGTCGAGCCGCCGGGCGCCGATGGGCTGTCATACTGGTGAGCACGTGGCGCCGGGTTAGGCGTCTGTGGCTGGTCGTCGGGCGCCATGGTCGTGCCGGGCGCTCGGTGGTCATCTGGCGAACACTGGCGCCGGTCGTGCCAGCGTCTGATGGTGTCATACTGGCGAGCACGTGGCGCCGGTCGAGCCGCCGGCGCGCGCTGGCTGGTCGCCACTGGCGGACACGTGGCGCCCGGTCGTGCCTTGAGCGCTTGATGGGCTGATCGCCCTGGCGAACACGTGGTGCACTGGTCCCGTCCTTTTTACGCCCGTCCGTGGTGGGGACCAGGAGGGGTGAAACGCGCGCTTGCCTTCGTTGGCTCGGCGCGCCGCTCGTGGGGCTACAAGCGAGTGATCCGGGTGGAACTCGGAGGCCCCTCGCGAGGGTCCCTAGCGACAATCCCGGCGGGCGTCCGACCCCGGGGGGCGATCCATAAAGAATCTTTCCTTACTCGATCTCCGTATCGGACCTTGGATCGTTCGTTGATCCAAAGCGCGGTGGCTGCCACCGTCGGCAGGTTCAGCGGGAGAGCGTGAGGTGTGATCCCGGACGTGAGTTAAGGAGATTGGGTCGTCAGCCGACCCAACTAGGGGACCGCTGGGGGCTCGCCTTGTCCTCACCTCTAGACCAATATTTTTGCTGGGGTGGATATCGACGCCGTCTCTTGCCTTAGGGACCTCAGGGGTCGGGCATTGGTCGGTGTGTGTATCACAAAAGTTAGAGAGTTGGGAAATCGAGAGAACGCTCAACCGTGGAGGCTGTTCTCGACCGATCGTGGGTCGACCGCTTGGGCACTTCCTTTCTTCGCCAAGCACTACTTCGTAAGTGGCCGGGGCGAGGGCCGTAGTACTTTTTGGTCGAAGTTTGGCCGTCTTGGGAGGACCCGACGATTGGTTGTGACAACCCGACCAGCGGGACTCTTGTAGCCCCGAGTGGGGCGGGCGGTTTGTTTGTTACCGCGCGCGCCACTTGAAGGAGTAATAACGAGTGTGCAAGAAGAAGGTACTCACTTATCTTTCTTTATGATCGGCGAGGTTTTTGTTCAACGCGGAATTGGCGGTGCCGGTTCAGCGTCGCTTGCTTCGGCGCCGGCTTCTCGCCATCGGCCGAAAGGTGCGGTCGTCATGAATCTTTGGCGGGTATCCGTGGCGTCGCTTCGTTGGCCGGATCGCCTATAAATAGGCGGAGGGTGGGCACTAGGGCTTCATTCGTGACGGCGTTGAGACGAGCCGTCGTCTTGCTTTTATGGTCGCCTCACTCTCTCATTCCCGTTCCAAGGATGAGAATCCACCGATCGATGAGATCGTAGGACTCCCTTCAACGAGAGGCGAGGATGAGGAGGAGTTGGGGCGGCAGCTGGCCGTCTTATGGCGGCCCGTCGGACGGCGGGTTGGGAGGAGCTCTTTGGAGCGGGAGGCGGAGGAGGAGGAGCGAGAGCGGCGCGACAAGCCGCGTCGTCGGGATGAGGGAACCGCCGCCGCGAGCGCCGAGCAATTGGGGAGCGGGCGCCGTCCTCCCCGCGCTCCTTCTCCTTCCGGAGCCTGGAGTCGACCGCGACATCTAGGCTCGCTTGGCGAACGGCCGTGCTGCCGATCGCCCCGATCGTGCTGCCGTACTCTTCTCCGACGGCGGTCCCCCCTGTGTCGGACTCCAAGCTCCCCCGGGAACCATAGAGGTCACACAGGGGGGGCGCAGGGGCTGCCGCTTCTTGAAGGTGCGTCCGGGCGGATCGGGGCTCTCCTGCTGCGGGTTTCGGCGACCCGGCTATTTTTTGCTGTGCGTCGCGGCAAAAATTGTGCGGGAAGCTGAAGCTGTGTTTGGAGAGGGACGATAAGTCCGGAGATCAACTGTCGGCGAGGAAGACCCTTAAACGAGAAAAAGCTTTCTTGGTTTTAGACTTTCTTGTTTCTAAAGAATGTAAATGCCGTTGAATTGGAAGAAAATAAAGGTGTTCGAGTTTCACATGTATTTTTCGCTATTTTTCGGTTTGTTGCTGGTAAGATATGCCGGGGTCATGGTTCTTGGGTCTGCGGGGACCAACCGACCAGTGATCGACATGTTCCAGCGTTTTAGAAAAAGTAGGAAAAAGCAGGTTTTAAGCGCGGCGTTAGTTCCCGAACAACCGTATACCATCCTGTTCTGTCTCTTTTTTCCTTGGCGAGATACCACTTCGCAACCGTAGCCGCTGGGGCGTAGGCCGTGGTACTCGGGTTGGAAGAAAGAAAAGAAGACCGAATGATCGGGTAGATGACAGCGGTTGAACGCGGTGTCGACCCGAGTGGAAAAAATGCTACGCGCAGGCTCGGTAAAAAAGGTGAACATGGCGATGAACGAGGTAGAAAAAAGGGCTAAGGGTAGAATCGTCTTAGCTTTTCAATGTTCCAGGCGTTTGACAAGATACTGCCGTCGGGATCCTTGAGCCGGTAAGTGCCAGGTCGAAGGACCTCTACTACAATGAAGGGGCCCTCCCAAGGAGGGGAGAGCTTGTGCTTGCCTTTGTTGGACTGGACCTGGCGCAGAACAGTCGCTTTGTGTTGAACGCTCGCCCTCTAACCTTGCGGTCGTGGTAGCGTCGCAGTGTCTGCTGGTATTTGGCTGAGCGAACGACGGCGACATTTCGCGCTTCATCGAGCCGGTCGACAGCGTCTTGCTGGGACTCGAGCCCCCGGGTCTCGTTGAAGGCCTGAACCTTTGGGGCGCCGTAGTCCAAGTCGGTTGGTAGGATGGCTTCTGCTCCGAATGCCAGGAAGAACGGCGTGAACCCGGTCGACCGGGTCGGGGTGGTCCGTAAGCTCCAAAGTACGGGAGGTACTTCGGCTGCCCAACGTCCCGCGTACTTCTTCAGTCGATCGAAGATTCGCGGCTTGAGCCCTTGGAGGATCATGCCGTTCGCGCGTTCGACTTGGCCGTTGCTCCGTGGGTGGGCGACGGCCGCCCAATCCACGCGGATCTTTGAAGCCGCCGCAGAGCTCGATAAACTCCTTTCCCGTGAACTGCGTTAGTTGCCGGTGATGATGGAGTTCGGGACTCCAAACCGGTAGACGATATTGCGGATGAAGTCCGCTACTGTATTGAAGTGATTGTTGTGATCGGCTTGGCTTCTATCCACTTGGTGAACTTGTCTATCGCAACCAACAGGTGGGTGAAGCCCCCGGGCGCTTTCTTGAAGGGCCCGACCAGATCGAGTCCCCAAACGGCGAAGGGCCATGTGATAGGGATCGTTTGGAGGGCTTGCGCCGGGAGGTGAGTTTGCCGAGCGAAGAATTGGCACCCTTCGCACGTCCGGATGATTTGCTCGGAGTCGGCCACGGCGGTCGGCCAGTAGAAACCCTGTCGGAAGGCTTTCCGAGCCAGGCCGTGACCAGCGTGGTGTCCGCAAACCCGCCGTGGATGTCGCGGAGTAGCTCTCTTCCTTGGTCGGTGGGACACATACGGAGGATCCCGGAGGGGCTCCTTCTGTAGAGGTCGTTGCCGATCAGTACGAAGGATTTTGCCCGACGAGCGAGGCGGCGGGCCTCGGTCGGGTCGTCGGGGAGGGAACCGTCAGTCAGCCGATCGACGAAGGGATTCCTCCAATCGGTGCTGGTCATCAGGACGTTGCAACCCGGCTCGACCAGCTCAGCCTTTGTCGGGTCGCTTGGCCGATCGTCCGGGCGATCGGTCCGGATGGATGCTTGGTGTAGGTCGAGGACGAAAATTCCCGGCGGGACCGGCCCTCTGCCGGAGGCGAGGCCAGCCAGGTGATCGGCCTCTCCGTTGTTCCGTCTGTAGCTATGATGGAGCTCAAATCCTTTGAACTTTTGCTCCAGTTTGCGTACCTCTCGACAGTAGGCTGCCATCCGATCGTCGCGAGGTTCTGCAGCCTTCATGACTTGATCGACGACCAGTTTTGAGTCGCCATGCACGCATAACCGCAGAGCTCCGAGGTCGGCGGCGATGCGGAGACCAGTAACGAGGGCCTCATACTCGACGTAGGCAACGGCGGTGGTGCCGTCGCGCCCGGCCGTTGGCCGGCGATCTTTGCCGCTGGCGTGGAAATGGGCGATCCGGATGAAGTGGCCCGTGACGTCCGCAATTGTAGCACGGGCCGGGACCGGAACCCGGCCGCTCGCTCACCGGTGGCGGTAGTGGTGGTCGTGGCCGGCAGCGGCAACCGACGACCATTGTCGCGACCGGCGAGACGACGCTGAGCAGACGGCCTCGGCGCCGATCTGAGATCGCGACGAGCCCGCGAGCCGCCGCCGAGTCTGGCGTCGCCCGCTTCCTCTTCTTCTCCTCTGATGAGCCCGCATCTTGAGCTTCAACGGTGATCGCGCGGCTCACCAGGTCATTGTAGTCGGCGAAGTCGCAGACGGATGACTTATCTGCATCTTCATTTGTCGGCCCACTCACAAACCGACCACGCTTCTTCGGTCGGTGTCGACCTCTTACGGGGCGTCTTGCGCGAGGTAGTTGAACTCCTGCGAGTAGTCAACCACCGACTTGCCGAGCCGTCGGAGGGTGAGAAATCGCCGCTTCTTCATGTCCATGAGGCCCTTTGGGATGTGGTACGCCCGAACGCCTCACGGAACTCAGCCAGTAAACCGGTGCCCGGCAGTCGCATCACCCTCAAATTGGCCCACCAAGCACCGGCAGGCCCTCGAGGCTGCGCCGCGAAGTGGGCCTTCTGGAGCTCCCCACAGTCGATAAGAGCAAACTTCTGCTCTATCGAGCGCAGCCAATCGTCGGCCTCCAACGGATCGGCAGCCCGTGAGAAGACCGGTGGCTGCGTGTGCAGGAAGTCGAGATAGCTGGTGGGCCGACCTCGCCCATCACCGCGGCCACCCTGCTGGACCCGATCCTGGACCAGCATTTCTAGGATCCGATTTGTCGTCTCCTGGTGCTGCTCGGTCCGCTGCAGAATATCCAGCACATTGGGAGGAGGCGGCGGAATAGCACCCTCTCGCTGCTGTCGCTCCGCACCTCCATCACCCCAGTGGAAGCCCCGCGGTCCGCGATTCGTCGTTAACCAAAGCCGACGACAAGAGTTAGACTCCAAGCGGAAACGACACACCACACTAACCTCGACAACCTCAATCGACTCCCACTCATCGCGAAGACTCAAGACTGGGTCCCACAAGTCCGCCACACCTGAACACAACTCGATGCAAGGCGATGACACATGAACGACATGAGAAGAGATTACATGTACCACATAAAAAGCAACTCAATCACACCGCTACAATCCATGGCGAGGACAAATATCACTTTCTATCTAATGCATTAATGACAATCCTAAGCAATCTCCTAACTGGTCGTCGAGTTGGGGTCCGTCTTTGTGCGCCTTGCTCTGATACCAACCCTGAGAGGAGCCGCCCAGATCGTCCTCGAGTTGCTGGATGAACAGTCGCTCCCGTCGGATTTGGATTCTAGCAACAGACCACCGGAGGTGATCCCGATGCTAATACCCAAGCCCAAGCGAGCCAACTCGACAAACATCCAAACGACTCGACAACAACCCCGGTATTCCCCCGGTATGCGATCCGAAACTCGCCCAGGATCCCCACATACCGGTTCCCAATGCCGTATCAACATTCAATTCGCACAAAGGGGCATCGAGCCCCAAACCTACTACCAGAGACGCACGAACGCGGAAGCAACAAAGAACACACGGCACACGGAAGCCCAACCAAAAACAACCAACGAAAACAACCAAGCGAAAGGTAGACAAAAACCATTGCAGAGATAAACGTGCGACAGTTTACAAAAGTAAAGCCAACTATCCTATACAACAAAAGTAAAACACCCCGGAAGTGTCATGCCCTGAACACTCCCGGGCGCACGAGCGTCGACAGCCTCTACTCGGTGCCCCGCCCGGTCACCGATAGGCGATAGAAGCAGAACTCACACCCCTACGGATCCTCACCGCAAAACCACAAAGCAGAAGCCTGAGTACGGAAGGTACTCGCAAGTCTTACCCGTGGTCCATATATGACCGACTCCAAAGGACATGCATTTGGATGTAGCAAAAGACCAGGCTGAAGGTAAAAGTGCAGAAAGCTTAACATTTGTTATATTAATTACCTAACTACTCAATTCACAATTTAGCGGTTATGTGGCGCCTACTTCTAAAAATGAAGTTGCAACCATTAATTCACAACAATTAATCTCAACACCAATTTATGTGGGCTCAAGCTCGACTGGCGAACCTCGGTTCAAGTTCTTACTACGTGATATGCGATGAAAGAGCTTGCTCATATCCGAGGCGCGGCAATTCGAATCTTTTAATTAACCTGCAGGAAGCATTGATCGCACGACACTTACCACAAGGGCCTAGTGTCAACCCTCCCAATCATACCCAATCATTGAGCGTCCTCACGTGGCCCGAAAACCTAGCACCTCGAGCAGCCCCAAGCCCGGCTTGGCGCTCGAGAGTCGACCTAAGCCTCGCCCTCAACCACGTCCAACCACAGGAGATTCACGGTCCATCGATTCCGTATGAGAGAAAGAGTGGCTTACCGTACCATAATCGGGCATGCGACCAACCGGGGTGTGCTCGATCAAAGGGCAACCATCGAATCGGTCCTTAATCGACTCAGACGGGGCTACACATTTGAGTCTCCATACTCAAATGAACCAACTCCCCGCCCGGTCCACAATTTATCAATTACAATTCATAAACATACCCATTCCAATCCATCATGTGTGAAGTGAAACAATTGTTAATAATCACAAGCGGGAGAACCATCCCCCACTTGGCCCAACCCAACATCTAAGCAAAACTAAGCGTAGACTCGTTACAATTACCCATATTTTGGTTCCGAAGGGAGTGTTCCACAAATTCAAGGAGTGTATGTGCAGCAATTAGGTTCTAACCCTGTTCCCACCATTCAACTCCTAATGCATGCTTAATCGACTAAATAAGCAATTTAATTCTCTAAGATAAAATCATATAATGGGGTAAATATGCTTAGGTGCTTGCCTTGTTCTTCTGCTGGTGGATCGACAGCGATTTGCCCCTCGGCAACTCCCTCAACCACGGCCACGCTGGCCGCCATGGATCGTTTCTCTACACGAGTACAATGCATAATAAAAATGCATGCAATGCATATGAATGAAGTACAACTGAAAAACCCCGAAGAAATAACGCAACCGGACAACTCGACTCAACTCGACAGACCCGGCCTAACCGGGACGATCAGGGTATTTGATCCGGACTCTCGGACAATCGGACTCTCGGCCCATTCGTCCGGATACTCGGCAGAGCGGACACTCGGACGGGTGTCGGACACTCCGACTGGCGAGTTTTACCCAATAACTCGACGGATCGAGGTGCCGCCAAGTCCAACGGCATCACGGGGACCCGATCTATGACTTTCCTACACGTGGCAAGGCCGAGGAAGCTTATAGCTAACCCAACTCCATGAGGAACGACACTAGCCCATGAAACCACTAACCAACTCCAACGACCCTTGGATCGGGCGCTACTACTACCCGATCAACCACACTATCACCCACATTCATCAATCCAAGCCCCACACTAACCCTAGGATCACTACACACAAAACCCTAGAGCTCAAGATTCAACTCCGAATCTTCAAATCTAAACCTAATCTCTAACTCCCACCATTGATGACCCTAGAACCCAAGAAACCTACGAATCAACCCCCAAGAGAGACCTACCTCCAAGGAAGATGGAAGAGAAGCAATGCAGGGTGGAGGATGGAGGATGCCGGCTTGAGGAGGAGTTCAGGGGATGGAGGAGCCGCCGAGGAGGAGCCACGGGAGGGTCACCGGCAGGTGGAAGCTCGCCGGAGAGGAGCTAGGGTGGAGGAACGAGCTCACACGGTGGGGAACCAAGTGGGGAAAAGAAATGAGGTGGGGAAATCAAGAAACGGGACTTTTATACAAAATCCCGCACCGTCGGACTCTCGGACGCTCAACCCGAGACTCGGGTTGGGGTCTTGATCTGATCAACCCGGACACTCCGGACATTCGATCCGGACACTCCGGTTGGGGCGCTCAGTCAGCCCAATCCGGATACTCGGACATTTTATTCGGACATTCGGGTTGGATCCGGACACTCGGATGTAGATCCGGATACTCGGATGTCCCAAAGACTTTTCGAACTTGGGGACTTGGCGGATAGGCCCCTGAGCCTCCTTCGCCCAAATTGAAGTGGTCGGATTTCCTCAGGAGTTTGTATAGAGGCAAGCCGCGTTCGCCGAGGCGGGACGTGAAGCGACTCAGGGCCGCTAGGCATCCCGTCAGCCTTTGGGCCCCTTTGAGGTTGCTGATCGGCCCCATCTTTAAGATTGCGGAGATCTTGTCTCGGCTGGCTTCGATGCCGCGCTCGGAGATGATGAAGCCGAGTAGCTTCCCCTTGGGTACCCCGAAAACGCATTTCTCGGGGTTGAGCTTGATGCGGAACCGTCGAAGGTTCGCGAAAGTCTCCTCCAGATCGGCGATGATGTCGCTGGTCTTCCTGGTCTTGACAACGATGTCGTCGACGTACGCCTCGACATTGCGGCCGATCTGGTCGGAAAGGCAGGTCTGCATACATCTCTGGTATGTAGCCCCCGCGTTCTTCAGGCCAAACGGCATTGTCACGTAGCAGAACGAACCGTACGGAGTGATGAAGGAAGTCGCGAGCTGGTCGTCTTCTTTCATCGCGATCTGGTGGTACCCTGAGTAGGCATCCGAAAGGGCGACAGGATTCGCACCTGCGGTGGAGTCTAACATTTGTTCGATGCGGGGCAGAGTGAATGGATCTTTCGTAAACGACTTGTTGAGGATAGTGTAGTAGACACAAATTCTACATTTCAAAGTATTCTTTTTTACAAGCACAGGGTTTGCTAGCCACTCGGGGTGGCGAACTTCTTTGATGAACCCTGCGGCCAAGAGCTTGGCTATTTCCTCTCCTATGGCCACGCGCTTTCCTTCGTCGAAGCGGCGCAGACGCTGGGCGACTGGTCTAGACCCAGGCCGGATGTTCAGGGAGTGCTCGGCGACTTCCCTCGGGATCCCCGGCATGTCGGAGGGCTTCCATGCGAAGGCGTCCCGGTTGGCGCGGAGGAAGTCGACGAGCGCGCTTTCCTATTTGGCAGGAAGCGTGGTCCCGATCCGAGCGGTTTTGGTCGGGTCCTCTGGGTCGACCTCGATCGTCTTCGTGTCCTCGGCGGACTTGAAGGAGCCCGGTCCGGACTTGCTAGAGTCGAGAGCGGACTCGAGGTGTCGGCTCTGAGGCCGGCGAGCTCGGTGGATGCGACGACCGCCGAGGCCAACTCGCAATCGTCTTTCGCAGCCGTAGGCGAGCTGAAAAACGCGATTCTGATGATCACCCCATGCGGCCCGGGCATCTTCAGCTTCAGGTAGGTGTAGTTGGGGATCGCCATGAACTTCGCGTAGCATGGTCTCCCCAGGATGGCGTGGTAGGAGCCGGGAAAATCCACGACCTCGAAGGTGAGGGTCTCGGTGCGGAAGTTAACCGGGCTCCCGAACGTGACGGGCAGGTCGACCTGCCCGAGTGGGTGGGCCTGCTGGCCAGGAACGACGCCGTGAAAGGGTGCTCTGCTTGGTCGAAGGCTCGAGCGGGGGATCCCCATGGCGTCGAGGGTCTCAACGTAAAGGATGTTGAGACTGCTGCCGCCGTCCATGAGCACCTTAGTCGCGCGCCGTTCCCACGATGGGATCAATGACGAGCGGGTACCTCCTGGTTGCGGGGCGTGGTCGGGGTGGTCGGCCGGTCAAAGGTGATCGGGGACTCCACCACCGAAGGTATTTAGGTACTGGTGGGCTTGCCGCGAACACCTCTCGGCAGCGAGCTTGAGCTGCCTCCGGTCGGCGTAGCTTCTTGGGGTCCGCCGAAGATCATGAGGCAACCGTCGGTCTCGGGAAGCCGGCGTCTGCCTCTCGATCTCGGTGGTCGGCGCCGAGTCTTGCCTCTTTCCTTTGCCCGTGGCGTCGTGGGGTTCCGGAAAGGAAACGCTTCAGGACTTCGCGATCCCGATACTTGTGCTCGACGGGGTATCCGTGGTTCGGACACGTACTCTCCATCGGCCTTCTCGAAGTGGTCGGGGTTGCCGGCCTTGCGGCTTTCCCGGCGGTCGGCGGCCGCAACAGGCGGTCCTCGCGGACTGTTTGCCGTGGCGCTTTAAACTTGTCGGGCGGTCGGAGGAGGGCTGGGCTCGGCGCGATCCTCGCCCGACCTCCCTTTGTCGAAGATGACATCTACGGCCTCCTCGCCCGAGGCGTGGTTGGTGGCAATGTCCAGGAGTTCTTTGGTGGTCTGGGCCGCACACCAGCTTTATGGACCAGGGTCTTGGAAGTGGTGCCGTAGATGAATGCCCCCACGACATCGGCGTCGCGGATGTCGGGAGCTTCGTTACCTTCTTTGGGAAAAGCGTCGGATGTAGTCGGAGGTTTTCCTGGCCGCTTGCAGCTTTTCAGGTCCCAGGAATTCCCTGGTCGCTTGTAGGTGCCCTGGAAGTTGCCAACGAAGTGGTGCTTGAGGTCGGCCCAGTCCCGGATGATGTTGGCGGGCAGATATTCGAGCCATGCCCGGGCTGAGTCCGCCAAGTAGATGGGGAGGTATTGGATGACAAAGAGGTCGTCCGTCGCTCCCCCCGCCCGGCATGCGAGCCGGTAATCTTCCAGCCACACACTGGGGTTTGTAGCCCCTGTGTACTTGGCTATGTTGACCGGTGCCCGGAATCTGGCAGGGAACTTCGCGCCGCGAATTCCCTGACAGAACGCCCGTGGCCCGGGGCCATCGGGGCTCGGGCTGTGGTCACGCCGCGGAGCGCTATCGGCGACGTACGACCGGGTCGGGTCGTTCCTCGTTCTTCGCGTTTGGAGGGTGGTGCGAGCGTCGCGTTCGTCCCCCAAACGTTGGTGCACCGGGGTGCGCGATGCCTGGGGTTGTCCGGAAGGTGACGCTGCCCTTGTTTCGCTCCGACGGCCTCGGCTGGCGTTGCGGCGCGGGCCATCCGAAGAGGCGTCCGAACGCTGCGATCCGTGGCCATACGCGTGCTGCGCGGCCGCTCGCTCCACCAGGCCCCGGAGGTTCTGGTGGGTAGCCCTGGCTGCAGGATCGTCTGGCTCGGGAATGCCGCGGAGCAGCATTGCTGCCGGCGGGCGATGTTTTGGCCAGCGTGGGGGAAAAACGATGAATCGTCTGTCCCCTAGCTACCGGTGGTGGTGGACTGGCGCGGCGCTGAGCGCCTGGCCGCCAGCGCAGTGGAGCAACGGCGAGCATCGCCCAGGTCGGCCTGGAGCTTGTCGAGCTCGGCCTTTTGAGCCTTCCGGCTCGTCGTCGCCGCTGAAGGTCGGCGCGGCGAGCACGGTGATCCTCCTCGGTGTGTTGGCGGAGAGTCTTCGGCGTGGCCGGTAGCGGCGCTGCCGCGGTGTCGGGTCGCGATAGCGTGGTTCGTTCTTATCTCTTCCTCCGCTAGAGCCGTGGTCGGAGGAGTTGTCCGAGTGGTGGTCGTCGGCACGTGGCCGACCATTGCCACGGCAGCGAGGTCGCGGCGGGTGCGACCGCCATCGCTCGATGCCTCCGCATCGCTTGGGGTGATGGGGCCTCTGGCGTGCTTGCGTCGGGTCCGGCGGGACCTCGAGCCGGAGGTCTCGAGGGCGCCGTGAGGGCGTCAGGGTCCTCGGTGGACACTTGGCGCCGAGTATGGCGGGACGATCACTATCTGTCCCGCCGTGGTGGTGACGGTCGGTCGAGGAGCCGAAACGGATCGGCGCTTATCGGCATGGCGATGCCGAGAAAGAAAGGGAACCGTCGAGGAAGCTAAGCAGGAAAATGGCGGCAACGTCGTGCACGAGCCCCTACCGGCGCGCCAACCGCCGTGTTTGAGCACCGCCAATGAATTTGTATAGGTAAGAGGGGTGCACGCCCTCTCCTCGACGGCTTACTCGGGTGAGCACAAGATGTATCTTGGTTCGGGCTGAACGTCCCTACTCCAGTTCGTGTGGGTTTGATTGTATTGATTTCCCGGTTGTGCGTCGTCTTACATGCTCGCTCCCTCCCCCTTTATATAGGCGAGGAGGGAGGTTACACTGTTGCTTGAAAAAGAGAAAAAGACTGTGCTCTTAGTCGCCCGCAAGTGGCGGGCTGATGGGACTGGCCGCCGGCTCCCCTTGCCCTGCTGCTGGTCGGCGTAGTTGCTCGTAGTAAATGCGAGAGTTGGGGACTTGTGCCGCTGCGTCATCATTACGGCCAGTATTTAATGCACTCGATACGCAATAAATGCTGTCGCTTCTTCAGGGATTTCGCCGATTCGGTTCTTCCTCGCCAGCCGTGGCTTCGGGCCCCGACCGGCCTGGTTCGGCCCATGCGCTTTTTCGGGCCGCTGGGGGTACCCATGGCCTGGGTACCCGTCAACATGATACATATCATTGTTGGTCAAACAAATAGCACTCTGTCTATCACAATAAACAGTAATAGTTTCTGTGAAATACTAAGTTCAGAAATCAGAATTTACAACTAAATAGCTTCCTTAACACCTTCAGTAGTCGAAACATACTCTACTTCAATAGTAAAAAGAACAGTAATAGGCTATAAAGAGACTATCCAATTGAATGCAAAACCAAAAAAAGAGAAGATCTATCCTTGATAATCATAATCAACACGACATCTAGTAAAGTACTCTTGATGGATTAAACTGCTTCTTTTAATGTATACCCCGACAAAAACGGAGAAAAGGAATCCAAACATCTTAATTTTTGTTTATGCTCCGCCACTGCATGGTTGATATGGCTCTTCATCTTATACAAACCTGACACAAACCAACATAAAAACATACATAGAGATGGGGGAGTGCAACGTAGGATTAGATTTGCCAATGGTCAAGGATCTATTGAACAGTAATTTAAGATAAAGAACAGTGAAAGAGCAATCTAGCTACCGAACAATATTTTCTATCACTGATTAGAGTCTTAATTAGACAATTGTTAATTGCACATATGTGAAAATCATCTTCAACCACGATGGTGATGCCGGACGATGTGCATGATGCAGTGAATGTTAGCGCTACTGCGATATGTAAAGGAAAAAACTACAGCCATTAAAATAGGTCTCAGAGAGTCTTTTTTTGAAAACAGACAAGCAGCAAGCTGTATTAAATAAAGATAGGTAGAGTACAGAGTGCAAGAGAATGCACTAGGCAGAGAAATACACAGACATTGTCGACCCAAGATTTAAAGGATAGACATTGTCTAGTCTTTACCTACCCCATCTCCAATGGCAAATACACGGACAGCCCGTCGATTTCGTAAACGACATCGAACTAGAAGTGCGTCCATGTTCAAAATCTCGCTGAGATTTTGGTCATTTTAGCCGAATTTCGTTCTTCGATCAGGACCGAAATCTTAAATCTCGGTCTAATAAAAAAATTTAAAAAAAATCAAAATATTACAGTAACTTTAAAAATCTCGGTAAGACCTCGACAATTTTGGCCGAAATTTTGTGCATCGATCTAGACAATAGGCAGCAGTATCTGGACAGTTTTTATTCTGCAGAAATTGTATAACTTTATCCATAAGAGATATTCAACTTACACTATCATACACGTTACCGTTGGCGCGTGATGAAGAGTATCATCACAAGGTCTTTCCAATACCTCGCCCAAACATTTATCTAGCCTAGGGTTGCACCCCTCGCTCCGACAAGGAACAACGGCGCCTCTCAGCCATGTGGAGTCTGATCTCACACTACAAGGGAAATCGGCCCCTCCACACTTCCTTAAGGGTGCGTTTGGTTCGTGGGATGAGATTAAATAGGATGGAATGGTCTTGTACCATTTGGTTCCATTATTTTGGGTGAACGGAATGGTTCAGTATCTAGAGAGAATATTCTTTAAATTTGTACCACTTGGTACAGGATGAGATGGTTTCATTCAAGCAACCAAACACATGGATCACTTTTTTCTTGAACCATCTCATACATGTATCACTTGGTACAGACAACCAAACGCACTGTAAGTGGACCAAACAGCACTTGCCTCACCTTGCGGCATAGATGCTTAGGTTTGCCAAAGTAATCAACCATGTCGACATTATTATAGACTTGTGGTTACACTATTAGTGCCCAACAGGTCATCACAAGATTCGGGTCTTAATTGACTCGGACAGAACTATCATACTACATGTCGGAGGTTCATATACGAGATACAGGAATGAGGGCGGATGTCGGCCCGTGAAAATCGGCCGTTTCACGGGCCGTCGTTCACGAGAGAATGAATGTGACACGATGGTTTATAGAGGTTCGGACGCTTAAGGAAGACGCCCTACTCCTGTCGGTGTGTTCCCCGAGGGGAGTAGAGGGATGTCTCCTTGTCCAGACTTCCCAAAGGACACTCCAATTTTTGCCCTTGTATTCAATGAGAGTTCCCCCTCACAGGAGGGGGTTACAACGAGGTTTTGTAGGCACTCAGCCTGTTACATAAAAATACCCTTCTACCCCTACTGGAGCAGCCTAAGCGAGGGCATCTTGGTCATTCCGGCGGGAAGGTAGTGGATACAACGTCATTGCCTTGAGGGAGTAGACCTCTAACTTCAGAGCCCCACAGTGGACATGACGACCCCACAAGTCCCATGTGAGGAGACCTCTCGTGGTAAACTTACCTCCCGCGGGGTAAGCGCCCTGGGAGGACGTAGATCTCCCACGGGAGGCGAGGAGACCTCCCACGGGGTAAGCCCCCGAGGACGTAGACCTCCCGCGAGGCGTAAGGAGACCCCCCGCGGGGTAAGCCCCCGGGGAGGGCGTAGATCTCTCACGGTAGGTGAGGAGACCTCCCGCGGGATAGACTTCTAGGGAGGGCGTAGATCTCCCGTGGGGCATAAAGCCTCCCCTTTGGGAGCTGGAGAGTTTTCCTCCAACAATACAAATTCTTGTGCTCCTTTCGCATCCACCCCACTTACCATCCGCACAAGTCTAAAATATTTTTTGAGCTTTTATTTTGAAAATCATTTCTAAGTTCAACGTACTAGCATCGCCATCCAATGGCTACCCAAATCAAAATTTGATGTTTGAATGATGTGGAGCAAATTAATGCCCACATGTCAATGTATCTAAACAAGACTATAAGGGCATTTTTGTTTTTGCTTTTGATTCTGGATTCTGACCCCAAAAGCTAAATTAAAAACAAACAACCCGATTCTAAAATCCGATTCTCACAATCCAGCTCATCCATATACATTAGAACCCACAATCCACTTCATATATGCTTTTGGATTCCAGCTTTTAGAGAAACAGTTTTTTCTATAACCATAATCCAGAATTAGCTTTTAAAGAATCCAAAGTAAAAAAAAATAGGCCCTAAGCATGGCACTCAAATACAAACTCAACAAATATATATATATATATATATATATATATATATATATATATATATATATATATATATATATATATAAAATTATTCCTAGTGCGCCAAGGTATAACGTCCACGATCTAGAAATGGAATTTATTAACTGGATTGACATTAAGGTATTAACTATCAACTAATGACAATATAATTACTCTCTCTAATCATTAATAGTTACCATTTTGGACATCGATATGGTATCCAAAATATAGATTTGATCACTAATTTATATTATAATATATTTATAAAACCCAATAAAATTATAATAATATAGAAGTACTTTTTGAGACAAATCTACACGTGTGATTTTTATGTATCCAATCTAAATATGTAAAATATATTAACGATCAAAGTTTTGAAAGTTTGATTACACCTACATCCAAAACGATAACTGTCGACGATTGGGGAGCAGGCCCCCGCCGAGCTTACTTGTTGAATGGGGGATCAACCAAAACCCCTTTCTACCGAAGGTGTAGCATCGAAGACGTGGGAGACGGTCAATTAGAACAGACAGAAACACAAGGATTTTATCCTGGTTCAGGCCTCTCATGATCGAGATAATGACCCTACTCCAGCGTAGTGTGTATTGTATATGTATTAATTTCGTCTCCCCTCTCCCTCCAATATTTGGGGGTATTTATAGTTTACAAGGGTATCGTGTCGATTCTGACCCACGCCATGCACGTTTGACCGTGCCCGACATGGTCGTAACCGAATCCTACATTTACGCCACGTCCGAGTCATGAGCGCAACGGTCCTTCGTGGTGGCGCGATTATCGCCGTAACCGTTAGTCACAACCCTCCGACCACGCAGCCAGAGCTCGAGCTTGGGCCGAGCTCATTTGACTCCGACCCGAGCAAGTTCACCCGAGCAACGTGCTTGGGCATTAACCGAGCAAGGAGCTCGCACCGAACGGGGAAGCCGAGCAGCGGTGCTCGACCATCCTTGGGTCATCCTCGGGAACAACCTCCGAGGTGCCCGAGGTCGGGACGAGCTCGACCGTCGTGGCATTATGGTAATTAGGGGAATTATCCAATCCCCGACAATAACTTTTTATGATTGAAGGAAGTATAATCAAAGTAAAACATACATTTGATAGTTTAAAACAATATAATGTGCATTCGAAATGGAGGTGCAAAATGATCAAGTGTCGACTCGCCTTGCTCAAACTACTGCATTTCTTGTTCTAGCTCACAGTCTTGATAGTCTTGATCTCTCCGAGGGTAGGAATTGAGGTATGACTAGTTACATGCCCGTGCGTTGCTACGAAAAACAAAATTGATAACGAAAAATAAAGATTAAAAAATAAAAAAAAATATTTCACAAGATCAAACATCTATCTTTAACGCTTCGTTTCTTGCGAAAGCTGGCTAATTAAAGCAACGCTTCGTTTTTTGCGTAGGGCAATTAAGCAGGGCAATTAATGACGTGGGTAGAACTCACCACTGCCACCAACTGCTGCTTTATAATAGTAGAGATTGTGGCAAACAAGGTGACGGTTGCCTAGTCGGAGCGCAACAGCCTTGGATCGGCCCATGAGTGAACTTAAAGCCGAGCTAGTAAGAGATTGAAGTCTGGTTGTAAAATAGCTCAGTCCATCTACAGCCTCAAAAGATCAGGCCAACCTGAATTTTCACATGCTGTCACCGGACTGGCTTGATTGACGAATTTTTTTTTTAAATAATATCTTTTTAAAGAAGATTTCCGACATTAATACGTGGATTTTAAAATTTGCAAAAATAATGCATTGTCGCTAAACGGTTTGGCGAAAATACTATTTTCGCCACACCGTTTGGCGAAAATACTATTTTTCGCCAAACCGTTTGGCGAAAATAGGTTGATGCAGGTATTTAGTGTTTGAATCGGTTTGAATTGCTTCGTAAATACCCAGATCAACCTATTTTCGCCAAACGGTTTGGCGAAAATAGGCTGATATGGGTATTTAGTGTTTGAATTACTTCCTAACCATGGATTAACGAATTTTCGCCGAACGGTTTGGCGAAAATAGTATCTTCGCCAAACCATTTGGCTACAATGTATTATTCTTGCAAATTTTAAAAATCACATATTAATGTCGGAAATCTTTTTTAAAAAAATATTATTTAAAAAAAACTCCTTGATTGACCATAGTAGGAACTAAGCCGGGCCTTGCTCCGGAGAGTAAGATCCGGTTTAATATGATTATAGTTTTTTGAGAAGTAGTTTTCGGCTAGGCTGTATGGCTGAACAGTTGAGCAAAAAAGGTTTGGTATTTGGTAACCTGGCTTTTAGGTGTGAGAGCGTAGTCAGGAATGGAGTGAGAGAAGTGGTGTTTGGGATTTTATACTTAATAGAAGGGGGGTAATTTTCTTTAACTCTAGTGGCAATTTAGAACTCCAATCCACTGAAGATGTAGGAAACTTTCTAAACCAGGTTTCGGCTTTCAACTTCTCGTAGTATAAATGGGCTACAGGATTTTGGCTTTCGCCTGTGGAAAAGCCAGCCATTTGGGACAGCTTCCGCTTTTCAGATGGGAAAAGCCGAAGTTGCAACCGTTCCAAACAAGATCTAAAAGTAATTTGGCTGGACGTCGGTTAGATTTTGAAAATACTTAAGGTGTAATCAGCAATGTTTTCCGACGTCAATTTATTTGTTTGTTGGCGAACACCGTGTACATAGTTACAGCAATTCCTAGTTAATAAGCTGCATTTGATCGGTGGAGAAAAAAAGTTAAGAAAAAACCGAGTGCCATGACTCGGGAGTAGGGGTGCAATCGGCTCGGATTCGGTCGGATATCACTCTTTCCATATCCTAAACTATATTTTTTGTCGGATTCGAAATCGGATTCGGATAGTGCCGGATACGAATACGGCACGGATAATATCGGTCACGGATTCGAATCGAATACGGATCGAAATCGATACGGTACCGGATAATTTTTCTCAGATAACGCGCGAAAACAGATACACATAAAACACATATATAGCATTGATTAACAAATTATATGAGTTTAACATGCAACAAGATTATCATGAACATCAGTCAATCTTGGACTAGCCGACTGCCATCAGGCAGTCAATATATCCCTGGCGACTAGCCGACTACCAGCAAGCTTGGACTCCAATTCCTATTTTCATAATATATCATGAACAACAGTCAATATGAGGACATCTCTGGTAGACTGGTACTAGCAGCAAAACTAGCAACAATATAGTATTAGAGCAACGTTTTTATGGACATCTCTGGTACAAGAACAATCATATAATCACAGCCAGAACTAGCAACAACCCAACACTAACTTTCGATGCTCATGCTTATGAGGACATCTCTGGTACTAGACTGATTCACACAACACTTCAAGGAAAGCAAAACTCAACATAAACAAATACATATGCAATAGTATTCAAGGTCCTCCTTCCTGGCCGTGGCGGCGGCCAGCTCGCTGCCGTTCGGGAGCGCGACATAGCGCAGGTTCGGCTGAAGGGGTCGCATGCATGTGAGGAGGCCGTAGGAGAGATCCACCCACCAGAGCTTCTCGGCGTGAGTGATCACCCCGCTGCTTGACTTGCTTTCCCACCGAGGGTGCTGCTGGGGGTAGTTGAGCGCCTTCTCGACCCACTCGCTGGCCCCCGCGGTGTAGCAGATGAGGGAGGCACGGTCGGTGCCAGCGACGGCATGAGCTCGGCTACTATGTAGCCGCCGCCGCCTCGGGGGTTGGCAATGAGGCCGACCATGCCGTGCTTGATGTCGGGGCAGCCGCTTTGGTGAGGGTGGAGGCGGTGCGGGCGATCGCGTCGTAGAGAACGTAGGCCTTGCGGGAGGTGAGGTGAGGCCGAGGTCGGGCGTGTCTTCGACGACAAGCGGCTCCTTGTCGAGCCCCTGGGTTGCGTAGAGGAGGAGGCGATCGGAGGGGTCAGCGGCGGGAGGAGGTGGAAGGGTGATGGCGACGAGAGGGAAGGCGGCGATGAGCCAGGCCCGGGGGAGAGGCGGCGGAGGGAGCCAGGGCCCGGGGAAGTCGCCGACGTCGGCGGTGAGGAGCCAGGGCCCGAGGGAGTCACCGACGTCGGCGTCGGAGCGAGCGTGGTTTTAGGTCTGGGACTGGGAGACTAGGAGGGCGGAGGGGAGGCTTCTGGATTTGGGATCGACCGAGCCGATGAATTGGAAATTGGAATTGAGTGGCTTAATTCGGATATCCGACGGTAAGATTTCGGAATTATCCGATAATTTTCTCGGAAAATCCTGTATCCTCCCGAATCCGAAACCGAATCCGAATCAAAATATCCGAAACCGAATCCAAATCCGATAAATATCCGAATCAATAATCCGAATCCGATCCGAAAGTATCCGGTCGGTCGGTCGGACGGTAAATATCCGATCCGATTGCACCCCTACTCGGGAGTTCGCTTCAGTTCATTTGAATGGTCGCATGTTTTACGGGCTGCTTGGACAAATTCTTTTGGTGAAGTTGGCCGTGTCAAGCTGTACAGACGTTAAGGAAAGTTTTGTACAGGAATCTTTTTTTATGAGTCACACGATCCAACAAATAAGATCCAAGGTCTAGTTTGTTTCAGCTTCTAAACTATGAATTCTGAATCACGAGGAAGCTGTTTCTAATTATGAGATAATAGGATTAGACCGACTGTAACTTCTAGGTTCTAAATCAGGCCGGCGAGAATAAGCAAGAATCAGTGAGAATCAGATTCCAGCTGAATTCTGATTGTATATAGAGAGCAGTTTCTGACTGTGAGAGAAATTGTTTAGAATCCTCTCGTTCAGCAAACAATCAGTTTGTTTGAAGCAGAAGAGCTTAAATGAAAAGGATCTTAGATTCACTAGTCTCAGATTCAGGTATAACAGTACTACCTTTATTGACAATAGTTATCTACTGCGTTGTCATGCCAGATGAATGAAACAACCAAATAAACCAACAAATGTGCTACTCGATATCACACAGAGATTATATAGTGAAATTCCACTATCAACTTTCTGCAAGTGTAAACCTAATTGAGGTTTTACCGTGTGCCTTTCGCAGTACATCTTTGCTCTTTGGTAGGCAACGCATGGCGGCAGAGCGGGCACAGGTGGCTAAGCGCCAACCACTTGGTGATGCCTTTGCGAGAAGGGCAGGTCGTCGCCTACCTCATCATCTTGGGTGCAGATGACACATCCCTACTCATAATTTAAAAAATCAAAATCAAAATGCTACGCTAACTTAAGATTTCGGTGAAATCTCAGTTTTTTTATTGGATTTTGACTGAATGTGCAAGCTAGCCATGGACACAATGGTCACAAGTTTTTTCACTTTTGCCGCTAGCCTTCAGGAGTACTATCTGAATTTTTAAAAATTCCTTAAGCTTGATCACCATAAAAAAATTCTATAGGAATATTATGGATGTGTCAAGGCCATCCACAAAAATTTTCAAAAGTTAAAGTGTTTGCACCATTTTCCATTCGATTGAAATTTGTCGATCAGCCATTTATCAGTACAATAGTATTGTCAGAATTTTTAAAAATTCCTCAAGCTTGGTCATCATCTAAAAATTTTATGAGAATATTAGTGATGCATCAGCATCATCTACAAAAATTTCAAAAAATGTTAACGTGGTTTGTAGTACTTTTCATTCGATTGAAATTTGTCAGTCAGCCTTCAGTAGCACTGTCCGAATTTTTGAAAATTCGTCAAGCTTGATCATCATATGAAAATTTTATGGGAACATTACGGTTGTGTCAGGACCATGCACAAAATTTTTAAAAGTTTTTAACATGATTTGCACTATTTCTCATTTGGTTGAATTTGTCGGTCAGTCTTTTAGCACTGTTAGAATTTTTAAAAATTCCTCATGATTGATCATCATCTGAAATTTTTATGAGAATATTAGTAATGTGTTAGGACCATCCACACAAAATTTAAAAAAATTAACGTATTTTGGACCAATTTTCGTTCGGTAAAAAATCATTGAGATCTCGGTGGAAAAATACCGGATTTGAATTTTGTTTTTTGGATTTCGTTTGAATTTCATCCAAAATGATGAGATCTTGATGAAATTTTGGATTTCTGATGGTAACTGGTAACGAGATGTGAACCGAAAACTAAATTCGGACAGCCTTGGCGGAGGCAAATTGTTCTTCGTCAGTGGGGATGGTAGTTAGCTGATGAGTAATTGTATATAGTCTCTCGGATAGCTCTGGCTAGGGCCGGGAAAAAAAAGCTTGTTAGGGTTTAAAATAATTTTTTTTATTACAGTAGTTAATAGATTTAAAATTGAAATGAATCCATTTCAAATAAAAAAAAATTAACGAAGTTCAGCTCGATAGTGGTTCGTTAGCTCGAATTTAAAATAACCACTTAATGATAAATAAAATTATTTTACATCGAACTATGTTAATTTCAAAAGACTCGATAATAGTTCGTTAAGCTCGATAGCTAGCCCTAGCTCTAACCTCTAAGTAGTAGCAAACAGGCGATGGATGATCGGAATTAGCTGCAGCTACCGTGGAGTGGGTGTACAATTACTCTCTCTCTCTCTCTCTCTCTCCCTCCTCGACATACATACGTCATTCTATTTTTCAAAAAAAAAAATTAAATACATGCCATTCTATAATTTCGTCACAACTTTTACCTATTTTTTACTTTTACATATATCTATCCTTCGTTATTATAAATGCCATTTACTACCCTGCATCGTCCGAGAGCAATAAATAGGCTAAGGACAGTTTAATCATTTGGACCGGTAGAATTGGCCCATCTCCACGGCTCCACCGCGATCGCTAGGGCAGGCGCCATATGATCGGGAGCCAACAGCCAACAGCCCTGTTTACCTTGTAGTAGCAGCTACAGATTTACAGTACGAGCAGAAATACACAGCCTAGAAGATACAGCCGTACGCAGTAGTCTGCCCTAGCCAAGCCAGGCATGACCTATCAGCCGCTGCAAAGAATCAAATTCTTTACCCCCTCCAAGCCTGCTTCGATTAGAGCATCCCCAATGGAGACATGTCAGCAGGCTATAAGGAGTTCATCTCATCTTTTTGCTTATGTGGAGGAGAGAAGTAGAGGAGAGAGACAAGAGCTGGCTCTTAACTAAGAGCATTATAGTGTTTTCCAAGAAAAATAAAAGACAATTACATGTGGACCCACATTTAATGTTGGAGAATATGTTATAGCCAACCCATTGGAGAGCTTGTCTTTAAGCTAGCTATAAGTGACATGGAGCTTTCTTATAGCCAGTAGTTGGCTCTACCATTGGACATGCCCTTAAGCAAGTCTGATTCTGCCATGCTCGCGATGCGAGCCTACGCTACGGGCTGCTCGTAGGCAGCTGATGTTTCAGTGGTAGAGAGGCTTGCACACAGCTTTCTCCATGCATGTTCCTGGGAGACTGGTAGCTGCCACTTTTCCTTTTTGAACACCGTCGTACTCCTACCTGCCACTCGATGGATTTGATTACTCACTTCGACATAGCACGCTTTGGTTTGTGTGGTCACCGTCGCAGTCAATAAAAAGAGCGTAAACCGCGTCCTAGCTTAGCTACTGTCAAAAAAAAAAAAAACCAAGATAGCTAATTAAGACCTGCATTGTCTGGACTCTCCTAACTCAGAACATGGATGGATCATGGATGAAAGCATTTTGGCTCTCTTTCTCTTTCGAATAAAATTATAAATTTAGCTATATGTGTACTCTTTTGTGACGGGTGCCACGCCGCTACATGCCATATGGAATGGATGCATGGCAACATGCCGACCACCACTATTTTACCCAAACCGGCAGACACTTCTGAGATTTTTTTTCCAGGAAGACACTTATGAGTTATGACCTGTCACTATTGACATTTGTTTATCCTAACAGTGTATGGACCTGTCCTACATAGAAGTTTCGGGTTTTTTTAGCCTCCGTACCAAGTTTTTTTTATTTCAAATATGGCATCATTATTTGTAGATTTAGTCGTCAAAAGTCATCTCCAGTTGTGGGGAAGTTCGGCAAGTCGCTTGCTGCGCCAAGATTCTTGCTGAGCTCTCCTTTCTCGGCAGGAATCAAATCCACTAATCAATCGCTATTTTTAATCTTACTACCTAATTAATCACTTAATTAAATGGCTAATTAATCAAAGTTCTTACTTAATATCTTGATTAACAGGGTATCTCATGTCCTTCGGACGAAACAGCGCTCGGTAGGTGGCTGCCGGATTCCTGCGAAGCTTCCCTTGCTGGGCAGTTTTCTATCGAGCTCTTCTGATACGGTAGATGACTTATGTCGTCTATTGTGCCTTCTAAGCTCACAAGGGGCCCAATT
The DNA here is from genome assembly GCA_036346355.1 of Rhipidocladum racemiflorum. Taxonomy (NCBI): domain Eukaryota; kingdom Viridiplantae; phylum Streptophyta; class Magnoliopsida; order Poales; family Poaceae; genus Rhipidocladum; species Rhipidocladum racemiflorum. Next base: position 4,007,974 of record CM070590.1, on the reverse strand, counting down.
TCTCAAATTGAATAAAAGGGATTAAATTTCTCAAAAAAAATGAATTTTAGAGGACGAGAAAAGCGAGGCTTTCGTCCTGCAAATCCTACTCCTACCTTGGCTACGGTTGACTGAATTGACCCTTGCCCTCACGGTCATTTCGCCGACCAAATTGCAAGTGGCCAACCCCTCTCTGTTTCACACTGATCTGCTGGAAAAGAAGCAACTAAAGCCTTCCCTCATGTAGTGCGAGCAGCTGACACTCTGCTTTAACCAATTAAGGCCACCCGCGCGCACTATGGTTCAGTACATTAGTAGGACTAAGTAGTATAGTCTATAGTAGCTAGCAAACGCAGCTAAGATCACACAGTACTGGTCACTAGAGCTAGCTTGACCGGATAATGGAGTGGGCACCATTGTCTATTGGCCACCGTAAGGTAGGGTGCCGGGTATGCACCGGCACCTAAAAGATTCGAAAAAGGTAGAAGGTTGTATTTTTAATGGATTAAATTTGTTAATTGAATCGATTTGGAAGCCAGTAATTTCGGATTTGTAAGACCTCTCTCTAGAACTATCTGTACCGCGCTTTTAGCAAATTTCGAATACCTATGCTGGATTTATAACGTACAAGACTACAGAATCGTACGCACGCGTGGAGTATACAACCTCGAGGAAACTTTTCTGGTTCCTCCGCTGTTTGGCCACTCTGCACAAACCGAAAACACCGCAACAAAAGAAGAGAAAGCCAGGGCTTGGTAACCTTGGTACAATGTTGGCACTCCCATGTTGTCATCTCATCACTTTGACTGTTCATGTCTCGAGGGCTTAATTTGGCGGCTGCCGCAGCAGCATCTTTGCGAAAAGAGAGAGAAGAAAAACAAAGCCTAATTACCCAGCTTGCAGATGGAGAGAGTACCGTGTGAATCATTGCCATGGCATGTGGGGAGCACCTTGGCGTGTCTCCCTTTTCCTGATCAGCTCAGAGTTATCAACGGGGGCTGCAGGCTGCACGGTGCTGGACCTTTTCGAGCTGTGAGTCTGTGACCATCGCCTCACCATCATATGGAATCTGAGCAGACAGACACGATCGATGCAATCGGCCCGTAATTAATTTAGCACTGTATGCAGATCGATCGAAATGGTTTGTTCTTCTTGGACTAGCTACCGGGGAAATTGGTTGTTCTCTTCGAGAAAGTTTTATTGGGAACAAGCAGAGGCAAGGATGGAATACTGTACATGAGCTGCTTCTGAAAGAGATGCATTAATGAAGCGCCTCTCGTGTGCATATAGGCAAGGAAGTCAGGGATTCAGAGTTTTCAGAGAGGGGTCGCTGGCAGGCAGGCATACGGACAGACATGCACCAGAAAACAAATACAGGTCCGTATGCAATATGCATACTAGCACTATCAAATATATATAACAAGGAAACGTACGTACGGGCATACGCTTGTTCATCCACAACTTCACATCATGCCACGCCAGGCTAATCTCAAATTAGTTACAAAACCACTCTTGCATCGCATGCTAGTGCATATGAACCTAGCTAGAGATAAATCCCCATCAGGCCATCACCTTCACCGTCTTATACTGGACACTACGAGCAGCAGCAAGCAAACACTCGGAGGCAATGTTACAGTCGCTTAGAGATGTACAGACAGATGTGACAAAAGCATATATATATTCCTAGATGGATCTTCACGGATATCTATATATCTATATAGCAAGAACAGCAGGTAGATTACATATGTTGTTATTATCGTTGTCAGCTTAATATCCAGCATGTATTTGTCCGCCCAACCAGCTATAGCCCGACCGATCGATGGAGATCTCTCTCTCCCCCCTCATGGTTTGCCCTTGTGCTGAGTGTAGATGTAGTCGAGGTGCGCGTCGTGGAGCAGCCTCCTCTGCATGCAGTCCTCGTCCCCCTCCTCACACACCTCCTCCTCTGCTGCCCCCATCATCTGCTGCAATGATCCACAGCCAGAACAAGAAAGGTTGGGATGGCTGGAAATGAAATCAAGCGGTATCAAACTTAGTTCGGCTTTTCTGCTCACCTCAGGGGCCTCGTCGCCATTGCCCTCCCGAAGCACTAGGCCATCTGCGGCCGCCTTGGCACCGCCCTCTGCAAAATACAGCCCCGAAGCATCTGAGGCGATCGGATCAAGAGGGGGATCGGAACACACGCGTGCATATATGTATGTACAGGTGAAGATACTACTACCTTGGTGCACGAGAGGAGCCGTGGGCAGGAGGCGAGCGGCTGCCGCGTGGTGGAACGAGCAGACGAGGAGGAGGAGGAGGAGGAGCAGGGCAAGAGCAGCCGGCGGCGAAGCGACATTGTTGCGCCTCATCTCTGCTCTATCGATATGCTGCGTGGTCGAAAGGCGAGAGGAGGAGAGCGAGCGAGCGAATGGGAGTGGGGGGCTCGTGGTGGTGTGGCAAGGGAGCTATTTATAATCCGCGGAGTGGGTTGCTCAGCTGCAACTTGCAGCAGCAGCACACAGCGAGTAGAGAAAAACATGAACAGTACACGGGAAATGACACCTTAGTATTTTGAAGAAAAAAAATTAGCAGTGTACATGGACAGTAAAATCAGATTTATGGGAGGAAGCTAGTATAAATAAATACTAGTAGATCTAATCTATTAGATCGAAAAGAGTGAAGTTGGTATTGAATTTAATGTACTTTTACTAATATGTTGGGGGCTTCAAATGAAATGCACGAGCAAATTAAGCATCGGAACCTGCCACATGTATAACACGATGAGTTGATTAAGATTAATTGATTTGTGGTTCCAGCTTTCAGTGCCAAAGAAACCACACCTCGTTCTAGCTAGCTAGGGTGACCGCCAATATCATCTCTTCTTGTTTCGGTAGTGCTGACTGTGAATAAACAGAGAGAGGATTGGAAGCTCACACATCGTCCGTGCGGCCTGCATGTTGCTTATATAGATTACAGAGTCTGTGTTCCCAACGGCAAGGCAAGAGAAGATTACGATACAACAGATTCTACCTATAGAAGATTACAACAGATTCTATCTATAGAAACTAACCAAAGATAGTTTGCCTGCCATGTGGGAATCCTGGTAAAATACGAAACCTTTGATTTGTCTAACATCCCCCCTCAATCATAACCGTTCTAGGTTAAGATTGTTCTTAAAACACTCCAATTGCCGCGTAGACAGTGGTTTTGTAAATCCGTCTGCAACTTGATCTCCTGATGGAATAAACTCAATATCCAGAAGTTTCTTGGCTACTCGCTCTCGCACAAAATGATAATCAACTTCTATGTGTTTAGTTCTTGCATGAAAAACAGGATTGACTGAGAGATATTTAGCTCCAATATTGTCACACCATAATTTTGCTGCAAGTGGACTTGAAATTCCAAGCTCCTGTAGAAGAGTCTGAATCCACATGATTTCGGCAGTAGCATTAGCAATAGCTATATACTCGCTTACGTGCTAGATCTTGACACTGTAGCTTGTTTGCGAGCACTCCAGGATACAAGATTTAACCCCAAGAACACAGCAAAACCGCCAGTTGATCTTCTATCATCTAGACATCCTGCCCAATATGCATCTGAGAAAGCACTGACCAGCATAGATGGTGACTTGCATATCTTGAGCCCAACATTAACAGATTGTCTCAAATATCTCAATATTCTTTTTACCGCTGACCAATGCACAGTTGTTGGTGCATGAAGGAACTGACAAACCTTATTTACCGGAAAAGCAATATCTGGTCGAGTCAGAGTTAAATACTGTAAAGCACCAACAATACTCCTATACTGAGTTGCATCATTAGACCCTAAAAGAGATCCTTCATGAACTGATAGTTTTTCACTGGTAGACAATGGTGTACTTACTGGTTTACAATTAGTCATGCCAACTCTTTTTAATAGATCAGAAGCATATTTTTCTTGTGTAAGAACAATACCATCGCGTACCTTGTTAACTTCAATTCCCAGAAAATAATGTAAATCCCCCAAGTCCTTTAGAGCGAAATCCTTATTAAGATCATGCAATAAAGCTGTAGTTGCCTCCCTTGTTGAACTTGCAACAATTATGTCATCCACATAAACAAGGACAAATATGATAATATTATCTTTGTTATAGAAGAAAAGTGAAGTGTCGACTTTGGATGCAACAAAACCAAGATCAATCAACTTTGTACTCAACACTGGAGTACCATGCTCATGAGGCTTGTTTTAAACCATAGAGAGCTTTATCCAGCTTGCATACATAATTAGGCGTATTCTTATCTTCGTAACCTGGTGGTCATCGCATGTAGACCTCCTCCTCGAGAACACCATGAAGAAATGCGTCAGTACATCTAACTGTCGAAGACTCCACCCTTTTGATATTGCAATGGATAAAACAATACGAATAGTAGCAGCTTTTACAACAGGACTAAAAGTATCTTCATAGTCTATCCCATATCTTTGCTTAAAACCCTTTGCAACAAGTCGAGCTTTATATCTATCCAAACTCCCATCAGGACTTTTGTTTAATTTTATATACCCATTTGCAATCTATAATATTTCTACCTTTACGAGGTGGAACCAAATGCCAAGTTTTATTTTTCATCAAGGCACCAAATTCTAAATCCATAGCATTTTTCCAATTAGTATCATGTAAGGCTTCTTCCAAATTACGTGGTTCACTGTAAGAGGTAAAATAGCCATATCTCATGGTACCATCTTTATATACCTTTGGTTTACTAATGCCACTTTGAAGCCTTGTTTTAGGTCTTGTTTACTGCTTTGTAGGCGTCTGGGTAGGGACAAGATCGAGGCCTGCACTAGGAGATTCACCCGTGATGACCTCTTGCAAGTCATGCACGAGCTCATTATGTGGTGATGACACATGTGCCCCTTGCATGTGCTGCGTGGGACTTGGCAAAGTTCTGGAATCAGCCATACCACCAGAGCTCGCCGCTGCTGATTCAGGTGAGGCTTCATGTTGCTGTATGACAGGAAGATCACCACCAGATTCTATGCCTTCAGTATTTGAAGCATTTCCATGTGGTTCCACTGCAACTTCTCCACCAAAGTTGTTAGAATTTTTACTGAAATCACTATTAGTCAAATGATCATCTACATGTTCATCCCCATGATGACTATGTTTTAACAAAGCTGATGGAAGAAGTATTTCAGAACGCAGTCTAGTGCCAGCTTTAGGATGTAATTGAGAGAATGGAAAGACAACAACATCCCTTGAAATATATATACGGCCAGAAGGAATGTCCAAGCACTTAAAACCTTTGTGCAAGTTACTATAGCCCAGAAAAGCACACTGTTTGGAACGGAACTGAAGTTTGCGACTGTTGTATGGGCGAAGATTTGGCCAACAGGCACACCCAAAAATTCTCAAAGATGAATAGTCAGGTTTTCATGATCTGTAAGCTCTAAGGGCGTTTTGTATTGAATAATTTTGCTAGGAGTGCGATTGATTAAATAGGTAGCAGCAAGGAACGCTTCATCCCAAAATTTGAGAGGCATTGATGCATGAGCAAGAAGAGACAAACCGACTTCAACTATGTGCCGATGCTTACGTTCGACAGAACCATTCTGTTGATGGGTGTGAGGACAGGACACATGATGGGAGATGCCCATGTTGTTAAAAAAAGGATGAAGTTTTTCATATTCACCTCCCCAATCAGTTTGCATGGCAATAATTTTTCTATTGAACTGCCTTTCAATAAGACTCTGGAATTCACAGAATTTTTGAAAAACTTCTGACTTGAATTTGAGAAGATAAATCCAAGTGAATTTGCTATAATCATCAATGAAACTAACATAGTATTTCTTTCTTCCAACAGAATCAGAGCAGGCCCCAAACATCCAGAAAAAACAAGCTCTAAAGGAAAACTTGAGACACTAGACGACTTTGGATAGGGTAATTGATGACTCTTTGCCTGTTGAGGTGCATCACAAACTGACTCTTTATTTGACTCATCTAAGCAAGGAAGCTTATTATCACCAATAATTCTTTGAACAATAGGAAACGCAGGATGACCTAAACGACTATGCCATCTTGCTAGGGAAGGCTTGATAACTCCAAAGGCATGCTTTGTTGAGATCGCAGAAGGGATAGGATACAATCCTCTATGGCATTTTCCTTCAAGAAGAGTGCTCCCCGTGGTCTGATCCTTTATCAAAAAGAATTTAGGGTGAAATTCTAAGAAGGCATTATTATCAGTAGCAAGGCGATGAACAGAGATAAGATTCTTTTTAGCTTTTGGAACATAAAGAACATTATTCAGGCGAAGATCACGACTAGGGGTATGAACATTAGAATGACCAATATGACTAATATTCATACCTGCACCACTAGCCGTGTGGATCCGATCATTGCCATTATACTTGTCCCGCACGTTTAGCTTCTCTAGTTCACCTGTAATATGATCTGTTGCACCAGTATCTGTGTACCAATTGGTGTCAATCCCATAAGAATTCATTGCAACCGCCGCATTCTTCTCATCTGCCACATAGTCTTCATTGAACCTGTGCCAACACCTATCAGCCGTGTGTCCAATTTTGTGGCACACCTGACACACTGGACGCTTGTCATTGTTGTTCCGGTTGTTGGTGTTGCTATTCCCTGGGCGCAGATTAGCACTTCTGCCTTGGGCACCATATCCGCGACCACGAGCGAAGCTTCGGCCACGACCAACTCCTCTTCCGCGATTTTGGCTTCCTCTACCTCCACGGTTTGCCATGTTGATAGATGATCCAGAAGACTGATTTCCACCTAGCAACTCCATCCGAGTTTCAAAAGCCAATAGTTGTGCATACAATTCGGCAACAGAAATTGATTCTGATCTTGTAACAAGAGCAGATACTAATGGATTGAAATCATAATCAAGACCAGTAAGTATATACTCAACAAGTTCTTCATCATCCAGAGGTCTTCCTGCAGTTGTCATCTCATCAGCAAGAGCCTTCATCTTACTGAAGTACTCGGCAACAGACATATTTCCCTTTTGGGCTGTTGCCAGAGCGATGCGAGTGTTGACAGCCCTGGCGCGCGTCACCGAGGAGAACATGTTCTCAATAGCCCTCCAAACTTGAGCAGAGGTCTGGAGCGCCGCAACTTGGACGAGAACGTCTCTTGAGAGAGACGCAAGGATGAAGCCTAAGACCTGTTGATCTGAGGCCATCCATTCTTCATAGGCTGGATTACTGACCTTGATTTCCTTGTCATTCTTCTTGACAACAATCTATGGTTCAGGAGCTTGAGCGGCACGATGACATAGCCCTCCGCACGAGCACCACGTATTCTTTGCAAGAACTTGAATCTTCCACAGCGCATGATTTGTTTTTGATAGTTTCTCTGAGACGATGTGACCGTGAAGAGGATTCATGAAGGGCCCAGATGAGGAAGAGGTGGCCATGCTGATGAAGAAGATTGAATCTATTTGAGGAGTGGCTCTGATACCATGTGAATAAACAGAGAGAGGATTGGAAGCTCACACATCGTCCGTGCGGCCTGCATGTTGCTTATATAGATTACAGAGTCTGTGTTCCCAACGGCAAGGCAAGAGAAGATTACGATACAACAGATTCTACCTATAGAAGATTACAACAGATTCTATCTATAGAAACTAACCAAAGATAGTTTGCCTGCCATGTGGGAATCCTGGTAAAATACGAAACCTTTGATTTGTCTAACACTGACTACACAGTGCACACGTTTTGTTCAAGGCCCAAGTAAGCTAGCTTCCCCTTAGCTGATTAAACTCTAAAAGCAAAAACTCAGTCTAACAGGGAATGACAGTTTGGCAACAAAGTATTTTCATAGTTTCTAGGTAAAACCATGGTTTTGGAGAATACCATGGTATTTTTGGCCACAAGGTGTTTGGAAGCAACCAAGAAAACTCTGTTTTGAAAATCATAGTATTACCAATATCATGGTATTTTTGGAGTATTGAAAACTCTACTCATAGTAGAGTTTTGAGCTTTTGGCAGCACTTCATCATGCAAAAGGCTTTGCTTTCAAACAGTTTTCATGCCATGGTTTTGTATTACCATGGTATTTATACCAAAATAATTTCCATGTCATGGTTTTGTAATACCATAGTATTGAAAAACTCTGCTTCCAAGAATTTATTAGTGTGTGGCGTGAACACTGCTATGGAGAGGGACATCAGTGGCGGTTCGGAAGAGACATCAGTGGCGGTTTTTGAACCGCCACAGATTAAGCGGCACTGATAATCGTAGATTTTCAGTGACGGTTTGAAAACCGCCACTGATAATACTCATTAGTGGTGGTTGGAGAGAAAAACCGCCACTGATAATGATAATATCAGTGGCGGTTTTTAGTTGGAACCGCCACTGGTATGGTATTATCAGTGGCGGTTTTTAGTTGGAACCGCCACTGATAACCCCGTCCGGCAATAAAAAAAATCGGCATTTCTGGCTAGCCTCAGGAAAGTGCTAGCCATGCCCTCTGAAATAGCAGAATCTCAAAATGATATACCAGCATACATGATTCTGAACTGTTTGGTATATATCAATTTTCTTTCACACATGAAACGAAATGTATCTTTATTTGCAAGCTACTAAGTAAATCAAACATTTGGACAGAGACCTTTAGCATGGTCACCAACATTCATGCGTATGTTTATCGGTTCCACCTGCTTATTGTCAAGTAACTCGATCTGAATTCTAAAGTGGACCGTAGACTCTAGTACTTCCTTGATCACAAATAATTATCATTTTGGATATAGGTGAAGTCGATATTTTTTAAATATTTAAATTAGATACATAATAATCATAGATTTATCTCAAAAAATGCTTTCGTAATATTATAATTTTATTAGATTTTGTAAATATATTATAGTAAAAACTATTGCTTAAAGATGTGCTTCGGATATGACGCTGGTATCCAAAACAATTAATAATTATTTGTAAACGCAGGGTACAAGTTAGAAAGTATGCATGTGCTCCACTTTCCTGTGCAGCGAAAACAATGGAACAGAAGGTAAGGAAAGCAACAAGATAGTATTCTTGAGGGATGCAAAGCAATAATAATAATAGAAATGGAAAGAGCAACATAAAAGCGAAGGGCATATGCAATAATCAGCTACTACTAATCGTGGCTTTGTCTGATTCCAGCAAAACAAGCTCGTGGTCCACCAAGGAGTCTAAAAACGCCTACACAAGTGCCGTTTCATGGATGTAACGTTCGAGCCAGGGAAAGATGCGTTGTGCTCTTGGCATTTTGCAACAAGGAGTAGCGCGAAAAAAGTAGAAATATCTGGAGCTTTCTTATGCTTAGTAACTCAACTTGCTTACATTATGGTAACTCTCTCTCTCTCTCTCTCTCTCTCTCTCTCTCTCTCTCTCTCTCTCTCTCTCTCTCTTCCAATAGAAAACGCGCTTGCATGCAGAAGCAACCATTTTCCTTACCCGGTTAGAGACAGGCCCTGCTTCTGGCAAGCAAGATTTCATGCTAATTAAATCTTCTTTTTTTCGTTTTTTTCTACATGCACATCTTTTTGTTTTGTTTTGCTTTGCTTTGCTTTTTTGTTTTTACTTTCTGCACATAAATTTGGTGCATTTTCATGCACCATGTGAACTATTTGCATCCTGCTAATATATTCACAGCTCGTGCTGTCTTCCAAAAAAAAAAAAAAAGATTTCATGCTGATCAATGTATCTTAGACTATCTTCAGCAGCTTTCCTTCTCCTCTAAATCCCTTCGCGAACAGATCTTAAGTGCTCCAGCGGATTCCCTTCACGATTCCCTTCCGAAGGGATTCAAATTTGGTTGCATCACAAGCGTGAAGAGCTCGGAAGGAGCAGAGGAAGATATCCCTCTCTGGCTAGAGATTTGCTGTCAAGAAACCTTTTTGTTGCTCACTGCTAGCCTGTCTGGTGCATCCATGGGGCCCATGCACAGCCACGGCCGGCTGGCAACGTGGGCCCACCACCGCACGCACAGCACGCCCACGTCATCCCCACGTAGCAGCCAGCACGTAGCCCCTGATGGAAGGGTGCCGAGTCCTTGGGCACTCCACTAAGGCAGGCACTACCGCACTAGTGGCGCCCATGCATGCTCAGGCTCGGCCTGTTGCTGCCGCCTCTGCTCTAGCTGCCTCCCCCAGTCCCCCCACTTCGGCCAATCCCTGCATCATTTACGCCAACTTTGTATCTCTTGTAGCAGCCACTCCTGTGTAGAATTCTTTTCTCTCCAAGAAGTACTTTTTTTAAAATAAATTACAGGGCAAAAAACTCAAAAAAAAAAGAGACGTGCTTCTGTACTTTTTTTTGAAGATTGCATAAAGATTAAACTATGAATGGAAAGTAAATAGTGATTACTTACCTTTCGCCTGCCTTAAGATTTATACAACCTGTACTTACAGGGTAAACAAAAAAATACCGCTATATATATATAGTACAATTACCTGGGACACCATGGTGCCTGGGCACCATGATCCAAAACGGGTATTTTCCATAGTATTTGTATGCGAATTTTTTTGAAATTTTTAGGATGTTGAGTTCAACTAATTTACTAACTAGTTGAAACAAGTTTGAACTGAAATTCAAATTAAAGTTTTCTTCTTTGATGATAGTTTGATTGTAGGTATGTGTGTATCATACATATAAATCAGCAAAGTATGTAATCTAAATTCATTTAAATCTTCAAATTCGAGTATATTTTTTTAAAGGTATGTGTTTCATTTGAATTCTTATAGATGGGTATATACCCTAAAACTGAAAGTTTTAAAAAAAAATATCCGAATTTGACTTGAATTAACGCATTTAAAATCATGGTGCCTAGGCACCATGGTGTCCCATTCCGTCATCTATAGAAAAATGGTTTCATATCCTTGGGAGTATGTACTCCCACTCTCAATATACCGTTTAAATGATGTTGTTATACCTCTTTATCTTTTTGAGTATACTCTAATACTGATTATAAGATACTTCAAGAGTTACATGAAAAATTTCATCAAAGTTTACCCTGTATAGCATAATTTGTTTTTACATATGGAAAAGTCATATAGTGAAAAATAAAGGGCTCCAATGAATTTTTTCAACAATGCCGCATTGTAGTATCTTAGATTTATTATTGGAGTATACTGAAAGTGATAAAGGAGTATAACACATTCGTTTAAGTGGTATACTGGAGGTGAGAGTATGTACTCCCAGGAGTATGGAAAAAGCTTCCTCTCACTCTCTTATATGTATATACTAGTAAAGTGCCCGTGCATTGCAACGGATCTCAAATAGATGATGACACTACAAGTTCTAAACTCTTAAAAACAAAAAAACGAGAATTTAAAACGTGAGCTATCACTTATTTGAGATCCGTTACTGAAGAATCACTGAACAAGGGAATACAATGAAATGCAAATAAGGCTAGACTAACAGCAAATAGCTACAGAATTTCTCACCTACTGGGCCTTGGGCCTCTACTGTTCTGGCCCAAGAATGGTCTGGCAGACTCACCATCACCACCAACTCATTCTTATAATAGTTAAGATATATATGTATATATATATTGCCAATTCATTGCTATCTGTCGGCGTGATCTCAATAGACATTACGCGTGCCGTGTGTTTTCGCTAGTGGAAGTCACCTGGCATGTCATTGTTACCACATGTGCCAATTGATCGGTCAGGCTTACCAGCTACTGGCGTGCAAGGACACGGCGTTTGCCTTATCCAACCAAGAGGCCGGGTGCGCATGCGAGTTACATGTGCATGCATGCATGCACTGACGAGACCACCATCGTGTCATCAGCAATTCATAATTGACCATGCATTTCACTCCCTTTCACAAACTACGCGAACGTGGACGTACAACATCCATCGAATTAATTGGGAATCAATATCCATAAAGCTAGCTAAATTAGCCCATCAACCTGTTTGTCATGCACCAAAGAGCAAAGATACATGTGATCAGTGGCGGAGCCAAAAAATTCTAAAGGAGGGGGCCAAGAATGAAGTGAACCTCCACTAATGACTGATATTCAAAGTTCGGTATATAAGTAAGTACAACATGTAACACTTGTAATTTGCAATAATTTATGAATGAAAACGTACCACTAATTATTTCACATGATGCGATAATTGATATTTGCATCGAACATGAGAGGTCAGTTTAATATCGGCGACTCAGCGTCTCGGCGAGATCGTGATGGCGTGACGCCGAGCGCCAGCAATGCTGGCGATCGGACGCCGGGACGCAGAAGTTGCGAACTCGCGATCACTCCACACGCCAGGACGCCGGGATGCAGAAGCCGCCCGCCCGCAATCGCTCCAGACCGATGTTCGGTCTCCCTCCCGAGCTCATGTTCGATACTTCGATTCGTTCTCCTGGGCCTCTATTGCTAATTCTGCCGGCTGCCGGACTGGACTCTGGAGTGCTGACCGCTGGGCTCCTCAGTCCTAATCGCTAATCGTGCAACCGGACGACCGGGGTCAAGCCCACCTAGGCCCCGACCTGGGCTCCGCCTCTGCATGTGATCGAACTAAATAGCCTCGACCGTGAGACCTTATAAGGCGCGGTTTGACTTGATGCGATCTTTAAAATTTAACTTTGACCATCAATCTCTCTTATAATACTTTGTTCATGGTTACATAATTATAGCCATAGAAAAGTTCTATCAAATACGAATCTAACGGTATTACTTTTATGTTATATAATCTATATATTGTTAAACTATCTATTACTTAAAATTTACAATTTACAGGCTTAGAATCTCAAGTTACGACAACATCTTATAAAAATCAACAAGGCAGTCGTATTTAACGAAGATAACATCGAAAAGTAAGTTACGTACGACTCGTAAGTCGTCACTAATCGATTGCTTGTAGTACGTGGGGGAGGAATGGAGGATAGCATCCGTTCATTAATTGCAAGTGCTTAACTTAGCTTTCGTTTTCAAATGTAGCATATACCATTCCTTTCACACCCTAATTAAGGCCTAAGCACAACATTAATTGGTCGATTAAAAAAAAAAACTCAAGTACTGCATGAGGAGATGGCGCGCATAATCTTGTCAGCTCGACAAGTGTATCTAAAACTTTAAGGAAAAACAGGATCCAGCATTAGCCGTGATGAGGAGATGGCAATTAGCATGAGGAGATGGCGGTGAGATGATGAGGTCGCCATTAGCCGTGGATGGAGGAGGATGGGATTGGGAGAGACGGAGAAAGAGCACGGAGCTATATCTAGCATTAGAGATCGAAAAGGTGGTGAGGGCGAGTGTGTGGATAAGAAAGGAAGCGGGAGGAAAGAAGGGGAAAGGGAAAGATCTTTGCTTTGTCACATCTTTCAAACTTAAAATCTCGAGTTTCAGGATATTTATTTGACCTACCTCGTGTTACAATCTCCTTAGCGTTTGTTTGGTTGGTGTGATGAGGTTGAATGGGACGGGATGGTTCTATACCATTTGATTCTATTGTTTTGGGTGAATGGAATGATTCAGCATCTAGAAAGAAATATTTCTCAAATTTGTATCTCACCATTTAGGATGATATGATTTTATTTAAGCAATTAAACATATAGGTGACTTTTTTTTATCCATTTATATATGTACCACTTGATAGAAATAACCAAACATATCTTTCTTTGGACCATGATCATCCACCCTCACATGTTAGTCCACAAACACGTACTGCACACCATGCACTTACCCACCTACCAATCCGTTGTCTTATCCCTTGCCAAGATCATTGCACACAGATCCAACCGCATCTCTTTTACCTGCCTCTCCATATATCTACAAATCCTTCTGTTAATTGTGATAACTTATATCTAATCTTTTAAGGATTTGGAAAGATCCGTTAATTGTGATAACTTACATATAATCTTTTAAAGATTTAGAAAGATGTGCTAGATAAATCCCATAATGATTAAGATTTCTACTTTCTTTTGGAGTAGGATCCCTACTTTTTCAGAGTATGATTAGAGGCAAATTTATTCTTTCAAAGGTTAATTGTGGTTGCTTTGGAGGAGGACTAAGGCCATGTTTGGATGGGCTAAAACTAATTATTAGCTCGCTAATAGCTAGAGCTAATTGTTAGCCAGCTAATAATTAGTCCATCTAAAATTAGTCTAGGGCTGTTTGGATACATGACTAATGGTTGGGCTAATTTCTTAGAAAAGTCATGTCTGCCCCCTCATAATAGGTGAGGAAATGAGGATAAGGCAAGCGCGAGGGTATTTCAGACTTTTCCTAGCGTGTTACATGCTATTAGCCCAAATTAGCTCCTCTCCACCAACTAATGGACTAATTGTTAGCTAAGGGGTTGGCTAAAAATTAGCCCACCTATTAGTCTTCCTGTTTGGATAGACTAGAACTAATTTTTAGCCAGCTAACAATTAGTCCAGGGATCCAAACATGGCCTAAGGGGCTATATCAACCCATGGGAAGGTCATGAGAATCTAAGTAACCAAGAAACAGCAAACCAACTCATTCAAAGTAAGAGGTACATGAGATGATTAGATGCTAGGTTATTCTTTAGTACAAGATTCATGTATAGGACAAGTATCCGAGAGTCTTAAAAGTTACGAGAGGTTGTGAGAGGGCGACAATCCCATGTACTCATTTGATGTTGTGCTTAAAGAATTTGCAGCCGGTTTCACCAAATCTTTCTCACTCGTCGTGATTACTCCCTCTACGTGAATCATCTTCTTCATTCTTAAGACCATATACGTTCGTACCGTATCTCACAAAACTTTATCTAATCCGAGAGCTGCCACGTATAAGAATAAGTATCAGAGTTTAACACCTTCTAGCTTTTTAATGCAAACTAATCAGATCATAAACTACCCTCGTGCACGCATGCATGATTTGGTAACATTATACTATCATGCATGATATATGCATGCATGCGTATCTTCGATTGTTAATTGGATAAATTCAGCATGCAGCTTTAATGGCACTCATCAATTGTGGAGTCGCAGCGTCTAGATTCTTCTTTCAATTAGAAGGCCCCTATGTAGCGAAGCACATACATGTATGATGCATGCGTTTGATTTGGATCGATATGCTTAGGCACAAAAGAGAAGCGAATCCGTCTCTTCATGCATTCCACGTGGATAGTACTAAATCACCATGCATGAAAATCAAAGGCAGCTAGAATGCTAGATACTTTGATGCAATCACCATCTTCAGTTTGTGGATACAAAACAATTGCCTTTAGTTTTACCTAGGACAATCACAGGGAGCATTTTCGGGCGGCAATTGTGGCCAGGGTTTCGAATTTTGTTTTCAATTTATTTTTTGGCACGAAACGGCGGAACAAAATTTTGATTTTTTATAAAAAAACTGGCTAAAATTTAACTCTTTGGATAAATTTTGGTTTCATGGGAAAAAAAGTGAAATAAATCGATCCAAATATAACCGGAACAAGTGTATTTCTAGACCTCCTAAAGAACCCAATCGAAACCCTGTTCACGGCAAACAACTAAAAGATCAGGGATCCTTCATCTTTTTCTCGCAGACATGGGATCCTTCGTCTTTTTCTCTGGCAATGGCGATATGGAGGTGATGGCGAGTTGGCGACAACGAAACTGCATAACCAGCACAAAATGGATGGACGGGCAAAAAAATTTAATTTTAACATGCCGAGAGGGACACGTAATGCGAATTATGCGATTCGTTGGGTGTGATGAACTAAGGCCTTTCCCTTTGTTCGAGGATACCGTGTAGAGTTCTCTTCAGAATATTTTGGGGTACGTGAGCAAAGCATTCCGATTGAGTTATTATTGGCCAACAGCCTTGGCGGACGCACGGTTAATCGTGATAACTTGTCGAGCATGCCAGTTTCATGCCCGCAAGGTCCATCAACCAGCTTATACGCTACAAACCATCCCACTTTCGTGGCCATTTTCGACCTGGGGGCTCGATATCCTCGGGCCTTTTCCCCGAGGTCAGAAAGGCTGCAAGTACTTGCTCGTGGCCATCGACACTTTCACCAAGTGGATAGAGGCCGAGCCCGTGTCGACCATCTCGGCCCAAACGGCCAAGAGGTTCCTCCGAAGCAATGTGGTAACTCGGTTTGGGATACCCAACCGTCTTATCACAGACAACGGAACCCAATTCACCAGTGAATTATTCCAAGCTTACTACGAGGAGGTCGGGACCAAGGTCTGCTTCGCCTCTGTGGCACATCCACAGAGCAATGGGGCAGCTGAACGGGCAAATGGGCAGATAATCCAAGGCATAAAAAAGAGGGTCTTCAAGAACCTCAGCCAGCACAATCAGGAGTGGGTGGACGAGCTACCCTCTCTTCTTTGGTCGATTCGCACCACCACAAGTCGGGCCACGGGTGAAACCCCGTTTCAACTTGTCTACGGTGCAGAGGCCATTTTGCCTGTCGAAATTGTGCTGGGTTCCCCAAGGGTGCAACTAGTCGATTCCGTCGACCAGGAAATCGAGCGACTCGTCGACCTAGACCTCGCAGAGGCAACACGAGAACGGGCGTTACTCCGGTCCACGGTTTACCTACAGGCACTTTGTAGGCATGCGGCCAAGTCAGTTCGACCAAGGACTCTGCAAGCCGGCGACTTGGTCTTACGACGGGTTCAGGACCTGTCAAAAGCCAACAAGCTAACCCCCAGGTGGGAGGGACCCTACACGGTCGTATCTGTAACACGCCCGGGGGCTGCTCGCCTAGCGATGGAGGATGGTCGAGTGCTCGCCAGCACCTGGAACATTGATCAATTGCGTAAGTTCTATGTTTAAGCGCCTTTTCAACTCGAGCATCAATTCCCTTCGCGCCGTTTCTGAAAAACTTGTACCCCAAGCGCTTCACTCTAAAGTTTTAAGCACATCGAATGAGCACGGCCAACAAAGCATGTGTACCATTCCCCTTGGAGCCAAGCTCGGAAACCCGCAGGCCGTTTGCTCGTGTTGATCCCCTTTCGCAGTAGCTCTACGCTGCATGAACGATCACGCACAAGGCATTCTCATCCTCGGTTCAAGCTCGGCTCCAACCCGGGCTCGGTGGTCCATCACGAGCATTAGCGGCACTGTGCCCATTTGCCTCAAATCACACGCGCGACTATGCTCACAAACTAGAACCATGACTCGACCGCGCGGCGAGCGAAAGCGATGTACGACCTAAATTCACAACCAGGACTAGTGGCGATTTCGATCGAGCGAACAGGCACCAGCGTAACTTTTCAAAGTCTCCTATGGACAAACCCATGCTCGCAACTTCAGGTGTACGACCTTTGCCCATAGCGGGGGCTCATACATATAAGTTAAGAGCTAACCGTGCCTTTTTTTCAAATTTTCAAGTTATTACTTTTGTTCTCTCCCGTGGTTGCCTTCCTTTTTGCAGAGCGACCTTCGAACAAACATAAGAGCATCCAAAACAAGGGAGAAAGAGGACAAGATCGACCTTTCCTATTTTCAAAGTTATACACAAAAGCTTACAGAAGAAAGAGAAAGGAAGAACATCTACAGAGGGATTTCTAAGGGTGGCCCCGACGAGCGGTCTGGAGGATGGCAAGCTCTTCCTTAATGGAATCGAGATCGCCCTCGAGATCCAAGACCTTCCGCCGAGCCGCGCGACCTTCGGCAGCGCTCTCTCGGAGGCGCTGCACCTCCTTGAGCTGAGCTTCCTCGCGCTCCCGAGCTTCTTGCGCGGAGCGGCGAAGGTCGGGGACTTCCTACCGAAGCTTTCCCAACTCTTCCTCGAGGTTGGCGCACCTTAGCTCCAAAGTGGCTTTCGCCATTTCTCTTTGAGAGAGTCGGTCCCGAAGCTCGGCAACGGAGTCCTTCGTCAACTCCAGCTCCTTCTGGTCAGCAGCATGCACATCGGAGATCCGACGCTCAAGATCGGCGATCTTGGCGTCTTGCTCGCGATGGTACCCCAAGAATTCCTCCGCAGAGATGGAGGAGGCGTCGATGTCTTCCATGGCCTTGGCAGCGAACTGCAGACAAAAGAAGGATTAAAACCACCTTAAGAGTCTGGGCACAAAAAGAAGGGTGAAGCACGGCGTAGAAGCAGAGAGCTTACCAGAAGAGCGCGGCTCACCAGTTTGTCCTGGAGCTTCTAACGGTCGGTCGCGCCAGCTCGGAAGAACAGATTGACCCAAGTAGGGTCATCCTTGTTCCGAGCAAGCGCGTCGCTCGGGCGGGGGCCTTGCTCCTCTTGGGCACCCAACATGCCCAAGGGGGCAGAGGCGGCTCCTTCCTCAATCAACCCCGGAGGACGCTCGACCTCCGGGACCTGCTCACCCTGAGGATGAACTTCCCCCAGGGTTTGCAGCTCGTGGCGATCATCCCCCAGCTCGGCCTCCACGCTCATGGGCTGAACGTTGGCCGCAGCCTCCTCTACCTCCCCGGTACTCAGCGCCGCGCTCGTCCCCTCATAAGGGACCAAGGACATAGCTTCCTCGGTCCCTTGCGAGCCTTGCTCCTCTGAGACTGAGGGGAGCTCGGTGGCCGCAGGAGGTTGCTCGGAAACCTCTGGGGGTTCAGCCCGCAACGGTTCCTCCGAGTCCTCGCCCATCACCAAGTCAACAATGCGCTTCAGCTCGGCGTTAACTGCGGAGTCGACAATCCACTCACCCATTTGCGGGAAATTCAAGGACAGCAGCCGAGCTATCACGCCCACATCAAGCGGAGTGGGGTTAGCTCGGAAATTCGCAAGAAGAACGAAAACGAAGGGACCACGCGAGGATTACCTTCCACCAGACGAGAGCCCTCATCCTCAGCCTCCTCGGTTTGGGCCACGGGTGCCATGCCCGCGGCGCCCTCGTCCATGACCTCCTCGGTTTGGGCCACGGGCGCCCTGCCCGCGACGGCTTCGTAGGCCTCGGCGACGGCCTCGGTGCGTTCCGCGGCGGTATCGCTGGCCCTTGCCATCATGGGGTCGACCTCTTCCATGTCGGCCCCCTCCAGCGCCAAGGTCGGACGAAGCGTCGACCTTTGGCTCCTCCTGACCAGGGCGAAGGCGTCTTCCTCCTCCTCCTCCTAGTCCGGGTCCTTGACCACCTGTGCAAGCCAAGCCTGGAGGGCTTTGATCTGCTCCTCCAGTTGCTCCTTGCTCACGGTGGACTTGGCCGCCTCCTCGGCCTTCTTCGCCTCCTCGGCCAGTTGTTGCAAGCGACCCATCAGCTTCGGCTGCTTCTGCTTGAAACCAGCAAACCACTGTCGGAGTTCCCTTACCTTCTTCCGGTCGGCGTACTCCAAGTGGTGCTTGGTCGGAGGCTGGGATGTGGCTTGGCGTTTTGAGCGCCTGGCGGGAGGGGCGAGGTAGAAGGTCGGCGGCTTCGACCCGCCGCCTTCTTGCGAGGACCCCTGGTCGGGGTATCTCCTTGGAGCGTCGGAGCGGCGCTCGACACGGCAAGCTCGAGGGCGACCCTCTCCTGCGAACAGAAACTGAGTAAGACAAGCTCGGGGTGCGTTTCTCGAGCAGTAAACAAACAAGAATACTTACCGCGTCACTACGGTCGAACACATTTTTGGGGAACTGGCGGTTGGGTTGCAGCTCCTTCTCCCTAGGGGCACCGAACATCTCGGCGACCCTTTCCTCGACCCAGTCCATCCTCGGAGCTGCAAAGCGAACAAGGAATAAAATCAGACCAATAACCGAGCAACGACGAAGGACAAAAGAAGGCCCAAGGGGCGAACCTGCGTTTTCTTCGCGGGTGATCTCCTGCCACCCGGTCACCTCAAAGAATGGGTGCTCCCGACGCCGCAATGGGGACACCCGGTTGAAGGTGAAGTCCCAGGCGATGTCCCGACCAGTGAGCCCCATCTGGGTGAGCTCACTGATGGTCCTGAGGATCCGCTCTTCCTCAGGCTGCACGGGCGGGCGCGCTGTCTCGGTAGCCGGCGCGACCTCCCCGGTGTAGGTCAGCTGGCTGCCCTCCGCCTTCTTCTGGTAAAACCAGAGGTCGGCCCAGCCCGACACCGAGTCCCTCAGGGAAAGGAGGGGGTACTCATATGGTCGGTTGGGACGGAGGCGAAGGTAGACGCAACCAGCGGCTGTATTCCCGCCGGTGCGGAAAGGAGAGTAGAAGTGGAAGAAGAGGCTGGCCGTGGGCATCACGCCCACGTACGCCTCGCAAAGGTGGGAGAAGATCGTGAGAGCAAGGATGGAGTTAGGGTTAAGATGGGAAATCTCGCACCCGCAAAAGGCGAGTACAGAGACAAGGAACTCACTCTCGGGCAAGCGAAGCCCGTTGATGGCGTATAGCTCGCAGGAGACGATCTCTCCCTCCCGCGGCGCCGGTGTCTCGTCGCTCCCAGGCGCTCGAACCAGTACTCGGATCGACATAGCCGCCGTTCACGAGCGCCTGAAGCCTCCTCCGGTTCATTTGGCTAACACCAAAGCGCGCCATTGCTGTGGAGAGAAGGAGGCCGAAGAGAGCTTTGAGGCTCTTGGAGAGAATCTGGGCGGAGTCGAGCAAAGCGCAAGGTAGCTTTGTCTCTTGCGTCGGGCGGGGTTAAAAAGGCCCGTGAAAAGACGCATTTAACATTGCCGCGACCTTTCACGAAACGGCACCTGTCCGTTACGGTGAAACTGCCCAGTAAATGCACATCTCCCAAGAAACTGCGTTACCGTTACAAAGAAGCTTCTTGGAGAAGGAACCGAAGTAACCCAATGCTGCGGCGTGGTCGTCTGGGCAACGAGCAAGCCGACGCTCGCTCCATGACGACATGCCCGCTCCCTGCCACGAGATGGTCGTTTGTCACGACCAAGCAACGCTACAAGAGACTAATTCCTCCTTCGGGTCTTCTTAGGCTCAAGGGGAAGCCCGAGCCCAGATGGCTCCTCACTTGAACCTTGAGGGCTAGCTGTCGGGGATTGACTATCTGACAGAGAACCGTTGTACCCCCAAAAGATCCTGAAAGTACCGACCATACAGCACCATCGGAAGATGCCCGGAAGAGCGTCTGAACAACACAAACCCCGAGCATACGTGTCTATCCGTTCGCCTACGACCATACCGGGCGATCACGGGCATCCATGCTCGTGAAGGCCACGCGGATGCTTGGGCGAATGGCAAGGGACCCGGTCATGCCACTAGAAAGGAAGGTGGCAACCAATCCGCCGAAAATCAAGGGCATGTGCACCGGGAATTCAAAACAAATGCGTAGATCAAGGGCCTCGGATCATGGGCACTACAGTTATGGAAGCGTGGTGTAAGTTTAGGGGGTAGTTACCTTATGTACAGCATGAGGTTCTGTATTTAATCCCCCCAAAAAAACACCTGTAGAGGAGAGTCTTTTTTGATCAACCATAAATACAGTACACTGGAGTAGGGCTGTTATCTCGGCAGTGAGAGGCCCGAACCAGGATAAACACCGCGCATTTCTCCCGTCTCGGCATCGCTCGGACGTTCCCCCTTGCTCGTACGAAGGGGCCCCTATTGATCCCTCATTCAACAAGTAAGCTCGGCGAGAGCCCATTCTCCAATCGTCGACAAATTCAATTAAGACTAATAATTGGAATGTTACATGACTTGCAAGTTAATGCTAGTAATACAAGCTTTATATTTCATCTTAAATCACCTTTTTAGAGGAAGATAAGCTCGATCAACCATGCTGGTAAAAGGTTACTTGACCCGATTGTTGGAGCATAAGTGAATTGGATGTCTTTTCTCATCAGCTTAGACTTTGAGCCTGAGCTGGTTGAAGCATGCAACTCAATGCGGTATTAGAGCCAAGAGATATTCAGAGTAAGACACGATTGGTGCAATTAAAAAATAATAATTAGAGCACACTTCTATTACACCTCTTATGTTTGAGACAGCCTATACATAAGGAGGAGTATTGGAGTGCACAAGTGAATTAGCTTGTCTTTTCTCATCAGCTTAATCTTTTAGATGAATCTATCGTTTCGCACACATAGTGGAGCTCCTTAGAAAAACAAAGAGCACGGAGCAGAGCTCCTCTTTCAAGAGTTGATAGAATCAACATACTAATACTCGATGAATGCAACTCAAATTTAACCATGTGGCCCTTATTAGACAACAAACAATTTTTATCGGCGCCGAAGATCAGCGTTTTGCGGAGCATGAGATGCTCATGATCCGGAAAAGAAAGGGTTAGACGGCCGGTGTGTTGGTGAAGCGCCTCGAGCGGAGCCGTCACTCCCAACAAATGTCTCGCCGCGACAGGCTTCAGCTTCAAGCCTGCATGCCTGTTTCGTCGCTGAAGAACCGAGGTCGATAAGAAGGAACATTTCGTTCGACAGATCATACTGGATCGCTGAAACATGATGAAGACCTAACTGCAACTATTATTATTTGCTGGAATCAAGCGAAGGAATGCAGAGGTCACCGTCGAGCAAGATCAGCTGCAATGCTGCATACTGCCCAAACCCAAGTGGAGCTTTGCTGTCCTGCTGTATCGAGACGCCATTTGCTGCATGCATGCATCTAGCCATCTAGCCATCTAGCTCAACAAGATCTTCCACTAGATCGATCAGCATCTAGCCATCTAGCTCAGGAAAGGTCTCCTAGTGCGAGCCACTGTGCTAGTCCTGTCCTGCATATGACAAAGCCAAGACCAACCTTTACTTGCTTGCAACCAACTCAGCAGCAGAAGAATCTACTGAGTTGTGAACTTGTGAGCTGCAGGGGAAGGGAGAGGCGAGCGAGATGAGAACTGGGAAGATCAGAATACGTAAAGGGTGGTGCATTAAAGATGACTAGTAAAATGCCCGTGCGTTGCAACGGATTCCAAGTATATGATGACACCACAAGTTCTAAACTCTTAAAAACAAAAAAAAAACGAGAATTTAAAACTTGAGCTATCACTTATTTGAGATCCGTTACTGAAGAATCACTGAACAAGGGAATACAATGAAATGCAAATAAGGCTAGACAAACAAAGAAATAATACGGAATTCCTCACCTACTGGGTCTTGAGCCCCTACTATTCTGGCCCAAGAACGGCCTGACAGACTCACCATCACCACCAACTCATTCTTATAATAGTTAAGATATGTCTTTTGACATTTTGGTGCACTTTAAAGGCCCGGAGATGTTATCAGCTGTACCTGCGCGTCTTTTGTCTCCCTTGGAAAAGAGAAAGTGGGGCAAAGGGGGTCCTGACAGCTGACTCACTTCGTTGTCACAACGGTGACACTTCTGCCGAGACATGTTTATAGAAGAATGTGTTACTTCTTTTTATTATATATTTGGATCCGCGACGAAACAAGAAATCTTTATACAGAGATGTACACTTCACACGTGCAACTATATAGTATTGTGTAATGATTTCGTAACATCGTAAATCTAACTTATATAGTTGAAATTTGCTAAAAATACGATACAAATAGTTCTAAGGCCTTAAAAGTCCCCAACCATCAAAATCGTAACCAAATCAATCAACGAATTGAGTCTATTGAAGAAGTGACCTTGTTGCGTTTTCCAAATTTTTTGGGGTTGCAGGGCACCCGTGTGCCCCCGTTAGATCAGCGTCCTGATTTGGATGATGTATTTTACTCTACTCTATAACAGTGAACGACATGAAAAATAGATGAAAGGGGAAGATACGTAAGAAAGAAAATAAAATATCACATCGAAATTATAGAATCATGTATTAATAAACAAAATTCAAAAACTAGAATAACATGTATTTAGCAATGAGTGAGTAGTAGTAGTAGTAATAGTAATAATAATAATAATAATAATAATAATAATAATAATAATAATAATAATAATAATAATAATGTTGTTGTTGTTGTTATTGTTATTATCCGCGGCCGCGGGTTTCTGGCGAATCGGGTGCAGCCACGCGTTCTTACTGGGCTTGCTAATGCTCTTGCGGCCTGTGTTAGGAGGTGGTTAGCGGCTGCGGCCCGTGGGCTACGGCGGGTTCTCGGTTTAGACGTGACCGGCCATATATGAGACGGAAATGAGACCGTAGTCTTTGATCTAAACGCAACAGTGGCATTACCCGATTTTTGCGATTTATTTGTACAACCTCTGATTGATTGGCTCTCCATCTTCAGACTGAAAAGATCGCTAGACGTCTTCGTCCAACCATCCATTCATCAGGCGATTGCCGAGGAAGGCCCCGGTGAGGTCAGAGGTTGAATCGCCATGGATTTGCCTCGCAGGTTTATACCTGGCTGTAAAATCAACGATACCTTCTGTGGAGATGTAGCTTCAACAACATGTCATGCCGCTGAGAGGGCAGCTCAGGCAGCCATCATAGGCCCATTAGGCCTATCAAACGAAGAGAAACGTCAAGTTCCAGGTCTCCAAGATGCTAGTTATGATGCAGTCAAATCACTTGGGAATTAGAAACTGATGCCTGCAAACTCTTGGCTGGATTTATTGAAATCAATTTGTGGAGATTACAGGCAGTGCTGCTTCTGTGATGCGACAAAAGAACAGCGCCCTGCTCAATCCTGCACTGATAAGTGCGGTTTTCCATATAGGACTGAAAAGGGTTTCAGTTATCGTCGATAATCGTCGATTATCGCACGATTTTCGCAATATCGACGGCGGCCGAAATGCAATACCGAGCGGTAAACCGAAAAAATTCAAAAAAAAATTCAAAAAATTCAAAAATTCAAAAAAATTTATATGACGCAAATATCGCGATTATCGCCACATATCGAGCGATTATCGCTACATATCGAGCGATTATCGCTACAAAAGTCGACCGCACAAAAAAACTCAACATGGATGTCGATTTTCCACCGATAATCGTCGATTTTCCACGTTTTTTGATTTTTTTTTTCAAAAAAAATCGGATTTTTGAATTTATGCGATTTTCGACCGATTTTTGCGATTATCAAAAAACACTGTTCATGCGAAAATCGCATGTAACGATAACTGAAACCTGCTACGTCGATTGGCCATGAAGAATACCTGCTCGTTCTGTTCCCCAAATCATGCTACGTCGATTGGTAATTTGGCCTCCCCTGTAAGATTTCCTTGGTCTTAGCCTACATAAAATCACTTCTCTTATTCTACAGTCTACACCGTTATGTTCCTTTGTTTCCCAAGTAAGAGCCCAGCGTGATTACACCGGCACAGCGTAGCACGCCCCAATATCTAGTTCATCTTTAGGAGCTCATAGAGTCATAGGTGCGTTCACAATATTGAATGCAAATGCACATCAGTTCTTACAGGCAAGGACTTCCATCACATTCACAATAAGAAGTGTAGAGCTACATCAAGGGCTCAAGGCTGACACATCAGAATTACATGAAAGAGAACCTAAAATTTGTAACACCGACAAAATTGCTTGGTGACAGGAAGAGCATCGACGGCTAATATGAGCCACCATGATTGACTGAACTGATATGTAAAACCAATCCTGCTACGAGGACTCCAATTTTTTGATAAATTCAGGAACCACTTGTCCGCAGTTTGCAAGAACCTCAGCCAAGGGTTTTGCGAGATGAGCATCAGAGTTAGAGAAGATACTATGAACCTCCCCCGCAACCGCATGACGAGCTGCTCCTGTGAGGATTTCAACATATTCATCAACTGAAGGTGGCAAATCCACGACCAACACAATCTCAAATTCTTCAATGTCTGCCATTGCCATGCTCTCCCGGTCTTTCACAAGGACATTAATCAGCCCCACACTGCAGAAAATACAGAGGAATGTAAGTCGTCAAGTTACAACCTTACAGCATACCAGCTAAAATGGTGCAACTAAAATTCTCTGAAAAGTGAAACCTAAAGTTTTGGCAATCTAGTCTAAGAATGAGAAGTTTGATTTACGTATAGGCAATGCTGCACATGTTCTCAGCTTATCTTTAATGAATGAAAATCTTACAAAAGCCACATGTTAGAATGGTTCACTGCACCTGCTGCATATGGTAAAAGAGTTGCCGTGTGAGTCATCAGTCACTGTGCAATATCCCAGTTTAAGGGATGATGATAGGTTCTGTGCTTCATGATCATTCGCAGCTACTAGCAAAACCTTTGCTGTCTTTCTAGCATCGTTATTTAAAACATGCTCAAGAATTTCCTTGACCTGAAAATAGAAGGAGTTCATCGGTGTTCTTGAATGATCACCAAAGCATTCTGAAGTTTGAACAATTGCTGCTAAAAAACTTTCAGACATGAGAACAGAACAGGCATGTGAGTAGTTAACTAGCAGGGTGCAGGGTTCATATGTCTATTCAGGTCATTAATGTCAGAATACATCTAACATCCTCAACAACGCAATCTTCAGTGAGAGGAACTAGCTAACTTTAAGTACTGCCCCTAAGTAAATAATGAGCACAACGAATGCAACCAAAAAAGGAATATATCGAAGTAAAAAAAGAAGCAGGACATCTCTGCAAAACTCCAAGTACCTTTGATGCCTTCTTCTCCTCCAACGAACAGAAGTGTACATATTGTGCTATAAATGCACTTCGAGAAGTAATGGAATCGTTGATAGTGAGCTTTGTAATTCTTCCACGGAGTAGATTTCTTGCCACCATAGTGGCACTTGAGTCAAATGGATCGCTAAAGATAGTTATCTGAGGATTGCTCGATATGGCATCTCTAATAGAACAAAGCATGTGGCTGATATTAAGGTCCATGAAACATTTTAGTCCGTCAATGACCTGTTGAACGAAGTTGTCAACTTTAGAGGAAACTTGATGATAGGTTATTATTGGGAGTTAAAATTGCCGGATAATAAAGCACATTGTGCGTTAAGATACATCTGCCTAAAGCTATTGCAAAGCATGTATCTTTCAAAGTGAAATACTGAAATTACATAGAGCAAAAGGATGATAAATACAAGTGAACTGATATGGTTCATCATCAAGATGGCTCCAATTACCATATTTACTCACCAGCATTGATGCACTAGATATGTCAATTGCCTTTAATGAAATGAGTTCAAGAAGCCTCTCTGGGGTAGACACAAGAAACTCTGGCTCACAACTCTTCAACCTGATAAGTCGACACAAGATGAATTAACACACAGCGCATTTGGTATCTCTGAATCTATAAGTATTAAGCTCACAGATAACACATTCACAATTAGTAGGGGATGCTAACATACTAATAATTAAACAAAACATACCCAGATATCTGGTGTTCAATGGAAGCGCCAGGATGCAAGCTCACTGAATGGATTCCAAGAGACTTTAGTGGTTTGCATATCGAACGCACCTGAACAAACATCACTAGATCATTAACCTTTTTACACAAACAAGCAGCAAATAAATCGATAAATCATTAAATTTTTTGTGCATACTTCCTAATACCATTAGGTATCCTTGAACAAATAATGAACAACAGGATCAAAAGAGCACAATGCTAGTACTAACCTGCACGGCCCTTTCCTGGGAGGGGACGAGGTACAGCAAGAAGGGGCAAGAGACGACCACCCCGAACTTCTCCTTCCTGGCGACGATGTCGCAGGCGGTGGAGACGAGCCACGCCGTCTGGTCCCGGGTGGCGTACCCGCCGCTGGTGTCGAGCACGTCCGAAGGCGATGCCGCCGAGCAGCACTTCCAAAGATCCACGCCCCAGGAACCGGTGTCGTGGATGCCGCCGCCGTCCCCGGACGACACCGCGTCCCGAATGGCGTTGAGGCAGACCACCAAGAACTTGGACGGCCGTTCATACTCCACGCGGTTTTTGCCCTTCTCCGTCTCCCGCTCAGGTATAACCTTGGACATGGATTTCGACTTTGCCCCGGCCCTCTCCGGCAGCTGCTTGTTCGAGTCCTTCTTCTTCCTCTTGGGGTCGTCCTCGGCGGCGGCGGCGGTTTCTTCGGTCAGCTCGTCGATCTTGGGCTTCTTCCCGTGACGGTCGTTGAAGGGGTCGTCCGGGGTGGGGAGGGAGAAGCACATGCCCTCGCAGTTGCGGCGCTTGCCGGACTTGCGGCGGCGCTTGGAGGCTATGATGGCGGCGACACGCGCCGAGACGGCGTTCTCGCTGTTGCGCAGGCGCTTCCGGCGCACCCTACCGCGCTTCCGCGCCAACGCGTCGTCGCCTTTCGCCATCGGCGGCCTGCTTGTCCGCTCCGACGAGGCAAACGGCAGCCGCCTCACAGGAGCGCGTGCTTGTGCAAAACCTAACAAAACCCCCTCTTACCGTCGCAGACTTTCGATGAAATTGAGCATGGATAGTCACGGGCTCCATTTTGTTGGGGGCCTATTTCCCTAGTTGGGAGGCCCAACTAGGTCGTTGCAAACCCAAGCCCAATGGGAAATATCCGCGGAGACTTTTTACGATAGATGATACTCCCCCGTTGTTTTTTATATGGGCGTATTAGGTTTCGTTAGGACAAGACTTTGACCAACGATTACTTCATTAATATAACATTTATGCAATACAAAATTATAATTATATATAAGTACTTTTGAATACAAATCTGCTAATATTAATTTTGTGTCATAAAAATTATATGCTAATAAAGTAATTGTTGATCAAAGCCTTGTCCTAACGAAACCTAATACGCCTTATAAAAAACAACGGAGGGAGTAGTTACCAAAGCTATAGCATCCGTGAAGACATTTTACAATACTTAAGAGATATCAGACTATATATTTATATATTAAACTTAACATTAAGAGGCGCGGCCACCCCGAAGCCTGGTGGATAATATCCGCGGAGATTTTTTTATCATTATTAAGAGATACCAAACTATCTAATAAACATGATGGATAATATTCGTGGACTTTTTATCGTACTTGAGAGAACTAAACTATTAAGTCTAAGGAGCACCTGAGTTGAGTATTTTTTTGATTTGTGAGCACTTAAATTTGTAGCCGTTGAATCTAGATCCATCCATGCAATGAATTTTTTTGATTTGTGAACACTTAAATTTGTAGCCGTTGGATCTAGATCCATCCATGCAATGAATTTGCCATCTTTATAGGTCCCAAGTTGAATGCTCACAAACTTATTACTTAGCCATTCTCAACTATTTTAATTGAGCTCAGCACCAAGTTGTATCAAAATTTTAAAAGGTACAGGTAAAAGGCTTATTATTGAGCTTAACACTGAGAGGGCCTATTAGCAAATGAACACACCGGATGGTCGGGGGAGGCGGCGGAGCTCCGGGCGGGCCGTCTCCGGTGGCCGGTGATTGGTAGAAGGCTATGCTCAGCTCAGCTCTACCGAAAGGCACGCCGGACTGATAGTCCAGCAGGAGTAGTTCAGCATCGAACGTAATGGCAACCCCATCAGTGGCGCACATTATCCACTATTGAGAGCAGAGGATAGGAAACCCTAGTTAGTACTAGAAAATTAACGCCACGACAACATCTCCAACCGATTACGATGTAAACCACAGAATTCCAAGAACGGCGATGTTAATTAGATTTCGCTTCATAGTTGGCAAAAAAAAAGCATAGTTCATTTAAATCATGGTACGAGATTGAGATTCGTAGTTTGTTACGTTTTCTCCTAATTACCACTTCGAGCACAAATCTTTGTATCATAAATTGGTTCGAGTTCTACCAATCCGATAAGTATGGTTGCTTCACACGACTCGACTGGATTATATTATTGATCAGTACACCAAACACATAGTTACATGCTGCGCACGGAGCAAACCCAACACACGCGCACCACCACGACGATCGATCAGCTCCGAGAGGCGAGCAGGTGACTACCGCTGGTCCTGCAGGAGCGGCGGCGCTACGTCAACCCTGGCGACGCCGTACCTGGCCTCCGCCACCTTGGCGACCTCCACCTCGCCCACCACCGCCTCCTTTGCCGCCACCTCATCGTCACGATCTCCGCCGTCGCCCTCCTCCTCGTAGTTGGGGTCGTTGCGGTCGACGGCGGGCGGGACGGGCTCCAGCTCGCTCTCGACGAGGCCGTCGGGGCCCTCCCATGTGTACTTGCCGCCGCGGCCGGACTTGGGCGGGGGCGCGCCTATGCCGCGCGGGCCGTTGGCGGGGTGTCGCTCGAGGCGGTGGAGGCCCTGCTCCTCCAGCTTGCGCTCGAAGTGCTTGGCCGTGTCCGGGCGCCGCGTCTCCGGGACGGGCAGCTTCTCCACCACCTTCTTGCCCTCCTCGTCCCGGTGCGTCACGCGCATGTACGCCATCTTGTTCTTGTTCTTGCCTGCCGATGGGTTCATTTCTTGGGCTAATTCGTCGATCCGGTGCTGAAATCAGATGCGCCTGTGGATCGTTTATAAAGGAGGCGGGCGGATTGTTCGGTGGAGGAGCGGAGAGGAGTCTAGAAACCGGGGGGAGGTGGCAGAAGCTGAAGGCGACATCTAGACGACGGCGAGGTGGATACCGCCACTTCACGTGCGCTTGGAACGACGGCAAGTGTGTGAAATCCGTCGACGCAATCCGCAGAGCTCCTTGCATTGGTGAATCTGCCACGGTTAGTGCGTGCCAGAGTTCAGCTGTGTTTTCACTGTGACGCCACTCTGTTTCTTTTTTCTATCTATATATCTATTTGATTCATTTTAAGCGACAATTTTGTTGACTTTCTTTCCATATCGACTTCCACGGATTACGTAGTGTTCATTTTCATTCAAATTCCTTTTAGAGTCGCTCCGCGACAACGCATGGGATTATGGTCCCGTTCGTTTCAGTTTCTGGACAGCTTCTGCTTTAGAAACAAACAGATTATTTGACGAACGGGAGGATTCTGAACAGCTTCTCTGATAATCAAAAGCTGATTTATGTATAGAATCAGAATCTGGTTGAAACCCGATTCTCACTGATTCTTGCTAATTCGCGCCGGCTCGGTCCGAAACCTAGAAGTTATAGCCTGCTCGGCCCGATTCTCCCATAATCAGAATTAGCTTCTCTCATAATCCAGAAACTGAAATGAACTGGGCCTATATCTAGTAGTATATATTTTCGTCAACCATACACTATTTCACGATTCGCAAACAGAAAAAAAAAGGACAACATACATTATTCCGAGCTCCATTCATACAAGCCAGCTAGCGCCACTATACAGGGAATCGTCGGTCAAGCGTGAACCATTTACTGTACTGCCCCTCCGGTTTTTTTTTTTAGGTCTGCCCCTCCGATTTTTTTTTTTTAGGTCTGCCCCTCCGATTTTTTTTTTAGGTAAAACTAGTGCCCCCAAAATTAATTTGCAGAAATAGCCCTTGACCCATACTAACCGCGATTGGGAAGCACGGAAGCAAGCTTCCGCAGTCCCTTAGCGTAGAAGTAAAGCTCCAACACACGGCAAGCGTAGCACGTGGGCGGGCGAACGCACACGTGCGGGGGCAAGTGATGCGCACGAACAGGCACGGACCGGGCGGGCGCATGGCTGCTCGTGGCTTATGCTTCCCAAGCGCGGTAGGTGTGACCAGAGACTATTTATGTAAATTAGTTCGCGCGGGGCTATTTTTATATAAAAAAAAATCAGTGCTTGCATGAAAGATACGCGAAGATGCTAATTTCGGTACTTGAATCAATGTAACGCAGCTAGCTACACAGGGTCAGCGAAGGCGGATGCAACAGG
This sequence comes from Rhipidocladum racemiflorum, assembly GCA_036346355.1. Taxonomy (NCBI): domain Eukaryota; kingdom Viridiplantae; phylum Streptophyta; class Magnoliopsida; order Poales; family Poaceae; genus Rhipidocladum; species Rhipidocladum racemiflorum. The sequence continues at coordinate 3,976,645 of CM070590.1, read as the reverse complement.
CAGGCTACACAGCACGAACAAACATGCCCAATTTGAAGCCAAGCTGAAGTAACCGGCACAGTGTCGGCAAAAGTCACAACGAACGGTCCAACACATTGACATGACATCCTCCAAAGTTCATCAGATTACAACATCTATCCCGTTCTATCAGACCTTGGCCAGATTGTCCTTCTCTAGCTAGCTTGGTTTTTCCGGCCAATTAGCGTTACAGACCTAGCTGATTGGCTAAACTACGGCATACGGCCAGTTGGAGCCATGCCACCCAAAATGTGTCAGGGATGGGGCGACAAAAAAAAATGGCAATGGACAACCAATCCTACTCCTGAGGAGTTAAGCGGACGTTCATGTCAGGTGAGGGCCTGTGCCCCATGGACGGCGAGCTGACTGGCCAACCAGCCATCGTGAAACCTGCAGGGTTGGAGCTCAGGTTCATGGCGCTACCGCTACGTGCGCCGTGCTCCACGTTGGCATGCGCTTGCAGGGGTGCAGCGGCTACCGGCGGCGCATGGCAGCCGTTGCCGGGAGCTGCCTGGGAAATGGGCATTGTGGCTGTGAGCACAGGGGGAGGTGCGGTGGCCGTTGGCAGCGCCGGAGCAGCAGATGATTGCTGCTGCAAGCCCATCCTCCTCTGATGCTGCTTCAGGCTGTTGGGCAGGAAGCTCCCCACGACCACCTGTCCAGGAGGTTTTGGGTTAGAGAGAACAGAAAAGATGGCTGCAAAATCTGCCGTCCGTACGCGGTGCGGTACAATACATTACAGATTCTAATGGACGAACAAGAGATCAGTGCTTCCTGTTTTGACGACTTGATTGTGAGAGCAATTGGTGATTTGGCAGGGGGTTGCTCAGTCGGTTTATACCTGAATAGGGCTTGCAGCGCGCAGCATCCCAGCCACTACACCACCAACTACACGGCCATCGGGGCCGGCAAGTGAGACGCTGAGCCCGCCGGTCCTCCTTCGACCACCTTCCTCGGCAATGGTGAAGGAGCCAGTCAATTGCAGAATCTCGAAACGACCCTGGATATCAGATACACACAGTAAGGCCATTTTAGAGGTAAAAAAACAGAGAAATTTTACAATAGATAACATAGGTAGTAAATAGTGGTAGTAGAAATCATATCTAACCATCTATTTCTCAAGGGTATTTTATGGTTTTTTCTATCAATTCATCAGAGGTATTTTAGACTTCTCCTAATTCGTTTATAGTTTTAGATTCACCGAATACCTGATGATCTTCAGAGGCTTTTTATCCATTCGTCCGCTATTCATCAGGATCACAGGACGTGTTTTGCCGTAGAAGACAAATAATATGATAGAATTATTTACACTTTACCCCTTTCTGAATTTTACTACCAATACTACAGGTGGTAGTATAACTAGATCTAAATTGATTTCAACCATTAGATTCAAAGGAATGGACGACTTATATTGATTTTAATCCACCGTGAAACCGCTCAAAAAACGAGCAGCATAAACACAAACATGTATTTAGGATGAGATTTAGGACAACTTCGCTATCCTGGACTGATACAACCACTCAAAAGACTTCTGTTGTCATCTCTCTCATGCAGATGGGAGACCTTAGAACAAATCCCATGATCGTCTACCATTGACGGTTTTCTGGATGATGTTGCTGGGCCCCACTTAATATTTGCAGACTTATGCATATAAGCTAACACAAACTGCCCAAAATCTGATGCATATATGCTAACACAAACTGCCCAAAATCTGTGAGAACTATAATGGACACGCAAAATAATGGGAAAAGAAAGCCTTTTTCAACAAAGTAGGCCTAAGGTAAGCAAGAAATTCATCTGTCCATATGTAGATAGCCATTTGCTAAGTTGCCTTGCACTGGACAATACTAAGGGCTTGTTTGCTTTTGTTTTGGATTCTCTAAAAGTTGATTCTGGATTGTGGTTATAGAGAAGCTGATTCTTCAGAAGCTAGAATACAAAAGCACATATGAAATGTATTATGGATTTTAGTGTATATGGATAGGCTGGATTGTGATAATCGGATTCTAGAATCAGACAGTTTGTTTTTTATTCAGTTTTTAGAGTCAGAATCCAGAATCAAAAACAAAAAACAAACCGTCCCTAAGCCTAAATACGACCAAATTGGTCCAGAGTACTCAGCACCAACGAAACACACATCAGAAATTCACAATAGCTGATAACCGTAGGCCGTAACCCACGGCATTACAGCGAGTGAATTTTTTTTTTTACAAACAGTAAAGTCTCAATGCGATTTCATACCTCGTAGGTGAAGGTAACGCTACCGGACGAGCCTGGCTGGTTCAACACTGCATCGGAGATGGTCCCATTGGCAGAGAGGATGCACACGGAGCGTGGACCCTTCCTGGAAAAGGACATTATGCGCGCCGCCACATCCTACCAACAAATCGGACAAGAACACAGAGCGCTTCTCAAACTGCTACAGGCATTCAGCACCAGATAGATCACAATGCCAAACCACCGAGCTGTATGTCAAAGATGGCTTACCTCCCCAGCTGCGACAATGACGACATGGGGTGTGAAGCTCCCTCCAGCTGACAGCGCATACCACTCCCCTTGACATGTATATGAGAATACCAGTCAGTCAAACACTTGTGCATTTCTGAACAACTAGACTACAAGATGGTAGGAAACATGAACCCTTAATTGCAGCCAATCTATATGAAATTAACCAAACCATGCAAAGGATTAGGTCGATTAGTTGATCCACCTAGGGGAAAAAAATCTCACGCAAGGTTGGTAACCAAACCATGCAAAGGGGAAAGAATCGTAAGGAGCACTTCAATAGCTAGCATAGGAGAAGAACGAGAGAATACAAGAACAGCAGAGCTATGCTGACGGATATTGACCGGATAGCCCTCTTCAGTGCAAAAGGGCAACATACATGTCATCCCAACTGGACCCCATCCTAGCCATGAAACATAAATTCACAAGGAAAGCAAGCATAGCAAGAACATAAACAGCAAAAATGGAAACTTTGGCCTGCTCAAGAGGAGGAGGAAGAAGCTTTGCATTTCAGACTTCAGAAGGAACATACAGACCTAGAGTGGCTAGGATCTGGCGTCTCCCGGAACCGCGAGGCCGCCCCCTACGCTGTCCGGAGCCCAAGCTGGCGTGCTCCCCGTGCACCGCCATCTGCATGCCGCTGTCCCCTGTGGAGTCACCCGGCTTCTCACCACCCAGACTCCACGCAGGCGACGCTGCGGTTGCATCCCCTCCGTGGACGGCAACGGCCGGTGGTGGGGACGGTGTGGGGGACGTCCACGGCGAGGACGGAGAGGACTGGTAGTACCCCTTTGCTGCTTCTTGCGCCTGTGTCATGGACACATCTGCTCTGAACAGGCCAAGACCGGCTTCACCGCCGCCTGCCATTGCAATGCCCTCTCTTCCTTCCATGTAGCATGTGAGAAGAAGAGTTCTTCTTGCTCGACTGGTCTTTGGTTGCGCTTCTTGGTTTTTTTGCTTGCTTGGACTGAAACGAGGAAGATGACAGAGAAGAGGAGACACCTACTCTAGTTTTGCTTCCCCCCTGTGTCCGGTTACTACCAGCACCAGTAGCTGGCTGTGCCAGTATTATACCCAAGGCATTGGGGAAAGATTCTAAAGATGGGGAAAATGACAGAAATAAGAAAGAAATTTTGGGGGCAGAAACTGCACAAGAATGCCGGGGTACCTTGCTCTCTGTAACTCTCTCTCTCTCTCTATCTCTCTGTCTCTCCTTTGACCAACCGGCTGATTGGTTGGACTGCAAAAGTGTACCGGAGTACTTCCATTTTCGTTGAACACAAGTAATAGGGAGTAAGACAAAGCTAAATAAAAGAGCAGTGATGTGAAACAGCCCTAGCTGTATAAGACAGTTAAAAACTGTAGTGACTTAATTGATTTTCCTTACTACTACATCGAAATATACAAAGATTTTACTCATAGAAATGTACCATATATTTCATAAGCATGATAACTGGACACGGCTCCTGTAGCAAAAGCGATGGACCGTAGGATCAAAAAGCGATGGGCCAGATCAATCCGAAAGTACTACAGCAAAAGTACTGTAGTTGTAGTGCACTGTATCAATTACTGTAGCAACGCTATAGCACATAAATTTAAAATGTCTGAGTCGTTCGTTTGCTTGATCGGACAGTCTACACCTCGTGAGACTGCTTAGGCTATTCCCAGTGCAAAGTGTCATACTCCAATATCCAAGAATACCACATAGGATGAAAAATATGATACTGCATTGAAGATACACTCTCTACAATGCATAGTATCATACTTATATGGTTAAAATAATTAATTGGTGTGATGTTGTGTCTATGAAAGTGGGCCCAGGGCATTAGCTTCTGTGCCACAGCCTAATATATCGTTCCAAAGCAGTATCTTGCTCAAAATACAGCTTTCTTCTCTCTCCTATTTAATGCTTTGCCACATCAACAAAAAAATCCTATGTGACATCTAATTAATGAGTATGATACTACCTATTGGAAATAGCCTTAATGTGGGACTGCACCAGTTCTGCTCCCATGATGACTCAGGTTTGGATCTACTATGCTTGTCCTTTATGTCTTTTCTTCCCTGTGTTTCCCCAGTTTTTATCTGTTATTTGAAAACAATAGCAAGCGGAAGAAAAGCAGTCACATAGAAGAATGTGCCCTACAGTTCATTACTTGCTGTGCTACTATTACTGCCACTGATACCGGGTAGCAGTAACAACAATACTAAAGCATTTCATTTTCATCTACCCAGAGGGACCGCGGCTTTCCCGATGTTCCTCTTCTTTTCAATTTTCGGACTCGCATAAAAGGCATCAAACGTAGATTCTTGTTTGCTTCCTCTTCTTTTTTTCCTACAGTTTCAACTTTCAAGAAAGCTTAAAGCTTTGAAACTCAGAAATTTTACTACAGAAATTTTATAGAAACAATTCAATCCTTACAAAAAAAAAAAAAGAGAGGTGCTTGTATGCTCTTTATTTTTAAAGTTGCACAAATATTAAAGCATGAATGAAAGATAGATGATGATTACTTACCTCTTCGTTTGCTTCAAGATTTATGCAACTTGTATTAGGATTTAGAAGGAAAAGCACAGAAGCACCTCTAAAAAAAAATTCAGAAGTTCCAGATAGAGCTTAAGGAGACTATGGGACTAATTATTACTGCAGGGCAATCTCGAATATTAACAAGTGCAGAACTACTCCTAAGGGGGTGCTTGGATTAGGGGTATTTCATTGGAATGTTTTAGGATTTAGTTCAAATTTGAACTAAATCCCAAAACCTCCCAAGAAATTACCACTCATCCAAGCAGGGCCTAAGTCCTAACATAAAACAGCACTTTAGAAAACAAAACCCGCTTTTGCCGGGTAAAACCAAACCTGTTTTGTTTAGCCAAACTGCACAGCTGTCCAACCGAGGGATAAGACTGAAAGGAGTAGAGCACCTTTTGGGAAATCAGTAGTTGGAGTTTATTCAAAGTGAAAATTTAAAAAAAAAAAAACTCAGTCAAATCCATACTGTAAAAGCACGAAACCCTCGTTGTTATAAAACTAACTAGAAACGCAAGCGCGGCGCACGCCGCGCGCGTGAATGGAAAATATTTTTTTTTTCGGAGAAAAAACAGATCACGAAAACATTTTTCCCATGCTCCGGAGAGCAAACGGACCACGAAAGTATTTTTTCCGGGAAAAACGCCGCGCACGTGAATGGGAAAAATTTTTGTTTTTTCGGAGAAAAAACAGACCACGGAAACATTTTTCCCATGCTCCGGAGAGCAAACGGATCACGAAAATATTTCGCCGCGCGCGTGAATGGAAAAAAAAAATTTCGGAGAAAAAAAAGATCACGAAAACATTTTTCCCATGCTCCGGAGAGCAAGCGGACCACGAAAGTATTTTTAGGGAAAAGCGTTGCGCGTGAGCGGAAAAAATTTTGTTTTTTGGAGAAAAAGCGATTACTGAAACATTTTTCCCATGCTCGGAGAGCAAGCGGAGCACGAAAATATTTTTCTAAAAGCGGCGTTCGTGAGCGGAAAATATTTTGTTTTTTGGAGAAAAAGCGGACCACGAAACATTTTTCCTATGCTCCTGAGAGTAAGCGGAGCACGAAAACATTTTTTGGGAAAGCGGAGAAAGGACACGAGCGAAAAGTCTAGGGACCAATTTGTTATAATTTTGGACTTGTTCGCTATTTCGAATAAATAGGAAAGGGCTAGTTCGCAATTCATATTAACGGGAGGTTCTTTGTGTAAAACGGCGAACGGAGGACCTAAACGCGAACGGGGAAAAATATTCTACACTCACAGAAAATTACAAAGGACCTATCCGTAATTTGAAAAAACCGGGGGTGTTTTTTGCAAGAAAGGGAGAGAGAGAGGGTGGGATGACGTGGGGGCTTGAGGAGGCCGGGATCCTTCCGCTCATATGGTAGGTAGTATAACTAGGTCTGAATAAACAAGGCCGACGGTGCTATGCTATCTCCATTCAATACCCCCGAGGAGAAAAGAGAACTAGTACTGGCGTTAAGGAGAGAATCCAACCATAAAGAAAAGAGCTGTGGATTAAAATCAATATATACTATCCATTACTTTAAATGTAATGGTTAAAATTAATTTACATCTAGTTATATTACCACCTGTAGTATTGGTAGTAAAATTCAGAAAGAGTTAAAAGGGTAAAAAATTCTATCATATTATTTGTCGTCTACGGTATAACACGTCATGTGATCCTGATGAATGACGGATGAATGGATAAAAAGCCTTTAAAGATCATCAGGTATTCGGTGAATTCAAACTGTGAACGAATTAGGAAAAGTCTAAAACACCTCTGATAAATGGATAGAAAAAACCTACAATACCCTTGAGGAATGATGATTTGATTTCTACTACTACTATTTACTATCTATGTTATCCGTCGTAAAATTTCTCGGAGAAAAACATTAGAGCGCCAGACTACTAAAGATGCAGAAACAAAATAACGGAGAATCAAGAGGAAATAAAATAGAGTAGAATACATACGCTAGAAATTTGCAGGGAATTTTATACGGGGCTAATGTATACAGGATAACAACTAGAAGGATCTCTGCGAGAGGGAGTTTCAGACTGTGTCCCTTGCCTTGGACACAAAAAGCTTAGTGTGTTGTACTGTTGCAGTACAGCTGTAACTCTGGAGCTGTACGGCAGCTGGAGCAAATTGTCTGCAGCATCCACTGCAAAAGATGGAAATGTATGAGCTGCGGATCTCTGTTTCTCCTAATTACGGATATGTCTCTACGAATTTACGAAGAGATTTTTTATGATTTTTTATGAGGAAAAAAAGTTTTTCCAGACCGCGTTTGGGTTCCTCACTCGTTACTTTACAGAAAAAACCTCCCGTTAAATATAAATCGCAATCGAGCTATTTTCTACTTTTTTGAGATAGCGGTGAGGTCCAAATATATAACAACCAGGTCCCCGATTTTTACATCCAGATCATTTCTCTGTTTTTCCCAAAAATATATTTTCGTCAACAGACATGTGTATATTTTTTTTCAACGCGATCTCTAATATCTCTCGGACCTCCACATACATCTAGGTCTATTTTTTCTCCGAAAAAAAAAACGCAAAATGATTTTTCGCTCACGCGCGAGACGTGCACCGCGCTTATATAACCTCTATTATAGAGGGAGGAAATGCCGGCCGCTCGGCCAGCCACGTCATGCCGTGGCAACTTTGCAAAAAAGTCCTCTTGTTTTCTGTAAATTACGTATTGGTCCCCAAAAAATTACAAAAAGGTCCTTTGCGATTATTTGTGAGAGTAAGAAAATTGTTTTCAATTTGCGTATAGGTCCCTCGGTTAGTTACTTTACGGGAAAGCCCTCCGCTAAATACAAATCTTGACCGAGCAAATCTTGACCGAGCCCTTTTCTAATTTTTCAGAATAGCGATCAGGTCCAAAAATATAACAAATAGGTCCCCGCAACTTACATCCAGGTCCTTTCTCCGTTTTCCTCGAAAAAAATATTTTCGTCAACAGAAATATATGTACATCTTTATCTTTAGTTTTTTTTCCCCAACCTGATCTCTAATATCTAGACTTTTTCCACAACCCGATCTCTAGTATTTCTCGGAACGTGTATTATTACTCGGTCAATGCATAAAGCGTTAAACTCGACGAAAGAAGGTTGACAACTCTAATATTTTTCGGAACATGTATTACCCGTTGAACGCATAGCGTGTTAAACTCGGCATCTATAATTTTTTCTACAGCTCGAAATCTAATATTTTCTGGAACGATGTCTAAGATTTTTCAAAACATGTATTATTACCCAGCGAACGCATAGGGTGTTAAACTCGGCATCTATAATTTTTTCGTCAACTCGAAATCTAATATTTTTTGAAAAATATATTATTCATTTTTTTTGGCCAAAGGCATGTTGTTGCACAGATTCGTCGACGGTTCCTGCCTAGTGCATTTTTTTAAAAAAAAAACACTTAGATCTTTCTACCGTTTTCAGACAAAAAACTTGGATCAAATTTCGCACGGCGCGGCAACGCGCGCAATATTACCTAGTTGGTCTAGTTGCTATTACATTTACTGCGTTTCAGATACTGAAACAACCACAAGCAATTCAGAATGTGTGCACTGCTTAGAACTCAGAAGAGAGCAGCAATACTCCGGTCACTTGGCAAATTGTTTTTTCGCCTCTTCTTCTCACATCAAAAGGAACAATGCTACCAAACGCCACTTGCTATCCTTCTTACCCTTTTGGAATGCTCCACAGTTTGAAATAGTTCTTCCAGAGGAACATCAAACGTTAGCATCCAATGCACCGATGGTAAATGCAAATCACGAGTCTTCTCATGGCTGATGCTGATTGCTGAACTACAACTAAAAGAAAAGAAAAGAAGAAACCAAGTAAATATTATTAAAGTGCGCTGAAGATATTGGCAGACATGGAGTATGGATTAATTGGATAGCTGTGCTTGCTTCAACAGTAATACTCACAAGGAGCCAAAACTCGTCTCCCAAGGTTTAATGTAATAGAGGCGATTACCGATAAGGCTTTGATTAAAGACACATCATGCGAGTACAGTGAAATTAACCATAGATTACATCCGGGAGGTTTCAGCCTCCTCAGACATCCACCTCACCCTCCCTAATTTTTCGAAAAAGTTCATTTATTCCTTCAAATCGTGGATAGGTCCTTTCGAATTACGAAGAGCTCCTTTGCGATTTTATGTGAGGGGGAGATTTTTTTCTCCGGTTCGCCTTTAGGCCCCTCGTTTGTCATTTTACAGAAAGAGACTCCCGTTAAATACGAATCGCGAACGAGCCTTTTTTCTAATTTTTCAAAATAGCTAACAGGTCTAAAATTATAACAAATAAGTCCCCGCACTTTACATCTAGGTCCTTTTTCCGTTTTGCCCGGAAAAAATATTTTCGTGGTCCGTTTTCTCTCCGGAGCATGTTTTCGTGGTCTATTTTTCCAAAATAAAATGAAAATTCGTTTTTCGTTCATCATTTCTCCGTTTTTCCCAGGAAAAATATTTTCGGGGTTCGTTTTTTCTCATTTTTCCCGGGGAAAATGTTTTTGGCGTCCATTTTCCCTCTTTTTTCCGGAAAAATGTTTTCGTTGTCCGTTTTTCCTCGTTTTTTCCGAAAAAAAAATTTCGTGGCCCTTTTTTCCTCATTTTTTCCGAAAAAATGTTTTCGTGATCTGTTTTTTCTCTGAAAAAATGTAAATCTGTTTTTTGTTCATGCACACGGTGTGCGCCGCGGTTTTCCTTGGAAAAATGTTTTTATGGCATGTTTTTATTCGTTTCCCCCGGAAAAAATGTTTTCGTTATCCGTGAAAAATGTTTTTGTGGCCCGTTTTTATTTGTTTTCCCCGAAAACAATATTTTCATGGCCTGTTTTTCCTTCGAAAAAAAACCTTTTCCATTTTCCCCGGAAAGAATGCTTTCGTAGTCCATTTTTTCTTATTTTTTTTCCCGAAATAAGTGTTTTCGTTATCACTTTTGTCTCTAAAAAAACAACACAAATTTGTTTTTCGTTCAGCGTGCGTCGCGCTCACTTTTCTAGTTAACCATAAAAAGTGAGTATTCTTCTATCAAACGTTATTGCAGGCTTCTTGTAAATATTAACACCCTTACTTGCTAAGAGATTGGAGCTCAACCGTGCTAGCCACGTGTCCATCTCTTTTTTGCGAAAAAACCCTCCGTTTCTTCGAAATTGCGAACGGGTCCCCGCGCGATTTTATGTGAGAGAAGAATATTTTCCCTGGTTTGTCGTTTTACAGGGAGGACCTCCCGGTAAGTACGAATCGCGAGTGAGCCATTTCCTAATTTTCGAAAATAGCGAACAGGTCTAAAATTATAACAAATAGGTCATCGCACTTTACGTTCGGGTCATTTCTCCGTTTTGTCCGAAAAAAATGTTTTCGTGGTCCGTTTTTTCGATTGGAGCTCAACCGTGCTAGCCACGTGTCCATCCCTTTTTTTGCAAAAAAAACCTCCGTTTCTTCGAAATTGCGAACGGGTCCCCACGCGATTTTATGTGAGAGAAGAATATTTTCTCCGGTTCGTGTTTAGGTCCCTGGTTTGCCATTTTACAGGGAGAACCTCTCGGTAAGTACGAATCGCGAGCGAGTCCTTCCCTAATTTTCCAAAATAGCGAACAGGTCCAAAATTATAACAAATAGGTCCTCGTGCTTTACGTTCGGGTCCTTTCTCCATTTTGTCCGAAAAAAATGTGTTCGTGGTCCGTTTTTTCTCCAGAGCATGCGAAAAATATTTTCGATAGCCGTTTTTCTAAAAAAAATGAAAAACCGTTTCATTTCTCTGTTTTGCCCGGAAAAAATGTTTTCGTGATCCGTTTTTCCTCCGGAGCATGGGGGAAATGTTATCGGTGGCTATTTCCCCCAAAAAAATGGGAGACCGTTTCTTTTCTCCGTTTTGCCCGAAAAAAAATATTTCCGTGATCAATTTTTTCTCCGGAGCATGGAAAAAATGTTTTCGTTGGCCGTTTTTCAAAAAAAAAATGAAAAACCGTTTCTTTTCTTCGTTTTGCCCGGAAAAAATGTTTTCGTGATCCGTTTTTCCTCCGAAGCATGGGGAAAATGTTTTCGGTGGCTATTTCCCAAAAGTTAAAATAAAATGGGAGACCGTATCCTTTCTCCGTTTTGCTCGAAAAAAAATTTGTGATCCGTTTTTTCTCCGGAGCATAGGAAAAATATTTGCGTTGGCCGTCCCCCCTCCCCCCAAATGGAAGTTCGTTTATCGTCCGTCGTTTATACGTTTTTTCCCGTTTCCCTCATTTTTCACGGGAAAATAAGCGCATAAGGTGTTAAGCTTGGCATCTAAAATTTCTTTTGCGGCTCGATCTCTAATATTTTTTAAGACATGTATTATTGCTCGTTGACTGCATAGGGTGTTAAACTCGGCGTCTATAGCTTTTTTTTTAAACGCCCGGATATTCCTGCCTTTTTTTAGAGATAAAAACTTGGATCAAATTTCGCACGGTGCGGCGGAGCGCGCAACTCTCACTAGTCGATATAGGCAGCCCGGATGGGTCACGGCACCTTGTTGAACATGGGCGTCGGCGGGTCGCCACATTAAGTGATTGTATTATGTCATTTAATAGGGATATGTATGCTCATTTCTCATTAATTTTTTCATAAATTTACTTCTTCTTTGGTCTATATGTATAGTAAGCTAGGAATAAATATTATGAATCAAATACTCCCAAGCGTTTTCTTTTGTAAATAATATAACTCAAACCCAGCTGGTTACCACTGGCAGGTCTAGAGGTGGGCATCGTGCTTCGTGCCTAAACCGTGCCGTACCGTGCTAGCCCAGTCGTCCTCGGCGAGCCCAAGCACGGCCTATTTGCGCTTCGTGTCTGCTTCATGCCGTGACGACCCAGGCCCGGCCCATTTACGCTATTGCAACGAGAGGAAAGGAGACGGAGACACACAATGCTCAATCTCTTTCAGTTCTCTCTCGCCCGTTGCTCCCTCTCGCAGCTCTCTCTCTCTCATCCATCTCTCTCAATCTCTCTTGCCAGTTGCTCCCTCTCTCAGCTCTCTCCCTCCCTCTCGACTGTCTCTCTCAATCTCTCTCTCGCCTGTTGCCTCCCTCTCTCTCGCTCATTGGCCAACAAGAGAGCGAGAGATGGTCATATGTAGAAAGCCCAATAGTACTTTTTCTCTCCAAAAAGATCATGGTTGCGCAAGGACACGGCGGTTGTGGGAGAGTGCGCTACGCGGCGGTTGTGGGAGGCAACCGGCCACGGTGCCCACAATGGCCAAGGCGGCGTGAGCCATGTGGGCCACAGGCGAGGAGGCGCATCGGCACGGTGTCAAAAGCGTGCGCGCGGACCACAACGTCAGGAGTGAGTGGCGAATGGGCCGAGGCGAGCTCGGCAACAGCAGCAACACGACATAGGTAATACCCATGTGGCCATGCTCCTCTCGCCTACTTCCCTGCCACGGCCGGAGTGCCCGTGCCTTCGCCGTGCCGTGTCGGCACGGACACAGCCCAAATGGCCGTGCCGGGCCATGCCGCCCATCGTGCTCTGGTCTCAAGCCCGACACGGTCTATACTACAATGTCGTACCGGCACGGCATGGCTCACCCTCATACCACGTACTGGGAACCGAGCTAAACCACCGTGCCTCGGGCAGGCCAAAAAGGCCCGGCCCAAGTGCCCACCTAGGCAGTCAGGACTCTGGCTTTCGACCAGAAACAAAACAAGCTAGAGTATAAATTAATGGGCGCATGTCTTCACTACCATGGATCCATCGAAAAGTCAGAGCTTCTGATTTAGTTAAGCCGATATACACGTTAGCTAGGCCAACTAATCATCACGTACGTACGTCTTAGCTGACCTAAATATCTTTTTAACTAAACCAGACGTCTGACTTTATATACATGAGGAATGAAGCATGGTATAATTAATTATATACTCCTTTTGAAGTCAACATTTACCATGCATGCTGCTTGTTACGTGTTCTATAATTTTGCGATATGCAGCTGTCCAGTATAGCGTCGCCCTGCCCCATCACATGGCCATTAAGAAGCAGCTAGTTCACGGTTGCATCTGATCTTGTTATCTTCTGTTCTTCTCTTGCTCTATCTTCCTCTAGCTAGCTTAATTGATCCACAAAATTAACAAACATACAGAATGGCCTCCGGTGCCTCCTCTCTTAAGGTGGCTGCTGTCGCTGCCGTTTGCATCGTGCTGGTCCTGTCTTCCGCGGCGCCGGCGCCGGCGCAGATGATCTGCAGAAAGTGTGACAACCATTGCAAATCTTCATGCAAGGGCAGTAGCGGGTCTTGCACCGCGGCCTGCAGTGACGACCCTGGCTCCACACCCAGTGGATGCAAGAGCTGCAACGAGGCATACTTCTACAAGTGCATGAACTATGTGACGGCCCGCCTTTAGGGCAGATTCCAGACGCCTCGGCAATTTACCCAGGGATGATTATGGGAACCAAGCATATTATTGCCAGGCAAAAGTCAAATTCCAACATTTTTATTCAATATAAGGCCTAACGGCGAGGTTTTCTGAAGAGGCGCGTGAGGGCCCGAATAACTACAAAACACCATGTGAGGCAGCTGAGCAAAAGACTAAGACCTCAAAACCAAATTTGCCATCTACGCATTCCTGAACGCTCCAAATTCTTCAAACTACGAGAGGGGGGTTGCAAGGGTGAGTACGGAGTACTCAACAAATTACCACGGAAAACACTGAATATTACATGCAAGGGTGTAGCACAACATATTGGTACAAGGTTAAAGTATTTGTGGATGCAGTTTTATTTGTAACATCATTTTACATGTTAAAACACAATCCATAATAATAGTAATCCGGAGGAGGTTCCATTCACAAAGTCATCACCATTAAACCACATCACCATTAAACCACATTCTCAAAACATGCACCAAGATCTACTTGAGCTAGGTTACGGGATTCACCCCAATTAAACTTAGCTTCATTTGGAAGCACGGCGTATTCGAATACCATTTATTCACTCACAGAGGTGTTCAAATTTACCACAAGATTCCACGATCGTTAATGCCAACTCGAGTTTAACACGCAACTTAAATGCGTCTTGGCGATCGAGGTTATCATAGCTTTTAGTTGGACATTTCCCTCTTCGCCCCTATCAGGTAGAGTTTTGCTCCACATTATCCGGAGTCCCCATTTCTGGCAGTGTGAGTGCTTGAGTCCCGCCATCGTGGCACCCACGTTGTGAACCCAGAAATGCCAGCTTTCCTCAGTGCACACTTTCGTTTCACTCCCACAATCATTGGACCATCTCCCACACCTGGAAGGTAACCTGCTCCTATAGGTATTAGGCGAAAGTACAATATCTTAGAGCTATGTTGAGTCAAGCCAACGGTTGGACCCCAACTTTGTGGTTGAGCGAGTTTGTAAGTTATTTACTTTGCTCAGGGGATTATTATCCTTACATTGCCAAAGACCAAGCCTTTTCCGATCCACAACCCTTCCGATACCCAGATGCAGGCCACTAGATAAACCAAAGCATTAATCATCGGTAGGATTGGAACTCATCCTCTCCGGATTTATCCAGTCATCCCCCAAACCGTAGCACTTTTCCAAACATAACCGAACCAGCGGTTCAAATTTTACTATTTCCATTCTTAAAAAGCATTTGACTAGACTAATAAGATAATAATAATTATCTTGGAATATTAATTAACCTAAGGTTACAAGGATATAATTAGGTTCAATAATTTTCAAGGAAGTCTCATGAGCAAATCGGCATTAGCTAAGTATCATGTCATTTCTAAACTAGACAGATTTGCATTATTTCAATATCTGACAAAGTAATGCGGTAGAAAATAGTAATTAACTATAATAAGGCATGAATAGGTTCAACATGTTCAAAGGTGTGCGGCTTGCGCTGGCAGCGTCGGATCGGATGAAGTGCCGTTGACGCTGGCCGAATCGGCTCTTTGTCGGATCCGAGTCTGCCCGAAGCTGTGGCGGCTCCTGGAATCGATCAGCGTCGGGATCCCCAACGTGAAAAGGACGAATGATAATGAAGAAACAAAAACGAAAAGAAATCAAACGAAAGCGAAAATCGGGCAGGTAGAGAGAAAAGGAAGGCGATTTGGGCATTTTGGAATTTTGGAGACTCGGATTGAGAGCGGAGGCATTTTGGACTCGATGTTCAAAGCGGTTGGAAAAGTATTTGAGTGGGTCTCTGGGGCTCACGGAATTTTTTTGGGATTTTTATGGATTTTACGGATTAAAAGCATTATTCGGATTTAATAATTTGATTTAAAATCCAAAAAAAATCAAAAAAGAAAAGCACTTTGTGGCCGGAGTGGCTTCTTGGGCCAATGGCGCGCACTGGCCTTCTGCAACGTGGTGGCCGAGGCCTGGCCGGGAGTGTGGCTTTCGGGCGAGGGGGCCACTGCATGACGAAGCGGAGTTTGGCGGCGAAGGCCCACCCCGTCGGGCCGAGCGAGGTCTGGCCGCCACGGCCGATTCTTGGTGAGCCGGCTCGCTATGAGTGAAGCGGAGGGGATTGGGTTTCCCCAGGAAACCGAGCGGCGGCGGCACGGGCGCGGGGAGAGCTCGAGGCGGCGGAGTGGCCGGAGCCAGGAAGGAGGGCAGGGGCAAGGCTCACCTGAAGGGGAAGGAAGGAGCGGGAGGCTAGGGTTAGGGTTCCATGGGGGCGGCGAGGGTTGCGCGGCTGAGTGGCACAGTGGTCGGAGAAGAAGAGCGGGGGGGCGGGGGTGGCTTACCACGGGGAGAAGGCGGCGGGGCAAGGGAGTGGAGGCGGCTCGCGGCCTTTTATAGCCGGGCGCGAGGAGAGGCGGCGAGCAGCACCATTGTGGCGAGTCCGCGCGCGGCGACGGAAAGTGACATGCCATGCGAGCGGGCAGCGCGGTGGCAAAGTGGGCGGTGATCTGCAGGTCACGGGGCGGCAGGGTCACGGGTGGAAAGCGGCGGAAGCAGCGGCGCGGCTTGTGCCAGCAGCAGCAGCGGCGACAGCGGACGGGCGACGACGGTCAGCCTTGGCGTGACCATGTCTGCCAAGCGGTAGGGGTCCTGGCGGCAGCAGTCGAAGCGTCGTGGCGCGGCAGCCGCGCTGCGGTGAGAAAGCCGCCGAGCGCGGCAGATGGTGCAGCGAGCAGCTTAATGGCCAGCCAGGCGTCGGGTATGCGCGGCAATGAGGCGAGCGAAACTAGCAGAGCAGGCCGGCGCGCGGCGCGCGCGAGGCGGCGAGAGGCCACGTAGGCCCAAAAGGTAAACGCCCCCAAAACCCAAATTTAATTCAAATCCAAAGTTCAAATCCAAATTTTGAATCAAATTTTGAATAGATTCTGAAAAATTCAAAAATTCATTTTGATTTTTTTTTTTTTTTTGGGTTGTTTCAACCTACCCCACTTAAAACAAATCTCGTCCCCGAGATTTATTCCTCCTGGGAGAAAAGTTGTGAAACGGCTGCTACTAACCTGATTCCTTTTTCCAAGGTTTCCTTGATGCGTGATTCTTCCACCGCACTCGGTAAATTCTCATAGTCTTAAAATCTGCTCTCCATGATTTCCAAGATCTTGACTGGTTCTCTTATGGAGAATCGTATTAGAATTCAAATCCTTTGGGTAGCACTTGTCTGATCGATGGAAATGTCCTCTCGGTTGGGGATATTGGAAACATCGTGAATTTCAGACAAATCCTTTACCAATTGTAATTTGCAAGCTATTCCTCGATTACGCAGATCTTCAGACGGTCCAAATTTATCCGATCTTAGCTCCTTATTTTTCATCCAAAATGGCGTGAGTTTTGATGGTCGATATTTTCGACATAATTCCTTTTTGGAGCCAGTGTAACCTTTCTCCATTACATTGGAGCTTGTACTCAACTTATTGGTGGTGATCCTTTCACGGACTTCAGTATCTGAATGAGCCGGGTCCCACCGGCTTTAATCTTAGTCTTTTATTACTCGTCCCGAGGTTTGATATTTCCTTAGTGATGTCCGGAGTTTGTCTTGGTAACTGAGGTGGTGTGGAGGCTTTTGTGGACAGCAATAGGTGGCTTGATTGGGAGTGTTTAGAGCGTAAGTTCTTGACATTTTCTTTAGACTTTGGTCGTTTCTTCTCTGCTTGTCTACCTGGCGGAGGGTGGAGTACTGTGTTGAAGTTCAAACCTGTCCTTGTAGCCTTATTCAGACTTTCCCTGAACATTGAGCTAAACTAGCTCGCAATCTGACTCGGGGATTATTTGTAGTTAAATCCAAATCACAGGTTGAATCTAATTCTTCTAACTGGTTCTTTCCAAAAGATCTCCCGGTAGGTCAATCCATTAGTGATGTTACTTCGTCAATCCTTGCCGATTCTTTAGGTAACTGGCGGCAAAGTCTTTTATTTTCTCTCCTATTTCTATACGGGAAGCGTAAGTGGTGGTGGCATCGGCTATTATTTTGGTGGTCCATCTTATCTTTACGACATACTTTACATCCAAATCAACCCACGTGTTTATTCATTACTTTCGCCAAGGTATTCCTTTCTTCAACACCGTATATTCTTGGCGTGAGAGCGTCGACCATTTGGGTGGGTGAATTTTGTCAAAATCAATCCTCTTATATCCTTGTCTTAATAAAACCCGATCTGTCTTTCAAGGAAGCTCTTCTCAGCCTTTCTGACACTATCTGGCGGTCTAACTGTCGCAACTCAGATTCTAGCTGGGAACGTGTCATTTTTCTTAAATCATTTAATGGCACTCCTTTTGTGCAAACCTTAGCCATCATGTTCACTTTTCTTCTAGGTGATTCCGATTTTTGAGGTTGAAACTCAAGTCCAATTATTTTCCTTTATTGACTATTCGGATTACATTTGTGTTCATACAATAGGGTTTGCCATTCTAGGGGTGTCTTTGAGCTAAAGGTTGGTTATTTCTGGGATATTCTTTGGTTAATTCCTTGTCCTATTATTCTCGGAAAACTTCTGACTCCTGTCACTGACATGGGTTGCTTCCATTCCATTATTACTTGGTTGTTGAGATCATTTTTATTCCACCTCTCAGTGGTGATGTGTCACTGAGGAAGAAGTCTTTTTAACTTTCGGTATATATATTTTTTTCCAACTTTCACACGAGTTCATGAGTCCAAAATAACGCTTTATTACCAATATATTGTTCGACTCTTACATTCTTGATAGTACAAGTTGATCCTAATCTTTATCCCTTGGATCTCCATATCCAAGTTACCACATTCAAATCTAGCTATTAGTCTACTAGGTTGCTTGGAATTTGCAATTCCTTATTAACGATCTTGGTTGCGATTGTTGTGCCTTTGGGCGTGACATGATTGGATATCTTGGTGGTGTCTTTCCTTTGTCCCATCTTGTATCTTATTCCTTGGGTATCTCGCTTTGCGGTGGGCTCGGTCACTAGCCGCCGGTTGGTGGAGTGAGGGAGGTCTATCACTCGGCGTCACAGGCTACCAGGTCAGTAGACTTTTCTTTGGGCAATTGCGTCCTGGAAATGTCATACATGCGCATTGATAGCATTTATCCCACCTCGTGGGACAATTGCGAGGCCAGTGGTCTCCATTGCGCTGTAGCACTTGCTGATTTAAATTTGAGGTTTCGCAGGTGTTGGTTGCTCTTTTTCTTTTGAATGCTTTTTGTTAGGGAATCCTTGGGTGAGGACTGTGGTCTTTCCTCCGATCTGGGTGGGAGTCGGTATCCATGTCTGTTGAATTTCTTTCTTTCTCTTTTCATCATTTTTAATTCATTAGGCTTCTTCGATTGCTATCAGTTTGTCCATTTCTCTCGATTTACATGTCTTTTATAGCTGAGGTGTGGAACTTCAAGCTTCTCTGTAATCCTTCCAAAAATTCTTTCATCCTACTAGCCTGAGGGTCCATCTCCTTGGGAATATCACTGGTAAAGTAGTCGGATTCATGCAGACATCCATCATTGTACTTTCCTCTCCGTCCCGATTTCCTTGGGTGTGTTCTTGAGGTTTTTCAACTAGCCAGTTGAAAATTCTTTCCAATAGCGTGTATGGTGTCTTTCAGCTTTGTTGTCTGTTTCTTTCCATTATGGCCAGTAATTGAGCTAGGTTACCGGGTGATTTAATGACTTTCTTCATTTCGCTTGAGCCGTCATGCAATTTTGATCCAAAATCTGCCATGGTCTCAATCGACTTTTCTTTCGGTCTGCACGGAGGTTTGAGGAAAGCGAAAAAAGGCGAGTAAGAATTTAGGGCATGGGGTGAGAATAGCAAGAATAGATGGGGCTCGGATGAATTGAGGGAACCTTTGAATTAGACAGGATATATAGATAGTTTAAGCAATCAAAATCACGTAAATAGAGAACTTAGCAATTTTTATAAGACATGGATCATGCACAAAACCATTTTAAGGTTCGGCATAACCCATTTTACATTACAAAAGCCTAAAACAAAGAAGGGCACAATTTCTCACGACTAACGGTCTAACATCTGTGGCGGCATCATCTCCAAGTCTTGTGAAGATCATGATTTTGAATTTTAGACACAGGCATTTAAACCTTTTTAAAACAAAGCTGAGAGGATAAGAAGCTTCTAAAGAAGACAAGGTAGCGGGGGAAGAAGGAAGAATAATACTTATATTTTTTTAAACTCATTTTGTTTATAGATCAAAATAATTTTATAAAGATTTTTCCTAAACCAACCTAAGGTCTTAATCTATGGTCAAGCTAAAGCTCGATACCACTTGTAATGACGGCCCGCCTTTTAGGGGCAGATCAAATAGCGCTGACAAATACCCAGAGATGATTATTGCCAGAACCAAGCATATTATTGCTGTGCAAAAGTCAAATTCCAACATTTTTATTCAATATAAGGCTAACGCCGTGAGGTTTTCTGAAGAAGAGGCGCGGCCCGAATAACTACAAGCAAAACACACCGGCACAGGGCAGCCCCGAGCAAAAGAACTAAGACCTCAAAACCAAATTTGCCATCTACGCATTCTGGAACGCTCGGCTTCTTCAAACTCGAGAGGGGGTCGGGGTTGCAAGGGTGAGTCTGAGTACTCAACAAGTCGCACGGAAAACACTGAATATTACATGCAAGGGTGTAGCACAACATTGGTACAAGGTTAAAGTATTTGTGGATGCAGTTTTATTTGTAACATCATTTTACATGTTAAAACACAATCCATAATAATAGTAATCCAGGAGGGGTTCCATTCTGAGTCATCACCATTAAACCACATCACCATTAAACCACATTCTCAAAACATGCACCAAGATCTACTTGAGCTAGGTTACGGGATTCACCCCAATTAAACTTAGCTTCATTTACCGGAAGCACGGCGTATTCGAATACCATTTATTCACTCTGCAGAGGTGTTCACTTTACCCACAAGATTCCACGATCGTTAATGCCAACTCGAGTTTAACACGCAACTTAAATGCGTTGCGATCGAGGTTATCATAGCTTCGTTGGACATTTCCCTCTTGATCCCTATCCGGTAGAGTTTTGCTCCACATTATCCCGGGAGTCCCACTTGGCCGCTGTGGAGTGCTTGGTCAGCTCTTGTGGCACCTCTCTGTGTGAGCAAATGCCACGGTTTCCTCGTGCACACTTCGTTTCACTCCCACAATCATTGGACCATCTCCCACACCTGGGAAGGTAACCCTGCTCCTATAGGTATTCCGAGGAAAGTACAATGTACCGAGCTATGTTGAGTCAAGCCAACGAGTTGGCAAGCCCAACCTTTGTGGTTGAACGAGTTTGTAAGTTATTTACTTTGCTCAAGGGATTATTATCCTTACATTGCCAAAGACCAAGCCTTTTAGATCCACAACCCTTCCGATACCACGGTTAGGCCACCGAGACAAACCAAAGCATTAATCATCAGGTGATTGGAACTCATCCTCTCCGGATTTATCCACTCGCCCCAAGCGTAGCACTTTTTCCAAACATAACCGAACCAACGGTTCGGCAATACTATTTCCATTCTTAAAAGCATTTGACTAGACTAATAAGATAATAATAATTAATCTTGGAATATTAATTAACCTAAGGTTACAAGGATATAATTAGGTTCAATAATTTTCAAGGAAGTCTCATGAGCAAATCGGCATTAGCTAAGTATCATGTCATTCTAAACTAGACAGTTTGCATTATTTCAATATCTGACAAAGTAATGCAGTAGAAAATAGTAATTAACTATAATAAGGCATGAATAGGTTCAACATGTTCAAAGGTGTACTGGCTTGCCTTCTTTGGCGATCGGATCGGATGAAGTGTCGTTGACGCGTCGAAATCGGCTCTTTGTCGGATCCAGAGTCTGCTCGGAATCATGGGCGTGCTCGGAATCGCCCAACGTCCGGATCTATGAAAAGGGCGAATGATAATGAAGAAACAAAAACGGCAAAAGAAAGCAAAGCAGCGAAGCGGAAATCGGGAACCGGTAGAGAGAGAAAGGAAGAGGCGATTTGGGCATTTTGGAATTTTGGAGACTCCGGATTGAGGAACGGAGGGCATTTTGGACTCAGTGGCTCAAGCAGTTCGGAAAAAGTATTTGGTGCGGTCTCTGGGGCTCACGCGGAATTTTTTGGGATTTTTACGTGGATTTTACGGATTAAAAGCGATTATTCAGTTTAATAATTTGATTTAAAATCCGAAAAAAATCAAAAGAAAAGCATGGCCGTGGGCTTCTTGGGCTTGCAGCCTGTACGCATGGCGCAGGCGACCGGGTCGGTATGGCTTGCTCGAGCGGCGAACCACCATGTAGCGAGGTTGGCGGCGCCCGTCGGCCAGGCGAGAAGCGTCAATGACGGCCGCCTGCAGCCAGCTTGAGTGGTGCCGGCTCACCAGAGTGAACTGGAGTGGATTTAGGAGTTTCCCCAGAGAAACACAGCAATGGCGGCCTTTGGGCAGAGGGAGAGCTCGAGGGGCGGCTGGCCGGAGCAAGGAAGGAGGGAACCGCAGGGGGCAAGAGGCTCACCGGGGCAGAGGAAGGAGCGGGGCTAGGTTAGGAGTTCCATGGCGCGGCCGAGTTCTGTGGCGGGCGTGAGTGGCACACGGCGGTGAGAAGAAGAGAGCGGGGGAGGGTGGCTTACCACGGAGAAAGCGGCGAGGCAAGTGGAGTGGAGAGGCGCTCGCGGCCTTTATAGCCGGCGGGAGAGAGAGAAGCGGCGAGGCAGCCTGGCCAGGAGTCACGAGCGGGCGTGAAAGTGACATGCCATGCGGCGGCGTCTTGACGCGACGCGGTGGCGGCGGTGATGCGGTGAAAGTCACTGGCGGCGAAGTCAGCGAGGTGAAAGCCGGGCGGAGCAGCGGCGAAGCGGCGCAGCAGCGGCGAGGCAGGGCAGCGGACGGCAACAGGGCGCAGGTCACGCCAGCAGCAGCCAGTAGTGGCCGAAGCGTAGGGGTCACCGAGCGCGGGCGGAGTCGGGGCGTGCGCAGCGGCAGCTGGGCCGCAGTGGAAAGGGAGGCGGTGCCGAGATGGTGCGGCGAACATGAGCGGCATGAAGCGGCGCAGCGGCGAGCGTAACTGGCTAAAGCGGCATGTGAGGCGAGCGAGGCTGGAAGCGAGCCGGCGCGGCGTGAAGGCGCGCCGAAGTATAAGGAGACGGCCGGCCGGAAGGCCCAAAAGGTAAACGCCCCCAAAACCCAAATTTAATTCAAATCCAAAGTTCAAATCCAAATTTTGAATCAAATTTTGAATAGATTCTGAAAAATTCAAAAATTCATTTTGAATTTTTTTTTTTTTTGGGTTGTTTCAAACTACTGCGGCAACGACTGCCAATCCCGCTGCGTTAGCGGCTGAGCCCT
The DNA here is from genome assembly GCA_036346355.1 of Rhipidocladum racemiflorum. Lineage (NCBI taxonomy): Eukaryota > Viridiplantae > Streptophyta > Magnoliopsida > Poales > Poaceae > Rhipidocladum > Rhipidocladum racemiflorum. The sequence goes on along the minus strand of CM070590.1, from coordinate 3,953,857 downwards.
TCAGGCTGCAGCAGCCGTAGTCTGAGCGTGCTTATATATGCTCCTACGAAAATGTTGTTATATGACTCCATATATAGAAATAGGCGAATGCAAGCTGCCCCTAGCTACATACCTGCGTGTGCCGGCCGAGCTGCGCAAGCTGTGTGGGTACGTAGCGACCGAGCATCCATATATCGCATGGTCAATGTTTCATTTTCAAATGTTTACCTTCGTTATATATTTCAGCCATCACTGCATATGTAAAAGTTGTATCTGCTTGTCTACGGATGTACTGTATGTACTTAAACATACTTAAACTACGTATATTTCAGCCATCACTGCATATATATATACGTAGTTTCGTTGTTGCTACTGTTTGTTACTTGGGCATGGTTAATTTTATCTGATTCGTCGCGTGTTATTTGTACAATGCATGCATGTGGGGTTTGCTTCGTATATACGTACACGTCCGTTGCTCCACGTAATAGGATGTTTATCATAAAAACTACCAAACGGTATACCTTTCGCTGTATAGCCAATGGAATAGGTTGAGACCGTCCAATCAAAAGCAATGAACGACATCAGCCATGTACGCGTCTCTTTTCCTCATCCACTTAATTCGTAACTCTAGTCCATTCCTAAGTACTCGCGTCCCTCTCACAACTACCACCTCATGTCCCCCCCCCCCCCCTCCCTCTTGACACTACAGGAATTCGTATTATTTTGGAATTCGTATTATTTTCGTCAGCCTATAATTATTTTCGTCGGCTCTCTCCAAGTCGACGATAATTTACTAAATTTTCGTCGGTTTTAGGTTAACCGACGAAAATACTATTACTTTCGTCGGTTAAGATAGAGCTGACGAATATACCTTTCTGTTTTCGTCGGCCTAAAATTAGCTGACGAAAATATATTTATATTTTCGTCGATCTAGGTAGAGCTGACGAAAATACTTTTATATTTTCGTCGGCCTGTGTGCTGGCCGACGAAAATCGGACGGATATAACACGCTAACAAAATTGCGAATAGAGTTGGCCTCAGCTCCCACCACATCGATCTAGCCCTCACGCCCTCCGCGCACGCTGCCCCTGACCTCCGCGCCGCGCCCGGCCGCCGTCGCCTCCGACTCCGAGCCCAAGCCCAAGCCCAACCTTAGCCCCCCCCCCGCCGCCGCCGCATCCCGCCCAGCCTCGCGACCCGGTGGCGCTGTTCCGCGGCTGTTTCTCCTTCGGGTCGGCGGGGCGGAGGAGGCCCGCCGCCTCGCCCTTGCCCTCCCCGCCGCGCGGGTCTGCCACAGCTGCAGCGGACGACGACGCCAAGATGAAGGGCCTCTTCAAGTCGAAGCCACGAACGCCGGCCTACGTCGGCGGCAGACGCGCGAGCTCCTCGTCTTCCTAGACATCCACTCCGGCTCCCGCGGCGCCAATGCCAAACGCGACGAGAAGGTGAGATCAAATCCGCCCGGTTTTTTGTTCCGATGCCCCTCACTGCCAGCGGATATGGCCAGAGCTGGGACACATGAGTCGAGGCTGTTTGCTTTTGCTAGATTTGGTTGCTTTGCAAATACTTAGGGTGTCATACTACTATCCTACTTGACTAGCTTCCGATCCATGATGGGATTGTGTAGCAAATAGAAAGGGGATAGTTTATGGAACTCCACGAGATATATTTTTGGTATATGAGCATAATTAGGTTGCTTGGTTACGATAAGTCAATGCAAATATGAGAATTTGGTGGATGTCAACTGGCGACTTGCCATCATAACTCGCTTTAGGGTTCTCCAATGATCCAGTGACCATGAACAAGGGATTAAGCAACTGTATGAACCTGTGGTACTAAGATATCTCAACTTAATTAAGTAATAATGACAAAGTCATATCTGCTCTGAACCACGCATGGACAGATTTATGCTACACGTGGCCTGCAAAACTAGTATAAAAGAAAACAGGAAGGGGAAAGCAGCTCACAAACCTCTGTTGACTCTGTTGTTTAAAAGTTTTAATATGCCAAACAGGTGAAAGGAAATCAAGAACCAAAATTATAAAGCTGCCCGATAATATTTAAAGTGAAAGCAAACAGAGGATCCAGACCCAGAGGAAATTTTCCTATTGTAAACTGCAAAATAATATGATATACAATCTAACCTTGCACATGGCCTTCGAGCATCCTTTCAAGCGAATAACCTAAACTGGATTAATGGGGGGAAATACTGTATGAGTTTCATGTCGTTTTCCTTACTGTTTACTGTAGGAGCTTGTACTCAATCCTGAATTTAAATTCAATTAAATGACTGCAATGTAATGGAGCATGGATTTTGCTGAATAAACTTGAGATAAGATTTCAAGATGGTATATGCTATCTCATCAAGAGAAAAAAAAGCCTTCCTTCTTATGTACTGAAAGTACAAACAGTAGAGCATTATCACCATTGAACTACGACTCTTAAGTGCACCAAATGTGATGTGCTATCGCATTTAAACAGAAACTCCAAGGCCATCACACATGACCAACAGACTAGCAGAGCTTTGCTGAAAAGCTATTGTTTCGTCTAGGATGCACATAAGGAATGACAGAATATACATGATTGAATGTTGTGTGAAACAAGTATATATAGCTTCAAGTATAACAAAAACAACATCTACCAAACCTTCTATCTCAAACAAGTTAGGATGGGCTATAAATGAAGCCCACTCAAAGTCAATAAAATCCCTAAACCTTCGATCTTAGATCATAGTTTCGGTACATAGATCACTAACTTCTATGCACTTCCATCCAACGCCAACTCTTTGGATACATTATAATTATAATTCATCAAGTCTCTTTTAACTGCTTCTTCGCACGTCAATCTTAGTTGATCTTTGCTCCTTGTGTTTTCGAAATGACTTAAAATTCCACTATGCACCAATGCCTTAGGAGACCTCCGTTGGAGATGTCAAACTATCCCAAATAATGTTGGACAAGCTTTTCTTCAACCAGTGCTACCCAACACTATCACGCATATCATCATTGCGGATTTGATCCTGTCTTATATGACCATAGATCCACCGCAACATTCACATATCTGCTACGCTCATCTTATGTACATATTGTCTTTTTGTCATCTAACATCCCATTCCATACACATCACAGGTCTGATCACCATCCTATATAACTTACCTTTTGACTTTTTGTAGGACTTTTCTATCATGTAGGACACCAGATGCTTGGTATTATTTCACCTACCTCGCTCGTATCCTATGGCTCGTATCTTTATCAATCCCAGCGTCACTCCATATCATCAATCCCAAATAGACAAAAAGTTTTCTTTCTAGGCACTACTTTTCCTTTCAGACTAACATCTCCATCCTCTGCCATAACATTATTGAAAACACTCCTCATATACTCTGTTTTAGTTATAACAAGTTTAAAGCCCTTCGATTCTAAAATCTTCTTCCACGACTCTAGTTTCTTGTCAACATCTTCCGTACTCTCATCAATGAGCATAACATCATCAGCAAAAAGAATATACCAAGGAATCTCTCCTTGTATGTGTCATGTGGCTTCGTCCGTCACTAGACTAAAATTGTAGGAATCAATGCTGACCCTTGATGTAGTTATATCTTAATAGGAAAGTGGAAAGTCACTGGTATAGCTATCACATGTTCTGCCATTAGTCATAACATCATCGTCTATATCCTTAATTAGGGTGATGTACTTATAGCTTCGTGTATGATTACAGCAAAAGCTAACACAAGTTAAACGAGTGACTTCAATGGCATATAATAATACACCTCTTATGTGTGGAAGATTTGGAGCTCAACCGGCCCTCCACGTCATGCCCCATGGCAATTTGCAAAAAGTCCCTCCATTTCCCTTAAATTACGAATAGGTCCATGTGATTTACAAATAAGTCCTTTATGATTTTTAGTGAGTATAAGAAAAACGTTTTCATATTACGTTTATGTCCCTGGTTCGTTACTTTACGAAAAAAATCTCCGCTAAATACAAATCTCGAACGAGCCCTTTTCTAATTTTTCGGCGTAGCGATCAGATCCAAAAATATAACAAACAGGTCTCTGGCCCTTAAATCCAGGTCCTTTCTCTGTTTTTCCCGGAAAAAATATTTTCGTCAACAAAAATATGTGCGCAGCTTTATCTCTTGGATTTTTTCCCTAACTTGATCTCTAATCTCTATATTTTTTTTCCCAATTCGATCTCTAATATTTTTCGATGCGTGTATTATTACTCGATAAACGAAGGTTGGCATCTCATATATTTTTCAGAACAAGTATTAGTACCCGGTTAACACATAGAATATTCAGCTCGACAAAAGAAGGTTGACCGGGCGATAATAAAGTGTTAACTAAATTAGTCAGAAGAAATATGTGTCCAAGTCTTTTCTCCGTTTTTCCCAGAATTTTTTTCATCAACAGATATATGTGTGCAGCTCTATCTCTAAACTTTTTTTTCCAACTCGATCTTATAATCTCTAGACTTTTTTTTTCCCAACTCGATCTCTAATATTTTCCAAAATATGTAATATTACTTAGTGAACGCATAGATCGTCAAACTCGACGAAAGAAGGTTGTCATCTCTAATATTTTTCGGAACATGTATTATTACCCGGTTAATGTATGGAATGTTAGACTCGACGAAAGAAGGTTGACCGGGTAATAATAAAGTGTTAACCAAATTCATCAAAAGAAATGTGTGTACAACTCTATCTCTATTTTTTTGTAACTCGATTTCTGATATTTTCTGGAATAAGAAATATATGTATACAGCTGTGTCTCTATAGTTCTTTTTGCAACTTGATCTATAATGTTTTTCGGAAAATGTATTATTCTCCGGTGAACATATAGAGTTTTAGGATCGCTCCGAAAAAAATAATTTGTTTAGCTCCTCCTGCAATCTTTTTTTAGAGGAAAAAATAGAGTAAATTTTAAACGGTGCGGCGTGCGCCGCACATTCTACCTAGTACCTCTATTACGTAGGGAAATTTTGCCAAGCAGCCAGGCAAGCCACGTCGCCACCCCCCTCATTTTGCAAAAAAACCTTGGCTTTCTCCAAATTATGGATAAGTCCATGTAAAATTACAAAAAAAAAAAATCTTATATTTTTTTGGGTCCAAACCTGTGAGGGCAATTTTTTCCCTCAAAATAGACTGTGTGTTCTTTCGAATAGCGTTTAGGTTCCTCCTTCGTTATTTTACGAAAAAAAACTCCCCTTAAATACAAATCTCGAACGATACCTTTTCTAATTTTTTGAAATAGCGCTTAGGTCCCCAAAAAAATACGAACAGGTCCCTGTTCCTTGCGTCTGAGTCCTTTGTCCGTTTTTCCCGAAAAAATAATTTCGTCAAAAGAGATATGTGTGCAGCTCTATCTCTAGAGTTTTTTTTGCGGCTCGATCTCTAATATTTTCAAAAACATATATTATTACCCGGTAAGCGCATAGGGTGTTAAAATTGACATCTATAATTTTTTTTGTAGCTCGATCTCTAATATTTTCCAAAACATATATTATTACTCGGTGAACGTATAGGGTGTTAAACTCGGCATCTATAAATTTTTTGGCAACTCGAAATCTAATATTTTCTGTAGCGATCTTTAATATTTTCCAAAACATGTATTATTACTTGGTGAACGTATAGGGTGTTAAACTCGCCGTCTATAATTTTTTTGGCAACTCGAAATCTAATATTTTTCAGAACATGTATTATTCAAAAAAAAAATTCAAAAAGACACGTTGTTACGCAAATTCGTCGACGGTTCCTACCTAGCATTTTTTTTTAAAAAAAAACAAGAGAACAAAAAAACGATTATATCTTCCTATCTTATTTCAGAAAAAAAAATTGGATCAAATTTCGCTCGGCGCGGCAACGCGCGCAATCCTACCTAGTACTTTCAAACCAACTTGAACTCAAACGTTAGTGAAGTACGATGGAGGTAATATAATGAGGATTACGTTTCAGCTTTTATTGATCATGATGCCCCAGACCAACAATTTACTATTAATTAAAGAAAAATGGAGCGATGAATCAGCTGTGATGTTCTGATCCAAATTACCATTTTGATATTTTAAAAACGTCGAAGAGTTTTTTCTGCATCCACTATAGGACAACTTTTTTTAGCAACTTTTAGAACTAGGTAATATCATGTGGACACCAACTGCGAATTTTTAAAAATAATACATTTTTAAATAATTTTACGAAAATAATATGCTAAAGTAAAATTTTACAAAAATACACCTCTGTCGCCATTTCATTCGGCGACGAATGAATTGAATTGGCCGCCGGATTATTTTGCCGTAGATTCGTTTGGTTGGCAAGGCTGAGGCAGAAAGAATCATGTTGCCAATTCAAATAGCGATAAATGTGTACTTTTGTAAAATTTTGTTTCAGTATATTATTTTTATAAAATTATTTAAAAAATGTATAATTTAAAAAATGTATTATTTAAAAATAATAATAATTTCACCAACTGTGGGCCCCCGGATCGGCTATCCGGAGTCCTCTGTGTATTTCTGTACTAGTCCCAGATCAGTAGCTAGTACACACAGTCAAAAGTGATGAATCAACAACCATATCACGGATACATATAAGTAAATAAGAATAATACCAAATAAAAGCAAAGTCCTTATGGTCAAGGTTTACCATTACGGCCTGAACAGGCGGAACAACTTGAACAACTGCAGCGGAAGACGAAAACACCAAAGCGACCCATCCAAATGCCCACAGGCAATCGAGTGGGGAGCGCGCCCTAATCGTTGGAATTCTTGAACAGCTTCTTTCACTTCTGAGAGAGGATTAGGATGTAGCACGTGAGTACATAAAGTACTCAGCAAGTCTGGGAAATTATGCATAATGTAGGCTATCCAAAGATGGCTTAATATGGTTCTTTTGCATAAAGCCAAGTTTCATCAAATCATACTTGTTAATAATTTTCAAAAAACATATTTGGGCAATTCTTTTTAATAATTAAATTTGTAATATTGTAGTGAAGGTTCTAACCACCACTCACTAATATACAGGCTATATCCGCCACATCTCAACAAAATTAGGGTTCAATCCAATCACATGGCTCTATCGGCCACAGTTCATAAAATCAGGTTCCTTCCACCTACCTGGCTTTAGCCGCCAGAAGCACACCCGAGAGTTCTAACCGCTCCCGGATCCCAAAACAAAACATTGTTTAGTTTGAAACCAAAAACCAAAGTCTACCAGTATGAAAGCATTCAACAAGCTTTGCCTTTGACCGTAGGCACGGTTATTCGAATAGTTTTAACTCTGCAGAGGTGTACAACTTTACCCACAAGACATGATATTCCCTTGATGCCATGCAATTAGCACACTTCCTTGGGTGTGCCGGCAGGGATATCATGACAAGGCCTTTACAATATATCTACCTAACTTGACCCACCCGCTGAGGTTTCACCGCTGTTAGGGTTCTATCCGCCCAGTACAGAAGCCCCCTCTTGCGCCGTGTGAGAAAAACAACAACAACAACAACAATGCCTCCTTCCGGCTCTCACATTCCACCGAGTGGTGAGTCTAAGTCAGGTTTCTACAAATTAGTTAGCCAGGTCGTGCCCACTTTGACATGTGGTTGTACGGTTATGCTTAGAATGGAGACAGTCATAAGCGTCGGTCCTTAATTGACTTGGGGCGGTACTTGCGCAATGAAAGCTAGCACTCCCTCCGCGCCCACCAGACAAACCATTCCGCCCCAGTCCAAAACCATTTCTCATTTTATTTTTATTTTGTAAACCATTGGCAATACTCCTTAACTATAACTTCCAATACAAGTTTTCAAGAGGTAATTGAAATTCCCACCCATAGGTGAATATGGACCGATAGCGAGGCTAAGCATTTCTACCGTACTATTCTATTCCACCAATAGTTTATTTTTATAAAATACAAATCCTGGGGTTTGATTACAATCCTTATAATCAACTGTGTATTCTCCAATAATCCCTCTAACGCCATAACTTTACAATCACAAGAATAATCCAATTCGATATAGTATCCAACAAGTAGGAAGTACATCATGGTACTATCAAAACTCCAAAATCTTACGGAACCACAATCATGTTCATATATGAAATATTTCCCTTGAACTATACTTTGTATTATTGATTTATCCATCATTCATACGACGATCCATCTTATCACTCATTAGGAAGACTCCACAAAATCGTCTACTAAAACACCGAGGATACTTCACAATACTACCTCTAATCATTTAGAATACAATCCACCGATATTACTTCATAATATTATATATTTAATCCTTCATATTATCATCTTTAAATCATCAACTTTAATCCACCAGGAATAATTCATGATCTCACCCTAAGTATCTTTCAAGAAAGATTCTATAAATCCAAGACTTCATTAATTCACCAACTACAGCTATTTCCATAACCAATGATACCAAGTTTACTAAACAAATCACACATCATCCACATTATTCATAATATTGCATAAATGATTATCACGAGACCATATTCCCCAAAATCATCTACTAAACCACCGAGTATGATCCTCAATATTATCCACTTACTCCATCGAGTATATTTAGTAATATCATTGACTAAATCACCGAGTATCATTCTCAATATCATCTAGTGTAACCCTTCGCATTGTCATCTCTAAAATCACATAGTATACTTGTTAAAGCCACCGAAATATAATTCATCACTTAGTCTATTTGATCCCCAAATAGGACTCTCAATATTATTTATTTAATCTTACCGACTACTCTTCTTAATATCATACATCTTCCAATACTCCCTTAATCCATACTAACCACATGGCGAATCATTATCACAATCCAACTCCTCGATATTTCACTATCACCATTCATAGATCAATTTCATAATGACTACCCCCACATCATCACTAATATTCATCTAACTCCAATTTGCATTCCATACCATTTGATCCATCTAAAAATGTCTGCCAAATAGTCTTTTCCCCTAATTAAAGAATATTTTATCGAGAGTATTTATTATGGTGGATTACGGTACTAGGGCGACAAAGGATTACGGACAACAACATCAAGGAGGTATACGCAACAGGTATAACTAACAGCCTAACGTTTGACATCATAGTTTTAGGTAAATAGCAATGCAATTTATAAAACAGTGTAAAACATTTATAAATCATAGGATCAACATGCGTCAAGGAGACTTGCCTCGGTCACAGCGAGAATGTTGAACACTTGAAGTCCGGCGACGGGATCGGCGGTCGCGGCGGGGTCGTCGACTACGCGCAAAACAAGACAACAAACAAATAAAAGAAAATAAATAAAATCCAAAAATTACAAAATTAGTACTGGCACGTAGATCTTGATTTTAGATGAATTTAGAAATTTGAATGGAGTCAAACGGAGTTCGGATGAGAAAGTTATGAGCTTCCGAAGTTTGAATTTCGAATAATTGGAAAATCTAGAATATTCTCGGAATATTCTCTCTCGGGTTGACTGGTCAAAGATGGGCTTTGACTGACTTTGACTGGGTTTGACTTGGTCCTGTGTCTATGGCAAATGGGGCCCATGTGTCATAGAGAGAGCCCTTCTTCAAGCTTGGCTTGCCTCCATGGCCATGGATGGGAAAGCTTGGAGAGCTAGAGGAAGGAGGGGGGCTTGCGCCAGGGGCGGCGGGACCGGCGCCGGCCGGCGAGGTGGGAAGTCTTGGCGCGCATCTTGCCTTGTGGCCAGACAGGCCAGCGGCGGCGAGGCCAGCGAAGAGGCGGCCAGCGGGCGGTGCCGGCGGCCGGCCACAGGCCCACACGCACACAATAACAGAGAGCCACCCATAGTAACTTCAACACAAAACAGAGAACCAACCTCTCCAAAATCTTTGATTTTGCTACCAATTTCGCATGGAATTGATCCAAACAAAAGCCTAGAACCTCTAGATTACAACCTTAGGGACATCTAGGAGGAAGGGATTGAACCAAAACTCACCGGATTCGGAGAAATCGACGACGAACGGAATTTCGGCCGGAGCAAATTAGAAACTAGACTTCCATGCTAACACAAAGAAACGAACGGGAGGAAGAATGATCCACCGGAGTGGAAGATATGATCCAAAATCCGAAGAACACGAAGAACACCAAGCTTTCGTCGGTTTTCTTGATCCTCCGGGCAAACGACAATGAGAGGCAAAGGGAGGGTATACTCTCTGGAAAGAGGACTCTCTCACGGATATTATGGAGGCGGAGATGCGCGAAACGGATTAGAAACGGGCGAATTAATGCCATAATGGTGATTTTCGGTTTTGGAAAGATTGTTCAAATTCCGGCGTGATTAAGTGCATTAACCCCATGGATGGAAAGAGTAGGCCGTCGTGATTCCAACGGATCCGGCAGATCGCGATTTGATGTCTTGATGTGGAAGTTACAAAGATTTGAAGAAGGTAGAGTGATTATGGAAGCTTACTACGTTCTTCCCAGGCAAGAACCATCGTAGCTGTCCAAGGTTGAAGAAAGGTCCTATTCACTTGCCACGTGTCACTTTCTCATTGGTCCTCCTTTACGCAAACAATTCGCCCTAGAGAAAAATAAGGAAAAATAGCCTAAAAATTCCGGAAAAATTCCTAGAGCCATTTTAGAATATTTGGGACCCAATAAAATTGGTTCCACGGAATTTGGATGATTTTTGTGGAATTGAATATTCGGGCGCGGATCACAGGCATTAAACAAAAGCCGCGCGAGATAAAATAGGAACGGAGGTCCAAAAATCCGGGGAATGATTCCTAAAATCATTCTGGAATATTTGGAACACAATTGAAGTGGTTTTGGGATTTTTGGAACATTTTTGGACTCGGGTGAAATTTCGGGTACCAGCGGGAACTGGAAAATCCGATTTTTCGACCGGAGTGAAATTAATTCCCGATTTTGGATGGAAAAGGATGCCAGGTTAATATAAACACCAAGAGAACTCCAAATTTTGAATTTACTTTATTTAAATTAGGTTTTTCTCCAGAAGGCGAAAACTAAGGTGTTACACCAACTGTTAAGAGATACAGCTCAAGACTGAGAGGTAATACTGTTAAAAAAAATCTCGAGATTGATCTTCAGATCTGAGGGTGGCACCACACTGAAATCGTTCTTGTGAACAAGGGAGGAGGTAATACCGTAATACACACTTCAAGCAACATGTGACTATGTGAGGTAAGATATAAACAAACGAGCGATATAGTGGTCCATGATTCACACCTTTAATCTGTATCTGCTGAAAACCGTGACCTAACAATCTGTAGGAGGTCCTTCAGTTAATCTACAAGCTTTATTGCCTCCACACATGTTAATATGTTATCATCAGGAAGGCTGATGTTTCCCAGAAACAGGTGCTTATCGCATCATGTTTGTTGTGGTGGTGCACATATGTTGTCATCACGAAACAGTAGACTGTCATATTGGTCCATTTCCTAAATTACGATTCGCTGGTTTTAAGATTTGTACAACTTGTATTAGGAGAAAAAAAAATGAAAGCGGTACTCATTATGATTTCAGAAGCATTATTTACAGCCTCTCGGTTCAAAACAATGAACTCTAAAGCAAGCTCAAAACAGCCTGAAACATAATGATCAGCAGAAGGCCAAAAGTCGTTCAGGACTTCAGAGAGAGAGAGAGAGAGAGAGAGAGAGAGAGAGAGAGAGGGCCGAAAATATTAAACATGCAAGTAAGGTAAGGGGTTTTTCAGAAATGTAATACTTGGAATTGAATTGCTACATCTGAATTTAGACAACAAAAGTTCAAAACATGCAAGGAAGAACCGAAGAACTCAGTACTTAACTGGATCAACTTTTAACAGCAAAAAAGGCGTTGTCGCGCTGGGGGTGCTTGGAGATAGCAGAGAGTGCGAGAAGAGGGAAGAGCTGATCTGCAGAGACAGTGAAGGAAGACGGAGAAACTCGCGGGCGTTGGACAAGAAGCCGGCGCGTAAATGGCATCGTATCTTTTTTTTTTTTTTTTTTTTAGAGGTGCTTCTATGCTCTTCCTTTTTAAAGTTGCATAAATATTAAAGCATGAATGAAGGGTTGATGATGATTACTTACCCCTTCGTTTGCTTCAATATTTGTACAACTTGTATTAGGAGGGAAAACATAGAAGCACTTTTTTTATTTAAATATAGCTCTCGTATAAATAAAATTACTCTATGTACCACAGTAAGAGTATAAATTAGTTGTAGATGTCACCTACCTCATCTATGTACCGCGGTAGGTGACTAAACCCGTGGCAGTCTTGCAGATCACAATAGCAGTTGGTGGGTTTACCATAGCAGGCTTGTTGCCGCGCACCCTGGCTCAACAGGGAGGTGCCGAGCGCCACGATCACAGTAGCAGCACCTGTCGGGATAGAGCGGCTCGATAGCAACCTGCTATGGTAAGCCAGGTGAGGCACCGCTACGGTATTAGCAGGTGGGAGCGGTGCTGTTGTCACTGTAGGCCAGCTGTCACGGTTAGTTTATGCGGTTTACGGACGCAGCAGACGTTACTTTTACGGTCGAGAAGAGAACTCTCTTTTATAAATTTACTAGTTATATGTCCGTGCGTTGCTACGAAAAACAAAATTGATAATGAAAAATAAAAATAAAAAAAATACTATTTCATAAGATCAAACATCTATCTTTAACGCTTCGTTTCTTGCAAAAGCTGGCTAATTAAAGCAACGCTTCGTTTCTTGCGTAGGGCAATTAAGCAAGGCAATTAAGTATGGCAATTAAACAGGGCAATTAATGTGACGTGGGAAGAAACTCTCACTTTATATAGTAGAGATTTTTATAAGATCAGATTCGTAAGAAAAAGATTGTCCCGAGGTTAAGAAAAGTAAGAACTCGTTGGACAAGAGGTCGGCAAGGAGTGGTCTCGATTCTCGAGAAGATCAAGGTCGTCAGCTCCGTGCGACGGGGTTGGCCGGTGGCGTGATTGTGGGCCGCGGCTGCGGTTGCGTTGCGTCGTGGTCTTGGGCCCAATTGAGCCTAAGAAACCCAATAGGTTACATTTACTAGTGGGTTAGATTGGGCTCATATACCGGAGCCTGATTCCAAGTCATACTTTCGTGAAGCCCAGAGAACGTCTTCTGCTAAGCTCATTGGGCTGGGATTCAACCGGGCCCAGTTCTTGTCTACCAATACATGGCTTTAAATTCGGCCCGGTGCGTTCCAGTCCTTGGTCATCTGGAACAGAGATAATATAGAGTAGATCAGTATATGATCAAAATATCGTAAAATCATGATATAGGATCGCATGGAATTAGGTAGGATTAGACTTAGGATGTACAGAAAACGGGTACAAATTCTTCGCATAGTTCCTTGTCTAGGGACGCATATTGATAGGCGACAGGCTGACGATTAGAGGATAGCCACATAGCACCATGTGCTCTCTGTGTAGATCCAAATATGAATCTACGAACCACTTGATTCTTAAATGCCCTTTTGCAAGACAAGTTTGGATCAAGGTGTTCCATTGGCTATGCACGCAAACATTACGGTTGAACACTAGCGGAGTAACCACTACCCAATGGTGGCAATGCATTCGTGATATCACGCCAACTCAGAGGAGAAAGGGAGTCGATGGAGTTCTCCTCTATACCTTCTGGAACATATGGAAAGAGAGGAACATAAGAATTCGAGAATGTGTATCAAACAGTGAAGATTGTTTTTAACCTCATCTCCTAGGATGTTTCCCACTGCAAGAGGGTGCTGACAATTGTATAGCTTCACCTTGGGGACTAGTGGATAGCTTCATCTTCGAGACTGGTGGATACCTGCTGCACATCTTCAACGGGAAACTAATTCGGGTTTTCCTATTGTCAGCTTGAGCATCATACGAGTGATGGAGTGAGAGATGGCTTTCACCATGTTCTTGGCTAAATACTAGCTACAGGTAGCTCTGCTATTCATGCGGTTGTCGGTCCTTCTGTTATGTTGTAATAGGGTCAGCAAATTCTAGTGTCATGACTTTGCCCAATAAAACGATCCTTTGATCACACTTTGTATTGGTTTTTTCTCCTTCTATCAATGGAATTGATGTAGCTCTCCTGCATCTTTCGAAAAAAATGGTGCCTGACGATGGTCAGACTACACTAGAGTTCCACTGCTCATCGCCAGTAAGCCCAGGCAGTCGCTGACTTTGCGCGGGAGGTGGCTCCACCCCTACTTCGACCTAATACATATATGTATTTATACTGTAATTAGTTAGCATACTTGGCTCTTTCCAAGCTCACCTCTATCACTAAAATCAACATCGAGCATTATAAGAATGGGCCGGCGAGCGTGAGAGCAGGCTTGCCGCGACCAGCGAGCACGGGAGGCAGCTGTCGCGGTCAGGAGGGGGCTACAATTGCAATTTCGATCAGGAAAGGGCTAGATTTGCAAAAAAAAAAGAGGTAAGAGGGGCTAGAGAAGCGATCAGTTAACACTAGGTATTTATAGCCTTACATGGTTATTGGATGCACCATAAATATAATTATTCTAGCCCACACCACTTAAATATATAGATCATATAATCTTTACCTGCTCTTCTTTTTCATTCAATAAAGAGGAAAGAGTATAGATAATACAAGCCTAAGTATCACAAGAAGAAAACAACACTACATCATCACCGGGCGTCAGGAGCAAATTTCTTGGCTGGGACACCAATCACACCATGGCCATTAATAATATCATTTTCGGCTGAGAAGGTGAGAGAAACCTTGAGAAATGCCCATTTTGCCCATGTGTTGAGCCAGACCGAACCACACATATTTGCCTCCCTCGTTTGAAGCCCACTCATGTCGCCCCACTCACGCAGAGGCGGTGCATGCGAATGGCAACGACGAGCTCTGGGACCAAAGGGCGAGCCCATCATGTTCTAGGGCCAGGCAAATCTCATCTTCACCTTTCTCAACCCTCTCCTCTCTCACATGCTCTCATTTCATTACATTGTCCCTCGATCAAATACGGCTTTTGCAATATGTTTCTGCAAATACTCAATGAAATATCAGCCGAAGCTTTCCTGAGCCCTCAGCCCCCCACGTCATCCCCACCCTCTCTCTCTCCCTTTCTTGCAAAAAGAACCTTCGATTCTTTGGAATTACGGATAGGTCCTTTCCATTTACGAATAAGTCCTTTTTAATTTTCTGTAAGTGGAAAATATTTTTTTTCCCGGTTCGCGTTTAGGTCCTCCATTCGCCGTTTTACACAAAGAGCCTCCCGTTAAATACGAATTGCAAACGAGCCCTTTCTTACTTATTCGAAATAGCGAACAGGTCCAAAATTATAACAAATAGGTCCCTGCACTTTTCGTTCAGGTCCTTTCTCCGTTTTTTCCGAAAAAAATATTTTCGTGGTCCGTTTACTCTCCGGAGCATGCGAAAAATGTTTCCGTTGTCTGTTTTTTCTCCGGAAAAAAAAACACAATTTTTTTTCGTTCGCGCGTGCGCCGTGCGTTTCTAGTGTCACAAATGAATAGCACTCAGGAGCCAACCTTACCTCGACATTTGGGGACATATACTGATCTACATGTTGGCCGGACGGAGTATGACTGGGCTGCTGCCAAGTTGAGCCTTTGTACTCGCTTGCTGCTACGGCCGGTGAATATAAAACCGGAGCCATCAGTTGGAGCCTTGGAATCATCCGATGGGGCAACGCCCCATGGCCATGGTCCACGCAGAGGGCCAAGAACAACGAGAATACAGCCACCGAGAAGAACAAGCGACGGCCCGCGTCTGCCTGTCCACTTTCGCCGAAGTGCCGCGCCGGCGAACATCCCAAGCCCCGACACACGCACGCAGACGCGCGGAGCTCCGGACGCGCGGCCCCATCCACGTCTCCCTCGTCTCGTCTCCTGCGACCCACCCAAGCCAGCAAATTTGCAACCTTTTGCCTCCACCACGCGCCGAATAATCCCCCGCGATGCCGCGAGAGCCGCTCGGTTTCAACTCCCTCCCGTGACACTACCTATGTAGCTTGCTCACCTGACCACCATCAAAAACCACTGGCGCGCATGTGCTTTCTGACCTCGCGCGCGCCGCCGCCGCCGCCGCCGCGTACACGACTGCCCGCCTGCCAACTAACGCGTCTCGGCGCCGTCTTCCTACCGCCGCGCGCTGTAAGATGCGGAAGCTGAGCACCCCGCGCGGCGGCATGGAGAGGGTGGGAGTGCTGGCCTTCGAGGTGGCGACCCTCATGTCTCGGGCGGCGACCCTGTGGCGCGAGCTCGGAGACGCCCAGGTCGCGCGCCTCCGGGGCGAGGCCGTCCGCCTCGAGGGCGTGCGCAGGCTCGTGGCTACCGACGACGCCGCGCTCCTTGCCCTGGCGCTCGCCGAGATTGCCGGCGCCTGCCGGGACCTCTCCCGCGCCGTCGCACGGTTCTCAGGCCGGTGTGCCGACCCGCTGCTCCGCCGGTTCGACGCCCTCTTCGCCGGCCTCGTCGACGGCGGCGCCGACCCGCACGGGCTGCGCTACGCGGCCGCCAAGAAGATGGACCGCAAGGCGCGCAAGATGCAGCGCCTTGTCGCGGCCACGGCGCTCCTGTACCAGGAGCTCGACGTGCTCGCCGAGCTCGAGCAGGGCCTGCGCCGCCGACGCGGGCAGGGCCCGACCGGTGGAGGCGGCGACACCGCGCCCCGCGTGACGCGGCAGAGACAGGAGGTCGATTGCATCCGTGCGGCCTCCCTCTGGAACCGGAGCTTCGACTACGCCGTCCGGTTGCTTGCCAGATCGCTCTTTACCATCGTTGCAAGGATCATAGAGGTGTTCGGGTTGGAACCCAAGAACGTTGCCGGCGACGATGACTCCATGGTTTCGCTCACCAGCACGGGGCTTTCATGGAGCAATTCCTTCGTTGGGAGCATGAATTCATCGGTGTGTCCTTCAGATTTCCATGCGGACACTGCTCTGAAGTTTTGGGGTGCAAAATCCGTGAAGGCAAATGGCAACGTTCGTCGATTTCTACTGTCAAGGAGCGAGAGTTTGAGGCGGCTTAAGTGGCCGGAGGCTGGTAAGCACCTCATAGGCTGCATGGTCACTGGGAGCAAGTCTCCAGCCAGGGAGAGGTGGATCCATGGAGACGGTGATCCTCCTCTAAGTTACAGTTATGTGTCAGCCTGCAGTGATGATTTCAGCATCAATTACCAATTCGAAGGGGATCCTATGAACACAAAGCTTACCACGTCCGTGTTTGAATCGTCACACAATGTGCTCATGAACGCGCCTGAGGAGACCCTGGGCGCCGCTGCCTTGGCATTGCATTACGCGAATCTGATCATCTTCATCGAGAAACTTGCCATTTCACCTCAGCATATCTGCTCAGATGAGAGAGATGCCCTGTACAAAATGCTGACTGATAGGATACGGGCATCTCTCAGAACGCGCCTCAAGCCAATCACCAAGAACATGTCCTCTTCTTCTGTTTGTGATCCTATCCTGGCTGCCGAGTGGGCCGATACGGTGCAAAGGATTCTAGGATGGCTAGCTCCACTTGCTCATAACATGGTACGCTGGCAGTCTGAGAGGAATTTCGAACAGCGAAATGTTGCTTCAAGCACAAGTGTCCTACTTCTTCAGACACTCCATTTTGCTAACCAGAAGAAGACTGAAGCTGCAGTAACTGAGCTGCTTGTTGGTCTAAATTACTCGTGGAGATTTGGCAGAGAGCTTGATGCAAAAGCCAAATTTGAGCCAGCGGGTAGCGGAAACTGCGATGATTGCGCAGGCACTTGTCAATTGCATATTTCTAACTGCTGGGCTGCCAACTGAATTGGATGAGCTGGGGATATTCAAGCAGAGGTAGCATCTCTCGGACAGACTACAGAGCAGTCCCTTGCTAATTTTGTTCCTTCAATCCATAGAAACAGGCATCATCAGGTGCATTGTAATTGATGTTGCTGTTTTGTGCAGCTAGGTACTTTCATGTAAAGATCCTGTGTAGTTATGTACTAATAAATGAAGGCAAATCATATCTACATTTTGTCAAAACGTTGCCTAATGGCATCAAAGGAGAACTGAAGACAGACTTCTATGTTTGTACTGGCATTTAGTCGCCATCTGCGGTTCTGCATTGTCTTGGAACCAACTTTTCTCTTGCAGGTACCACTATTTGTACCATAAGAACTTAAGTTACTTGCTGCATAGCTGATTGCAAACTGACAAATAGACAGTTTTGCTAGCCTAACTGGTATGCCAACAAGAGGTTACTTCTTGTTGGCAACTCTTGCAATGACTCTACCATAGTTTACAAGCGTTGAAGTAGTACTCCAGCGGCATTATTCTCTGTTCTTTCCCTTGGAGGAATGCAAATCGGTGGATTGGGCAGATATGTTCGCCGATTTCAGATGACAATTGCTACTATGTCTTTGTACCTGATATCCCATGGCAATAACCTGTCATGCCTGATGCAATGAGAACAGAACTAACAAAAAAACTTAAAACAAACAAGAGAGCTGAAATTATCATGTAAAATGAGTACTTGTAATGTTGTACTAATATGGGAAATCAGGACGGAACACGAGGGAAGGGGACCGACATTGTTGGATGCAATAAGAACTCGACAGCATGCTCGTTCCCTTCATCTGATCATTGCCCTCTCATTCAGGCTTAAATTTAAGCACGGTAGTCGATACATATGACATCAAATTTATCATAGGGCAAATAATCAAATGCCGATCAACTTTGAGCAAATGATCAAATACCACTCAACTTCAGGGCAAATGATCAAATTTTCCTCAAATTCACGGTACAAAAGCCTCAACGCGGTGGTGAGCACCGTAGAACTGCAAGGCAAAATCTGAATCCAAGCCCGAACTATTTCCGCGGCCTCCTTCGTGTAATTTGGCGTCAAACTGATCCCTAGTTTCATATACTTTCAAAGCAGCCGCAGATTGAGCAAGCGGCACGAAGTGAGCGGTGGATTTGCACCAATCCTCCGATTAGACGGCCCACATGACCCTAAGGTTGAAACGCAGAAGCAGCCCGCGTCCCAAAATGAACGGCCGATTTGGATCGCGCATAGAATTCGCGATCGGAAATGAGCGGCGGATTCTACACAACCCTCGAATCCAACGGCATCTAACGCAGCCCTAAACCAACCACCAAGCTGCCACAAGAAACCACCCACCAGGCCACCACCTCTTCTCCCAAACCCCCGGCCCGCCGCCCGCCGGCCCGCCGCCGAAGGTCCCGAAGCGGCGGTCCGCTCCGCTGCCGCCGACGGTTGCCTCATCTGAGGAGACATCCCTCGGTCCGGGCTCCGAATATTCGGGGGAGTAGAAGGAGGAGAAGCCCAACCCCCCCCCCCCCTCTCGCCCCCAAGAACCAGCCTCCGTCACCGCAGAAGAGCGGCTAAACCGAGACCTCCGACGAGGAGGAGGTTTGGAGAAGGGCTATTCGTACTACTCCGAGTCCGACAAGCGGCGCCCTTGAATACAACTCCTGATCCCGAAGCGGCGGGGACGGACCAGAAGCCATCGCAGTCGAGCGCGGCCAAGAAGCCGGCCGCGTCCTCCCACTGCTCCGGCACCGTGTGCTGATGAAGTGAAGAAATGGCGTGAACTGGAGACCGCGTGGGGCAAACCCTGGAAGCAGTGGCGGAGCCACGAAATTCTAGGAGCTTGCTCAAAATGATGTTTGCGACGGTACGTGGAGCTGCACTGCACCTCCATGGCTCGTCTCCGGGGAGCCCGGGCAGTCGCCCACCCTGCCCGGGAGGTGGATCCGCCGGTGACTGGTCTAGCAGTAGTCTCAAGGCAGATGATGTTACCTTTACAAGCAAGAATGGTGTTGGCTCGCCCATGAAATCAACCTGCTGTCTATGTTTCAAGCCATATTGCCCTATGTATATCCGCTGTGAGAGGTGCAGAAGTAAGTCCACTGGTCATTGTTGTAGCAAAAAGATATATATTCTCTTTGTGTTACTGTTATCTTCATGTTTTTTTCACATCTTAATATCCTCCTGTATCCAATTGGTTTCATGGAGATGCCTTGGAGCTCGAGGAAACAAGAATAATTGAATTGTTTTCGTGCACATGCTGCTGATGTCGAAGGCGGGCATTACCGAAAGAGCTCTTTTACGGTACATTAAATTCAATATGGACCCTTCATTCTCTTTTATCTAATGGATCAGATGAGCTAATACTTATTTATATTTCTTCCGGTAGTATAGTAGTAGAAAGATCTTTAACAAATCATTGGCTAGATTTGATTTCTACTACGCATTTTATACCACCAGTATAATGCACTGTAAAATTTTTCTACCAGAATGTCCTCATTCAGATCGTTGTTATTATAGAAGTCCAGAACCAGAACCCATTAGCCAAGAAAATCCCATTGATACGCTCTCAAGCGAGGAAGCCGCTTGCACAGCAGATGACGATCCACTGCTTGCTTCGGTTGGAAGAGTTAAAATAACTATAGAATAAACAATCGATGCTGACTCCTTAATGAACATGGAAAGCTTTGTCCAAGGAGGTAATCAGGAGATGAACTTTATGGATGGTTCTTCCCATTCTACTCATCCTGTTGCTAAGGTAGAACATGAGCAGGTTGCAAAGGCAGAACTTTTTTTGCCATATCACAAAGTCTGAAATTGGCATGTTTGGTTTACCTAACATAACTAGCTTGTTTTCCACCACCGATATCTGTAGATTTTTTCCAGAACAAAAAAAAGTTATTAAAAGAAAATTCAGCATACTGCCCTTATATGATTCGAAATAAACTAAAAAAATATTTGTACAATTGTACTTATTTTGCCTATCAACTATTCTTTTGCTACATGATATCTGACTTCAAACCTTGATTTCAAGATTTAAGAACAAGAAGTATTTAACTTATTTAAAAACGTGCACGTTCTGTACGTACTTTAAATGAGTGTATAAGATCATATGTGTTTATAGGAACAAGGTTGATTAGTACATGCATGATAAAGAACTAAAGCTCTAAAAGCATGTAATGCAACCAAGCCGGGACCATGTTAACAGACATTTTTAATGTTCGGTTAACATCTTGAAACTCTAGTGCATCCTATATATGGTAGTATTATTTTGTATATATTTGAGTTAAATTGAGAGCTTAGTGTGTCACTTTTATAGTCTTTACAAAATTTGGATCTTTTAAATATTTCAGGAGGTTCAACCATATGATGTATGCTTTGCATGATACGCACCTGGCACCTTCCAACAATTGGAACCTGTGGATGATGTGCCCCCACAAGCTGTCACAGTGTGAGAGGAACTTTGACAAAGACCAAACTGCAGTACTTCACTGTGCATTATGTGCCAGAACTATGCACGATTTATGGATTTTGCTGTGACGTTTGTTATCTTATTTGCACTTCTTGGCTTCTTGCAGTATGATGGTTTTCGGGTGATTGCTTTGGAGACTGCTTCATTATATGAGCGCCGAAGGCAGAGGGACCATCTCACCAGTGTTTATATAATGAGGACCTTGGACAAGCTTCAACATATTGCTCTACATCATATGAAGGATATTGCCTGCCATCAAGCCAATTACGTAGTCCACCCCAAGGTCCCAATACGATCAATACGCACCCCAATCACCCCCACCACTCGGCCATGGATCATCAGAATAGCTCTAGGATTCCAGCACCAGATGCAGTTGCTACACCATCATAATAAACTATATAATATCAGGTATCAAGTGAGGAAGCTTTTGTGTGTTGCTTAGATGGCATGTTTAACTAATAGATGATATCTTAGTCAATTCATTCTTGATAGGGAACTCGAAACTGAACAGTTATCAATTTTGTTTCTCTGCGGGCAGTTGACCTTTCTCCTGAGTCTGGACCATGCTGCTTTAGTAACATATAAATGGTTGGTGTACTACAACAAAAGGTAAGTTCAGCTGCCAGTGGGTATGCTCTTGAAATAGTTTCCTGTTATTTTTGTCAAGTTACAAGAACAATATACAGACTAAAAATGTCCTCCGGTTCTTTATAGGGAATGCTACGTTGGCTACGGACTGGGACATCTGGCAAAATAAGCTTCAGTTTGCTATAATCTCAATACGCAAATACTGAAAAGGAAGAAACGTTGACTAGATTATTCAATTATGTTCGTTCTGTGACTTCTGTCATGCTATTCAACTTATCAGATATTTTCATTTTTTGCAGTAATTAATTAATGAATTAATTATAATTCTGTGTGCTACTAAGATGCTGCTTGACATGAAAAACACTTACGAGAAAACTGCATGGGAGAAAATCATTATATTCCAATCTCTTTGTAAACAGATATTCAGCAATTGACCTGAAAAAATGTATACATGAGGGCAATTCCTTATTTGCTATCGAAAGTTTACATCATTCCTTATACGCCACTCATTGTGTCAGTGCCATGTGGGCCTAGACACCACGTGTCAGTGACACAATCAGGGATTTAGAAAATTTCTAGTGATACATAAGGAATTAACCCTTCTAATATGTTCAGAAACAGTTCTGCTCTGAGTGTGCATAGGTAAGTACACAGCCCATTTAAATTGGAAGCACTATGTATGCGGCATAGACACCACCAGTCTAATGACCATATTAGCGATGCCAATACAACAAGATAATCCATCTGATAATTAGGAAAAAATTCATTAAGAGTCAATAGCAACAACTCAAGTATCTAGCACATAGAATATCAGCTTGTCTTATTCTGCAGATTACAATATTATATTCAAGCTGCTTCAACTTCAAATATTTTTTTATATCCGCTTTTGTCCGTCTTTCCAAGTTATATCTCACCAAGTCATTTCTTTCTTATAATTTGGACTTACTAAAAAATCACTTCAATTGTATGATAGTATGATTTGTGTTGTCGATGTCCTAATTCACCTTTTGGAGCTTCCACTCTTACATAAAGCTCTTGCTTTGACAAGTCAAAATTTGGCGAAGGCTTTTTTACCAAGAAATCAATATTCAAAATCATTTCATTCGGAATTCTTTGCTTTCTTGAAGCGTCGGACTTCTAAATTCTCACAAGGACCCTCAGGAATTTTCTCTACAGCCTGTTGAATAATTTTGATGGACCCTCTGTTCTTTTTAAATCCTCCCATTGATGCATCTTGCTCCTTGGGATGTACTTGGAAGCAACAAAGCTTGATTTGTGATGCTGTTGCTGGCTTGCGGCATAACTCAAACTAACCCATGTGATCGATATGATATGGCAGAGCAAACCGTATCTTCATTGCTCTGTTCCCCTGCTGATATGTAAATGATCTTCTAAGCTCTACAGCATTAACTGAAGTCTATAGCCTGTATGATCGCCGAAAGTTAGCATACTCTATAGAATAATGTTTGCGCCTGACAGTTATGTCTGTATTCTTGATCATCTTATTTAGCTGCGCGTGCTGAAAAGTTGTCCTCCTAGAAAGATATTCGGTGCGCAACTACCTCAATTTGTTGACAGACAATTGTCAAAAGCACAAGCCTCTTTACATGAAATCCCTATGTTCCAAACATGCGCATTCTGATATACAATAATCTTTACCCAGCACCTAGAGGCCTGAACATGTAAGCAAAGAAGGATCGAACTGATTGCTCAGTTCAGAGCCGGTAGATTCGTGATATGATATGGTATCCTTTTAACTATGAGAGTTGCTTGAGGAAGTATACGGTGAAGGTAGACATAGGGTGAAATTAAGAAAGTAGACAAACAGTGGCGTTGGATCGAGTGAATGGTTCAGATTTAGGTGGAATTCCACCTCCTTTATTTAAACATGTTCTACATATAAGCCATAGAAAAATTACAAAATTCCACACCTTAAGTGGAGGAGGTAGGATTCCATCTAGATCTGAACCATTCAATTTCGATCCAACACCGTTGTTTAACTACTTTCATACTTTCACCGTATACTTCCTCGAGGTGCTTTTATATTCCTCTCGCCATTTATAAGAGAGAGTGAGAATTCCATATGTAAGGCAGTAGTAGCAGCAGAAAGCTCCGGCACTTGGCGCAAACCAAACCGCTGCCCCTCCGCTACTACCTAACGTAGCCGAAGCGTGCACCCTCCCCTTCACCGTTTTGAATTTGAAAAAGCGCAACACCTCCCTCCATTTCGCGGGGAAGCACGCACGCCGTCGACCGAGCGAGCGAGCGACGACACCAAGCGGCCGTCGCGCTGCACGTGCGCGCACCGGGTCGAGCCAGGCCAGCCGGACCCGACAAAAACCGGCGGAAACCGCACCGGGTCGGCCCGCTTCCCACCCGCCTCCGCCTCACGAGCGGCCGAATGGCCCGAATCCCCCCACCGAGCTGCATCGCCCCGCGTGGGTCGGGTTGAAACGGCGAACCCGAACTCCGGGCGAAAAGGCCGTACGAACCGGAGTGTGACGCGAGCCACGCTGGGTGCGAGCCTGAGCCGGACTTTTGCCTTCCCCTTTGTGCAGGCTCGCTCGGGGAGTGCTCGGCCGCTTTCCTTTTCCTCTAGGCTTCTCTCATCTCCTTCTCTTCCCCATCTTCTCGCGTCCCACACTCCCACCGCTTGAGTTCACGCCGCCGCCGCCGCCGCCGCATAGGGTTGCGAGCCCTGCCGCCGATCGAATCCCACAGGCCGGTTCCATTCCGCCCCCGGGGCCTTCGCGCCGCCGCCGCAGCGGCAGTCGCGAGATCGGTCGCCTTCCAACTCTCCAGATTCGCACCCGATTCTCTCATCTACCCCCGCTCTGTGGCTCCTCCGCGCCGCGAATCTCACCGGAATCTCTGCTAGAGTTCCGGGAACGCTTGCTAGGGTTTTCGCGTCCGATTGACTCCGTGGAGCCTCAGCAGGGGATAAAGCAAGTGGAGGGTTCCGATCGGATGCTTGACGGCTCTCCTCCCGCAGGCCCGGCGTCGGATGCTGATGAGGTGAGGAGAGAGTGCGGCGTGGAGATCGCTGAGGCCACCGCGGCGGTTGAAGACCCCCCTGCTGCGGCGCCCGCGGCGGTTGAGGCGAAGATGGGGGACGCGGGTGGAGGCGTCGCGGCGGGGCAAGAGCATGTGGTGGCGCCCTCGGTGAACGAGGCGAAGATGGAAGCGGGTGAGGGCAGCGCGGCGGACGGAGAGCGTGCTGCGACGCCTGTGGCAAGCGAGGTGAAGATGGGGCTGAGTGAGGGCAGCATTCTGGACAAGGAGCAAGATGCAGCGGCGCCTGTGGCAGGCAAATCGAAGATGGAGGCGGACGAGAGCAGCTTTCCAGAGCAACAGCACACTGTGGCGGCTGTGGCAAGTGAGGTGAAGATGGAGGAAGATGAGGGCAGAGTGGTGGATCAACATCCCACCACACCTGCTGGCGTCTGTCAGGCAAAAGAGAACGAGGGGGAATTCTTGGTGGGCCGCTACATCAGCCGGAGTGCTGCAGCTCATGGAATGATTCATCTTGGGAAGGTTTCATCCTATGATAGCAGCACTGGGATGTACACTGTGGTGTTTGAGGATGGACAGGGTGAGGATTTGGGGCTTCCGCAGCTCCGGGAGTTACTCACGGCCAAGGAGAATGTTGCATCTGGCATGAAGGTAAGCTGCAGGAAGAGGAAGCTGGACTTGCTGGTCTCATCGGGGAGTGCCATGGAGGTGAAAGGGCCACCAAGTACTAGGCAAAGGGTTGATGCATGCGAGATGTCTGCCAGGCCTGATGTGTCACAGCAGAGTGGGTCTGTCTCGGATGTATCTGAGGATGCAGAATCTTCGAGCAATTCATCAGATTCCACCAAACAATTGCCAGCTGAGACGCGCCTGCCACCTCCAATTCAGGGCCCAGAGTTGCCTCCATCATCGCGGGACATTGCTGTGCCTGAGGAGTCCATAAGTTATCTTTTTTCTGTTTACAACTTCCTGCGATCATTCAGTGCGCAGCTATTCCTCAGTCCATTTGGGCTGGATGATTTTGTTGCATCCATTAATTGCACTGTACAGAATACATTGTTGGATGCTGTACATGTCTCCCTACTGCGGGCACTGAGGCGTCATCTTGAGGCTAAATCCTCTGAAGGATCAGAACTTGCTTCAAATTGCTTGAAGTACATAGTCTAGCAGCCCTCCCTTTACTAGAATCATTATTTTCATGAATGTTGTGTCCTGTTACTTCAATGCTGATTTTTTTCACTTCTCTTTGAATTTTGTGCAGGTATCTAGATTGGACATTACTAGATGCATTGACCTGGCCAACTTTCTTACTGGAGTTCCTCTATGTAATGGGTTGCATTAAGAATCTAGAGGGGCAGAATTTTGCTAGAAGCCTCCTAGCCATTGAATACTATAAGCTTCCTGTTACCGTGAAGATTAAGGTCCTGCAGATCCTCTGTGATCATGTCATTGATTCAGAAGATCTCAAAACTGAACTGGAGGCTCGGGAAGGCTACAATGAGGAAATGGAATGTGAGATAGATTCTAGTGTTTTTTCGGAGGCTGGGTCAAGAGTAGTCCTGGCTAGAGCCCCAAAGGCTTCTGCCAGCGAAAAGATTGAAGATTTGCAGAACTTTGAAACTGCCCCAAATGTAACAAATCCACAAGCTGTTGTAGCAAACACTTCTCAGGATGGCAACAGTGATGATTGCCGAATATGTGGAATGGATGGAACTTTGGTATGCTGTGATGGTTGCCCATGGGCATATCACTCAAGATGTATTGGTCTCAACAAAGCATTCCTACCCCAGGGACAATGGTTCTGTCCAGAATGTGTGGTTAACAAGCTTGGACCAACATCTTCAAGAATAGAGCGTGGGGCAAGAGGAGCTCAAATGTTCGGCATTGATATGTGCGGGAGGCTCTTCCTAGGATCCTGCAACTATTTGCTGGTGTAAGTTCTTGCATCTCAATCCTACATTACTTGGGGTTTACTAATGATTTTATTCTGCATCACCTTTTTATGTCTGAAATAAGGATAAACATGCCAACACTAGGAAGTTGGATGAATTAAATTAATAGGGGAAGAATTGTATTCTATTTGACTTGATAACCATAGTTAAGATGCACGTCAAGTCCTCTACTATACTATGCCCTTTCTGTTCTTATGTAGTTCAGCCATTTGTTTCGCCTTTCCCCTTTCTCTATTCTGTTTCTTTTGCACCTTGCTCACAGCATAAATACCTGCCTTATTTTCTCTCTTACCTGTCCTGGATCTATGGTTGTTCCTATACTTTCTTTAATGTTGATTATATCAAATAATGCAGGATTGGAACATCTTTGAATGCAGAATCTTATGCAAGATACTACAATCAGTATGATGTCGTCAAGGTCTTCCAAATTCTTGCCTTTTCAGATGCATATACAGATATATGTGGGAGAATATTGGGGTACTGGAGGCATCTCCTTGATATATTTCAGAACGAGAGATCAAAAATAGGTAAAGAATCTGGTGCAAGCCATACCCCACAATCCAATACATTGTTGAGTGTTACTCCAATGAAAGCAGGAGATGGAAGTGTTCAGACAACTTTAAAAGCTGGTGGGGACAGTAAGACAGTAGTACTTTCTCAGACAAATGTGAATCATGATTTTGTGGATAATCAATTTACAGTGTGCTCAGCCGAACATCTGGAGGATCATAAACGCATGATGACTAGTGTAGGTGCTGCTACTGAGAAGAACAGCGAAGTTTGTAGGCAAACTCCATTAGCTCAGAACCACGTACATAACGCATCCAAAACTGGAGGTTTTGGACCCACTGGGATATCCTCAATTTCTTGTCAGAACGGATCCATGGTAACAGGTGTGTCCAACATAACACATGCACAGCCAGCAGAAGGGTTAATTCGTCCAGACTTGTCTGCCTGCGGTTCAGGGATTGATCATGGCATGTCTAGAGAAGATATTGGGAGTACCATTTCTGCGAAGGCAAACTCGATTTGTCTATCTTATCAAAGCAAACATCCCCTTCAGCTGATTGCTGAAAAATTTGGAAATATGAGTGGTGGCAAGCCAGTTAAAGTGTCATCTTTTAAACCTCAGGCTTACATGAATCTGTACAATCATGGCAATGTTGCAGCATCTGCTGCTGCCAATCTAGCTGTTCTTACATCTGATGAAGGTAAGGTTTCAGCATCCCAAATCACCACAAACCCAAGGAAGAAAATGGCTGCCGATTGCGCTGTACAAGTGAAAGCATTTTCCTCAGCAGCTGCACAATTTGTTTGGCCAAGTACCGAAAAGAAAGTTATGGAAGTCCCAAGAGATAGATGTGGTTGGTGCCTTGCTTGTAAAAGTTCAGCAATTGGAATAAAAAAGGCTTGTTTTCTTAACTTAGCTACTGCAAATGCTGCTAAAGGATCTGCTCGATTTCTTAGTGTCATGCATGTAATCAAAAGTTCTGAGAGCCATTTCCCCAGCATCGTTGCTTATCTGGCCCACATGGAGGAAAGTTTGCGTGGCCTTTTAGTTGGTTCACTACAAGACATCAAGCAGAGACAATGGTGGCATAAACAACTAGAAGAAGCTTCCAACTGCAGAACTATAGTACCCCTCTTGCTTGAAGTGAGTTATAGGGTTCATTTCATGTTTGTTTAAGCATCCTTTGATACTTATCAATAATACTTGTAAGAACAAAACGGCTGTTTAACACATTATTGGTATTCATAGTTATATGAAGACTATTTAGTTTATATATAATACAGATTAGAGTACTAAAAGCGTGTAACCATTTAGGGAACATGTTAATGGCCATTTTTTTTGTTCCCTTGAGGTAATGAAACTTGACTGCCTCCCATTGTAAAAGTTGCCACTTACAACTAGAAAACTATTGGGATATGGGTTTGCAGTGTATTATTTTTTACTGTTAAAACCCTGGGCATGGATTGGTTTCTGGCTAAACCTCTTTAAAACCTGACAGCTTATAGTGCCTGGGCCTGGTGCCATGCCTGAGGAAAAAATAGAAATCAAAATCCTGAAGCCTGTCCTGGCAGTATTGTAGATATAGCTCTGACAAAGCATATGTTCAGATATATTGTGCAGCTTGAGCTAGATACATCAGCACCTCACATGTATTTATTGCAACAAAAACAATTAAGTCAAAACTCAAAAAAAGACAAGCAAGCCGAACTTGTTTCCATTATAACCAACCATTTCAGCATCCAAAGGGGAAAAGGCGACACGGAAGTACACAAATAATTACCAAGGTTTTGTTCAATTTGAGTTTGCTGATACGGATGAGCAGAGAATAATAATTAGATGGAGATGGAGGGGCTGCTGCTATTTGGTATTTCTGGCCGGAGCCAATGGTTAAGGGTTAAGGCATATTAGACCATAGTTCATTGGACTACTGGCTACAATTCTTCGCAAGATGCATTTTTTGCTGGGTTGGCTAATTTACTAACTCTGAGTTCAGCCAAAATTTCTTTATGGTTAGGTGAGCCAGTTCCGAACAGAAGACCAATTGACAAGTCTGACCTGCTGCTCAAACCTGTAAAAGTTGAGCCCAGTTGGACTAGATAGCTGATGAATAAGTCTAATTATTAGTAGCAGATTATGGAACGGTTTCTATAATGGTAGCACACAGGCCTTACCAAATAAAAAACGGTAGCACATAGAAGCAATATACAGGGGTATCATAATTAGGCATATTTCAAGAAATAAACTAACACAATCTTAAAAGAAAACATCCCAAATTTTAAGGGCCAATGTGAAGATGTTTAGATCTAAGGTGACATCAAAACATAAAATTGCGGGTGCCAATTTTGTCTAGTGCTTATTAGGGCATCTCCAATGGTGCCACTTCAGCTAGCTATAAGGGTGCCAACTCAGCATTTTGCTTAGGTGGATGAGAGAAAAGGAAAAGAGAGATATATGCTTACTACTAACTTATAGCCAGGCTATAGCTGATTCCAAGGTATTTATCACCTCTTACATATGGGCCCATATTTAATTTTGTAGACAATGCTATAGCTAGTCCATTGGAGAGGTTGTCTATTAGCTATCTATAGATGACATGTACACTTCTTATAGCTAGTAGTTGACACTTCTTTTAGGCTCAACTCTTATATAATAAAAAAGACTAGACGATGAAGTCTTTAGTAGGCAAAAGGAAATAATATGGAAAATATAGTAGCATATTTCGTGTAATTGTGTTCCGTGCTAATGCTTCTAGAGTACCAAATTGGTATGCGTTAAATAGCAGTAAAAGAAAGTTGAAATCTCTATAGAAAATCATTGCAATAAATGGCAGTACAAAACTCACTTGTTATCTTATAAAAGTTGTTGCATGTTATGTGCAGTTGGAGAGTAATATTCGTGGCATAGCATTTTCTGCAAGCTGGTTGAAGCTAATAGATGACTGGCCTATGGAATCCCCTGGTGTATCTGCTGGAGCATCCCATGCTGTAACATACCAAAAACGTGGAACTGGTGGAAGGCGGGGAAGAAAACGTTCGTTGGCATCTGAATCTTCTACTGCTGCTGCTGATGACAACAGCTGGAAAGAGGTGAATTGGTGGAGTGGAGGAGATATTTCTAAACGTATTTTGCAGAGGGGGGCTCTTCTGATTTCGACCATAAGAAAAGCTGCTCGTCAAGGTATTGCACATCTTTGACTACTATTATTATTAATATTTCATCCTCTATGTGTCTCGAGGACGAGCACAAGTTAACGTGTTCTGTTGTTCACTAGGTGGTAAAAAAAGGATAGCAGGTCTATCTTACCATGAATGTTCCAATTTTCCAAGACGAACCAGGCAATTTGCTTGGAGAGCATGTGTTCTATTAAGCCATAATTCATCTCAACTTGCTCTGCAGGTTAGCACCTTTTATTTTGTTGTTTGAAAGAGTATTACTTCGACCTATAGATTAGCAACGATCCTAATATTCGTGTCTCAGGTTAGATATCTTGATGCCCATATAAGATGGAAGGAATTTATCCCTCCAGATCAATTTCCTTCTGATGGAAAAAGTTCAGATGCTGAATTTTCTGCTCTCAGAAATGCAGTGGTTTGCGATAGAAAGATAGTCAGCAATAAGATAAGATATGCACTTAAGTTTCCCAACCAGAAGCATCTACCTGCGCGTGTAACAAAGAATATTTTGGAAGCAGAAGGTAATCAGGATGAGAATGACAAATTGTGGTTTTCTGAAAACCATGTTCCACTGTACTTGGTACGAGAATTTGAGCAGCAATCTGGGGTTAGCTTCTTGCCTAATCCAGAAATGTTACTCTCTAACTGCTTCACCAATTTCTACCAAAGGCGAGTAAAAGCATCCAGTGGAGATGTCTTTTCTTATCTCTTCCACAAGGGTGATGTGTATCCCTGCACCTCATGCAAGAAGGATGTCCCCTTCAGGTTATCTTCACCTTTTTGGTTGTGCTTATTCAGTTGCTCTTTTTGTAACATACTGACTTTATCTTCATTTCCCATGTGTGTTTTTTTGGATGAATCACATGTAGGGATGTCGTGAAATGTAAGTCTTGTCAAGGTATGGACTACTCACATGCCCTTTAAGTAATTTCTTTTTGCTTTTTTCTTGTGATGTTGTCAAAGAGATAATTTGTCAATTTCCAATGCTCTAAGTCACAATATTGCTAACTAAAAATAACTTTTCAGGCAATTGTCATAAAGAGTGCACATCAAGATCCGTTGGCAGCAAAGGAGTCAGTGCTGCTCCCATTTTAATATGCAAGCTTTGTGTTCACAAGCGTAATCTTATGCTTACAAACTACAATACAAATGCAAGTTATGTCCTGCCTCAACAGAAGAGTAATGGCCAACTGCAAGTGGCTACTCCCAAAATAATCTTCAAGGTTGGTTCTTCCCATTCTGCTGAACCACTCGTGAAGCTTGATGCCCAGCCAGTCGCAAAGGTTGAAGCCCAGCCAATTGCGAAGGTGGAAACCCAGCAAATCACGAAGGTGGAAACCTGGCCAATTACACACGTGGCAGCTCAGAATATTGCAGAGGTGCAGGTTCAGCCAAAGTCTAAAGCTAAAAAATCCAAGTTAGAAAAATCTAGAAAACCTAAAAAAATCCAAGAGATCACATACTTTGGTCTCGTCTGGAAGAAAAATAAGAATGACAATAGTGGAAGTGATTTCAGGGCGAATGATGTAATCCTAAAAAGCAATGATGGCATAGGCTCGGCAATAAAACCGACTTGCTGTCTCTGTAACAAACCTTATTGTCCAGATTTTCTGTATGTCTGCTGCGAAAGGTGCAGAAGTAAGTCCATTTATGATTGTTACTTGAAGCTATATCTCTGTGTTCTCTTTCATTTTTTTAAAACTTCTGACATTCCCCTGCATACAGAATGGTTTCATGGTGACGCCTTGCAACTTGAGGAAGAAAGAATAATTGAATTGGTTGCATACCGATGCTGCAGATGCCGAAGGCGAGCCATACCAAAATGTCCTCATTCAGATGATTATAAGAAGCCTGAACCAGAATTCAGTGAACAAACAGTTGCTACATCATCACAGTCAACTATGCTCTCTGGTGAGGAGACTTTTGCTGTAGCAGATCAAGATCCACTGCTTTCTTCATATGGAATAGTTGAGCCGATTGGGGAAGAAACGATAGATGCTGATTTATCAATGAACATGGCAAGTTTTACACCCGAAATTAATCAGAAGTTATCCATAAGAAGGGCACAAGTTAAAAATTGCGAATATCTTGATGAAGCTGGCATGCCTGTGAATGAGCATTATATTCAGAATCAACCTGTAGGGAATGCAAACGCCAATTTCGGTCATATGAATGAACTTTCTTTGTCAGAGGCTGATGGTGTGGATGCTTCAGAGCTACTGGGGTGGGATTTTTCCCAAGTAAATGCATATACTGCCCCTCCTGATTTGACCGCTAATTGCCAGTGGAATGACACCAGCTGTGGCAGCTTTGTAACCGGGGAATATGAGCCGCAGACTTATTTCTCATTCACCGAGCTGCTTGAAGCTGATGATACGCAGTTTGATAATACATTTGGGATGTCTTCTGGGCTGCAAAATGATGGTGACTGCACAGGAAACTTTGATCAACAAGAAAACAGTTTTGATGAAATGACCTTCATGGTGGTAGATGGGGCTTCAAATATGCACTTCCCAGCAAATGACCCCTCTGATGATGTAGCATGCCACAAGTGCAAGAACCCTCAGCCGTCACCTGATCTCAAATGATCTGTGGCCTGCACATACACCGACATTGCTCCCCTTGGGAGGAAAGTGGGCAGCCTTCTGATAGTGCCAATTGGAGCTGTGGCGCGATGATGAGCTTTGAACTACATTTCATTGTTACCGGAGTAGCAGCTCGGCGGCAGTATCTGTTATGTCAGGTAAACTTGGATACCCACCTGATTTCTGTGAACAAGAATTGCGTTTATGGCTCCTGAGCATGCTTTATATTAATTTTAGGTGCAAGGCATCAGTGAAGCGCACTGAGGAATCTGGATATAAAATTTCCCATCTAGCTGTTGGTATGTGTTGATTATTGGTTATACTTTTAACCATCACAAAGACTAGTAATGGCCACTGCGATGTTCGCACTGTACATATTAAAGGACGGGTCATCGAAGACCATTTTCCATTCTTCTAAGTGGTCTATCTTAGGGGGTGAGGATTATAGAATTAGGACGCTGCTAGGTACTGTTTATATGGGACATTGGGGCTAGAAAGCCATATTCTTGTCATTGTATCGTCTTGCATTCGTTCTTTCAGATAGAAGCGCCTCTTTCCCAGAGTGGCTATTGCCATCCTTGAAATATAGCCTCCGCCATCCTCTCCGTCGTGTTAAAATGCTTGTTCTTCTCTGTGGTGCTTGCCGCTGCGAATGTGCGTTGGATGTGAAATTTGGAGGAGCATTTGATATGTGCTTGTTAATTTGGTTTGGAATCTTCTTTAATTCTCACCGAAATATGGCTCTCGGCGATTCTTGATTTCTGGGTAGGTAGATTTCTGTGCGTTTTTAGATTTGCTACGAACGAATGCGATCTAGTCCAGGGTCAGCTGCGTGTATATTCTTCGTTCTTTGCTTTTTCTGAATGTGAGACAAGCTTTCTAATTATTCCTACTCCACTCTGCAATGTTTTAAACAACGGCAAATGTTGACGAACGGTCGCACCGTATTTCAATATTTAAGCTGCCTCGTAAAAACGGCTTTGGAAACGGTTTTTACTGTTAGTAAAAAACATCTAATTCATTTAATTCATCTAATTCATTTTCTTTCCTGCATACAAAATAGAATTCTTATTCTATCAACAATTGTTCACAATGGTGATATAAAAAAAGATGATATGATGTGAATGTAATTAAATAATCATAATTGAATAAATCAATGATTCAAGTGGTAATAAAAAATAAAGCTAACGTTCATATCATGTATCATATGATGTTCCGGCAATATTATAATTTTACCTAAATAAATAGCCTGATAAAGTAGACATATTAAACGCTAACAGCTGTTAAACCAAATAAAATGGCTCACTAAAATGAACAAATCTTAAAATATTCATAAATATAAAAGCACAGGGAATTTACTGTTTTAACGGTTGTTTACATGCCTTACCAACCTTTATTTAGAACATTGCCACTAGGTTGAACCATAAACTGGTTTAGAGCACAATAATTTAACTTTAAGCCAAACAGAAATGCATAGTAGTTTAATTTATGATCTATTTCGTATAGGTTTAGTCTAATTTTTTAGCTCTAAATCTCAGATTATTTGGGATCTACCTACGAGGAGATCTACCTATAAAAAGTGTTTGGCTATAGGCTAACTTGCTCCACTTCGACGGCCACAGCGACGGCGGTCTGTCCCGCGGCAGCGATGGCGCTCTCCTCCTCCGCCTCCCAGCGGCACCACCTCCTGCGCCCTCTCCTCCGCCGCTTCCACGCCTCCACGCAGGCTCTGGCGAGGGCTGAGCCGCACGAGTTCTCGAAGCCCAGCGAGTACTTGGGGAGCTGGAAGCCCGCTGGCGAGCCCCGAGAGGCGTGGGCGCGGCTGGAGCGGCTGCGCAAGGGCTACGCGCGCGACGTGAGGCAGCTGCGGCGGCAGTACGCGTACGAGATGCAGCTGCTGGAGGCCGAGCGGCAGCGCAAGGCGGAGGCGCGCGCCGAGGCCGCCCGCGTCGCCAACGAGGAGCGCAAAGCGGCCAAGGCCGCCGCCGCGCAGACACGGGCCGCCGAGAGACGCGCCTTCGAGCAAGACTTCCGCCAGGCTCTTGTAATTATCCTCCCTCTGCTGCTCTCGTCCCACTCTTCGCATTGTTCACTCTTGCACATGACTTGTTTGTTGAATTGCCTCGTCCATTCGGCCTTGTTGGAGTGGAAGTCTTTAACATTGGCTAGCTTGCCGTATGAGCCTGTTAGATGATTAAGTGGATATCTTAATTGATTATAGAACTGCCTATATTACCCAGCTTTGTTTGAGTTCTGGATCATTCCTAAAAAATCAGCCACTTTAAGTACCATTGGGATTGACCTGTAAAGCTAAATGAGATTTATACAGCAAAATGCGTTTGTAACTGAGATGAGATGATGTACAGATGAAAGAAAGAGCTGAGAAGCTGGAGAGCTGGAGGGAGAAGGAGAAGCTCAAAGTGCAGAAGAAGGCGGAGCACAGGGAGCTCTTGCGCAAGCAGAGCTCTATGTGGGTTGCTGAGGATAAACTGGAGAAAAAAATTCTCGAGGCTATCACGCACACCACACCTCTCTGAGGTTGATGCTGTGAGGTTAGTTGAAATTTTGTTGCTCTGGTATTTCAATCCATTCTAAAACTAGTCAACCATTCGTATTTTTCTAAGTAACTTCTCTGTTCCTATGTTTATAGATTTATAGTGTTTGATCCTGATGGTACATAAACTGTTTTGAACATATAAAGGCTAGCAATCTAGGCCTTGGGCTTATGGAAGAACCAAATCGGACAATGAAAGGCTACAATACTGTTCTGCCATATAGAGTTTCTGCACAATGTATAACAGGCAATGAGCTCCTCAATATTAAAGACACATCTTACTCTATGAGGTAGCACCGTAATGGAAGCAATATGTACTATTTTCCTTCAAGTTAAATACTCCCTCCAGTTTGATAATAGATATCGTTTTGGACATCGACACGGTCTTCAAAACACAACTTTGACCGCTAATTTTTATTATAATATATTTATAAAACCTAATAAAATTATAATATTATGAAAGTACTTCTCGAGACAAGTCTACACATATAATTTTCATATATCCAATTTAAATATTTAAAAATATATCAATAGTCAAAGTTTTAGAAGTTTGACCATCACTATGTCCAAAACGACATCTATTACCAAACTGGAGGGAGTAGTTGCAACTAGTTCCAATATAACTTCAAATCCTGTGTACCATAGAACTGGAGCTCCACAGTAAGGGGAAATTTGAATGAATGACACCCAATTAGACTGCCTCGGACAGAATGACATTAAATTGGCCTGCCTTTCGCGAAATGACACCGTGCACTCTAATTTCTTCGTAGAATGGTGACGGGACGAAAATGCCCCCGATTCCGTCATTGTCACACCTGGATTTTTTGCCAAAAAAAATGGTCTTCTTCTTCCCACCCGGCTCTCTCCCTCCTCGCGTTGGCACAGCTGTCGCCGCGCTCTGCTCCTCGCGCTGCCCGTCCCCGCCCTACTCGCGCGTCGCTACCCGGGTCAACCGCCGCCAGACCGCAATGACCACCGCAATCGTCGTCACCTCGCTCGAGCGCGGTGAGGAGCGCGCGATGGAGGCTGCCGCGAGCCCCGACGACGCGCGGAGCGCGGGACATGACGATGAGCGCAGTTAGCGATTCTGCCATGGAGGATGAGGCCACCCGACGTGGCCACCAGCATGGAGCCCGGCGCGGCTCGGCAGGAGTTCCAGGTGTTGTCGGCGGCGTCGAAGGCGATGGGTGGGTGAGCCCTGGCCCTGCGGATGTTGACGCAGGCATCGAGGAAGGTCGATGACACGGCGGCCGCGTGCCATCGGCGGCAGACGGAGGAGGAAGAGAGAGAGAACCGCCCGGGCGGGAGGAAGAAGAAGACCGAATCGGGGGCATTTTCGTCCCGTCACCAGCCGAATCGGGGAAAAAATATAAAAAATGCCCAGAAAAGTCCTAAAATGTCATTCCACGAAGAAATCAGAGTGCACGGTGTCATTTCGCGAAAGGCAGGCCAATTTAATATCATTCTATCCGAGGCAGTCCAATTGAGTGTCATTCATTCAAATTCCCCCACAGTAAGAGTGCAATCCACAGTGGCCTAATAACATTCCTATCGAAGTGTGGAAATGCCTTGGAAACGTGGTGATCGTTTGGTTAACTAAATTATTTAATAACATTTTTAGGTCGAACGAGATGTCTGACGAGTGGCGAAGAAGCACATTAGTACCATTTTTAATAATAAATGAGATATTCAAAGTTGTACTAATTATAGATGAATTATACTCATGAGCCACACAATGAATCTTTGGGAGCTAGTGATTGAGCATCATTTAAGAAGAGTGGCTAGCTTGATGAAAAACCAATTTGGTTTTATGCCTAGGAGGTCGACCATGGAGGTGATCTTCTTGACACGACAGTTGATAGTGAGGTATAGTGAGGTGATCTCCTTTATCACTTTATCAACCTGGAGAAGGCTTATGGTAGTGTGCCACGCTTGGAAAGGAAAAAGTTCCAACAACATACGTTACCTTAATCAAGGATATGTTCGATGATATTGTCACTAATGTCAGATCATGTGATAACTATACCTGTGACTTAACTGTTAAGATGTGACTATATTAAGAGTCAGTATTGAACCCCTACATTTTTCCCCTAGTAATGGACAAAATCACGCGGAACATATAAGGAGAGATTCCTTGGTGTATGTTTTTTTTTGCTGATGATGTGATGTTAATTGACGAGTGTACGGTAGGTATCGATGAGAAACTAGAACTATGTAGGAAGACTTTAGAATTGAAGGGCTTTAGACTTAGTAGTACTAAAACTAAGAATATGATGTGTGTTTTCACGGTGCTATAACAGATGATGGAAATGTTAGTCTAGACGGAAAAGTAGTGCTCAATAAGAAAACATTTCAATATTGGTATCGATGCTACAGATTGATGGCGAGATTGATGAAGATGTGAGCCACAATTTATGAGTGGGATGGGTGAAATGGCGCTAAGCATTTGGTGTCCTATGTGATAGACAAGTCCCTCAAAAGTTATAGAGCAAGCTCTATAGGACAATGATCAGACCTGTGATGTTGTATGGAGCAAAATTTTGGATGACAAAAAGACAACATGTACAAAAGATGAGTGTAGCAGATATGCAGATGCTGCGATGGACCTTTGGTCATACAAGGCGAAGTTGAATCCGGAATGATGATATATGTGATAGAGTTGAGGTAGCACCAATTGAAAAAAGTTTGTCCAACATCGTTTAAGATGGTTTAGATATATTCAACGGAGGCCTTCTAAGGCACTGGTGCATATTGGAATTTTAAGCCGCCTCGATAACATAAGAAGAGGCAGAGATCGACTAAGACTGACGTGAGAAGAATCACTTAAAAGAGACTTAGGGATTGGAATCTAGGAATGTACCCATAGAGTTGACGTTGGATAGGTGTATGGAAGTTAGCAATTCATGGACCGGAAACATGACCTAAGATCGAAGGTTTAGGGGTCTTTTGACTTTGATTGGGTTTCATTCTTAGTCTACCCCAATGTATTTGGGACAAAATAATTAGATGTTGTTATTGTTGTTGTTAAATTTTAATAAGACTGAGTTAGACGAATGTCCAAAAAGCAATTGTAAGTTTTCTGCAGTGGGCAGGTACAGGGATTACGACTTTGTTTCTGCTCACGAGAATTTCTTCTTTTGTGGTCTTTCGCTGCTCAAGATGCTTTTGATGTCTCTTCTTTGAACTCAACTATGGCCAAATTCTTTCAGATACTGATGGGCATCAATGTTTTCCTTGGTGTAGGAAACAAGATATTTATCTTGAAAGCAGGATGGAAAATGAACAGCTGAGAACTTCTTTTATTTGTTATTCCCTCCTAGGACTATATGATTGCTGTCTAAGCAATAAAGACCAATTTTGTAATTCATTTGTAACGTTATGTGTTAATTTGTTAGACTAGATGAACGCCAAGCTGAAGTTATGTTTTGGACTTGATTTCCCTCAAGTTTTTGCTGGTCAGTTAGAATTATTGCTGGCTTTCAGCATTAGCTTAGAAAAGTTGAAGTTTGACATTTCTGCATTGGGTAAAACGAAATTCACCATGGGCAAACTGATGCCGTGGTTTCCCCCTCTTGATCCCTAATGGCCATTTTGACTTTCAAATTTGCACCGACTATTCCCAGTATTTGGACGTTGGAAGTCTGCAACACCGACATATCTCTTGGAAACAAGGTTGTCAACTTGAGGTCTATTCAGACACTGACTTTTCCATTGCAATATTCGGCACGCTGGTCACGCAAGGTTAACTCACCATCATTTCCCAAACAACAACAAAGAACACCTTTTCTTTTCCCAAGTTGCACCAAAATCATCACTTATCTAGCCCTTTATACCTTGTTTTTTTTCCTCGCAAATGCATATACAGTGAGACTAGATTTGTAAAAAAAAACGAGGTACATGTGGCCAGATAAACAATGATTTTCAATTGGAAATCATTGATTGTTCTTTGTCTATTGGATTGGAGCACGAGTAAATCTGTCCACGTCTCTCGTCAGCAAAAGCAAGTAAATCTGTCCACGTCTCTCGTCAGCAAAAGCACAGTATTACTTTTTATCCAATAGATCATTTTAGTTTTGTGTCTATTTATATTTTCTTCGGTAGTAAAGTAGTAGAAAATACCTTTAATAAATAAATGATAAGATCTTATTTCTACTATTTACCATATACCAACAGTACAATACACTATAAAATTTATGTAATACTATCTTATAATTAACCTTATGGCTAGCTTTGCTCACATAAGACATTCACCAAGCAGAATACAAGCACGCGTTTAATTCTTAAGCAATTAGTAGCTTTCGACTTGGCTCTGAAGGTTAGGTACCTGCTCGGCCTGTATCAGGATTCAAAAGCCTATGAACAAGCACACAGGAAGAGAAGTATTTGCTGTAGTAACCCTCCCGATTTTTTTTAATAGTCATTAGGGGTGGAAATCGAGCCAAATCGTCATTTTTTCGAGTTTTTTTTTCGAAATTAATACAGTTTAATTTAATATAATTTTATTTACAATTTGGAAGTATTTTTAGAGTCGAGCCAACGAGCCGAGCCAGAGCAAAAACCAATTTCATTCAAAATTAACTCATTTAATGATTAATCAAAAAATAAATATAATTAAAGCAATTTTTAACCGAGCCAACGAGCCCCATAGACGAGCTTTCTTCTCCAGCCCTAAATTAGTCATTGATCTACCTTTACCGTATCCGAATTGCGCGGAAACTACTTTCGCGGCGTGGGAGCGCGGATGCAAACGCTTGTGCGAGCGAGCGAGTGGTGGGCCCACGCACCGGCATGTGAGCGAGCAACGGTGGGTAGGCGCGCGCTGGAGCGGGCAGACGCGCGCTCGCGCGTGGTGGGGCGTGGCGGCGGGGCCTCGTGGGCGGGTGCGCTGGCTCGTCGAGGCAGCGCATGCAAGTGCAGCGACCGCAACAAGCTGAAGCTGGGGTTCTTCACCGTGGATGGTGAGGGCGGTGAAGACGACGACGACGGCGACGGCGTAGCGATAGCAGCGCCGGCAAGAAGGGGAGGGGGGGGGGGGGGTAGACATCGTCGACGTCGCACCAACAGGGGAGGAGGAGTAGGTTCGAGCTGGAGGAGCTGCTGCGTTCGTCGGCGGAGATGGTTGGCCGAGGCAGCCTGGGGACCGTTGTCAGGACCCAGGGATAGAATCCGAATCCTCACAAGAATCTCAAGCTGACTGGAAGAATTGAAAGAACAAGAACAAGTAAATACAGTAGGTAAATTGGGGAAGTATCTAGCATAGAAATAAACTAGTTTAACTGTATGTAACAGTAGCATCAGTAAGTAGATGATTAACTTTGCAACCATATATATGATCCGAGTGAAGCGCTACAACTCTTTCCCAACCGTGCGATCTTTACTCCCTCCTTGAAGGCCCTTGTTCTCAAGGGTAAATTGAACCTAGAAGCAAGAGCATAGTGTAACCTTGCATGACAATGGCATTATTATCCCTCCCTTACACTCGGGAGGTTTGAAGTCCTCCTAGAGCATCCACCTCACCTCCACCTTCTCTCTCCTCTTTTTGCAAAAAAGTCCTTCCAGTTTTTGAAATTACGGATAAGTCCTTTTGCAATTTTTTTTGAGAGGAAGATATTTTCCTCGGTTCGCGTTTAGGTCCCTCCTTCGCCGTTTTACGTAAAGAACCTCCTGTTAAATACGAATCGTAAACGAGCTCTTTTATAGTTTTTTAAAATAGCGAACAGGTCCAAAATCATAACAAATAGGTCCGTGCGCTTTTCGTTCAGGTCCTTTCTCCGTTTTGCCCCAAAAAAATGTTTTTGTAGTCCGTTTTTCCCTCCGGAGCATTGAAAAAATGTTTTCGTTTCTCCGTTTTGCCCGAAAAAAATGTTTTTGTGGTCCGTTTTCCCTCCGGAGCATGGAAAAAATGTTTTGTTTCTCCGCTTTACGAAAAAATGTTTTTGTGGTCCGCTTTCTCCGAGCATTGAAAAAATCCGTTTTGCCTAAAAAAATCGAAAAATATTTTGGTGGTCTGTTTTTCCTCCGGAGCATGCAAAAAATGTTTTCGTTTCTCCGTTTTGCCCGGGAAAAATGTTTTTGTTGTCCGTTTTCCCTCCGGAGCATGGAAAAAATGTTTTCGTTGACCGTTTTTCCTAAAAAAAACCGGAAAATGTTTTTGTGGTCCGTTTTTCCTCCGGAGCATGCAAAAAATGTTTTCGTTTCTCCATTTTGCCCGGAAAAAATGCTTTTGTGGTCCGTTTTTCCTCCGGAACATGGAAAAAATGTTTTCGTTTCTCCGTTTTTCCTAAAAAAAACCGAAAAATATTTTGGTGGTCCATTTTTCCTTCGGAGCATGGAAAAAATGTTTTGTTTCTCCGTTTTACCCGAAAAAAATATTTTTGTGGTCCGTTTTTCCTTCAGAGCATGGAAAAAATGTATTAAAGTATTCTCGTGGTCCGTTTTTTTTATAAAAACATTTTTTCAAATTTTTCGTTCACGTGCGCGGCGGGCACGCCGCGCTCAATTTTCTAGTTAATAATAAGATACTAGCTGGTTCCTTTAGCTGATTGCTTCGCTGGACCATCGTCTAGGAGGTAAGTAAGAAACTATCCAGAGAATAACTTCACAGCTTATGGGATCCCTTTGAATTTGTAGCAAAAATTCCTCCATAACATTTTGAATTGATCCAGGATGTTGCCGATTAGTATACTTTGATGCAAAAGTGAAGGCCATTGAAAGCTACGCACCAAATTTTTGTTTGTGGCCAATTTCTTGTTGTACAGCCCATAGCCACTTCATATATCCTTCTAGCACCACATTTTCCTTCAAATATTACCCTACCTTTCAATTGCGAACTGTTGGCATGGTGAATGATACCCTGATGTGACAAGACGCACCAAGCTGACCCAGCATAGTTCATAATAGTAGCAGGATTTATGCTCCATTTCTGAACTCTAAATATGTTAATTCCATTGCTACTTGCTTTCTCAACATATGCTATTAGAGGTAGCACACAATTACCGATGGGGTCATATTCTCCACAAACAATCAGGGATTTCAAGATAACTCCCTTATAGTCATAGCTCTTAATAATATGTTCAGAAATATGAAAGTGAGTATCACTTACAGCCTTAAGCAGTCTTAGTTTGCTCGATCTCATGAAGTCCATAACAAAGGTAATTCAGATTATGCTTTCAGATTGTAGTTTTACATTACAAAGGAGCATCTTCTCAGTTTTCAAAACTATGAACATTTCTAGTCGCTTGTTCTGTGATTGTTCCATCTTAAATTTGAACAATAGCCATGGAAGAAGGTACTGTAATTTGTACTCAAGTGGCTCAATTGGTGTTTTGGGATTGGCAATGTGCCTTTCTTGTTCTCAACTCTTCCATTTCGAATATAGCCAATTATTTTTAGCCAAACCGCACTTGAAAGGAAGAAATCAACCACTATGACCTCAATGAATGATCCAATGGTCAGCATATATGTACCACTAATTGGCTCCATGATTTCCATAACATATTGTTCATGACAAAACTGGTTGCTAAGACATATCAAGTAAGTTGCATATATCTCATTGAGAGCACTAAAGATCTGGGTGTGACAGACAACATTTAATTGTAACATTTTGGCCAACAAGTAAAGCTTAACAGTATTGTCCCTCACAATGGGAATAGGCCACTGACTGGTTCCTACAACAATAATTGCAAACCAAAATAGCCATTTTTCCAATGTGGATAGCATATCATCAGCACAACAAACTTGCATCTCAGATTGTATGAGATGCAAATTGGAAACAACATCCTTAGCTGCAACTCCAGTGATGCCCACATCATTTGTCATTGGTACTCCTTGTAACATCTCAACAAGCACATTTGTTTCAAAGTGTAACCAACTAGACAGAAACACGCGCTATGCCGCGTGCGGCAAAAGACACGGACGTAATACCAATCAATATTTAACACCTGCTACACAAGCTGCACCATACGTGTGCAGTTGCCAGTAAATATTTAATAATCTATAATACAATTGTGCATAAAATCAAAATACTTCACTATTTCTAATGTGGTATCATTACGCTATCTGGGACTATATGTATGGTGCTTATATAAATGTTATGCACTGGAGTTCAGGGTACTCAACATCCATACTATGACATGCAAAGAATTTGGATAACATTTACAGGAAGCTCAAGAAAAAGGATCAAAGCATACATATTGGTAGGAAACCATATATAAGATCCCAAATTTGAACGCTGTAGACATAAATCTACCATAGTTTAGTGCAAGCTTTTGTAGAAGAAAATGTTGCTATGCAGAAATATGTTTGGTTCACAAGAGAATCAAAATTCAACAATGAGACAATGAAATATAGCATAAGGATCACAGCTTACAGAAATCAATAAAGAATTTTTCATATCCTTGTCTTTGGTATGTACGAAGAGTGAGAATGCAAGCAAAATTCTAAGATTCCTCGGGTACTTCTCCTGCAAAGAGGTAAGAGCCAATCTAACATAATGTGGCCATTTGTTCTGTAGTATCGAACAGCTCATTAGTACTAATGTGAACCAGATCCTGTAGACAAATTATCGAAGCATCCTTACCAATATAATTTTCAGTTCACCAAAACTAAGAAATAGTTTAGATATTGGCACAAAAACAATTACCATAAGTTTATAACCTCTTAAAAAAATCGATGTGAACTTTACCTTGGAGAAGTATCCCACCAAATGACATCCCTGATCTTCACATTTCACGCGGGACATAAAATAAGAACAAATCAATATCATAATAAAGTGTCTTGTGATCAAGAAATAGCTTGGCCAGATAACAAAGGGTCTGTCCATAAACCCTGTTCTTTTTGCCATCCAGTACAGCTTGTCAGTTTCGTTGACGAAGAACTGGATGTATATCCTTTTTAGATGATGAAATAAATGCGTAATAACAATAACAAATTGTCAACATAATTAAGGAAACACATGAGGTTAGCTGCATTTCATTCATATTTAATATTGTTCTTTGGATTTTACTTTGCATAATTAAGAAAAC
This sequence comes from Rhipidocladum racemiflorum, assembly GCA_036346355.1. Lineage (NCBI taxonomy): Eukaryota > Viridiplantae > Streptophyta > Magnoliopsida > Poales > Poaceae > Rhipidocladum > Rhipidocladum racemiflorum. The sequence goes on along the minus strand of CM070590.1, from coordinate 3,909,273 downwards.
ATATGAGGTTATTGAATTCTAGTGTGAGATCTACTGTGATGTCCAAGTTTGTCTATAGGAATGGAGCATCTGAAATGGAGAACTGCTCAGCATACCATTGCAGATAGAAAATAACAATGGATTCTAACTTCCGTATGCATCATTATTCTATATACATAAATATAGAAATCAAAATTTAACTCTTACAAGGTTATGCAGCAAGTGAACCTGACAGGTGATGCTGCATAATTAATGTGCACTCGATAGTTATGTTTAAATTGCATAGTGTTACCAAATCTATCCTTCATATAATTAAAACATGCACAACAACCAACATAATCATAGCTTCGTAAGGTAAGGAACTCTGTATTTTGAGCATCAGACACCGATTTATCCTCATCTGAGTCTACAATGAAGACTCTACATAAGTTTTGCTGAATTGAAATCATAGACCATAAAGTAACATGGATACAGACACATAAACAGTAGACGGGTACAAACCCACAAGGTCCAATGCTCTAAAATTCGTAGTAGCGTATTGGAGCAAGCACAACCTGTCCAAAAAAACGAAGTATAATTCAAATATAGACAGAAACAAAAATAATTATAGTTTCGTAAGGTAAGGAGCTCTGTATTATGAGCATTGGACACTGATTTATCCTTATCTGAGTCTAGAATGAAGAATCTACATAGGATGTACTGAATTCAAATAATTAATCCTAAACTATAAACTAACATGGATACAAACTATATATATCTGCCCACTGGGCTATCGCAATACAACTAACCATTCACACTTGCACTTCTTTTCATCCAACAGTACCAGCATCTAAAAATTGCAAAAAAAATATAGAAGCACCAATGGATCAAAATCTGTATGACTAAGGAATAAAAGTATCATAGCAACATGTTCTTCGTGTTAGCTGTATTCTGTAGGAAATGAACTAAAAAATGCTTAGGATGTTGTTTCAGCATGTTCCTATCAACTTAAGCCTTCACATCTATTTTCTGGTCATCACTTAGGACATTATTACTATCGTAAATTAAATACCCAGAGAATCCGAGACCAGCCAGAAGCATGCTCTTCGGCGATTTTTTTAAAAAATAAAGGTCTTTGGAGGTTTGGAGAAATTGAAAAAAAGGCTGATTGCTGAGCATTACAATTTACAAATGAAACTAATAGATAGTTTGACACAACAATTACCTTGTCTTCCTTGAAGTGTAAGTCCAACCAGTTGCTTTAGAAGCTTTGTAAAAAGCAATAAAAATCTTTGCAGGCCTGACCATAACCTTACATTTCTCAAGAACTATTTCTTTCTTCAGCTTCGGTATGGCACATCAATAGTTTTTGTCTTTAGCATCATGGAACTTAATATATACTGACATCGGCTTGAGTAGTCTGCACCTTCTCTTGATCAACACCCTCAAGGAATACATAAATCCGAAAGTAGACAAAGCACAAAGGCAGACTGTTATCTAAATAGTTACATGAGAAATCTTCAGATTTTATACATAGGAGTTAACTAATATGCATAGGAGCTAACTAATTTGAGGAAAGAACTTTGAAATTCACCAATTATACTCAGTTTTCACCAACCATCGATGACCTTAGGACCGACAAAACCAATTCAACACCTCACATAAAGCGTACCAGGATATGATATTGTGGGTTCTTTCTTAATGCAAAGTATAATGCCACAAGTTGTTATGGTAGCTTAATGCGAAGTATAATGCCACAAGCTGCAAGAGTCATCAAAACTCACTGGCAGTTCCGTACTGCAGTAAGAAACATTTATGACAGTGAGAAAATTACGGTAGTCTATAAATGTAATGAAGATTTCCTAACGTTAGACCACACTAATTCCTGTTAAATAAAAAGAAGCACTCTGTAAATGGCTATAAAAAAGTGTTCATGTAAAGATCCTTCTTTCAGATTATAAGTAGCAATTAGAAGTGGCTTGCATGAATGACGAAAGCTAATGCCTTATCTTTCCACAATATTAACTCCCTCTGTCAAGACAATCCCAAAGTAACCCATATGTGATTTCATAAAACGAAAATTCCTGCAGGGGGATGACTCAAATCTGAACTACCATACACAAATCAACAGTTTTCACCATGATGCCATGATTCATGGGAAGTGTTTTACACCACTCATGAGATCCCCAAGGTCACACTTCTTAATCCCCTCTGAATGCTAGCAAGCAGAGCTGCTAATTCACACAACTAACAAAACAACAAGTTAACAACAACACCCAAACATGGCAGGTTACCGCATTACTGCTTGGAGTTCTTCCAGAATTCCCTCGTCTTCCGATCCGCTTCATTTATAGAATAAGCTACACAAAATAGAATCACGATTACACGAATCACAAACTACAACACCAAATCAAACCGAGCATGTGCTAAATTGAATGGGAGCAAAACTACAGCGCCAAGCAGCAGAGCAGTGAGATCTCGCACCGCAGTTCATGTAGCCAGTGCCGCCAAGCGCTACGGCGACGGAGGTGAAGGCCTTGGGTGGACCCGGCGGCTTGCAGGCCGCTGGTGGCGGCAGGGAGGCCAGATCGGTAAGAAATGCAGTGCTTGGCGTTTGGTCTGGTTCGCATGGAGGAGGGTTTGAGGAGACTCTAGAATGGCGTCTGAGCCCAAGAAGGGAGGAGGAGAGGGAGGGAGGCAGCGGATAGGCGGATGGGCAAAGGCGGAAGGAGATGGAGGAGCCAGGAGTAAAAATCGGCCCGGCGGGGTAGGGGAGGGCCAGACAGAGCGAGCGACGGAAGCAAGGTGGCTGAGCAGTCCAGGATAGGTTAAGCGTGCGTACCTCGCGTGGCAGGATGGCGTAGCGGCTGACCAAAGAAATGTTGGGCGGAGGGCGTAAGGGAAAGGAGGACGGCGCGGAGCTAGCGCACCAACGGCCGAAGGAGTGGATTCAACAAGCATGGCGGCACGGTGAGCCCGAGGGCTCAGGCGTGGTGGAGGCGAGCACCTCCCGGAGACCTTCGGCCGCGGCCTCGAATGGTCCGGAAGGGACAATCCCATGGCGCTTAAAGGGCCATCGAATGGGGCATGTGGAGCCGCAGATGCAAGGACGGTGCGGGACGGACGCCGACGGACGCAGGAGGTCGGCGATGGGGGGGAGAGCTTCGCTGGCTGGACCTGCACGGAGGCAGCGTGAGGGCTCAGGCACGGTGGAGGCAAGCGCCTTCTGGCGTAGCGAGGCGGCCAGGCGGAGAGCGGGAGGGAGAAGGAGAGCGCCGCCTCGAGGGCTCCGCGAGTGCCGATTTGTTGACGACGCAAGAACTTGATCCCATGGCGCTTGAAGGGCCATCGAATGGGGCATGTCGAGCCGCAAATGCAAGGACGGTGCGGGACGGACGCAGGAGGTCGGCGATGGGGGGGAGAGCTTCGCTGGCTGGACCTGCACGGAGGCAGCGTGAGGGCTCAGGCACGGTGGAGGCAAGCGCCAGCGTAGCGAGGCGCCAGCGAGAGAGCGGAGAAGGAGAGAGCGCCGCCTCGAGGGCTCCGCGAGTGCCGATTTGTTGACGACGCAAGAACTTGATCCCATGGCGCTTGAAGGGCCATCGAATGGGGCATGTGGAGCCGCAGATGCAAGGACGGTGCGGGACGGACACCGACGAACGCAGGAGGTCGGCGATGGGGGGGAGCCATTGGCCGACTCGCACGAGGCAGCGTGAGGGCTCAGGCACGGTGGAGGCAAGCGCCTTCTGGCGTAGCGAGGCGGCCAGGCGGAGAGTGGGAGGGAGAAGGAGAGCGCCGCCTCGAGGGCTCCGCGAGTGCCGATTTGTTGACGACGCAAGAACCTGTGCCGGAGGCCAGATCGACGCACACCGACAAGATCAATGGCTGACGTTACCGAGGGCTCGTCCGCAATTACGGGAAACGCGAGGGCCTCCGTGAGCAAAGTGCCGACGTGGCTAGGCTGGTTGGACGGCAATCCCTTCCGCTATATGAGTAGTAATATTTGTTGCCCAAACTGAGATGTGAGGAACTTTCATACAATCCAATAATGAGTATAAGCGAAGAAATTGCTCGATTTGTTTTGTCATGACTTCCTATATGTAGATTTATAATTTTTGTGTTGAGTGATTTGCCAAGAAATAGAATACGTGCATGTGTGTTACAGGTGGGCCGAGGAGTGCAGGCGGCCAGGTAGGCCGAGCACGCTAACGGACTAACGGAGAGCAGGTGGCCAGGTGGGCCGGGCTGAATAATGCTTTGATATAAAAAAGGAAGACTAACAGTTTGAGGAGGCTGAGTCTATACTAGGGTTTCCAAGAAAAAAACCTGCGGCGGCTGACGCAGAGAAGCTAGAGGCGAGCAGCCAGATCGCTATAGCAGGCGAAGCGCGTTCTGGTGCGGTACTTGCAAGCCGGCACGGACGCGCTGCACGCCGGCTCTCCCGCGCTTGATGTGGTCAAGTCTGTGGTGCGCGAGCTGAGCGCTAGGAGGAAGCGAAGCAGGCAGCATGCAATGTATGCGTAATTAGTACTAGTGCATGCATAAGTAATACTAACTAGGCATAAAAAATGCATCTTGTTGGAAGAGTCATTCAATTGGAACAAGCTATACAAATCTATCACCTAGTCAAGTTTGAAAATAGAATTGATCAAGCCGACTGTATAAGATGAACAAAATGCCTTAGCATCAATGAGACTGATTTGAACACTAAGAATTAACATCCATGAGACGAATGGTCATATGTGCCACTGTTGTATAGAACAAAGAAAAAATTCTCAAAGAATAAATAAATTCAAAAAACGAATGGCTGATTGATACCAAAGAACTAAGAGAGTAAGAGTTAAAGTAAATAAAACGATGAATATTCTAAGGATAAGTTCAACATGAATTTACCAGAATTCTGCATTACATTGCATAGAGCTTGAAAACCACGCATCACTGCATAAAATGCAGACAATATCATTCATCCTCAATGCCTAGCACTTCCATCTCCTTCCTCAGTCTCTCCACCATCTCATAGTCCTCGGCCTTCTCATAGGCACGGACAAACGCACGGTACACCTTGCTGCCAGCCTTGAACCCCTTCCCAGCCATCTCTGCCTGGAGTCTCATCGCCACCTCCAGTTCCCCTTTCTCACATAACTCCCTTATCAACACCTCGTAGCTTCCCCGACTTGGCACAAACTCTTCCCTCTTCATCTCCTCCCTCAAAACACCCAAACCCTCCTCGACTCTCCTCTTCTGACACAATCCATCCACCACCTCCTCGACAACCTCGGCTACCAGCCCAAAACCCCTCCTTCTCATGTCTGCTCGCACAAGTACCGCTGCATCAACATCCCCTGCTCTACAATGCCCTCTAATCAACCACTCGAATGTCGTAACACTTGGTTCAATCCCACAGATCTCCATGTCCTTAAACATCTCCTCTGCCATCCCCACCTCCCCAGCACCACAATACCCACCAATCATCGTGTTGTACGCGGTAACATCTGGCTGGATACCTTCCTGAACCATCTCATCCCAACGTCCTCGCGCCCAATCCACCTCCCCGCCATCACAGTATGCGGCCATCTGAATGTTGTAAGTACACACATTGTGCTTGCAGGAATACCTGTGCATTTCCTGGAGCACAAAATTGAAATCGCCCAACTTACCTTCGCGGTAGAAGGCCAGGAGGAGCGAGTTGAATGTGTGAACGGTGGGCAGGAGCAGGCGGTTGGTTCTTGGACTTGGATGAGTGTAGATTTGGTGGTACATGTCGAGGGCAGCATCGGCGGAGGGGAGGGAGCGGAGGAGGGCGGCGGCGGTGGAGGGGAGGGGGCGGGCGCCGGAAACGAGGATGCAGCGGGCGATGGAGGCCGCGGCAAGGGCGTCGCGGCGGCAGCGGAGGTAGGCGAGGAGGAGAAGGTCGAAGACGAAGGGAGCGGAGGCAAAGCGGCGGTAGGTAGCGGCGAGGGCGTTGAAGATCTGGGTGGGGGAGTAGTGTCGGGAGGCGGAGGAGAGGACGGAGAGGGCGGCGCGGCGGAGACGGGAGGCGGCCGCGACATGGGCGGCGGAGGCGGAGAAGATGAGCGGGGGAGGGGAGCGGGACGGGAGGAGGCGGCGGAGGGCGAAGAGGTGGAAGCTGAGGGCAACGTGGGGACGGCGGCGGAGGAGGAGGAGAACGGCGGCAGCGGCGGAGGCGGGAAGCGGGTCGGGGAGCGGGAGGGAGGAGAGGTGGGACCACTTGGACCTGGAGCGGTGGGAAATGAGCGCGGACGCAGCGGCCGAGGCGTAGGGGTGGGCGGGATCGATAAAGTACGGGGAGGAGGCGTCGGTGGTGGGATCGCCGCCGGAGGCGGCGGCGGCGCGGCCGTTAGCGTGCATCGAGAAGGACGGGTGCCCCCACTCACTGTGTAGTGTGAAGAATCGGCGGAGGGGAGGGAGCGGAGGAGGGCGGCGGCGGTGGAGGGGAGGGGGCGGGCGCCGGAAACGAGGATGCAGCGGGCGATGGAGGCCGCGGCAAGGGCGTCGCGGCGGCAGCGGAGGTAGGCGAGGAGGAGAAGGTCGAAGACGAAGGGAGCGGAGGCAAAGCGGCGGTAGGTAGCGGCGAGGGCGTTGAAGATCTGGGTGGGGGAGTAGTGTCGGGAGGCGGAGGAGAGGACGGAGAGGGCGGCGCGGCGGAGACGGGAGGCGGTCCGACATGGGCGGCGGAGGCGGAGAGGATGAGCGGGGGAGGGGAGCGGGACGGGAGGAGTGTCAGGACCACAACGGAATCCCCACACAAAACGCAACACCCAGATAATAGAATCCGATGGAACAGGAACAACTTCGCTCAGGTCCGAAATTAACCAAGAACTTAACCAATAACGAACCAGTAGCAGGTGGATTCTAACAAGCTAGTAACAACTAAAGTAGATGAATATATGATTCCAAAGTTCCTTTCCCCTTACTCCAGTTGGGTATTTATACCTTAGGGTCTGTTTGGATCCAACTAGCTAATAGTTAGCTGCTAAGGATCCAAACAGGTCCAGCTAAGGTTAGCTAATTATTAGTTGGGTACCCAGCTAATGGTTATCTCATTAGCTGGCTAAACCCAGCTAATAGCAGCTAATACATTACATTGGACGAAATTACCCTCCCACCGAAATCAATTACGAAGTGAGTGAGCAGTGAGTTCGGCTGCTTGCTTTCCCTTAATTGCTTGCGCTATCGTATTGATTGATAGATCCAGAACCGTAGCGATCACTGCATTACGGACGCGGCCATAGTCTGGAGTAGTAGACATCGCTGCAATAAAACAGGGGTAATTTAGACAATTTATCAATTTTAACATCTATTAGCCACATATTAGCTAGTGGATCCAAACAGCCTTTAGCTAATAGTTAGCCAGCTAATAATTAGCTAGCTAATATTAGCTAACTACTATTAGCCAGCTAACTATTAGCTGCTAATAGATCCAAACAGGCCCTTAAAAGTTACAGCAGTCATAAGTGAAAGTAAGCAGTAATAAGTTATCCAACAAGATAAGTGGCAAAGGTAAATGAGCTACAGTGTTGTCGGTAAATTTATTTTCTCTCTTCTACTCGTTCGATGGTTCATGTCCATTTGATGGTCCTCCCCAGCCGTTGATCTTCATTTACTTGAACTCGCCGAACCGGTACTCTTTTTGCTGTTTCTCTATTCTTCTTCTTCATTACTCTGGTCCTGATAATTCCCCAGCCTTGAGTCAGCTCTTGTCCTCAAGGCTGAAATTCTGGAAAGGTCCTTTGAATGAACGCCGCATCTTCCCAAGAAGCATCTTCCTTTGATAAATTCAGCCATTGAATCAACCATTGGGTCACAGCTACTCCCTTTCTGGGTACCATTCTTCCATCCAAAATTGCGATGGGTTCTGTTTTGATTCGACCAGAAGCATCTACTAAGGGTAAACCAGGAATTGGAATAGCTTTCATACCCACATGTTTCTTGAGTTGGCTAACATGGAAGACCGGATGTATGGAAGCATCCTGTGGTAACTGTAATTTGTAAGCCACTGCTCCTACTTTGCTCATCACACGAAAGGGTCCATAATATTTTGACCTAAGCTTTAAGGATCCTCTCAGACCAAAAGCATTTTGTCTATAAGGTTGCATCTTCAAATAAACCATATCACCCACCTCAAAGCTCCTTTCTGTCCTCAGTTTATCAGCGAACCTTTTGATTCTGTTCTGAGCTACATTTAAATTATCTTTAAGTCTTTTCATTATCTCAGCTCTTTCTTCCATTGTCACTCTAGCTTCAGATGATACATTACACGGGATGGACAATTCAGCCAATTGAGGAGGATGATAGCCATAGAGAGCTTGAAAGGGAGTCATTTTCAATGAAGTATGATATGAAGTATTGTACCACCATTCAGCCATAGTTAACCATTGTAACCATTTCTTAGGGTCTTGGAATACCATACTGCGCAAGTAAGATTCCAAACACTGGTTCACTCGCTCCGTTTGACCATCTGATTGTGGATGATACGCCGTGCTAAATCTGAGTGACACCTTGAGTAGCTTGAATAACTCTTGGAAAAGGTTGCTAGTAAAAATTCTGTCCCTATCAGTGACAATAGCAAGAGGCATACCATGTAATCTGAAAATATTATCCATAAAAGCCTGAACTACTTGCTGCACTGAATAAGGATGTGATAGAGCTATAAAATGAGCATATTTAGTGAGCCTATCTACCACCACTAATATCACTTCTTTTCCTTTTGAATTGGGCAATCCCTCAATGAAATCCATAGAGAGGTGAGTCCAAGCCATTTCCGGTACCTCCAAAGGGTTGAGTAACCCTGGAACATGTATGTGTTCTGATTTAGTAATCTGACAAGTAGGGCATTCCCTCACAAAATACTCTATGTTTCTCTTCATCTTTGGCCAATAAAATAACTTCTTGAGCCTTTGATATGTTGCTCGCACTCCCGAGTGTCCACCAAAAGCGGAAGTATGGAAGTTATCGAGCAATACAGATCGGAGTCCATTGCTTTCTCCTACATATATCCGACCTTTATATTTCAGAATGTCAGATTCAATTTGGAATGTCTGACGCATATCTGAGCCCGCCTATAAGTCCTCCCAAATTCTCTCCACCTTTGAATCTCCCACATAGCTAGTTTTAATGTCATTTATCCATTCCGGTATAACACAGGTGATAGCTGCACAGGTTTCGACTTCTTGTTGGTTGTGTTCTATTCTGGATAGTGCATCAGCAGCCTTATTTTCCCTACCCCTTTTGTACTCAATTTGAAAATCAAATTCTAGTAGCTTCAGCATGAGTTTATGTTGTATGCCTTCCACCAACTTTTGTGAAGTTATGAATTTCAAGCTTTTCTGATCAGTTTTGATGACAACTTTGTTTCCCAATAAATAATGCCGCTATTTTTTTAAGGCTTCCAAAATTGCTATAGCCTCCTTGTCATAAATGGACTTCGCTGCCGCTCTCACCCCTAGGGCCTTGCTAAAATATGCCAGAGGTCTCCCCGACTGCATTAAAACAGCACCAACACCAGTTCCACTTGCATCGGTTTCCAGTTGAAATGATTGGTTGAAATCCGGAAGAGCCAGCACTGGGCATGAAGTCATAATCTGTTTAAGTCTCTCAAAAGCATCAGTGTGTTCCTCTTCCCACTTGAAACTATCCTTCTTCAAGAGATTAAATAAGGGTTTACAAATTTGACCATATCCTTTTACAAACCTTCTGTAATACCCAGTTAAGCCAAGAAAGCCCCTCAATTTGGTGACAGTATTAGGTTGAGGCCATTTGAGTATGTCTGCTACTTTGGTTGGATCCGTTGAAACACCACTTGCACTGATAATATGCCCCAAATAATCAATACTAGACACGGCAAAAGTACACTTGCTTCTCTTGGCTACCAAATGATTGTCTCTCAACAACTGTAAAGCAATTCTCAAATGAATCTTGTGATCATTCAAATTCTGGCTGTAAATGAGTATATCGTCAAAGAAAACTATCACAAACTTTCTCAAACATTCACTAAAGATATTGTTCATCAAGGCCTGAAATGTTGGAGGCGCATTTGACAACCCAAACGGCATGACTGTATATTCATAATGCCCCAAATGAGTCTTAAAAGCAGTCTTGGAAATGTCTTCTTCATGCATTCTTATTTGATGATACCCGGATCTTAAGTCCAGTTTGGAAAACAAGGTTGACCCGTGTAATTCATCAAGCAGGTCTTCAATCACCGGCATGGGAAAACGATTCTTGATGGTCAATGCATTCAATTGCCTAAAGTCAACACACATGCGGCATGCCCCGTCCCTTTTCCGGACCATGACAACTGGAGACGAATATGGAGTACAACTTGGTCTGATTTCTCCTGTCTTTAATAAGTTCTTGATTATTTCTTCCAAGGCATCTCTTTGGTAGTGCGGAATTCTATAGGGTCTCAGATTAGGAGGCTCAGCACCCACTTTCAAATGTATTACATGGTCACAGTTCCTTTTAGGTGGCAGTCCAACAATCTATGCAAAAACATCCGAGTAACATTTTAGGATTTCATTAATTTCGGTAGGTACCACTGCTACAGTCGGGTTTTGTTCACAATCCATCAAATTGACTTGTATCAAAAACCCCTTCACCCTTTTCTGCATAAGTTTCTGAAACTGTTCAGCATTCATCACAGTGTTGATATTCGGATGTGTGCAGTCTTGGAACTGAATTGATTTGCCATCTCTGTTAATGGTAAGTATCTTCTTCTTCAAATCCAATTCGATGGGGCTGTATTCATATATCCAATCGGCCCCCAAAATAATGTCATAATTACCCAACTTAATCAATTTAAAAGTAGTCGTGAACATGGTGTTCTGAATCATATAAGACAATTTTTCCACCATTGCGCCTGATATTAATTCTCCTCCTCCAGCTACAATAAATTTTTTTATCGGCATATCACTCAGAGAGTAGCCATGCTTCACAGCATATTCATGGTCCATAAACGAGTGTGTACTTCCACTGTCTACCAGCGCTATCGCTTGTTTGCTTCCAATGTTAATTTTCAAGGAAAATGTCATTGGTCCCTCTACACCATGCACGGCATAGGTCGAAATTTGCATAAGCTGATCCTGAACCTCCTCACTCTCTGTAACATTTGGGCTGCCAGGTGCAGTAATGAATCCCGACGGTTCTACGGTGTTCTCACACTCACCAGCCTAGCCATCATCATCTTCCCCTTGCATCAAAATAGCATGAAGAGCATTCCGGATCTTGCAATGTTGATTGTGTCCAGGAGTCCACGGTTCTCCGCAATGCCAACAATTCTTTCCAGTTTGTCCTGGCTGATTCATTTTCAGGTTTTCCTTCTTTTCTACCTGAGGTTGTTTAGACGTCAGCATCTTTGACGTCCCATAAATTTTCTGTCTTGAGCTCCCACTGGATGAACTAGTTTTTTTCGCCATAGCTGCTTTCTCTTCCAGCTTAGCATACCAATATGCCTCTAACAATCCCTTCGGTTGATGACTACTTACATCATATTTGATATCATCCTTGAGTCCTCCAATGAAGCAACTCAATAAATATGATTCATGTAGATATGAATGTTCTCTTTTAACTAATTCCACACATTTCTCGAAATAGTCAATATATTTCCCAACAGTACTCATATGCTTAACTCCCTGGAGTTTTGCCACAGCTTCATGTGCACTAGCTTCTAAAAATCGATCACACAGTATTGCACTAAACTGTCCCCAGGTCAAAGTGCGCCAAGTAATTCCTATACCTCTGAACCAAGTTCCCGCTCGCCCAATCAGATGCCCCACAGCAAGATTAACCCATTGTTCTACTGGAGTACCCGACATTTCAAAGAACTTCTCACACTGATCAATCCAACCCAGAGGATCCTCTCCAGCAAATAATGACAATTCCAATTTCGGTCCCTTGATAACCGCTTCAGCATACTGATGCGTGTTATGATTACCTCCATAATATAAATTTCTCTGATCATCGAACAACTGAACTCCAGGATAGTGCGTGTTTTGGGCCTGGCTACTACCCTGAGGTTCCCGTCCCTGTGGATGGTACTGGGGTTATGATGGATGAACATAAAGAGGTACCTGTTGACCACCACATCCAGGCGATCTTGGTTGATGTTAAGCCAAAGTCCTGATCGTTGAGGTAAAAACTGGCGAGATGCTATTTCCCAGTCCCCTAGGCTCAATCAACCCAGATGCATCCGAGTTTACTCCAGGAGTATTCCTATTTATATCAGCAGGAATTTGGATCTGATTTCCTTCATTAACCGCCGTCGATTGCAGTGATTCATGGGTGTTTGCCGTAACATATGTCCTTCCAAGTAATATACTTTTTATCTCTGCCACATCTGACTTCAAAGTCTCCAGATCACTTAAGCGTACCTGAATCTTTTCAATCTCTTCCTGCAGATCCATGTAGTAATCTTCAGATAATCAGATTGAGGGATTTTACGGCTGAACCAACCTCAATCCAATGTTCCAAATCAAGATCAATCCCACAAACCGAGGAACGATGAGGCTCTGATACCAATCTGTCAGGACCACAACGGAATCCCCACACAAAACGCAACACCCAGATAATAGAATCCGATGGAACAGGAACAACTTCGCTCAGATCCGAAATTAACCAAGAACGAACCAGTAGCAGGTGGATTCTAACAAGCTAACAACTAAAGTAGATGAAGATATGATTCCAAAGTTCCTTTCCCCTTACTCCAGTTGGGTATTTATACCTTAAAAGTTACAGCAGTCATAAGTGAAAGTAAGCAGTAATAAGTTATCCAACAAGATAAGTGGCAAAGGTAAATGAGCTACAGTGTTGTCGGTAAATTTATTTTCTCTCTTCTACTCGTTCGATGGTTCATGTCCATTTGATGGTCCTCCCCAGCCGTTGATCTTCATTTACTTGAACTCGCCGAACCTGTACTCTTTTTGATGTTTCTCTATTCTTCTTCTTCATTACTCTGGTCCTGATAAGGAGGCGGCGGAGGGCGAAGAGGTGGAAGCTGAGGGCAACGTGGGGACGGCGGCGGAGGAGGAGGAGAACGGCAGCAGCGGCGGAGGCGGGAAGCGGGTCGGGGAGCGGGAGGGAGGAGGTGGGACCACTTGGACCTGGAGCGGTGGGAAATGAGCGCGGACGCAGCGGCCGAGGCGTAGGGGTGGGCGGGATCGATAAAGTACAGGGAGGAGGCGTCGGTGGTGGGATCGCCGCCGGAGGCGGCGGCGGCGCGGCCGTTAGCGTGCATCGAGAAGGACCGGTGCCCCCACTCACTGTGTAGTGTGAAGAACTGGAGTGCTGAGGAGGAGGAGAACGGCGGCAGCGGCGGAGGCGGGAAGCGGGTCGGGGAGCGGGAGGGAGGAGAGGTGGGACCACTTGGACCTGGAGCGGTGGGAAATGAGCGCGGACGCAGCGGCCGAGGCGTAGGGGTGGGCGGGATCGATAAAGTACGGGGAGGAGGCGTTGGTGGTGGGATCGATAAAGTACGGGGAGGAGGCTTCGGTGGTGGGATCGCCGCCGGAGGCAGCGGCGGCGCGGCCGTTAGTGTGCATCGAGAAGGACCGGTGCCCCCACTCACTGTGTAGTGTGAAGAACTGTAGTGCTGAGGAGGAGAACGGCGGCAGCGCCGGAGGCGGGAAGCGGGTCGGGGAGCGGGAGGGAGGATAGGTGGGACCACTTGGACCTGGAGCGGTGGGAAATGAGGGCAGACGCAGCGGCCGAGGTGTAGGGGTGGGCGGGATCGATAAAGTACGGGGAGGAGGAGTCGGTGGTGGGATCGCCGCTGGAGGCGGCGGCGGCGCGATCATTAGCGTGCATCGAGAAGGACCGGTGCCCCCACTCACTGTGTAGTGTGAAGAACTGGAGTGCTGAGCGTAACCGTATGTGAGCGAACAACCAACTTTTTGTATAACTAGGTACGTGAACGCGGCGGCACGCCGCGTTAGTGGGATATATAGTTAATCTAGTAATATTAAAATTGAAGGTGTAAATAAGGGTGATTATTTTGGTGAGGCATATCGAAAACAAAGCGATAGCATTGTGTATATCTATGCTAATTGTTAGTGCGGAAAAGTCTGTGCTTGAGAATTATAGTATGGGAATTGCTAGGGATCGGACGTCTGTTTTCTTTTGCAACATTTTTTTCTACGCGTGAAGCATTTTTTTCTATGTAGCGAAACATTTTTTTTACGTAGTGAAACATTTTTCTTCGAAAAACAGTAAAAAAAATGTTTCGTATGTTCAAAAAAATGATTCATACGTTAAAAAAAATGTTGCCGGGCGTCCCAAAAAAAATCACATGTCCGGATGGAAGTTGTATAGTTCGATTGCGGAAGGATAGAACAATGGTGAGTTGAGTAGGCCCTTATATAGGCCCCATTCGTTTCAGCTTCTGGACAGCTTCTGCTTTAGAAAAAAGCTGATTATTTGCCAAACGGGAAAATTCTGGATAGCTTCTCTGAGAATCGGTCGATTTACGTATAGAATCGAATCGTGAAACCTGATTCTCACTGATTCTTGCTGATTCCCGCCGGCTCGGTCCGAAACCTAGAAGTTGTAGCCGGCTCAACCCGATTCTCCCATAATCAGAAGCAGCTTCTCCCATAATCCAGAAGCTGTCCCGAAGGGGGCCATAGTATAATTTGATTGCAGAAGGATAGAACGATGGTGAGCTGAGTAGGCCCTTATATAGTATAGTTGCTCGCAGTAGTTGGTAGAGAGCATCGTAATTGATGCGCAAAACTGTATGTGCTCGAATAGAAAGGAAATAAATGAAGCGAGGGCAAACTTAAAACATAATAACCATGGACGGGTTGGTGTGAATAACAGGCATAAGTTTGATGTAACAGGCTAATCTGGGCAATGGGGGTGGATAGAAACGTATAGAGAGATGGGGCGAGGGTGTTTAAGATGGGCAATGGTACAGTATTTGGAGAAGACGGAAAATAGGTCGTTATAAGTGGACGGTGAACATTCAGGAGACACGATACTTATGTTTTTTACTCGATTGCAATAGCGCAATTAAGGTGGATTGAAACTGCCATCTGCGTAGATGTATGTCTGAAAAGCGTTTAATAATTGCGAGCACCGCTACTATCAGCATGTAACAGTGGATTTAAATTTATGAGAAGGCTGGCAGGTGGCATTGATGGTTAACCGCAGAGCAAGGCAATAATATATGCAAAGGCACGTTTGATCTGCTGTAATTCGATGGGAAGGTAATGAAACAGAAGAAGTAGATTAAACGGATTAATCATATAGCGAGAAGTTTATACATGAGCGCATAGCGTATGTAAACAAAAGTTCAAAAGCTAAGGTAGGATAAAACTATTCCATGCTGCTTTGCAGCAATTCTATATCGAATGAGGTTGCTGAAACAAAAATAGGCCGTGGACAGGTCTATGCAGGACGGTGGTCTGTTCCTGTCGTCGGTTTGAGCACCTAGCGATCTGGGCATCGTTTTTGCTGGTGCTTTGGAAATTTTGAAATAGAAGTTCCTTGTAGACGATGAGAGACTGCAGGGATAACGAGCATGGCATCATAAGTGAATAGAAACATGGCATTGTAGCGAACGGCATTATAAAAGATAAACTACAAGAAGCTAGCATTGGTCTGTAAAATCGAACGGCATGAGGCACAGTGCTAGGAATTCTGCATGTTTTTTGTTGAGTACCGTTCTCTTGAGTAAATATGACTGCAAACAGATTGTAAATAAAGGGAAGCGCTTTTTTCCAGCGGTATGAAACATCAGATAGGTTAAATAGAGACAAGCACACACCTTTTCCGTTCACCGCTTTTTTTCCAGCAGCATGAAGCATCAGGTATGTTAAGTAGGGATTAAGCAAGAGCAACTGGGAATGGGTGGAGAGGAGAGGGCAAAAAGAAACAACAATAATGTGGTAGTCATAATCTATGGTAAAGCAGTGGCAAGCAACGTCATAACGCAGGATGTGGTGCGGCACTGTTTGGGTCCTAGTTGCAGCTGGCTGTAAAGGCCAGAAAATGATAGGCCAATGAAATCGAGCGGTAAAAAGCATAGTAAGGTAAGCAGGTGGATGGATCTGGCGGTAAGGCAATGCTACAAAGAATGAAGCACCGGAAGAGAATAGAGCGCGCGGAAAATAAACGGCTGAGGCAAGAATGTAAGTAGAAGCATACAGGGTTAGGAGGCGAGTTGGTTTTCCGATAGGCGATCTGCAGCATGGCTACTAAGTCAGAAAAAGAAAACCTATTATATTAGAGTGGGGGATGGAAATAAACCAGCCCTCTGCAAAGCAATAAACACAGGAAGAATCTATGGACAAGCAATGCTTTAAGTGTATTTTGGAATGCAGTTCTAGTAAACATGAAACTCTATAGTGTGAAATAGCATGTAGTATAGCACCGTAAATCAGTATGCTGTATGAGATGGCAGTGTTAGAAACGAATAGCGCCGAGGATACAATCTGTAAAGAGGAAGATATATCTTGTGCTTGCAACAAGAGTAACAGTTTGTAGTGTGGCGGCATCTTGATAGCGCTGCGGAAAGGCCTGAGATGTGTATAAGAAAAGCAGTAATAAGAGATGTTAGTAAGTTCAGTAAAAGGGTATGAAGTAAGGACTATGCAATGTAAGAACAGAGTAGCAAATAGCATAGGAGCAAAGGGCCGATGAAAGACGGTGCACAACAGGACATTTGCGAGGTATACATAGAGGTAAATAACTAAGTTTTTAGTAGCACAGTAACAATGCCTAGGCAAAAATCATGTGGGTATATTATTTCATTGAGCGGGTGGAAATAAGGTATGCGATTGTGATGCGCATAACAGGCCTACGGCGAAACACGCTATTATATCTTTAAGATAGAAGCAAAGCGCATGAAGACCTAAATGTAATGGTATGCAATAGACGGTATAGATGTGCAAGCTACACAGAGATAAATAACTCAATCCCTAGCAGCACAGTGTAAGCATTCACATAAAAACATGTATGTCAAAGGGAAAAGCAGCCGGCAAGAGACGGTATAAGCGACATCGATTTGGTTAATATGCTGGTAAGGAAAAAGAGAAATCGGTATAAACGGTACAGGGGAAGCGCATCACGATACCTTTTAAGTATGAGATGTACTCTTTAGAAGGAGGTAAAGATGGCGCGGTGATGGAAGCATGAATGGAGGCAACAGCAACGCCTATAACAAACAGTCGAAGAGTTAGAAAACACAGCGAGGACGGAGAACGCACAATAGAACATAAACAGACATTAGCACTGCATAGATATCAGAAACAATACGTGCAGGGATAGTATGCGAGAGGAGCCTTAATCGAACAATACGGAGTAAACAATAGACAGGCTAGCACAATTGAGGGCACCTTGAAGAAGATAGTAAATACAAGGCCAAGCGGTAGATAGGCAAGCACACTCGAATAGGAATAACCCACAAGAACAAAATAAATATAACAAGCAGACAAAGACACTAAAGAAGGAACACCAAAAAATAATGAAATCACGAAACAATGAAGAGATCGAACCTGTTCCGGTGTCTGAGCGATATGAGTTAAACAATCTTCTTCTTTTCCTATTGCGAGCTGCATCTTCAGAACAACCAATGGACAAAACGAATCCCCTGTACGCGAAAAAGGGCAAGACAACAGCAAGGTAAGCGACAGCCTAATCGAGGGCAAACGGTGAGCAGAAGAGCGAAGGAACGATATAACCATAACGATGCGCACGAGGCAGCGATATGGCAGGCTGGCAAGGACGCGCTGCATCATACGACTGACCTTCTACTCAAAGAGGCGCTATATTGCCAGCAAACATCTACTCAAAGATACTGCATTATATGGTAATTTCTCAGCTTAAAGTAAAGAGTCAAGAACAGACATACAAGCACATTATTCAGGAAAGCGCGAACAACATGACCTTTGGAGTCTATTAAGGGTTGAATGGTTCCCACTTGCGGAGTAACTTCCATCTACATTAAAACTACAAATTCCATAAGAAAAACCTTAGGTCACATAACAAATTGGAAGTGCACAGGATGGCGCAGAGCAAAATCAATTTAGAACATGAATAACAGTAATACTTAGGCCTTCCATCTTTGGTTGATAGCTGCATATTCATTCACTAAACAATAAGCATGTATGAAACAGCGTGCAGTAGATTGACCTTGTTGTATACCATAGGTAGTCAGTAGAATCTTTTTTTGTATTAATATGGTCTACAAATCCATTTCTGGCCAAGACATGTGGAGTAAAGAAATGGTTGAAGATGAACATCAGAGAAAGGCAACGAAGGATAAGGGCAAGCTCGTACCATAGAGCTATATCGGCTAAGGCCAAAATAGATACGAAGCTAATGGATCGGAGGCACGTATATACACACTGGAAGCACCGATGCACACAATGAGACGAATATACAGTATAATAAGGTAAGCATTAGGAGACAACATCAGCTTGCACATAAGAAGAGGAACGTACAATATAATAAGGTAAGCATAAGGAGAAGACAACACCAACTTGCCTACACGACGCCGAGACGCAGCCTTTGGACAGACGAGCTTTGAGCATACAGAAGAAGCACGACTAGCTGTATGGTAGTATATGCTAATAAACATAACATAAGCAGAAGCATTCATTGTACAGGGGAAAATAAACGAACCATAGGCATAAGGATGAAAGAACATAACCATGCACGCG
The DNA here is from genome assembly GCA_036346355.1 of Rhipidocladum racemiflorum. Taxonomy (NCBI): domain Eukaryota; kingdom Viridiplantae; phylum Streptophyta; class Magnoliopsida; order Poales; family Poaceae; genus Rhipidocladum; species Rhipidocladum racemiflorum. Next base: position 3,890,638 of record CM070590.1, on the reverse strand, counting down.
CGATCACGTGAGGTAGGCTATGGAGAAACGGGCGAGGCCACACGGGGGAGAAATAGCGGGCTGCATCAAAACAAGGTAAATATACACGTCAGTAAACATGAGAGGAGCCAGTAAACATGAGAGAAACTATGGCTGAATAATCGAAAACACTTGAACCGGAAAGAAAGGCAAGAACGATAAAAGAACCAAACTTGAAAGAACCAATACTCAGAGATCCGATAGGGCCCACAGCAGACCAGCAATCGGGAGGGGCAAATAGGATAGACGCAAGGTAGGCCAGTGAGACCAATTCGGCAACCACGACATAGGAAAAGACAACACCAGAGCAGAAATCGAAAGGGGCAAATGGGATGGATGAAAGGCAGGCCAGTGCGCCTCCAGACAGAGAGAGCGACGGAGGCATAACTGAGCACTGGAAAACGGCGTTCACGGTGGCATGGGCGGCGGAGCGCCCGGACGGAGAGAACGACAGAGGCTTAGCCGAGCGTGGGGAGATGGTGCCCGACGTGTCATGGGAGACGAAGCCAGGCGACGGAGCGGACGGCAAAAATAATGACGGCCGGAGCGGCGGGGGTGGGGGGCGAGACAAGGCGGGTCGTCGAGAGGGCCGGACGGAGCAAGCGGTGGAGGCATACCTGAGCTGGGAGAAACGGCGTCCAGTGGCTGGCGACAAAGGGGCTCGCGTGGTTCTGCGCCGTCGGGCGACGGAGGCGGAGCGCTCGAGAAAAACGCCGGGCGGAGCGAACGAAGAGGGGGAGCAGACGAACCACCGTCGGGCAACGTAGGCGGAGCACGCGAGAAAAACGCCGGGCGGAGCGAACGAAAAGGGGGAGCAGACGAAAAGGCCACACAGAAGCAGAACGAAAGAAGGATCAGAAGGAGCGGGCAGTGGACCGAGGGAGCGGACGCGTGGAGCAGCGACTCGATCGTAATTACAAAAACTCGGAGGCTGTTTCGCCGAAGTAAGTGACGTGGCATAGGTCCGCTTTGAGGAAGCCTCCCAACTATAATAAAGGTAGTATTGGATGCAAGCTACGAAGCAGTACAAGCATGCAAGAAAGAGAAACAGAAGGAATGAGATAGATTAGAAGTAATTAGGTGCGGATTTGTGCTTTCATGTAAAGGAATTTCAACGTGCAATAAAGATTGGTGGTTTCGATATTTGATCTCTCTCATATTGTGATTGATTCTCTTGGTTTAGTACTGTTTTAATTATTTCTTCCGTTGTTTAGTGTCTGTTAACGCATCTAGACATTATTCAGGGGTATTTAGCGCCAACGATCCTTCACTGTAACTCTTGCCTGCTGAATGATTGAGCATGAATTGGCCATTGTAGTAGCAGCTGAATAAATTTTCTTGTTTTCAGTGCAGAAACCACTTCATTTTCATGCTTAATTCGGTACAGCTAAGTCATCAAAATAAGAGCTTGCTCCAGTTTACTGACAATAGCAAAACACTCAATCAAACTTGGGTAAACTGGACAAGGATATTGTGATTTATATAGCCATAGTGCATCCTCCACATAGTAATGGTAGGAAGAAATTCTTTTAGTCTGAGCTGTGAGCTGACTAGTATGCTGCAATAGAGCATAAACCAAGCAACGGCGCACTAGAACCACATAACAGTGCACTGTCTAAACCATGTCTTTAATGTAGGCATACAAACTAATGGTGCGTTTGGTTCGCTGTACCAGGGTGGACCGAACCGTTCCGTACAGGATTTGAGATTCGATACTGCGTTTGGTTGACTGAACGGAACCATCTGGTACAGGACGAGATGATACAGATTCTTGGAATATTCTTTAAAGATGCCGTACCATTTGATACGAGCAATTCGGTCGAACCGGTCGGTACAGTACCGGATCGTTCACCCTTCGTCACTATCACGGGGAGGCCTCGCTCATCGCTCACTCGCACCCGCTCGTGGCCGGCTAGCTAGCTAGCGAGCGAGCTCCATCGCGACGCACACCTCGACGGCCTCCCTCTCTCTGGACCGTGCCTCGGGCTCTGTGGAGGCGCTGCGGTTTGACGGCAGCCATGACAGGCATGGACCTCAACACCGTGGAGGAGGACGAGGACGAGGCGGGCGAGGCGGGCCGGCGAGAAGAAGCGCGGTGTACTGGAGCTGTAACGCATCGCGTCGGCCCGTGGCGCCGCCTGCGGAAGAAGCGGCGCCGTCGTGTACCTGCCACAGGGCCACCTCGAGCACATCGGGGACGAGGGAGGCGCTGGAGCCGCCGCCGCGGTGATAGATTCAGCAGTCTGACATGTCGTCGGGACGCAAATCGGCGAGCAATGGCGGAGGCATCGTTGTTGCGAGCTGAACGCCGCAACCATAAAGAATAAGTACCCCTTACCTCGGATCGACGACTTATTCGATCAACTCAAAGGAGCTAAGATTTTCTCAAAAATAGATTTAAGAACCGGATACTATCAATTGAAAGTCAGAGAACAGGACAGAGAAAAGACAGCGTTTACCACCCGATACGGACTATATGAGTTCACAGTGGTCCCATTCGGACTCACAAACGCTCCAGCTTATTTTATGAACTTGATGAATCAAGTATGCATGGATTATCTAGACCGATTCATCGTAGTGTTTCTAGATGACATACTGGTTTACTCAAAAACAGAAGAAGAGCATCAAGAACATCTGCATCTGATTCTAGAGAGACTCAGGGAGCATCAATTATATGCCAAGTTCTCCAAATGTGATTTCTGGATGAAAGAAATTGCATTTCTGGGACACATCATCAACGAAGAAGGAGTGAAAGTGGATCCAACAAAGATAGAAGCAGTGATGGAATGGAAGCAACCCTCATCAGTAAAAGAAATCAGAAGTTTCCTAGGATTAGCTGGATACTATCGAAGGTTTATTGAAGGTTTTTCCAAAATTTCCAAACCTCTAACCCAGCTTCTCAAAAAGGATAAGCCTTATCGATGGACAGAAGAATGTGAGAAGAGTTTCCAGACCTTGAAGGCGAAATTAACCTCAGCCCCAGTACTAGTACTTCCTGACCCAAGCCGGGAGTTTCAAATTTACTGTGACGCATCAAAACAAGGATTAGGTTGTGTTCTGATGCAAGACGGAAAAGTAATTGCTTATGCTTCCCGACAGTTAAGACCACATGAAGAGAACTACCCAACTCATGACATGGAATTAACCTCAGTGGTACATGCACTTAAGATCTGGAGGCATTACTTATTGGGAAATCACTGCGACGTATTCACAGACCACAAAAGCTTGAAGTATGTGTTTACACAACCAAACCTGAATATCAGACAAAGGAGATGGTTAGAACTAATCAATGATTTCGACTTGGAGATACAATACCACCCCGGAAAGGCCAATGTGGTAGCAGACGCACTAAGTAGAAAGTCATGCCACCACATAGCCATGACAACAGACATCTCCCAACAGCTGCAATTCGAAATGGAACGGCTGAACCTACAGATAGTCGAGAAAGGATTTCTAGCCTCCATTACAATTCAGTCAGACCTACTCAGTCAAATCAAAACAGCTCAACAAGAAGATGAAGAAATCCAGCAGTATCGCAAAGAAATGAATATAAACGGACCTACGAAATTCTTGGAAGATGGACAAGGCATATTACGATTCCGTGATCGTATATGTGTTCCTAATAATAAAGATATAAGAGGATTGATTTTGACAGAGGCTCACTCATCTCAACTCACCATACACCCAGGCAGTACGAAGATGTACAATGATTTGAAGAGTGAATATTGGTGGAAAGGCATGAAGAAAGAGATAGCCGAACACGTACTATGTTGTGACGTGTGCCGAAAGGTTAAGATCGATCATCAGAAAACAGCTGGAATGTTACAACCCCTACCGATCCCTGAATGGAAGTGGGATGAAATCGGAATGGATTTTATTACAGGACTACCCAAAGCACAACAAGGATTTGATTCTGTATGGGTAATAATTGACAGACTGACTAAAGTAGCACATTTCATACCAGTCAAGCAGACCTATGGCAAGGATAAGCTAGCAGAGTTATACCTAACACAGATAGTTAGATTGCATGGGATTCCCAAAAAGATTGTGTCAGACCGAGGAGCACAATTCACCTCAAAATTCTGGAAGAGTCTACATGAAGCCATGGGGACAGACCTAAACTTCAGTACAGCATATCACCCACAGACAGATGGACAGATAGAAAGGTCAACCAGATACTGGAAGATATGTTGAGAGCCTGTGCTCTGACATACGGGGCATCTTGGGTCACTTGTTTACCATTTGCAGAATGTTCTTACAATAACAGTTATTAGACCAGTTTACAAATGGCACCATTTGAGGCACTTTACGGAAGAAAGTGCAGAACCCCTTTGAATTGGACTGAAGTAGGAGAAAATCAATTATTAGGGCCACAGATTGTGCAGGATGCAGAAGCCCATGTAAGGATCATAAGAGAAAACTTGAAGATAGCACAAGGACGACAAAAGAACTATGCAGACGTAAGACGGAAGGATATCAGTTACCAAGTTGGAGATTTTGTGTATCTGAAAGTAACACCATTCAAACCTGTGCATAGATTTCAGATTAAAGGAAAATTGGCACCAAGGTATGTTGGACCGTATAAGATCATAAGCCGAATTGGAGAAGTAGCCTACAAACTGTAGTTAAGTCCTGAATTGTCACGGGTACACAATGTTTTCCATGTGTCACAATTAAGGAAGTGTCTTCGGCAACCCACAGAACAACTGCCGTTAGAAGAGATCGACCTACAGAATGATCTGACCTATACAGAGGAACCAGTCAGAATTATTGAGACAGTTGAAAGGAAACTTCGAAATAAAGATGTCAGAGTCTGCCGGGTATTGTGGAAGAATCACACAATTACAGAAACCACATGGGAAAAGGAATCGGAATTGCAGCAGAATTTTCCCAACCTCTTTCCCCAGGCGAAATGAATCTCGGGGACGAGATTTATTTTAAGGGGGGTAGGTTGAAATACCCCAAAACTTTCAAGCCGTTTTCGGAAAGTTTCGGCGCCTGTGCGCCTTCCTCTTTCGGCTAATGCGCTTCCGCCTCGCCCCCGCGCCCCGCCCGCTCAGCCGCCTCCCCGTGCGCGCCCGCGCCCACCCACCTTTCCGCTTTCCGCCCTCGCTCGCGCCCCCGCGCCAGTGCGCCTCCGCACTGTGCATCTCCCCCACGCGAGCTCTGCCATGGCAGAGCTGCTGCTGCTGCCGCTCGCCAGCGCCGCGCCGTCCCATCGTCGCAGCCCTAGCCCCGTAGCCACTCCACCCTTCGTCGCGCTAGCGCCGCGCTCGCCAGCGCCTGCGCCGCCCGTCCCATCGCCGCAACCCCAAGTCCCCCTCGCCATCATTGAAGCCGACGGCTTCCTGCGCTCTTCCGGCTATTTAAGGCCCCCATTGGACTCGCCTCCGTGCCCATCGAGACCGCAGCCCTTCCCTCTCCCGTTTCCCCTCCCTCTCCCTCACTCCCGTGCCCTACCGTGGCAGCCCCACGGTCATCTTCTTTCGCTCCGGCCGCACGCCGCCGCCAGCCCTCCCCGCCGCCGCTTGGTCTTCTCCGAGCCGTACCCTAGCGTCGCGGTGAGCTCCCTTTCTTTTTCCCCAAAGCCGTGTGCGCCCCTGTGCCCTAGCCCTCGGGATCCCCTCCTTCTTCCTCGCCTCCGGCACCCCGCTCGGCCTAGCGCCGCCCCGCTCCGGTCGACCGCCTCCCCCGCCACTGCCACCCGGACCCCACCCGTCAGCCCTCTCTCTCTCACTCTCCGCGCCGGACCCCACCCGTCAGCCCCGCTCCCTCTCTTCCTCTCCCTCACTGCCACCCGGGCCCACCTGTCAGGTGGCCTGGCTGCGTGACTGGGCCGACCCAGTGGCCATTTCCCCACGCGCGCGAAACCCAGGCCGAGTTCGGTCCCAGTTCGGCCCAAATGAACAGTACCCCGTTTCATTTTCCTTTTTCGGATTTTAATTCCAGAAATCCGTTTTAATTCATTTAAAAATCCAAAAATACTCCAAAATTATCCGAAAGCCCAAAAATGCCCAAAATACATATTCCGGACCCTTTCGAGCCACTGAGTTCAAAAATGACCTCCGTTCCACCAAACTAAGTTTCCAAAATTCCGAAAACGCCCCCGACCCATTTTTCGGCTATTTTCTCTCCCGATTTTCTCTTTTCTTTTCTCTTCTTGGTTTTCGTATTATTTATTGTTTATTTTATGATGTTTGTGTACGATAGAACCGACGCCCGAGCAGTACCAACTCCCGGAGCTGACACAGGAGCAGGAGCAGTGCTTGGAATCGGAGCCGGACCAGCGTGAAGTCGAATACGACTACACCAACTCCGAATTAGGGAACCCTTCCGTCTCGCAAGGCAAGCCATACTCCATTGATCATGTTGAACCTAATATTTCCCTAGTTTAATTCATAGTTATTTTCTACCGCATTATTTCCGAACTATATGTTGAAATATCGCAAAATCGGTATGTTTGAATGACATGATAGCTAGGTTAATGCCAAAAAGGCTCATGGAACTTCCTTGACAAATATTGAATCCTAATAATCCTTTGTAACCTTAAGAAAATACTATTGTCAGTATTCGGCTAGATGCTACTACTATAATTATTCACCGTCTTTATGAAAACATGAAATGTCGATGGAATAATTGATTTGGAATGTTTATGAAAGGATGCGGTCTGGGGGACAGTATTGGGCTAACTACCGGATGGGTGTTAGTCTAATCCCCGGCCGAGGACTGATACCAAGGTATGGATGGATGGTGGTACGTTGGATACCAGGGGCATGTGGAATGTAATGGTTTGGTCTATGACAAAGTAAGGACTTACAACCTTGGGCAAAAGTAAATAACTTAAGAAATCGTTCAACCACAGGTTGGGCCGGTCAACTTCGTTGGCTTGACTCAACATAGCTCGGTACATTGTGCTTTCCCCGGAATACCTATAGGAGCAGGGTTACCTTCCCGGTATGGGAGATGGTCCGCAGTTATGGGGGTGGAACGGGAATGTGCACAGGAAAGTGTGGCATTACGGGTTCACAACGGTAGGTGTCCACAGTAAGCGGGATCGCGAACTCCACTCTGGCCAGTGGGGACCCCGGGTTAATGTGGACCGAAACTCTACCGGATAGGGGCTAAAGGGGAAAGACCCAATGAAAAGCTATGATAACCTCGATCCGGCCACATGCATAAAAGTTGCATGTTAATCGCGTGGCATAACGATCGTGGAATCTTGTGGGTAAAGCTGAACACCTCTGCAGAGTGTATTAAATGGTATTCGAATACGCCGTGCTTCCGGTAAATGAAGCTGAGTTAAAATGGGGTGACTCCCGAATCTAAGCTCAAGTAGTTTTTGAATTAACAAGTATAGAAGGAGATAACTTTGGAAACCCCCCCCTTATTCATATTATTATTATGGTTTATGTTTTCAACATGAAATGTCAATTACTATGAAAACTTGCATACACCAAATGAGACATATGGCTATCCTTGTTATCCGTTGCATGTGGTAAATTAAGCTTCACTGTGTGGCTTGTTGAGTACGTTGTAGTACTCACTCTTGCTTAATTAACCCATTTTAGAGTACCAAGATGCTGGAGAGTTCCAAGAAATCGTAGATGGCGACACTGTGTGGTTCTAAGTCTCAGTCTCCGCTCGACTCGCCTGTGGATTTTACTTTTGTGATGACTGTCTTTTGTGATGTAATATATATTCTGAAGCTCGCCGCTTCCTTTGAAAACTCTGGCCGTTAGGCCTTATGTGATGTAAAAACAGTTGTATCGATCTTTTGCGGGTAATGTACAACTTGGTTTCCGGTGACTAATCTTCCTGGGTAGTCATTTCGGAATTTAAACGCACCCCTGAAAAGGCGGTCCGTCACACGAGCGGCAGCGGCGGCGTTGTTGCAGCAATTCGAGTGCTTATGAGAGGGCATGCAAGGACGCAGGTACATGAGCTCTTCTCAATTGGATCTCTGAATCGTGTGCTTCCCTTGATTTGATTCTTCTACTTGATTTGGTGCTTCATCGAATGTTATCTGCTCTCTCTCTCTCTCTCTCTCCCCTTTTCATTTTTGATATTTTCTTGATGGGGATCTCTGCCACAGGAACAATAGGGGGATGGAGCTGCAGACAATGGCGTCCATGGTTGGCAATGCTGGCGCATGCAGGCATCTTCTACCTTCTGTTGATTGGTTTGTGATGTTTAATTTGATTTGGTGGTTGCATGTTTCGTTCTTTACTGGGGAAGCTTGACAGATTGTTTGTGTTTGACACTTGTGTTCTGTTGCAATCCAAAACGTAAAGATCTTGTGGGAAAAACAGATGTATATATTCATTGCGAAAGGAAAACCTTTCGATGGTACGTGACTTGAACCATCCAAGAAACAAATCGTTATCTTGTACCATCTAGGATCATTTTATTTAAACAATCAAACAAAATCTTTTACTGTCCCGTTCAGGCAACCAAACATTATCTCGTACCATCTCGTACCATTCCATCCAAACAACCAAACAAAATCTTGTACCGTCCCATTCAGTCAACCAAACACTCATTCTGTACCATCCCATCTAGGATCGTTTCATCCATCCTGTACCATCCCATTCCATTCAACCTGATACATCCAACCAAATGCACCCTAAGATGCTCGTCAGCGTTCGGCTTTTGGGGCGAATGGGAGGGAGCAGGAGAATCCGGCTCGGGAGAGGCTTGGGGATTGGGAAGGGGAGACAGGGCGGCGACGGGATGCGCCACGTCAGAGGGGGAAGGGGAGGCAGGGGGCGGTGAGGGTGGTGGAGGGAGGTGAGGGGGCCAAGGGGGCGGGAGGGAGCCACGCGCGGGAGAGGGAGGGAAGCGGTGGGGGCCGGGGGCGAGGGAGGAGCTGTGAGTTGGGAGAGGAAGCGGCCGGCCAGCCGCTCGCGGGGAGAGGGAGGGAGGTGACGGCCGGCGAGGTGAGGGAGGGGACTGCACGGGGAGAGCATGAGAAGGCGAGTGAGGGATTTGGCGAATGGATTCAGTTTTCGGTAATTGCCAAATCGGTTATTTGGTTAATTTGGTCTCTGAAATTATAAAACCGAACCGACACTAAAGAACCGAACAGTGCCAAAATAAAAACAGAATCGAAAATAAAAAAAATCGATTTTTTAGTTGATTCGGTTTGGTTTCTCAATTTCGGTTAAAAATTACCCACCCTTATTCTCAACCGCCGGAGCAAGGGCCCTCCACGGCTGATGTGGTGAGGATGATCGAGATCATACCGGTGGACAGTGTCGGGACCCGAATTTGCAAATCCGGACCCTCTGTGTATTCAGCACTAGTCCAGGAACGCGCTAGTGCACACAGTCTTAACATCGGTAAATATCACAATCATACCACTCGATACTAATAAAGTACTTTAATTAAATAGTCAAACTGGTTGCTCGACCTTATGGTCAAGTTACAAATATTCGCCACGCAGGGCGAAACTTATTAAGAGAGAAATAATAGCAGCGGAAAATAAGATAACTTCGTGGCGCCATCCAGTATACCACAGGCAACTGACTGGGCTCGCTCCCTAAGTAGACGGTTCCTCTTGGAGCTCCTCCTCCAAAGCTGGTGTAGTCTCCTCTTCAACTGGTGTTGTATTGTGGCAAGGGTGAGTACTTGGTACTCAGCAAGTCATGCACAGAATGCAGCTAATATACTACATGCATGGCTTAATACAAAGGAGTGGCTCAAGGTATATTTGCAGTAAGAGCATTTTAACAAGTATCATAAATAGATTCGAAAGCGGTAGTAACAAGTAAAGCATAAATAACTTTTCAAGGGGTTTAGTAAACATCTTTCCCATCCTAATCCACATTTCTATCAACATCATTATTAATCCAACCCAACCTTTCAAGTCCAAGTTATTTTTGAGAAAGTCTAACCCTTGACTGTAATTCCCGAGCGATGTCCAATACCGCGGACACGGCTATTCGAATAGATTTTACACTCTGCAGAGGTTATGCACTTTACCCACAAGATACAGTCAAACACCACAAAGGCGAGTTCCTGTAACAAAGTCTTTCGGAAACTTCTAACAGCACAAGTGGTCCTCCCCGGTTGTTGCACACTAACCCTTCCCTTAGCTAAGGCGAAGTTTAGGCCAACCAACCGTTAGATGGGTACCTGGCCGCAGCCCCGGTACGCTCCCCCGTACAACTTACACAAAGGGTGTAGTTGACCTCCTGAGGTCCCACAGGTACGTTATTAGCAACTTAATCAACTAGGTCCGTCCCATTACGGACATGTGGTTGCATGTTTGACCCAGTTCAAAGGCTTGCAAGGTGAAGTCCTTAGGGTGACCAGGGCAAGACTACCCGAAGAACCAAACCAACATTCCCGGTGCCACAACTGGCCCACCCGATCAATCTTGCCACATGCCCCGGTCGAAAACTATTTATCAAACCCTAGTTGATTACCATGCACCACGTGCTATCAACATCACATGATACCTTTCCAAAACAGGTTCAATATACCATTAAGTCAATATTAACATTTGATTGTCCAAAATCATGTCATGAGCACGTAGCAGGTCTAAGCAATATACTACAACGATCTAATTTCCCATGTTGGTATTTTAGTAATGTCCAACAAGTAAACCACAACTAGGGTGACAAGGGGTCATGGCACATATTTAATTAATCAAGGTGTCATACAGCAATTTGGCATTTATCTAATTTCCCATACTTAAATAAGGTATTTTCTAATTGAACTAGCATGCAATAAGTTAAATCAAAATAGGTTTCAAAATAGGGTCAATATGGTCAAAGCATAACTTGCCTTCAAAAAGTACTTGCTCTTGGTCCTGAGCTGGCTCCTGGGTCAATACTTCTCCTTCGAATCCTTCCGGTACTTCAACGTCTACTCGTAACGCGTGCAAATAGCAACAAATGAATAAAACAGTAGACAAAAAGTGTCCAAACATCCAAATAAAGTTCATAAACAGAGAGAACATAATTTTATGAATTTTTGGAAACTGGAATCGTCAAATTCGGAGTTAAAACACAAAAGTTATGATTATTTAAAGTTTAAATAATCGATTAAATAATTTTACAGAGAAAAAATTTAGTCCAAAAATTAAATAAAATTCGTCATTAGGTAGATCTCAATTTTATACAAATTTAGAAATTTGAATCACTCAAATCGGAGTTGAAACGCAAAAGTTATAAGCGTTTGAAGTTTGAAACAAAATCTGAAATCATTATTTCGAATTAATAAATCATTTTCTTTTCGGAAATTAATTATTGCGTCATGGGTGACACGCGTCGGCTCCTGATTGGCTGGCTGACGTCAGCCGGTTCATGGGCTCAGCCCACGGTTTGGCTTGGTTCACCGTGGACTCGGTCCACGGCTTACGCGTCTTGACGGTGGCCCCGCCGGGTAGCGTCATTCTTGGCGTCAACGGGCTCACCACGGTCTTGACGGGTGGGACCGCGGTAGCGTCATTCTTGGCGTCACTACACGGCTGGGGTGGCCGCTGACGTGCGGGCCCGCCATGACGTCAGCGTGACATCATGGTGAGGTTTGGTCGCGTCGCTGACACGCGGGCCCGGCGTGTCAGCGTCACACGCACGGGTGCGTTGACCGCGGCGGTCAAGCTCCCCGTCACGTGGCGCAATCTCGGCCGTTGGTTTGAAAATTAACGGCCCAGATTAGATCTGGACTCACGCGTTTGGGTTAACGCGTTTGATCTGGACCGTTGGATCTAGATCCAACGGTCGAGATTGGATCTGGGATTTTGGAACGGGATCTCACCGACGGTGACGTGGCGCAATCTGGACTACTTGATGAAGATCCGACTACCGCGAGCTCGAAGTCCCGCTGATGGCGAAGCGGCGCTGGTCACCGGCGCAGGGGATTCGCGACTCCAGCCGGCGGCAAGCTGGCGCGCTCCGGCGAGGTGAGTTGGACTCCCGGACGCGTCTTGACCTCCCGGTCCCGGATCTGGGGTCAACGGCGACGGAGGACGGCGGCAGGATTCGACGAAAACCGCGGCGGCTCCTTCTCCTTACTCCGGCGAGCTCTAGCGGCGCAACCACGGCGGCTCAGGCGAGGTGAGTTAGGGCTACGGGTGCGCAATGAAGTGGCGGTCCCGACACGGGTGGCGGCGCAATAAATAGGGCCCTCGGCGTTCGTGAAACGCACGGAAACCGAGGCCCACTCCGTTGCTGGCGCGAGTCCGTGGCGACTCGGATTGGATGACGTGGCTCAACCACAGCCGTTGGATCAAGATCCAACGGTGCGGGGGTTTGGGCTCGGGTCTGGCTCGGGCTCGGGTGACGTGGCTCAATCGTGGCCGTTGGATCTGAATCCAACGGTCACGCGGTTAGGGCTTCGGCCGAAGTGGGTTGATCGAGTCACGTGGCTCGGGTCGGACTCGAGTCCGACTCGGGTTCGACTCGGTTGGATGAACAGTACTTAACCCGACTCGATTTTCCAGCGATTTAATATTTAAAATAATTTCCAATAATTCATTTAATTCAAGAAAAATAGCAAAATACTCAGAAAAATTCCAGAAAAATTCTGGAAAATATTTTAGGGCATTTGGGACTCAAATAAAATATTTCCAACAAAACTTTATTTGAAAATTTAATTTCTTTAATTATTTCAATATGGAATAAATTCAAATTAAATCCAAATAAATCCAAATAAATTCCAGAAAATTCCAAAAATTCACAAATGTGCAAAATAATATTTAATTTCATGAAAAGCAAAAAATTGGGGTGTTACAAACAGTCGCCACTTTCGGAGGGAATACTTTAGTGTTACCGTTTGTCAGCATCACCGCAGACGATGGGGATGGTCGTCTCAGCTACTAGTTCAGCATTTGCTTAATCTCCTCTTTTTCTGGATGGTGATATGTTCATAGCAACTTTCTCCGATCACAAATATTTGTTATTTTGGATATAAGTGCAGTTAAACTTTCAAAAATTTGATTATCAATATCTTTTTAAATATTTAAATGGGTACATAAAAATCGTACGTGTTGATTTGTCTCAAACTGAGCTGCTTCACTTGAAGCAGGCTCCATTCGTTTCAGCTTCTGCTTAAAATAAACGGATTATTTGCCGAACGGGAGGATTCCGGATAGCTTCTTAGAGAATTAGAAGCTACCCTATACATAGAATCATAATCAGGCTAGAACCTGATTCTTGCTTATTTTCGCCAGCCCAGCCAGAAACATAGAAGTCACAGCCGACTCGTCCGATTTTTCCATAATCAGAACAGCTTCTCTTATAATCTAGAATCTATAATCCAGAAATTGAAACGAATTGGGCCGCAGAAGTACATGTGCTTGTCTTGAAAGATGCTCCTGTGTGTTAGATTTTCAAGTCTGATGGTTAAGGATCTAATTTATGCTTGATATCACGCAAAGATTAGCACTCGCAGTACCTGTGTGTTACAATGCTGGTGAGGTACTTATGCTTAACGATAGTCTTGATTGATAAGCATTTTCCTGATCTTGGTGATGGACATATATTGCGACAATGCATGGACAACGATGCCATTTTTCTACATCGAATGCTTTGAACATGAGAAGCAAGCTGGGTTTCCTAACTAACACGTTTGAAGAAAACTGGATTCTCTCTCTCTTTATCTCTCTCTCTCTCTCTCTCCAGAAATCATCACTTTTCTAGCTTTGTGATAAACTTTTTATTTTGCAAATCTAAACCTCTTTCTAAATGCAATTATAAAAATAGCCCCATCCCTGACTGCGGAAGCGTCGATAGGTGATAGGTGTCACCTATCGCGCTCCCTGTAGTGGTGGCTCCTTCCATGCTCCAGGAGCATGGCAGGTGACACTTATTGCCTGCCGACGCTCCTACGACCGAGATGAGGACACTGTAGGAAGAATCAGGATTCCTACTTCCTGTTTGAAATCAACGCGTCTTCGTGTGAAAAATATTTGACCTAGAAGCGCAAGTAGAACAATATGATCAGGTAGACACAGAATATCGAAGATCCACCTTTGGAAGTAGAAGCGAGACATGGATGCAAACTACGTTGACACTAATTTTTAGGGGGGTAAACAACAGACGTACATAACTCATGCACATCACACTTACGTCTTATACTACATACAGTTATGTGCGTTCCTTACACACGCTAAAAAATTAATCGGATGCTCCACGACCTCTGGAACAGGAAATGCGCTGTCCAATTTAACACACACGCATGTATATACCCATTTTTATTTTCGATGAGCGTACACATTGACTCTGAGTCAGACGACGGCATCCTGTAATACCCCTAGGGCCCACATGTAAGAGAGAGAAAGAGAGAGACTATTAAAGAGGAGATCGCTGGAGGTATCGAGGAGAACAGAAAAATGAATTGAATCAGCCTTTGTCCCTTTCCAGCTTCTTCTTCCTCAAGCCTCCTTCCACCTCTGAATATCATCTCACGTCACGGTGAATCTCGCCGGCGGCCACGAGATATTTACCTAATCCAGAGTTGAGTTGGTGATCTCACGTCGGAGCAATCCGGCCAGGGGACACGGTTTGTGACATTTGGTATCAGAGCAAGGATCGATCTCCTCGGTTGGGAACGCTTCACGCCGCTTTGGTGAGGAAGTTCGTTCCTGTAAAATCCCGATCCACCGTCTCCGGCCCAGCGACGCGACGCCAACATCGATACCATCGCTCCGGCTGCTCCACCGTCTTCGGATCCATCGCGTCCACCTCCAGTACGCACGCCAGCCGCCACAAGATCGCCGCACAACTCCGCCGCGTCCTCCGCCGCCGTATCCGTCGACCGCAACACCGCCCGCGTTACCGCCCTCGCCGCCAAATACGACATCGGGCGCTATCGCCGCCACATGAACCTCCTCGCTTGCCGGCGAGGCACGGGATTCGTTCCCCCGCATCCTCCTCCTTCCCTCCGCTCCGACCCGCGCCGCTCGCGCTCGCTGACGCCGTCTACCGCGGGAATCCCCGCGAGATCGTGCAGCTCCAGCCCGACTCGCAAGTTCCCGCGACTCCGCGTCGTCGCCGGTTCACGCGTGCCGCCGCCAGTTCGCCTGTGCCTGCGCCCTCCGTTCCGCTGATTTCCACGACCTTCTCTGTCGTCAAGCAGGCCGCTCCGCCGCTGCCGCACCGAATCTGCTACGACGAAGTGCAGACGAGGCTTGTTTTGGAGGCGATGGAAGAGCTAGGCGCTCGGACAGAGGAGAGGTTGGCCTTCATCAAAGAAAGGCTCGATCTCCTTCTCGCTCGGGTGGAATCGATCGATACCACTCAGCGACATCTGATGGCAAGAACTGAGATCACGGCTAAAGCGATGGAGCAAAGTTCAAAGGATCAGCTCTTACTGGCCAAGCAGTTAGAGGTTACAGCGCAGGCAGTGGCACGATTGACAACAGATCAGGTCCTGGAGAAGAATCGAAATGGAGAAGGGATGGCGTCGGCGATGGTAAGGACGCTGCTTACTCCAGCACCACCAGGTATGTGGGAACGACCTGAGAAGGAAGGTCAATCATCTGCCAACCGGGTGCCCATCAGGTGGTCGAGTGGAGCTCTTCAAGACGTATCCAGATTGAGTAGCCGGCAGATCAGAGAACCAGGGGATCAGGTCAAGACACCATTGCCCAAGTTAGTTTTTCCAAAGTTTGAAGGTGAGAGTCCCAGGCTCTGGAAAGACAAATGCGAAGACTACTTCCAGTTGTACAATATACCTGAAGCATTATGGGTGATTGCCTCAACTATGCACATGGAAGGAAAAGCATCGCGTTGGTTGCAAGTTTATAAATCTCGGAATGAGCTGGGCAGTTGGGAACAATTCATGATTGCAGTGGAGAAACAATTTGGTGCTTATGAATTCTCAGACCCAACTGATTTGGAAGAGAATCCAATAGCTGATGCTGCTTTCAAGGTTGAGCTAAAAAGTTCAGAACACCCAGTTTCTGCACCATTTCCTTTTGCCTGTCCATCACCATTTGTCGCTGATTATTCAATGAAGAATAATGAGTCAAGTCCCTCACCTACATCTACTACTGTGAAGTTAACGGAGCCAGAAATTTTCACAAGGGAAATTGGTGAAGTGAACCCACCTCCAACACCTCCTGCTGACATACTGTCTACTGCCCAAACTGCTGCTGAGACAGCGGAACGAACTGTTGCAAACCTTGCACAATTGCGTATTGCAGAGCTGAAGAATACCAAGGTTTATGAGAGCTATAATGATGGTGTACAAAAGGGAAGCCATCATCAATCTGAGTTGATGCAGAAACCACTATTTGATCATCAGGGCTCCTTTTCCAATGAAACACAAGGGTATGTACCTTCTCCTGTGGGAAATGCTGCTGAAAATGCGTCCATGAGAAAGAATACATCAACTTCTAGAGTTGTGTTGAACCACTTTACTTCCACGTCTGCAACTCATTCAAGCCATTCTGTTAATATTGCTGATGTCAAAAACAACGGTATAGAAGCTTACCCTTTTACACAGTTGCACTCATTGAAGACTGTAGGTGGATTGCAGTTAATGAATCTACCAGGAGTTGAGGTGCTACAAAGGCCAGGAGATTCTGATGGTCAGACACTTATTGTTAGAGAAGGGGGCAATGGGGTTGTTTATTCATGGAATTCAAAAGAGCTAAAATGGGACAAAATTGGTGAAGTAGTGGATGGACCTGGGAATGCTGCACAAGGTCAGGTTCTTGATGGTGTCGAAGCTATATTTGCCATACATGTTGACTACCGGATGCCAACAGAGGTAATGGCAGGTCATCCAGGACCCACACAAGTAGCTGTATGTGTCTATGAAGCGAAGATAGAAGGTAGAACCGGGAAGGCTGGAAACCCACACTCAAATGCGGATCCTATTGTTGCTGCATCGTTTGCCATCCTGTCCCTGCAACAACTCATTTCTAGAGAAGATGATTCCCTTCACAGCCAAGTTGACTCGGTTACGTATAAAAAGTTGCATTACCAGGTCGAGAGTGTTGGCAGATTCCTGTATGGTCCAGACAAGGTGAAGCCTGGAGAGAAGATCATGGATTTATATCGTATGATGAGATGGATGGACCGAGCACAGCAAGGTGGATGTCCGTTTGCGCTGCAGACCCCTGTTCCATTAGAGATTCTGGTGAATGGGTTCCCAGTGGGTGATGAGATCGATGTTGCGGTTGATTTTGTGGCACCTGCAAGGACTAGAAGGCAATGGGACCCCGGAATTAGGTGAACTCCCTGTCAGACTGTGCTTTTGCTTGGGGACAAGCAAAATTTCAAGGGGGCGGTAATGTAATACCCCTAGGGCCCACATGTAAGAGAGAGAAAGAGAGAGACTATTAAAGAGGAGATCGCTGGAGGTATCGAGGAGAACAGAAAAATGAATTGAATCAGCCTTTGTCCCTTTCCAGCTTCTTCTTCCTCAAGCCTCCTTCCACCTCTGAATATCATCTCACGTCACGGTGAATCTCGCCGGCGGCCACGAGATATTTACCTAATCCAGAGTTGAGTTGGTGATCTCACGTCGGAGCAATCCGGCCAGGGGACACGGTTTGTGACACATCCCCGGCCAACTGAGCCAGTCTCATTTCTCCGCGGTGACACTATTTTAGCCGTAAGGAACGTGGCTTTCTATGCGGAGCGCTACAGAAGGTTCTAGAAGAAAGAACAAAGCGAAATGGTGGAGGACAAATTGACCAAGACATGGAGGAAATGCGTCAAGAAAGACATGCGGCGGCGGCGGCGGTGGCTCGCGGTTTTCTGCCGGCCGCGTTGGGTTTGGCTTTGGCCCAACCATGACCTCGCAGAAATCCGGCGGCTGTCGCCGTCAAAACTCGTGTGTCAGTCACCGTCCACCGATCCGGGTCTCCACCCATTGGAAGGCGACCTTGAGGAGGCAAATTAGCCTCCTGAGCAATATTTTCCTTCGTACAGTGAGTCGGTGACACACCGATTTGGGTCTCCACCCATTGGAAGGAGACCATGAGGAGGCAAATTAGCCCCTTGAACAATATTTTTCTTCGTACTTAGCTAGGCAAATTAGCCCCTTTGAACAATATTTTTCTTCGTACTTCTCTTCTTTAAGCGAAACTATAAACTTACTCTCTTTCTAGATCATAAAAAAAAAGTATCAGACGGTACGTACCACCTATCGCGGTATAAAAACACGGTAGATCCATCTGCTATGATAGATAAGCAGGGTATACGACTGTCGCTGCTTCCACATTAAGAAAAAAAAAAGGTTAGATTTATAAGTATTTTGAACAAGGCAAGATAAAAAGGAGACCTAAAATCTCCTGTTAAGCGACAAACTATAAGAACACGTACAATGGTATAAAGTAGTTATATGAAATATATCTCTATATCATATATAGATAATATTAAAAATAACTTATACAATGAATCGTCTATACAGTTGTCCGTATTCGTCTAAATATCACATAAAGTATAAAACACAACTTTCTCTCCTCCCCATTGCCCATCTAAAATCCTACATAATATATCTTACGTACAATTAGTATGCATTATTGCACTTGCACATGCTCTGAGGCTATATAACTCAATAGATTTGTACTACATACGCACTGGCTTGTGTTTTTCTCCCTGTTCTTGAGGAAGAGGAGGAGAAGAAGAGGGGGGAAAGCTGCCTCCGTCCCGATCTAGCCTGCGGAGCGAGCAAGAACGAGCAATTCCGAGATGCATTCCACGAATCTGCTTCTGGAGGAACCCATCCGGATGGCATCCATCCTCGAGCCATCCAAGACCGTAAGCAGTACCACCATTTGCTATCTCATTTCTGCTTAGATGCGTTCATGGATTTTTGGATCCCTGAGAACCCTAACTGATTAACCTAATTGGTGATGGATCAAAACCAATCAACCAAAAAAAAAAAAAAACAGAGCTTCTTCCCGGCGATGACCAAGATCGTGGGGACGCTGGGCCCCAAGTCGCGCTCCGTCGACACCATCTCCTCCTGCCTCAAAGCCGGCATGTCGGGTTCGTGTTCTTGTCACTATCTCGGTCTCCTCCGCAGCACCACCACCTCCTTGCTTGTAGCCCTAGAGATGTGGCGGGCTAACCCTTTTCTCTTGCCATTGTGGCTTTTTCGCAGTGGCCCGGTTCGATTTCTCGTGGGGGGACGCCGAGTACCACCAGGAGACCCTGGAGAACCTCAAGCTCGCCGTCAAGTCCACCAAGAAGCTCTGCGCTGTAGGTCCCTTCAATTGCCATCAGTCCCTAGCTATATTCGTCGCACTACAATTCATTTCACGCGGGAGTGTATAGGTATCATCCGGATGTTTTTATCCTAAAAAACATCCAAATTTTGGACACACATCGTAGGATCATCCCACCTCGAATTCAGGGAGGCATGCATCGATCTGAAAGCAAATCCAATGGTCAAGAATTTGGATGATGGTTGCTAAAGAAAACATCCGGATGAAACTTATCAAAACCCTTTCACGCGCTCTTGTCGTTGTTCTGTAATAATGAAATAAGTTAACAAGAGGGCAAACACAGGCCTGCGCGTCACAGAGGAATTTGACAACAGCTACCTATGTGAAATATCTTTTGAGGTGAGCTGACAATTGGGTTCTTTTTGGGCAGGTCATGCTTGACACGATCGGCCCAGAGTTGCAGGTGGTGAACAAGAGTGAAGCCGCAATCTCCCTTGAAGAGAATGGTTTTGTTACACTGACCCCTGATCAGGGGCAGGAAGCCTCCTCCAACTTGCTGCCCATCAACTTCGCCGGACTCGCCAAGGTAACTTAGTTTAGTGTAATTTATGTGTATTATTATGCTGTATTTACTTGTACACAAGCAGCTGCAAGTAGATCGCTCCGTGTCTACCTTCTGTAGATTTTTTTTTGTTTGCCATTGTGACAAACTCTCTGTTGTTCTTCGCAGACTGTGAAACCAGGTGCTACAATATTTGTTGGGCAATATTTGTTCACAGGCAGTGAGACTACTTCAGTTTGGTTGGAGGTAAAAGTCTTTGGCCCGCTGTGCTTAAGCATTCTGCATGTTTGATATTTTATATGGCAGTTAGTAGGATTCTGCCTGATGTCTGCATTTTCTGATACCAAAATTCTCATCTGCTTGATGTAGGTTTCTGAAGTTAATGGAGATGATGTGGTTTGTGTGATCAAGAACACAGCTACCCTAGCCGGGTCACTTTTCACATTGCATTGCTCCCAGATTCATATTGACATGCCCACACTGTCAGATGAGGACAAGGATGTAAGGAATTCCTCCCAGAATAGTGATTTATATCCCCTTTTGTGATTCTTGTTTTGATGTCTTTCCCTCTATCTGCCAGAACTTCACTTTGTAACAGTATTACAAGTCAAAAACCAGATTTCTTTGCTAAGTTGTAGCCCTTGCTCTAATTTATCTTAAGAATTTTGAGCATACGCTATTATGCTGTTTTCAGGTTATCAGAAAATGGGGTGCTCCAAACAAGATTGACTTTCTCTCTCTGTCTTATACAAGGCACGCAGAAGATGTGCGGCAGGCAAGTAACTAATTACATTATGGATGAAATTTGAGTGTCTTCGAACTTCCTCTTTGGGTGTTGTGCTACAAATACTGCATTGCTATATGCGAATATAGTATCACCTGCTTGTTTGTATTTCGTACTTGAGAAGAAAGTTCTCAACAGTGCTAGTATTTTTCCTGCATTGCAGGCACGGGAGTTCCTCTCGAAGTTAGGTGATCTCAGTCAAACTCAGATTTTTGCCAAAATTGAGAATGTGGAGGTATTTCAAGATACTGTTTTAGACATTTCTGAGCAACTTTCATTTGTTTTTCCACCTATTCACTCCTTATTTCTTTGCAGGGCTTGAATCATTTTGATGAAATACTGCAAGAGGCAGATGGTATCATTCTTTCAAGAGGAAACCTGGGAATTGATCTTCCACCTGAAAAGGTCGGCTATCTCAACTTATTTTCAGCAGTTCAGAAGGGCTCGCTTAATTGAGGCATCTGTTATCTTCCGTCTCATTGAACTTGCCTGGCCCACCTCCACAACACAAGCTTAGTGACACATCCTAAGTGCTTTAGCCATGAATTGCTTTCTTTTCATCTTAAGATGCCATATTTAACCTTGATTAGTACTAGTTTATTTGATATTTGGTCTTTACCTGCCCATATTGTAGGTCTTTTTATTTCAAAAATCTGCTCTGCACAAGTGCAACATGGTTGGAAAGCCTGCTGTTGTTACTCGTGTTGTGGACAGCATGACTGACAACCTCAGGCCTACTCGTGCGGAGGCAACCGATGTGGCAAATGCGGTACTTGATGGTGAGTTGTTTACAATGTTAATTTTCTTTTGTAGATAATTGGTAGACTTGGACTCTGACATATAGCTGCTCCTCATTGCACCCAAATAGGGACTATTATGAAAAAAGAATCATTTATGAACCACATGTTTTTTACTTTTGTTCAGGGAGTGATGCCATTCTCCTTGGTGCTGAGACCCTCCGTGGTTTATATCCAGTCGAGACAATTTCAACAGTGGGCAAAATTTGTTCTGAGGTGAATTTTATTTCTAGTTCTGTGTTTTCTTGACAACAGTCGATGCATTTTCTGCAAGTATATCTTTACTCTAATGGAAATCACTGCTGCCTGCTTTTTTCCCCCTCCACAACAACTTTCTTAGCAACATTGATTTAGCGATATATGGCCATCAATTGTTTCACAGGCTGAGAAGGTTTTCAACGTAGATTTGTACTTCAAGCGAGCTGTGAAATATGTGGGAGAGCCCATGACCCACTTGGAGTCTATTGCTTCCTCTGCTGTACGTTCTTTGTTTCTTCTCTCGTTCCAACTTTTGTTTACTGCTTACATGGGATGTAATTTTCTGTCTTCTGTTAATTTAGCATCACAAAGTCTTCATGAAACATTCATTTCTAAGTCTGAGATAGTTCCATGCCTATTTTCCAGGTGCGAGCTGCTATCAAAGTTAAGGCTTCTGTCATTATTTGCTTCACCTCATCTGGACGGGCTGCAAGGTAGAAAGAAATGAATATTGCTTGTACAAGGTTGTAGTTTAATGGAAACTAATCTCATATATAATCTTTACTATCTGCAGATTAATCGCGAAGTACAGGCCCACCATGCCTGTTCTGTCTGTTGTCATTCCTCGTCTAAAAACAAACCAACTAAGGTGGAGTTTCACCGGCGCATTTGAAGTACGTGGACACCCTTTTCCTTCTATGTTTATGGTCTGTTGTAGTACATTATATTTTCTAGTTGTGCAATGTGGGCAATGTCTAACATTAGCACATTGATCTTCAATTTGTAAAAGATAACTTTGGGCTTTTGAAGTTTTTCTTAATGACATTCAATATTTAACCATCCAAGAATGTGCAACTCAGTACAGAGGAGCAATATATCAGTTTGTCTCATATGATACTAGGAAAAGATAGTTCATATAGTACCTTGTGATGTGCATAGATGCAACATGCCAACATCCTTTCGATCTCTTGGCGAAAGTTATGCGGATAGAGACTGGTTCTTTATCTTCCCTGGTACATAGTCCCTACGGACACTTGCTCAATACAGCATCTGTGGATTTTTTCAGTTCTAACTGGACACTTTTCTTTGTTAATAAGGGAAGAGCCTTGATTTATTTTATTTTATTTTATTTTATTTTTATGAAGACATATATTGAAGTTTGGCACTGTTGCAGCTCATATTTATTGTATGCTTCTCTTGCAGGCAAGACAATCGCTCATAGTTAGAGGCCTCTTTCCAATGCTGGCTGATCCACGGCATCCAGTAAGTTAGCTTTCCTTTTTTTGGCTGCAGGAATCAAAACATTACTTGGTTGATTTGTTCACTTGCAAAACACATGACCCCTATCATGGGGGAGAAATGGATTCTTGTATATTTCTGACTATCAAATCTACTAGATTGTGCATGAAATATAATATGAAAAACCAAATTGGCTTATTAGCCCATGTCTGGGATCAACATCCTTGTTCTGATTAATGAATACATAAGGGCAGATCAGCATTATTGGTGCATACTCCCAGTAGGGCTGGAAAAAAAGCTCGTTGAGCTGGCTCGGTGGCTCGTTTCAAAATTGCTCTGATTACATTCATTTTTCTTTTAAAATAAAAATTAGTTGATTTGGAACCAGAGTCAACTTCGGCTCGGCTCGTTAGGCTCGGCTCGTTAAGCTCGGTTCGAAGTTGGGTCTCAAACAATACAGGAGACTATAATAAATAAGAATAAATCAGTGTCGAAGAAAGCTCGAAAAAAAGTTCAACTGGCTCGTTATCCACCCCTAACTCCCAGTATTAAACTATGTATTATTCAAGGAGTAGCATCCTTTCAATTTTGTTATTGTCATAAAATGTCCTATAAAATTTAGATGCTTTTCAGAACAGAAGTATTAGCCTACCAACATACTACAGATACCTACCTGTATTAATCTCACATTCTAGTATTCTTGCTTGCATCACGTTCCGCTATTATTAATAAATTACCTATGATAAATGTTTTGAAAGCAATAACACTAGAATGCAATTTCAGTTCCAAACAGTTAGTAAGGTCTTATAAGCTTGGTTAACGTAAACATGTTTTCAGACTTGGTTGATAGGCTGGTTTATTGAGTCTGTACTGTAAGCGCAATAAGCAAGCTGAAGGCTAGGGCAGACCACTGAGGCCCTCAATTAAACTCTTGTCGGTTTGAAGTGTTATCCTACAGCTTATGCTCAGGCACTGATCCTACAGTGTTTGAGGTTTTGTTCATCTCGAAGGGTTTGGGTATTTGCATTGCGTTATGAGAATTACTGAATTGATTTTGACCTAACTAATGACTATTAGTCGGATTGGCTGGTAATTTATGAGTTCTGACTTTGGTGTTTATCTTTCAGGCTGAAGCTACCAGCGCTACCAATGAGTCGGTCTTGAAGGTTGCTCTGGACCATGGCAAAACTTCTGGTGTGATTAAGTCGCATGATCGTGTCGTTATTTGCCAGAAAGTGGGAGATTCCTCGGTTGTGAAGATCATTGAGCTGGACGATTAGACAACTAGCCTGTGCTCGTTGTTTGATACTATTGGCTTGGTGTGCCAGATTTTTGTCTAGACCAAAACATTTGCCTCTTGGCTATGTATAATCCTATAGCTTGAAAAATGAGCTGTTTTTCCTACGGTGTTATCATAGGATTTGCCTTACAATTCCAAACAACTACCATCTAGTTACGGAAATCTGCAAAAATGAGCAGTGTATCGCTCAATATGGGCAGATGGAATAATGAAATCGATACTGAGCCCTTTCTATGATTGATGCTTATTTTATGCTCATTTTGCTTCTTTTCATGGTTATCGTTAGTTAATCTGATTGACATTGTCTCCAAATTTGCGCTGTTTATAAATTTTTTTTTTCTTGAAGCATTCAGTATATGTTTGGTTACATGTTAAGATACACACATGCCTTGCAGGTGTAACAGTTCCTTTTTGTGGCTAGTAGACCAGCGTTTTCTCTACATGTTGATGGCTTCATCTAACTGGTAAGACGCAGAAGGCCACACAAAACGTTAGCGAACATAACACCTGACCTTGCAGAAGAAAAACAACATCTCAATACAGCTTCCCTCTTCGGTTCCGTCTCTGGGGGATATTTTTCGAGTTGACAATCTCATGTTTGCACCAGCGCCTTGGTTTTGCTGCTTGTGCACTTCAATGTGCTGCATTTAGTGTAACTCTAAAATTTTTTGTCCAATCAAACACATTGAATCTGTGTCCGATTCCGAGGAAGTCATCACTGTTTTGCCGCCCCCACCACACCCTCCTTTCTCTCTCTCTCTGCGCGCGCGCACGCCCTCGAAAAATTTCCAAATCTAGTCTCCTTCTGTACTCCCATAACATGAAAGGCACCTTCCGCGCTCCTCCTACCGCACAAGGGCCTCCCGCGCTCCCCTCCGTGGCACCATTCCTCCCGCACGCTCCACGCTTGCTCCCGTGCTCCCACTTCGTGGCTCCACCTCCTTTCGCGCCTCCAGAGCGTGGTAGCCGCCTGCTACTGTGCTCAGCGCTAGCTCCTGCGTCGCCAGTCTCCCATGCTGCATCACCACGGCAGGTAACAGGTGTCGCATCCCGCGCCTTCCTCGGTGGGGAAGGGAGCTAGATTGGGGGGGGGCATTAGCAGGGAGCTATTTTTGAAATAAAAAAAAAGAGGGGAGGAGAGCCAAAAGAAAAAGTGATCTCTTTGATTCCAAGTACCATTTACCATTTCTCGTGTCCAAAAAATTTCGACACTCTGATTCCAAGTCTGATTTCGGCTATCGTATCCGTAGCCAATATCACTTATCATGCACCATGGAAAGAATGGCTTAATACACTTTACAAGAAGAATGTCAAGTACAGGAACGTATTCACCATGGATTGAACTCCCCCCACGGTATGTATTTCTCTGTATTGAGAACATGACAACCTGATGGATACGTTTTGTTCAAAAATAGCTTTCCATGCTTCCGGCAGAATAAGTTTCTTCCTCAAAAAAAGAACATTCTGAGCTGTTGACAGGTTATTCAACAAGATGGGCATGTGTTGTTTGCATCGTCCATCCAAGAAACAGGAGTGAGGACACTCCTAGTGCTCCTGGTCAGTCATTTTTAAGGACGAATCACGTAGGATAAAGAGTGATGTAGAGGAATAATTAACGAGGCAAGATAATGAAGATGTATCTCATGCAAGATATGGACTTTTTGAGATGACTAAGGAGCTAGAAACGACTTTGAAATTGCACTATGGATTGAGCCGTTTCAATTTTATATTTTTTACGGTCTTCACGGATCATTTGCGTCATTTGAGAAGATCAATGAGCTAGCTACACAGGAAAATGGGTTACAATCAGGGTTCACAAAACCGTCGGAAACCGCTCGAAAATCGCGGTTTTCGACTGTATCGAACCGACTCGACATGTAAAACTGGTCGGTAAACCGATCAAATTAAAAAAAAATTTATGCAATGTAAACCGCTTGATAATCGGTGAAAATCGCTCAATTTTCTATCAAAATCGATCAGTATTCGGTCAAAATCATGTGGCAGTGCCGCAGTGGTCAGCACCCACCAATTGGCCAGTCAATTTTCGATCAAAACCGACCGGTTTTCGATCAAAATTGACCGGTTTTCGATTTTCAATTTTTTTGAATTATTTTTTCCAAAAATTTAAATTCTTAACGCTTCAGTTTCTGATGATTTTTGAGTATTTTTTGACTTGATATTTTCGAGTTTTAAATTTCAATTCTCAAGCGGTTTTTTCGAAATCAACATTGTTAACCCTGGTTACGATTGATCTTTTCTCACATGCAACAATAAATAATCTTGTTAATCCTCTAGATACAACTTATGCTTACTATGCATTGAGGTGGTTTCATCTAAACATCCATTTAATACGTTCTCTCATCTTCTAAAAACAGCTTTAGAAACAATGCACTAGCGGTACCTGAGTGGCAGCTGAGGAGGATTAGAAGATATCCTATTAACCCACACATTTACAACTTTAATAAAATAGTGATCACCATTCCACGCTATCACTTTAATTCCTACATGAAATGAAGGCAGTAATTAGTTGGTGTTTAGAAAGAAGCATCTGGATAGCTTAAATATTCTTTCCGAGGAAAGCACAACGGCAGCAAGAGTTTTACTGGAAAAACAGTACCCTTCGTTCATTTTTATAAGATATATTTTAACTTTACATACGTATTAATATTCTAGGATCGATATAGATGCTCATCTCCTCCTTTAATGGAATTGGCAGAGTGCTGCGCTTGTTTAAAAAAAAAACAACAACAATAATAATAATAAATCGCTAGTTCATGCAGTTGTGCAGCTGCCCAAGCAAGCCAACATTTTACTCGTACATTCCAGGATCTGAAAGTGCTCCAGTCCAGGCTTACAAAGCTGCAAGGAGAACTTTAAGATCTGTGCAACTCTGTAGATCTCCCCAAGAGCAACAAAGCAATGACCACCTATACAACCAACAGAATTGTCAAGTTCATATGTCTAAACCAACTTATATATGCGGACATAAATGATGACGCATTCACCCCCCAATTTTTTTTTTTGATAAAGCTCTCCTCCTCGTTCAAAAACATCTGTACCTTTGAAATTACTCGGTGAAAGATACCTGCATGACAAGATTCTTGCCAAATCATCGCACCATACTGCCATTCTTGAGTACAGGACGCAAGCAAACTCTAGCATGCATCGACATAAAATCACATTGCTCCTCTTTGGATGCTAGTTGCAAGGTATGTAGGGTTGACACACTGTGCTTGCAGAGTTCAACTGCCAAACTCATGTCTTCCAGCGCCTAGATTTTAGTGTCGAGTAAAAGATATTTTAAAGACCCAATAAATAGAAAATGTTACTAAATATACGGGGAAATTCTACTTTTTGATATTAAACTCCGTCGTCGTTTCGTTTTTTTAACCCGGAAAAATGAAACCGTACAAATTGTAATGAACTGACATTGAACTTAACGTAACCGCATACGTGGATCCCAGCTATCAAAATATACACGTCTTGTAGCTGGACAGCCTAGGCCGTAGCCACATGGTCATCATCTCCTCCATCACCCTCCTGACGTCGAAGAAGATCCTTACGCACGCTGTGTAGCTTGGGCGACAGTGCCCCCTTCATTCATGCATCTCCCTCCACACTTGCAATGCACCATAAACGTCTCCAGCGCCATAAACACTTGCAATATCTCCGAGTCGGTCATCATCATCATCCCTCGGTGCCATACAGAAGGGGATGATATATAGTTTGCTCGATCTTCGTAGCGTAGGATTTAAATACTCACATGCTCTCTTAATGAACACTAATTAATCATCCACAATTCTTCGATTCGCTAAAGTCATATGCGTTGAACTCAATGGACAGCAAACAAGCACGGGAAGATCTCCATGGCGGACTCGTTGCTGGCGTCAGGACTCGTGATGTCACGGGGCCAAAGGACGGAGCAACAGGAGGTCATGTGCCGTTGACGTTGCTCAGTCTGAGTAGATTTTGTCAATGCGGGACCCACATGCCAATCGGTGGCGTGCTTTCGTTATCCCTGGCCAGACTCACGAAGCAAGCACCACCTGCCATCCATGCAGATTGAATGCAATGCAATGCCGTTGTGATGCATGCATGAGACAGCATGGGCCCACAAGCGATAAAGCTGTCCTTTGCCGCATTAAGCTCTCGACTGTACGCAGCCCATGTGTGGACAGACGCGTTGTGTTTGGTACACTGCCCAAGGTGGCCTGCATGGCAGTACCGCAGTAGTAATAGCTCGTCGACATACACATTTCTTCGCGATTTTTTTTTAAAATAATCCTTTTTTAATTCGAAAATTCAAAAATATATGGCCGATTTTTATTTTTTTTTACAAAACTGAGCTCCTGTCACGCCACGTGGCAGCGGCTGGGCCAGTCGCGTCAAGTGGCAACGACAAACGGGTCAGTCACGCCACGGTAGCGCGACTGAACCACGAGCTACCACGTGGCAGCGCTATGATTGGGTGCGTTTTGTACTTTCAAATTAATTGCAATAATTTAATAGTTTTAATTTAATTGCAATAATTTATATCAGATGCTAGGAACCTCCAAATAGAATGAAAAAATTTGTAAATTTTTATTTAGCTATAAGCATTCTTAATTTAATGGGAGCGCTGCCATGTGGCAGCTCGTGGTTCAGCCGCGCCACCGTGGCGCGACTGGCGTCTTGGTCGCTGCCACGTGGCGCAACAGGAGGTCAGTTCTGCAATTTTTTTTTTGCCGTATATTTTTGAATTTTCAGATTAAAAATGGATTATTTAAAAAAAATTCTTTCTTCGGTAATCGGTTTATACCAATCAAAGATGGATTCGTATTTATTTAAATAAAATAATAATTCTGTATCTCTTAATATAAAAAAAATCTAATTGAATTAAAGTTTGCCTCACAATATTTAAAGTGACTTAATAATTCTTTCCAATTAAATCAAATATTTAACTAAAAAGTGTGTGGCACCTAGGGGTGAAAACGGATCGGATACGGTCGGATATTGCTGTTCCCATATCCTAACCCATATTTTTTTTCCGGATTCGGAATCGGATACGGTAAAACCGAATACGAATACGAATATGGATATTTCGGAGTTTCGGATATGGTAATGTTGGAGCGGATACATACCGGATTCGGTTAAAGCGGATAATACAAACGGATACATATTTGTTGAAACATTTGACAAGCAATAAATTCATATATATTACATAAATTTGACAACTCACACAACACAAGTATAACAAGGTATCAAATTCATACATAACTTGAACAACTAAGTCCCGCTTGCCCAACAGGCCAACACACCGAATTCATGCGGCGGCTCAAGCACTAGGGTTAGTTTTCGGGTTGAGGAATCGAATGGGGAGGCAAAAGACCGAGGCTTGCGAATCGAATGGGAAGCCCTTGACTCTTGAGTCTTGACTTGAGTACGAGTACCCTTGTTTTGTTGATTCGGATATCGATCCGGATAATATCCGGTTACCATATACCGCAGCTATTCGGCCGGATATCTCGTCATCAGTATCCGTATCGTATCCGGTAGCAAGTATCCGGCATCAGATCCGAATCCGTCCGGATCTGATTTTTTTTCGAGACGGTTTTAACGGATTCAGATCGATCGGTCGGGATTAACCCGTACCATTTTCACCCCTAGTGGCACCTATGTATCCGCATCATCATCCCTTTCTTAAGAAAAGCCATCCTTGACTTTTTGATTACATGAAAATATGTTAAATAAAGAGAACAATGTATGTGCATGGTATATGTATTTATCATAAGTTGTTATGTTGTTCCCTTTATTTTGGATAATGTTTTAGCACAACACCCATAAAGACATATATGGTGTATTTGTTGAACCATCTGTATGTATTTCACATCATTCCCCTCGCATCATACAGTTAGTAGCGAACAACACCACATCATGATGACAGATCGTGTGGGTACCGTTTGGAAGCATGGGATCGCGTCGACCAAGGGTCTAAATACAAGTACTGTCCCTATATTATAGAGAGGGAGACATGACCTGTCTGAAAGAACATTTCGTTGGCCGCTCCGATAAGGTGAGGGCCTGCATTGGCTTGCCTAAAAAGGTTAGGTAGGTTATGCTTGTGGACCTCAGCGGAGCTCAGGAGAAGAAGGAGAAGCAGGTGGAGCACCTCCGTAAGGAGGCATGCGCCGACTAGACCATCAACTATCGTGCCGAGGAGCAGCTCAAGATGGCCATAAGGGTCTCTAAAGAAAAGGCTTACCTCAGGAGCCAAGGTTTGACCCTATGATCGGGGTCTGGGAGCGGTGCAGGGAGGTTCACAGTCCGATCCATGATCAGTGGATTGTTCGACAGGTCCAAATCGACATGAAAAATTCATGACTCCATTGTTCCTGACCTTGCACGGAGTGGTGCCCTGCAACAACTCTGTATTGACAGTGCATTCAAGCAAGGGACAAGACATATGCTTGGGAGGGCATGGTCAAAGTGGTTCCATGCAAATGCAATTACAGAAAGGAAGACCGAGCGTCCGTACTCCACGGGTATGCAACACCCTTATGGTATTTAAGATAAAAGTCGATCGTTGATTGTACTAACCTCTTACTCCCGCTGTGAACAGGTGCACTTAAGATGACACGAGATCTCGGCGGCTCGGCCTATGTATTCGTGCACCACAGGGCCACGAGATCGACGGGAAGTATCTCGACGAGAATGAGAAGGAGATTGTCAAGTACCTTCGGAAGTTCAAGTCCAACTGGGCCACATATGGTGTGACAATCATCTGTGACTCTTGGATTGGCCCGACAATGTAAAGCATTGTCAATTCATACTGTTTTGCAACGGGGTCATATTCTTCCACAAGTCTGTCGATGCCACGGGTGTGCCATGGTCATGTGTTGAAAACAACCCCGTGTCATTGTAGGAATGGCCCCAAGCGATGACGAGCCAGGTGTGAGCAGTGATGACAAAACATATACTCCAATAGGAAGGTGCAATACCAAGAGTTCATCGATAGCAGCTCGGCAATAAACTCTGGAGGTGACGCTGACCGCTACTCCCTCCAACCCTGTACACAGCCACAAATAGCGGGAGGATCGCAACAGGGGGGAAGTGCTTCAAGGAAGGGCTCACAGAGATGGACCCATAGTATGGGGAAGGGCACAACAAGTGGTGGTGGTGGGCAGTAGGCAAGACAAGCCCACGATGATATGGGCTTGTGATCTAGCAGTCAGTCTTTGAGCTATTGGGGCTTCCTTAGTGAGCAACTTGTGTACCCCGTGTTATGGTACGACTTAATGCCTTACGGAGGGGATCAGGGTGGGTACAATCACCGTCAAAGTCACCACGGATCGAGAATGTTGTTATGTTTGACTACACTGATCCCTACGCCGATCCATACACATGAAATATGCTTGTCACATACCTGCACCTGTCGGAGAAACCTTCGGGCTATATGGCACATTACGAACATCGGATGTCCGCTTGACTGCTGTGGGGCGTGAACTGAGAGGAGTACAAGCAAGTGCACAAGAGGAAGTATGGTGAGATCATTATCGATGACGCGGAGGTGGAGATTGCACCATATACATACTACTACTCATAGGTACGTCAATGCATAGATGTGCACAAGATCATTTTACTCATGTTGCATGAATGGAATGCACAGTGTGATTTCAACGTTGTAATATAACAGGATTTCAAAGGTGTTTTATGAATTGTCAATTGTCATGCAATGAGATGGACGCAATGGCATGATGTTGGTGAATGTGAATGTCATCTGTGTCAATTTTATTTTAGTTTATCATTTGTGATCACAGTATATATTGATTATTGTTAGAATTCGAAAATCAAGTAAAATGTTGTTGAAATTTCTAAATATAAGGTATTTTACCTGCAAATACTTACTCCCTCCGTCCCATTATATAAGCCATAACTCATACCAACGCAGAGACCAAGGAAGCAGTTATGTCACGCGGAGCTCGAGGGGGTTAATGCATGCATATATGCGCATGAGAGATAGGAGAGAAGCCAGAATAGGAGCCGAGAAGGCGCCGCGCCTTGTATTCTGGGACTTGGAAAAAAAAACAGTTGTACCCTATATTTTGGAATGGAGGGAGTAGTATTTTGCATTCAAATAGATAGTCAATGTACATAAATATTTGCATAATTTTTTTTATATTGTTTTATAATGTTTTCTAACCTTAAGAAGACCATTTCACAGAGCATTGAAAAGGGCCAAAATTCGGTCATTTCCGTCAAAATTTCAGTTTTTCTGGTCTCAAAAATACCGAATTTGAATTTTGGATTTTAGTTGCCCCAATATACGATCCAAAACAAAATTTCAAACTTAGGCCATTGCGCAGGACCGACATGCCAATCGGTGGCGTGCTTTTGTTTCCCTGGCCGAACTCAGAAACCACCACCAGCCATCTATGCAAACTGAATGCAATGCTGTTGAGGTGCATGCATGAGACAACATGGCCCATAAGCAATGAAGTTGTCCTTTGCTGCATTAAGCTCTCGACTGTACGCAGCCCCTGTGTGGACGGCCGCGTTGTGTTTGGTACATTGCCCAGGGTGGGCCTGCATGGCAGTAGTAATGGCTCGTCGACGTATGCATTTCTTCGGTAATAGGTTTGCACAAATCAAATATAAATATACATTTATTTAAATAAAAAAGTAATTACGCATATCTCAATATAAGAAATAAAGATCAATTAAATTAGAGCTCATTACAATATTTAACATGACTTAATAATTCTTTTCAGTTGAATAAAATATTTAACTGGAAAATGTGTGGTACGTATTTGGCTGCATCCTCCTCCTTTCTTTAATAAAAGTTATCCTTGGTTTTTAATTACCTAAAAATATATTAAACAAAGAGAGCAACGTATATTTATCATTGGTTATTATGTTGTTCCCCTTATTTTGCACAATGTTTTTAGCACAACACTTGTAAAAACGTATAGGGGTGTATAGATATTATGCAGATATTTTTGTTTCAGCTAACATCAAAATTTTGGACCGTTGGATACCTCACCCGGATATCATCGGGTCGTTAGATCAAATGATAGGATTGGACGTAATCGATACTCCCGAATCTCAACAATGATCCGATGGTCCTAGATTTGGATGATTTTAGCAATAAAAACATCCGGATGATGTTTATCAAATCCCATATACATATACACACACATGCACATATAGGTATACATCTATACACATATGTATACATATATACATATATGTATACCTACATACATACATACATATGTATGTACAAACATATTTGTATGTATTACATTGTATATGTATATATATATATATATATATATATATATATATATATATATATACATATTACATATATGTATGTGTGTGTATATATACATACATATGCCTCTATGATAGCCTGTCTGCCCGGCGCCACGCCTCGTGATTCACTATAGTTTTAAGGTACACTAGCCATACCGTCTACAGCAACGCGCGATTTTAACAAGCTACACATGCAACTGACGAAACGGATTTGACATACAACACTTGGCCAAATCCCATTGAGGAGAAGAACAAGGAGGACGATGAGCTGCGACGACATCTACTGGAGCAACTCCACGACGTACCAGTTTTGCCATGGCGAGTCTTCCCGCCCATGGTACGTCTACGCCCTGGAGGCGCCCGACGGCCAAAAGGCAGAGGCCGCCATCTTCCTCGCGTCGGCCGTCATGTTCGTGCTCGGCGGCCTCCTATTCGGCCTCAGCCTCTTCGGCCGCCTGTCCGGCCGCGCCGCCCTCAACCCCACCGTCCGCGTCTTCCTCTACGCCTCCTTCTCCCTCTTCCTCCCGCTCATGTCCTACATGTTCTCCCAGGCTAAGGACGAAGCCAAGCTCCTCCAGCAGCTCAATGGCGGCGACCAGCGCCTGCCGTTCCGCGCGCACGTCATCCTCATCTGGATGCTCCTCGTCGAGCTGCTGCGCAAGAAGGTGGACGCCATACTCGCGGCCATGAGCTCGTCGCCGCTGCGCGCCGTCCACCAGCAGACGCTGTGGGACGCCATCGACCAGATCGTCCGCATCGCGTGGATCGGCTACCTCATATACTCGTACGTGCATGGGTTCCGGAAGCCGGGGTTCATGATCCTCTGGGTGCTCACCCTTATCAAGGCCGCCCAGAGGGTCGCCGCCGTGGAGATCGCCAAGCGCTCCTTCGCCGTCGGCAAGAACCCGCACCTCGTCGTGGGGTACACTGCCCAGAGGAAGAGGAGAGAGACGATCAGCAAGCGAGCGGCACTGCACTATTGAGGAAGTGTTGGTACGTGGTCATGGGGGAGGAGACGCTCAAGAGGGAAGCGGGCCCCGACGGCTACCGTGTGGAGCTACCGGAGTCGGACAAGAAGGATCTCATCACCGTCGGCCACATATGGGAGCTCGCGGAAGGCGGCGAAGGCAAACCGGCTGACCGCTTGCTTTCTGACCATCCAAAACTTAAAGATCTCTGCCTCTCCTTCGCGCTCTTCAAGCTGCTGCGCGCGAGGTTAGAGAACCTCCGGGTCGACGACGATGTGGCCAGAAAGAACCACGACCTCATTTTCCGAGGCCTCGGTGGCGGCGATTCCGACAGCAACAAAGATACTACCGAGAGGGCGTTCCACGTGATTGAGCTAGAGCTCAATTTCGTCAGCGATTACTATCACTCGGTCGTTCCAGTGATGATGTCCAGCACGTGGTTTTTCGTCGGCAACTACATTTTCGTGCTCCTCATCGTGGTGAACCAGGCCATCATGGTGCTCTTCATCACCGGCAACGGCCGTCTGTTTCCCATCATCCGCTGCCTCGCCGGTGATGTCGCCAAGCTGTCACGCAGGGCGATCGACCTCTTCAAGTGCCTCGGCCACAAGCTCCTCAAAACCATCATTATCATGTTCTCGTCTTTCAACATCCTCGTCAGCCTCCTGCTCGTCCTCACCTTCATGCTGTTGGAGGCGTGGGAATTCGTCGTCTACGTGTTCTCCGACTGCTTCCTGGTGTCCCTGCTGTGCGAGTACGCCCGCAGGCCCAAGTGGCAGTCGTCGCGGTGCGTGCGGAGAGCCTTCGGCGCGCTGCTGCGGGTGAAGCGTGTCGGCCGGCCGCGCGTCGGCATGCGGTTCAACCAGGTGTGCGTCCACGACCTCCGCCGGCACACGCCGTGGGTGATGGTCTCCAAAGTTCTGCAGCACCAGTTCGTCGGCATGCCGTCAGTGCCCGTGCCAATGGAGGTGAAGCACGCGGTGTTCGCGTCGCTCAGAGCCAGAAAGGGCGAGCCGCTCAGCAACGGCGTGGCCGTGCTTCACCGCCGTGGCTACCCGCAGCTCTTGTGGGCGTGCAAGAGCAAGAGCATCACTAAGGTCATCCTCGTGTGGCACATCGCGACCAGCCTCTTCGAGATAGAGAAACCAGTGGCGGCGGCGAGCGCGGAGCAGACTGTGGCGACGACGCTATCCAAGTACTGCGTGTACCTGGTGGCGTGCAAACCGGATCTCCTCCCGGAGGACCGGGAAGGGTCGGAGCGCGTGTACAAGGCGGTCAAGCGTGACCTAAGAAAGAAGCGACGGCGGAGCAGGTCGGAGAGATGCCTGGAGCGCATGATAAGCATGGGGAGAACCGAGGCGGAGGCGGAGGTGGAGGAGGAGGCGGAAGCGGAGGCGGAGGCGGTAAGCATGGGCGACAAGCTGGGGAAGCTGCTCGTGGAGGAGTGTGGCTTCGACGACGCGCCGCTGGGGTGGGCATTGCTGGCCGAGCTGTGGACCGAGCTGGTCGTCTATGTCGCGCCCTCCGACAACATCGACGGCCACGCGGAGGCGTTAGCGCAGGGCGGTGAGTTCGTGACGCTGCTGTGGGCGTTGGCCACCCACGCCGGCATCACCCGCTAGCTTTCGTTTAGTGTTCGAGGCTCCGAGCTGGCCCCGAGAAAAGTTTGTCTTTCCTGACTCCTGAGTATACTACGAGATGCTTGGTGTTAACCGCTTCCGTTATTTCCACGAATCTTTGCCTTTTTTCCCCTGTTGGCTTAATTTCTTGGGTTTATAAATATGAATGGACTGGCCGAATAGTAGGCAGACAAGTTTATTTATCACTTGTCACAGGCATGCACGAATCAAAGCTTAAATCCTTCACTAGCAAATGACGAAGAAGACCGACAGCCGCACCAACAACCCATGGATCGAATTTAATCCAGATAGTCGGACTTCAAATAAGGCCTGTTTGGTACGGTTTTAGATCGGCTCTGGCTTTTAGCCTGCCTCTTTAGGTTCTATTCAGCTTTTCGGCTGAAATTGCTATGCGCACCCAAAACATACCAGAGTTTCATCCAAAATGGCTATGTGCACTCGAAGCATATCGAGAAATTTTTTCAAATCTAATCTACCATATTTTTTGATCTACAATTTTTTCCTACCATGTCATCTACAGAATTTGATATTGAGAAGTTCGATGGCAAGATCAGTTTTTCTATATTGCATATTCAAATGAAAGTCGTGGAAAAGCATTGTTAGCTAAACCAGCGATCATGACAGATGAGCAATGGGAGAAACTAGATCAAAAAGCTCTCTCTGCCATACAATTTAGTTTAATAATGTTCAGCGTGAAGTTATTAATGAAACTACAGTCGCAAAACTGTGTTAGACATTGGAAACTTTGTACATGAAGAAAAGTCCCGCCAATAAATTGTGCCTCAAAGAATGTCTGTACACAATTCTCATGGCAAAAGGTTACTTCTATAAAATCTCATCTTAATGAGTTCAACTCGCTTATCATTGATCTTAAGAAATTAGATGTGAAAATCGAAGATGAATATAAAGGCTATTATGTTGGTTGTCTCTTTGCCTACTACCTCCAAACACTACAAGGAAATTATGCTTTACGCAATCATGATACCCTTAATTAGTTTTAAGAATATTAAATCAAATTTATTATCAAAAGAGAAATTTAATATTGACTCTCGTTTTGAAGTTAAGGCTAAGGATTTAATTGTTAGAAGTAGATCTCAACATAAAACAATTTTACCATATCAAAATCTAGACCTAAATCAAGAGGCCATAAATACAACAATTTTTGCCGTTATTGCAAGAAACCTGGTCATAATATTTCTCAATGTTTCAAATTGAAAAATAAGACAAAGAGACAATAACACTCAATCCGAAAAACATGATGAGGCTAGTTTTGTTGAAAATGTACATGATTGTGAGGCTCTAATTATCACTTCTAATTTGAAGAATCAAACTGCATGGATTATTGATTCATCTTGCACTTTTCATATCTGTCCATATAAAGAGTGGTCTTCTACTTACGATTATATTGGTAGTGGTGAAGTTGTGATGTGATTGATGATGAGTCCCCATTTGAAATTATTGGAATCGGTTTTTTCAACTCAAGACACATGATAGCATTGATAGGACTGTTACGTACAAATATTCATCATGTTCTCAAAATGAAAAGAAATCTTATTTCTTTAGGCATTATAGAATCTTTGGGATATAAGTATACCGGTGAAAATGGTGTTATTAATATTTCAAAAGGTAATCTTGTTGTAATAAAAGCCAATAGAATCAATAGTCTTTATTACTTGCAAGGATCTACAATTACATATTTTGTAGTTGTTTCTACTACTACATTGGATCCTCACGTCACCAAGCTTTGGCATATGCACTTAATCCTCACAAACACTATTTCACAGTTCTCTCGTTCACACCACTGAATACATAATTAAATATATAGATGCTCTGAAAAGAATGATAGGCCAGTAGAGTGAAAAATTAAAGTACGTGTGCACACTTCCTCTAGAAGATTAACTGATACATACATTAATGTACTTAAACAGATGATGAAAATGTGCCACCTATGGAGAACAAATGATCAAAGCTAAAGATTGACATAAACATTAGAACAACAAAGCAAGTAAATACCATTACACATCGAAGGAAAAAAAAAAAGATAAACAACAAAGTAAACACCACTGTTATCTCATTATCGCTGGAACCTAAAAAACTAGACATGAAGCCAAGCGTGCAGGGGAAAAGGAGGCGATGTTTTAGAAGCTAGTCCGCATCTTGAGTTCTTGACACAAACTTCAACTTGGATGGTACGCAGCCATGTTAGGGCATCTCCAACAGTGCCACTTCAGCTAGCTACTAGTTACATGCCCGTGCGTTGCTACGAAAAACAAAATTGATAACGAAAAATAAAGATTAAAAAATAAAAAAAAATTATTTCACAAGATCAAACATCTATCTTTAACGCTTCGTTTCTTGCGAAAGCTGGCTAATTAAAGCAATGCTTCATTTCTTGCGTAGGGCAATTAAACGGCAATTAATGACGTGGGAAGAATGGACCACTGCCACCAAATGCTGCTTTAGAATAGTAGAGATAAGGATGCCAACTCAGCATTTTGCTTAGGTGGATGAGAGAAAAGGAAGAGAGAGACATAGACTGACTACTAACTTATAGCCAGGCTATAGCTGATTCCAAGGCATTTATCACCTCTTACATATGGGCCCATATTTAATTTTGTAGACAATACTATAGCTAGTCCATTGAAGAGGTTATCTATTAGCTATCTATAGATAACATGTACACTTCTTATAGCTAGTAGTTGACTATACCATTGAAGATGCCCTTATAACGATGGGCGAAAGTAATGTGGATATAGTGTATATTATTCAACTTGTGCTGTTCTCTAGATGTGTGTACATGGGTATGGGTACACAGTGTTGCATTGTCAGCATCTCTCTGATATATAGTAGTAGTACATGATCCAATCCTGTAAAGTGTTGAAGCATGAGTTCCAGACTCCCAGTAACCGTAGTATGTAAGCTTAGTATTGAGTTGTATCATAAGCCCCTACCGAAACAAATCGTACTGCCTTGCCATCAATAGACAAAATTGTTAGTCTGGGGCTGTTTGGCTCCAAGCTAATGCATGCCAAAATTTGGATTACACAAGTTTGGTAAGATTCTTTTTTACATTGCATTCTTAGTTTTTTTTGTTGCTAAAGTTTGCCAAAACTTAGGCCAACATTTTCATGACCAAAATTTTGGTAATGCCAAATTTTAACACACATTGGTAGGATTGGCATTTGGCATGAAGCAAATAGCCCCGGTCTATTTGAACTTGTTTTTCACACAGTCCATGCATTAAAGATGGCCCAGGTGCGCCCTCCACGTCGTGGCTTTTTCGTGCGACGCGTGCCCCGAGCGACGTTTGCTCACGCGCGCCCTACGCGTCGTGCGGCCTGTGCCCTTGCGCGGCAATTAGAGGAAGTACAATAGCAAAACTCATTATAGACTAATAATAATCTAAAAGTCAATTTGTACAATAAATGTTTCTAAAAGTTGTCTCTAGATGTTATGCAATACTTATCTCTTCTCTCTTGTATATAAATAATCTACTTATGCTCTCGTGCAAAGCTAGATACTCCCTCCGTTGGAATTTAGAGGGCGTATTAGGTTTCGTTAGGACAAGGCTTTGACCAACAATTACTCTATTAGCATATAATTTTTATGACACAAAATAGATATTAGCATATTTGTATTCAAAAGTACTTATATGTAATTATGATTTTGTATTGCATAAATGATATATTAATGAAGTAATCGTTGGTCAAAGTCTTGTCCTAACGAAACCTAATACGCCCTCTAAATTTCAACGGAGGGAGTACTAAATAAGAGACGACTCTTTTTTCACTCTTCCTATGACCAAACTTGATGTGTACAGACTAAGAGCCAACTCAGGTAGCCTTATTTACATGCCGTTAGCAGTAGTGGCTAGGACACGCGCGCGTGCGTCAGTACATGGAACCCCCACCCTCCGGGTTAACATTATCCAATCAACCTCGGAAATTGTCTCCGGCTAGTATCGATTTTCGTCGAAAATAGCCAAAAACCAAAGGGTTTCGAAATCAAATTTTTAAAAAAAATTCAAAAATTGACTGGTTTTCATTGAAAATCGCTCAACCAATTGAATATTTTTACATCCCATCTTTTGAGTGATTTTCGTCGATTTGTATTGAAAATTGAGCGATTTTCACTCTTTTCCACCGATTTACGTCATATAATTTTTTAAAATTTTTTCTAAAAAATTTAATAAAATCAGTTTATCGATTAATTTTAAATATCAAACCAACTATCAATAGTCACAATAATTGAGCGATTATACATGATATTTGCAACCCTGTACACACTCCCCGGCACGGCCCACTGCACAGTGCACACAGGCTTAATTTGACATTCTAACAGTGAGACGACAGGCTTCATAATTTGACGGGACAGAGCGTTGCAGTTGGGTTTTGAATTTTGTGTCCTTCAGAAACCGCATCCTGTGTCTTTCAGAATTCAGAAATCAAATCTAGTGTAAACTAGAACGAAACCTACAATCTAGGACGGGAAGAGGTGAGACTAGGGATGGCAATGGCCCCATTCCCCGGTCCCCGGCGGGGAATTCCTCTATTAGGGGACGGGGATGGGGAGCAAAAACTCCCCGCGGGGAAAGATATGGGCAGAAAACAATCCCCATCGGGGCTGGCGGGTTCAGGTACGTTCCATCGCCCCCCGTCCTCGCGACCCGTTCGGGTCCCCGTTCTGACAGGTGGGGCCCACACTTCAGTCTCCCAGTTGGTCGGATAGAGGGAGGATTCCCCGGTGGGCGCTGCCCGAGTGCCCCGTGCCCGGTCTCTTTCCCTAATCCCTATCCTCCAGGCGACCAGGCTCCAGCGATCCAGTCCTCCTCCAGGACCTCCACTCCTCCTGGCCTCACGCCGACAGCCGGCCGGCCAGCCGCCACACGCCGCCCATAGCCGGCCAGCCTCCACGGCACCACCTGTCGGAGTCCGGTCTCCTCCCTCCAAATCTGACACCGCCTCAAGGCCCAGATCCGCCGCCACCTCCTCGGTCTGGTCGGCGCCCGGCCGCCTCTTCCCTCCAGATCTGGCGCCGGTCTCCATCAGCAAGGTGCCGCCTGAAGGCTCCTCGCCGTCTCCATCAGCAAGGTGCCGGAGTGCCTCCTGAAGGCTCCTCGCCGAATCCTCCCCATCAGCAAGGTGCCAAGGTCTGAACTCTGAAGGAGTGAAGGTCTGCTAAATTAGATCATCAAGTCATCAATAAAGTTTATCATTTCATACCTTAGTATTCCTACCTTCCTAACGATTCCGCTTCATCGTAGTGCAGTGTGGTTAACTCTATTTCCATTTTCATCTGTATCATTCTTTTTTTTTATCAGTAATGATCTAACTATTTCCATCTAACTATTGCTTAAGGGTCCATTGTATTATGCTTGTGCTGTGACTCTCACTACTGTACTTTTCTAGAGGACATCTCCCATTTCAATTGCTGTGACTGTGGTTATTACTTATTAGTGACTCGTGAGTTGTGACATGTGAGCTTGGTTTTAGGTTGGAGTTTGGAGACTATCTGTGGCTTGATTTATCATTCAAATTATGTGAGTTGGATGTTATCATTCAAATTTGTGGTTTGATTTATCATTCAAATTCGGGTTGTTGGCGGGGATTTTTCCCCGTCGGGTCCCCGTATACCCGAACGGGGACGGGGAAAAACTCACCCCGCGGTCGGGGACGGGGACGGGATGGGGAGCGGGGAATGGATATCCTCGCGGGGACAGGGATGGGGGAACACTCCCCGGCGGGGAATGGCCCCGTTGCCATCCCTAGGTGAGACAGACGGCGATGAGCATCGTGTCAGATGGGCCAATAGAGCTCGGATCTACGTTGCTGGGTAGCCTGTAGAGCTCAGCACGAAGGGATCCAGTGCCTTCCTGCTGTGGCAGTGGGTGGTGTTGGCGCCACAGTAAGGCGGCGACGGAGACCGTGGCAGCCGGCGAATGGCGATCGAAAAACGCCGCCAAGATGGGGGAGCAGGCTGAGTAGCAGTTTAAACCCCTGCCACTTTGGCGGCTGCTATATATTTCATAATTTTTTATGGTACATTATACTCGTAGACGGTAGTATATGGTGAATAGTAAAAATCAGATCTAACCGTTGATTTGTTAAGGGTATTCCTACTGTTAATGGTATTTATACTGCTCTACCATCGAAGGAAGTATAAACAAATACTAGCTAATCTGATCCATTAGATCAAAAAAATAAACAGTTCATATTAAATTTAGTGTACCGTAAAAGAGCCCGTTGTCGGTGTTTCGTGCACCGGCAATACGAATTTATGGTCGGATGGGGTCGCGCGCTCCCTCTCCCCGAATGGTCGACTCAAGGAGTCAGAAGATGTATACTGGTTCGGGCCGAATGTCCCTACTCCAGTTCGTGCGGTGTGAATGTATTGATCTTTGGGAGATGGACAAGGGGTGTATAAGCGAGGCGGACGGTCGGCTGTCCGATCCCCTTGATGTGTTCGCTAGGGAGTTGAAGCTACCTAGAAGACTGTTTTCTCTTTTCTCCGCGCCCCCTCCCTCTCGGGTCCTGCCTCTCCTTATATAGACGGAGGAGGCAAGTTACACGGGAGTTGTGAAAACT
The DNA here is from genome assembly GCA_036346355.1 of Rhipidocladum racemiflorum. Taxonomy (NCBI): domain Eukaryota; kingdom Viridiplantae; phylum Streptophyta; class Magnoliopsida; order Poales; family Poaceae; genus Rhipidocladum; species Rhipidocladum racemiflorum. The sequence continues at coordinate 3,848,122 of CM070590.1, read as the reverse complement.
ACGAGGAAAGGGGCCTACACGTCTTGACGTCTGGTTCCTGTCTTGTCCGACCGACCCCTGCCCGTCCCGAGGCAGGGTTGGTGGTTCTGTGGCGTACAGTCTGCGTAGTGCTGTCTGGGTGGCGTGTTGCGTGGTGCTCTTGTCAGCCTCGGTGGCTTTAATGGCGCTTGACCTTGCTTTGGCCTCGGGAGTGGGCGTACTCCTCTGCGGTGTGCCAGGCGACGGGACGGGGGCTTGACTTCTGCGGTGGCTCTTCTGACAGCCTTGGGAAGGAGCCGCCTACCCTGGTACGGATGTCAGGGGACGCTGCGCACAAGGCAGCCGCCTGACACTGGCGTGGCCTGCCGCTCGCGCAGTGGAGCTTGAGCTTCAATATTTTAGGCGGCGGTGCATGCCGACCGCCCGAATCGAGTCCGCCGACCGTCAGGTCGGCCCGCCTGCAGTCGGGGCTCGTTCCTCGCGCCAGTACCTTCGGTGGTCTTGAGCCTTCGCCGTGATAGGTCAGCCGTTCGTGCTTCCGGTGATGGGGTACCCATGGTATGGGTACTCGTCAAGAGCCCGAGCGGTCGAGGAGCCGGTCGGGGGTTTACCTTGCCGGAGCGGCGCGGACCCTGAGGTCGGCGACGCCTTTGGTCGGGGCCGCCGCTTGTCGGTCATGCCCGCCCAAAGAGCCCGGGTGCGCGCGAGCGCACCCGGTGGGTGTAGCCCCCGAGTGGGTCGGAGAGCCGGTCGGGGGTTTAGCCCGGCCGCGGTAGTCGTCGACCCGGAGGTCGGTGGCGTCTAGGTCGGCGCGACTGCTTGGGAGTCGCGCCACTGAAAGAGCCCGAGTCTTGTGGCGCACCTGGTGTAGTTGGAGCCCCGAGCGGGTCGAGGAGCCGGTCGGGGTTTACGTCGAAAAGTGGCCGCGGACCACGAGGTCGGCGACGCATTTGGTCGGGGCCGCCGCTTGTCTGGTCGTGTTCGCCCAAAGAGCCCGGTCTTGCGAAGCGCACCGGCAGGTGTAGCTCCAGAGCCCCGAGCGGTCGGGGAGCCGGTCGGGGTTTACCGGTCGACTCTGGCAGCCACGGTGCACGTGGGTCCTCAGTCGTGAGTGGACGCGCGTTTACCTTCGTCGGTTTGAACGCCGCGTGCTCAGTGCGAGCTACTATCGGGTAATCCGAGTGGAACCTTGGCGATCCCCTTGAGGGGGTTCGTTTCCAAGCCAGGCGTAGCTCGGCGTGGGCGTCCGACTACCGGGGCGTTCCATAAAAACCTTTCCTTACTCGATCCGTGTCGGACGCCGGGTCGTCCGCCGACCGAGCGCGGTGGCCGCTACTCATCGATGAGTTCCGCGGGAGAGTGTGAGGTATGGTCTCGACGCGAGTCACGTTGATTGGGTCGTCCGCCAACCCAACCGAGGCCCTCTCGCTCACCGCGACTCGCCTCGCTCTTTTTACGTCTTTGGCGGCTTCGTTCACCGGCCGATTCGCCTTCGTAACTCCACGGCCGCAGTGCCGGGCCTCGGTGCGAGCCTATAGGCGGCTTGCTCTCCCGAGGCCGGCGGCCCATGGGGCCGCTTGCATACCTTTCCGGCTGGGGCGCCCGCCCATCGTGAATCGGGCGAGGCCCGCGAGGTCTTTGGCGCGGCGCGAGGCGGCCATCTGTCGGAGCGATTAATGCGCGCAGTGGGATTTAAATGGTACTCGCGGCACGTTATCGGGAAACGGGCGAGGCGGCAAAGTGACGGTTTGCATCGCGTTGATTTATGCGTGAGGAGGCGCCGATTTGGCGGAGGCGCTGGCTCGTTTCGCCGGGCGCCTATAAAGGAAGGAGTGGGTGGCGTGGTAGGCGCCAAGCCCTCTGTTCGCGCTCTGCAAAAAAGAAAAGGGAAGAAAGAAAACGAGGGAAGAAGAGGAGCTTCGCTGGCCGCGTCGTTCCTGCCTTCCTTCGCGCATTTGGAGATGTCGCCGACCGCACTCGGCGCGGCGGGTCGCTATCTCGATGCGGAGAGGAAGGAGTTCCTTCCTCCGCGGCCCGAGTCCGGGCCGGGCGAGTTCCACGGCCAGACCGAGGTCCCCGAACTTGAGGACGGCGAGATAGTCTCGCTGGCGTTCTTCTACGAACGGGGCTTCGGACTTCCGCTCCACCCGTTCGTCCGGGGGTTGCTGCACTATTACGAGGGAGAAGTTCATCACCTGAACCCGAATGGAGTCCTCCATATTGCGGTCTTCATGACGCTGTGTGAGGCCTTTCTGGGGATTGAACCCCATTTTGGGCTCTGGCGCCACTTCTTCTTCGCGAGGCCGTCACCGGACACCGCCGGCCTCCTCGGGGCTCTGATGATCCAACTGCGCAACCACCGCAAACCGTTCTACGTCGATTTGAGGCTGCCGACGTCTAACCGGGGGTGGCATAGCGAGTGGTTCTATGTCCGGAACCTCGACAACAGTGCCCCTCCCTTCAGTGGGAATTTACCAACGCCGCATCCCTGTTGGGGGTGGAATTTCTTGCGTTTTTTACCGCCGAGATGACCCTTCCAACCGTAGGTTGGTTGTTCTTGTGTCAGCGGTTTTTGCAATGCGCAGAGTACTGCTTCGGGACCTTCGCCGGGCGAGGGTCGCGACTTTGGCGGCAGGCAAAAAGATGGAAGAAAGAGGGAAAGCACTTGGTTGTTCGAGAGTTGCGGCTTCGCTTTGCTCAAGTGTTTTTCGCGTGGTACAAAAAGAAGAGAGAGGCCGACTATGGATAGAACCTTCTCAGCTTCTCTATGTTCCAGGCGTTTGTCACGAGATTCCCTTCGGTGTCCTTGAGGCGGAAAGTGCCGGGTCGGAGGACTTCCGCGATGGTGAAAGGGCCCTCCCAAGGCGGGGAGAGCTTGTGCCTGTCCTTCGCGGACTGGACTTGGCGCAGCACTAAGTCGCCGACTTCGAACGAGCGGCCGCGGACCCGTCGGCTGTGGTAGCGACGCAACGCCTGCTGATATTTTGCCGACCGTAAGACCGCGACGTCTCGAGCTTCGTCGAGTCGGTCGAGGTCATCTTGCTGTTCCTCGATTGCCCGTGCGCTGTTGTAGTTCTGCACCCTTGGTGCGCCGTACTCAAGGTCGGTCGGGAGGACAGCCTCCGCCCCGAACACCAAGAAAAAAGGAGTGAACCCGGTCGACCGGGTCGGCGTGGTTCGCAGACTCCAAAGCACGGGCGGTAGCTCGGCGGCCCATCGTCCCGCGAATTTCTTCAGTCGGCTGAAGATTCGCGGCTTGAGTCCTTGGAGGATCATGCCGTTGGCTCGCTCGGCCTGTCCGTTGGCTCGGGGGTGTGCTACTGCCGCCCAGTCGACTCGGATGTTGAAGTTGTCGCAGAACTCGAGGAACTCCTTTCCCGTGAACTGCGTCCCGTTGTCGGTGATGATGGAGTTGGGCACCCCGAACCGGTAGACAATGTCGCGGAAGAAACTTGCCGCCTGCGCCGATGTGATCTTTGTCAATGGCTTTGCTTCAATCCACTTTGTGAACTTGTCTACGGCGACAAGCAAGTGAGTGAAGCCCCCGGGCGCCTTTCTGAAGGGTCCGACCAGGTCGAGCCCCCAAACCGCGAAGGGCCATGTGATGGGGATCGTCTGCAGGGCTTGCGCAGGAAGATGCGTCTGCCTGGCGAAGAATTGGCATCCTTCGCAGGTGCGGACAATCTGGGTCGCATCTGCTACGGCGGTTGGCCAGTAGAAACCTTGTCGGAAGGCTTTTCCTACCAGGGACCGCGGCGCGGCATGGTGCCCGCACACCCCGTCGTGGATGTCCTGCAGAAGGTGCTTCCCTTGGTCGGTCGGAACGCACTTCTGAAGGATTCCGGACGGGCTCCTCTTGTAGAGGGCGCCTTCGATCAGGACGAAAGACTTAGCCCGCCGAGCGAGGCGCCGAGCCTCGGTGGTATCGGCGGGGAGCGACCCGTTTGTCAATCGATCGACAAACGGTCGCCTCCAGTCGGTTTCGATGCTCAGGACGCCCAAGTCCGACCCAGGCGGGTGGGCATCTGACCGAAGATCAGTGGGGCCGCCCGCCTTTGAAGTCGGCGGCGCCCTCGGACTCGGATCCAACCGGATTGATGGGTCTTGAGGTCGAGACGAAGATTCCAGGGGGAACCGGCCCCTTTCCGGAGGCGAGGTTGGCGAGGGAGTCGGCTTCACCGTTATAGCGTCGGTAGCTATGATGGAGCTCGAAACCCTTGAACTTCTCCTCGAGCTTGCGGACCTCCAGGCAGTAGGCGGCCATCCGAGCGTCACGGGGCTCGGTGGCTTTCATCACTTGGTCGACGACCAGCTTGGAGTCACCGCGAACGTTGAGCCGTCGTGCGCCCAGGTCGGCGGCGATCCGAAGGCCGTTGACGAGGGCTTCGTACTCGGCGACATTGTTGGTGGCGTCGAAGAGTAGTCGTATGGCGTACCGGAGTTTGTTGCCGAGTGGGGAGATGATGGCGACCCCGCGCCGGCCCGTTCTTGGTGTAAGACCCATCGAAGTACATCGTCGATTACTCGGGTCCTCGGCGCCCGCAGGACTTGCGCCTCGGTCCACTCGGCGACAAAGTCCGCCAAGACACTGGACTTGATCGCCGTCCTGGGGCGCACGATATGTCGAGGCCGTTGAGCTCGAGAGCCCATTTGGCGATCCTTCCGGTAGCGTCGCGGTTGTGGACGACTTCTCCGGCGGTGAGGAGGTTACCACGGAGATGGGGTGTCGATCAAGTAATGGGCAAGCTTCCTCTTGGTAATGAGCACCGAGTACAAGAACTTCAGTATCTGGGGATATCGGACCTTTGTTTGGAGAGCACCTCGGCCGAAGTAGACCGGCCTTTGCACCTTGAGAACGCGGCCTTCCTCCGCTCGCTCCACAACAAGTGCCGTGGCGACCTGAGTCGTGGCGGCGATGTAGAGGAGCAAAGGCTCCTCGCGGCTCGGGCGACCAGGCCGGAGGTGAGGTCGAGAAAGACCTTTAGTCGACTAAAGGCTTCCCGAGCCGTTGGTCCAGAAAAATGGTCGGACTTCTTCATCGGCTTGTAGAGTGGCATCCTCGTTCGCCGAGGCGGATCTGGCGACTTAGTGCCGCGAGGCATCCCATCGACCTTTGAACTCCCTTGGATCGTTGATTGGCCCCATCCTTGCGATAGCGGAGATCTTATCTCGGTTGGCTTCGATGCCGCTCGGAGACGATGAATCCCAAAGAACTTGCCCTTGGGGACCCGAAGACGCGCGCTTCGGGGTTGAGCTTTATGCGAAACCGTCGGAGGTTCGCAAAGTCTCCTCCAGTCGGTGATGAGGTCATCGGCCTTCCTGGTTTTGACAACGATGTCGGCGTGAAGGCTTCGATGTTACGGCCAATTTGGTGCGAAAAACATGCTCGCATACATCGGCTGATGCGTGGCGCTGCGTTTTGGACCAAAAGGCATCGTGGCGTAACGATGCGAGCCATACGGGGTGATGAAGGAGGTCGCGAGCTGATCGGACTCCTTCATCGCAATCGTGATAGCCCGAGTAGGCATCCAAAAGGAAAGGGACTCACACCGGCGGTGGAGTCCACGACTGGTCGATGCGAGGCAATGGGAATGGATCTTTCGGACAGGCCTTGTTGAGGCTCGTGTAGTCAACGCACATTCTCCATTGCCCCGACTTTTTCTTTACAAGGACGGGATTGGCGAGCCACTCGGGGTGACGCACCTCCCTTACAAAACCGGCGGCCAAAAGTTTGGCGATCTCTTCCACAATGGCCCGTCGCTTCTCTTCGTCGAAACGGCGCAGGCGCTGGGCGAGCGGTCTGGATCGTGGTCGAATGTTCAGGAGTGCTCGGCGACCTCCTTCGGGACTCTGGCATGTCCGAGGGTCTCCAAGCGAAGACGTCTCGGTTTGCTTGGAGGAAGTCGACGAGCGCCTTCCTATTTGGTGGTGAGGGCGGCCCCGATCCGCACGGTCTTGGCGGGATCCTCGGGATCAACAGCGACCTCCTTCGTGTCCTCCGCGGACTTGAAAGAGCTAGTCCCCGACTTGCTGGAGTCGGGGGCGGATCCGGGGGCCTTCTCCTGGAGCTGGGCGAGCTCGGCAGAAGCGAGGACCGCTGAGGCCAGCTCGCAGCTGCTTTCATGATTGTAGGCGAGCTGGAAAGATGTGGCCACGGTGATGACTCCTTGCGGCCCTGGCATCTTCAGCTTGAGGTAGGTGTAATTGGGGACCGCCATGAACTTCGCGTAGCATGGTCGTCCCAGAATGGCGTGGTAGGAGCCGGGGAAGTCCACAACCTCGAAAGTGAGGCTCTCGGTGCGGAAGTTGTCCGGGCTCCCAAAGGTGACGGGCAGGCCGACCTGCCCGAGGGGGTGGGCCTGTTGGCACAGTGCGACGCCGTGGAAAGGCGCCTTGCTCGGCCGGAGGGCGGAGCGAGGACCCAGGGCATCCAGGGGTCTCAACATACATGATGTTGAGATCGCCGCCGTCCATGAGGACCTTGGTCAGGAGCTTCGTCCCCACGATGGGGTCGACGACGAGCGGGTAGCGTCCCGGGTGCGGGATGTGGTCGGGGTGGTCGGTCCGGTCGAAGGCGATCGGGCACTCCGACCACCTCAAGTAGGTGGGCACGGCGGGGGTAGCCGTGTGGACCTCTCGGTGGGCGAGCTTCAGCCGTCGCTTGTCGGCGTAGCACTCCTCCCCTCCGAAGATCATGAGGCAACCGTCGAGCTGCGGGAACTCGTCGGCCGGCTCATCGCCCTTTGCCCCGGCGTCGGACGCCGGGTCGCGCTTCTTCCCCTTACCCCGCGACGTCGTGGGGTTTCCGGAGAGAAACCGCTTCAGGACTTCGCAGTCCCGATACTTGTGCTTGACGGGATAGTCGTGGTTCGGGCACGGACTATCCATCAACTTCTCGAATCGGTCTGGCGTCTGCCGAGCCTGCTGCTTGGCAGGTCGGTCGGCAGCGGCGACCATTCGGCCTTCGCGGCCCTGCTTCCCCTTCCGCTTTCTTTTGTCCGGGCGGTCGGAGGGGGCGCCGGCCCCGAGGCTGGCTGTCTTGTGGGCCGTCTTCCTTTCGAAGATGGCCCCCACGGCCTCCTCGCCGGAGGCGTGGTTGGTGGCGATGTCAAGGAGCTCCTTGGTGGTCCGGGGTTTCGCACATCCCAACTTGTGGACCAGAGCCTCGCACGTGGTGCCGTAGATGAACGCCCCGACGACATCGGCGTCGCGGATGTCGGGGAGCTCGTTGCTTCTTTGGGAGAAGCGGCGGATGTAGTCCCGGAGGGTCTCCCCCGGTTGCTGCTTGCAGCTCTTCAGGTCCCAGGAGTTGCCAGGGCGTTTGTATGTGCCCTGGAAATTTCCGACGAAGAGGTTCGTCAGGTCGGCCCAGTTGCCGATGGTATCTGCGGGCAGGTACTCGAGCCATGCTCGAGCCGAGTCCGCGAGATAGATGGGGAGGTACTGGATAACGAAGGAGTCGTCCGTCGCTCCCCCAGCTCGACAGGCGAGCCGGTAGTCTTCTAACCAGACACTGGGGTTGGTAGCCCCCGTGTACTTGGCTATGTTGGTCGGAGCCCGGAATCTGACCGGGAAGTCGGCGTTGCGGATGCGGCGGGTGAACGCGCGCGGCCCAGGACCGTCGAATCCTGGGTCGGGATGGTTGCGTCGCCCGCTATCGGCGACTTGCGAGGGTGCTGCCGCGTCGGTAGCTCTCCTTCGCGCCTCGAGGGTGGTGCGAAGATCGTACTTGTCCCCCAGGCGGTGCCGCACCGGGGTGTAGGATGCCTGGGGGAGCTCGCAGAGTGGGACCGTCTTGGCTGGGCTCCGTCGACCCTGTGAGAGTAGCCCAGCGGCCCGAAAATGGCGCCCGTCACGGAGCAGAACCTTGGGCGTCTTTGAACGACAAGACGCTCTACGATCCGGAGGTTACGGTAGGTGGCCTTGGCCAGGCTCCGTTGGCTCGAGCGACCCTCGAGCGGCATTGCCGCGGCGGCAATGTTCAGTTGGCGTGAGGAAGAACGGAAGGCCGCCGCTTCCTCGACCAATTCTTTGGTGTACCTGGCCTTGGCAGCGGCCGAGGCTGGTGGTGGCTAAGTGGCGGCGCTCGATTCGGCACTGGAGCTTATCGAGCTCGGCCTTCGAACTTCTAACTCCTCGTTTTGAAGGTCAGCGAAGCGTTGTAGATGCTGTGCGTCGTCTTCCCGCCGGGATTCCTCCCGCCGCGCTTCGTCGCGCGGGAGGAGGGTCCCGAGGGTAGCGGGGGTGGAGGATGGCTCCGCCGCACCCGTCATATTGCACTCGCGGGTGTAGGCCCTTCGAGGGGCACACTCCTTGTCGGAGCTAGAGCCATGGCTGGAGGAATCCGTCAGTAGGTCGTGGAGGGAAGCCGGCGCGTAACCGGCCATGGCCACGAGTTGTGAGCTCGTGGAGGGTGGTTCCGCCGCTCGCCGCAGTGCGTAGGCGGTGTCGCCAGGAGCAATGCCGGCGCGCGTCGGGCCCGTCCGTGCGGCCCATGCGGGGGCCTCGAGGCTGAGGTTGCTGAGGACGTCAGCAATCGCATCCAGGCTCGCGGAGGGCGTCCGGTCCCGGACGGCAGCGGGGACGAGGACAAGCTCCCCAGCGTAGGGACGATGAAATCGAGGGCGCCGAAGCGGATCCAGCCCCTCGACATCGGCGAATCGTAGTGGGAGGAAGCCATCAGGGAGGAGAATGGGAACCCGAAGATGAGGATGTCGGTGAAGACGCGCGAGATCCCCTAACCTGGCGCGCCAACTGTCGGTGTTTCGTGCACCGGCAATACGAATTTATGGTCGGATGGGTCGCGCTCCCTCTCCCGAATGGTCGACTCAAGGAGTCGAGAAGATGTATCTTGGTTCGGGCCGAATGTCCCTACTCGATTCGTGCGGTGTGAATGTATTGATCTTTGGGAGATGGACAAGGGGTGTACAAGCGAGGCGGGCGGTCGGTTGTCCGATCCCTTGATGTGTTCGCTAGGGAGTTGAAGCTACCTAGAAAGCTGTTTTCTCTTTTCTCCGCGCCCCTCCCTCTCGGGTCCTGCCTCTCCTTATATAGACGGAGGAGGCAAGTTACACGGGAGTTGTGAAAACTACGAGGAAAGGGGCCTACACGTCTTGACGTCTGGTTCCTGTCTTGTTCGGCCAGGCCCCTGCCCGTCGGCGAGGGTTGGTGGTTCTACGTGGCGTCTGATCTGCGTAGTGCTGTCTGGGTGGCGTGTTGCGTGGTGCTCTTGTCAGCCTCGGTGGCTTTAATGGCGCTTGACCTTGCTTTGGCCTCGGGAGTGGGCGTACTCCTCTGCGGTGTGCCAGGCGACGGGACGGGGGCTTGACTTCTGCGGTGGCTCTTCTGACAGCCTTGGGAAGGAGCCGCCTACCCTGGTACTGATGTCAGGGGACGCTGCGCACAAGGCAGCCGCCTGACACTGGCGTGGGCCCTGCTGGCTCGCGCGCAGGTGGAGCTTGAGCTTCAATATTTTAGGCGGCCGGTGCATGCCGACCGCCCGGAACCGGAGTCCGCCGACCGTCCGGGGTCGGCCCCGCACAGGTCGGGGCTCGTTCCCCGCGGCCCAGGTACCTTTCGGTGGTGCTGGGCCTTCGCCGTGATAGGTCAGCCCGTTCGTGCTTCCGGGCTGATGGGGGTACCCATGGTATGAGTACTCGTCACCCGTGTATTTAAACCATTCATTGCAGCCCCTATACTATGCTCACCACGGCTAACACTCGAAGCCTCTGTATGAAACATACACATTGCATTCTGCATCCACGCTAAGCTATTTTTCTTTACTTCTGGTCACCTATTCGCTAACCTCAGCATACAAACACTGCAGGGTGGTGCAGCTTCGTGCAAAACCGACTACAAAATTTATCTTGTCTGTCAACAACATCTGATATTCTGATGCTATTGCTTAGAACATAAACAACCTCTCAACATTGTCAGATAATGCTTGAGCAGGGAAACATACAAGGGAAGCCATTACTAGTAAGTGGGTGAACATTGTCAGAACATACAAGGGAAGCCAATACTAGTAAGACTATCTCCAGCAGTTTCCCTTCAGCATCCAAATCCCTTCACGAACAGATCCCAGGTGCTCCAGCGGATTCCCTTCGCGATTACCTTCGGACGGGATTTGGAGAGAGAATCTGGATAGAAAGAGATTCTCTCTTCAATCCCTTCACAAATTCTCTTGAGAGGAAGCGGTTGGAGATGTTGAAAATAAAGGGAATGAATATGGGGAAGGGAATAAGTGGGTGGTTATGCAGACCTGAATGCACAGGAGCATATGTACGGAAGATGACCTAGGTCTTGCTTTTATTAACTTCATTTTGAAGCAAATCAAACAATGTCCTTATCGATCTTTTATATAGGGCATTGCATCTTTCATTTATGCTTTAATATTTATATAATTTTTTTTTTAAAAAAAAAAACCAGAAGCACTTCTGATAAGGGAACAGTTAACACAAAGCATCTCGTAGTACAGTCAGTAACAGCTAGACAAACTTTTCTCAGGGCCAGCTCGGAGCCTCGAACACTGAACGAAAGCTAGCGGGTGATGCCGGCGTGGGTGGCCAACGCCCACAGCAGCGTGACGAACTCGCCGCCCTGCGCCAACGCCTCCGCGTGGCCCTCGATGTTGTCGGAGGGCGCGACGTAGACGATCAGCTCGGTCCACAGCTCGGCCAGCACTGCCCACCCGTGCGCCGCGTCGACGTCGAAGCCACACTCCTCCACGAGCTGTCTCCCCAGCTCGGCGCCCATGTTCGCCACCTCCGCCTCGGGTTTCCCCATCCTTATCACGCCCTCCAGTCTGCTCCGCCGCCGCTTCTTGCTCAGGTCGCGCTTGACCGCCTTGTACACGCGCTCCGACCCCTCCCGGTCCTCCGGGAGGAGCTCCGGCGTGCACGCCACCAGGTACGCGCAGTACTTGGATAGCGTCATCGCCACAGTCTGCTCCGCGCTCGCCGCCGCTACCGAGTTCTTCTTCTTGAAGAGGCTGGTCGCGATGTGCCACACGAGGATGACCTCGGTGATGCTCCTGCTCCCGCACGCCCACAAGAGCTGAGGGTAGCCACGGCGGTGAAGCACGGCCACGCCGTTGCTGAGCGGCTCGCCATTTCTGGCTCTGAGCGACGCGAACACCGCGTGCTTCACCTCCCTCGGCACGGGCACCGACGGCATGCCGACGAACCTGTGCTGCAGCACTTTGGAGACCATCACCCACGGCGTGTGCCAGTGGTGGTCGAGGACGCACACCTGGTTGAACCGCATGCCGGCGCGCGGCCGGCCGACACGCTTCAGCCACAGCAGCGCACGGAAGGCTCTCCGCACGCACCGCGACGACTGCCACTTGGGCCTGCGGGCGTACTCGCACAGCAGGGACACCAGGAAGCAGTCGGAGAACACGTAGACGACGAATTCCCACGCCTCCATCAGAATGAAGGTGAGGACGAGCAGGAGGCTGACGAGGATGTTGAAAGACGAGAACATGATAATGATGGTTTTGAGGAGCTTGTGGCCGAGGCACTTGAAGAGGTCGATGGCCCTCCGCGACAGCTTGGCGACATCGCCGGCGAGGCAGCGGATGATGGGAAACAGACGGCCGTTGCCGGTGATGAAGAGCACCATGATCGCCTGGTTCACCACGATGAGGAGCACGAAAATGTAGTTGCCGACGAAAAACCACGGGCTGGACATCATCACTGGAACGACCGAGTGATAGTAATCGCTGACGAAATTGAGCTCAAGCTCAATCACGTGGAACGCCCTCTCGGCAGTACTGTCGGAATCGCCGCCACCGAGGCCTCGGAAAATGAGGTCGCGGTTCTTTCTGGGCACATCATCGTCGACCCGGAGGTTCTCCAACCTTGCGCGCAGCAGCTTGAAGAGCGCGAAGGAGAGGCAGAGATCTTTAAGTTTTGGATGGTCAGAAAACAAGCGGTCAGCCGGTTTGCCTTCGCCGCCTTCCGCGAGCTCCCATATGTCGCCGACGGTGATGAGGTCCTTCTTGTCCGACTCCGGTAGCTCCACACGGTAGCCGTCGGGGCCCGCTTCCCTCTTGAGCGTCTCCTCCCCCATGACCACGTACCAACACTTCCTCAATAGTGCAGTGCCGCTCGCTTGCTGATCATCTCTCTCCTCTTCTTCTATCATCTGGGCAGTGTACCCCACGACGAGGTGCGGGTTCTTGCCGACGGCGAAGGAGCGCTTGGCGATCTCCACGGCGGCGACCCTCTGGGCGGCCTTGATAAGGGTGAGCACCCAGAGGATCATGAACCCCGGCTTCCGGAACCCATGCACGTACGAGTATATGAGGTAGCCGATCCACGCGATGCGGACGATCTGGTCGATGGCGTCCCACAGCGTCTGCTGGTGGACGGCGCGCAGCGGCGACGAGCTCATGGCCGCGAGTATGGCGTCCACCTTCTTGCGCAGCAGCTCGACGAGGAGCATCCAGATGAGGATGACGTGCGCGCGGAACGGCAGGCGCTGGTCGCCGCCATTGAGCTGCTGGAGGAGCTTGGCTTCGTCCTTAGCCTGGGAGAACATGTAGGACATGAGCGGGAGGAAGAGGGAGAAGGAGGCGTAGAGGAAGACGCGGACGGTGGGGTTGAGGGCGGCGCGGCCGGACAGGCGGCCGAAGAGGCTGAGGCCGAATAGGAGGCCGCCGAGCACGAACATGACGGCCGACGCGAGGAAGATGGCGGCCTCCGCCTTGTGGCCGTTGGGCGCTGAAACAACCCAAAAATTCAAAACGAATTTATTTGGAGTTCTTTCAAATTTCAGATTCAAATTCTTGAATTTGAAGTTTGAATTTTGCTTTTTGATTTGCTTTTGGTTTTGATTTCTTTTTGCCTTGGGCCAGCTTCTTGCGTTCTTGGGCCTTGGCCCATCTCCTCTCTCCGGCCGCTGGCCTCTGGCCCAGCTCCCTCCGGCCCAGCCGGCCCGCTGGCCGGCAGCGCTCCGTCCCGCCGCCTCGGCGCTGGCGCCGCTCGGCCGCCCTTGTTCCCCGCCGCTGGCGCGCCGCCGCGCCGATCAACCGCCGCGCCGCCTCGAGCGCTGCGCGCGCGCGCCTGTCGCGCCGCCTCCGCCGCCCGCCATTTGCCGTGTCGCCTGTTGCCGTCGTCGCTTCTGCCGCCCGCGCCGTCGCTCGGCGCCACCGCCCGCATCCACGCCGCGGCTGCGCCGCGCCGCCCTCGCGTCGCTTGGTTCCCGGTCTTCGCGACCGCCTCCGCCTCCAGCGCGTGCGCGCGTCGCCGCCTCCGGCCCGGCCATTGTCGCCGCCCGTCGCCTTCTCTCCTCGCGACGGCTATAAAGGCCGCCTCGAGCTCCTCCGCTCCTCGCCCGCTCCCTTCGCCTCGCTCGGGTGAGCTCTCTCCCGCTCGCCTCGCTCCGGCCAGCCGTGCTCCGGCCACCAGCTATGACCAGCGTCGCCGCCAGCTCCCGCCGCCCGTGCCTAACCTAAGCCGCAGCGCCTGGCCTCGCCGACAAAGTGACCCGCCCCAACCTCACAGCGCCCTGCGTGGTTCGCCCGCTCGTCAAGCCTGGGCCGAAGCCCAGCTCGCCGTGTCCACGCGCCCCCGCCCCGTGGGCCTTGGCCCAATTGGCCCAGCAAAGCAGCCCAACACTGTTTTAAACAGTGTTTTCCTTTTTGGATTTAATAAATCGTTTTATTAAATCCGAAAAATCGTTTTTAATTCCAGAAAATCCCCAGAAAATCCCCGAAAATTCCGTGAGCCCCAGAAACCCACCAAAGACACTATCCGAACCGTTTCGATCCCCCGAGTCCAAAAATGCCCTCCGTTCCTCAATCCGGAGTTCCCAAAATTCCGAATTGCCCAATTCACCCTTCGTTCTCTCTCTCGGCCCGGTTCCGGTTTCCGGTTTCGTTTTCGTTTCCGGTTCTTTTTCGTTTTTCGTTTCTTTATTTGTCGTTCGTTCTTGTCGCGCTAGATCCGGACGTTGGGCAATTCCAGAAGCAGTCCCTGGAGCCGGAGCAGTTCCAGGAGCCGGAGCTGTTCCAGGAGCAGACGTGGATTCCGAAGAAGATCCCGGAGCAGACGTGGATCCGACGGAAGCCCCGAACGACTACTTCCTCTGCAGTTCAGCCGATCCGATCGCCGAGCAAGGCAAGCCGTACACCCTTGATCATGTTGATCCCAATCATGCCATGCTATAGTAGTAATTATTTTATATCGCATTATTTCACTGTATGTTGAATTATTGAAAACCGTTATTTTGGAATGACATGATACCTAGGTAATGCCGAATTGCTCATGAAACCTCCTTGAAATTATTGAACCAGATTAAATCCTTTGTAACCCTAGATGATTACTATTACCCTATTAAGTTAGTTATTATTAATCTTGTAGTTAGCTCAAATGCTTTTCAAAAAAGAAATAAAATGCTGTCGAATCTCTGATTCGGATGTTTGAGAAAGTGCTACAGTTTGGGGGACAGAATCGGATAAATCCCGGAGTGGATGTAACTCCGATCCCCGGCTGATGATTAATGCCTTGGTTTGTTTGGTGGCCGGTATTATGGGATACCGGATCGGGATTGCGGATGAAGGCTTGATCTTTGGCAGTGTAAGGTTAACAACCCCCTTGAGCAAAGTAAACAACTTAAGTACCCGCTCAACCACAGGTCGGACTGGTCGGCAGACTAGTATCCGACATGGCTCGGTAAATTAATCATTCCTGAACCTAAAATCAGATTCTTTTGGTGGCTACCATTCTCGGAGAGAATGGGGACCAGGGCCTTCTGGCAGGAAATGCGGAGGGGTGGAACGGGAATGGTCCTTCGCGACATTCTTGGTTCTCACAACGGTAGATGCTAATGGGGACTGTGAGCCCAAGGTAGCTATACAACTATCGGTTAACAACTAAAACAACAGGAATGGTTAACGAAATCTTGTGATCATCTCGGCCGACCGCATGTATTCTAGTTGCACGTGTGTAACTGGTCGTTGATATCTTGTGGGTAAAGCCGAGCCGCTCTGCAGAGTTAATCTTGATGGTATTCGAATACGCCGTACTTAGGTTAATGAAGTTAAGTTTGAATCGGGTGATACAGTAACCAAGCTCAAGTTACTGTTTGGTGAATTTCGAAGAAGTTGGTTAAGTGTTGTGAACTTGTGAAAACCCCCCTAGCTATTATTTATGGTTTGTGCTTCAAATGTAAAATGAATTGGAAAATAAAACTGCATCCAGATACTTAAACCCTAGTTCCTTCCATTGGATAAACCCCTGCATATAGTATTCAGAATTCTCCGTACGACTTGTTGAGTACTCCCGTACTCACCCTTGCAGTCCCGCCCCTTTCAGAGTTTGAAGAAGCTGGAGCGTTTCAGGAGTTCGTAGTTGGCGATTTTGTCTGGTTTTAAGGTCTTGGTCTTTTGCTCAGGCCTGCCTGTGCGGTGTTTTGCTTGTAAGTTATTCGGGCCCTGCTGCGCCCTCTTTTGTAAAAACCCTGGCCGTTAGGCCCTATATTGAATAAAAAGAGTTGAATTGGCTTTTGCCAGGTAATTGTACTCTTGTTTTCCAACAGTTAGTCTTCCTGGGTAACTGTTGTGAGTTCTCGCACTGCCCCTAAAAAGGCGGTCCGTCACAGGCGCTTCCAGGGCGTAGACGTACCATGGGCGGGAAGACTCGCCATGGCAAAACTGGTACGTCGTGGAGTTGCTCCAGTACATGTCGTCGCAGCGCATCGTCCTCCTACTAGCTTGCTCTTCTCCTCAAACGGATTTAGCCAAGTGTTGCATGTCAAATCCGTTTCTTCTGTGGGATCGGATTTGATAACCTAGTGATGGGACTAGCCGAATAGTAGGCAGACAAGTGTTCTTATCACTTGCCACAGGCTTGCATGCATGATGAGACATCAGACAAAGCTTAAATCCTTGATTAACAAATGGCAAATTGAAGGATTCCCAGTTTTGATCAGCCCATCGTTACACTTTGCTTCAAGTCCAACCAAACGAGAAGATGCCAATTGCCCCATCACACTTGCCGTGTTTCACAATTCATTGCCCGGTTCCCATCCAGGAGAGCGAGTAATTAATGGAGTGATTACCTCGCTTGGTTTCGCTTTGACGAACGGAGAAGCAAATGCCGTCGTGGGGCACTGCCCTGCAGGACTTGCCTTTTGTCTGGGATACAGCAGCAGCCGCCTTCTTCGGCAGCTAAGCTCCGAGGATTGGAGATTAACCGAACTGTCTCTTCCGCATCAGGTGCCGGCAGCATGCGCATGAGCATTCAGAACAGAGGGTGCTTCTATATTTTTCCTTCTAATATAAGTTACATAAATTTTAAAGTAAACGAAGGGGTAAATAATCACCATCTATTTTTCATTCATGTTTTAATATAAATTTCAAAAGAAAAAAAATATATAGAAGCACATCTCTTCGAAATTTCCTCTGTATTTGTAACGGAAACACAGCTACCGTCTACACATACAACATATCGGACACCTCACTCCTCGTTGCTGCTATTTGCTGCCCATCTCAATGAGAAGCTTTGTGTGCGATGGACCATCTATCGTCATACACCTATCCAACAGCCACGATACCAACATAGCCCATGTTCCGTACGCGAAGGCCTTCTTCTGTCACAATCCACAAGGGAGCGTGGATCCATGCAAAGAATTCATGAGGTGGCCATCTTTTCTGTTACAAAACACATGACAAAAATAGGATCAAATGAATAGGAGATAAGGATTTAACGTGAAAACCCTTCGAGAAAAACCATAGACGGTACATACGAAACTTCGTATATAAGTAGAACTCTGAATTGAGTAGGAAACAAAACCTAAACGAATCCGGATAATACTTTAACAATCTCCACCTTGATAGGAATTCACTCAAAAGTCCAACGAACTAATCTGAATAAGAAGGATTGAAACAATCTTATCCAAACGTTTCTTGCGAAGCAAAATTGAGTAAACCACCAGTAGGTCCAAACACACAACTATTAACAAAGCAGACGGATGAATATGGATCTTCAATAATTCATATTCCTAGCAAAGTCTGAGTCTGTGCAACTAACCTCCTAAAACAAATGCTCAATCATTTAACAGCATAAACCAAAATATCGCCTACGGCACTTGATAGATAGCGAAGAATTCATACCATGGATATTTGACATACTCCACCTAGAACACACAATTCAGCAAACAATAGATATTATAAAGCGACTTGCACATATAACTATCACATACTTCAAACTGCCGACTTCAAAGGTAATTAAATTTCATAACATATTTGAAACTACTTATGTAAAATTGTCCGGATGAAAGGAACTCTTATGTCATTAATCGAGTATTAAATTGCAATAGACCCCTCATATCGACCTATGACAACTGAACAACGTTATGATATCCATGCAAAAACAAACTTCTTATTGCACTACAATCCTTCATCTCAAATTGATATTGGAGCAAAACTTTCACTTTGAAAATAACAAAACTCTAGAGAGTATAATGCTAGCTACCATAATAGTGTCATCAAATCCTTGATAATTAATGTTGCCAAAGGCTTCCTAATGGTCGTGCAAGCGATCCAAAATTACAACATATCCAAACGGTGATTGAACACAAAATTAAGTTGTCTCCTTAACTAATATTTTTTTTAAGTCTTCTCGATCAAGCGTAGCCCAAATTAACTTATTGTGTTTGAAACACTGTAACTTCACCTTAGACTCTATATGTGCAGATCTTGCTGCAGTAATCCATAGTAGACAACATATCATCAAAGAAATCGTCGAAGATTAATCATGCATGGATGCCGCTAATAATAGGCACAATGATCTGAATTGCAATAAAATACACCTTCAACAGAAGCAATACGACGATTGACTGTGATAGAAGATTGTCGACGGCTGATGCCGGCAATGATGTTGCGAAATTGGCGCTGGAACAGTTGCCAACATAGAGTCAAGTCATGGGAACGGAATCAAGATGAGTTGAAATCGCCAAATTGAGACAGATGAACCTCCTGATACATTTTTTTTATACAAGCAGTGGGCTTACATAATTCTCGCTACACTTTTTGTGTCCATGATTCATGAAGCATAGCTATTAGAACCGCTGGTAAACTTGGGGTGCACTTAACAAAGCAGGCTATGGATGTTTCCTAGGTACGATTCTCATGTACACATAGCAACGCAAAGTCAAGATAAGCTTTTTTGCTTCCTGGTCGTGAGGCCGATATAAAAAAAGGCACATAACAATCAAGTATTAAATTGTAGTAGACGTTTTCTGAAGCACAACAACGCAAAGTCAAAAGGAGGATACTCTAATGATTCAAAAGAAGTATACACCTGTGGTGCACTTAACAAAGCAGGCTATGGACGTTTCCTGGGTACGATTCTCATGTGCACGTAGCAACGCAAAGTCAAGAGAAACTTTTTTGCTTCCTGATCGTGAGGCCTGGTGCAGCTTTTCTTCTTGTGCTCTTCGATTTATGCTCATGGATGTCTGAAAAAAAAGGCACATAACAATCGAGTATTAAATTGTAGTAGACGTTTCGTGAAGCATAGCAACGGAAAGTCAAAAGAAGTATACTCTAATGATTTATGAAGCATAGCTATTAGAACCGCTAGTACACCTGTGGTGCACTTAACAAAGCAGGCTATGGATGTTTCCTGGGTACGATTCTCATGTGCACGTAGCAACGCAAAGTCAAGAGAAGCTTTTTTTTTTGCTTCCTGATCGTGAGGCCTGGTGCAGCTTTTCCTCTTGCGCTCTTCGCGGAGGCGAAACTAAATGGTGTCAAGTATGTTTCAGTACCTTCAAAATTTTGAGAAACCTCATATCATCTAGGAGAAGGCTGTCGTGTGGGTGCGGCGATGGAGAGGGCAAGGTGGTGTCAGTGGCCGACAGGGCGAGCTTTGTCGGTGAGACGGCAACGACCGACGAAGAAGGTGGGACGTCGGTGAGCGGCAAATGCAGAGGCAACTCCCAAAGGCAAATCCCCAAATCGCAAATCCTTCAAATCCCTAAAATCTTTATATTGTTCAGCGAGCGACCAAAGACCCCGAAGGATCTCCTTGTCTTCTGGGGAATACTTCTTGGCTTTCAGGAAGTCCTCCCTTGCTGATTCTGTCCGACCAAGTTCGCCTCTAGCTTTTCCTCGTCTGAACAAGGCTTTCACGTTGTTTTCATCCTCTGACAACACCTAAAGAATAGGATTATGCAATTGATCAATCATCAAATCAGTAATTGCTTAATTCTTTTCAGCAAAAAAAGAGGAGCAAAAATGTGATAGGAGCACGGACTTAATGATAATTTTTTTTAAAAAAAAAATGGAGGTACGAGAACAAAAGCAGGTTAACTAAACTACTTTAATATCATTAGAGTATCTTGACAGGCAAAGAATGATGGAAGTGAATTGTAACACCCCAATTTTTGCTTTTCATAAAATTAAATATTATTTTGCACATTTGTGAATTTTTGGAATTTTCTGGAATTTATTTGGATTTATTTGGAATTTATTTGAATTTATTCCATTATGAAATAATTAAAGAATTAAACTTTGTAAATAAAAATTTGTTGGAAATATTTTATTTGAGTCTCAAATGCCCTGAAATATTTTCCAGAATTTTTCTGGAATTTTTCTGAGTATTTTACTATTTTTCTTGAATTAAATGAATTACTGGAAATTATTTTAAATATTAAATCGCTGGAAAATCGAGTCGGGTTAAGTACTGTTCATCCGACCGGACCCGAGTCCGAGTCCGACTCGAGTCCGACCCGTGCCACGTGACTTGACCGAACCCCATTCGATCCGAACCGTTGGATCAGAATCCAACGGTCCAGATTGGACCGCACCGGTTTGAGCTGAGTCCGGGCTGGATCCGATCACGCCGCGCGATCGTGACTGGCCGATCGTGCCACGTGGGCCGTGGCGTCGTCGTCTCCGCCGAATCCGGCCGGACTCGCCGCCGCTGTAGCCGCGGCCTGGTTAGGTTTCCGCTTTGGCGACGACGCCGAGGGTATTTAAGGGCCGGACATGTCGAGGATCGCTTTGACTTCCCGCACCTTTTGCCCTAGCCGCCGCCGCCTGGAACGCCCTGCCGCAGCCGTAATTGCTCGCCGGAGTTGTAGCACTCCTCCGCCGCGGTTTTTCGTCCTCTCCGTCGTCATCCGCCGTCTCCTGTCACCGTTGAGTCCAGATCCGAGAGGCCCAGGCCAAGACGCACCCGGGAGGCCAACTCACCTCGCCGGAATCGCGTCCGAACGCCGTTCGGGAGGTTGCCGTCTTTGTCTCCGGCCAGGCCAGCGCCGCCGCGTCGCCATCAACCTCGCGAGCTCGGACAGCCGTCCGATCAAGATCGAACGCACACGGTGAGCCCACGTTCTTCCCCAAACCCTGGAATCCAGATCAGATCTGGACCGTTAGATCAAGATCCAACGGCCCACGATCACCACGTGCCGTAGCAGTGTTAACGTAGGGTTAGATCTGGACCGTCCGATCTAGATCGAACGGCCCACGATCACCGTGTAGTTTTCAACGTGTTAACCCTGGATCTAATCGCGGCCGTTGATTTTCAAATCAACGGACACAATCGTGCCACGTGTCCGGGGAGTCGAGCCGCCGCACCCACGCGCGCGTGTGTGGGTTACTGACACGCTGGGCCCGCGTGTTAGCAACCGCACCATGACGTCACCCATGACGTCACAGTGGGTCCCACCTGTCGCCGAGCCGGTGAGTCCTCGCCGACGCCAAAGAATGACGCTACCCGAGTGGTCCCACTGCCGGGCCTCACGTGAGCCGTGGACCGAGTCCACGGTAGACCCGAGCCAAACCATGGACCACGTCTATGAACCGGCTGACGTCAGCAGACCAATCAGAGGCTGCCACGTGTCCTCGCTGGCGCAATAATTAATTTCCGAAAAAGAAAATAATTTATTAATTCGAAATAATGATTTCAGATTTTGTTTCAAACTTCAAACGCTTATAACTTTTGCGTTTCAACTCCGATTTGAGTGATTCAAATTTCTAAATTTGTATAAAATTGAGATCTACCTAATGATGAATTTTATTTAATTTTTGGACTAAAGTTTTTCTCTGTAATATTATTTAATTGATTATTTATACTTTAAATAATCATAACTTTTGTGTTTTAACTCCGATTTGAGCGATTCCAGTTTCTAAAAATTCCTAAAATTATGTTCTCTCTGTTTATGGATTTTATTTGGATGTTTGGACACTTTTTGCCTATTATTTATTCGTGTGTTGCTATTTGCACGCTTTACGAATAGACGTTGAAGTGCCGGAAGGATTCGAAGGAGAAGTGCTGACCCAGGAGCCAGCTCAAGACCAAGAGCAAGTACTTTTTGAAGGCAAGTTGTGCTTTGACCATATTGATCCCATTTTGAAACCTATTTTGATTTAATGTATTGCATGCTAGTTCAAATAGAAAATGCTTTACTTGGTTATGGGAAATTAGATAAATGCCAATTTGCTGTATGACACCTTGATTAATTAAATATGTGCCATGACCCTTGTCACCCTAGTTGTGGTTTACTAGTTGGACATTATTAAATTGCCAACATGGGAATTTAGACCGTTGTAGTATATTGCAGGGATCCAAATTTCGGCGAAATTCGGCGAGATCCCGGCGAAATCTCGGATTTCGGACCCCTCCGAGATTCAAAATCCCGGAAAATTCAAACAATTTAAAAAAATTCAAATCTCGGATTTCTCGGCGAGATCTCGGCAATTTCGGGCGAGATCTCGGCAATCTCAAGTAGATTTGGTACTTTTGCGGATTTTGATTTTTATGCATTGTATTTGCTTGGGTTTAGGATCAAGATCATCCACAAAAATTTCAAAAATTTTTAACATGTTTTTGACCATTTTTTGATCGGTTCAATTTGTCGGTTAGGACTTTCCAAATTTTAAAAAATTTCAAGATTGATTATTTTCTGAAAATTTTATGGGAATATTATGGATGTGTTAGAACCATTCACAAAATTTTTTACAATTTTGTAAAGTGGTGTGGACTGTTTTAATATATATGAACGTTTCTAGTGCATTGAAACAGCAGAGAGAAATGTATCGATAATCGACATTGATAGTTGGAATCAATCTGTGTATGACTATGAGAGAGAAGTGGAGTGGAAATAGTGGTACAAAACCCACTTCAAAATTATTGAATGACATATATTGAAAAACAAAATTTAAAACCTAAGATAACATGTATTTATAAAGGGGTACAGTGCTAACTCACCTATGTATATATGGGCGGGTTCACATATACATAATCAGTGCTCATATTTATTGCATTGATCTTTTCTTCTTGGTCAAAACTCAAAACTACAGTGGTTTCAAAGAAAGAACCTCCTCAGAATCAGGTGGTTTTTAAGAAAGAACCTTCCTTAATACATAGGAACATATATAAAACTTTTCAAATGACTTGAAGTTCATTTGTTACATTTGAAAAATCAAAAACTGATTTTATATACGGTTTTTATCACGACTTTACCACTGTTAGATTTTTTAAAAATTCCTCATGATTGATCATTATCTCAAATTTTTATGGAAACATTAGTGATGTGTTAGGACTATCCAAAAAAAATTTCAAATTTTTTTGACGTATTTTGAACCATTTTTCAGCCGGTTCAATTTGGGCGAGATCTCGGTGTTTTCGGCCGAGATCTCGGTGATTTCGGCCGAGATCTCGGATTTCCCGGTAGAAAAAAAACCGGATTTGAAATTTGGTTTTTGCAATTCGTCCGGATTTTGTCCGAAATTTCCGAATCTCGCCGAAATTTCGGATTTCGGGAACCTCCGAGATTTGACTCAAAACGAGATTTGAAACCTTGGTATATTGCTTAGACCTGCTACGTGCTCATGACATGATTTTGGACAATCAAATGTTAATATTGACTTAATGATATATTGAACCTGTTTTGGAAAGGTATCATGTGATGTTGATGGCACGTGGTGCATGGTAATCAACTGGGGGTTTGATAAATAGTTTTCGACCGAGGCATGTGGCAAGAATGATCAGGTGGGCCAGTTGTGGTACCGGGAATGTTGGTTTGGTTCTTCGGGTAGTCTTGCCCTGGTCACCCTAAGGACTTAACCTTGCAAGCCTTTGAACTGGGTCAAACATGCAACCACATGTCTGTAATGGGACGGACCTAGTTGACTAAGTTGCTAATAACGTACCTGTGGGACCTCAGGTTGTCAACTACACCCTTTGTGTAAGTTGTACGGGGAGCGCATCGGGCTACGGCCAGTACCCATCTAACGGTTGATTGGCCTAAACTTCGCCTTCGCTAAGGGAAGGGTTAGTGTGCAATAACCGGGGAGGCTCACTTGTATTGTTAGAAGTTTAGAAAGACTTTTTACGGAACTCGCCTTTGTGGTGTTTATTTGTATCTTGTGGGTAAAGTGCATAACCTCTGCAGAGTGTATAATCTATTCGAATAGCCGTGTCCGCGGTATTGGACATCGCTCGGGAATTACAGTCAAGGGTTAGATTTTCTTGAAAATAACTTGGACTTGAAAGGTTGGGTTTGGTTTAATAATGCTGTTGATGGAAATGTGGTTTAGGAATGGGAAGGATGCTGATTAAACTCCTGGAAAAGTTATTGATGCTATACTTGTTTCTATTGCTTTCGAATCTACTTATGCTACTTGTCAAATCTTTGTTTCTTGCAAATATACCTTGAGCTATTCCTTTGTATCAAGCCATGCATATAGTCTATTAGCTTGCATTCTGTGCATGACTTGCTGAGTACCAAGTACTCACCCTTGCCGCAATACAACACCAGTTGAAGAGGAGACTACACCAGCTTGGGAGGAGGAGCTCCAAGAGGAACCGTCTACTTAGGAAGCGAGCCCAGTCAGTTGCCTGTGGTATACTGGATGGCGCCACGATGTTATCTTATTTTCTGCTGCTATTATTTCTCTCTTAATAAGTTTCGCCCTACGAGGCGTATATTTGTAACTTGACCATAAGGTCGAGCAACCAGTTTGACTATTTAATTAAAGTACTTTATTAGTATCGAGTGGTATGATTGTGATATTTACTGATGTTAAGACTGTGTGCACTAGCGTGTTCCTGGACTAGTGCTGAATACACAGAGGGCCCGGATTTGCAAATTCGGGTCCCGACATGAATCAGACCACTAATCATCTCATATTGCTGCATAGCCTCCTCAACTTTCTTTTCTTTGAAATTTTTGTTACCCTCAAGCTTCCTCCTATCTGCCACTTCAATCCTCTCTTCTACCGTCATGTCACTTCTGGCTTTCCCCTGACTTGTTTAGACAGTTCACCATGATTTATGAACTTCTTTCAGAACATTCGAATCAATTTGAATAAGTGTAAATAAAATGATAATCAACTACCAACCATCTCAAGTCTATTATCAGAAATAATCAAGTCAAACCTTTACCTCTTTAATTTCATCAAAGCCAATGAGTTCAACTTCATACAGAAGATCTGCCATTGGAGGGACATTTGGGAATGAAAAGCTTCCTTCTTTCCCATAGCTTAGCTCCCAGCCAACATGTAACAATGCACATTCCCCGCTTCTCATGTTACCAACACCAATGCCCAAACCAGCCATTTCCCTTTTTTTCTGCTGATAAGAACTTAAGAAGAGAAGTTTTGAAAATTTATTCTGAGGCAATTGTCATTGATAACCTCATGCTATACTATTGAAAGTTTCCACTTTCCATATCTCATAGGCTAGTTGTTCCTTAGGCTCAGTCGGCAGGTGCATCTTTTTTTTTTTTTTTAAAAAAAAAACATAGTAATGCAAATTTCAACTCTTTAAATATACTAGAATAGCAAGTGCAGGTGTGACCAGTTTCCAATAGAACCACTGATTTAAGAAAGGGAATTGCTAGTAATCTGACGTCAGTTTTTTTCGCAACATTTTTTTTTCTACTTGTGAAACATTTTTTTCTACATGGTGAAACATTTTTCTTCGACAAACAGTAAAAAAATATATTTCATAACGTTAAAAAAATATTTCATAACGTTTTAAAAAATGTTTCATACGTTAAAAAAAAATGTTGCATGGCGTCCGGAAAAAAACGAGAATCGGACGTCCGGGTGTAAGTTTCTCCCTTTAAGAAACCGTGTTACAATCATACACATCATGTGGAATTTATGGACGACATGTATATAGCAGAGAAAAACTCAAGATAAAATAAGAGCTCTTTTACAGTGGACTAAAATCAATATAAGCCGTCCATTCCTTTGAATCTAATGGTTGAAATTAATTTAGATCTAGTTATACTACCACCTGTAGTATTGGTGGTAAAATTCAGAAAGGAGTAAAAAGGTAAAAAAAATTTATCATATTATTTGTCTTCTACGGTAAAACGTGTTCTGTGATCCTAATGAATGACAGATAAATGGATAAAAAGCCTCTAAAGATCATCAGATATTTGGTGAATCCAAAACTGTGAACGAATTAGGAAAAATCTAAAATACCTATGATGAATGGATGGGAAAAACCTAAAATACTTTCGAGGAATGGATGATTAAATTTGATATCTACTACCACTATTTACTATCTATATTATCCATTGTAAAACTTATCTAAAATAAACCAAGTATATTTACTGGCACCTTTTCCAAGGACAATTTCAATTGGATGCTGTTCTCGCCAAGTATCCTCAAATTTATGCAAAGAGATGCACTATAATACCAAGATTAGAAACAAACATTATTTCACAGCTCTCGTTCACCCCACTGAATACATAATTAAATATATGAGAGTGACTAGGCAACGGTATACCGTTGCAACGGTATAGCCATGAAACTTATGAAACTTATCAGTTTCAGTGCTGGTTTCATGAGTTTCAGTGTTTAGTTTCATCAGTTTCATGTTTTATCAGTTTTTAGTGCTAAGTTTCATGAGTTTCAGTGCAAAAATTCATAAGTTTCATGAGTTTCAGAGGTATACCGTTGCAACGGTATACCGTTTTTTAGTTTTTCTGTAAATATATAAATGCTCTGAAAAGAATGATAGGCCAGTGCAGTGAAAAATTAAGGCACATGTGCAAACTTTCTCCCGAAGATGAACAGATACATACATTAATGTACTTACGAGCAGTGCTTCTATGCTTTCCCTTCTAGTACAAGTTACACAAATCTTGAAGCAAACGAAGGGGTAAGTAATCACCATCTACCCTTCATCCATACTTTAATAGTTGTGCAACTTTTAAAAGGAAGAGCATAGAAGCACCTATGATGAAAATGTGCCACCTATGGAGAACAAATGATCAAAGCTAAAGATTGACATAAACATTAGAACAACAAAGTAAGTAAATACCATTACACATGGAAGGACAAAAGATAAACAACAAAGTAAATACAAATTCCCAAATATACAAATTATTGAACTAAATACATGCAGATAAGAAATTTTATCCGCCAGTTTCGCCTCTTTTATATATTTAAGAAAATTTCTCTGCCAATTTTGCCCCTGCTATATATTTGAGAAATTTTACAGTACATTATACTTATAGTATATATTGGATAGTAGAAATAAGATCTAGCTATTAATTTGTTAATTATATTTCTACTACTCTACCCCCGGAGGAAATATAAATAAATACTAGCTAATCTGATCCATTGGATCGAAAAGAATAAACGGTTCATATTGAATTTAGTGTACCATAAAAGAGCTCATATATTTACACCATTCACTGCAGCCCCTAAACTACGGTCCCACGGCTAACACTTGAAGCCTCTGTATGAAACATACACATTGCATTCTGCATCCAAGCTAAGCTATTTTTCTTTACTTCTGCTCACCTATTCGCTAACCTCAGCATACAAACATAGCAGGGTGGTGCAGCTTCGTGCAAAACCGACTCTTATCTTCCAAAAATGTGTTTCCCCATTCGGCTACCTAGATGGGAAGTGGATCGACAGCATCATCGTGTAAGACAATCACCAAGCTTGCTTTGTCATGATAACCTGCTGGAGCCACTTTCATCTTTCACCAAGAGAGCATCAAGTAGCTTATCCCCTCTATTTTGTCAGCCAGTGTTCAGTGTTCTTGTGCCAGCAAGGGAAACATTTTGGTCTATCATCATTTGCCTTTTCATGAAGATGGCGTAGAGAAGCTCATTCCAGGTATCAGGGACTCCAGGCAAGCACCAGTGGCTGCAATCCTGTCTGTAGCGAGGGACAGGCCCTGAAGGACTTAGATACACTGAAAGGTGACCGTCTTTTCGCTGAGCTGTCATCTGAGTCACATTCAGTATATCCAAACCAACCAGCTTGGGTCGGATGTTGTTCCCTAGAACATCATTCACGGGCTTTAGCAGGTCAGCCCATTGCTCCATCGATTTAAACGGTGTAAGATCTGGAAAAGTTTCCAAGTGACAACTACCTCCAGTCTTCCAGTCACCACCTCTGCAGAAATATGGATTTAGTTAAAAAAAAGCAGTTCGATAACATTGGAGGTCAAGTTATTCATGTCTCTAAATACAAATAGAAATGTCTAGGTCGTGCTTTTCAAGCACTTTCGTCAATCACATAATGATGGTTTCTGGTTGATTATTTGACTACGATCCAAAACAAAAGAAAAGGCAAGAGGAAAATGCATTGGGAGAATTTCTTAATTTAAACAACATATGATCCAGGCAGTGGGGCTCCCGATGAAAACTCTGCCCATACATTGTTAGCATCATGAAAACAGCCACTGAAAGGTGGATATACTGAAAAGAAATGTTTTGGTGAAACCAGACTACAAAATTTATCATATCTGTCAACATCTGATGCTATTGCTTAGAACATAAACAACCTCTCAGCATTGTCAAATAATGCTTGAGCAAGGGAACATACAAGGGAAGCGATTACTAGTAAGTGGGTGGTTATACATACCTGAAATGCACAGGAGCATATGTACGGAAGATGACCTGGGTTTTGCTTGTGTTAACTTCATTTTGAAGCCAATCAAACAATGTCCTTATTGATCTTTCATAAGCATCTCCAACAGTCGTCTCCATTTTCACCTCATCTCCTTCTTGGAAATAGGCACCACTGGTACAAGACATAACTGATAACAGTAAGCCTAGCTTTCAATTAGATTACAAAAGATGCAATTATGGTGATAAAAAACTTGTTAACAAAAATAATGAAATGGAAAGCATGATTTATCAGTCCTCGCAAATAAAATAGGAAATGATATTTAATCAATATAGTCCAAAAAAAAAGTATATTTACCCTCTGATGGTTTTCTCGTAGTTCCACCAGTGTCCAGTGTTAAAGATCAACACATCAGAATCCCTCCACTGGCCCCTGACAGACATCCAATCCATGGCATCTATCCTAATTGTATACTTAACAACCTCAGGGACTCCAGCTGGTGCGCGACCTTGAAGGACTATAAAAGGAGACCTGTAATATTCCACAGTGCAATTGTAGTCTCTAAACTTGAAAATCAAGAAACCCATGTGCTTGGTGATGGGACTCCCATTAACTTCATAGATGGAGCTCTTGTCAGGAACAGCAGCAGAGAGCATACAAAGTAGAGACTCCCATTGGTTCCGTCCAATTGAATCACCAACAAATACGACTCTTCGGTTTCTTAGCTTCTCCAGCATACTTCTGGCATCAAATCTAACAAATCAAAGAAAAATATGATTAGATCAGAAAATGATATCAATTATGCTAATGTGGAAGTGTGGAATGTTTATATTGGTCCTCATTCCACAAGCATCAATCGGACATAATTTACAAGGTCACAAAAGCTTCAACTTACATACTAGAAATGTAATATAAGATCTCAGTTGTTATTCTGGACTCTGGAAAATTTTCAAAATGCTCAGAAGGCTGTGAATTTATCAGTGAAGATTAGTGTTGTAGTAGCTCTTCTTTTAGTAAACTATATCACAATTCACAAGCATTAATGTATTATCTTTCAATTCCAACACAAGCCAATGTTGTTCAATGTCCATCAGTAATGTGGTAATCACAGGAAACTATTTGCTTGTCCTCATGTACTCTATATATTATGGCCATTGGCCTTATATTAATACAAAGTGATATTCATAACATAGTATCAGAGCAAGGTTAGCATTAGGGTTTTACCGGCGTTGAGCTTACGTCATCCCTAGCCGCCACCACGTTCTTCCACTATCGCTGACCCCGAGAGAAGAAACCTCCACTCCCGGGGGTGGCCACCTCTGCCGACGCGGCTCCTCTGCCGCCGCTCGCCCTTGTCGGCCTACCTCTGCGCCTCCGCCATCGACACTGACCTCCTCCGGCCGGCCCGCGCTGGCCACACCAGCTTTGGCCTCTAGCGCTACCTTCCCGGTCTGACGTTGGCCCTGCCGCCGACTCCAGCCCAGGCCCGCGACCTCGGTGGCTTCCGCCTCGCCAGCCGCCACCCCGGCGCCCGCTTCTGGCCGCCGGCCGGCCGTCTAGCCCTCTGGCCTCGTCACCGCGAAGCGAAGATGCTCGAAGCCAACCCGCATCGCTCGCTTTTTGGCCGCCTCCGCGCCTCCCGCTAGCAACAGCCTCAACCCGCAGCAACACCGGCCGGCCCCGCCTTGCTGCACCCGGTCGCACCGCCCGAGAGCCACCCAGAGCCGCCCGTGACCGAACTCACAAGGAGTCACCCAGCTGGATTTGAATCAAATCCCACAAGGGGGTTTTAATCCTTTTTTTATTCCAACTCCAGCTACGAAGCCGCTTCGTTTCCAGCTCCAGCTTCTTGTTTTTAGCTTCAGTTTTTGATTTTTCGTTAGATTTTGCTACATGCACTCGAAGCGTACAAGAAGTTTTATCAGTTCCAGCTCTCGTATCGGCTCCTGCTCTCCGGCTCTGGCTTTTCGGCATTACCTTGGCTCCGCTCGGCTCTTTTTCAGCCGGCTTCTTCGACATGGCTCTTTTTGCCTGCTTCGGCTCTTCGGCTCGGCTCCGATTCTTCGGCTCTCCTTTGAGTCTTTTATTCTCAATGTCATTACTTCCGTTGTGTCCATCCAAGCCAATAGCATCTTGGTCCTTTTGTCGGCTCAGCTCATTCCGTCGACTCTGATTTCCGACTCATTAACTCGGCTCTTTTTATCGGCTCGGCTCACTCTGTCGACTCCGATTTCAGCTCGGATCGTTCTTGGCCTCATATTGAATACAACAAGTGCTATTCATAACACTAACTATATTTGTTTCGTAAATACCGCCATTAGTGGCTCAAATGGCAGCAACCAGAGGCACAAACTGTTGTTGTTTAGCTATTTTTGCAACTATGATCAATATATGAGTCCAGTCAACATGGCTACCATTGTTGTTGTCTCCATGCCGCTAGCACCATCAAACTCTATTGTAGATGTTAGCTATTGAAAATAGAACATAATGTTGGTGATGCATTAGATGGTAGGCTAAATTCAAAAATAAATTTGGGTGGGGATCTGTTCGCGCGAAAAACGTGAAGGGGGTTTTCAGCCTCGAACACACAAGACAAACACCGGGTTTGCAGAGCGTGCCAGTCGATTTGACCTGAAATCGACAAGGTAGAGTTTATAATTCGATCAAAGCCGATAAACAAAGATCTATCGGCTTTTCGCTAGTCGGCAAAAACCGATTAGGAGATAACTAGATCAATCGTTCTGATTGATCCGGATATAAGGTAAAATCGGCCGAGAAGGCGTCGCAACAAAACGAAGCAAATCGGACTGGTGAAATCGGTCAAAATCAACAATCGGCGATGCGACTATGTTGATCCGTCGACTTGCGAGTAATCTATGAAGTTAAAGCAATGTAAAAGAAAAGACGGTAAAAGTAGGTGTTGTTGGAATTGATTGATCCCTTTGCTTAGCGCCCACCCCTTTTATAACACACCTGGCCGATCCGAGTCGCCATGGATACGGTGTTTTTACCGTATCGGCCTCTTATCCGATTTCCTTTCCTTTTGAACGGATTCCTTTTAAGTCGTCGATTCCTTTCTGCATTTAATACTTTTATTTTTATTTTTAGACCGATTTCAATACATGCCGAATTTTGGTGCAAACATATGCCCCCTTGTTTTTGGAAAATAACTTGTTATTTTCCAAAAAGAATATATCGGCTTTTATGGGAGAATCCTTTTTTGGGAACCACCCCATTAACCGCGCCGTAAAAAATCTCTGCGCTTTAAATGCTCAACCGATCCCGCTCGCCGCTTCTTTCATCGCGTATAAATATGGGTCCCCGCGGTCATTTTCACGCTTTCAAGCTCTCGATTCACGCATCATCGGCTCTTCGTCATCTTTTCTCTTGTTCTTTCAAAATCGGCTGAAATGGACCCCTCTCAGGTATTCATTCCGATTCCTCAAAGTTCAAATCAATTCTACTTAGGACCGATCGGTAGCATGTCGGCAGACACAGTTATTAATACCGAGATCCCTAGACTCCCCTTATCAATTTGGGTATAATATCTCCGAGTGGGAAAAAGTTTTAGGGCACGGCCCACTAGCCTTAAAGGATGGAGATCTTGGTTTATCAGGGTATCGGCTAAGAGGTAGAATGGGAGAGGATGGGTATAGCCGAAGTCTTTATCTTTGAGCCTAGCCGAGCCACAAGCTAATGAGCCCTTGGTAGGCTGAGATGCTACTTTTGGTCGATTCCTTGAACGCCTTTTTATTCAGGCCCAATCGGCCCTACTGCTCGATGTAGCCCAACCGGCCGTCTTAGGCCGGATGGGGATCAAATATCGGCCTTGATGGAAAACCTTCTTTCAAACTAATCCGCAAGAAAGGCGGTGGCACAAATATATCGAGAATAATAATAGAGTCAGGCCCGATATCGAAGAGCATACCGCTTTTCTCAACCTTTGGTTAGACCGATACCTCTTCCATGCGGTGCTTCTCTTGGCCCCACTCAAACCTTTCACTAGTAGCGGAGCTGCCTAGTAGAGGCGTCGGCTTTCCCTTGGTAAGATGTTCCTAGGGGCGGTATACCAAATGATGTATGTGATTCGTGAGTCGACTTTTTTCTGGTTTTGCCAAACATGTTGTTGGCAACATAGGGGCCCTCGTGGTTTATTCAAACATGGCTTTATTGCATGTTTAGTCGATCCATTTTATCCGATCCTTTGGGAGTTCCACTTTTCCTCGGGAGGACAACCTGGAGCATGTTGTCCCACAAGATAGAGCCACCGATCCTATGGCGAGCGGTTTATTATGTCTTTTGAGGAACTAAAAATGGACCCGATCGGCTTTCATAAATACCTCAATTTCTTCCTCTCTCTAGATAGGACTTCCTTGGCCAACAAGATTTTTCCCATATCTTGATTTAGCCGATTGCCCTTACCCATCATTCCTTCACCTTGATGTCGATAGTTCTTCAATGCCTCAATCTACCTTAGATTTGTACAAAATCTTCCTCACCCCTTGTATCATTCACGCGGCTTGAATACATGATCGGACATTTCACCCATCTTATGAGTTCTACCACCCTTCGGTTTACGCCAACCGGGTTTTGGGCAAACTATCCCATCTTTTCCTTTGCTATCTTGTGTCGAGCCCGAGCTCGTAACCAATGCCGCCGAGGTTATTTTCAAGTAGCCGATGGATTGCAAATTCTCTCGACACCACATTTTGTTCTTAATTCCGCCGATCACCGCATTCTCATGATGGTGGACAAGAATATCGGAGGTCGTACTCATGGATGTGGCTGTCGGCCATAATTCACTTATTTCTTCCCGACTTTCATGAGCGGTAGTATCCGGTTCCAAGACGAGTTCGGGTTATAGCAATTCTTCAAGATGTAGAGGTACCGCTGCCTTGTATCCTTGTTTTTATATTGGTTATCGACTCTTACTAAAATGCCTCGATCTCTTTAGGTTGGTACGTGCAGGTCTTTGGTGAGCAAGCGGCCAGATCCCCACGCTTCGGCGATGGCCGACAATGACGTCAGGTCAATCTCGGCACTACGGGGGTATACTTGTGCAACTTGGATATCCAAGGTCCATCTCTATCGGACTTGGCTCGCCAAGGCGCCCAAGTAAGCTACTCTTGCATTAGTCGTTATATCCCTTGTTTTGATAATGCTAACCTGAAATCGCCGCAGAGGAGGAAGAAATCGCCAGCGCCGCCTGCACTCCACGAGGCGGCAACCCGATGGCTCTCGGAGCACTCGGCCATCGATGTAAGTTTTATTCTTTGCTTACATCACTTTTACGCTTATCTTGCATTCTTGATTTCATTCTCTATCCCTAGCAATCTCGTCGGTGCAAGTAGCGGAGGTTTTAGCCGATCTCCAAAGTGTCAAATCGGCTATTTCTCCAACACCGCGGCCAGATCGCTTGCCGACGATCGATAGTCTGATCATGACCCCAAAGCGTTATCAGCCGATCTGGCCGATTCTTTGGGATTCACTCGACGAGCTTGGCGATCCGGAGATTGTGGCTCGACGACGATTATCCGGCCGATATCCAGCAGATCATAGCGCTCGCGCCCGACATCTGCCGTCGTTCGCCCGGTAGGGTATGCAAGAACGACTTAATCGTCTTACGGATGAAGTGATGCAACCAGAGGCGGCCTTTTGGCTAATACGCAACCATCGAGGATGCCATGGCGCCATGCAAGCCGATCTCCTCTGCCGCCATGAATGCACCGCTAGAAGTCCGCCACTTGACGCCGTTTACTGGATGTGGAATCGCCAAGCCGAGGTTGAGCAGGAAGGCTCAACAAGCCGATCAAGAGATTTTGGACAAGCTCATAGCGACGCCAAGTCTCGAAAGAGTGCATTTGACCAGGGTACCGCTGCTAAAATCGGCCAAGAAAGGGGCTCAGAGTCGAGTCGACCAAGATCAAACTTGAAGAACAGTTGGCCTTGGTCACAAAAGAACTTGCGAATGCAGTTGGTATTACTGAATCTACATCTTCACGACCGCCCGGAGGAAGAAGATTGGCGAGGTATTTGCACAAGTCAAAACCCAATCGGCCAAAGTAGTCGATTCCGGGCGTCACGGTGATCAACAATTAATAGACAGATTCAAGCTACTATCGGTAGGGCGGCGGCGGCACTATCGGCTTTGGGAGCCCATTTGCGGTCGGGCCTACACTAGTCTTTGATTCTTGATCGATTGTGGCCAATCTCGTAATGTTGCTTTTAAACTTGAGATGACGTCTTTTGAACTTTTGTTTGATCGGTGTGCATCCGATTTTGTAAACTTTTAATCTGTGGATGGATGTTTTAAATCGACTCGCTTTGTATGACCGATTTTATATGCATGTGCTTGTCATTGATCCCGATGCCTTCATCTCAGTAGTTAGGACCCGACCCATATGCTTGGGTGATATGCCTTGATACTTTCCATTGATCGCTTTAGGTAGGACGAACCCTTCTAAGGATTCCAAGATATATGAATTCCCGCCAACCGTACGATTGATCTTATAAGGCCCTTCCCACGTTGGAGACCATTTGCCGAATCGGTTATCCTTAGACCCAATCGGCAACACGGTTTTCCATACTAAATCGGCTTGATTGAATGATTTGAAAATCACTTTTTTATTGTATGCGACACGGCAACCATCTCTTTGTTCCTTTTAAGTCGATCTAACGTGATCAGCCTTAGTTCAGCTAAATCGTCTAGATTGTCAAGCATCGCCTGTTTGTATTCATCAGCTGATACCTTATCTTGCTCGTGTAGCCTTATTGAACCGATGTTGATTTCAACGGCAAAACGGCTTCTTGTCCGTGATACCAACCGAAAGGGTGACAATTTAGTTGATCCGTGATGAGATAGCCGATAAGCCCATAAAGCCTCCGGCGTTGAATGCCATCTCCTTGGCTCTTCCTCAATTTTTCTTTTTATCAGCTTTATCAATATCTTGTTTGACGATTCGGCCTGCCCGTTGGCCTGAGCGTAGTAAGGGGAAGAGTTGAGTAATTTTATCCCAAGACTTTCCGCAAAACCTTTGAAATCGTTGGACATGAACACAGTACCCTGATCAGTAGTGATTGTTTGTGGAATCCCAAACCGATGGACAATGTGTTCATTTACAAAGTCGATCGACTCTTTACTAGTAACCTTCTTGAGTGGTACGACCTCAACCCATTTTGAGAAATAATCCGTGGTCGCAAGGATGAATTTATGTCCTTTCTTTGGATGACGGAAATATCTGGCCGATTATGTCTATACCCCATCCTCTAACTGGCCATGGCTTGATGATCGGATGTAAAGCCGATGCTGGTGCTGACTGTATGTTACCAAACTTTTGACACGTTTGGCATCCTTTATAATATTTGAAGGCGATCTTCTAACATCGTCGGCCAAAAATACCCTGCTCGTCTCAAGATCCATTTCATCTTATGAGCCGATTGATGCGATCCACAAATGCCTTCATGGACTTCACCCATCGCCACTTTGGCTTCCTCGGCTCCAGACATCTTAATAATAAACCTTCCATAGTCCGAAAGTACAATACGTCTTCTAGTAGAACATATTTGAGTGCTTTGCGCCCGACCTTCGCTCGATCGGCTTGGTCGGATCGACAAATAATCCTTTATCTCTCGTTTCTCCGTGGTGAACACATAAAATCGGCCAAACGTTTAGCTCGATTGGTCCTCGCCGCTTTCAATCTTGTACCCTGATGCACATTGCGCCAATCGATTTGCTTTATTATTAGCTTCTGCGGGATATGTTCTATGGAAAATGTAGTGAACATCTCGATGATCTGGATGCATTGATGTAAATCGAGTTAACGACCGCCGTCGTTGCATCGGTATTCTCCTCGACTTGTCACGATTAACATTGAGTCTCCAAAAGCTTCGACGTCTTTCACTCCGATGCTTTCTAACAATTGTAGGCCCAAGTTAGTAATGCTTCGTATTCTGCTTGGTTATTTGAACATCGGCTATTTAACCGATACATGAAGTCATACTCCTGCTTCCTAGGTGAAACTAATATCACACCGATGCCTTCGCCTTCTTGGCAAACAGACCCATCAAAATACAGTTGCCAAGGAGTTACACTAGTTGTTCCTACTAATGTTTCACTTCCTGTGATAAAATCGGCCACACTTGTCCTTTCACTGATTTAGCCGACTCATAGGTTAACTCGAACTCCGTTAGGGCATATGCCCACTTACCAAGCCGATCACACAGGATTGGCGCCGATAATATGTATTTAACTACGTCGGTTTTGCATATTATAACGCATTTGGAAGCTAGCATATAATGTCTTAACTTGGTGCAAGCAAAATACAATGACAAGCATAATTTTTCTACTAGGGGATACCTGGTTTCCGCATCTAGAAGACGTCGGCTTAAGTAAAATATTGCTCGTTCCTTCCTATCGGCTTCTTGTGTTAAACGCTCCAATCGAATCACCTTCACCGATATATATAGTCTAAAAGGTATACCGTGTTTTGGTGCGGTCAATCTTGGTGGACTCATCGAGATAACCTTTTATGTCGTCGAAGGCTTTTTCCGATCGGCTCCCATTTGAACTCTAGGTTGTCTTTAATTTTCAGCGGTGTGAAAGCACGAATGCACGACAAGTTTGAGATGAAACGTCGCAAGTAGTTGATTTTTCCAATCAATATCTGCAACTCCTTTTTGCTTATCCGGTGGTTTAGTATCGGCTATGGCTTTTACTTTGGCTTTGTTTACTTCAATTCCTCCTTCGTGTACCGTAAACCCAAGAAATTGTCCACCGACACCCGAAAGCACATTTGAGGGGTTCATTTTTAACCCATGCAACCTTGTGCTTTCGAACATCTTTTCGGATCGGCTAAATGTTGCCCGTCTTCTTTGGATTTTACCACTACGTCGTCAATGTATATTTCCACAAGATTGCCGATCAAATCATGGAAAATATGGTTCATAGCACGTTGATAAGTAGCACCGGCATTTTTTAAACCGAAGGTCATAACTTTCCATTCATATAGCCCTAAAGCTCCGGACATCCGAAAGCCGTCTTGGGTATATCGGCCGACCATGAATATCGATTGTATCGGCGTTCAGTCAAAAAAGCTTATGATTTTATTCCCGGATGCTGACATCGATAAGCATATCGGCTATAGGCATCGGTACTGTCTTTTGGTGTAGCTTTGTTTAAATCTCTAAAATCGACACATACCCTAAGTTTGCCATTTTTCTTCTTTACAGTGACGATGTTTGAGACCCATTCAGATTTCGGCAAGGCGGATAAACTTTGCTTCTAGCAATCGCCCTACTTCTTCCTTTATAGCGTCATACAATGTAGGATTAAATCGCCTAGGTACTGCTTTGAATGGCCGATACCAGGTTTTATTGGTAGCCGATGCTCAACTAGTCATCGGCTTAAGCCTGGCATTTCGTAGTACTCCCACGAAGCAATCTCTATATTTCTTGAGTATTTCGACCAACTTTGCTTTATAAGCGGGTTCTAGTTTGGCACTTACAAACGCGTTGGTCTTTTATTATCACCTTCCCAATGTTGACTTCTTCGAGCAAATCGGCGAAGTAAATCCTAACCCTTTTCTTTCCTCTTCAAAATCCTCAACAGCTTCTTCGTATTCTTTTGCCGATAGCTTCTTGCCCTTTCCTGTAGCCTTGCTAGTGTCTTGTGCTCCATCTTCTTACTACGCCTGTCCGATCAAACGTGTTGGGTTTAACGATCGGCTTGAATCTCGACTTCTCAACGCAGATAAAATCGCAATTATCCAAGGCTTTCCTCGATATACATTCGGCTTCTTCGTAGGCCAATTGGTGTCGTGGCTAGCCATGGCGATATGAGCCGATGTGTCGGCACGACTTCTATCAGTATCATCGTTCCCGCGCACCAATTTTTGGTGCATAGTTGATGGTATACGCTAGCTTGGCATGGATCGATCCCCGCCGAGGAGCACGCTGTAATTGCCTTTGGCCTCAATCACAAAAAATGCAATCGGCAAAGTTTTATTACCGATCGATTCGACACCATTACGCCTTTAGCCTCGGTTGGGTCTCCTGAAGTCATTTAGCACCATATTGGTTTTGATCAAGTCTTCATCGGCTTTACCCGATTTTACGAAAGTACTTAACGGCATTAGATTGATTTGTTGCCGCCATCGACCAACATACGAGATATCTACGGCCATTAATATACCCTTTCGGATATAATGGTTTCAGATGCCGATGCATGTCTTGTGGTTTTTCGAACACGTCCTGGTGCTCGAGGCATAATTGGGCGAACACTTCTTGGTAGATTCTTCGGTTTTGAATTCGGCAGTAGAGCGAATACCATGTTTATATCCATCGGTGGCGTATCATCCGTATTATTGAGAACTGGATTCGATCGATTGGTACGAATCACTATCGATGTCCCTTCTTTCTCCACTCCTTTCTCAAAATTGGTACCGGTCTTAACTTATTGAACATCCGATCCCTCTCGCTCTCCTTTCGGCCTCCCTTTCTTCTTGTGTTTTCAATTGAAGCCTTGCGTTGTGATTTCTCGAGACACGGAGGGCACCACCTAGGTTTAGGTTCTATCGGCCAGATTTTTCGGCTAAATTGCTCATCTCCGTCGATTCCATTCTACTGTGTTAGCCGATAGTTCTGATTTTGGGAGGACTCGCCTTGCTCGATGTTGACAACCTTTCATGGATCGGCCATCGCTTCTCATATACGGATGATTGTATATCGGTCTAGACAACCTATCTTTTCTGACCGGTTTGGCCGAATCTGCACGAGTGTTGCATAGGACAAGACGCAATCACAGTAAGGTCATCCCTTTCTCCCAAAGCGCCAAAAGGGACATTGTCGATGTCTTTCTTCTTCAAGAGTTGGCCGACATGACATATCCGCCGCCAATGCTCGTCCCTCTTTTGCCTTAGTCGATGAGGATTCGTGGTGTTGAGTGTCATACCTCCGACTTATCCTTTCATATTTCCCAGGAGTTGTGAAAAGGTCGGCTTTGGTTTGAAATCGGCTTTTCTCGAGCCCTCTCACCGATACCATTTACCGACCTCCAAGTCCCTCTTGGTTTTATCGTTCTTGAGTTTTGTCCATTCCTATCGGCTTCTATTTGTATAGAACCGATAGTGATCTCAGACTGCCTCGCCTCGTGACACAATTCCCTTAGTCGGCTTATCTTCTTATGAGGCCTCTTTTCTTTCGTGAACATTGAACCATGTTGACTTGAAAAGGGCTCACATCTATTTGCATAGCCGATTCTTCCAAACTTTAGCTTTGCCATCGGTGATGGCCGATTGGATCTGCTTAGAAAAATATTGCGATCGTTAGTATTATGTGAAAACGAATGGTGCCATTTGCAATACCTTCGCTTCTTAATTTCTTGGTACGATGGTATGGCGTGTCCCTCAAGCAACTTTATGAGTTTTTCTTGGCAGTAGTAAATCAAATATCTTGTCACATTTTGACACGTCATATGAATACTTGATTTCAGCCCTATTTTTTGCTCCGCTTGAGCGAGAGGGCATACGAGTGGCTTTAGAACCCTTGGTCCACTCGGCTATGTTTATTTGCCGTCCTCAGAGGTGTCGCTTGAATTGTAATCTACCATGTTTACTTTGGCCTTTTCATTACCGTTTGGCTTAAATCTATCTTTAAATCCTTTACTCTCTGCATATCGGCTTTCATGTGCCGATACGCGATGGAGTAAATGGCCTAAGTCGGGGACCTCTTGGCCCGATAATTTCTCTTTTAATGGAGGGATCAACCCTTGGAACGCTAGATCGGCCAATTGATCATCGGGTAGTGTCACATCAGTAGCACCTATTAAGACGCCCAAATCTCTTGATATAATCAGAGACCGATTCGGCCGTACTTTTGTCTGATCGAACTAAGATCGAAATCCTAAGCTCCATAGTTCTAAAAGAAGTACTCATGGAATCGGCTTTCTAAATCGCTCCATATATGAACTGAATTAGGTGGTAGATTTGTGAACCAAGTAAATGCAGTGCGGATAACGATAAAGGAAACAATCTAATTTTTAACCCATCTGATCAGCCTCCCCACATTGAGCCATGAACCGTCCGATATGCTCAATTGTGGTAAATGTAATCATCACCGAGAATTTAGCAAAGTCCGGTATCCTAAAATTGTGGGGTATGGCATTCGGTCTATGTAATCGGGATACGGCTTCCTATAGCCGATCACTCTTCCTGTAAGCCAAATCGTTCTCTCAAAACATTGGCGATTTGTTACGCCCAATTAACATTGTCGGCTTGTGGCGCAATGGACATTGCCAATTTTCATTCGTGCCCGCCCCGAGTGCAAACTCGGTCTCGGTTTCAAATCGCACCTCGTGAGGTCTTGGCAGTGTCATAATCACGGTTAAAACCTAACGCATCGGGTATGGAGTGCGCCGCGGCACTACTCTATATGGCGCTTGTTTCATGATTGTGGCTCCCGTGGATCAAGCGAACGACTGCTTCGATCGGTGACAAGCCGATATCCCGATGCTATTGGAGGGCCCATCCGATCGATTTGATGCGTTTATTTTGGCCCCATCCGTATGCCCATGGTAGTGTGTGAATCCATCTCCTCGTATGCTTGGTTTTAAAACGAGGGTGAGTTGGCATCATAATAGGTGTATGAGCCGACACGCGTTCTTGTGTTGGTGTTAGGCGTTATGGAATATCGGCACGTAGGGATGGTTTGTGGTGGATCCAAAGAAGCTTCCAGACACGGCCAATTCTTGAGCAATTGTTTTGACACTATTTTCTATCATCGGCTTTAATGTGGATACTAGAGCCGATGATCGTTAATCAATGCGTGATGGATGATTGCTCGATCATACTTGATAAATCGGCTTGGCCAGTGCGTATCGGCCACCGATTCGGATGACGAATCTCCGATAGGATTGATGCTTGGGAGTGCAATCTTTGAGTAACGCCACGGCGTGTTTCTGAAGCACCGTAGCATCATTTCCTCCAGAGCCTTCCGGTCCTCGATTTCTTTCCGTTGCTCGGGGGTTAAATCGGCCATCCGAGGCGCGATTATGGCATCGATGTTGATATCGGCGGTGATCGGGTTTGTCGGTTGGCGACATTCTTTTTATTGGTCCCACTGGCGTGCAAAATATGTTCGCGCGAAAAACGCGTGAAGGGGGTTTTACCTCGAACACACAAGACAAACACCGGGTTTGCAGAGCGTGCGGTCGATTTGACACGAAATCGACAAGGTAGAGTTTATAATTCGATCAAAGCCGATAAACAAAGATCTATCGGCTTTTAAGCTAGTCGGCAAAACCGATTAGGAGATAACTAGATCAATCGTTCTGATTGATCGGATATAAGGTAAAATTGGCCGAGAAGGCGATGCGCAACAAAACGAAGCAAATCGGACTGGTGAAATCGGTCAAAATCAACAATCGGCGATACTATGTTGATCCGTCGACTTGCAGAGTAATCTATGAAGTTAAAGCAATGTAAAAGAAAAGACTGGTAAAAGTAGATGTTGTTGGAATTGATTGATCCCTTTGCTTGGCGTCCCCCCCCTGTTATAACACACCTGGCCGATCCGAGTCGCTCAGGGATACGGTGTTTTAAATGTCGGCCTCTTATCCGATTTCCTTTCCTTTTCAGAACGGATTCCTTTTCCGAAGTCGTTCTGATTCCTTTCGTCTGAATACTTTTTTATTTTTAGACCGATTTCAATACATGCCGAATTTTGGTGCAAACAGGATCATATTGGGACACCTTTTTCTCGATGGACAAT
Organism: Rhipidocladum racemiflorum; assembly: GCA_036346355.1. Taxonomy (NCBI): domain Eukaryota; kingdom Viridiplantae; phylum Streptophyta; class Magnoliopsida; order Poales; family Poaceae; genus Rhipidocladum; species Rhipidocladum racemiflorum. Next base: position 3,806,538 of record CM070590.1, on the reverse strand, counting down.
TTCACTAAGAGATCGAACTGCCTAGATGGCTAGATGCTAAGAAAAACTAAAAGAAATCTGCTGACAATTGGATGTTCCACAGTTAGATTATGCTTCTCATCAAAATATCTTACTTTTTATTGCAGTATATAACACTTCCCTAATGTGGCACTATTCCAGAACTAGCTTTCTACAATCTCCTACTATTGGTGGTTATGAAGGACAGCAAATTTTTACTCCAAATAAAAGCTGCTGACATGCCTGATGAAAAGAACCAAGATTTAGTTTACTTTTGCAAAAGGCAGGAAACAGATCTTGGAAAGGATGGAGCCTTGACTCACTACAGTACTCCAAATTGAGCTAGGCAACAACTTTTCCGTAAGCAAAGACATCTTAACAGAACACTAACAATGTAGACGTAACACCGAGGGCTCAACCTTTAACGGGAAGAGGCCACCTTTCCATCAAGGGTGGAATGATCAATGATGGCAACAGCATGACAGACCAAATAATTAAATAATACCGGTTTAACTAATATATGTTCCCCAGGACAAACTATGTGCAAGACATTGTTTTATAATCCAGCGGGAAGCAAGGGGCATCGAGTTTCCATTCGTGATTTCGTGGTGTGCAGTCCCAAAGTGGGGTGGTCGTCGACGTGTTCCAATAATCTAATGTACACCCACCGATCCATCTCACCAGCATTCTTCCTAAAGGACTCGGAATCAGAATTACTGTTACAGATTTGATCCTAATTCCATCAAGCATCAAGAATCTGACATGTTGAGTGCTGGATTGTACCGAGTTTATTTAAGGCAACCCAAATTTCTTCTGTTTGACAAGTTCACCAGATTAAGTGCTAGAACATCCAACCAGACATCTAAATTTGCACAGCCACCGATCCAAATCCCCCCTAATTAAAGGACCATTATTGGAAGTTGGAAATACAGACAATTAGTAAGGTTGAAAGCTTGGATTGCAGCATGAGAGATTTCAAGTAAGGTGTCTAAAATTCTCACTTGGAGAAGCTTACCCAAGCCACACATTCTAATCGATTCCTATCTAAACCCTCAAAAAAACCCCAATCCAACAAGCAAATGGAGGGGGGGGACTAGCAACGAGACAAGCAAGAACTGATAAACTCCGACCAACCTGGGGAGATCGCAGCGCGACGGCCGCCAGCGCCACTTGGTGTAGGACGCGTCCGGGCGGCCGTTCTCCGAGCAGCGGAACCCGATGTCCAGGAACGGGCAGTCCCTGGAGTCGTAGAGCGGGTAGCTGTCGTCCCACACCCACTCCCCGTCGAACAGGTCGCACTCCCCCACCGCCGCATCGGCGCGCGCCTTCCCACGCGTCCCCGCCCCAGCGGCAGCGCCGATGGAGACTCCGCCGCTCCAGAGCTTCTTGGGCGCCGCAAGGGCGGAGCTGACGACCGCCGAGCAGCGGAGCGACGCGGCGCAGAAGAGAAGCACCAGCGCGGCGGCGGCGGCGACCACCGCTGCGAGCCCCGCCATTCCAGCCTTGTCCAGCGGCCTCCTGATGACCCGCCGCGCCAGCCGCTTGGCCGACGACGACCCCACCATCGCCCCCCGACCCTCCCTCGGGAAGAAGGAAAGCGACAAGAACCGAATCCCGCTCCCGCCGCACAAGCAAAGATTTCCTCCCGGGTCTCGGCGCTTCGCTTCTTGAGCTCGCCGAGCGTCGGTGCACCGCTCTACTGCCGCATCATGTCCGCGTGGCCGACATAAAGACCCGGAAGTAGTGGAAGCAGAGGTGCACCGGAGGAGGCTGCAGGCACGAGGGAGACGGGGATGTGATTATGTGAAAGAGGTAGTGTAGCACGTTTCTGCTTCGCTATGGTGGTTTCTCAAATTGGTACTGCAGTGCTTGCTCCATTGTCATACGCCATTATAGTCGTGGTGCTAGTGCGTTGCCGTTTGAACGTGTAAAGATGGGAAGGCAGAAGTGGAGGGTAGGGGAAGATCTTGATGTCTTGTTAGTACCTCTTTTGGGTTAAAAAATGATTTCCTTTTTTAATATCCATATAGTCTTTGAAATCTTTGATCAATAATTTCTATCGTAATATACTTACGACGTCTAACAGAATTATAATCTCTACTATATAAAGTGAGAGTTTCTTCCCACGTCACATTAATTGCCCTGCTTAATTGCCCTACTTAATTGCTTCCGCTTAATCGCCTACGCAAAGAAAACGTTGCTTTAATTAGCCAGCTTTTGCAAGAAACGAAGCGTTAAAGATAGATGTTTGATCTTATGAAATAGTATTTTTATTTTATTTTTTAATCTTTATTTTTCGTTATCAATTTTGTTTTTCGTAGCAACGCACGGGCATATAACTAGTATAATATACACTCGAGTGGTACTTAGCAATTCCCTGAATATATACATATGATTTTTACATATGCGAGCTAAATATTTAAAAAGATTTTGAAAGCAAAAGATTTGAAAATTTGACTAAAATGATATGTATTTGTGAAAGAACGATGATGCACAAGAAGATGATGAGGGCAGGGTTCACAAAACCGCCGAAAACCGCTCGAAAACCGCGGTTTTCGATCGTACCGCTCCGGTTCGAGATGCAAAACCGCTCGGTAAACCGGTCTAATTAAAAAAAAAATTGAAAAAAAAATAAAAAAATTGAAAAAATTTGTATGTTCGGTTTTTCGTGAAAAACCGCGGTTTTTCGCGTAAAACCGCGGTTTATCGCGTAAAACCGTTGAAAACCGTTTTCGAAGAGGTTTTTCGTAAAAACCGAGCGGTTTACCGTGAAAAACCGAACGGATTTCAAATTTTTTCAATTTTTTGGATTTTCCAACTCTTCGGTTTTTTACGGTTTTTTGGCGGTTTTTCGCGCGGTTTTTGCGAAAACCGAACCGGTTTTGGTTCGGTTTTCGCGGTACGGTTTTGTGAACCCTGGATGAGGGGGTAGGCAAGGAAAGGAAAGGAGGTTGTTGTAGCTTGTACTTGTGTATGCAAGGCAAGCAACCAACCAAGGGGGTACTCACGTTTGTTTGGGTCAAAGACGTTCCGGTGATCCATGTTTCTGACTTCTTTTTATATAGCTATTTATACAGATACTTTATTTACAGGTAGTATTAAAGACAATTTATATAATAGACTGTTTATATAGCTGTCTGTAATAGACTGTTTATATAGTTGTACAATAGTATATACAGTATAAAGCTGTTTATAAAGCCGTCTGTTAGATAGTACATATCATGTTTCTCTTTCTTCCTTCTATCTCCTTCATATCGTCATATCTTTATAAACAGTTGATATATACCATTGTACATTTCTAAAAGGAGGCCAGGGTGGTGGTGGACTGGAGCGATAGAAAGGAAGAGTAGCCAGAGCCATATTCCGACTGTACGGTGTCCGGTACTAGTTTTCAACTGCAAATCGCCATGGTGAAATTTGTAGATGGTTTTTCACGATCGTTATTTGTAGTCGGTTTTTCACGACCGTTTGATTCCACGAAGCCCAACACGGACGCAGCGTCTCTTTCGAGCATTTATACATTTTTTTCAGTATCCTCGCTCATGGCCTACGTTGGTACTGAAATTAATGGACCATCGTCCACTGTACTGTCTGCGCCGAGGATTGACAAGATTCATTTTTCCTCACGTGATAGGTGCTTGCGTGTTTGCGGGACCTGGTTCGTGTGCAGTTCTTAAGGATAGCAAATTAAGCACTTGCCTACGAGCCGTTGATCGAAAATAGAACTCAGATTGATCCGAAGTATTGTAGCAAAAAGTACTGTAGCAAAATGATACTACCGCCGATAATGTAGCAAATGGATTTAGATGATCAAACATGTTCACTTGCTCAATCGGACGATCCACACATATGGTAACTACTTAAGTTACAGTCTCGTAAGGACTACCAAAGATCCGGCTCCATTTTTGTTCCAAACTGTCGGTTGCTATTGCCGTACAACATAGGGTTGCGTTGCTAACCTTCGACAGATCACCGACTGTGATCGCACATTTATACCATATCAATCACAATAAAAGATATAGTCTTGGGCTCTTGGCAGCCTTCCGCTCTATTATTGATATATACGATGAGTAATAGATACAAGTGTGTACAAAATACTAGGCTCCTCCTGCTCCATTTTTTTATGGGTACCGAGGCTGTTTAGTTTAATGATAAATTTATCTTATTAAAATTTGGTCACCAAATTGATTACTAATATTTTAACTAGATATTGACAAGAAAATAAACTAGAGAGTTAAGAAGGAGGAAATCTCACCAAATTTTAGTAACAAACTAAATACTTACTAAATTTAGTTAACGCTACCCAAATTTAGTAAGATCGGCACCGGTAAGTATCGGAACTAAGATCCTGTTTGGTACGGTTTCAGATTCTAGTAGAAACGGAAACGGTTCCAGATTCTTGGTAGAAACGTTTCAGGTAAAATCAGAATCACTGTCTGGAAACCGTTTGGCTAGCTGTCTGGATTCTGTGAATCGGTGTGGAACGGAGTTGAGGGTGATTCAGCCCCAGCGTGGAAAAAGAAGAAACATTCCGAGGAGAATCGTTTCGAGCTTTAACACGCTTTGTTGGGTTTCTCCTGGATTCTAGTAGAAACGATCCGGTTCCAAATTGCCAAACGGGAAACGGGACCTACTACTTTTGGACGCGCATTGGTAAGGCCGTAGAACTCCATGTCCTCGTTTAGGCAGGTGTCCAAAGAAGAAAGAACGTACGCTACAGCTATGGCCTTTGCTAGGGTTCTAGATCATGAGCAGCACTTCGCGGCGCCCTACAGAGCAATGGAAACAACATTCAATTGATCACATGATACTGAAAATTACTTCTTGCACAATGGAGCACATAAAAATGGGCCGATCGTTCCGATTGAATTATGGTAGTTTGTCGCACTTGGAGCTGATAACACGGTGATCAGTACATAATTTAAGGTGTAAAACGCCTAAAGGCAGCAAACTGAGACCTTGGGATCTCTGAAACATAAGCTCAATTTAATCCTTCAACACAACTATATTGCCATATACTGAAAATACGCAGCTAATTGGATCACAATTAAGCAATACATCGCCAACCTGATCACCATTCAGGGTTCCTTTTCAGTAGGTGATGTGGTGTCATCCATGTCACATTTTTCAGTGTTTAGTAGGTCCCCTTGTATCTTCGAATGAAAACACGATACTACTGGAGCCTTTCAAGTTTGACCAGCATGACATAAGTATTTCAGCAGAGATAACATGCAGTTCTATGTAGTATTTAAAAATAATTCATTTGTCAAGCTAAGTTCAAGGTAGGGTGGTGACAAGTACAGAAGCGTCAAGAGTTGGGTACGTAACCAAAAGACATGCACGAAGAAAGATGTGTTAGATTTACCTGTCCTAATTTGTGCAACACAAGTTATTCCAGGTTTTCACATTAAGAAAAAGTTTTTCCAAATCGACCTTACCGCTCCGGTTCGAGATCCAAAATCGCTCGGTAAACCGGTCTAATTCAAAAAAATTTCAAAAAAAAATTAAAATTTTGAAAAAAATTATGTGTCCGGCTTTTCGTGAAAAACCGCGGTTTTCATTGAAAAACCGCTGAAAACCGTTTTCGAAGAACATTCAATTGGTCGCAAACAGATTTTCGTGAAAAACGGCGGTATTCGTCAAAAACCGCTGTTTTGTCATGTGAGTTTGACCCGAATTCAAATTGGTTTGGAATTGTGCACCATTCGGTTTTCGCACGGTTTTTTGCGAAAACCGGTACCGCCGGACTAGCGAAATTCGCGTTCGAAACGGTTTTGTGAACCATGGATGAAACTCTGAATCAAAACGGAAAAGAATCAATCAAATGAGTAAAGTTAAGGTCCTGTTTGGTACGGTTCCAAATTATAGTAGAAACGGAAACGGTTCTAGATTCTTGGTATAAATGTTTCAGGTAGGATTCTGTGAATCGAGTGGAACGGGGTTGAGATCGATTCGGCCACAGAGTGGAAAAAGAAGAAACGATCCGAGGAGAATCGTTCCAAGCTTTAGCCCGTTTGGTTGGGTTTCTTCCAGAATCTAGTAGAAACGACCCAATTTCAAGTTGCTAAATGGGGCCTAAGATGGCAGCAAAAAACTAGTGAGATTGATAAAAAGAAAAGTGAGTCTATGCATTTCTATTTAAAAGTTGTTTAAATATTAAAATATAAATAAAAGGTTGACAATTATTCCGATCATTTAATTTAAAATTTATACAACTTTTATTAAGAGCTGATGCATCATGCATAGATGCATCGGAAAAAAAAGGCGCACCTTGCCGATTGGACGGCCCTGACACGCGCAAGGCATAGAGTGCCACGACCCAGAAACCGCTCAGGAATTTGGTTTCGGACAGAGATTGAATATCACCTTCTTACATCAACAAAAGTCAGCGGAAGAATGTCAGATATGTAATTATAGCAAATTTAAATTAGATTAAAAGAATATTGTAGGCCACCGGCCTAAAATTTAAATTATGAACCATCAATTGAAAACAAACCCACATGAAAGGCTTGAGTACAGTCGTGACCATAAACGCCATCACTGCCGAACGCAAAGATATCCAAGCGATTGTCTTCTTTCTCTCATCCTCTGAATAAATATCAACAAGTAGTGTTGAGTACACGTATGTACTCACAAGACTTTAGTGTATGGAAATAAAGTTACATGTATGGCTATTTCAATGGGAGAAAGCTTCTACACTAAGTTCAATTTCAGCCCAAAGCAAATTTTCTTTGCAATATAGTAGTACATAAAACAGTGTCAGAATTGTAAAAAATATTTAATATGAAAGTATTTAACATTATATAAAGCATTTGTACAACAATTCATAACCAACCCGACGAGTATATTGTAACCAACTCATCACCATACCAATAATCCATCTTTTCATGCTAACGACCCAACCCGTCGTACCAACATTTTTATTTTCAAAGTGTTTGCAAACCAAAACCAAAAGCTATACTTGACAATATGTCCCAAGCTGCTCTTGACCGTGAGCACGGCTAATAGATTAGATTTAATCTCTGCAGAGATTGTACACTTTACCCATACGATATATTCTAGCAATCATATCAATCATGCCACGTGATACACAAGTACCCGTTTTGCTAGACTATGATGAAACTTTTCGACTAGCTAGAGCCCAACCTTGCATTAGCCCAGTGTATGTCCACCCTTGCTATGGCGACAGAAATCACTCATTGTACATTTTAGTACTTGATGGGTTCACATCCCATCACTCTCGTTCTCCCCATAGCAAGGCATACTCTCGATCGATGAAGGGAGCACCCTTGAATGATACCAGTTCGTCAATTCATCCATACTACTTCGGCCTACCAAAATGCAAGGTTAAACTCCAACTAATTTACTAAGTTAAGGCTATCCCATAACTAGCACATGTGGTTGCACAGTTTGACTCAGTTGATAGCATCAAGTTCGGTCCTTAGGTTGACTCAGGCGAGATCTTCCCCTAACTACATGCAAGTACATCCCTTGCACCGTACAAGTCCATCTCTTGTATCGTACAAGTACGTCCCTTGTACGGTACAAGTCAATCCCTTGTACAACCAGTTATAACATATCTTGCCCGTGTCTAAATCAATAGTTTTATTTTTCATTTTTACCATAATATCAACAAGCTTTAACCATGCCCAACATAAACCAAAATTTGATCAAGTTGCATTTCCATCCATTTGACTTATCAACTTCAACAGCATGACTAAGCAAATGCAGTTATTACTCGTTTATACCTATTTAACATTTCATAGAATGTTTAAGCACAACCTAGGGTTCAATAAGATTCTCATGCCAATATAATTAAGGAAATCTCACAATTCTAGAAATATAACTACCGATTCCCACAATATAGCAATCCTTACAGAAATTACACTCATGCATAATAAATTTGACAAAAACAAATTACACACTGTAAAATATGGGATCAAAATGATCAAAGAAGGGTGCTTGCCTGTTTGTTCAATAAACCATCTTAGCCTCAGATGTCTCCATAGCATCGTGATTCACACAATTCACTCAATAAAGAATTCAACACATAAGCAATCAATTCCGAAATCATTATCTTCGGCACAAATAACCTACATATAAGCATTACACAATAGGTCATGCATATGAAAATGATGCTTATGAGAGCTACATAATGCATATGATGGTTATGCATGTGAGATAGATGCAAGACCTAGCTCCTCACTCTAACTCCATTTTTATTGAACATTATAGGAAATGTGGACTAGGAGGGAGCCTTACCACAGCAAGAGAATATTTTCTCTCGTGGTGGAGCTCGATTCAATGAAGGGATAAAAAAATAACGCCATGAAGACGATCTTCGAAGCTTTCCCCGGTATCGACTTCAACTTCTCCTCCTCGCTCGCGGGGACAATGCCTTCGCTTTTTTGAGCTTGTAATGGTGTTGCCTTCTCCTCCTCAAGTTAGCAACGTCACACGCGCAACTCGTTCTTCAACTTGGAGGTGATTTTCATGGAGAAGAATGGAATGAGCTCCAAGTTGCCAAAAATTTAGAACTTGAAGGAGCAAAAATGGATTAGAACTTACCCAAAACTTGGTGCAAGAAAAATCCATCCGGATGGAAATGAAGCCCTTGATCTAAGGATCAAAATGGTGGGACATACACAAGTTAAAACTTGATTTTTGGACGGATTTTGTGGATGAGAATGGAGAGGTAGAGGGGAGTGTTCTTTCTCTCTTCTTGCTAAAAATTCTGGTTGGGGAGGAGCAAATGAGAGAGTGTGGGGAGGAGAAACCAAGGTGGGATGGTTTATATAGTTGCCACATTTCTCCTTTACATGTGGGGTAAGGTCCCACATGTCATAGAGTAGGTGGCGGAGTGGGTAGAGGTGAGTAAAATGAGAAAAGACAAGAGCAGCCCACTACTCTCTCTTGCAAGCATAGCCCCACATGTCATTGACTATGGGTAACAGAAAGGTTGGTGTAGTTGGAGAATGATTTTTAAGGTTTCATGAAATTGGTCTCCCTTCAAGTTAAATGGTTCATCACTTGTGAAATTTTAAACAAGTGAAAATTTTATGACAAATATGAATGACATGAATATGATATGTATGACTTAATATCTTAAGGAATTTTTGGGGGCTGTGACATGTGCTGATCTCACAACATCAATATGGAGTTGTAAAGATTAAAATCCCACCAGTCTAGGTGCACTTAATTATCTAACTCTTAATGAGCTTCACGATTTATTCCCGTAATCATCATTTAATAACTCATATCGGCCACACCAGTCTTCATTCCTTATCAATCATCTATGTTATCTGTCTATATAGTCATATGTGCACCAGCTTTTTCATCTCCTATCTACATCTTTATTAATCCGATTTGAGAGTACCCATTCCACAATTTGGCACATAAGACTCATACTCTAACATGTCATTGCAATTTAATTGTGTGCTAAGAAATCAATTGCTAAGCCTTCAATCACTTAACTTAGGTGATTATCTAAATCTTATTAAGACACTCAATCCAAGTGCGTATGTGCAACTTAAATAGCTCACAACCATCAGTTAATCATGAGATTAATCCATCATCTCATAAATACAACTCAATCTAAGTAGGGGAACTCCACTGATGCGACACAATTATATATATCAACCACTGACCCTATGACTAGTAAATCATGCAATTCAATCTCATTGACCTCCAGCTGATTAACCACGTAATTGTCCCCACTATAAGAATATCTCAATTGACCATCGACATATTATCGTACTTTCATGTGGTACTAACGATATGTGCATGTGATCCATAATTCATCCAATTAAATATCTTGCCATCTACCAATCAATTTAGCACGTTGTTCCTCATTGTTTGAAACCTTTGTATGAACTAACATGCTATTATCCATTTATTTATATCCTTCCACACAATTAAGATATAACAGATGGTTATTTCCGATCATGAAGCATCAACTAAATTTACCACACATACATGCACATCAGATGATCATGGAAATGAGATGGCATGCATGACAATTAATTCATGTATATGGAAATGTAACTCACACTAATATTTTACCATAGCATTAAACATGTGCCGCCGAATATGAAGAACCATCGAAAATCTACGATCTTGCAAACACCAAAAATCCGGATCTACTGCCGTCGTCTACCGTTGCCATCTTCTTCCTTTTCTTTTCTTTTCTTTTCTTTTTCTTTTTCCTTCTTTCCCCTTTCCTTTTTCCTTATTTTCTTTCTCTTTTTCTTCCTTTCCTCCCTTCATTTTTCTTTCCATCCTAGCCGAACACCTCATGGCTTTCTTTTTTTTTTCCATTCCTTCTCTTCTTCTCTAATCTGGCTCCCACTCCCTTCCAATCGACCGGCCATTTGTTCCTCTCCTCCACCATCGGCCTCAGCCTCCTGCACAGTTGGGCCACGTTGGTCGTCGCGCCGATGTCGCGCCCCACCAGCCTCGATGCCACTGGCACCCGCCCAGCTTGCCGCCACGCCGGGTAGCTGGAGCTTGCACCACCTGCAGTCGCCGACGCGTGCTGGAGCGCCCGCCAACAACGCGCTCATCCCCGCTGGGCGCCGTGCCGACGTCGGCCTCGGCTGCCACAGTGCTGAGTCATGTGTCGTCGGCGTCTCAGCCTCCTAGTGGCTGTGCCTCGCCTTGGGTTCCTGCGCCATGAGCCGCAGCGCGCTCCAGGCCTAGTCGCCCCTCCTCGTCATGCCAGCACCCGGTTGCTGAGTAGGTGGCGTGTTGTAGTTTCTTGCGTGAGGAAAAGAAATGGCAAGGGGGGTACAGTGGTACTGGGAAAGAAAGAAATGGGATAGTGATGGAGAATGACAGGGATTTAAACAGTAGGAAAACAGACAGTCATAGAAAAACTACTATTTATTTCATGTCTGCTAGGTTCTTGTGTGAAATTTTAAACCTAAAACTAAATATAATTTTTATCTTTAATTTACCGATGCCAATTAAATTACCGAACCGACTTTTGAAAATCGGTGTGTTACAATGGAGCACCCTTCACTCGCCAATTCCAGGCAATCGCGTTACTCACCTCCTCCACTTCCGCGTCCTTGCCGCCCGCCTCCGCCTCTCCCCCTCCATGGCCGCTGTCACCCTCCTAGCGCTTAGCAGTAGCAAGGGTGGAGTCCCGCCGGTGGGCCTCACCGACATCCTTTCCGCCGATGCCTGTGTCGTTGGAGCCATCGCGCTCATTGCCGTGCCCTTTGTCGTCCCACCTGCCTCCTTCACGCGCGACTCTTTTTTCTACCTCCTCATGGCATCAAGGCTATTCTACATCTACCTCAACGACGAGATATTCATGTGGCAAGCAGTCGGGCTCAGTGCTCTTCTACTTGGTCTTTGTGGGGTTCGTGTGTTGGAAAAAAAAATACGCGAGGCCCTTCCCTATGTTTTATTTTTACAAAAATAGCCATGGATCGCGCCACATTCTGCATAATATGCCGTGCATTAGGAATGCACTAATGCAAGTGTCACTAATATATGCATGCACTAATATGCAATAAGAATGCACTAATTAGGAATGTGCAAGTGCCGTGCATTAGGAATGCACTAATGCAAGTGCCACTAATATATGCATGCACTAATATGCATTAGGAATGCACTAATTAGGAATGTGCAAGTGCCTTCTCTCCCGGCCAACCGTTACCTGCCACATGGCAACCGGGCGCTCAATCGCGCCAGTGTGGCGCGACGGACGCTCAATCGCTGCCACGTAGCGCAACTGGGCTCTGTCGCGTCACGGTGGCGCGATTTGCACACGTGTCGCTGCCACGTGGCACGATTAATCCTAATCGCTGCCACCTGACGCGACATATGGTCATTTTTGTAAAAATAAAAAATCACGATATCTTTTTGTAATTCATGAATAAAAAATGATTATTGAAAGTGCATCTAGGCCCCCTAAATTTGTTTTGGGTGATTAATGACAAATGATTAAAGAAACTAATGTGTTCAACTAGTTTATGAACAGGCAAAGGCTTCAAGAGATCGTCTATGCACGTGAAGTGTCCTCTAGTAGCGCTGAGTAAGAAAAACGGTATTTAAGCTTGAAATTTTAATCTATTGAGTCATAGGAATGCCGTACTATTAAGAGGGATGCGTTGAAATTGACTTGGAGATGTTCTCCTCACTCAAGATGAACTTAGGCGAGTCTCTCAAGGGCTTGAAGTGTTCTCTCTCGCTTCGGAATGTAGTTTGTTTTAAGTTCAGTCGGATGTTCCGAACTTGTATCGGACGTTCGATGTCTCGAAGTTCGAAGTGGAGTTGTGCTTGATCCGGTGTGTTCTGTTTGGGTCGGACATTCCGATGTTCGCTTTGGATGTTCCGATACATTTGTGTTTTAGATAGGGAGCTCTGTTTGGTTCGGATGTTCCGATATTTAGTATCGGAAGGTCCGATGTGTGCCTTCTTGTGTAAAGGTGCTCTGTCTAGTTCGGATTGTCCGAAGTTGCGTCTTGGAAGTTCGAAGTGGTTGTTTTCCTGTTTGGGAGCCCACTGTTTTCTTCGGATGTTACGATGTCTTTTTTCGGACGTTGAGATGTGGACATAGATTGTTTATGTTGGGTTCCCTCTATAAGAGTCATCGGATGTTCCGAGGTGGTTATCGGACTTTCCGATGCGTGTTGTTTTCGGCCGTTGGAAGTTTTCCAAGCCTGGAGTTTGCACACATCGGATGTTCGAAGTTTGTATCGGACATTAGATGTGAGGCCGAAAAGTGAGGGTAACGGCTAGTTTTGAACCAAAACTATAAATACCCCTCTCTCACTCCTTTTGCTTGTGACACACTTGCTTGGGCTGTTTACTTGAGCTTCTTGAGCACTTTCTAGAGCACTCTTTGAGCACTCTCTCCTCCTTGATCTTAGGGATCATTTAGTGAGTGAGGGTCGTGTTAAGTGTGGTTGTGAGTTAAGAGCTAAGTTGTCATTCATCTTGAGAAAGTAGAGAACCTCTCCAAGATCGAGATTCAAGTGCATTCTTTTCTCTTGGAGGTTGAAGGACTCCTAGACGGCTAGGCGTCGCTCACGAGCTCCCAAAGGTTGTGGGACGCCGTGAGAAGTTTGTGAAGGCCGGCTCCGCCTCCGAAAGGGAAGGAACCAAATAGTGGAACCAAGCCTCAAGTGCGACCGAGGTTTGGGAGGAAAGGGTTGGAAAAGACCCGGGTTCTTTGGAACCTCCTCAACGGAGACGTACGATCCCCTCAAGGATCCGAACTCCGGGAATCAAACTATTGTGTTCTCTCTCGTCTCTAGCTGCCTGCTTAATCTTATTGATTTTCTTCAGTACAATTTTAATATCTAAAGCTAGTTGTCGTACTGCTATTTCTGCCTGACTCTTTAAGTAAAGTACCAATCGGATAATCCGAAGTAATTACGGAAGCTCCGAAGATTTCGGAAGTTCCGATATTAATTCGGAATATCCGACCTGTTTCCGCTGCGTTAAATTGTTTTAATTTTAAATTAGCCTATTCACCCCCCCCTCTAGGCAATCTTCTAACCTTTTCAATTGGTATCAGAGCCAAACCTTCTCGAAGGCTTAACCGCTTGAAGGAACGTGATGGCCAACACCGGGTTGAAGGTTGTCATGACGGACGAGCAAAACAGTCCGAGAGCCGGAGATGGAACTCCCGGCAAGAGCAAAGAGGAAGCTACCTCTACATCTAGTCAGGGAGCTCAAATTCCTTTCAATTATGAAAAATTAAATACTTCCTCTTCGCATTCGTATATCCTTTGTGCCCTCAGGCGTGCACCTTTCTTTGATGGCACGTACTATTCCGCTTGGAGGCACAAGATGAAAATGCATTTGATGTCTCTCCATCCTAGTGTTTGGAAAATTGTTTGCACAGGTTTAGATATGCTTGGGAAGGCGATATGGAGCTCACGCCAACAAGAGCAAAACATCCATCGCAATGCTCAAGCCGCAAGCGCGTGTTGCTTGGAGCGTTGAGTCCCGAGGAATTCAACAAAGTGGACGGCTTGGAAGAAGCCAAAGAGATATGGGACACACTTCAAGTAGCACATGAGGGTACATCAAGTGTAAGGGAATCAAAGATTGAATTGCTAGAAGGCAAGTTGGGGAGATTTGTCATGAATGATGATGAGACTCCACAACAAATGTATGATCGCTTGATGATCCTCGTAAACAAGATAAGAGGACTTGGAAGCAAGGATATGACGGACCACGTTGTGGTGAAGAGGATGTTGAGAGCCTTTGCTCCAAGGAATTCGACTCTCGTAACACTTATACGAGAGCGAAAAGATTTCAAAAGGCTTACTCCTAATGATGTGCTAGGAAGAATTCTATCACATGAACTTATGGAGGAAGAAGCAAAAGAAGTGAAGAACCTTGCCAAGCAAAGCTCAAGCTCAAGACCAAGCAAATAGCTTTGAAGGCAAGCAAAAAGGAAGAATCAACATCAAGTGATGAAGAAGAAGATGAGAGCGAAGACGAGGAAGACTTGGCATTGTTCGTGAGAAAGTTCAAAAAATTCCTCAAGTATGACGGGTCAAGCAAATACAAGAAAAACTTCAATGACAAGTCAAGGAGAAGAAGAAATGTGAAGAGGGCATGCTATGAGTGCGGTGAAGTTGGACACTTCATCGCCGATTGTCCAAAGAAGAAGACCTCCTCAAATGAGCAAAAGAAGAGTGAGCCAAGCAAGAAAAATAAAGGCCACAAGAAGAAGTACTGAGGCGAGCCCATATTGGCGAAGAATGGGATTCAACGACTCGACTCGACACCGATGATGAAGGAGTCGCCACTGTCGCCATTGAAGCCGCTCCTCCAACAAAATCACTCTTCGGCGACATGAGTGACACCGACAACCACGACGCACCTGTTTGTCTCATGGCAAAGGGCGGAAGGTAATGACTAAGTCAAAACCTCCAAGTAGTGATAGTGAATTGGATAGCGATGACAATGATGATGATGATGTTCTATTTTGTGATTTAAGCAAAGCGGCTATTGATAAGATCCATAAACTATTGAAAAGAATAGATAGCCAAGAGGAGACTCTCGAGAAGCAAGAAGAGTTGCTAATTTGTGAAAAGAAGAAAAATCTTGCTCTCGAGAAGGTTCTCACAAAAGAAAAGGAGACAATTGAATTGTTAACCAAAAAGCTTGATTTGGCTAATAATTCAATAACATTACTTAAGGGTTCAAATGAGTCACTTCAAGAGAATGTCATAAGTTTGGAAAACAATCTCCAAGCTCTTGAAGTGCAAATTGAATCTCTTAATGATCTTAATTCTCCAATTGTAAATTCTTCAATGGCTTCTATTCCTTCCACTAGCAATGGTTGCTCTCGATGCTATAATGTTGATATTAATGCTTGCTCTACTAATTCTCAATTTGTGCAAGTATTAAAAGCGAAAACGAGATTAAGTGCCTTGGTTAGGTAATGCGGTTGCATGAAAACTTATCAATCCAAGGACGCCCTATACAAAACCATAAGTGGTCGAGGCAACAAAAACAAAGAAGGGCTAGGATATGATAAGTATGAATGCAAAGGAAATGACCGTGGTGGTTGTAAAAGGTAAGGAATGCATCAAGTTTGTCAAAGGAAATGACAAACAACCATTGACCACCACACAAGTCATCAAAACCGGCAAGAATCAAAGGAGCATCCTCAATGTCATACATCTCATTCCATTCACTTTGCTTCTTACATATTGGAAGAGAAACCACCGTGGTAAAGTGGTTGCTCATTTTGTCGGTGCCCACCACTCTAATGATGTGAGCAAAAAGAAGGTGTGGGTACCAAAGTATTGATTACTAACATGCAAGGACCCAAAAGATTTGGGTACCTAAAAACAAGACTTGATGTGTTTTCAGTAGGACTATATCTCCGGTGGATCAAGTTGGGTGCTTGATAGTGGTTGCACAAACCACATGACCAGGAGAAAAGAAAATGTTTTCATCTTTTGATGAAAAGGGTCACAATATGAAAATATTGTGTTTGGTGATAATGGTAAAGGTGAGGTAATGGGATTAGGTAAAATTGCTATTTCTAATGATCATTCAATTTCCAATGTCTTGCTTGTTAAATCTTTGAATTACAATTTGTTATCCGTGTCGCAACTTTGCGAGATGGGTTATAATTGTCTTTTCACTAATGTGGATGTGACCGTCTTTAGAAGAGATGATTCCTCAATTGCTTTTAAAGGATATTTGAAGGGTAAGCTCTATTTGGTTGATTTCAATTCAAATAGCGCTAAACTTCAAACATGCTTAATGGCAAAGTCTAGCATGGGTTGGTTGTGGCATCGCCGGCTAGCTCATGTTGGCATGAGGAACCTCGACAAGCTTCTAAAAGGCGATCACATCATTGGACTAACAAATGTTGAGTTTGAGAAAAATAGGATTTGTAGCGCTTGTCAAGCGGGAAAGCAAGTTGGAGCGCGTCATCCCGCCGAAGAACATCATGACGACGACAAAACCATTGGAGCTTCTACACATGGACCTCTTTCGGACCCGTTGCTTATATAAGCATCGGAGGTAACAAGTATGGTTTAGTTATTGTTGATGATTTTTCTCGCTTCACGTGGGTATTCTTTTTGCAAGAGAAAAGTGAAACTCAAGGGATAATCAAGAAGTTTGCAAGAAGAGCCCAAAATGAATTCGATTTGAAGATCAAGAAGATCCGGAGCGATAATGGAAGTGAGTTCAAGAATACTCAAGTTGAACAATTCCTTGATGAAGAAGGAATAAAACATGAATTCTCCGCTCCATATTCTCCTCAACAAAATGGAGTGGTAGAAAGGAAGAATCGGACGTTGATCGAGATGGCAAGGACAATGCTTGATGAATACAAGATTTCCGATCACTTTTGGGCGGAAGCCGTCAACACCGCGTGCCATGCCATCAACCGATTGTATCTCCACAAGATCTTGAAGAAGACGGCATACGAACTTCTTACCGGTAACAAAGCAAATGTCTCATATTTTAGAGTTTTCGGTAGTAAATGTTTCATTCTTAACAAGAAACCCAAGAACTCTAAATTTGCTCCAAAGATTGATGAGGGTTTCTTGCTAGGATATGGATCAAATGCTTACGCCTATCGCGTTTTCAACAAAACTTCGGGTTGTGTTGAAATAGCGAGAGACGTGACATTTGATGAATCTAACGGCTCTCAAGTAGAGCAAGTTGATTTAAATGTGCTAGAAAATGAGGAAGAGACAAGCATTGCAATCAAGAAGATGGCTATAGGCGAAGTGAGGCCGCAAGAAAAGGAGCATCAAGATAATTCATCTACACAAGTGGAGCCTCCCACTTCAAATCAAAATCAAGACATTCCTCAAGATAGTTCAAGCAAATTAATGGAGGATGATCAAATTGAAGATAATGAGCCAATTCAACAAACGTCTCAAATGCCGCATCCAAGGGTGCATCAAAGTATTCAAAGAGACCACCCCGTCGATAATATTCTGGTGACATTCAAAAGGGGGTAACTACACGCTCTAGAGTAGCTAATTTTTGTGAATTTTACTCCTTTGTGTCTACTTTGGAACCTTTGAAGGTTGAAGATGCACTAAAAGATCCGGATTGGATAATGGCTATGCATGAAGAGCTTAACAACTTCGTTAGAAACAAGGTGTGGTCAGCTGGTGGAAAGACCAAATCAAAACGTGATTGGAACCAAATGGGTCTTCCGCAACAAACAAGACGAGAACGGAGTTGTCACAAGAAATAAAGCTCGGTTGGTAGCTCAAGGATTCACTCAAATTGAAGGTTTGGATTTTGGTGAGACTTATGCTCCGTTGCTAGATTAGAATCAATTCGTATATTGGTTGCATTTGCTACTCACCATGATTTCAAGCTTTATCAAATGGACGTCAAGAGTGCTTTCCTAAATGGTCCAATCGCCGAATTGGTATACGTTGAGCAACCGCCGGAATGGAGGATCATAAGAACCCCACTCATGTCTACAAACTCCATAAGGCGCTCTACGGGCTCAAGCAAGCACCTAGAGCATGGTATGAATGCCTTAAGGATTTTCTCATTAAAAGGGTTTGAGATTGGTAAAGTCGATCCTACTCTCTTCACAAAATTTGTTGATAATGATTTATTTGTGTGCCAAATATATGTCGATGACATTATATTTGGTTCTACTAATAAAAGCTTTTGTGAGGAATTTAGTAGGATAATGACAAAGAGGTTCGAAATGTCAATGATGGGCGAGTTAAAATTCTTCCTTGGATTTCAAATCAAACAACTCAAGGAAGGTACATTCTTATGCCAAACAAAGTACATCAAAGATATGCTTAAGAAGTTTGACATGGAGAACGCCAAGCCAATCCATACACCCATGGCTACAAGCGGACATCTTGGTTTAAATGAAGAAGGTAATCCCGTGGATCAAAAGGTATATCGATCCATGATAGGTTCATTGCTTTATCTTTGTGCATCTAGGCACGATATTATGCTTAGTGTGTGTATGTGTGCAAGATTTCAAGCCGCTCCTAGAGAGTGCCACCTAGTAGCCGTAAAAAGAATTCTCGATATTTAGTTCACACACCTAGTTTAGGGCTTTGGTATCCTAAAGGATCAAAATTCGATTTGATTGGTTATTCGGATCTTGATTATGCGGGTTGCAAAGTGGATAGAAAAAGCACTTGGGGACTTGTCAATTTCTAGGTAGATCACTAGTGTCTTGGTCCTCAAAGAAACAAAATTCGGTGGCTCTATCCACTTGAAGCCGAATACATTGCCGCAGGAAGTTGTTGTGCACAATTATTATGGATGAGGCAAACCTTAAAGGATTTTGGTTTCAGTATGGAGAAGGTACCACTCTTATGTGACAATGAGAGTGCGATCAAAATAGCCAACAATCCCGTTCAACACTCTCGGACCAAGCACATAGATATCCGACACCACTTCCTTAGAGATCACTCTCTTAAGGGAGACATAGATATTACCTATGTGAGAACCGAGAAACAATCGCCGATATCTTCACCAAACCTCTAGATGAGAAAAGATTTTGTGAATCGAGATGTGAGCTAAATGTCCTAGACTATCTGGAATGTGACTTGACATCTTGCTCGCATTTGATTGTTGCTATTCTTGGTGATTTCAAAATAAAAGGATTGCAAAAATTAGTTATACGCTTTTAAAGAGTTGAGTTGTATATTACATCTTTAGTCATTCCACCTGTGATCATGGCTTAGTCTGTTGTTTTGGTATCTGATAACAAGTAGAATGAATGACGAGTTCAATGTCTCATAGTCTCAATTCCTTCCTTCTCGTAAATCTGTCTTTTTCTTCCTGTCTTTGGAAAAATACACGTATCGAATATCCGATCCGTCATCGGAATATCCGACTCTGTGTTTTTTAACTCTTCGGAATGTCCGATATTTTTATCGAATATCCGAATCCTCGCTCAACTTCCGTTCGTTGAAACTTGAACTCTTGAACTTCCGAACCTCGATTCGGAATGTCCGGGCGCGATGTAAACGCATGATAAGGACAGTTCGGTTGGCCCCTACCTCATTTCTTTATTCCTTCACTTGGCCTCCGTGACGCTCTCTCTCCCTCCACCGCACTCTTTCATCACTTGTCGTCTTCGGAGTCTTCAACTCTTCGGAAACTCCGATCTACCTCAAGGAGGAGAGCCTCACGGTTTAGAAGACCTTAATCCTATCAAAACTCGTTCTTCATCCTCAAGGTAAAC
This sequence comes from Rhipidocladum racemiflorum, assembly GCA_036346355.1. Taxonomy (NCBI): domain Eukaryota; kingdom Viridiplantae; phylum Streptophyta; class Magnoliopsida; order Poales; family Poaceae; genus Rhipidocladum; species Rhipidocladum racemiflorum. The sequence continues at coordinate 3,786,857 of CM070590.1, read as the reverse complement.
CCTAGAGCAATCCGTGTCTCTTCGTTTTCCGTGAATCTTTTGATCATATCTTTCGGTAAACTTGTTGCTCTAGCGTTTCCCCGCCTAGATCTCAAGTTTTATCAAATTCCTTTGGTTGATTTGGTTGAAATCCTAGTTTTAGGGTTGTACCGAATATATCGGAACTTCCGAAATTCTCTGTCGGAACTTCCGATGTAAAGTCGGAATTTCCGATACTATATCGGAACTTCCGATGTTGACAGTACAACACTAAAGCCAGCTCTCTCTCTAGTTTCATCTATCATTTCTCGCTACTCTCTTATCAGCTGGTGTCAGATGGATCCAAGTCAAGGTGATCAACCTCCTCGTGGTTCGACCAAGGTTACTTTCACTCGCAAAAGAAAAACTCCAACTGGGGCGAGAACAAAGCGAGCTTCAGCTCGAGGATCTCAACCTGGGATTTCAATCAGTGAACCTGCTGCTCAAGCCGCTCAAACGGTAAATGTGCCTCGTGGAGCACCGCTACCCTCTAGAAAAGGCAAGGGAATTGTCGAGCGTCGTGGTCTCACCAAGAGACATGCCGAGATTGAAACCGCTGAAAGAAACCCTAGACTTCAAAGAAAGCCAAGAAACTACAAAGGGAAAGCAAAGACAAGTGAGAAAAGCTCGTGAAGAGAATCCAAAGCGGAATGACCAGCTTCTCATCGACTCACGTTTCTGGACATTCTTTCAGCAGGACTTTTATGCTTCAGTCATTTATCCTAGAAAGAATCCGGTAATCCAAATGCAATGCGTTGATTGGGAGTACATGGCAGCGGCAGATGATCTTTGTGTTTAATGATGTTATTGCGATTTGTGAAAGAACTGGCACCAAGAGGATCATGGCTTTTCAAAGATGATTGGAATGTGGAGATCATAGCTCGATTCTATGCCACAATGTATGTCTCCGTGGATCGAGTCTCTACTCTCCATTGGATGACTGAGGGAACTTGGTATGAAACCACATACGTTCAGTTTGCCAGATTGCTTGATTTCACAGAAGCGGACTCCAGGGACAGAGATCAGATCCACAATGAGGTCTCACTTGGTGCATCAAATCTGAATTTCTTGTATGAGGAGAATGCAGAGTTTGAGCCAGGTGACACTAAGGAATGAAGCCCTTCTTTGCTATCCCGAATGCAGACTCTTCAGAAGACCTTGGCTCCAAAAGAAGGTGATGCTTCTCATGTCCTTTCTTACACCGAAAACCTCTTGAGCGAGAATGCAAGATGGTCAGAGGCCCTTTGATGTCTTTGATTTCATATGGAATGAGATCAGACTCATTGGACAGGAGCCCAGAAGGAGCTGTGGATATGCTCCATTTATCATGCACTTAATTGAGGAAGTGACAGGGCAGCATTTTGAGTGCGATGGAAAGCATGTGGCACTTCAAGTCAGGCCAATCAAGGCCCCTTCTCGTGAGCCACGGAGCTTCCACCAGGAGGACTACCTCTTGTTGCTACTCCTTCGACCTCTGCTCAATGATCTTCTTCACCTATTCTGCGAGCTTTGAAGTCAATATTTGTTCTTTGCAAGAGCAACTCAGAAAAGCAGAAGAAGAATGCCAAGCGACTCAAGGATATCCAAAGGCATCTGAATCTGGAATGCTCAGAGGACGAGGAAAGTGAAGAAGAGATCGAGGATCCCTTTGCTCCAGCACCTGATGCGTCTGAGTCTGAGGATGATGACGAAGAATCTGGGTCAGATGAAGCTGCATCAGAGGAGTCTGATTAGTCTCCCCATCTCTCTCTCTCTCTCTCTCTATCCTTTGTGGTGCTTGATGCCAAAGGGGGAGAGATGACAAGTTTATCTATCTATCGTTGAGTCAGTGAACTTGGAACTTAGTTTATGTGTTTGGTTTAAAACTTCGTTGTTAATTGCTATCGCTTTTAATCTCTTTATTGTTGTTGCATGGAGAACTTGATGGTAGTTAATTATCTGAATTACTCATACTGTTTATCCTGTCAATCTTGTGATAATCTCCTATGCAAAGATATAGGGGGAGCTCTCTCATATTCTTCTCTCTCGAAAAGTGCATTTGTTCTCAAGATCCATTCTCAATGCACATTTTGAGGGGGAGTTCCGTCTATATTTATACTCTCACAATGCTTTATAAACTTGTCCTAAATCATGTTGTCATCAATCACCAAAAAGGGGGAGATTGAAAGTGCATCTAGGCCCCCTAAATTTGTTTTGGGTGATTAATGACAAATGATTAAAGAAACTAATGTGTTCAACTAGTTTATGACCAGGCAAAGGCTTCAAGAGATCGTCTATGCACGTGAAGTGTCCTCTAGTAGCGCTGAGTAAGAAAAACGGTATTTAAGCTTGAAATTTTAATCTATTGAGTCATAGGAATGCCGTACTATTAAGAGGGATGCGTTGAAATTGACTTGGAGATGTTCTCTCACTCAAGATGAACTTAGGCGTAGTCTCTCAAGGGCTTGAAGTGTTCTCTCTCGCTCGAATGTAGTTTGTTTTAAGTTCAGTCGGATGTTCCGAACTTGTATCGGACGTTCCGATGTCTCGAAGTTCCGAAGTGGAGTTGTGCTTGATCAGGTGTGTTACATTTGGGTCGGACATTCCGATGTTCCGCTTTCGGATGTTCCGATACATTGTGTTTTAGATAGGGAGCTCTCTGTTTGGTTGGATGTTCCGATATTTAGTATCGGAAGGTCCGATGTGTGCCTTCTTGTGTAAAGGTGCTCTCTGCCTAGTTCGGATTGTCCGAAGTTGCGTCTTGGAAGTTAAAGTGGTTGTTTTCCTGTTTGGGAGCCTTTGTTTTCTTGGATGTTCCGATGTCTTTTTCTGACGTTAGATGTGGACTTAGCTTGTTTTTGTTGGGTTCCTCTTCGAGAGTCATCGGATGTTCCGATGTTGTTATCGGACTTTCCGATGCGTGTTGTTTTCGATCGTTGGAAGTTTTCCAAGCCTGGAGTTTGCACACATCGGATGTTCAAGTTTGTATCGGACATTCCGATGTGAGGTCGAGTCTTGAGGGTAACGGCTAGTTTTGAACCAAAACTATAAATACCCCTCTCTCACTCCTTTTGCTCGTGACACACTTGCTTGGGCTGTTTACTTGAGCTTCTTGAGCACTTTCTAGAGCACTCTTTGAGCACTCTCTCCTCCTTGATCTTAGGGATCATTTAGTGAGTGAGGGTCGTGTTAAGTGTGGTTGTGAGTTAAGAGCTAAGTTGTCATTCATCTTGAGAAAGTAGAGAACCTCTCCAAGATCGAGATTCAAGTGCATTCTTTTCTCTTGGAGGTTGAAGGACTCCTAGACGGCTAGGCGTCGCTCACGAGCTCCCAAAGGTTGTGGGACGCCGTGAGAAGTTTGTGAAGGCCGGCTCCGCCTCCGAAAGGGAAGGAACCAAATAGTGGAACCAAGCCTCAAGTGCGACCGAGGTTTGGGAGGAAAGGGTTGGAAAAGACCCGGGTTCTTTGGAACCTCCTCAACGGAGACGTACGATCCCCTCAAGGATCCGAACTCCGGGAATCAAACTATTGTGTTCTCTCTCGTCTCTAGCTGCCTGCTTAATCTTATTGATTTTCTTCAGTACAATTTTAATATCTAAAGCTAGTTGTCGTACTGCTATTTATGCCTGACTCTTTAAGTAAAGTACCAATCGGATAATCCGAAGTAATTACGGAAGCTCCGAAGATTTCGGAAGTTCCGATATTAATTCGGAATATCCGACCTGTTTCCGCTGCGTTAAATTGTTTTAATTTTAAATTAGCCTATTCACCCCCCCCCCCTCTAGGCAATCTTCTAACCTTTTCAATTATTTCAAAAAAAATTCACGAGATATAAGGCATATCCAATCAAAATAAGTTTTGGTGCTAGGCCCGTTTGTGGGCTAGAAGCTGCTCTGTCCTGAGCCGAGGTGACCGTGACGGCTCAAGAAGGGAAAATGAGTTATTTTATTAATTCTATAATTTAATTAATTCACATAAACTTACCATTTTCAAATTAGCAAACTAACTCTGCAAATTGTTATTATTTATATGTCCCTGACACCGCATATTTTTCAAAAAGATTATTTTCAAGATTTTTATAGATTTTTAATTTTCTCGAAAATTCAACTATTGTTGTCTCTATTAGGGAAAGGCTTTTTAATAAATAGCCGAAAGGCCGAAAAATAACTCAGAAATGCATAATTTAGTATTTAACATTAATAAACAGAGAATCTAGATATCGGGGTGTTACACCATTACAACTTTTGGTTTAATTGAGCCGAGTTTGATTCATTTCGGTTGCCGCACGCAGAGACAGAGCGGACCTGTGCGCTCTTCCCGTCGTCTCGTTCTTGCGCTCTCTCTCGCCGCATACGGCATACGGGGAGGAGGAAGAGGGCGCAGAAACAGTATTGTCTTTTCACGTGCTTTTTTCCCTCCTAAAAATTAATGAAAAAACCATAATACAGTGGAGGTAGCAAATCTCAGCTATTTTTATCTTACAGAGCGACAAATTACCAAACGGCAAATCGCCGATTTTTCGGTTGTCGAATGGGTGGCGCTGGCAGAAGGCGCCGTCGAGCGCCTCGTTCGCTCGCGTTCGATTCGAACGCGTACGTTCACCAACAATAAAAGGGAGTACACACTTGTGTACACGTTCAATAGAATTAATCTCTTAACGTGTGTAGGAGATACACATGTATACGTTGCATGTACGTAGCGCCCGTTAAATCGAACTCCTTCGCGGTTGGACACTCCGCACCCATCTGGCCGTCGTGCCGTGCGGGCCAGCTCCAGGGAACAGGGCCAACCCATGGGCCGACAAGTCCACCACCCAAATTCGCCAGCCGAACGGCGCGGCCCCATCCTTTGAACCGTCGTCGGCATATCTGTTAGGAAACGGCTGTCGTATCCTATATGAACTCTTCCTTATCTCTAAGCAGAACCGCTATATATAGGAGGCAGGGGCTACCCCTTTGTACACACAAGCATACAGAATAATAAAGCAGACCCGTTCCTCCTCATATTGTGTCTCTCGCCCTCTCTCTCTGTTCTCCACTTGAGATCTGTTAGGCAACCCCGGACTATTCGATAGCGAGGTTGTCTAACACGTTATCAGCACAAAGCTCTATCGGTGATCAGATTGAAAGGTGAGAAAGGTGAGCAACGGGAGATTGGATCTAATCGCTCGTTTTGAATCTATTTAGTATCTAATCTACGCAGCATTGTACGGTGACAAGAAGTCACGTAGCATTAAGCTACAGTACAAGAGTATACAGAACATGAAGATACAGATTGGCATGAGGCCATTGCTGATCGTGGTTCACGGCGAATACCGCCGATCGCCGGCGATTTCCGCCTTGGCCACGCAGTTCGTGGACTGGCCGTGCGCGACCGGCCACGAAGGCCACGCCGCTCGGCCACCTCCAGCCATGAAGCCCGCGCCGGGTAAACGGCTCGCAGCCGCTGATCGTTCGCTGTGACCCAACCCAGCCTCCGCGCGGCGACGGCTTGAAGCCTGGACGTCATGCCCAACCGGCTTGCAGCCATCCCAGCAGCGCCGCACGCACCATCGGGTCCCGCCGGCCAGCAGCCCGGCCTTGCCGCACGTAGCGCTGCCTTCAGCTTGGTCCTTGGCACGCGCACCCGGCCAGATTGTCTCTTGCGCCAAAGCAATGGATGCACATGGAGAAGTCCAGACAATGCAGGACTTTAGTCTCTTGACCGATGGTTGGACTTGAAGTCCAAAGAGCAGATCCAATCCGGTTAAAGAAAACATGGGGCACGTGGGTAGGGGGCAAGGGGAATTTACCCCTTTGCCCCCCCCATTTTATTCCTTTTTATTATTTACTTTATCCTTTTTCTGAAAACTGAATAAGAAATTCAGAAAAAATGCTGAAAATTGCCAGAAAAATATGAAAAATAGCTAGAAAAATTTAGAAAATTATTTGGCTCTGTTTTAATTTGTACTTAGCCTTATTTTCTGCATTTATGAATAATTGTATGAATTTTTGCAATAATTGCTTTGTTTAGAATATCGGAAATTCCTGAGAATTTATTTTTCCGCATTCTGAATTTATGAATTATGCAATTATTGTTTATTTTGAATTTATGAATTATGCCATGTTGATATTTGCTGAAATTAAAATTTTCTGTTGTACAGTAATTCTGAAAATTGCTTGGAAATTAGTAGAAATTATGAAAAGTGCTAGGAAAATTCCAGAATATTTCATATGGCATAAAATGAGAACATGAGTGGTTGGGATTTGATTTTGGTAATGAATAAACAGATATGAGACAATTGGTGTCTAGGAAAACACACATGAGGCTTGGTTCTTTAATTGGCACTTAAAGCGGGAAGTGCTCCTCCTCATGTGAGCCCTAGGGGCAAAGTTGACTGCCAAGAGTCAAATTGACAGAGATATTCATTACCTGTTTTTGTTCCCAGCCAACAAGAATTATATAAGTTGTAATTAGACTTATGCCATGTTTAATTCATGTTTCTGTTATCAAGTGATGCTGGAAAATTGCCAAATACTAAGAAAAATTCTGGAAATTCATGAGAATTTACTTTCCGCATTTTATGAATTATGCAATCACACTTTATTAGATTACCTTGATAATCTAATGTTGGAATCTTGTAAAAATGCAGATGTCTGGCATTGTGAATCGTGAGTTTGAAGAATTGGCCCAGCACGGTCAAAACTACCTCACTTGGGCATCCGATGTGAAGATCGTACTCGGCGGCAAGAAGCTCCGAGCTGCCATCGGCTTAGGGTCCTCGAAGGACGCACCACCTATCGCCGAAAGCGTAACGATCAAGCATTGCACTTCCTCAGGCACCATCTCTCACCACCCTGAAAAATGAATACATGGTGAAGAAAGTGCAATTGAGCTATGGATCGCACTCGAGAAGCGGTTCGAGAAGCTCAAATACACAATCTTGCCCCAAGCACAGAAGATTGGGTGCGCTTGAGGTTTGGCGGACTACAAACAGTTGGCCGAGTACAATTCTCGCCTTGCATTGTAATTTGTACTAATCTCTCCCTATGTGGCAAGAAGATCACTGAGGAGGAGAAGATTGAGAAAACTCTTTCCACTTTTCACCCCAATGCTATCCAGAGTGCCCGCAGCTATCGTCAGGACGCATACAAGGAGTATAGCGAACTGATTGATGTTATGCAAGTTGCGGAGTCACAAGACGAAGCTCTCCGAAAGAACTTCGTCTCACAGCCACCTGGAAGGAGCATTGTACCAGAAATCAATGCCAACAGCTATAAGGTGAAAAAACCCGCCCACATGAAGTGGGTCAAGAAGGGTGGAAAAGAGAAACATCAGGCCAAAGGAACGTCCATAGCCCAAAAGAAGAAGGATGACAAGGAAAAGCCCCAGGGCAAGCCGTATGAACAGCAGAACCAGACGTGCTTCAAATGTGGCACTTGGGGGCATTGGTCAAAGATATGCCAGGAATCCAAGGAAGTGATCAATGCATATCAGGCCAAGAAGAAGGCCAAAGGAAAAGCAATGGCAGAGGCACATTTTGCCGAAGTAGGCAATGATGATGTCATGGATGTTGACACCCCACATGCTTCATCCTCACGGCCTTAGACATCGATGATGCGACCAAGCTCTTGGCCAATGAAGAAAACATACGTAGATGACATAGAAGCGAAGTGAATGCATACTACTGATTCTGTTTAGTGCATGAATAGCACTATTAGCTTTTTCCTTTAGATTGCGGTTGATTATTTGATTTTGAATAATTGTAAGCTCTCGAAGAGCATACTTTTACTTTCTCATGAATAAGAATTGCAGTTTATTCTTTATTCCAGTATTCTTTATTTACAAGCAATGTTTGAATTACTTTACCACTGTCTGATTAGAATTATATTTCTTTTCATCTAGAAATCGTGTAGCGCCCAATGGAGGAAATATGCATTGTTGATAGCGGCACAACAAATACCATCTTAAGAGAGTCGAAATATTTCCAGACGATCACGAAGAACGCTGGAAGGATTACGACAATCGCAGGAAGCGATACACATATAATAGGCTCAGGAAGAGCCACAATTATATTGCCAATGGGTACAACTTTGGTAATTGAAGAAGCCCTTTTGTACCCTGAATCAACACGCACTCTCTTAAGCTTTAAAGATATCCGCGCCAATGGGTTTCATGTAGAAACCAATGAAGAAAATGGCAAGGAACACTTGTGCATTGTGAAGCACGCGGAATATGGAAAAATGGTACTCGAAAAATGTCCCTCATATGAATCTGGGCTGTACTACACGAAAATTAATGCACAAGTAGTGTATACTTCTTTGAAGACTGTCTTTAGAAGCTCTGAATTATTTGCTTTATGGCATTGTAGATTAGGTCATCCTGGTCTTAGATTGATGAGAAATATAGTTAACAACTCACAAGGTCAAGGGGATATTTGCGGTCCGATTCAGCCCTTGTCAGGGCCGTTTCGATACTTTATGGTGCTCATTGATGCTTCCTCGAAATGGCCGCATACATGTTTGCTGTCAACAAGGAATCATGCATTCGCAAAACTGATCTCGCAGATTATCAGAATTAAGAATGCTTTTCCTGATCATCGCGTGAAGTCCATTCGAATAGACAATGCCGGTGAATTCACTTCCAAGGCATTTGATGATTATTGCACAGCAATGGGAATAATCATTGAGCACTGCATCGCACGTCCATACGCAAAATGGGCTAGTCAAGCACTAATAAAGAGGATTAAGTTTATTGTCGGACCAGCTCTTGCAGAGTTGTAACTTGCCCAACACTTGTTGGGGACACGCAGCCTCTGCACGCAAAGAAGACTCATCAATTATAGACCATCGGCCTACAACACCCATTCACCTATGCAACTAGTGCAAGGGGTCATCAGAAGATTTCCCATCTTAGAAAATTTGGTTGTATGGTATATGTACCTATACCACCCCACAAATGACTGCAATGGGCCCTCTCCGCAAGTCTGGGATATCGTTGGTTATGAGAGTGCATCCATAATCAGGTATTTGGAACCCATGACTGGAGACTTGCATACAGCCCGTTTCGCTGATTGCATCTTTGACGAGGACCGTTTCCGTCATTAGGGGGAGAGAATCAACCATTGGATGAAAAATGCCGGGAAATAGTATGGCATTCCACTGGGATCCCCGCGCATGACCCTCGCACTAATGAAGCAAATCAAGAAGTCCAGAAGATAATTGATTTGCGAGAATTTAGCAAATGAATCGCCTGATCATTTTTGTGATCTCAAGAGCGTGGTTAAGTCGCATGTACCAGCAAGAAATGCACCAGAGAGGGTGGAAATACCAAAGAAAGCAGAAGGTATCCTCATCCTGCTCAGAGGCCTCAAAGAAAAGAACAGGAGATCCGGCTTCTCAAACCCAAAGTACCGGAGACGTCTAGGGAAAAGCTGGGCGAGAGGACTTACCACACCAATCACAAAAGTGCCCCAAAGCAAGAAGGGGAGCAGCTTGAGACCTGCACCTTTGGAAAGAAGCCTGTGGAAAAGGCAATTCCAGATCTGAACCTTCCATTGGAAGAAGCCACGGGAAATAATGTGTGCGCACACATTGGCGGAGAAAAACTAAAGGAACTTGCTCTGGAATGGGAAATAGCAATGAAGAGCAAGTAGAAGTGCACGAAGCACCCCATGATGAAATGGCCATAAACTTTGTAATAACAGGAGAATCAATGAATAGAGCAACGACCAATGTCGATGCATACTTTGCAAAGAAGATTGCCACGATCATTAATCATGATCCCGAGCCCGCATCTCTCGTAGAGTGCAAGAAAAGGCTCGATTGGGAAGATTGGAAGAAGGCAATCACCGCAGAGTTAGTCTCTCTGAACAAAAGAGAGGTGTTTGGGCTTTGTGTGCGACGCCTCACCATATAAACCCCGTAGGTCACAAATGAGTTTTTGTTCGCAAGAGAAACGAAAACAATGAAGTTGTAAGGTACAAGGCAAGGCTTGTCGCTCAAGGTTTCACTCAACGTCCTAGGGTTGATTATGAAGAAACCTATTCTCCGGTCATGGGTGGAATTACCTTTAGATACTTGATCTCAATGGCAGTCAACTTGAAGTTGAGAATGAAGCTAATGGATGTTGTCACAGCATATTTGTATGGAAACTTGGATTCGGAGATATACATGAAAGTACCGGAATGTATCCCTATCCCGAACCAAGACAGAGCAAGCGAAACCTATACGATGTGAAATTGGAGAAATCACTGTATGGATCAAGCGATCGGGAAGAATGTGGTACAATCGTTTGAGTGACTTTCTCTGCAAGAAAGGCTACGAGCAATGAAGATTGTCCATGTGTATTTATACAACGATCCCCGAATGGATTTTGTATAATCTCCGTCTATGTAGATGACTTGAACATCATTGGGACGGATGAAGAAATTGAAGAAGCATGCACATACTTGAAATCTGAGTTTGAAATGAAAGACTTGGGTAAAACCAAGTTACTGCTTAGGCTTGCGGCTTGAATATGTCCAAGGTGGAATCTTGGTACACCAAGCATCCTACACGCAGAAAGTGTTGGAGAGATTTGGCTTTGAAAAGGCATACCCCGCAAAGACCCCAATGGTGGAAGGTCACTCCAAGGCACCTAGACCCGTCAGGCCTAAAGAAGAGGAGGAAGTCACGGGAGCGGAATTCCCATACTTGAGTGCAATTGGAGCGCTCATGTACCTTGTGAATAGCACTAGGCCGGACATTGCGTTCGCCAGTGAATTTGCTAGCACTGCAAAGGCGTAACCCACCAAAAGGCATTGGAAAGGGGTGAAGGACATCTTCCGTTACCTTCAAGGAAGCAAAGACCTCGGCTTGTTTCTGAAGAAACAATGAATTGAATTTAGTTGGCTATGCCGATCTTTGGTACCTATCGGACCCGCATCTTGGCAAGTCACAACCGGGTATGTTTTCCTTTGCGGTGGAAACGACAATTTCTTGGAAGTCGTCTAAGCGGACTCTTGTCTCGACGTCGACTAACCACTCGTAAATCATTGCATTGTATGAAGCCTCTCGGGAATGTGCATGGCTTGAAGAATGGTTCACCACATCCAGAAGTCATGTGGCCTGAACATAGAACAAACCCCCACTATTATCTATGAAGATAATGCAGCTTGTGTTGCACAAGTGCAAATGGGATATGTGAAGAGTAACCTTACAAAGCATATCAACCCCAAGTTCTTTTATGCCCATGAAATGCATAAGATGAGCGAGATAAAGATCTTGCATACTAAGTCGTGTGAAAATCTCATGATTTATTCACTAAGTCACTCCCGGCATCTTCCTTTGAAAAGATGTATTAGAGGAATCGGGATGATGAGGCTTAGAGAAGTGCAGATTTCAGGGGGAGATTTTTCACATACTCCTACATAAATCTCGAACATGAAGTTTGAGTACCCAACGTGAATCTTAAAGATTAACATTGAAGTTTGGGTGGATTGTACTCTTTTCCTTAAGTAAGTTTTTCATTGAAGTTTTCTTACATAAGGTTTTTGATGAGGCAATCCGTGCAACACAGCAAACGTGTGCTATGTACTCTTTCTCTAATTATTTTTCCCACTGGGTTTTTATGGAGTTTTAATGAGGCATATGCATCTCGCAGTGAAGAGTCCAAGGGGGAGTGTTAGGAAACGGTTGTCGTATCCTATATGGACTCTTCCTTATCTCTAAGCAGAACCGCTATATATAGGAGGCAGGGGCTACCCCTTTGTACACACAAGCATACAGAATAATAAAGCAGACCCGTTCCTCCTCATATTGTGTCTCTCGCCCTCTCTCTCTGTTCTCCACTTGAGATCTGTTAGGCAACCCCGGACTATTCGATAGCGAGGTTGTCTAACAATATCCACGCTGGGGTACACTTTGACGATGCCGTCCGTTTGCCGAAGGTACACGGTGCGGCTGTTCCTAACCACTAGCTCAGGCAGTTCCACGGGCGCGCATTATCAAACATCCCCTCTTGGATGAACTATTCTCGGATACGGGATGTCAAATCTAGACCTGTTTAATATGTCTAGAGTTTTTTTTTTTTTGAAAAATAGCTTTTAGCAGGCTGTATGGCCGAATGGCTGGGTTGAAGAGATTTGGTGTTTGGCAGTCTGACTTTTTAGTATAGCTGTTAGGTGTGAGGGACGCGGGTTGGGAATGAGAGTTAGAGGGGTGTGGTTTGGGATTTTATACTTGGTATAAAGGGATAATTTTCTTCAACTCTAGTTGTAAATTCAAAATCTTGATGTTTTGAAGTCGTGAGAAGCTACCTAAGATCAGCTTGCGGCCTCTCTCAGTACAAATGGACTACTAGCTTTTGACTTCTGGCTACAAAAAAGTCAGCCGTTTGAAACAGCTTCCGCCTTTTAGAAAGCAGAAGCCAAAGCTGGAACCGTTTCAAACAGGACCCTAGTCATTTGGAACAGTGACCAGGCTCAAAGATGGGATTGGCGAAACACAAATCTAGATGTTTTCACCATGGTTAACAATTTTGATACGAAAAAACAGCTCAAAAATCAAAAATCGAAAATAAAAATAGCTGGAAAATCGTCAGAAATTTAATGGTTAAGAATTCAAAAAAAAATTAAAAAAAAATCAAAAAATAGGAAAAACCCGACCGGTTTTGATTGAAAACTAACCGAAGGATGATTGGGTGCTGACCCTGTCGCGTTACCAGACAATTTCAACAGAAAATCGATCGATTTTGATCGAAAACTGAGAGGTTTTTTATCGCATAATTATTTTTAATTTTTATCGGTTTACTGACCAGTTTTAGCTGTCAAGCCGGTTTGACACGATCGAAAAACGGTTTTCGACGGTTTTATGAACCCTGGTCTTCACCCATTCCCTGAGACTGTCAACTATTGTTTCTTTATTGAAAGAAATCATCTGGACCTTGTGTGCTTCAACCTGTACTTCGATCAATCCTGAATTGCAATAGTCCGTGTCTCTCATGAGCGTGGCCTTGCCATTATCCTTCCGAAGAATCCACTCTACTGCACTATCCAGAGCACGGCTACTTTGCCTTTCTGCCTACTTAAATCTGCAGGCAAGAGTGTTGAGGAAGGAAGTATTTTGTACCTTCATTTCTTGGTATGCTTCTCTAGTACTCACCATTTTATACCAACCGAAGCTACTAGACCTGTTCTCCACAGGCATCTGCAATTGCATGAAAGCAAAACCGAATCCAACAATACGACTGGAAACGTTTCCAATTAACATAAGGAATCGACCTGGAAGCATAGAGAAATGCTCTGCAAAACCATCTAGTTTTCCTAACCATCAACAGCTTTGGAAGAATCGTGGGCTTGGTCTAGAATATTGTCTGGTTTGGGACCCGAGCGTTGGCTGGAAACTATGGGCACGCAACATTCCTGCATAGCTCCTCCAAGATGCTCACAGAAAATACTTAGTCCAACCAGGCATGCAGTACAAAATCAAGCAATCACATTCAGAGGGGCCCCTCGCTTCGAGTGTTTCCGGTTTCTTTTGTTTTTTGGTCTCTCTTTCTTGATCTTGAACTTTGTATCTTTCTTCCTGCTTAATTAAATCGGCAGAGCTCCTGCCCTTACTTCGAAAAAAAAAAGTGCATGATGCTCATTGGCTAGGTGTGAGCTGGTGATTACAGCGACAAGATTCTTCGTTTGCTTGCTTTTGTACTCCAATTCATTGTGTTTCCCCTGATCCCAGCAATCGCCTTCGAGGTGATAGGAACTCGATAACTTTGTGTTGTGTCTGCGGCCAACTTGCAGATGTCTTTGTGTGCGTGGTTTTATCCCAGACAATTAAGCAGATGAAACCTTGTAAGAAAATTCCATTGCCTGTCATTCGCATGATAAGGAAAGGGTAAGCAAAATCAGTTCATCACAACTACCCTCCCCTTTCTGCACTAGATTAGTAAGCATAGACAAGTAAACATAGGTTTTTGGGGAAAAGACAGAGCCGAAGTTTTAATTTTGATTTCTGAACATTGGCTCGATGAACTAGTTTGCTACAGTACTCCCCTGTTCCCTCGGCTTAAAACCTGCAGAATCTTAAGGTCCCAAAAATCACAAGCATAAGATAGTTTGCAGCAATTTACTTACTGAGTTCCCAACGGAAAGGGATGTGATAAGCCCATGGTCTGATCAAAGCATCCTAGCGTAGGAGAGAGAACAAGTTTGTGGTGTGGTGACATCGTTGGAGATGCAAAGTCCAACCACTTGATCGAATTTGTAATCATCGGCCGTGACTAATAAGAGAGGGACCCTCCACCATTATGAGCCGGTATAGTCTAGACGGGAACCAGCAATTAAATGTAGTCCTAAATTGATTCCTTTGTAGCTTATCTACTCGACTAATTAAAGTCTACGAACACAATTAGGATCAGCTAAAGAAGGTATCACAATTCGCTCTGAATCACATGGCTTGATTCTCTCTGCGGTCCACAACTACCGAAAAAAAATTCTCCAATCCGTGGGTCGTAGTCTTATGTAATTATGTGGGCGCCCATTGGTTTCCAATGATTAAAAAAAAGGTCTTTTCGCCAGTAGTTCAGTAGTCAATACAGGATCTCTAAATCCCTTCGCGGACAGATCTCAAGTGCTCCAACGGATTCCCTTCAGCTTTCCCTTCAGAAGGAATTTGGAGAGAGAATCCCTTTAGAAACAGATTCTCTCCTTCGAGGTGATGCTGTTGGAGATAATAGGAAATAAAGGGAATGAATATAGGGAAGAGAATGGAATGAAGGGAAATTGCTGGAGATAGTTTCATACTGGAGATAGTTTCATACTCTATAAAATTTTTATTAAATAGACTAAAGAGATAAAAGAAGAGGAAATAAGAAATTATTGTGTTTTATCGGCTTGTTGCAAAACTGGCCTAATCCGGAACCATGTTAATTTGGCTGTTTAAAGTGAGGCAAAGTTGGCACCGTGCTATTACAACTCTGCTGCACACCCTGCAGGTTCCGACTGCTGACTATCTAAGGATACTTTTGGGTGATGGTCCTGTATCATTTGGTTACATTACTTTGGATAAATGGAATGGTTCAGTATCTATAAAAAATATTTTTCAAATTTGTATCACTTGGTCCGAGATAAGATGGTTATATTCAAACAACCAAATACATGAATGACTTTTTTTTGAACTATATCATATATGTACCACTTGGTATAAGTAACTAAACACGTCTTCTATGCGAGTGGATTATGCGCTCTTTACGGCTCAATTTAGATGGCGGGGAATTTTTTCTGACTCGTGCATGAATTAAACTGTATCTTGTAAGTTTTCTGAAAAAATTTTAGCAAAATTCCTGCATTTCAAACGATCAAAATGGCCAAATGGTTTTTAACGAAAAAATTGCCAGATGCTTGATCATTATTTTACTGCCACGTCACCATGTCAAATTACTGCAACAAATGTCGAGCCACTTGTCGATGTTTCCTTGCTCCCTTGGTCACAGCAAGAATATTAATTCAAGATTTCCTCTTTTTTTTTTCCTTTTTAGTAATGAGCATGGTGTCTGATGTAACATTCCACTCTATCTAGCACAACGGGTTTACTTTTTACTGCGTTTTTTTAATATGTGACTGTCAGCAAACATCATAGCATACGTAATTTCGTTTTTTTAATGCTCTTACTTGGTACAGTACCAGTTAAATTGCTTACTTGAGATTAGAGTAATGAAGTGTTGTTGTTGTGCTTACGAACTACACACAGTGACCCGTAGTGATAGATGATAAGTGCACACTCAGTGAATTCATCTGTTCCTCTTTTAGGTTGCGTTTGTTTGTCTGGATGAGGTTGGATGAGATATGGTCATCCAGCCTTAATAGGATGGAGCTATCCAGGTGGCTGCTTGGTTGGGTGGATATGGATGAGCTAATTTTTTGTTTAGTTTGATGGATAGGATGAGCCATTTTTTTATTTGGTTAGATGGATGAGGATGGATGGGCTAGTTGTAGTTAAGGTTTCGAATTTTGGTTTGAAATTTTTGAAAAAAATTTAACCAAAGTTTGAATTTTTGGACAAAATTTGACCATGATTTAAATTTGTAGACAAAATTTGACCAAAATCTGAATTTTGGGATAAAATTTGAATTTTTGAACAAAGCATCATCGAAAATTGCTTTTTTGGATAAAATTTGATTTTTTGTGATAAATTTGATCGAATTTTGAATTTTTGAACAAAATTTGAATTTGACAGAGTACACTTTGGCAAAATTTGAATTTGAACGAGTTCACCTCTTTATGCACCAAACTGGATGAGCCCGTACGACCTTTTTTTTATGACTCTATCCAGCATCTTGAGGGAATATTCTAAAAAACTGGATGACCATATCACATCCATCAACTCATCTAAACAATTGGATAACTTCAAATCCAGAGATAACCATATCTCCACCTTATCCACCCAACCATATGCCACCTTTAGTGAGTACAAGGGCCATCGCTGGTCCCGTGACCACATCGGATGGTCTCGACACAAAGGAAGTCCAGGCTCAAGTGCACGTTCCCGATTGGCCAAAAACGTGATTGGGCCGACGTGGGCGCTGAGAGGCCGCAATTCTCTCCGCTATAAGAAAGGTAATATGTACGACACGCGGGTAAAGTAGAATGAAAAGAGTTACAACATCTCCAACAGTATAATTTTTAGAACCATCTCCAATAATAATGTATCCAAAATGGGAATGTAGTTTCCCCTAACGAACACTTAGTTAACAACTATTGTTTTGTTTTTAGTATGTTTTAGGGGGTGTCTAGTGTAAATCTGAGTGTTTAATGGATGAAATCAATTTGCCTACTCTCCTCCAATTTAAATACTATTTTATCAAAGAATACTTAATTTTTTTAGGTATCGCATGAGGAACAATATTCTTTTCTGCATGACTTTTTTACATCAATTATATGCAAAGTTTTGCACAAATTAAATTATGTAAAAAAGATGTGACAATTTGTAAAAATAATTATTTTTTCCTACATGATATTTTTTTACATCAATTATATACTTGTTTTACACAGATTAAATTATGTAAAAAATAATACGACAATTTGTAAAAAAAAAAAAAGAACAAATCAAACCATAAGAAACACAACACACAAAAATGTGGATCACAAAGTCAAAATGATTTATTCAGCTACGAAGTAGACTGTTTTGTCTAGCACCTCTCTGAATTTATGGTCGATTTTCGAGGTGTGTTTATCAATTCTTACAAAGATATTGATCATTTGTCATAAAAAAATATATATGATGCAGAGTCGCAAACCGGAGTTTCTGTTGTAGCTCTAACAGCTCGAAAATTTTATGTGCTATCTCTGTTTTGCTAACAGAAAGATCTTTGCAGTTGTGTCAGTCTAGACATGCATGTTATTTTCCAAAATTATTGTGTTTCTTGTGGTTAGGCTCTCACGTCAATCAATAAGTGAATTGGTGAGTCATTTTCTCGCCTTGCTTTCTTCATCCTAATTCGATTTTACTCGGTCCTTGAAAAATTTTTATCGGTTGTTGCATCATGATCCATGAACGAACAAATAATATTAACATTAAAAAAATATACGTTCATGGATGTGGACATATGGAATTACCTGCTTTTCGGAGACCGGACTTTCTTAAGTCCCCTTAATAATTACCATTTTCTCTGGAGCTCATTCAATTAGAGAATTTTATGATGCATTATACTAATAGCATATAATATGTAGTAGAAATCAAATCTAACTATTAATTTGTTAAGGATGTTTCAACTACTCTACTACCAGATAAAGTATAACTAAACTTTAGTTAATCTGATTCATTGGATTGAAAAGAACGAAAAGCACGAATGGTTCTTATGCAATTTAGTGTACTGTAAAACTAAACTTTAGTTAATGCTCTCTTTTTTTGAAGCAAGACAGGAGCTCTGCCGATTCATTCAGGGAGAAAACAATACAAAATAGAAATTGTCCCAAGGGAAACAAGGAAAGGAAACAACAAGTAAGAACAACGGTAGCCTAGAGGGTAAAAGAGGAAGAAACACCAAAAACCTACATAAGCTAGGATTGAGCTCTCGTTGCTAGATTAATGGGCTGTTTGGTTGCCTTCTCTCGCGAGCCTGGTCCGTTCCACTCAGCCAGGCTGATGGGATCTGAGGATCTTGTGAATCTGACGGTGTTTGGTTGAGTGTTTAGGAGGAAGTATTTTGAAATTTATATAGCAAGTGTGGTCTAGTTTTGTTCGAAAAAATGTCAGGAACCCATTTTTGAAATCGGTTCGGTAATCGGAGATGCTAATCAAAAGATATAAACAAAAAAGAAAAAAAGAAACTTACATACTAACGTGGCACCGCATGCATGGTTGTGATGGTCCCTTCAGAATAATGCATCCAGAGATACGCCCATTTTCTACGTATCTCCGGGCGAAATTGCGATGAAGAATCTTGCATCCAGAGAGCGGCTCAAAACTAGATCTGAGCAACCAAACACGAGAAAAAAGCAAGATTCTGCATCTATAGATGCAAATCTCTGTGCATGCAGGCAACCAAACAGCCCATAAAGGATTTTCTGTCGTCCTCGGCACAACATTAGTTAATGCTTTTTATTTTTAGATCAAGAGTTCATGCTTTTTTCGGTGTACACAATACACATAGTTACGTGTAAGGGGTACCAAACGGGATTGAGATGTCTCAGTGCGAGTCGTTTTTATGACACCGCATTACTACGTGGGAAAAGGAATGTCTAATGGACTGGAGCAGCTTGGAGTGCTATGTCAGTCGTTCTCTTCGAAACAAGGCGGTCGATCCTGTCCATTAACCGGCGTGTGGTGGTGGCGGATTGTCATCGGCTGTATTTACAGTTGCTCGATCAATCTAACGAGAAAAATAAGCAGGACGCAATTGCCGTCCACTAATTCCATTTGCATCGTGATCGACACCTACCTAGCAAGGAATCAGTAGTCACTGTCTCACATAAAGATATTATAAAGTTTTCTAATAAGCTAAAATCCTGATCCATTTATATAGATCCCGGTCGAGAACGGGTCTCTCAATCAGGGGCTTAATGAAATTGGTGATATCTCACGGTGAACACCGCTCATGGCTACAACCACTGCAGGTAAGAAACCTGTTTGGACCTCTGCGAAAGCTTTTGCTCGTGCCAACGAGATGGAGTGAAGTGTGAAGTGTCTCCGGTTACCCTTTCTTGCATGCTCTCGCCGTTTGAGTTTGGCTTTTCAGAAAGTGTATGGCAACAGGGGGGCGGATCTAATCTAAATGGGTGCCGGATATACGCCGTCACTTTTAAAAGTTTAAAAAACGTTACGTATCGCTTCTTCGGTGGATCAAATTTGTGGATTGAATTGATTCTGATTTTGATATTTTGGGATTTTTAAGATCTTAAAGTTATCTGTATTGTATTTTTAGCAAATTTCAAATATATACATTGGACTTATGATATTAGAAAACTATTATACAAAATTGTAGAATTATACGTGTGTTAAAATATTTCTAGTTCCCCGAGGCAATCCACAGACCACGGCCACGGGAGCTGAAGTTCAATTACCAGCCATGTGAAACATCATGTGTGATGTGTGCACGGCAATATCTTCTGGAAGAGGCCAAAATGCCGGTGGGCGTTGCCGATTGCGTTTCATTTCCGTATGCAAACAAAAGCGCATGTGTCGTTCACAAGAAACTAGCGTATTTAGAGGGTGTTTAGTAGAGCTCCAGTTTCACTAAATTTTTGGAGTTGGTGGAGCTAGGTATTCCTAGCTTTATCAAATTCATGGAGCTGGTGGAGGTAGATATTCCTAGCTCCATCAGATTCGTGGAGCTAGAGCTGTGGGTATATTAAGAGTGTTTAGGTGGGTCATCTTGTTTACATTTTCGAATAAAATTATAAACTTAAGTCACTTTATTCAGTCTACAAGTTTCAGCTCTGAGGTGGAACTGGGATCTGGAGCTCTGCCAAACAGGGCGTAAGAGTGTTTAGGTGAGTCATCTTGTTTACATTTTAGAATAAAATTATAAACTTAAGTCACTTTATTTCACTCTACAAGTTTCAGCTTTGAGGTGGAGCTGGGATCTGGAACTCTGCTAAACAGAGCCTTACTTGTATAACTACGCGGCTACATACTATTACATAGTTATTTTTAATATACAACTCTACTTTTTATAATTGAAATATAATGGTATTTGTTACATAGATCTAATATCTATTGTTAATTAATCTACGCTATTATAATCAGATCTCATTAAAATAAGTGGTAGAGATTCTTTTTTTTTCTTTCTATTAATGTGAGAATTTTTATAATTTTTTCTTTTGTTGGATTATTGTAATTTTTTTGCTTTTAAAACAAAGAATGTGCGTTAAATATCACCCATTATTTTTTATCTATATCCATTCATCACCATCCGCGCCTTCTTCACAGTTCACACGCCACTCTTCCGATGCGTTTTCCGGCCTCATGACCAAAGTAGATAGTCCGTGCAATAATTTCTCTCGCATCCGTTTCTTCGTCACACATATGTCTCGTTGTCCGATTGTCCATACCAGTATCAAAGTTCTAACTTTTCAGAAAAGCTTGTAAAGTTGTAACTTCCCGTGTCCAATACGTGCACTTATAATACTCCTAGGTTAGACGGTAAGACACTATTAATCTTTACTAATATATAAATGTAAGTCAGTAACGGTCATCTGTTTTTTTTCTCCTCTTCTATACAAAAAATCAACTATATCTTTCTCTTTTCGCTCACATTCGGTCCCTCTGGTCGGTCCATTACCCATTTTTTCATCCCAGTGACAACTCAAGTGATACGGGCATAATAGTAAGATCATTGTTTTCATCATGTATTGCTGATCAAGACACTCTAAATTATTTCCAAGGACCAATAACTCACGCACGTGCTAGACAAATCTATCAACAGGTGAATTCACTCCTTACTAAGAACCATTTCACTTATGAGAATCAGTTGCTACCTAATACAAGTATTTTAACTATTCTCAGCTATGAAAACAATGCAAGGAAGTACGAGACAATCTAAATATGAAAATAGCTATGCTATGCATGTTCTTGGGTTTTCATGCCTTGGGCTGAAACTTCCCTAAGAATTGTGCATTCCTTCCCGTTGTTCTTGCAAGCTCTTTGTGATTGCAGCGAGGATTGTAATCCGCTTGATTTGGTTAAGTGGACAACGTGAGGTTAGGTGAACTCGTCGCAAGTTGTTGCCTTTACAACGGTTGGCTGCACAAGATTCGTCAGGTTTCATGAGTATCTTCGATTATACGCCGTGAAGGTCGGGCGCACCCTCATACCATTTGGTATCAGAGCTCTGGTTGTCATGGTAGAATCTTTATCCCTAGCAGTAGATTTACTTTCAACCATATACTAGAAAATTGCCACACAAAAATATCATCCCTTAGTTTGGATTTGAGTTTTTTTTTCTCTAATCTGAAAATTGCCTCACAAAAATATTGAACTGTAGTGTCCAATCTGTTTCTCTTGTGTGTTCTGTTATGTTCTTATCCATTAGAATGTGTTCTTGTTGCTGAACTGTTCATCTTCCTTCGCGTCACTTTCTAAATCCAATATGTCCAGTTCACCGTTTTGGCCATAACTTCCGCATACAAGCTTGGATTTTTGCGTTCTTGTGCTTTCTTGAAAGCTTATGAAATTCTGTACAACTTTGGTAGAGACAATTTTTTTCTGATTCGGCTTAGAAATTGGTTGAACTTGGGTTTGAATTTAACTGCTACTTGGTTGCGAAAAATATATAGATATGTTCTTGATAGCCTATCTATCCTTTGCGAATACTTTGCACCTATTAAGACTAGCTATTTTGTTGCATAGGGCTGCACTCCTTTATTTTTTATGTCACAATTGCAAGAAATCAAAAGAGAGTTTGGGATGTTTGTTAGAAATCAGTAGCGCAGCCGGCTAAATCATAAAAAAAAAGAGTGGAAAGAAAGCTTTGTGGCTGTTTGCTATGTGATAAAAAAAGAAAGGGGAATTAAAAAAAAAGTTGTTAGAATATTTGCACCATTGTGTGATTCATTTTTTTGTGCAATCATGTGCCCTAGTCAAAATCTTTGCAACTAGCTAGCGTCTTTCTATAACCAATGCAATAGAGCTGTTTTGTATCTCAATCTTGCTCTAGCTCACTCCTTTGATTGCATTTGGTTCCATCATCCTTGTGTGTGTGTGTGTGTTACTATGTTCATCAGTTAAATCTTGTTTTCGGCAACTAGACATTGAGTTCTTACTTGGATGTTTACTTACCGAAACAACATCGAGAATTCAGATTGTGTAGGATATACATTTTTCCTACCAAGCTCCACATATAAATCCGTTGTGCGCTTTGATCTCGGCTGTGAGTTCGCTTAACCTCACCTTTTGTTGTCTCACCACTCAAGTGCAAGTTCCTCCGTCAATCAGCAAAGAGTGAGTAAGAATTTAAGTGGTAAGGATAAGTGAGGATGAGTGATTTTATAGATATTCCACATATACTTGCTGTTTTGGTTTTGTATTTGCATTGATCATGGCAGGTCACGAACATATTGATCTTCCATTCTATGGAAGCGATGATCCTGAAGAATTCATAGAGTGGGAACAGCAAATGGAGAAGCTTTTCAAATTTCAGCACCTTCCTGGAGCTAAAGAAGTGTTGCGAGCCACTATGCGGTTTGAGGACTATGCTTATTGTTGGTGGAAACAACTTTTGGAAAAGAACCTCATTACATCTTGATCGATTTTGAAGGGGATCATGAGAAGAGAATTTGTACCACCATATTATGAGCAAGAGCTACTTCACTACTTGGCAAGCATCAAACAAGGATGCATGTGTGTCCATGATTATTTTAGCAAATTGAGTCGTGTACTGCAACGTGCCGGTATCACAACTTCATTCAAGAAGATGGCATACTTTAAAGATGGCTTAAATCACAAGATTGCTGCTGCACTTGAACATAAGTATTTTAAAAGCATGCTTGATCTTGTGGATTATGCAATTGAAGAGGAGAGACCATTTGAAACTAAAAATAGTTCTGCTATATTCATGTTCTTGAGATTTCAAGCCACCGGCTGAAATAAACTTGAGATTGTGCATTACAAAGAGCTTGCAAGAACAACGGGAAGGAATGCACAATTCTTAGGGAAGTTTTAGCCCAACGCATGAAAACCCAAGAACATTAATAGCATGGCTATTTTCAGATTTAGATTGTCTCATACTTCCTTGCATTGTTTTCATACCTGAGAATAGTTAAAATACTTGTATTATGTAGCAACTGATTCTCAGAAGTGAAATAGTTCTTAGTAAGGAGTGAATTCACCTGTGGATAGATTTGTTTAGCACGTGCATGGATTATTGGTCCTTGAAACTGATTTGGAGTGTCTTGATCAGCAATACATGATGAAAACAATGATCTTGCTATTATGCCCGTATCCATCAAGGGTGTACTTTTTCTTTAAATGCGTGACATGATTTGATTGTTTGGTTAAAAATGTGTTCTCGATGCAACGCATAAGCACTTGACTAGTACTAGTAAAATACTAAATCGACACGTCCATGTGCATGGGATGTTTGTTTTCCTTTAAGCTGAACCAAAATGAAAAACCGAATGATTGAAAGTTAACAAGGAATCATTAAATACATGTACAGTCAACAGATTATCTATATAGTTATCTGTAATGATCTATTCTATAATTAATAAATTGTCCATACAGTGATACACACAACATAAAAGAGTCCATTAATCAGTAGATAGTACTTTTCTCTCTGTTCCATATCATTTAAAATTATATGTAATATAAGCTTACAAACAAACAGCCAACATGTATCACTACCAGGGTTCACAAAATCGACGATTTTCGGTTGATTTTCGTCCATATCGCCGCGGCCCGATATCAAAAACCGGTCGATAAACCGATTCGATTCAAAAAATAATTTGAAAATTCGAAAAAATTTACGTGTCAAAAACCGGTCAAAAATCGGTGGAAATCGGTCGATTTTCGTCAAAAAACGTCGTCGAAAATCGCTACTAAAAATCGATTGCACAAAAAGTTCGACAAGGTCGTCGATTTTCCACGAAAACCGGCGATTTTTTATTTTTATTTTTTTAAAAAAATTGGTTTTTGAATTTATCCGATTTTTGACGATTTTTGGTCGATTTTCGACTCGATTTTTGCGATTATCGAAAATTAATGTTCATCCGAAAATCGCCAAATCGATTTTGTGACCCTGATCACTACAGACACCCTTTTGCGTGGGTCCCACATCCTTAACCAGAACAGGGGCCCTGGACCTGGGTTTGTGGCTATATAAGCAGCACTCCTCCCTCCACTTCTCCATCCGGTGTAAACTCTTCCTCCGTGCGAGGGATCTATCCAAGGATTGTGGAAGGCCACATCCCTATGCTTATGCTAGCACCTTAGTTATCAGAGGAGTTAGTAGTAACAGTAGGGTTGACCAATTAGTTGCTGGTGTCGTCTGCGCCGTTACCCAGCTCAGGCGGAGATGTTGGCGGTGTTCGGCGGCGGGGTGGTGGGGGTGCCGGCGGAGCTGGTGGCCGCCGGCAGCCGGACGCCGTCGCCGAAGACGCGGGCGTCGGAGCTGGTGAACCGCTTCCTGGGCAGCGCCGAGCCGGCCGTGTCGATGCAGCTGGGCTCCCTCGGCCACCTCGCCTACTCCCATGCCAACCAGTCCCTCCTCCGCCCAAGGTATGCTCCGACTGTCGAGGGTACTGAGCACTCAATTTACAGATTTAGTACTACATGGAAACCGGGCTATTTTCACCTGAATTTCGCAAGATCTAAGGACGGATTCAAGAATTGCTGTCTGTGAATAGATCAGCTAATAAGTCCTTCATGATTGGCAGAGTAACCGGGCTATTTTCACCTGAATTTCGCAAGATCTAAGGACGGATTCAAGAATTGCTGTCTGTGCATAGATCAGCTAATAAGTCCTTCATGATTAGCAGAGTAACCTGCTCTGTTTTTTCTTGGTCTTTAGTTAGTGAAGCTTCGTGGTGGCGTCAGGTGTGGTGGGGAGGTGTCGGACGGTCCTCATGGTCCGGACCGGGGATTGCGAATACCATTTTGATTTGGAAAATCGCTTATAGTTTGGCATCAGTTTTCGTTAAAAATCAGTAGAAACTGAACGGTTTTGAAGTTAATTTTTTTGAAATCGGTTGTCAAAAAGAGGCGAAAAAAAATATATCAAAAACCGATTAGTTTTACTGATTTTTAATCGGTTTTCTTTAAAATCGGAAAACTAAGTGGAAAAAATTCGAAAGTCTATTTGTGACCGATTTTCACAAGTTTTTATCAATTTTCTATCGGTTTATGCCGCATAGATTTTTTTGAATTTTTTAAATGGAATTAGTTTCTCGACTGTCGTTCATCATCGAGCCGGATTGATACAGCTGAAAATTACGATTTTCGAACGATTCAATGATTTTGATCGATTTTTGGAAAGCTTGTCCAGGCTACAGATTCCAGAACATGATCTCACAGATTCGGCCACATACCGTATCTCTCTTTTGAACACCGAACGGCCTCTACGCTGGGATCCACAATTAGCGTTAAAAGCTTAGTATAATTTTCTTCGGTATACAGAGTTGTTTACTGTCTCTAAGATGAAGCTCACGTCTATAAGTAAAAAAGTAGAAAGAATCTCTACTCCAAATGTCATCTATCCAATCTCTAGTTCCCTACTCAAATTATCATCCTTCCAACCGATAGGCAGGGGCGGATCTAGGTTCCGGACAGAGTAGGCTGTAGTCCGGGGCCTGGTATCGAAAACCTATTAAAATTCTACGAAAAATTATTGAAAAATCATTGAAAACAGATGTTTAATCTAAGATCAGCTGGTCCAGCTCGGGGCTTGGGCCTGGGCCAGCTCCGCCCCTGCCAATAGGTGAGGTTGTGCAATTTTTTTTTATTAGTTGGAGGCTGCTCTAAGCAAATGTGTTTGGAGGCTCTCTCTTCTCTTGGACGAGAGGGCACGGGGCGTCGCTGGCGACTGATGTGGGAACTATGCAAAGGCAAGGCCGCAAGGGCATTTCGGTGCTTTTTAACCCCGTCTTTCCAAAGTTAACGGGAGTGTTATGGATGGGACATGGGAGATTCGCTAAACCCGGAGAGGGATCGTTGACATTTCGGTAGGGATAGTAACTTAAGCAGTTTTTATAGGCATAAGCAGTTTTTATAGGCATAAGTTGTTCGAATAATCAAACGGTTTAGATCGTCAAAAACATTTGCTGCAGTACCTGCTACAATATTTTTGCTACAGTATTTTTGCTATAGTACTTCAAAGTCGATTTGAGCCGTCGCTTTTCGATTCAACGGCTATTACACAACTGCTTAAGTTGTCGTTATAATAAAAACTGCATGGGATCACTATCCTACTAAACCCCTATGCGGCTTTTAATTATTTGTGTATGCGCTTTTAATTGCAAAACTTTACTTTTATGTCTTCACGTCCCTTATATATTTTGCATAAATGACAAATCATCTTTCATTTTATAAACAAAAGTTCTAAATGTGTAGTTTTAAAAATGCAGTAGCGTTGAAATACATGGTAGATTCTTAAAGGTATTTCTTTGTTAGAATCAAATAGAATCTTACATTCTAGACCGATCCTACCATTTGCGATCCTACTGAAGGACCTCCGATCTGATTCAAAATCGCGATTCTGACAACCTTGGTTGTTAATAATTTCAAAGTACTTTCAAAAATAATGTCACGGTCTTTTCTCCATGTACTCTCTCTGGTCACAAATAGTAGTTAGTTTGTGATATGTGCATTCAAATTTTTAAAAGTTTACCTATTAATATATTTTTAAATATTTAGACTAGATGGATGAAAATCATAGCCGTAGATTCGTCTCGAAACGTGCTTTCAAAATATTATAATTTTATTAAAAAAATTTAAAATATATTATAATAGAAATTAGTGGTCATAGTTATAGACATGTTGCTTTTCTAAGACAAAGTGAGCAATAAATATGACATCCAAATCCATTCCTGTAGGTGAGGGACCAAGCTATCAACTCTTCTTCAATTATCGTTTCTCAGTTAATTCTGTAGCGCACGGTTGAGCCGGGGGGATTTTTACGGAACATGGCAAGAACTTTAGCTACAATATGCGTTTGTTCATTCAGAAAGCATCATCCGGATGTTTTGTTTTAGCTAACATCTAAATTTTGAACCGTTGGATATATATCACCGGACAATTAGATTAAATCACAGGATCGGATGTAATCGATACTCCCGAATCTCAACAATAATCCGATGATTCTAGATTTAGGTGATTTTAGCAATAAAAACATCCGGATGATGTTTATCAAATCCCAAGCATAAAACCAAATGAAGGAGAAAACAAAATTGCACAAACTAGATATGTCTTTTGCGGTCTTTGCCGTTGCGCTACAGTAACCAGGCTATTGTGTGCAAGATACAAGGTTGCTTAGAAAATCCTCTTCAGTTTTTGTCTTCTTTTTTAGCTATCACTATGCTATTCACATGGTTTAGTTGCGGGCACTTGGCTGTCAATGGCTATCACCGGATACCCACAGATCCGAGAGAGGAAGAAAAGCTGGACTAGGTGACCCATATGGTCGTTGAATTCGCCGCCGGTGAGAGATCACGAGACAAATGATCAATGGCACAAGTAAATAAGGGCAAATTATCAATTATTTATTGTTCTTATCTTATCCAGTACTAGGCGGACTCACTGAAGAAGTAGCATCCAACGAATTCCACTCTGTTACTCCATTTGTTACAAACTTCTTTGCCCCTTTTTCAACAGGTTTAGTTATCTAATTCTCCATGTTAGGTGCATCTTTGCATTAATTCATCGATGTTGAACCTAATTTTGCATTCTGAAGGACCTGGTCCTTAAGCCATTCAGCAGTGGCTGCACTGCTAGGCACCAAACATACTAACGTTTAATCTAGAAAACCAGATATACTAATGATGTTTTGCATGCCAATTCCAGATTTTGATAATACTATCAAGCTGCATGCATCATCCAACAGTTGCTCATCGAGAACATACTGCTGTTTATGGGCAGATCCTTTGCAGCAAAGGACGACATCTTCTGCTTGTTCGAGGGGGTCCTGGACAATCTGGGCAGGCTGAGCCAGCAGTACGGGCTGTCCAAGGGCGTCAACGAGGTGGTCCTTGTGATAGAGGCGTACAAGACGCTGCGGGACCGAGCTCCCTACCCTGCTAGCTTCATGCTCTCGCAGCTCACTGGCGGCTATGCGTTCGTGCTCTTCGACAAGTCCACCTCCTCACTGCTCGTGGCATCTGTAAGCTGCTCGTCTCTGGAGTCATGACATAATTTTTGCTGCATCACTTGCATAACTACTATTTGGTGATTTGGATGACTGTTTGGCTAGAATTGTGTAATAAAAAATTGGCCGTGTGCATCTCAAGATGCAGAGGCTGTGAGTACGTCACCTTGGTCGGGCTTGTGTTCTGCTTCTCGGCTTTGTTGACGCCCTAGTTAAGGGTGTTTTGTAACCTAAACTCGGAACTCCTTTTCCTTCCTGCTTAATGAATTGGCAGAGCTCCTACCTCTTTTCAAAAAAAATATATAAAAAAATGGCCGTGTGCATCTCAGGATGGCAGAGGCTGGGAGAGTCGATCTTCCATTATCTAAAAAATGTCGGGATTTATTGTCTCAGGATCCAGAGGGTAAGGTGCCGCTGTTTTGGGGGATAACTGCCGATGGCTGTGTTGCCTTCTCTGACAACATTGACCTGCTTAAAGGATCATGTGGCAAGTCACTGGCTCCTTTTCCAGAAGGTAATTCTAGCTTGGGTGTAAGAGCATGTGATAAATAGTTTTTCTTACATCTTAGTGTATAGAGTTTTCTTGGTTCTGCTCACTAATTTCATGCTTCTGGTTGCAGGTTGCTTCTACTCCAACGCCCTTGGGGGCTTGAAGTGCTACGAGAATCCCAAGAACAAGGTGACTGCTGTTCCTGCAAATGAAGAAGAAATTTGCGGTGCAACTTTCAAGGTAAAAAACGATTACTTACCAACAAGTAGTGGGGAGTGCTGATATTTGGTTTGCTATGTCAGTTCCTGAAGTAGAATGTAACTACAATCTCTAGTATCATGTTGATGTTGGGGACTTGGGGTACTCACAGCAGCCTCTAGCATCGACTCTGTGGAATATTGTTGGCACAAAGCGGCATTTAAAATGCAGAAGTTCGATTAATGGAATACACAAAAAATATTAATCTGAATGAGTAGGAATACATAATGGAGGACGATGGAAATTGAACAATGTCTGTTCGAAGTTACTTAACTGTACAGTGTCAGTGCAGAAGTCTTCTCCTTCTTTTTTCCCTTTGACATTTCATCTGAGCGATTTGTGACATTTTTCTGAATGCACTCCTAACCACAATGAATATCTATTTGCAGGTTGAAGGTTCTACAATCCTCACAGCACTGCATTAGGAGTTTAATTTTGGGTCTCCAGGAGTTCGTTGGGAAAGCAAACCTTTGTACATGGTGGTGTAACATAATGGCGTGGCATGCAGCTGATCTGTATCATCTTCGTAAGGGAGGACTTGCCAACACGGCAAGCACTTCGGTGTTTCGTTGTGTGTGTATATGTTTCGCGAGTTGTTCAGATCGCAGTGAACTTGAAGACCTATTGTGATCAGTTGAACGTAGCTCTGTAGTAAATAAGCTTTATCCATTGTCAGTATGGTTGTGTTGTGTACGATGCATGCAGATGGCTGCGTTTCATGAACTTGGGGTCAATCAGGCAGAGGCAACCTCTAATTAGACTGCTATTTAACTTTGGGGAAAGGGGATATGATCCCAAAATGATCATTTACACACGTTGTACGACAGTAACGCACTAACAAGGGTTTATTCAAACTGTAGTAATGGCCTAGGAGTGTATAAGGGGGTAGGATACTCGGAAAATAGGGTTTATACTAGTTCAGGCCTTCCACTGCGGAGATAATAACCCTACTTCGAACTCTCACAAACGAGCAGGTTTGTGTGTGTGTCTATTTATATCCGCGCCCCCCTTCCCCATTTACCTGGGGTTTTTTATAGCTTACATGGTACTTGGAATAACCGCCGTCGAATAATGCGTATTTTACTGCATTAATCGCAGCTACAATTGAAGTTTTGATTCTCGCCACGTTTCCGTTGTGGGCGTAACGGCCCTAGACCGTGGCATAATTATCGCTATTTAGACGTTATGAGGCGAACACGGTCTTCCGATCATGCTCAAGGAGCTCCCTAGCTTTGACCGACTCTTGCACGTTTCCGAGCTCGCATGCTCGTGGTCGAGCATGGGTTCTCATGGATGAGCATGGGTGCTCGTGGTCTAGCACTGGGCCTAGTTCGGTTGGGCGGACCAGTCGGTTAGACTATCCGAAGGTCCTCCCTAGGGACATCATCCAAGGGCATGCATGGTCGGTCAAGATTGGCTGCCGGGGTATAACAGTCCTTATGGAGATTATCCAATCCCCGACACATAGCATTCTTGACCTCCGCGCGCACCACACCATTTCTTGCCGATGTGTTTGTTCTGCGTTGCGCTGTGTCGCCGATTTGCTCGCTCATTAGTGCAGCTCAAGTAATTTGTTTTCATCGTTTAATGCAAACGGCGTCGTAGCGCAGTGGGAGAGCGCTTCACATCCAAGCCGAGGTCGCGCGATCGAGTCCCCGCCTGTGCGGTTTTTGACGGGGTGACGTGTGGCGTGAGCTCACGTGCGTGGCACTGTGGTGCTGGGTTTTTTTTTTGCGAAAAGGCTCCTAAGATTTTTGATAATTACATATGAGAATGACTAGGGAACGGTATACCGTTGCAACGGTATAGCCATGAAACTTATGAAACTTATCGTTTGATCTTGGTTTCATGAGTTTGGTGTTTAGTTTCATCAGTTTCATGTTTTATCAGTTTTTAGTGCTAAGTTTCATGAGTTTCAGTGCAAAAAATCATAAGTTTCATGAGTTTCAGAGGTATACCGTTGCAACGGTATACCGTTTTTTAGTTTTTCTGATTACATATATATATATATATATATATATCTCCCTTTTTTTACAAAAAAGGCCCAAAAAACTGGATTTTTGGGGGTCTTTTCGCATGAACCTATTTTTTATAGGAAAATCACCCAAACTTAGGGATGGCAGCGGGTCCGGGTACCTCCGGGTCCAACCTCCGTGGATCCGGACCCAGACCCGAAATCAATCACGGGTCCAAACCTAGACCCGAAATTATTTTTCGAAAAACCTAAAAACTAGTAAGTAGAAGTAGCAAACATTTCACAAATCGAAAATGTGAATCGATACTGGCACTCGCTCGGAAGGCCACAGTTGGATGCTTTGGGATTTTGTTTGTTTTCGTGGGAAATCCATCAAGCTCCTTGCTTGCTGCATCCGGAGACCAGTGGTGATAGGCTACAACTTACGCGCTCCTCCTACCATCCCAAGCTTCTTTGTCGCTTGATGGATCACATCACCTCGTATTGAGCTGGCCGGATTATCTTGTAATGGACCAACCGATCCTACCATGCATCTGTATACATACTATTTTATCATTCATTTCATTGAAATAAACACTAACACAAAGTTAAACCTACATTTAATATTTTACAAACTGTACAAAAGCACTTCGGGTCTGGGTCTGGGTACCCACGGGTCTAAAAAGAGACCCGTACCTGGATCTGGACCCGAAGTAATATACCCGTGGGTCCAAATTTGGACCCGAACCCGGACCCGCCGGGTCGGGTACCCGCGGGTACCCGGACCCACGGGTATTTTTGCCATCCCTACCCAAACTTCATAAATTTGTTTTCTTTTGCCCAGAAGGCCCCCCAAAAATTACGAGAGGTTTCTCGAAAATGCATACTCTGTACATTAAACATGGAATATTGCTCGTTTTTGTGCGAAAAGCCGACAGAAATTTTCCAAAATTACTTATTAGCCCGTTTTAAGTGGACTAATTCCCGAATGCTCTGGAAATTAAATTCCCAATTTTGTTTTTAGCGTGCAGCTTTTCACAAAAAGCCACTCTAAACTTTCAAATTACATATTAGTTTATTTGTCGTGGGTAGACCCCCTAAACTCTGCACGATTTTATCACTTGGTGTGTAGCATTTGGATTTACGAAGCATCAAGGGAGGCATGATCACTAAAACAAATACGCGTATATTATACACGTGTGTATGTGTGTGTTATATCATAGTGATTCCTGTTGCAAGAGTAACTAGATGCGTGGGAGC
This sequence comes from Rhipidocladum racemiflorum, assembly GCA_036346355.1. Taxonomy (NCBI): domain Eukaryota; kingdom Viridiplantae; phylum Streptophyta; class Magnoliopsida; order Poales; family Poaceae; genus Rhipidocladum; species Rhipidocladum racemiflorum. The sequence continues at coordinate 3,754,647 of CM070590.1, read as the reverse complement.
GGCACATGCCGCGCTAACCGCAACGCAACCACACATGGCAGCGTCGGTGCCTACCAAAATTTGTTTTCTTGGAGGTTTTTTTCGTAAAAAAGGATCTAAATGTATTTTTTGAAATTTTTGGGGCTTTTTACAAAAAAAAACGGTGAATTTGGAGTTTTTTAGGGTCTTTTCGAAAAAGATCTCGATGTAATTTTTAGAATTTTTGGGCTTTTTCCAAAAAAAACCCTGCAAAATCCGAATTTTGGGGGGTCTTTTCGCAAAAAAGGGACTGGGTGTAATTCTTTTACCAAAAAAAACAGTGAATTCCGGTTTTTTTGTCTTTTCATATTTTTGGGGGACTTTTTCGCAAAAAAACGGAATCTCGATGTAATTTTCGGGGGTCTTTCCCAAAAACAAACGAAATCCGATTTTTTGGGGTCTTTTCGTCAAAACAGGGACCTCGATGTAATTCTCAAAAAATTTTAGGGCCTTGTCGCAAAAAAACTGGAGCAACGCACGCCACTTCCACGTGTCACTCGGCTGGGCAACGCGCGCACGCGTGGGCATGACTCGAAGTTGGGACCTCGGCTCAATAATGAAGCGACTTACCGTTGCGTCGTACGGTCATTGTTGCCTACAAACAGTTATAAAATATATAACCGTAGTAAGGCTAAACCCAAAGATGACCAGTAAAACCAGGCCTCTATGAGCCTTGAATAGTGCGACCTGCATTTAATTTAGGCCTTTATATTGGGTCGATTTCCAACCATGGCCTGAATTCCCTGCCTGTATATCAACCATCACACAAGTCTCTCCTTTGCACATAGCACACATGAGGACAGCATCTCTATATAGAGATGAACCCCTTCGGTCTCTTGGATAGAGGCGCACATAGCACGCCCCCTTGGGATAGTTACAGGCCTGAATAGGCCTCCAAATATCCAAACAGGCCGTTTTAGAGGCCGTCGTTGGAGAGAGTCTAATGGCCGTATTAAGAAGGCGACGCGGAGAAGACATTTTATCATCCTCAGAAGGAGGTATCAAAATTCATATTGAGATAGTATCAAGATTCAAAGGCAAATTTCACATTGAGATACTATCAAGATTCAAGAGGTATTGAAAATTTAAAGTGTGGATGTACCAACTTTTAGTACCTCTTAGAATTGTTTCAATGTAAATTTGAGTATATAGGATGATAAAGTCCCATGGAAGAACGTGTGCAAGCTAGTCTCGGTCCTCGCACGCATATATCAAATAAAAATTTGTAGTACACTTGCTCTCAAGTGTCAAGTGAGCAGCATGTTGATTATTGAGGAAAATCAAGCTACTGCGACAGGCCAAAAATTAGTTTATACAAGGAGATTGATTTTGTTGACATAAATTTAGGTAGAGCCAGGTTCCAAAAATCGATTTGGAGAAAGTAATTCAAAATTCAAAAATATCGAGCCAAAAATTGATCGAAAATCGTAAAGTTTCAAAATCAAAATTTTTGGAAAAAATAAATCAATCAAAAATCGACTATTTTCATGGAAAATTGACAAACTAGTTGAACTTTTTTGGCGGTCATTTTTTGAACGATTTTCATCGATTTCTTAAAAAATCGAGCGATTTTCACCGATTTTCGACCGGTTTACGTTGTATAAATATTTCCGAACTTTTGAATTTTTTTGAATTAGACTAATTTACCAAGCAGTTTTAGAAGCCGAGCCATGTCGATACGAGCGGATATCGAGTGGTTTTCATTGATTTTTTGTTCCCTGGGTAGAGCTGCCTTTTTTAAAAATGAAATAGGCAGGTAAAGCTCGGTCAAACTGGCACAAATCCTCAAATTGACTCAAGCCCGGTAGAACTACCCAGAAAAATAAAGGATTTCGTGAAACGCATGGTAATCCTAGCCAGGTAGCTAGCATTGTTCCAAGCACACTGCACTGGTGTCTACAGTCTGCACTAGAACCCTCCAAGATTCTAATCTACTGTCATCCAGTTTGATTTTTGTACGAAGATTATGTCGTAATACCTTTTGAAAAAAAACATGATTTTTTTAGAAAGCTTATGCCGTAATACCTTTTGAAAAAAAAACGACGAGCCTATGAACAGAGTAATCAATCATTGTCTGATAAATATGACTCCAAACTATTCGAGAAAAGTAGCCAGTGTGACTGAGCAAGTATTACGTTAGAGTAATGACAAGAGGAATAATAACATTAGAAGCTTCATAAGAAGGGAGATTTGATTATTTGTCACAAAGTTGATGTGCATTTGATGATTTATCATACCATGTTTCATTGGTATATGACCCCTGAACTCAAATGCCAGTAAAACATAGTGTAGCAAATCATCAAATGCACATCGTGCCGTGTCGTACCGTGTTTTGCATCAGGTCATCCCATCGTGTTTCGGGCCTTCCCAAAAGAGCACGGCCCAAATGCCCACCCCTAGGTGGCACTCTGGGGATGGGGCTCCACGTCCCCACCTCGCTCGCGTCGATCGCCCTTGGCTCCTGCAGCTGCTGCGCGCATGATGGCCTCGCTCGACCGACGTCTGCACGTCGGCCGCACCCACCGTGCGCCTGTCCCCGGCTGCGGCGCCGAGGTGGAGATGAGCTGCGCATCGCCATCGCCATCGTCCGCGTCATCAGGAAACCACTGCCGAATCAGCCGCGGCGTTTGCCCCATCCGAGAGCAGAGAGCTCCTTCGACCCCAAGTGCGAGCCCTGATCCACCAGACGTCGACGTACTCCTCCTCTCTCGCCGCATCCATCTGCTGCATCTGAATCCCGCTCTGGGAAGAAGCCTGCAGCGTGCGAGTACGCATGCATGCAGCAAGGCTAATCGAGCGGCTAGAGTGAAATGACCCAAAAATTCAAAATGAATTTATTTGGAGTTAATTCAAATTTTCGGATTCAAGTTGAATTTGGAGATTTGAATTTGCTTTTTGTTTTGGATTTAGTTTGAGCTGTTTTCGTTTTTGGGCCAAATTCCTTTTGGACCTTGCGGCCCGTTTCCGTTCCGCCGGCCCGTTGGCCTTCGCCCACTGCCGCGCGCCGACCGGCTCCGTCCCGCCGCCTCGGCCGGCCGCGGTCCCGCCGCTCGCGCCGTCGCCGCTGCGACGCCAGGTGCTCCAGCCCGCGCCACGTGCCGCCATACCGCCGGTCGCCGCGTGCCGATCACAGCCGCGTTGCCTCAAGGCCAGACGCGTCGCCGCGCCAACCTGCCGCTGGCCGCCGCTCTCTCTCTCAGCGGCTATAAAAGCCGCGAGCCCCCGCCTCATTCCTTGCCCCGCTCCCCTCCGCCCTCGCCGTGGTGAGCTCCCCTCCTCCCCTCCTCGCCGTCTCGCTCGCTCCGGCCACTCGGCCGCCTTGCCGTCGGGCTCGGCCGCCATGCGCCGCCACTCGTGCCCTAACTCCTAGCCTCGCTCGTCGCCCAGGCCGCCCAGCTCCCGCCTCGGCCTCGCCTGCCTCAGCGTGGGCCACGGCCCAGCCTCGACGATTTGAACAAGAACGCTGAATTTAATTCAATTATTAATTCCAAAAATCGTTTAAAAATCCAGAAAACCCCCAAAAATTTCCGAAAATTTCCGTGAGCCCCAGAAACTTTCCAAATACACTATTCGAACCGTTTCGATCCACTGAGTCCAAAAATGCCCTCCGTTCCTCAATCCGGAGTTCCCAAAATTCCGAATTTGCCCGTTTTGCCCTTCGTTCTCTCTCTCGGCCCAATTCCGGTTTTCGGTTTCGTTTCGTTTCTGTTTTCTTTTCGTTTTTCGTTGGTTTATTTGTCGTTCGTTCTTGTCGCGCTAGATCCGGACGTTGGACAGTTCCAGGAGCAGACGCTGGACCCGACAGGAGCCCCGAACGACTACGTCAACCGCAGTTCAGCCGATCCGATCGCCGAGCAAGGCAAGCCGTACACCCGTTGATCATGTTGATCCTATCATGCCATGCTATAGTAGTATTTATTTTATATCGCATTATTTTACTGTATGTTGAATTATTGAAAACAGTATTTTAGAATGACATGATACCTAGGTAATGCCGAAATTGCTTGTGAAACCTCCTTGAATATATTGAACCTTATTATATCCTTTGTAACCCTAGATGTTGGTATTATCATTAGATAAATTACTGTATTCCTTTAGTTAGTTCAAATGCTTTTGAAAATGGAAATAAAGTGCTGCCGAATCTCGGATTCGGGTGTTTGTGAAGAGTGCTACAGTTCGGGGGACAGAATCGGATAAATCCCGGAGTGGATGTAACTCCGATCCCCGGCTGATGATTGATGCCTTGATTTGACTGATGACCGGTTGAGTGGGATGCCGGAATAAGTGGTGAATGGAGGCTTGATCTTTGGCAGTGTAAGGATAATGAAACCCCTTGAGCAAAGTAAAGAACTTAGTTCCCGTTCAACCACAGGTCGGACCGGTCGATGGACCCGTATCCGACATAGCTCAGTAGGTTAGTCATTCCTGATATAATAATTGGACTGTTCTAGAGTAACTATTCTCGTGGGAGAATAGGGAATCGCCTTCCCGGCAGTGGGAAGTATCTGAGGAAGAGGTGGAACAAGAATATTGTGTGGTGTCATTCTTGGTTCTCACAACGGTAGGCGCTACCGAGGACAGTAAGTCCAAAGTAGCCCTAGGACCTATCGGTTAACAACTAAAGGACAGGAATGATTAAACGAAATGCTGTGATGATCTCGACCCGGCCGCATGCATTTAAGTTGCATGTTTGTTAGCGCTTGGCATTAACGGTCGTTGATATCTTGTGGGTAAAGTTGAACACCTCTGCAGAGTTAATGATGGTATTCGAATACGCCGTACTTCCGGTTAACGAAGTTAAGTTTGAACTGGGGTGATACCCGTAACCAAGCTCAAGTAATTATTTCAAAATTTGGTGAATGTGAGTAAGTGTTGTGTGAACTTGTGGAAACCCCCCCTTACTATTATTTGTGGTCTGTGCTTCAAATGTAAAATGAATTGGGAAAGAAAATTGCATCCAGATACTTAACCTTACTTCCATCCTTTGGATAATCCCCTGCATATAGTATTCAGTGGTTCCGTACGACTTGTTGAGTACTCCCGTACTCACCCTTGCAACCCCCGCCCCTTTCAGAGTTTGAAGAAGCTGGAGCGTACCAGGAGGTCGTAGATGGCGATCTTGTTTGGTTTTAGGTCTTGGTCTTTTGCTCAGGCCTTCCTGTGCGGTGTTTTGGTAATGTACTTAGGGCCCTGCTGCGCCCTCTTTTGTAAAAACCCTGGCCGTTAGGCCCTATATTGAATAAAAAGAGTTGGATTTGCTTTTGCCTGGCAATTGTACTCTTGTTTTCCAACAGTTAGTCTTCCTGGGTAACTGTTGTGAGTCTCGGATCTGCCCCTAAAAAGGCGGTCCGTCACAAGTGGTATCAGAGCCTTGGCTTGACCATAGATTAAGACCTTAGGTTTGTATAGGTGAATTTTACAAAATTATTTTCGGCTTACAAACAAAATGAATTGTGAAAATATAAGTATTATTGCTTCTCCTTCTTCCCCTGCTACCTTGTCTTCTTTAGAGTTCCCGATCCCTCTCAGTTTTGTTTTAAAAGATTTTGTCTGCCCGTCTGAATTTCAAAATCCTCGACGATCTTCGCCAGCAGCTTGGAGGTGATGCCGTCGGCAGTAGTTGGACCGTTAGTCATAGAAGTTGTGCCCTTCTTGCTTTAGGCTTTGTAATGTAAAATGGGTTATGCCGAACCTTAAAATGGTTTTGCGTATAGTCCATATTATAAAAATGCTAAGTTCTCTATTTCTGTGATTTTGGTTGCCCTAATTATCTATATATCCCCGTCTAATTCAAAGAGTCCCTCAATTCGTCTGAGCCCCGTCTATTCTTGCTATTCTCACCCCATACCCTGATTCTTACTCGTCTCTCTGCTTTTCTCCAAAACCTGCCGCAGACCAGAAAAGGAAAGTCGAGGATTAAGACCATGGGAGACATCGAGGAGAACAACAGAATAGCAACCCGGCAGTTGATGCAGAGTCAACCGGCAATCTGTCAACCTCGCACAAGTCCCGGCAAAGAATGGAGAAGAACCAGATCTCGCGAACAAATGACAAGAGAAGATGATGGAAAAGATGTTGGAACACTTGATTGCAGGACCTCAGGGTTTCAATCATGGAAACATAAATGGACAGACCGGAAATATAGGTGGATCTAGGTGGTCGGACTTCCAAAAGACCAGGCCCCCTATATTTTCGACACCGATTGACCCGTTGGCAGCAGATGACTGGATCCGAGACATTCAGAGAAAGTTGGACACGATCCAAAGGTAACCGACCACCTAAAGAGTCCTGTATGCGTCCCATCGGCTACAAGGACGAGCGGCAGCTTGGTGGATGAACTTTCACGAAATGAAGCATGGACAAGCAATCACGTGGATCGACCAAGACACTTTTCAGAAAGCCCACATACCAATTTGGATTAATGGCGTCGAAGAGAAGAGAATTTTTAGCTCTCCATCAGGGAGGACTAACAGTGATCGAGTACCTCCACCTATTCAACTACCTAGCCCGCTATGCTCCAGGAGAAGTTGATACTGAAGCCAAGAAGATGGAGCGATTTTTCGAAGGATTGCAGAAGAATTTGAAGTTCCATATATCAGCTATAGACTTCAAGGACCTGTCATCTATGGTGGACAAACTGATAGTCTCAGAGGAGACCAGGAATGATTTGGAGGACACCAGAAAGAGGAAAGCTTATGAGCAGAGGATGCACTCTTCCGCCCAATACGGAGGAATGACCCCAGCCTTTTCCTCCGGATTTCCAAACAAGAGGCCAGCGATGAGTGGACAGCAGTCAAGCTCCATCTCCACCCAATCAGGGACACTAAGTTGCTATAACTGCAATGGGAATCACCTTGTCAGAGATTGTCCCCAGAAGACTTCAGGATGTTTCCACTGTGGACAGCCCGGACACATCAGGCAGTACTGTCCACATAGGGATCTACCAACAGTGTTGGCTAGATCACGTCGTCGCCACCTCCGCCCCACCAAAGATGCGATCGGTACCTCGTCAGCAGCCCTGCACTCCAAGGATACCCAAAAGTACCGGTTAAGTCTGAAGGAAACCCGAGCAGTCAAGGTCAGAACGTTTCGGGACAAGTCCAAGGAAGGATCAATCAGGTCACCTTCAAAGGAACAACCAGGCCAACAAACGTCATTACTGGTAAGTTTTAGACTCAGAAGTTGTCATGGTCTACCGAGTGCTGTGGAAGAATCACACCTCGGGAAAAGGAATCGGGTTTTGCAGCAGTAGTTTTCCCAACCGCTCCCCAGGAGGAATAAATCTCGGGGACGAGATTTGTTTTAAGTGGGGTAGGTTGAAATGACCCAAAAATTCAAAATGAATTTATTTGGAGTTAATTCAAATTTTCGGATTCAAGTTGAATTTGGAGATTTGAATTTGCTTTTTGTTTTGGATTTAGTTTGAGCTGTTTTCGTTTTTGGGCCAAATTCCTTTTGGACCTTGCGGCCCGTTCCGTTCGCGGCCCGTTGCCTGGCCCGGTAGCCCGGCGCGCCGGCAGCTCCGTCCCGCCGCCTCCGGCGCCGACGCGTGCCGATCCGCCGCTCGTCCGCTGCGCGCGCCCGCGTGCTCCCCGCCCGCGCGCCGCTGCCTCGCGCCACCCCGTGCCGCCGATCGCCCGACGCGTGCCGAATCGCGCCGCCGCAGCGCTCCGCCCGCCAGCGCCGCCGCGTCCGCCGCCAGCGTAACCTCGCCCATTCTGCCAGCCCTCTCTCGCCAGCGGCTATAAAGCGCGAGCCCCGCCTCATTCCTTGCCCGCTCCTCGCCTCGCCGTGGTGAGCTCCCTCCTCCCCTCCTCATGCCCGTCTCGGCTCGGCGCCAGCGTGGCTCGCCGCCGCCGCCGTCGAACTCGGCCGCGCCGCGCCCTCGGTGCCCTAACCTAGCCACTGCTCCTCGTCGCCGCGTGGGCGTTGACTCCGCCTCGGCCTCGCGTCCGTAGCGTGGGCCACGGCCCGACTCGGCCCGATTCGGTTTGGAGCGATGGCGTTTTCGGAATTTAATTCAATTATTAATTCCGAAAAATCGTTTAAAAATCCAGAAAACCCCCAAAAATTCCCGAAAATTTCCGTGAGCCCCAGAAACTTTCCAAATACACTATTCGAACCGTTTCGATCCACTGAGTCCAAAAATGCCCTCCGTTCCTCAATCCGGAGTTCCCAAAATTCCGAATTTGCCCGTTTTGCCCTTCGTTCTCTCTCTCGGCCCAATTCCGGTTTTCGGTTTCGTTTCGTTTCTGTTTTCTTTTCGTTTTTCGTTGGTTTATTTGTCGTTCGTTCTTGTCGCGCTAGATCCGGACGTTGGACAGTTCCAGGAGCAGACGCTGGACCCGACAGGAGCCCCGAACGACTACGTCAACCGCAGTTCAGCCGATCCGATCGCCGAGCAAGGCAAGCCGTACACCCGTTGATCATGTTGATCCTATCATGCCATGCTATAGTAGTATTTATTTTATATCGCATTATTTTACTGTATGTTGAATTATTGAAAACAGTATTTTAGAATGACATGATACCTAGGTAATGCCGAAATTGCTTGTGAAACCTCCTTGAATATATTGAACCTTATTATATCCTTTGTAACCCTAGATGTTGGTATTATCATTAGATAAATTACTGTATTCCTTTAGTTAGTTCAAATGCTTTTGAAAATGGAAATAAAGTGCTGCCGAATCTCGGATTCGGGTGTTTGTGAAGAGTGCTACAGTTCGGGGGACAGAATCGGATAAATCCCGGAGTGGATGTAACTCCGATCCCCGGCTGATGATTGATGCCTTGATTTGACTGATGACCGGTTGAGTGGGATGCCGGAATAAGTGGTGAATGGAGGCTTGATCTTTGGCAGTGTAAGGATAATGAAACCCCTTGAGCAAAGTAAAGAACTTAGTTCCCGTTCAACCACAGGTCGGACCGGTCGATGGACCCGTATCCGACATAGCTCAGTAGGTTAGTCATTCCTGATATAATAATTGGACTGTTCTAGAGTAACTATTCTCGTGGGAGAATAGGGACCGGCCTTCCCGGCAGGGAAGTATACCGGGGAAGAGGTGGAACAAGAATATTGTGTGGTGTCATTCTTGGTTCTCACAACGGTAGGCGCTACCGAGGACAGTAAGTCCAAAGTAGCCCTAGGACCTATCGGTTAACAACTAAAGGACAGGAATGATTAAACGAAATGCTGTGATGATCTCGACCCGGCCGCATGCATTTAAGTTGCATGTTTGTTAGCGCTTGGCATTAACGGTCGTTGATATCTTGTGGGTAAAGTTGAACACCTCTGCAGAGTTAATGATGGTATTCGAATACGCCGTACTTCCGGTTAACGAAGTTAAGTTTGAACTGGGGTGATACCCGTAACCAAGCTCAAGTAATTATTTCAAAATTTGGTGAATGTGAGTAAGTGTTGTGTGAACTTGTGGAAAACCCCCCCCTTACTATTATTTGTGGTCTGTGCTTCAAATGTAAAATGAATTGGGAAAGAAAATTGCATCCAGATACTTAACCCTACTTCCATCCTTTGGATAATCCCCTGCATATAGTATTCAGTGGTTCCGTACGACTTGTTGAGTACTCCCGTACTCACCCTTGCAACCCCCGCCCCTTTCAGAGTTTGAAGAAGCTGGAGCGTACCAGGAGGTCGTAGATGGCGATCTTGTTTGGTTTTAGGTCTTGGTCTTTTGCTCAGGCCTTCCTGTGCGGTGTTTTGGTAATGTACTTAGGGCCCTGCTGCGCCCTCTTTTGTAAAAACCCTGGCCGTTAGGCCCTATATTGAATAAAAAGAGTTGGATTTGCTTTTGCCTGGCAATTGTACTCTTGTTTTCCAACAGTTAGTCTTCCTGGGTAACTGTTGTGAGTCTCGGATCTGCCCCTAAAAAGGCGGTCCGTCACATAGAGGTAGCACACGCGACGCAAACGAACAATCTGCTGCTGGATGGGAAAAGCTGAGGCCTGCGAAAGATGCAGATGCGATGTATATCAGATGGGCAGTATTATCAGCCGTCTGATTTTTTTTAAATTTTCGGACGCCCGCGTAACATTTTTTTTAGCGTCTGCAACATTTTTTTGAACGTTTGAAACATTTTTTCACTTTTAAAATATTTACTGTTTGTCGAATGAAAATGTTGCATGCGTAGGAAAAAAAAATTGCATACGTAGAAAAAAATATTACGGAAAAAAACAGACGTCCGAACTGTAGCTTTACCGACATCACAGATTGATTTACAGGAGAAAGCTGATGTGACACGGACAGGGTTAACCTTATCGCTAGGTGCGATTTTCGGATGAACAGTGAAATTCGATAATCGCAAAAATCGAGCCGAAAATCGGTCGAAAATCGCAAAAAATCGCGTAAAATTCAAAAAACAGATTTTTTGAAAAAAAAATCAAAAAACGTGGAAAATCGACGAAAATCGGTGGAAAATCGACGAAAATCGGTGGAAAATCGACGATTATCGGTGGAAAATCGACAACCATGTTGATTTTTTTTGTGCGGTCGACTTTTGTAGCGATTTTCGACGAAAATCGACCGATTTCCACCGATTTTCGACCGGTTTTTGACACGTAAATTTTTTCGAATTTTTGAATTTTTTTGAATTGGATCGGTTTATCGACCGGTTTTTGATATCGAGCCGCAGCGATACGCGCGAAAATCGCGAAAATCGACCGGTTTTCGTCGATATTGCAAACCCTGGACACGGACTTGGAGTCCCGGTCGGTCGCTCGGATGCCGCGCTGGCTCAAGTTGCTAATGGGCCAAAGACTAGCACAAACCTAATCCAAATCTGAAATTTGGAACCCTCGATCCAATCCAACCTAGGGCCGAAACAAAGAAACCAGGTCCAATCCAAGTCCAAACAAAAGCCTGAGCCTTGATCTAAATGTCCATGCATTGCAGTTTTAGGGCAGCCTGATCCAATGCCTGGATGGGCCGAAGCCCATTAGTAACCATTGCTAGCTGCAGGCGATGGTCTGATCCATACGTGACGCAGACTCGGACTCCCCACGTTTAGGAGGAAGGGGGTTTTCCTCGATTTCCACGGAATATTGAACTATTTAATGTAAAATTTATGGATTTCAAACAGACTCTGATTACAAAATATGAAATCTAGCTGTTTAGATATGTGTTGTTTTAAGGAAAACCGTAGGATCGAGCCGATCAGTATATTAATAGAAAAGTACATATAATATATTGAATTTCGATCAAAACTCCGTGAAGTACATCAGAATACAAAACCGGATATTTGATCTTTAAACTTTGCAATTTGGCTCAAATAGCACTATAGCAGGACTTACATAGTGGTATTGGGCGTGGCGCAATGAATGGGTGTTTTGCCATGTACGATGACACGTTGGGCTAGTTAGGAAGTTCTCTCCCGCTGAGATTTCGGCCATACTTCGGTGGCTATCAGCCCCTGTAGCCCCTCCCTCTCTATTTCGATTTGGAGAGAAGCTTTTGTGGATTCCACCTGTCATTTACCTAAAACTTGCATGGTATATCATACTACGTGGTAAATCCGCATACTCATCACGTCATGCAGGACAATACCATTATGCGAAACTGGGTCAGGGTATTATTTAAACCAAATTGCAAAGTTTGAGGGTCAAATGTGCGATTTCATATTTTGAGGTATGGATGAATTTCCAAGCAGGTTTAGGGTGTTATATGGACTTTTTCCCATATTAATACGAGTAAAGAAACTATGCGCAAGAGAAAAATAAATCCATGCACGTGAATTTTCTTATTGTATTTTTTTCTATTTATGATTTTAACTCTCTTGTAAATTCCTAAACGTGAATTTTGACCCCGCACCATCTCGCACGCGTGACTTGATACGAGTATGGCATGCAAGAACATAAATCATACAACCGGATTGATTTGTACTAAGACGCCAACATTACACAAAAAAAAAGAGTGTGTATAAACATCTCTCGGATGTTTTTATCTTAGATATCATTCAAATTTTAGACCGTATGATTAAAAATTCAACCGTTAGATAAAATCATAGGATCAGATGTAATCGATACACCCAAATCTCAACAATAATCCAATTCTCTTAGATTTAGATGATTTTAGGAAACAAAACATCTAGATAAAAGGAACTAGGCAGTGTAGCGCGCTAAGCCGCGCCACTATGCATAGGATCGGTTACAGTAAGCGAATGGAAAGAACACAATCCTGATCCGATTCGCATACGACACAGTACTAACCCTGTCCTAGACTCCTTCAGGCTCTGCTTCATATACGCATATTAGAAGAAAAGCTGTTTTACTTCTCTTAACAAAAATCAATAGGATGATGAGAACTATCAAATGTACATAGCACAAATTCTTCGGGAGGCCGTCCGATACAAAGAAATCCCAATAAAACGATATCATCAATCCAAGAAAAGTGGAACAAATAACCTAGCTGCATCCTGATAAGGTTGATCTTAAAGGGAACAATATAACTTGGGTACCACTCGCTATTCTTTATTTTTTTCGACCCCAACAACCACCTCTTTCTTTCTTGATTGATCTACATGCAAAAGAGCAGGGATTAGGCTTGTTCTTGTTGCTGCGGCGTCGCCATCGATGCTATTGGCATATGATTGAGCGGCTGCCTCAACACCAGTAAAGGATTGGGCTTGTTGCTGAGGGATTTAGCGTGAAAAATCTTAACGAAAAAGACCTTGGGCACATCCAAATGGAATATCACTGTATGAGGAGAATTAAAAGCACGATAAACTACAACAGTTCTAAATTATGCAACTATAGGATAGATATAGAGTCAAGAGTCAGATAGAACAAGAGTCTCGAACGAAGAAGTAAATCGAATCAGAGTCAGATACGCCATCGTTGCCATGTCTAACACGGCTTGAAGCTTGCACCGCTCGACACCACGTCTGGCGCAGTGTCTGACATGAACACGATAGTAAATTTATATCACACTTTAACAATCACCACCTTAAGATTAATTCGCTCATATAGTCGAAATATGAATGAGATGTGCTTCTATGCTTTCCCTTCTAATACAAGTTGCACAAATCTTGAAGCAAACGAAGGGGTAAGTAATCATCATCTACCCTTCATTCATGCTTTAATATTTGTGCAACTTTAAAAAGGAAGAGCATAGAAGCACCTCTCTGAATGAAAATGTCCACCAAATAAGTTTTCATCAACAAACTTAGTGCCTTGAAAGCCCATTAGACTAATCTTTGACAAGAAAAACTGAACAATCTTATCCAAACGTTTCTCGTGAAGTAAAATTAAACAAACAATCAGCAGGTCTAAACAGTAAACACACAACTATCAACAAAAGCAGACGGGCAAATTTGAATCTTTAATAATTCATAACCTAGTAGAAGTCTGAGTTTGTTTAACTAACATTTTGAAATAAATGCTCAATCATCAAAACGACATAAGCCAAAACATCATCTGTAGCGTTGAATAGATAGTGAAGAACACATACCATACAATCTAACATTTTCCACCTAAAACACAAAACTCGGCAAACAATGCTCACTAAAAAATGTAACTTGCACATGGGACCATTACGTACATCAAACCGTCATCTATAAAAGTAAGTGAAATCCAAGATATAGTTGTAAAACTGCTCCTTAAAATTATCCAGATGAAAGAAACTCTTATATCATCAATAGAGTAGACACTAAAGTATATCTCTCCTATCAAGTTATATCCATGCAAAATAAACTTTAGCCCATGTTGAAAGCCCGCAACTCCAACTTAGACTCCACACCTGCGGATTTTTGCCACAGTAACCAGTAGAAACAATTGATCATCGAAGAAATCATCAATTATTATTCTTGTATGTATATTGCTAATAATAGAAATAAGTGACATAAAATGCAATGAACTTCACCTCTCTCTCTCTCTCTCTCTCTCTATATATATATATATATATATATATATATATATATATATATATATATATATATATATATATAGGATAGCTAGTGTACTATCGATAGTATAGATCTTTCGTGCTATAGGGTTGTTTTGGCAAAATTCGAAGACGAAATTGTTTATCCAAACCGTGCATTATGTTCATCTCATTGAAATCTCACTACCCACCAAATTTTATATTTTTTGAATTTTTTTCTCATATTTATTTTGTATTTTTCAAAATCCACAATCTAATTAGTTGTGGGCCGTCCAATGAAGCTGATTTTTAAAAATACAAAATAAATAGGAGAAAAAAATCAAAAAATATAAAATTTGGTGGGTAGTGAGATTTCAATGAGATGAACAAAATGCACGGTTTGGATCAACAGTTTCGTCTTCGAATTTTGCAAAAACAACCCTATAGCACGGAGGATCTGTGCTATCGATAGTACACTAGCTATCCTCTCTCTCTCTCTATATATATATATAAAGTCTTTTTCATACTCCTAGAAGTACGTACGCGCACCTTCGATAGACCGCTAAACTAATGTGTTATACTCCTTTATCACATTCAGTATACTTCAATAATAATTCTAGGATACTACAATACAACATTGTTGGGAAAAAAATTCATCGGAGCCCTTTATTTTTTCTTTTTACTATATACCCTTTTACATATGTAAAAAGAGTATATAAATAAATTATGTTATAAATGGTGATTTTTGATGAAATTTTTCGTAGAACTCACTTTAGAGTATCTTATAATCAGTATTAAAGTATACTCAAAAGGATAAAGATATATAATAACATCATTTAAGCGGTGTATTGAGAGTGAGAGTACGTACTCCCAGGGTATGTAACTATTTTCATATATATATATATATATCACCATGATTTTAAATGCACGAATTGAAGTCAAATTCGGATATTTTTTTAAAACTTTCAATTTTAGGGCATATACCCATCTATAACAGTTAAATTGAAACACATACCTTTGAAAAAAATATACGCACATTCAAAGATTTGAACTAATTTAGATCACATGCCTTGCTGATATATATATACACACACACAATCAAATTATCATTAAAAATATCTAGTTCGAATTTCAGTGCAAACTTGTTTGAACTAATTAATAAACTGGTTTAAACACAATATCCTAAAAATTTTAAAAAATTTCGAACATAAATAAATAGAAAAAATACCTGTCCTACGGGTAGTGCTGCTTCTCTGCGGGAGATGACGGACTTGTGGAACGAAACGTATGATCACGTGAGTGTGTTACGGATTTATAGGCGGATGCAAGTTTAATGCGAAAAGGATTCGGTTCCTAACTGCTCCCTCCGGGGACAAAGAAAGTTGTCTTAAAATACATACGTATCAATTTGGGACAAAAAAATTTATTATCTAAAATATGAGTTTAGATGTATGAAAATAGTACGAGTAAATTTGTCATGAAAATACTTTCATAACGTTATATTTTTATAATTTTTTAGAAAATCAGGGTACGCAAGCTAAGGGCATGTTTGTTTTTTGCTTTAGATTATCTAAAATCTGATTTTGGACCGTGATCATAGAGAAGTTGATTCTTCAAAAACCAGAATCCAAAAGAATATATAGAGTGGGTTGTGTATTCTAGCGTATATGGGTGGACTGAATTGTAATAATCAATTTATAGAATTAAACTATTTATTTTTTATTCAGCTTTTTAAGATCAAAATCCATAATTAAAAACAAAAACAAACGCACTAAATGCGAGGCTATAAGGACACTTCGATCTCGGGCCTTGCCACGAGACGAACACAAGCCGGAGTTCGACCTGGGCTGCACTCGAAATCTCCATCAGGCACTGAGGTGCCGGCCTAGATCAAAGATCAAACACACAGGCCGGCGAACGGGACGAGCTCTCCGTCGCTGCAGCTGCTGCCGGCGTGTGCCACTTTCTCCTGAACAAAATTCTGCCGGTTCCAGTTCTCCACCCAGCTTGTGCTTTTCTGCTTCTGAATTTCCAGACACCCAGCTTTCTCCTCTCCGGTCATTGATACCAGCATCGGAAACATTTTTCTATCCGTTCGGTTCAGGGAGAATCGAGAATGCGTTTGGGAGCTCGGGGATCGATCCAGCGTCTTCCTCCTGATCCCGATACTTTTGTGTTTGTGAGGATATCTGTTTGCACTAAAATTTGGCAAGGCTGATCTCGTGAAGACCGATTTTGATAAGGGATATGTCGGCTATAGCAAGTTGATACCGTTTCGGATTGGAGGACCGCGATTCAAAGGAAACTGAGTCCGATACGGGTAAGATAAGAGATTGAGTCGGATACGATCGGACTTAACATGGTAAGTAGAGATTGAGGCCGATACGGGTGATTGAAGAGACCGAGGAGGATACGTTCAGGCCGAGTGATATATAAGAGGACTAGAGGCGAGAAGGAAAAGACGTCTAGAGCCAACCCACAAACACGCTTTACTTTTCCCCTATTTTCCTGTCAACTAGGAGTAGCCACTTTAGTTTGTAATCTTTCATCTGTAATACTCTTTGATCAATCAAGTTGCGCATCGCCGGTTATTGATCATTGTTGTTTTACGCCATACTTGGGTTCGTCTTTTCTCCGATTTTGCTGCGCATCGCCTTCTTCGGGAAAAAATGTCCTATTTACCCTCATCTGGTCAATCTCATCGGATTGATTAGATTTATCGTTCAGCTATCTGTGTCGGCTTGTATTGGCCGCAAAGATTCAAGTTTTACCAGATTTCTAGATCGGTTCTTCCGGCTGATACATCGACGTATTGTCTAGCCGATTGTGCCACTAGATTTCTAGATTGGATCCTCTAGCCGATCTGTTGATGTATCCTCTTGCCGATTGCAGGATCAAATCGGTTGGCACGCTTTGCAAACCCGGTGTTTGTCTCGTATGTTCGAAGCTAGGAACCATACTTCACGTTTTTTGCGCAAACAATATCCTTTGCTCTGTTTTGTGGGGTGATCTCGCCGGTGCAGGATGCGGCGCGGCGAGCGCCTTTGACGAGCGGCTAACCAAATACCGATATAGCCTGTAAAATGTAATTTTGATCGCTAATTTTATTTATAGTATATTTGTAAATCCAATAAGATTATAATATTATTAAAAAAAATTTTGAGATAAATCTATTTTCATGTACCTAATTTATATATTTAAATAGATATTTATGGTCAAAGTTTCAAAAGAAATGGAGTATAAAACATATTTTGACTCCGCCCAAAAATTAATGTTACTGTGAAATTGAGGAATGTGCGAGAGAAAATGACTTAGATGCTCTACTTAATTTGCTTGGGAAGATGAGATATAATATTTCTGTGTAGGTGATTATAAATAAATACATATGATTGAGAGAGGATAAATAGAGGTATAGCACGAAAAACTTCATTAAATCTACACGCAAGCATTATATTTCGGAACAATATCATTCAAATTATAGTCCTTATATTTCTGAACGGATGGAGTACTATGTTAGCATAAAGTTATTGCTTTGTTGCGGATAAAAATAATATTACTCAACATATTAAACTATTGCCACTGTACTTAGCTTGTGTCATGCTCTTGACTCCGCCACAATATCTCATCATGCTCTGTCCCAACCCTCATTGTGTCTCTATTGTCGAGCTTAACTTACACTACGCTCGTGATGTCGTCCCCGTTATTTGCATCGTACATCTGCC
The DNA here is from genome assembly GCA_036346355.1 of Rhipidocladum racemiflorum. Taxonomy (NCBI): domain Eukaryota; kingdom Viridiplantae; phylum Streptophyta; class Magnoliopsida; order Poales; family Poaceae; genus Rhipidocladum; species Rhipidocladum racemiflorum. The sequence continues at coordinate 3,737,034 of CM070590.1, read as the reverse complement.
GCACACTGTCAAGGAAGGAAAATGATTGCTATTAGGATAAGTACTATTTTTTATTAGCTAATTTATTTGTTATGGGTCAATATTTTTGTTTTTTTATATAGCCAGTGGCGAAGACAGGATTTAGATATAGGGGGGTCAATGTTGACAACTACCGGCTTGATCAATGATTTAATTAGGAAGTAGCTTGAAATTACAACAACATTAGGGTGACAGGCCCCTTTGCCCTCACCTAGCTTCGCCTGTGATTATAGCTATATTTACCCGTGAAAGAGAGGTTTAAGAAAAGATTGATAGAGATCGAGAAGGTGAAACGACATATCATTCACCAGTAAATCACCACCATCAACTACTAGATCCTTTTTTTTAGATCAGGAGGCCGGGTACCACCCAACCAGAAACCAGCAAATAAGTCTGAGTACAGCAAAACTACTAGATCCTCTAGGAGGAGTATAATAATACGGTAATGCTACAGTTCGGACGTCTGATTTCTACCGCAACATTTTTTTCTACGCATGCAACATTTTTTTCTACACATGCAACATTTTTCTCCTACGCATGCAACATTTTCATTCGACAAACAGTAAATGTTTCAAAAGTGAAAAAAATGTTGCGAACGTTGAAAAAAAATGTTGCAAACAGTAAAAAAATTGTTGCGCGGGTGTCCGAAATTTTAAAAAAAATCAGACGTCGGGCTGCTAGCGCTGTCCATAATAATATCTACACACACTGAGACGGAGACCAGAGAATAGGGGTGAGTTCGCATGGGCGTACGGTACGAGCTGCATGTTGCAGCAAGCAAAACTGCATGTCAGGGTGGGGCACCCGAGGCAGATGGCATGTGAGCATTGTCCCCTCCTTCCTCCAACTCCCAACTCCTCCTAGCGGCTGCTCCACTGACCACAGCCCAAAAATTCCAAGCTTTCCCACGAGCACAACACCACCAACCGGCACGTCCTCTCCTCGACTGTAGTTCTTCCTTCCCCAGAACACCTCCCACTCCCAGTCACACAACACTATTCTCGTTTATAAAGTAAGAGACATTTTACGGAGTATTATACCGATAGTCTATAATGTATAGTAGAAATTAAATTTAGCTATCGAATACATCAATACAGGAATGTTCGAGTCATCCACCATGTGGCTATTGATTAAAAAAAATTCTAAGTCGACAATTTGGAACACAAAGGGTAATCACGTCCTTCTATTTATATGTTTTCAAGCATAGGGGACAACGGAATACTTAGTACTTCATTGTATTTATGCTAAGCAGTATAGACAAAGGTTTTCAGTTGGATAGGTTATCAGGTGCTAATATTAAATCAAACTTCACAAAAAAAAATGGGTTTTGATAAGTTTCATCCGGATGTTTTCTTTAGCAACCATCATCCAAATTCCTGGTTATTGGATTTGCTTTCAGATCAATGCACGGCCCCCCTGAATTCGAGGTGAGTTGATCCTACGGATGTGTGTTTTGATCGTACGGTCCAAAGTTAGGATGTTTTTTGGGACAAAAACATCCGGATGATGCCTATACACTCCCAAAAAAATTGGAGAAGTGGTAGTCGACGTAACTAGACAAAAGTGCTCAAGGAATATAAAAATAACCTTTTGACGGAGTTGTCATTTACACGACATGAAAAATATGGAAAGAGCGAAATCATATAACGTTTCAAAATACATTACATAGTAACAGTGTAACGTGTTTTCCATCTAGGAGGAGGCATAAGCCAAAAGTCAAGCTTTTGCAAGAGCAAAAAATATTCCTAGAATCGAAGTATTTGTTGTTTAGTTGTATGTTTGTTGCTGTCTAGTCGTTTGGCTGCCTATTGTTTAGTTATATGTCTATGTGGTTCTGTTGCTTGTCTCCTGTTTTTTTTCTCTCCATGTTGCTTCGGTTGCATAGGTGTTGCTTCACTTTTTCGATTTCGCCTTTTCCAGTACAATTACATTCATGTGCAATTGATGTGTAATTACACGTGAGACATTATTTCAGAGGGTGTTCGGCAGAGCTTCAGAAATCCGTGAATTTGATAGAGAGCTGAAGCTATGGGTATATTAAGAGTGTTTCAATGTGTCATCTTGCTTATATTTTAGAATAAAAATATAAACTTAATTTATTTTATATTAACTTACAAGTTTCAGATCTGAGACAGAGACCTGTCAACTGAAACACTGCCGAACAGGGCCTAGCTTCTGGCAATTTGGGGTACCAAAATAAAAGGCTGCATCCGATCCTAGCTATACACGTCCACGCCACTAGTAACATAGTACGGTAGCACTTTCTTCCGTGAACAGTGGTTTTCAGCCGGACATGGTAAACTTGAAGAGAGCTCAAGTTCGGTGAATGCTGCATCTCCAATTCTCCATCGCTTTCTCCATCTCCATCTCCATGCCGGTGTGTAACAGTCATTCCCACCCTTCTAACTGTGCATAGATTGGCATAAATGTCCTCCTGTTTCTGGCAGCCCCAACCATCGGTCTAATCAATTTGGGAATCTCCTTAGCATATTTGTCGCTCAAGGGACTAATAATTGAATGCAGCCGCGAAAGTTGGATGAAAACGAACGGGTTCAAACGATTAGACTAAAAAAAATTACCATAAACCGAAAAGAACTAAGTTAAATCGAGACAACATATCAAATATAATCTTGTGCAATCTAAATCCGTATATGAATCGAAGAGAAGCAAAGGAAAAAAAATGAAGGGTTGCCGGTGCTAATAGAGGGTGAGCTCGAACCCGACGAACCCCATCTGGTGGGTACGCCCCTGGTTGCATGTGCTCTTATATTGTTAGAATGTCTTACGAACATGAATGGAGCTACCTAGTTCCACGGTTCCAACGTACACTCACTGTACAAGCATAAAATAGATAAGGTCACCCACAGGTGAACCCAGGCACTACAAGGATCTAGCTCAGTGTCCTCGGCTTTTACCGACGACACAGATGCCAAAACCGCCGACACAGGGCTCTGTCGTCGGCCTCCCGACGACACAAGTCCCACGACACAGAGTCGACGACACAACCAACCTATGTCCACGGCCACAATAAATCCCGACGACACAGATGCCATCCGGGGCCGACACGACACCCAGACATTTGTCGTCGGCGAACTTAAAGCTGCCGTCTGGAGGAGACACTTCGTCCTCGGCCTAATTAATCTTGCCGACACAGTGGACATCTGTGTCCTCGGCCTAATTAATCTGCCGAGCCGCAGTGGACATCTGTGTCCTCGGCACAGGCTATAGCCGAGCGACATGAGACCCCACGGTGCGAGCGTGGGGTATCTTGTGTCGTCGGCATGGTTAGAGCCGAGGACACAGGTTCAACTTTTATGTAATATTCTGACATTTTGAAACACAAAAACGAAGATATTTTCCAAGAGATCAACCCTCACCCATATCCTAGTTAGTACTACTCTCGCCTAAGCACGCTTAACTAATGAGTTCTACCACTGATTTTAATGCAAATGAGCACTTCTCATGAGGTCACCCATCCTAATACTACTCTCAGCCAAGCACGCTTAACTTCAGAATTCTTATATGATCTAGTACCAAGTGTTGGTATGATCACATTTGAAATATAACGTGTCCCCCTCCTCTTAACCTCACAAATGACCAAAACTCTAATTTTAGTATTCTTATATTTTGAATTTACCATGGCATGGATGCTTCAAATTTCAACTAAGTGTTCAATTTTACTATGATATGGGTGCTTCAAATTTTAACTAAGTGTCCAATTTTAATAGTTGGATCCAAGATCGAACTAGCTACCTACTAGCTACATCTGTGTCCTCGGCCTGAGCTATAGCCGACCACTGCACTTTCCAGTGCCGTAACACAGGGCTATCTTGTGTCGTCGGCATGGTTAGAGCCGAGGACACAGGACATCTGTGTCCTCGGCCTGGGTCATGGCCAGGCGACTGCACCCTGCAGTGCCGTAACCTGGCTATCTTGTGTCGTCGGCATGGTTAGAGCCGAGGACACGGGACATCTGTGTCCTCGGCACTGGTCATGGCCGAGCGACCACGGACCCCTACAGTGCCGAACACAGGGCTATCTTGTGTCGTCGGCATGGTTATAGCGGGGACACGGGACATCTGTGTCCTCGGCCTGGTCATGGCAAGCGACCACAGACCCCTTCGGTGCGAGAACACAGGGGCTATCTTGTGTCGTCGGCATGGTTAGAGCCGAGGACACGAGTTCAACTTGTGTAAATCGGTAACATTTTTTGCCGTGGACACTGAGCGGCACTCATGGGCCCACCGTCGAGATCTTTGGGACACAGTCGTGCTCGCTCTTCTTTCTCCCGAGATTTTTAAGGCCGCTTTAAGGTTTTAGAACATGCACAACCTATTCGGCTAATTGCTCGCTCTTCTTTCGCGGCATTTCATCGTCGTAACAAATTCTTCTGAAAACTCAAGGAGAGTAACAGAGTCGCCACCACTGTACGTTCTTTTCTTCGATACTTTTGTAGCCTACGACGGGTCAAACGAAACATTTCTGCGATGACTTAAAGGTTTTATAACATGCACAACCTATTCTAAGTCAATCCTCGCTCTTTCAATTGGTCTGCGTTGAATCGTCACAAGGTTCAACTCAAAGTACTCGAGGTAACGTTACGGAGACACATACACACAGCGCCGTAACATACCAATTAATTAAATAATAAAATATTACATGTCATATAGATGTATGTTGCCTAACAACTATTCTAAAGCTCTATTTCATTTTTCTTAATTTTAAAAACAAAAAAAACATTTTCAAATTGGTTTTCTGAATTAATCTAGAATTATTATTATCGTCAGCTAAAATAAAGCCGTGGACAAAATGTTCTCTGTGTAGTCGGCTAGCTTTGTCCCGTCGACATAGAAATGTTTGTGTCGTCGGCTGTTTCTTCCCCGACGACAAAGAGTCTTCTTGCCACTGGTCCGGCCTGAGCATCCTGCATGTTGGTCCCACAAGTCGGAGTGCCTGTGTCGGCGGGGTAGGTGGGCCGAGGACACAGCTCTGCATCTGTGTCGGCGGGGTATGTGGGCCGAGGACACAGCTTGTGTTGGCGGGATGTGAAATTCAAATTTCATCACGCGATGTTCCCCGTCTGGGGTGGAGTGCTGTGTCGGCGGGGTAGGTGGGCCGAGGACACGGCTACGCATCTGTGTCGGCGGGGTATGTGGGCCGAGGACACGGCTTGTGTTGGCGGGATGTGAAATTCAAATTTCATCACGCCAGATGTTCCGTCTGGGGTGGAGTTCTGTGTCGGCGGGGTATGTGGGCCGAGGACACGTGTCCGCCTCTGTGTCGGCGGGGTAGGTAGGCGGAGGACACAGATCTCCCTGCGTGTCGGCGGGCTAGTTGGACCGAGGACACGAGATCTCTCTCAGACGGCGGTTTAGGTGTTGCTGACGACATAGCTCTGCTTGGCGTGTATATGTCGTCGATTTTTATTGACGCCGTCGAGAGATGTAAAATTTTGTGTCGTCGGCAATTTTACCGACGATACAAATATTTCGGCCGAGGACACTGAGCTCGTTTCTTGTAGTGAGGAGGTCAGTCGAGGCTGGCGCATCCTCTACGGTCGGCTGACCAGTGGGTGCCCCTCCGTAGCACCTCCAGCTCAACTATCTCATAGATGCCATGATTGTTCAGTATCAAGCTTTGGTCACTGAATCTGAATTTTAAATATAGAAGAAGACTAGGAGATTTGGCACTCCTAAATTTTGATCCTAGGTCTGCCGCTGTGGTCACCGATGAGCCTAAATATGTATGTTCATACAAAGGTATGCCACAAAATGCTGACATTTGTTACAAGTAGTCATAGAAACAGAACTTGTGATGTCCCTCCACCTCCTCTATATGCTTTCTTTAGCCAATCAAAGTAAAAAGGTCTTAGGACCAGTCTAGGACAGAGGAGTTACACTAACTACTGAAAAGAAAATATGTGGTAATGTAGCGTGCTGAATAGGCCCTAAGCGTCCATTTGGTTATGTGAATTGAATTGCGTCAACGGAATTGAAGATCCAATTCAATTTCGTGTTGAAATGAAATTGGTTTATGATTCCAATTCAAGGGTTTGGATGACTTCTGAATTTACGAAGTGGAATTGGATAAATTCTAATCCAAATGTTGTCTGGTTGCCATACTTGGGAATTGCCAGTTTGCTACAGCAGCTAAGGATTAGTTGGATCTGGCGCAAGCATGTCGACGGCTGCAGTTGATGCAGACGGCCGGGGTTGAGATGGTGGTTCTGGGCTTCTGCCTGGAGTTGAGGTGGTGTTTGTGGGCTCCTGGGCCGAGTTGGGCATGGAGACTGAGGCGGGAGTTGAGGTGGTGGCTCAAGCACAGGCGGCGGCGGCGGCTGGACCCGAGGACGAACGGACTTGAGGAAGAAGGCGGTGGCTGGTGCGAAGGAAGAGGATGATGAGGGAGATGGCGAGCAGAAGCTCAACAGCCTCAACTCCGGCTGCCGGCCATGGTGTCCGGCCGGGTGCCTCGGCGGCAGCGAGAGTTGGCAGGAGGTCACCACCGGCGGCGGCGGTCGGCAGTCGCGGTGGTCAGTGACACATCGGGAGTTCACCGACGGCAACGGTGGATGGCGAAGTTGGGGTGTTCATCCCAGAGAGGAGTCAGGATACTATACTCTAGAGGTGCTTTTATGCTTTCCTTTTTAATAAAAATTATATAATTTTTAAAATAAATGGAGAGGTAAATAATTACTACCTATATTTTATTTATAATTTAGTATTTGTATAATTTTTTTTAAAAAAATATAGAAACATCTCTCAAACTCTCAAATCAGAGCTCCTTAGGTCTGAATTGTGATTGCCTGCCTCCTAGTTAGAACCAAGTATTTCGAAATTGGGGTCAAATTCCAAGATTGAATTCCAAACCATCCAAACAGCCTTTAAATCGAAACCACAATTCCAATTTCACAGATCTGGACCCGATTCAGAGATCCGAACAGGGTGTAATCGTTTTAGGGGTGAAAACGGATCGGATACGGTCGGATATTGCTGTTCCCATATCCTAACCCATATTTTTTTTCCGGATTCGGAATCGGATACGGTAAGACCGAATACGAATACGAATATGGATATTTCGGAGTTTCGGATATGGTAATGTTGGAGCGGATACATACCGGATTCGGTTCGGAAACGGATAATACAAACGGATACATACTTGTTGAAACATTTGACAAGCAATAAATTCATATATATTACATAAATTTGACAACTCACACAACACAAGTATAACAAGGTATCAAATTCATACATAACTTGAACAACTAAGTCCCGCTTGCCCAACAGGCCAACACACTGAATTCATGCGGCGGCGGCTCAAGCACTAGGGTTAGTTTTCGGGTTGAGGAATCGAATGGGGAGGCAAAGACTGAGGCTTGCGGGAATCGAATGGGAAGCCCTTGACTCTTGAGTCTTGACTTGAGTACGGAGTACCCTTGTTTTGTTGATTCGGATATCCGGTCGGATAATATCCGGTTACCATATACCGCAGCTATTCGGTCGGATATCTCGTCTACCGTATCCGTTACCGTATCCGGTAGCAAGTATCCGGTACCGTATCCGAATCCGTCCGGATACGGATTTTTTTTCCCGGATACGGTTTTTAACGGATTCGGTACCGGATCGGTCGGGATTAACCCGTACCATTTTCACCCCTAAATCGTTTTGTAACCTAGACCGGTGCATGTCAGAATCTTGACAATGTTGCTGTTCTGAGTAATAGTTTGTCCAGGGAGATTCTTGTGGTCTATGGACTTATGGAGTAGCTTGCATGGATTTGACGTGCCCAGTCAGTAGTCACAACGCTATCGATCTTAATCATTGTAGATATTCTCTTAACCATGCATCCACATGTGGTGTCAGGAATAAGTGTATAAGCAAGGGTTAAATCATCCCTTATCTAGCCCTCGGAGCTCTTTTTTTTTTTTTTCAAATCTAATTAGCATCCGAGAGGTGTTTCTATGCTCTTTCTTTTTAAAGTTGCACAAATATTAAAGCATGAATGAAGGGTAGATGAGGATTACTTACCCTTTTGTTTGCTTTAAGATTTGTGCAACTTGTATTACGAGGAAAAGCATAGAAACACCTCTCTTAGCATCCTTTTTCATCGTTGGGTGGCATGCAGGGGCGGAACTAGAGAAAAAATGATCAGGATTCACTACTTCACTATGTAACCTGTTATTTGCCTCCCAGAGTCACAACAACTGAATTAAGGGGGTTCATGCATACTATATACTCCCTCCGTTTCTTTTTATAAGGCGTATTTGGTTTCGTTAGGACAAGACTTTGACCAACGATTACTTCATTAATATATCATTTATGCAATACAAAATCATAATTATATATAAGTACTTTTGAATACAAATCTGCTAATATCAATTTTGTGTCATAAAAATTATATGCTAATAGAGTAATTGTTGGTCAAAGCCTTGTCCTAACGAAACCAAATACGCCTTATAAAAAGAAACGGAGGGAGTATGAACTAATATATACTATTTTTTTTTGACCCGGTGTCTTGTGACACCGGGTAGCATACTCTGGTTTCGCCCCTGGTGGCATGGCAGGGAGCTTTCGCGCTTGGAGAGCGCGGCGCGGTAGGTATAGAAGAGGGGATCAGATTTGTAAATCCGTACGTGTGGAGACTAGATTTAAAAAACAAAACCAAGGATATGCTAGATAAGGGATATTTCAGCAAGGGTGGACCTGTGCAGTTAGGGGACTGTTGATACATGGACTCGAATATTGTATGATCAGAAAAAGATTCGAGCAAACTTGCTGCTTCTGGAGAGGCAACGGGCCAGCATCGTCTATAAAAAAAGGCATTCTATTTAATCCATCTCTGCCACCGACTCATCCTATCGTTAACTATTGAGCTAAGCCTCGTTATATTTTTCTCATTTAAACTAGACTCATTTTAATTTCAATTCCTTTAACCACTGTAATCAACATACTCCCTCTGTCCCACAAAGAGTGCATTTCTAGTGTTCAAATTTTGTCCCACAAAGAGTGCATTTCTAGTCCGTAGGGCCCAACTGTAAGTGTATGCATGCTCATTTAAGTGCTTGTGGAAACCGAAGCACCAACATGCTTGTGTATGGAGTAATGAGGGTCACATTAGTCATTTACCTTGCACACTAATCTGTCTTAAAAATCCTAGAAATGCACTCTTTGTGGGACAGAGGGAGTACTTTTTTTAATATGGTTGCACGATAGTTACACCGGATATTTTGCCTTGTTTTCCTCCTTGTTTGTCGAAAACACTTCTGTTACACTGTTTGAGGGACGAATAAACGGATTGCCATCAAGGAAATTAGCATACGTTAGGGGGGGGGGGGGGGGCATGCCTAACTTTTGCACGATACTCTACTCTCTCTCTCAATTACTAGGAAGTAGGAAGCAGCCTGCCCCAGGCGAAACAGGGCACGCACGAACAACAAGGCGATGCGCGCACTATGTGGTTTTGGCGTGCGCCTGTGGATGAGTGGCCAACCGCACGGGGATCGAGGAGGCGCCCCCGAAGGTCAAGAGAGGGAGGGTCAAAGGAGGAGGGCACCGCAGTCCAACAAAGGCCTCCGAAACCATCTTCTTCGGTCTCTGCCCTATCTTGTCTCCCTTGCCTTTTTTTTCTCTCTCTCTCTCTCTCTCACTCGCGATTTTTCAAGTCTGACCCTGTTGGATGGACGTCGGAGCATGGCATACTAGTACTACCACCACAAAAAAACCAAGATTTCAACGAGGTTTGGTAAAATCATGTTTTTTTTATGCTAAGATAATTTCAAAACCATAGTTTTGCAAAACTATATTTTTTCAAAACCTTGTTGCCAAACTGGCCCTACAAGAGTCGCAGATAGATAGAAAGTACATGGTGAGAGTGGACACACAATAAAGTCGTGAAAGTCGGTAAATATAGATGTTGGACTGAATTCGAATGATTTAGACATATTTTATATAAAACCTCACCTCCTCTATTTAAACATATTTTACGTAAAACCTCTAAAAAAATACAAAATTTCACACATTAAGTGAAGGAAGACAGATTCTACCTAGATCTAAGTCATTTAAGTTTGATTCAACACCCCTGCTTATCTATTTTCATGATTTTATCCTATATTAGTTTCATCGTATACTTCTTGTGAAGCCATACATAGAACATGCCATCCTTTCACGTGATGGGTCCAACCGTCATAACGCAGAGAATCTACCGCCGTTGTTCTTGTTTTTACTCCTACCTATTTTGGATTTTTTTTATTCTACTTCCAAAAATGCCCTCAAAACAAATAGCAAGAATAACTTTTTTAACGCGACAGCAGAGATGGTGCGAATGTTAAACGTATCTGTGCCACTGTTTATAGCACGGACTGTTGTTTTAAGCTCAGTCACAGAGGCTAACATGGCTAGGTTGTGCTATATCAGCGACATTAGTGTTGGCGTGTTCTTCGTAGACTTATGCCGAAAAGAAATGCATAGAAACACCAAAAAAAACCCGTGGTTGTCGTATTATAGCCCTACGAGGCTATTGTAACATCCCAATTTTTTTTGCTTGTATTGTATTTATTGAGTTATTAGAATTTTTAAAAATTTCTAGAATTTATTTGGATTCATATAGAATTAATTTGCATTAAAGATCTTTATTGAATTATTTAAATATTTGAAAATTTTATATAAAATTTGGTTGGAAATATTTTATTTTGAGTTCAGAATGTCTTAACATATTTTTTTAGAAATTTTTTGATATTTTTGCTATTTATCTCGAATTATATCAATTAATAGAATTATTTTTAAAAAATCCAGGAAAAATCGCAGAACAGTAGTAGGCCGAAGCCCATCGGGCCCAACCCATGTGCGGCCCAAACCGACCAACACCGTAACAGGTTCTAACCCTAACCCTAGATTGAATCGGATCTGTTGATTCTGTGTAGGCAGGATTGAGCCACGTCTTCGTGGATCGTTGCCATTGATCGCGCACATGTACAGTTGTGCGTTGTCGTCCCCGTTCCGGTCTCTCCGCCACGTAGCTGTCGTGCCTGTTCATATCCCCCGCCGTGTCGGACTCGAGAACCGAGCCTATTAAATGCGTGGACCGGCTTCCGAGATTCACCGTGTCGTTACGCGTCTGTTGCTCCAAGTCGTGTCACCTGTAGTGCCGTCAATCCACTGCGATTGCTCGACGAAGTTCACCGCCGCCAAGGAGTTCTTCGCTCTGTTCTGCCATTAGGGAGAATTCTCTGCCGCTTCAGAGCCCAGATTTGGAACTGTCGCATCAAGGCACGTTCAGTCGGCTTTTCACTTCGCCGGACGACATCCCAACCGCCGCGCCCAAGGTCATCTTCATCGACTCCGGTCAAGTCCTGTCGCCGCACTATTACTTGGCCCCACGAGCATCGATCATCGTTGGATCGAGATTGCACGCACGAGGTGAGTCCACGTGTCGTCCATTTGTACCACTAGATCACCGTAGATTAGATCTAATGTCAGCCGTTGGATCGCAAGATGAGGAGCTGAGATTGAAACATGTAGGAGCACGAATAGCTTGCCACGTGCCCCTAGCTGCGCGATCGATCGGATCGATCTCGACCGTCCGATTCAGAGTGGGCGGTCTAGATTAAGTCGCGTTGTGCTGCTTTAGATTCATTCGCAACCGTTCGATCTTTGGTGGACGGCATAGATCATGACACGTGTGGAACTCCGGGACATGCCACATCGCTATGCACCACCGCGGAGTAGACTGGATGTTAGCCGTAGATCTTTGGACGAGTAGCCGAGATTGAACTGTGTAGACCGCGAACCGGAGACTGCCACATAGTCGCATAGAGATCGAGGCATCAAAGCCAGCCACGTGCGTAGCTGACGTCAGCAGAGACGTCATCCGTGCGTCAGTGGTGATGTCATCTGGGTGGGACCCACATGTTAGTCTCGGTATATCTCGTGGACGGTTTCACGGTGCGCCGGAGCAGGGCGTGGACCGAGTCCATGCGTCGGAGTTGACGTGACGAGTCCTGATTGGTCCGAAGAAATGCTGACGTAGGCATGACGTAATATTAGCATATTTGCATTATATAAATAATTTATTCTTTATAATTTATTTTTAAACTTCAAATTGCTCGTTCTTACTCATACGAACTCCGATTGAGGTGATTCCGGAGCCTAAAAATTTGTAAAATTGTGCTCTATTTAACAGTAGATTTTATTTGATTTTTGGATTTTTGTTTCTCTCTGTTTACGATATTTATTTGGTTATTTATTTGTTTTGCGTAGACGTTGAATTGTCGGAATTGTTCGATAGTGAGGACTCAAGCCAAAGTCAAGATCCAGAGCAAGAGCAAAGGTGTTTCTAAGTTAAGTTATGTTTTGATCATGTTGTTCCCATGTTTTAAAACTATGTTGTTTCAAATTATGCATTCTAATTTAATTAAAAGTGATTTTCATTAATTTGGGAACTAGTTAAATGACCTATTTGATTATGTCACATTGTCACTATTATTTGTATGTCATGAATCATTTATCACCCTATGATTGTTGTTTATTAATTGGCTACTATTAACTTGCCAACATAAGTTATTAGATCGTGACTAATCTGCTTAGCCATGCACATGCTATTGATATCATTTTGGAATAGCAAAACTAATCATGTTTAATGAGATAGGGAACAAGATTATGAAACGTGTGGCATGTGTTGTTGATATTGTTGATGGCACGTGGTGCATAGTAATCAATTGGGGTGGTAAATGATTTAAGAATGGGGCAAATGGCAAGAGGGTTTATTGGTGGGCCAGGTATGGCATTTTGGCGATCACATTTGACTTTTGGTTTTGGAGATCGGATACTGTGAGTTTTTGGGAAGCCTTGCCTTGGTTAGTTAAGGATTTAACCTTGCAAGCTTTTGAACTGGGCCAAACATACAATCACATGTCTGGAATGGGACATACCTAGTTATGTAAGTTACTGATGTATTGGCATGAGATACCTCAGAGTGATAGTTACACATGGGTGTAATTGTATGTGGGAGCATATCTGTGCTGCAGCTTGGTGTCCATCGAACGGTATGTCGGTCCTATACTTCGCCTTTAATGAGGAAAGGGTTAGTGTATGGCGACTGGAGAGGTTCACATGTTGGGATGGAAGTTTTTGGAAGGCTTTATCGTAATATCTCTACCGACGCACCAAAGGAAGTGTGTTAACAGCTTGGCACCAAGAGACGGTCATGTCTTGTGGGTAAAGTATATAACCTAAAACTATTCAAATAGCCGTGTTCACGGTATTGGATAATACTCGGAGATTACTGTCAAGGGTTAGATTTTCATAAAATAGACTAGGGATTGGAGAAAGGTTGCCTTTGAAAATGTGAATTGGTTTAAGGATGAAAAATGGTTTACTCGTGAAATAACTGTGAAAATTTATTATTGTTATTATTAGTTTCACTGCTTTACAATCTAATATGATTATTTGTGAACGCTGCTTTATTGCAAAACAACCACTTTAGCCATTCATTGGATTAAGTCATGCATGTAATTATTAGACTTGCATTCTGTGCATGACTTGCTGAGTGCTGTATGTACTTACTACCTTGCAACAACACAAACACCAGTTGAGGAGGAGTCTACACCAGCTTTGGAGGAGGGGTACTAGGAGGAGCCGTCCAGTTAGGGTGCGAGCCCAGTCAATTGCATGTGGCATATTGATTGGTTACTACGAGCGTTCTTAAATTTCCGTTGTAGTTTTCTTTATATTTGAGTCTTTGACCTGCCAGGCGTACTACTGTAAGCTAACCATAAGGTTGGTTAAACAGGTTATACTACTAGATAAAGTCTTTATTTATTATTTTGCTGTGTATGATTGTGATATTTTGTCTATGTTAAGACTGTGTGCATTAGCGTGATCCTAAACTAGCGTGGAATACACATAAGTTCTGGATTTACACAATCTGGTCACGACAGCTACAAAGATAAACTGGTATATTGCATGGGATGAAGAAGCTGTGCATATACTGTGGTGCCATACTGCCATGTGGTGAACCTAGCCTGGGTACGTCAAAAACATAAATCAGCTTTCAGTGGTCTTCACCAGGGTATGCAGTTTGCTGCGGTCTTGTACACTGTATTTGTACACCTTCAAGATCGTAAAAAGAGTACGTACGTGTATTGGTGTGTGCAAATGTGAAGATCGTAAAAAGGGTAGCCAGGGTAAGCATCATGCATCTGCATCTGCATCTGCATGCTTGGTACAGTACCCTGGGCTCCGGAGTACAGTGAGCCAGTGTGCATGCGTCGCGTCAATTAGCGCGAGCGAGCCGGCCATGAGCCCATGAGCGAGTGGGGTGGGGAGCATTGCGGAAGAATATTGCGTCGCAGATCGCGCGGAGCGGCCGGGCACGTCGATTCCTGCACAAATCTGCGAAGATAGTTTCGTCTCTAACAACGGAAGATGCGATAGGTGTGTGGAGCTCCATAGCTTTTTACGTGCGCTAGCTCAGGGTTCAACTTACGATTTGAGTGAGAAAATGAGTAGAGTCTGGTACCGGTTTTCTTCAAAAATCGCATGGTTTTGAAATCTAAATTTTTGAAGAAAAAATTCAAAAGAATCATAATTTTCTCTCGATTTTCACCTTTTTTTTCTTCCGGCTTTTTTTAACGATTATCGCGATATTTTGACCGGCCAATTGAATGTTTCTTAAAAACTAATTTTTCGAGCAATTTTCTCTTGGTTTTCATCCATTTCTTTGAATTTTGAATTTTTTTTAAAAAAAATTAACTGATCTATCAGCCAATTTTAGATGTCGTACCTTACCAATATGTCCGAAAATCACGATTTTCGCACGATAATCACCGAAATTGTGAACCCTATGTGCGCTGCAGCAGTGATGGGCTCACCTTAGTGCCACACTCCCATAGCTGAGAAGGATGGGCTCGCGTTGGTGCCACGTTCTATCGAGCTCTTATGCTTAGTAGCAATCGAGCTTCATTGGAGCAGTAGTCGTGAGTGGTTAAGGAGAGAACTATTTTTTACAAATTTGTTTGATAGAAGATAAGATTAAGATTTTCTCAGAAGAAGTTTTAAGAAACCAACGAGTGGTTCGCCCGTCCATGATCCCATTCCCAGTGCCATTGGGTGCAGGCAAGCCGAGACACCGAGAGCATGCGCGCGCGATGCGGACGCGGGTACGTACGCACGGGCACTGGCGTCTTCTCCAGCCGGTCACATGCCCCGGCTGCTGCTGCTGCCGCCGGACTTGGACTAATTGATGCTGTCCATGCAGATAAATAATCTTGTGCTCAGGTGACCTGCTTGAGCTTGTCCTGGAACAGCCAGCCTTCCGATGCGCCTCGACCAAACCTGACGACGTTATGTACGGCCCTTCACTGCTCAGCTGCAGAACGCCAAGCATTTCGTGCTGGCTATCCTGTTCTCAAATCAATATATATATATATATATATATATATATATATATATATATATATATATATATATATATATATATATATATATAATGGTTAAAATCTGCAGAGTACGTCTTTCACTCTCAATATACCGCTTAAATGATGTTATTATACCTCTTTATCATTTTGAGTATACTCTAATACTGATTATAAGATACTCTAAAGTGAGTTCTACGAAAAATTTCATCAAAGCCCACCCTTTATAGTATAATTTGTTTATATACTCTTTTTACATATGGAAAATGGTATATAGCAAAAAAATAAAGGGATCAGATGAATTTTTTCAACAATGTCGCATTGTAGTATCTTAGAATTATTATTGAAGTATACTGAAAGTGATAAAGGAGTATAACATATTAGTTTAAGTGGTATACTGGAGGTGGGAGCACATACTTCCAAGAGTACGAAAAAGGCTTCATATATATATATATATATATATATATATATATATATATATGTTATTTACTCAGAGTAACACACACCATATCTATTCATAATATAATTTTAAAGTGATCTTTTACATTTTTAATGCTATTTACTCAGAGTAACACACACCGTTCAAAGAACAATAGATAATCTAATCAGGAGGAGTAATACAGTCTTTTTTACAAGTGACTACAAAGTTTTTTTTTTTTTTTTTTTCTAATTCAAGTCCATAGTGATCCGATGTGCCTGCCTACGGTGACCCCAATGGCTTTACTAATAAATGGAGTACTAATCCGGTAATCCGAGCGGAGCACTGAGCAGGATCGGCGTCGTCCCTGTCAATGGAAGGTCCAAATCAGGTCGTTATCTCCTGATATACTAAATTTAATATGTATCATCCATTATCTTCAATCCATAGATCAGATTAACTAGAATTTATTGATATTTTATCCGATAATAAAGAAGTAGAATTATCCATAATAAATCAATTAGTAGATCTAATTTTTACTACCCACTATATACTAATAATATAAAATTTCTCTTAATAAAACGACGCATAAGTTTTTTTTTTTCCCGTATCCTCGAAAAAAAAATCACGTCGTTATCCGCTGCGCCTTTATGCAGCTTATACTTAATCAGGGATGCGTGCAAGGACAGGTTTTGTGAGCTCCTCTGCAAGTAACCCAACATTTTTGCTTGCACATTTTGCATACACAAGTAACAATGATCCGAAAGGCCATATACTATAATACTAAAACCATGTTTGGCATAGCTCCAGATCCCAGCTCCACCTCAGAACTGAAACTTGTAGACTGAAATAAGTGACTTAAGTTTATAATTTTATTCTAAAATGTAAACAAGATGACCCACCTAAACATTCTTAATATACCCACAGCTCCAGCTCCACAAATTTGGTGAAGCTAGGAATACCTAGCTCCACCAACTCCAAGAATTTAGTGGAGCTGGAGCTCTGCCAAACACCCCCTAAACATCGTACTACCCGGCAGTTACCCTGACGGCTACATCTAGTTTTTTTTTTTCTGTTTAAAAAACAATTTAATTTGGACTCAAATGCCGGCAGATTGCGCCGAGCTGAGCCTCCATCTGCAGCTTGCCATGCGCTCTTTCCTTCGACTCAATCTAGAGAGGTCACGAGCCTGCCTGAGATGGGTACTACAATCACAAGGCTGTCGCAAGCACCACAAGAGGGTGCATAATCTAATTCCGGCAGGCAAATCTGCAAGGATTAGAAGGACATCTAGATTAGCAGCTGTGTTCAAACTAACCTGCATCTTTGGCAAGTTCAGTTGGACAGACAGACTCATGGCTCTTTCGATCAACGGACCCCAACCTAGCACTAGCAGCAGCCTATCTTGCTCCTGGGAGAGCTGTCCGGTCAGCGACTATTTACAAGACTATTTTGGCGTCCTCAGGGTCCTTTTGTGCCGAGAGAAACGACGACACGTTGTTCAGTTAGGGCGCGGCAGGATTATTACAGTGACCGGGGCCTGCACACCGCACCGTCTTCCTGCCGCGATAAAGCGATTCGAGCTCTACCCTTCGACAGCTATCCTAAGTTAGGATTCCTAACACGCTAAGCTATTATAGATCACTTCGAAGCGAGCAAACAACAACTCCTCTGCAATGATTCGGTGCGGTGCGCCCCCAAAACATGGCCCGGTACCTGCATTTTTTATTATTATTATTATTATTATTTGGCCTACGCTGGCGTTTTGGAGTTGACACATATTTTCTTAGTAACCATCATCCAAATTCTGGACCATTGGATTTGCTTTCAGATCGATGCACACCCCCCCTGAATTAGAGGTGGGTTGATCCTACGGATGTGTGTTTTGATCGTACGGTCCAAAATTTGGATGATTTTTAGAACAAAAACATCCGGTTGATGCCTATACACTCCCTTCACTTCAAGGCTTTCTTCAATTGCAAAGATGACACATACATGATATATATAATCAAAATAAACGATCTGGTTGCAAATATGATTAATACATGATATATCCCCTCAAAAAACTAATACATGATATAATCAAAACATGTGATCCAGTGCAATGTAAGATGTCTAGCACATGACATATCCTGATATCAATGATAAAAGAGAGAAAGAGAGCGGGGGGGGGGGGGGAGAATAATTGTAGAGGTGATCCCAGGTTCCATATCCCAAAAGCTAGACCATGCTAAATGAGAGCCACCATATACCATCTACCACCTGCGAATTCAAAATAAACAAATCCATCATTTAAAACAATTTCTTCTCACATTTCTAGATGCAAAGTCATCGATAATGGTATCTATATTAATCTGATCTAACATAGCCGTCTCAATGCATAAAGTGGCCAGACCATTCAACCTTTCTTGAGACATTGTTGACCTCAAATAATTTTTTTTTAATAATTTCAACTTTGAAAAGCTTCTTTCAGCTGGTGCTACAGTAGCTGGTATAGTAAATAATATTCGATAAGCGACTAAAACATTTGGATAACAATCTACATCTCTAGTGAACTTAAATATTTCAATAGCAGTCAAATACTCATCTAGCAAAGTCATTTGCAACACTCTATGACCATATATGTGCTGTATACTTACATGTGTCGAGGCCCCTCCCCATCGTGGGCCCTAGGCGACGGCACATGTTGCACCGGCCCAGGAATGGCCCTGTAGCTCGTCTCTTGTGGTGGGTGCTGTGCCGATGGCCTTCCGTGGTAGGGGAGCATGGTATGTAACATGTGTCACCTACTGGTGCTTCCACCATTGGCAAGGGGGCTAGATTTACAATTTTGTTAGCAAAAGACCAAAGATGAAAAAAGTGTGAAGACGCAAAATAGGGCAAATCTTCCCTGAGCGGAGGCAGTTGCCTCGCTGAGAAAGAGCACACGTTACCAAGGGAAGGCTTGGGAGCACGCCTACCCACCGTATCACGTCTCATGCATGCAGCACCCGTAGCTGTGAACCCCCCCCATCCATGCATCCTCTCGCTTGTACGGCGGGACGCTAGCGGTGGCAGTAGATGATAGTGAGTGCAAAGGGTCGAATCTGGTTGGACCTAGGTCAGATTCGACGAATGGCGATGAGGATGAGCAGGGGTGGGAGCGAATGAGGGTGAGGGCCAGCATGAACGGCGGTAACAAACGTGGCCCAGGTGCCACAGCATGTTGTTGACCTTGTGGCACCGTTGTCGACGGTGGCAGCATCTCTGATTAGCTTGATAGGCACGGGCCCACCAGCCTACTAAGATAGGATATTGTAGCTCTCTGCTGAGCTAGGGTACCTCGGTAGTTCTCAGCCAAGTTAGGGTGCCATGGCATGAAGGTGACCCTTCCGAAGTAACTCAATCCAATTTTTATTTTATTAATCCTTGTGGGTTTAGAGAAAATTAGAAGAACCGAAATTAGGTAAGTGTTTTATTATGTGTTCAATCAGACTAGTATTTTGTTTTGCAGTAATATACCACAAACGTCCATTCGGGCCTTTGTGCATAACCAAGAAGCAAACGAGGCATGTCTTCGATTTGGACTCAAACACATGAGTTAGTAGTTTTAAAATAATAGTTAACTATTAAATAGAGATGATTGGGATTATGCATGGATCATGTTAGCGATGAAAACTACAGGCATGAACATGGGTACAAAGTGTACACAACATAATGATACGATGCAGAATGTATAGAGGAAACAAGCATAGTACGTGCATACAATCCTGTTACATAGCACGAAGTGTATACTGGTTCGAAACACACAAAACACAGTGTCGAACTCCCTATCGTACGACTTCAAGGCTGATCTGCCTGCCGCTTCCACACATGGCGAGTGTCTAGAGTTGTGGAAGTCGTACTGATTGGTCTACGTTATTGCTGGGGCATCACCGAGTTGGTAGGGTCTACTCTCGTGCGCATCAAATATCTCATCCAACCATTTGCTTTGCTAAATTGTAATGTAAGGATAGTCCATAAGAAATTGAAATTACAACGAGAACTCAATTTGTTGCAATACATACCATTCGGTTCAAGGGAGTGCTGGCATCCTGGAACTCCTCCCTCAAAACCTGCAAACACGTAATGTTATGTTACTTCAACAAGTTGGTATAACTAAGATGCATGAAGTCATTTTTGTAGTTAGGCATACATACCCTATTTGTTGGCTAGACGATGAGCCTCAGCCGTAATCTGCATCGTAAGGATTCATAGTGTAGCCGTTGTACATCTGGTCGAACCATTGGTTGCACTCTAGCATCTACGGTTGAACGACTGGTGCAAATATGACCCAAGCAGTGCCTTACACGGGTAAATCCTCGTCGGGTGAGTCGGTGTCATAGTCTTCGATGTCGGTCACCTCCTTGAATGACCATGTTGATAGGCTAACCTCAACTAATGCTCCTAAAAATACACTTCACTTCCATCATACAAGGCGCTGATAACTGCCAGAATGCTGACAACCGTATGCTTGATGTGTTGAAGTCAGTGGAAGTCTCAGTGGTAAAGTCCAAACTATCTCATGACTCGTCTCGAGGAGTACAGCTCCACCATATGTGAGAAAACGAGGTCGCAAGTCATGAGCCAATAGTCCTCGGCCTATCCACATTGCCCGGGACAAGAAGTGCAGAGCTATATCAGCCACGAATTGTGTTGTCCATGGCATCCAAATAATGTTAACCTCGTGCAAGATCTTGAACGCATTATGGAACTCAGGAGACACCATCGTGATCTCTAGTTGACCCATCCCATCAGTTAGCTATCTAGCGAGTACCCATGGTAGGACCATCCACAAGATTGTCACTGTCACCGTAGAATTATGTCTCCAACAGGTGGGGGTGCACATGTAAGTTCAAGCTTCAATGGTTTTGGTGTTTGGTTTTGGATTAATTCTTAATCATTATTTAATGATAAATCTAATCATTGTGAGACTAACTCTTTTATTGAGCTTTATTTTAATTGGTCTCATTAGTCGAAGATCATGCACTTGTTTTTATTGAATGTGTCTTTACATGGAGGTTTGATTTGCATGTGTTGCGAATGAAAGAAGCTCATGCTTGTTGTTTAAAAGCTAAGTTTGCAAATGTTTGATGTTTGGAGCATGGGAGTGGAGTTTGCAAATGTGTTTTGCAAACGTCTAAGGATCATGTGTTGATCCACACATGATTCAAAGATATGATCTTGATCATTCTTTATTGCTTAACGGTCTTTGCAAATGTGTTTTGCAAAAATGTTAAGGCTCATGCAATAACTAGTCTTAATTTGGGACTATAATTTATGAATGTGTTTTGCAAATTTCTAAAGATCATGTGTTAATCATCAAATGGCTATGCTTGAGTTCATGCATAATCTTTGTGCTTTGAATTGCATGTTTTGTCATTTGCAAATGTGTTTTGCAAACGAGATTGATATATATATATATATATATATATATATATATATATATATATATATATATATATGCAATTCTTGTGTTGCAAGTGATGAGGTTTGGAAAATGTGTTTTGCAAACCATACAGATAATGTGTTGATCCTCACTTGGCTCAAGAATTAAGATTGTTAATTGAAGTGATCTTGTTTGCATTATTTATATTTGAAAATGTGTTTTGCAAAATATTTAGTGTTCATATGATTTAATCTTGGAGCATGTGATGATTAATTTGAAAATGTGTTTTGTAAATTAGTGTGATCATGTGTTGATCACCACATGTCTCAAAATGTGGTTCCTGATTTGAATTGGTTTTATTTTTTTTTGTGTGAAATCAAATTTCATATGGAAATCAACACTATTGCAGTGCAATTGCCGGTAATGCCAGAGGAGTGGAAGTATCGCTGGCTAAGGTCGGTACCGCCGAAGGTTGGCAGTGCCGCCCATTTAGAGCAGCAGTTATTTTCCAGTACGGTGCGGATTGCATGTGTTGCAAGTCTGGCACTACAATGCTTAGGGTCCGGTAGTACCGTTGGGTCAGTACTTCCGCCTCAATGAGGCCGGTACTTATTTTTCAGAGAGGTGTGTCCTCTGAGTTTTGCTGAGGTCGACACTACCACGTGTGAAGGCCGGTACTACCGCTCATCCAGCACTACCAAACTTTATGTGTCAGTAGTACCGGATTTTCTGCGCAACGGCTAGTTTTTCAACCGTTGGGGTCGAGGCCGGTAGTGCCAACTTTGCTGAGTTTTTCCCGAAAATACGCCAAAAGGCTAGTTTTCTTTGGAGAGGCTATAAAAGGAGTCTTGGAGGCTGGTATTTAAGCTTGCTAGCTTTGTTGAGCATTTGTGTGAAGTTGTGCATATGTTGCACTCCTACATTTGGTTCTTGAGCTAAGAGTGAGTCTAATTTGCATGTGTTGCAAACTAGAAGTTGATTGAGAGCTCTTTGTGCATGTGTTGCACTTAGAGGCGAGCTTTGTGCATGTGTTGCACTCAATGAACACTATTGTGCATCTATTGCACTTGGTGAGGTTCATGCTAGGTGCTTGACCTATTACTATTGGTGTTTGCTGATATCTAAACGGTCGGGAGGCTTCGTCCGCGGTGACTTTCTCAAGGAGATTGTGAGAAGTGTCAGCAAAGTTATGACGGTCGGAGCTTGCCTACCTGGAGGGAGAAAGAGCTATCACTAGTTGATTCTAGGTGGGTGCTCAATTCATGGAGCAGGTCCAATGTGTTTGGGCTAACTTGAACGTGGACTCGGGGAGACCGACAAGTCTCCAAACATCATGGTAAAAATATCGGCGTGTCTCTTTGTGATTTGCATTCTATTCTTTATTTATATTCAAGCAATTTATGTTCATAAAATTGCTTGCTTGCTTGCTTGTATTAGGATTTCAAATTATTGTTAGAGCCTTAGATTGTTGGTGCGCATAGTGAGCTTAGCTGATTTAGGATTTGATTGTCAAAACCTTAGATTTAAGCTTTAGCATATTTATATTAGGTTTTGACTTAGGCGATTGTTAATTAGAGGATAAATTCTTTAAACCACCTATCACCCCCCTTCTAGTCAGCATTCTTGTCCTTATAGCACAGGCACTCAAAAGTATGGTCACCCAACGGGGAAGTGCACCAACGACCACAACTGTAGCAAGGTGTATCACACGGCAAGATTAGGCTCCTCGCCCTTACTTTTCTGTGAAGCATTGCACAAACCCCAATAGGTGGTGCAAAGCACTACCAAACAAAAACTGAAGAGTGGCACCTCTCCAATCTAGGCGTTGGCCAACGACTCATTAAGGTGGATATAGCTAGGGTACACCCAATCTCCTCGAATAATAGGAAACAAGACCCACCAAAACAAGAACAACAAGTAAGCTACTAGGTGTGTCCTGACAACAAATTCTATCACACCAGCTGGGCAGATGAGTCGACCGGTAAGCATGGCAACATTGTGTAGAGTGACAATCATCTCTCTTCACTGGAAGTGGAACATGTTGTCCCCGGCCTCCATCGGTCGATTTGCATTAACAACAATGGCACACCTAAAGCAAAAGAGTGCCCTATGTGCATCATCCTCCCATGGGCAGGAACACAGACTACTGTAGAACTGAAACATACCTCTCGTCAAGACGCCAATGCTATCTAGGCCTCTTAGAACAAACGGTTGTGGCCCAACACTGCTCAACCACGCACGACTATGATACCGCATATCGTAAGATGGGTCAAGCATTGTAGGCTCCTCCCCACCTGCACCACTACCCATCCTCTGCATAAGACAATGAAATACGTCATCCCGTCATGCGAAACTTGAGAGTAAATATGAATAAAATAAAAAAAACATGATTAAATCATAGACAATTGGTGCAGTAACAAATAGCATTAAGAGTATTATTATCGTGACTAACATTATTAACACAAATAAGTCTTGAATATTTGTTATCACGTACCTATCATAACAATTTAGCTACAGACATTACATATGTCAATTTTTCACGCATATCTATTAACAGAGTCATATCAAATGTGCATGCATATCTATTACCATGTCATATCAAGTGTGCATGGATATCTAATAGCTTGTCCACGAAACTAATTCAACGTTATCGAGTTAATTATCATGACTAGCATAAATATTTCAAATGTGCATCCACATCAACTACCATGTGCATGCAAAAAATAACACTATAAAATTAATCGTTCAACTAGTTCATCATTATGACATACTTATCACCACTAACACGAATATAAATTTGCATGGAAATGAACTAACAATCATGATTAGCATAACAACACCTACTAAAATAACAATTACACTATTTAAACGCTAAACAAAAAAATTGTATATAACTTGCATGCAAATAAAACATCTCTCTTCTTGAAGCTCTCCATCGGATCTACAACTTTTACACCTACAAGTTCTCTTAGTTAGCAAGCTAACTACCCCTAAATAACATCCATTCTTTTAAATCGACCTCACATCCCTCACTCTCCTCCCTCTCTTTTTTCTCTACTCGGTCTAGCGTAGGAGGAGGGGGGGGGGGGACCGCAACGCCGTTGCTTAAATGTCCACAGCCCTTCGCGTGTGCATGGGCTCGGTGATCCTACCGTGCACGGGGACTGAGGCAGAATCCGCCGCGCCATGGGAGCGCTGCACCACCTACCAAGCCTAAGACTATCTCCAGCAGCTTCCCTTCCCCTCCAAATCCCTTCGCGAACAGATCCCAAGTGCTCCAGCGGTTTCCCTTCACGATTCCCGTCAGAAGGGATTCAAACAGTAAATCCCTTCAGAAAGGGATTCTCTCTCCAATCCCTTCACAAATCCTTTGAGGGGATGCTGCTGGAGATGGTAGGAAATAAAGGGAATGAATATGAGGAAGGGAATAGGAAAGGGAATGGAATGAAGGGAAATTGCTGGAGATAGTCTAAGACCATCTCCAACCATATTCCCTTCATTTCATTCCCTTCTCCGTTCTCTTTCCTCATTCCCATTCCCTTTATTTGCCCTCATCTCCAACAGATTCCCTTTAAAGGGAATTGTATAGGGAAAGGAGAGAGAATCCCTTGCTAGAGGGAATGGGAGAGAGAATCCCTTCACGAAGGGAATGCTGAAGGGAATCCGTTGGAGTGCTGAAGGGAATGGGAATCCCTTCGCGAAGAGAATGGGAGAGGGGAAGGGACACGGTTGGAGATGGTAAGGAGAGTGGTAACGCCACTTTCGCGGTGGGCCCACCCCTCCTACCACAGTACAAGAGCGCGACAAATGATATGTGCCGCCCACTGCTGCTTCTGCGGTCGGAGAGGGACTCATTTTTGCAATTTCATCTGTACGGAAGCCATTTTTTTTTTTTAAAAAAAAAAAAACTGCGACTGGACCGAAAATAAACTATAGTTTCTTCGATTCCATTCCATTGGGTTCCATCACTTGCCCCACTCTAGATTGTACTGAATCGCTTTGGAGAAAGGTCTTGCCTACTTGGACAAAACGCAAGTGCAGGGATTATAAAAGAAGCAAGCGGCCTGCTCATTCCAAGCTCGTCTCGGCGACTCCCAATTGGAGGCGTGGTTAATGATAGTAATCTACGGCACGGCATGTTTAGTTTCTATCCGTGCCGTTAATCCAGGCAGTGATCATTGCTCCTC
The DNA here is from genome assembly GCA_036346355.1 of Rhipidocladum racemiflorum. NCBI lineage: Eukaryota > Viridiplantae > Streptophyta > Magnoliopsida > Poales > Poaceae > Rhipidocladum > Rhipidocladum racemiflorum. The sequence goes on along the minus strand of CM070590.1, from coordinate 3,711,595 downwards.
GTGCAGGTCCGTAGCTAAGCGTGGTGTTTCTGCGCGAAATCCGGAGGAGATGGATCCGCCATTCGCGACAACCAACATCGAATCTCAAGCATGGAACATACAAAACACCATGCGTCGAACGAACACGAATTTACCAGCACCGAGTTCCATGCATTGATACTGAATGTTTTATCCACCGACTGGTTCATCCAAAACTTTTTAAGTTGGCGAAAAAGGACCAGCAATATACTCCTGAACAGCCTAAAAGTTTAGGCTGTGGTCAAAATGAGATGCAATATCCTTCGAAATCTAGGATCAACGCAGATAAAGAACATGCGGTGAATGAATATGATACTGTAATTCAAGGCTTTGCGGTACTGGATGTGCGGAACTTGATACCGACTGTCTCCAGCGGCTTCCCTTTTCCCTTCAAATCCCTTTGCGAACAGATCCCAAATATTCCAGCGGATTCCCTTCACGATTCCTTTCGGAAGGGATTTAAACAGTAAATCTCTCTAGAAAAGGATCCTCTCTCCATTCCCTACACAAATTCCCTTGAGAGGATGCCGTTGGAGATAGTAGAAAATAAAGGGAATGGATACGGAGAAAGGAATAGGAAAGGAAATTGAATGAAGGGAAATTGCTGGAGATAGTCTTACTCTGATTTGTTCATGTTTTTTTTTACCGAGGTGGTTGCACTGGAATCAATCGACGGGAGGAGGGACCAGGCAGTGGTATTTACTTTGGTCATAGGATTGAGATGTGCAATTCTGGTGTAAGCCAACCTGAATGCAGCTGCTGGGGGACAGCGCTATCTTACCGCATCAATAATGTAAGTGCAGGGTGCAGGAAAAAGGAGCCATAGCCACCCAAAACTGCAGCAGCTTTCCCCTCCTCTCACATGGGCCACCACCACCAAAACCATCATCATGATAACCCCAACCCCCCCCCCCCCCCCCAGCTATCATGGATCATCATCTTCTTCTTCACCATGGGATGGACACTGGACAGTATTATATCTTTCTTCTCTCACACCAATGAGGCAGAAAGATGGAGGATTTGATTGCACTGAGTTGACAACGTTCCACTACGAGCTGGTACACCACCAGTCATGCATCCACAGCACACTGACTGCTACATCGTTGTGCACATTCTTCTTCTTCTAACATAAAACATCGCCACCTTGATTTTGGAGCAAGGAAAGCAACACCACCACCCTTCTTGAATTATAAAAGCATCATCTCTTATCACAACTATAGATAATTACTATACCAAACTTCGCCTTCAAGGAAGTTCAGTTCTTTTTTGAAAAGAAGGATGAAATATAAGCCAGGTAAAAAGAAGAAGAAGAAGAAGAGAAGAGAAAAAGGAGCGAACTAAGACGGGGCTCGTTTCCCATGTGCAGTGATCCATGGTGTCTTTTTCAGCCATGATGACGGCGATCACCTTGTGGCTTGAGGAGTTCCTTCCGGCGAGCGTCTGCGCTCACATGACTGAGCAGCTGTTGGGGTTCTCGTCACTGAAGTAGTTGTAAGGCTCCGCGTGCGGGTGCGGTGGCATCGCGTAGGACATCGGGTACGGCATCGGCGGCCGCCCGTACCCGTAGCCCATCGGCGGGTACATCGCCGCGCCAGCACCGCCGTGGCCGTAAGCGTGGCCGTGCCCGTTCATCATCATCATCTGCTGCTGCTGCTGCTGCTGCTGCTGCATCAATGCCATGTACTGCTGCTGCGCCATCGGGTTCCCGGCCGCCGCGGTAGCCTGCAACATCTCCGGCCCTGACGGTATGCCGCCGCCGCCCTGGTAGAACGCCGCCGCCGGCATGGCACCGGCGGGCATGCCATGCAAGGCACCGCCGCCGCCCTGCACGTTCGCCATGTGCGGGTGGCCCATGGGCATGTTCATCGGCCCGCCCATCTGGCCCATACCAAGGAAACCGGCACCGCCCATCATGTTAGGCCTCATCGTGGCCTGCTGCGGCGGCATGCCGCCCATCGGGCCACCGACACCGACGGCGGGGCCGCCGCCACCGCCGCCCTTCTTCGCCTGGTTCGGGTGGTTCCCGCCGGTCGGGGCTCCTCCTCCTCCCTTGGCGTTGTTCGGCTGCCCACCGCCTCCGTTTTTACCTCCGCCGCCTTGGTTCTGCTTGCCACCTGCGTCTTTCTTGCCGCCGCCACCGCCGCCGTTGTTGGCGTTCCCCTTGATCTGCACAGGGATCTCGTTGCCGCCCTTCTTGCCACCATTGCCGCCCTTCTTGTCGCCCCCGCCAGCGTTTAGTGGCATGGCCATGGGCTTCATCATCATCTTGGGATCATCATAGTAGTCGTCGTCGAGGCCGTCATCCTCAAAATCTTCGTCGTCATCATATTCGTCGTCGAAGTCGTCATCGAACTCGCTGCCACCATCGTCCCCGAAGTCGTCCTCGGGGAGGTTGAACTTGACGGACTTAGGATCCTTTGTCGGTGCGGCCGCCGGGAACGGCATCTTCGCGTCCATGAACTGCGGCAGCTTCAGCCCCTTCATCTGCATCTGCTGTTGAAACTGCTGAAGCTGCTGTGGCGTCAGCTGCGGCATTACCATCTTTGGGTCTTTGCTGCCGCCTCCACCGCCGCCGCCGCCCCCTCCGCCCTTCTGGCCCTTGCCGCCGGCATCCTTGTGCTGGCCCTTACCGCCACCGTCAAGATTAAGCTTTTGAAACTGGTTGGCCACGCCAGCCTTGGAGCCACAGAGCTCGGCCGGCTTGCCAGCCTTGTTCAGCTTCTTGATGATGGTGGCCGGATCCACCACGCCAGACACCGCCACCTTCCCCTGCTCCGGGTCTATCTTGGTTTGGTACACACCTGCACATGAATTCAACGTATTTCCTTAGAGAAAAAGGAGCAAAAAATGGGGGAAAATAAACAGGAATAATAAAACTCAAGCAATTTGCTTTTTAAAAAATCTCTTTTTTTCACCTTCAATCTTGTGGAGGATCTTCTTGACCTTCTTCTGGCACCCATCACAGTGGATGTTCACTTTCAGCACAAAAGTCTGGGAATTTGGGAGAAACAGAGAACACAGGTTCACCAAAATAGCAAAACAAAGAGGTTTCAAAAAAACACAGCAGGAGACATGCAAGGAAACACAGGTGAAAGAAGAGCATGGCAGCAAAAACAAGGAAGAGTAAGGAATGCCTGCACTGCCGCTTGACGGCTTGAGTTGAGAGGAAGCAAAAGAACTCACCTGTATCTTGAAGGCTTCCTCCTTACTCATCCCTGACCAACTCAAATGCTGCACCCCCCCTACCACCAAAAGCACAAGAGGCTTCACAGATCTAGCACACACAAGCCTCAAATCAGGGGAAGAACAACAAGGAGGCAGGCAGGCAGGCAGCTACCATGAAACATTGCTCTCTCAAAAAAAAAACAGGGAGAGAGAGCGTATGAGCAGGAGAGAGAGAGAGAGAGAGAAAATGCCTTCTTGCTGAAGATAACTTAATGGCCTGCAATATAATATCTCTTCACACACTCGCACAAATAGTAAGAGCCGGTGCTAAAGAAAGAGAAAGAAGCATAGGCTTATTAGAGTGAGTGAGTGTGTGTGTGTGTGTTTGCAGAAAACCAAGGGCTGTGCTATTAAGCCTGTGGTCCAGAGGAAGAAGAAGAGGGAGGAAGAAGAGAGCCTTCTCCTCTCTCTACAGCAAAACTAATAAACAGAGGCACCATCTCCTTACCCTCTAATTTCCTTTCGCCTTTGCCACTGGAAACCTTTCCTTTTGCCCTCAACACTCAACAGATTGCGAAATCCGGCTCTTATGAAAGACTAGCCAGAGAAGGAATTAAATACCACTTTGTCACTTGTCAGTAAGTACAGGGAGATGTTGAACATGTGAAGTACTGGATGTTACACCACGCTTACCAATGTCGTTTTTTTTTTTTTTTGTAAAGATGTACAAAGTATAGTTCTCCTGCCAATTTCATATCAGCCCCTACTGTCTGTGACTCCCTGTTAGACTTCACAGTCTAGTATGTTGTGGGGCAGTGCATAAAAAACTGTTCATCACGGGAATATTCCGTTAGCTATATCACTACTATTTGTGCTCCTGGTGTTCCAAGAAACCATATCAAAACATACAAGCACTTGTCGTAAATTTGAACATAGAGATATTGTATATAACTAGATAATAATAATGAGTTGTGTCGACAAACGCTTTATCGTATTTTAACATATAATTTTATGTAAGACGGGTTACGTGAGTCACCTGCATTTACGTTATACATAATTATTGGACGATGTCTTTTTACTATATACGACAAAAGTTCATTAAAGCCGTTAAAAAGCTCTAGTTAATTTCGTTGAAAAATGGATTATATAAGGTGGTATAATCCAACCGTTTTTCCTATCCATATCCATCATCTTTGTTGGTATATGATCCAAATTCAGAATGCCAAGTTTCGTGGAGTGTAGCGAAGGTCCGTCACCGAGAGAATTGGGCCCAAGCGTAGTCCAAACTAGTCTATCAAGTCACCCCGATGGGAACACCTGGGGGTGCGGGACCCCCACGGTACGGATCGTTATGGATTTATTTCTGAGTTAGACTCTAGGTCAACACCATCTATAAATACTTTCTTGTAAATCGCACGAAAAAAATACATTGTAATCCACTGCGTTTGTAACACTCCAGGAAATAGTAAAATCCTTTGCCGTTAAATCTGTGCCTGTTGTTCTTTTTTATTTGATCTATTTTTTACCTTTGTGCCTTTTGATTATAACAATCTTACCTCTTTAGGGCATGTTTAAATCAAAGGGTTTCTACGAAGACAAATTATATCGGGGAAATTCTGGCATTCTAGAAGGAGCCTTAATCTCCAGCAAAGGCGAACGTTGCAACGTGTAACATATTTGGCAGACGCCGTTACAGGACGAACTCCAGCCGTTAACCAAGGGTCTGGACTAGAATCCGCCCTGCAAGCAGGGGCCAGGGTGCAAAAAAGCTGGAGTAAGCGATGCCGCAGCACGACGCCCTCGCTGGCTGCGGTGGCGCGGCGTGGACGGTGGCGCGCTGCCGGGCCAGCGAAACGATACAGCCGAGCGTTCATGCCTCGCAGCATGCCCCCCCCCCCCCCTCTCTCTCGGCCTCCACGCGTGTCAGACGAGAGGGTGGTGAGCACATTTAACGCGCCCATTAATGGCGTTTGCTAGCTGGTGGTGCTTGCCTTTTCCGTTGCCGTCCTTTTGTATTTACGTTCTCGTCGCTTCTAAAAATGAAATGGGGAAAAGGAGGCGATGGCTGTGTCACGCATGATTCATCCAATGATGATGCCGGCTAGTCGACGATCCGTATGTGGGTGGGGGTAGCGGTGGAGCAAAACACCTCCGGGAGATTTGACAAATCCAACCACCTACGGCTAAATCTAACTACGGCGAGTTAATCAGAGCTTGCTCGAGGAGATAATATCATTTTTACGGTCCCGGCCGGTGGCGGCTCTGCTGCTGCTGTTCCAGCCGGAAGGCCGCGAGACGGCGAGCGCGTGTCGTGTTTTGACGACGGTCAGCTAGCTGACGGACGCCATCCATGCAAGGGCGGGGATGGACGACGGTTCGCGTGTCGCCGTCGCAGGCACAGGTTGCGCACTGTGCGGGTGGACTGCGCTCACGCCATCACCATTAACGCACAGATCCATCCATGAACATGACGCGCAACAATTCGATGATTCAATGCATGAACAGATAGGGATGTTTTTGTTTTAGCTATCATCTAAATTTTGGACCGTTGGATAACTCACCTGGATATCACCGGGCTGTTAGATCAAATCATAGGATCGGATGTAATCGATACTCCCGAATCTCAATAATGATCCGATGGTCTTAGATTTAGGTGATTTCAGCAATAAAAACATCTGGATGATGTTTATCAAATCCCATCTGGCTATTAGGATGATATATATACTCTGGAATACGTGCTCCTATTTTCAGTATACCTTTTAGATTATATTATTATATCTTTTTATCCTTTCGAGTATACTCTAATACTAATTATAATATTTTTCTAAAATAAGTCACATAAAAAATTTCATCAAAATCCACTATTTATAGCATAATTTATTTATATACTCTTTTTACATATGAAAAAAATATCTATAACAAAGAATGAAGGGCTTTGATAAAATTTTTTCAACCATGTTGCATTGGAGTATCTTATAATTATTATTAGGTGTATCAAAAGTGATAAAAGAGTATAACATATTCGTTTAAGTAGCATATTAGAGGTAGAAGTATGTACTCTCGAGAGTACGTAAAAAGCTTCCTATACTAGCAAAGATAAAAGATAAAACTGTGGACAGTGTTGATTCATGTTTTAGAAATTAGTCATCGCTTTTTATCTAGCCCTATGTATCTCTCTTTTTTTACAAATCTAGCCTCATATATTTGCAAATTTGATCCCCTATCCTATCGCTAAAAGAGTGGCAGGCGATACGTGCCCCCTACCGCATCCGAGGAGCACGAAAGCCGGCGGAGCTCAACCGACCACGGGTGCAACGTGGCCCATCGCGGTAGGTGGCTTCTGCGCTACCCAGATATAGCAGCGGGCTCCTACCGTGGCGCAAGCCGACTTCCGCACTCCTCGGTCAGGACAGAGGATACATGTCATATGCCGCGCCTTTTATGGTGGAGGAATATGTTAAATTTGCAAATACATATGCGAATGACAATATTTGTAAAAGAAAAAACTAGGTGGAGGTGACTAATTAAGGAATGAGGTCGAGATAGACTGATGATGTCATCGAGTCTTCCAGTGCATCTACAAGCTAGAGGACAATCTACAAGTCCTGGACGGTTCGCACTTCTAACTTTTTCAACTTCAGTTACTTACAAATTGTGCTGGCATCCATGCAATGCATGCATGGGCTTGAGTTTCCTCGCACGCATCTAGCAACCGCGAGCATATATGACAGATTAATCTCAACTGATTTGAATCAATCTGTGTGACGTAATTGCTCGGCTTCCATCTCTCAATCCGGCAGATCAAATCCATGATTTCACTACTGATACTGGTGGCTGCAAGCATTTGAAATTGCAGGCACCTTTGTAGATCAAGCAATCATGGTGTTTTGCGAAGGATATAATGATATATTGATAATTGATGCAAGATATAATCTCTTCAAGGAAAAGAAATTTGTAGGTTGGAACTTGTCACGCATGGTGGTGGCCTGATGGGTTATATATATGTTCAAAGGTTTTGATAAGTTTCATCCGGATGTTTTCTTTAGTAAGTAGTAACCATCATCCAAATTCCTAGTCATTGGATTTGCTTTCAGATCGATGCACGCCTCCCCCTGAATTCGAGGTAGATTGATCCTACGGATATGTGTTTTGATCGTACGGTCCAAAGTTTGGATGCCGGATGATGCCTATACACTATGTTCAATCTGCCTATTCTTCCTCTTCCAAAAAAAAAAGGTTATGTGGTGACGTCAATGTCACTTGACGCTACAAGAGGACAATATGTAGTGGTGGACATCCACGTACTTGAATTTGTACGCAGGTAGGGATTGCATGCATGCATGCAGCATACGCTGCACCGATCGTCCGTGTCACTCGACGCTTTCTTCCACATGAAAACAAATCAGCTTTATGATCATCTAGCCATCGATACTTGCAATAAATTGGCTCGACGTATTTGCAGATGTGCTTGCGTTTAACTGATCCTCGTGCAAATCCAACAGCCTGCAGCTGCAGGTTTTTTTTAAATACGAAGCGGACAAATACAATACATAGCACGTATCCCACACATGCGTATGCGTCTCCTGTACATACTAAGGGCATGTACAATGGTATAGACGGTAGCTGTATATAATATACATCCATGTCATCTATAGACAGTACTAAAAATAACTTATACAATGGACTGTCTATATAGCTGTCTGTAATGATATCTCATATGACTAATAGACTGTCTGTATAATGGTATACACACTATAAAGCTGTCTATAAGGCCGTCTGTTAAATAGTAGACAGCATATTTCTCTCTCTTCCCTTTCTCTCCTCCACATCATCCAAAATCTGATGTGGCATACCCTTATAGACAGCTGACATGTACCATTGTACATGCCCTAAGAAATTAATCGGATGCTCCGTGACTTTCGGAGCATGAGAACGTGTTGTTTCGCTTAATGCGCACGTGTGGAGTTGTAACCGCTTTAAATTTTTTTATGAGCACGCGTGGACTTGTGTGTGGACGGGTTTAGACGCACGACGGCACCCCTACTATTGAGTGAAGATTTGGAAGATTTGTTAGACATAAATGATTTACTGTGCTAGCATCTTTCTTTTGACAGAATTTGCATAAATGTCCCCTGCCCACACGTACCATGTTCGGGTAGCGCAGAAGCAAAGCTCCCGCGGTCTCCTAGTGCAGCACGTGGGCGGCGCGCGGGAAAACTTATGTCAGGGCGTGCGACGCACGGGTGGGGGAAACGGGCAGGCTCGCGGACGCGTGGCTCAACGCGAGAGCTTTGCTTCCAGCTAGGAGACCGCGGAAGCTTGCTTCCATGCTATCCGGCCGTGAAAGCTCGCTTTTGTGCTACTTAGGCATGGTGGCTACGAGTTAAAATGTTATTTCTATAAATTCGTTCGCACGATGGCTAATTTTACTAAAAAAGAAAATCATGCTAATTTTATTAAAAGGAAAATCGGAGGAGCTGATACATTAAACCCACTCGTTAGACACGAAACTTCTCGAGAGTTGGGGAGTAAGAGATGTGCTGCTCGTTGGGGGCCCGCTATGCGGGGAATGTGCGTGTCTTTGGACAAATCTGGGCCACCCTGCGTCCTTGCCCAGCCTAGCCAGTAATTTTACTGGAGAAGTTTGAAGGTGATGCATGCATGGGCCTGACGTGCGGCAGGTTGCTGTGGGTAAAATAGGCCACCAGATGCGATTGATCTGTTCGGGTGGGTCAGCGACGTTGCATGCATTTTGGTGGTGCTTCCTACCTGGTCACCGCAGCAATTAGTCAATGACACGCTTTTGTTGGATCACGGACCGGCTCACAGTTCAAATTTTCGACGAATTTTCGCGAAATTTCGGATCTCGGACCCCCGAATTCTATAATCCCAGTAAAATTAAAAAACCCTAAAAAAATTTAAAAGTGCTACAGTACCCTAGAAACTCACAGAATTTCGGTGAAATGGACCGAAATTTGTATAAAAGTTGCCCGGATTTTGATCGGATTGGGTTCTTCACGTCATTTCCCATGTGGGACAGTAGGTAGATCATAATTTCCGCGAAGTTGAAAAAACCCTAAAAAATTGAAAGTGTGATAGTACCGGGAAATTTCGCCAAGATTTCGGTTTTTTGGACGAAATTTCGTCTTTTTTTTTTTTGCGAAATTTCGGATTTCTCGGTTAAAAAAAAACCGGATTTGAATTTTAGTTTTTGAATTTCGTCCGGATTTTGTTCGAAATTTCGGATTTTGGCCAGGCCCGAGATGGAGTCCGAAAACGAAATTTGAATCCTTGGACCGGCTACACGCAGCCACTCTTGCCTTGAGTTCTCACACAAGCTTTAGGATGCGGATTAATCTTAATCAGAAACATATAGGCTCTGTTTGGGATATATTCTAAGAATCGGGTGAGTGACGGTTTTTGATTTTGTGTAGAAATCTGCTTTTGATTATGGAAAAAGCTGTCCAGAATCCATTCGACAAACAACCTGCTTTTCTTCTGAGCAGAAGCTATCTCGAATGGGCCATGACCACAAAAAAGAAATTACTGAACTCAGCAATAATTCACAGCGACGGCTACCCTTGATAGATCTCTAGTGGCCAGTGAGGCGCAGGTGTGACGGACCGCCTTTTTAGGGGCAGTGCGAAACTCACAACAGTTACCCAGGAAGACCAACTGTTGGAAGACAAGAGTACAATTGCCTGACAAAAGCAACTTTCAACACTTTTTATTCAATATAGTTGGTCTAACGACCGGTTTTTACAGGAGAAGCATCCAAGCTTCTTAGACTTACACTACCAAAAGAAGGAAACCACAGGCAAGGCCTGAGCGAAGACAAGACCTAAAACCAGACTAAATCGCCATCTACGACCTCCTGGAAGGCTCCAGCTTCTTCGAACTCTGAAAGGGCGGGGGTTTTGCAAGGGTGAGTACAGAGTACTCAACAAGTCGTACGGAACCACTGAATACTATATGTAGGGATATTCAAGGGATGGCAATAGGGTTAAGTATCTGGATGCAGTTTTATTTCGCAATTCATTTTACATTTGAAGCACAAACCAATAAATAAGTAATTGAGATTTCACAAGTTCAACAACACTTAACCACAATTATCCATATTCCAAACAGTAACTTGAGCTTAGTTACGGGTATCAACCCCGATTCCAACTTAACTTCATTTACCGGAAGTACGGCGTAATCGATTACCATTTTGATTAACTCTGCAGAGCAGCTCAACTTTACCCACAAGATATCTGTAACCTTTATGCCAATCGCGAGTTTCATGCAACTTAAATGCATGTAGCCCAGTTTAGATGATCACAGCTTTTCGTTTAATCATTCCTGTCCTTTAGTTGTTTACCGATAGATACCGCTACCTTGGACTCAGGGCCCCCATTAGCGTCTACCGTTGTGAGAACCAAGAATGTCACTCTGGACCATTCCCGTTCCACCCCTCCGGTCCATTTCCCTGCCGGGAATGTCCGGTCCCCATTCTCTCCAGAGAATGGTAGCCACCAAAACAGTCCAGTTATTATCTCAGGAATGACTAACTTACTGAGCCATGTCGGATACGGGTCCACCGACCAGTCCGACCTGTGGTTGAGCGAGAACTAAGTTATTTACTTTGCTCAAGGGGATTATTAACCTACACTTTTGCCAAAGACCAAGCCTTCATCCACAAACCCATTCCGGTACCCGAGGTACCGGCCACCAGACCAACCAAGGCATTAATCATCAGCCGGGGATCGGAATCTCATCCACTCCGGGATTAATCCGATACTGTCCCCCTGACTGTAGCACTTTTGTAAACATCCGAATCGGAGATTCGGCAGCACTTCCCTTTAAATCCAGGTTTTAATCTACTTAGCAGTATAATCTAACCTATTCATGGCAATAAGCAATTAACTAGGGTTCCAAAGGATTTAACAGGGTTCAATATTTCAAGGAGTGTCATAAGAGCAATTCGGCATTATCTAAACATCATGTCATTCTAAATTACTGGATTTCATTAATTCAACATACCGTAAATAATGCGATATAAAATAATTACTACTATAGCATGGCATGATAGGATCAACATGATCAAAGGGTGTACGGCTTGCCTTGCGCGGCAGTTGGATCGGATGAGTCGTCGAGGAAGTAGTCGTACTGTGCTCCCGTCTGGTCCAACGTCTGCTCCGGGATCTGCTCCGACTCCAGGGACTGCTCCGGCTCCACTGGCGTCTCAACGGTCGAATCTAACGCGAAAAGACAACCAACATAAATAAACGATAAAACAATAACCGGAAAAGAAAACGGGAACTGAAACGGGAAACCGGAAACCGAGTCGGAAGAGAACGGAGGGCAAAACTGGGATTTAGAGATTTTCTGGGTTTCGGATTTGGAAACGGACAGCGTTTCTGGACTCAGGGGATCGAAACGGTTCGGAAAATGTATTTGGTGGAGCTCTGGGTTTTTCCGGGATTTTTCTGGATTTTCTGGGCTATTTTTGGATTTAAAAACGAATTTCGGATTTATTAATTAAAATAAAAACCGAAATCGGTTTTTACTGTTCCGGCCGAACGGCAGTAAACCGGCCGCCAATCGAGCCATGGCTCAAGCAGGCGAGCGCACGGGGAGGTCTGGCCGGCCGGCCAAAGACGGCCTGGCGAGAGGAAGCGGGGCCACGGCGGCGCGAGGGAGAGAGGGGTCGACGGCGGGCCACCCGTCAGTATGAGCGGCACAGGGAGGGGCTAGGGTTTACTGGGAGGCGGCGACGGCGAGTCATGGCGGCGATTTGGCGCGGGCGACGGAGGCGAGGGAACAAGGGAGGAGGGAGCTCACCACGAGAGCGAGGGGAGCGGGGCGAGTTGGAATGGAGCGGGGGAGGCCGGGTTTTATAGGGGCGAGGCGGGAGCAAAGCGGCCGGCGAGGAGGCGAAGGCGCGCGGCGGCGCGAGGCTGGCCGCGGCGACGGAGTTGCTGGCACGGCGCGACTAAGGCGGCAAGCGGTCGGCGCACAAGACGGCGCGCAAGGGCGTCTGGGCGGCGCGCTGACACGAGCGGGCGCCGCGCCGAGGCGAGGCGGCGGGCGGCGCTGGCCGGCGAGGCAAGCAGGCCAACGGGCCGAGGGAGAACGGGCCGGCGGCCCAAGGAGAAGAGGAAAGCGGCCCAACAAGGTTTGAAACTCAAACTCGATTTTCGAATTTCCAAATCCAAATGCAAATGCAAATTCAAACAAAAACCAATAAATTCATTTTGAATTTGAGGTTGTTTCAACCTACCCCACTTAAAATGGAATCTCGTCCCCGAGATTCATTTCGCCTGGGAAAATAGGTTGGGAAAATTCTGCTGCAATTCCGATTCCTTCTCCCAAGTAGTTTCTTCGAGTGTATGATTCTTCCACAAAGACTTTCGGCGGTCGACATTCTTGAACTTGAGTTCCCTTTCCATTGTCTCCACAATCCTGACTGGTTCCTCACGATATGTCAAATCTTCTTTCAAGTCTATCCCTTTCAACTGTACTTGCTCTGACGGCTGTCGGAGACATTTTCTTAACTGGGACACATGAAAAACATTATGTACCCTTGATAACTCTGGACTTAACTACAACTTGTAGGCTACTTCTCCGATCCTGTCAGTCACGGGGTATGGCCCAACATACCTCGGAGCTAACTTCCCTTTTATCTGAAAACGGCGAACGGGCTTGAAGGGTGTCACTTTCAGATAAACGAAGTCTCCAATCTGATAACTTATATCTTTTCTTCTTGCATCTGCATAACTCTTCTGCCGGACTTGAGCTGTTCTCAGGTTCTTCCTTATGATTCTCACATGAGCTTCTGCATCATGAACTAGCTGAGGTCCAAAAAGTTGCTTCTTTCCGGTTTCTGTCCAATTCAACGGGGTTCTGCACTTTCTCCCATACAAGGCTTCAAAAGGTGACATGTCCAGACTGGCCTGGTAACTGTTATTGTACGAGAACTCCGCAAATGGCAAACACTTGGCCCATGAGGCTCCATATGCTAGAGCGCAGGCTCTCAACATATCTTCTAGGATCTGGTTGACTCTTTCTGTCTGACCATCTGTCTGAGGGTGATAGGCCGTACTGAAATTCAAGTCGGTACCCATAGCTTCATGCAGACTCTTCCAGAACTTTGAGGTGAACTGGGCTCCACGATCTGACACGATCTTCTTGGGTATTCCATGTAGTCTGACAACTGGTCAGTGCATACCGCCAACTTGTCTCTTCCAACAGTCTGCTTTATAGGGATGAAATGGGCTACTTTGGTCAGTCTATCAATGATTACCCAGATAGCATCATATCCTTCTTTGAGTCTTGGGAAAACCAGGTGATAAAGTCCATTCCAATCTCTTCCCACTTCCATTACGGCCTTTGGAAGGGGTTGCAGCAATCTGCCCGTCTTTTGGTGGTCTATCTTGATTTTCCGACACACGTCACAACATACCACGTGCTCGGCTACTTCTTTCTTCATTCCATTCCACCAGTATTCCTTCTTCAAGTCCTGGTACATCTTCGTACTGCCGGGATGTATCGAGAATTGCGACGAGTGAGCCTCTATCAAAATCAATCCTCTTATATCCCTGTCCTTCGGAATGCATATACGATCGCGGAATCGTAGTATGCTTTGCTTATCTTACGAGAACTCAGGGGCTAACTTCCTTCATCAACTTTCTGTATTCCAGTATCTCCTCATCTGTCTGCTGAGCTGCCTTAATCTGCTTCAGGAGATCTGACTGTATCTCAAGAAAGTGTACTGATCCTTCTGACACTATCCGCAGGTTCAACTTCTGCACTTCTGACTTCAGCTGGGGAGAGATAGTCTCGACTTGAGCTAAGTGATGGCATGCTTTTCTGCTCAAAGCGTCGGCTACCACATTAGCTTTTCCTGGATGATAAAGGATCTCTAAGTCATAATCCTTAATCAACTCCAACCATCTTCTTTGTCTCATGTTCAAATTTGGCTGAGTGAACACGTACTTCAAGCTCTTGTGATCTGAAAACACTTCACAATGGTTCCCCAACAGGTAATGTCTCCAAATCTTCAAGGCATGCACTACCGAGGCTAATTCCAGGTCATGGGTTGGGTAGTTTTCCTCATGCGGTCTGAGTTGCCGTGACGCAGACCATCTGTCTGACCATCTGTCTGAGGGTGATAGGCCGTACTGAAATTCAAGTCGGTACCCATAGCTTCATGCAGACTCTTCCAGAACTTTGAGGTGAACTGGGCTCCACGATCTGACACGATCTTCTTGGGTATTCCATGTAGTCTGACAATCTGGGTCAGGTACAGCTCTGCCAACTTGTCTCTTCCAACGATGCTTTATAGGGATGAAATGGGCTACTTTGGTCGATCTATCAATGATTACCAGATAGCATCATATCCTTCCGAGTCTTGGGAAAACCGGTGATAAAGTCCATTCCAATCTCTTCCCACTTCCATTCTCGGCCTTTGGAAGGGGTTGCAGCAATCCTGCCATCTTTTGGTGGTCTATCTTGATTTTCCGACACACGTCACAACATACCACGTGCTCGGCTACTTCTTTCTTCATTCCATTCCACCAGTATTCCTTCTTCAAGTCCTGGTACATCTTCGTACTGCCGGGATGTATCGAGAATTGCGACGAGTGAGCCTCTATCAAAATCAATCCTCTTATATCCCTGTCCTTCGGAATGCATATACGATCGCGGAATCGTAGTATGCTTTGCTTATCTTCTGAGAACTCCGAGGGGCTAACTTCCTTCATCAACTTTCTGTATTCCAGTATCTCCTCATCTGTCTGCTGAGCTGCCTTAATCTGCTTCAGGAGATCTGACTGTATCTCAAGAAAGTGTACTGATCCTTCTGACACTATCCGCAGGTTCAACTTCTGCACTTCTGACTTCAGCTGGGGAGAGATAGTCTCGACTTGAGCTAAGTGATGGCATGCTTTTCTGCTCAAAGCGTCGGCTACCACATTAGCTTTTCCTGGATGATAAAGGATCTCTAAGTCATAATCCTTAATCAACTCCAACCATCTTCTTTGTCTCATGTTCAAATTTGGCTGAGTGAACACGTACTTCAAGCTCTTGTGATCTGAAAACACTTCACAATGGTTCCCCAACAGGTAATGTCTCCAAATCTTCAAGGCATGCACTACCGAGGCTAATTCCAGGTCATGGGTTGGGTAGTTTTCCTCATGCGGTCTGAGTTGCCGTGACGCAGACCATCTGTCTGACCATCTGTCTGAGGGTGATAGGCCGTACTGAAATTCAAGTCGGTACCCATAGCTTCATGCAGACTCTTCCAGAACTTTGAGGTGAACTGGGCTCCACGATCTGACACGATCTTCTTGGGTATTCCATGTAGTCTGACAATCTGGGTCAGGTACAGCTCTGCCAACTTGTCTCTTCCAACAGTCTGCTTTATAGGGATGAAATGGGCTACTTTGGTCAGTCTATCAATGATTACCCAGATAGCATCATATCCTTGCTGAGTCTTGGGAAAACCAGTGATAAAGTCCATTCCAATCTCTTCCCACTTCCATTCTGGCACTGGAGGTCTAGCATTTTGCAAAAATACTAGTGACCTAGAGCTGACAAGTGCTAGCAGGTTTTGCCGGAATGCAGTTCTGATTCTTCTGATCGCGATTAATGCTATCAGAAGAGATAATGGAACTGTCGAATTATGTTTCGGACTTCTAGAATTTTGTAAAAACAATTAATGCCTAAAGGAATAAAATAAATTTCGGCTAGGCAGAATTGAATTCCGATTCTTCGATGGCGGCTCCGGCTACGGAAGTGCTAACAAAAAAAACACTACCCATGCTTTGCTCCACTAGAACTCCGATAAATCGAAAACCTAGCGATAGTTTGCTAGATTTCGAAGATGGCCAAAAGCTAGGTCAACAGTAGAGTTAAATGGACCTAACGACGGCCTGAGTCCGATTTCTAAAGCCAAATTACCATACGATGCTCCGAACACATGGCACCTGGACATGACCTAGGCTAGGGTTTGAGGGACATGATGAAATGCGGAGCTACGGGAGGAAACTCGTAGCTACGCGACGAGGGACGTCCCGGGAGCCGAGAAATCAAGTCAGATCGCAAAAGCACCACGGGAACTCCAAGAGACATCGATGAATCTCGATGGAATACTCACTTGAAGGGTTTGAGAAGATGGGGAACGCGATGAGGACGCCGATTCCTGCCTTCGGATCAGTTTCCGTCAGTCGGATCGCCTCCAATCCGCGGATTTGGGTGTTCTTCTTCTTCTCTTTCTCCTTCTCGTTGCTCAAGACGTGTGGGAGGTGGGGAAATGAGGAAGTGGCTGGTTGGAGGCTTGGAGATGGCTTAAAACACATGTGGGCACTATGCACTTATGGAGGGCATTTTGGTCAAGTGGCAGCTTTTGAAGATTAAACCTTCCAAAGTTGATTTTTATCGATTCTAAGATATTTAGGAAGGTTTTTAGGTCAATTAAACACTTTTCCAACTCAATTTGCAATTAATTAAGTCGGGCGGTTAAACGTGACCACGATCAAAGTTCACGAGCTCCGATTAAATAGATCCCTAACTCCTTTTGAAGATTTTTAAGTTCCCCAGTAAACTAGGTAATTTGTACTTCAAAAGGACAGAGGAGTGAGTATTTGGATCAAAGGCTAAGACATTATGGCAAGAGCTCGAAAACTGAATTCAATCACCGAAAACACTTGTCGGCGATTAAATGGGAAATTGATTTTGAGCGAAGTTAATTAAGTTGAAGGGTTCTTTTTGATCCCATTTAAGTATATACAGCTCAAATTGCAGAAGTACACAAGGACAGTGTATTATTGAACAGTGTTTGAGTACAAATGTACAGTGACTCGAGTATAGAAATACTCGGGATATTACACTGGGCCCCACCGTGACGTCAGCATGACATAATGGGTGACGTCATGGTGCGGTTCGGTGGTCACTGACGCGTGGGTCCCACGGCGTCACGCGTCTTTGGCGTCGGCGGCGATCGGCCGTGGACCCGGCGCTGACGGTCGACCTTCTTCCGGCCACGTGGCTAGATCTCGGCCGTTGATTTGAAAATCAACGGCCCAGATCGGATCTAACCTCACGCGTTTGGAAAACAACACGGTTGATCTGGACCGTTCGATCTTGATCGGACGGTTAAGATCCAATCTAAAGTTACAACGTGGGCTAATCCTAGCTGTACGATTTAGATCTAACGGCTGAGATCTATCCAAGCACGGTGCAGTTACGGCTACGTGGCGTGATCTAAACCGTTGGATCTAGATCCAACGGTTGGAAACAGATCTAAAAGCTAAAACGTGAAAAATTACCCGAGGATGACGTGGACGAATCTGGGCCCTCGGATCTTGATCGGACGGTGGAGGGAGCTCGGGAGACAGCGATGGCGTGCGGCGGCGCTAGCAGACCGGAGTTGGGGACGATGACCACGGCAACGGCGTTGTGGCGCTCCTCCGGCGGAGTGAGTGGTAGTCTCCGACGCGTCTCGTCCTTGCGGTTCCGGATCTGGGCTCGGTGGCGGCGGAATCAACGGAGAACCGCGGCGGAAGCCTAACCCAACTATGGCGAGCGATTGTGGCGCAACCACGGCGGCTCAGGCGTGATGGACTAGGGCTACGGGTGCGCAATGAAACGGAGAACACGATGGCGGCGGCGATGCATTAAATAGGGGCCTCGGCTTCCGTGAATCACGCGAAGACCGAGGTCCACCCGGCTGCGGTGGCGGAATCCGAATCCAATTCGGATTCGGTGACGTGGCTCATCGTGGACCGTTGGATCTTGATCCAACGAACGCGAGTTTGAGCTTCGGTCGGCCGGTGACTTGGCTGGCTCGATCGGGCTCGGGTTCGGGCGACGTGGCACGTTCGTGGCCGTTGGATCTTGATCCAACGGTCACGCGATTAGGGTTAGGGTTGAGGTTGGGTTCGAGTGACGTGGTTCGATCGAGACGGCTGACGCGGTCGGGTTCGGGTCGGACTCGAGTCCAACTCGGACCCGAGGAACAGTACTAAACCCAAAGCGATTAATTATTCAAAATAATTCCCAGAAATTCCAATTAATTCATGGAAAATAGCAAAATACTCAGAAAAATTCCAGAAAAATTCTAGAAAATATTTTAGGGCATTTGGGACTCAAATAAAATATTTCCAACAAAATTTTATTTGAAAAATTAAATTCTTTAATTATTTCAAAAGGGAATAAATTCAAATAAAATCCAAATAAATCCAAATAAATTCCAGAAAATTCCAAAAATTCACAAAAGTGAAAAGTAGTACTTAAATTCATGAAAAGCAAAAATTGGGGTGTTACATTTTCTGACCCGGCCCAAACAAAAGAGGGGCCTGCCCGGCCCCCCTCGTCGGGCCCTGGGTCGGTTGAGCCTCATGACCTTTGCCCCCAGCTTGGTCGGGCTCGACGTCCCAGGTCAGGGTGACCTCGGCTGTGGCCCCCAGAGCAACCTCGGGAGGGGGGTAGCCCTCGCTGCTCGGAGGACTGCTGCGAGGGCCCGCGACCGGGAGGGCCTCGTCTGCGATGACCGGGATGACCTCAGTCTCGACCGAGGGAATCTCGACTTTGGCCTCAGCCTCAACCGGAGGGGTCTCGACCTTGACTGGGAGGATCTCGACCTCATCCTAGACCTCGGCCTCAGCCAAAGCTTCGCCCATCCAGGCAGCTCGAACCCCGAGGACTTCTACCTCGTGCTCACCCGCCCCGGCAGCTCCATCCTCGGCCTCGACCTCAGCCTCTCCCGTCCTGGCGGTCCCGGTCTCATGGGTCTCGACCCCCGAGACGCACCTCGCCTGTTCCTCTGTCACGGCTTCGGTTGGAGGGGTTGGGTCAGGGAGGTCGGACAGGCTCTCCTGGGGGGATCCTCTAGAGGTCGGGTCCCCGGGCGATTGAGGTCGGCGGACCAACTGGAAGTTGACCTCCTCCTCCTCCTCGGACTCGGACTCGCCCTGGACAACAACCATCGTCAAGGCTAGTTGTGAGCATGCTCAGGCTCTCGATGTCTACAGTAGGAGGTATTACTAAACCAAGGCAAAGGAAAAGCTCCAAGAGCGTCAGGGCAAGGCAGCATGCGTACCTGGGTGTCGAGCCTTCTCCTCGAGGACGGGCGCGGGGGATTAGGGCGGCTCGGAGGGTCTCGAGAAACTCCCCTTTGGGTGCCTTAGGCCGGTGGCACTGGGACTCGGGAAGGCCTCAGTGCTGCGGAAGGGCTTTGCCCCGAGCCGCGAGTCTAGGGACCTGGAGCCCCTGATGAGCTCGGGGTCCTACTGCAGCAGCCGCTTGCTACTTCGCGAACGAAGAAGAATTCATGAGAAGACGCTAGAGCAGAGCGACCAAGGAAATACCAAAAAGAGGGAAGAAGTAAACTTACCACCGTCTGGTCCCCCCACTCGACGTGCGATCTCTTTGGGGCGCTGCCGTTGGGGGCGTCCGGGGGTGGCCTCTTGCCCGCCTTCTTGCCTCTACTCGACCCGAGCAGCGGCAGCATCCGCCTTGCAGCCTCGCGCAGTTCCTGGTTGTCCTGTATGCATACTTGGGGTCAGCACGAGCTCGAGAGACCTCGAGCAAGGTTTTGAGCTCGGGGAAGTTGTTACCTTGACGCTTCGACTCAACACGCTCCTTGGGACGGGGTCGTCCAGGGTATAGTCGAGGGCCACCTTCCCGAACATCTCGTTCATCCTGTCCTCCACCCAGGATTCCTTTGGCGGTGCTAAAGGCCATGTGAGGGTTAGGCGAAAGAAAAAAGAACACACATCAGCTCAAGCTCAAGGAAGCCTCTTTGACAAGGAAACTTACCAACGGGGGCCTCGCGGGTGGGGTCATCTCGCCCCACGATCTTGAAGAATAGATGGAGCCTCTTTTGTAAAGGGCACACCCGGTTCCGCAAGAAGTTGCTGGCGATGGCCTGACCGGTGAGGCCGCGAGTGGCGCATATGTGGATGGTGGCAATGGCCTCCTGGTCCACCTCCAGCTCGTCTGGCTCGAGGGTCTGGCGCTTGGTGGTGATGGGGCTCCCGTCGTAGGCGAGGGTGCCATCCTCCCCCTCTTCAAATAAAACCACCTCTCGGACCATGGACCGAGGGAGTCACGAGCTCGAAGCAAAGGGAAGGACAAAGGGAGCCCTGGCCGTAGCCAGAAGTAAAGACACCCAACCACAGGGTCTTTTCCGGTGCGGAACAGGGAGAAGTAGCGAAAGAAGAGAGAGGGGGTGGGGACGATCCCAAGAAACCCCTCGCACAAATGAGAGAAGATGGAGAGAAGGAGGACAGAGTTGGGCACCAGGTTGATGATCTCGATCTCGCATTGGGCGAGAACCGAGGCTAGGAAGTTGCTCTCAGGCGTCCGCAGGCCAAAGAGCATGTACTGCTCGGTGTTGACGAGCTCGTCTTCTTGGGGTTGCGGCTCGATCTCCGCTCCGGGCAGCCGCCAAGTCGTCGGATCCAGCAAACCCGACTCCTCGAGTTCCCTCATCCTCGCCGCGGTCAATGCGCTCCTCCCAAACTTGGCCATGGGGACTTGTGGGGTCTTGGCTGGAGGAGAGTGGAAGCTTTCAGACGGGAAGGAGCGATTTTCGCTAGGAGATTTGGGATCGCAGGAGATTTGGGGCTTTTTCCTTAGAAGATGAGATGGCCCGGTACACATAGGGCCCCGGGTTCTGACAGCTAGACTTAATGCGCCTCGAAGGATGCGCCGGGGCGCTTGGGAAATTATGCTGGTGGGGGGATGGCAACGGTACGGATGGATTTGAACTATTCCCCTCCCCCATAGCTCAGGCCTGGGAGTTCTCGGTTGGGGTCGGAACACCTGACACCGCGCCGAACTGAAGTTTAAACATAAGGGGCACTCCCCTCCAGGACTTTCAGGCTCAAGGTCCTCTTTGGCAGCGGGGAGAGACTTGAGCCTCGGGGCTAGATGTCGGGGAATGAAATACCCTGCCTGTTAACAGCATGGTCAACGGACCCCGGCTCAAACTCGACCTGGCGAGCCAAGCTCGGGCTCGAGCTTATTACCGTGGTACCCGGGCGGCGCCCGCTCGACCTCGAGCAAGGGACCGGAGGCTGTCACTCGACCAAGACCTGGAGCTCGGGGAGGTCGGGTCAGAGGGCTGCGGTTACTGAGATTCGCAAGAGCAGGACGTGACCACGAATCCTGGGGGCCAGTTGAGATCCGGTTGGAGCGTACGTGGGATCACCCCTCTCCGAAAACTACTCTTGACCGTTCCCCGGTGATGGGGAAGGTACTTTGTAAACTACAATATAAATACGTAGAGGGATCTCGAATAAGGACAATCGATACTCACCCACTTGTACTCACACATAAATCCAATCCTCCGCCTCAGGGCAAGATTGGAGTAGAGCTATTACCCTGCTCGGGGGCTCGAACCAGTATAATTCCTGGTGTCACTTGTCTACTTCTTCGCTAGGTCGTAGTTACCAGCGGCACCAACCTCCCGAGGAACGAACTCAAGCTCTGCGGTCAGGCGATCCCGATCGTCGACACTAACTCACGTATCTTTCCCCACGATCCGTTTGCATTCTACCAAAAAATCTCCCACCTTTTCACCTCCTTTTACCCCTCTATAAATATGGGGCCCATTCACCCGTTATTTTCACACTCTTAAACTCTCGTCTTCCTCTCAATCGGCTTCAAGTGCTCTTCTTCATCCCATCAACTTGCCAGCAATGGACCCCAACCAGGTACTCATCCCTGAACCTGATAGGGAGCACCAATATTGCCTAGGCCCGATAGGTAGCTGTAACATCCCAAATTTTGTTTTTCTTGCATTTAATGTATATTTGCAATTTTTGGAATTTTTTGGAATTTAGTTGGATTTATTTGCAATTAATTTGAATTAAGCTTCTTCTTTAAATTAATTAAATATTAGAAAATTTTATATAAATTTTTGTTGGAAATATTTTATTTGAGTTCAAAATATTTTAAAATATTTTCTAGAATTTTTTCGATAATTTTATTGCCTTAAATGAATTATGTGAATTTTGAAAATTATTTTAATTCGAAAAAGACTGGAAAATGCTGTGAACAGTGTTGGGCCGGCCCATTACTGTAGCATGCACGCCATGTGTTCGATTTAAGTCCCTTTTGATCCGAATTCGGTTTTTCTTTCCGTTTTATGGACTCCCAAGCCTATATAAGTGTTCTAAGACCCTCTCCCATGCATATCCAACCTACAAGACACCTCCAAACCCTAAAAATCGTAGCCATGTCTCTTCGGTGCCAACCCAACTTCGGTCGAAATTGGTGTCGCGTTCCTCGTCACCTCGGTGTGTTTTTCCAAAATCCGTTTATGTCACTTTGAGCCATGTACTCCCATCTATCTCTCCTCCAAATTTGGTGCAGTTTCACCCATAGAATCAAAAGTTACGGCCATTCCAATCTTAAATATTGCCATCACCCATTCTCCATCGTTTTTGCGAACTTGACTATGAAAATTTTACTATAGACTCATCTTGATCTACTCCACACGGTGCTCACCCTAACTCAAGGTTTTGTCCACGCGATTTGCGAGGAAAATTCAATCTTTCTAGATCAGATTGCGTACAGACAATAAGAAACTTCGTCGTGTGTTCCCCGTTGATCCATAATGTAAAACTCAGATCCGTTTGTGTCACATATATTGTGCCTTAGGGTCCCATATAGCTCTCTGTAAAATTTGGTTAGGTTTCATGCATTATTTTAATAGTTATGACCGTTTGATATATTAGCTTCAGAAGTCGTTCATCGGTAGTTTGTGATCTATCCGGTGGGTCACCACCGAATCCGCCTATACCGTTGAGTTCATCTCATCGCGTTCTATGCGGTGCTCACTTCCTCTTTGCTGTTACATCCACCAAAAATTTTAATAATAGTTAGCTGTTGTCTTTTGTCACCGCCGTGCGTTGTCTTTTGCCGCCAAGCATCTTAGTTCGCCTTGGCCGTGTCATCTTGTCCAATAGGTCATTATTCCCTGTTTTGCCCATCTTTAGAGTTCATTTGGTCTCCAATTGCCATCAAAGCCGTAATCTAGTATCTAACCGTCATCTTTCGACCTAGTTTCTTCTGTTATCTGTTCGTGTTTCGGTTAGCCATCCTTGGTAGCGTTTTGTCGTAGAGCCAACCATACCCATCCTATCCCTATGCCAAGTGGATATATCTGTGAGTCATTTCGCTTAAACCCTAACCTAACCCTAGATCTAATTCATCATTGACGTTGCGTCATGACATGTAAACTCCACAGCCATAAATCAATCTTAAGCCATATCATGACCTCCCTGTCATATCGTTGCACCGATGATCGACACCTTGTTATTGCATGAGTGTCCTGTCATCGCTTTGCTGTCATTGCATGCGTGCATACAAGCAAAAGCCCTAGTGCAATGTCATCATCTTTTCTATCGCCTTATTGTGATCTAACCCCATCACATGTGAACCTAGCCTCATCTTCATATCATCTACAAAGCCGAACCAAAACCATAACCTAAGACTAGTTCGATGGACTGAGTTCATCGTGAGCCATTGTCGGGACCCCGAATTTGCAAATCCGGACCCTCTGTGTATTCAGCACTAGTCCAGGAACGCGCTAGTGCACACAGTCTTAACATCGGTAAATATCACAATCATACCAATCGATACCATAAAAGTACTTTATTTGAATAATCAAACTGGTTACTCGACCTTATGGCCAAGTTACAAATATATGCCTCGCAAGGCGAAACTTATTAAAAGAGAGATAATAGCAGCGGAAAATCAAAGAACTTCGTGGCGCCATCCAGTATACCACAGGCAACTGACTGGGCTCGCATCCCTAAGTAGACGGATCCTTTTGGAGTTCCTCCTCCGAAGCTGGCGTAGTCTCCTCTTCAACTGGTGTTGTGTTGAGGCAAGGGTGAGTACTTGGTACTCAGCAAGTCATGCACAGAATGCAAGCTAATATACTATATGCATGGCTTGGTACAAAGGAATAGCTTAAGGTATATTTGCAGTAAACAGCATTTGAAAAGTAACATAAGTAGATTCGAAAGCAGTAAAGCATAAATAACTTTTCAAGAAGTTTAATAAACATTTTCCCCATCCTAAACCACATTTCCATCATTTAAACCAACCCAACCTTTCAAACCAAGTTGTTTTTGAGAAAATCTAACCCTTGACTGTAATTCCCGAGCGATGTCCAATACCGCGGACACGGCTATTCGAATAGATTCTAAACTCTGCAGAGGTTATGCACTTTACCCACAAGATACAGTCAAACACCACAAAGGCGAAGTTCAGTAACAAAGTCTTTCGAAACCTCTAACAATACAAGTGGTCCTCCCCGGTTATTGCGCACTAACCCTTCCCTTCGCTAAGGCGAAGTCTAGGCCAATCAACCGTTAGATGGGTACCGGCCTCGGCCAGATGCGCTCCCCATACAACATACACAAAGGGTGTAGTCGACCTCCCGAGGTCCCACAGTACGTTATTAGCAACTTAGTCAACTAGGTCCGTCCCATTCCGGACATGTGGTTGCACGTTAGACCCAGTTCAAAGGCTTGCAAGGTTAAGTCCTTAGGGTGACCAGGGCAAGACTACCCGAAGAACCAAATCAACACTCCCAATGCCACAATCGGCCCACTGATTACTCTTGCCACATGCCCCGGTCGAAAACTGTTTATCAAACCCCAGTTGATTACCATGCACCACGTGCCATCAACATCACATGATACTTTTCCAAAACAGGTTCAATATATCATTAAGTCAATATTAACATTTGTTTATCCAAAATCATGTTATGAGCACGTAGCAGGTCTAAGCAGTATACTACAACGGTCTAAAACCCATGTTGGCAATTTAATAATGTCCAACTAGTAATCCACAACTAGGGTGACAAAGAGTCATGGCACATACTTAAGTAATCAAGGTGTCATACCGCAAATTGGTGTTTATCTACCCCCCATGTTTAAACAAAGTATCTTTCTAATTGAACTAGCATGCAATAGTTTAAATCAAAATAGATTTCGAAATAGGATCAACATGGTCAAAGCACAACTTGCCTTCAAAAAGTACTTGCTCTTGGTCTTGAGTTGGATCTGAGTCAATACTTCTCCCTCGAATCCTTCCGGTACTTCAACGTCTACTCGTAAAGCGTGCAAATAGCAAATACACAAATAAACAATAGGCAAAAACATCCCAAAACTCCAAATAAAATCCATAAACAGAAAGAACATAATTTTGTGGATTTTTAGAAGCTGGAATCGTCAAATTTGGAGTTAAACGTTAAAAGTTATGATTATTTAAAGTTTAAATAATCAATTAAATAATTTTACAGAGAAAAACTTTAGTCCAAAAATTAAATAAAATTCATATTTAGGTAGATCTCAATTTTATACAATTTTAGAAATTTGAATCACTCAAATCGGAGTTGAAACGCAAAAGTTATAAGCGTTTGAAGTTTGAATCTAAATTTGAATCAATATTTCGAATTAATAAATCATTTTTCTTTTTCGAAATTAATTATTGCGTCGGCATGGACACGTGTCAGCTCTCGATTGGTTGGTCGACGTCACCGGTCCATGGACTCGGCTCACGGCCTTGATTCGATCCACGGTGGACCGGTCCACAACTCCATGTGAGGCCCGACATGTGGGACCTCGGATAGCGTCATCGGCCGACGTCGGCGAGGCTCGGCCGCAGTAGACAGGTGGGACCCACCGATGACGTCATGGGTGACGTCCGCGGTCTTTGTCGGCCGACGCGGGCCTGCGTGTCGGTGACCACGCTGGCGTGAAGCGCGGCGGCTCGGCTTCCTGGACGCGTGGCACAATCGTGCCCGTTGGTTTGAAATCCGACGGCTAGGATTGAGTTTGGCCTCATGTGCTTGGGGCGCACGTGACCGATCGTGGGCCGTTGGATCTTGATCCAACGGTCCAGATCCAATCTAACCTGGTGCAGTTCTTGATACGCGGCGCAACCTAAGCCGTTGGATTTAGATCCAACGGTTGGGATTAGATCTAGGATTTCAACGTGAAAACTCACCGAGATGACGTGGCACGATCTGAGCCTTTGGATCTTGATCGGACGGTTGGTGGAGCTCGGGGTCGGCGATGGCTTCACGGCGGAGCTGCGGCTGCCGGCGCTGAAGACGGTGACCACCCAAACGGCGGTTGGGGCGCGCTCCGGCGAGATGGATGGTGTCCACGGGTGCGCCTGGCTTCGGGGGTTCCGAATCTGAGGTCAATGGCGGCGGAGGATGGCGGACGGCGGCGAGGCGAGGCAAGGACCGTGGCGGTGCTTCACGCAACTACGGCGAGCTCGCACGGCAAAACGACGGCGGCTCAGGCGAGATGGCTCGGGGGAACGGGTGCGCAAGGATGAGGGCAACCTCGGGGCGTGCCCCGGGCTTTAAATAGCCTCGGCGTTCGTGCCCGAGACGGAAACCTAGTTTTCCACGGCGGCGGGCGCGGCGGCGGAGTCCGGCTCGGACTCGGCGGGGACGATGACGCTCAGCCGTCCACGTGGCGCGATCAACGGCCACGATCACACGGCGCGATCGGATCCGGGCCGGATACGGCTCGAACCGGTACGGGCGGATCTCAGCCGTTGGATCCTGATCCAACGGTTGGGATCGATTAGGTTTTAGGAGTGGGTTCGATCGAGTCAACTGGCTCGGTCGGGTTCGGGTCGGACTCGAGTCTGACTCGGACCCGAGGAACAGTACTAAACCCGAAGCGATTTTAATATTCAAAATAATTCCCAGTAATTCATTTAATTCATTAAAAATAGCAAAAGACTCAGAAAAATTCCAGAAAAATTCTGGAAAATATTTTGGATTATTTTGGACTCAAATAAAATATTTCCAACAAAATTTTATTTGCAAAATTAATTTCTTTAATTATTTCAAAATGGAATAAATTCAAATAAATTCCAAATAAATCCAAATAAATTCCAGAAAATTCCAAAAATTCATCAAAGTGCCAAATCACACATGAATTCAATAAAAGCAAAATTTTTGGGGTGTTACAAACCTCCCCCCCTTAATAGAATCTCGTCCCCGAGATTCAGGGCTCACTACAGAATAGGTTTGGAAACTCTTTCCTCAAATCCTCTTCGCGCTCCCAAGTCGCTTCGCTATCTGTATGGTTGCTCCACTGAACTCTACAGAAACGGGTTGACTTGTTTCTAGTTTCTCGATCCATTGTGTCCAGAATCCTCACGGGATGCTCCTTATAAGTCAAGTCCTCTCGCAACTCAATTAACTCTAGCGGTGTTTGTTCCTCAGGAACTCGGAGACATTTCTTCAACTGGGACACATGGAATACATCATGCACTCCTACCAACGACTGTGGCAATTCCAGCTGATAAGCAACTTCGCCTCTGCGACTCAAAATCTTAAATGGTCCAACGTAACGGGGTGCGAGTTTCCCTTTGGCATGGAACCTCTTAACTCCCCTGAGAGGCGTAACTCTGAGGTATACAAAGTCTTCTGGTTCAAAACTCAAGTCTCGGCGACGATTGTCAGCATAACTCTTTTGTCGTGATTGGGCTATCTTCAACCTTTCCCTAATCATAGCGATCTGCTCTTCAGCCTCTTGAAGAATATCAGGCCCAAAGACACGGCGCTCGCCGGTCTCATTCCAATTCAATGGCGTCCGACAGGGTCGACCATACAAAGGCCTCAAAAGGTGACATCTCAGAACTAGCCTGATAACTATTGTTGTAATCGAACTCTGCATACGGCAAACTCTTATCCCAAGAGGTAGCATAAGCCAATGCACAAGCTCTCAACATATCCTCTAGAATCTGGTTGACTCTTTCGGCCTGTCCATCCGTCTGTGGATGATAAGTCATCTTGAAGTTCAAGCGGGTTCCCATGGCTTCATGCAACTTATTCCGAACCTCGAGGTAAATTGGGTACCTCCGTCTGATACAATCCTCTTTGGCACTCCGTGCGCATGCAGACAATCACGATCATGTACAACTCGCTAATTTATCTCCCGAGTAAGTGGTCTTCACGGGGATAAAATGGGCTACTTTAGTCAAGCGATCCACTATAACCCATATGGAGTCATAACCTCCTTGAGTCTTCTAAGAAACCGGTAATGAAATCCATTCCGATTTCCTCCCACTTCCACTCGAGGTATTTTCGTTGGTGTAGCAATCCTGCTGGTCTTTGATGCATTGCCTTGACTCTCTGGCATACGTCGCACAACGCAACATGCTCGGCAACTTCACGTTTCATACTCGGCCACCAGAACCTTTCCTTCAGATCCTGATACATCTTGGCGCTTCCAGGGTGAATTGAGTACTTGGAGTCATGGGCTTCTTCCAGAATCAGTTGCTTTAAATCCTTTTTGTTAGGCACACAAATGCGATCCTTCATCCACAACGTGCCTTGCTCATCCAACTCGAAGTCTTCTGCCTTGCCTTCTTCCTTGATGGACTTAATCCTGCGGATCTTGTCATCATCCTTCTGTCCTTCTCGGATCTGTTCCTCTAGGGTAGGCTTTACTTCTAATGCGGCCAAGAATCCGCTAGGTACTACCTCAATCTTCATCTTCTGAAAATCCTCACATAACTCATCCTGGCTTGTGGCTAGCAACATACTCACGGTATGGCTCTTCCGACTCAGAGCATCGGCAACTACGTTGGCCTTCCCGGGATGGTAATGGATTCCAACATTGTAGTCCTTGATCAACTCCAGCCATCTCCTCTGCCTCATATTCAGCTCCGACTGGGTGAATATGTACTTAAGGCTCTTATGATCCGTATACACTTCACATCTGTTCCCGATCAGATAGTGACGCCATATCTTCAAGGCATGCACTACGGCAGCTAACTCTAGATCATGTGTCGGATAATTTTCCTCATGCGGCCTCAACTGCCTTGACGCATAAGCGACGACCTTTCCATTCTGCATCAGCACACATCCAAGTCCTTGGCGTGATGCGTCACAATAAATATCGAAGCTTTGAGCAACTTCCGGTAGAACTAACACCGGTGCTGTTGTCAATCGCTTCTTCAGCTCCTGAAATCCGTTCTCACATTCTGGCGTCCATGCAAACTTCTTTTCCTTCTTCAGCAGTTGCGTAAGAGGTTTCGCAATTGTCGAGAAGCCTTCGATGAAACGGCGGTAGTATCCTGCCATTCCAAGGAAACTCCGAATCTGGTCACGATCTTGGTGCTCCCAATGTAACACAGCTTCTACTTTGCTCGGATCTACTGGCGACTCCTTCTGCGGTCATTACATGTCCAAGAAACTCCACTTTGTCCTTCCAAAAATCACACTTGCGAACTTGGCGAAAAGTTCTTTTCTCTCGGCTTTTCCAAAACTCGCCTTAAGTGTTCGGCATGTTCATCCTCTGTCTTGGAGTAGATTAGGATATCGTCTATGAACACGACGACTAACTTGTCCAAATACTCCATGAACACCTTATTCATCATATTCATGAAATAATTTGGCGCATTAAATCGATCCCAAAAGACATAGCGTAAACTCGTAATGTCCATATCTTGGCGAGAATGCGATCTTGAATATCTTACGATCGGATCTTCAAGCGATGGTATCCCGATCTCGAGATCAATCTTGGAGAAAACTCGGCTCCTCTCAACTGATCAAACAAATCATCAATCCTGGGTAGCGGATACTTATTCTTCACGGTGACTTCATTGAGTGCACGGTAGTCAATGCACATCCTGAAACTCCCGTCCTTCTTCTTGACAAACAAAACCGGTGCTCCCCACGGCGACTAACTTGGTCTCGATAAATCCTTTCTCCATCAACTCCTCTAGTTTGTTTCTTCATCTCTACCAACTCCTCGGTGGACATCCGATAGGGTCTCTTTGCTATCGGTCTTTGTGCAGTACAAGCTCTATTACAAACTCTATGTCCCCTGTGCGGCATACCGGTAGATCCTCGGGAAAAACATCCGGTACTCATTCACTCTTTGGGACATCCTCTATCTTGATTGCCTTGGTGCCGTTAACCATCAATCGTCAGTCTCTAACCGCATGGCTTGAAATTCCACTTTCTTCCCACACGGGCTCTCAATCGAGATAGTCCTTCGTCCACAATCCAATACGGCCTTGTGCTTGGATAACCAATCCATTCCCAATATGACGTCTAAGGTGCAGGTCTCCAAAATTATAAGGTTTGCTAGGAACTCTATTCCATCTATTAGTATTCTCACCCTAACATCCTACTTTCGCTCGGAGTTGAACCGTGGGTTTGAACTAAAAGCATGCACTTAAGTCTTGCAATCCTCAAGTCATTTCTAGTAGCAAAGCCTTGCGAAACAAGCGAATGCGAAGCTCGAGTCAAACAAAGCTGTTGCAGTCTTGAGTTAACAAGTAACTTACCCGACTGACGTCCGTAGCATTCTCGCAGTGCATCTGCGGTGACATGGTTGACTCGGCCTCTCACCACGGTCTGCAGGGTGTGGCTCCGGTCTTTGGCGTCCTAGCCGGGTGGTTCCTAGATTGAAGCGAATCGGGTCACTCCTGCTGTCTTCTTCGGACAAGCTGTTGGCAAAGTGTCACGGCTCGTTGCGATTGTAGCAGCGTCTCCTTTGTTCCTTCTTTGCTCGGAGTAGCGTTTCTAAGCGGGCCTGGGTGCAGTAGTTCTGATCGATGTGTCTTGGTGCCGAGGATGGTGTCCTTGTTGCATTGTGGTTGGAATCAAGAATTGATTTGGTGCAACTCTCGGTATTGTTGTGTTCCTGGCGTGATCCTTCTTTGTTGCATCCTGCGCTTCTGTTCTCATCCAGTTCCTTGCGCTTGTCCTCAAGAATAAGCGCCTTATTCACCAATTCTTGGAAATCTGAAAGGTGTGGGTGATCAACCCTACTTGCAATCTGAGTTAAGTCCCTTCATAAAACGAGGTATGCGGCCTTATCCGTCGCTACATCCTCAGTGCGTAGCGTGCTATTGTGTGAACTTATTCAGGTAGTCGGCCACCGGTGATTACCTTGCTTGATGCTCTGAACTCCTCCTTCTTAAGGTCCATGATTCCTTCAGGCACGTGATCTTTGTCGGAATGCTTTGTGAACTCTTCCCAAGTGATATCTTGAGGGTTCTCTTGCGTAGCACGAAGTTCTCCCACCATTCGTAATGTTCCTTCCGGTGATGAGAAGCGTAGAGTACCTTCTCATTTCCTATGCATTGAGCTATGTGTAGCTTCCTCTCGATTGATCTTAACCAATCATCAGCCTCCAATGGATTGGCATTTCCAGAGAAAGTGGGTGGGTGAGTCCTCATGAACTCTGATAGTCTTGTATTCTGGCGTTGTCCATGATTAACTTGATTAGCAGTGGCCTGAGCAGTGACGTGCTGCATTTGTTGCATCATTGCATGCATCAACTGAGTCTGAGCAGCAAGAAATGCTCCAAAATTCTGCATATCAACTGGCGGTGCTGGTGCTCCATCATTGGGGTTTTCTACTGGGCGAGAACCACTTCCATTGCCTCCAAAGTTTCCACGGGTGTTCACCATCTGTTGATTTGCTCTAGGTTTAGAGATGAGAGGGAAACGGGAATAGACAAGTACTATGGAACTTATGCGGGGCGAAAGGTGTAACCTTAAGGTCTAACTTTATTATTAATATTAATAACTTGGTATGGTTGCTTACAATGCCTAAAGGCCTTGCAACACATACTGCACACTCAGCAAACAATGAAAACCAAATCGAGCTAACTCCGGAGTCTAACGCCTAAAGGGTGACTCTTTATCCTATGACGCGACTCGGCGAAGGAGTCTTACTATAGAACCTATGCTCACTCATCGAGAAAACCTCCACGGCACAGTGCGGTCTTTGTGGCATAGGCGCGAAACGATCGCCATGTCCAGCGACTGTGTCATCCGTGGTAGTCGAAGAAGCAGTGTCCTCATCGAGATCTGACTCTTCCGGATCCGGCTCGTGTAGCTCGAGGACTGGCTCTGGGTCTGGTCCGTACAGGGTCATCTCCAACTCGTCAATCCTTCGTAGAAGGTGTGCCACATACTCTTGAGCTTCCCGCCATCTGTTCTTCTCTGTCGTGATCTCCTTGCGGGTCTTCTGTAGTTCCTTGCTTGTATTATCTAGTACGTCCTCCTGGGCGACGACAAATCGTGCCAACTGTGTAACCGTGGCATCCTCATCCTGAATTGCCTTCGGGTCAAGAAGGTTATTGCTGCGCGGATGATAACGGAACACTGTGTTCTCCAGTTCTCTAGCGTAGATACTAGTAATGTGCCGCATTGCTCGTCGTGATACTTCTTGGATACCCATCTGCATTGTAGATCTCCTGGCAGTGCAGTGTATCGGCCGATTGCCTGGGCCCTTTTTCCTAGCAGGTACCTCAATCCTCACGTCACAAGCCTTGATCAAACCCGCTTGTCTGATCACTTCCACTTGGTATTGGGGCTTCTCAAAATCTCCGAGAGTCTGTAGCATATGCCAAAGTTCCGCAGCGTGACCAACTCCCAGATCAACGTAGTTGAACTCTTCCTCCATCTGTCACAAGAGTGCTTTACGTAAGAACTCGGAATTTTTGAATTGTGACAAGGTAAGGAAAAATTTCAGCAAGAGACAAGAAAAGAGAGAAGGGGATAAGTCGAGATGTCATTTCTTGTCTTGACAAATTTTTAGCTTTTTAGAAAATAGGTTTTATCCTTACTACGACCATTCTAGCTAGGGTTGAGCCTACAGTCAAGTATGGCTCTGATACCACCTCTGTCGGGACCCCGAATTTGCAAATCCGGACCCTCTGTGTATTCAGCACTAGTCCAGGAACGCGCTAGTGCACACAGTCTTAACATCGGTAAATATCACAATCATACCAATCGATACCATAAAAGTACTTTATTTGAATAATCAAACTGGTTACTCGACCTTATGGCCAAGTTACAAATATATGCCTCGCAAGGCGAAACTTATTAAAAGAGAGATAATAGCAGCGGAAAATCAAAGAACTTCGTGGCGCCATCCAGTATACCACAGGCAACTGACTGGGCTCGCATCCCTAAGTAGACGGATCCTTTTGGAGTTCCTCCTCCGAAGCTGGCGTAGTCTCCTCTTCAACTGGTGTTGTGTTGAGGCAAGGGTGAGTACTTGGTACTCGGCAAGTCATGCCTGAGAATGCAAGCTAATATACTATATGCATGGCTTGGTACAAAGGAATAGCTTAAGGTATATTTGCGAAATGACATTTGAAAAGTAACATAAGTAGATTCGAAAGCAGTAAAGCATAAATAACTTTTCAAGAAGTTTAATAAACATTTTCCCCATCCTAAACCACATTTCCATCATTTAAACCAACCCAACCTTTCAAACCAAGTTGTTTTTGAGAAAATCTAACCCTTGACTGTAATTCCCGAGCGATGTCCAATACCGCGGACACGGCTATTCGAATAGATTCTAAACTCTGCAGAGGTTATGCACTTTACCCACAAGATACAGTCAAACACCACAAAGGCGAGTTCCCGTAACAAAGTCTTTCGGAAACCTCTAACAATACAAGTGGTCCTCCCCGGTTATTGCGCACTAACCCTTCCCTTCGCTAAGGCGAAGTCTAGGCCAATCAACCGTTAGATGGGTACCCGGCCTCAGCCCCGGTACGCTCCCCCATACAACATACACAAAGGGTGTAGTCGACCTCCTGAGGTCCCACAGGTACGTTATTAGCAACTTAGTCAACTAGGTCCGTCCCATTCCGGACATGTGGTTGCACGTTAGACCCAGTTCAAAGGCTTGCAAGGTTAAGTCCTTAGGGTGACCAGGGCAAGACTACCCGAAGAACCAAATCAACACTCCCAATGCCACAACTGGCCCACCTGATTACTCTTGCCACATGCCCGGCCGAAATCGTTTATCAAACCCCAGTTGATTACCATGCACCACGTGCCATCAACATCACATGATACTTTTCCAAAACAGGTTCAATATATCATTAAGTCAATATTAACATTTGTTTATCCAAAATCATGTTATGAGCACGTAGCAGGTCTAAGCAGTATACTACAACGGTCTAAAACCCATGTTGGCAATTTAATAATGTCCAACTAGTAATCCACAACTAGGGTGACAAAGAGTCATGGCACATACTTAAGTAATCAAGGTGTCATACCGCAAATTGGTGTTTATCTACCCCCCATGTTTAAACAAAGTATCTTTCTAATTGAACTAGCATGCAATAGTTTAAATCAAAATAGATTTCGAAATAGGATCAACATGGTCAAAGCACAACTTGCCTTCAAAAAGTACTTGCTCTTGGTCTTGAGTTGGATCCTGAGTCAATACTTCTCCCTCGAATCCTTCCGGTACTTCAACGTCTACTCGTAAAGCGTGCAAATAGCAAATACACAAATAAACAATAGGCAAAAACATCCCAAAACTCCAAATAAAATCCATAAACAGAAAGAACATAATTTTGTGGATTTTTAGAAACTGGAATCGTCAAATTTGGAGTTAAAACGCAAAAGTTATGATTATTTAAAGTTTAAATAATCAATTAAATAATTTTACAGAGAAAAACTTTAGTCCAAAAATTAAATAAAATTCATATTTAGGTAGATCTCAATTTTATACAATTTTAGAAATTTGAATCACTCAAATCGGAGTTGAAACGCAAAAGTTATAAGCGTTTGAAGTTTGAATCTAAATTTGAATCAATATTTCGAATTAATAAATCATTTTTCTTTTTCGGAAATTAATTATTGCGTCAGCATGGACACGTGTCAGCTCCTGATTGGTTGGCTGACGTCAGCCGGTCCATGGACTCAGCTCACGGCGCGGTTCAGTCCACGGTGGACCCGGTCCACAACTCCATGTGAGACTGACATGTGGGACCCCTCGGATGACGTCATCGCTGACGTCAGCGGGGCTCAGCCCACGGTGCTGACAGGTGGGACCCACCGATGACGTCATGGGTGACGTCACGGTGCTGTCGCTGACACGCGGGCCCCGCGTGTCAGTGACCACGCACGCGCGCGTGGGCGCGGCGGCTCGGCTTCCTGGACGCGTGGCACAATCGTGGCCGTTGGTTTGAAATCCGACGGCTAGGATTGAGTTTGGCCTCATGTGCTTGGGGCGCACGTGACCGATCGTGGGCCGTTGGATCTTGATCCAACGGTCCAGATCCAATCTAACCTGGTGCAGTTCTTGATACGCGGCGCAACCTAAGCCGTTGGATCTAGATCCAACGGTTGGGATTAGATCTAGGATTTCAACGTGAAAACTCACCGAGATGACGTGGCACGATCTGAGCCTTTGGATCTTGATCGGACGGTTGGTGGAGCTCGGGGTCGGCGATGGCTTCACGGCGGAGCTGCGGCTGCCGGCGCTGAAGACGGTGACCACCCAAACGGCGGTTGGGGCGCGCTCCGGCGAGATGGATGGTGTCCACGGGTGCGCCTGGCTTCGGGGGTTCCGAATCTGAGGTCAATGGCGGCGGAGGATGGCGGACGGCGGCGAGGCGAGGCAAGGACCGTGGCGGTGCTTCACGCAACTACGGCGAGCTCGCACGGCAAAACGACGGCGGCTCAGGCGAGATGGCTCGGGGGAACGGGTGCGCAAGGATGAGGGCAACCTCGGGGCGTGCCCCGGGCTTTAAATAGCCTCGGCGTTCGTGCCCGAGACGGAAACCTAGTTTTCCACGGCGGCGGGCGCGGCGGCGGAGTCCGGCTCGGACTCGGCGGGGACGATGACGCTCAGCCGTCCACGTGGCGCGATCAACGGCCACGATCACACGGCGCGATCGGATCCGGGCCGGATACGGCTCGAACCGGTACGGGCGGATCTCAGCCGTTGGATCCTGATCCAACGGTTGGGATCGATTAGGTTTTAGGAGTGGGTTCGATCGAGTCAACTGGCTCGGTCGGGTTCGGGTCGGACTCGAGTCTGACTCGGACCCGAGGAACAGTACTAAACCCGAAGCGATTTTAATATTCAAAATAATTCGATAATTCATTTAATTCATTAAAAATAGCAAAAGACTCGAGAAAAATTCGAAAAATTACGGAAAATATTTTGGATCATTTTGGACTCAAATAAAATATTTCCAACAAAATTTTATTTGCAAAATTAATTTCTTTAATTATTTCAAAATGGAATAAATTCAAATAAATTCCAAATAAATCCAAATAAATTCCAGAAAATTCCAAAAATTCATCAAAGTGCCAAATCACACATGAATTCAATAAAAGCAAAATTTTTGGGGTGTTACAGCCATGTTGCTGTCATTGCGATCTTTCTCATTGTGTCCATAGTAGTAAAATATTTGTGCTTTGTCTTATTCCGCATCAACATCGTTACCTAGTAATCATGTCATCACTGCCTTACCATCGTTAAACCTCTTCATCAATGTATGACTGAACCCCAGATCGAATTGCAGTGGATGTCGATCCCATTTGTCCATGTCTTATCCCTGAAAATCTAATTTGCTATTGACCTGGAAATCATTCGTGGACTTGGTCAATAGACCATTGGCCATATGTCATATCCTTGTGCCCAGATCTAATCTATCAGTCTATCTTTCTTTTGATTGACTATGTATCTGTTCAGTCAACAAAAGTCAACATTGAGCATCAGTTTAGTTCATTGTGAATTAACATATTATTGTGGACCTGGTCTATAGATCGAGAGCCCATATGTCATTGTTTGTCCAATCAAGATAATAACTTCAGAAGAAATATTCTTAAAAATATTATTCTTTCTTTCTCAGTTATTAGTCTTTCCCTTTTCGGTGTATTTTCCGAAAGCCCATTCTCTTTTGTCTGAATCTCCGGTTTAATCCGTTCAAGTTCCTAAATTCACTAAGTCCTTTTGATCCAATACTATCCATTCTCAAATTTGGAGTTTATTTGATTTGTCTTTTAGGTTTTGTTGTATTGGTGTTTCTTTATTGTTAGACGTATTATCCAAAAGTCGTTCTAAGGAGCTGAAGGTCAAGGAATTGAAGATCGAGGATTAAAGCACAACTTGCCTGGCCCTTGCGAATTTAAATCAAAGATAAAGAGAAAAGAATAGTAAAAATCGCAAGGGCCAGGCAAGTTGTGCTTTAATCATGTTGATCCCACTTTTAAAATTATGTTGATTTAAATTATTACATGCTAGTTTGAATTAAAATGATTTCAGTTAATTTTGGAAAATAGATATGCGACCTATTTGTTGTATGCCACCTTGTCTATAATAATTGTATGTCATGAATCATTTGTCACCCTAGATTGTGGAATATTAATTGGACATTAATAATTTTCAAATATGGGTTAAATAGATCGTATGTAGTAAACTTAGCCCTGCAATGTGTCAATGACCTCATTTTGGAATATTAAATGTTAATCATAACTTAATGAGATATGGAACGTGCTTATGAAAGATGTGACATGTGTTATTGATGATGTTGATGGCACGTGGTGCATGGTAATCAACTGGGGTGATAAAATGATTTAGACTGGGGTAAGTGGCAAGAGTTGTGTAATGGTGGGCCAGTGTGGCACTTGGGCGGTCGTATTGTTGTTTTGGATAAAGGAAAGTGGTGGTATGGATTAATGGTATTTGTGGACTTTTCTGGAAGTCTTGCCTCGATCAATTAAGGACTTAACATTGCAAGAATTTGAACTGAGTCCAACATACAACCACAAGTCTGGAATGGGACAAACCTAGCCGAATAATTTGTGATGTCTAGGTTTCGGTACTATCGTGGTGGTGAGACCCGGGTGTACGAGTGGACTCACACGGCGCAAGAGGGGGGCCCTGAGTGTGGTAACCAGTCCCTTCAGTGTTGAAACCTTAGATGGCAGTACTAAATCGAAAGAGCATTGTAAAGGCTTTATTATGATCGTTCTTTCGTATACTCTTGTATGGTGATTCACAGTTGACGTGATGAGTTGATTATATCTTGTGGGTAAAGTGTAAAACCTCTGAAGAGTGTCAAACATAATCAATTAGCCGTGTCCGCGGTATTGGACAATGCTCGAGGATTACAGTCAAGGGTTAGATTTTCATAAAATGAACTTGGGCTTAGAGGCAGGCTGCCTGTGGAAATGAGATAACTGGTTAAGGATTTGGAATGGTTTACCTGTGAAATAATTGTGAAATATAGTACTGTTAATATTTGTTTTACTACTTTACAATCTATTATGAATATTTGTGAATGTTGTTTATTGCAAAATAACCACTTAGCCATTCATTTGGAATAAGCCATGCATATAGTTATTAGACTTGCATTCTATGCATGACTTGTTGAGTCTTTATGTACTCACCCCATTGCAATAAACAATCGCCAGTTGAGGAGAAGTCTACATCTTCAAAGAAGGAGTTCCGCGAGGAGACGAATATCTAGGAGTTGAACCTTGTCATTTGCCTGTGGCATATTGATGGGAATCATCGACATTCTTTGTTCCGCTGCTGCTTATATATATTTTGAGTTGAAGCTATCAAGGCCTCACAAGTGTAAGTTTGACCTTAAGGTCGTTCATTAGTTCCATATTAATAGATGAAGTCTTTATTTATTATTCCATTGTATATGATTGTGATATTTTATCTATGTTGAAACTGTATGCATTAGCATGATCCTGGACTAGTG
This sequence comes from Rhipidocladum racemiflorum, assembly GCA_036346355.1. NCBI lineage: Eukaryota > Viridiplantae > Streptophyta > Magnoliopsida > Poales > Poaceae > Rhipidocladum > Rhipidocladum racemiflorum. The sequence goes on along the minus strand of CM070590.1, from coordinate 3,672,878 downwards.
CTGAATATACAGAGGGTCCAAATTTGCATATTCGGGTCCCGACAGTAGCTTAGAGCCGATGGTCATTATAAACGAAGAAGTCCCTGGGTTCCCTTTGTATGCTCCAGAGTACAATATATAAGGTTGGGGCAAGAGTTTTCGATCTTGGCCGACAGCACTCAAAGGCTGGAGAGACTGGTACAGGAGAGTAGCAGCAGCAAAAATGCCCTTATGGGAGCAAATTGGGATATCAGAATGTCTTCCCCTTTCTCTAACCAACCTTCAAGCTAATAAGTCGCTGATAGCCACCTCCTGTTACTTTTGGTCGGCACCCTCAATGACTTCCTGCTAAGGATAGGACTCATCGGCCCGATTCTTCTGGACATAGCTGTGATATGCTGCTTGAGACCTGATGGAGCACAGTTGTCGGCTTTCAGCATAAAACCAGAGTACAAGATGATTTCTACCAAAGGAGAAGGATGGTGAAGGATCGAGACGGCGATCAGAGAGGGGTGAATGATCCCAAATAAAATTTTTCTCCACTCAAAATACTCCAAACAAGCCCGCAAGGAAAATCCAAAAAACCTGAAGATTTTTCCTCAGACCGGTGCTCCTCAAAATCACCAACCCGAACAACTAGACAACTATCTGTACCTCTAGCTTGCATGGATGAGAACCATGAATCATGTGGAAAAATTTTGTAGTCACAATCCTGGTTGTAAAGTGTCCAAACAAAAAGGAATCAATTCAAATACTTCTTTTCTATAAGAGATCAAGCCAAATCACTAAAGTCTCTTTTCAGAAAAGCAAAAGCAGATTTTTCAAAATTTGTCCTCACTTGGAGCAGGTGGTTGGCAGATTTTTGTTGCTCTAGAATTTTTGAGAAATTTTCTTCTTATGAATAACTAAGTCACGAAGCACACCACCAAAAACCACAAGAAAAATCCTTGTAGAACAATCAGGAAAAATCAAACACCACAGATAGTCAAGAACTTTGATCAGAATGTTGGGGTCGGTATTCACCTCATAGCGCTAAACGGTGAAACTTGTGGACTACCCAATTTTTACATAGATGGAAATCTGAGTCACGCACCTTCTTGTCGGGACCCGAATCTGCAAAACCGGACCCTCTGTGTATTCTGCACTAGTCCAGGAACGCGCTAGTGCACACAGTCTTAACATCGGTAAATATCACAATCATACCACTCGATACTAGCTATGATCCGAGGAGAAAGTGAACGGGTGACACCAGGAATTATACTAGTTCGAGACCCTGAGCATGGTAATAACTCTACTCCAGTCTTGCCCTGAGGCAGAGGATTTGATTATGTGTCAGTACAAGTGAGCCGATATCGATCCCCTTTATCTGAGATTTTCCTACGTATATATAGAGGTTACAAAGTCTCTCCTCCCGTTACTGAAGAACGCCCAGGAGTATTTTTCAGAGAGGATAGGCCCACTTCCGCTCTAGCCGGATCCTAACCGTTCTCCGGGGCATGTGCCCTATGTCCCGTCTTTATGGATCTCAACAACCGCCAAGCTTTTGACCCGGCCTCCCCGAGCTCTAGGTCTGGGTCGTGTCTCGATCTCCGATCCCCTCGCCTCGGGGTCGTGCGGGCCTCGACCTAGTCACCGGGCAAGAAGCTCGGGGCCGAGCACAACCCTCCAGGTCGATTCAAGCTGGGGTCCGTTGACCGTGCCGTTGACCGAGCAGGGGATTCCAGTCCCCGACAAAAGCCTTTCAGGAACCTCTATCCCAACCTATGAACCTCTCTCTGGTATTGCCTTCACTATCGCTCCCCTCACACAGAGCTGAAGCATAGGACCGGCACACACCGTTGGATGGGCACCAAGCCGCAGCACAGGTATGCTCCCCCACACAGTTACACAGCTGTGTAACTGTCGCCCTGAGGTACAAAGGAAAGATATCAGAATCATACTAAACTAGGTCTGTTTTATACCAGACATGTGGTTGTATGACTATCTCAGTTCAAAGGCTTGCAAGGTTAAGTCCTTAACTGACCAAGGCAAAACTTCCTTCTCACAACATTTGGCACACAGCCCTCACATCACTCATCAACTCATTTGCCACACAGGCCCACCTGGCATAAAGCCTCTTGCCACTTGCCCCAGTCTAAATCATTTCCCACCCCAGTTGAATACTGTGCGTCACATGCCATCAATAATTCAATCCTCCATGTAGAACCACACAGGTCTCCTCTTCAACATCCTCATGTGGCAACATCACACTATTTGTGCATCATGGGTAATGGCTAGGACCTAGTGCATTTAATGCACTAGGTCTACCGTTGCAGCGCTGGCCGGCACTACCGAGCCTCAGAGACTGGTAGTGCCAGACTCGGCTAGAAAATTGGGAAATCATTCCCAACGGCTAGTTTCTTGGTGGGGGTTATAAATACCCCCTACATCAAGGGCAAGCTTGGTGACCATATTGAATACATCTTGAGCCCTTGCAACTCTCTCTTCAATCTAGTACATTCATTTCTCAAATTTGTGAGTTGTTGAGAGCATTGAGTACATTGCACTGAAATGAGCCATTAGAGCACTCAAATTCCTTCAAGCAAGCATCAAGTCTATTCTCTTGGAGGTTGCCGCCTCCTAGACAGCTTGGAGGTGTGTGGAACTAATGATCTCCTCGAGGAAGTTTGTGAGGAGGCCCGATGTTTTATGATGGCCAGAGCTCACCTACTCATAGCGGGGAAGAGCTACTACTAGTGATCGAGGGAGGCTCAACTGTGCAAGGAGCCAATTTGAGTTGGTTAAGCTACCTCAATGTAGATTAGGGGAGACCAGCAAGTCTCCGAGACCATGGGATAAAAATTTTGTGTCCATCTTGTGGTTTGATCACTTGTATTTGTTTGAGCAAATTTATTTTCCTAGCTTAATTGTTCTTGCTCTTATAACTAGAATTGTGTATTTGCTCAGAATTAGCTTGTTTGTGCACTTTAGTGAAACCTAAAGGATTTAAGCTTTAATTGTTAAAATTCTCCCTTCTAGCATTACTAATTATATTATTTGACAGATGTGATAATTGCCTAGAGGGGCGTGAATAGGCCTTTTAAAATTTAATCTAAATTGAACGCTGCAGAAATAAATCGAAACTTCTGATATTCTAATCGGAACTTCTGATACTAGATCGGAACTTCTGACTTGCTATCGGAATGTCTGATCTGTTCAAAAATTGGAGGAACATAAGCAAATGTAACTACTTACTATATGACTCTATTACTAGCTAAAGCGAAATAGAGTAAATGAGTTAGACAAGATGCACAATAAGCAACAAGTAAGTAAATTTGAGAGACAAGAGAATTTGTTCCCGAAGTTCGGATCCTTGAGGGGATCCTACATCTTTTCCAACCCTTTCCTCCCAAACCTCGGTCACACTTGAGGTTCGGCTTCACTTTTGATTTCTTCCCTTTCGGAGGCGAAATCGGCCTTCACAAACTTCTCACAGCCACCCACAACCTTTGGGGGCTCGTGAGTGACACCTAGCCGTCTAGGAGTCCTCAATCTCCAAGAGTAATAAATGCAACAAGAGAAGAATCTTGGAGATGAACTCTAATGCTCAAGATGAACAATTCTAGCTTTTGTTCTTAGCACTAGATCTCTCTTTTTGTGGGCCCCAGATTCGCTATCCGGAATCCCCTGTGTATTTCTGTACTAGTCTCAGATCTGTAGCTAGTACACAGAGTCAAACAGTGATGAATCAACAACCATATCACGATTACATATAACCAAATATTAATAACACCAAATAAAAACAAAGAACTTATGGTCGAGGTTTACCATTAATGCCTTTACAGGCTGAACAACTGGAATAACTGCAGCGGAAGACAATAACACCAAGTGGTGACCCATCCATATGCTTACAGGCAATCGAGTGGGTTGCGCGTCCTAGTCCTTGAAATCTCCTTTGACAGCTTCAATCACTTCTGAGATTGTTTAGAGTGTAGCAAGTGAGTACATAAAGTACTCCGCAAGTCTGGGAAAGATGCATAATGCAGGACTATCCAAAGATGGCTTATTATGGTTCTTTTGCACAAAGCAACACTTTCAAAAACTTTACATGTAATACTTTCACAAAGCCATTTTATCAATTATTTGTACAGTTGAAATTATTAATAACTCTAGTGAAGGTTCTAGCCACCAATCACTAGTATACAGACTCTAACCGCCACATTTCAAAAAGATCAGGGTTCAATCCATCCACATGGCTCTTTCAATCCACCTATCTGGTTCTAGTCGCCAGAAGCACACCCGAGAGTTCTAACCACACCTGGATCCCAAAAGATTGTTTTAAAAACCAAAAATCAAAGTCTACCAATATGAAAGCATTCTTCGTGTGCCCTTGACCGTAGGCACGGCTATTCGAATAGTTTTTCACTCTGCAGATGTGTACAGCTTTACCCACAAGACATGATCATCTTCTTATGCCAAGCTATTAACACACTTCCTTTGGTGTGTCGGCAGAGAGATCATGACAAGGCCTTTACAATGCATCTACCTAGCCCGACTCCACCCGCTGAGGTTTCACCGCTGTTAGGGGTCTATCCACCCTATACAAAAGCCCCCTCTTGCGTCGTGTGAGAAAAACAGTCTTGTCTCTATCCGGCACTCACATTCAACCATCTGGAAAAGTCAAAGCTAGGTCTATACAAATTATTTAGCCAGGTTGTGCCCACTTTGACATGTGGTTGTACTGTTGTGCTAAGAATGGACAATCATAAGCGTCGGTCCTTGATTGACTTGGGGCGGTACTTGCACAAACCAAGATCAGTGCTTTATCCGCACCCGCCAGACAAACCATTCCACCCAAGTCTAAATCATTTTATTTTGTTTTTATTTTATAAACCAACGTCAATACCTTTTGCCTATAATTTCCAATACAAGTTTTCAAGAGTTAACAGAAATTCCCACCCATAGGTGCATACTGACCAATTGCGAGTGTAAGCATTTCTACCGAACTATCCTATTCCACCAATAACTTATTTAATAATCTTCAATTCTCAGTGTTGATAAAAATTATTATAATCAATTCTGTAACCTCCAAAATTCATGAAGTCACAAGGATCCCCCCTTTATTATCATGGCATTAGATAATCTAGCTCAATTTAGTACTCCAACAAGTAGAGTCTATATCATGTGCCATCATGACTCCAGAATCATGCTAAGCTACTAACATTATTGTATATGAAATGGTTTCCTCAAAAAATAAGTCACACTATTGATTATCCATAATCCATATATCGATTAATCTTGTAATCTACTTAATTCACAAAGAATAATTCATAATCTCATCCTTGAACATCTTTTAAGAAAGATTACACAAAATCAAGATTTCATTAATTCATCGACAAAAGTGGTCTCCATAACCAATGATACTAAATTGACTAAATAAATCACACATATTCTGCGTTATTCAGAATTCCACATAAATAGTTACTGCCAGACCATATTGCAATAATCATCCATTTCTTGATCAACCCCTGAATAAATTCTCCTAACAAGCACTAATAATCCAATTAACTTCACTCATAATATTTTCTATCTCCAAACATTTTTTTATCAACCCAATGTATCCAGCTTATACAATTTCCACAATCACTAATGTTCAAAGAAACTCTACTCAAATTTGATTCCATATCCAAATGATCATTCATACAATAATCAATATTATCATCTGCTAAGAATATTTCACAAAATCATCAACTAAACCACCGAGTATGATTCTCAATATTATTTACTTAATTTACCGAATATTACTCTTAATATCATACATCTTCCGATATTCCCCAATCCATACTAACTATATTGCGAAATGCTATCACAATCCAACTCCTCAATGTTTCAATTATCACCATTCATATAGAAATTGTACAAAAACATTCCCCCTTAACACTAACATTCATTTAACTCCCCTCAAGTTGAGTTCTAACTCCAATTCACATTCCATACTATCTGATCTGTTCAAAATGTCATTTAATGAATTATTCTCCTAATTAGAGAATATTTACTCAAATGTATTTATTATGGTGGATTACTGTGCTAGGGCGACAAAGGATTGTGGATAACAAATTCAAGGAGGTCTGAACAATAGGTATAACTAACTGATAACGTTAACATTATTTTAGATAAATAGCAATGCAATTTATAAAAAATTTATAAATAATGGGACCAACATGCGTCAAGGAGACTTGCCTTCGATTGCAGCGAGAGTCTCAATCTCCTGGGGATCGGCGAAGGCGTCGACGGCTCCGGTGAGTTCTTCAGTTACGCACAAAACGAAGCGGCAAATAAATAAAATAAAATAAAATAAATAAAATCTAAAAATTATAAAATAATACTAGAAGATATAGGGTGATTTTAGATGAATTTAGGAATTTGAATCACTTGATTCGGAGTTACGACGAAAGAGAACGAGCCTTTTGATCCTCCCGCCGGACTTCGAGAAGAAATGGCTACCGGCGGAACTCCGATGATCAATTTACAAATCTGATATTATTGGATGTAGAGGACACCGAGAGGGAGCTCCGGTAAAAATTTGAGGCCAAATGGAGGTCGGGAGTGACCGGGAGAGCTCGCCGAAAGTTCACGGAATTTCGGAAAGAACGGCTTCTACAAGGAGATTCGTAGGTTGGATTGGAGAAAATTCCAATTGGGTTGTGTGGGGAATGGTGAGAGGATTATGGGGTTCAATTTATAGGACGATCGGACCAGCAGATCGCCGGGATAACGCTCGCCAGATTTATGACCGGAAGCACGCTGCTTGATGTGGCTGGCGGGCGCAGCGCAAGACGCAGTGGAGGCCAGACGGCAGATGGCCGAGAGCGGCGTGAGGTGCGGCCGGGCATGGGGAGGGTGAGGCGCACAGCGGCTCAGCCGGAGAATAGCCGGAGGCGGTGCACGGTGGCCAAACCGGCGGCACGCACAAACAAATAAAAAAAATTGGAGAATGCAATCACAAAAAGAAAGTGAGCACCACGTAGAACGCGACGAGACGAACCAAGCGATGTTGCCGGATTTCGGAGGGGATCAACGGATTGGGAGAAATCGATGATGAACGGCGCTCCAATCGAAAACTTCAACCGCAAAATTCATCGCCGTCCTGCAACGAAAACCAAAATTGGTTGAGGGCTTTTGTTCATGGTGATGAGACGCACAAGATGACGCAAACAGAATTGCAAATGACTCACCGGATCAAAAGATGACATGGCGATGTCTTTGGTTGACGCTGGGCGACGGTTTTTGTGAGATTTGGCAAGGAAGAACTCAAGAATTCAGAGGGGAATGGTGATGAGGAGAGGCACCCGAGCCCACTTTTTATAGGGCAATAAAGGACCGGAGTGGGTGCATTCATGGAAGAAACGGAAAAACATTATTGTGTGATTTAAGAGCAATTCATGCGGGATTTAATGGGGAATTAATTGCGGGATTTAATGGGGAATTAACTTTGGAACGTTACAAATGCAACGATTATGGTGGGATTTAGGGATAGCGATGACAGGGAGTTGAATCCTTGCATTAACGCCGTCGATTTGCAATTGATTTCGTGCAATTTGGTGTGGAAATGAAGGAATTAAAGAGGTTTAAGGAGGGGGGTTTCCCATGGAGAGGAAAAATGAATGTTCAGATCGTTGGCTGGAGGTTGATGACGCTGGAATAGTGCACTGACAGTGGCCCCAAATGAATAGTATTGATTTTGAAGCGTGAGAGATAAATTAGCAAAAAGGATCTAAAAATCCTAGATAAATTCTTAAAAATCCTATGGATTATTTGGAACCAGATGAAATTGGTTTCACTGATTTTGGGTGAACTGAGGAATTTGAAGATATCGAGACAAATAATTTGAATTTGAATAGTGTTTCGAGGAAGGGCGTGAAAGATAAAATAGCAACGGAGCTCTATAAACTTTGAAAAAATTCCCAAAAATATTATAGAATATTTGGAACCTAATGCAATAGGTTTCGGAATTTTTGGAGGATTTAACTTGAGTGGAATTTCGAGTGAGGACCGGCATTTAGAATTTTGACTTTGCGGACGGTGAAGGATTAAACTCCAATTTCGAAAAGATAAGGATGCCAGGTTAATTAGAACACCAAAGAATATCCAAGTTTTGAATTTAATTAATTTAAATTAGCTTTTGGCAAAAGACCGAAATTGGGGATGTTACACTTTTGCACCTCACTCTTAAAAAGATCAATAAGGTCAAAGAGAAGGAGAAGATGACTCACAAGAATGTGTATTGAAAGCTCAAAGTGCTCAACCAAAAGAGTAACCTCACCAAAGAGGAGGTGGAGGGGTATTTATAGGTTTGGACAAAAACTAGCCGTTATACCTCCACTCAGCCACATATCGGAACTTCCGATGTGGACATCGGAACATCCGATACGTCTAATTCTCCAAAAATCAACTGACCCCAATGGTTAAAATTACACACATCGAAACTTCCGATTTTCACGATCGGAATGTCCAGTGTATCCAAAGAGTTACTTTGAAAGACTTTTTGAAAAGTTTCTAAGTCAATATCGGAATGTCCGATAAACATATCGGAACATCCGATCTGTCCAGAGAGAACCCTTTTCAGCTTTTTACACGGATCGGAACTTCCGACCAAAAACATCGGAACATCTGAAGTGTCCAGACAGTACCCTCAACTTTTCAAACACTAATCTGAACATCCGATATGCAAATCGGAATATCCGATTTGTCTAGAGAACACCCTTTTTGAAAAATGACCTAATCGGAACATCCGATCCAACTTATCGGAATATCCGGTCTGAGTAAAGAGGCTTCGGACTAAGGGACAACTAGACACCGAAACTTCTGATGGATTGGAAAATCCGATGAAAGATCGGAATATCCGACCCAGATTTGAAAGGATTCTAGTCCAGTGAATGTGTCGTGACTTGTGTCTCTCAACTATTTTAGCTAGTATTCATCTGAGCATAGAATCATGTCTTTGACCATCTACATTGCATCCCTCTTAATAGTACGGCAACCTGTTAACTCAATTAAGAATATAAAATTAAACAGAAATAATGTCTTATTATTCCTTCACATTTTGTAGGGTAGCCAGCGTTTGTGGATGATTTCACTTTGGGACTTTCACCTGTTCATTAACTTATTAAACGTGTTAGTCCCTTCAATCATTTATCATTAATCACTTAAAACTCATTTAGGGGCCTAGATGCACTTTCATTATTGCTATTAGAGCCAAGAATTTTAAAAAAACCTCCTATTCATCCCTCTAGTTAGTTATCCTTAATCCTACATCTACCTCTCCACCTCCCTCCGACTTGCTTCGACTCTCACTGGCTTGTCCTTCACCATCACCGCCCCTCCCCCCAAGCATCGACTCCCTCCGCCTCTACCGTTGCCACAGAAAGGATTAATGTCAACTTAACGAGGTGATATACCGATAGGAAAGTTCGATATTTTTTATTTCAACCATCATTTGAGCAAGTTTTAATATTGAAATTCCTTACTTCTCCTAATATTGATAATGGAGGTTTGAAGCTGACTACTTAATAAAATTATACATCATATAATAAAGAGTATAGAAGTATTGAATTTGAAGTATACAAAATTGCAAATACAGCCTCATTCTTGTTGGGGAACGCGGTATGCTACACTAGCACAAATTAAAATTTCTACCACAAACCAGAAAAGCTACTCGCAAGAAGGGGATCATAGATCTATTACCACTAGACGCGCAGTTGCGGAATCCTTCGCACGTCGTTGTAGTGGATCGTTCTCGCCGCGGATCGTCCTCGCCACGGATCGTCCTCGCTGCGAATCGTCCTCTCCACGCCGCAGTAGTAGCAGCGTCACCACAGCAGTCCACACGTCCGGGGATGGAACGTCGTGCGTCGGTGTGCAAGCACCGGGTCGCTCGGCAGGGGCAACGAGAGGAGGTGGCTAGGGTTTCTGGTGAAACACCTCTAAACCGCACGAAAGTGTGTCCTGCGTCCAGCCTCCTCCCCTCCTTATATAGCCACGAGGTGAAACCCTAGGCAGTCAGGGCCCATCTACGTGCTAAGCCCACGAGGTCCATTAATTACGGATCCAATCCGAATTAATGCGTCCCAGCCTGTTAAGTGTGTGACCCTGTAGGTTCATGCGCATTTGGACATGGATTCGGAAAACCCTTTTCTAATCCAATAGTCGGTAGTGGCTCCTTGCAGAGCATGCCAACTCCCAAACGCATATGATTAAAGTTCTGATGTAATAATCCCTTTGCCAAACTATATGAAGATCGAACTCAAGGCGAGAAGCATGTCATCCTTTGACAGTTCAATCCATCTCTCGTATCCGTGATATATTAATAAGTTGTGATTGACTTCTCAATCATGGCATGGCCATGCACTTCCTTAATCATATCACACGAGTGGCCTAGACATATATCTCTGTTACATTAGAGTGGCAAATTCCATCTTGACTGCTCACTTCCCTCTGCATGTTTCATAGTAAACATGAAAGCTACCTTTATAACTATCCGGTTAGGAAATAATGTTTGGTAACCCCAAGGTAAACTATTACACATGTAGGGAATATGACAATTTCAGGTCTAAGGATCATACATCTACTATGTATGAGATACACTGATGACACATAAGAATGTAACATTCTCGCAGTGTCCCATTGTGGGTCTATCTAACACATGTTCTTCAACATGCGTCCACAATGTATTGATGATTCTCCATATCCCATGATCTATGAAACATGATCATCGAACAATACATGTGCTGATCTATTCATTGTTGTTCTATACGATGATATCTGATCAGAGATATTTATCCAATTATATCAATAAGTAAAGAGCTTCATAAACAAGTCACACACTTGTTGATCAAAACAATGATATACATTCATTGGACCAAAAATCATATTATTATTCATAAATATAGTCATATTACAATCATTCATATGATTGCCTCAAGGTCATAACACTAACAATTCTTACCTCTCTGGTGCAGTCTTACTCACTTCCTCTTTGTCAATCCTCTTCCTCAAGTTCCAGATATGGTCATCTGGTGCTTGGTTGGTCAATTCGTCGATAGGCTCCTCGGCACCGCTGGCCTGTCGCCCCACCTGATGTGGCCCGACCCACCTCCTCCGCTCCTCCATAGCATCGTAGCCCCACTTGAAGCCACGACCAGCCCGACGCTCCTGGCAATTAGGCTCCTCCTCCCCCGTCCTCATCATCGCCACTAAGGTGATTCAAAATGCAGGTGTGGGGCGTCGGCAGGGCCCAGGACCCTCCCCTTCCCCCTTTGATGCACTCCCACCTCGGACCCCTCCTCTGGCGCATTCCTCTACCGGCGCCGCCTCCCTCCCCTCCCCCTCTAGCGCAAGCTCGGGCGCTGGCGTGGCGCGGTCGCGGAGCGGCGCGGGTATGGGTGGAGCATGGCTCAGCTCGGATCAGTGCCCTCCACTTTCCCCACTGGCTAGGTATGCCTTTCTCTTCCCTTTCTTCTCCTCCGCCGTGTGCCACGTGCGCTACAATTGGCCGTGCCGTGCACGGGCCGACGTGCCATGTTGCGGCACGCAGGCATTGTATTAGGCCGGCTAGCTTGAGCACGACCTAGCTCGGCATGCCATGCCATGATAGCCGGTCCGACCGTGCCTCGTGCCCGCCCGAAATGGCCTGGCCCAATGCCCACCTCTATACTCACACACAACATGGACATGTTTTTCCACTAAACGCATACCTAGATGATTGGTGGGGCGCTCTAAGTCGATATAGATAGGGTTGTGCTCGATTTTACCAAACCAAAAAAACCGAACCGAACCGATCAACTCGGTTTGACTGGTATACGGTATTCGGTATGGTATTGCAAAATTTTGACTTTTGGGATACGATTTTTTCGGTGAAAACCGTGAGTAAACCGAAATAAAACGAAATAGAAAAAAAATACATGTATAATTAGATAAAGTAATGGTCAAATGTGTATAAAGTATAGTTTCACATGGAGATAATATTACTATATTTGTCAAAATAACAGTCAAATGTGTGTAATAATTTTTACTAACGTATACCTAGGTAGGGTAACGATCAAAGGTATGTATTATATATAAACCATATTGATATTCAAAACGATAAGTGAAAAAGAGCAATTCACACTAGTTTGGTAAATATGGTATTTACAGAAACCGACCGAAGTTCTACTCGGTATCACACGTCAATTACCGTATTTTGAAAAAAAAAGCCGTATTGTTTTGAGCGAAAACCGATCATTTTTTAGGACTATACGCACACGCCGGGCGGCCGCCAGCCGTGCGTGTATATATAGCCGTCCCGTCGCCCCCTCTCCGCTTTCCATTTTGTTTCCGTTGGAGTCGGACAGATCCTTTGCGGCACACGCACCGAAAAAACGATCCATTCCTTTGACTCCCTCCCTCCTCTTCGTCCAAACTAGTACCCAAGGGGATCATGGACGCTTTGAGATTCGTGGGCGGCATCCGGCTCTCGGCGCCCACCGCGGTGGCCCCTCCACCGCTGACCGCCGCGCCGCTCCCCGCATCGCACGCCGCCTCCCCAGCCCCCGGCTTCCACTCCCCGTTGCTTCGCCTGTGGCCGCGCCGCGGAAGCGTCGCCGGGGGCGTCGAGGAAGCGAGGCGGGATCGGCGCCGCAAGGCGGAGGCCGTCGCCGAGAAATCGGACGGGCGGGATGGCAACTGGGTGCTCCAGATACTGCGCGTGCAGTCGCGGTGGGCGGACGACGACGACGCCATGGCGGCTGGCGGCGCCCGTGGCGGAGACAGCGCGGTCCCGGGCGCGGGCGAGGAGGATGACGGCCGCGAGCGGTGCGTCCGCGGAGGGGAGGATGGGGAATGCTGTGCTGTGGGGGACGGGGAGGGGGAGGAGATCGATCGGGCGGCGTTCTCGAGGCTTCTGCGGAAGGTGTCGCTCGCGGAGGCCAACGTCTACTCCACCATGTCCTACCTCTGCAACTTCGCGTACATGGTGCCCCGGATCAAGGTACAAGCCCGAGAAATGCGAATTCCTTTGTGGAATTTCTCTGTCGAGTTTTCTGATCTGTTTGGCTTCATTTGTTGGTAAATTTCTCGTATCTGGGTTGAATTCTTTTATCCTGCGATCTGCGTGCGAAAAGGCGTCGACAATGACTGGAAATTGTCCTAGATGACAGGATTAATCTCGTGTTTACTGCTTTTCCTCCTCAGCCGAAGCACCTCCAAAAGTACAATTTACAGTTTGTGACGTCGTCCGTCCAAGGGAAGAACACGACTACAAGTACAGGCACGGTCGTAAGACCTTGCAATGATCAAGAACCAATGTGCTCAGCTAATGCTCAACCAGATCGCATGGAGGAGGAAGAAAGTGGCAAGGGAATAAATCCGTTTGCCGCTTATCACGTTGCCGCATCTGCTGCCTCCTATCTACAATCTCGAGCCATGGGAATCCTTCCCTTCGGTTCTGGGAATGATTGCAAGAGCGACCCAACAATCAAGGCCATTTTGAATGGTGAGCACGCTGGATGCCTTACTATCGACGAGGCTTCATTCGTGGCCACAACAAATTCAGTTACCTCGATGGTCGCTGCAAAGGAGGAGACGAAGCAAGCTGTTGCAGATGACCTCAACTCTTCAAGATCTTGCCCTTGCGAGTGGTTCATCTGTGATGACAATCAAAGAGGCACAAGATACTTTGTAGTGCAGGTAAAGATCTTGCCCTTGTGAGTGGTTCAAGATCTTTTGTCATCGTCGTTTAATTGTTCAAATTGGCAGGGCTCGGAGACAATTGCTTCCTGGCAGGCAAACCTTCTATTTGAACCTGTTAAATTTGAGGTGCGTTTTAAGTCATATCAAACATTTTTTGCCCAAGGTGTTTTAATATTCTATTCGACTACTCTTCAAATTCACCAAGGCATTGGCATAACATTTTTGAAGATGTTTATAAGTTCTTAGCCAGAAAGAAGAATTCTTACATTGTGATATTATCTCCATATCTTTGTGTTGTGGAACAGGGCCTCAATGTACTCGTTCACAGGGGAATATATGAAGCTGCCAAGGGAATATACCAACAAATGCTACCATATGTCAAATCTCACCTGAGAATTCATGGTAAATCTGCAAGATTACGATTCACCGGCCATTCTCTTGGTGGAAGCCTGGCTTTGCTTGTGAATCTGATGCTACTAGTAAGAGGAGTAGCTCCAGCTTCTTCCTTGTTACCTGTCATAACATTTGGTGCACCATCCATCATGTGTGGAGGTGACTACTTGCTTCGAAAGCTCAGCTTGCCAAAGAGCCATGTGCAATCCATTACGATGCACCGGGACATTGTTCCTCGAGCATTCTCTTGCAACTACCCGGATCATGTTGCTAGCATTCTGAGGCTTGTTAACAGAAATTTCCGCAGCCACCCGTGCCTCGCCAACCAGGTGAATACATCTTTATGTTTAATCACCAAATTTTATCGATGCGCCGTAGAATGTAATGCATGTTTCCTGAATTCAACAACCAAGGTTATAAGAAAATCTCCATTGTTATGTGTTCCTTTCCTTGATTGCAGAAGCTTTTGTATGCTCCTATGGGCAAGGTGATTATATTACAGCCGGACGAAAAGTTCTCCCCACACCACCACCTCCTCCCGCCAGGCAGCGGTCTGTATCTGGTCGGCGACCCATCGACGAGCTCGGACGCTTCATCCAGAGCACTAGAGTCGGCAATGTCTGCCTTCTTCAACTCTCCACATCCCCTCGAGATCCTGAGGGACGGCGGCGCCTATGGTCCCAAGGGTACCGTCTACAGAGACCACGACGTCCACTCGTACCTGAGGTCGGTCCGAGCCGTGGTGCGGAAGGAGATGAGAGCAGAGCGGGAGCGGCGGGGACTCCTCCGGTGGCTCGTCGAGGTCCACGGCGTGGTCGCCGGCGTCGACCGGAGAGAAGCGTTTAGGCTGCTGCGGAGGCACGCGCACTTGCTGGTCGTTTTCTTGTTGCCGGCAAAGCTGCTCGTCCTGGGCGTCCTGTCAGTCATTAGATCCTACTGACTGAGGTCACTTGTGCATTTCATTCATTGATTCGTAGATAATTCTTTTGTCGAATGTTGTCTAGGAGAAACATTGTTTGTTCCTGGTGTTTTACAAGCACAAGTGAAAGAAATAGCATCCAGATATGCTGATACATGAAGAAATGTATTCATTGGTTGCAAAAAGTTTTCGAGGTTTTGTGCGTTTGATTCATTGATTCGTACAAACTTTCGATTCAAGAAATTTAGATGACCTATTCATACAAAAATTTAGTGACAATATCCTCAAATTAGGAAAACCGTGGTTGGAAGCAATTGGCTGCTCCATTTTTCGGCATGGGATTGCCTCGAAATTAGGCAGGCAAGACACGGATCTTCCGGAGCTGTCTACTTGAAGGACACGTTTTTACTACCGCTATCTTGGGGTTTCGGACATTAGTTGCGTATCACTGTCACTGTATGATAGTCTTTACTCTTGGGTGTAAGCAACAACGCTTCCATTCTTTTTCGGTAGAGTTTGGTTTTGT
This sequence comes from Rhipidocladum racemiflorum, assembly GCA_036346355.1. NCBI lineage: Eukaryota > Viridiplantae > Streptophyta > Magnoliopsida > Poales > Poaceae > Rhipidocladum > Rhipidocladum racemiflorum. Next base: position 3,657,357 of record CM070590.1, on the reverse strand, counting down.
GAGACGGACACACTTCTTCCTCCTACTTTCCAAGGATATCGCACACCATCTTCTCCGGAAAATCTTGGTCGGTTGTTTCCCGGGAGATTCCGATTGGCGTCGAAATTAAGGTACTGTTTGGTACGGTTCTAGATTCTAGTCAGGGTTCACAAAACCGACGAAAACCGCTCGAAAATCGCGGTTTTCGACCGTATCGAGCCGGTTCGAAATCCTAAACCGGTCGGTAAACCGATTCAATTAAAAAAATAATTCAAAAAAATCAAAAAATTTGAAAAAATTTATGCGATGTAAACCGATCGAAAACCGGTGAAAACCGAGCGATTTTTCGAAAAAACCGACGAAAATCGCTCCAAAAACCGATCGCCTAAAACGTTCAACTCGCCGATCGGTTTTTCGAGAAAACCGATGGGTTTTCGAGAAAACCGAATGGTTTTCGTTTTTTTAAATTTTGTTTTGAATGTTTTTTGTTCAAATGCTCGGTTTTGAAACTCTTCGGTTTCTAACGATTTTCGAGCGGTTTTTGGCTCGATATTTTCGAATTTCCAATTTCGGTTTTCCATCGGTTTTTTCGGTTTCGGTTTTGTTAACCCTGATTCTAGTAGAAACGAAAACTGGTTCTAGATTTTTGGTAGAAACGTTTCAAGTAGAATCAGAATCACTGTATAGAAACCGTTTGGCTAGCTGTCTGGATTCTGTAAATCGGGGCGTGGAAAAAAAAGAAACGTTCCGAGGATAATCGTTCTGAGTTTTAGCCCGTTTGGCTAGGTTTCTCGCAAATTCTAGTAAAAACTACTCGGTTCCAAATCGCCAAACGGGGTTTAAATCCGCACACGCTTTCCTCGCTTCTGCGAACGGCAACCCCACGTGCCTGGACGGCATTGCGTCGGATACGTACAAAGGTACGGTCCAAATCCAACGCCTCTACCGCATTGCGTGGCTCGGAGCGATGCCTCAATCGATTGCGATGAGGCCGCCACGTCTCGTACACGTTGGACACCACGGGCGTGGCCTTGGCAAACCTTGCCGACACGTAGTACGGTGTAGACGTTCGTTGCTTCTTCTCCGTTTTATGATACAACTCTTCGCACCAAGATTTGACATTCGTGATTACGACCGATCTAACACTTGTAGCCGATTTAGAAACAAGGTCAAAATATGGATAAAGATGTTAACCGACATCGATTCAAAGTAAAAGATTATTTTTAGAGGTTGAGTCTGATATGCATAATATCGATAATCTAATCTGCTGAATAGTCGTTTAGATCATACATATTTATTGCCGATTACAAGATCAAATTGACTGGTACGTCTGCACCCTAATTAAACCCGGTGTTTGTGTGTGTTTGAAGCCGATCAACTCATCGTCATATTTTTCGGCGTCACCACACTTTTGACACACCCCGTGGGACTACAATGTCTTCCTTAGGAAAATCAATTCCCCCTTCTGATGTCAACTCCGATGCTATAATCATCCCAACGCTGGATAATCTAACGCCCAAGTAGCGGAAAAAGATTGAAGATCAAAAAGCTGTGTTCGATCGGATGATGCTGAATTGTTACCAGAAGACCCGACGTTGTGTTACACAAAAGACTGCGTTGCCAAAAGTCAATCTCAACGACAAGGAGGCCACGGGTACAGCAGACGGCAAATCGGTAAGCTGGTATACACATGTGCAGGTCGAATTATAAGAAATGATTAACTAATCTACACATCTTACTCTGGTCAATCAATCGTCGGCTCTGCTAACTACGCTTAAGCCACTCTAGTAGGGGTAGGATGATATTTTGTATAACAAGCTGAGCGCCTATAAAATTTCACTGTAACCCCCTCATGTAACTAGAACTTTGTTAGCACCCAAAATTTGATGGCTAAGGGTTGGCCGAAACGGGTGCAGGTTCGGTGTAAGAAAGCCGGTACAATTTCAAACTAATAGGAGCTCACGTGACATAAGATTGAGGGGCCGCGACTGTATGGTAAGCCGTAATATTAAGAGTAAAACTAAGGCCGATATGATTAGGATCGGGTACGACCTTATCCAAGATGGAAAGAAGGATTCAGTGTTGATACGAACGATCGGAGAGACCAGGACGGATACGATCAGGCCAAAGGTTATAAAAGGGGACGGCAGACTACATCGAAAAAAGGGAATCAACTATCAACACAACTCAGTATTACTTTTATTTCTTCTACATAGGAGTAGACATCTAGTTTGTAATCTTTCCTCTATAATACACGCTGGTCAATAAAGTTGCGCATCGCCGATTATTGATCATTGTTGCATTACGCTAAATCAGGTTAGTTTTTTCTTCGATCTTGTTGCGCATCGTCTTTTTCGGGAAAAGCGGCCTTTACCCCTCTGATGAACTCCCACAGTTGATTAGATCTATCTGTTACAACGATCTGTCTCGATCTATCTTGATCGATAAGATCCGATTACTATCAAGGGTTTAGATCAGTTTTCTCTAGCCGATCTGTTGACGAACGTTTCCTTCCTGCCGATTGCAGGATCAAATCGGCTGGCACGCTCGTAACCCAAAACTTGAACCCGGCGTTCGTGTGTGCTGGTGGTAATTAACTCGTCATCAAGTTTTTTGCACCAACATTTTTTTGACACGTCCGGTGGGACACGATAAGAGTTTTGTTTTGCGAGACGGACACACTTCTTCCTCCTAATTTCCTAGGATATCGATCGCACACAATCTTCTCCGGAAAATTTTTCGAAGGAATAATTTGTGCTCGTGTTTACCTATATTCCATCTATATTATGTGGGAAAGAATTGGAGCCCTCTCAAGCCATCCACCTCACCCCCTATGCCATTTTGCAAAAAAACCCTCTATATCATTTAAATTACGGATAGGTCCCTGTAAATTACAAAGAGATCCTTTGTAATTTTTTGTGAGTATAAAAAAAACTTTTTCAGATTACGTTTAGGTCCCTGGTTCGTTACTTTACAGCAAAGCCCCCCGCTAAATACGAATCTCAAACGAGTCCTTTTCTAATTTTTCATAATAGCGATTAGGTCCAAAAATATAACAAACAGATCCCTGGCCCTTACGTCTAGATCCTTTCTCCGTTTTCCCCGAAAAAAATATTTTCGTTAATAGAAATATGTGTATGTTTTCCCAACTCGATCTCTAATATTTTTCGAAATATGTATTATTACTCGGTGAACGCATAGAGTGTTAAACTCGATAAAAGAAGGTTGGCATCTCTAATATTTTTCGGAACATACATTATCACCCTGTTAACACATAGAGTATTAAACTCGACAGAAGGAGGTTAACCTGGTAATGATAAAGTGTTAACCAAATTCGTCAAAAGAAATATATGTCTAGGTTCTTTCTTCGTTTTTCCCAGAAAAAATATTTTCATCAACAACAGATATATGTGTACGGCTCTGTCTCTAGATTTTTTTCTCCCAACTCGATCTTTAATCTCTAGACTTTTTTCCAAACTCGATTTCTAATATTTTTCAAAATATATATTATTACTCGGTGAACGCATGGATTGTTAAACTCGATAAACGAAGGTTGGCATCTCTAATATTTTTCGGAACATGTATTATTACCCGGTTAACGCATAATGTTAAACTCGACAATAGAAGGTTGACGGGTAATAATAAAGTGTTATAATAAAGTGTTAACCAAATTCGTCAAAAGAAATATGTGTGCAACTCTATCTCTCTATTTTTTTGTAACTTGATTTCTGATATTTTCCGGAATAAGAAATATATGTATACAACTGTATCTCTGTGGTTTTTTTGCAGCTCGATCTATAATATTTTTTGAAAAATTTATTATTCACCGGTGAACATATAGAGTGTTAAAATCGCTTCGAAAAAAATATGTTTAGGTCCTCTTACAATTTTTTTTAGAAAAAATAAAGTAAATTTTACACGGTGCGGTGTGCGCCGCACATTCTGGCTAGTACTTCATTATACGACGAAGTGACACTGGACCATCTACAAACATAACAGCAGTGATTGTCGCTACTCGCTACACAGTATAAAACGAGTGCTACTTGCTTTGGAATCACGGCTTAAATGGAGGAGGACTCGCGCTCTTTATGGATAGATGTTGGTGCTGTAGGTGGTATATATCCATGTTCCGACTAATGATAGAGTAGGCTTTAACACCGTTGGGTCTGTTCCTGGCTAGAGAGACCATGCATCATGGTTTCCCATCCTTTTCAGTTTCTTACATTTTTAGCACTTCCACAACTCCTACTTATAGAATGAGCTAGTGGATAACAAAAAAACATAAATGGCCTAAAATACAAATCTATGTACATATATTTTAGTCTCTTGTTTAGCATACTGTTTGCACCAGAATTCAGCATATATAGAAATGTCGGCCAAATAAGGCAAGAAGAACTTGGGTAAGCATACGACGAGCGAAATTTGGAAACCGGAGGCCGTTTAAGGAACCATGGCTGACACGAATTCTTGTTGTCGTATCCCAGGAGGACTCGGATCGGTCGAAGTGTATAAAAGTAGGGCTTAGGCCAAGGAGAAAAGCACAACAACCACAATCATACCTGTTTTTCGTTACTTTTATTTTTCTTGTAACAAGCTTTCCTCTGTAAGTCGATTAGATCAATAAAGTTGCGCATCGCCGATTATTGATCGCGCCGATTTCTTCCCAGGTTCGATTTGCTTTGTTTTGCTGTGCATCGCCTCTCAAAGCCGATTTGCCTTTTACCCTCGGATTAGTCCTAATCAGCTAATCTAATTACACCCTAATCGGCCTATAGCCGACTAGAGTTTCGCCAATAACTGCTAGATATCGGCTTTGATTGATTTCATGATTTTTACCTTATCAATTGCAGGTCAAATCGATTGGCATGTTTGACCAGGTGTTCGACCGGTGTGTTTCGAAGCCGAAAACCCTCGATCATGTTTATCATACTGTTTGCACCAGAATTCGGTATATATGAAAATGTCGGCCAAATAAGGCAAGAAGAATTTGGGTAAGCATACGATGAGCGAAATTTGGAAACTAGAGGCCGTTTAAGGATTCCCAGGAGGACTCGGGTTGGCCAAGTGTATAAAAGTAGGGCTTAGGCCAGGGAGGCAAGCACAACAACCACAATCATACCAGTTTTTCGTTACTTTTATTTTTCTTGTAACAAGCTTTCCTCTGTAAGTCGATTAGATCAATAAAGTTGCGCATCGCCGATTATTGATCGCGCCGATTTCTTCCCAGGTTCGATTTGCTTTGTTTTGTTGCGCATCGCCTCTCAAAGCCGATCTGCCTTTTACCCTCGGATTAGCCCTAATCAGCTAATCTAATTACACCCTAATCGGCCTATAGCCGACTAGAGTTACGCCAATAACTGCTAGATATCGGCTTTGATTGATTTCATGATTTTTACCTTATCAATTGCAGGTCAAATCGATTGGCATGTTTGAACCAGGTGTTCGACCGGTGTGTTTCGAAGCCGAAAACCCTAGATCATGTTTAGCATACTGTTTGCACCAGAATTCGGCATATATGGAAATGTCGGCCAAATAAGGCAAGAAGAATTTGGGTAAGCATACAATGAGCGAAATTTGGAAACTGGAGGCCGTTTAAGGAATCCCAGGAGGACTCGGGTTGGCCAAGTGTATAAAAGTAGGGTTTAGGCCAGGGAGAAAAGCACAACAACCACAATCATACCAGTTTTTCATTACTTTTATTTTTCTTGTAACAAGCTTTCCCCTGAAAGTCAATTAGATCAATAAAGTTGCGCATCGCCGATTACTGATCGCGCCGATTTCTTCCCAGATTCGATTTGCGCCAACACACTTTTGGCATGCCCAGTGAAACACGATACGAGTTTTGTTTTGTGAAACGGACACACTTCTTCCTCCTACTTTCCTAGGATATCCATCGCACACGATCTTCTCCGGAAAATTTTTCGAAGGAATAATCTGTGTTCGTGTTTACCTATATTTCATTATACGACGAAGTGACACTGGACCATCTACAAACATAACATCAGTGATTGTCGCTACACAGTATAAAACGAGTGCTACCTGCTAGGGACAGCGGTGGACTGTCTGTTCCTGGCTAGAGAGAACAGAGAACATGCATCATGGTTTCCCATCTTTTTCAGTTTCTTACATTTTTAGCACTTCCACAACTCCTACTTATAGAATGAGCTAGTGGATAACAAAAAAAATATAAATGGCGTAAAATACAAATCTATGTACATATATTTTAGTCTCTTGTTTAGAATACTGTTTGCACCAGAATTCGGCATATATGGAAATGTCGGCCAAATAAGGCAAGAAGAATTTGGGTAAGCATACGACGAGCTAAATTTGGAAACTGGAGGCTGTTTATGGAGCCGTGGCCGACACGGATTCTTGTTGTCGTATCCCAGGAGGACTTGGGTTGTCCGAAGTGTATAAAAGTATAGCTTAGGCCAGGGAGAAAAGCACAACAACCACAATCATACCAGTTTTTCGTTTCTTTTATTTTTCTTGTAACAAGCTTTCCCCTGAAAGTTGATTAGATCAATAAAATTGTGCATCGCTGTTTATTGATCTCACCGATTTCTTCCTAGGTTCAATTTGCTTTGTTTTTTTGTGTATCGCCTCTCAAATCCGATCTGTCTTTTACCCTCGGATTAGCCCTAATCAGCTAATCTAATCACACCCTAATCGGTCTATAGCCGACTAGAGTTACGCCGATAACCGCTAGATATCGGCTTTGATTGATTTCACGATTTTTACCTTATCGATTGCAGGTCAAATCGATTGGCACGCTTGAACCAGGTGTTCGACCAGTGTGTTTCGAAGCCAAAAATTCTACTTCATGTTTTTGGCGTCAACACATACCCTATTAGTTTTAGTGAATTGAAACATTTTCCTCACTATTCCCGCGCGCGGTGAACAAATCCCCGGAGATTGAATTAAATCCGCGCACGCTTTCCTCGCTTCGGATGCGTACAAAGATACCGTCCAAATCCTGCAGACAGCCCCACGGCGGATGCGTACGAAAGTAGGGTCCAAATCCAACGCCTCTACCGCGATCCATTGCGATGAGGCCGCTGCGTCTCGTACACGCCCGGTAAGGCCGACACGTAGCACGGTGTAGACGTTCGTTGCTTCTTCTTAGTTTTATTATGATACTACTCTTCGCACCAAGATTTGACGTCCGAAGCCGATTTGATTTGTTAGGTATGACTGATTTGACACTTATAACCGATTTGGAAACAGGTTTAAATATGGATAAAGATCTAAACTGATATCGATTTAAGGTAAAAGATTATTTTAGAGGTTGAGACTGATACGAATAATATTTCTATGAGAATTGGAAAAGGGTACATCGGTCTACATACTATAAAAGGGGGCGACGGACTAGGAATAGTTTTTTAGACTTAGAATCTTTTCTCTGTAATTCGTTTTGATCAATAAAGTTACGTATTGCCAAATTTGATAATTATCGCCGATTTGCACAATTTATCCAGATTTGCTTTTCTCCGATCTTGTTGCGGATCGCCCTTTTCGGGAAAATCTACCTTTATCAAACCATATAATCCGCCATAATAAGCTATTTGGATTTCTCGTTACATGCGTCTAATCAGCTCAAGTAGCTATTCAGTTTAGATTATTATCGATAATCTAATCGGCTAAATAGTCGTTTAAATCATATATATTTCTTGCCGACTGCAGGATCAAGTTGGTTGGCATGTCTGCACCCTAATTAAACCCGGTGTTTGATGTTTTTGAAGTCGATCAACTCATCGTCATATTTTTCGGCGTCAACATACTTTTGGCACACCCGGTGGGACTACAATGTCTTCCTTAGGAAAATCAATTCCCCCTTCTGATGTCAACTCCGATGTTATAATCATCCTAACGCTGGATAATCTAACGCCCAAGTTGCGGAAAAAGATTGAAGATCACAAAGCTATGTTCGAGCAGATGATGCCGAATTGCTACCAGAAGACTCGACGTTGTGTTACACAAAAGACTGCGTTGCCAATAGTCAATCTCAGCGACAAGGAGGCCACAGGTACATCAGACGACAGGTTGGTAAGCCAATATACACATGTGTAGGTCGAATTATAAAAAATGATTAACTAATCTATACATCATGCCGATGATAGCTAGCAGCGTCAAAACCATAGCACAAGAGATGGTATCGGAAAGAACATTACTTGACCAGGTGCAAACACTACCGACATACCCGGTCTATTCCATAGCGCATAACACTCAGATTTTAAAACTAGCAGCCGATCCAAGGCCCTCCAAGGGGCCTTTCCCCGCCCCTATCCATAAGGCACGTGGCGAAGATGAGAGGCCCAAGAGGTCGCGCCCCCAGTGCCCATGGAGATGGGTGGGTGCCCTCACGCCACTTGGGACCATCTGCCGAGTGCAAACTCGGGTGGTTCATCGTGATGCCCTCCGAGTGAAAACTCAGGCTGGCTCAGTGGCCTGGGCTACAGCGGGTCCTGTGGTGGCTTGAAGCCGATAGGCTGATGCCTTACGTGCTCCTGCAGTGGAATAAAGGGTTCTCAGTATGTGAAAACCCGGTACGAGGGCGGATCTCGTGCCGGAGCTGAATCGATGTATTGGGTGTTTCCGATCGGCTGTGGAGCCGATCCAAAGAACTTCTGGGATGACATGCCTTGGGGCAGGCTGGATGAGCAACCTAGCCTAGCGCCATCTGTGTGGGTGTAGTACTGCCTGACCTCGCTCGTACCGGGATCTCGAGGCAAGATCACGGTCGGCTGTGATGGAGCAGGAGCCAGGACCGCAGTGGATGGTTTGTTATTAACCATTGGCTTCATACTCTGGGTGCTTTGCCCGATAGAGAAAACTGGGTACATTGGCAAAGGATGCAGCGGTTCAAAAAGAGAATCGGTCGATACGAACTCTTGTGCCACCTCTTTGACGCTATTAGATATCAATGGCATGAGTGTGGTTACTAGGGCTGAAGATTGTTTGAGCAGAGCGCAATTCATAGATTGATTAATCATATCTGATTACTCTGACTGGGCGAGTAAATATCGGCTGACCTGTGCTTCTTGAGCGGCGCCAGAAGCGTCCTGACTGACGAAGCTGACCGTTGGTAATGCTGTCTTCTGCGTGATGCCGCGTCGTGTTTTCTGATAGCAACTTAGCAACATCTGCTCGAACGTGGCCTTTTGATCCTCGACTTCTTTTCGCTGTTCTGGCATTAAATCGACCATTGTAGGTGCGATTATTGCGTCGACTTTGATATCGGAAGTCGCCGTAGATTTCCCCGTCATCAACATGCTTGATCGTTTCAGGTCCCACCGGGTGTGCTAAAAGTGTGTTGGCACTAAAAACTTGACGAAGGGTTAATAGCTTCTAGCACACGCGAATGTGGGTTCAGATTTTGGATCACGAGCGTGCCAGCCGATTTGATTCTATATCGGCAAGAGGAAAACTTTTCAATAAATCGGCTAAGAAACCGATTTAAATCCTGAGTGATAAGCGGATCTGATCGGTCGATGCAAACCAATACAAATCATCATAGCTGGTAGGTCTAATCAACCTGGTGGAGTTGATTAATTAGACAAGGTAAAGGGTATTTTCCCGAAAAAAGGTGATGCGCAACAAGATCAGAGAAAAACTAAACCTGGTTTGGTGTAAAGCAGCAGTGACCAATAATTGGCGATACTAAACTTTATTGATCAAAGTGGATTACAGAGGAAAGATTACAAAGCTAAAAGTCTACCCTATGCAAAGGAAACGAAAAGTAAAAGTATTGGTTGGTTGTGTTGATTCTCCTCCTAGCGTAGTCCATCACCTCCTTTTATAATCTTTGGCATGACCGTGTCCGTCTCGATCTCCCTAGCCAGCTGTATCAGCCTCGATCTCCTCTTGCTATCCTGGGCGTGATCATATCTACCTCAATCTCTGATTTTACCTATATTGGCCTCGGTTTCCTTTTTAACATACTCCATGCTAAATAATCGCGATTCCTCAATCTGAAACCATATTGGGTTTCTTTACGAACTTAGTCTTCTCAGCGCCGAATCCGAATTCGTATCGGCTTACTTCTTTTGATTCTTACACACATTACCGAATCCAATTTTCATATTGGCTTGCCCTCTGTTACCAATTTTAGGTGCCAACATACTTGTTTTAAATTTTAGAACATTACCTTCAATTCATTCCATTGCGAGCAAGCCAAATTCAACCATTTTCACACATTAATTGCGATGACAAGTTTACTACACTATTTTGGTCGAATTAGGGTTTCTTGTGTCATTTTGTGTTCTAGCTTGTTCCTTTGAGTTGGTTGAGTTCAGTAGCGTCCATAAATCATAAAATCATAAAAAATATCAGTACCACCACCTTTGGGAACCAATTCTTCCTCTATGAATACTTTGATCCCAATTTGAGACTAACTATTTGATATAGCTTAAGGCCATTCATATTGGTATAATTGCATAATCTAGAAGCATCGTATTATCATTGATGTGAACATGCATACGTCTAATACTTTTTGGCTTAGTATTTTAATTAACCAGAAAGAATTACTAAGATGCATAAATACCAACAGGTGAATCTTTTTCTTAAGTGATCTTCGTTATATTTCCATGACACTTATATACTATCTAATAAATGATTCTTCCTTGTTATTAGGTACAAAGATTATATAAATGTAAATTAGAGCCAAATTGCGTCAATATATTATGGTGGAGCCCAGTGGGAGGAGAGGGAGGATTGAAGCCACATGGAAGATACCATTCATGTACCCCTATATCCATCTCCTTCCATGTACATTTCCAAGGGAAAAGGAAAGAAGCAGAAGAGAAGGCATGAGAGATTTTGGCCATCCTTATGGAAAGGAAAAAAGCAAGAAGGAAAGGAATGAGAGATTTCAGCAATCTTCAAGCATAAAAAGAGATCATCAAGACTTGGTAAGAAGAGATTTAAGCAATCTTCAAGGAAGGAAGGTGATCACCATGATTTGGCAAGAAGAGATTGTTCCCATATTATAATAATTTATTTCCAAACTATTAAGATTGTTTCCAATTAGATAGGTGAATGTATATGGTAGGTGTGTACTATTCACTTGCACTATTCACATCCCCCCTCATATATGTATTTGGTAGGTGTGTACTATTCACTTACACTATTCACATCCCCCCTCATATATATATGTGTGTGTGTGTGTGTGTGTAACACCCCGGCATTTAATATGCCCGAATGCTACCAAACATAAGCTAAACAACAACTAAATACCATATTTAACATAAAATTCCAGCAAAGGTGCATAGGCTAAAAACCGAGATTTCGGCAGCACCTCCTTTGTTTTATCATGAATTTAAGGAGCAGCAATAATATGGCATTATATGGCAATAAGAGAAACATCTAAAACAGCAATAAATAGAGTCTTAACGACAATAAAAGACTAACATCAAGCTCTTAAAGTTCCAAGTGCCAAACAAACAATAGAACTCTCATTAACCAAGCTAAGACTTAATTTTAAAGACCATCACACGCAATTTATTATCCAACTAAATGAATTGACTTGGGGAAACATTAAGGTGAAGCAACGTGTGAGCGTGTGACTATTCCCCTTTCCCGCATGCCGTTCTCATGGTACCTAAAACAACAAGAAAACACAAGGGTGAGTTCGAAAACTCAAAGAAGCATACCGCAATGGACAACAAGCATAACAACAAGTCAATAACATCTTTCATCATGTATAACATCTCATTCATGAATACTTATCATTATCATCATCAATTTGTATGCGATGTAATGCATTGCTCTGACCCTCTGGAACCTCATACCGGTATGGGAAGTACACACCCGTCGGTGTGCACCCTTTCCCCCTTCCATCCCGAAGATGGAGGGTGCCTACTCGCTTCCAAACACCACGTGGATGGAATCACGACATAGGACTTACTCAATGGCGTTCCGGATTAGTCATAACTTTCTCACCGACCTTGCCAGGACTAGTTAAGACTTTCTCACCGCCCTCGCCCTATCTCATGACATGCATGCAACCATGCCAATTATCATATTTAATTCACATATTAACACATGGCATCATAATATGTTAAACATGCTCATCATATCATATCAATCATTAAAACATGGCAAGTGGACATATATCACGTAGGCAATTCCATTTAATTTCAACATGCAACCTACAACTTGCTATCCATCACAACACACTTGCCTCAACCACGTGCAACGGATTGGCGGGAAGAAGAGGGAACTCCCGGGGTCACACCACCTGCACATAGGCATCACACACTCACAATCATAACCTCAAAACAGTACACACGCTCCCATCTAACCCGACATTGCCAACTACTCGCAAAACCTAAAAACAGAGGTTCTGTCGGCGGGACAGCAGCCTTACAAAAGGCATAACTTGAGTTCTGGGACTCCAAATCGAATAAACGAGTACACCGTCGCGAAGCTTAGGAAATTTCCCAACTTTCTCTAGGCAAAAGGAAAGACTGATTCGGACTCTAAATCCATCTAATCTACAGATTACCGTGATCTGTTCCAATTACGTCACAGATTTTTAGGCGCTCGGTAAAACAGCCATAACTTTCAAACGGCTGATCGGAAATTAACGTGCTTTACGTCCACGGAAAGATAATTAAATTATCTACAATTTCCTAGAAGTCCGTACGGACAGATTCGGATTCTAAATCGACGCAAACTCGAACCCTAGCTCTACTGCTCAATCTGCCCGAGAACAGAAACGTGGACAAGTTTAGATCTAACCCAAATTAATCAAATCCAGCGCCTCTAATTGATCTAAAAACTTCATAAACACCCTAAGAACAGTACCTAGATCAATTTCAAGGATCCCCATGATCATACCTTTGCCCGATGAACGATTCTCCAATCAAACTCCGCGGATCTCCTCGCGAATCGCTCCTCGCTCCACGCTCCTCGCTCCTCGCTCCTCGCTCCACGGAATGGATCCACGAGGTGCAGGGGTGGAGGCCACCCTAGGGCAGCAAGGGGTGGAGGGAGGTGGTGTGGAGGTGGAGGAAGGGGAGGGGGCGCATGGCTAGGAGGGAGGGGGTGGCGGCTAGGGCTAGAGGGGGGGGGGAGGGAGGAGAGGTGGGGGGCGCATATGGGGCTGTTGGGGCGCAAGGGGGGGCAGGGGGAGCCCCTTTTATCAGCCCCCACACCCTGTCCAAGTCCAATTAGAGCCCCTCTCAATCCCTCCAAAGCCCACCAAGGCCCAAAACTCCCCCGGAACGGCCCAAAACCCCGAAAACGGCCCGGAAACGGCCCGGAAAGGCTATTAACCTCCAATTCCTATGGTTTTAAACTTAATTCCACACTTCATACTGTTATTAACCTTATCATACACGATAAATAAGGTTACGACACTCCGTGGCGACATACCACTTCATTCGGCCCAAACACGCGAGAAAACCCTAAGCCGAAAGGTTTTTAATTTCTAGTTTCTCCTTCTATTACGTAACACCAAACCCTAGTGTCACACTCTTCCCCCCTTCAACAGGATTCGACCTCGAATCCGAAGGACACCAAAAACAACTACCAAGTCCCCAAGGGACAAAAGGCTTCACAGCCGCAAAAGGGCTCTGCCAACCCAAAACGCTCGAATCCTCACGACAAACACCTCACACTTCTATCACAACCAACCTTACTACCACACTCCATCAAACTCAATCATGACACAAAATCCTATCTCTTCCAATTATTTGACCCTTTTCACAAAGAATCAAAATTAACTAATGTCAGCTACGAACATAGCCTTCATCGACAAAACTTTTCTTTTCTTCCACAAACCACGCTACACTTTCATTCTATCCCCTCCCAGGCATAACACACACCCAGGGACAACTAGCTACGACAAAGCTCACGACAGATCACTTTATTTCAAATTATCATCACTTTTTAACAATCCAACCATATTCTCAACAAGGTTTGGACCGACATCACCAACTTCCAACATGACCACCCTTCGAACCACAACCAAAGTTCTACGCCTAGCCCAAGGTAGAACTGTAAAATCTTACCAAACCTCAACTGGTTCTTTTCCTATGAGGGTCTCGCCCTCACATTTTCTCACTCACTACTACCGAACCCATGAGTATAATCCTCCAATATGCTCAACAATTCCATAGACATTTCTATTCACATCTCAAACGAGAATGCCAACAAAGAGCAACTCCCTTTAGTCGGATGAACCTCATTCATCAACTTCGAATCCAACACGCATCAAACCACTAGGAACACAGGTTTGACAACCTCGAAAGATCACTCGATCTCTTTTCCTAAGTCAAGTCGCAAAGGAAAAACTCCAATCTCAAATCAATGCGATACATCTCGCATCGGGGACCACTCAAATAAAAGAGAGACTCCACACAATTCTTTGTCATAAATTCTCAACAATCAATGACAACTCGACTCACTTTCACCACAGCCAAGCATCTCATAAAAACAACATTGTGGAAAAGAAAAACGATTCTCAACATGTAAATATTACCTCCATAAGACAAAGTCGAAAATTATAATTCTAAGATATACCTTCTTTAGGATACAATTCTATACCATGCTATAATATCCATAAATAGGCATAATCATAAAAACAACTACATTGTTTTTAGTTACACTATCCATATACCATAACAAATTGTCACTATACAACATACTCCAACTATTAAAATAAATTTAATAGGTTAGACCATCCCAAGGTTTTAGCAATATCATAAACAGCAAAGCCTATGTCTTCACAATTGACATCGATACTAGCATCGTAGGAACACAGCTGCATACTTCCAATTATACTAATGGTTTGCGACAACATAAATAGCAACTCTAATCAACTTCCAAATTAAAGTCGCTAGGCAACACGATTAAATTTCTCTATTAATCCATTAGATTAGAACATCTTTAAACAACCAAAGAAGGTTTCTTTATCAATAACAATGAGTCTACATCATCTTAATGTTTTAACTATGCATCAAAGTTTAAACTTTTAACATTAACAAGGATCAAAAGCACTTTTAAAGCAAGGCAACAGATTCTAAGCATGTACATTAACACATTTATTCATTCTCGCTAAGAGTAAACTACAACACTAGTAGTCTATTTATTCTCAAGCTAGAGATTTTAATCACATTCAATTGATTCAACTCAAAATTTAACTTAGCAACGCATCAATCCATAAACCACATTGCTACCTACTACAAGACATACTAAACATCAATTCTTACTAGGGACAAACGATCTCGAGTCAAAAGACACTTTGTTTACTGACATTTTAGTTTTAAAACTCATCCCAAATTCGTAAGGAGACTTGACTCTCAAAATTACAAAGAGACAAATCCAAACTTTGTCATGCAAAGGAATTCTCCAAAACCTTTTTAAATCTCAAGGACTCCCATGAGGAAAAAAGGTTGAAAGGCAGTTTTCTCGAAGGGAACCAAGTGCTCCATTAACCCTTTTCAATTAAAACCTTAACTCCAAACTTTCACAAAGCAAGAAGAGTTCTTCAAAGATGATTTCTTAAACCAGTAAAATGGCGAAATCAAGCACCACTTACTCCTACAAAGACACGAACTTCAACCACGACAACCAGTGCGGTATAACTCATAATAACTCCGTTAACCTCGGAGAAAGACAAACGCGAGGATAAATTTGAATGCTTCCTCCCCATAAAGAAGTCGACAAACTAAGCATTAAAAGCTGGAAAGGCGCAGAAAGAAGCGCAACACGAGACTCCTCCTCTTCGTCTTCAACCAAGGAAGACAAAACCACACACATAAGCGACACAATCGCGCAAGAAACCCAACACCTTTTCATTTGATTCAGCTCCACTAAAGCCAAGAAAAGCAACGAAAACCAACCGTCGAGCGGCAAAGAACATCTGAAGGAATCCACCACCAAACTCTTTTATTTGGCGCAAGTCAACTACCCGATCTACAACAGAAAGGGTAAGCACTCTTCTCCTCTGAGGGTTAACAGTTCTTCGGTGATGGCGCTAACCGGCCACACCGTCAAACCTCGCCCTTACTATGAACAAAAGAGGTGACCGAAACCCTTCAGCACCAAAACCCCACTTTTAACACCACAACAGGAACAATTCAATCATTTATCTTATTGACATAGCATCATGCATTGTCAAAAGAAACATTCAATATCAAAGCTTAAATACAACATTTAAGCATAAAGCAACGATTCCCATACCCTTTTCCTACTGTGCATCCATTGTGTGTCAAATTTTAGATTAGTTATACCACTTTTGCAAGTTTTAATGTTGCTATCCTATAACAAAATTTTAGTTAAGACCTAAGCCATGTTTCTAAGTTATTCCACATCACATTTTAGTTGTAACCTATAGCATGACACTAAAAATTCACATTCCAAGGACCTACAGCCCGCTCTGATACCAACTGTAACACCCCGGCATTTAATATGCCCGAATGCTACCAAACATAAGCTAAACAACAACTAAATACCATATTTAACATAAAATTCCAGCAAAGGTGCATAGGCTAAAAACCGAGATTTCGGCAGCACCTCCTTTGTTTTATCATGAATTTAAGGAGCAGCAATAATATGGCATTATATGGCAATAAGAGAAACATCTAAAACAGCAATAAATAGAGTCTTAACGACAATAAAAGACTAACATCAAGCTCTTAAAGTTCCAAGTGCCAAACAAACAATAGAACTCTCATTAACCAAGCTAAGACTTAATTTTAAAGACCATCACACGCAATTTATTATCCAACTAAATGAATTGACTTGGGGAAACATTAAGGTGAAGCAACGTGTGAGCGTGTGACTATTCCCCTTTCCGCATGCCGTTCTCATGGTACCTAAAACAACAAGAAAACACAAGGGTGAGTTCGAAAACTCAGCAAGCATACTGCAATGGACAACAAGCATAACAACAAGTCAATAACATCTTTCATCATGTATAACATCTCATTCATGAATACTTATCAATATCATCATCAATTTGTATGCGATGTAATGCATTGCTCTGACCCTCTGGAACCTCATACAGGTATGGGAAGTACACACCCGTCGGTGTGCACCCTTTCCCCTTCCATCCGAAGATGGAGGGTGCCTACTCGCTTCCAAACACCACGTGGATGGAATCACGACATAGGACTTACTCAATGGCGTTCGGATTAGTCATAACTTTCTCACCGACCTTGCCGGACTAGTTAAGACTTTCTCACCGCCTCGCCCTATCTCATGACATGCATGCAACCATGCCAATTATCATATTTAATTCACATATTAACACATGGCATCATAATATGTTAAACATGCTCATCATATCATATCAATCATTAAAACATGGCAAGTGGACATATATCATGTAGGCAATTCCATTTAATTTCAACATGCAACCTACAACTTGCTATCCATCACAACACACTTGCCTCAACCACGTGCAACGGATTGGCGGGAAGAAGAGGGAACTCCCGGGGTCACACCACCTGCACATAGGCATCACACACTCACAATCATAACCTCAAAACAGTACACACGCTCCCATCTAACCCGACATTGCCAACTACTCGCAAAACCTAAAAACAGAGGTTCTGTCCCGGCGGGACAGCAGCCTTGCAAAAGGCATAACCTGAGTTCTGGGACTCCAAATCGAATAAACGAGTACACCGTCGCGAAGCTTAGGAAATTTCCCAACTTTCTCTAGGCAAAAGGAAAGATTGATTCGGACTCTAAATCCATCTAATCTACAGATTACCGTGATCTGTTCCAATTACGTCACAGATTTTTAGGCGCTCGGTAAAACAGCCATAACTTTCAAACGGCTGATCGGAAATTAACGTGCTTTACGTCCACGGAAAGATAATTAAATTATCTACAACTTCCTAGAAGTCCGTACGGACAGATTCGGATTCTAAATCGACGCAAACTCGAACCCTAGCTCTACTGCTCAATCTGCCCGAGAACAGAAACGTGGACAAGTTTAGATCTAACCCAAATTAATCAAATCCAGCGCCTCTAATTGATCTAAAAACTTCATAAACACCCTAAGAACAGTACCTAGATCAATTTCAAGGATCCCCATGATCATACCTTTGCCCGATGAACGATTCTCCAATCAAACTCCGCGGATCTCCTCGCGAATCGCTCCTCGCTCCACGCTCCTCGCTCCTCGCTCCTCGCTCCACGGAATGGATCCACGAGGTGCAGGGGTGGGGAGGCCACCCTAGGGCAGCAAGGGGTGGAGGGGAGGTGGTGTGGAGGTGGAGGAAGGGGAGGGGGCGCATGGCTAGGAGGGAGGGGGTGGCGGCTAGGGCTCGAGGGGGAGGGAGGAGGTGGGGCGCATATGGGGCTGTTGGGGCGCAAGGGGGCAGGGGAGCCCCTTTTATCCGCCCCCACACCCTGTCCAAGTCAAATTAGAGCCCCTCTCAATCCCTCCAAAGCCCACCAAGGCCCAAAACTCCCCCGGAACGGCCCAAAACCCCGAAAACGGCCCGGAAACGGCCCGGAAAGGCTATTAACCTCCAATTCCTATGGTTTTAAACTTAATTCCACACTTCATACTGTTATTAACCTTATCATACACGATAAATAAGGTTACGACACTCCGTGGCGACATACCACTTCATTCGGCCCAAACACGCGAGAAAACCCTAAGCCGAAAGGTTTTTAATTTCTAGTTTCTCCTTCTATTACGTAACACCAAACCCTAGTGTCACAGTGTGTTCTCCATCTATTGTAAAGGTAACTACGAATTTTCATATTAAAGATATACTCTTGATTCTATAGCTTATGCTCCAATGCCTCTATTAGAATAGGGAGTTCCTATATGAAATTTACCCTCGTTGTTTTTGCAACTTCTTTAGAGTGATTGCAAGGAAGCATACATCTATTTTCGCGTGATCAAGTAGGCAAGGATCGAAGCGTGTTCTTGGAAAAATTCACGTGTCGCAACATCGAGATAGTGCTTGGCGCCGCCAGTGTTCGTCAGGGTTTATCTGTCCAAGTTATCTTATTCGTCATCGCAAGATCGGGCCACCTCTGTATTATATGTTTTAAAACTCACTTTGTGATGAGACTAAGGAGGCCCGATCTATCGGTGATATGGACAACTCTCGATTAGTGGAGGAGACCCTCACGATCCAGGCAACCGATCGAAGCACGACCGATACCAAGCAATCGCTGAACCAAACTCTGAGTTGTTACCAACCTTGCCAAAACTCGATTGATCTGATCACGAAGATCAATTCCTGCAAGCAACAGAAGAATGTAACAACCCAAATTTTTGCTTTTATTGAATTTATTGAGTTATTTGAATTTTTGGAATTTTGTGAAATTTAGGATTTAATTTGAATTAAGTCCTTTATTGAATTATTTAAATATTTGAAAATTTCATATCAATTTTTGTTGGAAATATTTTATTTGATTCCAAAATGTCTCAAAGTATTTTCTGAATTTTTCTGACATTTTTCTATTTTTCTTGAATTAAATGAATTTCTGGAAGGATTTTAAATAATACAAAAGAAAAGGAAAATATGGAAACACTCTAATGGGTCGAGACCTGCTAAGATCCGACCCGACCCGTTGGAGCCAACCCGCAAACCCTAAACCCTAATCGCGCCAACCGTCGGATCTGGATCCAACGACCAGGATTCGCCCGCGCGCGTGTGCGAGACCGTCGGATCCATGCCACGTGTACGTTCAAGATGTGACCGTGTGCTCGTATATGCTTGAACACCCATTTTAGCCCAATTGGCCCAACTCCTCTGGGTTGATCCAACAAACTCCAAGTATTGTTCTTCTCGATGGACTCGAGTCCCGTCTCCATTGCTTGCCTCCAATTTGCACCTTCCAATGCTTCCTGAGTGTTCTCTGGCACCTCACAGAGATACACATAGTAATGAACTTCTTCAGTTTCTGCATAGATATTTGCTAGGCTTTGAAATTTCTTTAGTGGTGTACTTCCATCAATATTTGGGTCACTGAGTAAACCTGCTCCACGTCTTGAATCCTTAGTTGGTGTGGTCGATGCCACTCTGGTACATATAGGAGCAAAGGGAGTTCCTGAATTATCACTATTATTTGGAGTTTGGACTGATGCTGATGATAAAGCATCACTAAGGCTTTGTGCTGGCGCTATAGACTGCATCCATTACGCCTCATCTTCTATGGTGAATGTGCCATCTTACTGCCTCTTTATACTCCAACTATATCCCTCTATTTCATATAACATGATGTCTCTGCAAACCCGAATTGCACCCTCAACAGGGTGATAGAGTCGGTGTGCTTTGTTCCAAGATACACCATTGTCTTGCCTCTATCATCCAGCTTATTTTGTCTTCTCCCTACAATTTTCACATAAGCTAAACAACCAATATGCGAAGATGCTGAACGTTTGGCTTTCTACCAGTCCATGCTTCATATGGAGTCACATTATGCAAGGCCTTGGTCGGAGATCGACAAACCACATGGCGTAGTGCCTCTCCCCAAAATTCTAGTGGCATGCCTCTTGAGTATAGCAAGCCTCTTACTGCTGCCATCACGATCCTATTACGCCATTCCACCACTCGTTCTGTTGTGGAGTGTATGGAGCCATGGGTTCCTTGTGACTATAGGATCAATGATAACCGACTAGAGGAGGGTGAATAGGAGGTTTTAAAAAAAATTCTCGGCTCTAATTGCAATAATTAAACAAGTAAAACTATAATTAAGAATTTTAAAAATTCATACCTAAAATCTCTGGGTTTGACTAAGTGCACCAACGAGAGAGTCTAAGCAAATTACACAACCCTAGATCAAGAGCAATCATAAGAAAATACTAGGAATGTAAATTGCACAAATGAACAAGAGAAATCAAACCAAGAGACAAGATGACACAATGATTTTTTCCATGGTCTCGGAGACTTGCCGGTCTCTCCTAATTCATGTTGAGGTAAGCTTGACCAACTCAAGCTGGCTCCTTGCACAAATTGAGCCTTCCTCAATCACTCATGGTAGCTCTTCCCCACTCCTGGTAGGCGAGCTCCTTGCTTTCATAACCAACTGGATCTTCTCACAATCTCCTTTGAGAAGATCACAGTTCCATGCCTCCAAGCCATCTAGGAGGTGGCAACCTCCAAGAGAAATAGACTTGACGCTTGCTTAAAGGTGTTGAGTGCTTCTAATGGCTTAATCAATGCAATGAAATCAATTTTACTCCTAACAACACAAAAATTTAGAATTGAATACTCTAGGATGAAATGGGAGTTGCAAGGGCTCAAGGTGTATTCATTGAAGTCACTAAAGAAACTAGCTATTGGAGCCTCTTTCCCTGAAATTTCAGCTGAGTCCAGCACTACCACCCTCATAGGGTCAGTAGTGCCAGCCATGGCTCCAATGGTCTGTACAGTGCATTTAATGCACTGAAGCTACCCGTTACCACCAACTCCCATAGGAGCGGCACTACCGCCCAAAATGGCCAGTAGTGCCGCATTTTGAAATGAGCACAAGTCGGAGTTCTCTAGAAAAAAGCAATTGGAGTTATTGGGGCGGTACTGCCGCTGGCCCGGTAGTATCGCTTCACATGATCGGTAGTGCTGCTCTGGCCATGACACAAAATGCTGCTCCCTGTTAAAAAGGTACCGCAGTATTGGGGGCGGTACTGCCGCTCCTCTGGCAGTACCGCTGCACACTACTGGTAGTGCTGGCCACAGAGGGAGGCCAAAAAAAGTGCCTCTGTTAAATAACTACCGCCTTTATATTGTGTACTAAAGGGCCGGTAGTGCTGCTTAAAACTGAAGGGCGTGTTTTTGAACCAAATTTTGATGCAAATAAATATGAGCTATCATAGTAATTGAGCCAGTTAGATGCACTTAATCTCAAGCTACTAATCAAGTCCCCCTTAATAGTACGGCATCTATCCTAGCAATCCGATCTCACTCCAAACACTGAGATCGGCACAATGCTATAAAAAGATCCTTAATCTTTATACCTTGATCTTGAGCTTGACATTGAATATGGGCTCATGACATTACTTTTCGTATTCCATTGAGAAGGACCAACTACCTTCTGTACACTCAAAGCATAATGTTAGTCCACAAACATCGATTGTCATTAATTACCAAAACCAAACGAAAATTGGGGGCCTAGATAGAGAATTTAAAGATTGATCTTGAGTACACAATATGTTTGAGCAAATTGTCTACTCAAGGTATTTTTTTTAAATGACATTTAACTTTCTTGAAGGAAAAGTAAATAATATTTTGAGTAAAATGCCACTTTAAGCACAAGATATAGTTGAACCTCCCCCCTAAATATGTGCATGAGAATAAGGAGATGAAATTGACGCACATGTGTGGATTTTTGGAAATTTTGACGGAGTTTCAACTATATATTGGATCCGAGGAACAATAGTATATGAGACAGCAAATAGACAATATATGCAATATGAACAATATGCTCAAAAAGGATCCAAACAAACAATTTAAATAGCTAAAAGAAACATCCAACATCCAACATTCATTAAAAGACATTTCAACCACAAGAGAGAAAGCGAAGAACCGACAAAAAGTTGCAACATAAATGCGAGGTTCAATTAGCTTACATATGGATAGAATAAATAGAGACATAAGCTAATCCTCAACAAAGGACTTCACTCCTTATCCTCCCCTTTTTACTTCTCCCCCTTTGGCATCAAGTACCAAAAGAGGGCACTGCAGGCGATGTCTACGAGGGAGGAGTGCCACGGTCATGACCACAACAACGATAAGTAACATGGAGGAGCTCATCGTGAAGCCGATCGACGGTCGAACCAACGCTGTCCACAACCTGATCTCATCCACCATCTAACGAGTCTGAGTCCGATAGTCATGCATCTGAGTGAGCTGACCCATCAATGGTGGTGAACTGTCCCATCATATCCGAGCGCAAAGAAGTAAGACTAGCAAGAAAGGCACCTAGCGCTGGTGATGGTACTGCTGCTACTCTGGCCTTCTCTTGAGCTTGCTCTTGCTCAAGATCTGCCTGGTGCTACTGCTGGGCAATGTGATGCAGAACATGAGGAGCAATTTGAGGCTTGTAGGGCTTGTGAGGTGTGGGCAAGGGACCATTATAGCCTGTCATCCTCCTGATCAAGACCATAATGTAAGTGTGAAGTAGATGGTATTATCCTGCTCACGTGCCAACTGTGCCATCTCTCTTTTCATGTAGTTCACAACATTGAACTTCTACCTTTGCATGATTTTAGCCATCAAGTTCCAGGCATAGCCCCTAATCTCATCGAAATTTCTACTCTTGGGGTAGATTTTGACTCGAATGATCTTATTAATCATGCCAGGATGAATTCTAAGTCCTGCAAGCCTCCCTAGCTTTGCCCCTCTAGCAGGATCATAAAAATTACTGATAGCACTCAAGCTCAGAACATGGTCATCATGAATCTGCGGGAAACCATTGTGATAGATCCCCAAGGCCTGCTCAAGCACAGCCTTGGTTGCAGTGTAGACCTCAGTCCCCGTCATACAAGTTAATGTGTCCAAGGTCTCGGGAATAAAGATGGTGGTATTGAATTGCTTAATTATATCATCCATATAGTTAAATCTCCTTCCGAGAAAATGATACAAACCAGCCCCACCAAAGAGTTCAGGAATCCCCACAAAGTCTGGTTGGTCCCTGATGTGATCCCAATTGATCCACCTCTGATTTGCAAATTTTTTGTCTTTGTAGATTGCTCAAACACCTTTTGTGGAAAAGAGAATGAAACATAGGGTCGGTGGCATCACGGGGCAAGAGGTATTGATTCTCACCTCTGAGAGCATAGTACTTATCCCCTTTGATTTGAGAGGGATCATTCCTGAAGTCTCCAACATCTGGCATCTCTTCATCCTCACTCTCCTCATCTCCACTTTCCTTAGCTTCTTTCTCTTGACTTTCTGTTTCTTCCTCAACCTTCGGCTTAGACTCATTTGCCGGCTCTTTTCCTTTCCTAGAGCTTGAGCCCCCCTGAAGTTCTTTCTCCACCACTTTCCTTGCTTCAACATTTCTCATTGCGATCGTGAAGGAGTCGGCGCTGCTGTCGCTGTTAGAGGGACGTGAAGGAATAGGGACTCCTCGTCCTCATGCTGACTTCCTAATGACGCTGCCTCCATGAGGGACAAGCGCTTTATAAGAATTCTTCACCCTTGGCATCGTCTAGATCACGAAGGATGAGTTAGCAAGAAGGATCAAAAAGTTTTTGATAGAGAATATATGGTATAGAAACAATTTTGGATATAGATTGTCAATTTGCACTGCTACAATTGTGCTTGCTATGCAAGGGCGACACTACCACTCAAATAGCTCGGTAGTGCCGACCATGCATAGCCGCAGCATAGGCGATAGCACCGAATGGCCTATTCCCATGTTAATTCTTCAATCTCATGTTATTTGTGGATCGAGCAATTGAAGTGCAAGGGATGAGTTACAATCATCATGATTCATACGAATTTGACAAGAAACTTGAACTAATCATGCTTATATACACAACATTATCAATCAAACTCCAAAAGAGGATAATGTGACCTAGGGCAAGAATTTGAAGAAAAAAGAGAAAAAGATAGGGGAGGAAGATCACTCTTTGAAGGAGAAGCACGATTGCACCAAGAATGAAATGACGAAATGAAAGATTGAAGAAGATTTTGAGAGATTTGGTTCTAGGGTTTTGGAGGAAGAAAGAGAGACAAGAGGGGAAGAACTTAGAGAAGAAAAGAGAGGAAAGATGCAATCGGGCAAGAAAAGAAGGAAGGGAGTGAAACTGCTGGGCTAAGACTGCCATTAACTAGCCCCTTTGACACCGGGCAACACTAAAGTCGCACAGCTCTGGTAGGTAGTCCGGCGAGGCGAGTCTTGGGAAAAGGTCTTCAATAGTGCCAGCCTTGACTAAGCTGACAGAGATTAAAGCCAAAAAGTTGTGAAATAGCTCATATGTGATCATATCTTAGTGGAGAACATATTGTGAGCATTTCCAACCAAAACAAACTTCCAAGAACACAAGTCAAAGTAGTTTTTAGTCAAAGTAGATTTTGAGAGATTTTAAAACAACTTTTTGAAAGAAGAGAAACTCAATTACTTTGGAGAGCAAATGTATTGAGTTGTTTGAGTCAAAAAGACTTTTAGAACACTAGAAATGCCTGGATTCTAGTTCTAAGAGCAATGACTCAAGAAGTGCATTATTTAGATCAATATAGATCAAATTTGGATTTTTAGAAGGTTAAGAGAATAAAACTTTGTCCAAAAGCATTTTGACCTTTATTTCAAAATATGAAGAGTTTTTCTATACATTTGTATATCAAAAGAGATGAGAGATATATACAAATAGACTTTGGAAATGAAATTTTTCAAGAAGATTGTGACACCACGGAGTGTCGTAACCTTATTTAACGTGCATGATATGGTCAAAAATAGTATGAGATGTGGAAATAAGGTCAAAACCATAGGGTTTGGAGGTTAATAACGTTTCCGGGGTTTTGGGCCTTCCCGGGGGATTTTGGGCCTTAAGGGGGGTTGTGGGCTTTGGTGGGATGGAGTAGGAGTCCATTTAGGACTAGGATTCAGATTAGGGGCTGGTAAAAGGACTCCCCCCTGCCCTCTTGCGCCCACCCCCTGCCCTTGTTGCGCCCCCACCCCACCCTCCTTGCCCTAGCCGCCCACCCCA
Organism: Rhipidocladum racemiflorum; assembly: GCA_036346355.1. NCBI lineage: Eukaryota > Viridiplantae > Streptophyta > Magnoliopsida > Poales > Poaceae > Rhipidocladum > Rhipidocladum racemiflorum. The sequence goes on along the minus strand of CM070590.1, from coordinate 3,631,745 downwards.
CCTCCCCCTTGTGCCGTGCGCCCCCCTTGCTCTCTCCTCTCCACCTCTCCACCTCTCCACCCCTCCTCCACCCCCTTGCTGCCCTAGGGTGGCCTCCCCACCCCTGCTTCCTCGTGGATCCATCCGTGGAGCGAGGAGCGAGGAGATCCATTGGAGCTTCCGTGCGTCGGGCAAAGGTATGATCATGGGGTTCCCTGGGATTGATCTAGGTACTGTTCTTAAGGTGTTTATCAAGTTTTTAGATCAATTGGTGGTGCTGGATTGGAGTAATTTGGGTTAGATCTAGACGTTGCCACGTTTCTGTTTTGGGACAGCATGAGCAGTCGACCTAGGGTTCCTGTTTTCGCCAATTTAGAGTTCGAATCTGACTGTACGAACTTTGAAGAAGTTGTATATAATTTAATTATCTTTCCGTGGATATAAAGAACGTTAAATTCTGCCCAGCCGTTTGAAAGTTATGACTGTTTTACCGAGCGTGTTAAAATCTGTGACGTAATTGGAACAGATCACGGTAATCTGTAGATTAAACAACTTTAGAGTCCGAATCAGTCTTTCCTTATACCTAGAGAAAGTTGGGAAATTTCCTAAGCTATGCGAGGATGTACTCGTTTAATTGATTCGGAGTCCCAGAACTCAAGTTATGCCTTGTGCAAGGCTGCTGTCCCGCCGGGACAGAGCCTCTGTTTTTAGGTTTTTCGAGTAGATGGCAATGTCGGGGTAGATGAGGGTTTGCGTACTATTTTGTGGTTATGTTTGTGAGCGTGTGGTACCTATGTGCAGGTGGTGCGACCCCGGGAGTGCCCTCTACTTCCCGCCAATCCGTTGCACGTGGTTGAGGCAAGTGTGTTGTGATGGATAGCGAGTTGTAGGTTGCATGTTGAGATTAGATGGAATTGTCTACATGATATATGATCACTTGCCATGTTTTAATGATTGCTATGATATGATGAGTATGTTTAAGATGTTATGATGCCATGTGGTAATATATGAGTTATATATGATGTTGGCATGCTTGCATACATAACATGTTACATGGCCCGAGCGGCGAGAAAGTCAATATCTAATCCGGGAAGGTCGGTGAGAAAGATATGACTAATCCGGAGAGCCAATGAGTAAGCCCTACATCGTGATTCCATTCACCGCGGTGAACGGAAGCGAGGAGTAGGCACCCTCCATCTTCGGGATGGAAGGGGGGAGAGGGTGCACAAGCGGGTGTGTACTCAACCATCTGGTATGAGTTTCCAAGGAGACATGAGCATTGCATTACATTGCATACATAATGATGATGATATTGTTAAGTGTTCATGAATGAGATGATATACATGATGGGAGATGTTAATGCCATGATATTGTTATTGTTGTCCATTGCAATATGCTTGCTGAGTTTCGAACTCACGCTTGTGTTTTCTTGTTGTTTTAGGTACCATGAGAACGGCATGCGGGAAAGGGGATTAGTCACACGCCCACACGTAGCTTCACCATGTTGATTCCACAAGTCATTCTATTAGTTTGATAATAAATTGTGTGTGATGATCTTTGATTTAAGGCTTAACTTGCTTAATGAGAGTTTTATTGTTCGTTTGACACTTGTAGACATTAAGTGCTTGATGATAGTCTTTTATTGTCGTTAAGACTTTAATTTATTGCTGTTTTTAGTTGTCTCTCATAATCTATACATTGCTATACTATTGTTGCTCCTTTGAATCATGTTAAAACAAAGGAGATGCTGCCGAAATCTCGGTTTTTAGCATATGCGCCTTTGCTGGAATTTTATGTTAATTGTGGTATTTAGATGTTGTTTAGCTTATGTTTGGTAGCATTCAGGCATATTAAATGCCAGGGTGTTACAAAGATTTTGTAAAAGCATCAAAATATGATATTTTCAAATAATTTTGATCTAGTATGATCTAGTAATCTCTTTTTGAAGATTAATTTGCACTTATTTGATATTTTTCACATTCTTGGGATGTAGTATACATAGACAAGGTATAATACTCCCCCTTAAAGTGTTGTCAACTCAAAGATCGAGATATTTGAATAAGAGCAAATGAACACAAAATAAGATGCAATCATATTGCACAAGTTCAAGAAACATTTAAGGAATCTATGACATTTATTTCATTCCTCAAATTTCAAAAGTAGGCTTCATCTAAAGGTTTGGTGAAGATATCTGCTAATTGATATTCGGTTCTAATGTGGATAATAGTAATATCACCTTTAGTCACATGATCTCTTAAGAAATGATGGCAGATATCTATATGTTTGGTTCTCGAATGTTGGACTAGGTTGTTGGCTATTTTTACAGCACTTTCATTGTCACACAAAAGAGGCACATTTTTGAAATTTATACCATAATGCATCAATGTTTGCCTTATCCAAAGCAATTGAGTGCAACAACTACCGGAAGTGTATTCGGCTTCGGCGATGGATAGGGCAACGGAATGTTATTTCTTAGAAAACCAAGAAACAAGGGATCTACCTAGGAATTGACAACTTTCTAAGGTGCTCTTTCTATCCACTTTGCAACCCACATAATCCGAATCCGAATATCCAATTAAATCAAATTTAGCACCTTTAAGATACCATAAGCCTTTATTTGAGGAATGCTTTAAATATCTTAGAATTCTTTTAACAGCAACTAAATGGCACTCTTTTGGAGAAGATTGATAGCGTGCCACATGCAATCACTATACATGATATCGGATCTAGATGCGGTAAGATAAAACAAACTACCAATCACAGAACGATAAAGCCTTAAATCTACTGGTTTACCTTCCTCATTGAGGTCTAGATGCCCATTGGATGCCATGGGAGTCTTGATGAGCTTCACGTCCTCCATGCCAAACCTTTTGAGTAAATCCTTCACATACTTTGTTTTGCTTACGAAAGTCCCATTCTTGAGTTGCTTGATTTGAAGTCCAAGGAAGTAGCTCAACTCCCTAATCATGGACATTTCAAATTCCCTAGACATCATATCACCAAATTCTTTGCAAATAATCTTCATTAGTAGAACAAAATATAGTATCATCAACATAAATTTGGCATACAAAGAATTCTCCATCAATGATTTTAGTGAAGAGTGTTGTATCAACCTTCCCAATTTTGAATCCTTTTGAAATTAGAAAATCTCTAAGTCACTCATACCATGCTCTAGGAGCTTGTTTGAGTTTATATAGTGCCTTAGAGAGTTTGTAGACATGATTAGGATTTTTAGGTTTCTCAAAACCGGGAGGTTGTTCTACAAACACCAACTCGGATATTTGTCCATTCAAGAATGCGCTCTTCACATTCATTTGAAATAATTTAATGTCAAAGCAAGATGTGAAAGCTAGCAACATGCGAATGGCTTCTAATCTTGCTACGAGTGCAAAGGTTTCACCAAAATCCAAACATTTGATTTTGGTAAAACCTTGTGCAACTAACCTTGCTTTGTTTCTAACCACAATACCATTTTCATCTTGCTTGTTTCGAAAAACCCATTTTGTGCTGATGATGTTGTGCTCCTTGGGTCTTTCAACAAGTATCCAAACATCATTCCGGGTGAAGTTATTGAGTTCCTCGTGCATCAAGTTCACCCAATCCGGATCACTCAAAGCTTCATCTACATGTGTTGGCTCAAAAGAGGACACAAAAGAGTAATGCTCACAAAATGAAGCGACACGAGAACAAGTTTGAACTCCCTTACTAACGTTAGCCAATATTTGGTTGATTATGTGATCCTTGGATATTTGATTATGGATTCTTGGAAGTATGACTTGAGCTTGATCATCCACTTTATCTTCCACCTCAATTGCTTGAACTTGACTTGGTGTAGCGGAAGTAGAGGATTGAAAGATTGAGATGACGATCTGGGGGGTGAATAATCCCAATTTCAATATTCCCACCTCTTGGACAAGATTGATGCTTTCTCCAACAACAATCCCCAAGAACCAAGTTAAATACTAAAACCAGGCAAGGAAATATCAAGAATCAAGAGCAATCATGGATCATCTTAAAAACAACATTACATCCCCCTAATAAAATTGCCATGAATAAAAATTTGTGGCTCATATAGTCATGGGGATTTTTTCTGTGATACTAATGGTTGTTGAGAGTCCATCAAAAAAGAAATCAGTTCAAAATCGCGTTTATAATAAGAGAGATAAATAAGACAAGATCTACTATTTCTGAAATGCAAAAGTTAATTTTTAGCACAAAAGAAACTCAGTCAAAAGGTGATCTCTCCAAATATGTGACTTATTTGAATTTCAAATTTTTTATCTGATGAGATAATAGAGTCACTAAGCTATGCACCAAAAATCATATCTAGATCAAGCATAGTAAAATTATTATGAAAATAACAAGCTCTTCCACAGAAAGAACTCAGACAGAAAATTTGGGGCTCAGTAAAAACCTTATAGATCCAAAACTATAAATCATATGAACTTCCCGCTTGGAGGGATGAGAGGTATGAAAGTCACGCAACTTGTCCTATAAGAATCACACCAATATCAAATCATATGAATTTTCTATAAAATAAACAAGGATCGTCGCACAGAGAAAACAGACTTGAACAGGAAATCAAGAAAGAAACTTCAAGAATACAACCTTCAAGATTCTCAAAGGTTGAACATAGAAGAAGTGAAGCCTAGATGATTGTGATATGATCTAAGAAGATTCATCCATCATTCATTCATTCTTGACTCAAGAACCACAAGATTTAGAAGGAGGGGAGGCAAATGTGCAGAATTGAAATGCTTGAAAGTAAATACTGAATTTAAATTGCGTAAAGTAAAGAGATATATTAAATAGAGAATTTAAATTCACAAGAATAGTAAAGAAACACTTTGTATTTCTGGTGGGAAGGTTTACAAAGCCTTACAACAAGTGGGCAAAGCTCAAAGGAGCACACAAAACATTCAAGTGGGGAGGCTACCCGTACCCCTCTATTTATAGTGTCCATGGGTCATCCTCCACCCATGGATGAGTTGCTTTTATCCTAAGCTACCCTCCAAAGATCAGGATTTGATCCCACACACTTACCCATTGGGCTATCCCGAAACCCAATAACATAACGGGTTTTGCACTCTTCTCAAAGCAAACTAGACTTAACCACTACTCTATCCTCTAGAACCATGATCTAACAGCTCTCCTTGATCCGAGCAGCATCAAGCTAGTATCTTCACCATTCCCTTGCCTTCATGACATGCTTCGGCTTCATCTCCGGCGATCCCCGGCCATCCGGACCTCTGGGTTCCCTTGCCTAGTCCCGACCATTCTCCGCCTCAACATGACCCCAAACCGAAGCCCTGCAATCAACTCTCGCAGACAAAGTCGGTTACCGTTTTTGACTAAAATAGCTCAAATTGCTTCAAATTGAAAATCCAATTCAAATCCAAACTCAAACCTGAGCAACCAAGCTCAAATAATATCAAATACTCATCACAAACATGGATGGATCTCCACATGGTCCTTCAATCTCCCCATTGATGAGTATATTGACAAATCCACAAAATGGCATAAGTTTGAGTTTGAAAATAAGAGAAAGAAAGTAATTTGGAAGAAAATTCATAAAGACACGACTCGAACACTTGAGTCGCAACTACTATATCTAACTCTATCACTCATCCAGCCAAACCGGCTGGGGTCCTGGCAGGTACACTGGTGGGTGCGGCGGCATCGGCGCGAATTGATCTCCATGGCCTATGTTTGCTGTGGTAGACGAAGCCACGTCCTCTGCCTCCTGCTCTGGCTGCGGCTTTGGTGCGGGCTCTAGATCTGGCTTCAGCTCTAGCTGCACCTCCTCGGGATCCTTCTCGTCCAACTCCAGCTCAGCCTCCTGCTCCCTGATATACAAGGCCTCCTCAAGCTTCCCAATCCTCTCTGCTGCCATGGTTCTGGTCTCCTGCAGCCTCAGCCTGTCGAAACCTCCCAACACTTGGAGCATCCTCCAAAGCTCCGCGGTGTAGCCTCACGCTCCCCGTAGGTGTGGGTCATCCTTATCTACCAAAAGACACTCTCGTGAGATCGCAATTTTGAAAAACAAAGTAATAACACGAAAAATTCAGCAAGAGGTATGAATCAAGGAGGGGATAAGTCAAGAATTCATTCATCATCTTGGCAAATTTTAACTTTAGAAAATAGTTTTATCCTCTCTAACAGGCATTCTAACTAGGGCAAGTCCTACAGTCAGTATGGTTCTGATACCACCTCTGTCGGGACACGAATGTGCAAATCTGGACCCTTTGTGTATTCGGCACTAGTCTAGGATCACGCTAGTGCACATAATCTCAACATAGATGGATGCCACAATCATACACAGCGGAATAGTAAATAAAACTCCAACTATTATTATAAACTATTGAGTCAACCTTATGGTCAACTTACAAAGATACACCTCGTAGGGCAAAGTTTCAAATAAAGAAAACTGCAGCGGAAATAAATAGAACTCGTGGCAACCAATCAATATGCCACAGGCAACTGACTAGGCTTGCACCCTAGTTTGTCGGCTCCTCCTAGTATTTCTCCTCCACAGCTCCTCAGTTGATGTTTGTATTGTTGCAATGGGTGAGTACATAAAGCACTCAACAAGTTGTGCATAGAATGCACGTTTATTACTACATGCATGGCTTATTCCAATAGACAGGCTGAAAGGTTGTTTTGCAGAAAACTGCATTCACAAATATTCAGAATAGATTGAAAGGCAGTGAAACAATAATATCAATAATATTCTTTCACAATTATTTCTCAAGTAAATCATTTATCATCCTTAATTAGATTCTTTATTTTCATACCACAGTATCCACCATCCCAAGTTCATTTTATGAAAGTATCACCCTTGACTGTAATCCTCGAGCATTGTCCAATACTGAGGACACAGCTATTCAAATAAGTTCTACACTCTGCAGAGGTTATACACTTTACCCACAAGATACAGTCAAACACCACCAAGGTGAGTGACCATAACAAAGCCTTTACAATGCTCCTTCTAGGCCCAGTACTGCCCGCTAAGGTTTCAACACTGAAGGGACTGGTTACCACACTCAGAGCCCCCCTCTTGCGCCATGTGAGACTACCCGTACACCCGGGACTCACACCAACACGACAGTACCGTAATCTAGACATCACAAATTAATCAGCTAGGTTCGTCCCATTCCAGACATGTTGTTGTATGTTAGACTTAGTTCAAATTCTTGCAAGGTTAAGTCCTTAAAAGACCAAGGCAAGACTTCCCAAAAGAATTCACAAATATCCAAATCAACAAAACCAAATACGACCGCCCAAGTGCCACATCTGGCCCACCAATAAACATCTCTTGACATTTGTCCCAGTCTAAATCATTTTATAACCCCAGTTGGTTACCATGCACCACGTGCCATCAACATCATCAATAACACATGTCACATTTTCATAAACATGTTCCATATCTCATTGAGTCAATATTAATTTTGACTTTCCAAAATTATATTAATAACACGATGCACTGCTAAGCAACTATTCATGGTCTAATTATCCCATGTTGGCAAATTAATAGTGTCCAACTATTATTCCATAATCTAGGTTGACAAATGAATCATGGCATACAAATGTCTGAGACAAGGTGGCAAAATTCAAATAGGTGTGTAGCTATTCCCAAATTAATTGAAGTCATTTTAATTCAAGCTAGCATGCAATAATTTGAATTATCAAAATTTTAAATGTGGGATCAACATGGTCAAAGCACAACTTTCCTTGGAAAAGGTCTTGTTTTTGCTCGGAACCTGCTTCTTGTGCTAGCACCTCGCCCTCGTCCTATTTTGGCACTTCGACGTCTACGCGAAACGAGCAAGGAAGCAATAAATAGCCAAAAATAGAGAGCAGCAAAGCTCCAAAAATTAAATAAAATTCACCATTAAATAGAGCATAATTTTACAAATTTTTAGGCTATCTATTTTTACAATTCACCATTAAATAGAGCACAATTTTAAAAATTAAAAAGAATAAATCAAATTAAATGAATTATTTTCTACTGAAAAATCAATTTATTGCGTCATCATGATGTCACTGGACACGTGGCGAGCTCTGGTGTTGACACGTCGCCTTGGGTCCATAGACTTGGTCCACGACCCGACTCAGTCCACGATGGACTCGGTTGACCAGACCTCGCAGACGCTAACAGGTGGGTCTGGCACACTTGCGTCACAGCTGATGTCAGGATAACGTCACCCCTGACGTCACACGTGCGCCGCTGACTGTGACACCTCGATTCTCACGCTACCACGTGGTAGCCTTGGATTGGCTCATCGCGGCGCAATCTGAGCCGTAAATTCCAAAATCGATGGTCCCGATTGATCCAGTCTTCGGCGATCCAGACATGGCGTGGCACGTCCCGGCCGTTGACACGTGGTTGCATCCCTGTCGTAAACTACAGATCCAACAGCTAAGAATAGATATATCCCGAGACTACGTGAATCAATCTATGCCATTCATTCCTGATCCAATGATCCAAATCAACTCCAACTCGCAGCGATGTGGCGATCCATCACCCTATCCACGTGGCTCAACCTCACCTGTACAATCTAAATCTAACGGTTCATATTGATCTAACCTACGGTAACAAGATGCGGAAACGTGGCACCATCTAGATCGTTGAACTTGAATGTAACGGTTACTATTTAGTCTAGTTCACCATACTAAAGCCCCGTTTGGCAACTTGGAACCTTTAGATTCTGGAAGAAACCCAACCAAACGGGCTAAAGCTCGGAATGATTCTCCTCAGATCGTTTCTACTTTTTCCACTCTGTGGCCGAATCGGTCTCAACCTCGTTCCACCCGATTCACAGAATCCTACCTGAAATGTTTCTACCTAGAATCTGGAACGTTTCTGTTTCTACTAGAATATGGAACCGTACCAAACAGGGCCTAAGAGGCTACGTGGCATTACCTGAGTGCTTAGATTCCAATCGAACGGTGGACAGAGCTCGCGAGTCTCGGCGATGGCGCGGCGATGACCTCCGGTCGGTGATGAAGACGACGACCACTCCCCCGATGCTTCACACGTTCCTCAGTGGAGTGAACTATCTCTTCAAGTGCGCCTCGTCGCGAGGAAACAGGAAGTGGGCTTCGATGCGGTAGAGGGCGGCGGACGGCGGCGGAACGAAGGGAAATCCACAGTGACCTCTTCTGGACTCCGGCGAGGAATTGCGGTGCAGTAGTGACGGCTCGAGCATGGAACCCTAAGGCAAAATATCTAGCACGCTGTGTCGCGTACGACGATAGTCTTTATAGCACGTGGGCGTCCGTGTAGAGCGCGATTTCCGCGAGCGATTGGTGGCGGTGACGGAATCCAGTGAGGATTCAGAAAGGGTGATGTGGCGGCATCCCAGAGGTCCACATGGCTAAGATCCAAGGGCTCTCGGTGCTCGAACACGCGGCCAAATCTCGATCATCTGATCGCGATCCAACGACGGTTGCATTAGGGTTAGGGTAGCGGCGGCGCGGGTTTGGGCTGGGACCAGCCCAAATCCACTAGGTTTTCGGCCCAATTAGGGTTTTTACTATTTTCCTGGATTTTCTTATTTAAATAATTCCAGTAATACAAATAATGCAAGAAAAATACCAAAAATGTCAGAAAAATTCTAGAAAATATTTTGAGACATTTTGAACTTAAGTAAAATATTTCCAACAAAACTTTATATAAAATTTTCCAAAATTTAAATAATCCAATAAATGACTTAATTCAAATTAATTCCAGAAAATTCCAAAAATTCCAAATACACATTAAATGCAAGAAAAACAAAAATTAGAGTGTTACACCTGTCCAGGAAATGGAGATTGCACCATTTTTGTGATTTGGCATCCACTGCACACTTGTTTAATTTGATTAATCTTCGGTGGTCCTTTCACCATGGTCTTGTTGCTCATCTCCTTGAGGGCATGAAAATTCAAATGGCCCATTGTTTCATGCCATAGCTAGCCTTTATCTCGTACTTCTACTGACAAGCACACAGGGGAGCAAATCTTGAGTGCTAATTTATACAGCCAATTTGGTGTTCTCTTCACTCGAGCAATCAAGACTCCATTCCTGTCATATAGCTCCAACTTCCCTCCTTGTATCACCATTCGGCAACCTTCCTCATCAAGTTGACCAAGACTTATGATATTGCTTTTGAGATTAGGAAGATAATATACTCTAGCTAGTACCTGCCTCTTATTTGGACGATTGAGCCATCCCTGAATTTAACATCACCTAGATTCTTTTCTTCGAGCTCCAGGAACTTGTCACAATGCAATATCATATGGTTGCTCACCCCATTATCGAGATACCACATGTCTTCGCTTGCAGCTCCCTCTTCGTTGATGATCTCCTTTGTTCCCAACAACATGGATTGTGTTTGGGACTGGTTGCAAGACCAAAGCAATAGCATCGGTTGGTCATCAGCACTTGTCTTCGCGAGATTGGCTTCGAGCTCCATCTTCTTGATGCGACATTCAGCCACAAAGTGGCCATAACGATTGCAGTTACAGCACTTCAAGCTTTATTTGTCACATGTAGCTCTTTCGCCATTGCGACCACCTCTTCCACACGCTCTACTGCGACCACGCCTGTGTCCACGGCCGCGCCCACATCCATCACCGTCTCTTTGCATTACTTAGTCTTGGCATGGTGCAGGTATGCATGCCTGCATCCTTTCTTCATGTGCTTTTAGAGACCCGAATACTTATTCAATCTTCTAGGTCCTCAAATCTCTAAACTATTGGATGGTTGTAGCCAGTAACATGAACCGCTCAGGAATGGCATGCACAATCTACTTCACTACATATGACTCTGGTAGCTTATCTCCCAATCCACAAATCTGGTTCACCAGGCTCAACACTTTGCTAGCAAATTCATCCACCAGGAGCATGTTTCCATGCGTCTTAATTACCCACGTAGAGTAATTCGAGTGCGTGAGGACAGGGTAAGGCAATGCCACTGCCCCTTCCTTCACTTGCGTTGTCGACGGGGCTGATGTAGATGTTGTGTTGCTCGTCACCGTAATCCCGGAACCTAGCGTCTTGCATGGAGAATCATGTTAGAATAGAACACCAAAATTAGAACCTTGAGGTAATTTTCTATTCCATTATTCTTGCTTTCCTTCAAACTCATGCAATACATTTAGAAAACCCAAGGTATGCATTGTATCAATGTTCATTATTTTATTGCATACTTAGGATTTAAGTTGAAGTATGAATTTCTCCACTGCTTTAACCAAAAATTGTGTATCATGTTTCTCAATCCATATATTACATGGATGCACACATTTAGGGGGAGTTCACACTCTAACTTAATGTTTCATTGTATTGATCTATTTCTCATTACCACATATAAAGGATCAAGAAATTGAAACTAGATCTTTGAGTATACATTTAACATGCATAGTTGTAGTATACTCATGGTATCATAGGATATGCTCCATGGAAATAAAATTGAATATGCGCATATTGATTCAAGATCAATCATATGTATGCACATCTCTTTGTGGAGTTTATTCTATAGTTCATGCTTAGAGTAATGATCATTTCCATACATTCCACATATTATCGATCATTACTTTCCATCAACATGAGTATATGAAAACCTGTGTAGTTATTATATACTCATATCAATTTAAATGAACATTTAAATTGAGGTCGTTTATCTCTTAATCATCAAAGAACATTTCATCATGTGTTGATGGTATTCTTGTTATCAATTAAGGATAATCGACAGTTCTTGAGTATAACGAAGCATTAGTTGCATCAATGTACTTAAGACACAAATATTATTCATTAAAATTAATTTAGGTTGTGCTCAATCGTTATGGAGGCATTCGTTATGTGTTAATGGAGTGCAAGGATGATTGAGACAACCATGCATCTTGGACTAACTATTTTCATAAGTGATGATTGAGCCAGGTTAGGTCCAATGATGGTTGAGTTGATGGAAACGGGACAAGAACGCAATCAAGTGAAGATGGACGTCAAAAAAGTGATCCCAAAGAGAATGTTCATCATCAGTTGATGAACAATAAGAAAATAAGGGTGACAATCCGGGGAAAAGAGGTATGATTGAAGATCATAAAGACCCCAAAGGGGATTGATCGCATGCGGCATCAAAGGTAACTAAATAGAGTGTCTAGTTATAGGGTTGCCGTATTATTAAGAGGGATGCAACGTTGATGATTTAGAAATGTCTCTGTGCTCAAGTGTTATCTATCCTTAAATAGATGAGAGACAAAACACATCACGAACGCCGAGAATGTTTGTCATTCTGTCTGGATCGGATGTTTCGATCAGTGGATTGGACGTTCCGATCCATCGGTAAGTCTGGTGGTTTGTTGGTGAGAGTCTAGAACCTCTATGTATTGATCGGAAGTTCCGATCAGGGGATCGGAAGGTCCGATCCATCGGAAGGTTCGGAGCTAAGTTGTCTAAGTCTCAGGTGCTCCTCTGTAAGGATCGGAAGTTCCGATCAGTGTGATCGGATAGTCCGATCAGGACTTAGAAACTTTTCGAGCTGGTTCTAGTAAGAGTGCCTCTCTGTGAGGATCGGATGTTTTGATTTTTGGATTGGATGTTCCAATTAGGGTAAAATCTAAAAAGGGTACTCTATGGATAGATCGGATGTTCCGATATTAAAAATCGGATGTTCCGATGCGTGCTATTTCAGCCTTTAGGGCGGGCTATTTTAGCCTTTAGGGCGTGCTATTTTCTGGAAGATTAGCCAGATCGGATATTCTGATTTTGAGATCGAAAGTTCCGATGTGTGTAAATTTGACTGTGAGTAAGCTAGCTTTTCTGGAGTTTTTGCCTAATCGGAACATCCGATGTTGGGATCGGAAGTTCCGATGTGGGTAAAACGTCTAGTTTTCTTGCTCCAACGGCTAGTTTTTGGGTGTGGGGTATAAATACCCCCTTGGTCGGTTGGGAGATGTTGTTGAGGTTGTTGTTGAAGGGTTGAGCAAAAGGTTGAGCTAGTTGAGTAGAGAGAACACCTTGGGATGCGTTTGTTGCTCCTTGGTCATCTCTTTAGCTAGAGAGAGCTCTAATCACATGTGTTGTGATTAGAAGTGGATTGAGTGTTCATCTTGTCTCCCTACCTTTTGATCTTTGTGATCCCTTTCTTGAGAGAGGTGTGGGAAGTGAGATTGAGTGCTAAGAGTATTAGATTGAGATATATCTTGAGCACTAGAGTTCATTTCCAAGATCATCCATTCATTGGATTTGTTACTCTTGGAGTTTGAAGACTCCTAGACGGCTAGGCTTCGCTCACGAGCAACCAATGAGTGTGGTGTGCCGTGAGAAGTTTGTGAAGGTCCGATTTCGCCTCCGAAAGGGAAGAAATCAAGAAGTGAAGCTACATCTCAAGTGTGACCGATATTGGCGAGAAATAGGGTTGGAAAAAACCCGGCTCAAGTGTAACCGAGCCTCCTCAACGAAGACGTAGGATCCTTCGTGGAGAAAGTCCGAACTTCAGTAAACAAATCATTGTTTCAGTTCTTTACATTTGCTTATTGCTTTACTTTGCTATCTTGTATTGGATTGATCTATCTAGGGTTGATTATTTCTCTAGCTAACTTTACTTCAAGTTGTTGATATTTGCTTGTGCTAGCTTCGAGTAGAAATCAATTTGTGTTTAGGCGTAATTCGTTTTTCTATTCTCTAGTGTCTGTTCTAATCGAACAATTCGACCTCGTATCGGATAGTCCGATTGGACCGGAACCTCCGATTCTCATATCGAAAGTTCCGATCTATTTTCCGATGTGTTGTTTTAAAAAATTGTTAATCGCCTATTCACCCCCCTCTAGGCGTCTATCCTCGATCCTTCATAGCGGGGCAATTGGCTTGGAGCTCGCGGGTACTCAGGAGCAACTCGCAGACATTTTGACGAAGCCGCTCAGAAGGGTCAAGTTCCAAGAACTCTGCGAGCAGACCAACGTCACCAAGCTTAGATGAATGACGCCAGTATTAGGGGGAGATTGTTATTTAATCCAGGCTTTACTACTTTGAGTTAATTGCATGTTCAGTTTTTCCTTTTTTTTACTACTGCACATCATGGCCTTTATGGTCAGTTTCTTCTTTCACGTCATGGCTTACTGGCTGGCCGGTTACTAGTTGATCAGTTACTAGTCTTTACTAGTCTTGTTTTTCGTTAGCTATTTTAGTGACAATAGAGTAAGAATGAAGAATGAGCCGCACAAGAAAAATATTGTTCCTGCTGATTGTGAGCTCGTGAACCGTCATTTTCGGAACAATTGGTATCAGAGCCCAGGTGGCCCAAGTGGTTCCTAGATAATCTCGGCCCGATGTGTGAGGGGGAGATTGTTGGGAATAGTCCCACATCGATTGTTGGGAGGGCTTGAGCATGGTTTATAAGGGTGAGGGAGCACCCCCTCATTAAGCTAGCTTTTTGGGGGAGATGGCACAAGAGATCTTGGCCCGCTGCTTTGGTTGGGCCTGTGAGTGTAATGCAGCCCAACAACTTGGGATCTGGACGCGCTAGGTGCGGCGGTCTGACTAACAATCACCACGCCATTTTTCTCGCGTCCCAAGCGATCCTAGCCGTCTCCTTACTCGCGATGGTGCGCACCATCTCCGCCGGCACAGCCTTTGCGATGGCCTCGAGAGCCATCCGATCCTCGACGTAGTCATCGGTGCCGTCGCTCACCGCCACCCACAGGCCACGTGCCTGCAGCATGACGCCCATAAGTGTCGCCAAGTCGGAGTAGTTGGTCTTCGTCAACGTCAAGTACGAACCGCCGTCGCCAATTTCCCTCACAACACGCTGCACAACGATCTCGCGGCCACCATCATCGCGGTGCCGCGTTTGGCGCGGAGGAGGTGATGGCTCGAGTGAGAAGATCTGCATCATGTTGCCATCCTGCTGGGCCGGCAATCACTTGGATTTGACATCCTCATTGGCTCCAGGGAAGCTGAGCAGTGTAGGAACATCAATTAATTAAATTGTACCGTGACTAATAAAATTAAAGCTATTATCAACTGGGCCCCAAGTTAGGTTTGAATGGGAAGGAAACAAAGGAACAAGAGGAAGGATATGTAGAAACTGTTATGAATAGCACTTATTTTATTCAATATGAGGCCAATGGTCAGAATATATAGAGTACACGAGGGTATAAAAGGAAAGCCTATGTAAGGCAATACTTAAACAAAGAAAACTTATATAAGGAAAACCTATATATGGAGAGTCTATATAAGACAATGTTTATATCCTTAACACCCCCCCCAACAAATGCAAGGCGTATGCAATAGCATTGCATTTGGAAAGGGTTGACACTAAAATAGGAAAAACCAAAGTCCTGGTCTTGAAGTCGTCGTCGTAGTACCCAACTCTTGAAAAATCAAGCTAACGAAGAACCGAGTCGATGAAGAAAAGCTGACAGTGGGGCTAAGTCGATGAAGAAGCCAAATCGACGAACAAAAGTCAATGGTAGGGCCGAGTCGACGAAGAAGAGCCGACGAAGGAGGCCACGTTGACGAAGTGAAACTGACAAAGGAGGCAAGTCAGCGAAGGAGCCGAGTTGAGGTAATCGGAGTCGACAGAATGAGCCGAACTGCTGAAAATCGAAGAGCCGGAACCGGCAAAAAGAACCATGCTGAAGAAGCTGGCCGAAAAAGAGCTGAGCGCCGAAAAACCATTTAAAATAGATGAAGCTGAGCAAAAAAACTGAAGCCGAGTCAATAACCGAGCCGAAGAGCCGGAGCTGAGAGCTAATCAAAAGAGCCGAAGCCAGAGCCAAGATGATAAAGTCGGAGCCAAAACAGGACTGAAGAAGTCAAAGCCAAAAGCTGAGTGCCGCGAAGACGAAGCCTTAGAAGCCGAAGACTGAGCCAATAAGCCAAAGCTAGAGCTGACGGGATTTTAAATCCACCTATGAGATTTGTTTGAGGTCCGCTGAGACAAAAACCGATATGGCTGGCTCTCTGGGTGAAGCTCTCGATGACCAAAGGAGGAAGGCTGCCGGTGGCTGGTGAATCGCGGTCGACACGTCTTGCGCGTTGACCGAGAGGGGTGGCTGGCCGTCGCGGCTGGAGGTCGAGCGGTGTGTGCCGAGCCTAAGGGCGCGCGGGCCGCCACGATGGCGGCATTGTGGTCGAGGCGGCGGGGTCGACCGGGTTGAAGCGGTGCGGAAGGGTGCAGTGAGGCCGGCAGGTGCCGGAGACGAGGCAGGTGGCCGAGGCGGGAATAGCAACCGAGGCATGCACCTCGGCCGGAGCAACGAGTCCCGAAGGCTGCGTCCACCGGAAGGAAGTAGCGTTGACAGGGTTGGCCGGTGGAAGCTGGGCCGGCGGCGGTGGATGAAGACAACACGCGATGAAGGTGGTGGAGGTTGGTAGCCTCTCCTACCAAGACGAGCACGAAGTTGAGGACAAGGTGGACAACATTGGTGTCCTCGTCCTCGGCAGCGGCGACGGAGACCTCCCGTGCGCGGGGGCTTTGTCCTCAGCAATGGCGGGAAAAGCCGAGAACGCAGAGGAGCAGAGGCAACCGATGACGAGGCCGAGCGAAGGAAGTAGCGACTGATACCATGTTATGAATAGCACTTGTTGTATTCAATATGAAGCCAATAGCCAGAATATATAGAGTACACGAGGGTATAAAAGGAAAACCTATGAAAGGCAATACCTAAACAAGGAAAATTTATATAAGAAAAACCTATATATGGAGAGTCTATATAACACAATGTTTATATCCTTAACAAACAAATGTTCTATCCCATAAAAGAATTACTAGTGCTTTCTAGGATTTTGATATCCCATGAATAGAACCATCATACGCTAAACATCATCATCAATAAATTTTTACATATCATAATAATAAAGTGAGAAAGAAGGAAGTAAAAAATTGCCCTCGAGACATGTCCAGATACCATAGCTGCTACTGACCAATAGCAGTCTGTCATTCAGTCGTGAGCGTGGGTTTGGCAAAAGAGAATGATACACTTTCGATGGGTAGCAGAGGTGAAGTGATTGAAAAATGAAGATGGATGTGATGGATTGGATTGGATGGAAATTAAGAAGAAGATGAGATGGTTTGAAAAATAGCTGTACGACTGAACAGTTGAGCAATTCTTATGGTCTTCGATGTGGAACGGAGCCGTTGTCGTCGTCCTTGAACATTCTGTGCATGCATGACATACTGGAGATTACATGGAGCAGCGTGCGTGATTCAAACAAGAAACAATAATACTTGTCTACTATACTATGTGTTTGTGATGTTGAAATATTCATTCAGCCAGCGCTCTGTTCTAACGATGTCACTGCTGAATTGAGTTTGCTGTTCTAAGGCGGGCAATTGATCCATCTACAAACTAATCTATTCATTCATATCCATTCATTCTGCTCCTTAAGCCTTTAACCTACTGTACATTGAAATAAGACTCCTGCACGCTAACCAAATCAAATCAAAATCAAAATATTTTGTCCAGCACAATACAGAATCTCATCTCAGGTGCATAAATTAGCTGTATTACAGTCAACACGCATGGTCAGAATTCAGAAACCAACAAACCAACCATTTGGGTACACTGGAACACTTGGCACCAGAATTCCTTGCCTTGCCTACACACACGCACAATACCGTAGCAACGAAAAGGATACAAGTATCTCAAGGTCCACACAAAGCAAGCCAACAATCATCATTCCACCTTCAGATTTTACTCAGCACCATCGCCCGGATGCCTACAAAGACAAAAAGCAACCATCAGAAACAAACAGCTGAGGCTAAGGGAAAGGTGCAAGCAAGCAAGATAACAACAATACTACCTCCAAGATGTTGTCAGATTACGAGCTTTCCGGTCTAGGTGGATGTTTTCTAGAGCGCTCGATGCCCGCAGTACTTCTTCGGATATATCATCAGCATCATATCTCCAGTTGTAATCATCTTTCCTCGTATTGGAGGATGAGGACCCTCCTCTTCGGTCTGAATGTTCAAAGTGCTTGTTTTAGAATTTAGGAGAGCAGCACCATGGCAACAAACTGAAAGGATTACATCACGTACCTGATGTCTGTGATGATGGCATTGGCCTGGCAAGTTCAAAGTAAAAGGTTACCCACATTTATAGAAAAAACAACCACCACCAGCTACAAAATAATTATGATGGCACAATAGTACTCCCCCCATGTTGATTTTTACATGGCGCCCACATATTTCAAGATTCAGACTTTGTAATGTTTCACCAACAATTAATCTACAATATATAGGTTTAGTGACACAAAAGTGAAATGTACTTTCAGATGATTATGATTTGGGAGAGACTAGCACCTGGAGATCCGATGGGAATGGAAATATCGGATGCTCGGGTGCAACATTCACAACAACATATGCAAAAAATCTATATAAAGAGACGCAATAAAAAACAATGTGCGATTTGAAGAGAAAAAATTGAATAAAATCTCATCTGAAGTGCAACAATGATCGATCATGGTGGTAGAAACACCTTATGCAAAATAAACGAATCACAACAAAACAATTTTCTTGTGGCAACAAATGACCTACTATAGCAACAAAACTACAAAAGCTGCAACAATTGCAAGAAGCTACTGCAACATTGAAACTCATTGCTGCAACAATGAAACCAACCTGTTGCAACATATCCCTGGGGGTGGTGGTGCCCGGGTGTGGAGGGTCACCGGAGGTGATCAGCCATAGCTCGTCAGTGGTGTCAAGGCCGGAGCTCAGTGGGGGCAGATCGAGCTGAGGCACAGGCAGGAGCACAAAGGCGGAGTTCAAGCTCTTCAGATGCAGAGGCAGCTCGGCCAAATCTCGCTGGAGGTGGAGGCATCTCAGTCAAATCTAGCCTGATGCAAAGGAGACTCAACCGGAGCCCGGAGCCCATGGAGACAGGCTCCACCGGAGCTCTCGTGCGAGAGAGAGAGAGAGAGAGAGAGAGAGAGAGAGGCGGAGGCGTCTTGGTGGGAAATGGAGCAAATGCTGGATTTGGGGGAGATCATAATGGTGTGGAGTCCACTTCACAGTGGAGACTAGAGTCAAGTGGATGAGGGATTAATTTAGGCAAAAGGAAGTGCGAATACTGAATATGCGAAGTGGTTGAGCAAAGCATCCGATGCTTAGACGTATATCCCATAGCATTATCCTTATGATTTTGTAGTTATTAACAATATATGGTAAAAGATATTGACGGTCAAAGTTAAATTTTGGAGACAGTGCAAATTAACGGAGGAAACACCAGTAAGGTATTACCTTCCCATAGGAGGCAGCCCCCCAATTGAAGATGAAGATGGTGGCCGCCTCATGTTCCGATGCTCAGCATTTAATGTTGGATCAGACTCAGAATTGATTATTCTCCTACCAGCCATCCTTGTTTGAGACAAATTCTGCAGAACAGAACAATTTAGAGTAAACCAATGTATCCACTGGAAACATATGAAGGTTTAAACTAAATTAGTAAGGAGATATAGTTTGTTCACTATATTTGGAGGATCATAAGAGAAAACAGTGCACAGTTACTTTGTGAGCTCAAATACAGTGAGGGCCAAGGTGAAACATATTAAATTGGTTATAAACCATAAATTAAAATTCACAGGCTGAAACTATCATTGGACATACATGTGGTCCACACCCGAAGCAAGACATGTCCACCAAAAGTGCACTTCAACTAGTGATCCGTATATACCCTATGTTCGGGTGTTGGCAGATCGCATGTAACCAGAATGCAGTCAAAATAATGCATTGTAAATATAAATGCCAACACATTGTAAGCCAACTAAACAAAGTCAAATAGTTACATTTTTTTCTTCTATTACTTTTTTCTTTCTTGTACAACCTACACAGGCTTATTAAAACGTCGTTTAAACGACGTTGAAGCGTCGTTTAAACGGTAGAACGGGCGGCAGCAGGAGAACGTCTGGGGCGTTCTGGCGCACGGCGTAAAACGGCCTGGAACGTCGCTGGAGCGTCGTTTTCACGCGAAGAACGTCCCCAAGGGACGAAACGCACGTTCCAGATCGTGTTGGCCGCGAAGAACGTCCCAAGGGACCCGACATTTAGAGAGTAGAGAGATCGGATCGTGGCAAGCCAGAGGAAGGGAAGGCAGAGCCGCAGAGACTAACCCTAACGCCGAAAGCCGCCGTCGGCCGCCGGCCGGCGCCGCCTCCAGCGCCGCCGTCTCGTTCGCGCTGCCGCGCCGCTGCCGTCTCCGTGGCCGCGCCGTGCCGTCTCCGGATCCGGATCTGCCGTCTCCGTGCGCGCCGTCGTCGCCAGGTCGGGTACCCCCCCTCTCTGTCTCTCTTCTCTCTGCTTTCCTCCCCGTGCGGCCGTGCCTCCTCTCTGCCGACGCCCGACGCCCCCCTCTCTTCTCTCTGCCAGTCTGCTGACGCCCGACGCCCTCCTCTCTGTCTCTCGCTCTCTCTTCTGTCCAGCCGAGCCCGAGACGCCCCACCGGCCCCCTCTCTTCTGTCCAGCCAAGCCCGAGATGCCCCCCCTGGCCCCCTCTCTTCTGTTATATGATGGATAGATGATAGAATGCCAGTTCGGGTGAGATAGAGAGGCAAAGGTGTGGTGGGCCGGATGGGCCGGAGTGAGATATGGAAAAAGAGGCATATGGCCGGATGGGCCAGAGATATTGAGATTGCATATGGCCTCAGATTATATGGAAAAAGACTACAAAATCAAGGTACATATATGAATATATACTATATCTTTGCTCTTATATTCGTTTTACAATTGTACCTAAAACTACGTTTCAACGTTCGTTTAAACGTTTAAAAGTTAAAAAGGGGGTGGGTCGTTTCGTTCTCGTTTTACGTTTTAATAACCTTGAACCTACATTTATTTTTACTTGTCATTTTGTTCATTTTGGACATCGACACGATCTCTAATACATGACCATTACTTTTTCTAATTATATATTAGTAAAAATTATTAAAAATATAACGATATGAAAGTATTTTTTTATGACAAATCTAGTAATATCATTTCCACATGACAAATCCAAATAATTTTGTCTATATTAGTGGTCAAAGTTTTAAAAGGTTGACCGCATGTATTCTAAAACATCTAAAAAAGAATAGGGTGAGTAACTCATAGAAGAGAATATGTACTAGATTTTTCTGATATTCCACATCTTACACTGAAACCAAAATTAACTGTATCTAACTTGGTACACGTTAGATTTTTTTAAAAAGGTATGCCTTACTGAGCATCATAACAGTCACAAATCATTGTTTCATGACTAGAAATGAAACATGCCTTTTTTACAGATTGTTTAATCTGCGTACAGTATTAATAAAAAAAAGGGGGTCGCTCATCAATGTCATACACATCTATTAACTCTATTTTAACGATTGTCTTTCAGAGTTAGCAAGAGGTAAACCTCATATTTGAGATATCCTTCAAGAACATCTAGAAGCATGGGGCCACTCTCAGCACTCCTGCTCCCTTCAGCTCCACCTTTGTTAGAAAAATCCTTTACTTCATTCTTCCAGAAGTCCTTGGGCTGATTTACGATGCAATTACACAAATTATCTCTACTATATAAAGTGAGAGTTTCTTCCCACGTCACATTAATTGCCCTTCCCACGTCACATTAATTGCCCTGCTTAATTGCCCTACGCATGAAACGAAGCGTTGCTTTAATTAGCCAGCTTTTGCAAGAAACGAAGAGTTAAAAGATAGATGTTTGATCTTATGAAATACTTCACATTAATTGCTCTACTTAATTGCCCTGCTTAATTGCCCTACGCAAGAAACGAAGCGTTGCTTTAATTAGCCAGCTTTTGTAAGAAACGAAGCGTTAAAGATAGATGTTTGATCTTATGAAATAGTATTTTTTTTTATTTTTTAATCTTTATTTTTCGTTATCAATTTTGTTTTTCGTAGCAACGTACGGGCATATAACTAGTGGATGTTGATTTTGGACAAACACAACTAGGATACATTAAATATAACAAATGGTTACCAGATTACATTCTGGCAAATACACTTTCATCGTGTGACTTAGCTGGGCCCACTCCAAGTATTCGCATACAAGTGCTGTTAATAACCTACCTGCAATGCAAGCAACATAAATGTTAGAATGTACACCACTCATGCTATGTAGCTTACAAAAAACATGGCTACCATTAACCATTAACTGCTAAAAATCATTTTAACCTTCCAAGGAGATCTTAAACATTCAAGACATCTATGATGATACTTAAAACAGCATAAAGAAAGGCAATCAATGATATTATACAAATGCTTCTTCGAACTAACATCAGTGCAGAAGCATCAATGCCAAAGACTCATTAGTAACCACTCAGGACAAAAAAGATAAGATCTTTTAAGGTTTAAGTGTAGAAGAGAAAGAAAAAGGATACACTACAAGCTTAATAAATTTGAGTTCCTCTATTAAGTAGAATATGCTAAAAGCTGCCAGAATATCCAGCAGAGAAAAAAAATTATCATGCAACATGGTATCAACCATTCAAACAGCAGTATAAAAAAATTCTAGAGGGTGTTTATATCTGACAAAAAGTTGCAAAAGCACCCCAAACAAGTTCTGGGTAACAGAGATATTTGTATTGATCAAATGCCCACCACATATAAACCACGAACCTGACGGTGAAGCATGCAGCTGCTTAGCACGGTCATTGCAGCTACCAAGCAAAGCAGGATTCCCACCATCGTCATTCTCTACCACCCGATCCTCATCTTCAATGGCCTCAAACACACTCGCTCTCAGCTCAGCCTGGTCATCCAAGACAAAGCATAAGAAAACATGATACCTTGTGCCAATATGAGCCTTTTCATGTAAATCTAGTAACTAATTAGATGGTACATCAAATGGCTCATGACTAATGAAAGTATGTGGATGTAATTGAACATAACCTGGCTTTAACAGATAAGGAAATGTTTATATTCCGTAAGTTTCCGACATAACTTTACCAGAACTATACACCAAATGTTTAAAGTGTGTGTGTGTGTTCGTGTCTGTGTGTATTCTACTCCCAGGAGTAGTTACTCCCTATGCCGTATCTCACAACATACGGAGTGTCTCGTGCAACGAAGGGTATGTACGTCTAGTATACGAGTATATAAGACTAGCTAGGTGGTATTTACTTTTTTTCGGATGTAGTATGTATATTTTTTAAAACATACTTCTTTTTATGTTTGTGTATGAAGATATTTGCAAAATACGCTAAAAACTATGTACTCCCTTGCAATTTTTTTCATGCGCTTCGCATTGAAATATCTTATAATTAGTATATGTGTACCCAAAGTGATAAATGAGTATTTCAAGTTCGTTTAGACGGTATTTCAGAGGTGGGAGTAACTACTCCCGGGAGTAGAATGTGTTTTTCATATATACATACAGACACACACACACACATATATATATAGAGAGAGAGACTGTTGTTGCCTAATGCTTATAGTTGAAACAAAGATTTGATCAGATCGATCGTAGCATGGGGAGCATACATTAAACCTACCATGGAGGCATGCCGATTGTTAGAGTTAATCTTGTAACAAGAGAGGAGTCCGAATCCTACAAGGGAAGTGTCATTTTCCTATTTGGATTGTTGAATCCTATTCCATTTCTTATGGTTATAGTTTGGGTATAAATTAAGAGGTAGTCCTGAGTTTTGTAAGCAAGAAAGCAAGAGAGAAAAAGAATAATACAAGAGAAAATTGTCCCAAAGTTTTTTTTGGTGTCCCGTTCCAACATTTGGTATCAGAACGAGATTCTAATCTTGGTGTCGCGCTTGCCCCCGAGGGAGGCCGCCACTGCTGGGCCTCGGGGCAGGCTAGCATACTATTGTCGCGGAGGCGATACATGAAAAAAAAGAAGAAAAGGCGTGACATGCAGAGGACAAAGGAGTTGACACCAGGCGGTGGCGTAGCAACGTAGGCACTACTGGTCGTTCCAGACACGTGCGCCGTGGAATCCTTGGGACGTGTGGCTGCAGGCAAAGGCGAGGGTGGCTGGTGGAGCGCATAAGAAAAAAGGAGGCGCGTGCGCGTGCGGCTCCTTGTGCAGCAGTATCCACGCAAGGAAGCGAACAGGAAAGAAACAAGGAAGTGGTTGTCCTCCTGTGCGCAAGAAAAGAGACAGCAATAGAGAGAGTATTGGAAAGAGAGAGAACAAAGAAAGGAAAAAGAAAAAGACGAAAAAAAGAGAAAAAGAAAGCGTGGAGAAGGCGTATCTTCTTGATACTCGCTATCGTCGATAATCAGCGTGACAAGATGGCATCGGTGGCCATCTGCGTGTCTCGTCGAGGGACGTTGAAGAATTGTTATCATTGTTTTTGTTGTGTTTGTACACAAGAATTCTTGTAGGTGCTTCCAAGTTCTCTCGTAGGTAAGCTCTAATGCGAGCCTGTGTGTCACCGTCAAGTTGGGTTACCGGTGAAAAGACAATTGGAGCTAGTAAGCCCTAATGCGAGTCTGCGTGTCACCGTCAAGTTTGGTTACTGGTGAAAAGATAATTGGAGTTGCAGCAAAAGGTCATAATCACCGACAAGGTGTGTCACCAATGGTATGGTTAACAAGAAGAAGACAAAACTCCTTAAAGATGCGTCAAGAGATCGAACGTCAATTTGTGAAATGGTGTGTCAAGATTAGGGGGTGAGTGTTAGAGATACAAGATTAAAGGGGTAAATGTAGGAGTTAATCTTGTAACAAGAGAGGAGTCCGAAACCTACAACGAAAGTATCATTTTCCTATTTGGATTGGTCAAACCTATTCCTATTCCATTTCTTAGTGTTATAGTTTGGGTATAAATTTAGAGCCAGTCCTGAGTTTTGCAAGAGAGAGAGAGAGAATAATACAAGGAAATATTGTTCCAATTTTTTTTGGTGTGCTGTTCCAACACCGATATGTACACTAGCTAGCACACATTTCCTCCGTGCATGTGTGCTGGGCAACAATGTAGGCGTTAATTCATAATGTAATCGAAAATTTGGAGTTGACGGGAATCGTGGAACCAGCAAATACTCAGATCCCCAAACCGCATGGGAGCGGAGGGAGAGCTAGATCCGCAGTGCGGGGCGGGGCGGGCGCCATAGTGGCAACCGGTAACCCTCGTCGGCCTAGTCGGTAGATGGGGGAAGAGAGAGAGAGAGAGAGAGAGAGAGAGAAACAAACCCTAATCTTGGCGAGGACGCCCTTCTTCTCGAGGGTGCGCGTGACGAGCGTCTTGAGCTCCATCATCTCCCGCGCGCAGGGTTAACAAAACCGAAACCGAAAAAACCGATGGAAAACCGAAATTGGAAATTCGAAAATATCGAGCCAAAAACCGCTCGAAAATCGTTAGAAACCGAAGAGTTTCAAAACCGAGCATTTGAACAAAAAACATTCAAAACAAAATTTAAAAAAACGAAAACCATTCGGTTTTCTCGAAAACCCATCGGTTTTCTCGAAAAACCGGTCGGTTTTCTCGAAAAGCCGATCGGCGAGTTGAACGTTTTGGGCGATCGGTTTTTGGAGCGATTTTCGTCGGTTTTTTCGAAAAATCGCTCGGTTTTCACCGGTTTTCGATCGGTTTACATCGCATAAATTTTTTCAAATTTTTTGATTTTTTTGAATTATTTTTTTAATTGAATCGGTTTACCGACCGGTTTAGGATTTCGAACCGGCTCGATACGGTCGAAAACCGTGATTTTCGAGCGATTTTCGTCGGTTTTGTGAACCCTGCCCGCGCGTAGTCGTCCATGTCCTTGTCGTAGCTGCCGCCGCCTTGGTGGCGAGCGGAGGCGGCGAGAGAGTCCAAGGAGACGGGAGAGAGAGGCGCTCTCTCTCTCTCTCTCTCTCTCGGATCTGGTTTCTGCTCTTCCTCCTCTCAGGCAGCCTGAGTGGGTTACCCGATGAGTGAATGACAGGTGGGCTCAGCGCGCCATGCAGACGAGGAATTATCACAATTATTACTAAGCAGTAAGCAGTCGGTTTGATTGATACTCCATTTAGCCATCGAAACCGCCCAAATCTACAGATGAGTTGATTCACTAGCATTTTCCCTTTACGTCCGTAAACTTTATTTACTAGCCCCGTAAGCGCGGCGCGCGTCACGCGCGTGAACGAAAAACGTTTTTGCGTGTTTTTTTCCGGAGAAAAAATAGACTTAGACGTATTTTCAAAAATTTTGGAGGCTCGAGAAACCTTAGAGACCGAGCCGGGGAAAAAGTACACATCTTTCTATTGACGAAAATATTTTTTTCGGGAAAAACGGAGAAAAGACCTTGATGTAAAAACCGGGG
This sequence comes from Rhipidocladum racemiflorum, assembly GCA_036346355.1. Classification (NCBI taxonomy): domain Eukaryota; kingdom Viridiplantae; phylum Streptophyta; class Magnoliopsida; order Poales; family Poaceae; genus Rhipidocladum; species Rhipidocladum racemiflorum. Next base: position 3,605,552 of record CM070590.1, on the reverse strand, counting down.
ACATATTTGTTATAGTTTTAGACCTCTCCACTATCCCGAAAAATTAGAAAAGGGCTCGCTCATGATTTACATTTAACAGGAGGGGCTATTCGTAAAGTAGCGAGCGGGGGACCTAAACGCGATACGGGAAAGTTTTTCTTCCCCTTACAAAAAATCGCAAAGGATCTTTCCGTAAATTCCCAGGAACCTATCCGTAATTCGGAAAAACAGAGGGACCTTTTCGCAAAATCGTCGGATGGACACGTGGGGCATGTCCTCCTTGCGTGAAAGCTCCAGGAAATATAGGCTGCAGATTCTGTTTGCATAAAAAAGGATTTGATTTTGTTTCGTAAATGCACCTTACGCACAGGCTGTTCCTAACATTTTGGAGTATCTAAAGCATATAATAAAGAAGGGAGGCCTTATGCGCTAACATAATCATATAACAATATGTTTTTTTAATTAAAAAACTGAAGTTCAATATATTACCATTGAATATTGCTAATAAACTTCGTACATAAAAAATACAAAGTATTCACTAATAACAATCAAGTAACACATATATAGTATTAATATCTATAGAAAATTTTGGTTCCTCATGAACACTTGTAGTTTTTGCATTAGGTGAATTGGCTACGTTTTCATGCCCACCCACATAAGAATCATACTCATTAACACCATTATTCTCACCTAAATTCTCATTAGGTTGCTGCTCAATATTAACTAAGACCAATGCCAATTCCTCATAATTCCTAGAAGAACCCACATCAATCCTAAAAAATTTGTGAATAGATCCTTTTTGGGATTCTACCAACTCATCTATCTATTTTCTTTTTTTTTTCTTTTGTCACTTCCAGATAAATACTTTGTAGAACTAGTTGACATCTTGCCACATAAATAGCATAAGAGATGACATACTATGTACAGAAGAAACAAAAGCACCTGGATTAGAATTTTGAATTAAACTGTAGAAAAAGAAGCTTCAGCTATATGTGAAAAAAGTCCTAAAAAATGAATTGAACATCATCAATCTTTTTGAAGGACGAAAAACTGAACATCATCAGTACCAAAAAATTGAAAGTTGATATGCTAAAAGTAATCCCACAAGATATATACCCATCACATTGGAATATTGGAGGAATTTCGTAGAAACAATAGAGGAATTGTACTGAGTCCAACAAATAAATTCCTACCAAATTTTTATATGTTTTGCTGAGTGCAAACTTACAATGTTTGTTCTTAATTTCTCATTCCCTTGGCTATTTAGATGTAGGAGGAGAAGCACTTCTTGGGGCAAGTCACCTGATACCCTCTTCCTATTGCAGGTACCCTTCTCGGAGCATACCGCCGTGGGCGACTAGGCGTCACCATGCACACGGGGTACTGATCGCAGACAAGGAAGACGTGCCCGTGGGTCCTGTTGAATAGAGAAAGAAACGAGAAAATTAGAAGATGAGGAGAAGACGAGAAGTACCAGGTATTTGTCTTATTGGGGGGTGAATTGAGAGGAGATTTCAATTTTCGAGCCCTTGAATTGAAGGCGAATCGCTTCGGAGTCCATAAAATTGAACTCTTTTCCTCCATTAATTGACGAGGCAGAGGTAGGAAGCTAGAAGATGGTGATGGTGGCTTCGTTTCGAAGGAAGCAAGGCAGCGAGCGAGGTGTGATTTGGGAGCTGGAGACGATGAGCGATGAGTTGAACAATACATGTGTATAAATGAGCTGGGAGCCCATATATTTTAGAGGCCATACATGATCGCCCCTGTCGCCTAGGCTCAGAAACGGCCGTGCTCCAGCACGCAGCATGCCCACACGAACGCTACCATTTTTGTGTACGTACTAGCTCATCAGCATAAGTTATCAGCCTTATCTTAGACCTGAGAACCTGCTTTGGCTGGCTTCCCCGTTTGCCAAGGGCCTTATCAATAAGAATACACACTTTAAATGTATAACTCTATAGTTTTGTATAATAGTTTTGCAACATCATAAACCCAATATATATATTCGAAATTTTCTAATAAAGGTCTAAGGTCTTGCAAATCCCAAACCACCAAAATCAAAATCAATTTAATCAACAAATTAGATCCACCTAAATCTGCCCTTGTTTAGGGTAAATGTTTCAAAAGATTCATTTATCTCGGTGTGCGCCAATATTTGTTTGGGTGTTTCATCATCCAACAATAGTTCAAGAAAGAATAGCATTACATACACATATTTAAGTTTGCCTTAGTGCATCATGCCCAAGAGGCAGTGTATGATTGTTCTGCAATCCTCTTCCTTGTCTGAACTAATCCATTTCTGAAGCCAGGATCATCGGAGGGAAAGATCGTGTATAGTGGTGGGCGTTGTGCCGGGCCAACCCGGCACGGGCCTATCGTGCTTCAGGCCTGAACTGTGCTGGGCCACGATGGCCCATCGTGCTCGCCATGCCGGGCCGGGCCAGCCCGACTCGTCTTCGGCGAGCCCAGGCATGGCCCATTTGTGCTTTATGCCCACTTCGGTCGTGCCAGCCTAGGCCCGGACTATTTGCACTATTCTGAATAGAGGAAATGAGCATCGGTCGATTGGGTTACCGGATTTGGATTGAAAGGGTGGGGCATCTGCAGTGGTCAATGGGGTTGATGGGGAGGGAGGAGCGGAGAGAACTAGGCACGGTGCCAACCGAGGAGATGGACTGAGAGAGTGAGAGTGAGCAAGAGAGAGTGACATAGAGAGTCAGGGAGAGAGAGGGATTACGAGAGTGAGAGTGAGCCAGAGAGAGTTACATAAGGAGATGGAGGGAGAGAGAGGGACTGAGAGAATGAGAGTAGGTCAAAGAGAGTTACATAGAGAGTCGGAGGGAGAGATAGGGACTGAGAGTGATCCGGAGAGACTTACATAGAGAGTCAGAGGGAGAGAGAGACTAAGAGAGTGAGAGTGAGCTAGAGAGAGTTACATACAGAGTCAGAGGGAGAGATAGGGATAGAGAGTGAGAGTGAGCCGGAGAGAGTTACATAGAAAGCCAGAGGGAGAGGGAGGGACCGATAGAGTTATATAGAGAGTCGGAGGGAGAAAGAGGGACTGAGAGAGTGAGAGTGAGCCAGAGAGAGTTACATAGAGAGTCAGAGGGGGAGATAGGAACTGAGATAGTGAGAGTGAGCCGAAGAGTCAGCCAAAAAGCTTAGGATATATTCTTCCATCTACAAATAAATACGAGTGTACAAGTATACAGCTATATTATATACTAAAGTGCAATATTGTTAATTTCTTCATATAATTAAATTGAGTACCAGAGAACATTGTTAAGTTCTCTATATTATATATTAAAGTGCAATTTAATTAAAGAGAAAATAAGAAATTTCATTGGAATCTAAAGTTGAATTCACTTTTGAGATCCCGTTCAAATCCGGACGGGAGCGGAGCGACCGAGTCTTGTTTCTGCTCTTCCTCCTCTCAGGCAGCCTGTGTGGGTTACCCGATGAGTGAATGACAGGTGGGCTCAGCGCGCCATGGATATGAGGAATTATCACTAATAAGCGTTTTACACGGCAAGGAATTATTACTAAGCAGTTGGTTTGATTGATACTCCATTTAGCCATCGAAACTTTTTGGGATTATTAATATCTATAGAAAATTTTGGTTCCGCATGAAAACTTGTAGTTTCTGCATTAGCTGAATTGTCTACGTTTTCATGCCCACTGTGACGCCCGGCTCCTCCTCCTCCTTCCCGCGCTCCAGCCGCGTCTGCGCCAACGGCCGCCGCCGCTTCTTCCGCTGCACCCGCCGCTGATTCCATGGGCCGTTCCGCCGCGCCGTGCCCCTATAAAGACCCCGAGCCCCTTCCTCTCCGTGCCCTCCTCGCCTCTCTCTCCTCCACGCCTCGCGCTGCCGTCTTCCTCGTCTCGGCGAGCCCGAGCCGAGCTACCGCCGCCGCTTGCCGCCTCCTTCGCTTTCTCGGCCTGCCAGCCTCGCCGGCTGCTGGCTGGCTCATGCCGGCAGGCTCCGCCGCTCGCTGTCTTCTCCGGCGCTGGCCGCCACAAGGCCGCTTCGGCCGCTCTGGTTCGCCACCACGCTGGCGCTACGCCAGACAAGACGGGGTCGCGTGGACTGGCCCACGCGCAGCTGGCCCCACCCACACCAGGATGAAGAAAAATGAATTTCCAAAACCGACTTGGTCGACGCCAAGATGACGCAGTAAATTCGGTTTTTCTTTTTAAAAATTATTTAAAAATTCCGAAAAATCCAGAAAAAGCCCTTTTTATTTGTTTTTAAACTTCCGGGAGCCCGTTTTCGCCCGTTCGAACTCCGATTGGCTCCGTTCTTCTTCCTAAATTCATTAGAAATCCCAAACTTTAGTTTAGGGCTAGTTTGAAGTTCAATTTGGGTTTATTTGTATTCTTTTGGATCTTATTTGAATTTGGTTGTTTTTCACGCGTAGATTACGGAGAGTCCGAGGAGTTCCCGAACGACGATTTCGAGCAGCAACTCGTCGATCCAGGCAAGTCACACTCCCTTGACCATATTGCTCCCAGTTTTATAAACTTGTATGTTGTATTTACAATTATTGCATGCTTATTTACTATAAACATTAATTTCCGACCTAGTTTTAAATGATAGTTAAAATCCAATTCCGATATGCGACCTTTGACATTTGAATTCCGATACCCTTGTAACCTTAGTAAAAATATGAGTAATGACTATGGTATTAGTTAGACATTGCTTAGCCATGCATAGAACTGAACTTAGGAAATTTTGGGGAACTTTATGCCAAAATGATATAATGTACAATTGGAAACTTATAGTGATCAATGTTAGTATTAATGTGGAGATTAGTATGGTTAAAATGAAAATGACTTAGACCGGGCGAGAATTGGTTGGAAAGTGGTGAGGTCATGGTTCTGGGTTTGTGGAAAGTCTCGCCTAGTCAATTAAGGACCGGTCTGAGTTTATTGAATGTAAAGCCTAACCGTACTACCACAAGTCTGGAATGGGACAGACCTGGCTATCCTTATTAAATTATTTCATGGACAGTCATGCCATATGGTGGTAGTGGTGTGGTGAAAGCGAGATGCTGCCACTCTGGCGCAAGAGGGGGCTTCTGATTAGAGGGAGTCTTTCAGCGGTGAAACCTTAGCGGGCATGACTACATGTATGATTTATTAATGGGGCCTTGTCATAATCTTCTCTGTCACTCACCAAAGGAAGTGTGCTGACATAAAGGGGGAGTATTATGTCTTGTGGGTAAAGTTGTACAACCTCTGCAGAGTGTCAAACTAATCGATTAGCCGCGCCCGCGGTTATGGGCATGCCGAGCAAGCCATTTTCAGACTAGACTTTGGTAAATTAAAATTTGGTTTCCAAAATGATGTTGGATGGAGGGAGTCCATCATGGGTAAAACTTAGCCAATTCCAGGAGAGATTCCTGAGTTAAAATGTATAGATTTGATTTTGGAATAAAGTATGCCTTTTAAATTCTTGAAAATGTTATTAAACTGTTGCTTTATGCTTAAACAAACCATATTGCCATCCTTTGTATACCTGTACATTTATATTGCATCTCTAGTGTGATTTGCTGAGTACGTATGTACTCACCCTTGCTTAATTTACCAATTCAGAGGAGGAGTATCACGATGGTGAGGAACAGCTGGACTAGGCCGTGCCCCCAGTCGATTGCCTGTGGCATATTAATTGGGCTCTACCTATTTACCTTTATTTCCGCTGCTTTCATTTATTCGTTTATTTATTCGTTGGCCTGCGCGCCATTTCATTTGTATCTTTGAATATTTATTATTAATAAAGAACGCTGGATATGCTATGGTTTCATTTCTACTGTGTGTACTAGCTTTTCCTGGACTAGTACAGAATACACAGAGGATTTCGGAGGTGTTATTCCGGGGTCCGACACCCACCCACATAAGAATCATACTTATTGACATCATTATTCTCACCTAAATCCTCATTAGGTTGTGCTTAATATTAACTAAGGTCAATACTAATTCCTCATAATTCCTAGAAGAACCCGGATCAATCCTAAGAAATTTGTGAATGGATCCTTTTTCAGATTCTACCAACTCATCTATCTATTTTTTTTTCTTTTGTCACTTTCAGATAAATACTTTGTAGATCTAGCTGATATCTTGCCACATAAATAGCATAAGAGATGACATACTATGTACAGAAGAAACAAAAGCACCTGGATTGAAATTTTGAACTAAACTGTTGAAGAAGAAGCTTCAGCTATATGTGAAAATGGTCCTAAAAAATGAACTGAACATCATAAGTCTTTTTTAAGACAAAAAACTGAACATCATCAGTACCAAAAAAATTGAAAGTTGATATGCTAAAAGTACTCCCACTAGATATATACCCATCACGTTGGAATATTGGAGGAATTTCGTAGAAACAATAGAGGAATTGTACTGAGTCCAACAAATAAATTCCTACCAGATTTTTATATGTTTTGCTGAGTGCAAACTTACAATGTTAATTCTTAAGAGTCACCTCAGTGTTTTACCAAAACTATTGGTTTTGGCTTTTGGTGGAGCTATACTTCTTGTGAAGTGCTCTAACAGGGACGTAAGAGTGTAACTCTGAACCTAGGTGAAAAATCATCGTGTCTCTTGCCTCTTACATTCAGTTTTAGTTTATTGTTCTATTTTACTTGCTTGCCTATTCCTATTTATTCTGTTTTTATCGGTGCACTAATCGAGCCTAGATATTTTAGCCCTTATTTGTCAAAATCTTAGTTTACTCTTCCGCAAGCTTTGTGATTTCTGTCTTAAGGCTATTTAGAGTTTTTTTTGTGTTAGAAAATTTGAAAAAGCCTATTCACCCCCTCTCTAGGCTCATCCTCGATCTTTCAGAACTCTAGAAGAATGGTGAGATAAGACTAATGCAAACTAAGTCATGTGAACATCTAGCAGATTTATTTATAAAATCATTACCAAAGTCTATTTTCTAAAGATGCATTAATGACATTTGGATGAAGCGACTTAAAGATTTGCAGAGTTCAGGGGGAGTAAATCCCTAAACCAGAACCCCTTTTTGCTTGATTCTAAAGATCATATTTTGTATCCTGAAGATTATAAGTTGTACTCTTTTCTCCTTAGTGGGTTTTTCTAAAGTTTCTCATATAAAGGTTTTTAATGAGGCAACTAGTACAATACGAAGTGTGAGTGCAATGTACTCTTTTCTCTATCCATTTTTCCCACTGGGTTCTGGGAGGAGTTTTTAACGAGATGTGTATTAAGCGGTATTCGTCCAAGGGGGAGTGTTATGATATGATTAGGGTTCGTATTTCTGTAGGGAAGGACTCTATCCATTAGCAGGCGAATCCAAGTTAATCTTCATGGGGTTCTCTACTATATATTGGGCATTGACTTGTACAGAAAAATCAATCTAATAAAAGGGAGAAAATTTAGCACCCTATATTATGTGTGCTTCTTTTTGTGCTTCTACTCTCATTCATATGATTGCATTGATGTGCTGACGATTAACGTGAGTGAACGATTCCACGACATCACAGCATACAAATAGCATCTAGATAAGATAATTATACCTATATTAAACTCAGGAGTTTTGTAGCTACCGGAGACCATCCAGGTGTCATCCCGCAAAATTTGTGAAAAAGCCCCTCCATTTTCTTTAAATCACTGATAGGTCCTTCCAAATTACGAAAAGGTCCTTCGTGATTTTTTGTGAGGGCAAAAAAAACTTTTCCGAATCGCGTTTGGGTCCCTCGCTCGTTACTTTACGGAAAAAAAACCTCCCGTTAAATACAAATCATGAACGAGCTCTTTACTACTTTTTCGAGATAGCGGTAAGGTTCAAAAATATAACAAACAGGTCCCCGATTTTTACATCTAGGTCATTTCTCCGTTTTCCCCAGAAAAAATATTTTTGTCAATAGAAATATGTGTACTTTTTTCGCTGCGATCTCTAATAAGCCTCCAAAAATTTTAAAAATATATCTAGATCTATTTTTCCTCCTAAAAAATAATACAAAATTATTTTTCATTCACACGCACGGCATATATCGCGCTTATTGGTTCACAAAGACGGGATCGAAGCCGTACCCCAGTATCCAGTTGTGGCCGCAGCGGCAAAGCAAGTTCCAGTCAAACTCAAGATTTTGTCCTCGGAGGGGAGCCTGTGCTTCCCCGCTTTAGTACGATTATTAATGGAAATTAAATATTAATACGCCATACATGATATTTACCAAGTAAAAATAAATGGTTGCCAGGGATGATGCAGTGATTGGAAATGCAGGCTGTAGAGTACTACCAGTAGGCTCTTGTCATTTTTTAATAAGAAAATTCTTTATTTGCCACTGAAAATTTCTAAAATACCATTGAAAAAATATTCGTTCATTTATTACCATCGGATCTCAACTTTAATCCCATTTTTTTTACTTCCGTCACTTCAACTATCATTAATCTTATCATTCTTTTAGAAAATTCCGAATTTGAAATTTTCTTTTTAGATTTCTTCTGGATTTCGTTCGAAATAACGAGATTTCAAGAAAATTTTAGATTTTGAAGGGTGATGAGATGTGTCGGGACCCGAATCTGCAAATCCGGACCCTCTGTGTATTCGGCACTAGTCCAGGAACGCGCTAGTGCACACAGTCTCAACATTGGTAAATATCACAATCATACCAAACGATACTAATAAAGTACCTTAAATAGTTAACCAAACTGGTTGCTCGACCTTAGGGTCAAGTTACAAATATACGCCACGCAGGGCGAACCTTATAAGAAAGAAATAACTGCAGCGGAAAATAAGATAACTTCGTGGCGCCATCTAGTATAGCACAGGCAACTGACTGGGCTCGCTCCCTAAGTAGACGGTTCCTCTTGGAGCTCCTCCTCCAAAGCTGGTGTAGTCCCCTCTTCAACTGGTGTTGTATTGCGGCAAGGGTGAGTACTTGGTACTCAGCAAGTCATGCACAAAATGCAAGCTAATATACTATATGCATGGCTTGATACAAAGGAATAGCTCAAGGTATATTTGCAGTAAACAGCATTTAACAAATAATATAAGTAGATTCGAAAGCAGTAGAAACAAATATATCATTAATAACTTTTCCAGGAGTTAAATAAACATCTTCCCCACTCCTAATCCACATTTCCATCAACATCATTATTAAACCAAACCCAACCTTTCAAGTCCAAGTTATTTTCAAGAAAGTCTAACCCTTGACTGTAATTCCCGAGCGATGGCCAAAACCGCGGACACGGCTATGCTATTCGAATAGATTTTACACTCTGCAGAGGTTATGCACTTTACCCACAAGATACAGTCAAACACCACAAAGGCGAGTTTCCGTAACAAAGTCTTTCGGAAACTTCTAACAGTACAAGTGGTCCTCCCCGGTGATTGCACACTAACCCTTCCCTTAGCGAAGGCGAAGTTTAGGCCAATCCACCGTTAGATGGGTACCTGGCCGCAGCCCCGGTACGCTCCCCCGTACAACTTACACAAAGGGTGTAGTTGACACCCAGAGGTCCCACAGGTACGTTATTAGCAACTTAATCAACTAGGTCTGTCCCATTACAGACATGTGGTTGCACGCTTAACTCAGTTCAAAGGCTTGCAAGGTTAAGTCCTTAGGGTGACCAGGGCAAGACTACCCGAAGAACCAAAACAACGTTCCCGGTGTCACAACTGGCCCACCCGATCGTTCTTGCCACATGCCCCGGTCAAAAACTATTTATCAAACCCCAGTTGATTACCATGCACCACGTGCCATCAACTTCACATGATACCTTTCCAAAACAAGTTCAATATATCATTAAGTCAATATTCACATTTGATTGTTCAAAAATCATGTCATGAGCACGTAGCAGGTCTAAGAAATATACTACAACGATATAACTTCCCATGTTGGCAATTTAATAATGTCCAACTATTTAATCCTCAACTAGGGTGACAAGGGATCATGGCACATATATAACTAACCAAGGTGTCATACAGCAATTTGGCATTTATCTAATTTTCCATAATTAAATAAAGTATTTTCTAATTAAACTAGCATGCAGTAGTTTCAATCGAATTAATTTGAAATTGGGATCAACATGGTCAAAGCACAACTTGCCTTCAAAAAGTACTTGCTCTTGGTCCTGAGCTGGCTCCTGGGTCAACACTTCACCTTCGAATCCTTCCGGCACTTCAACGTCTACTCGTAACGCATGCAAATAGCAAAAAATGAATAAAATAGTAGACAAAAAGTGTCCAAACATCAAAATGAAGTCCATAAACAGAGAGAGCATAATTTTATGAATTTTTAGGAATTTGAATCGGCGAAATCGGAGTTAAAACCCAAAAGTTATAAGCGTTTAAAGTTTAAATAATCAATTAAATAATATTACAAAGATAAACTTTGGTCCAAAAATTAAATAAAATTCATCATTAGGTAGATCTTAATTTTATACAAATTTAGAAATTTGAATCACTCAAATCGGAGTTAAAATGCAAAAGTTATAAGCATTTGAAGTTTTGAAATTCAAATTAAACATTAAACCCAATTAATATTTCTTTTTCTTTTTCGGAAAGTAATTTATTGCGTTAGCAAGGACACGTGTCAACCTCTGATTGGGCGGCTGATGTCAGCCGGTCCACGAGCTCAGCCCATGGCTCGGCTCGGGTCCACCGTGGACCCGGTCCACGGCTCACGTGTCTCTGACATGTGGGACCCTACGGGTGACGTCATTGCTGACGTCAGCGGGGACTCAGCTCCCTGCGCTGACAGGTGGGACCCACTGGTGACGTCGTTGCTGACGTCACCGCACGGGTGGGGTGGCCGCTGACAGGTGGGCCCCCATGACGTCAGTGTGATGTCATGGTGCGGTTTGGCGTCGGCCGACACGCTGCCCGGGCGTGTCGGCGTCACACACACGCAGCGTCTGGCCGCGCCGGTCCAACTTCCTTACACGTGGCTCGATCTCGGCCGTTGATTTGAAAATCAACGGCCCAGATTGGATCTGGTCTCATGCGTTTGGGGTGAACGCGCTTAATCTGGACCGTTGGATCTAGATCCAACGGTCGAGATTGGATCTAGATCCAACGGTCGAGATTGGATCTGGGGTTGGAACGGAATCTCACCGTGGGATGACGTGGCGAGATCTGGGGCGTCGGATTCTGATCGGACGGCTGGCGGTGCTCGCGGACGGCGATGGCGACGCGGCGGAGCAGAGGCCACCGGAGACGAAGACGACGACGAGCCCAACGGCGCTTCGGGGCTTCTCCGGCGGAGTGAGATATACCCACGGGTGCGCCTTGGCCTGGGGAACTCGGGGCTAGGCTCAGTCGCGGCGGAGGACGGCGAACGATGGCGGGGCGAAGCCAAAACCCGAAGCAAACTCTAGGCCACTACGGCGAGCAATAGCGGGAAGACGGCGGCGGCTAGGGCTAGGGCACGTGGGGCAATCGACGCACGAGGCAAAGGCGAACCTCGGGCGCGGGTCCGGGCATTAAATACCGGCCCGAACGCCGAGATCCCCACGGAATCCGTGGCGGAGCCGGTACGGGCGGCGGAGTCCGTCCCGGACACGTCGAGGTGACGTGGCTTGATCTCAGCCGTCCACGTGGCACGATGGACGGCCGGGATCGCTCGGGTGCGGCCGTTGTCTCGCGCAGATTGATCCTAACCGTTGGATCTCGATCCAACGGTCGCGATCGATTAGGGTTAGAGCTGCTGCGGTCCGGTCGGTTGGCTCGGGTCGGACTCGAGTCTGACTCGGACTCGAGTCTGACTCGGTTTCGGTCGGATGAACAGTGCAAACCCGGTTGGATTTTCCAGAGATTTAATATTTAAAATAATTCCCAGTAATTCATTTAATTCAAGAAAAATAGCAAAAGACTTAGAAAAATTCCAGAAAAATTCTAGAAAATATTTTAGAGCATTTGGGACTCAAATAAAATATTTCCAACAGAACTTTATTTGAAACTTTTATTTCTTTAATTATTTCAAAAGGGAATAAATTCAAATTAATTCCAAATAAATCCAAATAAATTCCAGAAAATTCCAAAAATTCACCAAAGTGCCAAATCACACATGAATTTAAGAAAAGCAAAATTTTGGGGTGTTACAAGATGTGAACCAAAAAAATGAAATTTGAAACATTGATTAGAACTGGATTCGCCAGGTTGTACGCGAAGTTGCGCCAGTTGGAGGATGCACGAAAGCCGAAAGGTGTTTGACTATATGCCGCAAAGAGATTTGATGTCGTCGAATGTTCTGCTAGACTGCTAAATGAAATCTGGGAATGTTCTGCTAACTGGTTGGCTCTAGATTCTTAAAAGAGGGGATTCTAGAGGAATTGTCCAGTTTGCCCTTGTCTGTAATACCTGACTTGTATTTGTAACCTGACCCTTTGTATTTGTGTGGATTATTTGTGAGATATAAGAAAATAAAAACCAAAATCATGCGATATATTGAACATCAAAGTAATTAGCATGGTAATAAAGTCCAAAAAATTACATAGAAGTCTCATCATGGTATATTAGTGAGTACAAAAGACAACAACATAAATAAAGATACACTCATTAGACCATACTAAATTGACTAATTGCCGTTGCAAGATCATCACAGAATCAACAACCAAATGGACTACAAAATTTCTGGTAGATTTCGGGACAATAAACAAAAGTCAGAAATTGTGTCGACAACAAAATGAATAGCCAAATAAAGTACTAAACATTGCATGGATATTAGAGGTCCAGAACGGTGAACATATATTTCCATGGAATTTTTCTTTCAACACAGCGGTTACAATCTTTGATCCTGTTTCCTGATACTCTAGGTCTCCCCTCTTAGATGATTGAAACAATATAAACACCCTGTATTATTAGATGATTGAAAATTTACAGGAACTTCATATGGTTTGCTCTAAGACATTCAGAAAATACAGGGACATGATAAGTTGAAAATACTTAACTTTGTTCATGATAATGTTTGACAAGGAAGACACATCTGCATCCCCTTATATCGTGCTGTTTCTGCTGGATTTCAATAATATGCGCATCAAAATGCGATGCCTCTTCATTTTTCTCCTGATGTACATATTGCAATAAGAAAAGAAAGAATATAAGGGGAAAATGTGACGCCCTGCTCCCCATCGCCAGCCCGCAACCGCCGCCGCCGCTTCCTCCGCGCCGCCAGCTGCCCCGCGCCATGTCGATACATGGGCCGTTCGGCCGCCCCACGCCGCCTCCCCTATAAAACCCCCACGAGCCCCTCTCTCTCCGTGCCCTCCTCTCTCTCTCTCCTCTGCTCCACCCTCCCAGGCCGCCGCTGCCGTCTTCCCAGCGGCCACTGCGCTGAGTCAGCGCCGCTCGCTCGCCTGAGCCGCTCGAGCCCTTCGCCGCCAACTCCGCTCCTCCCTGGCCAGTGCGCCGCCACCCTCCATCCTCGTGGCCGGGCTAGCTGGCCACGAGCCGAGCCCGCCTCGCCGCGCCTACGGCGCGTGAGTGCGCGCGTGCACGTGGTGCACGGGCCGCGCGTGGACACGGTCCACGGCCCGGCGGGTCCCACCGGTCAGTTTTATAAAAAAAAAGAAAGAGATTTTTCCAAAAATCCTTTATGACGTCATGCTGACGTCATAAAGTTGTTTTTCATTTTAAAAATAATTCCAAAAACCGAATTTAACTGCTGACGTCAGCATGACGTAGTAATTTGGATTTTCCTTTATAAAAATAATTTAAAAATTCCAGAAAAATCCGTTTTATTTGTTTTTAAACTTCCGGGAGCCCGTTTTCACCCGTTCGAACTCCGTTTGGCTCCGTTCTTCTTCCTAAATTCATTAGAAATCTCAAACCTCAGTTTAGAGCTAGTTTGAAATTCAATTTGTGTTTATTTGTATTCGTTTGGATCTTATTTGAATTTGGTTGTTTTTCGCGCGTAGATTACGGAGAGTCCGAGGAATTCGAGCAGCGATTTATTTCGAGCAAAGAACTCGTCAAACCAGGCAAGTCACACCCCCTTGACCATGTTGCTCCCAGTTTTATGAACTATTATATTGTATTTACAATTATTGCATGCTTATTTATTATAGACATTAATTTCCGACCTAGTTTTAAATGATAGTTAAATCCAATTCCGATATGCGACCTTTGACATTTGAATTCCGATACCCTTGTAACCTTAGTAAAAATATGAGTTATGACTATGGTAATAGTTAGACATTGCTTAGCCATGCATAGAACTGAACTTAGGAAATTTTGGGGAACTTTATGCCAAAATGATATCATGTTCAATTTGAAACTTATAGTGATCAATGTTAGTATCAATGTGGAGATTAGTATGGTTAAAATGAAAATGACTTAGACCGGGTGAGAATTGGTTGGAAAGTGGTGAGGTCATGGTTCTGGGTTTGTGGACAGTCTCGCCTAGTCAATTAAGGACCGGTCTGAGTCTCGCTAAATGTAAAGCCTAACCGTACTACCACAAGTCTGGAATGGGACAGACCTGGCTATCCTTATTAAATCATTTCATGGACAGTCATGCCATATGGGGGTAGTGGTGTGGTGAAAGCGAGATGCTGCCACTCTGGCGCAAGAGGGGGCTTCTGAATAGAGGGAGTCTTTCAGCGGTGAAACCTTAGCGGGCATGACTACATGTATGAATTTAATATAGGGGCCTTGTCATATTTTTCTTTGCCACTCACCAAAGGAAGCGTGTTGATGTAAAAGGGAAATATTATGTCTTGTGGGTAAAGTTGTACAACCTCTGCAGAGTGTCAAACTAATCGATTAGCCGCGCCCGCGGTTATGGGCACGCTGAGCAAGCCATTCTCAGATTAGACTTTAGTAAATTAAAACTTGGTTTTCAGAAATGATGATTGGATGGAGGGAGTCCATCACGGGAAAAACTTAGCCAATTCCAGGAGAGATTCCCGAGTTAAAATGTATAGACTTGATTTTAAAATAAAGTATGCCTTTTAAAATGATTGAAAATGTTATTAAACTGTTGCTTTATGCTTAAATAAACCATATTGCCATCCTTTGATTACCCGTACATTTATATTGCATTTCCGGTGTGGTTTCCTGAGTACGTATGTACTCAACCTTGCTTAATTTATCACTTCAGAGGAGTATCACGATGGTGAGGACCAGTTGGACTAGGCCGTGCCCCCCAGTCGATTGCCTGTGGCAAATTAATTGGGCTCTATCTATTTGTCTTCATTTCCGCTGCTTTATTTATTCGTTTATTTATGCGTTGGCCTGCGCGCCATTTCCTATGTAATCCTTGAATATTTATTATTAATAAAGAACGCTGGATATGCTATGGTTTCATTTCTACTGTGTGTACTAGCATTTTCTGGACTAGTACAGAATACACAGAGGATTTCGGAGGTGTTATTCCGGGGTCCGATAGAAAAGGAACTGCCTTAACAGTATCAAGCTGCAGGAGTATAAACAATATCCAATTGTATCAGGTTTGTCCTAAACTTAGGTTTAGGGTTGATCTCTCCAAAGTCTTAACATATAAACCGGCCTTTTGAATATACGCAATGCTCCATGGATTGATCATCTTAGGAGAATAGACAAATTCAGGACAGTATGAGCTGTGCTTCTTGTTTTCTAAAAAGAACTGTGTAAACAAGGTTGGTTACTGTAAGGATTTTCATCAATCTTGGAACTCATTGGGTTACCCTACATACGACAACATGCATTTGGATTCCGTACAATATCTCTGGGTTTAATTCATAAAGAAAGCCACAAAAGAAAGTTTGTCCGAAATATTCTCAAATTCCATTTCAAGCTAACTGAAAGCTTCCTATTGCCACATAATTCACGGTTTGGACAGCACGAAGCAATAATCGAGAACAAAGCTTGCATAGCATTCCCTCTGATCTCAAGTTATCCTCTGACTTTTGTTAGATGATCATTTTGTTAGATGGCAAAAGCGAGTAAATTCTCTCAAACTCTAAGGGCAAACTCGTATATTGTACATGCATTTGTGAATTGTTGGCTGATTCTGATTGCGATTCTGTTAGTGGGAGCAGATGGTGTTCGGTAGAGTTTCAGTTTCTTTGATGAGAATCTGAGAGCTAGAGTTCTACCAAATAGGGCATAAGTCTCTCTTTTGGTTCTTCTGAACCAGCCTAGAGCATTTTTTTTTATGATTGAAGCAATTGATTGGGATGAGAAAGATAAAGTTTGAATATTTCTTCCTCGTTTCATCTTCTTGTCTTGCGTTTTACCGGTTTGCCTCTTCCTGGATGATCTTAACTTGTCATCTACTTTGTTTGGGCACACCGAAGCAAAGTGACCCTTCTCGTTGCATCCAAGGCACTTGTAATTCTTCGTGTGTCTTGCATTATGCCTTGTCTTTCTATTCTCCTTCTTCTTGGAGACGAAGCCGATCCCACTCTTGTCATGCAAGCGTCGTTGCTTGCTTAGAATGTCATCGAGGGTGGTCTTTCTAATGTAGCACTTCTTCAAGTCATTTTCTAATTTAATAACTTGAGCCTTGAGCTCTTTATTTTCCTTTACAAGGTTAGTCTCAAAAGACATAAAGGAAGTAGCAATATTATTTAAGCTACAAGGAATATCATCGCTAGAGGTGTTCATACTAATTTTAGATGAAATACTAGGTTTAACATTTAAGCATGGCATTTCATCATTTAAATCACAAGAAACTCCTATGTCCACCTTAGGCTTAATGATTTCCTTGAGAAGTGGGATTCATGATTATCTTTAAGCACATTATAATCATTTTAATGCAAATCATGCTCAAGCTTCAAAATCTTATATTTTGCTTTCTCCTTCCCAAAATACTCATTGAGCTCCTCAAGCATATCCATTAAATCATCATATCAGGGTTCTTCGTCATTGCTCACCTCATCTTTACCTTTTGCCATGAAGCAACGAATTAAGGATGGTAGAGTTGAATGTTCATCATCGCTTGAGGTGGAGGTTGAGGTTTCTTCTTTATCACTTGAGGTAGAGGTGGAGGATTCTTCTACCGAGATGCATTCATCAATACAATCTTCATTTGGTGATGCGGATGAATCATATAATTCTTGAAGTTTGATCCACATCTCATGAGCGCTCTTGAGATTGCAAATTTGATTGAATACATCTACACTCACAATGCTAAATAAAACATTAGTAGCTTGAGCGTCGAGATGTAGGCATTTCTCCTCTCCTCGTTTTGGAGCAACTTGATCCAATGGAGAAGAAAAGACGACATCTACAATCCACCATATTTGGGGACTCATGGATTTAAAATGAGAAGTCATAAGTAATTTTCATGAAGCATAATTTGAGCCATTAAAGATATGTGCATTAGTGTAGTGTACTAAACCACTAGTCGCCATCCTTGCTCTCTAGACGGTTAAGTCTAATAAAATGAGAGACCAAGTTCTCATACCACTTGTTGGGTCGAGGATGCCGACTAGAGGGGGTGAATAGGCGGCTTTAAAAATTCTCTCTACAAATAATTACTCGCCTAAGTACCCTAAAATCAAAACCTAAACAATAATTGATGCGGAAGCAATAAACTAAGGTTTTGACAAATAAGGCTTAAATCAACTAGGCTCACTAAGTGCACTAACTAATTAAGTATACTCAAGCATTGCAAACCTAATAATAATCAAGCAATTTAATTCTAAGAAAGTAAATTGCAACAATATAAATAAAAAATCACAAACAAACACAGAGACACACCGATGTTTTACTGTGGTGTTCGAAGACTTGCCGGTCTCCCCTAATCCACGTTGAGGTAGCTTGACTCACTTCAAGCCTGCTCCCTTTCACAATTGAGCCTTCCTCAACCACTCGGGGTAGCTCCACTACTACAGAAAACCCTATCAGAGACGGTTCACAAATATCATTAGAGACGGCTTTGTGAACCGTCTCTAATAATGGGTCAGTGATAATAGATCCACATCACAGACGGTTTCAACAACCGTCTGTGATAATAATATTACAGACGGTTCTTATTCAGAACCGTTAGTGATATATTTCTTCCACAGACGGTTTGTGAAAAGACCCGTCTGTGATATAATTCCTATCACTAACGGTTCTTTATACCAACCGTCTGTGATAGTATAGATATCACAGACGGTTTATTGTACGAACCGTCTGTGTTATAAAACCTATCACAGACGGTTCACAAATAACACCGTCTGTGATGTATTATATCACAGACGGTTCTTATTTTGTGAACCGTCTGTGATAGGTTATCACAGACGGTTCACAAATAAGAACCGCTGCGTGATGTGGTTTTCATACATCGACATTTTTCTGTTTATTGGCTAGCCTCAGGAAATGCTAGCCATGCCCTCTGAAACAGACATAACACAGACATATGATCACAAACAAGTGATCATAACACAGATCACAGACATAACACACACAGATCATAGATCACATAACACAGACATATCAGATCGCAAACAATATATCAAACAATATATCAAATGCGTATAAAGACTAAAAGAATCCCAACTCTATTATCATCTAGGGCTCATGCAAGGAAACAGAAGTTACAAATGAATTTTCTCCAATCATGTTATTGGAGAAGTAAACACTAAACAACCATACGTAGCAATTGACACAAATAGCAGCTTTCAAACTAAATATATCAAACATGGAAAGAGAATGGCAAGCAGCATCGATCCAATAAAACCAACGAAGGATATAACTTGATCCATATCCTCTAGCATTCATGACTGATTTAACGTTGTTGCCTTCCAGCACCCCCCACATCAATTGTATCAGGAAGATATCTACAAAATTTACCAAGGCATCATTCCAGCTGCCTAATATGTACATGGCTACTACATCACGGTGTTACTATATCGAAATGCTCTCCTCTCAAGAAAAAGAATTGATTAAGAATGATATTTTTTTCCTAAGCAATTCAACTACTACAAGTCCAAGAGGCAAACTTACATCTCTTCTTCCGGTTCATTCTTGACAGCATTCCTCGCTATACATTCGAAAGCGGCTTCCACATTGAAGCCTTCTTTAGCAGACGTCTCAAAATAAGGGATGTTTCCCTTGGAAGCACACCATGCTTTAGCCTTCTTCTTAGAAACCTGGAAATCAGATAAGGTTAAGAACGGTATAAAACAAACCGGTGAAGTGAAGTGCAAATAGAACTTTGTAATTGCAAGTACTCATAGTCCGGCTATTACCACCATCAACAACAATCTTATTTCCAAGTACAACAAAAGGGAAATTCTCTGGATCTGATAGGCTAGCCTGTAATGCAAATAAATAATGGTCAAACTTTCAATAAATACATTGCACTTCATTTGGATGACCAATAAGCTACTTACTTGGATGACCAATACGAAGCCAATGTCTGGATTGTCTTCCCATGACTCGTAAAACTTATTGAGCCTAGCTCCCTCTCAAGACAATCATTTTAAGCTAAGATATATGTCCACAAGATATATGCGATCAACACAGAAGCATTATTACATCCATTTCAGCGGTCACAGAGATATTACAAGCATCATTACATCCATTTCACAGATCAGCAATACAGAGAAAAATCAAGGCCCACAATCTTCACAAATTACAAGACAAGTTTCATAAATTAAAACAGTACAAGTGGCAATACAGAGAAAAACCTAACTCTTGCAGTTAGGCACCTGCGTAGAACTCGCCTATTTTACTAATGACTTCAGTGACTAGGAAAAAACAAAGTTTTCCTCGAATGGACTCCAGATCCTTGTCTTGCAACGAAGTTTTATCCTTACTCATTTGTGTTGCATTGACGAGGAGATGCATGTTATGGCAAATGTAAAATCCACATCGGTTATTGCCCTGTCCCTGTTGGTGGCACTGCAAAAATAGAATTGCTTACTTCCAGAATCATGGCTACGGAGTTTGATATAGGATTATACTGTATAGAGGATACCGAAAACTTGAAATCGTGCTGCAACGCCTTATCCCCGCCTTGAACAGAAGGATCTCGCAAAGCTTTGACCGTCCTACGTGATTTCGAAAGGTTAGCCTCAGCTATTCCAGGAGCAACAAGCACCTTAAACAACGTGGTTACCTGGTGATTAACCGTGCGATAGGGTTCAAGTCGTGGTTGCTTGATGTGAGGAATCAACGTAAATAACCCGGTTCTTGGCCAGATGAATTACAATTAGAACCCAGTGAAACCTGCATAGGTATGTTTCCATGGTCAATTAGCACCAAAGTATTGTGTGCACATTACAAATGAGAGTATACCAAGTCGGGCAGCACTTACCCTGGGTTAAAGGGTAAAAGTATGAAACTTTTATCTTTCTGAGCATCCAAGGCATGTCGTACGTATTCCTCTACTGCTTTTGCATCTTGGTTCATTGTTGGCTGCGAGACTAAGAGTGGGTCGAGGAAACCCACCGATCTATTGTTCGTTCTCGCTTCGCGTATCATGAATCTATATATACAAATGTTAGGCAAAGGGGTCACTTCATATATATATATATATATATATATGACATTTATCGGTATTACAGGGAAGACACACTCACAATGTCCAGCATCTTAAGAGCGAGGCATCGAGGGCATCGAGGTTGAAGAGATCGAACAGGTCCTGGAAGCCGACCGCGAAGTAGCCCCCCGCTGACTCGTTGAACAGATGCTTAGGCTTGTAGCGGACCATGATACTTGTTGTACGTTCGTTCTCTGGCTTGTTAGCTTGTCTCATGTAGTATGTATGCAGGCTTTTGCAGCAGTAAGTCAATGTCTTCATGCGATCTTCCGTTATTAAAGGCTCTCCTAGCTTGAATAACTTAAGACCTGGGGCCATCGGATAGTACTCCAAGGCCTTCGCTATCTTTTTCGATTTGCCCTTCCCTTTCTTTGTTGGAACGGAAATCTTCGGGGGAGACGAGGGGAGTAGAGAGCAATCAAAGTCAAAGTCAAAATCAAACTCACTGTCAATGTTTTTGGGTGGGGAGGGCACGATAACCGATTTGGGGGGAATCGGATCAACTTCTGGCGGAGGAAGTAGAGGTACTTCTGGTGGAGGATGGATGTCTAGAGATATGTCGCAGCTAGGCCACTGGATGAATGTGCCAATGACATCCCCCAGTAGCTGAAGCTCGTCATTTGGAGGCAATTGTAGCGTGACGATCTTGAAAATGTCATGAACGCCGTCCACATTGACCTTAGTGAAACCCGGCGCTAGCAGGGTACCGTGCACCATCACCCCTTCAATGGATGGATACGCGAGGGCCCAAGCAGCCTGTATAGGAAGGGAGCAATTGGCAACTCTCACCTGGATATTGCACCGCGTGGGTTCCTACACAACGGTACCCAATTAGCTAATGTGCCAAAAAGATATATCTATGGAGCATTCAAGAGATCTAAATTAGTATACCTTGATGTCACAGACAGGGAATTTGTCGGCGTGTTTACCCTGGTCAGGGGCGGACGCACAACTGCTCTTACGTGTAGTGGGGCTGAACCCTTGGCCTTCCACAGGCTGTGTGTTTTGAGCATTGAGCCTTTCCTCGAGGCTTCTTATCCTATCATTGAATTCTCCTCTCAGCCTATCCTCAAGATCCTTCACGATCTTTTTCTCGCGCTCGTCTCTACCTCTCTTCTTACTCCGGTACATGTAAGTGTCTTCGAAGCCCGTTTTCCAGGGAACGAAAACCCCTTTGCCTCGCGTGCGACCAGGGTGTTCCTTGTTTCCCAATGTCGTGGAGAGTGCATCTCTCTCCTTGTTTGGGACAAAAGATCCACCGGAAGATCGTGCACTCAATTCTACCTGTAAGATCGCAGCAAGTTATTTCACTTATCAAGTTAGGAACTAAATACGTACCAAAATGGTGGTTCGATATCTTACCAAACGTTGGCAGACTTCCTCGTCTGCAGGGTTTGTAAAGGAGATGGTGCCAGATGGTGTGGCACATGACCTCGCTCTTAGCCAGTCTCTGGCGCGCTGGTCAACAATCGATGCAAATGGCGCGGAGCCCCCTCGTCCTCCCTGTCCCATTGTATCCTCTTCCCCGCGTAGCCAGCGGTGCCGAGTCTGTGGGGGTGGGTGTTCCTTGCCTGCAGGGCCTTGTGTGCTTCGCTTTCAATCAAGAATTGATCTGTCGTCTTCAACTGAACAAAACGTCGCCATGAATCCTCACTAATGAACCCATACTTAGAGTAGGGAGTCCTATCCTTATTGACGTATTCCTTGACAAGTGTGCTCTTAAAGGTCTTCCACGCCTTTCCTGCCACTAGCAGTGTATACCGTCGCACAGGGGCCTCAAGTTCTTCTGGGATATCGAAGGAGGAAAGGATTTCTGTAAGCAGGTCGTTGCGGCCCTCGTCAGTCAGCGACTTCCAGGATGTACATGTGATGGGGACCCATTCGCGTGCAACTATCCCGCACATTGTTCGTAATGCATTCACTACCTTTTTACTTCCGGTAGGGGACCCATCTTTCGGATCGATCGCCGTGATGTTATATCGGCCTGTTGGCCTTTTGTTTGCTTTTCTTGGAGCGCGAGCTGGTTTGACTTGACTCGGCTCATCAGTTGGGCCTAAGACAGAAAATATTGAAATAATGTTATTCACCAAACGTACAGAGGTTGCAATTAATTTGAAAATTCACCAAATGGACATAAGAAAATAACACATAAACCCAACCCAAACTAATTCACCAAATGCCTGATTTATGGTTTGTTGACTTGTTGTGCCATCCCATTCGGTAGTAATGGGTGTTCAGTAGTCGTATCATTGATTACTACTAACATTGGTGTTGGCGTGTTGCATTACGAATTTACGATACAACACATAAACCCAACCCAAACTAATTTGCCAAGTGCTTTGTTTCGCACAGGTGGTATAGATGAAGGGGAAGACCCGAGAGTAGCTGCTGTTAGAGAATTGAGGGAAGAAACCGGTGTTACATCTGCAGAAATCGTGGCCGAGGTCAGTTCAGACCCTTCCACTTGCTCCCCAAGTTCTTCTGATCATGGTTAATGTTCAAACATTGGAGAAAGGGCTTCTTTCAACAATCCTAAAGAGTAAACCTTCGCTAGCAGAATGCTTAATTCAGTCAATTCTAAGGTGAAGTACTGTATTACTATATTGTGCAAGTGAATATTTGATTACAGAACCCCATTTCCAAGTTTGTTCCAAGTCAGTTCACCCAAGATCTTCATATCACGTTGGGCCAATCCAATGTTATAACTTGACAACTCAAGTGATTAATTCAGACAATATTCAATTCATCTTGTGCCAACCTAAAGCCTAAGTTTGGCAAACCCAAAGCACTCACTGAATCTCTGCACCAATGATTCATCTGAGCAGGACAAATCATTCCTCCAACCATCCATAGTTACCTTTTCAGACAAAGTCTAAAAGATCATACCAACACTAATCTGAGCATTACATTACTAATTGGAGCAGGACTAAATGCATTCATAACAAAAGGATTTTAGAATCTTTGTCATACAGGAATCAACAAACAGTAAAGCATCTAAAACTTCATTAGTCTAATGAAATGCTCACTTCAGATAATCCCAAGGTTAAGCACTACATTACCAAGTTGAGCAAGATCTAAAGCAACCAAAACATCATCCAAAGGCCTATGAGCTCAAGCATTTTCTTTAAACTAGCTGAATATACCAGATGCATGAAACAACAAGAGCAAGCCAAATGCATTCAAACCAAAAGGATTTCAAAAGTCTAGATTAACACATTATGGCTAGCATACTAAGTTGAATGCTTATATACATTTCAACTTGCAACTGTTAATGAATCATCTTGCTGGAAGAACTCGTATGTGTGCGGGGTAAGTCTAGATTAAATCTATTCGATCCACTCACAGGCGGGGGAGGAGGAGGCGCCTCCGTGCGTCGGCCAGTGCAGAGACGTCGCCGGGGAGGAGGAGGCGCATGGCGGGGCTCGGGAGGCGGCGGCGGGGCTCGGGAGGCGGCGCCGGTCTCCATCAGCATGCTCAGGAGGCGGCGGGGCTCGGGAGGTGGCGGGCTCGGGAGGCGGGGCTCGGGGAGGCGGCGACCTCGGGGAGGCGGCGGGCTCGTTAGGGTTTGAAGTGTGCAGGGAGGCGAAGTGTGCTACGGTTTGAAGTCTGGTAGAAAACATTTCAAGTGTATAAGTTATATAGAGGCCGATATCAGAGACGGTTGTGATATTGTGCATTACAGACGGTTCCAGTTTAGAACCGTCTGTGATTGTCTATATCACAGACGGTGCTCTTTAACAACCGTCTGTGATATAGAGTCATATTTTTTCAAAGCACAAAAAAATAATGTTAGTTGTTATTATATATTGCAGATTAATGTTTTTTCAAAGCACAAAAAATAATTGAGATAAATACAGAAGTACTTGTAATGAGTACACAGAAGTACAGAAATATTACTTTATTATGCATTGTAATTATACAGTGAAAATTATCCCTTCACGATGATCGACGCGTGTGTAGCTGACTTCCTCAGTTTGTTCTTCTTGGACCTCATCTACTACATTCTCAACTCCGACAATCCTCCTTTTTCCCTGAACAACTACGTGGCGCTTCTTGTTGGACGGGTCGGTAACATAGAAGACTTGAACAACTTGGTTTGCGAGCACGAATGGTTCATCTTGGTATCCGACACGTTCGAGGTCCACAGTAGTGATGCCGTACTTGTCAACCTTCACGTGCTGGAGGTGGACCCAACGACACCGAAATAGTGGGATCTTGAAAAGCACGTAGTCAAGCTCCCAAATCTCCTCTATGAACCCATAGTATGAGCTCCTTGTTGACCCAACGGTATTGAACGCATCTATGCGGACCCCGCTGTTCTGGTTTGTGCTCTTCAAATCCTGATCTATCATGTAAAATATGTATCCATTTAAGTCGTATCCTTTCCATGTGACAACTGTAAAAGCTGGGCCTTTTGCCAGCCATTTCAGGGTGTCATATGACGAGCTCCCAGTGATGGGTCGCTCTTTGAACCAATTGTTGAACTGAAAGTTATGTTGTCTTGTGATCCAAGACTCCTGTCGTGCTGGATTCTCTTGCCTTAGCCATTGCTTGTGCTCGATGATATACGGGGACACTACAGCCATGTGTGGTAGAACCGTGAAATGGCCTTGAGCACACGCAACTGGATCAGGCGTGATTGCTTTCCTTCCGATGGTCCCGATACCCTGGAGCCTCCCCTCATGGCGAGATCGAGGCACACCAATTGGTTGGGCCTGAGCCATGTAATCGACGCAGAACTCAACGACCTCTTCGGTTGCATAACCTTCGACAATGCTACCCTCCGGACGAGATCGATTTCGTACGTAAGACTTAAGAATTCCCATGTACCTCTCGAACGGGTACATGCTACGTAGGAACACAGGCCTGCACATCTTTATCTCTATCACAAGGTGATCAATGAGATGGACCATGATATCGAAAAATGATGGAGGGAAATACATCTCAAGATTACATAGAGTCATCACCACCTCAGCCTGCAAAGCATCTAGTCCTTCGGGATCGATGACCTTCTGAGCGATTGTGTTAAATAAATAACACAGCCTTGTGATTGAATCTCGGACCTTGACTGGGAAAATACTTCTAATTGCAATAGGGAGCATTTGTGTCATCAACACATGACAATCATGAGACTTCATGCCAATTAATTTTAAATCTTGCATTGAAACAAGTCTCTTCATGTTGGACGAGTAGCCGGACGGAACTTTCACACCATGCAAGCACTGGCAAAGTTCAGTTCTTTCGGCCTTTGACAGAGTGTAACAAGCTGGTTCGCAATACGTACCACCTTTAACGGTCTCTTTTGGTGCTAACTCAGGTCTTATGCCCATATCGACTAAGTCAAGTCATGCGTTGATACCATCCTTTGTTTTGCCCTTAATGTTTAGTAGGAGACCAATCACGCTATCACAGACATTCTTCTCCACGTGCATGACATCGATGCAGTGGCGAACTTCTAGGTGCTCCCAGTAAGGTAGGTCCCAAAAAATTGATCTCTTCTTCCGCAAGCTCTTCTCACGGGTCGACCTTGCTTTACGTCCCTTTCTATACGTAACATCCAAATCCTTCACAAAGTCATGAACATCTCTCCCGCTAAAAGGCCTTGGAGCTGAACTATTTTCGTTCGTCCCGTCGAATAGTTTCTTCATCTTGCGGTATGGGTGTTTCCTCCCAAGGACCTACGGTGACGCATGTACATGGTTTTACACGAGTGATTCAGCCACACACTCTCAGTATCGTCTAGGCAGTGAGTGCAAGCCTTGGCACCTTTTGTACTCTGGCCCGACAGGTTAGCAAGTGCAGGGTAATCATTTATGGTGCAGAACAACAAGCAATGTAAAGTGAAGTTCTCTCGTTTGTATGCATCCCAAACCTGTACCCCAGGAACCCACAATGTTTTTAGATCTTCCACCAATGGAGCTAGGTACACATCAATATTGTTCCCAGGTTGTTTCGGTCCTTGGATAAGCACAAACAATAAAATGTACTTTCGCTTCATACACAACCAAGGAGGAAGGTTGTAGATACAGAGATTCACGGGCCAAGTGCTATGCCGGCTGCTCATGTTACCGAAAGGATTCATTCCATCTGTACTCAGTCCAAACCTTATATTCCTCATCACCGCAGCGAATTCTTCATACCTCCTATCGATGTTTCTCCACTGGGTGGAGTCAGCAGGGTGTCTTAGCATTCCATCGTTCTTACACTTCTCGGAATGCCAACATAGCAGTTTTGCCTCCTTTGGGTTAGCGAACAAACGCTTCAATCAGGGAATTAGAGGCAGATACCATGCCGTCTTAGCAGGAGTTCCTTTCTTCACCTCCTCATCTGAATGACTCTTACGCTTGTACCGAGATGCGTTGCACACCGGACATACATGCAAGTTTGCATACTCTTTGCGGTATAGGATACAATCGTTCGGACATGCATGTAATCTTTCTACCTCCATTCCCAAGGGACAAAGAACCTTCTTGGCTTTGTAGGTTGTTGTCGGCAACTCATTTCCCTCTGGAAGCATGTCTGCCAATAGACGTAATTATTTGTGAAACTCTTGTCTGACCAACCATTGCTTGCCTTCAATTTCAGCAGTTCAAGCACGAACGACAACCTTGTGTATTTCACCTTGCAACCAGCAAACAAAGGTTTCTTCGAGTCCTCCATCAAACCCACGAATTTTTCATATTCCCTTTCATCACGGTTCCCTTCTGCGTCGCGCAAAGATCTCGGTCCAGATTGTCATCATGCAGCATATCCTCGCCGAAAGCGTAATCAATGTGATCATTAGGCATATCGTTGACTTCGTCGAAGATGTTAACAATACCACCTGCTTCTTGTATATTCTGCTCTTCGCCGTGACTGGTCCAACATGTATACCCCTTTTTGAAACCTCGCATAATCAAGTGTGCTTCGATCTGCGCTGAGTTTCGAAACATCATCATATTCTCGCAATCGATGCATGGACAAGGCATATACTGCACTCCCTTATTAAACATGTCCTCCTCTGCAGCTCTTCTAAAAGTGGAGACGCCATTAATGTACTCCACACTCGTACGGTCCTCAGCGTACATCCAGCTTCGATCCATCTATGCTACACATGTAATATTCGATTCAATTAGAACCCTCTTTTGAACTGATTAAGTACAATTTCCTTAACAAGTTAAAGCTTGAAAATAATATTGCAATTATAACATCCAATTACTAGCTAGCTTAGATCACCACCAAAACATGGATCTACAAGCTAGATCTAAACAATCTTAAATTTCTTACATAACCAAGCTAGATATTGAATTAATATATATAAGGCAATTTTATATCCATTACTAACCTTAGATCTGAATTAATATATATAATGCAATTATCCATTACTAACCTTAATTAGATCACAAGAATCACCTATTATATAAGCTTACAGACGGTTCTATTGCCAAACCGTCGGTGATATAACGGTCTTAGCATTTCATCCCAGCCAGGGACCACAAACTCGAACTTGCGCTCGGGCCTATATATAGGCAAACTTTATCGCAGACGGTTCTATAAAATAACCGTCTGTGATATAGGGAAGATTACAGACGGTGATGTGTACAAACCGTCGGTGATGTATTACAGACGGTTATATACACTAAACCGTCTGTGATAGTTAAGTATATCACAGACGGTTATTTCATAAAACCGTCTGTGATAAATTCACAGACGGTTTTGTATTCAAACCATCTGTGATGGCGCATTTAGAATGGTCTGTGATAGTTTCACTGACGGTTGGTTTATAGAATCGTCTGTGATGTTCTATATTACAGACGGTTTTTTAAAACCGTCTGTGATGGTGAGTCTAATATAAGCATTTCTGTAGTAGTGCTCTTTTCCACTCCTGGTAGGCAAGCTTTATGCCTTCACAACTAACCAGGCCATCTCACAAACTCCATTGAGAAGATCACCAGACCACGACGCCTCCACGTCGTCTAGGTGTCGGCAAACACCAAGAGTAATAGACCAAGCCCTTTGCTAGATCCTCACCAAGTGCAACATATGCACAAGGATGCTCAATCATTCCCTAAATGCAACACATGCAACTAGAGACCTTCTCTCCTTGCTCTCAAAGTACAACATATGCACAATTGAGATGAGAGGTGTGGAGTAAGTAAACCCTGGGTATGCACACAATGGCAAGAGGAGATGTCCAAGGATGGCTATAGAGGCTCGGGTACCACTCGGATCGTGGGCCACAAGAAAAGATAGAAGATGGTAACTAACTATTGTTAGGAAAGATACAATTGTATTCTAAGGATAGAATCTCCGTCACGTAACCGACCATGATTCCATCCTGTAACCGACTCGGGCCCCTCCGCCCCTTACCTATATAAAGGGGGCAGGGGATACCGGGCAGAGAGAGACATGAGAAAACACAACAGAGATACGTACATCTCATAATCCCAGAACACAGGACTAGGGTGTTACCTCCACCGTCAAAGGCCCAAACCTGTCTAAATCCCTTGTCTTGTGTTACCATCGAGTTCCGATCCAGCGCATAGCCCCATATAAATTATTGCCGACAACAAACGTCGATAGTTGGCGTGCCAGGTAGGGGCAGCACGAAGATCAACCTCAACGAGCTCGATGGCTTTCGTCAACAGAGAAAGCATCACCTTCGCTCCGGGTCAGGTTTTGTACTTCGGGAGTTTCCACTTCATCGCCAGCAAGCTTGGCGTGCTCACCCTTTCGGACTCGAATCAAATCCGATTAGGGGTGAGCCCCGAAAGCATCTCTGCCAGACTCACGCTTAGATCACGGCATGGCCATGCACTTCCTTAATCATATCACACGAGTGGCCTAGACATATATCTCCGTTACATTGGAGTGGCAAATTCCATCTTGACTGCTCACTACCTTCTACATGTTTCATAGTAAACATGAAAGCTACCTTTATAACTATCTGGTTAGGAAATAGTGTTTGGTAACCCCAAGGTAAACTATTACACATGTAGGGAATATGACAATCTCAGGTCTAAGGATCATACATCTACTATGTATGAGATACACTGATGACACATAAGAATGTAACATTCTCGCAGTGTCCCATTGTGGGTCTATCTAACACATGTTCTTCAACATGCATCCACAATGTATTGATGATATCTCTATATCCCATGATCTATGAAACATGATCATCGAACAATACATGTGCTGATCTATTCATCGTTGTCCTATACGATGATATCCGATCAGAGATATTTATCGAATTATATCAATAAGTAAAGAGCTTCATAAACAAGTCACACACTTGTTGATCAAAACAATGATATACATTCATTGGACCAATAATCATATTATTATTCATAAACATAGTCATGTTATAATCATCCATATGATTGCCTCAAGGGCATAACACTAACAATCTCCCACTTGCACTTGAATCAATCAATTAAGTATCTAATACCAATAGACCTCGGTAATGCGCCTCATGCTTAGGCTGTGGTAGTGGCTTTGTCAACGGATCAGCCACATTGGCTTCCGTATGTACTTTGCATATCTTCACGTCACCTCTATCCACAATTTCGCGAATAAGGTGAAAGCGTCGGAGTATATGTTTGGACTTCTGATGTGATCTAGGCTCTTTTGCTTGTGCAATGGCACCACTATTATCGCAATAGATGTCCATTGGACTAGAGGCACTAGCGACCACACCAAGCTCCGAGATAAACTTCTTTATCCATACTGACTTCTTTTATGCATCCAAGCCGCAATGTACTCTGCTTCTGTCGTAGAGTCAGCCACCGTGCTTTGCTTGGAACTCTTCCAACTTACTGCTCCTCCATTTAGTGTAAACACAAAACCGGATTGTGATCGAAAATCATCTTTGTCAGTTTGGAAGCTTGCATCAGTGTAACCTTTTACAACCAGTTCTTCCTCACCTCCAAAGACTAGGAACATACCCTTAGTTCTTCTCAAGTACTTTAGGATATTTTTCACGGCTATCCAATGACCATCACCGGGATCCGCTTGGTATCTACTTGTGACACTTAGAGCATATGAGACATCTGGGCGCGTACAGATCATAGCATACATGATAGATCCAATAGCCGAAGCATATGGAATCTTGCTCATCCTGTCTCGCTCATCAGTCGTCGAAGGACACTGATTCTTGCTTAGACTGATGCCATGTGACATTGGCATGAAACCTCTCTTAGACTGATGCTTAGAAGACACAGGAAGCAAGCACTCAGTCACTTCAAAACCGAGCCCGCAATGCTAACGAGGACATCTTGCATGAAAAGGTGGGAAACCAATCGGTTTTCTGCACGCCACAGCAAAACATTGCGGCCTCCAAGATGCTCCTCGACACTTTGGGGTCAATCCTCGAGCTCGACAGCCCAGCTGCCCCGGTTATGGCACAGGTTAAAGCCATGGTAACGGCGGCAGCAGTTCAGCACAACCAACGAGATCATGCGGCGACGAAATCCCCTTGCACACATCTAGAGACGCAACGGCGAGCAGTCGGACTAGCAGCAGTCGGGCAGGGAGTAGTCGGCGCAGGCTCCCTTATGATGGGGACTTGCGCTCGACCATCCACCACGACCTCTGCCATGATCTCAACAACAAGAGGTAGGAGCGGGAAGCCGACGAGCGACACCGACGCGAGGACGACTGCGAATGTTTCGGTACCGACCATTGCCAGGAAAACCAGCATCACAATGACAACCGACGTCGCGATAACAATCACCACGACCGAGAGCATCAAAACGTGAGCCTCAGCGGACGCAGAAACCACCATCTTCCAGATCGCCGCAACAACAACGATCGCCGAGTGGAATCCCCGCCACGACGACACTTACCCCATCGGGAGGAGGAGCCCATTGACGGAGTTCGAGTGTTTATCGCTCGGCTCCACCGAGTAGTATGGCCCGACGGTTTCAACCCCAAGGGCATTGTCAAGTTTGACGGGGAAAGAGACCCCGAAGCCTAGCTAAAAATCTATACCCTAGCGGTTAAGGCACCAGCGGCGACATCAATGTAATGGCAAATTACTTGCCAGTGCCCGCCCCGTCAGCTCAAGCGTGGCTTACAGGTCTACAAAGGAATTCCATAGACTCCTGGGGAGATCTCTGTGAGCAGTTTATTACAAATTTTTAGGGCACTTACGAGAGGCTTGGAACTCTGTGGGATCTGTATCAGCTTCATCAGAAGAAGAACGAATCCCTGCGAGACTTCGTCCAACGTTTTACGCAGAAAAAGAATACGGTTCGGGACATCTCGGACGAGGTTGTCATCGCGGCATTCTAGAAGGGAGTCAGCGATCCCGACCTCATCAATAAGATGTCCCAGAAACCTCCGGCCACGGTAAGGGAATTGTTCATTCTAGCTGACCGATATGCTATAGCCTCAGACGCCCTAGCTGAGCGCTAAGAAGATCATCTACAATAGAAGGACAAGAAGGACCATGTCGAGTCCTCAAAACAGAAGGATAGGAAGTGGAAAGGCGAGGAGCTAGTCGCAGCAACCGAGTGCGCCTGGACATAGGCACCACAAACCAAGGACTACGATGAGGTAATGAACGCACAGTGCCCCTTCCATCCAAAAAGGAAAGCACGTCGCAAAAGACTGCTTTACCCTGAAGAGATTTGCGTGGGAGAAT
Organism: Rhipidocladum racemiflorum; assembly: GCA_036346355.1. NCBI lineage: Eukaryota > Viridiplantae > Streptophyta > Magnoliopsida > Poales > Poaceae > Rhipidocladum > Rhipidocladum racemiflorum. Next base: position 3,573,524 of record CM070590.1, on the reverse strand, counting down.
AACAAGCAGTCGAACCTCAAAAAAAAGGAGAGGCCGGCAAGAAAGAAGATTCTCCCGCGGAAGATGATTATCAAGAGATCGAGAATGAACTCAACTTCATATTTGGGGGCTCGGGCGCGTATGAGTCCAAGCGGAAGCAAAAGCTCACCGCTCGGGACATCAATGCAATCACACCTACGGCTCACCAATACTTGCGATGGTCCGAAGTCCCGATCACCTTTGATCGCTCGGACCACCCCGATCATATAATGTACCTAGGCAGGTACCCCCTGGTGTTGGACCCGGTAATCTGTAGTGTGAAGCTCAAAAAGGTGCTCATCGACGGCGGAAGCGGGCTAAACATCCTATTCGCAAAGACCTTCGATTACATGAAGATCCCTCGCTCCGAATTGAGGTCAAGCACATCACCCTTCCATGGGGTAATCCCCGAGACATCCTCCGTACTACTCGGGCAGATCACCCTACCCGTTACATTCGGCACGAAAGACAATTACTGGACCGAGCACATGAGTTTTGAGGTAGCCGACTTCGAGACAGTGTATCACGCTATCTTATGGAGACTGGGCTTAGCCAAACTCATCGCGGTGCCCCACTATACCTACTCGGCGTTGAAGATGCTGGGCCCAAAAGGCGTTATCATGGTGCGTGGTGATGTCAAATAGTCTTTCTTGTGCGACAGGGAGAGCTGCGAGCTGGCCAAGGCAATACGGGCGTCAGCCGACTTGGAAAAGCTCCGACTGCCAGCTTTCGCCCAGCAGGATGAAGACATCCCCACCAAAAATTAGGCTAAGTTAGGAATCAAGCCTGACGAAGAGGTCAAAAAGATAGCACTCAACCCATCCAACCCAGCCAAAATGGCTTTAGTTGAGATAGGGCTCGATGAGAAATAGGAAGACGCGCTCGTCACCTTCCTCTAGGTGAACCAGGATATCTTTGTGTGGAGGCCATTCGACATGCCCGGCGTTCCAAGGGAGGTGATCAAGCATGCCCTCAACATCGACAAGAAGGCCAAGCCTGTCAAGCAGCGACTCCGGCGGTTTGCTCAAGACAAGCGGGACGCGATCAAGGAGGAGATCACTAAACTTTTAGCTGCAAGCTTTATAAAAGAAGTGTATAATCCAGACTGGTTAGCGAACCCAGTTCTCGTCCTCAAAAAGAAAAAAGTTGGCGCATGTGTGTTGACTATACTGATCTCAACAAAACATGTCCCAAAGACCCATTCAGGCTGCCTCGCATCGATCAAGTGGTGGACTCAATCGCTGGCTGCGAGCTCCTGAGTTTCCTTGATGCCTACTCGGGGTATCACCAGATCAATCTCAAGGGAGAGGACTGCATCAAGACTTCGTTCATCATGCCTTTTGGAGCCTTTTCTACGTCATAATGCCATTCGGGTTGAAAAATGCTGGCGCAACCTATCAGTGCGCGATACAGCGGTGTTTTCACACTCAACTCGGATGCAATGTTGAGGCATATGTGCACGACGTCATGGTCAAAACTCGGCTGAGGGGGCCCTCATCTCTGACTTACCCGAGATGTTTGAAAACCTAAGGGCTTACAGGATGAAGCTCAATCCCGAGAAGTGTGTTTTCAGAGTCCCTTGGGGAAAACTGCTTGGATTCATTGTGTCCCACCGTGGCATCGAGGCAAATCCTGAGAAGATCAACGCCATCCTGAGGATGAAGCCACCGACTGGACAAAAGGATGTTCAGAAATTCATATGTTGCATGGTGGCACTCGGCAGATTCATCTCTCGCCTTGGGACACGGGGGACACCGTTTTTCAAGCTCCTCAAGAAGCAGGATAAGCTCCAGTGGACCACGAAGGCATAGTAGGCTTTCGAAGACCTCAGGACCTTCTTAATGACACCCCCAACACTGGCTTCCCCAATGCCAGAAGAACCCCTCATGCTTTACATAGCAGCAACGGCTTACGTAGTTAGCGCAACGATCGTTGTGGAGCGAGAGGAGCTGGGGCACGTACAAAAGGTACAACGCCCAGTCTACTTCATCAGTGAAGTATTGGGCGAGTCCAAGGTACGGTACCCGCATATATAAAAATTGCTCTATGTTGCATTAGTTACTTTCCGCAAGCTCAAGCATTATTTCCAAAAGCACGCAATTTTGGTGATCACCGCCTTCCTGATCGGATACACACTCCACAACAGGAAGGCCACCGGGAGGATTGCAAAGTGGGCAGCCGAGCTTGGAGCCTTCGAGATTACATTCAAGCCACGCACCACCATCAAATCACAGGCACTCGCTGACTTCACCGCCGAGTGGACGGAACTACAAAACCCTACGCCCCCCAAGGATCTCAAGTACTGGACAATGCATTTTGACGGTTCCCTCACTCTCAATGACACGAGAGAAGGTATAATATTTGCCTCTCCGAAAGGAGAAAAGCCGAAATATGTCATTCAGATTCATTTCCCAACATCAAACAACGCCACCGAGTACGAAGCTCTCATCCATGGACTCCGTATCGCCATTTCACTCGGAATCCGACGATTGGCGGTTCGTGGAGACTCTTAGCTCGTGATCAACCAAGTGCAAAAGGACTAGTCATGCGTTGATGATAAGATGACCGCATACTGCTAAGAGGTGCGCAAGTTGGAAGACAAATTCGACGGACTAGAACTCTCACATGTGCTTCGCCGAGATAACGAGGCAGCAGACGAGCTTGCCAGGCTGGGTTCCAGTCGGACAGCAGTGCCACCCGGAGTATTCGTCGAAGAGCTCCATAAACCTACGGCAAGCCCGCGATAAGAAGAAAAGTCAGAGCAACAGTCGGCTGATAATGATGTGCTAGTCATCAACCCCGACTGGACAACCCCTTACTTGGATTACTTAATGAAATACAAACTTCCCGAAGACCGCATGCAGGCAGAGCGCATCGCACGCAAAAGTAAAAACTACATCGCAGAAGTAAAAACTTTTGAAAGAGTGCTTCCGGGATACTCAGACGGTGCATATCAGAACAGGAGGGAAGAAATCTCCTCAAGCAAATCCACTCGGGAGTATGCGGACATCACGCAGCATCAAGGACCCTAGTCGGAAAAGCTTATCACCAGGGCTTCTTTTGGCCGACGATGGTAACACACGCAGAAGACATTGTACGTACCTACGAAGGATGTCAATTCTTTGCTCGGCAAATCCATGTGCCAGCACAAGAGTTACAAACCATCCCAATTACCTGGCCATTCACAGTCTGGGGAACTTGACATGGTCGGGCCCCTGCAAAGGACACAAGTCGGTTTTCCTCACCTTTTCGACACCATCAATAAGTTCACCAAGTGGGTCGAAGCCAAGCCTGTCGCCACTATCGCAGCGGCCAAAGCCAGGGAATTCTTCTAAGAAATCATGGTCCACTTTGGCATTCCAAACAGAATCATAACAGATAACGAAACTCAATTTAGAAGTGATGAATTTCAAGACTGGTGTGAAGAATTTGGAATCAAGATCTGCTTTGCTTTTGTAGCGCATCCGCGAAGCAATGGTCAGGTCGAACGAGCCAATGGTGTTTGATCGCTTCAAGCCATACGCCACGCGGTGGGTCAAGGAATTGCCTTCGGTACTCTGGGGACTGAGGACTTCCCCCAGCAAAGCAACCGGGCAGTCACCCTTTTTCCTGGTATACGGTTCTGAGGCGGTCCTACCCACAGAGTTGGATTTCGGATCCCCGAGGGTATAGAGGTACAAAGAGGATGAGTCGGAGAAAAGCCAAGTGGAAGACATCGACCGACTAGAAGAGGCCAGGGACATCGCTACAATCCAGTCAGCCAGATGCCTCCAAGGTCTGTGACGCTAATGATCACAATGTGCGGGGCCGCATTTTCTCTAAAGGAGATTTGGTTCTAAGAAAGAATAAAAAAAGCGAGCACAAGCTCTCCCCAAGCTGGGAAGGCCCCTACATTGTTGAAAAAGTAATGCGCATAGGGGCTTACAAACTCAAGCGAGAAGACGGCATCATCATCGGCAATACGTGGAATGTAGAACAGCTATGTCGCTTTTACACTTAAACTCTTTGCTCGCCTGTGCCATTATAAAAAAAAGTTATTTCTTGCCTTTTTACTTAGTTGTTGCTCAACTAACTCCTAAGCCGGAGGCTACACTTAATAAGTGCACGTTTGCATGTGCATGTGTTCTCAAAACAAAAGTTCATGCCTTACGATTCAGTTGTTGTTCAAACTAACTCCTAAGCCGGGGCCACACTTAATAAGTGCGTGTCCTCGTGAGCGCGATTTGGTTCCTTTTTTCTTTTTCCTCTCGTAACAACTTCTGCCAGGTCCGAGTGCGCAAACCCCGAATGGTGAAACTCTGAAATGACGAGATCTTGTCACTCAGAAAAGCGCGTCTGGGTCAAAGTGCCATGAGCCGAGTCCTAGCGCTCGGGGGCTAGACCAGTCGGGCAGAGTGCCGAGCAAGGAGGGGAACAAGCCACTCGGATGAGTCAAAGTTGACAGATAAACAGGGGAGTCGAACAGCTAAAACAACTACATATATGTTTTACATGCCTACTCCTATGCATTTACAGAAGTTTTAGGTCAAGAGTCTCTACTAAAGCTCTCCCCAAGCTGGGAGGGTTCTTACATCGTCAACAAAGCAGCATGCCCATGGGCTTACAGATTCAGGAGAGAAGATGGTGTGGTCCAAGGCAATGCATGAAACGCAGAACAACTACGTCATTTCTAGACTTGAGCTTTGTACATTGATCACGTCCCTATTGTCCCGATTACTCTTTTTCCCTAACAAAAGCAAAGAGTCCCAAGGATGCTGAAAACCCAAGTCATGAAACTCCGACCTCATGTACGGCAAACTCTAGTCACTCGGGAAGGCGTGTCTGGGAAAATGGGCCATGAGCTGAGTCCCGTCGCTTGGGGGCTAGGTTAGTTGGGCTGAGCATTTAAATGTAAGGGATAGGCTACTCGGATGGATTCAAAAGCCAAGCAAATAGAAGAATGAGCAAAGACTGAAATTCGTATAAAAGTTTGATATTATTTTCATTATATACTAATATTACATTATGCAAACTTGACATGTAGGGAAAAAAAGAAAAAACCCTAACCATGGCACGCGCGCCCTACCGCCTCGATGAGGACGTCCCTCACCTCGGCAAGCTTCAGGACGACCTCAAGGAGCTCATCGACGTCGGCAGCATCGCAGAGGATGGCCTCTTGCTCGGCAAGTTTGGCCATGGCAAGGTCGAAGTTCGCCCAGAGTTCGGCGAGGAAGGCTTCCTTGTCGACGGGCGCTAGCGAGGCGTCGGCCATCAGAGTTCCGTGGGAGAAGCTAAAGGACGCCGGGGAGAACAAGGTTGGGAAGTGGGTGATCGCGCTCATGGCGGTGACATCCTTTTATACATAGAGCGAGGAAGACGAAGAGCTTCAAATAAATGCTGGCATGGGAAACTGGAGCAGTTGCGTGTTAGTGTGAGAAGCCGAGCCAGGCGTGGATAAGCATGACGTCATTGAGTTGAAAACACCTCGGGGGAAAACAAAGCCGCCATGATCAAGTTAACCCCAGAGAGATATGGTGAAACAACCAAAACACCATGCTTTATCTTGGCCGCCAGCTGTGTTTCAAAGATATCTAGCATTGGCGCTCTCTGGCCCAGCCCAATTCGGGATATGGGCCAATTGCCGGTTGCTGCAAGCCGAAGCCGGATGTCACGAACCAATTTTGGGCAATTGTCTCTGGGGGTATGTCCCATGATGGGTTGTCAGCTGTGCATCATGGCAACAGGCTACAAGTACCACTCAGCTAAGACTTATCCAAATCATGGTGCGCTCTAGGATGGGCTGATCACCAGTATCCTATTGGATATATTAATTGTCACTTGGCATTCTTGAGCAGTAGGGCTCTTTTGAATTCTTCGCAATCTCCCTACTTGCAACAAACGTTCGGCGTTAAAAGAAGACTAGCCAGGAAGCTATGCCAAAAGACCAGGAGCACCCGGCATGAGACAGGACTCGGTTGGGTGCAACCTGAAAGATGGAAACTCGATCACGAAGCACTCTGGGGCTATTGTGGAGTAAGTAAACCCTGGGTATGCACACGACGGCTCGCCAGGACCCATCAAGAGGAGATGTCCAGGGACGGTTATAGAAGCTCGAGTACCACTCCGACTCTGATGATCGTGGGCTACAAGAAAAGATAGAAGATGGTAACTAACTATTGTTAGGAAAGATACCATTGTATTCTGAGGATAGAATCTTCGTCACGTAACTGACCATGATTCCATCCTGTAACTGACTCGGGCCCCTCCACCCCTTACCTATATAAAGGGGGTAGGGGATACCGACCAGAGAGAGACATGAGAAAACATAACATAGATACGTACATCTCATAATCCCAGAACACAGTACTAGGGTGTTACCTCCACCGTCGAGGGCCCGAACTTGTCTAAATCCATTGTCTTATGTTACCATCGAGTTCCGATCCAGCGCATAGCCTCATATAAATTATTGCTGACAACAAACGTCGACAAGAGGCTTGGACTAGCTCAAGAGAATGCAAATCAATATGCCAAAGAATCAACACATAAAAAACTTTAGCTCAAATGGCACCAAATCTCTCAATCATAGCTCTATGAGCTCTTGAGCTTTTTCTCTCACAAGAATACCTCAAATGGGTGCTAGAATGGCTACAAAAACCTCCCCATTTGGTCTCATATAAAGTCCCTCAAAGAAACTAGCCATTTGGGCGTTAAATGCATTGAAACTAGCCGTTGCTACAGTACTGCAGTACTACCGCCATGTAAAATGTGGTAGTACCGATCATTGGTAGTACCACTATGTAAAAAGAGATAGTACCACTACTTTAGCAACTAAAAACTGACATAACTTTTTAATCCAAAGTCCGATTTAGGTAATATTGGATTCTATGGAAAGCTTCAAGAGGGCTACAATTTCCACCCTTTTTCAAAATTTAATCAACCATAGATATTTTCAAAGAACACAAAAACTCCAATTATTACACTTTCTGGAGAATATGTACCGACAACTAAATAGCGGTACAAGCGGACCAGTGGTAGTACCGGCCTTTGAACCATGGTAGTGCCGGGATTCAAACATAGAGAAAAACACACTTCTGCAAAATAACTATCGCACAAGTGCCACAGTACTACCAGACCTGCGATAGTACCGGCTTTAACATAGCGGTAATGCCCGCTTGAGGAATTTTCCAAGAAACACATTCTCTAAAAAATAACTACCGCTCCCAAGAGGAGTACTACCAAACTTCGGTAGTACCAGTCCTATCACGGTGGTATTGCTAGTGACAGGTCAAAAGCAAGATTTCACACAGAAATCTTCTTTTCAGATTTCAACCAAAAATCAACAAGATCAATTCTTGAGCCATGTGATGATCAAGGCATGATCATGACACTTTGCAAATACTAATCACATGCTCCACAAAAATTGCATAAACTTCAGCTTATTTTTCAAAACACATTTGCAAAATAAACCAAGAACTATGAGATTCATCCTCTTAGCTATGTGATGATCAACACAAGATCAAGTCAACATGCAAACCACAATTGCAAGCCCTATTCACATGCTCTAGGATTGAAACCCATAACCTCTCATTTATTTGCAAAACACATTTGCAAATAACAAATCCGACTTAAACTAAATGCATGAGCTTTCTCCTTTTTGCAACACATGCAAATCCAAAGCTCCATGCAAACACAAACATTTAATTCAAATGTATGAGCTCTCTCTTTATTTGCAACACATGCAAATACTTGGCTCCAGGCATAAACTATCTAAACCAAATTGCATGAGCTTTCTCCTTTTTGCAACACATGCAAATCCAAAACTCCATGCAAGAACTAAATCAATTAAAATTAAATAAGAAGCAAGCATGAGCTTTCACTATTTGCAATACATGCAAATACGAGCTTTATGCAAAAACCAAATCAAGAGGTGAGCTAGTGTAGGTGGAATTGAGTCATCAACACATGATGAGACTCAAGCTATAAGACTCGACCCCTCTTAATAGTACGGCAACCTAACTAGCAATCCGGTCTTCCATCCAAACAACGAGATCAGTAAAATACTAGGAACACATCCTTAGACCTATTCTAGTCATACCTTTGCCATTAGCACATCCACTTGGAGATTTTTTTATTACCAATCATCTTCTCTCCAAGTTGGGTCTTCGTCTCGCTCATCAACACATGATGAACTCCCCTTCTCTTAGCTTTGAGATCCTCTCTTGACGTTCATCAACACATGATGATGTTCCTTGTCCTGAATCTTGACTTGATGGCTATCAACATATGATACCATCCAAATTTTCATCACTGTGGGACTCAACCTACTTTCACAACTCATGGAAAAGGTTAGTCCAGCAGACATGGTTGTCCCAATCATCAATTCACACTATTAACATATAATGGATGCCTCAAGATCCTTTGATCTATTTATTTGATGATTGACCACAAGCCAAATGAAAAGATTGAAAGATATTGATTTATCTTGAGTATATTAATGCAACTAAAACTTTATATACTCAAGAACTTTCGATTGTCCTTTAATCAACAAAATGTACCATTAATACATGATTGGTTCTTTGATAATTAATTGATAACCGATCACAATTTAAATTGACTTTAAATTTTCATGAGTATATATATATCATCTACACAAGTTTCATATACTCATTTTGATAGTTTCCATGTAATGATCCAAATTATTTGGAATTGATAGAAATGGATCGATACTATTTGAGACCATCAAGTTATAGAATAAAATTCCTTAAATATGTGCATATAAATAATTGAACTTTGAATCACTATGCATACCTTTGGGATTTCATTTTTCAATAAGATGAGACTTTGATATTTACATCTTTTCATCCAAATGAGACTAATAAGAATTAAGCTCAACAAAAGAGTTAGTCTCTGTCGGACCCCGGAATAACACCTCCGAAATCCTCTTTGTATTATGTACTAGTTCAGGAAATGCTAGTACACACAGCAGAAATGAAACCATAGCATATCCGTCGTTCTTTATTAATAATAAATATTCAAAGATACAAATGAAATGGCGCGCAGGCCAACCATAAATAAACGAATAAATGAAAGCAGCGGAAATAAAGATGAATAAATAGAGCCCAATTAATTTGCCACAGTAATCGATCGGGCACGGCCTAGTCCAGTGGTCCTCACCATCGTGATACTCCTCCTCTGAATTGGTAAATTAAGCAAGGGTGAGTACATACGTACTCAGCAAACCACACCGGAAATGCAGTATAAATGTACGGGTAATCAAAGGATGGCAATATGGTTTGTTTGAGCATAAAGCAACAGTTTAATAACATTTTCAACAATTTTAAAAGGCATACTTTATTCCAAAATCAAATCCATACAGTTTTTAACTCAGGAATGTCTCCTGGAATTGGCTAAGTTTTACCCATGATGGACTCCTCCATCCAATATCATTTCGAAAACCAAATTTTAATAGTAAAGTCTAATCGAGAATGGCTTGCTCGGCATGCCCATGACCGCGGGCGCGGCTAATCGATTAGTTTGACACTCTGCAGAGGTTGTACAACTTTACCCACAAGACATAATATTTCCCTTTTTATGTCAACACACTTCCTATGGTGAGTGACAGAGAAAATTATGACAAGGCCCCTATGTTAAATTCATACATGTAGTCATGCCCGCTTAAGGTTTCACCATTGAAAGACTCCCTCTATTCGAAGCCCCTCTTGCGCCAGAGTGGCAAAGCATCTCGCTTTCACCACACCACTACCACCATATGGCATGACTGTCCATGAAATGATTTAATAAGGATAGCCAGTGCATCCCATTCGGACTCGTGGTAGTACGGTTATGCTTTACATTCAGCGAAACTCAGACCGGTCCTTAATTGACTAGGCGAGACTGTCCACAAACCCAGAACCATGACCTCACCACTTTCCAACCAATTCTCGCCCGGTCTAAGTCATTTTCATTTTAACCATACTATTCTCCACATTAATACTAACATTGATCACTATAAGTTTCCAATTGAACATGATGTCATTTTGGCATAAAGTTCCCCAAAATTCCCTAAGTTCAGTTCTATGCATGGCTAAGCAGTGTCTAAATATTACCATAGTCATAGCTCATATTTTTACTAAGGTTACAAGGGAATCGGAATTCAAATGTCAAAGGTCGCATGTTGAATTTGGATATAACTATCATTTAAAACTAGGTCGGAAATTAATGTCTATAATAAATAAGCATGCAATAATTTAAATTCAACATACAAGTTCATAAACTGGGAACAATATGATCAAGGGGGTGTGACTTGCCTGGTTCGACGAGTTCTTTGCCAGCGTCGTTCGGGAACTCCTTGGACTCTCCGTAATCTACGCGCGAAAAACAACCAAATTTGAATAAGACTCAAACGAATTCAAATAAACACAAATTGAATTTCAAACTAGCTCTAAATTGAAGTTTGGGATTTCTAATGAATTTAGGAAGAAGAATGGAGCCAAACGGAGTTGAGCGAGGCGAAAATGAGCTCCGGAAGTTTAAAAACAAATAAAGCGGGCTTTTACGGATTTTTGAATTTTTAAATCATTTTTAAAATAAAGCAGTTCTTGCGTCATCTTGGCGTCGGCAACAAAAACAATTTTTCAGATTTTATTTTTAAAACGAAAATCGCTTTATGACGTCAGCATGACGTCATAAAGGTTTTGAAAACTTTTTTTTCTTTCTTTTTCTTTTCCTTGGTTGTGATGGGGCGGCCCAGACGATCTGTCGCCTAAGCGCGCAGCGTGTCTTACACTGTTGGCCGGCCTTGTGGCGAGGCAGCGGCGGCGCCGGAGAGAGAAGAAGCGGAGCCAGCGGAAGAAGCGGCGGCAGCGGCGAGGCCGAGGCGGAGTCGAGCGGCGCGCCGGCTCAGCGGCTCTCGCCGAGCCGAGGACAGCGGCGGCGGCGCTCGGGAGGAGAGGAGCGAGAGGAGGCGAGGGAGGGCACGAGGATGAGGGTCCTCGTGGGGATTTATAGGAGGCGGCGGCGGGGCGGCGGAGCAGCCACATGAGAGATCCATGTGGCAGCGATTCTGTGGTTGTGGGCCAGCGAATAAAGCGGAAGCCGTTGGCGTGTATTTGGAGGAAAAAAAAATCCGGCGCTCTGATCTCACAAGAAGATTATCATTAATTAACAATTGAGACTAATCAATGTTATGATTATCAAAAGGGTTAGTCTCCTAATTAGATTTTTCATTAACACCAAAACCAAATGAATGGAGCTTCAACTTTTATCGTCACAGTAAGTGCCAAACTCGATGGAGTTGAACTCTGCACCTCTGTCGAACCGAAACGCCTTTAGCCTGCCACCGTGCTCAGTCTCCGCCAAGGCCTTGATTTTTTTGAAGCATTAGAATGCAGAGGTACCAAAATTAAACCAAGCCAAGAGTTGAGGGACAAAATATATACTATTTCCTTAACCATTTGATGGTGAAAGTGACCTCTCACCCTCTACATATTAACTCTATTATAGCTGAAGGGATTGCCGAGAGCTCAGCCGTGCCACGTCACGTTATTTGCAGAAAGGCCCTCGCGTGTTTAGTGATTGCCTGCAAGCCCCCATTACTGACGGCCGTCCATTTCCTGTGTTGTTGCAGATCCGCCCGTCCACGTATACCCTAACCTCGGCCCTTGCCTCGCCAAAAAAATCCGCCCCTGCGGAGCGCTCGAGGGCCCATTCTGGTTTTCCCCACTGCCGTCTCGGCCGCAACCCGGAGACCTCGAGGAGGCGATCTCCTTCTCCCTCTCTTCCGCCTGCCTTCGCCTGCCCGACTCGTCGTCGCCTCCGCCGCTCCTCTCCCCTTCCGCTTGCCTTTGCCTGCCCGAATCGTCGTTGCCTCCGCCGCTCCTCTCCGGGCGATCGCGATTGCCCGTCAAGCCCTATCATCGTCGCCTTCTCCCTTGCGTTTCCCGCTCGCTCTCTTCGCTTTCCTCGAGTCCCTTAGGTGCTCCTTAGCTCTTCTTCACTGATTCTTAAATCCATCTTCGTTAGCCCCGTCGAGAGGACTAGATCCCACATACCCCTTCGCTGATGGATGTTGATGTTCCTCATCGCTTTTCCCTTCTTCTTTGGCATTTTTTTGGGATTTAGCCAGTTTCTTGGGGTGTATTGTCGCTTACGGTGGATGATGACGGCTGTGTTGATGTTCTTCGGTTTTTCCCCTGATTAGATTTTCCTCTCTCTCTTTCGGTTGTGAGAGTTCATCTTGTTCTCCTGTATCCTCGGTTTTATTTCGGTTTCCCCACCTCCTTGCCGCATGTTTTTGCCTGCCATGCATACTGTGGATTGTCCTGATCTTGCCCGGCCCTTTGTTGTTATTGTTTATTGATTGTTTGATTTCGGTTTCTTCCGTCTATTGATGTGCATTGTTCTTTCGATAAATACTCAAGATTGTGCCGATGTTCGTCGGTTCTTTCGTTTTGGTCCCCTTTCCCTGATTGGGTACTTATACTTCCTCTTTTGGATGCAGATATGTGGTGCTAACTTTGCTGATATCGGTCACAGCGCTGAGAATCTTTTTTGTTGGAAAGTCGTCTTTGTCATCGGCTCACAAAAGGTGATGTTGATTAGTTTTTCGGTGTAATTTAGATTAAAACGCTGTCATGATTCTACGTTTTACTTACTACATGGCATAGATACCCTCAAGTTTACTTATTGGTTTCGCCCTTATGCTTCCTGTCTTCCTTTAGTGTGTTCTTCAGTATAGTCTATACTATAGCATTCTCACGATTCTACGTTTTAGTGAGTGAATGGCATATATATCTTTAGGTTTGATTATTGGTTCCATTTCAAGTTTCATATGGTCTGCCTTTTCGTCATAAAATTGTTTGCTAGCATGCATATTCTTTTTGTCTCTTAGCATTTGTACACACGGCCGGCCCTTCTCATCCATGAAGGCTTCCCTGTTACCTGTAGTTGTATTTGGGCATCCTACCCGGCTGTTTCCCTGCTATGTTTTTCCTTCCGTTTTTTCAGTATATATGTTTCCTATATATCTGTGTAGCACATTGGCCTCACTGCTTGATCTGTTCGGAGCAGCCTCTTCTGTCCCGTATGTTTCATGCACATGTTTTGATGGTAAGAGGCCCTTCATCAAATCTGTGCCTTTCTATCGGCCTGTGCTAAATCGGTTTTATAGCTGTTTCCGACTGGATTACGTTTTCCTTTCCAATTATCCTTCTTTTGTTCTTGCCATTTGTGATAGCTATTTTCAAGTGGATTATGTGTTCTTTTCCATTTATCCTTCTTCGACAGGATCAGGTTAGCAGGCATGTTGCTAATGTTTCTAGGAGTCTTTCAGAACAATCTTACTCTTCTATTCTTAGCTGCTATTGTCTCCATGATTGTTTATGACTGCTTATCTTTGTCATGTATTAGACTTGCGTTTTGTTTCTTAAGTATTGTTGTGGCCATTACTATTGGTCAGCGTGTGACTTTTTATGTTACAGTGTGAGCCCGATGAGAGACCCTTATCTATTCATTTCTGTTTATATTAATAGCTCTCAAACGATTCATTCCATATACTTGATCTGTGAGTTTACAGATGTTCTTTTTGTGAATCGGACTTGAGCGGTGCATATGGAGGCTATGATTGGTGCACATGATCCTGAAGGTACGTCTTGATCATCGTTTCTATGTGCTACTTGCGGAGCCTGCATTCATCAGTTCGTGTTACCCTTCTTTGCTCATCTTGTTTTTGCGCAGCCTCTGCTCACTTTGTTCAGTGAGACATCTCAGCTGCTTGTGCACGCATTTGGTGATCCTCACGTGTGTCTTTCCTGCTACATGTCTTTTCATTTTTTTCATTGTGTATTTTCGCTATATTCCTATTTGATACATTCTCTTCCATTTCCATCCGTATGTAACAGGCTCATCTGTTCCTCATGTGTACCGCTCATCTCTGGATGGTGAAAGCCCCTCCAACAGAACTGTACTTCAGCACCAGCCTGTACTAAGTCGGTTCTATAGTCATTTACAGATAAATTATGTGCGGTTTATCGTTTCCTTTTTCTTTCTTGTGTTATGACTTCTCTTGTCGTTGCAGAACTTCCTGAATCTGAAAAGGTACGTCCTGTCGTAATAGATTTATTTCTATAGCTAAACACATATTATTAGCTATATATATATATATATATATATATATATATATATATATATATATTAATTCATGAAATATGTAGTGCCTAAGCTATCTCTCCGCTGTCAACATTTATAACACATTCACCTTTAGTTCATACTTGAAAAAATCCCCCACATAATAAACCATAGTCAACTCAGTTCCAGACCATACACAAATATTTATAACAATTTCAGTTTTTTTCATACTTAAACTATATTCTATAACATTTCCAATACATACTGCACACATTCCTTTAGTAATTCCCATCCACAGCATCGTTTTTCCTTATTGTGTATGCCAAATATGATGATAGAAAGACACCACTCTACCTATTATTGCCCTTGAAAAAAAAAACTCATCGCCACATGTTAATAACCCAACCCATTTAATAATCATCTTTTATTTATGAATCTACAGAATAGATTTCATATCAAATCTCATTCCTCTACCTTACAGATATTACAGGAGCCAACACCTACACTGAAACAGGCATTGTCCACTACCCAATCTGATCTGCCCGTTCCTGAAAGCGATACAGGGTTATGTTTCTATAACTAACCAGGTTTCTATTTCTATAACTGCCGTATATAGTATAGTACTGATGTATTTACTTTGTTATGACGAGCATCTCCAGCACCACTAGCAAGAAAGCCTCGGTTAAAAGAAATCTATTTCTGGAAGAGGAAACTAGCACAGATTAAAAAAAGGTTCTCATATTTCATTACGGTTCCCTTTTCTACATATAGATTACCCTACTCTTGTTTCAACACGTTTTTCTTTCTTATATTGCTCCGCTGTGCAACCTGCCCCTCTTTACTTACACCGAATAATTTATTGCAGAACCCTTTGAACACCCGGACGAGCACTTGGGATCATCTGGTAGACCACAGTGTTGTCTTCATCACTAACAAAAACTCAACTAGGTGTATTCCCGTACTGCCTGCATGATATGTATCTATATATGTATATATAACCAAACGGACAATACCAATATAGTCTGTAGTGCTACGCTGCATCTATTTTGCAATGTCAGGCTTTCCCGTGTCCAGCTCCACTACCTATAGCCCTTATGTTTTGGGCCAGACAAACTGATCGACATAAAACTTTTGCTGTTTATTTGCCTTTGTTTCTACAGCTCACATAGCTTTACAGTAATTACCATATCAAAATCGTCTAGCTCCTATCTATGTTTTGCCTTCGATTCACACCTTATATCTGTATTTATTTATTCCAGCTATATAATGGCGCTAGAATAGCTATGTACGTATAGTATATATACATCACTTTTGCTCAACATGAACGAAACACTATATATGTCTGTTCTACACGTATCTACTCCAAATTGCCGCATTCAGTCATGTTTTCTTCAGTCACAGCTGATATAGCACATTCCATTAATTCCATCAGATGACTTACCAGCATACACAGTATTACCACCATTCTTAATTCCAAACTATTCTCTTAGCAATCTTCACTCGATTCTCAAAAATGCCCACCAGAACGGCGTGGCGGAGCGCGCCACTGTCCCTAGTAGTAATGGATCACCGTGGCCATGCATTAGATCAAATAAATCTAATGGTGCTCATGAAAAGTGGTGTACAAAAAATCCATGTATTAATTGTTCAACTCCTCACTAGCAGAAATATTAATATATCTATATATCTAATATTGAGATAAAAAAAAGATAGCAAGCACTTTAATTACGATCGAATTAAGCTACCTAGCACAACCGAATTGACTATCAGTCTAGCAGGGAGAGGAGAGCTAGCTAGATAGATAGATAGATAGATAGATAGATAGATAGATAGATAGATAGATAGTCACACTAATAACAAGAACGATTGTTCTGTCAATATGTAATATATTCTGCAGATAGTGGCATACGCAGAACTAAAATAGAAAGGATCCTAAGTCCTAAGGATTCTATATCCCATACTAAATGCTTCATCGACTTCAAACAAGCAACCAAAGTAAATGAATCGCCTAATTCTATTGCATAATTGAAAATTCTAAGATCTTTTGAAGGGATTACTGTCAATGATTCCTAAGACGACTTTAGCACATGCAAATTATCACACATGTCAATCATTATATGTAGGTCCATAATTAGTTGAGAAAGAGATTGATTGAAAAGTACCTATGCAGAATTCGTTCCATCTTCTACAAACCTATAAACAAATTAACGTACTAGAGAATAATAAATTTTGTGAAAATACAATACATTTTATAAAACCTATAATAAGTTGAGACTATACTAGAGAATAAATAAACGAATAATTGGAATTATACTATGATATTTTATCATTTTTTACAATTTACTAATCAACCAATAATTTAAATTATATGGTGTCATTTTATCATTTTTAATATTTACTAATCAACCAATAATTAAAATTTTTAAAAAACACAAACCTTACCTTATCCTCTCCCTCTCGGTTGAAGGAGTAGTCTGGGGCTCTCGGCAAAAGGAATCCTCAGCCCCTCCTTCGCCCCTCACACCCCTTGCGTTGTCCCCTCACGCCACTTCTGTTGTCGGCTGGCTCAGGCTGCACGAGGGACCTCGCTGGTCCGGCACAACAGTGCGAGCCCCCTCCGTCCCACCTCCTACCTTCTATGACCCCTTCGAGACCTGAGGGGCCCTCTGTCGCCCGACGAAGCGACTGGTGAGCCTCCCCACCCGGGGCGGTAGCACCTCCCCCCCTCCTTGGTTAGCGGAGCCAAGGGAGCCTCCTCCACCAGGCGGCCGGCGCGGTGCCCTTTCTTCACTCTGCACGGCGCTTGGCACTCGTCCTTCACAACTTCACTAGACATGGGCCCCGAGTCCTGCGCCCCTCCTTCACCCGACGACTGATGAGTTGTCCTCTTGCTCGAGATCTAGACTAGATTGGGGATTTGAGATTTTGAGGATTGGGGAATTGGAGATTGATTGAGTTGGGTTCGAGTTGGACTATGTCTAGTTGTCCAGTGTGGTCTGGTGCAACTACACCTGGACCGTGATGGCTGGACACAGTTCCTACGTGTGCCTCCTGCATGCCTTTCTCTGTCCTCTCCTCCATCTTAAATCACCTGCACGACGCACAGTTACTTAAATCAACTTAATCGGTACCAATTAATTCACATGGCTCACATTTTTCTTCAACTCATTCAAACTTTCATCTTAATTATGATCCACACAACAGATTAATTACAGACGCCATCGATCGAGCAACTCCACATTTTTTTTTATTCCATATATATATCCAATCTCCTACAGAAACATTAACAGCGATAACATGCATAGTTGGCTCCATCGACGACGAATTTCTTCCATCCATGATCGATCGAGCTCGACATGTTCCTGCATTAATTGAATGCAGAATCACCTATCAATAATCTGCCATATTCACTTCTTAATGCATGGATCTTCAGAACATATCAGCAGCAGCAGCGTCGAATGGGCCGCTCAATACTCCCTCCTTGTCCATGTCATCCGACAACAGTGGAACCGCCAGCTCTGGAGGAGCCTGCATATATGCATTGCATGCCCAACAAAACAAAAAAAAACACTAATAATTAGCTAGGATTCCATAATATATGATGAAAACAAACAAGCTAGATAGGCTTAGAGCATCTCCAGCAAGGACCTCTAAAATAAGGCTCCTATTTTGGATTTAAGGACTCCCTCTATTTTTTGGGGTCCTGCTTTCAGAGCACAAGTCCAGCATCAGCCCCTAAATCTCAGCCCCTATTTTACTTTTTCTTCTATTTTGACATATCCGCTATGTATAATCTTCATTTGACACCACCAAAATTCAATCAAAAATATTTGTAATACATAAAACATAAGCATATTAACATTTACAATTTAAAAACATGATATTTCATATTTAAATTTAAAATTTTCAAAACATAATAAATAGATAAATAGAAACTCCGAACAATGAATCAAACTACGAAGCGCTGTGAATTGCCCACAAATGCTCAATAAGATCATCTCGAAGCCTCTCATGTATTTCCCTGTCCTCAATCTCCTGGTTTATTTAGGGGCCTCCTAATTTTAGGGGCTTGAGTTGGGGCCTCCTAATTTTGGGGCTGAGGAGGCAAATTTAGGGGCCTCCTAATTTTAGGGGCTTGAGTTGGGGTTTTGCTGGATCTGTTTTTTTTAATACACTCCCTATTTTAGGGTTTAGGGGCTCTGCTGGAGATGCTCTTAACAATGAATTACCGTGTCACGAAGGAGAGGCCAGCTGATGCCACGGAAGAAAGGGTGCTGTTTTATCTCATTCGCTTCCACGTACGAGCCCAGCCTGTTTTCAGGATCCCTGTGTAACAACTTGTACATCAGCTGCCTCGCCGGGAGGCTCACCTGCGTACATGCATGCTCACACGTACCACAATTAATGGTTTTTCCTGTAGCAACCAAAAACTTTTTCTAAACAAACGCTGCTTGCTTGCTTACCGATATACACGCAGGAAATCTGATATCCTTATGCAGGATATTAGCAAACGTCCTTCGCCTCGTTTTTCCTCTGAAGGGTGTATAACCATACAACATTTCATACAAAAGGATTCCTGAATCAACAAATTAACAAGTTCATCAGCATATAGAACATCATGACCATGCATACAACGATTTCTAATTTATTCAAAGCGACCGTATAAACTACAAAAGCCAAGTGGCATCTGCATTGTTAGTGGAAGAAGAGTTACCCAGAGCCCACCAATCAACAGCACTCGTATGGCCAGCTCCAGTAATAATCTCCTGCAAGACAATGCAAGAACTGAATACCACAGATAAAAACAAATGCTGGGAATAAATGAAAAAGATTGGAAAAACAGTGCAAAATAAGAGGAATGCGATCGAGAGCATGTGCATACAGGTGGAATATACTCCTCTGTGCCCACAAATGAATTTGATGCTCGTGTAGGTTCAGCAAAAAATATAGGAGAACATCTGCTTTTCCTCTTCCTTTTCTTTTCAGTTTCTTCAGGAAGAAAGACCTACCGAACAACAGGCAAAATAATTAGTTAATGCAACCATGAAAAATAATGAAGTCACCCATCTACTTGTAATAATGTACATGGACTTGTGAATAATATGTTGCTGCTACGTCCTATAATTACTTGAAGACTGGTATAACACTATTACTAACAAAATGCTTACCACAAATTTTGTTCTGGCACAGGTACATCACCAGAATGGTGAAATGTCTTTTCAAAATAATGTACTAGTAAAATGAACAAGGATATTCCAATCAAAGAACCTTATTTTCTTTTTCTTTTTCTTTTTTCTTTTTTGCCTTTGCTCATCAACGCACAAAAAAAAAACTGTTTTTTGAATTGTTGAAAAAGAAAGAGGTACAGGAATTAAGATGACTTTCGTCAGAAGAGATTTATTAATTTTTTACCTGTGGTCTGCAAGATGTCAGGCAAGACAAATCAAAATCTGTCAGGGAGATGTGCCCATCTCTACGAAGTAAGATATTCTCTGGCTTTAAATCTCGGTAGATTATACCTGAAGGTAAAAAAAGAATCAGGGCGCAGTTACAAGCAGTAGAAATCTCAACTGATTACAATGAAATGTGATGAATTATCAAAAAGTGTCAGGCAATTGTTATCTGGTAAGGAAACACATTCCTTTCTTATATGGTTAAAACTTTAAGAAAGACATGCTACTTGGTTATTTCTTTACTAAAAGCATACATTGCGGAAGGTGAATATATAATCTATGTTGGCTGAGCTAAAACATGAATGGATATAAGTATGGTCATTGATTTATGCTGACAGGCATACCATTATACATCATATATGAATATGAGAGAATTTCATATACACAATAAGTTACAAGCATGGTGTATATATACCTTGGCAATGCAGGTATTCGAGTGCAATGACCACTTCAGCAGCGTAGAACCTGTGCCAATCATGAGATAGTATTAAATAATTCTTCTTGTCTTCTCCTACAACAACTAGATTGATAAATCTCATCTCCAAAAGATTTAAGTAACATGTCTGTTACTGTGATCAATAGAGCACATCAGTGGCCCATGTTGTGTTCCTTCAACGAAAATCATGTACATCATCCCACCATATCTAAGCAAAAAGAAACAGTTTGAATTATGACCTGACTGCATCTTCCCGTAGAACCTTCAGAGGTTGCCTGTCTAGGAGCAGAAAGAGCTCCCCACCAGGGCAGTAATCAGTAATGAGACATATATGTGTTTTTGTCTGTAACATTTTAGCAGAAAACAAGATGTCAACTCTAAAAAAAACATGAAATTTGATGGTGTCACAGCAATGAAAATAACCCCTCCTAAAAAAACATGATGTAGAAAGCTTATCGAATTGTAACTAAGGGCTGCTTCAGGAGGTTTTAAATAGTGTCTAAAAGTGACTTAAGCTCAAGACCTGGGTGTTATTGGAGTATGTCATCAGATAAGCTTAAATTTAAAAGTTAAAACTCAGCTTATTCATTTAAGGGCTTATGCAGAGCCTCAAAACCTTGAAAACATCAGCTTATTGATTGCATAAGAACAAGGACAACATTATCTCTAAATGGTAGCATATATTTATATAACAAACCTGAAATGATGCATATAATGTCGGAAGGAATGGGTGGTCCAACATATCAAGGATTTGTCGTTCAGCAATAGCTCTATGGACCTAGAAGCATTAGAATGCTTTCAGAGACAGAAAGCAACTCCCATAGGTAGAACAGAACGACATTTGTTTTGTGTAGATAAAAGTTATTATCATTTCAAAAAGGTAAAACATGCATCAAACCTTATTGCGGTTAAGCATGATGTTTTTATCCATAGATTTCATGGCAAAGTATTCACCTGTATTTAGCAACTCCACCAAGTGCACACTACAATTCCAACAATAACGCATATGATTTACTGTTTGAAACTGCTAATGCAAATGAAACTTTAGAAGGAGTCTAAGATATTAGCAATGCAAGTATGTAAATTTAAGGTATTCCCATTGTAAACCAAAGTATGACAGGATTTACCTTCCAGTATCACCAGATCCTAAAGGTTTTACAAGCCTGAAATGTTTTAAATCGATGCTTTCTCCAGCCTCAAGAACCTATAGAGAAATAGCACGATATGACAGCGAAGTTTCAGAAAATTCCTTCTACACTTGTCTATCTCCTGGTCTTTTCGAATGCAATACATTATACATATAATCAATATTTTGTAAAGGTTACTGTATTCTAAAGAAGAATGCATGGTAAATCACACTCTCAAGTTTCTAAATACAGTGCCATTCATCCAGTAACCTCAAAATGACATGTACTTTGGTAAACTATGTATACCGTACTTTTTGGATGGCTCTCCATGATGTCGTATCCTTCATATGTGGCTTTGGCAGGACTGGTTTTGAGTGGTTAGCCCATAGATCCTCCGGTCTCTGAATGTGACCATGGATTACTGTCAGAACTGCATGAACAAACTTATTTGTTGAGCTTAAGGAATAATGCTTTAGTCTTACCAAATTAGCATCTGGAAGTTCCTTCGCAGCCACATCAATATTATCAGCAGTATTCTTAACCTGTTACATGAACAATTAGGTTAGTTTTTAAACAAGCTATGCTCTCGGACAACAGAAATTTTACATTTAAGGTCCATGTAAAAATTTTGTTTATCCAGACCAAAAAAAATCCATTAAGGAAGTCACCCTAACAAGTTTAGCCCAATTAACAAATTTAAATTGACAGAATAGAATGTAAACCATAAAGACTTTAAAATGCCATAGGCATCACAAGTCTACCAGCACTGGTTGTACTGACTACCAGGGTCTAGGGCATCCAATTATCTTGTAATGCTAGTTGGTGTTAATAGAAGTCTTGGAACTAATAACATAGTAGTAATTTAAGATCCATTTGTCTATTTTTGTTAATTTTAAGTTTTGATAGGGTGCACAAATAGGCTAATTTGAGTAAAAAAAAAGTACAAACCAGCGTGGCACCCTCTTTTGCAGCATCATCTCGAACACGCTCAGTTCCATCCAACTGAACCCCAATAAAGTACTGAACATCACCCTGATTCACAAGCAAATTTGATTCATCTCAATTTACTTGCAAAAGAATTGCAAACCAATTATATGGAATAACTTAGCAAATATTTCCCAGGTCCATTATTATATAGTACCTTCTGATCACGCATTGGTTGCAAGTGAAAGAGGTTCCAGAACTTTTTACCTGTCCAAATGATGAACACCAATAAGTAATTTTAGATGGATTCATTACCATGAAAAAATATATTTAAAATTGTACAACATGTTTCTGTTAGCAATTGGTACTAAGATGTTGTATCGTTGTTCCAAAAAAAAAGATTTTTTTTTTTTTTGGGGGGGGGGGGATTGGTTGAACAACAACTGCGTGACGCACTTACATGAACCTGAAAGCATGTGAAGAGTAACATACCACTCTTTGTATAATTTATCAGCTGAACAGTGACCTCTGTTTGGTTATCTATGGCATCTCTTATTTTTCTCACGGTCGCACGGTCAGTTTCAGGACCTTGGAGAAACCTGTGATGAGGACCCAGGGAAGCATCAGGAAAGTGATGCATTGGTCTTTTGCACGAAATGCTAACTTACACCAGTCTACAACATGCAGAGCAATAGAGGTCCAATTTTAGGATTTTACTACCATGTGCGACAGTTAATTTACAAAGGTCTGAAACTTGCTAAAACTAAAAAAAATTGCCAGTGAAATTGTGCAATAAAAGGGGCAAGATGGTTTCATCATTCACCTGCAGTTTCTTCCCAATATTTCTTCACGGCTATATTCTGTCAATTGCAGAAAACTATCGGACGCAAATATCTGAAACATTGACCAAAGAATAAATACAGATCCATGAAAACATGATATCTATATCAATAAAGAAACAGTAGAGTCAGAGGTACATGAGGTCCGAATTGAATCTTACAATGGGATTATCAGGCAATCTTGGGTCAGTGATGACAAAATTCTTCTCAATTCGTTCAAGTGTAGTAGCCAAGTCTATACCCCTTCTCATTTCTTTCCTCCTGAGCTCATCATCAAAGCTCTCAGGCCTTTCATCATCACTGTCAAGTAGCAGCAGATCTTCATCTCTTGGTTTGAGCACGTTCTTCTCTACATTTCCATGGCCCATACCAAGAAAACTGCGTGTACAAATTGAATAAAACAAAATAAAATCATGGACAGGAATTGTGCAAGGAAATTAAGAAATAAGATGCCGCAATTCTATCATTTACTTGTATGAACCTAGCATACCCCATAAATGAACGCAGACCATATTTTTTAGTTTTATTCCCTTCTTCAGGAACTTCAATGATCTTCTGCAGTGAGCTTCTTGTTCCGGTGTGAGAGTTACGGCAAGATCCACTATCAGAGCTTCTCTTGCCAGGAACTTCACTTGTGAACACACCTAATGATTCCTGTGATTTTAAGGTGCTATTTCTTGATTCCGACAATGACCGTGGATTCTTCAGAGCCAACAGAAGCTCCGATACTGAGCTACGGGCCTGATCCTTCTGTCTGGCTGCAAACATAACATATTTTTTTAAAAAAAAGTTTGAAACCAATTTTCTGAAAATTCAAAGACTTCCTAATTACAGCATAAGGTAAAACAGCAGTAGTACCATCATATTTGATTAGTGATTCTGGCAGTCCATTTGGACGAACAACCATTTCCTTGTTTCCTTCGGTGTATTTACTCACTTCAACTTGCATCCTGGAATAGCAGCACAAACAATCAAATCAAAATTAGGACAGAGTTTGTCTCCCTAATGCATGCACAGTGGGATGAAATAAAAGATGGTTGAGTGATCATCATATAGAGTACTCTCTTGCTGCAAAATGACGCGAAAATAAGAATAAAGAATCTTTTCAACATGTGGTGTTATGATCGATGGGAAGGGCTAACCCGATGAACTTGAGGAGGTTGCCATTGTCATCCTTTATGGGGGCAATGGTTAAGAGGTTCCAGAATGGTGTGCCGTCCTTCTTGTAGTTGAGGACACGACCGCAGTAGTTTGAGCCAAAGAATGAGAGCTTGTCTGATCTTTGCGATCTCTGCGGGGTCGGTGCCGGAGCCTTGGAGGAAGCGGCTGCAGAGCGCACACATACAGTTTGATATTCCGTTCCATCAGGAGGAAATCCAATCAAAGGGTTAATCCTTCCTCCATGAAGGACAAGGAGGAGGAGTAGGAGTATTACCAGTTCCTTCCGACGACCTCCCTGGAGGTATAGCCGGTCATGTTGAAGAATCCGGCGCTGGCGTACATGATGGGGTGGTCCGGCCGGCTCACGTCCGACACCACGAATGTCTGCTGGAACGCCGACAGCGCCGTGCGGAGCTCCTCCGCCACCTTGGGGAGTGCCAACCCTCCGGTTACCTTGTACTCGAAGCTTCTTCGGGCCGAGCCGCCGGCCCCGGAGGTGCGGGCGGCCACGCCCTGAGGGAGGCCTGTGTGCTCGTTGGTCTGAAGCACGAGGCCCCACTCCGCCGCCCGCTGCGCCGCCTTCCCCACGGCATCCTCCGCGATGTCGGGAATAGCAGCGGCAATGAAGGGGGAGGTGGACTTGACGAATGTAGAGGCGGCGAAGTCGGCTACTGATGAGGGAATGAAGACCTCGAGGGATCCCCGGGCATCACGCGGCAGCGCCGTCAGGTGGTGGTACGGCCGCTCCCCCTCCACGCCCCCATGGCCGCCGCCGCCACCTGCACGCACAAATTCGGTTCAAGTGACCAAAGAAAATTCAAAAAGAAAGAAATAGGAAAAGAAAAAAAATGCATGGAATTTGATTCCCTGTCTGTGTACATCACAATTTCAACTAATGTTTCTGTTTACAAGTGCCATGCATGTCTCATATTCCAGTCCTGCTGCTCTGCTGGACTATTGGACTAGATGCAACAAAAGTAGAGTTTTAAATGAATGGAAAATAGAAAAAAAAAGAGAGAGAAAATCTTTTTTCAAGAAACCACAGTAACGTGCACCACGTGGTGGCCAGATGTTGCCCTCTCCAAGATTACTAGTTACTACTTACTAGTAGCAGAAGTTGGAGTGGTGCAATCCCAAGCTAGGTAGCATATGTGATGATCGATCTCTACATGCATGCATATAAGATACGGATGAGATCGTGCATCTTTAATCTGAGATATATATCATGCACGGTATGCACCTAGCTCTTAGAGTGTGTACAATGATGTGATGTTAGCTTTGTATGTAGAATTTTGGCTGACTTGGTGGAGAGAGAAGTAGGAGAGACAAGTCAAGTTCACGAATTTAGGGCATGTAGACCGTACAAAATACCACTGTATGAGTTATTATTTACAACAAACATTTTTTTCATATCATAATTAAAAGATCGTGAGATCATACAGAGATCATTCGTCCGGATTTTATTCGAAATTGCTGAATCTCGTCGAAATTTCGGATCTCGGGCACCTCCGAGATTTCACTCAAAACGAGATTTTGAACCTTGGTGTCTGATACCCCGTATATGCGTCTTCGTACGGGTGCAACTATGCATGCAAGTGGAGTAGAGAGTCAGGTGACACTTAAAACTTGGAAAGAGACGAGAGAAAAGCACAGCATCGATCCAGGGAAGGCAGGCCACCGAAAGAGGGAGAGGGACAGAAAATGAAATGTCTCGTCTGGATCAGCACCGCCCTGGCTGCAAGATTGATGATGTGCTGGGCTCTCCCTCTCTCTCTCTCTCTCTCTCTCTCTCTCTCTCCCTCCCTCTCTCTCTTGCTTGTGTGGTGTGTGTGATACACATCTCTCTCTGTCTCTGTCTCTGTCTCTTGTGTGGTGTGTGTGTGTGATCTGCCTAACTTCTGTTTCCTAACTTTCTGCATTATTCCTTCTTCAGATTCACCATCTCATAGCCAGCTTCAACATGGAGGAATCTAATTAATCTGTCACAGAAATAGGAGTAGCTTTTACTAACTTGCCACGGCAGCTAAGCTACAGATTACAGATGCTTCCTTAGCTCACAGAACTAATGGAAGCTTAATTTATTCTTCCATTTTTTTTGAAAAAAAAGAGAGATTAATTACACATTGCATCTATATATATGCTGCAGTATTTGGGTGCAGATCGAGCGATCAGCAATGTTTGGTTGTCCTTAATAATTAGTTGGTTGATTAGTGCAGGTGTTTAATACAAACTCTGCATGTATTGCAGCTAATTAATCTTCGGCTGGCCTGCATTGTTACTTAATAGGAGCTAGCTAGCGATTCGAGGTGTGATAGATAGATAGATAGATATAGTCCGATATTATTATATCCATATAGATATAGTTGGATACGTAGCATGATGATTATGATATGGGCAGCTGATAGCTAGCTAGCTGGCGAAGAAGAAGAAGAAGAAGAGCTAGCTAGCGTATATATGCGTATGTCCGAAATTAAATGATCGATCAAGCAAGCCAAGCGGCTGGGCTAAGATAGATAGTACATAATTAACACACCTTTGGAAGCCATTAATTTTGGACTGATGATACGTCGACGATCCAGAGAGGTATCAATTCCCAAGCTAGCAATAAGTTTGTTGCCTTAATTTTGCCCTCTCCTCCTCCTCTGAAACCCAATCTTAATTAGCTAGCTACTTCTCCATCCATCGATTCCTTTCTTCTTCGCTTCTTCCTCCTCTTGGCTCTTGCAGCTAGCTAGCCTTCAATTCTGCTAGCTTCTTCTTCTTCTTCTTCTTCTTCTTCTTCTTCTTCTTCTTCTTCTTCCACCACTACTACGTATGATGGTCTTGAGTTGAAACCGATCCAGGAAATTATATATCACTCTGGAATTTGGGAATATAAGACAGTGACAGTACGCTACTGAATTAGTACAGGTCCTGCAGATGGTATACAAGTACAATACACAGGAGGACGAACAGGTGTCGGTATATATACTGTATAGCTAGTACTGGACTAGTACATGTCCGGATCGAGAATTTTTTTAAATAATATCTTTTTAACGAATACTTATAAATATAATATGTCGTTTAAAAATAACAAAAATATCCTCATGTATCCATTCAAAATGGCGACATGCCTCTATATCCATTTGAAATGGTGACAGACCTGCTCTCTGTCGTCATTTTAAATGGATACAGAGGGCAAAATTTCATTTTAACCCTCTGTCGCCATTTGGAATGGGTACAGGGGCTTCTCACCATTTGGAATGGATACCGGGGCCTCAAAATACTTTGCAGCAAAGGAGGAATTTTTTTGATTGAGCCACATGTTCGCAAAACGTAGAAAAAGCTGAGTCAGCGCTAACGTAGCCAATCTGTCGCCAAATTATTGAAAGTTAGTGTTACTTTGACAGTTGCTAGAATTTTAGAGTTCATACCAAGGTTCAATAAATTAACAAAAAAAAACATATTTATCAGTGATAATTCATGTAGTATTGTACAAAATTATTATTATCAACCAAAAAAATCAAATTTAAATTATTGTTAGTTTTGTATGAAGGAAAAAACATGAGGAAATATTTAATCTAAAAATAATGTAATAGAGTGAAATGATATTGTTTGATTGTTTATACTATGGGGATAAAATGTAAATTTGTAGGATCTATTGTTTCATTCTGAAATTTTCAAAAATGAATATATGCAATGGAAACTAGCACCCACCTGTTTGGTGGTCACATGAAATGTCTCGATAGTTCATATTATGAAATATTTGAAAATGAATATATGCAATGGAACGACTTAAATTATTTGTTGAACATATATTAGGGCACATACAACGAAAGTTCAGATGATGAAAAAAGCAATACATTATATGACAAGGGCATTACAGTAGTAAAGAAACATGAACAAACTAAGGAAGACACTGTTTGTTATGGTGGAACAAGTGGTCGTTCCGCCTATCTGGGTAGAGTGGGAATGATGTACAATATTTTCTGCATATTACCATTTCCGTGTAAGTTATGCGATGTGTTGTCGGACACCGCTCAATCCCTCTTACGAAAGAACTCCATGGGGATGCCCAGTTCACCCAGCTGTGGCCGATTGGGTGGCATGTGTTATACATCTTGGGGGTATAATACCGAACTTTTTGATCTTTATGTGGATTTCTGTCATCCCATGTGGGCATGTCATTCCGATTCTCGGTGTCCCCTATGTTAATACCACCGGGGTTCCCAGATGGTCTACGTAGCCCGTTAAGGATTTGTTGCGTAGTGCGGACCTCGGCTGGCTATTTCCCCCTGTCCCTTCCTCTTCGAGAGGAGCTACCCTCTTGTACTTCTAGTGCGTTGGCCGTTGGCGGATACTTACCGAGACGCCTGCTCTGTTTCGGCTCGCACTCCACTGTATGATGCAAGAGGTGTGAGTTGGGCTTGTCCTTGTACAACCGGAAGTGTGCCCTGCAGTCACTACAGATGCCCACTGTGGTCGTTGAATAGCATCGTAGTCTGTGAGACCCTCACTTTTATGTTACAGTGCAAACATAAAAGCAAGGTTCTAATGTGCATATTGTGCTAGTCCCATGATCAGTAGCTAGCACGCACAAACACAATTTGGAATCACAACCATACAAAAGTTTCATATTGTATTTCAGCGGAAGTATTGATACAGTATGACCGATGATGTCGACTAAAATATAACAAAAGAGTCAAATGACTTGTAGTTTGCCACATAACCCGCAGGCAACTGACAAGGTAAAGCCTTAGAAAGAACCGACGTTAATAATCCCGTTTTCCTGCATCGGAGCGATTGTCGAGGTTTCCTGCCTAAAAACAACAATAATAGCAAGGGTGAGTACGTTACGTACTCAGCAAGACTTGTAGTGTTTGCAAAACCTGAAATATATGCAGGCTAAATAGAAAGTGGGTTTCTACAGTTGTTTTGCGTAAAGCGAAATTTTGAATTGTAAATACTAAATAATAGAGTGAAAGCGAAACTTGTAAAGGAAATAAAATAACAAGTATGTAAATACAAAAGTAATATGTAAGAATAACATAAACGGAATAAGAGACTAACATCCCTTCGTGAGTGAAATGAAACATATTACTCACGGCCCTTTGTGAATAAAATGTAACAAAATACCCACAGCCCTTCGTGAGCGATAAAACGTCCATTCCCATCATATGAAGTATTATCTGAAGATTAAACTTTTGTCCACACAGAGCACAACAGCTGAATTCAATCTTGCCAACGAAATGTCAAGTATTGAATCATCTATAAGGGTAAGCTCACCAAATCATTTTATAAAACAACTAACTAGTGTCAGTTCGCCAAGTCATCCATGACCGTGGATACGGCTATTCGAATAGTTTTAGACTCTGCAGAGTTGTACAGCTTTACCCACAAGAAATGTCCTCCCTTTGTGGCAACATGTATTAGACATACTTCCTTTGGTGTGCCGCCAAAGAGTTCATTACGAAACTGTTCGATTACTTGGACCTTAACTTTGCACTAGCCCGATGTCGACTCACCCTGACTATGATGGAAGCTAAAAAGGTAAAAATCATTCTGGAGTCAGTGACCCATCAGAAATAATAACAGCCCCAATTCATAGAAGGCGTACACCGTTACAACGGCAGATGCCAACACCTCGGTGATGACACCTCCCTCGAGCAAACCTATATCCGGAATGCCCGTGCTACAACTGCCTACCAATGTGCAAAGCTAATTCCCAAATAATTTAATAAGTCAAGGCTGCCCCATCCCAGCACTTGTGGATGTACGGTTATACTTGGATCATGCAACACTACGTTCGGTCCTTAAAGTGACATGGGTGATACTTCACCCTATCTACGTGCATTATTAATTGCACTTCCGGCTATTGCCAACAATCACCCACGTCGAAATCATAGTTTTGTTTTCAGAAAGGATAAAACATTAAAACCACATCATTCCATCAGGTTCAATATCAAAGTTCATCATGTTCAGTATTTTAATCCAATGTGTCAAGTATTTAAGTTCATTGCGAACAATATACCATCTGTTCGTATCCCAATCTAAAGCAGGGCTAAGCATATGCATGTAATAATCGAATATACCCATTTTGACATCAAGTGTCTATCCACGAGCTAGGGTTATCAAGGTTCACATATCAATGTCAATTGAGGAAATTTATCAATGACAAGTTATATCTACCAGTACCCATAAAATAACAACTTTATAAAACATAGAGCATGCAGGCAAGTTTTATTAACATTTTAGTTAATTATGGAAAATTAGGATCAATATGATCAAGGGGTGCTTGCCTTGCTATTTGTTGTCTTTGGCGACGAGTTGAAGACGTAATCTTGAGATTGTCGACGACGAAGTCCGAGACGTCGGATTCTACACGTCGTATAACAGAAAAGATAGCAAATAGCAAATAACGCTTTCAATAAGGGCAAAAGGAAATCAGATGGAAAATCAAATAACAAATATTACACAAAACAAGTATGTAGTGTGGATTAGGGTTTTGTGAACGTATAAGTATGTCACTTTTATGTTATAATCTTTATCATTGATCAACGGTTTAAGGGTTGCATCGCATATGACACCTATTCCTTATGATTTATTCTATTTTATTTTACGAAATTAGGAAGCTAAGATTGTAAGATTTAATATACTATAATTCATTTTCAAGGTGTAAGGCTACTTGTAATGATACCAATTAGTCTATAAAATGGCAGGTGTAAGAGTAACTACGAATTGCATGGTTAAACTTTAAGTACATGTATTGGTATTACAGACTTTAGGGTTTACCTTTCGCAGGGTCATGTCTTTAATAGGATTCAGATGCAAAGCAAGTTATAATATAATAAAATACATATATAGATTAAGATTGTCATGCCTTGGTTGAACTTACAAGTATTGGAGTCTATTGCTAATGTTCTATTTATTAAATGAGAGTATATGTTAATTAAAGGTTAGAAAGATAATAGGCACAAGTTTTTAATTTACATATGAGAACAAAATAGGCGAGTGTTAAACCTAATCATTAGTGGCATCATATGATCATATAAAACAAGTTGGATACGTATGCTTATCCATACGTTTATTGAGATAATATTCCAAGTACATATGTTATAAAGGTTTAATTATTTACTATTTTAGTTTATTTATAATAAATTATGAAGTGTCCACATGTATATATATATATATGGGATATTTGAGTCTTTGCAGACTTTTGAAATTTGTTCCACGGATCGAGGAATTGTATTTGGGTTTGAATAACATATAGGTACGCATCAGATAAGAGTGATATGTCGATTGACTAACTTTTAATTACCTAAAATGATTTTTAATTCTAAAGAATATTATTTATTTTTCTCATTTTTCTCCTTTCCTTTTTCCTTTTTTTCTTATTTCTTTCTTTCTTTTCTTTCCTCCTTATCTTTTTCTTTTCCTCAATCGTTCGGCCGACTAAAGTCCTCCCCCTTCTGGAGTCCTCTTCCAAACTCGTCCCCATTTCCTCAATCTTCCCCTCTGGTTTCCCCTAAATCCGACGCCTCCACCATTCGCCACCTCGTCGCCGAGCTCCGGCCCCGCCGCTTTACCGCGGCTCCGCTGGTTCTGGGCGTCGTCGCCTCCCCCTCAGTTGGCGTTGGCTTGCACCAACTCGGCAACCGCGTCACCTCCACCGTCGCTACACCGACTCCACCGGCTTTTCCCTCTTCCTCTACGGTTTGGTTTCCTCCGCCTTCTCCATTTTCTTAATTAGGGTTGGTAACCCTAAATCTTTACCTCCTTCTTCCTCTCTTCTCTGGATGCCGATTTTCCCCCTCTCTTGTGCCGAATGAATGGGGCTCGGATTTGGTCTCGGGTTTGGTATCTCTAATTTGATCCCTTTCTCTGGATGTCAATCCCTTTTTTCTATTTGTCTTTGCGCCGACTGGTGTTGACTAAGTTTGATCTAGGGTTCAGTATCCTCTAATTGCCGAATCTTGATTGCGGTTGGGGAACGATTTCATGATGCTTGACATTAGGGTTTCATGATGTTGGAGGCTAGTTCCGAGATTCTTCTGCCTCTATCCGATCTGTGATGTGCTTTAATGATTTAATTGGGAATTTGATTGTGCTGAGATTAACCTTTTGGTTTGTGATGCATGAGGGTTACTAGAGGTCCTTTGCACTAAGATCACACTTCTTTATCTATGATGCTAAACAGATTAATGAGTAATATTCATACAAACTTATGATGGATGAGTTTGGCACATATTGAACTGATACTAGTCTGTGCCTTGCTACCCTGAATGATGGGTTAAAACATGATAACAGTAGTCTTCTGTTGTCTTAATTACATGGTAAATGATGAATTTGATACCATGTTCTGCGAATATTTGTGGGGGGATTTTGCCATGCTTTATTTGTAGACAGTTTGGCTTAGTAAATGACTAGTTACATGCCTGTGCGTTGCTACGAAAAACAAAATTGATAACGAAAAATAAAGATTAAAAAATAAAAAAAATTATTTCACAAAATCAAACATCTATCTTTAACGCTTCATTTCTTGCGAAAGCTGGCTAAGTAAAGCAACGCTTCGTTTCTTGCGTAGGGCAATTAAGCAGGGCAATTAAGCATGGTAATTAAGTAGGGCAATTAAGCAGGGCAATTAAGCGGCAATTAATGATGTGGGAAGAACGGACCACTGCCACCAAGTGCTGCTTTAGAATAGTAGAGATAAATGATTTGATGCTATGCTGGGCTGGATGATTCTTGAATGCCCAGTTATGGCATAATGATAATGGTTTCGATAAGGATTGGGGTTATATGGTACATGATGATCCTGATGCCATCTATTGCTTAGTAGCTATGACTATAAATTGCTGGATCTTGATCTGAGGGTATCTGAGGGAGGTTTCTACTGAACTTTGTTCATAAATGGATTTACATGGTAGATGATGAAATGATACTATGTTTTATGGGTAAGCTACCTTCTTTGGTCTGTGATGTAAGATTCTTTTCGATTAATTGCAAGTTGGATGGTGTCTATGTATTTCCTAACTGTCAGTGCGCCGGGGGAGCATGTATGGCAAAAGGAAAACATGATGCAACCCTTGCAATCATAAAGTACTCAGACCAAAATGGTTTTGTCTATCAGGTTTGCATTACTTCTCATTTCCTGGTTGTTTTACTGGAAGAAAAGGTTTGGAGGGCTTACTTAGATATGATGAAGAAGATGCAAAACTAGAAAGGTGTTGGCCATGATGCTTGTTGTGCTTGTTCTGGTCTCATTCTGGCTCCTGGGATTTAGTTCTCCTGGCTCCCAGCTAGTGTATTTCTTGCGCCAATTTCTGATACTTGTTTCTCCTGGCTTCTTCCTAACTTATGTGGGTATGTTCTTGGTAGTAGCTTGCTTTATGACTCCTTAGATGAGAGGTGGCTAGTTTCTGGTTCTAGCTCTTAGAGCTTGGTCTCCTGGAAGGTTCACCCCTAAGGCTGGTTTGGAAGTTGATGAGGTATGCAAGGCTTGGCATGGTTATTATATAACCATGGCAATGGCGCTGTGAGCAGGGTTTGAAAGAGTGGGCTCGGTCCAATGGTCTTTGCGGCTAGTTTGATGGTTCATTTACTAGCCCTTGTCAGTGCATTTGATCTTGGTTTGTGTGGTTTACCTGGCCGGCTGGCTTGAGCTCTTCTGAGGCCTTTGGTTTGTCTATTTTATCCTAGCATCAAGGTTTTTATCTTGATGCACACGCTCAGGTTTCACTTTAGCTTTGAGCGTTAGCTTGCATACTTAAAAACATGGTAGCCCTGGTTACTTTTATCCCAAGACCGGCTGGATACTCTAGATGTTTCGGCTGGTTAATAGCTCGGTGACTTGCTTTGCCCTTCTCTGATTCTCTGGAGATTTCGGCTGGCTTTACCCTACAGTGCCTCTATGCTTATCTTGTGGCTTACTTTGGTTTGGCTTTGCCCTGGATAGTGGTTTTAAGTGCGACTTGATGAAATAACTCTGGAAGGGGTGTGCTGTCCCGTGGGTACTATTGCTTTGCTTTATCTCTAAACACTGTGGTTCTACTATTGGTTGCGACAAAATATTTCTTCGTGATATTTTCTAAATATTCGTGTCTATGGTTTATCCAGGTTTGTTTATTGCCGAATGATGCAAAATTTAATCGCGAGAGGAGCCAGATTGGCCCTCAGACAATCTAGGGTACCTCACTGAGCGATTCACTTAGCTGACGGCAATCCTTTCCCTATTTATTTATTGTACCTAACTTAATGCATTTTATTCCATTCTTAATCTTATACGGTTGCAGTTGATTATGCAGGTTCACAATGCAGATCAAGTCAGCACAGAAGCTGTAGTTTATAAATTTGTAATCTACTTTTGGGGATGTAATCAGTTATGTAATTGTGGTTCCATATGTAATTGAATGATTGTATTGAGTTGTATTCCAGATAATTGTTGTATGTCTTTATAAAGATTTTTGTATTTCCTATTTATTGTAGATGTGAACTACGATGTATCAATAAAATTTGTGTTGCAGTTAAATCCTTTGCAATGATTGTTTCTGCTCAGCAAATGGCAATTGGTTTATTTTATCTTCTTACCATTTTCTTCTATAACTTTTTCCTTCCCTAAATTCAGGAATTCAATTATCTTTTAACAAAAGCTTTTAAATTTATAGAAAGATAATAATAAATCAAATTCATATTCTAATATTTTATTTTTACTGTTTAGTAAATTCTAGGATGTTACATAGTCGTACTCGGGGTCTGGCTTTTCTGGGTGGTAGACCACAGAGAGGGTTGCTCCCCCAGTTATCCCATGCAGGAAGGGTGAGATGTGGGTGGTACGTCTCTGGGTCCACCCAGTTGAAGTAGCCGCACAATTCATCCTCACCTAAGGGGCACCAGTAGAATCACCGGTCGGCTAAACCGTCGTGGCAAGTATCAACCACTGCCTGCAGGCCGTGTTAGCAAACTTCGGGTGGCCGCTAAGGACGTCCATCCTTTGACTTGAGCCATTTCACAAGTTTCTTTTTGAAGTCCTGTATGCGATGAACTGGTTTAGAATTATTACTTTGTGAGTGAAACATGAACATGTCGCATGAAACTCACCGATTAATTGGTCCCTTGGCCACCAGCTTTGAACTCCGGTCGATCTAGAACGGGGACATATCCTGGCAACCTCTCCCACCGGGTGAAATTCTCAGGCGAAGTGGGGTAGGCGCTATGGCAGTTGTAGACAAATTCATAGTCACGTCGTTCCGGACTGTTGATACATTGGAAGAAGCAACACTGGTCCTTATGCTAAAAAACAAAGAAGGATGCATGAAAAGGTAGTGTTACCCTGTATTGTATGGACACCAGTAGGTTTACCTCGTAGTGGCGTGCACAGAAGTAGTGAGTGTTGGCAGCTGTATCTCCATGCATAGATTGCATCACCTTCGTCGGAAGGTTGCAATCGCATTTCAGCTGGGGCAACTCCGGCAGAACTTGGGCGTCAATGCTACTAGCATCCGGGTATTCGGGGCGGGGGTAAGTTCTGCTTGTTGAAGAGCTGATGGTACAATGACATCGTACCCTAATTTGTGTAGATTAGGCTGGTGTTGATTGTTGGTCTAGCGGTAGTGGATATCTATCCCTCTGCCGATTTTATAGTGGTGGTGAGGGGCTTCTCCTTACAATTACAGCACTTGTCGCTTTTGGAAAGCTTGACGGCCTGGCATCCTTTATGAAAGCTGCATGGCCTGTCACCCCTTGGCAAAGCTGCATGGCCTGTTGCCATTTATGAAAGCTGCATGACAACGACCTGTTAACCTCTGTAAAAGCTGCGCGACTTGTCACCCTTTATCAAGTTTGGTTGCCCTGTCACTCTCTATGAAATCTGTACGAGTTGTCATTCTCTATCAAAGCTGCACGACCTGTCACCCTCTATGAAATTTGCATTACCTGTCACCCATTATGAAAGCTGCCACGGCCTGTCATCCTCTATCAAAGTAGGTCATCCTGTCACTCTTTATGAAAGCCACATGAGTTGTCACCGTCAATGAAAGCCGGTCCACCTGTCACCCTCTGTAAAAGCTGCACAACATGTCGTCCATTATGAATGATGCTCGACCTATCACCCTCTATAAAAGTTTCATGACTAATCACCCTCAATCAAAGTTGCACGACCTGTTACCCTCATTCAAAGCTGTTCGATTGAAATAGGGAAGAAGATAGTGGGACAAGCACAAATAAAGCAGATCTCTCAAAAAATATACAAGTATAAACAGAGCAGATCTCTCAAAGAAATAGAACTAAATTTTCACCGTCACATCATATCCAAGTAGTACATTAGGGATGAAAGGAAAAAAACTAGCCGGCGCCCCTACGCGGTGCGACTTCTCATGTGGTCGCAGTCCTCCTATGACACTAAACATATCCGGATTGATATGTCAGGTGGTCAAGGGGCTATCCACGAGTACTCCTAGCAGGTCGTACTGGTGCCGTTGGAGTAGCGAAGGGGGCCTGCGATGGCTGACTCGGTCCAAGTGCATCGGGATCTGTGATGAACCAAGGACAACACCCGTTGTCTCCAGCTAAGGGTCCGCAAACCACCATTCGATAGTGGCGTCATCAAAGTGGGACAAGCCACCAGAGTGGGTTGTGCTCCGGTTATCAACGGGTCCTGACAAATATTTCATGTTAGTACACCATATTAATTAAAGAATGTAGTAGACAAAGAGAGACCACGAAGATGTACCTGTAGTCATGTGGGCAGACACCGTGGAATGGTGCCAGCTGGAGCCCCCCGGGACATCGGGAGGAGGGACGGTGGGCGTGTGTGTTGTCCTGGGTGTGGTGTGCGACGTGTGTGGAGTATGTAAACCCTGGGTATGCACACGACGGCCCACCAGGACCCTTCAAAAGGAGATGTCCAGGGACGGTTATAGAAGCTCGGGTACCACTCGGACTCTGATGATCGTGGGCTACAAAAAAAGATAGAAGATGGTAACTAAGTCACCATGATCAAGTTAACCCCAGAAAGATACGGTGAAATGACCAAGACTCCATGCTTTATCTGGGCCGTCAGCTGTGTTTCAAAGACATCTAGCATCGACGCTCTTTGGTCCGGCCCAATTCGGGGTATGGGCCAATTGCCGGTTGCTGCAAGCCAAAGCCGAATGTCACGAACCGATTTTGAGTAATCGTTTCTGAGGGGATGTCCCATGATGGGTTGTTGGCTGTGCATCAGGGCAATAGGCCACAAGTACCACTCGGCTAAGACTTATTCAAATCATGGTGCACTCCAAGATGGGCTGATCACCAGTATCCTATTGGATACATTGATTGTCACTTGGCATTCTCGACCAGTAGGGCTCTTTCAAGTTCTTCGTGATCTCCCCGCCTGCATCAAAACGTTCGGCGTTAAAGGAAGACTAGTTGGGAAGCTATGCCAAAAGACCAGGGGCACTCGACATAAGGCAGGACTCGGTTGGGTGCAACCCGAAAGATGGCGACTCGATCACGAAGCACTCGGGGGCTACTGTGGAGTATGTAAACCCTGGGTATGCACATGATGGCCCACCAGGACCCTTCAAGAGGAGATGTCCAGGGACGGTTATAGAAGCTCGAGTACCACTCCGACTCTGATGATCGTGGGCTACAAGAAAAGATAGAAGATGGTAACTAACTATTGTTAGGAAAGATACGATTATATTCTGAGGATAGAATCTCCGTCATGTAACCAACCCTGATTCCATCCTGTAACCGACTCGGGTCCCTTCGCCCCTTACCTATATAAAGGGGGCAGGGGATATCAGGCAGAGAGACACGAGAAGACACGACATAGATACATAAATCTCATAATCCCAGAACACAGGACTAGGGTATTACCTCCACCGTCGAGGGCCTGAACCTGTCTAATCCCTTGTCTTGTGTTACCATCGATTTCCGATCCAGCGCATAGCCCCATATAAATTATTGCCGACAACAAACATCGACAATGTGTGTCGCCCACATATAGCGGACAAACGATCGGGGACCTGTGGTACATCGTCGTCCCTCAGCCTCCTGCAGGACGTAAGGTGGACGATGCGAGCGGCCTTGTCCAGAGCATGTTACAACCCCCCTCTCAGGTGATCCATACTCATCTTCAACCTATTACCCCTGCCAATAGCAGCCATCAAGGTGATGATCTCCTCGTGCACGTCCCTGGCAAGGTCACTCTGCGAAAAGGCTTGTCCCGTCGCCATGTGTCCACCAGCCACCCGGTTGCACCCTGGTCGCCAATCACACCGCGCGACGCCTGCCGCGAGCTCGTCGCTACCCGCCGCTCTCTCTCTCCCCTCCAGCTATAAAAGCCGTGCCCCGTCTTGAGCTTTCCTCGCCCCGCTCCCCCACTCAGTCGGTGAGCTCTTCTCCCTCCCCCGCGCCCCACCCTCCTCTCCCGACTCCGGCTGCCGCGCCGAACCACACCATCGCTGCCGCCCCGCCCCGTTGCCCTAACCCTAACCTCTCCCCGTGCCCTCACTACCACCCCGGGCCTACCCGTCAGCCTCTCTGCGACCCAAGCTCCACCCGCCAGCCAGCCTCGCCCGGCCCCACCTGCCAGCGACCCTGCGCCGAGGGTCCCGCCTGTCAGCCCCCCTGCGCTCGTGGACCGGCCCGCTCGGCTGCGCGCATAGTAACCCGGCCGTGGGCCGAATTGGCGCCCGAACGGCCCAACACTGTTCATTCCTTTTTCTTTTCTTTTCGGATTTATTTAATCTGAAAATCCGTTTTAAATTTAAAAAAACCCAGAAAATTCCCGAAAACCCCCAAATTCCCAAAAATACACCACCTTAACCATTTCGTGCCATTGAGACCAAAAACGACCTCCTCTCCGCCATCCGAAGCTCCCAAAATTCCCGGAATGCCCGTTTTGCCCTCCGATTCTCTCCCAGCCCGTTTTCAGTTTTCTTTTCAGTTTTCGTTCCTTGTTTTTCGCCTCTTTACGCTAGATTCAATTGTCGAGCCGCCTTAGGAGCAGGAGCAGCACCCGGAGCAGGAGCAACACCCGGAACAGGAGCTGGACTAGTCGGAAGCTGAGTACGACTACTTCCACTACGATTTAGACGACCCCGCCGCCGAGCAAGGCAAGCCGCACACCATTGATCATATTGAACCCAATTATTCCTGATATTATAGTATTTAATTTCTACCGCATTATTTTAACTGTTTGTTGAAATATTGAAAGTCGATATATTAGAATAACATGATGCTTAGTTAATGCCGAATTGTTCTTAAGCCTCCATGACATTGTTGAACCTTGTTAAAACCTTGATTAGCCCTAGATATTAATTATGCAACCATAGTAATTGTTAATCCTGTTAGTTTCTTTCAAATGTTTTAAAAAGAGAAAGAAAATGGTGGAAAGCCGCTGGCTCGGAGTTTTGTGAACGTGGTACAGTCAGGGGGACAGTATTGGACTAACCACGAGGTGAATGTAAGTTCGATCCCTGACTGATGATTAATACATTAGTTGGTTTGGTGGCTGGTACGTGCAGATACCAGATGGGTTTGTGGATAATTGTAAGGCTTGGTCTTTGGCAATATAAGGTTAAAAAACCCCTTAATCAAAGTAAATAACTTAAGTTTTCCGCTCAACCACAAGTTGAGCTGGTCAGTGGACCCGTTCTCGACATAGCTCAGTAGATTGATCACTTCCTAGAAAATTGATTAAATTGGTGGTACCATTCTTTGAAGGAGAATGGGGATCAGCCTTCCTGGCAAGAAAGTAACTAAAGGGGTGGAATGGAAATTGGCCGTGTCGCACCATTCGCCGATTCTCACAACGGTAGGTGCTTGCTTAGAACAGTGGGGTTCTAAGTGGAGTGTTCAGACCTATCGGTTAAGAACTGAATCCAGGAATGTTCAACAAAAGGCTATGATAATCTAGGCATGGCCGCATGTATTTAAGTTGCATGTAAGTTAGCACTTGGCATTAACGGTTGTAGATATCTTGTGGGTAAAGCTAAGCACCTCTGCAAAGTTAAATTAAATGGTAATCGATTACGTCGTGCTTCCGGTTAATGAAGCTAAGTTTGAACTGGGGTGATACCCATAACCTAGCTCAAGTATACTTAGGAATTTGGAGAATTTGGTTAATTATGTTAAGCTTGTGGACCCCCCCCCCCCCCAATTACTATTATTTATGGCTTGTGTTTCAAATGTAAAATGATCTTGTGAATAAAACTACATCCACAATACTTAATATTCAAAGCTCCCCGTGCGACTTGTTGAGTACTGTTGTACTCACCCTTGCAAACCCAACCCCCTTTCAAAGTTCGAAGATGCTGGAGAATACAAAGAGATCGTAGATAGCGATCTGGTGTGGTTTTAAGTTTTTGTCTTTTGCTCAGGCCTGCCTGTACAGTGTTTTGGTATTGTAATCTATCTAAGGCTTGCGGCGCCTCTTTTATATAAAACTCAGCCGTTAGGCCTTATATTCAATAAAATGAGTTGACTCGCCTTTTGCCTGGCAATATACACTTGGTTTTCCAATAGCTGATCTTCCTAGGGTAGCTGTTGTGATGTTTCGACGTGCCCCTAAAAAGGCGGTCTGTCACAGCTTCTCCCTCGGTCGGGATCTCCTCCCATGATGCGGCGATGGTGGTGCCACCTCGAGCCGATGTCAGATATGCTCCCCCTGTCCCCCATCGGCCATCATCCGTCCCCACGCAAGCAAGCATTACCACGCCGACACCGGCCCCACGCATGGCCTCCCTCCGGGCTCCGGCTGCTCTGCCGCCATTGCACTTCCTCGGTTCCTCCAATCCTCCGGCTGGTGAGTGGTGAGGTAGAACTCCACCTTATACTGGTATTACATGCTTTTTAGTTGCTTGTGTTACTGGAGAATGTATTTTGTGGTATAATGGTATTGCACGCATTTTGCTAAGATCAGTACATATCAACTGGTGAATGCATTTTTGATGTGTGTTGTGTGCTGGAGGATCAGGAGTGCTAGTTCAGGAAATTCGGTTAATCGAAAAACCGAATTAACCGAACCGAATTTGTTCAGTTAATTCGGTTCGATTTTTGATTTTATTTGATTCGATTTGGTGTATAGTTTCTAAAAATCAAAATAGTTTTCTAAACTAGCAAAAAACAGAGTTTTTCCTGTTCGTCCAACTCGTGCAACGCCCATTTTCCTCACTCCGCGCAGCAGTTAAATTGTGCACTCACCAAAGCTATAGATGCTGCTTAGCCATGAACTTTGTGTCTTAGCCAATCTATCGTATAAATTCCACTTCAGGATTTATTACATTCCATCTAATTCATTCCGCAGTAATTTTGTTTGAAATAGTATATTGATTGGTCTGTGCTC
The DNA here is from genome assembly GCA_036346355.1 of Rhipidocladum racemiflorum. Classification (NCBI taxonomy): domain Eukaryota; kingdom Viridiplantae; phylum Streptophyta; class Magnoliopsida; order Poales; family Poaceae; genus Rhipidocladum; species Rhipidocladum racemiflorum. The sequence goes on along the minus strand of CM070590.1, from coordinate 3,532,152 downwards.
AGAAACATTGAGCTATTCACTGATTTTTTTTATTGCTTAAGTAGCAGAGTTATGCAGTATCTTTTCATATAAATGCATTCCTGATTAATATTTTACATATCAAAAATGATGCTTGCAAGTTCAACTTACCATGCTTGCAGTGCACGTCAGAAACGATCTACTATTTTGATGAGGAGTCCGTCAAGGAAGATGGTTTCGTTTTCACCGGTGGTGCTAACTGTTGTGAAACAAGATCGTTCACCCACGCCAATCTACGACACGCCAATGCAAGCACACAAACAGAAGAAGGAGAAGCACACCATACAAAGGGGAAACCTCTCTCTTTATTAGATTGATCAATTATGTACAAGGCAATGCCCTATATATACAGTGGATGACCCCTGGAGATAAATTCGAATTCGCCCACCATGGATAGAGTCCTTTTCTCCGGGGATACGGTCTCTATCCATGTCATAACACTAACAAGATGCTTCTAGGCTTCCAGCTGCTGTGGCAGATGGTGAGATTGTTAAACAATGTTACTGCATTGGTGGGGTATCCTCTCACTTCCTTATCCTCTACCAGCTAGGTTTCACTCGACGGCAACAGCCAGATGATAACGGAAATCCGGCTGTCCGCTTTCGATGGCTTCCCGGGTTTGGAGGTTTGCAGCCAATAAATCTGCCGGACACCATCGCCCATGTACAACATCCATGCTGACATGTTTGGACTCACACATGTTTTATATTTTCAGCTCCATGACAAATTATTGGCATTGTATCTCTCCGTATTTCTCTGCTGCCAAACAATGCATGGATCATGGCAGAAGGAGCGGCACTCCTTCCTTCCTTACTGCAGGGGGTCCAGATATTTTATGAGTGCTACGAGATCATCTCTTTGATTGACCAAATCTTTTGACAGGATTGGTTCCTATTTTAGTAGTTTGGGATTTTTCAAGACCTAGAACTATTTCTATCGTAATTTTAGTAAATTTCAAATATATGTATTAGATTTTGATGTTACAAAACCATTGCATAAGACTATATGTAGCCATCGCCATTATTCAGACCACTTGTCTTCCGTTCCGTTGCCGAACCAGGATCTCATCTCCAACTAGACCACAACGGATGCGTCACTCATCTCCAACCAATTTTCTATGAATCTTCCTCATCTTAATCACTAGCCCAGCCAATCCACCGTGGCGCTCAACACACTAGACACTATACGAGAGTCCATCCAATTTCTACATTGAGTTTTTGTTGGAACTTCCAAGATCAAACACACGCGAAATCTGCATGCTAACTCTAGTTTATGCAGATTTATTATACGACAAGATTATGACTAACAGTCTTCAGATTGACATTACTTCTTCCATGCGTTGCGTTGGCGAACCTCTACTGTCAAAATATGTATCACACAACAAACATTGCCTATAAGCCCTCATTCCAGCTGTGAAATCATGTACTGAAAAATTAGCTTAATGATGATTTTGGTATTGCAAAGTGGTTGTGCTCATGGCATGTGTGGTGCATGTGCATGTGTTGTTTCGGATGGTTAATTGATATGCTTGTGATAGCATGGTAATTGTTTTGCTTGATGCAATGCGCTCGTGTGAGTGGTTGCATGGACTGATCTTGAGTCAAGTCGTGGATTTGTGCTCGGAATATTGTTTTGTGTTTGTTCATGTACAGGTGTTGCTTGAGGTCGAACGTGGTCGGTGACGGGACCGGAACTAGGTTCATGAAGGAATTGAGGTTCAGGACTAGGTTCAAGGAGGAACCGAGGTCCTAGTGGTCGAGGATGTCATGCGGGATGTTCGGACTAGAAAACGATGCACGTGAAGACGAGTGAGTCACACGGTAGCGGCAGGTGGGCCGTACACGTGCATGCGTGAATTTTGGGCTGTGTGCATATATTGGGCCATATGTAATTGGGCCAAGTGGATATGCATGCGTGTATCTGTATACAAACTCTTTAGATTTGCTCATTATAAATAAGGGGTGGTGTCCTCTGTTTATGGAGAGCTAGGCATTAGGGTTTGTACTCTTTTGTGGGAGTGCTGTAACCAGACAAAGAAGAAATAAAAAATCAGAATATTCTCAGCTAGCTGAATTACTGTTCATGCGTGATTTGCTACGGTACTGATTTTCTGATTTTGGTTGCCCGATTTTCGGTTTAGTAGATTGATTCATTGTCTATCTTGATTTTTTTGAGTTTCTTCTTGGTTTGATCCATCCAAAACCTTCCTAGGGCATTAATTTAGTGTTCCTCAAAGTTTTGTTGGTTAATCTTTTGTAGATTTTGTTTAATCACGAAATTAGGGTTTAATCAATTCTCGTCATTATTGATACAGTCAACTTGTGAAGCTTATAACTTTTGATCCGTAGATCCGATTGAGCTAATTCTTATTGGATTAGTTTCAAAATTGAATCTAGTTTCTAAAGTATAAATTTCACATCAATCTGATGGTTGAATTTCGGGAATTCTTGTTTTACTGAACCTCTGTCGATCTGTTTTTTGCTTGATCCGAATCTGTCATAGAAAGCTTGCAGAGTTCATAACTTTTAATCCGTAGGTCCAATCGAATTGATTCTTCTTTTGTTAGATTCGTATTGGAATTTAGTTTCTTTTGTTCAAATTTCAGGTCAATCCGACGGCTGGATCTCCAGAAATTAGCGATTTACCGAACGTTTGTCAATCTATTTTTGTTGAATACGAAGCAATTATTGATTCCTAATTGGGGTGAATTTTTAGTAGATTAAAAATTTAATTTTAGCTTCCGCGTAATCATTCACCCCACTCCGATTGTTATACTAGTATATATCGATCCTACACCAACAAACAGTACATTGAGCCCAAACAAATCAGCTTGCTTTATTTGGTCTCCCTGCACATTTTTTTTTCATCTTGAGTCATCTTTAGCCCCATCTGAACGAAATTACAAATCTAGCACTCTTCTCGGCCGCAAAAACACCGACAAATAACACATGCGACCTACCGCACCAGGTCGTTGGCACCATAGTAGCTCCGTCCACCGCATCGACTCAACAAACGCGGCAGGTGGCAAACCTCACCTTCGACCGTGGTATGGACTACGGTAGGTACCTGTTGAGCTCGGGTACCGGCTACTTTCTTTACCGTGGTGGGCCCTCTAGACGTGCTACAATAACGGGAGGTGATGCAATGCCGATGACCTACCGCGACAAGGGAGCGTGACCGGTGTCAGGACCCGAATATACAAATCCAAACCCTTCTTCTATACTACACTAGTCTAGGTCACACTAGTGCACATAGTTGCAACAGACACAAAATATCAACTCCATACACAGTAGAATAAGAATAAACGATAAAATTTGATAAACAAATAGATAGTGTGATGACCTTACGATTGAGTTTACATTTAATGTGCATCGCATAGACTACATTAAATTTGATGAACAAATAACTAGGAGCTTATTCACTAAATTCTTTTACTCTACCCTCACATAGAGTAGAAGAATGGGAGGGGACTTACTATTGCACTAGGAACAATAACTATTTAAGATGTGGAGCCAATGCAATGCATACCTTTCCCAACCTCGCACACAGCTTAGTCTACCTCATGAGGTATTATATATCAAGACTCAATAACTTATTGAGTTAGGTCCATCCCATTATAGTCTTACTTGACCGAGGCAAGATTTTCAATCTAGTTATTCACACCAACCACATCACTTGATTAACATAGAATCACTATTCCAATATCACACAGACCCACTCGGCACATAGCCTCTTGCCACTTACCTCAATCTAAATCATTTATCACTCCAGTTGATTATCGCCCATCGTGTGATAACATATGACACAACCTTTTCATAAATATCTTCCACAAACGATTAGTCATTTGAATTTGCACTTTCAAATGATATAGATAACCGTTTGTAAGGCTAAGCACACTAATCATGTTCTAACCAACCCACATTAGTGCTATATTAGTGGCCAACTATATATTAGTTATCCATCCTTGGCTAACAAATGATCATATCATAGCAGATGACAAAGTAGGTATAATCCAAATAGGTTGCATAACTAATTCCCCAAAATAATTAAACAATAGATAATTTTAACTAGCATGCAATAATTTGAATTGAAATAACCTTTGTAAAACTGGGTTTAGCATGATCAAGACACAACTTGCCTTGGAATAAGTCCTGATCTCGAGCTTGATCTTGAGTCAATTCTTCTTCGAACGCTCCTAACACTTCAACGTCAAAGAAAAATGATCGACAAAAAGCAAAGAAATACAAACTAGAAGGAAAAAACTAAAAATTCAAATAAAATATACTGGAGAGTAGGGCTTGATTTTAGATAAATTTTGAAACTTGAACAGACTCAATCAGATTTCATATGAACGAGAACAGATTCTTGAAAGATTTATTGGATAAATAAATCCTGGAAATTAAGAGAGAAAGGAGAATATTCTAAGAATATTCTTCTTTGAGAGACTTACGAGTGGGCATGGGGAATATTCCAAATTTATTTTTAATTTTTTGAATTTAGAAATATAACCAGACATATGTCATAGACATGACTCGCGGTGGAATAGGCCTATTGAGATCCGATCTGGATTTAGGGATGGCAACGGGTCCGGGTACCTCCGGGTCCAACCTCCGTGGACCCGGACCCGAGACCCGAAGTTTGGACCCGGACCCGGACCCGAAGTTAGTCACGGGTCCAAACTCGGACCGGACCGGACGTAGTGCCGGACGAGCGAATTGCCGGACAGAAAATATAAATCGATTTTCATTTGTTCGAGTAGCTAAAGTTTATAGGATTTGATTAAATTTAAGACAAATATTTTCCTTCATTACTCGGATTAAGAAATAGACTACATGCATATAATAACAAAGCAACAATAGATGATATTTGTTATCTACAATTCTATTTTATACAATGGATATTTTCTTGTCGAATCCGGTGCAGGTACCCACGGTCCAAAATGAGACCGGACCGGACCGAACCCGACCGGACCGAAATAACATACCCGTGGGTCCAAATTTGGACCCGGACCCGGACCCATCGGGTCGGGTACCCACGGGTATTTTTGCCATCCCTATCTGGATTCTTGCTTGCGTGGTTACTAACCTAGCATCAACGTGGCAATGACGTGGCTCCACGTCAGTAGTAACGGCTCTGGGACCTAGGGTCGATGACGAGCAACGACGCAGTCTGGTGAACAGCGGCAATAGTGCAAGACAGGGTTTCCAAGGATGCAAAGCGGTGCAATCTATAGCATACAAGTTCATGAACTTGATGTGCACTGGCAGAGAAACAAAGGTCACCGTCGGCAAAGATACGGCAGTGGGAAGCTACAGAGAAATAATCTGGTGAACCTTAGCAAGCTTTGCCAATGTATCCTCTAAATCACAGGGTGGTATGGTACCAACAGGTAGATCTCGATGCGACGATCATGGTGATGCGAATGTCATGGTGATTGGTAACCAATAGCTAGCGAAGGCACCAATAGCTAGTGGTGACATCTCCATGGTAGCGATATGTTGGTGCACCTTTTAAAGGGGTCTCAGCATCCATGCATCATGGTATCTGGTGTGGAGTCTGTGATGTACACAAAATAGATTCAAAGTCTAGGTTGAAGACAATGAACAGTGCTTTCACAGGTGGGCCCCACCTATCAACAACACAGTGTGATGCACGGTGTGAGGACCCTAATATGAAAATCTGGACCCTCTGTGTATTCTTCACTAGTCCAGGATCATGCTAGTGCAAATAGTCTCAATATAGATGAATATCACAATCATACATAATTGAAATATAAATAAAGACTTCATCTATTAAATATAACATGTTGAATGTCCTTATAGTCAACTTACAATAATATACCACACAGGGCTTGAACTAAGAAAATAAGTAAAATTGCAGTGGAAAAGAAGACTCGTAGTAACCCATCAATCTGTCACAGGCAACTGACAAAGTTCTCACCCTAAATGACGGTCTCCTCCTGAAATTCCTCCTCAAGAGGTGGTGTAGACTCCTCTCCATCTGGTGTTTAGAATGTTGCAAGGGGTGAGTACGTAAAGCACTGAACAAGTTGTGCACAAAGGCGTGGTGCTTCGGGCACCAACGTCGGAGCGTTCACAAGCGCGGGTTGCCGTCGGTCTCTTGTTTTTTCATAAATAGTAAATCAAATAGTAACTAGATTAAGCGCTATGATCTGCAAGATCATAATTTGTATAAATGTACTCACATAGATTGAACTTACGTAGGGCTTGAAGTAGATTCAACCACGTGTAGCAGGTTGATTTCGATGCCATGTAGATCGATACAGGTAGACAATCACGATCAGCCTCGGTAGAATATCGTGCTGATAACGTGTTGTAAAACATAGTTATTCACCTAAGATCAATCGACAGCACATCAACAAAATCACAAGAAGAAGAATGGTAACACACACAAAGTAGAGGGCAAAGTTCTCTCTTTAGTAGATTGATTCTCTCTATACAAGGGGGTGCCCAATATATAGCAAAACCAACAAGAGATAATTTCAAATTCCCTCACCAATAGATAGAGTTCTTCCAAATTTAGACTGGGATTCTATCTATATCATAATAGATTTGCCATGTTTTAGCTGGTGCAATTAATCATTTGCCCCGTGTGTTATGGACCTGATTATAGAGACGAGTGCCCGGCCTAAACTCGGCACGCGATTTGGTGGACGCCAACGCCGTAGCGGCAAACAATGGGATAGAAGTGAATCGGAGCTACTGGCCCTGTTAATCGGAAGGCACCGCCGAGAAGAGAACTTGTGGCACAAAACTGCATGCCTTTTCATTGTTTTCCTTTCCCTTAAATAAGAGGGTACCGTTTTCATCCCTAGTGTCAGGACCCTAATATGAAAATTTGGACCCTTTGTGTATTCTTCACTAGTCCAGGATCATGCTAGTGCAAATAGTCTCAATATAGATGAATATCACAATCATACAAAATTGAAATATAAATAAAGATTTCATCTATTAAATATAACATGTTGAACGACCTTATAGTCAACTTACAATAATATACCACGCATGGCTTGAACTAAGAAAATAAGAAAAACTGCAGCGGAAAAGGAGACTCGTAGTAACCCATCAATCTGCCACAAGCAACTGATAAGGTTCTCACCCTAAATGACGGTATCCTCCTGAAATTCCTCCTCAAGAGCTGGTGTAGACTCCTATCCATCTGGTGTTTAGATTGTTGCAAGGGGTGAGTACGTAAAGCACTGAACAAGTTGTGCATAGAGGCGTGGTGCTTCGGGCACCAACGTCGGAGCGTTCACAAGCGCGGGTTGCCGCCGCTCTCTTGTTTTTTTTTCATAAATAGTAAATCAAATAGTACATCGAATTGTAACTAGATTAAGCACTATGATATGCAAGATCATAATTTGTATAGATGTACTCACATAGATTGAACTTATGTAGGGCTTGAAGTAGATTCAATCACGTGTAGCAGGATGGTTTCGATGCCATATAGATCGATACAGGTAGACAATCACGATCAGCCTCGGTAGAACGCCGTGCTGATAACGTGTTGTAAAACGTAGTTATTCACCCAAGATCAATCGACAGCACACCAACAAAATCACAAGAAGAATGGGAGCACACACAAAGTAAGGGGCAAAGTTCTCTCTTTATTAGATTGATTCTCTCTATACAAGGGAGTGCCGCCCAATATATAGTAAAACCAACCAGAGATAATTTCGAATTCGCTCATCAATAGATAGAGTTCTTCCAAATTTAGACTGAGATTCTATCCTGTTTTACCCTGTTTTAGCTGGTGCAATTGATCATTTGCCCCATGGGCCACATGCCAGTGAAACATAACGAGACAAATGATCAATAGCACAAGTAAGTGAGAGTAAATTATCAATTATAACAAGACTAATGAACATTACTTGAAGCTACTCCAGGAAGCAAACGAAGCCTAAGGTTCTCCTAATTAGCGTATGGGCCATTTGATGGTGATTTAAGTGAGAGAAGAACCTGCTCCAGTTGAGGCATAGTGTCGAACCTTTATCTAGGTTAGAGCAAAGTGCGTGGTTCAGATTGCATAGTCCAGTTGAGGCATAATGTCGAACCACTGGTTCTCCACTCGATTTTCTTTTACTTACGAAAGCAACTGGTGGAGTTCTGACATCTTCTAGTGTCAGATTGCAGTGTATTTGGAAAATACACATTACTCATGCTTAACCCTCGGGCTGGTCCTGCTACAACTTGTGGTTCGAATCTCTCGGGCAAAAGGACAGCACCCCCATTTAACCCTCCCTTTTTCCGATTAGCAAAAACTTGTTTCGGTTGCATATCACAAGGAATTCGAAGAACTGCTGCAATATACCATCGTAAGTGTAGAGCATCCTGTAATAAAGTTCTATACCTGTATCAACAAGTTATTCAGAAATACTATTTTACGGTATACCGTTGCAACAGTATAACACTTAAACTCATGAAATTTTTACACTAAAACTCATAAAACTTAGCACTAAAACTGATGAAACATGAATGAAACTCATGAAACTAAACACTGGAACTCATGAAACCAGACGAAACTCATCACTGAAAGTAACGAAACTCAGGTATACCGTTGCAACGGTATACCATTGCCTAGTTCTGCTCTAAGTTATTACATGTCAAGTGAGCGCTCTTTACAAGTCAAGTGACAGCCCTTAGTCTGATGAGAGAAAGATTTGCTCGGGCCTCTTACTTTGGATACTTTCTTCTTGAGTGCAGCAGACTTAAGAAAGCCCAAGGAAGGAAGGTAACCTGGACGGTGCGACCTTGATCTTGATTTTTGTCTTCGCTTTTCTGCAATATCAACAAAACATTAGGCTTATTTGGAAGATAGGGATAAAAATTTAATTTTTTTTCGTTATCTACGTACTAAAACCAGTGTTCAATATTTTTTAGTGATATCCCGTCAAAAAAGGGAACAGAAGATATCCCTAAAATGCCCTTCCCTTACAAAAAGAAAATGATTCAAAAGTTATGCAGCAAAACCAATTGCATCATATCATTGATAACTTGATATTTAGTGCAAGCATGAAAAGAAATAGTCCGTGCGACTGTGTCACAAAAAAGCAGAGTTCACCATAGCGAGCTCAAGGGAGTTCTGAACCGGAGAAATGTAGACATGCTGCAAGTTCAAACAATTTCATCATGACTAGCTATTTCATATCTTACCTGATCTAATTGTGCATATCTCCACCTTAGCACTTGCACAAGTATAATTTAGTAGTTGCCCATGTATTTTAGCAATATCTTCCTCCAAAGAAGAAATGGTTTCATTTGAGTTTTGTTTTTTCATCTCATCATTTTCCCAAGTGGTGCCACTGGACCCTTTATCATAAACCAAAGAATCTGATCCTGTCTCTTGACCATGGAGAGTATGTTCCATTGAAATGATTCTTCTTGTTTTTCTGTCAATAGGTTCTACTTTATCACTCATAGTCTGTTCTATGTTTTCATCTAAATCACTACTCAAGTGAACTGCAAGATCTAATGGTGCCTCGCCACCTCTCTCGCTCAGGGGGCACTCCAATGTTTCTGTAGCATCTCTGTAAGCCTCAGTATCAACTGGAATGTCACTGGACTGGACACGACCCGTATTATCCTCAAGGCAAATATCAGAACAAGGAGGAATTTCATGATGCAGTGGTGCCTGATCTTCCGTCTCACCAGAGGTGCAGACAGTGTCATGTTTGGTATAAGCCTTAGCATAGTGTAGGATGTCACTAGACTGGTCTGGACCCTTATCCTCAGGTCTAGTGTCAGAAAGCTCCAAACTCTGGGGAAGTGCAGAGCACGCTAACATGACATCAGAAGATAAATGTGCACTGTGACCACTGCCACCTGCAATGAGGTTCAATTTGCATGATTCTGTAGCATCTATTTCCATTGCATCCTGAACAAATTCAACTTGCTCGTCAATGCGTTTCAGGTCAAGAGAAGAGGCAGCACCATCCTGCACATAATGAGCCATAGCAACTTCATTGTTTCCAGGTTTGTCCAAAATGGTATCTCTAGGAACATTCTGATGACCAAAAGATGTTGGCATAGTAGACATCCCACAATTCATCAGAACTTCACCTCTATTGACTTGTACTGTCCCTTCTTCCGTTTCGGGGGGGATTTCTCTTTCATTGGTAGACTGCTCTGGCTGCTCAGCAAAGAGAGACACATCAGCATTATGAGGTTTTTCATGTAACACTTCGATGATACTATTTATGGGTGAACCAGGTAGTTCATCTTTGTAGGCAGAAGGTTCTAGGTTTGTCTCCAAAGATTGCAGCTCTCCTTCACAAGATATAGGAACCCAACCAATCCAGTCACCAAGACTGGGTTTCGTTGAATTCAATTGTTCATTTGGTAACAGTCTATCAGTTCTAATTGTTTCTTTGTAGAAATGTTTCTTCCTCAGAGCCTTTGAAATCAGTGACCTGAAATGAACAGAGCATAGCATTGCGTCATGATTCATGCTAAAAATGCCTACCTTTCTAAAAAGGAAATTATGCAAAGAAAAATGATAGAACAGCTGGTTTCAAGTTGCAATCACAGAGCTGAAACTAGAGAAACTAAAAGTTCTTGTCTTTTCCCCAAAACCCTGTGATCTGCCTTGTACAAGAGCACAAAAGAATTGCTGAAAACATTAGAAAGAAAATATGCTTAAAGAATAGGATTGAGAGAGAGAGAGAGAGAGAGAGAACTGTAGATTAACTCAGAACACGTCAAAATATAGGATGTTAAAACAAAAAGTGTATTCAAAGTTGTAGTAGAAACTAGCCCACATCAGTAAATTGTGCTGGTTCCTGAAATAAGATGTTTGAACCTCCCCACTACCCAGATAATAAATGTAAAGCTTACCTGCAGTTTAGGGATATAGCAGCTTTGGCTCGCTGTGTAGAAAGGCCAAGCAAATAAGCACATAAATTTATGACATCATAGGGCCCTCTAATTTCATTAGCAGTGTGAGCAGCACTTGAAATGATGATATTCTTTCCTTTAGTCCAGTCCACCAAGAGCTAAGAAGAGAAGAGAGAGGGTGGTATTAGCAAAAGACATGTGTCGTGCACGCATTGAGATATGATGTTCTAGGCACAAGCTCACCACATGCGAACTAGTGGTGTTGAAACAAATAGTACAGTCCAGGTAAGAAGAGTTTTTTAGATCAAATTAACAACTAGTAGTAGAGTGAAATTAACTATTACAGACAAGCACAAGGTCGCATTATTAGATTAGGTTGTAGGAGAATCACAGTAAGCATAGTTAGTTTTGGTTACTTGAGTTGAATCTGAAGGAATAATAAGGTAAGAGTAGAGCTCAGGTGAGTGAGTAACCTTGGCTTCAGCTAAGACTTGTCTCCTTGAATTGACATCATTGATGAGGGGGGAGTAGGCAATCTCAAAATGTAGGCCCCTCTGCAACGAAAAGATTTGGTATCTATCTCAGTTCCATGTAATGTAATTCGAGGATGGATGGATGGAAATTGATGCAGTCAGTATATTAATCGGTATTAGTACCTGTAGCGCAAGCTTGACCATTGGGAGCTTGAGACGGAAGGGCAGCTTGTGAGAGAAATCGATGGAGATGATATCAAGCTCGGTGGTGGGTTGGGCCTGGCAAAGGTGGTCGAATGCGGCCTGGGTGAGAGGGCGGGCGGCGACAATGTCGTAGGTGCGGAGGAGGCGGGTGGCGGAGGGTGCAAGTGCGGATGCGGCGGTGGCGGCGGAGTCGAGGGAGAGGGTGAGGCGCGTGTACTGGCGGAAGGGGTGGGAGGCAGCAGGGGAGCCATGGCGGCGGCGGTGAAGGGAGGCGGAGGAGGGGAGCGGGAGAGAAGAGAGGGTGGTGCGGCTGCAACGGTCGGAATCAGCGAGGATACCGCGGTGGGGGTGGTCGAGGGCGACAGCAGCATATCCGAGCTCGAGGGCACGGGCGGCGGAGAGGAGGCGCGACGACGAGCCGGAGGAAGTGGAAGTCGAGGAAGAAGGTAGGAGGCTGAGATCGAAGAAGAAGGCCATCTCCGTATTCGATTAGATGCTGACTCCGACTCCAACCTTGACTCTGGAGGAGGACCAGACCTACTTTAAGGGCTTGTTTGGATGCCAGGGAAAAAAAACTAGGGAAAATTTTCCCTATGGAGGGATTTTAATGGCATCTTGAATCCCCCTCAATCCCTATGGCAATTTCCCCCAAGAGAAATTTATTCCCTTCCACCATTTGGAAGCCACATGAATAAAATTCCCTGAGATTCAAAAAATTCAAAGACTGCTTGATGGCATATTGAAAATCCAGTGAGTAAAAGCTCCCGTCCAAACTAAAATGGTGCAAGCTCTGCAGAGGTCTAGATTCTGAATTTTAACATGAGTTAACTTATGTATGGAACTACTTAAAAAGAATTCATGGTGCCTGATGAATAATACATCTTGTAGCAGCTAGCAAGGCTTGTGTCAAAACAGATGTGCAGTTTGAAACCACTATATATTACTGATGCAATGTCGCAAGTAATTGGACTGAATTCTGGATCGAGTTGTTCAGTTTTAGCAAAGGTGTCAGTCGATCAGAAGAGGCTGAAGGGTGATATCTTGTAAGAAGATGCTCTGAGCTTTCTGCAACAGCTACCATTCACACACATCTGATTTCATAAAATCAACCCTAGCACTGCAGATTTAGATTACGAGTTGATCCTGTGGATGTTGTCAGATAAATTGTCTGAGTTTATCTTGTTCCCCATCAATTTGCACAATAAAAGAGGCAAAGAGCAACGCTGAACAAAAGTAGCGAACATATCACAGTGCATTGAATTCTTAACTAAGATGATACTACATAAATCTAGAAGTGTCAAAGAACCATATAGATTTCAAAATGCAGAGAGTTGGGCACACAAGTTACAAAGCCATTTGGTTAAACATAGGTTTTGCGCCCTTCTATTTGTGTCGAAGACATTAGACTCTACTCAATGAACTACATGGACTGAAGTTGAACAGACCTTTCTGATTCTACTCATAAAATCTACAACATTACTAAAATCAACCCTAGCACTGCTGATTTCATCCACACGACATTCACACACATCTCCAAGGATACACAAAAGCAAGAAGGGCTCAGTAAAGCAAACAAGATCAAACAAGCAAACAAGATAATACCTTGCAAAATAGGCAAGGCTCAGTAAAGAATGCGAGCAGCAGCACCACTACAAACCTGTATCACCGGGTTCAACAAGACTAGGTATAATAGATCTGATAAGAGAGTAAAAAATGAAACCCTACACCAGATCTGATAACCGGGTTGAACAAGTCTTACCCCAAGCTGATGGTTCCTTCCTCCGCCCTCCCTGGCGCCTCAGCACAAATCCTCAAGAACAGCAACCACCCTCCCCTACACCAGATCTATGAGAAAAGGGTTCGATGAAAAAGAGCAAGGACGAGAGATTGGGAAGAGGAAGAGATAGAACTAACCGAGGAGATGTCGCCGGAGTTGTAGGTGGAGGAGTCGCGAGGAGCGGTGATGGAAAGGTGGAGTTAAGACTCGCGAGTCGGCGCTGATGGGAAGAGGCCTCGCTGTCACGCGAGTCGGCCCTGATGAGGAGAGCCCGCGCCGTCGCGCGAGTGCGGCAGGGAGAATCTTACTTTATTACAATCTGGAGCTTCCCTGGCTCCGGAGGCCATCCACGTCGCCCTCTTCGTCAAAAAGCCCCCGGTGAAATCCGAAAACGCTCCGCCGTCCTCACTGCTCTCTCGATGCTTCTTTGTTTATACTATTTTCAAAAAGAAGAAGTACATGAACACGTCTCGCACGGCACGGCAAATACCCAGCGACCATGAAGGTCCACGAGACCACGTTCTTTACCGCCATTCCATCAAACACCTCGCGGGCAGCCCTCAGGTACTCATCGAGTACTACCTAACATATTAGCCGAAGGATCCCCGGCTCCTCAGCCCCCCACGTCATCTCCCCCACTCTCTCTCCCTTTCTTGCAAAAAACACCCCCGGTTCTTTGAAATTACGGATAGGTCCTTTGTAATTTTATGTGAGTGTAGAATATTTTTCCCCGTTCGCGTTTAAGTCCTCCGTTCGCCGTTTTACACAAAGAACCTCCCATTAATACGAATTGCGAGCTAGCCCTTTCCTACTTATTCGAAATAGCGAACAAGTCCAAAATTATAACAAATTGGTCCCTAGACTTTTCGTTCAGGTCCTTTCTCCGTTTTCCCGAAAAAATGTTTTAGTGCTCAGTTTACTCTCAGGAGCATAGGAAAAATGTTTAAAGTGGTCTATTTTTCTCAGAAAAAAACAAAAATATTTCCCGTTCACGCGAACGCCGCTTTTCCCGAAAAATATTTTCGTGCTTCGCTTGCTCTCAGGAGCATGGGAAAAATGTTTCAGTAATCGTTTTTTTCTCAGAAAAAAAACAAAATTTTTTTTCCGTTCACGTGCGCAACGTTTTTCCCGGAAAAAATACTTTCGTGGTCCGTTTGCTCTCCGGAGCATGGGAAAAATGTTTTCGTGATCTGTTTTTTCTCCGAAAAAAAATATATTTTCCATTCACGCCACAGGCGGCGCCGCGCTATGCTTTCTAGTTATTCACGAGGATGGAGACGCGTTGTTTTCTTCCCCGGATTTGAGGCGGATTGGGCGTAAAACCTGACCACGAGTGCTCCCAAACGCGGCTTCAAACTGGATTGGGGCAATTTTCCTCGTGGGACGCCATCCCAGGGAATCGACGGGGAACCCGGCGGGATTAGATGCTCCCAAACAAGCCCTAACCATGGGTGCATATTAACCCTCCCTATAGGGGAAGGAATTCCGGCCTTCTCACGCTACCCACGTCGGCAGCCTTCGCAAAAAAATCCTCGGTGTTTTCCTTATCGCGTGCGGGTTCGCGAGCACGCCTCTGTCGGTTCTTCGTCTTGCTCGAGATCCGGCCGTCGCAGCGTTTCTTGGTGCTCACGCCCAGGCAGTCGAGCATCACGAGATCCGTGCCAGTGGAGCCCTCCACACGGCCCCCACACCGCCCTGCGGCCGCCCTCGCCCCTTTCCCCGCACCGGCGCCCGTTTCGCCTCGCCGTGGCGCCGCTCACTGGCCTTCCTGCAGTGCCGCACCGTCGCCCGCTTCCTTGGGTCGCGCCCTCCGCCGCATCCCCGTCAACCGCCTCACGTTCTCCGCCGATGGTCCCCAGCGGCTCTTGCAAAGATGCCTCAGGATCTCGAGTCTGTGAACTCCGTGACGGCCAAATAAAACCCCCCTTTTCCTCCCTCTCTTTTATTGTTTTTTCCCCTGATTTTTTGATGATTTTAGAGATGGTCTGTTTTTTTCCTGATTTTTCGATGATTTTAGGGACAATCTGTGCTCCAAATGTCTCCCCGTTCAGCTCCTCCTCCCAGGCCGTGTTTCCTAATCATTCTTCTCACAATGTGTGTGTTCTTCCCCAGGATCTGGAGTCTGTGAAATCCGCATCGGTCAAATAAAACCCCCCTTTTCCTCCCTCTCTTTTATTGGTTTTTCCCTGATTTTTCGATGATTTTAGAGATGGTCTGTTTTTTTCCTGATTTTTCGATGATTTTAGAGACGATCTGTGCTCCAAATGTCTCCCCGTTCAGCTCCTCCTCCCAGGCCGTGTTTCCTAATCATTCTTCTCACAATGTGTGTGTTCTTCAGTGGTCAGGGTATCAAGGTCGTCAATGGTCAAGTGCTATGCTAGAATGGCTCTCTGTATTGCGCTGTGGTGTGGAAACATGACCAATTACATGTGTTATCGATGGGTTTCTCCCAATCTATTCGTCCTTCAAGGATTCTTGCACTGTAATATTCTTGGTGTTGACCGGTTATGATTAGTTTGCTTTGCTCTTGCAGGTAATATTCTGACTTCTCAAGAGTATTTATGTGCTAGCTCATTTGATCTCAATGAGTTTCAGTTCCTTTATATTGCTTTTACAGGTAATATTCTGACCTTTATCTACTATTTTATCCTAAATTAGGAGTTCATTTAGTCAGATCACTACAATTCGGTGTTGTATCCATATTTGATATGAATGTGGGACAAATTTATATATCTACCTGCCCAGCTAATATCAAAATGTTCTTTGTTACTTCACCAAATAGTTCACAGGTCATGGCCGAACCCTCGCCCTCTTAGATCCGGCGGGGAGGTCAGGCCCGCTAGGTCCCCGGCGACCGCCGCTGTCAGCAATCTCCTTTCTTGGGCTGATTTCAAACTAAGCAAGGAGCTAAAGAAGACTGATGGAAGCAAGAGGTCAATACTTTATGGCCTCCAAAAGCTTGAGGATGCAAATGACGCTGGTGGGAAGGATTCTGACAAGTGCACCTTGATACTGGCTGAAGGAGACTTTATGGCCTCCAAAAGCTTGAGGATGCAAATGACGCTGGTGGGAAGGATTCTGACAAGTGCACCTTGATACTGGCTGAAGGAGATTCAGCAAAGGCTCTCGCTGTGAGTAATACAAACTTATTGAGCGCAACGTGTGCTTCTACAAAACTGAATAGTAATACTTCTACTACAAAACTGAATAGTTAAGTTCTCATTTTCTGTAGATGGCTGGCATATCTGTAGTAGGAAGAGACCGCTATGGCGTGTTTCCTCTCAGGGGAAAACTACTAAATGTGAGAGAAGCAAGCCATAAGCAGATAATGGATAATGCAGAGATCCAGAATATAAAGCAAATCCTTGGTTTGCAGCATGGAAAGTAGTATGATAGCGCAAAAGACTTGAGATATGGCCATCTCGTGATAATGACAGATCAGGTTGGTCTCATAACATCTCCAGTTCTATCTCAACTTGTGAAACTCAAGTTGTTTCATCGCTCGTGTTTTGAACTAATAAAATTTCAGGACCATGACGGTTCCCACATCAAAGGGCTGCTGATCAACTTCATTCATTCATTCTGGCCATCGCTCCTTGAGGTTCCATCTTTCTTAGTTGAGTTCATCACTCCAATTATCAAGGTAGGATCTCTTGGGGATTCATCTGTCAGATGCATCTTTTTTTGAAGTTCAACAGTTAGTTCATGGTTCCATTCTAAATTTGTCATTTGAAGGAGTTATTGCTTTGTGCCAGATTAAGTATAGTTTATAAAATGGCTGGTTGGCAACAATAATAATGCTTGGCTTTATTGTCCAAGCAACCAATACCAGGAACAAATCTGCTCTATCATTTTACTCAATGCCAGGGTATGAAGCGTGGAAAGAGAGTCTAGGAGGAAATGCAAGTGGTTGGTCTATAGAGCACTACAAGGTCTGCTTTTCCTCACGATTTTTTTGCTTTTCTATACTGTTTCGGTTTCACTACATGAGGACGTTTGTTCTCTCCTTACTTTTGGATTAAGGACTATTTTCTTGTGTTTGTGAGTTATCTTTAGCTAAAAATAATGTTGGTGTAGCTGAGATTAACTTAGTTCTGAATGGTACAGGGGCTGGGAACTAACACAACCACAGAAGGTAAGGATTGCTTTAGGGAAATTGTCAGACACAAGAAGGATTTTGTCTGGATGGATGACAAAGATGGTAATGACATCGAATTAACATTCAGCAAGAAAATAATTCCTGATGGGAAAGACTGGCTTAGCAACTTTCAGGTTAGCTATTGCATCTTTTCTCAGTTTAATGTAGGTTTGTTGGTATTCTGGATCGAAACTAATAGGCAGACAAAATTTCAGCCTGGAACTTAGCTTGACCAATACGAGAAACGCATCAAGTACAGTGACTTTATCAACAAAGAGTTGATACTCTTCTCGATGGCAGACCTGCAGCGGTCAATACCTTCAATGGTTGATGGCCTTAAACCAGGCCAGAGGAAGATCTTGTTCTGTTCGTTCAAGAGGAACTTTATTAAGGAAGGTAAGGTGTGCCATCTGAATAACAGATCCAACTGTGATTAACGGTTTTCGTTCCCATCATCTCCTGAATTGGATTCTCAATAAGCATTATATATTTTGTCTCTCTACATTTATACGGATTGATTAAGAAAGATAAGATTTATCCTTACATTCCTAAACTATTTTATACTTGATCTTTATTAGCCAAACGATACTATTAACGGCGCAGAAATCCGTTACTATCAGTGCTGCCTTCTTTGACATAACTGATATACTGTTTCAGTTTATCTGTTACTTTTTATCTGGTAGGATTTTTATAGAATTACTTCAATCATAAGTAACCCTATTAGCAATAGGATACATAAATCAAATGAAACCCCTTATTGTTTTTAAAATTTGGTGGTTTGCATCTATGCCCTGATTATTACTATTCTCTTTCAATGAGTTGCAGTACCAGCTTATACGGTATGTTAATATTATTGCGCAACCTCTTTTTTTTAGAGGAGTGCTATTTAAAGTCGAATTTTTTTGAAGGAAAGACCATGATTACTAGCTCCTAGAGATGCAAATGAACTTTGTATCATTGAAGGGCAGATTGCATGGATGGTCCACATAATTGTAGCCATTCTCAAGATTAGGCAGACTATTAGTTGTAGGTGAGTAACTAATTTTCCTTGCCAACTTTTTTCTGCTATTCTTTTCATGAACAAGGTTTTACGTTTTCTTACGCAGCCAAGAATCACAGGAATTAATTGATGCAGAACTTTCAGACCGTGTGTTACAATTGATAAATATTACTGACACAAGGCTGCACACACAGCTTAGATAAAATGATTTGGTTGGTAAATATGAATGATGAGGTAGCATACTTGCAGGCATGATGATTTTCCAAGCTTTAGAAACCAGAGAGTAAAGCTTTTGCTCAAATATTCCAAAATAACTATGCTAGAAAAATTTTGTGATATCACTCGCAGCTACTGAATGCGATTCGTACTGCTGACTACTTGCCAGATAGGGTTATCAGTCTTACTCTTCAATACCTCACCAACGGCTGTGTGTTTGAAAGATGGGAAAAAACATTTTCAACATCGTTCTATCTCTTCAACATCTACTCTATACTCATCTCAAGGAAGTACATTTTATATCATGTTTGTTATGGCTTAGAGATTATCATCAGGAGAAGTAAAGATATTACGAATTTGGGTTCTGTATTTAAAATCAATAATTTGCTCCCAAATTTAACTTTCATCTAGCTGATGGTGTTTAACCCAAGAAGCTAGAAGTCACATTGTCACATGTTACGCTCTCTAAAGTTAGGTGCACATTTTGGGTGTTACATAGCTAATTTTGCAAGATATCGATTGTCCCAACAGCTCCATTTTGTTTCTTGAAAAAAAAATGAATGACACTAGAAGGTTTAGTGGAGAGTGAAGGCAGAGGATTAGCAGCCTTCTCTGCTTATTATCCTGGAACGGTCAGGATGCTCAATGACATGAACCTATGCCTTCCATTGTGTGTGTGTGTGTGTTTAAAAGATCTTGCATTTTTTTTTGGACAAATAAAGACCTTGCGTTGGTGGTGAGTCCTTCACATGCACAATTTCGATGATTTATCGATTATAACATGATAGAATTTGTGAAAGTGTATTAACTCTGGGCTTTCGTTGATTCATAATTTCATATGTTTTTCTTTTCTTACGATGATTTTTCCCCCCTTAATGTACGAGTTCCACCTTGGTAGTTTATGTAATATATTAACATGCATATGTTTAAAATGGTACCGTGCTATTAGTAACATCTACATATTTATATTTTGTTGTGCTATTAATAACATCTACATATTTACATTTTTTTAGCTCATTTTGTGCTATCGTGGTGTATTGTTGTTTATATACATGGGATGTGTTGATCATTAGCATAAATAGCTACAAACTTTGGTTAAACAATGATATATGACATGTCCTATACCTTTACTTTATATCATGATGTTGTACCCCTTAAACACGTAATCAAATGTTGCATAAAGCAGTTATAGGTTTTCACCTTTAAAATATTGTGTTTAGAATGACAGAATTTTAGTTAACATTGATAACTGCTTTTTGGTTAAGATCAACTTGGCCTGAGACTATCATTTGATACTTTTATTTACTTATTTATGTAGTTGTGATAATCATATTCAGAAGATTAAGAATGTGAAAATGATGGAAGGGATTTTGATATATGCTGCACCTATGTGCCTCAAGCTTTTTCTAAAGAAAGCATATTTTGAGTCTCATGTACCTGAGGCCCAGGCCAACCTCCTTTAAACTAATCCTGAGAAGGAAGAACATAATGAGTCAGATGCTCCTAAATATCTCCCATGGTTCTGCAGAACATACTTAAATTGAAAATTACATCCCAACAGCAGACGCCAAGGCACCACTCCATATATAACAGCATAATAATACCTATGCTACAAGGTACTTCAGGTCAATTCCATATCCCAGGTTTGTAATTCTTTCATTTGAACCAAAACAAGCATACAATTTCCTTAACAAATTTCTCTATTATATATGCAGGATATAGATGCTCCTAATATCTCCCATGGTTCTGCAGAACATACTTAAATTGAAGATTACATCCCAACAGCAGACGCCAAGGCACCACTCCATATATAACAGCATAATAATACCTATGCTACAAGGTACTTCAGGTCAGTTCCATATCCTAGGTTTGTAGTTCTTTCATTTGAACCAAAACAAGCATACAATTTCCTTAACAAATTTCTCTATTATATATGCAGGATATAGATGCTCCTAATATCTCCCATGGTTCTGCATAACATACTTAAATTGAAGATTACATCCCAACAGCAGACGCCAAGGCACCACTCCATATATAACAACATAATTTTACCTATGCTACAAGGTACTTCAGGTCAGTTCCATATCCTAGGTTTGTAATTCTTTCATTTGAACCAAAACAAGCATACAATTTCCTTAACAAATTTCTCTATTATATATGCAGGATATAGATAATGGATCGCTTCGCTCCCATTACGTGGTCTATTTTGCTAGCATACAATCTAACCAACGCAGCAGCATCAAACCGTCTTCGATAATCAGACTGTACTCACTATGTAATTAACCTACATTGTCCTTTTATTAGCTATTTGATTATCGACAAATCTAATTGTGCTTCGCACGTCAATGATCAATGTAAATTAGCCTATGGAATTTCTTAATCATATATCTATGATCCACGAGGTTTGTTAATATAAACTAAAAGCTTTATTTCCTATCCAAAGTTCGTCAACAGAAATCGCAAACACATGAAAACATTTTTTATAGATATCGATATGTTATCCTATGAAACATGTCTATGAAATAGATTCTTCATTATCATTCACCATATACTTTAGTTTTATATCATTTTCCATTTCCCCTGTTTATCCAAGCTAATATAGATATATATGCTTTTTTCAAGTACTTACAATATCCTTTTCCTCATTTGTAACAAACAAGCTCCTTAAACTATTTTTTTTTAAAGTATAACAATTCAATTATATTCCTAACGGCGCAGCGTAGCGCGCTTATGTTGCTAGTATTTTATAGACCTGCCAAACAAAATGTCTATTCAAAGTTGTAGTAGGAATTAGCCCACATCAGTGAATTATGCTGGTTCCTGAAATAAGATGTTTGAACCTCCCCACTCCCCAGATAATAAATATAAAGCTTACCTGCAGCTTTGGCTCGCTGTGTAGAAAGGCCAACGAAATAAGCACATAAATTTATGACATCATAGGGCCCTCTAATTTCATTAGCAGTGTGAGCAGCACTTGAAATGACGATATTCTTTCCTTTAGTGCAGTCCACCAAGAGCTAGGAAGAGAAGAGAAAGGACGGCATTAGCAGAAGGTATGTGTCGTGCACGCATTGAGATCTGATGTTCTAGGCACAATCTCGCCACACGCGAACTAGTGGTGTTGAAACAAATAGTACAGTCCAGGTAAGAAGAGTTTGTTAGATCAAATTAACAACTAGTAGTAGAGTGAAATTAACAATTACAGACAAGCACAAGGTTGCAAAAGTAGACTAGGTTGTAGCAGAATCACAGTAAGCATAGATAGTTTTGGTTACTTGAGTTGACCCATAAATTAACTATTACAGACAAGAACATGGCATTGACCCATAAATTCACCCAGAAACTTGATTATCTAAAAACATTACAACTAGGAATTATTAAACACAGCTATCAGCTTTACATTTATAGATGAAAATTAGATCTTACACCATGATGCCACATCGAACAATCCGAGTATGTGTGCAGCAAAAAAGAAATTGCTAAAGCCGTACGGGAAATCAATCTAGCATAGATCACAAGACATTAATAGAGAACAAAGCTGAACAAAGAACACGTTACTGAACCAATCTAATGCCACCAGGAACAATGAACTGAACATAGGTCACAGCTAACACTTGGTTACAACACAATCACATCTCATGCACATGCACACAGATTCTAGGCAAAATTTAACAGATCAAATACTGGAAATGTATTGTAACAACAGTGGAAATTAACAGTAGTCAATAGCAGTAACGGCAGTAGTAAGAGGAACTTAAAGAAGAGAAATGGAGAGGAATTGGGGATAACCTAGGAATGGAGCAGTAGCAGAGGAGGTCGAGGTGGAGTTGATGAAGCCGTCGGGGTTGGGGAAGAAAAAGAGGTCGCCGGCGTCAACGCCCAGGCGGCGGCTCCTTGCAGCGGCGGCTCGACCGGAGTGTACTGTCGGCAGCAGAGGAGAGCGAGATATGGCAATGGAGACCGCGGTAGTGTGCCCACGAGCAGGCGGAGACGGTGGTGCGGTGTGGAGCTGGATTGGGAGAGAGAGAGGAGTGGATGGCGGCGGCGCTGCGCTGGGGAGGAGGGCGGTCTTTGGTTGGCGATGGATGTGGACAACGACGCGAATTGGCCCAGCCTCGCCAGCGACCGGAGGTGGAGGAGCCGAGGAAGGAGGAGAACCGAGACGCAGGGGCGGGGGAAGAAGATCCGGGCGAGGAGATGGCGGCGGGGTAGTAGGCAAGCTCAGAATTTTGGGCCCTGGGCTACAATCAGATTTGGTCTGTCTCTCTGACTTTAGGCTCGACCGGAGTGTACTGTCGGCAGCAGAGGAGAGCGAGATACGGCAATGGAGACATGGTAGTGTGCCCACGAGCAAAGCGGAGGCAGTGGTGCGGTGTGGAGCTGGATTGGGAGAGAGAGAGGAGTTGATGGCGGCGGGCCAAGGCTGGGAGGAGGCGGTCTGGTTGGCGGTGGATGTGGACAACGACGCGAATTGGCCCAGCCTCGCCAGCGACCGGAGGTGGAGGAGCCGAGGAAGGAGGAGAACCGAGACGCAGGGGCGGGGGAAGAAGATCCGGGCGAGGAGATGGCGGCGGGGGAGTAGGCAAGCTCAGAATTTAGGGCCCTTGGCAACAATAAGATTTGGTATCTCTCTCAGAATTTAGGCCCCTTGGCAACGAGAGTTTTCAGAATTTGACGCACTTTAAAATTCATATTTTAGAATTTGATATTCTGGTCTACTGTCATACACACAGATGGTCCTATATATCATTCAAATGATTTGAAAGGTTTACGAATTGAGTGTTAAATTCTGAAATAACCCCTTCGCAACAATAAGATTTGGTATCTATCTCAGTTTCATGTAATGTATTTCGATGATAGATGGATGAAAATTGATGCAGTTAGTATATTAATAGGTATTGTTACCTATTAATATATAGATCTTTTTGGATTGGACTGATATGATATGAACAATAGGTCGTGTTGGGTTTGGAAAGTTGCCACGATGGACGGCATAGCACAATCTTGACTGGGCCGTGTTTGGGTCTATCCGGCACGAAAGCGTCCTTTTCGTAAAAAAAAACATCCTATCTACAGCTAGGGATGAAAATGGTCGGTTAATGACTGTTTCGTTTCTATTTCCACATTTTTTACCGGTAACAAAAATGAAATCAGAAACCCAGAAACGGATACGGAAACAGATAGTGATGGAAACAAATGCGAAACGGAATGGAACGGATACAGAAACGAAAACGAAAAATTCTACAAGAACATAGCAGAGAATCACAATATACATGACCACAAGAACAATGTAACCCATTCCACCTCCAAGGTCGACATAAGAATAGTGTTATGTTCACTGGTATCACTAAAATTTTTTCTCAGGTTTGTCATCATGTCCTCATCCATATAAATATCATTGACATCCTCTTGCTTCACCAACTACATAGGCTTAACACCCAAAAATTTGTATATTATTACGATTTTCTGAAATTATCCGATCTCCGGTACATCCTAGATTATTCGGATATCAAGTGCTCCGAATCTGATCCTGTATCCAGATTATATTATTTGGATTTGTTTCCGTATTCGACTGGATAATTCAATTTCTTCCCGAATTCGATCCCGCTCGGATTCAGCTCTGGATCGGGCGGATATTATCTGACCCATTTTTATCCCTACTTGAATTGACATCATTGATGAGGGGGAGTAGGCAATCTCAAAATGTAAGCCCTTCTGCAACGATAAGATTTGGTATCTATCTCAGTTCCATGTAATATATTTCGAGGATAGATGGATGGAAATTGATGCAATGAGTATATTAATAGGTATTATTACCTGTAGCACAAGCTTGACCATTGAGAGCTTGAGACGGAAGGGCAGCTTGTGAGAGATCGATGGATATGATATCAAGCTCGGTGGTGGTTTGGGCCCAGCAGAGGTGGTCGAATGCGGCACAGGTGAGAGAAGCGGCGACAGGCGGCGGAGGGGGCAAGTGTGGATGAGGCGGTGGCGACGGAGTTGAGGGAGAGGGTGAGGCGCGTGTACTGGCGGAAGGGGTGGGAGGCAGTAGGGGAGCCATGGCGGTGGCGATGGATGGAACGCATGAACGCATGAACGCATGAACTGCCACCTGCAATGAGGTTCAATTTGCATGATTCTGTAGCATCTATTTCCATTGCATCCTGAACAAATTCAACTTGCTCGTCAATGCGTTTCAGGTCAAGAGAAGAGGCAGCACCATCCTGCACATAATGAGCCATAGCAACTTCATTGTTTCCAGGCTTATCCAAAATGGTATCTCTAGGAACATTCTGATGACCAAAAGATGTTGGCATAGTAGACATCCCACAATTCATCAGAACTTCACCTCTATTGACTTGTACTGTCCCTTCTTCTGCTTCTGGGGATTTCTCTTTCATTGGTAGATCGCTCTGTTTGCTCAAAGAAAGAGAGACACATCAGTATTATGAGGTTTTTCATGTAACACTTTGATGGCACTATTTATGGGTGAACCAGGTAGTTCATCTTTGTAGGCAGAAGGTTCTAGGTTTGTCTCCAAAGATTGCAGATCTCCTTCACAAGATATAGGAACCCAGCCAATCCAAATACCAAGACTGGTTTCGTTGAATTCAATTGTTCATTTGGTATGATCTATCAGTTCTAATTGTTTCTTTGTAGAAATGTTTCTTCCTCGAGCCTTTGAAATCGGTGACTGAAATGAATAGAGCATAGCATTGCGTCATGATTCATGCTAAAAATGCCTACCTTTCTAAAAGGAAATTATGCAAAGAAAAATGATAGAACAATTTGGTTTCAAGTTGCAATCACAGTGAAACTAGAGAAACTAAAAGTTCTTGTCTTTTCCCAAAACCCTGTGATCTCGCCTTGTACAAGAGCACAAAAGAATTGCTGAAAACATTAGAAAGAAAATATGCTTAAAGAATAGGATTGAGAGAGAGAGAGAGAGAGAACTGTAGATTAACTCAGAACACGTCAAAATATAGGATGTTAAAACAAAAAGTGTATTCAAAGTTGTAGTAGAAACTAGCCCACATCAAGAAATTGTCTTTGGTTCTGAAATAAGATGTTTGAACCTCCCCACTACCCAGATAATAAATGTAAAGCTTACCTGCAGTTTAGGGATATAGCAGCTTTGGCTCATTGTGTAGAAAGGCCAAGCAAATAAGCACATAAATTTATGACATCATAGGGCCCTCTAATTTCATTAGCAGTGTGAGCAAAGACTTGAAATGATGATATTCTTTCCTTTAGTCCAGTCCACCAAGAGCTAAGAAGAGAAGAGAGAGGGTGGTATTAGCAAAAGACATGTGTCGTGCACGCATTGAGATATGATGTTCTAGGCACAAGCTCACCACATGCGAACTAGTGGTGTTGAAACAAATAGTCTGATCCGGTAAGAAGAGTTTTTAGATCAAATTAACAACTAGTAGTAGAGTGAAATTAACTATTACTGAGACAAGCACAAGGTCGCATTATTAGATTAGGTTGTAGGAGAATCACAAGAAGCATAGTTAGTTTTGGTTACTTGAGTTGAATCTGAAGGAATAATAAGGTAAGAGTAGAGCTCAGGTGAGTGAGTAACCTTGGCTTCAGCTAAGACTTGTCTCCTTGAATTGACATCATTGATGAGGGGGGAGTAGGCAATCTCAAAATGTAGGCCCCTCTGCAACGAAAAGATTTGGTATCTATCTCAGTTCCATGTAATGTAATTCGAGGATGGATGGATGGAAATTGATGCGATCGATTATATTAATCGGTATTAGTACACATGGCGCAAGCTTGACCATTGGGAGCTTGAGGCGGAAGGGCAGCTTGTGAGAGAAATCGATGGAGATGATATCAAGCTCGGTGGTGGGTTGGGCCTGGCAAAGGTGGTCGAATGCGGCACTGGTGAGAGGGCGGCGGCACGATGTCGTAGGTGCGGAGGAGGCGGGTGGCGGAGGGGCAAGTGCGGATGCGGCGGTGGCGGCGGAGTCGAGGGAGAGGGTGAGGCGCGTGTACTGGCGGAAGGGGTGGGAGGCAGCAGGGGAGCCATGGCGGCGGCGGTGAAGGGAGGCGGAGGAGGGGAGCGGGAGAGAAGAGAGGGCGGTGCGGCTGCAACGGTCGGAATCAGCGAGGAGACCGCGGTGGGGGTGGTCGAGGGCGATAGCAGCATATCCGAGCTCGAGGGCACGGGCGGCGGAGAGGAGGCGCGATGACGAGCCGGAGGAAGTGGAAGTCGAGGAAGAAGGTAGGAGGCTGAGATCAAAGAAGAAGAAGGCCATCTCCGTATTCGATTCGATGCTGACTCCGACTCCAACCTTGACTCTGGAGGAGGACCAGACCTACTTTAACCATGGGTGCATATTTTATAGACCTGCCAAACAAAATGTCTATTCAAAGTTGTAGTAGGAACTAGCCCACATCAGTAAATTATGCTGGTTCCTGAAATAAGATGTTTGAACCTCCCCACTCCCCAGAGAGAGGAGTGGATGGCGGCAGCTGACTGAGGGAGGAGGCGGTCTTGGTTGGCGGTGGATGTGGACAACGCCTTGAATTGGCCCAGCCTCGCCAGCGACCGGAGGTGGAGGAGCCGAGGAAGGAGGAGAACCGAGACGCAGGGGCGGGGGAAGAAGATCCGGGCGAGGAGATGGCGGCGGGGGAGTAGGCAAGCTCAGAATTTAGGGCCCTTGGCAACAATAAGATTTGGTATCTCTCTCAGAATTTAGGCTCGGCCGAGTGTACTGTCGGCAAGAGGAGAGCGAGATACGGCAATGGAGACCGCGGTAGTGTGCCCACGAGCAAAGTGAGACGGTGCGGTGTGGAGCTGGATTGGGAGAGAGAGAGGAGTGGATGGCGGCGCTGGCTGGGAGGAGGGCGGTCTTTGGTTGGCGGTGGATGTGGACAACGACGCGAATTGGCCCACCTATGGCCAGGAGGTGGAGGAGCCGAGGAAGGAGGAGAACCGAGACGCAGGGGCGGGGAAGAAGATCCGGCGAGGAGATGGCGGCGGAGTAGGCAAGCTCGAATTTAGGGCCCTTGGCAACAATAAGATTTGGTATCTCTCTCGAATTTAGGCTCGACCGGAGTGTCTTGTCGGCAGAGGAGAGCGAGATACGGCAATGGAGACATGATAGTGTGCCCACGAGCGGCGGAGACGGTGGTGCGGTGTGGAGCTGGATTGGGAGAGAGAGGAGTGGATGGCGGCGCCATTGGGGAGGAGGGCGGTCTTTGGTTGGCGGTGGATGTGGACAACGACGAATTGGCCCGACCTCGCCCGGCCGGAGGTGGAGGAGCCGAGGAAGGAGGAGAACCGAGACGCAGGGGCGGGGGAAGAAGATCCGGGCGAGGAGATGGCGGCGGGGGAGTAGGCAAGCTCAGAATTTAGGGCCCTTGGCAACAATAAGATTTGGTATCTCTCAGAATTTAGGCTCGGCCGGAGTGTCTTGGCAGCAGAGGAGAGCGAGATACGGCAATGGAGACCGCGGTAGTGTGCCCACGAGCAAAGTGAGACGGTGGTGCGGTGTGGAGCTGGATTGGGAGAGAGAGAGAGTGGATGGGCGGCAAGGCGGCTGGGAGGAGGGCGGTCTTGGTTGGCGGTGGATGTGGACAACGACGCGAATTGGCCCACCGCCCGACCAGGCGTGGAGGAGCCGAGGAAGGAGGAGAACCGAGACGCAGGGAGGGAAGAAGATCCGGCGAGGAGATGGCGGCGGGGAGTAGGCAAGCTCAATTTAGGGCCCTTGGCAACAATAAGATTTGGTATCTCTCTCAATTTAGGCTCGGCCGGAGTGTCTTGTCGGCAGCAGAGGAGAGCGAGATACGGCAATGGAGATCAGCAGTAGTGTGCCCACGAGCAAAGCGGAGACGGTGGTGCGGTGTGGAGCTGGATTGGGAGAGAGAGAGAGTGGATGGCGGCGCGGCCACTGGGAGGAGGGCGGTCTTGGTTGGCGGTGGATGTGGACAACGACGCGACTGGCCCAGCCTCGCCCGGCCGGAGGTGGAGGAGCCGAGGAAGGAGGAGAACCGAGACGCAGGGCGGGGAAGAAGATCCGAGGCGAGGAGATGGCGGCGGGGAGTAGGCAAGCTCGAATTTAGGGCCCTTGGCAACAATAAGATTTGGTATCTCTCTCGAATTTAGGCTCGGCCGAGTGTCTTGTCGGGCAGCAGAGGAGAGCGAGATACGGCAATGGAGACCATGGTAGTGTGCCCACGAGCGGAGAGCGGTGGTGCGGTGTGGAGCTGGATTGGGAGAGAGAGAGGAGTGGATGGCGGCGCTGGCTTTGGGGAGGAGGGCGGTCTTTGGTTGGCGGTGGATGTGGACAACGGCGAATTGGCTGACCTCGCCAGCGGCCAGGAGGTGGAGGAGCCGAGGAAGGAGGAGAACCGAGACGCAGGGGCGGGAAGAAGATCAGGCGAGGAGATGGCGGCGGGAGTAGGCAAGCTCAGAATTTAGGGCCCTTGGCAACAATAAGATTTGGTATCTCTCTCGAATTTAGGCTCGACCGAGTGTCTTGTCGGCAGCAGAGGAGAGCGAGATACGGCAATGGAGACCATGGTAGTGTGCCCACGAGCAAAGCGGAGGCAGTGGTGCGGTGTGGAGCTGGATTGGGAGAGAGAGAGGAGTGGATGGCGGCGGCCAAGGCTGGGAGGAGGGCGGTGCTGGTTGGCAGTGGATGTGGACAACGACGCGAATTGGCCCAGCCTCGCCAGCGACCGGAGGTGGAGGAGCCGAGGAAGGAGGAGAACCGAGACGCAGGGGCGGGGGAAGAAGATCCGGGCGAGGAGATGGCGGCGGGGAGTTGGCAAGCTCAGAATTTAGGGCCCTTGGCAACAATAAGATTTGGTATCTCTCTCGAGAATTTAGGCTCGGCCAAGTGTCTTGTCGGCAGCAGAGGAGAGCGAGATACGGCAATGGAGACCAGCGGTAGTGTGCCCACGAGCAAAGCGGAGACGGTGGTGCGGTGTGGAGCTGGATTGGGAGAGAGAGAGGAGTGGATGGCGGCGGCCAAGGCTGGGAGGAGGGCGGTCTTTGGTTGGCGGTGGATGTGGACAACGACGCGAATGGCCCGACCTCGCCGGCTGACCGGAGGTGGAGGAGCCGAGGAAGGAGGAGAACCGAGACGCAGGGGCGGGGGAAGAAGATCCGGGCGAGGAGATGGCGGCGGGGGAGTAGGCAAGCTAAGAATTTAGGGCCCTTGGCAACAATAAGATTTGGTATCTCTCTCAGAATTTAGGCTCGACCGGAGTGTACTGTCGGCAGCAGAGGAGAGCGAGATACGGCAATGGAGACCATGGTAGTGTGCCCACGAGCGGCGGAGACGTGGTGCGGTGTGGAGCTGGATTGGGAGAGAGAGGAGTGGATGGCGGCGTGGCCAGGCTGGGAGGAGGGCGGTGCTGGTTGGCGGTGGATGTGGACAACGGCGAATTGGCCCGACCTCGCCCGGCCAGGAGGTGGAGGAGCCGAGGAAGGAGGAGAACCGAGACGCAGGGGCGGGGAAGAAGATCAGGCGAGGAGATGGCGGCGAGGAGTAGGCAAGCTCAGAATTTAGGGCCCTTGGCAACAATAAGATTTGGTATCTCTCTCGAAATTTAGGCTCGGCCGAGTGTCTTGTCGGCAGCAGAGGAGAGCGAGATACGGCAATGGAGACCATGATAGTGTGCCCACGAGCAAAGTGAGACGGTGGTGCGGTGTGGAGCTGGATTGGGAGAGAGAGAGGAGTGGATGGCGGCGGCTGCGGCTGGGGAGGAGGGCGGTGCCGGTTGGCGGTGGATGTGGACAACGACGCTGACTGGCCCACCGGCCGACCGGAGGTGGAGGAGCCGAGGAAGGAGGAGAACCGAGACGCAGGGGCGGGGGAAGAAGATCCGGGCGAGGAGATGGCGGTGGGGGAGTAGGCAAGCTCAGAATTTAGGGCCCTTGGCAACAATAAGATTTGGTATCTCTCTCAGAATTTAGGCCCCTTGGCAACGAGAGTTTTCAGAATTTGACGCACTTTAAAATTCATATTTTAGAATTTGATATTCTGGTCTACTGTCATACACACAGATGGTCCTATATATCATTCAAATGATTTGAAAGGTTTACGAATTGAGTGTTAAATTCTGAAATAACCCCTTCGCAACAATAAGATTTGGTATCTATCTCAGTTTCATGTAATGTATTTCGATGATAGATGGATGAAAATTGATGCAGTTAGTATATTAATAGGTATTGTTACCTATTAATATATAGATCTTTTTGGATTGGACTGATATGATATGAACAATAGGTCGTGTTGGGTTTGGAAAGTTGCCACGATGGACGGCATAGCACAATCTTGACTGGGCCGTGTTTGGGTCTATCCGGCACGAAAGCGTCCTTTTCGTAAAAAAAAACATCCTATCTACAGCTAGGGATGAAAATGGTCGGTTAATGACTGTTTCGTTTCTATTTCCACATTTTTTACCGGTAACAAAAATGAAATCAGAAACCCAGAAACGGATACGGAAACAGATAGTGATGGAAACAAATGCGAAACGGAATGGAACGGATACAGAAACGAAAACGAAAAATTCTACAAGAACATAGCAGAGAATCACAATATACATGACCACAAGAACAATGTAACTCATTCCACCTCCAAGGTCGACATAAGAATAGTGTTATGTTCACTGGTATCACTAAAATTTTTTCTCAGGTTTGTCATCATGTCCTCATCCATATAAATATCATTGACATCCTCTTGCTTCACCAACTACATAGGCTTAACACCCAAAAATTTGTATATTATTACGATTTTCTGAAATTATCCGATCTCCGGTACATCCTAGATTATTCGGATATCAAGTGCTCCGAATCTGATCCTGTATCCAGATTATATTATTTGGATTTGTTTCCGTATTCGACTGGATAATTCAATTTCTTCCCGAATTCGATCCCGCTCGGATTCAGCTCTGGATCGGGCGGATATTATCTGACCCATTTTTATCCCTACTTGAATTGACATCATTGATGAGGGGGAGTAGGCAATCTCAAAATGTAAGCCCTTCTGCAACGATAAGATTTGGTATCTATCTCAGTTCCATGTAATATATTTCGAGGATAGATGGATGGAAATTGATGCAATGAGTATATTAATAGGTATTATTACCTGTAGCACAAGCTTGACCATTGAGAGCTTGAGACGGAAGGGCAGCTTGTGAGAGATCGATGGATATGATATCAAGCTCGGTGGTGGTTTGGGCCCAGCAGAGGTGGTCGAATGCGGCCTGGGTGAGAGGGCGAGCGGCGACAGGCGGCGGAGGGGGCAAGTGTGGATGAGGCGGTGGCGACGGAGTTGAGGGAGAGGGTGAGGCGCGTGTACTGGCGGAAGGGGTGGGAGGCAGTAGGGGAGCCATGGCGGTGGCGATGGATGGAACGCATGAACGCATGAACTGCCACCTGCAATGAGGTTCAATTTGCATGATTCTGTAGCATCTATTTCCATTGCATCCTGAACAAATTCAACTTGCTCGTCAATGCGTTTCAGGTCAAGAGAAGAGGCAGCACCATCCTGCACATAGTGAGCCATAGCAACTTCATTGTTTCCAGGCTTATCCAAAATGGTATCTCTAGGAACATTCTGATGACCAAAAGATGTTGGCATAGTAGACATCCCACAATTCATCAGAACTTCACCTCTATTGACTTGTACTGTCCCTTCTTACATTTGAGGGGATTTCTCTTTCATTGGTAGATCAAGCTCTGCTGCTTTCGAAAGAGAGACACATCAGTATTATGAGGTTTTTCATGTAACACTTTGATGGCACTATTTATGGGTGAACCAGGTAGTTCATCTTTGTAGGCAGAAGGTTCTAGGTTTGTCTCCAAAGATTGCAGATCTCCTTCACAAGATATAGGAACCCAGCCAATCCAGTCACCAAGACTGGGTTTCGTTGAATTCAATTGTTCATTTGGTAACAGTCTATCAGTTCTAATTGTTTCTTTGTAGAAATGTTTCTTCCTCAGAGCCTTTGAAATCAGTGACCTGAAATGAATAGAGCATAGCATTGCGTCATGATTCATGCTAAAAATGCCTACCTTTCTAAAAAGGAAATTATGCAAAGAAAAATGATAGAACAGCTGGTTTCAAGTTGCAATCACAGAGCTGAAACTAGAGAAACTAAAAGTTCTTGTCTTTTCCCCAAAACCCTGTGATCTGCCTTGTACAAGAGCACAAAAGAATTGCTGAAAACATTAGAAAGAAAATATGCTTAAAGAATAGGATTGAGAGAGAGAGAGAGAGAGAGAGAACTGTAGATTAACTCAGAACACGTCAAAATATAGGATGTTAAAACAAAAAGTGTATTCAAAGTTGTAGTAGAAACTAGCCCACATCAAGAAATTGTCTTTGGTTCTGAAATAAGATGTTTGAACCTCCCCACTACCCAGATAATAAATGTAAAGCTTACCTGCAGTTTAGGGATATAGCAGCTTTGGCTCGCTGTGTAGAAAGGCCAAGCAAATAAGCACATAAATTTATGACATCATAGGGCCCTCTAATTTCATTAGCGTGTGAGCAAAGACTTGAAATGATGATATTCTTTCCTTTAGTCCAGTCCACCAAGAGCTAAGAAGAGAAGAGAGAGGGTGGTATTAGCAAAAGACATGTGTCGTGCACGCATTGAGATATGATGTTCTAGGCACAAGCTCACCACATGCGAACTAGTGGTGTTGAAACAAATAGTACTGATCCAGGTAAGAAGAGTTTTTAGATCAAATTAACAACTAGTAGTAGAGTGAAATTAACTATTACTGAGACAAGCACAAGGTCGCATTATTAGATTAGGTTGTAGGAGAATCACAATGAAGCATAGTTAGTTTTGGTTACTTGAGTTGAATCTGAAGGAATAATAAGGTAAGAGTAGAGCTCGGTGAGTGAGTAACCTTGGCTTCAGCTAAGACTTGTCTCCTTGAATTGACATCATTGATGAGGGGGGAGTAGGCAATCTCAAAATGTAGGCCCCTCTGCAACGAAAAGATTTGGTATCTATCTCAGTTCCATGTAATGTAATTCGAGGATGGATGGATGGAAATTGATGCAAAAGATATTAATCGGTATTAGTACTCAGAGCGCAAGCTTGACCATTGGGAGCTTGAGACGGAAGGGCAGCTTGTGAGAGAAATCGATGGAGATGATATCAAGCTCGGTGGTGGGTTGGGCCTGGCAAAGGTGGTCGAATGCGGCCTGGGTGAGAGGGCGGGCGGCGACGATGTCGTAGGTGCGGAGGAGGCGGGTGGCGGAGGGGGCAAGTGCGGATGCGGCGGTGGCGACGGAGTCGAGGGAGAGGGTGAGGCGCGTGTACTGGCGGAAGGGGTGGGAGGCAGCAGGGGAGCCATGGCGGCGGCGGTGAAGGGAGGCGGAGGAGGGGAGCGGGAGAGAAGAGAGGGCGGTGCGGCTGCAACGGTCGGAATCAGCGAGGAGACCGCGGTGGGGGTGGTCGAGGGCGATAGCAGCATATCCGAGCTCGAGGGCACGGGCGGCGGAGAGGAGGCGCGATGACGAGCCGGAGGAAGTGGAAGTCGAGGAAGAAGGTAGGAGGCTGAGATCAAAGAAGAAGAAGGCCATCTCCGTATTCGATTCGATGCTGACTCCGACTCCAACCTTGACTCTGGAGGAGGACCAGACCTACTTTAACCATGGGTGCATATTTTATAGACCTGCCAAACAAAATGTCTATTCAAAGTTGTAGTAGGAACTAGCCCACATCAGTAAATTATGCTGGTTCCTGAAATAAGATGTTTGAACCTCCCCACTCCCCAGAGAGAGGAGTGGATGGCGGCGGCGCTACAGGGGGAGGAGGCGGTCTGGTTGGCGGTGGATGTGGACAACGGCCTTGAATTGGCCCGACCTCGCCCGGCCGGAGGTGGAGGAGCCGAGGAAGGAGGAGAACCGAGACGCAGGGGCGGGGGAAGAAGATCCGGGCGAGGAGATGGCGGCGGGGGAGTAGGCAAGCTCAGAATTTAGGGCCCTTGGCAACAATAAGATTTGGTATCTCTCTCAGAATTTAGGCTCGACCGGAGTGTACTGTCGGCAGCAGAGGAGAGCGAGATACGGCAATGGAGACCATGGTAGTGTGCCCACGAGCAAAGCGGAGGCAGTGGTGCGGTGTGGAGCTGGATTGGGAGAGAGAGAGGAGTGGATGGCGGCAAGGCTGCTGGGGAGGAGGGCGGTGCTGGTTGGCGGTGGATGTGGACAACGACGCGAATTGGCCCAGCCTCGCCAGCGACCGGAGGTGGAGGAGCCGAGGAAGGAGGAGAACCGAGACGCAGGGGCGGGGGAAGAAGATCCGGGCGAGGAGATGGCGGCGGGGGAGTAGGCAAGCTCAGAATTTAGGGCCCTTGGCAACAATAAGATTTGGTATCTCTCTCAGAATTTAGGCTCGACCGGAGTGTACTGTCGGCAGAGGAGAGCGAGATACGGCAATGGAGACCATGTAGTGTGCCCACGAGCAAAGCGGAGACGGTGGTGCGGTGTGTAGATGGATTGTGAGAGAGAGAGGAGTGGATGGCGGCAAGGCTGCTACTGGGAGGAGGGCGGTGCTGGTTGGCGGTGGATGTGGACAACGACGCGACTGGCCTGACCGGCCAAATGACGGAGGTGGAGGAGCCGAGGAAGGAGGAGAACCGAGACGCAGGGCGGGGAAGAAGATCCGGCGAGGAGATGGCGGCGGGGAGTAGGCAAGCTCGAATTTAGGGCCCTTGGCAACAATAAGATTTGGTATCTCTCTCGAAATTTAGGCTCGGCCGAGTGTCTTGTCGGCAGCAGAGGAGAGCGAGATACGGCAATGGAGATCGCGGTAGTGTGCCCACGAGCAAAGTGAGAGTGGTGCGGTGTGGAGCCGGATTGGGAGAGAGAGAGGAGTGGATGGCGGCAAGGCCACTGGGAGGAGGGCGGTGCTGGTTGGCGGTGGATGTGGACAACGACGCGAATTGGCCCAGCCTCACCAGCGACCGGAGGTGGAGGAGCCGAGGAAGGAGGAGAACCGAGACGCAGGGGCGGGGGAAGAAGATCCGGGCGAGGAGATGGCGGCGGGGGAGTAGGCAAGCTCAGAATTTAGGGCCCTTGGCAACAATAAGATTTGGTATCTCTCTCAGAATTTAGGCTCGACCGGAGTGTCTTGTCGGCAGAGGAGAGCGAGATACGGCAATGGAGACCGCGGTAGTGTGCCCACGAGCAGGCGGAGACGGTGGTGCGGTGTGGAGCTGGATTGGGAGAGAGAGAGGAGTGGATGGCGGCGGCGCTGCGCTGGGGAGGAGGGCGGTGCTGGTTGGCGGTGGATGTGGACAACGAATGTTCTTAGCTTGAGCTGCTGTGATGTGCAAATTTTGTACGTGTACTCGATTCAGGCTATTTTAGCTTTCATTTTAGGCATAGTTAGGATGCGTACAGCTCTCTGTTGTGAGCTCCATTGTTATTGCGAAGGCTTAAAAAGTATGGCTAATTTGTTAACAAGCTGCACCTGTGGCATATGCCGAGGATAACGTCGTTATGGTTTATAATAGTTCAGCAATACCATGTACTGCTTGGTAGATTGGCGAAGCCATTGTATCGTGTAGACGAGGACATCCTCATGTACCAGTACATAGTTTAATACTGCTGATGCCACTCTTGTTATATCCTTCTATCATATAAATTCGTAATGCAACTGTTGTTCTAGTGTGGTGGGAACACCTCATGCATTATGAATCATAATCTTACGCAGTTAATGATATCATGTGTGTTGACTTTTGTTAGATACATGGTGTGGATATTTCTGTTTGACCTGTTCCTATATTGTGAGCCGAATATTTGATTGTACCATCTAATATGCTAGGATGCTCCATTTTGTTGTAATATTTTGGATCTGTTGTCAATTTTATGAATTTGTTGTTTGTGTGTACTGTAAATCCTCATCTCTTTTGTCTTACATTTTGTGGTTCACTTGGACTAAGTTTGTACTTCTCTTAGTTCATATATCTACGTTCTCCCATTAATATCATGAATGGTTGTTTATTTTTCAGAGCATGGGGCTACTATCCCATCATTATCTTCTCAAGGCGGCACACCTCAGTACTCCACATATGGTGGATACCAGGGTACAAGCAGAAAAATTGAAATCCCAAATGGAAGGGTATGCTACTACAGATTTTACTTGTTGAAGCATTGGTTTCACAGAGATAATGGATGGTCACCTGAAGTGTGGTATTGGTTGCCTTTCTAATTCATAATGTTGTTGGCTTGTTTTAGGTTGGCGTCATCATGGGAAAATCTGGGGACACTATAAAATATCTCCAACAAAGATCAGAGCTAAGATTCAAGTAACAAGAGACATGGATCTTGAACCTGGCTCACGAGACAAGATCGATTGAGCTTTCAGGCACTCTGAGCGAGATAAGCAAAGCCGAGGAGATGATCAATGCTGTTCGGGCAGATGTATTGCTTGTTATGCTCATGACTTCCCATTTAGTTGTACTTGTGTATCCTTTTTCTCTAACCATATTTGCCATGTGACCTTCGGCGGTGATCTTGGTTCATCCGCCTTGTCTCTACCCGAAATACATTGCACCTCAACCAGGTCTTGAGCAATTCCAAATAAAATTGCCAACAACAAGGTAAGAGACTTTTTAATTATGAATTTGTTTTCATACCATTGGAAAAAATTATAATTTGTGAAAACACCACCGAGGGTCCCAATTGACATGTGGGTAGGTGCACTTTTGTCGATTGTCGCGGTGATGGTATTTTGGTGAACTTTTGTTTCTTCGTCAAGATGAAATCACCCTTGTTTTTTTCCATCCTTTTTTGTTTATTTCAGGTGGAGTGCAGTTATTGGAAAGGGTGGTGAGACTATAAAAAACATGCAAATCAAATCTGGAGCTCGTATACGAGTTTGTGGTGCAGTCTTGTGTTGAAGTCTTTCTTTTGTAACTTTGTTTGCTGCACCCAGTGTAACTTTTCATTGAATTTCTTTATTAACTATGGTGCCACATTCTGTGAATTATCCTTTAGCTTTTGTTCAGTTGTGTATGGCTGTCCAAGTGAATTAAAATCCCAGCTCTGGTTTTGCTCAATAGAAAGTAGAACTCATGTTTCTGCCGCCTTTAAGTTTCTCCATTTCATTTATTTTCTTGTTTTTAACGTTCCATTTTCAGTTACATGCCTGTGCTGTCAAAATGCATGATCGATCTGTTCTCTATTTCCATGCAGGAAAAAGGCGATGTTGATCTCGCAATTCGTTACTATCTTACTGCCATCCAGGTTTGCTTCTGATTTTATTTTCTTTTTGTTACTTATCTTTTTTTTATTTCATTTGTTTCCAAAATTTCCTTCTTTAAGTTTGGGTCAAGTGAATTGTATGGATTGCTTTTGGGCTCCTCCAATGCTTGGTATAGGACTATGAAATTGCAGGGCATGGTATTTAAGATGTCATACATGGTGGAAAGATGATAGTTTTGACAATTTCTGATAATATGGTTCTAGCATCTTCATTACAACCTTAGAACTCATGTGGTCGAAATAATCTGTATCAGTTTTGGTTTGATCAACTCCTTTGAACTCTATTTATCTGCTAATACAATTTTAGAATTGGGGATTTCTTATTCTTTTTTTGTAAATGTTTCCATTTGCTAAGGCAGTTTTCATATTCTTATGTGATATCTAGGACTGCCTAGTCTAGCCTTGGGTATACATCTCTGCTCTATCGAGCCAAATTATTCAAATGCAATATTGAGCCAAATTATTCAAATGCAATATTGAGCCAATTTAGCTAGTAAGGGCCAAACATCTCATATAATTGAGAATCAGTTTCAGTAACATGGTCTTAATTTGCTTTCTCATGTATTTTGCTACCTCCTTTTTGGATACAAATGATTATTTCTTTTCTTTTTATCTAAAGTGTTGCCTGAGATAATCTCTAATTCTATTAGGTTCGACCATCTGAAGCGGATCGTTACGTTGTTGCTCCTAATGGTAACATTTCTTCAATGATGTCCTTATTGTATTTACCTTTTTTATGCTAATATATTTATTAAAACAGATGGGAACTACAAAGGTCAAAGTGGTACAATCTCAGAAGGTCAGTTTATTTGGTTCCAGAGAGCTTCATTTGCCCATGCATATATTTATTCTTTCCATACAGAAGCAGACTATATCGAATTATTAATTTATTCAGATGTGTTGGGAAATGATGCATCATATGAATCACATATTTTTTATTTTTCCTCAAGTGTTCATACATATTTGTTCTTTGAATTTCTATGTTTGCAGAGGATACTCAAGATGCTGCTCATGAGGAAGAGCTAACAACTCAAGTAAGAGAGTGGATATGCTCAAGATACATTGGAGCTATTAATGTTTCAGATGTCCTTTCTAACTTCCCTGACAGATCAATGGTAATTATTGAGGTCATTTCCTTTTTATAATGATTATTGCTATTTAGTATTTATTAATGTTCAAGTGGCAAACGTTTACAAGTTTTAGTGCACCAGTGTATGTAAAACAACCGTGCCTTGATACATTATATGAGTTGTTTAACCTACTGTTAACAATTGCTTGTTGAATGTTTTGCAAGAAATGGTTCAAGGTAATGCAAGAAAAAAACTTCTGTGTGCTCATCAGATTAAATGCAGGCATTCTATCTTCGTTATCATTTTCAGTGTTGAGTTAATTGACAAAATGGTGCAAGATGGATACATTAAGAATTCAGCCAACCGAAGATTAGGTAACTACTTGAACTTATCTGTGGAAGTCCGAAATGCCTTTTCAGGTTATAGCCTCTCTTCTCTAGATGGTTCATCTGTAATATGTTTTTTTGGTGAAGTTGGTCACAGAATCATCTCTTCTTATCATGAAAAATGTGCTTTTGAAGTGCAAGAGCATTGTTAAGTTGAGGTTCATGAATGGGACACATAAACAATAAAACGTATGGATGCTGTTAAAAATCCTCATGTTTCACTCCTGATAATCACGTATCCAATGTTTATTCTAGGAAGTTCTATTAACACCAGTGAGAGAACCTATCCAGAAGAGATTATTCAAACAGGGATACCAACCATGAAGCATAAGAATGAGCACTACTAACCTTCTCTGACGTGTAACCTTGATGTTCTTACAATACTGTCTTCTGTGATTCTGTGAAGCATAAGAAGAGGCAACAGAAATGAAGCATAAGAAGAGATGATTCTGTGACGTGTAAGAATGAGCACTACTAACCTTGATTGGTCTCACTGCATGCAGGGAGGGCGTGGATGGAAATGAAGCTGGAGGTGATGTTCTCCAAGCTGCGGCCCCAGTGAGAGAACCTATCCAGAAGAGATGATTCAAACAGGGATACCAACCATGAAGCATAAGAATGAGCACTACTAACCTTCTCTGACGTGTATCCTTGATGTTCTTACACTCATGCCTTACGTGATTACGTGAAGCATAAGAAGAGGCAAATGTAAACGAAGCATAAGAAGAGATGATTCTGTGACGTGTAAGAATGAGCACTACTAACCTTGATTGGTCTCACTGCATGCAGGGAGGGCGTGGATGGAAATGAAGCTGGCGGTGAAGTTCTCCGAGCTGCGGCCTTTGAAGTTCTCCGAGCTGCGGTCTCTACTGTGTTGGTCTCTACTGTGTTTCCCTATCTCGATCTCTACTGTGTTTCCAGGGCTGCTATCTCGATCTCTACTGTGTTTCCCTATCTCGATCTCTACTGTGTTTCCCTATCTCGATCTCTACTGTGTTTCCAGGGCTACTATCTTTCCAGTCTGCCTGCTTTTATATGTGAAGTTCAGGGATACCTAGCGGTAGTTGCTTGCATTCCTGTTTTTAGCGGCAGATTTGAAATTTCAAATGGTGTAAATGATAGCTTCGTAATGACCAATGACCCTTCTGTGATGTGTTCAAGAATGGCATTAATGGTATAAAGAATGGCGTGATACTCTGTGATGTGTTCAAGAATGGCATTAATGGTATAATGGCGTGATACTTTTGTTGAGCGGACGCTTCGTTTCTTGGCATTTCAAATCTGATTAACTCAGTTAAACACAGCTACTACTATCTGTAGAACGTACCACTGCCACCAACTGGTGCTTAAGAATAGTAGAGATAGTTTTTATGACCTCTGATGTGAATATTTTTTTTTGAAAAAAACGAAGTTTGGATACGTTTTTTAGCCATTCAAAATGTGGAAATTAGAAAATCCATAAAAAAAAAAAAGAAATTAAAAGTATTTTTAGTAGCAATATTTGTTCAAGTATATCAAGTAACAATATTTAGTAGCAATATTTACTGAAACAAAAGACAATGTTGCTTAACACATCACAATAAGATCAGGATAATATTTGTTCATGCCCTTATACTGAAACTTAATTCAGAAAGTTAAACATCTCGGCTCTCAAACTCAAGCTAAACGAAAACAGAAGACAATGTTGCTTAGCACACCACAGTACAGTCAGGATAAAAAATCAATTAATGTTGTTTCCCGAAAAACAATGCTAATACTATATATTGTGATTCATTTAGTGTTTTGAATGCCGTGTTACAACATTGAAGATGATATGGTCTTTAATGGGTTTTTTTAAACAAAATTTACAATATCTTTTTTGCATTTTTTTTCATGATTTTTTCTTCAATTTTTCTCATTTTTGCAACAATCAACGATTTTTCGCTAGAAACCACTCGAAATTCGAGGCTTTTCGAGCGGTTTTCGTTTCGTTCAAAAACCGTGAAAAATCGCTCGGTGGTTTGACCGGATTTCAAATTCGTTTGACTTTTCAACCATTCGATCTTCAACAAATTTCGAGTGAATTTTCGTAAATTCCAATACCAGCAAATCGTTAAAATTCGAGCTCGAAATAGAATCGTTAAAATTCGAGCTCGAAATAGTATTGTTAACGCACTTCTAGATTCCCAGTGCACTCATCAGACAACTACGACTCAGGTTACTGAAGCAAAGCGGTCATTTGTCCTCTGGTTGGCACTCGGCAGTGGCCAGTGGGCATATATTAATTGTATATATATATATATATATATATATATACCAACGTCGTGTTCCTAGCTAGGAGACGACATGCATGTCGGGCTGTCGGCGCGTCACTTCAGGTAGTTCTTGCGACCATTTCCCATGCGAAGGTTGCAAGCCTCGATCGGCTCATCATTTTGTATCGATGGCGTGTAAGAATTCTTCCAAGCTCCAAACCATCGTTATTTTGGCTTCGCTTGTGCGCGCGCATCTGATGTAATTCTGCCCAGAAGAGTCATGTTCCCCACCATTATGCTTCTGCTAAGCTGTCTAGCTTGGAAGACAGACTCGATGCTGGCATCAAAAATTAATGAACAAGGTAGGGTTGCCTTGTACTCAACGTGATGAACCATATTAAATTTTTCTCTCCAATGATGGCAAATACGTGCATTTGCTAAATAAGTCTTAATTAACAAAGGTTTCGTTTCGTTGGACAAGCAAAACAAATCGACACGTACGGTGTTGTTAACGACAT
This sequence comes from Rhipidocladum racemiflorum, assembly GCA_036346355.1. NCBI lineage: Eukaryota > Viridiplantae > Streptophyta > Magnoliopsida > Poales > Poaceae > Rhipidocladum > Rhipidocladum racemiflorum. Next base: position 3,490,003 of record CM070590.1, on the reverse strand, counting down.
TCATGGGGGCAGTAGTAATTCCTTGCAAGAGCATATACACTGTACAGTGGATGTCAGTCGTCTATAAGTTTTACCGTATAAGATTTTTGCTTATACGAAGAGACAACTCAAGCATATGAATTTAGGGTATATAGATAGTACAAAATACAATTGTATAAGTTATTGTCTATAACAAATATATTTTTTTGTCATAATTAAAATATTGTAGTATTCTATAGATATGCTTAACACATAAACCATAAGAGAAGTTATATTTAGTTTTGTCTTTAGATGATATATCGACATTAATCATCTATGGTACATGCTCTAAGCATTTCTTTCCTAAGACTAATTAATAAATTGAAGACTACAAACCTTTTTTTTTTTGTGAGCCTTCAATACAAGTGATTCGGCAAGGAAATGCTCAAATGGTCCTATACACACACGAACTCACATGCACAGCACACGTGGCCGAGATCCGTGATGATGGAAGGCCGGCCAGCATGTACGGCCGACGGTGGATATAGCAATGCTTTACGTATTTGCTGCAGATCGTAAGTTGCGAGTTCGTGCCGTTGCCGGAGCCTCGTGCCGGACAACTGGTACTAGACACGCAGAATTCAGAATTGAAACGAAGCAGAATAATTATTTGCTAACACTCAAGGCATGCACGTACCGGCAAGTTTGGCCAGAGGCACCTCTCACCAGCTGGCCAAATGTAAAACTATAAATAAGTATTAGCTAATCTGATATATGGGATAAAAAGTATAAATAAGTATTAGCTAATCTGATATATGGGATAAAAAGTATGAACATCTATGTTGAATTTAATGTACTTAAAAAAAAAAGTCTAAAATCATACTGTTTTTTCTCGCAGCTTTTGACCGGCGTGCGACATGCAGTCGTAACAAATGGCTGTTCTGTGCGATTCAGTTCAGTTCAATCATTAGGTTTCTCTCTTCTTCTTTACGGCAACGTCCATGAATGATTTGATTTTTGTTTTTATATCGCAACGGGTGAATGGTTCCATTCGATGTGCAATGAACAGTCAACAAAACTGTTTTCGAATTAAAAATCGAGGTCCCAACGGTACCGGTTTTTCACGAAAACCGAGCGAAAATCATTAAAAATCGAAGAGTTTTAAAACCGAGCGTTTGAAAAAAAAAAATGCAAAACAGATTCAAAAAATGAAAATCGGTGGGTTTTCTCAAAAAACCGGTCGACGAGTTTAACCTTTTGAGCTGTAGATTTTTGAAGTTGTTTTCGTCGATTTTTGTCGAAAACCGTCCAGTTTTTACCAGTTTTCGATTTGTTTACACCACATAAATTTTTTGAATGTTTTTTGAATTGAAACGGTTTACTGATCAGTTTAAGATTTCGAAACGGCTCGATATGATCGAAAACCGTGATTTGTTGGTTTTTGTCGGTTTTACGAACCCTGGTAGTGAATAATTGATGAATGAACTAGTACTTGGATGCAGGGTTCCACTTTTCGAAAACGAAAAACCGTTCAAAAACTGAAATTTGAAAAACCGTTGGAACAGTAGCGGTTTTCAACGAAATGCTTTTTCGAACAGTAGCGGTAAGGTCGAATTTCGCGAAATTCGAACGGTTTTCGACGAAAAGTTGAACCCGCTTGCATGTTGGAAACTTGGAACTCGGTAACGTCCATGGCTGGACCAGACGCGCGGCTTGGACCGTTGGTCGCGCATTGCACTTCTGCATCGGGCCCGTCGTCGTCTAAGTTAATCTGGGCCATATAGGATGGAAACTGTTCGTGTGGTCTTGTCATGGCCCTAGGATCTGGACCATGCAAGTACATGTTTTCTTATGGCCTTGCTTCCAAAATATAAGATATACCATTTCGTATTCTAACATAAAACTAGTGTGACGTTCAGTTTTGTACTTTTACTCTACACGTATATCTTGAATACAGACTATACAGTGATTAGAGAAAATAATTACGAATGATTTAACTATCTTTAATATCCACAGCCGGACGATCGTTGTGTACAGTGGTAAGGCTGCATGAGATCCAGTAGCGGAGGACGGAAAAAAATTCTGATATGGTGAAATTATTATTTTTATGTACCTTTATTATCCGTTATTGTTCCTTGAACGTGTGCATCTCCTATCCTAATCTTAATATCAATTTTAAGATAAGGTAATAGGATATCATCCTATTCTCATTTCGATAGTAGGTGTATTATAGTGGCGGAGGACGGAGTAAAATTATGATGCGGCAAAATCGGTAGGATGGAATATTAAACAATATCGTAATGCCAAAAAAATTCATACAGAGAATATAAGGAGCAAAGTATTCGAGTTCAATCTACTGGACATCTTGCTAAAATAATTTTTCAAATCCACACATGAAATCATCAGGGTAAATATTTCATAAATATTTTGTGTTACTGACAGAACATGTGCTAAAAGTACTAAGGATCCACGTGACAGAGCAGGTATGGCAGGTAGCCATACCCAAGGATCAAAATTTCGTCCGAATTTCGTTTTTCTCGGACGAGATCTCGTCTTTCGGCTGTAGACGAAATTTAAAATCCCGGCTAAATACAAAAATTTGAAAAAATTTGAAAACTCGTTTTTTTCGGCGAGATTTCGTTAGAAATGGACGAAATCTCGCAAATTTCGCCGAAATTTCAACGTTTTGAACCGGATGTCATAGCAATTGTACCGGATTTGAGTTCCTTTTTTTTGTGTAGCATTGTAATACATTAATATGCATAAGACATAAGAAAAAATATAGAAAAAAAATGGAAATATTTTTAGACACATGGGATTCGAACCCGTGACCATTGCTTCTACCTGGAGACCAACCAAGCGCCATTAACCAACTCCCCTAACTGCCTTTGCTTGCTCAAAGTGGATTACAAAGTTTTATATACTCTCACTTTGTATTGGACTATACAAGGGTACCTTTCCCTTTTTTGCTCACGGGTTCCCTAACTGCCTTTGCTTCCTCAAGATCTAGACTCTCTCCCTTTGTACTCAAAGAAAATCCGGCCAACTCGGCATGCGTTCGACGCGTTTCAAGGTCAATCTCGCCTCCCAGCAGCGAGATCTCGGCGTCCTCCGGCGAGTTCTCGGCCAGCTCCGGCGAGATCTCGGTGGCTCCAGAGAAAACTCGGTTAGTCGGCTGAACTGGGACTCTGGGAATGCATTGTACTGAGGGTTAGCTTTTAACTAGCATATGGTAGTAATGGCAGCTGGTTTGCTTTTAACTAGCATTGCTACGTGACCAACAGATGCAACTTGAAGACATGATTTATCCATTTGCCTTTGGCTCTTTCCAAATTAATGAAACGGATGGTTCAAGGTTGTGCAGACGTTTGATGCTTGGGAATTGGGATAGTCCAATAATATAGACTAATCACAGGATACATTTCTCCCACTTAGCAACTAGAAATAACGGATAGTCGGTTAGTCAGTTTGCTTTTAACTATTATATGGTACATGAAGCCTCTGTATTACTAGATGCAGGTGTTATAGCCTTGCTTGCAACACATCCTTGTAGATGATTCGTCAATATTTCTGAGCTACTTATCATCATTAATTTCGAATACACACCTGCATCGGTTACATTCTGTTAGATTTTACATAGGGTTTTTATGATGACTTTACCACTGTTAGATTTTTAAAAAATTCCTCATGATTGATCATCATCTCAAATTTTTATGGAAACATTACTGATGTGTCAGGACCATCCAAAAAAAAATTTCAAATTTTTTTGACGTGTTTTGGACCAATTTTTTGCCAGATTAATTTTGCCGAGATCTCGGTGATCTCGGGCGAGATCTCGGTGATCTCGCCCGAGATCTCGGATTTCTTGGTACAAAAAAAACCGGATTTGAACTTCTGTTTTTGCAATTCGTCCGGATTTTGAACGAGATTTCCGAATTTGAACGAAATTTCGGATTTCGGCCACCTCCGAGATCTGACTCAAAACGAGATTTGAAACCTTGGCCATACCTGCTCCTCCGCCCCTGAACGTTGCGGTAGACGTAGCACTGCTGCAGTGTCTACCGACCGGACGATCGACGCGAGAAACGATAAGGTGATGGTAGGGTTTATGCAGTACGAAAGAATCTCGACGCAGGGTGACGTTATGGATGCACCGTACGTACGCGTACAGCTGGCTGCAATTGTGTTCCAAGTACTAGCTATAGCCTATGCGTGTAGGGAGGGGATGCGCCTACGCGTGCCCAGACTATGCATCAGAGCAGCCCATCCTCGGTCACGTCACGTGGGCCAGCGGCGGGAGCGAGGTAATAAGTTCTTCGTGGGTACGATACGGATAGAATTCGGTCTAAGTTTGAAAGGTCTCTGTTTATTAATCAGTGGATGAATTTAAATATATTTTTTATTGATTCTGATAAGAGAATTAATCTAATAAAAAGAGAGGTTATCGCCTATATTTTTGTGTGTATTTTTACTTGTGCTTCTACTTGTATTCGTATGTTCGTGTGAGCGTGCTGTTGATTGATGCGGGTGAATGACTATGCTTTACAAGACATTATCGGTATGAACATTCTACGTGTGGCCGTTGGTGATTGTCTACCTGGATCGATCGGCACTGCACCGAGTTCATCCTGCGACATGCGATCATCCTACCGCAAGCCCTACGTAAGTTCGATCTGCGTACGTCAATTGCTCACGAGCAATCATACCAAATCCTGTAAATTAGTTTTTGTTGATAAGATTACTAGTTAATTTAATCTGTTCATGATAGATTTACTGTTAATCATGAAAAAAAATCTTCACTGGCCCGAAGGCCGCAACCCACGGCTGCCATCGAGGCAACCACCGGCACGCTGCCGCACGCCACCCGTGGTCTCTAGCCGTGTCACCTTGGCCCCGTCGGTCGCATGCTACCGCCTTTGCGGCCCGTTGGCCATCCTGCTAAGCTGCTACCGTGCGTTTCGGTGGGAAAAGGAAGTGTACGGCCTGTTTTGTTTTTTTTCTAAAAAAAAGAAAATTTAAATAAGAATTTATGGTTTTTGCCCAAAGGATTTTCAGTAATTTTGAAATTGATTAATAAATTCTAAAAATTATTGTTAATACTTGAAAATTAGATTTTTTTTAGGTATATAGACTTTTGTAAAATTTGGTAAATTAATATTTAGCACACATTGAAAGTTCCATACCCTAAGTTTATTTTCTAGCATTATTCCATATTTATTATGCTCTAGAATTATATTTTTATATCATTTAAGTAATTCTAAAAATTGCTTAATTATTAATAGAAAAACGCAAAAAATGCTAGAAAAATTATGAAACATTATATGACACGTTGATTACATCATGTTTGGATTTATTTTTCTTAGCATTATTTAATGCTTATAAGTGTTAAAATTCAATTTTTTGTTATTAAGTAATTCTGAAAATTGCTTAATTATTAATAGAAAATTGAGAAAAAAAATGCTTGAAAAATTTGGAAAATTATTTATGACACATTGATAATATTATGGCACTGGATTTGTTTTCTAGCAATTATTCCATGTCTTATAGTCTTATGTGTATTATAATTATTTTATGTTATTAAATAATTCTGAAAATTCTTGGTAATTAACAAAAAATTACAAAGAAAGCTTGGAAAAAAATTCTAGTTAGCATTTGGGAGCATTGTGTCTTTGGATTTATTTTCTTAGCATTGTTCCATGTTTAACTTATCTTGGGATTTACTTTTTTGTTATTTAATAATTATAAAAATTGCTTGGTAATTAAATAGAAAATTATGACAAATGCTAATAAAATTCTAGAAAATTTTTAACAATTATCTACTGAGTAGATATAGGCTAAGCTTTACTAATTGAAGAGTGAGCATACATTATGTTGATTTTACCAGCAGTAAAAGTTATTTTGTATAAATAGAAATAAGATATGTCGTACATCGCAAAGAGGGAATTTATCGAGCTTACTTGAATGGCAATAATTATATTACTCGGGCAATAAATATTAAGATTAATATGACAGCTCGATCTTTTGGAGCCACTATTTCTCCAACCTGAAGCTGGTATCCCTATTCTTCCCGAAACCGCTACATGTGCAGTTCTGCACCACCTGATGCATCATCTTCATGCGGACTTAAAGGCCAAATATTTGATGGAAGATGACCAACTAGTACTTTTAAATTTCCTAAAGGAAAAATATATAACCAGCAAAGATCTTTTCTGTTGCCAGAAGTACCACGCGAATGGATCCTCCTGTGCTCTCAGGATTTTAAAGCATGTGGCACTATATAACTGATGGGTTCTAAGCATGGAAAACAAAATTTTTTCCTACGAATGCAACCAAACACCAAGATCATATCTAGGAGATGCATGCAAACGGTTTCAGAAGGACTCACCCTCGTAGACCGAAAGCGGGAATAACGTTCCCGCAAACAAACGTGGTTGAAGTAGAGGTACACGCCCGACTTCAAAGTCGCGAAGATGAGCGCCACAAACGGCAGCGCCTCCGTACTTGGTCACACGCGTGCGGAACAACGGCGACCTCCAATCCCTCGATCCAAAGGCGGCGGAAGTAGAGGATCCACGGAAACTCCAACAACACTACGACTTAGTGGTGGTGGTGGAGAAACTATTTCAAGAAATGGGCCGCTTAAGCTACTGCTTGAAAGGTGGAACAGCAGGAGGAGGGAGAAAGGACCAATCAAAGGGTTATGGAGATTAGTCCATGAGAGAGGAGCTCCACCCTCCCTTTTATAGGAGTGAGTGAACTCTCCACTCTCTCCATGTGAATGGACTCTCCATTCCCTTCATGTGAATGGACTCTCCATTAAATAAATAAACAATTTTATTTCTGTTATTTTAATATTGTTAATTCTTTTAATTAACAAAAATTAACACATACCCCCTTGAACTATTCCGATATCCAGAAACTATTCCGGTGCTGTCCAAACTTTTCTCCGGTGTTCCGTATCCACTCAAAAGCGTCGATGAACCTTAAGTGTGTCACCCTACGGTTCGTGAATAAAGTGGACATGATCAAGACACCTCTCTGATCAATAATCATCAGCGGGATCTGGAGATCCATAATGACTCCCACTTACTCAACGATGAACTAGTGATCGTGTGAACCAAAAACAACATAACCAATTCCTTTTGTCTCGCGATATATTACTTATCCGGGATCCGATCATTGGTATCAACTATACCTAGTTCGATCCCGTTACCGACAAGTACTCTTTACTCGTTCCGTGATATGACATTCTTATGACCTAGTCACGTGCTTGCAAGCGATGTCAATGTGATATCACCGAGAGGGCCCAGAGTATATCTCTCCGTCATCTGGATGGACAAATCCCACTCTTGATGCATGAGCCTCAACTAATACTTTCATAGTACCCAAATCCATCTTTATAGTCACCGTGTTACGGAGTGACGTTTGATGTCATCAAAGTACTCTTAGGAGTTAGTGATTGACATCATCTCATGGTCTAAGGAAAAGAGCTATTTTGTATATGTTCAAGACAAAGAACAAACTTTAATGACTTGATCGAATTTGCTATACCAACTTGGGTGTGTGTTCATCACATCATTCTTCTAATAATGTGACCCCGTAATTAACAACATCCAATGTTCATGATCAGGAAACCTTGATCATCAGTTAATCAACAAGCTAGTTTAAAAGAGAGGCTTTACTAGGAACCTTTTTGTTTATTAAACACACATGTATCAACGTTTCCGGTTAATACAATTTTAGCATGAGAAATAAACATCTATTATAAACATGGAATAAGATAATAAACAATTTATTATTGCCTCTCGGGCATATTCCCTTCAATAACTTTGCCATGCACAAGCTTATCATTAAACTAACATTTTGTAATCAGAAAGTTACAATGTTAAAATGGTCAATAAGATATTATGCGCATTCCACTCCAATACGAGGCTACTGCTGTAATAATATCATTATGCCAAGTATCAGAAGTACTCCGAGCTTATATGCATTTTGCTAGAAAAAAAAAACATAATTATGTTGGCATTGTACAGCTGCTACCAAGCATTCAAATTTCATTTTCGGACCCCATCTCGGGCCTGGCCGAAATCCAAAATTTCGCCGAGGTTCGGAAATTTAGGATAAAATCCGGACGAAATTCAAAAACCAAAATTCAAATCCGGTTATTTTTGAATCGAGAAATCCGAAATTTCGGTGAAAAATTCGAAATTTCGCTCCAAAATTCCGAAATATCGGCGAAACTTCCTGGTACTATAACACTTTCAGTTTTTTACGATTTTTTCAACTTCTCGAAAATTATGATCTACCAACTGTCGTACATGGGAAATGTTGTGAAGAACCCAATCCGGTCAACTTTTATACAAATCTGGGTCCATTTTACCGAAATTTCGGTCCAAATCATCGACATCTCAGTGAGATATTAATGCACTATAGCAATTTTAATTCTGTAGTGGTCAAAAATCATCAAATTTTTTTGAAAGTTTGGTCAGACATGGAAAACGACTTGAAGAATCCAATCCGGTCAAATTTTGGTCAAATTTCGGTCCATTTCGCCGAAATTATAAGGTATTGTAGCACTTTTAAATTTTTTTTAGGGTTTTTTTAATCTCGCCGGGATTATGAAACTCGGAGGGTCCGAAATCCGAAATTTCGCGGAATTTCAGCGAGAATTTGAACCCTGACTGCTACTATTCTAATCATTACTCATACTCCAAGCCCATCAACAGTGTAATTATTCGTTAGTATCAAATAAGTAGTACTATACACCATAGCAGGATTATGTTGTTGGATTTTGGTTAAAAAACAAAATAAAAATGAATTTCTTTGATCTTTTGAAAGCACGGACCAAATATATGTGAGACTCAATAGAACTAAAATAGTGAGACTCAATAGAACAAATACACTAAGTTTTTTGACAAACAGAAGTAAAATAGAATGGATTTGGCTTATAAAGAGTAGAATCGAAAGAAAGAAGGTCGTACTCGAGCAAATCAGGTAAGAAATTTCTTTTTATAGCTTCTCTTGTTTGACGGTCTATATTATATTACGCCAAGCACTCAGCAAGGTTTCAAATCTCGTTTTAGGTTAAATTTCGGAGGTGCTCGAAATCCGAAATCTCGGCGAGATTCGGAAATTTCGGAAAAAAATCCGGACGAAATACAAAAACCAAATTTCAAATCCGGTTTTTTTTTCAACCGGGAAATCCGAGATCTCGGTCTACATTGAACCGACCGAAAAATGGTCCAAAACACGTCAAAAAATTTTGAAATTTTTTTTGGATGGTCCTGACACATCACTAATATTTCCATAAAAATTTGAGATGATGATCAAGCATGAGGAATTTTTAAAAAATCTAACAGTGGTAAAGTAGTCATAAAAACCGTATGTAAAACCAGTTTTTGATTTTTCAAATGATGTTGTCTTCTTATTGCTCACTCACTTAGATGCTCAAGCATCAACATATTGAAGATATTTCACACAACAAATGAAGACATTTCTTACTTGTTCAAACGGCGGAATCTCGCTAAATGCAGCTGAGATCTCGGTTTCTTTGGGTGAGATATATGCATACGGTGGCCGGATGTCATAAAAGATAGCCGGATTTGGCTGGAGACTACCGATCAGAGACAGCTGATCGAGGTTACAAAGGACATTTAATCTCTTTCCATGGCAAGAAACAAAGGTCGGCTGAGTTGCTTACTAGCGCTAGAATAAATTTCAACAACAGAAGGGCATAGGTTCTTTTTTCCAAAAAATTTTCTCGTTCTTTTTTGAACATCATGCCATGGTTCTATACAATAACCCATGAGAATGCCAACAACAATTTAGCAATGTATGACCCTTCGCTGATTTTTGTTTTTGTAGGGGTGACAACGCAAGCTAGACCAGTCATTGATATCATGCATACATTGAAGAGGCTACTACTCATCTCACATGCGGCGGCCTCGTCCTTTGCACAGCCATCAACCATAACCTCTACGATGGCGTCGGCACCGCGTAGTGTGGCGTTCCTAGGAAGCTGCCTCAACCTGCCGGCGGGCCTCGACGCGAAGCTCCTCTTCTTGGTGATTGTCTAGCTGCGCGTGAAGCCGGAGCTCCCCAGGGGCTACTATGGCAATGGAGCAGCAACTTTTTTTGTAGGCATGCATGCTTCCAGGTCCTAACATGCATGCACGTTGCTAACCGGATCAAATCCGGTCATATCCGGCAACAAAGTATAAATCCGGTCAAAATACGTTAAATCTCGGCGAAAAACGACGAAATCTCGGCGAGATTTGAAGTTACTGTAGCAAGTTAAATTTTTTTCCAGAATTTTTCCATTTCGCCGGGATCTTGAATCTCGGGGGAGTCCGTAATCCGAAATTTCGCCGGGATTTTGATCCTTGGCACTCAGCACTAATAAATCATCAATCCTTTACAAAATTACTGTATTAGTACCAGGTACTTACCTGATATGGCGATCCTCGCGATACGGTATCGAGAACGATGGTGAAATTAAGCATTTAAAATTAATAAAATTAATCACAATCCTTCAGAAATTACTGTATTAGTACCTGATACTTACCCGATATGGCGATCCTCGCGATACGGTATCGAGAACGATGAGTGAAATTAAGCATTTAAAATTAATAAAAATAATCACAATCCTTCACAGAATTACTGTATCAGTACCAGGTACTTACCCGATATGGCGATCCTCGCGATACGGCATCGAGAACGATGGGTGAAATTAAGCATTTAAAATTAATAAAAATAATCACAATCCTTCTCCAATACTCCGCGATACTCTCCGATATTATCAGAACAAAAACACAAAACTAAGCCCAATCCAAAACATCTCTTCTAACGCTAAAATCTCTCTCTCTCTCGCCCACTCATTCCACCTAGATGCTTTGTGGCCGCGGGAGGGATGCTTTCATCTCTGAATGGTAGATAATGGTTATTTATCCTTTTATTTGTTTTAAGATTTATACAACTTATATTATAAAAAAATATAGAAACAGTGTTCTCGAAGTATTCTTTTGTTCTACTTACATATATTTGCTCGGGGAGGCCGCCTTGCAACAGCCGCATGCAGGGCATGGTCAGGGGCTCTTGGCTTCAGGAGGTGTGCGCTTAGCTGAAAAGTTTTCCTCCATGGAATGCAAGCTTTGTCCTCTGTCACTTCTGCACGAAATCAAAGGCACCATATACATGTTCGACAAAAATGCCTACATCGAGCATCCAATGAGCATGGTGAGGTAGCAGGATCAAGTTGCAACGTGCTATGGTCAGGCAGCTGTTTGCTACATCGATCAGCTGTTTTGTTAACTATAAGATTCTTTGATGTTGCACGCATAGGTAATCGTCGGAAAGATGCGATTATTAAGGTGGCGATGAACTGCAATCTGAGGCACTTTTGTTGGCAGTGGAACTTGGAGCTCAGCCGAACATGGAGCCATGCGCCAATTTGGTCGGAGCTCGGTAAACTGTGGATTATCTTGGAATCTTTTAAAATCCGAAATTTCGGTGAGATGTTGCTATTTCGGACAAAATCAAAAATTCAAAATTTAAATCTGGTTCTTTTTTGACCGAGATTTCTGAGATCTCGCTGAGATTTACCGTGATCTCGACGAGATTTGCCGAGATCTCAGTAATTTTTAACCGAACGAAAATTAGTCCAAAAACCGACAATTTTTTTTTTGAAATTTTGGTCCCACATGGAAAATGATGTGAAGAATCCAATCCGATCAAAATCCGGTCAAATTTCAGTCAAAAAAACCAAAATTTCGGTCAAATATACCGAGATATCGCCGAGTTTTTAGTTTACTTAGCACTTTAAATTTTTTTAGGGTTTTCTTGATTTCGCCGGGATTATGAAACTCGAAGAGGTCCGAGATCCGAGATTTCACGAAATCTTGGTGAGATTTTATTCCCTAAGACAAGGGCGTGCAACAGGTGGAGCCCGATGATGTCGACTCGTGTTGAGATAATATGATATATCTATAGTAAAACATGGGTATTAAACTAATTTCTAATTACAACGGAATACACGCACTCATATCATGTTCATAGTGCTTTGGTTTTTTTCTTCTAATCTCTAGAGAAGTGGAAATGAGGTTCTTCAGGAGATTAGCAAAGCCGGCATTGTGGTGGATTATGAATACTTTGTTTGTGTTCAGATATATTGGTGTTTGTTTAGCTGTTCCCCCCTCCAAATCAAGTCACAAGCGGAGAGATCATTATGTTTTAACCCATGACCAGAGGCGAAGCCAGCACTGGGGCGTGCGCCCCTGCTCCAACGCGGTGACAGGATGGATGACATATCACGCTCACAAGAAATTCAAGGATATCACGCTCATCCTTCCTGTTAGGCTGAAACAAGGCACGATCAGATTAGCCCAAAAAAGATAGATCATCACTAATGCAATGTCAAATGAATTTTAAAGAAAGGATCTAGATATTGTTCATCTTGCATTTGATGTTAGATTTGTTGGGCATCACTAATGCAATGTCAAATGAATTTTAAATAAAGAATCTAGATATTGTTCATGCCATGGGCCTAATTATGGATGTGAAAGAGAACTTGCAAAGTTGGATTTTTTTAGCAATAAAGATTATCAAGACTGATTTGCGCAACAAAATCTCCGATGATTGGCTCAATAACTTAATGTTGTGCTACACCGAGAAAATAATATTCAAATATATTGATGGTGAAGCAATTATGAACTGCTTTCAAAGGATCAAAACCCGTAGAATGTGCTTGCCTATTGCTTCCAAATCCAACTCGTAGCTAGTGTGCCTAGCAACTTCATTTATGAGAGTATCTTATAAACTTCTACTTTGTTTCACTTGTTAAATGGTTATTTATGTATGAATTTGGCTTTTACTAGTAGTTGAAATGTTTAGCTTAGCCCCTCTCTAATTTAGTCCTGGCTTCGTCACTGGCCATGACTCCATGAGAGAAAATACGAGAGGAAAAAAAGAGAGACCATTATACAGCAGAATTGTATCTATTTCATTCTAGTTTCCTTAACAAGGTATTAATTTTTTGGCAAGTGCTTTTCCGCGACAACGTTGAAAATAAGCACCGGACAACAGAAAAAAAATATAGCAACTATAATGACCTTATAAGCCATCTGTTGCACGCTAGAGTGATGTTACCCTATTGTACATAACGAACAAAAGAATATGCATTGGAATTTTGGAGAAATTCTAACATTGTACCACGTTTCATTGGGGGGGGGGGGGGAATCCCTTGTGTATTGCATGGGTCCTGTCTCTTCAAATTCCTGCAAAAATTCTGATAGAGCATCTAAACACCTTTCAAGAACAATTTCTCTGAGTTTTACATTCCTATAGTATTTATTGTTGCTCCTTGATTGTTGTATTTTTTTTTCATTCTCTGCATCTCAAATAGGTTCTAAATAAGCAAACGGTTTGATTTTTTCTTTTCTTTTTCTGTTTGATCCTCTGATTGCGTAGAACCGAAGAGCTGGAATAGATATTGGGCCGGGCCAACCCTAGCTTGCGTAGGCACTCAAGTTAGGACGATTAGGGCCGTCAGATCAAACGCGTGGGCGGAGCGTGCATGGGTGCTTCCCCCGCTTGCTCTGGGCCGTCAGATCAAACCCCAGTTCCCTACAAACGGTGGATAGGATGATTCTATCTATTTTCTTTTTATTTATCTTATTATTTGATTGAACGGATGAGAGACAGCAGTCAACTTTTAAGAATATTTCTCATAGATACTGGATGAGTTCATTATATGAAATTGGATGAATGAACACATTCAATATTTATCCCACCAATCAAATTTAAACTCCCATCCCTCTAACTAAATAAAAATTTAGCTCATTCTATCCATATCTCGCCCATTCAATCAAACATGAATTTAGATGGTTTTATCCCTACCAAATGGACCAGTGGTTGGGATTTAGCAAGGACGGTAGCTTAACAATCATCGCGAATAGAATAAGATTGCATCGGAGTTTATCAAGAGGGTGCTTGAAAGCTTAGCTGTATAATTAGTTGTTGAGAGCACTGCGCAAGACTTAGATCCGTTCGTTTTAGTTTTGGACAGCTTTCGTTAAAAAAAAAACATATTATTTACCAAACGGGAGGATTCTGAATAGTTTCTCTGAAAATCAAAAGCTGATTTCTACACGGAATCTGATTTTTTTTACTAATTCTCACCGATTTAATTCGAAACATAGGCGTCGTAGCCGATTTGACTCAACTTTTTTATAATAAAAATAACTTTGATCCAGAATCCGTAATTAAAAAGGTAAGATAAACTTGGCCTTACGCTGCTACGACGCTTTGGTTATTAACCCATGGAAGCCACGTGCATGAGCGGCGAAACGTTGTGCCGTCAGCTTCACACGTCTGCCGTCCGTAGTTATCCCAAGTCCAAGTGTCCAACGATGAGGACGTTGCCGATCCGGACACGCGACGCCGCCGTGCACCACGCCCCCACGGAAGCGCATCCATTCTGTTAGACAACCTCGCTATCGAATAGTCCGGGGTTGCCTAATAGATCTCAAGTGGAGAATAGACAGGGAGAAAGAGAGACACAATATGAGGAGAAACGAACGCTTTATTATGTGCAGATGCTTGATCTGATAGGGTGACCCCTCGCCTCCTATATATAAGCGCTTAGAGATAAGGAAGAGTCCATATCTGGATCACGAATCCGGTTTCTAACACTCCCTCGGACTCTTCATCTAGATGCATATGCTCTCATTAAAACTCCATAAAACCCAAAGTGGGAAAAATAATTGGAGAAAGAAAGACATACAAGCACACGCTATGTGTTGCACTGATTGCCTCATCAAAAACCTTATGTAAGAAAACTTCAATGAAAACTTACTTAAGGAAAAGAGTACAATCCACCCAAACTTCAATGTTAATCTTTAAGATTTACGTTGGGTACTCAAACTTCATGGTTGAGATTTATGTAGGAGTATGTGAAAAATCTCCCCTGAATCACTTCTCTAAGCCTCATCATCCCGATTCCTCTAATACATCTTTCAAAGGAAGATGCCGGAGTGACTTAGTGAATAAATCTGAGATTTTCACGACTTAGTATCAAGATGATCTTTATCTCGCTCATCTTATGCATTTCATGAGCATAAAAGAACTTGGGGTTGATATGCTTTGTAAGGTTACTCTTCACATATCCCATTTGTACTTGTGCAACACAAGCTGCATTATCTTCATAGATAATAGTGGGGTTTGTTCCATGTTCGGACCACATGACTTCGGATGTGGTGAACCATTCTTCTCAAGCCATGCACATTCTCGAGAGGCTTTGCATAATGCAATGATTTTCGAGTGGTTAGTCGACGCCGAGACAAGAGTCCGCTTAGACGACTTTCCAAGAAATTGCCGTCCACCGCAAAGGAAAACATACCCAGACTTGCCAAGATGGGTCCGATAGGTACCCAAAGATCGGCGTAGCCAACTAAATTCAATTCATTGTTTCTTCTCAGAAACAAGCCGAGGTCTTTGCTTTCTTGAAGGTAACGGAAGATGTCCTTCACCCCTTTCCAATGCCTTTTGGTGGGTTCTCGCACTGCACTGCGCTAGCAAATTCCACTGCGAACGCAATGTCCGGCCTAGTGCTTATTCGCAAGGTACATGAGCGCCTCCAATTGCACTCAAGTATGGGAATTCCGCTCCTGTGACTTCCTCCCCTCTTCTTTAGGCCTGCACGGGTCTAGGTCTGCTTGGAGTGACCTTCCGACCATTGGGGTCTTTAAGGGTATGCCTTTTCAAAGCCAAATCTCTCCAACACTTTCACAGTGTAGGATGCTTGGTGTACCAAGATTCCGCCTTGGACATGTTCAAGTCGCAAGCCTAAAACAGTAACTTGGTTTTACCCAAGTCTTTCATTTCAAACTCATTTCAAGTATGTGCATGCTTCTTCAATTTCCTCATCCGTCCCAATGATGTTCAAGTCATCTACATAGACGGAGATTATACAAAATCCATTCGTGGATCGTTATATAAATACACATGGACAATCTTCGTTCGTGTAGCCTTTCTGCAGAGAAAGTCACTCAAACGATTGTACCACATTCTTCCTCGACTGTTTTAGCCCATACAAAGGATTTCTCCAATTTCACCTTGTATAGGTTTCTGTTGCTCTGTCTTGGTTCGGGATAGGATACCTAGTATTTTCATATAAATCTCCTAATCCAAGTTTCCATACAAATATGTCGCGGACAACATCCATTAGCTTCATTCTCAACTTCAAGTTGACTACCATTGAGATTAAGTATCTAAAGGTAATTCCACTCCATGACCGAGAATAGGTTTCTTCATAATCAACCCTAGGACGTTGAGTGAAACCTTGAACAACAAGCCTTGCAAAGGTTGTTGCTCTTTTCATAGATTCTCCTATTATTACAAAATTTATGGCCATTTCGTCATGGTGTGCTTCATGCACTTCTACTTGCTCTTCATTGCTATTTCCCATTCCAGAGCAAGTTCCTTTAGTTTTTCTCCACAATGTGTGCGACACATTATTTCAAGTGTTTCTTCCAATTGAAGATTCAAATCTGGAATTGCCTTTTCGACAGGCTTCTTCCAAAGTGCCAGGTCTCAACCGGCTCCCTTCTTGCTTTGGGGCATTTTTTGTGATTGGCTATGGTAAGTCCTCTTGCCCATTTTTCCCAGTGACGTCTCCGGGTACTTTGGGTTTGAGAAGCGGATTTCTGTTCTTTTTCTTGAGGCCTCTGACAGTGATGAGGGATACCTTCGCTTTCTTTGGTATTTCCACCCTCTCTGGTGCATTTCTTGCTGGTACATGCGACTTAATCCACGCTTTGATCACAAAAATGATCAGGCGATTCATTTGCTAAATTCGCAAATCAATTATCTTCCGACTTCTTGATTTGCTTCATTAGTGCGAGGTCACGCGGGGATCCTGGAATGCCATATTATTTCCAGCATTTTTCATCCAATGGTTGATTCTCTCCCCTAATGACGGAAACGGTCCTCGCGTCAAAGATATAAAATAATCGGCCGTATATGCAAGTCTCGATCATGGGTTCCAAATACTGATTATGGATGCACTCTCATAACCAACGATATCCCGAGACTTGCATGAGAGGGCCCATTGCATCATTACCGTGGGGGTGGTATAGGTACATATACCATACATTCAATTCTTCAAAGTTGACCCAATGCACTAGTTTGCATGGTTGAATGGATGTTGTAGGCCGATTGTCTATAATTGATGAGGCCTTGCATACAGGATCACAGTGTCCCCAACAATTGTTGGACAAGTTACAACTCTGCAAGAGCGGTCTGGCAATAAACTTAATCCTCTTTATGAGTGCTTCAGCTAGTCCATTTTGCGTATGGACATGCGGTACAGAGTGCTCAATAGTTATTCCAGTTGCTGTGCAATAATCATCAAATGCCTTGGAAGTAAATTTGTTGGCATTGTCCATTCGAATGGACTTCACGCGATGATCAGGAAAACATTCTTAATTCTGATGATCTGCGAGATCAGCTTTTGCGAATGCATGATTCCTTGTTGACAGCAAACATGTATGCGACCATTTCCAGGAAGCATCAATGAGCACCATAAAGGATCGAAAACGGCCCTAACAATGGCTGAATCGGTCCGCAAATATCCCCTCGAATGCCCAGAATGCGTGGATTTCATGTTGCACTTTCATAGCAGAGGGTCTAGTTATTACTTTCCGTGGCACATGCATGGCACACAAAATCTTCGTGATTCGAGAAATTCTTAACATTAATGCCATGACCTTGTGAGTTGTTAACTATATTTCTCATCAATCTAAGACCAGGGATGACCTAATCTACAATGCCATAAAGCAAATAATTCGTGAGCTTCTAAAGATCTTCAAAAGAAGTATACACTACGTGTGCATTGATTTTCGTGTAGTACAACCCAGATTCATATGAGGGACATTTTTCTAGTACCATCTTTCCATATTCTGCTTCACAATGCACAAGTGTTCTTTGCCATTTTCTTCATTGGTTTTTCACGTGAAACCCATTGGCGCGATATCCTTGAAACTTAAGAGAGTGCGAGTTGATTCAGGGTACAAGAGGGCTTCTTCAATTACCAAAGTTGTACCCATTGGCAATATAATTGTGGCTCTTCCCGAGCCTATTATATGTGACGCTTCGCGATTGTCGTAATCCTTCCAAATGCGTTCTTCGTGTGGATCGTCCTGGAAGTATTTCGACTCTCTTAAGATGGTATTTGTTGTGCCACTATCAACAATGCATATTTCCTCCATTGGGTGCTACGATTTCTAGATGAAAAGAAATATAATTCTAACTGGAGCTAAAGGCAAAGTAATTCAAACATTGCTTGCAAGTAAAGAATCTGAATAAAGAATAAATAACAATTCTTATTCATGAGAAAGTAAAAGTATGCTCTTGAGAGCTTACAATTATTAACTAATCAACCACAATATAAAAGAAAGTGCTAACAATGTTATTCATGCACTAAACGGAATCAGAAGTATGCATTCATTTCTCGCTTCTATGTCATCCACGTATGTTTTCTTCATTTGCCGAGGGCTTGGCCATCATTGATGTTCTAGGCCGGTCATGAGGATGAAGCATGGGGGTGTCAACTTCTATGACATCATCATTGCCTACTTCGCAAAATGTGCCTCTGCAAGGCATTTCCTTTGGCCTTCTTCTTGGCACGCATGCATTGATCACTTCTGGATTCCCTGTGATATATTTTTGACCAATGCCCCAAGTGCCGCATTTGGAAGCACGCTTGGTTTTGCTGTCCATACTGGCTTGCCTGCGGCTTTTCCTTTGTCATCCTTCTTCTTTGGGCTATGGACTTTCCTTTGGCCCTGATGTTTCTCTTTTCCACCCTTCTTGACCCACTTCATGTGGGCGGGCTTTTTCACCTTATAGCTTTGTTGGCATTGATTTCTGGTACAATGCTCCTTCCAGGTGGTGAGACGAAGTTCTTCTGAGAGCTTCTTTGTGACTCCAAGAATTGCATAACATCAATCGTTCGCTATACTCCTTGTATGCGCGCCCGACGATAGTCGCGGCACTGGATAGCATTGGGGTGAAAAGTGGAAAGAGTTTTCTCAATCTTCTCCTCCTCATTGATCTTCTTGCCACATAGGGAGAGATTAGTACAAATTCCGTGCAAGGCGTAATTGTACTCGGCCAATGCTTTATTTGTAGTCCGCAAACTCAGACGCACCCAATCTTGTCAGTGCTTGGGGCAAGATTGTGTATTTGAGCTTCTCGAACCGGCTCGAGTACCATAGCTCAATTGCACTTTCTTCAGCCCATGTATTCATTTTTCAGGGTGGTCGAGAGATGGTGCCTGGAGGAAGTGCAATGCTTGATCGCTCGCTTTCGCAAGAGGGTGGTAAAAGGCCCTTCGACCCTAAGCCGATGGCACTGAGCTTCTTGCCGAGTACGATCTTCACATCTGATGCCCAAGTGAGGTAGTTTTGACCGTCCGGGCCACTCGCAAAACTCACGATTCACAATGCCGACATCTGCATTTTTACAAGATTCCAACATTAGATCACTGCGTAATCTAATAAAGTGTGATTGCATAATTCATAAAATGCGGAAAGTAAACTCTCATGAATTTCGTAATTTTTCTTAGTATTTGGCAATTTTCTCTAATTATACAATTTTCCAAAGATCACTTGATAAGAAAATAAATTTCAACATGAATTAAACATGGCATAAGTCTAATTACAACTTATATAATTCTTGTTGGTCGAACTAAAAGAGTAATGAATATCTCTCAATTTGACTCTTGGCCAGGTCAACCCGCTAGGGCTCACATGAGGAGGAGCACTTCCCGCTTCGGGTGCCAATTAAAGAACCAAGCCTCATGTGTGTTTTCCTAGACACCAATTGTCTCATATCCGCTTTATTCATTACCAAAATCAAATCCCAACCACTCATGTTCTCATTTTTATGCCATATGAAATATTCGAATTTTCCTAGCACTTTTCATAATATCTCGCTAATATCCAAGCAATTTTCATAATTATCAGATACAACGAAAATTTTAATTTCAGCAAATATCAACATGACATAATTCATAAATTAAAATAAACAATAATTGCATAATTCATAAAATACAGGAAATAAATTCGTGGATTTCCGATATTCTAAACAAGGCAATTATTGCAAATGCGTAAAATATTCATAAATACAGAAAATAAGGCTAAGTACAAATTAAAACAGAGCCATTAAATTTTCTGGAAATTTTCTAGCTATTTTCATATTTTTCTTGAATTTTCAGATTTTTCGAATTTTCTAATCAATTTTTCTGAATTTCTAATGCAATTTTAAAAAGGAAATTAGTAAAAGGAATAAAGGAAAAGGAGGGCAAAGGGGTAATTTCCTGCCCTCCATCTTGACGATTTTCCAAAACCGAAACCAAGCCTCTAGAATCGTGATTCTCGTGTCCATCGTCAGAGGCAAAGTACTTCATGTCCCAAAGCCGGATTGAAGCTTAGCTCGACTTCAAGTCCGCTTTTGATTTCATGTACCGATTGGATGGGGTGCCCTTCGTGGTCGGGCGTTATGGCGATCTTTGGTACGTGGGACCGAGCGGGCGGCGGCTGCCGCCGGACTTCATCTTGGCTGGTGCTCGGCGGGCGAGCCGGGTCGATCGGGCGCGTTGGCTCGGTGGCGGCGAGTGGGTTTGGCCGGTGGGGCCCAACGGGCCGCGGGTCTGCGTGCCGCCAACACGGTAGAGCTATCGGTGGCTTAAGCCAGGCGGTCAGTCTTGAGGGCGCAGGAAGCGACGGCGATGCGCTGTCCGGCGGCCGGCTTCCGGCCGGCCACTGGTGGCTCGTGCCAGGGCAACGCTTATATAATCAGATCTCTGCTTTTCACCAACTTCATGCGAGGGGGCGGCTGCGATCGGTGCTGCACGAGGTCGGTAGGCTTTCGGTGGTGGCGACCATGGCTTCGAAGCCGCCGGAACCAAGTGGCGCTCTTCATTGCCGTGGCGGCTCGCGCGGTGAAGGTCGCCAAGCGCGAGTACCGTATCCAATCTACTAGATGCAATCCGAAAAATCTAGCGATTCAATCTAAAATTGCTAATAGATTGTTCACAGATTGATTTCGAGAAGCCGTCACTATTAAAAATTCATAGTAGATCGATTACAACTCATGTATTCGATTCAATACCTTTGCTTGATTTTGATCGCACGCTTCGTACGAAGCAGGGACTGCTTGGCTATCGCTAGACTTTTTTCTTTCGGCAATCCGGAGTGGATGCCGCTTGATGGCGAGTTGATTGCAGATCGGATCGGGCGATCAATCGCCGGTAGTAGACGTCGTCGTCGCCGATGATCCTTCGCTTGTCTTTTCTCTCCTTTCAATCTTTCTCCCAGGTAGAGCTGCGGTCTTGATAACGTGTTAGACAACCTCGCTATCGAATAGTCCGGGGTTGCCTAATAGATCTCAAGTGGAGAATAGACAGGGAGAAAGAGAGACACAATATGAGGAGAAACGAGTCTGCTTTATTATTCTGTATGCTTGTGTACAATGGGGTGACCCCCTGCCTCCTATATATAGCGGTTCTGCTTAGAGATAAGGAAGAGTCCATATCGGATACGAATCCGGTTTCCTAACACATTCCTCCCTGCCTTCCCACAGCACCTGCATCGAGTTTTCCGCCCGGTCCCACGTCCGTCCGCTGCTCGCGAGCTGGACACAGTCCCTGGCTGCCTTTTTTCCCGTAAAAAGTTACAAGCTGGTCGAAAACCGCGAATTCAACGCTTTTTTTAGCCCTTACTATTTTTTTTATATAAATCTAGTCTTATACAGATATAATTATAAAAATAGTTTCCTACTATATAATAGATCCTATTAAGGTCCTGTTTAGCACAACTTCAAATGCTAGCTCCATCTTAGAGCTGGAATTTATAGACTGAAATAAAGTGACTTAAGTTTATAATTCTATTCTAAAATATAAACAAGATGACCCATCTAAACACTTTTAAATATATCTACAGCTCCAGCTCCACGAATCTGGTGAAGTTAGGAATACCCAGTTTCACTAACTCCACGGATTTGATGAAGCTGGAGCTTTGCCAAACACCCCTTAAAGGTCCATTCGGTAGGGCTCCAGCTCCAGCTTCGTTCTGATTCTGCTCTGACTCTTCCTGATTCTGATCTCGTGAATAATCAGGAGCAAGAAATTAAGAACCACAATTATACATAAACTACTACAAATCTC
This sequence comes from Rhipidocladum racemiflorum, assembly GCA_036346355.1. Taxonomy (NCBI): domain Eukaryota; kingdom Viridiplantae; phylum Streptophyta; class Magnoliopsida; order Poales; family Poaceae; genus Rhipidocladum; species Rhipidocladum racemiflorum. The sequence continues at coordinate 3,467,823 of CM070590.1, read as the reverse complement.
TAAACTGATTCTCCACAAGAGCTACCTATTGGCTGATTCTTGTTCCCAGTGAAAAAATGAGAATCACTCCAAGGTGATTCTATTTCTTATATGGAGAAGCTGAAGGCGTTCGGTAGAACTCCGGCTCGTTTAGAAAATAATCCAAGATCTAAAGCTCTACCGAAAGGGGCATAAGCTGATAGTGCGGCAACGACCAAGTCTATAGGCTTGCCAAGCATCCGGTGCTCGGCAGCATATCCTCCGCCCTCTTGAGCTACTGTAGCTCAGCGTGACGTCCTACAATAATCACTCATATAATCACCTAATCAATCACTTAATTAGGTGGTTAATAAGCTAAGAAATGATGAGCAATGGTAGCTCGGAATGTGCTACCGAGCACAAACCTCTACCTAGACCAGCGGGCTCATCATTGTGTTGCCAAGTTTGGTGGGATCTACCGGATACATAAGCATGATAAGTGCTACGTGTTATCTGATAATGATTTGTAGTTACCGAGGAGGGGCTATTTGTTTAGGTGTTTCTATGTATTTTTAAAATTACATAAATATAAAAATATAAGTGAATGGTATACATTTATTACTTATCTTTTCGTTTGTTTTAAGATTTGTGCAACTTGTATTGTGATGAAAAGTATAAAAATATTGCTCTTTTTATAATTATATTTGCATGGAAGCTAGAATTTGAAGAAAAAAAAAACAGTGTCGCTATACATTTTCTTTTAGTACAAGTTATATAAATTTAAAAATAAATAAAAAGATAAATAATTATCACCTATCTTTCATTCATACATTAATACGTATAATTTTAAAAAAGAAAAAAAACAGAAGCACCACTCAAAATATATGTGCCGTGATGACTGACGCAAGCAAACTGCTACAAACAAGGTTTCAAATTTCGTTGTAGAGTTTCATCTAGGCACCCTCCGAAATCCGAATTTTTGATGAAATCTCGTTATTTCAAACGAAATCCGAACAAAATACAAAAAGAAAAATTTAAATCCAGTAATTTTTTAACCGAAATTTATGAGATTTCATTAATTTCATTTCACCGTGATTCTAATGCCCTATTTGGCAATTTGGAACCAGGCCGTTTCTACTAGAATCTGGGAGACACTGTTTGGTACGGTTCTATATTCTAGTAGAAACGGAAACGATTCTAGATTCTTGGTAGAAACGTTTCAAGTTGGATTCTGTTAATCCGGTGGAACTGGGTTGAGAACGATTCAACCATGGAAAAAGAAGAAACGATCTGAGGAGAATTGTTCTGAGTTTTAGCCTGTTTGCTTGGGTTTTTTTTTCCAGAATCTAGTAGAAACGGTCCGGTTCCAAGTTACCAAACGGGGTCTAAAACTCAGAACGATTCTCCTCAGAACGTTTCTTCCTTTTTCCACGCCAGGGCCGAACGTCCTCAACCCCGTTCCACCCTGATTCACAGAATCCAAACAGCTAGCCAAACAGTTCCCAAACAATGATTCTGATTCTACCTGAAACGTTTCTGCAAAGAATATGAAACCGTTTCTCTTTCTACTGTAATATGAAACCTACCAAAATCCGAGATTTTACTGGATTTCGTTAGCCAGCATTGGAAAGATCGATGGAATCACTAGGATCTACCCTTGCTATACCTAACAACCTGTCAAAATCTCAACTTTCAAACACCTCGTGTCCGCCGCCGCGCCGCGCTCAGTTTGCGATCTCCCACGCGTTAAAATATTTTTCCTTGCCTTATTTAGTTCGGCTCAACGCCAGCGCAGCGATAGAAGCCGCGGAGACGGAGACTGCGAGGACACGGAACTGCGGAGGGCATGGCAGGAGAGTGCTCCCCAATGCAGGCGGCCCAGCGCCGCCTCAGCGCCATCTCCGCCCACCTACAGCCGCCTGCCGCCTGCGGCGGCGTTAGCCTCGCCGCCAACCGTACCGCCGGCGAGTACGCCGATGGTACTACGCCTCTCTTCCCCCCGCCTTTGACTCGCTGATGTATCAAAGCTATCCCGTGTGCGATGCTGCGATTTTGATCTTGCGATCGATTCGATGGGGGGCCAGGGGTCCGCGTGGCTCCCCTCCTTCGTTGCGGAGAGCGACCAATCCCAATTCCCAGTGGGTGCGGTGGTGGTCACAATACTGTTCCGGATCTTAGGGGACAGAGAGGTTGTTTAGCTGCCGAATCTGGAGACACCGGCCCCGGGCATACGTCCCATTGCGTTGCTGAATGGATTTCTTTATCCGGGGAAAAGGAGCATAGAGATAGAATAGAATCGTTGCTTAACCGTTCGTTCTTTTCGATCCGATCCTATTGATCATATTAGCTAGAATTTATTTCTAATTTCTTGACAGTAGAGTAGTAGGAATATCCTATCCTTATATCTGATTTCTACTACTTACTATATACTAAAAATATAATATAATGCACTGTAAAATTTCTTTATTTATATTCCATGCATCCTTTTTCAGTATGTCGGCATTACGAGTGGGAGTGTCCAAAGTATTATTCAGCAAAAACGGGGATACTACGAGCATTTGCTGTTTGATGTTTGCATTGCTTGCTGTGGCCTGATCGGGATACCTCTTCCTGTTGTGCTGATCTAAGGACGCTTGTTGATTGTCGTTCAGGTTTAAGTATACCTGTACGAACAGTAGAATGATGGTAATTTGTCACCTGGGACTACAGGGGCTGAATTGGTGCCTTATTGCCTTATTGTTTAGAAGTCTATGGCTTTATCCAGGTTTACAGAAACTCAGAAAGTAACCGAATAAAAATTGGTTCACTTTCATTACTCATTTGGGCCTGTTGGTGATTATTGGAATAGCTTATATGCCTTTCTTCTGCATTTACTTTGTACAACTAAAGGTTTTTCCTTGTACGATTCAATGGTGTGTATAATGCGGTTTACAAGAACTGACTCAACCAAATCTGGACCTTTCATGTTTCAAAAGTTGTACTGGAACACTGTATTTCTTGACGCTATTCTACTTGCTGTGAGCCCACCCCCAGTGTCTGTTTGAGAAATAGCTTATTTAAACTAAACTGTCATTATGAATTCAACGTGTATAACTTCTTCAGTGCAGGGCTACAGTGTCGTTCTCCCAGAGAAGTTGCAAACTGGAAAGTGGAATGTGTACCGGTAGGTTATTTATATGTCAAGATGCATTTTGCTTTTGTTGTTGCTCAAACTTGCTGTTCTTGCAGATCTGCAAAGTCACCTGTAAGGTCAATAAAGAGATTTCCTGGTAATCAAGACATTGGAACACTGCATGATAATTTTGTGTAAGAATCTTCACAATCTCTCTTGAACTTCCAACTTTTGTGTCTTAACGATTTATCTCAACTTGGTCAAATACTTCAGTTATTACCGGTGTTATCCAATTATCGTGTTGATTTATTAGCAAAGCTGTGAGTGTAACGTCATGCTGCAATAGTCTTTTAGATTATTTCTGAAAGATATGCTCGAAAGGTAGAGTTGGGCAAAACCAATGCTAATCCTTTTTTTTTCCCCCCTTAGGAAGCTTCCATTTTTATTTTTATTTTTTTTGCTTTCAGATTTGTGGTCAGGAGGGATTCCCTTGCAAAACCTAATAAGAAAAAAAGATAACGTAAAAGGGAAACTGTTTTACTTGTTCTTTTATGGAAGTCTTCAGTCTGGGAAAAATGTATCAAGGTCAACTTTTTATAATTTTTTTTATCTGGTTAAATTAAGAGCTGAAAAGAACTTCAATGCAGGAGTTTTTTTTTTTATCTGATTGTTTTATGAAAGCTGGTATATATGTCTGTGATGTCTCTTGATTGGATTTCAAGTATTCCAATGTGAGATACAAATTTCCGACAAAAGCTATAGGAATCGATGAATGTTCAGAAAGGGGAAAAGAGACAAAAGGGAGAAAGAAGAACCAGGACGCAAGAAAGAAGGAATCTAATTCATATTTTTCTTAACTACTTTCTATTACAGACTCTTGCATATATACTACTCTCTTTTCTCACTTACAAGTGGACCCCACTTCACTCAATTGTTCTCTTTCCCGTGTTGCTTGGCTCGTCCTGAACTTTGCTGTCGAGAACTTCCTGCTCGTTGCCGCCTGCTTCGTTCCCTTCACCCTGCTTCCTCTCATGCTGGGTTGCAACCCTGACATCACCCCCTGCAGGGAAATCTGCTTGTCCCCAAGCACATGCATATGGGTAGCTGTGTTTGATGACATTGAAGTCCTCCCATGTCACCATTTTAGCTAGCATATGAAACTATTTAATCTGCACTGGAGGAATCGCCGAATTCCCTTTCTTCACCAAGCGACGGTCCAGTACCAGTTCTGGTTCAGTAGAATCCATATTCAAATCAGCAATGCTCGGAGGGTAATGAAACACGGGCGTGAAGTCTGGAACAAAGGATTTAAGCTGAGACACATGAAAAACTGGATGTATTTGACTTCCCACTGGCAAATCCAATTTATATGTGGCTGCACTGATTTTCTCCAAGATTCTGTAAGGACCGAAATATTTGAATGCCAATTTCGGAAACGGGCGATTGACTACCGAAGACTGTGCATAAGGTTGGAGCTTCAAATAGACTTGTTCACCTTGTTGAAATTGACGGTTAGTCCGTTTTTTGTCGGCCTGCATTTTGATGCGATTCTGAGCTGCTTGCAAATGACGTTCCAACAGAGCTGTATGAGATGCTCGTTCGTTCAGCACATCCTGCACGGACGGATTGGAAATGGTCGTAGCTTTGGACAGGAGTCCATAATTGGGTTCAAAACCATAGAGTACCTTAAAGGGAGAACAACCCAATGAGGTATGAAAACTCGTATTGTACCATAGTTCGGCCATAGCCAACCAACAACGCCATTTGGTAGGAGAAGAATGCACTGCACAGCGTAAATACATCTCCAAACACTGATTTACCCGTCAAGACTTCACTGTTGTATGTTCAACTTGCTTTAGAAGTCATGAATGTCTTAGCCGGTTTGAATTTGAATCTTTCCCACTTCTCTTGGATTTGTGCTAGAAGGCAAGTTTTGCAGACCGACTCCGGTAACTGCAGTTCTACCTCATACCTTAATTTGTCCTTGAGTCCCATGACAAAGTGATTTATAAAGAACTCTTTAGAACAAGTGTTGTTATATGCACGCACTTTATACATTGCGGTCTCAAATTGAGTCTTATATGCTGCCACACTGCCGGTTTGCCGGATTTGAATCAACTCTCTCATGTGTCGTCGAGAATCATACTCTCCAAATTCAGACTGGACTGCCCTCATAAACCTGTAACCACATAGTGGCGTTACCTTCCATGTGCATCGCAGCCGTGGTTACCCACAATGATTCATCAATATTGTACAGCTTGAAGTATTTCAAACAACGATTCTCCCAAATGCGCGGTTCTTCACCTTCGAACGTGGGAAACGTCAGTTTAGGTAGAGGTGTTCTCTTTTCATGATGAACCATTTCTGTCATGTGTGGTGCTGCCTGATGACATGATTTTGGGGTACTGAAGACCAAGGGAGGTAAGGTACATTTACCCAATAATCCGGCGGAAATTGCCATCATGGCTCCTGTGCGCATAGCTGACGCCCCTGGTGCGTAAGGCGGTGTGATCATCCCTGTGTCTTCATCCTGTTGCAACTTCGTTGGTTCATCTTGGTTTTCCTTCAGAACATGCGCCATCTGCTGAAATTGCTCTCCATCAAACCTGTAATAATCGAGCGATGTTCCTCCACTTGCGATTGAATGGTTGGTATCGTCTCCACTGGTTTGATCTTCTCCACAATAAAATCGAGGCTAGCTCGCAAAGAATCCCAATGTGCGTCCATTTGCGCCCAACACGCTTCTGCTTGATTTGCCTTATCTTCCATCACCTCCAGCAGGAATTTGGTCTGAATGGAGGGCTATTGCGGTGCCATGATTAGAGATTGATGAGAGCCAACCAGGTGTACTTGAGGCGATTGCAGATGAAGAATCACGAGTACGCCCAAATGCTCTGGGATTTTACGGCTCGATCAACAAAAAAAAAATTTTCTCCCACAAATGACTCTTATACCAAATGTGATGTCTCTTGATTGGATTTCAAGTATTCCAATGTGAGATACAAATTTCCGACAAAAGCTACAGGAATCGATGAATGTTCAGAAAGGGGAAAAGAGACAGAAGGGAGAAAGAAGAACCAGTACGCAAGAAAGAATGAATCTAATTCATATTTTTCTTAACCACTTTCTATTAGACTCTTGTATATATACTACTCTCTTTTCTCACTTACAAGTGGACCTCACTCAATTGTTCTCTTTCCCGTGTTGCTTGGCTCGTCCTGAACTTTGCTGCCGAGAACCTCCTGCTCGTTGCCGCCTGCTTCGTTCCCTTCACCCTGCTTCCTCTCGTGCTGGGTTGCAACTTGCAACCCTGACAATGTCTTTTGCAGACTACATGCTTGATAAGAAAACTATTAATATTCAAATGTTACTACTGTAAGCATGTCTCAGGCACAATGTTCTATGATGTCCCAAATTGTGCAGGTACGCAGTTGAGACTTTTAGAGATTGTAGATACCTGGGTACAAGAGTCTGCGAAGATGGAACAGTTGGAGAGTAAGGATTAGTTATCTGATTATTCCTTATTATTGCTTTTTGTAGCCTTATCTAGCCTTGTTTAACTCTTTTAAATGGCATACAACATTGCAGCTACAAATGGATGACATATGGAGAAGCTAGTACGAGCAGGACCGCAGTAGGTTCTGGTCTTATTTATCATGGAATACCTGAAGTGAGTCATCATGATCTCAACAAGCACTTGTCCTTTTGTTTATGACTGTTGACAAGCAGATATCTTGTCACACATTGCTATCTTGATATAGCACTTCTAGTGTCCTAGGCTAATTTATGTGAACTTACTTAAAATATTTTTTTTTTATCTGAATCAGGGTGCACGCATTGGTCTGTATTTTATAAACAGACCTGAGTGGATCATAGTTGACCATGCTTGTGCTGCATATTCATATGTATCTGTTCCACTTTATGATACTCTTGGTATGTTCAACATCGCAGAATGATCATCGATCACTTTTTCAGTCATCTAGTAACATTTTTTGCTTATTGTACTTTCTGCAGGTCCAGATGCAGTTCAGTTCGTTGTGAACCATGCAACAGTAGAAGCTATTTTCTGTGTGCCTCAAACACTAAGCACTGTGAGTTTTAATCCCTTACCTCAACCTTAGATAATTACTGCTCATGTCACTGGTCATACCAATCCTAACTTCTGACTAGTAAGGCTGGCAACTGGGCAGTTATTTTAAATATGAGCTTGTTACGGGTGCTTCATATGTAAAAAGATCACATAGTGCGTACTGCATGCATGTCAAATACTGTTTGTTCTGGACCATATCCACATACACACATGATTTATGTAATGGATATTTGGGGGCTGATCCAAATTTTATTCTGGTTTAAAACGCTACATCAGTTTATAGATCACCTAGCATTCAACTTTTCATTGCATCATGATATATACTTTGAAAAAAGTATATTTAATTTCCAATTTATTATTTTACTTATATTTTTCTATTGATTGCAGCTGTTAAGCTTTATAACTCAAATGCCATGTGTTCGCCTTATAGTGGTAAGTGTGGACCATTTGCAATTCATTTATGCAAATGCAACAGACATGATTGTTTAAGAACCTCTGTTCTGTATTTTTACTAACTTGTTTTGTATAGATAGTTGGTGGAGACGACGCAAAAATACCATCTGCACCGGCAACTTCTGGAGTGGAAATTACAACTTTCTCTAGGCTACAAAGCCAGGTGGGGTTTTTGCTAAATTATCCTTCAGTTTTGCTCTTAGAATATCCTTTTTACGGCGAACTGTAATTAATAATACATAGAGGCTTATCTGTACAAGTCGCTTCTCATAGGTTGCACATAGTATGGTATTCATTATCTAATGCCATTCTGTAATGTCAGTCAACTGGGTTTATCTGAGCAAGTCACTTCTCATAGGTTGAACGTAGTACCGTATTTATTCTCTAATGTCACTCAACTGAATGCCATTTAAACTAGTTGGTAAAATGTTTTTGATGTGTACCTGAAGTGAACAAATGTTGATAGATATCAATTGCGTGATGGCGATTGTTACTGTCATAATTTGGAATTGGCTAAGTCAGCTTCTGTTACTGTCATAATCTGGAATGGGCTAAGTCAGCTTCTGTTACTGTCATAATCTGGAATGGGCTAAGTCAACTTCTGTAGAAGCACTTCACGAATAGGCTTTCCGTTTCCTTTTGGTTTCTTCCTTGCTTCCCTTTTGTTCTTATTCCTTGTGCATCTTCTACAAATGGTTCAGTGATATACTTGAAAAGATTTCATGCATACCAACCAAATTATCAACTCTTCTTTTCACTTGAATGCGATCTGCCATTGTTTAGAAACAAAAGCCGCTAGCTGCACTGCACACCTAGCTCTTTAGTTCTATGGCCATATGGCGCAATATTTACATGAAAATTCTTGATATATGAACTACTCAGCTGAACTCCATCATGTCTGTTTCATTGATTAACTTTAAACTATTCCGAGATTCATCCCTTAAAACAAAATGTTAGCACATAGATAGTTGTATATGTTAGAGATAGAGTCCTGTTATTCTAGTCTCTATATTAGAGATAGAGTCCTGTTATAGATAGAGTCCTATTCCTATTCCTTTCCCTCATGTACTCTATATATTGTGGCCTTTGGTCCTCATATTCAATACAAGTGATATTCATAACATGGTATCAGAGCTCTAGGTTTTTCCCTAGCTTCTTCCGCTGTTTTAGATCTATTCCGTTGCCCCGGGAGGAGGAGACTCCCGGGGCGGCACCCGCACGGCACATCGCCACCATCCGTCGCCGTCCAGCTTTCTTGCTGTTCAACTTCGCCAGCCACGCTCCATCCGGCTTTCTTGCTGTTTCTGCTGCCGCTCGACGGCGCGCGTGGTCGGCTGGAGCTCCACCTGCTGCCGGTCGCCTCGCCTCCAGCCGTCTTCTCCGTGCCATCTGCGTCGCCGTTTTCTTCGGGGATCGCCGACGTCGTCCATCCGCGCCGGCTTGCCCGTCCTACGCCTCGGCCCGCGCGCGAACTCCTCTGGCTCCGAGGACTCGCTACCGCGTTAGCCCGACCTCCGGCGCTCGCTCATTGCCTCGACTCCACCGAGCTCGCGCCACCGACGCCTCCCGGCTCCGTGATCTCCGGCCGACTCCGTGAGCGCTGCTCAGCCCCACGAGCCGAAATCCGCACGGGCCGTCTTCGGCCACGACACCTCGCGCATTGCCGGTATCGCCGTCCGGCCAATCAGTAAGCTATTTGGCTCGGTCTGGAGTTCCCCATCGAACTCCTACGTGCCCCCGCCATCAGCCTTCACGACGCCGCACCGCACGTCGTCTGCCTTTTTGCCGGCCCGCACACCCGAGCGGCCACTCTGGCTTCACCGCGGTGGCCCATCGCTTCGCCGACCTCTGTGCGGCTTCCTTCGAGCTGCCGGCCATCCGCCTGGCCATAGCGTCCGAGTGCTACTCTCCAGACCACGCCGCTCCGGCCTCCATCTCGGTCGACCCAGACACTCATCGCTTCGCCAGCGACCGCCTCGTGTGACTTCCAAGCCGCATTCTTGTTCGGACTCAAGTGCCGAACGTAAAGCTTCGACCGGACTTCAACGTCGAACAAGTTCGTGGCTTCAACGTCTAAGGTAGTGGCACGTGAAGCCTTTGGCTATGGCTTCAAGTTTGGCTATTTGACTCAATACACGTTAAGACATTTCAAGCGCGTGACTTCAAACCTCAATTGCGTGGCTTCAAAGTCTCAAGCCAGAGGAGATTCCTAATAATATTTTTTTTTAGTCTTCCGTTGTGTCCGTCCAAGTTTTTAGCCTTTTGATTCTGTTGTCGCTCAGCTCTTTCATCGGCTTGGCTCATTCTGTCAACTCTTATACCTCGGCTCGGCTTCGTTTTGTCGGCCTCATCGGTTCTTCTTCGTCGATTCGTCCCGCCGGCTCTTCTTCGTCGACTCTGCCATACATTCGATTTTTCTTCGTCGATTTGGCTTCTTCGTCGATTTTTCTCTATCGACCCGGTTCTTCTTCGTCGACTCGTCCCGTCGGCTCTTCTTCGTCGACTCTGCCATACATTCGACTTTTCTTCGTCGATTTGGCTTCTTCGTCGATTTTTCTCCATCGACCCGGCTCCTCTTCGTCGACTCTGCCATACATTCGACTTTTCTTTGTCGATTTGGTTTCTTCGTCGACTTTTCTTCACCGACTCGGTTCTTCGTTGGCTATCTTCGTCAGCTCGATTCTTCAGGAGTTACATGCTACGACGGCTACTTCAAGACTATGACTTTGGATTTTCCTTTTTTTTTAGTTCATTCCTTCCAAATGCAATGCTATTGCATACGCCTTGCATTTGTGGGGGGGTGTTAGAGATAGAGTCCTGTTATTCTAGTCTCTATATTAGAGATAGAGTCCTGTTATAGATAGAGTCCTATTCCTATTCCTTTCCCTCATGTACTCTATATATTGTGGCCTTTGGCCCTCATATTCAATACAAGTGATATTCATAACAGTATACACGAGATATGCAGAAGTTTTTTTCCCCCTTTTTGGGTGAAAGTTGGATTTACCCAGAATGTGAAATTTGAATTTCCAGTATACAGTAAATTGACCTGGTGTAATGTGTATATGTGTCTGCAAGCACAATAGTTCCTTCCATTTTGTGTGCAATATACATAGAAAGAAATGCTTGGGCTACCTCATGGATTAAATATTCTCTTATCTGAAGTCACAGTTTTGTATGTGTTAAATGTACATGTGTTCAATTCTTCTTATAGGCATATGTAGTATGTGCATGCTTGATATATTGCCTTTATTTTAGTTTTGCATTGAGTGCCTGCATATGTGTAGAATAAAGGATGCCAGAACATCTAGTTTTCTGCTCATTCCTATTTACTGTGTCCCTCTTTGTCTGAACTCCGTTCAATCTCTAACTCAGGGAAAGGTGAGTCCTCAACCTTTTCGTCCTCCAAAACCTGAAGATGTTGCTACTATATGCTACACCAGTGGCACTACTGGCACACCAAAGGTAAATCATCCACCCTTCTGATTGTTCTTTGCTCCGTCAACAAAGCTCTTCTACTTCTAACTTTCAAACCTGTGATGTTGGATGTCAATCTTTTCCTAGGGAGCTGTTCTTTCTCATGAGAACTTAATCGCAAATGTAGCAGGATCAAGCCTTGGCATAAAGTTTTACCCCTCCGACGTGTGAGAATTTTACATTCAATCTAGAATTGTTTCTTTTTGCCCTAGCTTATTCAATTTACACCAACTCTTAATATTTTTGACAATATTGGTGTGGATCTCTCTGCTCAGGTATATATCATATCTACCTTTAGCTCACATCTACGAGAGGGCTAACCAGGTTGCATTGCTTCACCACGGTGTTGCCATAGGATTCTACCAAGGGGTATGCAGATCCAAAACTTTAGGATGATAATTCTATAGTACTTTGCATTTATTATTAGAATAACTATGTAATCTTTAGAACAGTTTTTGACACACATTCAGAAATTTAACTGATAATATAAGTTATTTTATAAGTTACTGGTAGACATTGGGGAATAATTGGATCATCAAAGCTGTGGGCCATTCAAAGACAAATGAAGACCACAGATGCATCTTATGCAGGATCTTTCATCTTCAAGATAGTGTTCTAACCATCCAATTACAGTATTTTTTTATGGTATAGAATGGATCCATTTTGTTGTCTCATGTTACTTTGCTCACTACACCTCTATATTGCTCACCCTAACCCTTCCCCCACCAATGCATCATCACATTGCTACCCCATTGCTGATTTCTCTTGTGCACATCAATCAACTACATCCATGCAAGGTTATCTACTGTTTGTTTGCCGATCTATAAGAAGAGAACACTTTGTGCAGCGTTTATCAAATATGCATCTTACTACATGCATAATAATCTTTTACCCTTAACTTTGAATTCTTTGTCATCTTTATTAGTTTTTATGAGTACATTTCCTTTGTTTCCACTTTCCAGGATAATTTGAAGCTGATGGATGACCTGGCTGCTTTGAGACCAACAGTATTCGCAAGTGTTCCCCGGTTATATAACAGAATTTATTCTGCGTAATACAACTATACCAGTAATTTAGATGCTTTTCACGTTTTGTGTGACTATTGCTAATCATATCTTTTGCGAGGTTATTGTTTCTTCCTTTTGGGTACTGTTAACTGGTTAGTTGCCTATTTGCTCCATAGAATTACAAATGCTGTGAAGGAGGCTGGTGGGTTGAAAGAAAGGTTGTTTCATGCTGCATACAATGCCAAGAGGCAAGCTGTTATTAACGGTAAGAACAGTATGAAGTTCATTGAAGTTAAATGTCCCTTCCTTTTTGTCGTTTAGAAACCAATCAACAAAATTTCATCTGAACGTAATAATCACTAATGAAGCATAAAAGCAACACAGGGATACTAGTACAGCCTATTAGCCTTTTGATCGTAACACCTCTACTCATTAGATTGATGGTTTTTGTTGGAGATAACTCAAATATCAACTACCATATCTTTTGAGTCAAATCTTCTAAAACTAGGACTCTTTTGGCTATATAAGCCACTCCCTGTACTTGTAATCCTTAAACAGAATAGTGGATTGTTTTTTGTGGTATTTTTTCCCATAAGGGTTTTTCCGTGTTAAATCATGTCTCTAGTTTTCGTGTGCAGTGCTAAACCTAACAGTTTTCATCGAAGACTGTCGTCCTAGAAGTTTAAAAGTTGTCTACAACAAAGAATGCATGCTATATTACTTTAGTGAAACAATGAATTTGCCAAAAGGTTGAAAGTATTTTTCTTCATGCATTTTAAATTATGCTTCTACAATCTACATTCATGGTTTCTTATTCCTTAAATATCACTTAAAGTTTAAATGTGGCCCCTTCCATCATCTATCATTAATATAGACTTTAGTTAACTGACTGGTGCATATGAAAATTTCGTTTTTCTTATTATATTTGATATATTACCTATTAAAATACCTGGGTTAAATGGTTATTTACTACTTGAAGTCACAATTTAAGTCAGGATTTCTCTTTCCTCTCTGTCCAAATTAATCCTTAGGTGGCATAGGTGTGACCAGGGTTCTGTTTTCCTTTTGGGGCAGAAACTGGGCCCACTTGGTAGTCAGTTTTCCAGTAGCTTTAAGTCAAGTCACATTTTTTGGTTTGTTTTTCGTTGTTTCTGCATTTCCTTAGTTTTGTAATGCCTCATGCTTTTTAAAAACAGCCATAAATACCCTAATACCGGTCGGCTTTTGCTGAGAAATTGAACCTTGGGTATGACGATTTATTGTTGCCAAGTATAATTTAGAAGTTAAATATCGAAGGTGCATGCGACGATTTGGAGTTGGATGTCCAGATGATCTTCATGTAGGTCACTCTTTCTAAAATGATGAAAATAGGCTGATATATGTGGCAATTGGAAACAGGAAGTTATATATGTCGTAAGTTGGAAACATTATATAATAACCCTGTTGAGTTTTATTTCTGTTTCTTAGCAATAATTGATTTATCTAAATGTTCTAAATGAACTGCAGCTTGCAAACTTTCATTACCTTTTTTAAGGACAGCATATTTTTCATTTATATTCCATCATTTGATCCAATTTTTATATCCTACATGTATAATGAAACGTTGATTGTATACTTTGTGTTATTAGGACAAAATCCATCCCCAATGTGGGACAAATTGGTATTTAACAAAATAAAAGCTAGGCTTGGTGGACGAGTGAGGCTTATGACTTCAGGTGCTTCTCCATTGTCAGCAGATGTCATGGAATTCCTAAGAATGTAAGCTGACTCCTCGTGCGCTCCCTTAGTGAAGCATGATAACTATTTAGAACTTGGCTTTGCTAATAGTAAATACTGTTTTAAATTTTTATAGCTGCTTCGGTGGTGAAATTCTTGAAGGTTATGGAATGACAGAGACATCTTGTGTCATCACTACAATGGATATTGGTGACAAATTAATTGGTCATGTTGGATCTCCAAATCCATCTTGTGGTAAGTGAGCTCAGTGTTTGGATTCTCAAGGATAGAATTAGATTTGCTAGGCTAAAATTTATGCTTATGTTGACAATAATTTCTCATGAAGTCAACTTTATATATTAATAGACTAATAGTACATAGAGAATGCATCCTAAAGTAATGATGTGTTAACGTGGGTTTAATTTACTTTGGAATGTCTCTTACCTTCATATTTGATGACGATGCCACTTTCGAACCTCAAATATATGGCCATTGAAAATAGTTGCACTGAAGAAACTTATTTGAGGTTGTCCATTTAGCAAGGTCCAATGATCTATGTTGATTGGATCACGTTCTTCAGAAATAATATTACGTTGTTTCTCGAGAAAGATGTTAATATTCTTTCTCTCTTGCCTCAAATTAAGTTAGGTTCCACTTCAAGATTTATCAAGTTCATTTTTGTGCATTGTTCTCACACTCTTTCATAATGCTAATCCTGTTTTCGTTTTCAGAGGTTAAACTTGTGGATGTCCCAGAAATGAGTTACACTTCTGAGGATCAACCATATCCCCGTGGAGAAATTTGTGTTAGGGGACCTACAATATTCCGTGGTTACTATAAAGATGAAATCCAAACGTAACTTGCTATCCTCTGGCTCTTATTTAAATTTTAAAATATATTAAGTGTGCTTCAATAAATGCATTTGTAAACCTGCAGAAGAGAGGTCATTGATCAGGATGGTTGGTTGCACACTGGAGACATAGGTTTGTGGCTGCCTGGAGGGCGCCTAAAAATTATAGATAGGTAAAATTGAATAATATACTGTTTTGTATTTCATCTTTTCTTTTGGAATTGAGATGAAAGTTATGTGCCTTGTGCTTCCACTTAGATAGGTATATATAGTATAGTTTGTCAATTTGGTGCTCTCATTCTCCACATGACACCCATTAAAATTTAAAATTATTACAAAGCAATCTTGTATATATTTGTGAAGGTAGGAATAGAATCGATATACTGTCCAGGTTAAACTACTTCACAAGAAGAAGAATGCATCTGACAAATTTCTCTGAAAAAATGAAATTAGGAAGGACAACAAAGAAATTACTATTTACTAAAACTATGTAGCTTCTAAGTTATTTTGTTTTTTAATTATGATTTAGTTGTTTGGGTGTGCACCAAATAGATATGATCCACGAAATGCAATCCATGTCCTCTAGTTTCCTCTTGCTTCCATTTCTATTAAGAAAAAGTTGTATCTGACCAATCTGCACTTCTAGCTTTTGTGCAGATTCCTGATGAAACTTAAAATTTCAATTACCAAATAAAACTGTTAACATACTTGAATTATCACCTTCTAATTTTCGAATTTGCCAACTAGTGCAATCGATTATCTGAGATTTGCATGGTGGGTGATAGAACTGTAATATGTTAAAGCTTTTTACAATTTTAAGTACTGTATAACTTCTCTCTAAATTTAGAATTTGCTTCCTCTTAGTAGTTCTACGAGTAAATATAATTTCTAAGATGGTAGGGAATATCTAATAACAAGTCTGCAATGTTTAAAGCTAGTGTATTGCAGACTTAAAGCGGAAGCAGAATACCAAACTTCTCAGCTACTGATCAAAGAGCAAACCAGTACTTATGATGCATAAACAATATTAAACTTAACAATTCTCTTTCTGTGCGTTTTCCCTATGTTATTTCATTTAATATATTTCTCGTAGACTCAGTTTGGTCTAACTACTATTCTTCCTATCCTAAATTACTAATTGTTTATGTTTTTGTGGACTCGAAGGAAAAAGAACATTTTCAAGTTAGCTCAAGGAGAATACATTGCTCCAGAGAAGATTGAGAATGTCTATGCTAAGTGCAAGTTCATTGCCCAATGCTTTGTATATGGTAATATTCATAATTTTATATTAGCTGTAAGCCTGTAATATCAATTATGGCCATGTATATTCTAAAGTTGTTGATTTGGATGCAGGTGATAGTTTAAACTCTTCTCTAGTTGCCATTGTAGCAGTTGAACCAGAGGTTTTTAAGGCTTGGGCTGCATCAGAAGGAATCCAGGTAAATATTTCAGCCTGTGGAAACAAATAACGAGGTGAACTCATTGTTTTCACACTGATCTAATTTAGCATTGTAAAACGAGCATGAGCTTTTTTCATCTTATGTTTGGATCATGAATGGAATTATGGAAAGTCCCTCTCGATGTTTCTTTGCGCGGCTGTTGAACACTTGAACTCTATTGTTGTCAGTGGTGGAGGTAATGGGGGATGAGACTAGGACCTTGGTCCTGAGCCAAGTGATAGTGATATATTAGTATGTTGCATATGCAAGCTTAGATTCTTACCACTATCCCATCATCAAGCATCATCCTTCGAAGGATTTCAAGAGTATGTTTACAAAATTGATGGCTGTTTACAAAATTTATGGCTGTGTCTGAAATTTTGAATCATGCTATTAGCATGCCAGCATGGTACTAGCTGGAAACTGGTACTACACCACAAGTGGAAATTTCCAATCGATGTTACAAGCCCAGGGGGTGGTCTTGCCTCAAGACAAGAGCCTTGGGTTTGGGGATACAAGAGAGAAGGGATGATGGGAGCAACTTCTCACATGTGAACGCTCTGTTTCTGCTGCATTCGTGTCACCCATACGTTGAGGTGTTCACGAACTTGCTGCACAATGTGGTGGAAAGGGTGTTTTTTCTGGAAACTGCACAGAACCAGATTGTTTTTGTCGACGGTTTGAACTTTGAAGTGACTAGTGGGGGTGATAGCTGTGGGGCTGAATGAGGTCAATTAGTAAATTGGAGCAAGTGAGGTTTATAATTGAAGTGATTTGAAGTTAGTCTTGGCAATTGTATTAAACAAATGAAATTAATAAGATAACTTTTGCCATCCTTAATGGATTCCATCTTGAACTGGAAAACTGGGTTGGTTGATAGAAGTTAACACTGTGGTCAAATTCCTGTCTCATACTGTTGGATCTGGGGAAAACTTGGAAATGAGACACGCTGCTTGCCATTTTGCCCTTCTTTTGATCAACCTTGTACTGTTGTACTAGACGTGCTCTTCATTCATGCTTAGAATGGTGATGAGAAGTAACACAGTTGGTTTCTACTTTGTTGTGTTCTTGTCGTTTCATATGTCCTCCAAGGATTATTGCATACATCCTGTTTCCCTTTTGCATGGCATGTCTTCACCGGTTCACCACACAAGCAACAGTTTACGTTCTAATTTGTCCTTTGTAACCTGTAGTACGAGGATTTAAGACAGCTCTGTGCTGATCCGAGAGCAAGAGCTGCTGTCCTGGCTGACATGGGTTCTATTGGAAAGGAAGCGCAGGTTTCTCTCTTCTCTTCTGACCTTACATATTCTCTCTGTTATGGATGTGATCCCTTATTGATGTCTCTATGCTTATTGTACCAGCTAAGAGGTTTTGAATTTGCGAAAGCTGTTACTCTTGTTGCTGAACCATTCACATTAGAAAATGGTCTCCTCACCCCCACATTCAAGGTAGGTCCTGTTAAATTCTGTTGGGGGTGATTCCAATACTGAAATGCTAACTGCTTGTCTCGATCCTGTTGTAGGTCAAAAGACAGCAAGCTAAGGCATACTTTGCAAAAGAAATCGCAGATATGTACGCACAACTGCGTGAGGCCGAATCAGCTAGGCAGAAGATGTAATTACTCGTGTAAACGATCAGAATAAAGGTTCAAGAATCAAGACATGAGATTAAGTTCATCAATTGTTTACTCCACGTAAGGACATAAGTGGCGTCTATGGATATAAATATCAGTTAGTGATAGTCATTCGTTCTTCTTCTCTTTAAGAAAAGCAACGTACTGATATATAGGTCACATGATAAAAAAGGAACCAACAGCATACCAATCTTTACATCCATATCCGCTTCTTATAGCCGGGCCATTATATACTCTTTCTCTATGGCAATTTAAGAGTAATTTATTTTTGTAAATATGTGGTATAATTTGATGTTTTCGTTGTAAAGCACGATACTTAGTAGTCACTTAATCTCTACTATATAAAGTGAGAGTTTCTTCCCACGTCTACACAAGAAATATAAAGTGAGAGTTTCTTTCCACGTCTACACAAGAAACGAAGCGCCACATAGAACTAAATACTGCATACGCACTTAAATATGCCATAAATGCCATGGACTTAAATAGTTTTTACTTCAGGCCATAAATGCCATGGAGTTAAATATGGAAGCACTTAAAGAAATTCAAACTACGTTTTACAATGACTTCCCTCCACCCTTTTTTGAGACTGTTGCAACGCACGTGCAACTTACTAGTAAATAATTAAGTATCAGTTGTTGATTATATATAAGAAGGGTAGTTTGTCACGTCCCTTGGCTGTCGGCCGATGGAACACCGAGATGTGAGACCTCAACTCTGGATTAGGTAAATATCCCGTGGCCGCCGGCGAGGTTCACCGTGATGTGAAATGAATCTTTTGTACTGCTGGGTTACACTCGTGACTGCTTAACCCTTAGGTTAAAGTTCTCACGACGAGGCGACCCTTGAATTATGAAGAATTTTAAAAATTAAGAAAATTTTAGGGAATGAAATGATGCCTGTGACTAGGTCCATCAGTAAGCCCGTAAGGAGTGAAGGCACCTCCGACCCACAGCTTCCAAGAGGCAATATTTCTACTCTGCCCCAGCCTGATCTAGCTGCAATAAATTCTTCTCCTCAATAGCATAATGATCCACCACCTACTCAGAACCCTTATACAACTATCCCTGAGCATTAGCTTTCAACACCTCCAACCTTTGCGCAGCCGCTGCTAGGGGTGAGAATGGTAATGCTCTCCACCAGTCTAGGTTCTGCGAAATTTTGCGAACTCAGCCACCTATCTTCTTTGTATCATTGGATCCCCTTGATGCCGATGATTGGCTCCGCTCCGTTGAGCGCAAACTGGCCGTTACCCAATGTGTTGATCATGAAAAGGTGTTATATGCATCTTATCAGCTGCAGCAGCTTGGTGGGAGAGTCACCAAGCGATGATTCCTGAGGGCCAAGTCATCACTTGGGCCGCATTCAAGGAAGCATTTCGCAAGGCTCACATCCTAGCAATTCTTGAGGAAATCATGGAGCATGAGTTCTACAACCTACGCCAAGGTAGTATGACCATGATGGAGTAACCTCCACCGCTTCAACTACTTGTCCCGCTATGCTCCTACAGAAGTATCTGATGAGACTAGGGAGATCGAGCGCTTTCGAGAGCGTTGGAATGACGAGATCAAGTGGACACTTGCTGCCCATGACATCCATGACCTCCAGTCTCCAATGGTCAACGCTGTTCGAGTTAAGTACAACACTCGCACGGCTATGGGAAGTCATAAGCGTAAATGGTTGGCACAGAAATCGGCAAATGCCAAGCCTTCTAATGGTCACCCACCAGTACCTCGATAATTCCAGGGCCAAGGTCCTTGACCTCAGCCACTTCATGTTCATCCATTTGACAATAATGGTGGACAACCTTCTGGCACTCAAAACCAGGTGGCCAATGTCACCTGCTATAGATATGGGGAACGTGGACACTATGTTGTCATTTGCCCCAAGAGGAATCAAGCACCGCCTCATTCTCAACCTCTTACAATTCACTAGCAACATTAGGGACTTGGAACCCTGCGAGCTCCTAAACCAACCCCATCCCCAGCTCAGGGTTTTGGTCATGCTCGTCTTCATCTTACAACCGCCAAGGAAGTACCTGACACATTATTGAGTACGTCCCCTATGTACTTAGTATCTACCCATGGTTTTGTTTGACTCTAGAACAACTTATTCCTTCATACCCAGATATCTGCCGATAAAAAAAAATTGATATACCTTCTACCTGCTAAAATATTGATCTTTTCGATGTCTCTCTCCCTAGTCCTTACAAATCTCGGGGACGGGATTTTGTTTAAGGTGGGTAGGTTTGTAACATCCTCCAAATAAAATAAATGGAATTAAGAATTTAAAATATGAATTATGATCTTAAATTTACTTTTAATTATTTTGATGATTCTTTTTAGATTTATGTTACAAGAAATTCCTTTTTATTTAACCTAGAAGAGAGATCCTAATTTAAAGATTCAAAACCAGTGAACTTAAAGTTTGAGGAAAATCTTATTAAAATCCTAATTGTCTTCAAGATCATCCCTACAAATTTTCGGAAGAACGAAAAATTCTTTTCTTCCTTGTTGTTTCCTTGTCTTGCGGGCCCATCTTGTCATTTTTGTTGAGTCCCTGACGTTGCTGGCTCGCACGGCAGCGAGGCAATGCCTCCCCGTCCCCCCCACCCCCCAAGATAGTGTCTTTTTTGCTACTGGTTCACTGCTACTGAACCCAACCAAAATCCCCAACCCCTCTTTACTCCGGTCAGCTCTGCCTATTGGAACCTTTAAACTTATGAAGTTGAAGCTCTGACAAGAGAGCATAGCAGAGAAACAATAACTCGCCAATATGATAAATGTAAAAATAAGATTTGTGCTGCAACTTCAACCATGTAGCTTTACTGGTCTCTCATTTGCCAATATGGATTAGAGATTACAAGCTTCAAATAGCCATCTGCACTACAAGACCAAATCAAACTCAGCCAATTCAGAAACCAATCCGAACATAGCACTATTTCCTTTCCGGCAAGACAACATTGCAACACAATTTTGAACAGGAATCTAATACATTCAAATTTCACTTGAATGTTTACCAGTCCAAAGATTTACATGAATCATTGGAGCAAGGCCAAATACACTACTAGCAAAAGAATTTTAGAGTTTCCTAAACATTCAAATGCATATTTTGGACTGCTAAGTACTCTATCCAAGTATAGTGATCTTTTCAAGCAGTTCTAATTTGAGCTATTCATCGCCAAGCTAAGATCCATGCACCCAAGTCACCACTCAAAATCTCCTAGCCAAAAATCTCTAGAGGAAATTGGTTGGATCATTTAACTATTGAAGTTTGTTAGATCAGTGCTTCAACCAACCTAGTGACTAAATCTGATAGTTACGATAATGGGTGTTCCATCTCTAGGTTGAGCTTGGTCCATTCCATCCTAAGCATTATTTGAAAGCTATCCATCATTTTCAATGCTAGACTGAATCTTGCATCACCCAAATCAAACAAAACTTAAAAGCTATCTGGGTTGCAAGCAGGGGTGAAAACGGGTCGGATACGGTCGGATAGTAGGTGATCTCGTATCCTACCCTAATTATTTTTACTCGGATACGGATAGTTAAAAATCGGATACGGATACGGGTAACGGGTATCTATAAACGGGTAGAAAACGGGTACCGGATAGTATTCGGACGGGCATAATACAGATATCGGGTAATTAGTCGGATAGTATGTGAATTGTGTAGCATTAAAATTTATGATAAAAATAATCCAACCAAAGCGTATACCGACACAAATAATACAAAACATACAGTCGAACTAACGCGTTAAAGAGCATATACCATATAACATAGCACTAGCACATAAAGACATAACAATTGAGTAATTGACAAGTTCCATACAACATAGGACATCTTCATATAGCAGTCCATACAATATATATATATATATATATATATATATATATATATATATATAGGAAGCCTTTTTCGTACTCTTGGGAGTATGTACTCCCACCTCCAGTATACCACTTAAACTAATGTGTTATACTCCTTTATCACTTTCAGTATACTTCAATAATAATTCTAAGATACTACAATGCGACATTGTTGAAAAAATTCATCTGATCCCTTTAATTTTTTGCTATATATCCTTTTCCATATGTAAAAAGAGTATATAAACAAATTATGCTATAAAGGGTGGACTTTGATGAAATTTTTCGTAGAACTCACTTTAGAGTATCTTATAATCAGTATTAGAGTATACTCAAAAGGATAAAGAGGTATAATAACATCATTTAAGCGGTATATTGAGAGTGAGAGTACGTACTCCCAGGGGTACAGAACCATTTCCCTATATATATATATATATAGCACCATATATATATATAGCACCATATATATTAGTTCTAAATCTCACGTGACTCACATTAATAGTCCACAAACTTGATCAACATAGCACATAGTCCATGCAAACACATCATCTAAGAAAAATAGTCCACAAACTTGATCAACATAGCACTAGCACAAGACAATTAACAAGTTCCATACAACATAGGACATGGACATCTTCATATGGCAGTCCATACAATATACATAGCACATAGTCCATACACACACATCATCTACTAAAATAGTACATGCAACAAAGTAGTCCAATTCAAAAGATAGTGATAAAGTTTATATCACACAAAATAGTACATGCTCCTATCAGTGACTTCCTCTTCTCCAAATTGGGGTTACTAGCTGCCATCGGCGGCTTGCCCTTGTCTTTGCCCTTGACTTTGCATTTGCTAGAGGTCATGGTTGACTTGCCCTTCCAAGAGATCACTGGTAGCAGTGTTGAGAGTTCCACTATTCGTTTCCTCTTCCTTCCACGACCGGCTGCATCAGCACTATCCTCGCTTTTAACCCCATTCTCATTAGAAGAAACATCATTGATGTGTTGCTCTTGCTCTACACCCATATGTTCACTAATGCTGTCATTGACATCATTCTTGCTGTCTTTAGAGTCTTCCATACTGTTCCACAAGCAAGCACTATTTTATTATTTTCTTGGATTCAGATATTATTCAGATAGAACAAGATTTTACCAAAATCAACATATCATCAAGCTGGCAATTGGATAAATGTTGACTACCAAAAGCATAATTCCAAAAATTAAGTCGGCCCAACACAATATTTAAACCAACAGGATGAGTTTATAGAGAAGTACAACACTTACGTTACAATTTACTTTCTATAGTACACTATACATAGAAAGTGAGAAGGATTATAAGCATCACTAATTATGTGATTGCTGAACATGACTAAAGCAAAGATAAGAAAGGAAATGACAACAGCCACACAATGCTATCAATAGATACTAGATAGCATACATGATACATTACATGGAGAAAATGAAATGAAAACACCAAGGTTGTACTAGCAAGCTACCAATTACCTTTTTCAATTAACAACATCATTATATAGTTTTATGATTTTTTGAAAGAGGCAAAGTGGGCATCACAACATAGAAGTTTTTTAATTGACAAAAATGTTCAGAGAAATGATTAACAGCATTTCTTTGAAAGAGACAAAGTGGTTTGGATAGGTCAATATCTCAAGTGTAATTGTGCAAGTAGTCACCTCAACAGTAATCATTAAGACCAATGCAATAACAAAATAGATAATGAAACATCGTTATCAGATGACAATAGTTCAGAGAAATGACCTTATTTTCTCATTTATAGACTTATGCAATTGACTGTTTGCATCAAGAAGTAAATGATTATGGTCTGATCTTATATACACCCTGGTTTCATATATAGAAATCAACGTAATTAGAACTTGACTAATCTCAAATCCTGCATTATTGAATTTATCTCACTTAGTCACTTACAGAAATCAAGGTACCTTCTGGAGTTCTGGTCGCACCGTCGCAGACTCGCAGTACTCGGAGGTGGAGAACGGGAGAAGAGCTGCGCCCGACGCCCGACGGGAGCTGCGGGTGGCGGCAAGATCTACGGTAGCCGATGGGGGCTGCTGCCAGGAGACGGCGGCGGGTGGCGGCGGGGGCTGCGGCGAGTGGCAGCGGCAGCTGCGGCCAGGAGACGGCCGAAGCTGTGGCGGGTGGCAGTGTGCCGAGATCTGGGTGCAGGACTGCAGTTGGGGAATCGGGAGAATGGAGAGATGCGTGACGAACTGACGATGGCGGCTGTGGCCGTGGGAAGGGAACTGGGGTTTCTTACTTTTTTCTCTAATGGTAATGGACCGGTCGGCCGGGCAACCTATTGGGCTTGGCCGCTTGGGCCATCGAACCGGGTACTTGATTTTTAGAATTATCCGGGTACCCGTATCCGACCCAAAATTTCGGGTATTTATCGGGAATTTGCTGTCCTGTATCCGACCCGTATCCGAAACAAAAGTATCCGGGTAATTACCCGTATCCGACCCGACAAAAAAAATACCCGTATCCGTATCCGAATTTTTGGGTAAAAATTTTGTTGGATCCGAATACGGGTCGGGTATTACCCCACCCATTTTCACCCCTAGTTGCAAGCAAAGATTACGCTTAAGCTAATAATAAAGAGTCAATTTCAAGTATCCTGCTAATAAGCACTTCGATGTCAATTTGTGCAAAAGATCATAACACATTCAACTTCATCCAACCTGAGCATGTCAGTGCAAACCAGGCATCAATTGAAGACCTGCAAACTTAGTAATATTCAGACTATTTGCACCAACCGAATGCCTGAACAAGACTAATCATTGAACCAACCAAAGAGAGGGAGAGAAAGCTTCTGTCAGTGCTTAGCTAGAAACAGTGCAGGAGGTCAAAGTCTGAAGAGAAATGCAGAGCCCTGACCTTGACTCATCGCTGCCCAGCCAATCCTTCTCCCTGCCTTGCCGAATCCCCCTGCAAAACATCCAGCCGCCTTGTCCCTTCTTCCTTGGCCACACTCCATTGCCCGAACCTTGCCTCATCATCCCCCTGCCACGATCATGACTCCCCACTGCCATGACCTTGGAACTTGGCCGCCAGAGCTCCCTGGAATCCAACCGGCCTTGTCCTCTTCTGGCTGTCCGGCAAATTAAGCTCATGAGTGACCAAGCACGCTATGCATTCCTACCTATTTATGCCTTCTGTGGTCACCGTGAGCACCAAGCACACCTTATGGTTCCCCTCCACTCTTCAATCAAAGATCAGCATTGCCATTGTCGCCAAGGCCGAAGAGATCGAGCAAGATGATTCAGTGAAGAATCTTCCAATTGATTCAGTAGGAAGCACCCTATCTACTCCCTGAACTTATCTCATACCTTCACTGCAGCTCACCAAGCCGATAGCTCCGTTGTAGTTGCTCCTCTTTTTCCCTGAAGCCAGCGAGCACGATTTAGAGCAATTCGTCCACTCCGGTAAGAATTGTTCCAAATCCTTCGGTTCTAAGGTATCTTAGAATGTCTTGATCACTTCCCTTGCCGCAATTGCAGTCCCCTTTGCTCAGAGCTCCGTCGCATTGGGCGCCTTCTTCCCCACGGCCAGCGCATGGTGCCACACCACCTCGGGCCTCCTCCGCCACGGTGAGTGCTCGGGATGGAGCCTAATCAACCCCCACTGATGTTCGCCGGCCATCCTCCCGAGCTTCGACGCTGCCATAGCTCCCCCGTGCCGCTGTCTTCTTCTCCAAGACCGGCCACTCAGTGCTGGACCGCCTGCGCCCACCTGCGGCCCTAGGAGGTAAATGATTAGACTCTATTCGGTCCACTGATGCTCACTAACCACCCAATCGAGCCTCGACGCCGCCCTACCTGAAAGGACCGAAGATGCTGCCTAGAGGGGGGGTGAATAGGCGGATTAAAAAATCACAGCGGAATAAAACTAGCCGAGCAGGTCAATCCGGAGTCTCCGGGTATTTTATCCGGATACTCCGGGTTGGCTGGCTCGGGAACGCAACTAAAGTTACTCTAACTAGCACAAGATATAACAATAAATAGATAGCACAAGCAATCTAGATCAAGAGCTAGTATGGATTTGAATTAAAGCTAAGCAACAAGCTAGATCTAAGCTTTACAAAGACAAATCCACACAAGCCAAGCTAGGAAGTAAAAGAGAAAGTGAGAGACGCGATTTTTCACTGAAGTTCGGATTCTTGAAGGGAATCCTACGTCTCCGTTGAGGTGGCTCGGTCGCACTTGAGCCGGGGTCTCTTTCAACCCGCTTTCCTCCCGGTGTTGCACAAATGCACTCGACAGCTTCACTTCTTGTCTCTTTCCTTTCGGAGGCGAGACTCGCCTTCACAAACGACCGGGGTGCACCACAAGCGTCGGTCGCTCCCGGTGACTCCTAGCCGTCTAGGAGACCTTCAACCTCCAAGAGTAATAATGCCACGGGAACTCGCTTGGAGGATGAACTAGTGCTCAAGGACTAGAATTGAATGCACCTAGCACTTCTCTTCTTCCCAACCACACCAAAAGAGATCAAACAACAAATCAAATGGTGGGGGAAGTATGAGCTCTATTGAATGCTTGGAAGAGGTTAGAAATGGCTTGAATGCTGCTATGAATGAGCTCAATAGAGATCCTAGCCGTTGGAGGGGAGTGGTGGCTTTAAATACCCTTTTTGTAAACTAGCCGTTTATCCCCTTTTTGTACTGTCCGGAGACTCCAGACAAATTAACCCGGACACTCCGGATGGTCCGGACTCTCCGGACAAAATGTCCGGATACTCCGGACTCTCTGGAATTCGTATTTTGGCCGAAGGGGTTAACCCGGAGACTCCGGACAAATTGTCCGAATACTCCGGACTGAGTCCGGTTACTCCGGACTAAATGTCCGGACTCTCCGAGTTAGATAGCTCGGTTGGAAACACTGTTTTTGGAAAATGCAAGTATTTGAGTGCTAGTTTGTATGCAAATTTTGACCTTGAGCACATGCACATCCTAAAAACGATTTTCTGTCGCATCCTCTTAATAGTACGGCTATCCTTAAGACTCAAATTAAAATAGAAATTACAAGTCTTCGTCTTGATGCCGTTTTCTTGAATTTTAATGTACGTAGGAGTGTCAAATCTCATTCCGAGCTTGATGTGATCTCGAGATCTGCATTATTCTTAGTTGAAACATTAGATCTCTTTAATTGTGTCATCATTAATCACCAAAATAAAATGAGGGGCCTAGATGCACTTTCACTACCGCCGCCGCACCTCGCCGCCATGGCCGCCGCCGCTGTGCTCCGCTGCGGGCATAGCCCCGGCCGATTTTAGCCCGAATTAAGCCATGCCCTGTTCTGGCTCACTATCAGGTGGCCCAGCCCTGTTAGTCCCCCACACGCCAAATACAGTTCAAGCCCCAGCCGAAATACGTTTTCACTAGTTGAAGGTGTATTTCCTATTTATACCATTTTCCAAAATCGAAAGCATACAAATGATCATAACTTTTGCATTAAAGCTCCAAATCAAGTCAAACCAATTTCTAAATTTGTATTAAATCATTAAGTTTCTGAATATCTAAAAGCATTTTAATTTTGTTCACTGTACAGTATTTAAATTTCAAATTTAAACTATAGGTCTAATATGTGCTCCATATGAAATTTTTGCAAACAATCCCCAAATTTGATGAAAACAATTTTAATGTGTTACTATTGTCATTAGGTTTACAAATATACAAAAATAGTTAGATTTGGACTAAGTTTGTACAAAATTTATGAATAGGTCCTTTTCAATATGTTAAAAATTGAAATGCTTATATCTAGTGCATTTAAACTTCAAATTTAGTGAAACAAGTTTCTATACTTTCATAAGATTGTACCCTCTCTATTCATGCAAAAATATTTAGGTTTAGACTTGTTTTATCATAAGTTTCAATAGGGTCATTTCATGTTTATTATAAGGGTTAGGTTTTCCATGTATGTATAGTGTTGGCAGATTGCATATAACTTGAAATCCGATACCTAAAGTTTTTAAGCATCATAATTATAGGCTCTATAATGGTGGCTTAGATGTTCTACCTCATGTACTTTAGTTACTTTTGTTAAAGTATCTAGTAGTTCATCAAATATTTAAGTATTAATAGCCCTACAACCAAATTTCAATATTGAAAGATTAATCTTTTAAGCCTTCTAAATCTTAGGACCTCTCTTTCGTAATATTAATTTAGTTGAACCTTAATTGTGCTCTTTTACCATTAAAAATATAAGAATAAAGTTTAGCAAAACTTTAAAACATGAATAACCGTAACTATTACATGCAAAACGACTCCGAATTGTTGGAACCAACCCTAATATGATCCATAGGTCATATGCTTTCCAAATATGTAGAGATAAATCGAATTTGGACTTAGTTTACATTAAATGTTACTATGGTTATGATTCTAGTCATAGAAATGATGATATAACCATAATTTGCTCGATCTTGATTCGATTGCAATGAGACTTGTTTCTAGGACCTTTTAATGTTGTCGTTATTGCTGTTGTATGAGTTTATTTGGATTTTGTTCACTGTTTGTACATGCTTAGGGCTTAATACTCATTCATGCAACATAGGACAATATGGTTAAACGAAGCCATAAGTTTTGATTAATTGAATGGCATCGCAAATAATGATTGAAACATAGTGGAACCACCAACTTAGGGACACTAATTCAAACATCCCATGGCAGTACCTAAAAGATCATTGCATAATTTATTAAGGTGCAGTCACATTCGTAGAACAAAAACGACACCATCCATGCATGTAAAATTGTGACACTTAAGCCTTTTCGGCCACCCGTAGAATACCTCGTCTAAATACAAAGATTAGAGGGAATAGCTCAAAACCATTCTATAATGTTTGTACTACCATAATATGGAAAAACATTTAATTAATGACTTGCTTTGCATCTGAATCCTATTAGCACAACAGCCTAATTGTCATGAAAGTTAGTAACTTGGTATTTCAATAGTTGGACTTATTAAACCCTAAGGTAAAATGTTTATGTCATTAGAATCATCATATAATCATGTAAATATAACCTCTAGCCTCATTCTGTAAACCCAACTAGTTTAAAACATTTGTTTGTGCAAAATGTACTTAAGACTAAGTATTATTCATACCAACACCTTAACTAATGTTTTATTTCTATAAATCCAGAACCTATACTTTAGTAAAAGCATGATTGTAGGTCCTGTAACAGTAGCACAATAAACCACCTTTTGTACCTTAGGTTAATCATTGGATTGTATCGATTAATCCCGCTTTGAGATCTAATTAGCTATGCTATTTTGACTTTATTTAATTTTTTAAATCCAAACAATCTTAGCTTTTTGAATTTGAAGATAAATATAATCATATACACAATTTTAGCCTCTTGAACTTGCAGAATAAAACTTTAATTTTCATAAATCGCAGTTGCGTGCCCTACGTGTGTAGTTAGACCTAAACCCTAACCCTTGCCCAAGCCTAAACACACTCACACACCTGTTATTTTATATGATTTCCAATTTGATGATATTTGACTTCTTTTGCCCCATTATTATCTGATTTCTTTTTGCCTCTTATTGCTATTGCCATTGCTTTGTTTCTCGACGAACGACGTGTAGACTCCGACATTCCAGATACTATTACAGACGACTCCGACTTCAATACCAAATTCAACAAGCAAGGCAAGCCCTCCTTTGACCATGTTGAACCTACTATTTTAATTAGTTTACTTTGTTTGTCAAAACTATTATGCATACGCTATGTTCATTAAATTTGCTATATTGTGGGATGTGGTAGAACTAAACCTAGCTTGTGGGATTATCTCAATTAATTGTTGACATGAGAACATTGAAAACCCTAGGTTATGGTTAGACAAAAAGTAATGTCAAATGGGTATACTCGATTAATTATTTGCACATGCTTAGTATGCTCTAGTAATGGGATCTCGAACGATTGGTTATGTTGTTCGTGATAAACACTGAAAAACCTGTTAGAATTGAGAAAGACACATGTTGTCTCATAATTTAAAAGGTTGGATATGACAGTAAAGGATACTGGTAGTTTAATAAAAATGAAAATAAAACTATTATTTGACACGGGCGGATTATGGCAATAGCCGGTTGTGTAAGCTTTAACTTACACGTAGTTAGGGGGAGTTTCCGCCTGGGTCAGTTAAGGACCGAACATAGTGTTGTATAATCCGGGAATTACCGTACAACCACAATTGCTATTTATGGGGTAGCCTCAACCTACTAAGTTATTTAAAACTGGCTTTGCACATTGGGAGGCCGAAGTAGCACAAGCCTTAAGCCCTTCCGAGTTCCGAGTTGGCTTGTAAGGGGCTTCCACATGGACTTGTGGGTAATTGCATACCGATGCAACGGTGTACGCCTCACTATGGGAAGGAACACGTGTTCTTGATCTCGCGCAATGAGAATTTATATCTTCCCAAATTTTTGTTCCTACCATAGTAAGGATTTAACGTCACTGGGCTAGTGTAAAGTCAGGATTAAATAATGTAACAGTTGTGTATGATCTCTCCGCGACACACCAAAGGAAGTGCGTTATTATCGATTGCACAAAGAGATGATCATTATTTGTGGGTAAAGTTGTACAACTGTGCAGAGTCTAAACTTTTCGAAAAGCCGTTCCCACAGTTATGGGAATCTTGGTGCACTGACACTAGTTAGAGTTTTGGTGTTTTCATAAAATGGTTTGGAAACTGAATGATGGTTGGAAAAAGTCTTGTTAATATGTTGTTGTCAATGAAATGGGAATGGACGATATTCTACCCACATGGAGGATTGTGAGGTTGTTATTATTCTTATTCATACTTGTTATTTACATATCTGTCATTTGCTTTAGAAATTACGCTTGCAATCTATTATTCTGTATTTACAATTCAATTTCGCTTTATGCAAAACAACTTAGTAGCTTCTCCATGACATAGCCTGCATTTACTATATACATTTGTGATACACTACAAGTCTTGCAAGTACATACGTGTACTCAACCTTGCTATTGTTGATATTCAGAGAATGAAGAGAATGAGTACTCCGATCCAGACGCAGATTACGGGGACTTTGCTAACGAATCTTTCTAAGGTTTTATCCTTGTCAGTTGCCTGTGGTATTTTGGGTAGAAGGCATACTGCCAAGCAATGTATCTTCCGCTGCAAACTCTTAAATTCGGCCAATAGGCCATGTTGTAAGACTTTATTTCTACTAATGTAATATGAACTTGTATGGATGTGATGACAATGTTGTGAATGTGCGTGCTAGCCACTGATCATGGGACTAGTACTGTATGCACATAGGAATTCCTCTTGGTATTCCACGCCATTAAAGGGAGGGTTCCGACACGTAAATCTGAGCTACCAATAAAAAGATATAGAAAAATAAAAGGTAATGAGATTCATGTACAAACTATCGGGACACATCTTTCTAGTTAGTTGGTCAAGGTTATGATTTCAGTAGTAACGTGTTTCAGTAGTAAATTCATGTTCATAAAGTAATTAATTGATGTTTATTTAGTAATAAAATTTGATTTATGTGACGTTTATTAGCAAGACTTATATTATACTATTCCTCTCCTCGTCAATAATCTACCGGTGAAATCCGTTTGTCAATTGGAGCTTCGAATAAAAAGTTATTGCTAAAAGAAAAAAATATTCGTGTACAAACTAGTAAACACATTATTAGTTAGTTGACTACTATTTTAATTTCAGTAGTAACATGTTTCAGAAGTGTCAATGTTTCGAGCACCGGCAATACGATTTTTAGTCTAAGGGGCTGCGCGCTCCCTCTCCTTGAATGGTCGACTCAGGGAGCCCAGGAAGTATATTGGTTTGGGCTGAACGTCCCTACTCCAGTTCGTGCGGTGGATTCGTGTTTCTTTCGGGCACAGTGTTACAGGCGAGGGCTAAGGGCTGGCCTTGAGCGCCTCGGTGGCAATGGAGAGAATGAATGTGAGTTTTTTTTGTTTGTTGTTTGTCTATCTCCCCCCGCCCTTGGGGGTCCTGCCTCCCCTTATATCGTCGGAAGGGGCAGGTTACATGGGTCAAAAAAGGAAAAAAGAGGATGGGATGTCCCATGCCTGGGAGTCTCGGTTTTTGGTGAATGACAGACCGCTACCTTCCCCGCGTCGGGTTGGTAGACACTCCGAGCGGCTAGGCCCTTCGTTGCGACGGGAAGTGGCGCACCTGCCCTCTGTGCACCCGCCAAGCGCTGACGTAGCGCTTTGACTCTGGTGTTTCCACGGGAGGGAGCGCGTTGCTCTGCTGCGCGCGTCTGGGTGATGAGACGGGTGTCTTGACTTTGGCGACCCTCTCACTGCCTGGGGAAGGGGCCACCTACCCTCGTACGGCCGACCTGAGTCGTCGCGTCCGTGGGGTAGGTGACAACAGGTGGTGCCTGGTGCTGGCGCCCCACGATGGGCGCCTCTGTCGGGTCGGACGCTACGGAGCGCCCGACCAGTGGGAGGGATTCCCCCGATCGCTTCGATCGGGGTCTGGCTGCACTTGATGGCCCACTTGGCCTCCGGCCATTGTTGGGCCCGGACCGGCTCACCTGTCGTCCTGGGCCGCTGGGGATACCCATGGTATGTGTTCCCGTCAAGTAGTAAATTGGTGTTCATACAGTAACAAGCTGATGTTCATTTGGTAATAAAATTTGATTTATGCGATGTTTATTAGTGAGACTTATATCATAATATTCATCTCCTCGTCAATAATTTACTGGTAAAATCCGTTCGTTAATTGGAGCTTCAAATAAAAAGTTGTGATTAAAAGAAAGAAAAAACATATTCGTGTACAAACTAGTAACGTATTTATTAGTTGGTTGGGCTTGGGCACGGTACTGATGTAGTAGTAGTTTCATTCATTGTTCTATAGCAAAATGCAATAAACAAGATAGTAAACGTCAGCATGGTTTACGGTTGTGCATGTTAGATGTCCATTTTGCTACTATCATTTTTCAACGATTTTATCATTATAAACGCGGAGAGTACATTATGATTTACTATTGTCTATGTAACGCTGCAGCTTGTTTTTAGACCGGAGTTATGTTTTAGACCATCCACTAGCTAACGCACGTTTCAACCAGTACGTAGAATAGCCTACGCTACATACATGCATATATGTATATATGTGTGTGTGCCTATATGTTGCGAGTAGTGCTTTTATGTTTTTCCTTCTAATATAAATTATATAAATTTTAAAGCAAAAAAGGGTACGTAATAATGACTATCTACCTGGAGGTGGGCGCGCGCGCGTACTGAGCAAACGCCAATTAAGGCCGGCGGGCCGGGACGCACGGATCGAGGCGCAGGGCCGCGAGGCACCTGCGAAACGCATGCATGTTATACGGCCGGTGTCGAAGTAGTACGTTACGTACATGTGCATGGCTAAATAGAGAGACATGCAGGAGCTAGAGCGCCTGGCTCTTGGGACGCAGCTGGGTGCATGCATGATGCATGAGCCAGGCCTCGGTCGGCAGGGTACAGAAGGCGTACGCGGCCGACCACACCCAATGCATCCGACCACGGCCCAGGGATCCCAGGCGTCTCTCCTGCCAACGTCACCGTTGCGTGATGGCGGCAATTAATAAAAGCCAACCGCAGTTAATTACGTCCAGATACATTCTATTTTACGATCAGAGGTAAAGCTTTTACCGTACCGACAAATTTATTGGACGCGCCGTTAGAGTTTACCGCTGCACTTAGTAAAAAATGGAAACCACATTTACGACCAGATACGTACCGACTTTTGACCAAGATGAACCGCGTGACCTGACGACACGCCACTAAAAATGGAAACCATGTTTACGACTAGGTACCAACTGTTTTACGGCCAAATGCAACTGCTTATAATGTACTAACGAATTTATTGGATGTGTCGTTAGAGTTTATTGCCATACCTAGCCATGACGCATGCTGGCCATGTGGCGATGGTGGTAAAATTGAAAAACCACAATTATATTTAGATACATAATATTTTACAGTAAGATGAAAACACTTTTACTGTATGATGAATTTATTGAACGCGCTGTTAGAGTTTACCGTCACACCTAGCTATGGCTCATGCTAGCCAGCATGGTCTGAAAGGCCTTAGCACAAGCCCACCAAGTAGGTACTTAATCCCTTAGATGCAAAGCACACATAGTGGTTAGGATTAGCCCATAGATGGAATAATATACAGATATACCATGTTGCCCTCACTATTTTGTAATTATTGGGGGTAAGTCGGGAATAATTAGTCCTCCACCACTATATAAAGACCGCAAAGGGGTATATGAGAGGGGGTTATGATTTTTCTCACTGACCAGCTCTCTCTTCTCTCCCTAGTGGTAGCTAGTTGCCCTTTGGCTCCTCTAATTAAGTTCTAAGTCCCCAAACGAGAAAAGGTCTCTCGTACCCACTGTTCAGCATCTTTGCTACAACAGGCAGTAAAAATTGAAACCACATTTATGACCAAAATACATACTAACTTACGACAAAGATGAACCAAGTGATCCGAGGATGCACCGGAGTCGGCAGTAAAAAATAGTAACCATGCACATTTATAACTAGGTACATATTATTTTATGGTCAGATGAAAATACTTACAATGTATTAACAAATTAACTGGATGTATCGTTAGAGTCTATCGCCGTACATGGCCGTTGTGCATGCTATAGCCATTGATGGCTGCAAAAAAATTAGAAAACCACAATTACATCTAGATACATACCTTTTTATGGCCGTATGAAAACATTTTTATTATCCTGATGAATTTACTAGATGGGTCGTTAGAGTTTATAAGTCATAGCGAGTCATGACACATGCTGACCATACGACAGCGACAGTAAAAACAGATACCCTTGTGTGTATAGGATGTGTGCTGCGGCAGCTATAATGTTGGGTTGGGCCTGCCTTGTTACCTCTTGTCTTCTTCTTTTCTTTTTATTTCCCCAAATACTACAAGAATTAATTCTCTCAAAAAAATACTACAGAATTTGTCTGCTGGAAAAAAATGCTATAGTACAGATCTGCATGCTGTATTTCCTTCTCTTTTCTTCAGAGGATGTTTTTAATTTAAAATTGATTTTGTGCGCCTAACATAAATGTAGCCACTGGAGCCATTCTAAAAAGGGAGAAATTAGCACTACATGAACATTTTAAATGCTCAACTGCATTATCAATTGTATAGTTTCCTATACATGCACTCTTTCGGTTGTTTTTTACGTGATGTTATTGACTTTCATAATCTTTAGATGTGGCTTTACTTTTCATAACTTTATATTAGTATAAGTAAACAAATTTTAAATTTTAATAATGTGAAAGTATTTTTAACACAAGTATAGTGATATACTATAGTGTTGTTATGGCCAATCTATATATAATTTCAAACACATTGACAATCAAATATTTCTGAAAGTTTGACTGCGCGAGTGGTAAAATGTCGTTAAATTCTGCTACTCTACCAACCTTTTCTATCGCATCCATGAATATGTGGCACAAGTCAACAGCAAAAAACTTTAACTATTCCTGTTCTATGACTGTAAAAAATAATCACAATTTTACACAGTTAAATTAGTGCGTGTTAATGTAGAGTTGAGTACTATCAGTCCCTAATTAATCTGAAAATAATTGATGATTTACCCTCAGTTATTTATGTCATTGATCATTTGTCCTACGATAACTTACTGACAACTGACATGCGGATTTTGAGACCATCGTATGAGTAAAAAATATAGAGCAAATGATTAATTCTCCCATTAATTTGTGCACGTAGCCACGAGTTTTAGATACAAATCGAGGTCATGGGACGCGACCACGTTGGGCGCCGGATCCTGGCTGCAAAGCCGCAGCTCGCGGCCGACGTCGCTGTACGCCCAGCCCATCTTCGAGACCAGCCACCTCGGCACCCTCGACTTCCGCTTCGCCGACCCGTCGTCTCGGGCGCCGCCGCAGTCATCGACTGGGAACCCCGGCACCTTGGTCACGATGTCGTTCGAGTTCACAACGCGGAGCACCTTGCCGCCGCTCTCCTCCAGCCTGCGCCGGAACGCCGCGTTGCCCACGCGCGGGCCGCCGAACGACACGGCCGTGACCATCGGCGCGTCGTCGTCCCCGTCGTCTTGCATGGCTGCAGTCGCGATCTCGTAGGCGGTGAGCACCGCGAGCGCTGCGCCGAGGCTATGGCCGGTGACCGTGATGCTCAACGGCGGCATGCCGTTGCCGCCGTACTCGCGGACGATTCTTTGCACCTCGCCGCGCACCTGGTGCTGCAGGCTGCTGTGCGCTTTGCCTGGTGTGGTGAAGAGCCTCCAGAACCCACTCTCCACCATCGCCTCCTCACCGGCGGCGTCACTTGATCGCGGCGCAATGGTGGGTAGGTGGGTGAGAGTGGACTGGAAGTTGTCGATCCACTCGCTGGGTGTCGCCGTGCCGCGGTACGCAATGACGACGTCCCGCCTCCCGAGCCGCTCGATCTCGTTCTCGTCGTCGCACACCGCGACGTAGCCAATGTAGCTCGAGCTGCACGACATCCAGCTCGGCGCCGAGCTAGACGCCGCGTGGAGGATGCGGGTGACCTCATAGCCTGTCTCTGGAATGCCGGAGCGGCGCAGGAGGGAGCGGCTCGGGAACCGGCAGGAGCCGAAGGACGGGGCGCGGCCGTCGAAGTCAAAGCTGGCGTACGCGGCGCGGACGAACTCCCCGTACCGGACGAGCTCGCCGCGGAGCGCCCCGTCGAGCGGGTTCAGCAGGCCGTCCCAGTCGCGGGCGCCCTGTAGCTCCGTCCACTGCCTGCCGATCCTCATCGTCGACGGCTTCGACGCCGGCGTTGAGGGCGCGAAGGAGTTCTTGATGCTGCGGCGGTTGCCACGTGCAAGCGCAACGCTAGGGTAGCAAGTGCGAGCTCCGGAGATGGAAGCCGCCATGTCTCTTCCTCTGTGTCTGAGCTGAGCTTCCCGACTTAACTCCGACCACCGGAAGCTCGCCATATATATTATATATATATATATAGGGATCATGGAAATGGAGGGAACTTAACAGTTGTTTCTTGCGATTTGAAAAGGGCGGGAAATTGGCAGGCACCGTGCCTTTCGTAGCTGCGCGTTCTGCACACTATATTTCGGGTAATGTAGTGTTCTCCATCCTCGTCTTCGAGTTTGGTTGCGTTGCCGTACGTGGCTCCCTGAACTCAAAAGTTAATTGGCCAACCTCCCAAAACACTCTTTGGAGGGACTGCTCTCCCCTCTTCAGAGGCAAAAGACATGTTTTTGTTGAGAATATTACAGCGAATACATGCAAGGCTGGAGTATTAGTTTGGCGTTGCATTTTGCTTGGTTGGCACGTGGACATATGAACTGCAAGCCGAATTTTTCAGTGGATCATGCCGAGCCAGCTGAATGGTCTTAATTTCTTTTAGTTTTTCCCAGATGAACCATCAGTGTAATTTATTTAAGAGAAATTTTACGGTGCATTATACCGGTAGTATGTAGTAGAAATCAGATCTAACCATTGATTTGTTAAGGGTGTTTCTACTACTGTACTTCCAGATAAAGTATAAGTAAATTCTAGTTAATCTGATTCATTTGATCGAAAAGAATAAACGATTTATATTCAATCTAGTGTACTGTTAAAAGAGCTCTAATTCAATGGCCTAACATAAAATCAGTGTGGTTTCAGTAGGAAGACAATTTATCAAGGAATAAGTCATACTACTCTAGTAGTTTTGGGACGAAACTATAATTGAACACGGGTTTTGATAAGTTTCATTTGGATGTTTTCTTTAGCAACCATCATCCAAATTCCTAGCCATTAAATTTGCTTTCAGATCGATGCACACCCCCCCTCTGAATTCGAGGTGGGTTGATCCTACGGATGTGCGTTTTGATCGTACGGTCCAAAGTTTGGATGTTTTTTTGGCAGTGCCTAGCTTGTTGAACAACCAAATTTCACTTTAGTCTATAACAAGTTGAAGTTGTGTGTGTATAATATATTTAAAAAAAATTAGTCCGATTCCTGACGTTAGGTTAATTTGCTATAAGACTTCATGCTAGCTCCTGACAGTTTACAGCTACCACAATGATGATAGCACTACGAGGTTTCTCTATGTTAATTAGGTTTTTGGGGTTCATTGGCCCATGTCAAATATTTTGACAAATAGCCTGATGATCGGTGGCGGTGTACCTAGGCAAAATTATAAGAACGTTGTTGGTCGTGGGATTATCAAAAGAAGGGTCGTGGGCTGTGTAGAGGAAACGATGCGAGGACATCTAGTTTGGTTTTCGTGCCATGAGAGGTGATCGACGAAGGTGTGGTGGTGGCGTAGTTGGAGCTAGAGATACATGGATTTTTTTATTATTATAAAACTAGCCTCTATACAAAATAATTTTAAAAAATATCACCCTCATCCACTTCTACTGCACCCGAGTAGCACGAAAACAACCTTCTGCACTACCCGAGCGCTGCAATGTGCTCCCGCGCTCAGCGACACGCGGCCCCACCCACCCACTTTCCCTTTGCGAGAGCGCGCCTTTCTGCGCAAGTGAGCGCTCGCCCGAGCGGGGCTAACCACACGCCTGATGTCGTTGCCCACTTGCCCGCGCGTGGCCGCCATTGCGTCACTGCTCGTGTACCCGTGTGTTGAGTGTGCGGTGCGGAAGCTTTTAATTGCTTATGTGCTTGAGGAGCTCCCGTGGTACCACACTACGGAAGGTTGCTTTCGCGCTATTGGGGCACAATAGGAGTGGGTCACGGGACTATTTTTGTAAATTATTTCGTACATAGGTTAATTTCATAAAAAAAATCAAAGGAGCTATTACAGTGAATGTCTCGGAGCTAGCGATATATGTTGTTGGCGACAGCCAACGGGTGGCAACCCGAAGGAGGTGAGTTGAATTGGTTTCAACTATGTTAAGAGGTAGCGGTGTTGGTGGTAGTTGCTCGCCGGCAAGCCTCACTAGCACTGAATGGCACCAGCCACCAGAGCGAGGCGAGAGCTAGGCTTTTTTCTTTGAAAGGTGCGACGACTAGGGTTTGAGTGGAAGGGAAGAGTCTAACCCCACAGCATGTTCACCCAAATATTGAGAATTTTACCAATTTTCAATTGAAAAACATCAGTTGACTAATATGCACAAAATGTATTGAAATGTCACCGTGACATTGGTTTTGAGTGTATAATAATAATTTCTTTATCAAACTATCCCGACCGATTAGAATGCATGGATTTTTTTTCTAATTATTGTGGAAATTGAACTGTTTCTCCTGAAATTTCTGCAAAACTTCAATAAGAACTCTACGTTCCGAACATGCCTTATGAAAGCTATATGATGCGCACTAGGCCTTGTATCCTTGAAAAGGCACTGACAGTGTAAACATAGGCTATAATATCTTACATACAACGCGTACGCTAATATATGTTTTTATTTCATCCGTTGATAATTTGATCACCAACTGATCATGGAATTGCACCGATCTTGTCCCTTACAGACTGGGACGAATCCATTTTCTTGGTACCCCAGTTTTTGCAAATGGAGGAGCCGTTCGATCGTGCAGTAATAATAGTTGAAAACCATTTTTATCATGTAAACTCCGTAGAAACTATATGTATAAGTTTTAAAAAATTCTCAAACAATTACCATACGTAAGGAAGGTGATCGGTTATAAAATCATATAAAATTTGAAGATCAAAATAAAAAACATTTGAAAGATATAAAAAAGATAAATTCAGCATGAATAGTGATTTTTTCACTTTTGGTCACTTCGTCTCGCTACTTGTCAATTTCATATCTTTCAAATGCGATTGAATTTGATCTTTTAATATCACATGCAGGGTTTCACTTTCCGTTTCGAAGCCAAATTTCGACATCCGGGCGGTATCGAAATTCGCGAAAAACCGCTTGGTTCGAAAGTCAAATGAATTTGAAATCTAGTCGAAAAGTCTCGAAACCTCCGAGCGAAATTCGCTCGAAACGGCTCGAAATTCGCTCGAAAAGCTTAAAAAACCGCTGGGTTCGAAAACCGCTCGGAAAGACTCGAAATTCACTCGAAAAGACTCGAAAACCGCTGGGTTGGAAAAATGGGGGAAATAAAGAAAAAATATGGAAAATTGTAAAAAAAATTGTTGTAAAATTTGGAAAAGGCCATTAAAGGCCAAAAATAATATTTGAAGAATTACTTCAACAAATATTGCTACTAAATATAATTGAATAAATATTGAAACATGTAGTGTGTTGTGGAGGTGTAATCTAAAATTCTGATTCAAATGTTGCACTTATTTGATCAACTATGATTTTTGTAAGCTGTAGCAGATCCTGTAACAATGTATTTTCATTTATTTTTTATGCACTACAGTTGATTGTTTAATACTTGTATTCATGTTGAATATTTAGTTATGATATGACTCTTTCTCAAAATAATAGAAAAAAATGATAGACGGTATCACTAGAGGTCTCATATAATTCTATATTGATTGTTAACAAGTTAAACTGGAGATTTTGACAACTAAATATACTTCAACAAATATTTATACTAAGTATACTTCAACAAATATTGCTACTAAATAAATTGAATGGCTCAAAAACGTCTTCAAACTTCATTTTTTTAAATAATATTCACATCAGAGGTCATAAGGCTATTAATACTAATTATGGATAAATTTTGGATAATTTTTTTCAATTTTTCAAATTTTTTGAATTTAAATTTGAATTTGAGCGAAATTCAAACCGGTTTTCCATTTCGCATGCGAGCGGTACGAACGAAATTCACGAAATTTCACGAATTTCGTTCGGAAAGTTGAACCCTGATCACATGGTAACAGAAGCTCACCTCCGATACGTATGGTAATTTTTTGAAATTTTTTAAAAATTTGTACATATAGTTTCAACTGAGTTTACACGATAAAGATAGCTTCCATCTAATTAATATGTCGCTATATATATATACATACATGTAGCTTGGCTAGCTAGTTTGCTGCTTTGACACTTGAAACTCCAGCACGAGGCAATTAGCGCCCAATTATCTTTCGATGGAATGAGCTTGCATTCCATACCCGGAAAGCCTTTCCAGAGCTGCACGGCCAAATTCTCTTTTGGATTATACTCCCTACTGCCTAATTCTCCTCTCTCTCTCTCTCTATTCCTTTTACGACAACCCAAGGCAGGTTCAGGGAGTTGGCCAATCTTTTGCCACAAATATATATAGTGCCATTGCCCTGTGCTTAATAGTTATACTACTATGCTAGCTGTATATAATATGGTCATTTTACACGTGCAACTAGTGCAGTATACTATAGTCATCCGTCATGTGAGAAGCATGCCCAATTCAACATTCATGCGCACGTTTTCCAACCTCGTGCTTGGGCTTAACAACGTATTAACGGAAAAAGATAACAATAATAATGGGCTTGTCGTCCGTGCAGTACTAGGCCCATTCCCCAAGGCGAAGGCCTCCGCCCAACCGGCCGGCCGTCGCGGTGAGAGACAAGCCCCTCTACAACCTTCCCAGAGTAATTGGCCGTGCCGTGCTGCCGGCCAGGCACGACGGGCTGCATGTAGAGGTGGATAACTAGCCGACTCGGTTCGATTTGACTCGGTTAAACTCGTTAAGATAACGAGTCAACTCGACTCGTTATCTTAACGAGCTCAAATCTTAGTTCGGCTCGACTTGTTGAACTCGCGAGTTGGCTCGTTAAACTCGATATTACCATCTAAGAGGAGGATTGATGTTGAGACTATACAGTATACCATATGTTATCATCTTCGTCTCACACATAGATAGTTATACTTGTCGATTTGAAGGACTCGTTAAACTCGCGAGTTGGCTCGTTTAACTCGTTATCTAAACGAGTTTAAATAACAGCTCAATTCGACTTTTTAAGGAACGAGTTTGAGTCGAGTTTACGAGTACCCGTTTAACTCGCGAGTTGGCTCGAGTTTTTTTTTTTCCACTTCCAGCTGCTTGACGCAACAGACCGTGCCTTGTTGGCACGATCCGTCACCGGTGAAGCTCAGACATGATCCATGGCATATAAGGTTGTCTTCATGTCGGCTTGCACAGGCATAGCACATTGACGAGGGAGCTATGGACAGCGGGTGTCGGTGGAGATGGCGGCACGGGTGAGGAAGAGGGGTCAACGGTGTTGGCGTGGGAGAGGTGAACACGGTGGCGCAGGCACTGAAGAGGGACGCGGCGTCGGTGGCGGCGGACGGTGTCAGTGAAGACAACGATACGGCAGCGAAAAAGGGATGCGGCATCGGCGACAGCGAACAGCATTTGTAGAGACGACGGTGCAGGTGCAGAAGAGGGCATGGGGCATTGGCATTTGGCGAATGGTATTGGTGAAGACGGCGGCACAGGCAAGGCAACCCCTCCTCGCTCCCGGCGGAAATCCCTCGGCGGTGGCGGCGAAGAAGGCGGCCTCGACCGCCTGCGTGTCCAGAAATTCATGGCCGCGAAGAAGGCGTCACCGTGGTACTTGGACCTTATCGACTTCCCTCGATCGCCGGTGATTTCCCTCTCTCCTTACCGTTTGTTTCCTTTTCCTTTCCCGGTTTGTAGTGCTGTTTGTTGTCTCGTGTAGGTTATGTGTAGCATTAGGTGGAACCGTTTGAAGCTAGTGATTGGATTAAGGTGGAATTGACCCGGATTCATGCCTCCCTTTGGTTGAGATCCTTTTGTCGTAGGTTCGGAAACTATACACGGAAATGAGAGCGGACGCCGGCCGTTTCACGGGCCGTCGTCCACGAAAGTAAATGTGACACGAGGGTTTATACAGGTTCGGGTGCTTAAGGAAGACGCCCTACTCCTGTCGGTGTGTTCCCCGGGGGGAGTAGAGGGATGTGCCCTTGTCCAGACTCCCCGAGGGACACTCCAGTTTTTGGTTTTGCATTCAATGAGAGCTCTCCTTACATGAGGGGGTTACATTGAGTATTTATAGGCACTCAGCCTGTTACATCAAAGTACCATTATACCCCTACTAGACTAGCCTAAGTGGGGGCATCTTAGTCATTCTGGCGGGGAGGTAGTGGGTCCCACGGGATCGTCCCGAGGGAGTGGACCCCTGACATCCGGGCCCCACCGGGGGTTTAGTGACATCACTTAAGTCTCCCGTGAGGAGACTTTCCGCGGGGTATGCCCCTGGGGAGATGTAGACCCGCGGGGTATGCCCCCGGGGAGACGTAGACCTCCCGCGGGGTATGAGGACCCCCCGCGGGGTATGCCACGGGGTAATCTCCCGGGGGGGTTGTAGGTCTTCCGGAGGGCATGAGACCTCCCGAAGTGCCACGAGGTATGCCCCCGGGGAGGATGTAGACTTCCCACG
This sequence comes from Rhipidocladum racemiflorum, assembly GCA_036346355.1. Taxonomy (NCBI): domain Eukaryota; kingdom Viridiplantae; phylum Streptophyta; class Magnoliopsida; order Poales; family Poaceae; genus Rhipidocladum; species Rhipidocladum racemiflorum. Next base: position 3,424,917 of record CM070590.1, on the reverse strand, counting down.
GGACATAGGAAAAACTCCCGCGGGGTATGCCCGCGAGGTAGGCCCCCGGGTAGGCGTAGACCCCCCACGGGACGTGAGAAACCCCCGCGGGGTATGGGATCTCTCGCAGCAGTCTCACGGAGTATGAGAGGATCTCCTGTAGCATTCCGGTGATGAATCCCGGTGGGCGCGGACCACCCGCCCTGGAGCATGAAGCCTCCCCCTGGGGGGCGGTCAATTTTCCTCCTGGCGTGGACTTCACACGGTGTACGAAACCTGGCCTCCGGAAGCCAATGAGTTTATCTCCAACACCTTTCTTTTCTTTTTTTTCGAATTTTGATCAAGAGCTCTGGCAATCACTATAGAAGAAGAACAACAACAGTTGGGCTATAAACGTGCGCACACACACGCACGCACCCACACACACGCTGCACCCGAACCCGTGCGCACTCGGGTGAGTCCGGGACTCGAACCCAGGTGGGCTGCTCGCACACCAGTGAAGCCAGCCAACCGAGCGAAGGCTCGTTCGCTTGAGATCCTTTCTCAAAACCGTGATTTGATTGTGATTTGATGATTTTTAGCACTGAGATTCTCATTCTATTGCTTCCACAATTGTAGTACTCACTGACTGTTGGTCGTTCTTGGGGAACAAAAGAATTTCCAGTCAGTGAGCTGCTCCTTTGGTAACGAAATTCAGAAACAGGATTTAAGCCCCAAGGTCGTTCTAGCCAAAGTATGCTAGACATGCACGATTGGAATTAAGAACAGCGGAATGCTTTACTCTTGGTGGGTTGGTGTGTATCAGCTGGTCCTTTTGTCATTAAAAAAAAAGGGAGTGTATAGGCATCATTCGGATGTTTTTGTCCCAAAAAACATCCAAACTTTAGACCGTACGATCAAAACATACATCCGTAGGATCAACCCACCTCGAATTCAGGGGGGCCGTACATTGATCTGAAAGCAAATCCAATGACCAGGAATTTGGATGATGGTTACTAAAGAAAACATCCGGATGAAACTTATCAAAACCCTAAAAAAAAATGTTGCCTTGAATTAACAGGATTGTGGGATATGCATGCTTGCGTATATATGCAAAATTTTCTTCGTGTGTTCCTGTTGGTATGAATTAACAGTTAACAAGGTTAGGAAGTACGCAGATTAGAAGAAAATGTAAACAACTTTAGTCATACCATGTAGAAGTTGGTTTTGTGTGTGTGTGTTAATGATAGGAGTTTTCTCTTTCTAGCTTGAGACAACATAATGGTGAAGGTTAGTAACTGTCTGCCCTTATGTATAATTGAGTAGTTCACTCATCTTCTCTACTTTTGTTATTTTGTTTGGTGTAATGATCATTTAATTAATGTTGCTGGATTAATTGATCCTTTGGCATAAATGTCAAGGCCCCAAGTTCCAAAAGTTCTGGGACATCCGGAGTGTCCGGATCAACATCCGGAATGTCCGGACTTAATCCGGAATGTCCGGACATATTGTCCGGAGTATCCGGATTAGCCTGACCGAGCGCCTCAACCCGGAGTGTCCGGACCAAACGTCCGGAGTGTCCGGGTTAGTGTTACCGAAGACCCCAACCCGGAGTCTCCGGGTTAGCGTCCGGAGAGTCCGGTATTTGTGGGGGTTTAGTATAAAAGTCCCATTTCGTGACTCCCCTCCATTCTTTCTCCTCCATGTTGTTTCCCCACTCCTTGGTGCTACTCCCCTCCACCCTAGCTTCACTCCGGTGAGCTTCCCACCGGCCGGTGACCCTCCGTGGCTCCTCCCCGGCGTCCCCTAGCTCGATCTCAAGCCGGTGTTCTCCTTCCTCTACCCGGCGTTGTTCTCCTCCATCTTCCTTTGGAGGTAGGTCTTTCTATAAGGGGTTGATTCGTGGGATTCTTGGGTCTTAGGGTCATCCATGGTGGATTTGCGGCTTCGGTTTGGATTTGGGAGTCTTGGGATTAACTTTGAGCCTTAGGGTTTTGGGGGTATGGTGGTTCTAGGGTTGGACTTGGGACTTGGGTTGGCAAATGTGAGTTGCTAGAGTATAGATCGGGTAGTGGTGATACCATCCCGAGGGATAGTTAGTTTTGGTTTGGGATTTGCTCTAGTGGCATCGTTTTCTCGTGGTTTGGGCTTGCTCGGAGCTTTTCTGGCTCGATCGCGTGTAGAAAGGATTGTAAATCGAGTTCTCGCGGTGTTGTAGGACTTGGCGGCACCTCGATCCCTCGCGCTAGTTGGGCCAAATGCTCCAGGTCTGGAGTGTCCGGACGCGAATGGTCCGGAGTGTCCGAGTCGTCCGGAGAGTCCGGACAGAAACACCCGGAGTATCCGGCTTGTCCGGAGAGTCCGGATATAAAACCCGGACTGTCCGGGTTAGGCTAGTCTGTCCGGATTCGTTAACCTGTCCGGTCGCGTTGTTTCGTCGGGATTTTTCCTTTTGTGTTCATTTCATTTGCATGGCATGCATCTCATTATGCATTGTACTCGTGTAGAGAGCGATCCCGCGGGGACTGACGCCGTGGTGACCGAGGGTGCGACCGGAGAGCCAGTTACCGCCGACCCACAAGCAGAAGATCAAGGCAAGCACCTATGCATCTTGAACCTATATTAATTGTATTTTTGTGAATAAATTGCTTAATTGGTGAAATAAGTCTGCATTAGGAGTTGAATTGGGTTAGGGTTAGATCCTATTTGCTGCACATTCGTCCCTTGGATTTGTGAATACTTCCGTTGGAACTAGTATGGGTATTAAATGAGTCACTGCTTAGAATTGCTTAGAGGTCGGGATTTGGGCCAAGTGGCGGAAGGTTCCGTCGCTTGAGGTCGTTACCTTATCTATGATAAAAAGAGTGGGCATGGATGGGTAGTTGGAAAAGAAAAGATGAATTGGAGACCGGGCGGGAAGGTTGGGACATTGGGTAAGGAGACCCGATGTGGTAGTTCCGCCTGAGTCGATTAAGGACCGATTCGATGGTTGCCCTTTGATTGAGCACACCCCGGTTGGTCGCATGCCCGATTATGGTACGGTAAGCCACTCTTTCTCTCATACGGAATCAATGGACCGTAACTTCCTGTGGTTGGACGTGGTTGAGGGCGAGGCTTAGGCCGACTCTCGAGCCAAGCCGGGCTTGGGGCTGCTCGAGGGTGCTAGGTTTTCGGGCCACGTGAGGACGCTTCAAATGATTGGGTATGATTGGGAGGGGTTGACACTAGGCCCTTGTGGTAAGTGTCGTGCGATCAATGCTTCCTGCAGGTTAATTAAGCGATTCGAATTGCCGCTCTCGGATATGAGCAAGCTCTTTCATCGCACAACACGTAGTAAGAACTTGAACCGAGGTTCAGTCGAGCTTGAGCCCAAATAAATTGGTGATGAGATTAATTGTTGTGAATTAATGATTGCACTTCATTTTTAGAAGTAGGCGCTGTTAAAACTGCTTAACTTGTGAATTGAGTAGTTGAGTGACTAAATAATAAACCTAAGCATTTTCGCAAATGTTACCTCTAGCTTATTCCTTGCTACATCCAATTGCATGTCCTTTGGAGTTGGTCATATATGGACCACGGGTAAGACTTGCGAGTACCTTTTGTACTCAGGCTTCTGCTTTGCGGTGTTGCAGGTGAGGATCCAGCGGGGTGCGAGTTTTGCCCCTACTGCCTATCGGTGACCGGGCGGGGCACCGAGTAGAGGCTGTCGACGTTGTACGCCCGGAAGTGTTCAGGGCATGACACTTCCGGAGGTGTTTTACTTTTGTTTGTATCGAGTGGGTGGTCTTACTTTTGTGATCAGTTGCTGCTTTTATTTCTGTATTGGTCTCGTCTGCTTTTCGTTGGCCGTCGTTGTTGGTTGTCTTTGTTGGGCCTCTTTGTGCCGTGTGGTGTGTTTGTTGCTTCCGCGTTTTTCTTTGCGTCTCTGGTAGTGATCTTGGGGGCTCGATGCCCCTTTGTGCGAATTGATGTTTGATATAGCATTGGGAACCGGTATGTGGGGATCCTGGGCGAGTTTCGGATCACATACCGGGGGAATACCGAGGTTGTTGTCGAGTCGTTTGGATGTTTGTAGAGTTGTCTCATTTGGGCTTGGTTGTTAGCATCGAGATCACCTCCGGTGGTCTGCTGCTAGGATCCAAATCCGACGGGAACTACTGTTCATCCAACAACTCGAGGACAATCTGGGCGGCTCCTCTCAATAAACCTAGTGTTTAATTTTTGTTCCCCTCATTCACACAATGAAAGGTTAACATGGCCAAAATTTTTGAATGTTTTAGTCCATCAATGTTTTTTTAATAAAGAATATATAATCTGTATACTTCGATGCATCTGCAATTTTTGCTTCTTCACAGAGGCTTTTCAACCTCTGTCGGCTTACTGGCCAACAGGCACCCTAAGATTGGGTGCTTGAGAGATTCGGACTGGGGGCTTTTGTGGCAACCGCTCCAAGGACAGGAAGAACGGGATGTTGGGAGCAAGCAAGAAGACAGTCGAGCTTACCCAGGTTCGGGCCCTCCAAAGGAGTAATAACCCTAGTCCTGCTTGGTGGTTTCTTCTGAGTTCAAGGTTCTTACAAGGCTGGGGAAGACGACCTTCTAAGGTTCCGCCAACCAAAAAACAACAACCCTTCTCCCATGCACCCTAGCTCCCTTTTATACTCGGGCTGGCTGAGGCGCATGGGGCTTACAAGCTTGCGTAAAGCAAGCGTCTGACACGCTACTACAGTGCATTTAATGCACCCGTCACACTCTCTTACATCACATTTAATGCCTGTCCTAGCCGACTTAGACTTCGCCTTGGGTCCCTTTGTCTGTCACCCTCGCAGTTCGCCAGAGAGAGGGGATGTCGATTCGGGCCACCCATCATTAATGCGCGCTGGGAAGACGCGCCGCCATACCATCGCCTACATATCTCGCAATTAATGCGCACGTCTCGCATTAAATATCCTTGACCCTTCGCCTGTAGCACAGATTACGGGGTTGATTCTTGGGAACTACGCCGAGGAGTGGCTCGAACGCCACTGTCCTCTTGGCGAGCACCTTTCTGTCGCTCGAGGAGTGGCTCAACGCCACTCGCCCTGGCGAGCACCTTTGCCGTCGCCTTCGAGGAGTGGCTCGAACGCCACTGTCCTCTTGGCGAGCACCTTCGCTGGTCGCCGAGGAGTGGCTCAACGCCACTGCCCTTCTTGGCGAGCACCTTTCGCTGTCGCCGAGGAGTGGCTCGAACGCCACTCGCCCTCTTGGCGAGCACTTTGCCGGTCGCCCGAGGAGTGGCTCGAACACCACTCGCCCTTCCGGGCGAGTACCTTCGCTGTCGCCGAGGAGTGGCTCAACGCCACTGTCCCCTGGCGAGCACCTTCGCTGTCGCCGAGGAGTGGCTCGAACGCCACTGCCCTCTTGGCGAGCACCTTTCCGTCGCCGAGGAGTGGCTCGAACACCACCGCCCTTCTGGCGAGAGTACTTAATGCTTGGCACGTGGGTACCCCGATTTAATCTGTTGACAACCTCCATTAACGATTTTTTTTAAATAATACTTTTTTTAAAAATGTATTGCAGTATTAATATGTGGAAAACAAAAATTACAAAAATAACACTTATTCGCCAAACGGTATGGCGAAATAGCTATTTTCGCTGAACGGTATGACGAAATAGCTATTTTCGCTGAACGCAGTTAACCGCTAGGCGATAAATTCCACGGGAAACAAGGGTATTATCGCCGAACCGTTTAGCAAAAATAGAGTTGTCGCCATACGGTATGACAAAAATAGAGTTATAGCCGTACAGTACGGCGAAAATAGAGTTTTCGCCATACGGTACGGCGAAAATAGCTTCTCCCCCCTAAACTCTGACGGTTGATTGTTAACTGCGTAATTAAGCAGTGGTAGCCGCACTGTTTGGCGAAAGTAGCTATTTCGCCGTACCGTTCGGCGAAAATAGCTATTTCGCCATACCGTTTGGTGAATAGGTGTTATTTTTACAATTTTTGTTTTTCGCGTATTAATACCGCAATTTATTTTAAAAAAGTATTATTTTAAAAAAAAATCCTCCAGTAACCGAGGTTTTTCAACCTACATAGTTACGTGAAAAAAAATCCCATGTCTTCCAGCTCGTATGAGCAAACAGAGCATTTTCATTTCCTAGCAGAATGATCTAACTGGCAATTGTATTTGTTTTATGTAAGACATGAAGACACCAGAAATTGAGGGAATATAACCTATATTAAGATCGGGAGAAACTCTCCTCAGAGAGCCCCTCCACCTGTCTCACCCCCTCTCTCTCCTCTTTTTGCGAAAAAGCCCCTTCGGTTTTTGAAATTACGGATAGGTCCTTTTGCAATTTTTTGTGAGAGGGAGATTTTTTTCCCCGGTTCGCGTTTAGGTCCCTCCTTCGCCATTTTACATAAAAAACCTCCCGTTAAATACGAATCGTAAACAAGCCCTTTTATAGTTTTTCAAAATAGCGAACAGGTCCAAAATCATAACAAATAGGTCCGTGCACTTTCGCTCGTGTCCTTTCTCCGCTTTGCCCCAAAAAAATGTTTTTCGGGTCCGTTTTTTCCTCCGGAGCATTGAAAAAATGTTTTCGTTCCTCCGTTTTGCCCCGGAAAAAATATTTTTCTGGTCCGTTTTCCCTCCGGAGCATGGAAAAAAATATTTTCGTTGGCCGTTTTTCCTATAAAAAACCGAAAAAATGTTTTTGTGGTCCGTTTTTCCTCGGGAGCATGGAAAAAATGTTTTCGTTTCTCCTTTTTGCCCGGAAAAAATGTCTTTGTGGTCCGTTTTTCCTACAGAGCATGCAAAAAATGTTTTCGTTTCTCCGTTTTTAAAACGAAAAATGTTTTTGTGGTCCGTTTTTCCTCCGGAGCATGGAAAAAATGTCCTCGTTTCTCCGTTTTACCAGGAAAAAATGTTTTTGTGGTCCGTTTTTCCTTTGGAGCATGGAAAAAATGTTTTCGTTTCTCCGTTTTTCCTAAAAAAAACCGAAAAATATTTTCGTGGTCCGTTTTTCCTTCGGAGCATGGAAAAAATGTTTTCGTTTCTCCGTTTTACCCGAAAAAAATGTTTTTGTGGTCCGTTTTTCCTTCAGAGCATGGAAAAAATGTTTTAAAGTGTTCTCGTGGTCCGCTTTTTCTACGAAAACATTTTCTCGGTTTTTTTTTGTATTAAAAATATTTTTTCTTCGTTCACGTGCGCGGCGTGCCGCCGCGCTCAATTTCCTAGTTGGTTCTTACATACCTTGTGTTTTTGCTTGACGGTATTGGGCATTGTTTTCCCCCGGGATAGATAGGGCGTTCCATTGCAGGAGCCATGTCTGGTGTGATCAACAATCCCTGGCTTCATATATATGGAATTTATTTACTAGTTTCTAATATAGTTACTTATATTCCCTTAAGGTATTTTTATTTACGCTCCTCCCTTTTGTACCTTTGGTCAACTTCGCAACCGAGAGGTCATTGGATCAAATCATCCCGAAAATCTGCAACAGTGGAAAAGTCGATAGATAAGTCACCCTTACCGCCCCTCTATAAAATCGTATGTACGACTCGTTCAATTCTTCCGAATAGATCATTCGAGAGTATCCGCCCTTCTTCCACTTTGTCCCGAAGACTAACTTGCATTGAGTTTCCTTGCATGGGTTGATTGACCTTGAAGTCCATATATAGATTCCCGTAGTTCATCTCAACTCGACTATCTCTGCAGAGAAGCTCTCGTTAGTTCTTACATGCATTTTTCCAGACTGCTGTAGTGCCACAGTTAAACATATTAGCCAGCACAGTCCACATAATTTCTACCATGTTTGAACTATTTGGTAATGTTTTGTATCCATCTTTGTAACAAATGTGTTGAGTGTCGGGTCTTCTCGATGATGATCATGTACGAAAATTTTCTGAAAACAATGGAAAATGTTCCCTTTCAGACGCTGCAAGTGGGGTCAGCATACCTCAAATTACGTAGAACTCTCTGTGCTACTATTTTGGGAAATTTCATTACCAAGTGGTATATATGAGGGACACTGGAAGCTCTTTTCTGATACTGTGCTGATGTGATGTCATTTACCTTCCAATTTTTTCCGTCTAGACGGTACCTAGGCGCTAGGCCCCTCCCTCCCGTCTAGCCTCCTAGACCAATTTTTCTCGCTGGACAATTATTAGGCGTTAGACACCGGTCTGCCGTCCACCTAGCATATAGAGAGATACTGCTCTTACTTGAATCATCTGATGGCCAACTTCACAATTGCGCACTTCATGAAATTAGCACACCCTGGCTGAATTTGGGGCGTTCTTTAGGCGGTTTTATTTATCAGTCAACTACTGTCATTGGCATGTGTACAAACAGTGTCTTGTTCATTTACTGCCCTTCCATCAACAAAGTAGCATGAGAAACTTAATTCCCATTTAAACACACAAGCGGCAGAAACAGTGTGTTGTGTATGACGGCGACACAGAACATTGTGCCGTGTATGATGCTATTATAACATCTCTAACCGGAGGCTCTAGAACAACATTATATGTTTGTGGCCCTTGTGGTATGAGGAAAGCATTTTCGTTGGATCCTTATATATATATATGCTTTATTAATAGCTATTTGCTCCACAATAATATTCAGTTCCATTTGTTATATTGTCATTCTTCGTCATGTTTTATCAGGATCCTTTTACTATAATGTGTTATGTGGTTTGATAAATACCAGAGATAACATATAATATGAGACACATTTGGACCGAAATTCCAAATGCAACAGCTACTTCCCATTCACTTTAACAGCATTCATTGGAGCAATACTATGCCTAATTGATTCATCTTCAAATATTTCTTCTATTGAAATGACCGTTCATGGTCTGCACTTCTGTTCCTGCACTAAATAGTTCCAAGAAATACCACATTTTTGTTCCAACATTCAATCTTATGACAGATTTACAAGTATTTCACTATACTCCCCGATATATCATTGCTAAAAGTTTTGGGCGAATCACCAATTGCTCGGTGAAGTACTCATTCCTTCAAGTAAGGTCATGGGATTAAACTGTATAGTGTCTACAGTTTCAAGCAGGCTAGCAGCATTAATATCTGTTTTTGTGGGTTGTTGTTCTTGCCAAGTTGCCAGTTACACATGTATCCCAGATTCCCAGTTACTAATATCATCTGTTTCATAAACTAAACTATTAGGATAATGGACGCAAAGTCCGTTTTTTCCTCTTTTCCTTTTTAAAATGGAAAGAATCATTTCCATAAAAAATTAGATTAGTTGATGGTGAAAACTGGGCTTTAGCAGTAGTTGAGAGGGGCAAAATGGATTTATTCTTCTTAGTTTTAAAATCTCCTAGGCTGCAACACTGACGTTCAGCTTTCGATATAACAGTTTAATACAAAAAACAAAGCTCCATCCATCGCAAAAAGGAAAAAAAAAAAAGAGGGCAAAAAAAAAAAAGCTCCATTCGATTTATACTCACGCCTCAAGGGCGTAATATGCTTTGGCAATTGGCAGATGCATGCGTGATGCGTGTCGTAGGCAGTACAAAGCATAAGAAGAAAGGATTTAACATATAATTGCATGATATAAGACTGCAGATATCACACCAAATTTACGCAGTATGTTATTTATAGTCTAGGACTCTAGGGGTAGTAGCACCACATCACGTTTGCAGGTTGATCATGTAACAATACATTCAAGCTGTCAACAGTCATTGGTACAACAATGTAGTACTATATAGCCCATTGGAACTCACATATGAGCTTAAGACACTGGCACTGGAATGCAGCCAAAGGGATCGCACCCATGTCTAGAAGAGTTCAGACCAGCCTGCATTGCAATCAAACAGTGATTAGCGGAGACGAAAATATTATGAGCATGGAAATTTGAGCTGCGGGATCAATTATGTCTTTGCAAACCATAGACAACAAAGCGAAACAGATAATAATTTCTAGACATCCTACTGCATGAAAGATTTAATTTTTTTCTTCAGAAACACAGAAAAAGTACAGAACAGTGAAATAAAACTAGCAAAAGGGGACAACTAGAAGGCACAATATTCATATCAAGGAAAAAACCGTAAGAGAATATTACATTGTCAAATTCAAACATCAACAATCAACCAACTAGCCGGTTTGTTTAAATGTTGTGATCAACTTTTCAGAATCATTCTCCAATCCGCAATTGCACTACAAATGCACTGTTCACTGAATAACAAACTAGATTCAAATTTAATGACCAAACAAGCCATCCTGTCTGGTTCAAAACTAACTACGAAAAAAATCCAAAGCATCCGAGTCTTCCAGCATTTTAGTGTAGAGCCTGCGGGACAGCAGGAGATCTAAATGCAAGCTTGATCTAAACCTAGTAAACCGTGCTTAGGAAGTGTGACTAATTTACTGGGACATGTAGAATGCTAAGCCAGTAAATACCCAAAAACATGGACATAACATAGCGTAAATTGGCATGGCCAGAAACAGATGGAACACAAGATGGCAAATCGATGCCATACGGCCCACATCATGTTATCAAATGATGATAATATACAGTTATACACTTCATTTAGGTATAACTTCCAACACTAGCCAAATTGACACTTTTTACTCCTGAACCATTAAACAGGTCCTAATGCAGCGAATGATCAATCACAACTCAAACACAGGTGAAGCTATTCGAGATTATCAGGACATAACAGAACTGTACTGAGCAGGTGCTTTTACATTATAATCTTTCGAGTTGCATCTTATGCAATTCAAAAGAGCAGGTTATGTCAGCTCAGAAAGTACAATGACCAAACAGCATTTTAATAAATAAAACTGTCAACTACGGACCACGACAACCCTAACAGGCCCTGACCCAAGCCCCAAGAGAAACTCTCAAATAAGCTCAACTTCGTAAGGAGGTAATCGTGCTTTTCTAATAAATTGATTAATTTCAAGCGAAGAAATCAGATACTGCACATTGGATGGTCCTAACTCCTAACTCCTAATGTAGCAATCATAAAAACCAAGTCCAGATTGTATCTGGAATAAGTAAAAGTTTCTGTACTTCAGTGACTCCAGTCCACTAAACAATCAAAAGCACAAATTCCTAAAGCATAACATGATTAAAATATCTGTGATGTTTAGTAGGGAATACAATAAGACCAAGGTTATCCCCAATAGCAAACAGAATGGATGGTTTTCCCGCATATTATTAAATCGATTGAATTGTCAAATATTGAATGCAATACCAGTGGGAAAGGTTTCACCATATACGTAATCCTCTGGGTTCTTGCCCACATTTTTAAGAATTGGAAAGAAAGCTAACAAGTTAAACCTTGCCAGCTGACTTAACAGGCTTGACAAGGACAAGTTCAGGGCACCATAATTACAAAGAAAATGAACATGGCATGATTCTAGCAAGTTGCAGGAGATCATTACAGATATCCTAAAAGAAGCTAGTACTATCTTGTAAAGCACATTTTTTTCACTCAGCAAAGCAAGAGTTCAATACAAACTCAGCAATCAAACACAGTCCTCAATCTCCCAGTTGATTGAACTTCAGTTCCACATAGGCTCACAGTTCAAGAATTTGACTGCGCACATAAACTCAAAATGGATAGAATGGTATTTTTCCAAACAGCCGGAGCGTCAATTACAAAATTTGACATGGTAGGCTACCCACTCTCAGCAACTTAGCACCATCATCATCACTCATCAGAGATACCCAATTTGAAATTCTTGTGAATACAACGAAAGATATCACATCAGATCCATAGAAGGATGAGGAACTAAAAGCACCCCGAAATAAACCCTCCTGTTTCCTCACCAGTACTCAATTAGGGATTCAACATATCCTACAATCCGGAGATCAGAGACCATAGCCTATCTTTCAGATAGGGAAATTGGTACAGCGCCACGCCCCCAAATTAAGCCCTCCCAATTGACGAGCCCCAGCCGTCACGCAAGAGCTCCGAAAAGCGAGAGTAAATTAGCAGGAGTAGAGCTACGACCTAGTTGTAGTAGAGCTCGAGGCCCATGCCGTCGTGGATCTCGTAGTCCCTGAGGGTGATGTGGTCCTTGTAGATGTTGTACCACTTCTGGATGCGGATCTTCTCGGGCCTCGTCCCCGTCTGCGCCGCGACCAGCTTCTTGAGGTCGCCGATGGTGTCGTCCTCGTTGCACTTCACCCGCACCTTCTTGCCCAGCCGGTCGTTGAGCACCACCTCGATCATCTTCTCCTGGGCTCCTTCCCCCTCTCTCCCCAAAGATCAAACCCTAGCTCCCGATGAGTCCCTAACCCTGCGAGGCTGGCTTACTTGTGAGTTGTGACTTGGGAAGCGCAAGAAAGTCCTTCTCTTTTCTTTTCCTTTTTTTTTTCTGCCCGCTTGTTTATACAGAAACCGACGGTTGCCGCTCGCTGTATCTGCATCGTGCATCCACAAATGCACGGTTCACGTTACACCACAGCCCAAACCACCAGGTCTCTGCGGAGTTGAGACCATAGTTATTATGGATACCTGTTTCAGCATCTAAACCGGTATAAAGTAGCTTTATATACTGTATCGGTCAATACCAACCTAATACTGATCAATACCAATCATACCAGTAAAATTGATAATATAGGCTACATGTTATATTTGATAGTACTACTATGTATTTAGAATAATATTACAAGTGAACTTTGGAGTGCATATAATTAAATATATATATACTCATAAATATATACTATTATACTAAACTCGAAATGGTACGTCGTTGTAGACCGATACCACAGCATACCATTCTAACAGCCAAATTGACGTGACCTCCTGTACGGTACGAACAGGCTTGGTTCAAACCAAACGCAAGCTTGCAGCTTGCTCGTTACTGGAATTCATGTCACCACGATGGGATTAGCGCACGCTAGCGCCAATGTCGAAACCTGAAGAAAAACACTAGTTATGGGCGATTGAAAATTAAAAAGGAATCGATGTGCATGATTGTTCGGTTGCCGGTGCCATCGTCGAAACTGAGATCCCTTGATTTTGCTGATTGGTGGCGGCCGGCGACTAACGACGGGATGGTATGGTGGAGTTCGTAAACCTGTCAGTAGATTTCCTTATATCCTACGTATTTCAGGAAGTAGGTGATGAGACAAGAACAAGGCTTGCATTAGCATAGCATCAATGAGAGGGATTGCGGCAATATAATGTTTAGTGCAAAGAATATTTAATAAATAAAGACGACGTCTTGCTTCTAGCTTTACATCCGGGGGAAGATAAAGCACTACTCATGTTCATCTTGAGAATAGTAATACTGAATCAAATTACAACGCTTGTGATCGGTATTCCGATTAACTTATTAAACATGTACTTCAAGAACTATTAATAGGATCAGCACGGTTGTGAGTAGGGCTCCACAAGGTAGCAAAGCACGAGAACTTGAGTCGATCAACATTTGTCAGTTGCTGCCATCAACAGCTTCTCAGCTTTAACAACTAGATTATATTCCGCGCGGTGTCGTGGACGGTCTGTTAATTCTAACATAGTGTGATTTTTTTTTTAAAAAAAAAAATTGGAATGGGAGAAAATTTATCTCGAAATTAAAAATTTTGAAAATTTAAAAATTCTCAAAAAAATAATAAAAAAATTATTATAGCTCGGCAGTATAGTTTCTACTGTGCCAAGTGGACACGTGGCGGAGTTACAGACCAAAAAAAAAAAAAAGAAATGCTAACATTTTACCTCTTTAATAGGCTAAATTTGCTGATTGAATTGGTTTTGATTTTGAAATATGCATCCTCATCAAAATTTTTAGCGCAAACAGGCTAAGTTGCACAAGTATGTATGGCAGTGACACAAATTTGAAATATACATCCTCATCAAATTGGTTGCCAATGCTTACCATGCCAAATTTTGGTAGTGTTGACCAAATTTGGCAAGCATTTGGTTTGCAACCAAATTTTGGCTAGATTCTTTTCTCCATTGGCTAGCCAAATTTTTCTAGTTCATTTTCTAGCCAATAGTTGGCCAAACTTTGGCCATCAATTTGGACACCAAAATTTGGCTAGCCAAATTTTGGCATGGCATGGCTTGGCAAATTTGGTCTCAAACCAAACAGCCCCTATCAATGTATCATCGGTTGCTTCCAGCTGATCCAGCCTGGGCACCCGCTGCTTGCTCACCCGGCAGGCGTTGCTCGTCGGCGGAGGGCAGCGCGAAGCGGCTGGCTGGACGAAGATGGTTAACGAGGAGGCGATCAAAGATGCCGCGCTGATCGAAGGAGTGGGAGCAGGCAGGGTATCAGCCCGAGCTTTTCGCCTTGTCTGAAATCCTCGATGCACACCGCGCAATCCTGCTCCCTCGTCTCGCCCACCCTCGGCACATGCAGAGCCACCATGGCCTTCTTCCCCGCGTCAGCGTGCCTCATTCCGCAAGCCTGCAATAATCGCGGCGGCGTGTGCCTCTCGCAGTTTTCTCTGTCACTCTTCCCTTGCCCTCTCAAGTTGATTACCATCGACATCTCCTACGGAGGGCTCCATTGGCGACTTCTCGGAGAAGGGAAAAGCGATCCAGCATTTTGCAACCACAACAACAAGCTAGAGCATCTGGAGGGAAGGCTCCTCCGTCTCCGGCCAGCCGGGGTTGACAGAATCCCACTGCCCACGCAACCAGCACGAAGCAACAACAGGAGGCACATAAACAAGATCGTGTCGAAGCTGGAACAAAACAACAAGAGAAAACAGAGTCACGTTGTAAACATCTCTTCGTGCAGTGATATTAGCTTCATGCATCCGTAGTTCTCCCACAAGTGTTTACTCTCAAGTTGTCCATTCTGTTCGGCATCTAAATCCCGATGACTTACGAATGCAAAGCGAAATTCATTACGATGTCGGTAGAGGTGGGAGTTGGGCATGTTTTGCCGTCTTCGTGCCGTGCTAACCTAGGTCTTGTCCTGTTGGACGTGTGAAGTCATGTACGTTACTGTCGTCAGTTCATCACCATAGATGGTACCAATGATGAGCAGCGAGCGTCGATCGCTAGTGAGATCCGATACATACAATTATTTAGGAAAAGAACTAAATTTTATTTATTCATTGTGTATAGATATAAAATTACTATCTTATTAAAAACCTTATACTCTAGAGTGGAGTTCCCCTCGTAAGAAAAATAGTACAGTAATAACATGCATACATACTAACTACTCTCTAATATTTAAATCGTTCACACGTTCCAGGTCAACAGGGAGGATGATGAGAGGGGAGAGAGAGAGAGAGAGAGAGTCGACAGAGGTGCGAGGAGATAGCGACTGCATCAGATGGGTCATGGGAAGGGACAAAGGGAAGTGGTATTATTTGATAATGGTATGGGTCGCTAGGGTAAACTAGTTGATGATATGTTGAACTATACATATGATGTTTTTTTACGAAAGGTTGCTTTCTTGTGGGACAATCTAGGCACACCTCAGTTGGTTATATCGTGTCGTGCCATCTATTGTAATGAGTTTTCAGATCTGACACAGCCTATCATTCGTTCTGTACTGACCCAGCCCAAAAATAACCTTATTATGTCGTGCTGCACTAGCCATACCAAGGACTGGTAAAAAGACAGCCTAGACTAGGTCTAGTTCGAAGCAAAACTAAACACGGAGCGAAATGGGAGAATAAAATAATCATCATTTCCAAGGCCAACAGACGCCTATTAGCAAGGAAGTCAATAATTGTGCTGGATGGGATGACCCCATCCACCTTTTCCCATCCATCCCATTGTTTGCTTGGATGGATGAGTGGATGAGGTCATCCAACTCTCATCCCACCCAACTTTTATCTTATCCACCATTCAACTTTCGTCCCACCAATCAAATTTGAATTCTCGCCTCACCCACCATCTAAATTTATCCCTCCAACCAAACAAAAAATTGGCTTACGACATCCATCTCTTATCCCTCCAATCAAATATGAGCTTGGATGACTTCATCCCTACCAGACTGGATGGCCCCATCTCATCCACTCTTTGCCCTTGAACCAAATGGACCCTAACTGAACCAAGGAGCAGAGTTACCAAAAGTAAGGATGTCAGCTTCACCTATGGGTTTGATTTGGGTACCCGTGAGTACCCGAACTGATAAGGGCGGGGCATGGGTAGCACTTTAGATCCATGGGTTTTCAGGTTTGGGTACCTAATAAGATAATAGGATGGACGTGGGTGTTAATTTATGCCCATAGATACCCGATGAGTATCCTATGACATGCGATAAAATCAACATTACCATTGTTGATATCAGAAAGACAGTTCACTAATTTTTAGAAATAAAATATAACCATTGTTTTATTACTTGAACTTCTATTTTTATAGTGGCATTTTAATTATATGTTTATCGTTAAATTGAGATTATATAGGAATTATTTGAAGCCTTTACTAAATAAGCTATGAGGTCTGTTTACATTGTCTCCATGGCGTGCAGCTTGGGATGAACATCAAGTGGTGTTAAGTCTATGGAGCTTAGCCTCTTGTTCATTGAAACCAAATACAACTTGGAATAACTAGCGGGTATGGGTACCCATCGGGTTCGGGTGTGGGCTCAGATTTGTGCCCAATAAACTTAGTGGATTTGAGTGGGCGGTACAAGTTTATGTTTCAAATTCGAATCTAAGACAGTTGTACCCAAAGATACCCACCCAATTACCATCTCTAATCCAAATCAATAGCTGTCCTTTGTGTCAAAAGAAAAAAGAAAAAAAGAGAAGCAAGTCGCATTAGAGGAGAAAAGATCGATCGGAAGAGTGCAGCGTTGAAGATTCTGCAACTTTTTCTATTTCCAACTGATTTTGCTACACGAACAGGGGAGTCTACCAGGATACTTTCAAAGATTTTTGCTTCACGTACACAAAAGTGTACCAAGGTTTTTCCCGTAAACCTTAACTATGTACACATGGAGCCATACTAGAAGATCTTTTAGCGGCCTCAATTTAGCGACTTAACTCCATACTGAGTGTTGATTCGTGCTCTATCGAGTAACTGTTGCAGCGCCAGTTTTGTCAACAATATCGCATGTACCGCCCAGCGCTATGCCCTGGCTCTGTTATGCACCACCTCTGTCAACGATCTTTCATCTCAGTCGATGATTGCATTGCTTTTGTTGGAGGTGGAGTTTATTTCAATTCCAGTTGTTGTGTTTATTATCGGCAACATCTAATCTTTGGCGATTCCTTCAATGAAAAAGGGAAAAAAACCAAAGTCAACTTAAGAGACAATTGAATTTGTTTTTATTCACCGTTTGGATATGTTGCAGTTTGAATTGCTTGCGTGACTGTTATGGAAGTTTTTGCAATATTAATTCTCATGAAGTTAATAACACCCTAATGGTAGCTAGCATTGTACTTTACAGAGTACTCATATTTAAAAGTGAGGGTTTTGCTCCAATTTCAATTTGAAATGAAGGCTTGAAGATCAAGGAGTCTGTGTGTTGTATATATACTACAACGTTTGCCAATTATCACAGCTTGATGTGAGGAGTCAATTGTAGTTTATACTCCATTAACAGCTTGATAGTTTCTTTTATCCTGATAGTTTTACAGGAGCAGTTTCAACCATGTCATAGAATTTAATTACATTTGAAATCGCCAGTTTAATATACGTGATAGTCACATGTACAAGTTGCTCTCTAATGGGTATTATTTGCCAAATTTGTGTTCTAGGTAGAGCATGTCAAGTTCCATGAGATAAGTTATTCGCTATCTATCAAGCACAACAGATGATAATTTTGGCTTATGACATTTGATGATTGAGCATTTGGATTACAAGATCAGTTTGCATAGTCTTATACTTGACTGGGTTTATAAAATGTTGAAGATCTAGATTTCTTCGTCTATTTTATTGATAGGCGTGTGTTTGGATCTACTAGTGGTTTGCTCAATTTAGTTTCATGAGAAACATTTGAATAAGACTGCTTCAGTCTTTCTTGTTCAGATTAATCCGATGGACTTTCGAGACACAAGGTTTGTTGATGAAGACTTGTTTTGAGAATATTTTGATGTTTCGGCTACAGGAGCAAATTTGTCTGAAGGTGATGATTGTTAAAGTGTGAGAT
Source organism: Rhipidocladum racemiflorum (assembly GCA_036346355.1). Taxonomy (NCBI): domain Eukaryota; kingdom Viridiplantae; phylum Streptophyta; class Magnoliopsida; order Poales; family Poaceae; genus Rhipidocladum; species Rhipidocladum racemiflorum. Next base: position 3,406,935 of record CM070590.1, on the reverse strand, counting down.
GAATTTGTTTTGGTTTCGTTTCCTACTCCAAATCAGAGTTCTACTCCTACACAGAGTTTTTTCTATATCCCTTCAAATATGTACATGTAGTCTATATGATAAAGCAAGAGAAAATAGAGCCTTATTATAACCATATTCTCATATAGTTGGTGCTTCCATGTTGTTCACGTTAAATCAACGTCTTCTGTTTTTTCATAACACGTTGATTCATTGTGCTACCGTCGTGTGGAGATGTAGTCGTAATTTACGAAACATTTTACATTAATTTCAATTATTACCTAACGCCCACTTAGGCTGGAATTTGATCAAAATGCTGTGTATGGTCCTCGAGAGACATGCATATATTTCAGACAAATCAAATTACGATCCAAGTGATCACATCACAATCAGTGCTATACATCCACCGTAAGTGCAAACTAGAGTCTTATTCTGAATGTTCGCCCATTAATTAGCATGCATACGACAGGAAGGTGTTTGAGCTACAATTCCTTGAGAAGAGCAACAAGTCACAAACCAAAAAATACCAGGCGATCAAACCGAGTCAGATGGCTCCTTGCATCATGGCTTTAAATTCATCGAAGCTGATCATTCCATCGCCGTCTCCGTCGAAAGCTCGGACCATCCGTTCACAGTCCTCCTGGCCAATGCCATGCAACCCTAAGCTTCCCGTCACAGTTCGCAGCTCCTCGGGACTTATGAAGCCGTCACCGTCGCAGTCGAACACGCCGAAAGCTTCCTCCAGTTCTTCCCAGCTCGCTTGCTTCTCCTCCAGCAGCGCACGAACCCCTTGCTCCAAGCAACGCTCCTTGCATTTGTCGCCGCCGCTCCAGCCACCGATCCCAAGCGACGCCATGACCACAGACACATCGTCGTGTGTGAGCTCTGCTCCTCCGTTCATGGCAGAAGGCTCGCATCGGCATCGGCAGCGTAGACGATGCTTGCCGCCGAGAACAAAATCCAGAGGTCGCAACAGAGGCAACAGCACGTTCGTCACAAAGGAGAGAGCACTACCGGTGCACATGGCTATGCCAAAATCCCAAAACCAAAACAGCAAGAGGAATAGTTTTACCAGATGCTTCTAACACTGCATCTGCAAGCACCGAATGGTTTTTGCGTGTCGCTGAAATATATATAGTATCGGCGTCTACCGCCTGGTCTTCGATCGTTATTTGCTCTTATTTTTATGTCAAAGAAGAACGAGCAGAAGTAACTCTGAAACTTCTGCGAATTGGCCTAGAGACAACGAAGGCTTGACTCCTAAGTAAACATAAAGAGAAGGTTGTGCCCATTGCTATGTACTTCGTAGAGTAGCTGTCAGAGGAGACAGCTTAAGTTACTTGATTATAACAAGCCGGGGATATACCAGCAGGCTGTACTTGAGGAAGCAGGGGCGTTAGACTATCTTCAGCAATTTTCCTTCATTTTATTCCCTTCCCTATATTCAATTCCTTAATTTTTTACTATCTCCAACAACATTCTCTCGAAGAGATTTCTCTCTAGGATTGGAGAGAGAATCTGTTTCTAAAGGATTCTCTCTCCAAATCCCTTCTGAAGGAAGATTGAGGGAAATCCGCCGGAGCACTTAAGATCTGTTCGCGAAGGAATTTAGAGGCTGAAGGAAATCCACTGGAGATAGTCTTAGTGTTTCCTGCAGGGGCGGATACAGGCCCCGGGCTGCCCGGGCTGCAGCCCGGTGCCTAGTACCGAAAGCTCATTAAATTTTTTTAAAAAAACTATTGAAAAATGATTAAAAACATAGATTTAATTTAAGACCAGTTGATCCAGCCCGGGGCTTGGGCCTGGGCTGGCTCCGCCCCTGGTTTCCTGTTTGTCTTCCAAAAACCTGACACTAACACAGACAACAGGACACCACAACGTTTGCAGGACGACGTGAAATTTCGAATGAAAAATTACTCCCAGTGAGTTGGACCTTATGGAGTGTGAATTGAAATCATGAGATGGTGTGAAGGGTCGGGAAGTGCAAGACCTGCAAATTGCAATCACCTTGTGCGTCCTTACTGCTCTTTTTCTTGAAGCATGTGCACGAAAGTTCTGTACAATCACAGTCTATGCAAAGAAACGTTTACTTTGACCTAGATGGATGACTGAATTCACAATTTCACATGATGTTGTGTGGTATATCATTCTTAGCCTATTGTTTTTCCGATTTTTTGGCGGGCGGTCTTTTTCTTTACTATTTTAAAAGAAACCAGCGGTGCTGATTCATCTCACTTTCACCTTTCTAAAAAAAAATCTTTTACTACCAACAAAAAAAAAATCCTATCTCCCTAAATATTCTCTAACAGGAAAACAATATAACAACAAATAAATTCTATCTCGTAAAAAATGCTCTAACAAAAAAGATATAAAAAACAGCCAAACAACTCTAGGCACGCGGAGGTGCGATGGAGCGGAGGAGGCGGAGCTAAGAACATGTATTGGGCAGACCGATACTAATGATGCCAACTAGATATGCCGAGAATAATATGATTTTTTTTATCGTAGCGAGCATTCAGCTAGTTATTTCGAAGGATCTCTTGATTTGTTCTTTATTTAAGAAAAAAAGGGAAAAGATCTCATGCAAACAAGAATGCTTATGTCGATGATCAGGGGGCCATGACTTTGTGCAGGCCCCCTCCTCCGAGATTACTTCGACGACCGGGGCTACCCTATCAGTCGTCGGGTGATTGCCGGCCGAGCATACAGGGGCGGGGCGAGCATAAGAAATCCGTTTGCAGCTACCGTGCCATGCCTGTGCACACAGAGGAGACCGTTTTTTTTAAATAATATTTTTTAATGAAAAATTATAGAAATAATATATCGATTAAAAAAATAACAAAAACACCCTTCTCTAGCCATTTGAAATGGAGATAGATCTGACATAGGGCTCTTGGGCAACGGCAACCTCTCTGTCGCCATTTGGAAACCTTAAACCGAAATAATTGGTTAATTCGGTTCGGTTCGGTAATTACTTACAATCTAATTCATCTAGTCGTTAAGTCGTATATCTAAACAACTATTGCTACTCTACACACTTAATTACTTACAAATCTATTTAATCTGGTCGCTAAGTCGTATTTTTGAATTGTAATTGAAATGAGAAAAAAATCACCTGCAAAAATTCCTCCCCTCGTTCTCTTCCTCCTCTCCTCTTTCACCTCTTCTTTCTTTTCTTCCCCTCTCCTTCTCTTCACTCGGCTAGCTCGGGCGACACAAATGGGGAGATTTGGCTGAGCGAAGGCTCGGCCAAGCCTTATAGGTATTTCAAATATCAACAGATTCTCTATCGATATTTCAAATATCGATATATATGTATTTTTATAATTTTTTTGGATCAGTATATTATTTCTATAATTTTTTTAAAATATTATTTAAAAAATTTCATCAAGATACCCATACAAGTTCGGTTCTATCATTGATACTTCAAAAGCCAAAATTACCATCCTGGGCTGGTGGTGGTAGGGGTGAGCATTTTTAAATCGAAACCGAATTAATCGATTATTTCGGTTTACGGTTTTCAATTCGGTTTTTATTTTGGTATAATTCGGTATTCATTTCGGTTTTTTATTTCAAAAACCGAAATAACCAAATAGCTCATGTACAATACAACTTTTATAATGTTCTTCCTAAAACCACCAAACAATTATCATATTCTAACATCTTTACGTATATGTGTAGTATGTTTATACTATGTTCTACTATGCTTATACTGTAATAACTTATGAATATTATGTGGATTTATCCCTACTCTGTGTTGCGACATGATAAGAATAAAAATCTAATATACATAGTGTTTATTCATATTTTGGTTAACAGAAAAACCAAATTAACTGACTGAGATATTTCGGTAGCCAGTTTCTAAAACCCCGAATTATTTTAAAACTGAAATAACTGTAACATCCCACTATTTTCAAAATTAGAAAAATGAAAATTTAATATTTAAAAATAAAATCAAATAGAAATTTTAATTGGAATAAAGAATTTAACTTGAAATTCATTAACCTCACTTCTTTTTCCTAAAACTTGATAAAGAGTAAATTCGGTTTGGAAAATTCTTTTCCAAAAGAACAAATTATTAAAATGAAATTCAGAGATGATCTTAATTTTTGAATAAACATCTTTTCTAAGTTTCTAAAATCATTTATTGATTTCCTTCTTTGAAAAGGAAATTGATAAAAAGATAAGAAGTAAAAGATAAAGAGGTAAAAGATAAAATGGTAAAATGGTAAAAGATTAAAATTACCAAAGTAAATTCTTGGATAACCTTATAAGGCCCTAGAAATCACTTTAGCTGGTCAAAAAGAGGTGTGAAATCTTTTGCAAGTTGATAAGATAAATTAATGGTGGAAGCTTATCCTTCACCAAGTGCTTGTCAGAATTTTGGAGAAAACCGTGGAGCTTTCCAGCACCTAATATTTTTACCATGTGAGCTCAGTAACCTTATCCTCATCCACAAAAATTTTCAAAAATAAATAACAGGTTTTACTATTTATTATTATTTATTTATTCCCATCCTGAAAATCAGCAAAATAGAGTAAAACAATTATTAGAAAATAAATACTAAATTTTTAGATATGAAATTTTTATTGAATGTCTCTGACAACATTCTAAACCTTTTGTAAAAGTTTCAAAAATTTATAAGTTGAATTAGTCCCTCAATAAAATCAAATTCCGAAATAAAAATTCTGTACAGTGCTGATTGTCAGAATTTTAATTAAATAATTACAACGAATTAGCTTCTAAAAGTTTTACAGTGGAAATATAACTTATCCAGGACTCTCCACAAAAATATACGAAAAATCTAGACGTGATCTGGCCACCCGATTAAATGCGTTTGAGCTGTGCTGTCTGCAAACCGACTTAAAATGGTCTACTATTGATGGGGCCCACTTGTAAGAGCCTTCTCCTTCCTCCCCACGCCCAGCTCGAGCCATATAACAGCAGCCTCTGTTTCTCTCTCATTTTGGACACAAATCAAAGCAAGGATCAATCTCCAACCAACCATGATCAACTATGAAGCTTCCCCATACTCCCTAGCATCTCCTCCTCCAAAATCAAGCATCAATTCCTTTGGAAACACCTTCAATTCCTCCAATTTTCTCCATGGCCGAAATTCCCCATTTCAACCTAGCTCCTCAATTAGCTAACCATTTTCCAATTAAATGGGCATGAAGCATCTCCATCCATCCAAGACCAAAACACCCATATCAATTTCTTCATTCTTCGACCGAATTGAACCACCACCATGAGCCACCATGCCCTTTGGTTCATCTCCATGGCGCCACCACTATGGTCCATCCCAACCCAAACCGAGACCACCTATGGACTCGTTGCGATCTCGGGTTTCCATTTTTGTGCTCGGTTCATCCTCTCCATGCTTGCGCTGCAGCCGGCCGTGCATGATCAGAGCTCCTCCCATGGCGAGTACTGTAGCAGCGCCCTGTTCTGTTGTGTTGTGTGCTAAGCAATAGCCTTCTCCAAACCAAAGGTATAACAGCAAGCAGCTCCTCCTCTTCTCTATCTCTTTCTCTGACAAGTAGCTCCATGAATTAACATATAGTCTCACGCACATTTAAATTGATGCTTTGAAAATGAGAGGATAACATGGAACCAATGCAATATGTGTTTGATTGAGCTTAAAAGATTCCTGTTCTAAATATATCAATGTGCATGTATGCCCCTAAAGGTCCTCATCTGAAGTTATGTAAATTAGAATGATGTTGAATATAAGAAAATAGAGTTTGTTTAACTTGATTTGACAATTGAATTTAAACATCAAGACTTCAAATAAATAAACTCTAATTTAATTCAATCTTTATCTTTATTATGTTCTTAAGCGTGTAGATCATATAGAACCTTTGATCCAATCCAAGTATATCTTTATGTACATGTAGAATCTTTATATAAACACACTATAAGTCCAGATCTTTAATATGTAAAGATATTTTAAATTCAGTTGAATCAAGTTCTTTTATAGTTCTCATCGCCTTTGTACAAGAAATTAGCATATACATACCTTTTGTACAATAGGTATAAAACTAGTGGTGGTATAGTATATAGAATTAGACCAATTGATTTGGTATAGTAGAAATCAATTAAACTAAACCTTGTCCTAAAATAGACATATATGCGTATAAATCCTTGTGCAAGATTTCACTAGTTTAACATGATATATGGTTATAAGAAATGATACCTAGCCAACTTGATGACAACTTATTTAGCTTGTCTGGTTGACGACCCAAAGTCGAACTGTAAATACTATTGATTATTTTAATCCCCTAGTTCATGAATTAGAAGATTAATATAATAAATTTGATCCGATTAGCGTTACCTTCGTGATCATTTAGACTATTTCAACAATTAATAAAATAAGTCGTCTATATGCTAGAACCTGTAAAATTAGTTTAGAAACACTCTACAAAGTGCATGCCACCATATTCTAGAAAAACATCTTGTTTATAACTTGCTTTCCATCTAAATCTAGCTATTTCAAAACCCTTAAGTGTTAATCATTCACTTCACTTTCCCGCCGATTTCGTGTAACATCAACTTTATAATGCTGTATAAGCTTTTTCAACGATGAATATGATGTCTCATCCAAATCCTAAAATCTATGGAATTAGCTTGGTAGTGCTCTCCAAAACATAGACTATCTTATCATGAAAAGATAATCTTATTTCATCATGCAATGCATATAAATCTTGTTATCCCAATAAGCTTAAACGTTAACGTTACTTAAATGTGTAATATGAATGAACAAACCTTGAGAAATCGATGACTGAAGTTTGTATCACAGAACCTTCTCAAATATCGTGAAAATGAGGCCAGTAGCCTAAATCAATAAATCTAACCCGCGTAAAACTGACTCTGTGCGAAATCAAACAAAGATAAAGAACTATTCATTCGTAGTCTATTGTGATCATTTAAGCCTGTTCAGTAACCCGTAAAACATCTCGTCTAAATACAAATTTTGTGAAGAACAGCTTAAAAATGTTCTTTAGGATATGATTTGCAATAATATAGAAAAACATTCTTATTTCATCTTGCTTAGGACCTAAATCTTAATAGAGCAAAACCCATTCATAACAAGAAAGGTATATTATGAATAGTAAAGTTTAAGAAACTTGTAACCAATGTATACTTCTATTAATCCAAACAAGTTTTGCTTCTTGAATTCAGAGTTTAACGTATTTAAATTCACAATCTTAGCTTATTGAATTCGTAAAATAAAATAGAATGAATCATAAGGAATAGATGTTGTATGCGATGCGACCTTCAAACCCTTAAATCAGTAATAAGACTACAATGTGAAAGTAGTACGTTCGCTTATGTGGTCCCGAAACCCTAACTACAACCATGCTTGTTTTATGTATGTTTTATATTTGGTTTTTCCATCTGATTTCCTTTTGCCTCTATTGAAAGTGTTATTTGCTATTTGTTATTCTTTTCCGTTATACCGACGTGTAGAATCCGACGTCTCGGACTTCGTCGTCGTCAACTTCAAGAGTACACTGCAACTTCGTCACTAAAGACAACAAGTAGCAAGGCAAGCACCCCCTTGATCATATTGATCCTAATTTTTCGTAATTAACTAAAATGTTGATTAAAACTTGCTTGCATATGCTATGTTCCATAAAATTGTAATTGGGTACCGGTAGATATACCTTATCATTGATAAACTTTCTCAATTGACATTGATATGTGAACCTTGATAACCCTAGCTCGTGGATAGACAATTGATGTCAAAATGGGTATATTCGATTATTACATGCATATGCTTAGCCATGCTTTAGACTGGGATACGAACAGATGGTTTTACTGTTCGTAATGAACATTTGACATATTGAAGAAAAATAATGAACCTGGTGAACTTTAATCTTGAACCTGATGGAATATTGTGATTCTAATATTTTATTCTTTCTGAAAGTCAAACTATGATTTCGACGTGGGTGATTATTGGCAATAGCCGGAAGTGCAATTATTAATGCACGTAGATAGGGGGAGTATCGCCCATGTCACTTTAAGGACCGAACGTAGTGTTGCATGATCCAAGTAAACCGTACATCCACAAGTACTGGACTGCGACAGTCTTAACTTATTAAATTATTTGGGGATTAGCTTTGCACATTGGTAGGCAGTTGTAGTACGGGCATTCCGGGTATAGGTTTGCTTGAGGGAGGTGTCATCACCGAGGTGTTGGCATCTGCCGTTGTAACGGTGTACGCCTGGCTATGAATTGGGGCTGTTGTTGTACCATTTGAGCCGCGGGCTCCTGAATACTATTGCTTCACCGTTTGTTTGCTTCCATCATAGTCAGGAGTAACGTCATTGGGCTAGTGCAAAGTTAAGGTTCAAATAATCGAACGGTTTCATTATGAACTCTCTGGCGGCACACCAAAGGAAGTGTGTCAAATGCGCTTGCCACAAAGGGAGAACATATCTTGTGGGTAAAGCTGTACAACTCTGCAGAGTCTAAAACTATTCGAATAGCCGTGTCCACGGTCATGGACGACTTGGCGAACTGACACTAGTTAGTTGTTTTATAAAATGATTTGGTGAGCTTACCCTTACAGATGATTCAATACTTGACATTTCGTTGGCAAGATTGAATTCAGCTGTTGTGCCTTGTGCTTGGCAAAATTAAATTGATTACAGTTATAATGGGATTGGACGCTTTATCACTCACGAAGGGATGTGGGTACTTTGGTTACATTCTATGCACGAAGGGCTGTGAGTTGTATATCTCTTCTTATTACTTTTATGTACATACTTGTTACTCTACTTATTTATGTACTTTTACAATTTTCGCTTTCAATCTATTATTCATTATTTACAATTCAAATTTCGCTTCATGCAAAACAACCGTAGAAACCCACTTTCTATTCAGCCTGCATATATTTCAGGTTTTGCAAACACTACAAGTCTTGCTGAGTACGCAATGTACTTACCCTTGCTATTATTGTTGTTTTTAGACAGGAATCCTCAACAATTACTCCGACGCAGGAAAACGGGATTATTAACGACAGTTCTTTCTAAGGCTTTACCTTGTCAGTTGCCTGTGGATTATGTGGCAAACTACAAGACATCTGATTCTTTTGGCTATGTGAAAGTGCGTCTAGGCACTTATGTTGTTTTGGTGATTAATGACAAATGATTAATGACAAACGCATGTAATATCAATCAATGTAATTGTATAAATATTAACTTAGTGCTTAACAAATGACAAACCTCTAATATATTTATATTGTTATGAGACTAACATGTTTATTGCCTAGTTGAATATTAGTCTCATCTATTTTAGAGGAAAATCAATTGAAATTTGGTTAAGCAAAAATGAGGTATGCAATCTCGGTATTCCTTCCATATTTGTCATTGCATTCCTCTTTAGCAAATGCATATTGAACTCTAAGTAACTTGTTGATTTCATATGTGCACATTGATTCATGTCATAATTGCTTGTGCATATATATATTCATTTGAGTTCATTATGTGTTTTGTTTTTAATATGCTTGTGTTAACTAGAGTTAAACTTCATTGCTTCTTATTGACTTGGTGCATACATGTCTTAGTTGTATATCTTCTAAGCACCTCTCCTAGTGAAGTTTAATCTAGAATTGGATCACATCATTTACTCTCATTCCAAATATTATTTGCACATGTACAATTCATGTATATTCTATCATGTGTTTCATTTAAGCAAAGTATGTGATCCTTGCCTTGATTTAAATGATTCATCTTATTGGCAATTATCTCTCTAAGTGCATATAGATCAATCACATATTCATCATGCTGCACTTAGTAGAGAGCAATTCTTATGTCAAGTGTTTTCGTTGATATCATGCCTATTTATATGAAACACTTGTTGTATTTCATCTCATTCATTTAATTCTAATTCATATCTTTTGAGCTTGTGGGACTAATGTGTTTCTTTGAGTGCTTTGATAAGAGTTAGGTCCCAAAGTCGTGTGTATGATGACCAAGATGGTTTGAAGGATGATAATCGAGTCAAAGTCAAATAAGACGGCGGTGTCACCAAGAGCTGAGGACTAAGTCAAGAACGACTTGGCGTGAGGATCGTCTTGGTGATGATCGAGGTCAAGGTCGGAGAGGACGAGAGTCTCATGAGGTGAATCGCGTCGAGGTTGACAAGACGAAGGGCGTCATCAATCTTTGTGGAAGCGTCATCATGCACCGTGCATCCGGAAGAAGTCGGCATGTAAGCTTAGTGTAAGACTTAGATTTTGTGTTAAATTTGAGTCTAAGGATTGCCGTACTATTAAGAGGGATGCAATCATTGAAATCACTTAGACATGTCTCAAGTGCTCAAAGTGGTCTATCCTTGTCTAAGGTTGAGAAACCCAAGTCACACCGTGTTCACCTAGGTGTAGGTGGGTTGGTGTGAGGGTTAGAAGTGTTGTTAGTATCGGAAAGTGAGAATTTGAGGTCTCCTTGTGGATTCTTTGTGCAATCTGATTTTATCCTTTGGGATTTAGGTAGTGAGACCTTGTTAGTTGGATAGCCACCGTTCATAGCTTTCCGAAAAGTCCGAATTCGCCGAAATCGGAGTCCGGGATCAAAAGTTATGCCCGTTTTCGTCCGGCTGCTGCGTGCTGCCTGGGAGATTCGGAGTCTCCGGGTTGACCAGTTCGGTCCAAACGGCTAGTTTTTGGGGTTCCTCTATTTTAAAGCCCCCTTCTTGCCCACTTCAAAGGAGCCGTTGGGGGATGTTTTGTTGGGTATTTGAGGTGTTCTTTGTGAGTGTTTGAGCCCCCAATACTCCTCCCTACTCCTTAGATCTTAGTGATCCCCTTTTGTGAAGGGTTGGGTAGTGGAGAGAGGTGTTTGGATTGAGGATTGATTTGAGGAGTGGAGCTAGATCCTTGGTGCTTTGAGGTGTTCTTCTTAGTGATCTTGAGCTCCCAAAAGCCCCTCTAACCCTAGATCTTAGTGATCCCCTTTTGAGTGAAGGGTTGGGTGTGAGAGTGTGTAGTGATCGGATTGAGTGTGATTAGTGTGTTGAGCACTTGAGGTGGACTCTAAGTGAGTTCTTCGGGAGCATTTGTTGCTCTTGGAGGTTGAGGTCTCCTAGACGGCTAGGAGTTGCCGGTGAGCTTCCAAGCTTTGTGTGGAAGGCCACCGAAAGTTTGTGAAGGTCCGATTCCGCCTCCGCAAGGAAAGGAATCAAAGAAGTGAAGACCGGCGAGTGCATTGTGCAACACCGGGAGGAAGAGGGTTGAAAGAGACCGGCTCAAGTGTGACCGAGCCGCCTCAATGGAGACGTAGGATCCTCAAGGATCCGAACTTAGGATAAAATCTTCGTGTCTCCTTCCTTACTTCGGTTTACTCTTTTGCTCATCCGCTTAATTTGCTTTCGATTCTTGTGATTATATCATTTATATTGTATCTACTGCATCTATTCTTGCTTATATACTTGATTCATTGCAGTAGAGTAATTTGTGTCACTAGAATCAAAGAAGCGCTTTAATTTATTACTCATACTGCTTACGCCGAACCAGGCAACCCGGAGTATCCGGTACTTTGATCCGGAGTATCCGGATATACCGGAGTATCCGGATAATACATCCGGACTATCCGAGTTGTTCGGAGTATCCGAACTAATTATCCGGAGTGTCCGGGTTACCTGTCTCGGGTTGAATTGTTTAAGTTGCAAAACTTAATTATACCCCAATTGCTTCCGCATTATCTCTGATAGATCATTTTAAATTGGGTATAATTTTGTAATCGCCTATTCACCCCCCCTCTAGGCCGACATCCCGGTCCTTTCACTATGTTTAGTCGACCTTCTCGGTCATATTGTATCAATACTTCCGTTGTAATAAAATATGAAACTTTTGTATGGTTGTGATTTCCAAATTGTGTTTATGCGTGCTAGCTACTGATCATGGGACTGGCACAGTATGCACATTAGAACCTTGCTTTTATGTTTGCACTGTAGCATAAAAGTGAGGGTCTTACAATAACCAAACCGATTAAACCGGAAAAACGGAATGCACACCCTGTGGTGGCTTACATGCAGGGTTAAGTTCCTTGTAAAACCTGTTTTGTTGGTGGAGAGAGGTTTAGTGCTCCCCCTCCTGGGTCGGCACTCAATACTGAGGTGATGCGTTTGTTGCAGCCTTGCAAGACGCTTATTCCTTGACTAGCTAGAGCTGTGCGCTCTGCCGCGCCATGCGAAATTTGATTCAAGTTTTTATCTCTAAAAAAAGGCAGGAATATCCTTTTTTTTTGTTCGTTTGGGTATTTCTTGGAAAAAAGACGCTAGGTAAGAACCGTCGACGAACCAGCGAAACAACGGCCCTTTTTGGGAGAAAAATAGAATAATACATGTTTCGAGAAAATATTAGATCCCAAACCACAAAAAAAGCTATAGACGCCGAGCTTAACACCCTATGCGGTCAACGGGCAATAATACATGTCTTAAAAAAATATTAGAGATCGAGCCGCAAAAGGAATTCTAGATGCCGAGTTTAACACCATGTGCGCTTATTTTCCAGTGAAAAATGAGGAAAGGGGGGGGAAACGAAAAAACGACGGACGATGAACGAATTTCGATTTTTTCTTTGGGAAACGGCCGATGAAAACATTTTTTCCATGGTCTGGAGAAAAAATGGATCACGAAAATATTTTTTTCAGGCAAAATGGAGAAAGAAAACGGTGTCCCATATTTTTTTGGGGGGGGGGAATAGCTACCGAAAACATTTTCCCTATGCTCCGAAGGAAAAACGGATCATGAAAACATTTTTTCTGGGCAAAACGGAGAAAGGGAACGGTTTTCCATTTTTTTTTTGGAAAACGGCTATTGAAAACATTTTTCCCATGCTCTGGAGAAAAAACGGATCACTAAAAATTTCTTTTTTGGGCAAAACGGAGAAAGGAAACGGTCTCCCATTTTTTTGGGGGGAAATAGCCACTGAAAACATTTCCCCCATGTTCCGGAGGGAAAACGGATCTCGAAAACATTTTTTCTGGGCAAAACGGAGAAATGAAACGGTTTTCCATTTTTTTTTGGAAAAACGGCTACCGAAAATATTTTTCGCATGCTCTGGAGAAAAAACGGACCCCGAAAACATTTTTTTCGGACAAAACGGAGAAAGGACCCGAACGTAAAGCGCGAGGACCTATTTGTTATTATTTTGGACCTGTTCGCTATTTTGAAAAATTAGGAAAGGGCTTGCTCGCGATTCGTACTTAACGGGAGGTCCTCCATGCAAAACGGCGAACAAGGGACCTAAACGCGAATCAGGAAAAATATTTTCCTCTCACAAAAAATCGCGCAGGGACCTAATCGTAATTCGGAGAAAGCCGAGGGTTTTTTTTTCAAAATTTCGTGGGGGTGACGTGTCTCCCTGGCTGGCCTCCAAGTCTAGGGCTTATAAGGTAGTTAATAGAATCATGGACCTAAACGCGAATCGAAAAAAATATTTTCCTCCTACAAAAAATCGCGTAGGGACCTAATCGTAATTCGGAGAAAGCCGAGGGGTTTTTTTCAAAATTTTGTGGGGGTGACGTGTCTCCCCTCCCCTGGCTGGCCTCCAAGTCTAGGGCTTATAAGGTAGTTAATATTCACACATGCAACTCTGTGGTCTGCGCCATGATCTGTCTTGTACCAAACAGAATGGTGATGGACATTTGAGGCTGAAAATAAATGCGAGAATAAAACAAATTGGTTCTTCAGCAGCAGCAGGGGAAATTAAAATATGATCAATTTTTAATCCGATCAGTACATTTGTGTTGCAGAGATGTACTGAACTCTGCAAGTGAGATAATCTGGAGACATGTGATAGGAGGAGGGAGACAGCCAAAACGTGTAGAGTACATGTGTAGGACATGAGCAGAGCATATACAATGATATGATATATGGCTGTTTATATATTTTGTTTATATAAGATTTTTTGATACGAGAAGAATGAGAGAATATAACTGTTTCTTCTTGAAGATACGAATACAAGAGATGATCATAAAAACAGCATAAAACATCATTGCATGTATTATTATTTATAATAAATATTTTTTCATACTATAATTAAAATATCGTAAAATCTTATAGAGACAATCTTAAGATTCCATCTATTGTATAAGCTATCTTTAATTTTATCTTTATATAATATAGAGGAGTATATAGATAGCAATTATCTCTACTATTGGGATAGAGATCCCGTGCAGTTATTGTGGAGACTGCAACTTAAGCAGTTTTCACAGGCGAGGACCGTCTGATCTAGATATCGGACGGCTCTGATCGGCTAAAAACAAAATAAACATTGTTTAGCTACAGTACCATAAAATAGTATTTTGCACAATATAAAAAAATCAATACCGTATTTTTAGTTGATCTAAGCCATCTATTTTTTATCGAATGGCCATATATGGACTGTTTAAGTTGTAGTCCCCACATGGGATCCTGATTGCTACTATTGTATATACCAGGGTTCACAAAACCGTCTAAAACTGCATTTTTCGACCGTACCGAGCCGGTTCGAAACCCTAAACCGATCAGTAAACCGATTCAAATAAAAAATTAAAAACAATTTATGCGATATAAACTGGTCGAAAACCAGTGAAAACCGAGCGGTTTTCAACAAAAATCAATGAAATCCGCTCCAAAAATCGGCCGCCCAAAAAGTTTAACTTGTCGATCGATTTTCGTTTTTTTTCTTTGAATTTGTTTTGAATCTTTTTTCAAATGTTCGCTTTCGAAACTCTTCGGTTTATGATGATTTTCGCTCAATTTTGTAGTAAATCGGTACCGCTGAGATCTCAGTTTTCAATTCAAAAACGGTTTGGTTAACCTGGTATATACATTTTACCCCTAAACTTAAAACGAGAGTTTTCAGAATTTGACACACTTTAAAAATCGCATTTCAGAATTTGACACTTTGACCCATTGTCATACACACAGATGGTCTCATATGTCATCCAAATGAGTTGAAAGGCTTGCAAATTAAGTGTCAAATCCTGAAATAACTCACTTAGAGCATCTCCAAGAGAGAGCCTTAAATTTTAATTTAGGACCCCAACTAATTAGATTTAGGGCTCCAACGAAATATTTACTCCAGCAATTAGGCCCTAAAACCCAACAAAGATAGGACTCAATCATAAAGTTGCTAAATATAGCTACTCTCCTAGGGGCCCTAAAATAATTTGCTAAATTTTAACAATTTAAAATCTTTGTTGAAGTTAATCTTTTTCCCAAAAGCCCTATAATTCAAGTTAGAACCATATTTAGAACCCCTCTTGGAGATGCTCTTAAAACCCCCCTTTCATGTACTCTATAGCACAGAACTGAAAAAGGGTGGAAATCAAGCAATGGATTTCATCCCCTCCCAGCACTCGCCTATCACGATGAACTCGGCGGAGAGCACGGCCGCCTCCACCGCGCCCAACGGCGCCGCGGTCGACGACGTCCCCGAGGTCGTCGGCTGCATATCGTCGATGGTCGACCGCGGCGGCAGCGTGGAGGGTCACCGTCTGTTCCTGGCGCGCCGCACGGCGCTGGAGATGCTGCGCGACCGCGGCTACAGCGTGCCGGAGTCGGAGATCGCCCGCACCCTCCCGGAGTTCCGCGCGTGGTGGGCCGAGAAGCCCGAGATCGAACGCCTCGGCTTCTCCACCACCCTCGCCTTCGACCTCTCCAAGAAGGTGGTTTTCATATTCCTTCTCGTGATATCCTTGGTTTATGCTCGTGATTAAAGACCATACGCATGGTAGAAGAAGCATTGTAAAATTGAAAAATCAAGGAGTTACCATTTCTTCAATAATTCATCTCGGGTGCATGTTGATGTTAATAGGGTTGTCTACTAGGTTTAGCAAAATTATACTTCTTGCGGTTTCGATTGTTTAGGTTTAGCATCATTCTGCGAAAGAATGGCTCAATTTATTATATATCTAGTGAAGTTTAATGCTTACATAACATGTGAGAAATGCTTCACGTACGATGCTCCGTGCACAATTAACCTTTCACGTGACCGATGTGTCAGCCTCGAAGCCCAAATACTTCACGACTCAATGTCCATCCAAGTATTCTTGCACTCTTCTTTGCCGTGATATGCCCAATCCACCCAAATACATTCCTTTGTCATGTAATGTAATACGAATTCAAAAGATTATTATCTAGACTGCACACAAAAGAAGGTACGCCCAACCCCTAATTTTCCTAAGCCTTATCTGCATACAATTGACGTTGGATTTGTCAATTTGAACTCCTCAGGCCAAGAGGATTTGGACTTGTGTTTGGTATGGACTGAATTGATGAGTGAGCGCCTATTTTATTTCTGCATGGGCCCAAAGTTTGCATGATGCATGAGCTACTTCATCACTTGATTTGCTCTGTCGTAACAAGATTGTACTACAAAAATCATATGTATAGCAGAGCTCATAACATATAATACGAGTGCTTTTATCTCATTTTTTTCATGCATAATGTTATTTCTTGTCGTATCTAATCCCCCCCCCCCCCTCTCTTTTGCAACGGAGTAATAGATACGCTCTAACTTTGTCTTAACTCAGGTGCAAATTGTGTTCTGTCCACCTGAGCCTGTCAAAATTGCAACTATCCGCGAGATATATGGCCGAACCAAAGAAGAGAACTTGTCTAGACTGATTCTGATATTGCAGGGGAAAATAATGTCTAGAGCTAGAGAGTCTATCAGGGAGATCTTTACATTTAAAGTAGAGATATTCCAGGTTAGTTTGTTTGACTTTTAATGTCCTATTCCAAAATTGTGTCCCTTTGTGCCGTAAGTACAATGGCATTCCATTAAGTAAAGAATAGCAAGTAATTTCTGTGTACTTTTTATGCCTTCAGTATCAATACTGACTAGTGACTATAATGTTGTATCGGTTAGCATCTTCATTCAATATATATGATTCTGGAAGTTATGCTCTTACTCTGAAATCTTTTTTTACAGTTTCATGACTTTAATCATGTATAGCTGTTATTTTACTGTTTTATCTACATATTCAAATTGATGTGCTCTTCCAATGGTAGATCACAGAATTACTGGTAAACATTACTAAGCATGTCCTGAGGCCCAAGCATGAAGTGTTGACCGCAGAGGAAAAGGCCAAGCTCCTGAAGGAGTACAATGTGGAGGATTCACAGGTATATTTGTCTATAATTTGCTGGCAGTACTTTATAATTTGTTACTGATTTCTAATGTGAATTTTGTGATACTGCTGTCAAAAATAAATTTATTCTAAATTGTGGTAATTATCAAAGTATACTTAAAATGGAAGCACAGCTGTTCATGTTTTTGATGATATATATATATATATATATATATATATATATATAGTACAATTACCTGGGAGGCACTATGATCCAAAACGGGTATTTTTCCTATTTATTTGCAATCGGAATTTTTTGAAAATTTTAAGATGTTGAGTTTAACCAGTTTACTAACTATTTCAAACAAGTTTGAACTGAAATTCGAACCACAGTTTCTTTTTTTTATGATAGTTTGATTGTAGGTATGTGCTGAGTATATATATAAATCAGCAAAGCATGTAATCTAAATTCGCTCAAATCTTTGAAATCGAGTATATTTTTTTAAAGATATGTGTTTCATTTGAATTGTTATAGATGGGTATATATGTCCTAGAACTGAAAGTTTCAAAAAATATACCCAAATTTGACTTGAATTCGTGCATTTAAAATCATGGTGCCTGGGCACCATGGTGCCCCATTACGGCGTCATATGTATGTACGTACGTACCTACGCGCGCGTGTGTATTAGTTTCTTATTTAGATAGATGATAAAGATCACCAGCTTTAAGACAAGATCTATTATGGAGGCAATACTTTCTGGAAAAATGGTGTTGGTAACCTTTTCATAAATTCTTGTTTGGACTCTTCTTTACTTTATTTCCTTGCTTCTTGATCTTCTTATTAGTTTAATATGGTTTATCTATATCATGAATAGAGTAAACTTCAAACTTGGTGAGTTGTATGATCATCTTTTTGAAGTATATACTGGAACTCACACTAGTTCCATCCACTAATAAACTAATATTTTGTGGCAGTCAAGTGCTTCATGCTGGAAGTACTGTTCTTTTTTTTAATATCATACTGGCATTGAAAATCATTGTGCTATGTGAATTATGTAGCCTTCTTCTGTTACATCCTGCTGAATGCAATTATTTCCTCCACAACACAGCCTGGCTCTGGTTGTTGCCTGTTGGTCTGGATTTTGCTTGCTATGACACCATGATGCTCTACTTGATTTTGTTTGCAACTGTGATCATCAGGGAGACTGCAATCCCTTAGTGTGCTTGGATGTGATGATGCAGATGAAAGATAGCATGCTACCATGCTGACCATCTGGGTCTCATAGACATTGTGCTGATAAATGAGGTCTTGCATTAAAAATATGCCCATTATATGTTTTATATTCGTTGCGGGTATACAACATTTTTCTTTTTGATTGTTGGAATCTTGATGTGCCTGAAATACCAAATCACATTTGTTATTAGTATTTTAGTATAGCTGCCTCAACTTGTTATAAAGTATTTTTACACCACTTTGCTGAAATTGGTGCTTGTAACTTTCAGTTGCCTCGCATGCTAGAGACCGATGCTGTTGCTCGCTACTATGGCCTTGGCAAGGGAACTGTGGTTAAAGTTACATATGACAGCGAGCTTACCGGGAACCATGTGACATACCGTTGTATTTTCTGAGGGATCCATGTGTTTCCATGGAGGAAGGCTGTAGTAACCTGTTAGAAAAAATCATCTCACGACTAATGTTACTAACCTACAATGTTGTTTTATGTGTGTTCTTTGCCAGGCTCACCTGAAGTAGTAAGAAAACTTATACTATGCCTTTTATATGTTATTGGTAATCAGTTTCAGATGTTCTTGGAAAATTTCGCACAAGATGTGTCCAATGGCTTATTTTACGGCAGGTATTTGAAAATTGAAGTGTGTTGCGTAGATTAGAAAATTTCTTTTGTTGGATTCAAGCAATATTCGTTTACGGATTCCATTCGATTTGCAATCCAAGGGTTAACAGCTGTTTTACAAATCAGTAGGCCAAAAACCGAGTAAGGGAAAGAACCAAGGAAAAAAAAAGATTCACTGTCATATAATCAGTCTGCTGCCAATTGTGCCTTGGTCTGATTGTCTGGGGCAAAATTCGTCGTCTGCTGCCTTTCTCTTGCGGCTGTTGCTGCTATTGCTGCTGCTGCTGCTCGTGTGGTTACTGTTGTTGCTGTCGCTGTTGCTTTGCAGGTGTTGTTCCTGTTGGTAGTGCTCCTTGCAGATGCTTTTCAGAATGTGGGGCTTTAGCTTGCTCATGTCTGATAGCCGTACTGGTTTTAGGAAAAACTCGTCTGCTCCTTCCTCCAGGCATCTGATTCAGAACATCAAAACCAAAGATGTATGAGTGTTTATTCTAAGATCATAAAGCATGACATGTCATTCAGGAAACACAACCTATTCTTGCTTCTTGTACTATTTCTTTACATTTTACTTTTATATCCATTTCTTTGGACATCAGAAGAGGTTCTTTACTTTTACTTTTAGTGCCCAACTCTTTTTACCCCATTTGTGCAGATAGAAAAAGAATACAGGGGCAAAGACAAGTGATTCCAGTGAGTTGCCTGCAACTATAAACCATTTTATAAGGCACCAAAGCATGAAAATGGACAAGATTGATCTGCGTATCATTTCATATCTTTCTAATTATCTTACTACAAAACCGTCGGGATAGAATATTAGGACGGTGTGACCGTGTGGGGGCATTTTCCTTTATCTCTACTATTATAAAGCAGCAGTTGGTAGCAGTGGTGAGTTCTACCAACGTCATTAATTGCCCTACGCAAAAAACAAAGCGTTGCTTTAATTAGCCAGCTTTTGCAAGAAACGAAGCGTTAAAGATAGATGTTTGATCTTGTGAAATATTTTTTACATTTTTTAATCTTTATTTTTCGTTATCAATTTTGTTTTTCGTAGCAACGCACGGGCATGTAACTAGTTATACAACATATGACACCAAATCAATAAGTATTCGGAGAGATCTCCAAATCCAATTTAGTCATAAACATATCGATTTCTATATCTACATGCAGATGATAAGGGGATGTGCAACTGTATGAAGATTTTATTATCTTTATACGATGATGTTCTTTCTTGGGATCATTTGTGTCAGGTGTTCACTAGTTTTTCTGCACAACTTTGATTTGTTCATCCAAATATCATGACATGTGAAATGTATCAGACTATCTAAACGATATTATAGATCCATCAGTGTTCACCTATTGATCCTTGAAGGAGTGTTCTCAGATGACATGATCACAACCGGGATGTCCCTGAGAGAGGACGATTCCTGATTGAACAAACCAATTACACATATTTAAGCACTGCTGTCTTCAGTGGATCAAATCGATGGATGGTACCGAGAGTTACCAGAGCAAGAATGTAAATTACCTTGATCTTCTTGAGCAGATCATATCCTGTCATGCCAGGCATGCAGTAGTCTGTGATGATCAGGTTCACCTCAACATCCTGGTTATCCACACAGGAGCAAAACCCAAACCCAAACCCATCAGAAATCCTTCTTCAGAACAAAACAAGAGCACAACTGCACATGATAACCGTCTTCCTACCAGCTGCCAGAATCAACAGTGGTAACTGCACAAGCAAAGCCAAGCACACCAAACCATGCATCAGATGCCAAGCTCCATGGCAACAAAAGAAAAGGAGGTAAAGCTGCAAGCACGCAAGAATCTGGCGATAATACCTTGGAAGGAAGAGGTCTCGAGAAGCCTCTCGATGAGCTTCCTGTCAGGGAGGCCGTCAACTCTCCCCTGCCAAATCTTTGAGATTCTACTAATAGTCATCCATCCGAAATGGGTAGGAAAAACATGCTCCATTTCTTCAGATATGGAGGGAAAGGAAGCAACGGAGCCAAGTGGTTCTGGGGCTCGGATTCTGTGACGTACGTGCGCGTCCCGTGGCTTGTTCCATGTGGGTTCTCACGCATGGACAAGTCTTCGGTACGTCTCTCTGCAAATTTACATGTCATGGGTTCATGGTACGTGTCTCGTCACCGGCATAGTCACTGATTTTTGCGACTCCTTTGGGCGCTTGGCGCCGTTCGAACACTGTATAAACACGGTTCGTTCGAGTTATGATAGGTTACTCCTTTGGGTGTTTGGCGCCGTTCGAACACTGTATACAGTTACTAGAAACGCGGTTGTTCGAGTTACGATACGGGATTCGGGTTTGCGGTTCGTGATTTTTTCTTCCAATTTTCACTGCGAACACGAACCCTATAACCTAAATCGGTTTGGATTTGGCGAATCCGGTTCGCGATTCATGAAAGTTTACAGCGAATCCGATAACTATGGTATAAACAACACCCGGCACGAGTGAGAGAACAATATTAATGTATCCCGTCACCTTGAATTCACGGTTGGATCTCCCATGGCGTGGAACTTATTGGGAGCAGGGTTAACAAAACCGAAACCGAAAAAACCGATGGAAAACTGAAATTGGAAATTCGAAAATATCGAGCCAAAAACCGCTCGAAAATCGTTAGAAACCGAAGAGTTTCAAAACCGAGTATTTGAACAAAAAACATTCAAAACAAATTTTAAAAAAACGAAAACCATTCGGTTTTCTCGAAAACCCATCGGTTTTCTCGAAAAACGATCGGTTTTCGAAAAACCGATCGGCGAGTTGAACGTTTTAGGCGATCGGTTTTTGGAGCGATTTTCGTCGGTTTTTTCGAAAAATCGCTCGGTTTTCACCGGTTTTCGATCGGTTTACATCGCATAAATTTTTTCAAATTTTTTGATTTTTTTGAATTATTTTTTTTAATTGAATCGGTTTACCGACCGGTTTAGGATTTCGAACCGGCTCGATACGGTCGAAAACCGCGATTTTCGAGCGGTTTTCGTCGGTTTTGTGAACCCTGATTGGGAGCTCCCTCCATCCATGCCGCCGGCTCCATCTCTCGGTGGCCGGCACCGAGAAACAGGCGCGGCGGCCGCGTCTGCAGCCAGGTTTTGAGCAGGTTCGGGCCAGTTTCCAGCTCTCAGGCCGGCCGTGTGGCCGGGGGCTCGGATGAGAGCTCCCAAAGTTGCAGCCTGCAATAGCTTAGGTAGTGTTTGGTTAGTGGGATGGAGTGGAATGGAACCATCCCATCCCACTAAGTCTAGTGTTTGGTTGGAGAGCTGAGGATGACTTAGTTCCAGAAAAGAGAATATTCTCTCTAGATTCGGGACGGTCAGGTTCTAAAAATTTTCTGGAATGCAACCATCCCACTTGGAATGTGAGAGTGACAGTGGGTCCTGTCTGAGAATCTGGGATGGAACCATTCCATCCCTGAAATCTGGGATGAAACCATTCCATTCCACCTCACTCTCCAACCAAACAAACAATTAATGGAGCACCCTAAAAGCATTTTGGTTTCTACAGTGAGTTCCTTCTTCATCTGCCATTTGCAGGGTAGGGGATATTGATGTTAACTTGTAGCACTAAGGCCCAGTTGATTTCAGCTTCTGGATTATGGATTCTGAATTATAAGAGAAGTTGCTTCCGATTATGGGAGAATCGGGCCGAGCTGTCTACAACTTCTAGGTTTCGGACCGAGCCAGCGAGAATCGGGTTTCAACCATATTCTAATTCTATATAGAAATTAGCTTCTGATTCTCAGATAATGTGTCTAGAATCCTCCCGTTTGGTAAATAATCCGTTTTTCTTTAAAGCAGAAGCTATCCAGAAACCGAAATGAAGCGGAGCCTAATGTTACTTTGCCATAGTCACGTGGGTAAAGAAGTATCTGTTTATTTTTTTTTCCATGCTTATTTTCAGTTATCAATAGCTTCGGAGGCAAATATTTCCCCTCTCGCCTATGTAATGCATCGAATCTTTCCCTGTTCCTTCTCTATTTAAATTGAAGGGAGGTATGCCTTTGGGACACGGTCACATTCTTCGTCTTCTACATTTTCTCTCGCTTCAACTCACCCCGTTAACAGCATTGCTTCGTCCGATTTCCCCCCCTTCTTTCGGACGTTATCTGCAATGTTAAAATTCCTTCTTTGCGATGTTACTAGGGGCCTGTTTGGATCTATTAGCAGCTAATAGTTAGCTAGTTAATATTAGCTAACTAACTATTAGTTAGAGGGTCCTTCTTTGCGATGTTACTAGGGGCCTGTTTGGATCTATTAGCAGCTAATAGTTAGCTAGTTAATATTAGCTAACTAACTATTAGTTAGAGGGTCCTTCTTTGCGATGTTACTAGGGGCCTGTTTGGATCTATTAGCAGCTAATAGTTAGCTAGCTAATATTAGCTAACTAACTATTAGTTAGAGGGTGTTTGGATCCATCAGCTAATATATGACTAATAGATGCTATTGTCCAGAATACCCATGCTATTAAATGCTATTGGTGGTAGACGCGAAGGGTATTTTGGTTAAATGCCACATATTAGCTACTATTAGCTGGGTTTAGCTAGCTAATGAGATAACCATTAGCTGGATACCCAGCTAATAGTTAGCTGATCTATTAGCTGGGAGTGTTTGGATCCACCCCAGCTAATTTTTAGCAGCTAACTATTAGCTGTATGGATCCAAACAGGCCCGGCTGATTCTCTCAAGCATATATAGCCTTAGCCCCCGGCTGGTCCTCGAAATTGGGGGCAGAAATAGAGAATTGGAATTGGGATATACTGAATACTGCTGTTTGGTTACACTTTGAAATTGGAATCGAAAATGTACTCCATTTTCCACCTGACTTAGGGAACCACTAACGCGCCGACTCTACGATTCAGACCTCGTCCCCTCCGATTTGGTGAAATTAGAAATTCAGCATCCCCGTCTCCAACTCCATCGCCCTTTTCCCTAGCCCTTCTTGGCTTCTTACTCTTCTCAAACAAAGTCCAGCCACCACTGTGCCATCGCCGGCGACCTATTAT
The DNA here is from genome assembly GCA_036346355.1 of Rhipidocladum racemiflorum. Taxonomy (NCBI): domain Eukaryota; kingdom Viridiplantae; phylum Streptophyta; class Magnoliopsida; order Poales; family Poaceae; genus Rhipidocladum; species Rhipidocladum racemiflorum. The sequence goes on along the minus strand of CM070590.1, from coordinate 3,383,000 downwards.
CCAGTTTCTTTTGAAATTGATATAGTTTAATATAAAATCATTTCATTTATCAATCAAGTGGTTATTTCAAATTCAAGCTAATAAGCTACTATCGAGCGAAGTCTCATTAACCTTTTTTTTTCACTCGAAATAGGCTCATTTCAGTTTTAACCCATTAACTACTAATCAAAGCAATTTTGATTCCAACCCTAACGATTTTTTTTGCCAGCCCTAACCGCCACTACCCGATCCACAACTGTGATGCACTGACCCCGATTGCCACTGAGCTCTTGAGGACCTCAGCCGTTGCCATCGAGCTCCCAAGGACCCCACCCACAGCCGACATGTCACTTAAAGTAAGCTAAAAGCTAGCTTGTACAATAACTATCTTTAAAAGTTAGCTCTAGATGTTGTGCAATAACTATCTCTTCTCAGTTGTACATAAATGATTACCTATGCTTCCGTGCAAAGTTGGCTCTTAAATAAGAGCCAGTTCTCTTCTCTCTCTCCTCTTTTCTCACAATTTCATATAGATCAAAGCTGATGTGTACAGGCTTAGAGCCAGCTGAGATGGTATTATTGTACATGCTCTAAGATGCCCCCACTTAATTTCAACGCAATCTTAATCCTTGTGCAAAGTTAAAATATGCCTTATGTTATGAATAGCACTTGTTATATTCAATATGAGGCCAATAGCCAGAATATATAGGGTAAATGAGGGTACAAAAGAAAAGCCTATGTAAGACCATACCTAAACAAGGAAAATATATATATATATGGAGAGTCTATACAAGATAATACTTATATCCTTAACACCCCTCCTCCAAAACAAATGCAAGGCGTATGTAATAGCATTGCATTTGGAAAGGGTTGACACTAACGTAGAAAAAAATCCAAAGTTTTGGTATTGAAGTAGCCATCGTAGCATCTAACAAAGAAAAGCCGACGGTAGGGCTGAGTCGATGAAGAAAAGCCGACAAAGAAGCCAAATCGATGAACACAAGTTGATGGTAGGGCCAAATCGACGAAGAAAAGCTGACAGTGGGCCGAGTCGACGAAGAAGAGCTGACGGTGGAGCTGAGTCGACGAAGAAAAACCAACGAAGAAGCCAAATCGACGAACAAAAGTCGACGGCAGGGCCAAGTCGACGAAGAAAAGCCAACGGTGGGGCCGAGTCGATGAAGCTGATAGAACGAGCCGAGTCAACGAAAAAAGTCGAACCGATAAAAAGAGTCGAGCTGAGATGCTAGTCAGCAAAAAGAGATATGCCTACACAGCCGATTGAAAAAGGCCGAGTTGAGCTGAGGTAATGCCAAAAAGCCGGAGCCAAAGAGCAAGAACCCAAAAACTGGAGCCAAAGAGCCGTAACAAAAGCCTGAGTTGAGAGCCAAAAGCTGGAGCCGATAGAACCAAAGAAGCTGAAAGCTGAGGTGCTTCATAAAGCCGAAACAAGAAGTATGAAAATCAGTTTTGGATCTATTTGGAGTCCTATGATTAGTTAGCTCTAAAAAAACGATCGACTCCACGGGCGATGCTTCTCACAAGGCTCACATTCACAAGCGTTCACGAGCGACTTCCTCGGTGACGATCGACCGTGCGAGCTGGTGGGCTGGCGTGAGGCGGGCGCCGATCGAGGCGACGAGCGGTCGAGGTGGGCGCTAGAGCGTCAAGGTCAGCCGGAGCGGAGGAGGCCGGAGGAAGACGAGCCGACCGAGGTAGAGCTGGAGAGCGGCCGAAGGTGTCGACGGTGGCCGGCCGAAGGCGAGCCAGCGTCACGGAGCCCGGAGCGACGAAGCACCGAGGCGGGTAGGAGACGAAGAGGTGGCCACCGAGAGGAAGCGGCGCCGGTGCATCAACGCAGAGGACAGCGTTGCCGAGGAGGCCTCGACTCGATGGAGGCCAGCCGGTGACGAGGCCGACAGAGAACAAAGCCACGATCGCCGAGGAGGCGCGACTGAGGCGGCAGCCGGTGACGAGGCCGACGACAACGGACGGAGGAGCCGCGTCGCGGAGGTGCCCCCCCGGGGGGGTGGTGATTGCTCCTCCCGAAGGTATCGACAGCGAAAAAAGCAGGGTGGCGACTAGAGATGGCGCAACTGCAACACCAGTAAACCCTAACCCTAGAACCTATGCTCTGATACCATGTTATGAATAACACTTGTTGTATTCAATATGAGGTCGATGGCTAGAATATATAGAGTACATAAGGATACAAAAGGAAGGTTTATTTAAGATAATACCTAAACAAGGAAAACTTACATAAAAAGCATATATAGAGAGTCTATATAAGACATTACTTATATCCTTTAACACCTTCTATTTTTGGACAAGAAAGTACGGAAAACAAAAGATAGCCCAGCATGACTTAGAACTTGGATATTCCTTTTGCACCAATAAGTTGGCCTACCCAAAAATAATATTCAAAAGCACCAATAAGCTTACATTTGCAAACTTAAACTTCAACACGACCGCATAATTTGGGGGAAAAATGCTCAAATATACAACGCGATAATATAAAATAGCAAAAATATACAACAAAATGGAAAATTTGCAAAAATGACATGGTGGTCGCCATGCCGCACGGCGGCAGCCTGGCTGCCGCCACACGGCACGGCGGCAGCCAAAGCGTCGGCCGGGCGGTCGCGAGCAAAGCGGCGAGCCGCGCGGGCGCGAGCAAGCGAGCGAGTGGCCGGGCTTGGCGCTGAAGGTGACTGGCGCTGGCGCGGCGTGGCGGCAGCGCTTGGCCGAAGCGCGATAGCAGCAGCGAGCCGGCGCGACGCGGGTGGGCGCCACCTGGCTGCCGCCGTCTGGCGTGGCGGCCGCCACGTCATTTCTATAATTTTTTTTCATGTTGTATATTTTTGCTATTACGTTCATGTTGTATATTTGAGTATTTTTTCCGAATTTGGGTAGCCACCAACTAGCACCCTCTTTTGATTTGCTGAGAAAACTACCTGCGGAATGTAGATATTACTAGTCATCTTTTTCCGAGAAGTATTAAGGACGAAGCTCTTGAAGATAGTACGATATACTACTTTCTGAACCACAGCAACTTCAGTACTTCATGGCAAGCATGCACGATGCACCACTTCACCTCAAAAATCAAGCACTCAACCCTGCTTCACTAAATTTGGACCTCTTTGATGCATCCTAGATTACAAGTCAATCTTGAGAACTCACAATAAGTCAGATGGGAGTTCGGAACTAGCATCCGTTCTATATGTACACAAATGTTGGACCTATCTTACAGTGTCACACTTACACTTCAAAAAATTGGGTCTAATTCTAAAGATCAATCAAATTTGCAATAAGGGGTATTTATTTATTTTAAAAAACAAAAACAAATTTCAAGTAAATACCTGCCGGCGTCCTCGGGGGTGAATTCGACATCGGGGCAGCCATGGCTGCGGCCGTACGCCACTATTTCCCTGGCCATTGCCACCACCTGCTCGAGCGTCTTCCGCAGCTTGTGCTGCATGTGGGTCTCGCTGGTGGCGATGAAGGCGTGGATGCGAGGGCGCCGCGCGGCCTCCCAGGTGGCGCCAATGTCTCGCTTGTTGCAGCGCGTGAGGCCACAAATCAACGGCCGTCCTCCCCGACGGGCGTGTTGCCCACCTCGATGGCGATGGAGCGCACGGCGTCGAGGTCGTCGGGGGAGGAGGCCGGGAAGCACGCCTGGATGATGTCGACGCCGAGGTGGGCAAGCCGGCGCGCGACGAGGAGCTTCTCGGCGCTGGCCATGGGGGCCCCCCCCCCCCCCCCCCGGGGACTGCTCGCCATTGCGGAGGGTGGCGTCGAAGATGCGGACTTAGGTCACTTTTGGATGAGCTAAAACTAATTATTAGTTGGTTAATGGCTAAAGCTAATTGTTAGCCAGCTAATAATTAGCCCATCTAAAATTAGTCTAGGGCTGTTTGGACACATGGCTAATGGTTGGGCTAATTTCTTGAAAAAGTTATGTCTACCCCTCATAACGGACTGGAGAGCGGAAGCACGGGTGAGGAAGTGAGGATAGGGCCAACACAAGGGTATTTTAGACTTTTCCCAACGTGTTGCCTGCTATTAGCCCAAATTAGCTCCCACCCACTAGCTAATAGACTAATTGTTAGCTAAGGGGACTTAAGGCTAATTATTAGCCAGCTAATAATTAACCCGGGGATCCAAACATGGTCTTAGTTGGGGTCGTCGATGCGGTTGGGGAAGTACTTTGTGATGGCCCGCCTTTTTAGGGGCAGATTCGTACGCCTCGACAGCTACCCAGGATGATTAGCTGCCAGGAACCAAGCATATTATTGCCAGGCAAAAGTCAAATTCCAACATTTTTATTCCACATAAGGCCTAACGGCCAGGGTTTTTACAGAAGAGGGCGCAGCAGGGCCCGAATAACTTACAAGCAAAACACCGCACAGGCAGGCCTGAGCAAAAGACTAAGACCTCAAAACCAAATTACCATCTACGCACTCCTGGAATGCACCAGCTTCTTCAAACTCTGAAAGGGGGTCGGGGTTGCAAGGGTGAGTACGGGAGTACTCAACAAGTCGTACGGAAAACACTGAATATTACATGCAAGGGTGTAGCACAATATTGGTACAAGGTTAAAGTATTTGTGGATGCAGTTTTATTTGTAACATCATTTTACATTGAAAACACAATCCATAATAATATTAATCGAGGGGGGTTCCATTCCCAAAGTCATCACCATTAAACCACATTCTCAACATGCACCAAGATCTACTTGAGCTAGGTTTCGGGATTCACCCCAATTAAACTTAGCTTTATTTACCGGAAGCACGGCGTATTCGAATACCATTTATTCACTCTGCAGAGGTGTTCAGCTTTACCCACAAGATTCCACGATCGTTAATGCCAACTCGAGTTTAACACGCAACTTAAATGCGTGCGGCCGGATCGAGGTTATCATAGCTTTTCGTTGGACATTTTCCTCTTTAGTCCCTATCCGGTAGAGTTTTGGTCCACATTAACCCGGGGCCCCCACTGGCCAGTGTGGAGTTCTTGATCCCGCTTACTGTGGACACCTACCGTTGTGAACCCGAAATGCCACAGTTTTCTCGTGCACACTTTCGTTCCACCCCCATAACCTTGGACCATCTCCCACACCTGGGAAGGTAACCCTGCTCCTATAGGTATTCCGAGGGAAAGTACAATGTACCGAGCTACGTTGAGTCAAGCCAACGAAGTTGACCGGCCCAACCTGTGGTTGAACGAGTTCTTAAGTTATTTACTTTGCTCAAGAGGATTATTAACCTTACATTGCCAAGGACCAAGCCTTTTCCGATCCACAGCCCCATTCCGATACCCACGGTACCGGCCACCAGACAAACCAAAGCATTAATCATCAGCCGGGGATTGGAACTCATCCTCTCCGGGATTTATCCAATTATGTCCCCCAAACCGTAGCACTTTTCCAAACAGAACCGAACCAACGGTTCGACAACCTTTTATTTCCATTCTCAAAAGCATTTGACTAAACTAACAGGATAATAATAATTAATACCGGAATATTAATTAACCTAAGGTTACAAGGATATAATTAGGTTCAATAATTTTGAAGGAAGTCTCATGAGCAAATCGGCATTAACTAAGTATCATGTCATTCTAAAATAAACGGATTTGCAATATTTCAACATACCGTAAAGTAATGCGGTAGAAAATAGTATTTAACTATAATAAGGCATGAATAGGTTCATCATGATCAAAGGTGTACGGCTTGCCTTGCTGGCGATTGGATCGGACGAAGTGTCGTTGACGCGGTCGAAATCGGCTCTTTGTCGGGTCTGGCTCCTGTTCCGGGAACTGCGGCGGCTCCTGGAATTGTCCAACGTCCGGATCTAACGCGAAGAGGACGAACGACCATAAAGAAATGAAAAACGAAAAGGAACTGAAACGAAAACGGAAACGGGAATCGGAACCGGGCCGAGAGAGAGAAAGGAAGGGCGATTTGGGCATTTTTGGAATTTTCGGAGTCTCGGATTGAGGAATGGAGGGCATTTTCGGAATCAGTGGGTTGAAACGGTTCGGATAGTGTATTTGGTGGGTTTCTGGGGCTCACGGAATTTTTCGGGATTTTCTGGGGGTTTTTTGGGTATTTAAAACGATTTTTCGGATTTATAAAATAAAAAGAAAATCCGAAATTCGTTTTAAAAAGGGAACCGGCCGTGGGCCGAAAATGGCGACCACGCGCTGAGAGGAGGGCGGTTCGCCAACGGCCACCGGCCCACGCCGCGCGAGGTAGGGGTTTAGGGTTGGCACTGGTCAGGGGGTGGCGGCGGGGTTCCGCGGCGGCGGGGTGAGCGGGGCGGTGGGGCTCGGCTCCGCCGGAGCTGGAGGAGAGGGAGAGGGCGAAGGAGAGGGAGAGGGGAGGGCTCACCACGGGGAGAGAGAAGGGGAGCGGGGCAAGGTGGCGGCGCGGGCGAGCGGTTCTTGACGGCGGCGCGGGGAGGCGCGGCGACCGGAGGCGGAGGAGAACACGGGGAGGGGGAAGCTCACCGGCGAGGAGGGAGGCGAGCGGGGGAAGCCGCAGGCAACGGCTTTTATAGCCGCGGGAGAGAGAGAGAGGCGGCGTCACGAAGCGCGCGGCATGGCGACGGCAGACGGACGGCGACGGATCGGTCACGCGGGCGGCGTGATGCGGCGGTGGCGGCGGGTCACGGGGTGGCAGCGGCGCAAGCGGCGATGGACGGACACGCGCGAGGCGTGGTCACGCGCGGCGGCGGCGAGTCACGGCGGCGCAGCTGCCAGCTGCGCAAGCGAGCAATGAGCAGCCGGCGGCGGCGGAGGCGGTACCGGAGGCGGCGGAGACGGCCGGCAAAACGGCCGGAAGGCCAAAAAGGTAAACGTCCGAAAACCCTATCAAAAACCTAATTCAAATCCAAAATTTGAATCAAATTTTGAATAAACTTCGAATGAATTCATTTTGAATTTTTGGGTTGTTTCATACTTCGGCCGCTGCGGCGCCAGGGAGGGGCGGGGGCCGGCGGGGAATGCTAGGGTTTGCGGCGGCAGCGGTGAAGGAGGAGAGAGAGCCGGGGATGGCGCGCGCTTGGCGTGGGGACTGGGTCCGACATTTACGGAGGAGCAGTAGTGTTTACCGGAGGAGAGGAGGGAGGAAGCCATGGTCGTCGGGAAGACGGTGCGGATTTAGGGAATAAGAAAATCGATCACGCTTTTCGTGCGCCTTCCTCTTCGCGAGCAAGGGCGGTTTGGTTTTCAACCAACTTTGTCGTAAGTCGTAACTAATTAGCCAAGCATGATTGGCTCTATTTTATTTTAAAATAAAATCCACCATCACAAATATGTCAAAGTTTGATAAAAAAAAACTCAATATATAACGTGTACGACATAGGCTTAAAAAAGTGTTAGCAATAAACTAAATGTAGTACGTCTAAACGTAGGAATGACAAAGTTAATTTCAAACTAAATATTCTCTAAGTTGGAGGCAATAGCGTATATATCACGTCTTTTATGAGCCACTTGATTATTTTTATTCTTAGATAATTTTAGATAAGAATATTAATTAGATCCTAAGGTCCGATTGAATCGCCAGCTCTGAATGCTATGTGGCTTATCCTTCTTCACTTGTCTAGCCTTTTCTACTATTCCAGATCTAATGCTTCACATCTGTCTCAGTCCAACCACCTACCCAACTCCATTCCTCGCTGCGTGTACCACCTCATCCCTTCCCCATACACGAGCATGGAAGGCACGCCTTCCACGCGATCGAGACACCATTTTTTATAAATTTATTTAGATGGATAGATTTGCAAAAAAAAAAAAAAAACCCAAAAAAAATTGCTTCTCTTATTCTTGTCTTAGCTATAATCGTGCTTTCGTAGCGGGTACGAAGTGCGGCGCAGCAGAGCATCCTCCCACATGTTTTTTTGCACAATACTAGAGATCCAGACTTGAGTAGGCGCCAGAGTGCTAGTGTTACTGGAACGTGGAAGTGATAGTGAGTCAGCATGTTGCGCCTCTTGTAGCCTAGTGTAGTAACCATACTTGTCAATACCATATCGGATGCTATACTGGTTTAACTATTGGAATGATACATTCTGATACCAGTTTTATTGGCGTATTGTTTTGAGTTTAAATAATAATATATATTTATGAGTATACATATGTTTAATTATATATATACTAAATTTTATTTATAATATTACTTCAAATACATAGTAGTACTATCAAATATAACAGATAGTTCAATAGACGATATTACCAATTCCGTCAGTATGACTGGTCTTGTATGATATCGAAGCCGGTATTGTCTGGTATCGAAATCAGTATTGATCGATATCAAATTGGTATGGTCGGTATTGAGATCGATACGGTATATAAGACTACTATGTATCGATTTATATGGCAAATGGTATATATCGACCGATACTACACTACTACAGAAAAGACCATTAGAGACGGTTCACAAATATCATCAGAGACGGCTTTGTGAACCGCCTCTAACAATGGGTCAGTGATAATATAATAACTTCACAGACGGTTTCATTAACCGTCTGCGTGATAATATTCTGAGGCGGTTCTTATTTAGAACCGTCAGTGCTATATTAAATCTACTGACGGTTTGTAATATGAACCGTCTGTGATATAAATCCTATCACTAACGGTTCCATATACCAACCGTCAGTGCTATATTAAATCTACTGACGGTTTGTAATATGAACCGTCTGTGATATAAATCCTATCACTAACGGTTCCATATACCAACCGTCAGTGCTATATTAAATCTACTGACGGTTTGTAATATGAACCGTCTGTGATATAAATCCTATCACTAACGGTTCCATATACCAACCGTCTGTGTTAGTGTATATCACAGAAGGTCCACATGTATGAACCGTCTGTGATATTTATATCACAGACGGTGCTTAGTTGTGAACCGTCTGTGATATGGTTTTCATACATACATCTTTTTCTGTTTATTGGCTAGCCTCAGGAAATGCTAGCCATGCCCTCTGAAACAGACATAACACAGAAGCTACATTGCAGTTATTAGACAAGCATTATTTCAGCGATCACAGATATGGGATTCATTTAGCAATTGTTCCAAGCTGATTATAGCACTATCATTACATCCATTTCAGCAAATGAAGACTCAGCTGTGTAAATTTCATCAATATTAAATTCTTTCCCGACTTCCTAAAACAACGGGGCCTTTCGGGTGACTCGGAAAAAATAAAGAATCAACAAAGTTGATATGGGAGAGAGTATATCCTACCCTCATTCCAGTCATGAAGCACAATTCTTGCAGCAGCTTCAACATCCACTATACCACCCTTTTTCAATTTCCCGAGTGTGGCAACTTTCTCAAGGAAATCATCAATCAAGTAAAGGTCGGCACCTTTGTACAGAGACAACAATGTCTCATGTGTGCAAATATTGAGGATTTCCTTTCTTGAAAGCGTTAAATAAAGTTATCAAATGATGCACTTCCAGCCACATTACTATATACAAGTTATTATTGGATGAAATAGTATCCACACAATGAAAATAACCACAACTAGAATAAATTAGACCTTTAGTTCCACAAGCAATATTACTTGAAACTAATATATGATTTATGATAACCAGGATATATACATACCATTTCCTCCTCATGGTGTGCTTTTTCAATTGCTCTTTCCTCTCTTCTTTTCTTAACCTTCTCTATTTCAGCTGTATTTGATCGTGCAAGAGCAGGATTAGGCACTAGAAGAAAAGCATAGACTTCAACATTTTTTAGAAAAAGAAGAAGGTTGCACACTAGTGACCTATTAGGGATATGTATCTCAAAAGAAAGCACGTATATACGGCAAGATATATGTCCGCACTAGTGGTAAGATATAGTATGGCATATGTATACTTGGAAAATCCTATGTATTACACGAAGATGGCTCTTGATATGAGATATGTTGACTCCTTCATGCCCATCAACTCAAGATCAGCACGAAGCATTATTACATCCATTTCATCGAATATCATCAAGACATTACAAGCATCATTACATCCATTTCACAGTTCATCGAGACAGAGACATTACATCCATTTCAGCGATCACAGATCATCACAAGCACTATCCGTACATCCATTTCAGCAAATAAACTGGAAAATTAGAATGACAGTACAAGTGGCAATCTGAGAGATAAACCTAACTCTTGCAGTTAGGCACTGCGTAGAACTCGCCTTTTTACTAATGACTTGTGACTAGAAAAAACAAAGTTTTCCTCGAAGGACGCCAGATCCTTGTCTTGCAAACGTAAGTTTTATCGTTACTCATTTGTGTTGCATTGACGAGGAGATGCATGTTATGGCAAACGTAAAATCCACATCGGTTATTGCCTGTCCTTGTTGGTAGCCTTTGGAAAAATAGAATTGCTTAGTTCGAGAATCATGGCTACGGAGTTTGAAATAGGATTATCTTGTATAGAGGATACCGGAAACTTGAAATCGTCCGCAACGCCTTATCCTCGCCTTGAGCGAAGGATCTCGCAAAGCTTTGACCGTCCTACGTGATTTCGAAAGGTTAGCCTCAGCTATTCCAGGAGCAACAAGCTCCTTAAACAACGTGGTTACCTGGTGATTAACCGTGCGATAGGGTTCAAGTCGTGGTTGCCGGTATGTGAGGAATCAACGTAAATAACCCGGTTCTTGGCCAGATGAATTACAATTAGAACCCAGTGAAACCTGCATAGGTATGTTGCCATGGTCAATTAGCACCAAAGTATTGTGTGCACATTACAAATGAGAGTATACCAAGTCGGGCAAAGCACTTACCCTGGGTTAAAGGGTAAAAGTATGAAGCTTTTATCTTTACGAGCATCCAAGGCATGTCGTGACGTATTCCTCTATCGCTTTTGCATCTTGGTTCATTGTTGGTCATGAGACTAAGAGTGGGTCGAGGAAACCCACCGATGTATTGTTCGCTTCGCCCGCGTATCATGAATCTATATATACAAAAGTTAGGCAAAGTGTCACTTAAAATATATATATATATATATATATATATATGACATTTATCCGTATTATGAGGAAGACACACTCACAATGTCCAAAGATCTTAAGAGCGAGGCGTCGAGGGCGTCGAGGTTGAAGAGATCGAACAGTCCTCGAAGCCGACCGAAGTAGCCCCGCCGACTCGTTGAATGTGATGCTTAGGCTTGTAGCGGACCATGATACTTGTTGTACGCTCGTTCTCCTGGCTTGTTAGCTTCTCTCATGTAGTATGTATGCAGGCTTTTGCAGCGTGATAAGTCAATGTCTTGATGCGATCTTCCGTTAATAAAGGCTCTCCTAGCTTGAATACCGGCCAGCGGGGCCATCGGATAGTACTCCAAGGCCTTCGCTATCTTTTTCGATTTGCCCTTCCCTTTCTTTGTTGGAACGGAAATCTTCGGGAGACGAGGGAGTAGAGAGCAATCAAAGTCAAAGTCAATATCAAACTCATGGTCAATGTTTTTGGGTGGGAGGGCACGATAAGCGATTTGGGGAATTGGATCAACTTAGCGGAGGAAGTAGAGGTACTACGGTGGAGGATGGATGTCTAGAGATATGTCATTTCTTTGGGCCTTTGGATGAATGTGCCGATGACATCCCCGATGTCTCAAGCTCGTCATTTGGAGGCAATTGTAGTGTGATGATCTTGAAAATGTCATGAACGCCGTCCACATTGACCTTCGTGAAACCAGCGCTAGCAGGTACCGTGCACCATCGCCCCTTCAATGGATGGATACGCGAGGCCCCAAGCGACTGTATAGGAAGGGAGCAATTGGCAACTCTCACCTGGAGATTGCACCGCGTGGGCTCCTACACAACGGTACCCAATTAGCTAATGTGCCAAAAAGATATATCTATGGAGCATTCAAGGGATCATACTTAGTATACCTTGATGTCACAGACAGGGAATCTGCCGGGGTGTTTACCTGGTCGTGGGCGACGACAATTTGCTCTTACGTGTAGTGGGGCTAAACCCTAGGTCTTGCACAGGATTTGTGTTTTGAGCATTGAGCCTTTCCTCGAGGCTTCTTATCTTACCATTAAATTCTTCTCTCAGCCTGTCCTCAAGATCCTTCATGATCTTTTTCTCACGCTCGTCTCTACCTCTCTTCTTACTCAGGTACATGTCGGTGTCTTGAAGCCCGTCTTCCAGGAACGAAAACCCCTTTGCCTCGCGTGCGACAGGGTGTTCCTTGTTTCCCAATGCCGTGGAGAGTGCATCTCTCTCCTGTTCGGGACAAAAGATCCACCGGAAGATTGTGCACTCAACTCTACCCGCAAGATCCCAACAAGTTATTTCACCGATGAAGTTAGGAACTAAATACGTACCAAAATGGTGGTTCGATATCTTACCAAACGTTGGCGAGACTTCCTCGTCCGCAGGTTTGTAAAGGATATGGTGCCGGATGGTGTGGCACATGACCTCGCTCTTAGCTTGATCTCTGGCGCTTGGGTCAACAATCGATTCAAATGGCGCGGAGTCCCCTCGTCCTCCTGTCCCATTGCATCCTCTTCCCGCGTAGCAGTGGTGCCGAGTCCGTGGGGTGGGTGTTCCTTACTGCAGGGCCTTGTGGGCTTCGCTTTCAAGCACGAATCGATCTGTCGTCTTCATCTCGAACAAAACGTCGCCATGAATCCTCGCGAATGAACCCGCACTTAGAGTAGGGAGTCATGTCCTTATTGACGTATTCCTTGACAAGTGTGCTCTTAAAGGTCTTCCACGCCTTTCACGCCACTAGCAAAGTGCATACCGCCACCGGGCCTCGAGTTCTTACGGGATATCGAAGGAGGAAAGGATTTACGTAGCGGTCGTTCGCGGCCCTCGTCGATCGGTGACTTCCAGGATACAATTGTGATGGGAACCCGTTCGCGAACAACTATCCCGACATTGTTCGTAACGCATTCACTACCTTTTACATCCGGTAGGGACCCATCTTTCGGATCGATCGCCGTGATGCTATATCGGCTGTTGGCCTTTTGTTTGCTTTTCTTGGAGCGCGAGTTGGTTTGACTTGACTTGGCTGAACAGATCCTTCAGTTGGTCCTAAGGTGGATAGAAAATATTGAAATAATGTTATTCCATCATTATTTCGATGGGAACTGTTTGGATGTGTTAATCACATGAAAAGAAGAAATGTGGGAGATCAGGTCAAAATTCCGACGATATCCAATCAAAAATCAAATACATCCAAAAATGTCGACGCCGCTACTCCATCGCCGCCTCGGGTTCCCGTTGTCCCCTTCATCCTCGCAGCCCGCTTCCATCCACCCACATCACGTGAGCGCAGCCGAAGTTGCCACCCGACGCCCACGACCATGGGCCCGATGTAAAGAACAAAGGAGAGAGAGAGAGAGAGGGAACTACGAAAAGAAAAATAAAATAAATGAACCTAACTATTCACTTGATCTAGAACATACTGGTGCAAACATTATTTCAATATTTTAATACATCCATAAAAATATATATTGGCACTGGAAGTTTTAGTCTAAAACGACTTTATTTTGTATCTAGAGGGAGTAATAAAATTCCCAACATTGTGATTTTAAGCGCCTAGACTCAGAAGGGATTAACAAAATTGTGGGTGATGGAATGCTGCCGTCCAGGATCTAAAAGAAGGGAGTGAGTGCACCAACCAAACGCAGACACACGACACGATCATAGTAAAATAGAAAGGTTGGTTTGCCACCGAGACGTCCCTCCTCCCGTCCCGGCTCCCGATGATTATCCTAAGCTAAGAGATTCGGCCACAAGACCAAGCAGAGCAGCAGAAGCACAAGCCCACAAGTTGTGTCCAATCCCTCCCTTCCACAATGCATTGCCTTAAAAGGCTACTACGCGCATCGCCAAATTTTGCAAACCATGACAATATATAAGTGCAACATACTACTACTCGAAAGAATGTATGATGCATCCATCATACATTCTTCTTCCTCCTCTTCTTCTTTTTTCCACCTTACTTTTGCGGTTTTGCCCATTCATTCATTCATTCATTCATTCATTCATGACGATAATTAACACACGAAACAATACATACATATATACATACAGGAGCTGAGCTACCAACAATTCATTCATTCATTTGCGGTTTTGCCCATTCATTCATTCTCTCATTTAGTCTTTTACCTTGTTTTTTTTTTTAGATCAAGAGGACATCAAAAAAGATGTCCCAGTTCCTTTATATAGAAACTGGATAGTATCAAGCACAAGTTCAATACATTCATTCTCAGATAGCCACAAGGACTCCTCCAGCCAAAGACAAAACCGAAAATAAAAAAGCAGTGATTCCCAGATTTTTAGCGCCCAGACGACGATACCAAACATTCAAACAGTTTTTTACCTTGTGGGGGAGGAGCATTACTCATTTACCTTGTGGGGGAGGAGCAGACGTCGCCGGGGGAGGAGGAGACGTCGCCGGGGGTGGAGGAGGCGCAGCCGTCGAGGGAGGAGAGGCCTTGGCCATGGCGGGCCTCGGGAGGCGGCGTCGGGGCTCGGGAGGCGGCTCGGTCTCCATCAGCGTGCTCGGGCGGCTGGGCTCGGGGAGGCTGCGGCGGGGCTCAGGAGGCGGGCGCAGCGGGAGGCGGCGGGGCTCGAGGAAGCGGCGCCGTTAGGAGTTTGAAGTGTGCGTGCGTTTGAAGTCTGGTAGAAAACGTTTCAAGTGAAGAAGTTTTATAGGGTTTGAATATCACAGACGGTTCTAAACTAGAACCGTCTGTGATATTAATATGCAGACGGGTCTTAAATAAAACCGTCTGTAATAGAGTACTATTACTGACGGTTATGGTGTAGAATAAATGCGTGTTACTATATATTGCAGGCAGTTACGGTATAGAACCGCTCAGTTATTATATATCACAGACGGTTCGAGTTTAGCACCGTCTGTGATACGGCCCACCATTCCTCTGGAGTATATATACTCATGCAAGTTGAGCGTCATGCTAGGGTACATAATTTAAACTCCATGAAGAAAAGAAGCAGAAATAAATCTATGGATAGTTTAGAACCATCTGTGATACGGCCCACCATTCCTCTACAAAGATATATACTCATGCATTGAGCTTCGCTCTTGGACGTTCATCTTGACCTTAGCTAGCTCACTACTAGGGTACGTAATTTAAACACCATGAAGAAAAGAAGCGGCTACCTCCGTGGCTCAACCCTACCTGCTGATGTCTGCAAGTTTACGAAGCTTGGTTACTAACAAACCACCATGCACGACCACAAGGGTGCCCTAAGGGTGTGTACATGCCCGTACACACCGTTCCACTATCCATTCGACGGCTACAATTACTATGGCCTACTACTCTACAACCACGTGTGCAATAACATAAGTACAGAAATATTACTTTATTATCCATACATGCATGGTCCTGCTTACAAATTAACATTGTAATTATACGGTGAAAATTAGCCCTTCACAATGATCGACGCGTGTATAGGTGACTTCGTCAATTTGTTCCTCTTGGACCATCTTTGGCATTTCCGATAGGAGGCAAATCATCAAATTGATTGTACTCTTCCTCATCTACTACATTCTCAACTCCGACAATCCTCCCTTTTTCCTGAACAACTACGTGGCGCTTCTTGTCGACGGATCGGTAACATAAAAGACTTGAACAACTTGGTTTGCGAGCACGAATGGTTCATCTTTGTATCCGACACGTTTGAGGTCCACGGTGGTGATGCCGTACTTGTCAACCTTCACGTCTTTGGAGGTGGACCCAACGACACCGAAATAGTGGGATCTTGAAAAGTACATAGTCAAGCTCCCAAATCTCCTCTATGAACCCATAGTAGGAGCTCCTCGTTGACCAGTGATCGAACGCATCTATCACGGACCCGCTGATACGGTTTGTGCTCTTCAAATCTCGATCTATCGTGTAAAATGTGTATCCATTTAAGTCGTATCCTTTCCACGTGACAACTGTAAAAGCTGGGCCTTTTGCCAACCATTTCAGGGTGTCATATGACGAGCTCCCAGTGATGGGTCGCTCTTTGAACCAATTGTTGAACTGAAGGTTATGTTGTCTTATGATCCAAGACTCATGTCGTGATGGATTCTCTTGCTTTAGCCATTGCTTGTGCTCGACGATGTACGGGGACACTACAGTCATGTGTTGTAGAACCGTGAAATGGGCTTGAGCACACGCAACTGGATCAGGTGTGATTGCTTTCCTTCCGATGGTCCCGATACCCTGGAGCCTCCCCTCATGGCGAGATCGAGGCACACCTATTGGTTGGGCCTGAGCCATGTAATCGACGCAGAACTCGACGACCTCTTCGGTTGCATAACCTTCGACAATGCTACCCTCCGGACGAGATCGATTTCGTACATAAGACTTAAGAATTCCCATATACCTCTCGAACGGGTACATGCTACGTAGGAACACAGGCCCGCACATCTTTATCTCTATTACAAGGTGAACAATGAGATGGACCATGATATCGAAAAATGACGGAGGGAAATACATCTCAAGATTACATAGAGTCATCACCACCTCGGCTGCAGACCATCTAGTCCTTCGGGATCGATGACCTTACGAGCGATTGTGTTAAATAAATAACACGACCTCGTGATTGTCTCTCGGACCTTTATTGGCAAAATACTTCTAATTGCAATTGGGAGCATTTGTGTCATCAACACATGACAATCATGAGACTTCATGCCAATTAATTTTAAATCTTGCATTGAAACAAGTCTCATCATGTTGGACGAGTAGCCGGACGGAACTTTCACACCATGCAAGCACTGGCAAAGTTCAGTTCTTTCGGCCTTTGACAGAGTGTAACAAGCTGGTTCGCAATACGTACCACCTTTAACGGTCTCTTTTGGTGCTAACTCAGGTCTTATGCCCATATCGACTAAGTCAAGTCGTGCGTTGATACCATCCTTTGTTTTGCCCTTAATGTTTAGTAGGAGACCAATCAGGCTATCACAGACATTCTTCTCCACGTGCATGACATCGATGCAGTGGCGAACTTCTAGGTGCTCCCAGTAAGGTAGGTCCCAAAAGATTGATCTCTTCTTCCACAAGCTCTTCTCACGGGTCGACCTTGCTTTACGTCCCTTTCCATACGTAACATCCAAATCCTTTACAAAGTCATGAACATCTCTCCCGCTAAAAGTCCTTGGAGTTGAACCGTTGTTCGTCCCATCGAATAGTCTCTTCATCTTGCGGTATGGGTGTTTCCTCCCAAGGAACCTACGGTGACGCATGTACACGGTTTTACGCGAGTGATTCAGCCACACACTCTCAGTATCGTCTAGGCAGTGAGTGCAAGCCTTGGCACCTTTTGTACTCTGGCCCGACAGGTTAGCAAGTGCAGGGTAATCATTTATGGTGCAGAACAACAAGCAATGTAAAGTGAAGTTCTCTCGTTTGTATGCATCCCAAACCTGTACCCCAGGAACCCACAATGTTTTTAGATCTTCCACCAATGGAGCTAGGTACACATCAATATCGTTCCCAGTTGTTTCGGTCCTTGGATAAGCCTGAGATAATAAAATGTACTTTCGCTTCATACACAACCAAGGAGGAAGGTTGTAGATACAGAGATTCACGGGCCAAGTGCTATGCCTACGCTTCATGTTACCGAAAGGATTCATTCCATCTGTATCAGTCCAAACCTTATATTCCTCATCTCTGCGTAATTCTTCATACCTCCTATCGATGTTTCTCCATTTGGGTGGAGTCGGCAGGTGTCTTAGCATTCCATCGTTCTTACGCTTCTCGGAATGCCAACAGCTGATTTGGCCTCCTTTGGGTTAGCAAACAAACGCTTCAATCGGGAATTAGAGGCAGATACCATGCCATCTTAGCAGGACTTCCTTTCTTCACCTCCTCATTTGAATGACTCTTACGCTTGTACCGGGATGCGTTGCACACGGACATACATGCAAGTTTGCATACTCTTTGCGGTATAGGATACAATCGTTCGGACATGCATGTATTCTTTCTACCTCCATTCCCAAGGGACAAAGAACCTTCTTGGCTTTGTAGGTTGTTGTCGGCAACTCGTTTCCCTCTGGAAGCATGTCCGCCAATAGACGTAAAAGCGTTTGTGAAACTCTTATCTGACCAACCATTGCTTGCCTTCAATTTCAGCAGTTCAAGCACAGACGACAACCTTGTGTATTTCACCTTGCAACCAGCAAACAAAGGTTTCTTCGAGTCCTCCATCAAACCCACGAATTTTTCATATTCCCTTTCATCACGGTTCCCTTCTGCGTCGCGCAGCATCTGGTCCAGATTGTCATCATGCAACATATCCTCGTCGGAAGCAGAATCAATGTGATCATCCGGCATATCGTTGACTTCGTCGAAGATGTTAACAGTACCACCTGCTTCTTGTATATTATGCTCTTCGCGGATCGGTCCAACATGTATATCCCTTTTGAAACCTCGCATAATCAAGTGTGCTTCGATCTGCGAGTTTCAAACATCATCATATTCTCGCAATCGATGCATGGACAAGGCATATCTTGCACTCCCTTATTAAACATGTCCTCCTCTGCAGCTCTTCTAAAAGTGGAGACGCCATTAATGTACTCCACACTCAGACGGTCCCAGCGTACATCCACTTCTTCGATCCATCTATGCTACACATGTAATATTCGATCCAATTAGAACTCTCTTTTCAACTGATTAAGTACACTTTCCTTAACAAGTTAGAGCTTCAAAATAATATTGCAATTATAACGTCCAATTACTATCACCACGAAAACATGAATCTACAAGCTAGATCTAAACAATCTTAAATTTCTTACATAACCAAGCTAGATATTGAATTAATATATATAAGGCAATTTTATATCCAATACTAACCTTAGATCTGAATTAATATATATAATGCAATTATCCATTACTAACCTTAATTACATCACAAGAATCACCTATTATATAGGCTTACAGACGGTTGTATTGCCAAACCGTCGGTGATATAACGGTCTTAGCATTCTATCCCAACAGTGACCACAACATCGAACTTGCGCTCGGGCCTATATATAGGCAAGCTTTATCACAGACGGTTCTATGTAATAACCGTCAGTAATATACTAAGATTACAGACGGCGATGTGTACCAACCGTCGGTGATATTTCTGACGGTTATGTAAACTAAACCGCCTGCGTGATATATAGGTATATCACGACGGTTATTTTAAAAACCGTCCGTGAAGGCAGGCGAGGAATGGTGTGTGATAGTCAACAATCGGTTTGTTTATAGAATCGCTGCGTGATAGCGACGGTCCGTCTTCGTCTCTTCGTTTCTGCGCGCCTTTGAATGAGAACTCTTCGTTTCTCGCCGTCTTCAATTCCGGCCACCTATAAAATCACCGCTATTGATCGAATTCGATCAACACGCACATTATCGATAATGGAATCGCCATGAAGCTCTCCTTCGTCGGCGTGCCGCCTCCACCATCACCTCCCCTGCCGCCTCCACCATCACCTCCTTCCGCAAGCTCCCCGGCGCCGCTTCCACCATCACCTCCTCGTCGCCGCTATGCGGGAAACGCAAGCGGGAAGAGGAGGAGGAGGAGCGGGAGGAGGACGAGGAGGAGGAGGAGCGGGAGGAGGACGAGGAAGAGTCAGAGGAAGACGACCACGTCATGCACTCGGGGGGCTCAGATGACGACGACGACGACGGTAGCCCACCGTGGCGCGACGACGACGACGATGGCAGCCCACCGGGGAGCGATGACGACGACGATGGCAGCTCGCCACCTCCTCCGGACGACGATGAATATTTTAATTTATAAGTAATAATATATATATATAATGTAGTAATGTAATGAAATGTTTTATGTTATAAAATGGCTGTTACAGTTGTTATCAAATTTCATTGGGAGAAACTTACACTCGGACGTCTGATTCTCGTTTTTTTTTCGGACGCATTGCAAGATTTTTTTTGAATGTATGAAACAATTTTTTTACTGTTTGTCGAAGACAAATGTTTCACACGTACAAAGAAAATGTTGCGAAAAAAACTGACGTCCGATCACTAGCAATTTCGAATTTCATTATGTTATAAAATGGTCATTACCATTTTTCGTCCTATCTATGAACGAATTATGGCCTTCGATGAAAATACGTAGTTCGATAAAAACATCAAAATGTTATAATGCAAAGGCATGACGGTTATCAACACAAAACGCCTCGTGATATAAGCAATATCGAGACGTTTATAAACACAACCCGTGCGTGGTTACTATACAAACGGTTGTATAGTAAAACCGTCTGTGATATTACTTTATATCATGCGACGGTGTTTTTATAGAACCGTTTGTGATAATATCGCTGAGCGGTTTTAATACAAAACCGTCTGTGATATTTATCTAATCACAGACGGGTTTTATTAATAACGGTCTGTGATAATTTCACTGACGGTTGGTTTATAGAATCGTCTGTGATATCATATATTACAGACGGTTTTTGAAAACCGTCTGTGATAGTGCGTCTAATATAAGCATTTCTGTAGTAGTGCTAGTACGGTATTATTAGCTATGGTAGCAACTTCAGAACTCAGCTGCGCCAATAACTCTATGCATACGACCAAAAACCCATAACCACTTCATGGTGATGGTACTTGGTACCATAGTATTTCTTCTCTTGTCCGACTGGATATAAAACATTTGAGATGTATCTGTGCGTCGTTACAATTCACCGCTAGTTATTTTAAACACGGAATTATTTATGATCGGACGTCCGATTTTTTTGAATTCTCTGCAATATTTTTTCCTACGCGTAAAACATTTTCTTCCTACATATGAAACATTTTCTTTCGATAACAGTAGAAATGTATACGCAAAAAAAATATTTCAGATATTGAAAAAAAAATATTACATGAGTGTCGAAAGAAATATATTAGGATCGGACGTCTGGCACCTAATTCTTCCCTTTTAAATAGCACTTCACCGCGTTCGTTAGGACATGTTTCACTTGGGACATCAAAGTTACTCAAGTCGGGTGCAAAACAGTATCATGTATCTCAAAGTTTTTTTTTTTTTTTGAAATTATTTTATGCGCCTCAAACATAAATATCTTGGGTAAGGTATAATTGAGAGGTGCTTTTATGCTCTTCTTTTTAAAAGTTGTATAACTATTAAAGCATGAATGAAAGGTAGATGTTGATTACTTACCCTTTTATTTGCTTCAAGATTTGTACAACTTGTATTAAGAGGAAAAGTATAGAAGCACTGCTCGGTATAATTTGCGCTGGAAGGAGTGTGACTAACCCTGTTTCATCCTCACCGTCTTGTGATAGTAGAAACATTTGATCCGTGCTATTTGACATGTCTAGGACTCTAGGTTAAGTTTGATTTCACTGCAACCACTAGCAAGCCATTAAGCTCCATCTGTAATTTTGCTACGTATTATACAATAATGTATCCTAGTGTTTTAAAGGCATGTACAATAAGACCACATCAACTGGCTCTTAACTTATACATGTTAGTTTTGGTCTATGTGGAAAAGTGAGAAAAGAGGAGAGAGAAGATAGCTAAGTATTATCACACAACATCTAGCGACAACTTTTAGAGACAATTATTATACAAACTAGCTTTTAGCTTACTATTAGCCTATAGTTGTTGGCTTTACTACTATACTTGCTTTAAGAGCAGTGATTCTATGCTTTTTCTCTCAATATAAATTGCATAAATTTTAAAGTAAGCAAATGGATAAGTAATCACCATCTATTCTTTATTCGTACTTTAATATCTATATGTAACTTTCGTGTTTTAATTTCCTCTAGACGAGGAGGACATATACAGAATTTATTCTCTGCCTTTATCCTCTGATATATATATATATATGTATATGTATATATATATATATATGTATATATATATATATATGTATATATATGCTTCTACAAACGGTAAAGCCCAAGAAAAGGTGAAAGAACGGATCCAATCCACAGGCTCCCGTTCCTTTCCTCCACTTCACTGACAGACTTGAACGCCCTCCGCGCGGCGCCATGGACGCTCACCGCCTCCATGGTTTTCCCGTCCTCGCTCAGCCTCAGCGCTATCACCTGACGGCCAAATCGATTCAAGAAGGACGTGATGCGCTGCACGCGATGCGCCGGCAGCTTCAGGATCAACCTCCTTAGCCAAGGGTAGGAGATCGACCACTCGGCGATCTTCCCTCTCTTGGCATGGAGGCCAACCCAGAACCCTCCCCTAGGGCTCATCTTGATGTTGTCCGGGAACCCCGGCAGCCGCGCGACCTCTTCGAGGGCCGAAGCCCTCGGTGCCTTGAGCCGGTACCTCAGGATCTTGCCCGTCGTGGTCTCTGCGAGGAGCAGGCAAGAGCCGTCGCTGCTCATGGCCAAGCCATTGGGGAAAGCCAAGCCGTCGGCCAAGACCTCGACCTTGCTGTTCTTGGGGTCGTACTTCAACAGTCTGCCGGTGTTGTCACCGGATATGACTATTTTCAGGAACTCCCTGCACAAGAATTTCACCCTTCAGGCCAGTAAATATTTCACGGGTGTGCGCGAGTCGAGAGCATTCCTTGTCAAGAAACCATCAGCATGATGCATGCCAGTAAGAAGGGTTTTGATAGGTTTCATCCGGATAGTTTCTTTAACAACCATTATTCAAATTCTTGTCATTGGATTTGCTTTCAGATCAATGCACGCCCTCCCCCCTTGAATTCGAGATGGGTTGATCCTACGGATGTGTGTTTTGGTCGTACGGTTGAAAGTTTGGATGTTTTTTGGGACAAAAACATCCAGATGATACCTATACACTCCTAAGAAGAAAAGAAATAGCTTTGAACAGGAACAGGAGGCGAGGCACCTTCTCTGAAACCTTGTGCTGGTCTCGGTGAAGTAGATGGCCCCGGTTTCGTGGTCGATCTCGACGCCATTGGCGAAGCTGAATGTGCTCCCTGGCCACTCAGGCACGAGCGGCCTAGACACGTTTTCCGCCGGGACGACCACTCTCAGACCAAGGTACGCATCTGCGACGTAGAGCTCCCCGGTCTTGGTGTTGAACTTGAGGCCCAGTGGACGCCCACACTCGTGCTCCCGACCTGGGTCCTGAGATCCTCTGCAGCTATCCAACCTGAAACACACATCACCGATCAGTCAAAGATCCTATCAAGGAAAAGGCATGCTATTTGTTGCCTCGTATCTCAATACATCAGCCAAGGATGCCAACGAGCAGTGGCGGATCTAGGAATTTTCTAGAGCCCGAGCACGCTTAATGGAGGACAACAAGTTCACAAACTATTTACTGAGCTAATAACAAGGGACCAAATCACTGAAGGAAGTTTCTATCAAGTAGTAACTGGGCTTTTGTTAAAACCAGATGTTATTAGCTCGGTTCGTTGTTGAATTCACGGAAGGACACTGTATTTTTCGTGATCTAGACTTTTATTACATGGGCCTGAGCCCGGGCCCGTGCCCAGGCTGGCCGGGCCCTGGGTCCGCCTATGCCAACGAGCTAGTACCTTTAGAAAGTTTATTGTTTAGAAGGTCTATTCTCGGTTGGGATCCATATGGATGGGCCGAGATTTTAGCAACAGAAAAGAAAAGGAAAACAATAAGCTTGGATTCTGGTGGTTTCAAAGTCTCTGAACTAGCTTGATTGCATCTTTAGCAACAGAGACGTCGCAATAGCATGAGATGATGTGAGGCCGAGTTATGCCACATACTTTTCACTCAGTTTCCACAGGTACGGATGGCAGGAACAATGTTACGCTCACCATTAATCGGACGGCACAACTGTACTTAGCTTTGAATTCAAACCTAGGCGCTGTCTGAAGTAGCTACGGTTTTTCTGAAAAATTGCCTTTTGTTTTCCTGAATTGAAAAGCAACGGTACCTTTTATAAGAGGTTAATTATTTAACCCAAAAAAAACTAATTCTTCTCTGTAATAAAACATAAAAACATGTCACACCTATTTTTTTTGTTTTTGCTAGTTATATATAGCTTCTAGTTTATGCCTAAAATCGTTTAAAAGCTAACCCGTTTGGAGGGAGCTTTACTGAAGCGGAAGCTTGGCTGGAGAGTGAGGTGGAATGGAACGGTTCCGTCCCAGATTTCAGGGATGGAATAGCTTCATCCCAGATTTCAGGGATGGAATGGTTCCATCCCAAATTCTCAGACAGAGCCCACTGTCACTCTCACATTCCAAGCGGGATGGCTGCGTTCCAGAAAATTTTTAGAACCTGGCTGTCTCGAATCTAGAGAGAATATTCTTTTTTCTGAAACCAAGTCATCCTTAGTCCTCCAACTAAACGTTAGACTTGGTGGGATGGAATGGTTCCATTCCACTCCATCCCACTAACCAAACACTACCAGGCTCCAAGCAGGTTCTTAGAGCGGTACAACAGAGCGATAGCAACGTGGACCAAAACACTTACAGCTCCGGCGCAGAGCACGAGTGCTCGACCCACCGCCGCTCCGGCGGCCGCCACCTCAAGATCCTCCCGTCCGACACGCCCGTGTACGGCCCCTCGCCATCCTCGTCGAACACTATGCTCTCCGGCCCCACGGCGCCGTCGAGCGGGATCAGCTCCACGCTGCCGTCCCTTATCTCCAGTAGCCTCACGTCGCTGCGCGAGTCCAGCGAGAGGACCGCCGCCGCCACCGAGACGGCGAGGACGAACACTTTGGCGGCGCTCATTGGAGCTCGGCGGCAGCAGAGTTTTTAATTTGTGCGCACTGCGGCGTGCGCTGGCCGCAGGCTTTGATGAACTAGCAGCTGCCCAACTACGGCAGGGTACGGGCTTGGTTTTATACTAGTATATCAATCGAAGCGATGATATAATAATGTCGGGCTATGAATGCATGGATGGGCATCTGCTATCTGCAATTCACTTGGACAAAGCCTAGTGTCCTGTCCAAGCGTTGTACCTAGGGATGCAAATGGGCTGACCCTAGGGTCTTCTTTGGCCCACTCTAGTTTATTTGTTTGCACTAAAAACTTAATTTTTACTCCACCTTTTAAGTTTTACCAAACAACGAATCAGAAATGGTCAAAGCATTTACCCTGGCCGGCCCATTTGCATCCCTAGTTGTACCGTATACTACTCCCTCCAATCGTTCTTATAAGAATTATTTTTTAAGTAATTTTGCTCATAAATATAAAGTTTGTATATAGCTTTAATGAAAGCTTTCTTCCTATACTCCTATTTATTCTCTCTCAACTATATGCATTTATTTATTAACACCTACACAAAGTATATATTTCATCCTCTAAGATAATTAAATAGGAATATCTAAGTCATTTCTTATTATATCTTTCTCAATTTCAATACAACCTTAATCTTTGTGTAAAGCCAAAATACGCGTAATTACTATGGCCCCATCTGTTTGGTTTTTTCTCATATCTTTCTTAATTTTAACTTAATCTTAATCCTTATGCAAAATCAAAATACGCTATATAAAAATAAACGGATAAAGCAATTACTATGGTCCCATCTGTCTGGGTTTTTTTTTCTCCAGATTAAAAAACAAAAAAGTCAAAACATAACAAAGGTGTTTTTTTTTTGTTATAGACCTCCGTATAATTAAACGTTAAAAGTCATTGGAGAGATGTTTTTTCGGTTTATTGATGATTAATTTTAGACTAATATCATGGAAGCTAGATTAAAATTACATATCTCTACCACGTATAAAAGAGAACTGCTTTAAAGCTGCTTAAACAAAAAGGCAAACCTTAAGCTATAAGTCTAAAGAGACAGGGCCTACACATGTTCCTGTCTCACAGTTGCAACAAACTTGTGTCCTGAGTGCATTCTCAATAGATACGGCTCTATGTGTGGTGTTCTTACTAGACAGTACACACTGCTGGTCCTGCTCAAGTGCTGCTGCTACTTAGGTCTGTCTACCGGCTCCTGACTTCATCGCGATGTGCTATCCCAATTTCATTCCTGAACAGAATCCCACTATTCACAGTTACATGGTGGGTACACGTCACATGATTGAACATGTTGCTTGAAAAATTCAAGATGGGTGGCGTCAGGGGCGGATCCAGGCCCCGGGCAGAGTAGGTTGTAGCCCGGGGTCTGGTACCGAAAGACCACTAAAATTCTACGAAAAATTATTAAAAAATCATTGAAAACAGATATTTAATGTAAGATCAGCTGGTTCCGCCCCTGGGTGGCGTATTATGAAAGAGATCAACATCTGTGACTATGAATTAGAAGAATCACCAGTTTGAATTCTGATATCTATTTTCATGTGTGTGTGTGCTTTGTGGATGGAGTTAACCAAACTGCCACCGATGCTGGAAAAGGAAAGGAAGCTCCGTGCGACTGTGACCGTGGGTGAAGACAAGAGGTGATAAACAGACCGACAGCGGCGGATTTGGTCGCACGCGAGTGGAGCCATTGGCCATCGCAAACAATGCGTTTTCAGTGATTAGGGCCCCATACCCTGAAAAGGACGCACGCCAAAATCTATCGCCAATCAACTACTTATTTATACTATAGTTAGATTTGCTATAAAGTACTGCGAATCACGAATTGAATAATTCATCGAATCCAAACCATTATAAGATACAGAGTTTGTATTCGCAATAGAAATTGGAAGAAAAAATAATGAGCCTAGATCTCTACCGTGACTCACAAATTACGTTTTTAATAGCTGTGATTTATAGTTCCTATGGTAGTAGGGTGGTATAAATATCTGTAATAAATCAATAGTTAGATCCGATTTCTATTAATTACCGTATATTGTCGGTATGACATTCTGATGAATTTCTTTTGGTACATAAGTTTTCATGGAAGCACAAAACAATGTTGCAAAGTGACATACCATTAATTAATGAGCAATGTTTCTATATCTCTACTATATAAAGTGAGAGTTTCTTCCCACGTCACATTAATTGCCCTGCTTAATTGCCCTACTTAATTGCCTTGCTTAATTGTCCTACGCAAGAAACGAAGCGTTGCTTTAATTAATAAATTTTTGCGAAAACGAAACGTTAAAGATAGATATTTGATTTTATGAAATAGTATTTTTTTATTTTTTAATCTTTATTTTTCGTTATCAATTTTGTTTTTCATAGCAACGCACGGGCATATAACTAGTGTATATATATTTTTAAGTTATATAGATATTAAAATATGGATAACTACAGTAGTACACGTATGAATTGCATCATGCCAGCAAATGTAGCACAGAGATGGAGGAGTCGTCGTACGGAATTGCAGGATCGATCGGAGAAAAACAGAAAACGTACAGCTGCGGCGCGGCGGAGGAGTGCACAACCCACCGGCGCTCCAGGGGCAGCCACTTGAGGATCCTCCCGTCCGACACGCCCGTGTACGGGCCCTCGTCGCTGGCGTCGAAGGCCACGCTCTCCGGCCCCGCCGCGCCGTCCACGGGGATCAGCTCAACGTCGCCCTCCCTCATCTCCAGCACCCGCACGTCGCGCCGCGAGTCCAGCGACAGGAGCGCCGCCGCGACGGCGGCCGCGAGCACGAGGAGCTTGATGTTCATGGTCAGAAGCCCGCGGCGCGCGGGGCGAGTCTTCGTGCGCAGCAGATGGTACTGGACGCAACCGCGATGGAACAGAGGGAATATGGGGGTGCTTTTGCGGCGGCGAGGCGATGGTGCCGGCAGGGCTATATATGGTCGCCGGCATCCACCAAAATAACCGCCTTGGAAACCAATGGAGGAGACCACGCGTCTTACGACCAGGGTTCGCAATATCGACAAAAACCGGTCGATTTTCGCGATTTTCGCGCGTATCGCTGCGGCTCGATATCAAAAACCAGTCGATAAACCGATTCGATAAAAAAAAATTCAAAAAAATTCGAAAATTCGAAAAAAATTACGTGTCAAAAATCGGTCGAAAATCGGTGGAAATCGGTCGAAAATCGTCGAAAATCGCTACAAAAGTCGACCGTACAAAAAAAATCAACATGGTTGTCGATTTTCCACCGATAATCGTCGATTTTCCACCGATTTTCGTCGATTTTCCACGTTTTTTGATTTTTTTTTTCAAAAAATCTGTTTTTTGAATTTTACGCGATTTTTTGCGATTTTCGACCGATTTTCGGCTCGATTTTTGCGATTATCGAATCTCACTGTTCATCCGAAAATCGCACCTAACGATAAGGTTAACCCTGCTTACGACTCCATGCCGTACTCGATTCAGCCTTCTCAACTTAAAAGTAAAAAATTTAAAGTTTAAAAGAAGAGAGATTTTCCTTCAAATACAAATCATATAACTCTTGAAGTAAAGAAACTCTTGAAGTAAAGAGAGGATAAGGATAAGTAATAACCGTCTACCAAACCTAACAAGCAAGTGGTAGTTCCTGAAGCCAACCTGATCCGCTGGTTGGCTATCTGTTTGGGTGTTGGGCTTTAGATTAGGCTTATTACCATAAATCTTGCCCATGTAATCATAGCACGCATTAGCTAAAACAAATCCCAATATAACACATTCAAAGGGCCTTCAAGCTCTGGTAGACGAGAACAAATTGCCAGTTTTCAGTTGATACTATGTTCACTAGTGCACTAACTAATTATATCTCTAAACAAGAATTGATATACTAATCAAGCAAGCAATTCTAAGAACAATCAAGCAATTGATAATAATACAATAAAGTAAATACTTGAAAATAAAAGAGACACAAAGACATACCGATCTTATTTCCGTGGTCTTGGAGACTTGCCGATCTACCCTACTCCACGTTGAGGCAAGCCTAAACACGATGGATCGGTTCTAAACTTGAGCATCCGCCTCGAATAATAACCTCCTTGGAAACCAATGGAGGAGACCACGCGTCTTACGACTCCATGCCGTACTCGATTCAGCCTGGGGCCCTTTTTTCAGCTTAAAAGTAAAAAATTAAAAGTTTAAAAGAAGAGAGTACTTATATGATTTTCCTCCCAATACAAATCATATAACTCTTGAAATAAACGAAGGGTAAGTAATAACCATCTATTCTTTATGTATACTTTAATATATGTGCAACTTTCAAAACAAAATTATAGAAGCACTTCTCATATTTGACTTTTTAACCAGATTTTTTCAAAAAGCCATAAGACTCTACGTAATTAAAAGCCAAAAAATTTCAAAAAGTTGCATTTTTTTTGCTTATTAAGAATTGATTTTAGACTATTGCCATTTAAATTAATTTAAAAGTAATCATCTTTACCATGTATGAAACGTATTGATTTTAGGCTGCTTAATTAAGAAATTTGATTTTAAGTTATAAATAAAAAAAAAACCTCGCCTGTTGGGTCGAGGATATGACTAGAGTGGGGATGAATAAGCATTTATAAAATCTTCCCGTCTAAGTAGATACGCTCTAAATACTCCTAAGTTAAAACCTAAACAATATGTGGAAACGAATGACTAAGGTTTTGACAATTAAGGTCTAAATCAACTATGTTCACTAGTACACTAACTAATGATGTCTCTAAACAAGAATTGGTATACTAATCAAGCAAGCAAGAGTAATCAATTCTAAGAACAATCAAACAATTGATAATAATACAATAAAGTAAATACTTGAAAATAAAAGAGACATAAAAACATATCAATCTTATTTCCGTGATCTTGGAGACTTGCCGGTCTCCCCTACTCCACGTTGAGGCAAGCCTAAATACGATGAATTGGTTCCAAACTTGAGCATACGCCTCGAATCGACTAGTGGTAGTTTTTTCACCCATCTGGGTAAGCTAAACTCCAACTTTCACAAACTTTGCCGAGGTTTCTTACAACCTCCGTTGAGAGCTCCCACGCACAACGCCTCCTACGCCATCTATGTGGTGGAAACCACTAAGAGTAATAAGTCGAGCCACTTGCTCAAGCTTCACCTGGCGCATGTGTGGTGACCACCTAAGTGCAACACATACATTAGGATCCTCCTCAAGTGCAACACATGCATAATAAGGCTCTCAATCCACTCCTAATTATAACACATGCAATTAGGCTCACTCTTAACTCAAGAATCAACTTGAGGGGATGCAACACATGCAAACCACCTCCTCAAACTCACACCACAAGAGCCAAGAACACCTTAAAACCATAGCAAGCCCTAATGCCAGCCCCAAGGCTCCTTTTATAGCCTCCCACACAAAATCTAGCCGTTGGGGGGTGGGGGCAAAACGGATAAAAATCAGTAAACCCGGCACTCCTTAGAGGCCCGATAGTGCCAGCCTCAACCTCCAACGACCGGCAACGGCTAGTTTCCCGATAGTACCACCCTCTAGGGCTCAGTAGTACCGCTCAAGCGGCAATAGCGACCACATTGGGTGGTACTGTCGGCCTCAGCGAACTCCAGAAAACACCCTCTCTGGAATATAACTATCGCCATTACTGGGGCGGTAGTACCGGACAAGTAGCAGTACCGCTCCCATAAATGATACTACCGGCCTTAGCGGTACTGCCGCTCCTAGCACGTCGGTAGTGCCAACCTTAGGAGAAAATCTAGATTTTCAACAAAATCTTTTCTCCAAACTATCCATGAATAATTCTTTGAGCCATATGATGATCAACACATGATCATGTGTTGATCAAGCCATTTTGCAAAACACATTTGCAATCTCTATTCACATGCTCCAAAGAATCGCAATTAAACTCTTCAACTTATTTGCAAATAAGCCAACAACCTATGGGTTCAATCATCTCAGCCATGAGGTGATTAACACATGATCATAGCACTTTGCAAACACATTGCAAATGCCCACTTCGCATGCTCTAGGATCGACACCCATAACC
The DNA here is from genome assembly GCA_036346355.1 of Rhipidocladum racemiflorum. Lineage (NCBI taxonomy): Eukaryota > Viridiplantae > Streptophyta > Magnoliopsida > Poales > Poaceae > Rhipidocladum > Rhipidocladum racemiflorum. The sequence continues at coordinate 3,352,332 of CM070590.1, read as the reverse complement.
TCTTGCTCATTTGCGAAACCTATTTGCAAATAGCGGTTAAACCACAGTGTATGAGCTATCTCTTTTTTGCAACTCATGCAAATCCATAGCTCCATACAAAATCCAATTCAAACTCAAATGCTTGAGTTCTCTATTTGCAACATATGCACATCTCTAGCTCCAAGCAAATTACAATTCCAACTCAAATTCATGAGCTCTCTAATTGCAACATATGCAATTCTCTAGCTCCATGTAACCAATAAAAACAAATTGCTTGAGCTCTATCCTTTTGCAACACATGCAAGCTTAGCTCCAAGTAATGCCAAATTAAACTCAAATTGCACGAGCTCTCTAGTTACAACACATGCAAATTTTTAGCTCCATGCACACAATAAAACCAAATTGTTTGAGCTCTCTTCTTTTGCAACACATGCAAAACTTAGCTCCAAGCAATACCACTTCAAATAAGAATTCAAATGAAAGCAACATGAGCTACTCTATTTACAACACATTCAAATCTTTTAGCTCATGCAAGAACCAAATATGAACTTTAACATTTACAACACATGCAAAAGCCAACGCATGAGCTTTATCCTATTTACAACACATGCAAATCAAAACATCATACAAAAACCAATGCACGAACTTCACCTATTCGCAACACATGCCAAATGGTTAGCACCATGCAAAAACCAAATTAAGAGATTTGAGCTTGAGTGAACAACCGAATTGAGTTCATCAACACATGATTTAGCTCAAGCAAATGACTCAACATCTCTTAATAGTACGACGCTAAAACTAGACTCAAAGACTAGGAAACATCTTTAGCCTATCTAGTTATACCTTGCCGCACGCAACCTCTTGAAACATTTATGTTTTGCAATTATCTTCTCTTCATGATCATCACCTGATTCCTTGTTCATCAACTTTTGATGAGCTTCTTTTCTTCTCTTCTCTTCGGTATCCCATCTTGCTGCCCATTCACACTTGATAGTGTCCTTGTCCCGTTTCCTCATCTCAATAATTTGGACTAAATCCTGCTTTGACAACTCATGGAAAGTGTTAGTCCAAAACAAATTGTTGTCTCAATCATTCATGCACTCTATTAACACATAATGAATGCATCTAAGATCGATTGAGCACAACCCTAATCAAATTAAATGACTTAATTGTGTCTTGAGTACTTAATGCAACACATGCTTCAATATACTCAAGAACTATCGATTATCCTAAATCGATCACAAAAATACCATAAACACATGATGAAATGTTCGATGATTAAAAGATAATCGACCTCAATTTAAATTGATATGAGTATATTTAACTACACAGGTTTTCATATACTCATTTCAATGGAAAGTAGTGATCCATAATGTGTGGAATATATGGAAATGATCATTACCCTAAACCATCAACTATAAAATAAACTCCATAAGACTTGGTACATATAAATGATTGAAATTTAAGTAATATGCACAATTTCTATTTTAGAAGGCATTAAAGTTTATCATAAGATGAGTATACTAAAACTAGGCAAGTTAAACATATACTCAAGGTTATGTCTTAGTCTTGACTTTTATATGTGGCAATTTGACATGAATCAATAGTATGAAACATCAAGTTAGAGTATGAACTCCCTCTAAATATGTGCATCCATGTAATATATGGATTGGAGTCATGATGCACATCTTAGAGGTTAATACAATGGAGGAATTCATACTTTAAATTAAATCCTAAGCATGCATTAAGATAATAAACATTAATACAAGTGCATATATTGGGTTTTTCATTTTTTCATTCAAATTTGAGACTACTAATAATAAGCTCAATAAACATATTAGTCTTATAAAAGATTAGATTTGTCATTAAACAAGGATTAAGCATTAATCTAAAATCAATCATCAAAAACCAATGAAGCTTGAACTTATATCGCGGAACATAACCTTAGGGTATGCTTGTTTTTGCTTTGGATTCTCTAAAAGCTGATTCTGGATTGTGGTTGTAGAGAAGCTCATTTTTCAAAAGCTGGAATCCACAGAAGCACATATGAAGTCGATTGTGGATTCTAGTATATATATGTGGGTTAGATTATGAAAATCGATTTCTAGAATCGACATGTTTATTTTTTTTATTCAACTTTTGGAGGCAGAATCCAAAATCAAAACAAAAAATAAACAGACCCTTAGGCCTTGTTTGGGATGGCTTCCCAACCAGCTGTAGCTTTATGAAAGCCGAAAGCCATAATAAACAGCAAGCTTCCCAATGTGGCTTTTGAAAAAGTCAAAAGCCCCTCAATAAGCTAATTTTTCCTTATTGGGCTATGAAGCAACCGTAGCTAGCGGCTGTAGTTGTTTTTTGAGATGGTGTTTGGCAAACTAGCTTTTTTGTAGCGACTGTCCTCCCTCTTGCTCAAGCCGCAGCTCCCCTCACCCCGACCTTGACGCCATCCACGCTGCCTCGACCTCGACCGCGCTGCCCCCAACCTTGGCCACAGCCGCCCCGCTTGGACCTCGACCGAGCCGCCCAGACAGCAGCAGCCCCACCTGGACCTCAACGCATCACCCCCGACCTCGACCGAGGTGTCGGGGAGGAGGCCAGACAACCGAGCGGTGGGGCGGGGAGGAGGTTGGGCGAAAAGCGGTGGGGTGGGGAAGAGGTCGGGGACCGAACCATGGGGAGGAGGACAGGAGCAGGCGGGGGCAGGGGCGAGCAACGACCGGCCAAGGCGGGGGCGAGCCATGACTGGCTGAGGCGGAGGCGTGCAGGAGCAGCGACCAAAGGCGGGGGAGAGCAAGCGAAGCTACAGCAGCGGAAAAGCACTTCCCCCGCGGCTGCGACTTTGGAGAGGGCTCCAACTGTGGCTTCGTGGTTTTGTGGATCATAATTAGATCTTTACCTTTAAATGTTGAAGTTATTTAGGGTACTTTGTACCGGTATAAAAACCGGACCCCACCTCTCCCCCGCCTTAGAGCAACTCCAATAGTAAAGCCAACTACTAACTACTCCCCACATAAGCTCCATGTCACTTATAGCTAACTTAAAGACAAGCTCTTCAATGGGTTGGCTATAACATATTCTCCAACATTAAATGTGGGTCCACATGTAATTGTCTTTTACTTTTCTTAGAAAACACTATAGCTTGACTCTTAGTTAAGAGCTAGTTCTTGTCTCTCTCCTCCACATAAGCAAAAAGATAGTTGAACTCCTTATAGCCAGCTGATTTGGCACCATTGTACTTGCTCATTTGATCTCCTTTCCCCCAACGTTTTGAAACTCAGGCGTCGCCATCCATGATCCACCTGAGCTCCGCCCTCCACCCGGGCCCGCCGTGCAGCCCCTCCGCCTGGTCGGCCCCTCCTGTCGGCGCCGCCGTCCACCCCCCTCGGCCCTGTTGGCCCCTCCGCCAAGCGCCGTCTCCCCCGCCTCCAATCCAGCCTTGCAACATCGCCGTCCGGTCCCTTCAGCAAGCGCCATCTCCCCCGCCTCCGGTCCAGCCATGCGACGTCGCTGTCCGCATCCGCATCCGGTCCCTCCGCCAAGCGCCGTCTCCCCCTCCTCCGGTCCAGCCCTGCAACGCCGACGGCGAGGTACCAGCGCCCCCCGCCCCCTTCTCGACGATGGTAGGCTGGAATGGCTCGATTTGGTGAAAAGTTTGATGTCTGATTTAGTTAACAATGGATTAGCTGTATCATCTTGCAAAATGGTATATGGTTTGCCTTCGCAAAGATCAAGGGGATTAGGTTGTTTAGATCTGGAAACCATGAATATCTCTTACTGCTTCCAGAAGCTTCTGAACCTCTGCTTCACTAATCTTTGACCCTAACTTTGTCAGACCAACCTTCAGTTCTTCAACTGTGATTGTGCCACTCTTTTCTTTATCCATGTTATTGAACATCTGTTTCAAGCCCTTGATTTCCTCTTGTGATAGGTTCTCTGCAATTACCTTGAGATGAAGGAGCGGTCAGCGGTGTCTCAGCTTAATTGTACGAAGGCTAGTAGTACTGTAGTAGTCACCAGGAGGATTCACCTAAGTGCTAGTTGCTTTAGCTTGTTCATTGCTTTGAATTGCTTCATTCTTGATAGTACTGCACTATCGATAGGTCTTTCAGAAAATTGGCACAGTAACTCTTTGCCATGTTTTATCCCAATGTCTTTTCGTACTGTGCTGCATCTGATACCTTAATAAATTATTGACATATTGTTTTGTGGAATTAGGTCAGTTCAAAGCAGAAGGAAACGAGTAGCACCATCGGGATGCGAGATAGTGTTGAAACGAGGCCCCTCTTGCAACACAGGGCTCAGGTGATTGTTTCTTCATCTTTATCTTGAACTTTTGTGTTTCGAGAATCACTGAGGAAGCATAATCATGTAGCTGCACTTTTGAAATCTAAATTATTATTTTATCCTTCCACTCTTCTGGAACACTATTGATAAGTTTGGGTTATTAAACTAATCTGTCGCTTTGGCTGCGACTTCTTTTTTCCTGTTCTTACTGTACATTGCACTGCTTGTTCTTATGCTACATACTGTAGTGCCAAGTGAGGTGTCGAAAATGGAAGTCTATCAAGAATCGTGATTTTGAATCCTTTGCCAGGTTAACTTGTGCAGATAGCAACCAGTTTCATGCTGTATGTTTGGACACGAGTCCTCCCATCTTCTATATGAATGATACATCACACAGGTAGTTTCTTTAGCATTGCTTTGTTTTGGGATTATATCCCTGCTGAAATCCCGGAGTTAAGAATCGTTGTCTCAACCAATCGTAGGATAATTAGCCTTGTGGAAAAGTGGAAACACTCAGAAGGAACCCCGCAGGTATATTCTATTTTTATTTAACACCTTTTTATCTTTCTTGTCATTATTAATCTGAACTCTAGCCGTGATGCTTAGGAATCTAACGTATAGTCAATTCTGTTGTGCCACCCTACTAGTATTACTCCAATAGAATACACCATCAAATAGTTTTGGTTACACTTTGCTGAATATGGCAGTACACTGCACTGACCAATACATGTATGACTTGCATCATCCGCTCGAGTAATTTAACTTCAAGAGGGAACTTTGGCAATGTCCTTAAGATATTTCTTAGATTAGTAAAAAAATTGAGTTTATGCTTGTGTTTTGAACCCTTCATTGCAATCATGGTTGGTATTATACTCCGGCGCATTTGATTTTTAGGGTACCAAGTTAGCATCTAAAGTTGGATGTACCAAAGGCAGTTTTTTCATTGCAATCATGGTTGTATTACTTAAGCTGTTTGTGTTGCCTGATATACATTTCATTCATAATGCAAGATCGTTGGTACTGGCTTGTGCAATTGATTTGACACTGAAACCATTTCTGAGTGTGGACGTAGCAGACTTTTGTGTCGTTTGACTCCTAATTCGGCATGAACTTTCTAATAGCAGGTTGCATACACCTTTCGATGCTGGGCCTAATGAAGTCCTTATTGCACCAAACCGTAAGACCACAACCCTTGTCCTTCGGAGGCTCTTATAATATTTCCCTCCACAAGATATTGATTTGAGCAGGTGTGTTTGATACTTCCACAATTAAAGCTATTGTTGCCAGGTATATTGCAAAGCTACCTATGAATCTATCTGACCAACATGATCATGGCAGCTATAGCCTGTAGGGTTGGTGATAAATCAATTCTAAGTGATGCTGGATTGCAATCCATAGAAGATGTTAGCTACTTCATCTTCAGCAGGCTTGGAACTGGTTCAAAGGTTGTTGCCAAAGAAAACCAGGCATTGATTAATTCAGTCATGGGACTTCCAAAAGGAGTTTAATTTTATATTATTGTTCGCTTGTTAGATTGAACTTTTGTGTTGAGAATTTTAAAGTATTGTACTTTGTAGGATTGTAGATTTGATCATTGTAACATTTTCATCCTTTTGGTCCTCGCTGCTGTTGTTACCGCGTAAAGAACATGCCTCTTTTCAATAAAAGTTAGTGGAATAAATTGTCGTTTTGCTTCAATAGGTTGATTTAATTGTGGTCTTATAACCCAATGCATGGATAGGATGGATTGTTTCTTGTTGCTATGTCATTTGAAGAAAGAAACTACAGTATATGTATTTGCTACATGGCTAAGGTGATTACAGTTGTATTTCTCAAAATTCTCTTAAGACACTAGACAAGTGAGAAGTGGGTATAATGGTGTTATTAACATTGCATTGCCAGCAACATATATTATCAATATCAGTTGAAGCTCATGGACAGACCGGCCTCCAACATCCAAGGTCTCTAACCAGTGAACCCTAAAATTATGTACAGTTATTAGGTATAATGTCTAATATAAAAGGAAGAAACATAGAGCATAACGGTCCTGGCTATCTACCGCTTACCTGCAGGAGCGACTTCACAATGATGTCGCCCGTGCCGCCGGCGAGCCAAAGCCGACAAAACACCGTTTAATGTTACATTTAGTTATACGATGTTTGAAAATTAATGATGTACTATGTGTCATATTTAGATTTACTGTATGTCACGTACAAAACGAAAATGAAATATACTCGCATTTCAGACATTTTTCAACTCAGAACAGCCGGTCAACCAATCTAAGAGCTAAGTTGCCAAACACCAAACCTTTTTTAGCCTAGCCATGCAGCTCAGCCGAAAGTTGCTTATCAGAAAAGCTACAGCCGTCCCAAACAAAGCCTTAATGTTTGCTCTGCTTTATGGTTCGTTAGAACAGACGGTGCTGTGGCAGCGGCGACTGCGGCACACACACATTGTTTCCCCCGAAAACACGAGCTGAAAACATAGGAAGCCTTGTTGTTTTTGTGTAATCCAGGGTTAGGGACGTGGGTTGATCCAATAATGCTCGGCAACCAGACTGAATGAGGGTCTGTCCATGGCTTGGACTGGAAAGAGTGGTTACTGCCATTTCAACCTTCCCATTTTTATCAGCCTCATTGCCAGGAACGCGGGCTGATCCAACAACGCCCGACAACCAGGCCGAATGAGGCTATGCCCATGGCCTGGACCGGAAAGAGTGGTTACTACCGTTTCAACTCCGAATGAGGCTCTGCCCATGGCCTGGACTGGAAAGAGTGGTTACTGCCGTTTCAACATCCCCGTTTTTATCGGCCTCATTGCTAGGGAACACTGGCCGAATGAGGCTCTACCCATAGCCTGGAGTGGTTACTGCCGTTTCAACCTCCCCGTTTTAATCGGTATTATTGCCAGGAACGCGGGCTGATCCAACAACGCCCGAAAACAGGCCGAATGAGGGTTAGCACATGGCCTGGACTGGAAAGAGTGGTTACTACCGTTTCACCCCCCCCCCCCCCCCCGTTTTTATCGGTCTCATTGCCAAGAGTGGTTACTGCCATTTTAACCTCCCCGTTTTTATCGGCCTCATTGCCAGGAACGCGGGCTGATCCAACAATGCCCGGCAACCAGGCCGAACGAGGCTATGCCCATGGCCTGGACTGGGAAAGAGTGGTTACTGCCGTTTCAACCTCTTCGTTTTTATCGGCCTCATTGCCAGGAACGTGGGTTGATCTAACAACGCCCGGCAACCAGGCCGAATGAGACTCTGCCCATGGCCTGAACTGGAAAGAGCGGTTACTGCCGTTTCAACCTCTCCATTTTTATCGGTCTCATTGCCAGCAACGCGTTACCTATAATCAATCCTACATGGATCAATTTTGCACAGACGCCATAATACGGTGCTTCACAGCAATAGTAAACCGACCCAACAAAAATCAGCCTATCAAACAAGTTAGCTACCAACAATAATAAACTGACCCAACAAAAACCAGTCTGCAAAACAAGTTAGCTAAACTGTTTAAGTCAAAAAAAAAAAACCCCTAGCCATAGCATGGGCAGCGCGGCTTCAAGGCTGGGCCCCGGGAGCAGATCACCTCGGCCTCCCATTCCGAAGCAAAATTAGCTCGTAGCTTAACCTGGCCCCCAATGTCGTATAGCAGCTATAACCACGCTGCAAGTGCAAGTGCCACCCAGGGTTACAAATCTCATTTTTAACCAAATTTTGGAGGTGCCCGAAATTCGAAATCTCGGTGAGATTTCGGAAATTCAAATCAAATCCGGACGGAATCTAAAATTCAAATTTGAAATCCGGTTTTTTTCTACTGGGAAATCCGAAATTTCGGCCGAAATCACCGAGATTTCGGTCCGGCTTGAGCCGACCAAAAAATGGTCAAAAAAACATCAAAAAAATCTAATTTTTTTTGTGGATGATCTTCAACCTAAATCCAATCATATCCGGTGAAAAAGAAAATAAAAAACCGGCAAAAAATGTACAAATCTCGGCCGAAATTTGAATGTGCACTGTAGCATTTTGATTTTTTTTTTAATTTTTTTTAAATAACCGGTATTTTGAATATCGGAGGGGTTCGAAATCCGAAATCTCGGCCGAGATTTCGGATTTCGGTCCGAAATTTGAATCCATGGTGCCACCACGGCACCACCGAACCGAACAACGTCAGTCTCCAGCTAAATTCAGCTGCCTCGACAAGCCTCAAAACCAGCTTAAATTCAGCATGGCCTCCCTTCCCATCTGAGTTCCATTACTAGCTAGCCAGTAGTCACTGCTAGAAAAAACAACCATCATAAGCGGTACCTCTACAACCGATAAATTTAGAACCCATTGTGATAGTGCATCACAAGCAGTTCAATAGCCACGAGCCAGGAGAGAGCTTCTACAACCGGTTGGGGACACCAACCAGTTGTAAAACCCAATTTCTACAAACGGTTTGTGTCCCTAACCGGTTCTGGACTTCTACAACCGGTTGGTAACACGAACCGCTGAATGCTTGTCCTACTCTATCAGAGGTCACGCGTGGGTTGGTTGGTTAGATGAGTGAGGCATGGGTCACGAGGAGGGGTGAGGTCATGGGTTCGAATCCCATTCTTCGCAATATTATTTTCTCTTTTCAAGTGGCTTCTACAAGCGGTTATAAAACCGCTTGTGATACTGCCGCGAGTATCACTCGCGGTTGCTTACAAGCGGTTCTAAAACCGCTTCTGCAGGTGGTTTTGAACCGCTTGTAGAACTCTTCTCTGCAGTAGTGAGCAGCTAGTGCTGCTCAGCTCAGCTCGATCAGCTCCAGGCTTTGCTAAGCTTGTCTGCTCCTGGAAAGAAAGGCTACGAGAAAAAGGGTTTCTAGCTTGCAGGTGACGGGGCGGCCAGAGGTGAGTCATGACCGGTGGTGACAAACAAGGTAGAAAGGAGGCGGCAAAGCAAGCAGCAAGCAAGGGGGGGAAAAGTCATGGCCTGTCTTGATGTGACACATCCTTCTGGCCGGCCTGCCTATCAGGTCGTCAGGCACCATGGCCTCCTGCAACGGCTGCAAGTATTCGTTAGTTAAGCTTGCAGCATTGCGAGCTTAGCAGCTTTACAGGAGCACATGACGACCGTGCTCCAAGCAATCACTAACTATTCTGGGCCTCTTAGGATATTTTTTTTTCAAATGTAATCCCCTTTCAAATAAATTTGTAAAGATAATTCTACCCTTGACCGCGAAAGATGCAACAGGTAATATGTTTCATCTGTCGCGCTGCAGTGTCACGGTAAATATCCTGCCGAACTCTCAGGAAATGTGCCGACAAAATCCATTAGGTATTCACTTTTAATTAATTAATCATTTTAGTCAATGACTTTATTTAATTAAAGCCTTATGCTAAGGATCAGACGTCTGTGTTTTCTTCGATACGTTCAAAAAAATGTTTCACACGTTTAAAAAAAATGTTGCGACGGCGTCCGAAAAAATGAAAAAATCGGACGTCCGGCTGCAAGATCTTCCCTTGATTAAATCACTTAATAATTAATACATACCGAGGTAACATTGCTTGACAGGTTACTTCTGCCAAGCTACTGCTGCGGGTGCCTCTACCACCAAGGTCCTGCTGCCATATTATAGAAACGTTGCGGGTGACACGTATCGTCTGTCGGCACTTTCGCGGCTTAGAACGGAGTTATTTTTGCACTGCAATTGGAAGATGGCTTGATATACAAAAAAATAAAAAAAAAATTAAAAGAAAAACAGGAGGCTAGAAAAACACAGTCTTCCCGAATAAATAGCCTTTCCACAGTACTCTTAACCCAACTCCCATTCGCAGGAGGATGCTTAGCCATGATCGTGCATGCATGCGAGCGTGTTCTTATCCTCCCTTCTTTTCCTTGCAAGGCGCCTTCGTGCAGTCAGGTCAAAGCATGGCGCGCAGTGGATGCGTTATTCCTTTCCCTGCCTGAACAAGAGAGGCCTCCACGCACAATAAAAGAAAGGAAACGAGAGGAGGAGCATTCAGAGACACTGTGCTGTGGCTCTGTCTCCTCCATGGCAGCTCGCTGCTCGCTGCTGCTCCCTCCCGGATGCGTCGAAGCTGATAAAATATATCAGACAGGCCGGAGGCTCAAGGAGCTGCATTCAATTCGATGGGACGTTGAATCGCTGTAAGCTTTGTCGGCATCGAATGGAGAGAGGAAGAAGCGAACGGAGGTGCACGCTTGCGAACTGATGACGAAAGGAATCCTTGCTAGTTGCTCATCCTGCTAGTTGCTCATCCGAAATTAAATCTCATGCGAGCTAATTACTGCAACAGCTAGCCTTGCATGCTGCATCTAGCTATCTAGCCGGTGCCTCGTGGTAGCGGCTAGCAACTAACTGCAAATGTAAAGGGTGAGAGACTTGTTGGATTTGATGTCGCTCACGTGGGATGAATGGATGCCAATTACTGATTTTAACAATGTACGAACTGTGCATGAAATGAAGATGCTGTAGGGCTACGAGTAGGCATGGGAGTTGGGGAATTTTTTTACTATTCTAATCTGCTTCGAAAAAATTTCAAGTGGAGATGAAACAGTGAAATCAAGCCGACCTAGTTTGCTTGTTTTTTTTTTTTTTAATTTCAAGTGGAGATTTTGGTCATTTTAAAGGCCAGGAGGGTATTTTAGCCATTTTAGAGATTTTGAAAATGAATCCATATGAAGCCCAACCCTAACGCACCACATGGATTCGATTTCTCCCTCGATCCCGATGCATTCCCAATCCAACTCTCCTAGGGCCACCCTCGCCTGGGCGCCCCTTTGTCTTCGTCAACACATTCCCCCTCTCCGCCGTTGTCACATTCATCCCTGTGTCAGTGAGAGGCCTACATATGTCTGTGCACGAGGGTTCTTGTAGGTGCATCAATTTCTCTTGTGGGTAAGCTCTAATGGGAGTCTGCGTCACCGTCAAGTTTTGTTACCGATGAAAAGACAATTGGGGCTGAGGCAAAGGTCATAATTGCCGGCGAGGTGCGTCACCGGTGGTATGACCAACAAGAAGAAGGCGGAACTCCTTGGAGATACGTTTACGGTCCTATATATGTCGAGTATGTGTTGGGCAAATCATAATTGTGACCGATTGCCTCAATGAGTAATAGTTGATATTACAAGATTGAGGAGGTGAATGTTAGAGATAATCTTGTAATCAGTTTTTAAAGTCACTACTACAGAATGGTACATCACTATCGCTTCATCTGTGTCGGATCCTAACTTGTGTTGGAAAAATCGATTGTGATATGTGTACGTAACCAATCATTTTTAGAAACATGGTCAACAGTGTCGGTTCTAGACTAGAACCGACTGTGATGAGGGTGCCCCTCATCAGTGTCGGTTCTAGTCTAGAACCGACATTGATGATGGTATGTTAATAGTGTCGGTTTTGGGCAAGAACCGACACTGATGAGGTGCACCCTCATCACAGTCGGTTCTGGGCAAGAACCGACATTGATGATCGCGTGTCAACAGTGTCGGTTCTAGGCTAGAACCGACACTGATGACCAAAATCAGTGTCTAAATTCAAATTTACATAACTTTCACGTTTTAAATCCAAAAATTATGAAATAAATTTCTAAATTCATGTTTAATCCTGTAGATTCGAAATATGCAAAAAATACTCTATGTTTGACCTGTGTTTAAAATTCAGATTTGAATTTAAAGATTAGATTAAAACATGCATGCTATTTTGTAGAATTTGAACAATGAAATCCAAATTTAATGAAACAAATTTTGTTGGAATTATGAGGTTATAAGCAGCTCAAAGCTATAAAAATATTTAAGTTAGAACCAACACAGATAAGGAGATGTCCCTCATCTGAGTATGTTTGGTAAAATTGCCATAACTTTTGACTCGTAATTCCGATCGGGGCGTTCTTTGGCTCGTTAGAAAGATAATGAAAAATAGTATCCGAAAATCAGATGGTTGGATCTTGAACTTTTGGGCGAGTGCGTGTGTGCGAGAAAATCAGAATTCCAAAAAAACATCGTTTAGGGGCCTCAAAACGGCCTCCGAAGTTTTGTAGCCGTTTCGGTCTCTCTTTTTTTTTGCGTTTTCATGTACTCCAAACCGTATTCTTCGTGATCATAGATAACTCTGCTATATGTGTGTGTGTGTGTGTGTGTGTGTGTGCGTGTGTGTGTGCGCTCAACCCATGTTCGGGTGCTCGGTGAGGTTAAAGGGAAGGGGATGTGTTATATTTCAAATGCGATCATACTAACACTATAGTATCAGACCATATATGAACTTTGAAATTAAGCGTGCTTTAGCGAGAGTAGTGCTAGGATGGGTGACCTCTCGGGAATTGCCTTTATTGTGTTAAAATCGACGATAGAACTCAGAAGTTCTTATATGGTGACCTTCTGGGAAGTCCTCATGTTGTGTTAAAACCATCATATGACACATCTGAGATGACCCCTCATCTGTGTCGGTTCTAGTTGGGAACCAACTGTGATAATAGATTATTACTGTCGGGTGAGAACCGACTGTGATAGAGCCTGTTTATCACTGTCGTTAGACTTTGTATCACTATAAAAACCGGTAATGATGACGAAAAAGAACCGATTGTGATGTCCTATTCTGTAGTAGTGAGTCAGGATAGAGCTTGTCTAGCGCGAAGCTTTGTTTAGTTTGCATATAGCGATTATTTGGTTGTTACCAGACAGAGTTTGTTCGGTAGCCGGGTATGTAATCTCTAGACTATATAAACCAAGGAATAAAAGAAAATCGCTTAAGGTTAATTAAGCAGTTGCAGCCGAGCACCAAAACTTCTTTGCGACTCTACGTGTGTTCTCTCCGGTTCTATTCCAACAGCCATGCTGTACCACCGCAGCCTATCGTGCCCGTGCCGCATAGCACGGCCCAACTCCCATATCTACTCATGAGCATGAGCATGAGTAGCTCATGGTGCCATTGGAGGCGGAGAGAGAGAGAGAGAGAGAGAGAGAGAGAGAGAGAGAGAGAGAGAGAGAGAGAGAGAGAGAGAGAGTGTGTGTGCAAGTGAAGGGGAGCAAGAGGACATGTAATGGGCTGTTTGGTTGCCTTCTCTCGCGAGCCGGGCCCGTTCCACTCAGCCAGGTTGATAGGATACGGGATGCACAGCTGCAGAGACGGTGTTTGGTTGAGTGTTTAGGAGGCATGTATTTTGAAATTTAAATATTTTAAAATTTATATAGCAAGTGTGGTCTAGTTTTGTTCGAAAAAATGTTAGGAACCCATTTTTGAAATCGGTTCGGTAATCGGAGATGCTAATCAAAAGATATAAACAAAAAAAGAAAAAACAGAAACTTACATACCCACGTGGCATTACATGTATGGTTGACAGTGGCTACTTGAACACGAGTGCGTCAGGAGATACGCCATTTTCTACGTATCTCCAGCCAGCTGCATGGACAATCTTGCATCCAGAGCCAGGCTCAAAACTAGATGCAGCAACCAAACACGAGAAAAGAAGATTCGCATCTCAGATGCAAATCTCGCGTCTGCAGCAACCAAACAGCCCATAAGCGAACAGTGGAAATCCAAACCGGAACAGTTGGGGAGGAACCCACCGTGGAAGACCGCGCTTTTATTGTGAAATGTTTTTAACAGTCGCGAGAGCATAGTACCGTGGGGGTGGGGCTCGCATGTACAGGGACGAGCGGTACGTCTACGTAGCCACAGGCTCAGCCCACAGCGTCGCTATAGCCATCTAGCTAGCTGCATATATATCTGTTGGTCATATGGTAATTATTAACCGCGTATACTACTGGTCACTCACAGCTACGAATGCTATGGCCAGCATGCCATCTCCTGGAATCTACTGCGCATGTACGTAATATTATATATATATATATATATATATATATATATATATATATATATACTAGCTACATGTGCGTTATTTAAAAACAAAATTGATAACGAAAAATAAAGATTAAAAAATAAAAAAAATTATTTTACAAGATCAAACATCTATCTTTAACGCTTCGTTTCTTGTGAAAGCTGGCTAATTAAAGCAACGTTTCGTTTCTTGAGTAGGGCAATTAAGCAGGGCAATTAAGTAGAGCAATTAAACAGGGCAATTAATGACGTGTAGAATGGACCACTGCCACCAAGTGGTGCTTTAGAATAGTAGAGATATATCTCACTATTCTAAAGCAGCACTTAGTGGCAGTGGTCCGTTCTTCCCACATCATTAATTGCTCTGTTTAATTGCCCTGCTTAATTGCCCTACGCAAAAAACGAAGCGTTGCTTTAATTAGCCAGCTTTCGCAAGAAACGAAGCGTTAAAGATAGATGTTTGATTTTGTGAAATAATTTTTTTTTACTTTTTAATCTTTATTTTTCGTTATCAATTTTGTTTTTCGTAGCAACGCACGGGCATGTAACTATCTCTACTATTCTAAAGCAGCACTTGGTGGCAGTGGTCCGTTCTTCCCACATCATTAATTGCTGCTTAATTGCTCTGTTTAATTGCCCTGCTTAATTGCCCTACGCAAAAAACGAAGCGTTGCTTTAATTAGCCAGCTTTCGCAAGAAACGAAGCGTTAAAGATAGATGTTTGATTTTGTGAAATAATTTTTTTTTACTTTTTAATCTTTATTTTTCGTTATCAATTTTGTTTTTCGTAGCAACGCACGGGCATGTAACTATACTATTATAAAGCAACAGTTGGTGGCAGTGGTGAGTTCTACACATGTCATTAATTGCCCTGTTTAATTGCCCTACTTAATTGCCCTGCTTAATTGCCCTACGCAAAAAACGAAGCGTTGCTTTAATTAGCCAGCTTTCGCAAGAAACGAAGCGTTAAAGATAGATGTTTGATCTTGTGAAATAATTTTTTTATTTTTAATCTTTATTTTTCGTTATCAATTTTGTTTTTCGTAGCAATGCACGGGCATGTAACTAGTACTATTATAAAGCAACAGTTGGTGGCAGTGGTGAGTTCTACCCACGTCATTAATTGCCCTGCTTAATTGCCCTACTTAATTGTCCTGCTTAATTGCCCTACGCAAAAAACGAAGCGTTGCTTTAATTAGCCAGCTTTCGCAAGAAACGAAGCGTTAAAGATAGATGTTTGATCTTGTGAAATAATTTTTTTATTTTTTAATCTTTATTTTTTGTTATCAATTTTGTTTTTCGTAGCAATGCACGGGCATGTAACTAGTATTATTCTAAAGCAGCACTTGGTGGCAGTGGTCCGTTCTTCCCACGTCATTAATTGCCGCTTATTTGCCCTGCTTAATTGCCCTACGCAAGAAACGAAGCTTTAAAGATAGATGTTTGATCTTGTGAAATAAAATTTTTTATTTTTTAATCTTTATTTTTCGTTATCAATTTTGTTTTTCGTAGCAACGCACGGGCATGTAACTAGTATATATATATGCAGTAACAAAGGGGGATAGATACAAAGAGAGCAATATATATAGAGGGAGAGAGGACAGCGGAATGGACCACGACCTGGACACTGTAATTTTAAATATGTTAATTTAAATTAAATTCGGATATATTTTTTAAAACTTTTAGTATAATTTGTTTATATACTCTTTTTACATATGAAAAATGGTATATTGCAAAAAATGAAGGGCTTCGGTGATTTTTTTTCAATGATGTCGCATTGTAGTATCTTAAAATTATTACTGTAGTATACTGAAAATGATAAAAGAGTATAACATGTTCGTTTAAGTGGTATATTGAAGGTGAGAGTATGTACTCCCATGAATATAGAAAAAGCTTTATATATATATATATATATATATATATATATATATATATATATATATATATATATATATATATATATATATATATATATATATATATATATATATATATATCCTCGACATACAGTACCGACATAAGCAATGTAGAGAGAACTGTGTTCTGCACATATAGCTTATGATTAAAGACAGCCACTGGCTGGTTGGTCTCTACAATGTGTTCAAGTACTCCTCTATATATTACAAGCTTTCAAAACATCAAATATAGCGCTTGGAAGCCAAGCATCTGGTGTGATGAACAACGGTATAAGTATTTAAGGACATGAAAACATTACAATTTTGAAAAAGGCGAGGGAACACATATGAAGCAGAGATAAAAGGTTTCCATGTGCGTGTGACTAGTACTCGTCCTGTTCGGTGACATAATTGTATGATGACTTGTACAGCATATACATGTCATCTACAGAATTATGTGGCATTCATATTATCTACAGACATGGGCGATATGCATGGACAGGTTGCAACCATAAGAAATATATGGGAATTGAATGTGCTTTTATACTATTCCATTCCAAACAAAATAAATAAACAAACGCGAACTTTTAAGCAGATGCAATTTGATGAGACTGCTTCTACAGTGTTTCACTTGGTCCCCTGTTTGACGGAATTCTTACGTACCTATTTCATTTTACATTAAACAGTGGGGAAGTATACATACATAGAAACAATCACGAGAATATTTGATAATAGGGGGGGCTAGCTCGCTGCTTGCACCTTTCCTTTATTTTTGGGAGCCGACACATCCATATATACATACATGCATGAGAATATATGATTTCATAGTAATCGATCCTGTGCTATAAATTCTTCTACCACATATATACATGTAGTACTGCATATGAAAGCCACAAAAATGAACTATCAAATAATAGGAGGAACGTTAACGTATATACCTTCCGAGTTCTACTTAATTGTAAGTAGATGTTGAAGTTATAAGATATGAATCGTTTTCCAGAATCACACTTCTTGATGATGATATATATTCGCTTGTTATACCCTATAATCACAAATTTTATTTGAGGAAATACATGTCATATATATTTAAAAAAACCTAAACTCTACTTCCTCTAGTCATCAATCTCTCTCTCTCTCTCTCACACACACGCGGGCACAGAAAATGTGGCTTAACTTTTGTAATTTCGAGTCCTGATACATGTGAAGTATTTAGATATACCGAACACATGAATATAATATTAGTACGAAGATTCATCATAACAATAGTTTCATAATAACACATTCTTGCAGATATGTACGCACAAACTTAATGTGATAAAAAATCAATGTCAAAGTTGAATATTGAAGATGTACTAATGTTCAAAGCAATATATATTGTTGGAGCAGATTTGACTAGGTGCCTTTTTATAACAAAAAACACAGAAGTGCCAATTAGACATAGAAAATTTCAACAATATAATTTTTAGGCAAGATTGAGCCATCAGAAAAGTTCATCGATCTTGCATTATGCCATTTAGTATTTGACATTTCATTCTACCTATGTTCATCATTTACCCGAGAAAAGTCTAGTGCATTGCATGCATAAATCAACTATACATGTGCGATATACCCAAAAGAACTATATACAATAATATATAGAGGGAATACTCTAAAAGGCATTTAATTAACAAAGTCTCATTTCTTCCCCAAATTTCTCTACTATGCTAACATTCTCTTAACTAGCGCAATTTCCCACACGGTTGGCGCAGCTAAATATTGCAAGATATACTATTTGTTACATGACTCTTTCACCTTTTGAAAGTATAGCTGTGTCTGTTATACAGTTACAGTAGAATATCACCGGCTTTGTAAGTTTGAATGGCAGCAATAATATAAGGTAACTCTTCAGGAGTTATTGTGTAATAGCTATTGTTAGCCAGACCGTCACACCTAGCGCGTCCGAATCTCAGGTTGTTGGACTGCATTACACTCGCAAGCCCAACCAGAGCAGCGGACCAAGGTCTCTTGGGCCATCTCCCCTAAAAAAATTAGCTCAATGAGAGGGTGCTCCCTCACCCTTATAAATCATGCTCAAACCCTCTTCATAACCGACGTGGGACTATTCTCAACAATCTCCCCCTCACACATCGGGCCGAGACTATCTAGGAACCACTTGGGCTCTAATACCATTTGTTAGCCAGACCGTCACACCTAACGCATCCGGATCTTACTCGCAAACCCAACCAGAGCAGCGGAACAAGGTCTCTTGGGCCATCTCCCCTCAAAAAGTTAGCTCAATGAGAGAGTGCTCCCTCACCCTTATAAACCATGCTCAAACCCTCTTCACAACCGATGTGGGACTATCCCCAACAGCTATATGCATTAAGATGCTTGGAGTTCCCTCATTTAATTAAGCAATGGATTAATAGACTAGCAGACACTTTGCTTGCAAGGCTGAGCCAGGGCAGAATTAAGAATGGTATAACCAAGGGATAAGAAGAGGCAATTGAAGTGAAGCACCAATTAAAACAGTGAAAGTGAGCAAAACAGGAGCATTCATGCTCGACCACCACATAGTAACCGCTTACTATATGCGTACGTACTCACTCAACTGTCATGCGAAGCTCATGTTTTAACCGTGCTGTCGCGCGCCTCATATTGGCCAGGAGCAGATAGATGCGCATGCATCCTGCAAAGATCCCAGCCGTCTAATTACGCAGGATATATACAAGTGCAGGCTTTTTATATTCGATAAAGATTGCTACTGTCACAGGAGATATGTATGTATGTGCAAATCCCTGTGTCATTCAATTCCACGCTTAGATTCGCCTTGTCGAACGCCGCACGACCCCCCATTGCCTCACATGAGCTTGCACCCCGCTTTCCTGTCGTCCAAAGCCTACTACAGTCACCAAAAGCTGCACTGCATAAAGACATGTAAAACACACCAACAGCTGCTAAACCCCCATGCCATCAACACTGCAGCTGGCCGGAGCAAGCTCTATCCTGGAGATATATTTATAATATATATATATATATTGGAGAGCCACATTGCAAGATGAACACTGCAGACGGATTTGAACAAAGCAACAGTTGCATGCTGCCCAATCGATCGATCAACAATCATGCGAAGATGCATGGAACAATCCACATCAAATACTACCAAATTCTTGTGCGTGCATATATAACTCCTAGCTGATATATAGTTGCCAGCTACACCATTGACGCACAAATCATCAGCAGAGAAGGAGAACGATAGGGGATACTTATGGGAAGCCATTGGGGAAGTACAAGGAGGATGGGCTCTCACGGCCGTTGTTCCCTTTCCTCGCAGCGCCCGCCACCGCCGCCGCCATTTCCTGGCCCTGGTACATGAGCGTCGAGTTCATCGTCAGGCTCACCAAGCTGTCGTCGGCGTCGCTCCTCGGGAAATTCCCGCCGTCGCTTCCCCCGGTCTCGCCACAGGCGGCGGGCGCTCCCTCGTCGCGCGTTGTCACCATCACCGCCGACTGCACGAGCTCGAGGCACAGCCTGAGCTTGTTGGGCTCGATGTGCGTCAGCCCCGGCACCGCGCCCTTGAAGAGGAACTCGGAGGTGAGGCTGCGGAGCACGTCCAGCGGGGTGACGCCGTCGAGCGTCCTGGCGTTCGGGTCGGCGTGGTGGTCGAGGAGCACGGACACCATGTCCGGGGAGACCATCTCGGCCGCCAGGTGCAGAGGGGTTTTGCCCGTCGGTCCGGCGCGGGAATTGACATCGGCCGCGCCGAGCTCAAGCAGTGCCTTGACGACGTCGCGGTTGCAATGCTGGACGGCGTAGTGGACGGCGAGCGCGTCGTCAAGGTCAAGGCCCTCGCCCATGACCATCAGCTTGACGAGCTCGATGTCGGCCGCATCAAGGGCCCGCCGCATGCGCCGGATCTTGTGGTCGCGGTCGGCGGCGGAGCATGGCGCGTTGATGGGGAGGTAATGGTGGGTCAAGAACGGCGAGCGCGGCGCGCTCGCCGTGTTGAGCGGCGACTTGGCCCGGATTTCCTCAATCTTGGCGACCACATCGATCGGGAGGTGCTTGGCGAGGAGATCGGCGGAGAGGCCCGAGCGCGCGACGAGGTGCGAGCAAGTGGCCCAGAGCTCCTGCATCTCAAACTTGCGCGACGCTATCAGCACCTTCATCACGTCGTCGACGGACGCCTCCTTCACCATGCCCTCCAATTGCTTCTGCATTGCGCCAATTAATCAATATATCGGGATTGGTTCCAGGCTTCCAGCTAGACGATACACTAATCAGACCAAAACCAATTAGCAGCATGAAATGTAGTACGTGCTTATTAGTGTGTACTTGCTCCCACTCCACTAGCGATATATATGCATGCACGTATCGATCAGGATGCTCGAGCGTACTTGCACAATGCATGACATGTTGTACACCGGCCGGGATGTTTTGGAAATGATGCACGCACACGGCGGGAACGGGATTGAGTCGCTGGGGATGGGTTGGATCTCCAAGAAACCCTAGCGCAACGCAAGGTGGATGGAGACGGAGGGCAGAGCAATGGCTGAATGTGATGCAAGACGGGACAGACACAAACAAGGGCGTGAAAAGACCCTTCCTAGTAAAAAGGAGTCAGAAGCTCAGCTCCATGACAAGTGATGACAGAAGCAGCGAGGTGAAGCAGCAGAAAAGCAAACCAGCCTGTGGGAGACTAGAGACGACTCAGTCCTATCAGTACACTCCCCCCGTCTCACCCACACAAAACACAAGAAAAATTGCTAAAAAAATGCGATGGATGTGGAGGGAGCACTGGATTCTGCCGCTGCCGCTGCCGCTGCTGCCGATACTGGGCAAGGCTCAGAGGGCACAGTGGTGCATGAAAATCGGAAAGGCAAAGGGGCAACCTAGGGATCTAGGCAAGCATACATGCAGATGCAGGATCAGCTGAGCTGAGCTGAGCTGCTGAGCAGCGGCTCAGACGTCCATGGCTGCTTCTGACTCCCACCTTAACGCCACAAAAGACGCTCCAATCATCGCAGGCCTAACTTCCATCATTCTTAATCACATCTATCGGGAGTTAGCAGATCCCAAGAAGATATAGATAGAGAGAGAGAGGAATTTTTGCTGCATCGATCGGCTTATTCGTTCGTATTACCACCTGAACCAGCAGAGCGAGCTGCTCGACGCCGAAGGAGCGCGCGGCGGCCAGCGTGTCGAGGGCGAGGTCCACGGCCGCGCCGCACCGGGTGTGCCAGCATCCCCGGGCGCCGCACCCCGGCAGCGGCCCGCTCTTGGGCGCCGCCACCGACGCCTGCCCGCTGTACAGGAACTGCAGCACCAGCACGAAGACCTCGTACCGGATCGCGCTGACGGGGATGACCAGCTCCGGCGTGGCCGGGGCCCCGCCGCCGGCGCCACGGCCTCCGGAGCCCGTCGGCCAGTTTAAAGGCGGTGGCGGCGGCGGAGGCTGGTGGCTGGGGTCGAGGCCGCAGAAGAGCTTCCGGAAGAAGAGGCTCCGAGCGGCGAGCACGCATCGGTGGGCGTGGACGAGGCGGCCGTCGACGCTGAAGGCGACGTCGCTGAAGGCCTGGCCGTTGATGAGGAGGTTGAGGTAGTCCAGGGACAAGGATTTGAGCGAGTCCTCGGAGCTCATGATCTCATGTGCGGGTAAGAAATCGCGATTTGGCTCAGCTTTTTGGGCGCAGATTAGGTGAGGATCTGGAGAGATTTGGAGGTGAAGGAGAGGGGGAGCAACTGTGTTTGGAAGAAGAAGAGGAGGAGGAGGAAAAAGTTAGGGTGAACCGGTGAAGTGAAGAGAATGGAGGGGAGGGGCATTCGCTCCTATCACTCCCCTTCGTGCTACAGTGGTGCTACAGTGTCACAAGCTTTTGTGGTTTGTGGCTGGGGCCAGCACCATTTTTCCTACAGTGTCATGGTTGTATAGTTGTGTTAATCATTGTCTATATTTGCATCTCCTAATTAATATATTTATCCAAAAGTTTAAACTGATTAGGAGGTATTGATTTTCAGGATCTTTTGGCTCGGATATTACGTTGAGTTGCATGCAGGGGCGGATACAGGCCCCGGGCTGCCCGTGCTGCAGCCCGGGGCCTAGTACCGGAAGCCCATTAAATTTTTTAAAAAATTATTGAAAAATGATTAAAAACAGATATTTAATTTAAAATCAGTTAGTCTAGCCCGGGGTTTAGGTCTAGGTTGGCTCCGCCCCTGGTTGCATGCGCTAGCTAGACAGTTCGCTCAACCGCTCAAGATTATAACTAAAGAAAACATTCGGATGAAACTTATCAAAACCCTAAAAAAAAATAAGTCCATTTACTTATACTTCGACGCTATATATCACCGATCAGTAGGGTATTGATGCAGGAGACCCATCTGCCAATGACATAGGCACTAGCTAGCGGTGTGTGTAAGCGTGTGACTGTGACGCACGCTATTAGGTTTTCTTGTGGTAAAGAGCGAGGAACTGAAAAGATGGAGTTTGTGATCGGCCAGTTTAGGTCAGATCTCAATCAAATCGCTGGAGAGGCACACGGTAATTAATAGGAGAGGCGCTTCCAGGTGTCTTTTTTCAAAAGCTATAAAAACATTAAAATATAAATAAAGAGTACTGCCTTCACTTGTTTCAAGATTTGTAAACTTGTATCGAGGACTAGTAGCGGGGCATAGAAGCATGCACCTCTAGCTTATATGATTCAAATTACAGAATTATAAATAGCCATCCTACTTTGAACATCAAAACGTTAACATCGTAAATTAGGCCATGTTAGGATGGGCTAAAGCTAATTGTTAGCTGGCTAATGGTTAGAGCTAATTGTTAGCCAGCTAATAATTAGTCCATCTAAAATTAGCCTAGGGCTGTTTGGATACATGACTAATAGTTGGGCTAATTTATTAAAAAAAGTCATATCTGCCCTTTCATAATAGGTGAGGAAGTGGGGATAAGGCCAACGCGAGGGTATTTCAGACTTTTTCCAGTGTCTTACATGCTATTAGCCCAAATTAGCTCCTCCCCACCAGCTAATGGATTAATTGTTAGCTAAGGGGTTGGCTAAAAATTAGCCCACCTATTAGTCTTCCTATTTGGATAGACTATAGCTAATTTTTAGCCAGCTAACAATTAGCCCAGAGATCCAAACATGGCTTAAAATCGGCCGAGAAAATACAACGCACAAAATTTTATTTAGCTTCTAGTTTCTTATAGGTATTTGTAATCCTACAGTCGGTACCAAAAACAATTTCATCTAGAACCATTATTGTTGGTCTCGTACGAATTGAATAGTTCTCCCCCCTCTATACCTAGCTGCTTGCTAGCTTTGTACGCATAAATGGGAAACCAGATGGAGCATATGGCCGGATTCCCTAGCACGGTTAATTTGATTCGTGCAGAATTCCTACGGTTCAGGACATGCATTGGCCACAAACGAACACGGTGTGCGATGTGACCCAAACGCTAGCTAGAAGATGCATTGCATGCATGCGTGTCAGGTACTTGTGATTTATCATTTTTACCTTCTGATCATCATCTCGTTTCCTTTTCCTCTTTTCAATCTGGAGTACCTGGTGACGTCCCCGGCCCATCGATCTCTTCTTCCTTGCAAACAGTGCTTCTTCCGAGACCACAGGTAGTGTGCAAATGCTTGCCTATATCATCATTGGCTCATTGATCTTTGGGGCACGCTGACATGGCAGCACACGCATGAGAGGAGCATTATATATGCAAGCTCTTCTTCCTTTCAGGTACGTGATTCACTGCAGGGGCGGACCCAAGGCCCGGCTAGCTTAAGCCCGGGCCCGAGATCAGCCCATGTAACAAACTTCCTAAATCTCATATTCACACAACCTAACAAGTACAATCTTCAAACCAGAAACGAAAATATAGAGTCTGAATTTACAAGCTTTACTAGCGTTTTGTAAAAAAAACATCCTAAATTGTATAAAAAATTAGCAATTAAAATTTAAATAGCTTTAGATTTATTGTCCTTTTTTAAGCGTGTCTGGACCCTAAAAAAATTCGTAGGTCCGCCACTGATTCACTGTAACATTAGCAGCCCGGCATTCAGGCCGTCCTCGTCTCTTGCGTCGTTAGGCTTCACTGGCAAGAACATGGATGGTTCGACACGACAGCTTTGATAAAAAAAAAAAAACCCCACGCCGTCGTATAACAATCGTACATAGGAAAGACAGGACGGTTTGCTCCTGGTACGTAGATCTTCCAAACACATTGCCTGCATAAATCCACCCGTAGCTCATCCGCAAATCAACAATGGTGCACTGACCTAGCTTGCAGGAAGGGTTGACTTAATTATCTGCAAATTAACAATGGTCCGCTGACCTAGCGGGAAGGGTTGACGATGGCACGATTAGTTTCTATGTTTAGCTAATGCTCGGCGTGCTGGCCTCACGTATTTGATCCTTGATCCAGTTCCAACAAGATGAAGGATGGCACGATTTGCTTGCTCGATTTCTGCAGTATGGGAACAGGTGGTACCTTGAATTTGATGATTTCTACATGAGAAACTTCCTTCGGCCACTCCTCTGGATTCAGAGTCGAAGGTCGATTCACTGACAGCATATATCCCGGCAAAAACCACCACCCCACCGCATCAAAATCATATTTTCTACCCAAAGAACAATGGTAGATAAAGTTTACTGACCGCATCAAAATCATATTTTCTACCCAAAGAACAATGGTAGATAAAGTTTACTGCTCTCCGGTTGATTTGCACGAAGCAGAGGAGAAGACCATGCCCTAGCCTTGCACCGCGTAGCTAGGTTTAGGGCCACACCACGGGGGAGGGGGAGGGGCACAGGCATCGCCATGCGGACCCAGGCTACCGCTCGAGGATGTTCTCTGTCAGCCTAGACACTCGATTTTAATTTGGAGATGGATATCTGTGTATTGTCGGGTTTTTTCAGAGAAAGAACAGGACACACCAATTTGTGGGAGTTTTCAGAATTTGACACTCTTTAAAATTCGCATTTCAGAATTTGACACTCTGGCCCACTGTCATACACACAGACGGTCCCATATATCATTCAAATAAGCCGAAAGGCTTGCGAATTGAGTGTCAAATTCTGAAATATTCCAATTTGCGATGCGTCAGGAACTCGCATCTTTTCTGGTTTTATTTTCTCAACTTGTATAGTCACCTAGTCACAGATAGATTAGAAAACAAACTAAAATACCAAATCGTGTCAAAACCAAACCAAGGAAGCAAACCGTTTCAAGCATGTTTGATTCCTGTCCGACAACGGCACTTAACTAAACAAACTAGCAGCTAAACTGAAAGCAACAAAAGCAGAGAAGAGAACATAAACACATGTGTGCGCCGTGCGCCAATCAACCATAATAAGCCTCTACATAAAAAATTTAAAAAAATTGTTGACAGTGTTTATATCCTCAAATAAATTAAAAATAGAAATAAAGAATTCGAGCACAGTAGCTTGTCGGAATTTATATGAAATCTACACATAATATTTCAACTTGAAAATTTTACTGGATAACAAACATTATCTAAACTTCATCATAAAAACTTTCAATAAAATTTGGGACACGAATTAAGGGGGCAATTAATGTGGAGAACATATGTTGTCCTGAGGAGGAGAATTTGCCTCATCCCTTGCTATCAATGACAAGTGGACCCCAACACTGTGCGGACCCACATGCCAGGGCACCATCGTCTCCCCTCTCTCTTCTTCCTCCTCACCGCTATTATTCCTCTCTCTCTCTCTCTCTCTCTCTCTCTCTCTCTCTCTCTCTCTCTCTCTCTCTCTCTCTCTCGGCCAAGCCCAGGTCATCCCACTGCCAAGCCCATGCTTTGCACTATTCTAGCATCAGCGAACCCATCGCAATTTGCCGCCGAGTTCCCACGACGAACGAGCTTTGCTACACCGCACAATTCGGCTATTTGAGCTGTCGAGGGCACGCAGACACCCCAATTCACCTCCTTCCTCACCGAGCTCCACCCAATCGCCATTCAATCCACCATTGCCGCAAGACACCAAGAAAAGGGGGAAAGAAAATTTAGCCGTTCCGGTAGTTCATTTTCCAATTCCTTTTCATGGTAGCACCTTGGGCATCTAGAGAATCAAAGCCTCAATCAAATTTGGCTTTTAACGTTCCTAGCGCCGCCGCCATGTCGTCCTTCCTCTTCGGCTCCGGCGCACGTTGCTAGCCCAACTCGTTCATCCCTCGTCGTGCCAAGGTAGTAAATTGAATCCCTCCTTACCCACTGGTGCTCACCTCTCTCCACTTTGAGCTCGAACGCACCTCTGTCGCGGCCACGGCTTATCGCTGCCGCTCCCACCGCTGGGCTCCGTCGTGAGCCATGCTTCAGTGACCGCCGAGCTCCACTGAGACACCCTTAGGACCCCATCACCCACCTATTACTCGTAGTGCCATGGCCGGACCTCGCCGCCCTCCCCTCGCCACCGGCAGTCGCCTGACCGAGCGCCCCTGTTTTGGCTCCATGGTGCGTGGGCCCAATGTGTCAACCACTAGCCTCACACGCCCATGGTCACCAACACACGGGCCCGTGGGGTCAGCCTCTTCCTCTCACACTCACTGCCTCGTGGGACCCAACGTTCAGAGCGCGGTTTAATTCAAAAACCAGTTGGAAATGGAAAGATGCTTTCAATACTAGAAAGCGCCTTTTCCGTTTTTTTTGGGGCAATTTTCTAAACCCTAGAAGCTCAAATAGCTATATCTTTTGATCGAGTGAAATAAGTTCTTAAATTTGTATAAAACCCCATAGTTTTAGAATATGCAAAAAAAAAATTAAATTTAAACTTTTTTTCATAATTGAAATTCAAGTTTAAAACAAAAGGCCTAGAATATGCTCTATATAAAGATTGTGCAATTGAACTCTAAATTTAATGAGACAAATTTCGACTTGATCCTAAGGTCATGAAGACTTCAAATATAAAAAATATATTTATATTTGATCTTGTTTCAATATGTTTAAAAATCAAATGATCAAAACCTGTGCAAAAAAAGGTTGAAACATATGAGACCACCCTCTGATGCTGTGAAGGTAAAAGTATCCAGATGTATTTTGCACTTAATTCTTTCAAAGAACCCTAGAGGCTAGGACCTTCTAATGCTATAATGATACAACGATTTTTTCAAAGGTCAGGGCCCTCATGAGATGAATGTAATTATATTTGGACGTAATCTACATTCTTATAAAATTAACTTGAGGAATCATAACATGAACAACAAGTTTAAAAATTGAGAAACCAGCACCTAACCTCTTTTTATCGCCGGAACCTTTTATTTTAACTCATTTGAATTTGGTGTTACTTGTTTCATTTGACTTATTTTTGCCGCTTATTATTATTGCTATTGCTTTGTTTTGTTTCTCGACGAATAATGTGTAGACCTCAACGTTCCCGATATCATTACCGATGACCTTGACTTTGTCATAGACATCAACCAGCAAGGTAAGCACCCCCTTTGATCATGTTGATCCGTTATTTCAAAATTATTTTGTTAAAACTTTTTATGCATTCGTATATTATCAGTAAATCGCTATTTTGTGTTATTGGTAAATATAATCTTCATTGATGGAACATCCTAAATAAATATTAACATGATATCCTTTGTAGCCATAAGTCACGTTCATACGTTTAATAATGTTAAATGGGTATACTCGATTATATTTGCACGTGATTGGTCATGCTTTAGATTGGGAGAACAAATGTATGGTTATGCTATTTGTTCGAGATTGGAAATTGCTGGACATATTGATAATTGCCGGATGTGCGAACGATGGACTTGCACGTAGCGTAGGGGGAAGAGAGATGGAGGCAACCTCCAAGCGGAAGCATATGAGGAAAGCAAAGGCCCCTCTCTATGCCCCAAGCATGTTGGCGATCGAACACCGATGGGAAAGCCGTCGTACCATCGCCGACCATCCCCGGAGAACACCGACGTCCTCGAGCACCAGACCCATTGTCGAGCAAGGGTCACCCCACATATCTGAACGCTGGACTCTTCGCTGTGCAAGGCAACCAGCCCACGACAAAAGCAAACCGCTACAAAATAGGCCGAACGCAACGCGAAGCCAACCACACTATGCCGAAGAGGTAAATGTACCAAGCCTACTTAGAAACAAGGCATGTAATGCAGCTGAAATCTACAAAAATGTATGGAGAGCTACCCTGGTTAGCCGAATCGCTTCCGCAATAAGAATGTAAATTATCTCTGCTGCTGTGCTGTGCGTCACGACAGTCGATCGCCAGTATAAAAAGTAGGGGGGTGTTTAGAGAGAATCCAAGTGTTTTTTTACTAAATAGCGCTTAAATTTTGAGCGTTCGGATCTAGATTCAATTGATAGAATTAATTTATCTCACATAGTTCAAATGTGCAGAAGACTGAAGACGACCGAAGCTTTTGTTGGTGTGGTTCAATTTAATTCGACATTTGATTTGCAAGAGATCCATAAGAGTATTCGATGCCAACTATATAGTACTACATAAACAGAAAAGGAGGGGCTATTCTGAAGAGTAGAGAGTATATGGATTGGTAGCGGCAACATGACGCTGGCCGGGGGCTTGGCCGTACTATATCTATGTTGGATACGATAAGTTTGAGACTTTGAGCTAGGTTACCTTAAACAAAGAAATTGAGGAACATCTTTCTAGCATTCTTTATTCACCTCTATCTTTTTTTTCTCTCTCTCTCTCCTCTACTCACTTCTCCCACCTCCCTTTCTTTCTCACTAACACAAAAATTTAAAATTAGAAAATTTTTACTTTGAAATTTTTAAATAGAAAGTTTCAACTAAAAAATTCAAATTGAAAAAATTTAAATAAAAAATTTCAACCAAAAAATTTTTAAATTGAAAAGTTTCGAATTAGAAAGTTTCAACTCGAAAAATTTCAAATCGCAAATTCACAAATTAGAAAGTTTCAACTCAAAAATTTTTAAATAAAAAAGTTTCAACTCCAGAAGCTTTCATTTCAAAAAAATGTTGGTTTGAAAACTTTCTATCCAAAAACCTTTCAATTCGAAAAGTTTCAATTTAAAAAACTTTCAGCTCGAAAAGTTTCGATACAAAAACTTTCGAAAGTGGATAAAAAAATACTTCTTATCCAAAAATTTAGCGGAAAAAAAAGCAGAAACTATTTTGAGTTTATAAGGAAGGGAATAGGGGATGACGCTAAGTGTCACGATGAGAGAGCCTTTGACGGAGAAAGAAAGTGAGAGAAGTAAGCTTGTGCCGCCACTTATCACAACGAGAGAGACAATTCTGCGAATGTTCGCCACTCTAGTACCGGTGTTGAACGTGAAGTGGCCATTATGTTTTGATGCGTATTCCTTCAACACAAAGTTAGTTAAATACTACTGTACTACTATACTACTACTACTGCGTTACATCTATGAACATTTGCTAGTATGAATGAAATGTGAAAACTTAGATATCTGTCAACATGGACCTGCAGAAGCAAGCTATAGCAGCCGACATCCAAATCGCGGTCACCACCTCGGCGTTGAGAATGACCTTGAATTATTAATGAGGGGATATATACCGCGCGCGTACGTCAGGTTTGCCTTGTTGGCAGGGCCGGTCCTGGCATTTTGGGGGCCCAGGACGAAAACTCATATAGAGGCCCCATTCACCTCTTCATATATATACCTTTTTTTCTCTCTATACGTCGCCACGTCCGGGCGATTGGCAGCCCGTCGCCCCTCCTGTTTTTACTTTTTCGTTAGATAAAACCCCTAGCCGCCGGCCGCCAGGAAGCATTCTTTTGATGGAAACCCTCTTTCCTCAAAAGACTTTTAGTCGCTCACGCTCTGGCGTCCTGCACAAGCACAACTAGTCCAATGCCAAATTGCCAAGGTACAAGCTGATTTTCGTGCAACCATCGTGCAACCCTACTAAAAAAGTTTCAAAAAAATCTGAAAAAAATCATGGATGTATATCTCAACTTACCCCAACTACGTATAAAATTCTATGATCAAATTCGTTGGTGTCCAAAATTTGTTTTTTTTGTAACTTCTAGCATAGGACGAATTTTATCATGAAATTTTATACGTAGATGGGGTAAGTTGAGATGTACGTCCATGATTTTTTTAAGAATTTTTTGAAACTTTTTTTAGTAGGGTTGCACGATAGTTGCACAAAAACTTTAATTGTACTGGATATATTATCATATATATAGACCAGCACTTTGCTTAAATAGTTTGGGGGCCCTTAACTTTTGGGGGGCCCTGGGCGGCCGCCCACCCCGCCCCCCCTCAGGGCCGGCCCTGCTTGTTGGCAAAGCAGGTCAGAGGACCTTAGCACCGTGGTCATGCCGGAACTATCGCCGCGGCCAAGCCAAAGCTGCGTCGACCACACTACCAGGGCACAACTTATCATCCATTATCACTCCAATATCACGATAATCGAATTTATTAAGACGGTACGATATTAAATATCGGTTGATAAATCGGTTAAATTCAAAAAAAAATTAAAAAATTTATGGGACGCAATTAGCATGATTATCGAGGTATATCGAGCGACTATCAAGGTTTATCGAGCAAAAATAACTCAAAAAATCGGCCACCAAGGAAGTTCGCTTGGTCGGCCGATTATCGAGGAATACGAGCGATTATCGCGGCATATCGAGCGATTATCAGTAAATACCGATCGATTTTTGTTTTCTTTTAATTCTTTCGCCAAAAATTGATTTCGTAATCCTTCAGCTTCTTGACGATTTTCGGCCGATTTTCGGATAATCAAAAATTTAAAATCGTTCTATTATCACAATATCGATACGGTAAACCCTGCACACTACATACTGATTCTCAACCTCAATTCGGTATCGGTATCTTCATCACCAGATGTAGTCGGCCCCGCCTAGTTTCTCCTCTGAAAGAGAAGTCACGCACAACTTTCTTTGCTTTTTCCTTGCATGCTCGACTTTTGCCATCGATCCGACATATGTTACATACATGTTCGTAGTGTGCCAAACCCTAATGATCAATGTAGTTTCTTCCTATAAAATAGTCTCATCTTTCTACCAAAAGAGATAGGGAACCACTATCCTATGGTCAAGCTCATCGTCGGATCCGTGCGGGCTCACTCCTAACACTCCATGTGTTGCCAGCCCTAGCCGCATCCTTTCCTTTGCTGTGTGGAGCACTCGCACGAGGAGTGCGATACCATTCCCATTCCTGTCATCCTTTGGGCTATATAAAAAAAAAACTCAAGCTCGGTTCGATCCAGGCTCGGATCAAACTCTAAACGAGCCGAATTCGAGTTCGATCTCGAACTCGCGAGCTTCACCGAGCCAAGCTCAAATAGCTCGCGAGCTTACTCAAACTTAAATCGAGCCTCCATGAACCGAGCTTACTCAAGCTTATTACTGAGTTTACCGAGCTTACCAGGTTTACCAAGCTTATTCGAACTTATCATACTTACCGAGCTTACTCGAGTCGAGCTCGAGCCCGAGCTTGGACCAGGCTGAGCTTGAGCCTAGATCAAGACTCGGATCTCAACTTAGCATGGATCGAGCCTTACCGAGCTCGAGCCTGGAAGTCCTAAGCCCGCTCGAGCTTGGCCCTTTTACAGCCCTAGTCATCCTCCACCTCCCGCCTTCCCTACCCGAGTTAAAGGTTATTAATGCACACACACACCCAGCACCCCTCCCCTCTTTCTCGTTGCCTTCGTTCCCCTTTCATTTCTTCTAGGAGTGGGCATTCGGTTTTTTCAGTATAATCATTTAGGTTTTTTTTGGTTTTTAAAATAATTCGATTTTTAAAACTAGCTACCGAATTTCTCGAACCAAAATGAAAAATCGAATCGAATTAACCAAAATATTTCGATTCGGTTAATTCAGTTTTTCAATTAACCGAAATATGAATAAACATTATATACATTATAGTTTATTATTCTCATGTCACAACATAGAGTAGAGATAAACCCACACAACATTCATAGATCATTACAGTATAAGCATAGTAGAAAATATGTATATACCACACATATGCATAAGATGATAGAACATGAGAATTGTTTGGTAGGTTTAAGAAGAATATTATAAAAATGGTGTTGTACATGGCTATTCAGTTATTCGATTATTTTGGTCTCTGGAATAAAAAACTGAATTATACTAAAATAAAAACCAAAAATCGTAAACCAAAATAATCAGTTAATTCCATTCAGTTTGGTTGTTCGGTTTCGGTTTAAAAAATGCCCACCACTAATTTCTTGTAAAAAACACACACAAAAATTAACTTGATTTTGGGGAAAACAAATTCAACTTAAGCAATTTCAATTTGGTAAAATTAAAATAAAAAATTATAAATTTGGGAACTTTCAAATAGGAAATTTTCAAATAAAAAAGTTTCAACTCAGGTTTTCCTAATCGTCAAGTTTCAATTAGGAAAATCTCAAAAAAAAGTCTCAACTCAGAAAATTTCAAATCAAAAGTTTCAACTCGGGAATCTAAATAGGGGAGTTTTGTCGGGACCCGAATTAATATGCAAATCCGGACCCTCTGTGTTGGAACAAATTCATTTGCATGTCGACCCATTTATGACTGCTTATGTAATACTCCCACTTGTTCATAAAAGCTTGTCAGTTTTAGATATGTCCAGTCAAACTTTTAAAACTTTAGCTATCAATATCTTTTTAAATATTTAGATTGGATGCATGAAAATCATATATGTAGATTCATCTCGAAACACTCTTTCATAATATTATGATTTTATTGGATTTTTTAAATATACTACAATAGAAATTAGTGGTCAAAGTTGAGTTTTGGGGACCGTGTCGATGTCCAAAATAAATACTATGTGTGACCGGAGGGAATACTAACTCCGTTTGAAAATATAAGATTTATAGTTTGAATAGATTGTTTAGAATTATAAGGCTTGCATGTAGATTCAATGAGATTTTTTCTACTATACCCCTATTATTCTCTCTCAACCATATGTATTTATTCATTACCACGCACGTAAAGTATTATTTTTTATCTTCCAAGGCGATTAAGTGGGGGGTACCTAAGCTATTTTCTCTCATTTATTTCTCAATTTTACCATAATTTTGATCCTTGTACAAGGTTAAAATGCGTCTCATGTTTCTAAACAAAGAGAATAGTAAGTACTCTTTTCACTTATATGAATGTATAAATGTGATATTCATTGTTATATTGTAAATTTAAAAAATTGATAAAATTAAAAAAAAATGGATAAAACTCGGACAAAATTCGAAAAGCAAAAAATTCAAATTCGGATTTTTAACCAAAATTACGGAGATTTTGGTTAAAATTAGCAAAATTTCGATGAGATTTACCAAAAAAAATCGATCTTTTTCAACCCTGTTAAATTGTATATGAAAGCTAAAAAATTGCAAAAATAATACAATGCATGAAGTGGAGGTCGCAAAATGGTCTAAAGCCTTAGCTTAAAGCGTTGGCCACCCGGAAGGTCAGGTTGTGGGTTCAAATCCCATTCTTAGCATCTTTTTTTCAAGATTTTTTCGCTTGGCTACAAATAACTCATTAGTACCTCAATGATAAGTAGTAGATGTAGCTCAATTCGTTAATGTGCTGGAATCCTCTCGGTTGTGGGTTTGAATCCCGTACTCCACAACAATTTTTTTGGATTTTTTAATGCATAAAAAAAGTTGCCTTCACAAGGTATCGAACCCAAGCCTCTTGCATAAGCAGTTGAGCTCCGGCGGAACTAGAGAAAAAATCATCGGGGTTCACCACTTCATCATATATGTGATAATAACTTATTATTCTTACCATTTACTTGTTATTTGCCTCCCGGTGTCACAAGATTTAAATCAAAGGGGTTCACATATACTATATATATATACTAACATACATTAATTTTTTTATATATAGACTAACATACATTAAAAAAAATTTACCCGGTGTCCTGTGACACCGGGTAGCACACTTTCGCCCCTAGTTGGCCTTCTACCGTCTGAGCAATGGCCTTGTCACCTTGTGTTATCATATTATGTATGTGCTACATTTTAGAGCATATCCCTGCTATTTTTTTTAAAAAAAAAAAATTGGCGAGACTCGAACCCGGGTCTTATGAGTGAAGCCAGCGCTCCTAACTGAAAGTGCATCTAGGCCCCTAATGTTGTTTTGGGTGATTAATGACTAACGATTAAAGAATCTAACGTGTTCAACTAGTTTATGAACAGGTAAAAGTTTCATGAAGAGATCATCTACGTCCATCGGGTCCCCTCAAAGTTGAATTGAGTAAGAAAAGCGGAAACTACGTATGTAATTTTAATTTGTTGACTCATAGGAATGCCGTACTATTAAGAGGGGTGCTTTGAAATTGGTCTAGAGATGGTCTATGTGCTCAGATGAATGATGGTTAGTCCCTTGGGAGGTTTAAAGTTTCCTCACTCACTTTGGAATGAGTTTGTGTTTAAGTTCCTATCGGATGTTCCGATGTTAGGTCGGAGGTTCCGAATCTCCAGACATTCCGATGTGTAGCTGTGCTCAAGTCCGAAGTTTTTTTGTAAGGGTCGGATATTCCGATATTTTGTATCGGAAGTTCCGATGCATATTGTTCTCCTGTTAGGGTACTCTCTGTTAAGATCGGAAGTTCCGATTTTTCATATCGGAAGTTCCGATACGTGTTGTCCTGAAAAAGGGTACTCTCTGTTGAGTTCGGACTATCCGAAGTTTTGCTTCGGATGTTCCGAAGTAGTTGTTTTCCAGTGTGTAACATCCTCGTTTTTGCTTTCTGGAGAAAAATCTAATTTAAATAAAGTAAATTCAAAAATTGGAGTTTCTTTGGTGTTTAATTTAACCTGGCATTCCTATCCATCCAAAATCGGAATTCAATTCTCCTCCGTTCGAAAAATCGAATTTCAAGGTTCCCGCCGGTACCCGAAATTTCGCCCGAGTCCGAAAATGCTCCAAAAGTCATGGAACCTATTGCATTAGGTCCCAAATATTCTAAAAACATTTTTAGAATTTTCCCAAGATTTTTGGAAGCTCTCTGGTATTTTATCTCGCGCGGCTTTTGTTTAATGCCCGCAATTGACACTAAAAATACACATTCCAAGGACCTACAGCCCGCGCTGATACCAACTATAACACCCCAAAAATCAAAACTGTTGTAC
Organism: Rhipidocladum racemiflorum; assembly: GCA_036346355.1. Lineage (NCBI taxonomy): Eukaryota > Viridiplantae > Streptophyta > Magnoliopsida > Poales > Poaceae > Rhipidocladum > Rhipidocladum racemiflorum. The sequence continues at coordinate 3,317,262 of CM070590.1, read as the reverse complement.
AAGAACAAATCGACAGCATTTCCCCTAAAAACAGGATAATACGGAAGCAATTCGAATAGGAATAATCTCACGACATCAAAACTAGAGACAACGAGTCTAATTCAACCAGGTATTAACCATAAATAAAACACATCTCTAAAGGGACAACCATAAACGAGAACAAGTTTAAAGGGAACAACAAAAGGTCTAAATGAAATAAAATTGCATCCAACTAATGAATTATTTAAAACACTAGATCATGTGAGTCGTGATGACAACAGAAAATTTATTGTGTTGCTAACCCACCCTTCATGCTTACGACTCACGTGCGCTACCTGAAAACATCAAAAGCGACAAGTAGTGAGATTGGGTAATCTCAAAGCGGAACAACTAATACAAATAAAACATCCACCATATATCTAGCATTCCACATTCCTCATATACAATACCACATCAAAGAGTCCACATTCCTCATATACAATACCACATCAAAGAGTCCACATTCCTCATATACAATACCACAACAAAGAGTCCACACCACTTCAGTAAAATGCATATGATTGATGCACATGCTTATGCCATGTTCCTCCTCACCATGCCCTTTCTCAGGAACACACGGTGTTGTACTGCACGGTGCTGATCGCGCCAAGGCGTCGACAACTTCCAATGCATGATTATGCGATTAATGCTTCATGCATGAATTCATTCATAACTCCTCCCACTGAGTCCACATGTTTGCATATCATCATATAGCATGGATAGAAAACAAATATCATAGAGATGAAATGTTTAGACAATTCATTCGGTAAACAACATCATTCTTCACCTTACCTCAAAGCAAGTGATTAAACCATGTATGATTGCTGTAATTGGAGTTTATAATAAAGGCGAAGCAAACAACAATGTATAGCTTAACAATACAACTACTTCCACTTGCCTTTACCGACGTGGGCGATGAACCTAGTTACGCCCAGCAGTGGCACCACCTGAACAAACATTATTTCAGTACATAGCGACATCACAATTCATCACACAATTCAAACACACGCTTCCTACTCCCCGATCCCATTTAAACGCCAAAAACCCCGATCTGTCCGAATCGAACAGCAGCACCCTCTCTTCCCAATTTCGTATCTTTTTTTTCTACTGTTCAAAAAAAATACAAAAAAATTACAGTAGCTATATATTGACGAGATCTACAACTTTCATGAAGGTCACAAATTTCAATTCCACTGTTAAATATGCCTAAACAACCGTCCAACACAGTGGACGAAATCTGTTTCCAGATTCTGTTCGTCATCTTCCAACAGCGATAACTCTCAGACCGATGCCCCAAAAATTCTGAAAAAATTACAGGAGCTAGGTCTCGACGTTATCTACAACTTTCTAGTTATAGGTTTTTTCAGGAAAAATAATCTATGCCACGTAAAACGCGAAACAATCCGCGCTGCACAATCTTCCCTTCCAAAAACAGCACCACGTGAACATCTACCCTTCTCCCCCATCAAGATCCATCCAAACCACTCACCATCAGATCTAATACACTCCTAATCCCTAGGTAGAACAGGGGTAAAATATTGGGAATTTTACCTTGAGTTCCCCCTTGCGAACCCACGAAGAACGCGCGACGATCCCCGTAACGGAAATCTGTTCGTCCTCCTCGCCTCCACGGATCCTCTTCTCGTTTTCTCCTTCGGCGTTTGGCAGTGGATCTTGAGCCACCATGCAGGGAGGAAGAGGAGGGGTGCGGCTGCTAGGGGAGGAAGGAGGCGCCTTAGGGTTTGGGGGAGGGGGCGCCATTTAAAGGGGGAGGTGGGCCGGCCCACCAAGGCATGGGGAGGAGAGGGGGAAAAAGGAATTCCCGGCCCAGGCCCAGGTTGCCTCAGCCCAGCGGAAACTAGCCCAAAACTCCAATTTTTAATATTAAATTGCCGCATAATCTTCAATTATTTCATTCCCCGACAAAACCCTCTTTCTTTCCGGAACAACAAGAAAGAAAACCCTAGGATCGCTCTCAAATTCTAGGGCATCACAATCTCCCCACCTTAAAAGGATTCGTCCCCGAATCTAAGACACACCAAAATCAACAACAAAGTCCCCAAGGGACAAAAGACTTCTTTGCAACACAAAACATTCACACAAAGACTCAAACCGGAATAAACGAGAAGCGAGTTCTCAAAACCAACACTAGCGAGAAAATGTTGATTTAGCTCAACAGAGTGCAACCTCTCACGGTTCCACGTTCACTTCAATTCCCAAATAGACCATGAAAGAAAATTGTCTCGCACTCCTTATTCCAATCACTCTCCAGAAGAAAACGGTACCAGTCTCTAGAACCCTCTTCATCTCCCACGCACAAACGTGCTTTCACACCACAACCCCTCTATTGTGGTTCGCCGTATTCAAGACGACGACAAACCAGGTGAGACATACACTCCAAGACCACCAGCTATTTGAACAAACGAGGTTAGAACCTTGCAAAAAAAATTGATCTTCAACAAAAATCCAATACCCAACACTACAACCAAAAGGAAAGGCCTACTTTACAACCAGGGTCCTTAAACCCGCATGAGACAGTAACAACCGAACAAAATCGCTATGGTTGACACAACCTCGCTCAACCTCAGCGACAGAAAGGTCCAATACACTCTGAAAAGGAAAAACAATTACTAGCAACCACCAGGTGGTCCACTAATAATTTAAACAGCCCCACCTAGGTACACATCAATGACCCAATTCTCCAAGAAGGTTTGGATTGAGTCATACACAACCTTCCTTTACTCTTCACTTTTAAACTATTTACGATCATCTACTAGCAACATCTAATATCTTAGGTCATTACCAACCCACACTAAATTCCTCTTTCTTAGAAGGTTTCGCCCTCGCATTCTTCCTTTCAAAGAATCAGAACCAAGGGTAGAATCATTGAGGAAGCTCAACCAAGACCCATGATCCCCAAATGATTCACATCCAACAACTCGAACTCCAAAGCGCTAAAAGCCACTTTGGAAAGAATTCGGCAACAACCCAAGAGTACTCATTTTATTTTATTTTTTTAAGCCAAATGAAAAGAAAGCTCAGATCTCTTACACCACAACCAACATATCAGAAGATATTCGTTCTTACTTCCCGTACTAGAAGGCAATTGAAATCTCGATTCAGGACATGCATGCAGCTTTCCAAGAGCACTCCGGATTAGTCATATATCCATATATGACTTTCTCACCGACCTGGCTCAACGACTCTTTTATCATTTAACATCTATAGACAATGTCATGTTTACTTTTCACCATTCATTCATCATGTAACAACACTATCGAATAGTCATTTACAAGACGACTTCTTCCTCTGTAACACATGAATAAAACTCGAATAACACCGAGGATTGCGCTAATTCATATAAACTATGTCGGCAGCATAGTTAACAGTAAGGCACCACATCAAATCAAAACCCACCAATGATAGAAAGCTAAACTTGTAAAACATCGCATTTTAACTGTCGACGATTGGAGAACGGGCTCCCGTCGAGCTTACTTGTTGAATGGGGGATCAACAGAGCCCCGTCGTACGGATCGAAGAGGGCGTTCGAGCGATGCGAGGTCGGGAGAAGAAGAAAGAGGGGGACACGGTGTTTTTATCCTGGTTCGGGCCTCTCACCGTCGAGATAATAGCCCTACTCCAGTGTATTGTGTTCTATCTTGGTGTCCCTCCCCCGTTACAGATCTTCAGGGGGGTTTAAATACTACGACTAGAGGTACATAGAAGGTAACTACCTCCTGGGATTGCGCCGCGCAATCGTACTTACGATCTACTGCCCTTGACCCGGGCGTTATTTGAATTTCGGGTATGATTTCCCTTGATCTCCGGCTGATTGGTTGCCACCTTCCTTCCTCGCGGCATTGACCGGGCACTCCGACCAAAACACCCGAAAGGTGTCGGCCTCTACGAGCATGCTTGCTCGTGGGGGGGTGTGTTTGGTGCTTCTGTGAGCGAAGGTGCAAATGCGCATGCTCGGAGGAGAAGGAGGGATGCTCGTTTCGTTCTCCCGAGCATCTTCTTTTAGTGTTGCTTGGTCGGCGGGTTTAGCTTTTCACGGGGGTACCGTGGTCTTTTGCCAGATAGCCAATCCCCGACAGCTAGCCCCCGAGGTTCAAGTGGGGAACCCTCGGGCTTCCCCTTGAGCCTAAGAAGACTTGAGGGGGGATTGAATTTCTTTTGGTCGTGGCTCACGACCATTTTTCGTCGGGAGACGAACTTCTTTACCCGCCGCGTGCTTGCTCCGCGTGGGCGCGTCGTTTGGTTGTTCTGCGGTTCCTTCTCTGAGAAGCCTCCTTGTAGCAGATGCGGCGGTTTCTCAGCGCTTTCTCGGCCAGTGTCGCTACGTGATAGGCGGCGATTTTAACCTGCCCCTTCGCTGTCTTTTTAACCCTTTCTACCGGGAGAGGTCGGGGTCACGTTGTCTCTTTGCTCGTCTTCGGCCAAAAATCTTCCAAGAGCCCTAGCGCCCAAGAACCCTTTTCGTTCCCTTTCCTTCTTCGGCCATGGCGCGTTTCAAGGTTAGCCAGATGACTCGACGGAGGCTCCAGTGCTCACGGACGAGTACGTCGACCAGGCTCGGGTCGAGTGCCGAGGATGATGCGGCGCCCGGCACCGCGGAGACGGAGATCGTCTCCTGCGAGTTGTACGCCATCAACGGGCCGTGCCCGAGAGCGACTTCCTCGCCTCCGTGCTTGCCTTCTGCGGTGCGAGATCTCTCATCTCCACCCCAACTCTATCCTTTCTCTGCAATCTTCTCCCATCTTTGCGAGGCTTACGTGGGTGTAATGCCCACGGCTAGCCTCTTCTTTCACTTCTATTCCCCTTCCTTGCCGGGCGCCTCCGCCGGTGCGTTTATCTTCGCCTCGGCCCAACCGACCATCACGAGTACCCTTCGTTGCTCACGAAGGACTCGGTGTCGGGTTGGGCCGACCTGGTTCTACGGAAGAAGGCGGAGGGGTCCCGATTGGTCTATCTCGGGAGGACGCTCCGCCATCGAGGCAGCGCGCGCCGTGCAACCCGAGGAAGAGCGGGTCCTCGGGGCGATCGGTGAGCTCGCCCGAGATGGGGCTCAGTCGGGATATCGCCGGGACTTCACCTTCAACCGGGTGTCCCCACGAGGCGCCGCGAGCATCCCTTCTTCGAGGTGACCGGGTGGCATGACTTCACCCGCGAGGACAACGCAGTATGTTCTGGACCTCTTTCGGGCATCGCTTTACGGTGATCGGTGCTATGCATATATATATATATATCTTTTATCTTAGTCTTTGGTTGCGACGCAGACTCAGGACGGATTTGGGTTGACGAGAGGGTCGCCGAGATGTTCGGCGCCAGAAGAAGGAGGCGACGCCCAATCGTCAGGTCCCCAAGAACATCTTTTGACCGTGGCGACGCGGTAAGTACATCTTTCGCTTCGCTCGGGGCATGTTTTCCGAGCTTATTCCTCCCGATTTACATTTGCGGGAGAAGGTCGCCCTTGAGCTTGCGGTGTCGGCAGCAGCCTGCATAAGCCGACACCGGCCAGGGCTCCATAAGAAGGGCGAGTCGAGGCCGCCAAGTATCCGCCTCGCCTCCGCGCCAGCGGTCGAGGCGCCGAGCCGACCAGGACCCCACGCCACACCTTGAGTACGCCGACCGTCGGGAGGTAAGCGAACTCGAATTTGGTTTGATGACTTCAAGCGGAGGAGGCCGGAGGCGATGAGCCGATCGAACAGCTCGCCGAGCGGCGAGGAAGGCCGAGGAGGAGGCCAGGTCCTCCCGACCAAGGAGGCGGTGGAGAGGCAGATCAAGGCCCTCCAGACCAGCTTACTCGGGTGGTCGATGACCCGAGGAGGAGGAAGAAGAGGAGGCCACCTACGCTGCAGTCGGAAGGAGCAGGAGGTCGACCTCTCAAACAGCCTCGGCCATTTGGAAGAGGTCGACATGGACGACGTCGACCGGCGATGGCACGTGCTGATGACGCCGCGGAGGAGCGCGTCGTGGTCGTGGGCCGAGGCCTACGAGGCCGCCGCGCAGGCAGTCGCCGTGGCCCGGCGAGGAGGCCGAGGAGGATGGCGCGCTCGCCGAGGCGTAAGGTAGGTTCTGCTTCATTCTCTCATTCTCGTTCTTGTCTTGTGATTTTCTTCGGGCTAACCCCACCCTGTTTGGCGTGGGCGTGATAGCTCGGATGTCGTTTGGACTTCCGCGGATGGTCGAGGAGATTATCAACTCTGCAGTGGACGCCGAGCTCGACCGCGTCGTCGACCGAGTGATGGCCGAGACGGGGGAGGAGCCGGCGCCAGCTACGGACTCAGTGGAGCCCGAGCTTCCCTCGGCGGAACCCGTGCTTCCTTCGGCGGACGCGAAACCTGTTCCAGCCGCGGGGGAGCAGGAGCCGCAGGGGACCGAGGACCAAGACGCCTTGGCCTTGGTCCCTTGCGAAGAGACGACTGCGGGCGAGGCTCAGGCGCCGAGCCCCGAGGAAGGGGGCTTGGTCGCTGCCGACCAACAGCCCTTGGCCGTGAGCCAAGGAGAGGAGGAGGTCGTCCCCGACCTAATTCCTTCGGCCTTGGGGCACCAGGCGTCCCCGGCCACGGAGGTGCAAGGGGCGGAGGTGATCGTCCTTGATCAAACGCCTCCGGCCGCGGAGCATCGGTCGCCTCCGACTGTGGAGGGACAAGAGGCGGAGGTGGTCGTTAACGACCAAGCGCCTCGGCCATGAGCAAGGAGTGGCGGCGCTTCGTGGTTGGCGTCTGACCCGAGCGCGGTGTCCGACCAGGGGGAAGGCGGCCACGAGCCGCTTGCCGTGGAGGAGGATCAGCCTCGGGGCGACCCGGGGTTGGTCGAAGGTGGTGACGCCGTTGCTCTCTGAGAGCACCGGTGCTCAGAGGAGCAAGACCCGGCCCGGCCCGGATGACTTGGTCAATCCCTTCTTTCGGCCGGCGCGACCGACCGCCGCTTCAGGACAAGTCGGTAGGGCTCTTCACGTAAGTTTCATGTTCCTTCTTTTTACGTGATCGACCTTCCGGGAGTCCGCTCACTTTTTCCTTCTCTTTTCTCTTCGCTCAAGTTTGCCGCGAAGGCTATGGAGGATATCGACGCTACCTCGGTCTCCGCAGAAGAGTATCGAGTCGCATTCACCGCGAGCAAGACGCCAAGATCGCCGATCTTGAGCGTCGGGTCTCCGAGGTGCGCGAGGCCGACTGGCAAGGTGGAATCGGCGAGGAGCCTCATCGCCGGGCTCCGGGACCAGCTCTTCCAGAGCGAGACGGCGAAGAGCACTTCAGAGCAGAAGTGCCCCGAGCTTGACGAGGAGCTGGGGAAGTTGGTGGAGGTCTCGACTGCGCCGAACTCCAACGAGCTTCGAGCGCGAAGAGGCCAGCTCAAGGAGGTGCAGCGCCTTCGGGACAGCGTGGTGAAGGTCGTGCCGCTCGGCGGAAAGTTTTGGACTTGGAGGCGGAGGTCGACTCCTTAAGGAGGAACTTGTCGCCCTTCGTGTCGAGCGTAGGACTTAGCTCCTTTTTTATTTTTAGCTCGTGTAACCCTGTAAAAAAACAACGCCGGGTTAAATGAGCAAACTCGCAGTGTTTGGTCCTTGCCTGCTTTTTCTTGAGTTTGCCTTCAACATATGCCCATATGATCCGGTTCTGAAAAAGGAAACAAGTTCTGCATAGAGCATATATCATAGATACGAGCAAAGAAAACAAGCTCCTGCATAGATCATATATCATGGAACGAGCAAAGGATCCTTGGTAAGAAGGGACGGAACGCGTTCCTATCATACTGAGCCCTGCCATGGACAAAGGTCGTGCCCTTCTTATTGCGAGCACGAGTTTGTTCATGGGAAAATTTAAGGGTCGCTTTGGTCGTGACGATTTTTTGAATGATATAAGTAGGTCGGTTGCGTCGAGAAGAAATGCGAGCACAGAGTAGACGAACTTTAAACCAACATCACGTAGAGCTACCATACCCGAATGGTCACCGAATCGGGCTTAGAGTGGATGCTCGCGCCCGACCACGCATCTGATGAAAAGCTACTGTGGAAAGTGAACGATTGGGCGAGCATCCGGCCGGGGGCCAAGGGAAATGGTGCGCACATACTTGTCGGATAAGTTCGTCTGCAATGCTGCTAGACGACGATGCTCGTTCGACAAAGCGAGGACGAAACACGAGAAAGAGGGAAACGTTTTATTGGAAAGAACGCAAGGGGCGCGAGATAGGAGTACTCGTCTAAACGTAGAATTTACGCAGTTGATCGATGTTCCAGGTGCTGGTGAGCTCCCGACCATCTGGCATCGCGAGGCGAACAGCCCCCGGGCGTGCTGTAGACACGACCGTGTAGGGTCCTTCCCACCTTGGGGTTAGCTTGTTGGCCTTCGACAGGTCTTGAACTCTTCGTAAGACCATGTCGCCGACTTGCAGGACCCTAGGTCGGACTGTCTTGGCCGCGTGCCTACGAAGAGCCTGTAGGTAAACCGCAGACCGGAGCAACGCCCGTTCGCGTGTCGCTTCGACGAGGTCCAGGTCGACGAGGCGCTCAACTTCTTGATCGACGGAATCGATCAGTTGCACCCTTGGGGAACCCAGCACGATTTCGGCAGGCAGAATGGCCTCCGCACCGTAGACGAGTCGGAAAGGCGTTTCGCCTGTGGCTCGACTGGTCGTGGTGCGGACAGACCAAAGAACGGCGGGAAGCTCATCCACCCACTGCTGCTTGTGCTGGTTGAGGGTCTTAAAGACCCTCTTTTTTATGCCCTGGACTAGCTGCCCATTTGCTCGCTCGGCTGCTCCGTTACTCTGTGGATGCGCCACGGAAGCGAAACAGACCTTGGTCCCGACCTCCTCGCAGTAACTTTGGAACAGTTCGCTGGTGAACTGGGTCCCGTTGTCTGTGATAAGACGGTTGGGTATCCCGAACCGAGTTACCACATTACTGCGGAGGAATCTCTTGGCCGCCTGGGCCGAGATGGTCGAGACGGGCTCGGCCTCTATCCACTTAGTGAAAGTGTCGATGGCCACGAGCAAATACTTGCAGCCTTTCTGACCTCGGGGGAAGGGTCCAAGGACATCGAGCCACCAGTGTTGAGAACGGCCACGAGTGGTATGGTTTGCAGGGCATATGCCGGTTGACGGACTTTTCGAGCATGAAACTGGCATGCCCGGCAGGTCGTTACGATTGACCGTGCGTCCGTCAAGGCCGTCGGCCAGTAGTACCCTAGTCGGAAGGCCTTGCTCACAAGCGCCCCGAAGACGCAGTGAGCTCCGCACATCCCTTCATGGATATCACGAAGAAAATCTTGGCCTTCCTCCCGAGAGACGATCCGGACACGATCCCTCAGGCGCCTTCCCGGTATAGGTCGTCTTCGATCAGTCTGTACTGAGAAGATCGCCTTATTAGCCGGGAACGCTCGGCTTCTTCCTCGGGCAATGTCCCATGCGCAAGATATTGGATGAATGGCGTCATCCAATTTGCACTTTGCTCGAGGAAGGAGACCCTACCACGGTCTCTGGTGCCTCCTCTTGAGAGGGAATGGAGGGCTTATGTAGGTGCTCGACAAGCACCCCACCTGAGCGGTGGTGCGAGAGGAACCGACCTTAGACATTTGGTCGGCCAGGGAATTATCCTTCACGGGGATGTAGATTACTTCAAATTCTTGAAGTATTTCTCCATCTTCCTTACTTCAGCCAGTGCAGCGCCATTGAGGTATCGAACACCGATACTCCTTGTTGACCTGGTTTACGACCAACTGTGAATCGCCCTTCACAATGAGCCGTTGGACTCCTAGCGATTTACATGCCCGAAGTCCGGCCAAAAGGCCTTCGTACTCCGCCGCGTGGTTAGTCGCAGCGAAATGTAGTCGGATGGCGATCTTGTAGCTGTTCTCCATCCGGGAGACCAAGATGACGCTTGACCCCAGCGCTCGTATGCTCGGGATCCATCGAAATACAGAGTCCAGGAGTTTTCCCTTGAATCATTGGTTCCGCTGGCTGGTGGAGCCGGAGCCGACCATTCCGCCACGAAATCAGCCAAGACTTGTGATTTTATCGCCGTGCGGGCTGAGAACACCGGCTCGAACTCGGCGAGCTCCATTGCCCACTTGGCTATGCGACCACTGGCGTCCTGATTTTTCAGGATCTCCCTGAGTGGGAAGCCGGTCGGCACCACGATCTTGTGCGCTTGAAAGTAGTGACGCAACTTCCGGGAGGCCATCAGTAATGAGTACAAGAGTTTCGGACCTCGGTAACGCTCCTTAGGTCCATGAAGTACTTCACCGACGTAATAGATAGGTCGATGGGTACCATCTCTCTCATCGCCAACACCGAGCTTACCGCTATGGGTTGCCGCCAGTATAATAGCAATTCTTCCCTGGCAGAGGTGTGACGAGGACGGGCGGTTGGGAGAGGTACTGCTTTAGCTCTTTGAACGCAGCGATCGCCTTCCTCCGTCCACGTGAAGCCATCATGCTTGCGGAGGGCTTTAAAGAAAGGTAGTCCTCGCTCCCCCAGCCGGGAGACGAACCGGCTTAAGGCGGCCATTCTTCCGGTCAGAGCTTGTACTTCCTTTACGCATGTGGGCGACCTCATGTTCTCAATGGCTTCGATTTTCTCCGGGTTAGCCCCAACGCCATTTGGCCCGACCATATAGCCGAGCACCTTGCCAGCCTTTACGCCGAATACGCATTTCTCTGGATTTAGCTTTATTCGATGCTTATTGAGGTTACAAAAAGTTTCTTCCAAGTCAGCAACGTGACCCGAAGTACTCTTGCTTTTGACAACTATGTCGTCGACATAGACCTCCAAATTTCGACCTATTTGGTCTGTGAAAGTCTTCTGCATGAGGCGTTGAAAGGTTGCTCCCGCATTTCTCAGACCGAAAGACATGGTCGTATAGCAGAAGGTACCGAACGGGGTGATGAAGGAAGTCTTCTCCTCGTCTTCGCGCGACAGGCTGATCTGATGATAGCCTGAATAGGCGTCTAGGAAGCTCATGGTCTGTGACCCTGCCGTCGCGTCCACCAATTGGTCTATGCGAGGCAACGGGTAGTTGTCTTTTGGGCACGCTGCGTTCAAACCCGTGTGGTCGACGCACATGCGCCACTTGCCTCCTTTCTTCCTGACCAGAACTGGATTGGCTAGCCACTCGGAGTGCTCGATCTCTCTGATGAAGCCAGCTTTTAGGAGTTTATCAAGTTCCTCCCGGATGATTGCCTGTTTTTCCGGGGAAAAGCGTCTAAGTTTCTGTCTCACTGGTTTTTGTCGGTGAATCGCTAGCTTTGTGCTCGACCACCTCCCTTGGGACCCCGGGCATGTCGGATGGTTCCCAGGCGAACACATCCGACCTTGCCCGGAGGAAGGTGACGAGCTCGAGTTCCTATTTGGGATCTAAGGAAGATCCCAAATGAATGACCTTGGCCGGTTCCGACTCGTTGAGCGGAACAGCCTTGGTCTCTCCTCCAGGCTGGAGGGCAAGTTTAGGCCGGGAATGCTTCGGCTCTTGGTCGGGACCGCGAGTGGGTAACTGACCGACCATATCTAAGGCTCTTTCGTCGCAATTGAGTGCGGACTTGTGGTTCCCTTTGATGGTTATAACTCCGTTCGGTCCGGGAATCTTCAGGCACTGATACGCGTGGTGAGAGGCGGCCATGAACTTGGCCAAGGCCGGCCTGCCGAGGATGGCGTTGTAGGCCGACTCAAAGTCCACCACCTCGAAGGTGATTAGCTCCGTTCTGAAGTTACTTGGGCCGCCAAAACTTACGGGCAGGACGACCTGCCCCAGAGGTTTGATCGAGGTGCCCGGGACTATCCCGAAGAAGGGCACGGCCACACTCTTGATTTTGGAACGAGGAATCTGCATCTCGTCCAAAACCTTGGCTGAAATAAGGTCCAAAGAGCTCCCGGAGTCTATGAGGACCCGACCGACGACGGTATTGTTGATGGTGGGGTTCACGACCATCGGAAGCCTCTGGGGTTTGGTCATCCCAAGGGGACGATCGTCCTTGGAGAAGGTCAGGATACCTCCGACCATTTCACTGCCAGACCGAGGCTTACCCTGGGTAACATGGTGCACTTCCCTTGCGGCCTCCTTTAAGTCCCGGGATTTGTAGGCGGAGGAGCCCCGAAGATGACCGCTATGTGATTCCTTGGTTCTTGGTATTCCATGTCATCCTCACTTTCCTCGGCGGGCTGTTTTCCTTTGTCATTTTCACCTGCTCTGGAAGCGTTGGCATGGGCCCCTGCAGTAAAAGCTCCAGCGGTAGGTCCACGCTCGGCAATTCCGTAGGTCGTGCCTGCGGCGCCGTGAAGCGGATGAGAGGTCGCCCCGTCGGTCCGCTTGGTCGCCTCGTCGGTCCGCTTGGTCGCCTCGTCCTCGAGGCCTGTGTGGTTGTCCTCTTCCCCGAGCGTTAAGCCCCCGGCGCTGCGGCGGGGTTGCTCGGGGTTGTTGTTGTTCCACCGCGGCTACCATGGCTGGCGAGGGCTGCTTTTTCTTCTTTTTCTTGATCTTCTTGTCTACAGAATTCGAGCCCTTTTTGCTAGCTGAGGTCTCTAAGCCGGGTTGAGGCGGCAGCTTCCCTTCGTCCAGCATCTTCTTCCATTGGACGGCCTCATCTGCGTTGGCGTATCGATCGGCCATTCGGAAGAGCTCGTTCGCCGTTAGATCCGGGTGGATCTCCAGGTCCTGCGTGAAGCGCACGTCTCGTACCCCGAACTTGAAAGCCCGGACGACCGCCTCGTCCGATATGTTCGGGATCGAGTTCCGGACCTGGATAAACCTCTGGACGAATTGTCGCAGGGTTTCCCTGTCCGTCTGTATCAAGCGCTCCAGGTCGCGCTCCTTTCCCGGGCGGATGTAACAGCTCTGGAAATTTGCTCGGAGCGCGGCGCTGAGCTGCCCCCAGGACCGTATGGAGCCTTCCTTCTGATTAAAAAGCCACGTACGAGCGGCTCCGTCCAGAACCGTCGGCAGGTAATTTGCCATCACCCCCTCATCGCCTCCGGCGGCAAGGATGGCGGTGGTATATATCGAGAGAAATTCGTCCGGGTTCTGGGTCCCGTTGAACCTTTCGATATGGCCGGGCTTGAATCTGTTCGGCCATGCGACGTTCCGGAGGGAGCTCGTGAAGGCCTGGCAACCGAAGCTCGGGATTTCGCGGTGAAATCCTCGGTCATAGCGGCCTCCACGCGGGTCTTCCACCCAACGCCCTGTGCGCGGGCCGAGTCGGGAGAAAACCTCATGCGACGGTCGTGCTGACGACCGCTTGGTCGTGGAGCGTTCAGAGTGCTCGTAATCTGGGCGATTATACGGATATCGCTCCGGGGTCGCTCTGTGACTGTTCCGGGGCCTTTCCCGGATCAGGTTAGCGATCTGGGGCGATCTCCGAACATGGCTCCGAGATTCACCTCTGTGCGAGCGCACGGGGGAGCGTTTGTGATGGTCCCGGGGAACACTCCGGGCATCCCGGTCACGAGGAGGATCCGAGACTTTTAGCTCGGCGGCAAGCCTTTCCAAATCTTCGGCTACGACCCTGCCCACGGCCTCTAAGTCTGCTTGCTCGGGGAAACTACGCAGGTCACGCACGACCGCCGCCAAGGCCTGTAACCGTTCCCGTTTCCGGTGAACTGGCGGTGGCGAGCTTTGGCGACGCTCCGGGGCGATCGGAGTTCGGTACCCACAAGAGTTCCTTTCCGTGGAAGCGCTTCTTTGCCTGGCGGCGAATGCTCGCGAGGGTCTTTCCCAAGGACGCCTCCAGGTGGAGTCTGGCCGCCTCGTAGGGGTCGTGCTTGGCAGCGTCCGAGGATCCTTCTCCGGGCTCCGCACGGCTTCCGGCCACGTTGACCCGACGAGAGCGGGATGAGAGCGATGGGGACATCATTGTATCCCCTTGAGATGCAGTCTCTCGGTCGAGCTCTAGGTCGTCCGGTATGTCCAGGCCGTCGTAGAGCTCATCACAGTCATCCTCGGGGTCCCCGAGGGTAATGTCTGGGATGGAGGCCTGCCCTCGCATTCCGTGTCCGGGAAGGGCTCCAGACTCGGTGTGACCGATAGGATCGGTCACCCTGGCGCGTCGTCGGCGGCGTAGTATACGTCGTCATCTTCAACGTGGTCGAAAACACAAAGGTCGAGTGTCTCCCGAGTTCGGCATCCTCGAGGATCTTGATCCGTCACGGAATCAAACTATCGTCCCCACGGACGGCGCCCGGTATCGACGATTGGAGAACGGGCTCCGTCGAGCTTACTTGTTGAATGGGGATCAACAGAGCCCGTCGTGCACGGATCGAAGAGGGCGTTCGAGCGATGCGAGGTCGGGAGAAGAAGAAAGAGGGGACACGGTGTTTTTATCCTGGTTCGGGCCTCTCACCGTCGAGATAATAGCCCTACTCCAGTGTATTGTGTTCTATCTTGGTGTCCCTCCCCTGTTACAGATCTTCAGGGGGGTTTAAATACTACGACTAGAGGTACATAGAAGGTAACTACCTCCTGGGATTGCGCCGCGCAATCGTACTTACGATCTACTGCCCTTGACCCGGGCGTTATTTGAATTTCGGGTATGATTTCCCTTGATCTCCGGCTGATTGGTTGCCACCTTCCTTCCTCGCGGCATTGACCGGGCACTCCGACCAAAACACCCGAGCAGGTCGCGGCCTCTACGAGCATGCTTGCTCGTGGGGGGGGTGTGTTTGGTGCTTCTGTGAGCGAAGGTGCAAATGCGCATGCTCGGAGGAGAAGGAGGGATGCTCGTTTCGTTCTCCCGAGCATCTTCTTTTAGTGTTGCTTGGTCGGCGGGTTTAGCTTTTCACGGGGGTACCGTGGTCTTTTGCCAGATAGCCAATCCCCGACATTAACCAAAATCAACATTTTGGAAAAGAACATCGACTCCAAAGTCAAACATCTGCACAAACAACCGCCACAATTTTTTCTCGAAAGAAAGGGAAATTCATTCCCAAAAGAGAACTCTTCACTAACCAAATTCACTTATGAAACACTCATATAATCCACCTTTTTGAAGCACTCGCAAACGTCACACACAACATGCAAATAAATCCAACTCTAGTCAAAAAGAGTTACAAATTAAATCTCAAGAGTTTCCAACACAACCCACTATGTCCATCTGCTTCCTTTAAAATTAATTCCAAAGATAATTCAGTGCGAACGCGAAGGGGCGCGATCCACTCAAAGACTTTTGGATGTAAATCCATACTCATAGTGCAAACTAAACAAGTTAGCCAAATCCAAAGGTTGGCATTAATCACTACGAGTTTTAGGGAAACTCTGAAACACAAATGAAGAAACACTTCGACAAAAAGTATTCAACCAAAATAGCAACCAACCAAACCAAATTCCAAAAGGTTTTAGACACAGGCTCAGGATGAAAGCCACCATATCTAGTATTCCACTATACTTACCATTTAAGCATTCAATATACACTATTTACTCATCAAGAAGCCTCAATATAATTCAACCAAAAGCCACATAACCAATTCTTTCTCTAGTTACCTTTCCCAACATTTATAAATACAGTTTATGATGATTAACAAAACGTCTTCCATTCTATACTACCTCATCATGATCCCCACAGCCCAACACATCATATATCAATGTATTCTATATTTCAAACATAGTACTTCAACATATACTTAAGCATGATCAACGTATCAATTTTATACCATCCATACATCAACATCTTGACAATTAAAACTTGTTCAATCAATAAAATGACTTCAACCAATAAGTATTATCTCTACAAGATAAAATTCGTAAACAGGATTCTAAGACATGCATTCATTAAGGTTAAAATCTTGCATCATGATTGTTATCCAATGTTCATCCCATCACAACATGAACTCGACATAATTCCACAGTTTTACACTTTTCTCTATTGGATCAATGGTTTCCAACAATTAGCAACCCTACCAAGTCATCAATAACAACAAATGGGCATAAACATCAACCATCAACATTACTTTTGGCTACCCTATACATAGGTGATAACAAAATTACCACCACACAACATGCTAGTAGGTTGCAACAACGTAAATAGCAATTCTAATCAACTTCCAAATTAAAGTCGCTAGTCAACACGATTAAATTTTCTCTCTATTAATCCGTTAGATTAGAACATCTTTAAACAACCAAAGAAAGTTTCTTTAACAATAACATAATCTACCTCATCTTAATGTTCTAACCATGCATCAGGGTTTAAAACCTTAAACATTATCGGGGGTCATAAGCACTTTTAAAACAAAGCAACAGATTATAAGCATGTACATTAACACATTTAATCATCCCCACTACGGGGTACTCTACATCACTAGAGGTTCATTTAATCTTAAACTAAAGGTAACAATTACACTTAATTGATTCAACTCGCAAATTAACTAAGGAGTACATCATTTCTATAAACCACATTGTTACATACTACATAACATGCTAAACAACAATTTCCACTTTTAACAAGTAATTTCAGTCAAACGAATACTTACTTTATTTGCAGCATTTTTTTTTCTTTTAATACTCAACCAAAACTCACAAAGAAGCTTGACTCTCAAATTTGCAATAGGACATGACTCCAAAACACATTTAAATCTTAAAGACTCCCACAGGAGGGAACCAAGCGATCAAGTAAACCTTTACAAACAAAGGCACAAAACATAAATCGACACAACTTAACTTTTTACACACGATTTAATAACTTCTTTTAAACTCAGAGCAAGACACACAAGAACCAAAAGCTATACCTTTCTTTGCAAGGCAACCAACTAAACAGGTGTCAAAGTCAAAAGGCGACCAAAGACGCGCAACACAAACTCCCCTTCTTTGTCTTCACCCAAAGAAGACAAAACCAAGAAACACCGAAGGCACACTCCGCGAAAAACCAAATTCCAAACACTTTTCTTCTGATTTCAATCAACTAAAACCAAGAAAACCAACCAAGACCGACCGTCGAGCGATAAAGAACATCCGAAGGAATCTACCACCAATCTCTTCTTATTTGACTCAGTCAACTACCCGATCCACGACGAGAAAGGGTAAGCACTCCTCCTACAGGGGTTAATAATTCTTCGGTGATGGCGTTAACCGGCCACACCGTCAAACCACACCCTTACTATGAACAAAAAGAGGTGACCGAAACCCTTCGGCACCACAACCCCACTTCATCACAAATGAAGCAACTCAATCAAATCCATCATAAATATAGCATTATACATCATCAAAAGTAGCATTCAACATCAAAGCTTAGATACAATATTTAAACGGAAAGCAACGGTACCCATACCCTTTCCTACTGTGCATCCATGTGTGTCAGATTTTAAATTAGTGATTCCACTTACACAAGTTTTAATGTTGCTATCCTATGACAAAATTTTAGTTAAAACCTAGGCCATGTTTCTAAGTTATTCCACATCACATTTTAGTTGTATCCTATAGTATGACACTAAAAATACACATTCCAAGGACCTACAGCCCGCTCTGATACCAACTATAACACCCCAAAAATCAAAACTGTTGTACAAGAACAAATCGACAGCATTTCCCCTAAAAACAGGATAATACGGAAGCAATTCGAATAGGAATAATCTCACGACATCAAAACTAGAGACAACGAGTCTAATTCAACCAGGTATTAACCATAAATAAAACACATCTCTAAAGGGACAACCATAAACGAGAACAAGTTTAAAGGGAACAACAAAAGGTCTAAATGAAATAAAATTGCATCCAACTAATGAATTATTTAAAACACTAGATCATGTGAGTCGTGATGACAACAGAAAATTTATTGTGTTGCTAGCCCACCCTTCATGCTTACGACTCACGTGCGCTACCTGAAAACATCAAAACAGCAAGTAGTGAGATTGGGTAATCTCGGCAAAGCGGAACAACTAATACAAATAAAACATCCACCATATATCTAGCATTCCACATTCCTCATATACAATACCACATCAAAGAGTCCACATTCCTCATATACAATACCACATCAAAGAGTCCACATTCCTCATATACAATACCACAACAAAGAGTCCACACCACTTCAGTAAAATGCATATGATTGATGCACATGCTTATGCCATGTTCCTCCTCACCATGCCCTTTCTCAGGAACACACGGTGTTGTACCGGTACGGTCGCGCCAAGGCGTCGACAACTTCCAATGCATGATTATGCAGTTAATGCTTCATGCATGAATTCATTCATAACTCCTCCCACTGAGTCCACATGTTTGCATATCATCATATAGCATGGATAGAAAACAAATATCATAGAGATGAAATGTTTAGACAATTCATCCGGTAAACAACATCATTCTTCACCTTACCTCAAAGCAAGTGATTAAACCATGTATGATTGCTGTAATTGGAGTTTATAATAAAGGCGAAGCAAACAACAATGTATAGCTTAACAATACAACTACTTCCACTTGCCTTTACCGACGTGGGCGATGAACCTAGTTACGCCCAGCAGTGGCACCACCTGAACAAACATTATTTCAGTACATAGCGACATCACAATTCATCACACAATTCAAACACACGCTTCCTACTCCCCGATCCCATTTAAACGCCAAAAACCCCGATCTGTCCGAATCGAACAGCAGCACCCTCTCTTCCCAATTTCGTATCTTTTTTTTCTACTGTTCAAAAAAAATAAAAAAAATTACAGTAGCTATATATTGACGAGATCTACAACTTTCATGAAGGTCACAAATTTCAATTCCACTGTTAAATATGCCTAAACAACCGTCCAACACAGTGGACGAAATCTGTTTCCAGATTCTGTTTGTCATCTTCCAACAGAGATAACTCTCAGACCGATGCCCCAAAAATTCTGAAAAAATTACAGGAGCTAGGTCTTGACGTTATCTACAACTTTCTAGTTATAGGTTTTTGCAGGAAAAATAATCTATGCCACGTAAAACGCGAAACAATCCGCGCTGCACAATCTTCCCTTCCAAAAACAGCACCACGTGAACATCTACCCTTCTCCCCCATCAAGATCCATCCAAACCACTCACCACCAGATCTAATACACTCCTAATCCCTAGGTAGAACAGGGGTAAAAGATTGGGAATTTTACCTTGAGTTCCCCCTTGCGAACCCACGAAGAACGCGCGACGATCCCCATAACGGAAATCTGTTCGTCCTCCTCGCCTCCACGGATCCTCTTCTCGTTTTCTCCTTCGCGTTTCGCGGTGGATCTTGAGCCACCATGCAGAGGAGGAAGAGGAGGGGGTGCGGCTGCTAGGGGGGAGGAAGGGAGGCGCCTTAGGGTTTGGGGGGAGGGGGCGCCATTTAAAGGGGGAGGTGGGCCGGCCCACCAAGGCATGGGGAGGAGAGGGGGAAAAAGGAATTCCCGGCCCAGGCCCAGGTTGCCTCAGCCCAGCGGAAACTAGCCCAAAACTCCAATTTTCAATATTAAATTGCCGCATAATCTTCAATTATTTCATTCCCCGACAAAACCCTCTTTCTTTCCGGAACAACAAGAAAGAAAACCCTAGGATCGCTCTCAAATTCTAGGGCATCACAAAGAACCCTTAGGAGGATGACAAGCACGGCCCACATGTAATAGAGACACTCAATCAAAAAATCAGCCCAAAAAGAAGATTCCCGGAATATTCCTCGGCATCTCTTTTTTCCTGAATTTTCCAAACTTCGAACGCTTATAACTTTTCCGTCCGAGCTCCGATTGACCCCGTTCAAGTTCCTAAATTCATCTAAAATCAGTACCTTCCTGCCATTATAACTTTTATAATTTTTTGTATTTTATTTATTTTCTTGTTATTTATTTGTTGTCCTTAATGTCGGGCGGGTGCAGATAGAACACTGGTCTTGGTTTGTGCAAGTACCGCCCCAAGTCAATTAAGGATCGACGCTTATGATTGTCCATTCTAAGCATAACCGTACTACCACATGTCTAACATGGTACGACCTGGCTAAATAATTTGTAGAAACCTAACTTAGACTCGCCAGTTGGTTGAATGTGGGTGCCAGATAGAGGCAAGTTGTACTCCCCACACGGCGCAAGAGGGGGCTTCTGTACTGGGTAGTTAGAACCCTAACAGCGGTGAAACCTCAGCGGGTGAGTCGGGTTAGGCGTATACATTGTAAATGTCTTGTCATGATATCCCTGCCGGCACACCCAAGGAAGTGTGTTAATTGTACATGGCACTAAGGGAATATCATGTCTTGTGGGTAAAGCTGTACACCTCTGCAGAGTTAAAACTATTCGAATAGCCGTGCCTACGGTCAAGAGCAAAACAAAGAATGCTTTCGTATTGGTAGACATTGGTTTTGATTTTAAAACTGAACAAGGTTTTGTTTTGGGATTCGGGAGTGGTTAGAACTCTCGAATGTTATTGGCGGATTGAGCCAACCAGGTAGATGGAACCTGTTTTTATTCCATGACGGATAGAGTCATGTGTGAGTAACTTGATCTTTTAAACTTGTGGCGGATAGAGCCCTTATTCTAGTGATGGTGGATAGAACATTCACTACAATATTAAATAATTAAATTGTTAAAAAGAATTGCTAAAATACGCTTTGTGAAACTTATTAACAAGTATGATTTGATGAAACCTGGCTTTATGCAAAAGAACCATAATAAGCCTTTCTTGGAAAGCCCTTCATGTGCATAATTTCCCAGACTTGCTGAGTACTTTTGTACTCACGTGCTACACAACATGTTATCATCAGAGAACTACCAGGACGCCGTTGAGGACGGTGAGTTCTATGCCGAGGAGTACGAGGAAGATCGCCAGGAAAACTAGTCGCGAGTCTTGTCGTCGCCTGTGGTGTTTTTTTTTTTTTGGTTTTCGCTTTTTGTCGTTTTGCTTCCGCTGTCGTGTCTCCGGTCTCGTGACCGAGTATTGTAATAAGTGGCCCTGTGGCCCATACTTTATAGTTATGTTACAACTTTCGTTATGTTCGGCAATGAAGTATCACTGTTGACTGTGTGTACTAGCTACTGATCTGGGACTAGTACAAAAATGCACAGGAGATTTCGGATAGCCGATCCGGAGTCTCACACAGTGTGGGAACTCTCTGTCTGTTTCGGATGTTCTGATACCTCAATCGGACGTTCCGATATTGACTTAGAGAGTTTTGTTGAGTTCTCTCTCTGGGTGTTATCGGATGTTCCGAAGTTGAGATCGGACACTCCGATGCACGTAGTTTTCGACCGTTAGAAGCTTTCTAAGGTTTGGTGGTTTGCACTGATCGGAAGTTCCGAAGTTAGGATCGGATATTCCGATGTGTGGCTGAGTGCGGGTATAACGGCTAGTTTTGAACCAAAACTATAAATACCCCTCTCCCCCTCCTTTTGGGTGTTACACACTTGCCTTTGCTGATGTCTTGAGCACCTTGAGCACATCCTAGAGCTTTCTAGAGCCCTCCACCTTGATCTTAGTGATGATCTAGTGTGTGAGAGAATCAAGTGAGATTGTGAGCTAAAAGAAAAGAGTTATATTCATCTTGAGCACTAAAGAGCATATTCAAGATCAAGAATCAAGCGCATTCATTTCTCTTGGAGGTTAAAGGACTCCTAGACGGTTAGGCATCACTCACGAGCTCCCGACGATTGTGGGAAGCCGTGAGAAGTTTGTGAACGCGTGTTCCGCCTCCGAAAGGGAAGGAGCAAATAGTGAAACCAAACTTCAAGTGTGACCGAGGTTTGGGAGGAAAGGGTTGGAAAAGATCCGGCTCTTCGTGAGCCTTCTCAACGGAGACGTACGATCCCCTCAAGGATCCGAACTCCGGAAAATAATTTCTTGCGTATTGTGCTCTGGCTTTTCGTTTGATGTTTTCTAAGACTTGTTGATTTACTTACTTGTGTTTACTAGTAGACTAGAACAAGTATTTGGATTACTAGTGTTAAGTTCAGCTCTCTTCTCTCTGAACTGATCGGATATTTCGTGTAAATACCGGAAGTACCTATATCATCAGAAGTTTCGATATTGGATTGGAACGTTCGACACTTTTCCGCTGCAGTAAATTTCTTTAAAAATTTTAATAGCCTATTCACCCCCTCTAGGCAATTATCACATCTTTTCACTAACCAGATAGTTCGCATGCAACTCTGGTTCAAACCTTGTCCTAAAAACATTTATTTTGCAGCAATTTCAAAATTTTGTCGAGATTTTAAAAAAAATACTATAATAATTTAAATTTTTGTATCTGTCTAAGATTTGAAATCTTATCTATGGCCTACATTCAAAATTTCTTCGAGATCTGACAAAATTTTATTCCTTCGTGTGACGGATTCCATCACTTTTACCAGCGTTAAAAGTGAGAACTTACTGAGAAAGGTTGTTCGCCACTGTTGCAGTCTTGTCTGTCACGCACTCACGACGTCACGCGTGCCTTTCCGTAGTCAAGCTCTCGGCACAGTCAACGAGGGAGCTGCCTTTCCGTGTAGCCTATGCAGTATACCGATTTACAAAAAGCTGGAGTAGCTCTTGGAAATTACCACGTAATTGCTACAATATTTTCTTAAAATAATACCCTATTGGTCCAATTCGTTTCGGTTTTTAGCTTACAAGAGAGATTACTTTTCATTATAGAAAAATCGAATCGAGTTGGTTGTGATTTATAGGTTCCGAACTGGAACGACGAGAATTAGTTATAATCAGTGAGAATCAGGTTCCAGCCGAATTTTAATTCTTAGAGGGCAGCTTCTGTTTCTCAGATAAGCTATCTAAAATCCTCTTGTTCGGTAAATAATTTGCTATTTTTTAAGTAAAAGCTGAAACGAACGGAGCCATTGTCACCGATAACTACCGTTTTGAATATACTTACGGTTAAATTTTACAAGCTTTGACTATCAACATTTTTTAAATATCTAAATTAGATACAATATATATGTGTGTCTGTGTGTGAAGCTTTTTTCATACTCCTGAGAGTACATACTCTTACGTCTAATATATCACTTAAATAAATATGTTATACTCCTTTATCACTTTTAGTATAATTCAATAGTAATTTTAAGATACCCAATGTGATTTGGTTGAAACAATTTTATTGAAACCTTTTATGTTTTGTTATATAGCCTTTTATATATAAAAAAAAGGATGTACACAAATTATGCTATAAAAGGGTGGATTTCGATAGAATTTTTCATGAAAATAACTTTAAAGTATCTTATAATTAATATTAGAGTATACTAAAAGGTATAACAACATCATTTAAGCGGTATATTGACAGTGGAAGTACATACTTCTAGGAGGCCAGAAGTATGGAACCATTTTCATAAATATATATATGTGTGTATAGATTTGTCTCAAAAAATGATTTCATATTATTATAATTTTATTAGATTTTATAAATATATTATAATATAAATTAGTGATCAAAGCTATGTTTTGAACACCTTGTTAATGTTCAAAACGATAACTATTTGTTATCGAAGGGTGTACATTTTAAAATAAAATTATAGAAAAAATGCATAAAAATAATTACATAGATATAACTATGTTAATGTTGTCCATTGAATTGGCGATAGAACTTTGTCACCAATTCATTTGTTCAATTGGCGACAAAAGTCAACCGAACAAATGGACCTATCGGCCAAATATATAAGCGACAAAATTATCCGTTAAATAAAACTCTATCGCCAATTCTTTTATCGACAGATTTATGTCGCTAAATGAATTAATAACAGATGGCGACAAAGCTATCTTTATGTAATTTTTTTTTATATCTTTTCTGTAATTTTCTATTAAAAAAATATATTATTTAAAAAATCCCAATTGAAGCCCTTACTTACGGTAATTTCTTTGCATTCTCGCAGCGGTTGCAGTCTCGAATCAACCACCATGTGTCGGTTGGCTCGGATTAAAGGTAGGCACTTGGGCCGGGCTTCTTTGGACTGGCCCGAAGCACGGCGGGCACGGCACGGCCTAAGCTCGGCCTGGCACGTAAGGGGGCTATCTTTGGGCCGGAGGCCCGGGCACGACGGGCGTCTGCGGCCCGGACGACGCGCATGATTTGGCGGCACGTGGCCCGCCGCCACTGCCCCTGCCCGCCACCACTGCCCCTCTTAATTATGCATTTGTTGAAAATTAAAACTTAAAGTTACGGTTTAGCACATTGACGAGAGAGGGAGCAATGGGCGAGAGAGAAAGAGGGGGGAGATATGGGCGAGAGAGAGAGAGAGGGAGGGAGGGAGCAACGGATGAGAGATGGGAGAGAGGGGGAGCAACGGGCGAGAGAGGGAGAGAGAACTGAGAGAGATGAGAGAGAGTGTGAGCAACGGACGAGAGAGAGGGAATGAGATGGGCGAGAGAGAGATGAGAGAGGTGGGCGAGAGAGAAGAGCTGAGAGAGAATGAGAAAGACATGCGAGAGAGAGAAGAGAGCTGAGAGAAATTGAGAGTAATAGGTGAGAGAGAGCGACTTCTTGCAATGTACAACAGTACAAATCTTTGTACTAACTACTAAGGAGTATCGTGCGTATGTAGGTCCTTTTCGTCTCGTCACAATAGTGTAAATGGGCCGGGGTCTGGGCCGACACAACACGAAGTATGCACGAAACGCAAATGGGATGTGCCTGGGCTCGCCAAAGGCTAGCCGGACCGGCACGGCATCGCACGACGGGCACGACGGGCCGTGACAGCCAGGCATGGTTCAGACCCGAAGCACGATGAGCCTATGCCGGGCCGCCCAGCACAGCACGGCACGACGCCCACCTTTAGCTCGGATCAGCTGCAGCACCACGGGCGCAATTCACTGAGCCAAAGCATTGCAGCTCTGTGGGTTTTGATATGCTTAAAAAATGTGGGTTAATCGAGCTGTTAGAAATCCCATTTGCTTCCAGATTGCACTGGAAATCTGGAATAGACCTAAATAAGATTTTCATATCAGGATGGTAGGCATAATCGTTTATGTGCTGTAAGAACCAAGAAATCATGATTCAAAAGACACTAACAGCTATCGTCCGTGGTTCTAAGCCTATTCCCATCATATAGGCTAATTGTGCCAGGATAACTGATTAGTTAAGTGATCGCGAGCCTCAATTTTAAGATGGGATAATTGATGATAATTGATAATTTATCATGCCATTGTCTTGCATCTACATTTGGATCTTGCATCTACATGTTCAACTTTAATGTGGCAAATAATGAAAGGTTCCTTTTAAGATCGATTGGACCTAAGCTTAGGCTGGCCAGCAAAACATGCCAAGCAAGTGTGGGTTGTCTATCGATAATAAGGTGACTGGTTTTTTTTTTCTTAATTTTAAGTTACATCAATTTTTAAGGTTAATCATCGGTTCAAAATCGTAATTACAGACCAACACACGTCTCAAAGCTAATCTAAAAATCGGCTTAGCTTTTTTATACAAAAAAGGGGGGAAACTAGATAAGTTACAGATTGCAAAACCAAAAAAACAAAAACTCAAACTACTATGTTGGAGAATATCACGTTGGACAGTACAAATTACGACATGGAATTAGCTCATTTACAAGATCAAACTCCATCAGCTGTATTTACCACCGCATCTTCGGATCACAGGGATTGAAACAAGGCATGATTACAAGACGATGGCCAAAAAAAAAAAAAAAAAAAGACTTCATTCATCAAATGTACGTACGATTAATTCAAGTCACAAGTTCACCACAATAAAACTGAACCAGCTCAGCTGCTCCCTCCGATTATAAATAGTTATTTTGAACATCAACACGATAATAAAATTTTAAAATTCACGATTGACCCTCTGATGGACAGAGTCACCAGTTCACCACAATCAACGCTTACATGGCAAACCAAGAACTGAACCAGCTCACTTCTGCTCCCTCCGGTCATAAATAGTTGTTGTTTTGAACATTCACATCATCGCAAAGTTCCAAAATTTTAGTTACAATTATACCTAAAACGAGGACTATTTGCGATCGGAGAGAGAGTAGAAAGATAACGAACAATGGCAGTATATATAATGGATTAATAATTAACACGTAGACCGATATCAAGGCCCATGCACCATCATGCGCGTGAACTCGTCGAAGCAGACGAATCCGTCGCCGTCGGTGTCGACGCCGCCGATCATGCGTCGGCAGTCCTCGACGGAGCACCGCTCGTCGCCGAGCGAGGCGAGCACGGTCCGGAGCTCCTCGGCCGAGATCCTCCCGTCGCCGTTGGCGTCGAACACCGCGAACGTCTCCTTGAGCTCGCCCTCGTCCGCGGCGGCGGCCACGATCTCCTCCAGCACGAGGCCGGGCCCCGCCTCGGCGAGCATCTCGGCCAGCTCCTCCTCGCTCGACACGACCCTCCGCAGCGCCACCTCCAGCTCCTCCCGCGTCACGGCCACCGGCTTCTTGGTCCCGGAGGCGGACGCCGACGGCGGCAGGACTGTCCTCGGCGTGGCGACCGACCCATCGGACAGCGGCGGCGACGACGACGACGACGCGGTGGAGCCGAAGGAGCAGCTCTTGCCGCTGCTTCTCTTCCTCATCTTGTTCTCCTTCTTGGACGGCGAAGAACCGAAGAAATGCATCAGCTTCATGGCTACCTCAGGTTGCTGGGCGTGGGATCGAATTGACGAGGAGGAAGACTTGAGGAAGGAAGGAAGGAAGGAGGCGGCGAAGAATTATAGGCGGGAGGCAACTCAGGCAAGTGAGCTTCCGCGAAGCTTCGCGCGCGGGAAAAAAAACTTGCCGGTTCGCACGGCCTGGCCTACCTTCACCGCGATTTATTCGCCTCAGCTTTGCGACAGATTATTGATTATGATTTTGGATCACGTAGGGAGAATTAAGTCTGGTTAATTGTGATTTTTAGATTTCGGATCGGATCGACGAGAATCAATTAAAATAAATGAGAATCTGATTTTATTCAGATTTTGATTCTATATAAAATACAAACTTCTGATTATAAAGAAAACTATCTAAAACTTTTTTAATTGGATAAATAATTTAACTAAGTCAGGTTAATTGCGATTTTTAGATTTCAGATCAGATCGATAAGAATCAATTAAAATAAATGAGAATCAAGTATTTTGATTCTGTATAAAAGACAAACTTCTGATTATAAAGAAGACTATCTAAAACTTTTTTTATTGGATAAATAATTTGATTTTCTTTTAAGCCAAAGTTGAACAGGATCGATTTATACGACCTGACCTGTAGCAGAGCAGCTTTCACATCAGGTGAGGTCAAATCACGAGGGGTTTAACTCTTGAGCTTTCCGTCGAAAACAGCCCAGTAGTATAATAAGAAATTTTGATCGTGTATTATTCCGATAGTAGACAGCAGTAGTTAAAAATTAAATCTAGACATTAAGAATAGTACTCGTATACATTTTTTTCAATACTGTTTGTACCAAAATTCGGCACGTATGGAAATTATCGGCCCAATACGAAATAAGGAGAGTTTGATAAGCATACGACGGCTGAGATTTGGAAAACGAAGATTAGATCGTGGCCGACACGGATTCAATTACCGTAAATGGGTTTGGAACCCGAAGATTGGATCGTAGCCGACTCGGACTATGTGGCCGTATCCATAAAGGGCTCAGATCGGTGGCCGATATGGATTGCGTTGCCGTATCCATGGAGGACTCGGATCGACCGAGGCATATAAAAGGGGTCGAACCAGAAGAAGCAGAGATCAATCCAACGCAATCACAAACATACTTTTACAGTCTTTTTCGTTTCTTTTTAGTTTCATAAGCTTTCATCTGTAAGTCGACGAGATTAATAAAGAGTTGTGCATCGCCAATTTATTGATTTTTGCCGATTTCACCCCAGGTTTTGTTTGCTTTGTTTTGTTGCACATCGCCTCTCAAAGCCAATCTACCTTTACCCTTGGATTAGCCTTAATCGGCTAATCTAGTTATCCCCTAATCGGCTCTTAGCCGACTAGAGTTACGCCGATAATTGCTTGTTATCGGTTTCATTGATTTTGCGACTTTCTACCTTGTCAATTTCAGGTCAAATTGACTAGCACGCTCAAACTTGACGTTTGTCTTGTGTGTTTGAGGCTAAGAACCCAACCTCAAGGTTTTAGCACAAACAATTACATAAATATTAAAGTAAGTAATTAATGTTCACTATTTAATATTTATGTAACTTTAAAATAAACAGAAATATATTAAAGGTATTTCCATTATAAATTCAAGCACCTCTCAGCCATTAATTTATTAAAAATATTTCTAGTATTCTACTACCGATGAAAATATAAATAAATACTAACTAATTTGATCTATTAAATTGAAAAGAATGAACGATTCATATTAAATTTAATATACCATAAAAAACCCTAATATAATAATAAATACAGATACGAAACACGATATTCGATCGTGTATATTGAAGTGGAGTCCTATTTCTGCATGCAGCTGGTGGGTACCGATCGTAATCAACAACGGCCTCCTGATATATATGTATATAACTTAATCCCTTAGTTTACAACTATAACATTTCAGACATCAATATATATGGTATTTAAAATACAGTTTTATCCATTAATTTTTATTATAATATATTTATCAAACCTAATAAAAATATAATAATATTAAAGTACTTATCAAAACAAATGTAGTTAAAGTTTTAAAAGTTTGACTACATCTATATTTAAAATGATAATTATTTGTGACCGAAAAAAGTAATTATTTGTGACCGAAGGAAGTATCTGATATCAAATTTGGATCTCGTTGCTCACTATGTAATCGAACGGATAAGCCAAAATGACATTATTGAGCTTAAACTTTTATCTCAGAGATTGCGACTTGTTGGGTCCATCTCAACGAGTCGGCAGCTTCTAATAGCTAGGACCATTTCACTAGTAAATCAACATCAACATTATAACAAGGCTAACAAGGCACATGAGATATATACGCCAACTAATGTAATGTTAATCGGTTATATATTTTGCCATGCAAGATTTTCGTTAATATAGAAGAGAGAGACTATAATTACCTACATTATTATAGGTTCCCTTATTAGTAATATATCGGTTATTGTCTATAATAAGTATTTTTCTCATACCATAATTAAAAAATTGTAAGATTTTTTTGTCAGACAAACCTAAGACGCTATCCATCGTAGAAGCTGTCTTCAGATGATACGGAGAAATATATAAATACCAGCTATCTATATCATGGTACATGTCTCGGTTGCATGTACTTGCATTAGTGGGTAAGTTTCGATATCCTATACAGCCTTCTGAAAACGTAGGCTAGGTATGCATGCGCGATGGATTTGGTCGACGGAAGGTGGCAAGAAACTTCCGATGCGTCGATCACTCCTATGTGAACAACACGACCCGACAGACAGCGTGACCTGCATGCGTTCGTCCCGGAGGGATTTCGGCTGCATTACGTCTGCAGCGAGGCCATGTTTGGAACGATTTCAGATTTTAGTAGAAACAAAAACGGTTTTAGATTCTTGATAGAAACGTCTCAGGTAGGATTCTGTGAATCCGGTAAAACGGGGTTGAGATCGATACGAGAAAAATCATTCCGAGCTTTAGCCTGTTTGGTTGGGTTTCTTTCGGAATCTAGTGGAAACGGTCCGGTTTCAAATTACCAAATGAAGCAAGTGCCCCCCACCCTAACCCTGAAATTTAGGCTGCATTACCGACACGACCACAGCAGTTACACTACCTTTGTTAACCTTTCCTGAGGTTCACTTTAGTTAGGCTACGTTTGTCAAGCGATCGTTCGTGTCAATATCCTGCACGACTTGTTTATGCTATATGCAGGCTTACCGGTGCCACGAACTATGAACAGAATCATGGTTAGTATACGTGCATGTCATTGTGCGAACCACCAATGGCAGCTCTCAGATTCAAAGGATCAAAAGCAAGCGGCGCCGATACGATCGGTGTCTTTTCTTCCTCAGCGGGCTATCCCAGATTCCATTGATTCATAGCGGAATCGAAGTGGGCAGAACAAGAGCGGCAAGCAATCTTGCTGCTTACAAGAGTCGAACCGAGATCAAATGCAGTCTCATGGGACTGCAACTTAAACGGTTCTTATAGATCATTCGATTTAAAATTGATGGCCTGGATTATGCATAAACACTGTGCATTTTTTACCATGTATGGACACTGTCCATTGTACCGTAGCAGGTCACTGTTTATATAAAAAAAAATCGATCCAGCCTGTCGGTAAGCTCAATCGAATGGTCCACAGCTATGATGACTGTTAAGTTGCAGTCCCTATAGAAACTGTACCTGATCCCTGTCCACAAGAGTGGGACACGGGCAAAAAGGAAACTGCTGAAACTATTGCAGCAGGGTTTTTCTTTTCAAGGTTGCGCAATCTAGAAGTTCAGCACTTTTCGTGACCATCATCCTATCTAGTTTGGTCTTCTATGCGAGCAGCAGGAACATAATTATCCTCTTCCCTTCCAAGCAGCATCCTTCTTCCAGCAGCACCCCTCTCTCTTCCATTGGCTTCAGCATGTAGCTGTTAGCTGTAGAGCTTCAGCTTGGGTCACTTCTGCTCCTGTGATGATGTCTGCCTTCATAGTTTCTTTGTAGAGACCTGCCCCGTATTTCAGAAATCTGCAGACACAGCAGATGAACTCAGCAGGAGATCCAACTATCTTGTTAGCAAAGCAAGCCTTATTTTGAGGCTTCCAAATTGCCCAACAGACAGCTGATAAGCCCATAACCATGAATTTTCTTCCCTAAGGGAAAGAAATGATTGATCCACCAAAGATATGGATCAAAGGATGTAGGACGACGATTAGCACCTATTATTTTCCCAATTAAGCTCCAAATATATTTTGCCACCATGCAACCAAAGAATAAGTGATTAATTGTTTCAAATTCGGAGCAGAAATTACAGCAATTACTCCCTTGCCATTTCCTTTTCAGAAGGTTATGTTTTGTTAAAATGGCATTTCTCCAGGCCAACCACTTGAAGTTTTTTTACTTTAAGAGCGATCTTAGCTTTCCAAAACATTTTATGAACATGATCCGGCAGGGTTTTGTTAAGATGTTTATATACTGGTTTAACAGATAAAGTCCCTGATTTTTCCCGAGACCATTTTGGTTTGTCAGGAACAATATCCTGAAGCTGCCTCAAATTTTGTTGTTTATCTTCATCCAGCCATATTCTAAAGGAAAAGGACCAATTATTTTCAATCACTTTACACAACAACACATCTTGTTCATTACAGATATCATATAGATCAGGGGAAATATTACAAAGAGGAGTAGAACCATCCCAGCAATCATGCCAAAAATCGATTTTCCCTATCACCAACAACCAGGGTTCTACCTTTCAGGTAGATAATTTCTAACTCTCAGGATGTCAGCCCAACAGGGCGAGCCATCTTGCCTATGAGTTATTTGACAAATGCTTTTATCTGTCAAGTATTTTATTTTCCTTACAATTTCTTGCCATAAGCCATCCTCAAACTCTAATTTCCACCACCACTTACAAAGAAGGCTAACATTCAGTTTGTGTAGATTCTGAATCCCCAAGACTCCTTTTTTTATGAGGACTACAATAAATCCCATTTGACTAAACGGTATTTCTTTTTAGTCTTTCCACCATGCCAAAAGAAACATCTTCTAGCTTTATCCATTTTATAGATAACTGTTTTAGGAAGCATATACAAAGACATATGGTAAATGGGCATGCTAATTAAGCTGGAATTAATGAGAGTTTTTCTGCCCCCCCAGGGACATGGATCCCCCTTGCCACCCATCCAGGCGCTTCAACAATTTTTCCTTTAAATGAGCCCCATCACTTACATGCAACCTAGCTCCACTGACAGGAACACCAAATTATTTCAAAGGCCAAGATCCAGAGATGCAGTTAAACATTTCAGCATATAGAATGTTGTTACTTCCATCAGAGCCCAAGATCAAGATTTCACTTTTTCGAAAATTGATTTTTAGACCAGACATGCCCTCATATACATATAACAGCATTTTCATATTTCTTGCAGGCTCCACATTATCTTCCATCAAAATCATTGTATCATCTGCATATTGTGACCCCCCTTTCAACAAGATGAGGCACCACCAAGCCAGTTACCAAACCATTTATTTGAGCTTGCTGAATCATTTTGGCTAAACAATCAGCAGCGAAGTGAAACAAAAAGGGAGACAGAGGGTCCCCTTGTCTAACCCCTTATAGCTTTGGAAGTAAGATCCAATTTCATTATTTATTTTGACACTTAAAATCCCCTGTTTTACCACATGACTAATCCAAGTACACCATTTTTCTTATTAAAACCCTTTCATTTATAAACAAATGAAACAAGAAAATCGCAATTTACTTTGTCATAGGCCTTCTCAAAGTCAAGCTTCGACACCACACCTTTTTGCTCCTTGATTTTCGTCTCATGAATGATTTCATGTAGGGAGAAAATACCATCCAAAATATTCCTTTGTTTTATGAAGGCATTTTGGCTACGACTAATTAGCTTGTCAATGAGGCGTTTGAGCCTGATAGTAAGTACTTTGGTACAAACTTTATAGCATACACTTGGCAACAAATCGGCCTATATTTTTGTATTTTTGCAGCATCCTTGATCTTAGGAAGAAGAGTAATGACACCATAGTTCAATATACTAATATCCAACCTATGATAGTAAGCACGTATCCATGTCTTGGTATATATTCCACTCATTGCATTTCAGAAGCTTTTAGAATCGATGCATGGTAGTGATTTGATAGCATATTCCGTAGAGTGATTTGTATTCTGTGCACAGCATCGCCCTATTCATCCCTGTGCCCACCAAGCAAAAAATACTACTCCCACCGTCCAAATTTATAGGACGTATTTTTTTAAATGGTTTTAATCTAAATGTAGAGCGTATTTTATGTTTCAATTTAAATTAGTGTGATGTTTCTTTTGTGCCTCTAATAAATATATAGATTTACTTGATATTCTCTACATGTATACATTAAATATAGTGCTTAGAGATAATAATCAGGGGCAATGTAGTCATTTGTAATATATTCTCGGTCTATGTGCTAGCAGAAAATACATCATTTAAACTTAGATGGAGAGAGTACTTCTTTTATACCTTGTTTGCCTGGGCCACAATCCAGAATTTCAATTCAAATTCTTGACCTATCCACGTAGATCCCCACTGAGAAAGACTTCTTAAACAAGACATTGGAAAAAATATTACTACTAAAATAGATAGAGAAACGGAAATAGAGGGGAAAATGAGACGTAGATCCGGCCCAACAAATCTAGCCCAGCCTCCCAAATTCCATCACCTTCTCGGCCCACAGTTTGAAAGCCACCACTGCGACTCCTCCGTGCCCACAAGCTCCACGCGACTCTTCTCAAGGCCGGCCTCCATGGCGACGCCTACCGCTGCAACCTCCACCTCCGCTCCTACGTGCGCAGCGGCGCCCTCGCCGTCCCCCACCCTCGTCTCCTACGACACCCTCCTCGCCGGCTACGCTTCCTCCGGCCGCGCGGACGCCGCCCTCGACATGCTCGGCGCGATGCCCGACAAGGACGCTTGGTCCTGGAACACCGCCATATCCGGACTCTACCGCGCCTCTTCTTGCAGATGACGCGTGGCCCTGTGGCGCCAGACGGGTTCACGTACTCCACCGTCTCGCCGTGCTGCGACCTGGGCGCCGCCCGGCAGGTCCACGCGGCGGGCGGTGAAGACTGGGGTGTTTGCGGAGGATTGCGTTGGAACTGGCTTCGTCATTTTGTACGCGGAGGTGCGCCTGCTGGAGGATGCACGGAAGGTGTTTGATTGTATGACGCAGAGAGATTTGATGCCGTGGATTGTTCTGCTGGACTGCTACATGCAGAGGTGGGAGGCAATGCCATGCTCTTGCAACCAAGCATGGATTGGAAGTTATTCCCATAGTCGTCAGCTCCTTGCTCGACATGTACTCAAAGTGTGCAGAGATGGATGATGCAATAATACTATTTGAAATCATCCCACATAGAGACATCGTATCTTGGAATGCAATGAAATGTGGGTTGGCTCAGAATGGCCAGTCGACAAGAGCCCTGTCACTGCGTGATGACATGGTGCAGCTTCATCAAGAATCTGTGACCCAAAACTTAGTAAACCTTTGCGAGTGTCCTGAATGCATGCAGCCATGCTGGTGCTGTCCAAAAAGGTTGCAGCTACTTTGCTCAAAAGGCTAATATCTTCTGCATGGAACCAATTCCAGAGCACTACTCTTGCCTTGCAGACTTGTTTGCCCGAGCGGGATGGTTAGAGGAAGCAGAAGGGATCATTTCAAACTTAGCTTTTGAGCATGATGCTATTATCCTAAACACCTTTCTTAGTGGTTGCAGAAAGCATGGCAACCTCGACATGGCCAAGCATGTGGCCAAGAAGAGGTTTCTTGCGAATGATTCAGGTAATGCATGAACCGTTTTTTTTTTACTGTCAAAACATGTTTGTTGCAAATGAAGAATGGAATGATGCATTGGAGCTGAGGGAAGCTGTGATTTCAAGAGGAGCTCATAAAGTCATAGGGACTAGCTGGATTGTTGTCGTTGGTCAAGTTCTTTGTTTCAGAGCGGGTTCCGGTGATCCGGTCCACATACACAATTCAGAGCGATGTGTGAGGTATTGCAACAACTGCCTGCTTTAGACAGTTGTTTTGGAAATTGGAAAACAAACTATTTAATGCAAAGCTCTTTTACGGTACACTAAATTTTGATATGGAATATTTATTCTTTTCGATCCTAGTAAATCAGATTAGTTAGTATTTATTTATACTTCCTCTGGTAGCAGAGTAGTAGAAATACATTTAACAAATTAATGACTAAATCTGATTTCTACTACCTATTATATACTACCAATACAATGCCTGTCAAATTTCTCATGCAACATACATTGGCGGATCCACATATGGACAAGGGTGTACAGTTGTACACCCCAAAAAATTGACAAAAAATCTAGCATGTAAGACTCTCTCCAACGACAGCCTCTAAAACGGTCTGTTTGGATATTTGGAGGCCTATTCAGGTCTGTAACCATCCCAAGGGGGTGTGCTATGTGCGCATCTATCCAAGAGGCCAAAAGGGTTCATCTCTATATAGAGAGGCCGTCCTCATGTGTGCTATGTGCAAAGGAGAGACTTGTGTGATGGTTGATATACATGCAGGGAATTCAGGCCATGGTTGGAAATCGACCCAATATAAAGGCCTAAATTAAATGCAGGTCGCACTATTCAAGGCTCATAGAGGCCTGGTTTTACAGGTCATCCTTGGGTTTAGCCTAATAAGTAAACTAAGTGTATATACTTAGTAAGTGTACTCAAAAATACTTATTTCAATCTCAAAGCCTATTTCCGTCCATCCCACCCATTCCCTCTCGTAATTTTCCCTACACGGCTTAGTCGCTCAAGGTCTAGTATTTCTCCATTTTTCAAACCCAACACCAAACCCCCTCTCCATTCTGCACACGGTGTAGGCAGCAGGCAGTAGCCCGACAATGACATAGGCCACTGGGCAGGAGCAAGGCAGCGGACAAAGCACCGAGCAGCCATCGGCACCAGCGAACAGGCGGAGGCTACAGGGCAGGTGGTGGTACAAGGAGCGTGTAGATTTTAAATCCCCAATCCTCAAATCTCTAAATTATTTCATACATTGTCTCTGGTAAGAATAATTTGTATTTTATTTTTTTGCTATTATGAACCTTTATATTTTATATCGAATAATATTTTTGTAACTCTAGACACCCATTCTGAAAATCCAGATCTACCACGGACAACATAAAACGCCGATCGGCCCCCCTTTCCACCGCCACCCCGACGGCTGGTACGAACACGTTCCTGCCGCCGACGGTCAGCTCCATGGTCACACGACGGCGGCGTACTTGAGGCGCGCGGCACCGACGTCCTCCTCGTCACGTTCCCCATGTCCGGGACCACCTGGCTCAAGGCGCCCCTCTACGCCGCCACCGCCGACGACAGATCGTTCCTACTCCTCCGGCAGCTCGCCTCCCACCACCCCGTTCCTTTCCTCGAGACCCAGCTCTACGTCGACGACCAGATCAACGTGGAAAATGCACCTTGCTGCGCTGGCTTGCCTGAATAAGAAACTTGGATTATGCATTGCCGCTGATCAACAGTTATTACTTATTACATTCCGTGTATTGAAAATGGTTTAACAATTTACGCTGTTCACTGTTAAGCACTCACAAGGCAGGTAGACAGCCAGCACCGAGGACAGAAACATTACGGTCGTCGTTTTGATTCAAGACAAACGTATAGAGAAACCAAAAGTGAACATCACAACAGTATTATGCGATTAACAGAGGCTATTTAAATAATAGGTGAAAATCATGTACTTGCACAACACAACCATACATTGAACATTACTCAGCAAACTTCAGGCAGGGAAAAAAATAATAGAAGTGCATATTCTACATGAACATCAGTTTCATGTGGAATTTCGGTAGTGTTCATAGCTCACAATTTAGCCGCAGGGAGTGAGCTTCTTGTTGCCTGCACCACGAGGATTATCATCCTTCCAGTCATCCCAAGCTCTTGCTTTCTCGTCTTCAGCATCCTCGTCCTCTTGGGCTAACCTAGTGCCATCCTTGTACCAAGCAGATCAGTTTGCGTCTTCAATCATCTTAGCAGTTCTTTCTTGCCATTTCTCCATCATTTTCATCTCACGTAAGCCAGCTTCTTCTATGCTCATTGTCAGCGAATTTTTTTTATAAATAATCATTTTTTATTTGTAAACTTCAAAAATAACACGGATATTTTTTTTTTGTAAAATTGGCCATCAATCGCGCCGCGTGGCAGCGACTGGGATCAATCGCGCCGCGTGGCAGCGACAAGTGTGCCAATCGCGTCACCGTGACACGACAGAGCCACGTGGTAGGCCTGTCGCGCCACCGTGGTGACCGTTCCGTGAGAGAGAGAGAGAGAGAGAGAGAGAGAGAGAGAGAGGGGGGGGGGGAGCGGGGGCGCCGAGGAGAAAGAGAGAAAGAGAGGGAGGGGAGAGAGAGAGGAGGGCAGCCGAGAAGAAGAATAATTTTTTTATACATAAATTACAAAAATATACCTTGATTTTTTTTGCAAGAATAGTCATCTGTCGCGCCACGTAGAAGGGACAGGGATTTCAAATCGCGTCAATGAAAGCAATCAAAATCTATTTTGAAATCGCGTCAATGAAAGCAATCAAATACTATAATAAAAATACGGTCAATTGCACGATGAAAAATACGGTCATGCGATTGCTCTGATGCTTTAATCGTGGAATGGGATTGCGATTGACTTTAATACATCGCAGAATGGTCATGATTGCTTTCATTTTTAATGGTGGAATGGTCTTGATTAAAAATCTAAAAATCTTAATCGTGGAATGGTCATGCGATTGATTAAAAATCTTAATTGGTCATGCGGTTGATTAAAAATTGTGGGTCATGCGATTGATTAAAAATCGTGGAATGGTTAAAATATTGATTAGTGGTTTCAATCGCGGAATGGTCATTACTAGTTTTTTTTTGCAAGAATAGTCATTTGTCGCGCTACGTGGTAGCGACTGGGATTTCAAATCGCGTCAATAAAAGCAATAAAAATCTACTTTGAAATCGCGTCAATGAAAACAATCAAATACTATACTAAATATACTATATTAAAAATATGGTCATGCGATTGCTTTGATGAAAAATACAGTCATGTGATTGCTTTGATGTATCGTAGTAGAATGGTTAAAATATTGATTATCTCAATCGCGAAATGGTCATGCGATTGATTAATCTCAAAATGGTCAATTCATCAATCGCACTACTAATGCACTAACTAATCACACATGCACATGCACTAATGCATGCATGCATGCGGCATGCACTAATCATGCATGCATTCAGTCGCTACATTCAACCGCCATTAGTGCATCAGTCGCAGGCGTGCATCGTGATTAGTAGAATCTTCTCTCTCGGCCAACCATTGCCTGCCACAAGGCAACCGGGCGCCCAGTCGCGCCACGTGACAGCGCCCGACGCGATTCCACGATTTACAAAATAAAATAAAAAACACGGTATACTTTTGTAATTCACGAATAAAAAATGATTATTTCAAAAAAAAAAAATCCATTGTCGGCAGCCTATAGCCCATTAGTCCAACACAGGCAAAAAGGCAACACAAAATTGAATCAGAGTCGTC
Source organism: Rhipidocladum racemiflorum (assembly GCA_036346355.1). NCBI lineage: Eukaryota > Viridiplantae > Streptophyta > Magnoliopsida > Poales > Poaceae > Rhipidocladum > Rhipidocladum racemiflorum. The sequence continues at coordinate 3,279,210 of CM070590.1, read as the reverse complement.
TGATATACTTCGCCAATGCTTTCATAAACTGTCAGGCCCAGACAATGCAGGACCACTCTAGGGGATAAAACCTACTATTAGTTTAAAAATCCAGGGCAAGATCTACTGTTTCTACCAGTAAATACATAATAGTATCTTCTAACTAGGGCCTTTTTTGTCATAACTATGGCTGCATCTAAAGAACACCTCTGAGTTATCTCGGCATCGCAGCATTTCTAAGCGTTTACCATCAAAACAGGTATTAGAAACAATAGAGAGCTAAAAAAAATCAAACGTTGTACTTTCAGGGGGGTCATCCTTTTGACCCTTCTGCGTACCAAATTTAACACAGTACCATGGGATGCTTTTTCTAACACCAAAGCAAAGCATGGTCTCCAAGAAAGTCTAAATCACCGATTGGTTTTGATGTCAGAAAACATAACTAAGAAGGTAGAACCTATGATAGAATAAACAAGGTCCATAGAGTAATATGGAGAAGCTAGCAAGCATGACACAAAAAAAACAATTTCTAATTTATCAATGAATCTGCTTATTGTACAATGCTCAATGCACCAAGAGGTCAAATTAAGCTCCTACAAAAATATCAAAGCATGTGTATCTAGAGTGATGCATTAAGGGTTGTGACAAATAGTGCTCATTCCACATTCTGCCACAACACAAGGTCAGAAGCCAGCATAGTACAAAAACGAAAAGCAATGCAGTGTCCTGCAGGTGTGTAACACTACTTCAAACTTCAAAGCATACCTGTAACCAGGCTGAAAAACTTGTGCTGCCATTCTTTCTCTTTCACTGGTTAGTCCCCCCACCAACAAGACTTGCAGGTCCAAATATCAGGGGTTGGTATTTGTGCTCATGAGCTTGTGAAACACTTGATCGACCTTCAATCACGTCTTGAGCAAATGTTGCGCAAGTGATTGGATCAGCTGGTTTGGAATATGGTGAACGGTTGGCAGCATTATGGTGCCTGCTTCAGCCTTTTTTGTACGTTCATCAAGCAATTCACGAGCAAATACGTTCCCATCCTGGAACATCACAAGCATGAAATTTTAATTTAACAAAGGAAACCTCAAATGTACATGCAGAGTTTTATTCGAAACAGACATGCATAACAAAAACAATATATGTAACTGTTTTTTCGGGTAGAAAAATCTACTGAGTTCTATGCTGATAAAGGCTCACCTTCACAAAGTCTAATAGCTAAGGATTGTTCATAAATAACCACAAACTGTTCAAAACTCAAGGGACACTCAACTAATATATTTTATTGTTCCCCAAATAAAAAAGAACAGCGAGACGAAGTACTTCCGAGTTCTGATGGTACACTGTAGGAGTTGCAATCATAATCAACTTCATTTTAGGTCCATATTCAAGAAATGCCATGCAAAAGTTTGTCAAACACAACTACTGTAAAACTATGTACATGACTACTCATGATCTACTTGGAAGCTATCGTAACTCATAATAAATCCATAAAAACATAAGGCCGGTTCCAAGTTGAAGTTTCCTCATTATATAGGTAAAAACACATCCAATCCAAAATGAACAAAGCAGAAACTCCATAAACTCCCACATTATCAGAAGAAACAAGAAGATTCCTAAACATATGTCACTGAAAGGAATTGGCCAAAGATGCCGCAGACAAGAACTCGCCGAGTTGTTTTCATTAGTTTTACCTTTGCTTGTCTTTCTTTTACTGCCAGAAGCATTTCTTTTTCCTTCTTTAGCATGTCAAGAAGATCAAAAGCCTACGGAGGGAAATAGAAATAAATCCATTTGAAGAACACTGGTTAGTCCCCCAGCAACAAGACTTTCAGATCCAAATATCAGGGGTTGGTATTTGTGCTCATGAGCTTGTGAAACACTTGATCGACCTTCAATCACGTCTTGCTCTTCGGTTTGCCACAGCATCAGGCTGCCTCTGTCTAGATAATTCAAGCTCATCCTCCGCTATAATTAAGCTCCATCGCTTCACAGATAGAAATGAACTCCTGTAGAACCAAGCAGGTGAGGTTTTCATGGGAAACGGGTGATGTGATTATGGAGTACCAAATGAGAAATCACAAATGTGACATGGCAGACTGCTAACCTTCAAATGATCCTGTGATGCCTTAAGAATTGGGATCCGATCCTCCTGCGCAACGTTTTCAGTCATCTCCCCAAGGTAGTACGGTGCCTGAAGAAATCAACCATAAACCGCAGGTATAACACACGTTGCAAACGCAGATACGACGGAGAAATGGCGAGCAAACGCGGACGCGGGGAGGAGAAAAAGGAGCGAGGGAGGGACGGACCAGTGGGAATTTGAGGTTGGCTGTGGAGACGTCGTCCTTGGTCTCGTTGGAGGAGAAGATGGCGGGCTTGCTGACCATCTCGTCGCAGCGCCGCAGCAGGTCGGCCCCCTTCCGGATCCCTTCCTGCCCCAAGCAAAGCAAAACCAGACCAAGGATGTAAGCGCTCGACGAAAACAACAGGAGGGGGCCGATGATTAGGAGAGGGGTCCAAGGAAACCTGGTCGAGGGAGGAGGTGGAGGTGGGACGCCTTGTCGAAGAGCGCGGGGAGGGGGAGGTCGGCGTCCTCCTCGTCCGACCCCGGGAGACGCATCTGCTCATGTTCCCGGCCTCCTCCACCTCCACCATTCTCAAGGGTTGCTCGGCGGAACCAGAAACGAGAGGAGAGAGATCGCCAGAACCCTACCGGGGCAGAGCCGCAGGTAGAGACGGAGGAGGGGAAGAAAGAGGGAGGGGAAAAAAGAGAGGAGGCTTTGGTTAGGCCTGGGGCGCCCAGTGTGGTTCTCGCCGTTTCGGTAGTCTGGTTCGTCTTATTTGGCCCTGACGTTAGCGCGGCCGGCGTGCCGGAGGTTCATTGAGCGGCTGGTCTAGTGGTCTCCTCCGGCTCCGGCCGGCATTAGAATTTGCTGGAGGCGCCGTCAGCCTGAAGCCGAGGGAGGGAACCAATCGTAACCTTTCAATTTTTGAAGACTTTGAAAAGTTTTTAAATTTAAAAAACTCATTTGAATTTTCTTAAATTAAATAAAGTTTAATTTAAATTTTTGTATGAATTAAAAATTTTAATTTAATTAATCTATACATCAAATAAAAGATTTTCAGTCGTAGTTGGTTTTTTTTTCAAAATTTATTTGATTTTATTTGTCTTTATTTAAATTTCTAGAAAATTTTTAATTCAGAAAATGTTTTTAAATCTCAGAAACTCTAGTGCGGAACTTTTTTCCCATTGGCCCAGGTTCCTCTCCGCGCCAGCCCGACTCTCGGCCCACCTCCTCCTGGCCCAGTCCCGCTTCGGCCCACTGGCCCAACCGCCACGTTGTCTCCGCGTGAGTCCTCGCCGTGCCGAACTCCACCACAACGGTCGTCGCGTGTTCCGGACTTCCGGTTCATTGGCGCCGTATCCGTGCCGTATTCCTCGACATCCGAGCCTATAAAGGCTGCCACCTCTTTCCCCTCCCTCCTCTTCGTGTTTTGCCGTATCCGTCATCGCAAATCCCTCGCCAAAATCCTTTCGTTGTCGTTGCCATTGTCAACCTTCGAGCTCTCCGTTGCCATTCCTCGCCGGTGAGCATCCGCCGCCTTCCATCCGCGTTGCGCGCCGTCGCGTCTCCGCCTCACCGCACTGAGCCGCCGTTTGCATTCGTCACTGCTGTCCGCTTCCCCGCCGCGGCGCTGCAGCTTTAGTTCTAGCGCCACCTCCTTGTTCCCCGCACAGCGTCGAAGACAAAGCACCGCCCCGCATCGCCGTGCCACGTCACCACCACGCGTTGCCCTGCGCCACCACACCTCCCCGAGCCCACGTGGCGGCCGCATCAGCAGCCGTGTGGTAGCCTAGTTGGATGCCACATCGGCCCTAAGCCACAGTGTGGTGCCCACGTCGGCGTGACTCGCCACCTCAGCCCTAGCCGTGTGTCTCCCATTCAGCATGACGTCAGCATTGTGTCATTAATTGATTTACTAGGAGAAAAATAAATCGGAAAATTTTGATTTTTCTATTTTCTGTTATTTAAAAAGTTAGCATGTTCTTCCTCATACGAGCTCCGATTGAAGCAATTCCAGATCCTAAAAATTTGTAAATTTAAGCTCCATTTAATGGTGCATTTTATTTGATTTTTAGAGCTTAGTTGCTTTCTGATTTTGTATTTATTTGGTATGTTTTCTCGTTTCGCGTAGATATTGAAGCGTCTGGAGTGTGCAAGAGCAACGAAGCAACTCAAGACCAAGGTCCAGACCATGGACAAGAGCTTGTTTGAGGCAAGTCTTTCTTCACCATGTTGAACCCAAGTTTATAAAATGCATATGTTGTTTTAAATTATGCATGCTTACTTTTATGCAATGTATTTTAAGCTTCTTAGGCTTAGCTAAATGGATGAACTTGTTATGACCCCTTTGACATTGATTATTGTGAACCTTTGTCACCCTAGATGATATTAGCTATTTTATTTGGTGATAACCCGTGTGTAGCATGGGATGGTAGAATTGCTCAGTCCATCTTAAACGTTTTGGTATTATGTTACTAAGGAAATCATTTTAAATGTTGTTTAAACTCTTTTGTGAAGTTGCGGCAATTAGTATTGGTGTTGTTCTTTAAATGAAATAAAGTGGAAAAATGGTTTAGACTGGGGCGGATGGATGTATAGTGGGTGTTGGATGCACGAGATCTTGTTAAGTGAATGTTTCGCCTTAGTCAATTAAGAACCGAAGCGTGTGTTACTTTGGACCGAGCACTATCGTACAACCACAAGTCTATATGGGTACGATATGGCTAAGTAATTTGTCCCTGTATCTTTTTTTCCTTTTATATTTGGAGCCTATGAAAATCTTGTTAGCAATGGGTTCTTTGAGCCAAAAAGTATTGGAACAAAACTGAAGCTTTTTGTGAAATCATGTGCTGAAAAATTGGCTTATATTTGAATTTGCAAATAGTGCTTTAGTACTCGTGTGTATTTGAATTCAGAAACAAAAAGTTTTCCTTTGGCGCCGGATCACATTTTTTGATCCGCCATCATCATGTTTTTGAGGATTCAAGTTAATTCAGAAACATCGTTTTTCTCATGTACGACAAACCAATTTTGTTGGTCTGTCGTAAACATGTTTTTGGCAACCTCATTTTCCCATGTACGACAAACCAATTTTGTTGGTCTGTCGTAAACATGTTTTTGGCAACCTCATTTTCCCATGTACGACAAACCAAATTTTTTGATCTGTCGTAAACATGAATCTGAGTCCTTTTGTGCTAGACCAAGTTCTTGAAAAACAGTAAGTTCTACATGTACGCTGGACCAAATTTTTTGGTTCGTCGTGAATGGGTTTTTGAGTGACTTTTTCATGTGTACGCCCGACCATATTTTTTTTTTGGTCCGTCGTGAATGCGTTTTTGCTTGATTAGGGTTTTGAGCAAATTTGGAATTGAATTTTGGTTTGAATTTGAGATTATGAAATTTGTGAGAATTTCATGATGGTTGTTTTGAAGTGGAATTTATGCAATGCTCGTGTGAGTAGTTGCATGGATTGACCTTGAGTCAAGTCGTGGACTTGTGCTCGAAATCATTTTGTGGTTTGTTCATGTGCAGGTATTGCTCTAGGGCGAATGTGGTCGATGACGGGACCGGAACTAGGTTCATGGAGGAACTGAGGTTCAGGAGGAACTGAGGTTTTGGTGGTTAAGGATGTCATGCGGGACGTTCGAGTTAAGAGAATGGTGCATATGAAGAATGGTTAGTCACGTGAGTATGGCAGGTGGCCATACGCGTGCAAAGTGTTAGTCACGTGAGTATGGTAGGGTTGCCATACGCGTGCAAGAGTTGTACTTGGCCAGATTGGGCCAAGTGGAGTTGTGTTGAATACATACTCTTTCTAGGATTAGGAGTGGGACTCCTACTAGGATTAGGAATTGTATTCATGACTCCTTGTGTTTTGCTCTTTTAAATAGGAGGGGTGTCTCCTGTTAAAGGGTATCAAGGTGAGCAAGGCACATTGAGAGCCTCAAGCTCAGTTTTAGGGTTTGTACTCTTTTGATGGGAGTACTTTAGACAAGAGAAATAAAGATCAATTCTTCCAGATCCTTGCGTGCTTTCTGATGCATGTATTTGCTCTGATGCTTCCTGTTTTGGTTCTTGTTTGTATGCTTGTTCTGGTTCTAGATTGGTTTTTGTTCTTTGATATTCATCTTGATTTGATCCATCAAAAACCTTTCTAGGGTATTGATCTAGTGTTCCTCAAAGTTTTGTTGATTAATCTTTTGTTGTTCTTGATTAATATACAAGTTTTGATTAGATTAATTTTCGTCAAGTTCTGGAACAGCAAGCTTGCGAAGCTTCTAACTTTTGATCCGTAAGTCCGATTGAGCTGATTCTTTTTGGGTTCGATTCGTATTGGAATCTAGTTTCTTGTGTCCAAATTTCAGATTGATCTAACAATTGGATATCTAGGAATTCGTGTTTTACCTAACCTTTGTCATTCTGTTTTTGTCGAATACGAGGCAATTATTTGGTTCCGTTTTGGGGTGAACTTTTAGTAGATCAAGAATTTGGTTTTAGCTTCCGCACAATCATTCACCCCCCCTCTGATTGCTATATTCGTGTCTTTTGATCCTACAAGTGGTATCAGAGCAAGGTTTTTCTAATCTATCTTAACCAGTGATTAGATCAATGGATCGTTATTCGACAAAACCATGTGTGTTCGATGGTGTTGATTTTCAGTTTTGGAAGGCCAAGATGGAGGCGTTCATCCAAGCACAGGGCTTCACGATTTGGGAGAAAGTCTACAAGCCATATGAAGTCCCTGCAAACGACAACGTCAACGACGCCAATCGCGCACATGTTGAAGCAAATAGCAAGGCGCGCAACTTGATCATCCAAGGTTTGGGACGCAGCGATTTTGACCGTGTGATCCATCTCAAATCCGCATATGAGGTATGGAAATCTCTTTGTGATTACCATGAGGGTTCAAACACTATCAAAGAGGTTCATCAAGATCTTTACAAATGAAGCCTGGTGAGTCACTAGATGATTTCTTTGCACGCTTTAATAAAATTCTTAGCAATTTGCGTGCTGTTGGAGTTAGCTTTGATGCTGCTGCTAATGCTAGACAATTGCTTGGTGCATTAGACATGTCTATTTGGGAGTTGAAAGTTACATCCATTAGAGAATCTATTGTCATGAGTACACTTACATTAGATGTTCTGTATTCTAAGTTGAAAACTCATGAGTTGGATGTTCTTGCCAGGAAGGGTAATATTAAATCAATTGCTTTGATCTCTAACCCTAACATGTCAAATGCAAATTCTTCTTCTAGCTTTGCCCTGTCATCCTTATCTTCTTTAACAGATGAGCAAATTGAAGAATTTCCTGAGGAAGACTTGGCACTACTCTCTTCTCGCTTTAGCAAAGCTTTGCAGAATGTGAGAATGAGAAAGAGAGGTGGTCCTCCAAGGTGCTACGAGTGTGGTGGTCTCAACCACATGAGATCAAATTGTCCAAAGCTTGCAGGTGAAACATCAAAGGAGGAGAAGGACAACGACAGAAGAAATGAGAAGAAAAGGTTCTCTTCAAACGACATGAAGAAGAAGAGCTTCATCAACCGCAAAGTGGTTCACCGAGTTCTTTCCGCTCTTGAACAAGTCAATTTGAGCGGTGTGGATTCAGAGAGCAGCGAGGACGATGCAACTCCGAGCAAGCATGACTTGACGGGGTTGTGTCTCATGGGAAGCAGCAAGGATAGCTTCACCGAGGATGATCAAGACAACGACTTCAATGAGGTAGATCCTTCTTATGATGAATTAGCTATTGTTGTTGCTCGTCTTGGAAAATTGCTTGACAAACGTGACAAGAAAATTAAGAAACATGATTTCATTGTTGAATCATTGCATGCTGAAATTGCTAGACTTAAGTCTTTGATTCCTAGTGATGATACTTGCAAATCATGTGACTTAATTTACAATGAGCTCACCTTACTTAGGAAAGAACATGCTTTTTTGTTACATCAAAATGAAGAAAATGAGAAACATGTCAAACATGCTAGCTGTTCTACTATTGATTTGCATAATACAACTTCATGTTCTAAATGCTCCATACTGGAATTGAAGTTGTATGATGCAAATACTGTTGGGTTATGGGTAGGCTACGCGAGCATAAAATCAAAATTTCTACCACGAACACCCAAGATCACATGGAAGTAAAGGATCACAGATCGTTACCCTTGTCGCGCAGATGCAGTGGAAGCAGATTCACGCGCGTTGAGGAAGTAGTTGATCACCTCCCGATCGGCACCGATCTCCACCGAGTGGTCGCCGATCTCGTCCGCGTGGTCGCCGACCTCGTCCGAGTGGTCGCCGACCTCGTCCGAGTGGTCGCCGACCTCGTCCGCGTGGTCGCCGATGAAAGTCGTCGGAGATCCAACCGAAAAGCGCGTCCACGGATGGCAGCGCCTCTAGCGATATCCACACGCGTCGAGCGAGAACGCCGTGCGAGGTGTGCTAGCACCTCGCCGCGCGACTTGGGTTTACGGGGAGGCGGGAGGGATGCCGCGGCGGTGAGCGTGGTGAGGGTTCTAATCCGTGCCATGCCTTTGTTCTGGCCTCCCCTTTTATAGACACGCTAGTGGGCCGAAGCCCGCTAGGTTTCCATCTCCAATGCGGATCCTATCCATGCACAAACCGTAAACTATTCCAACTCGTTAAGTGTGTGACCCGTTAGGTTCGGTGCAAGTCGGTTATGAATTGAAACCCGTTTCCAATTCATTGATCAACAATGACACCTAGCGATGCGTATTGACCCCGGATGCACGTAATCAATATTCGGTGAACCTTGATACACTCACATACCGATCCCTTCGCCACACGATACAGTCAAGCTCAAGGCGAGATGCGTGCCACCCTTGTTGATAGCTCGACCACTTCACTCGACAAAGGTGATGGATACAAACCATGACCAACTCTTTAGTCATATTAGCACGGCCGTGCGTTTTCCTTATCCATCCACTCGAGGGGCCCAGAGGTATCTCTCCGTTATCTAGGAGGGGCAAATCCCATCTTGATCATCACACCCTGGCAATGTATCGTGGCATACCCAGATTTCATCTTTATGACTACCCTGTTACGGTGTAGCGTTTGATGATACCAAAGCATACAAGTCTACATGCTAGGCATCCATGACAATCTCAGGTCTAAGGACCATATAGGCGTACCACTCGAGACTATACGCTGATGGCACTATAAGAGATAACAACTCACAGCGTCTCGGAGTGGGTCTTGTCCGACTACCCATGTTCTCTAACATGTGTCCACATTATTGGTTTGATATCTCCATATCTATGGTATGCGAAACATTACCATCAACCAATACATGTGCTGATCAAATTATCACCGCTCCTCGTAATGATATGGATCAGGGACCTGTTTAGAATAATGTCACTTGACAATGTGTTTCACAATCAGATCGTATCCAATGAACAAAGTCGTAACATATATTCAGGGAACCGATAAACAAAGTTATCATTATTACATGAACAAAGACGTATTACAATCATCACCATGATTGATCTAGGGCATATTCCCTTCAAATACTAGGGTTTCTCAAATGACAGATGCTTTGCTTACACATGAGGTTCTTTCATGCTCAACTTGTCGCAAGCAAAAAGGAAAAGTCGATATTCCTTGCAATAATTGTTTAACTCTTGCTAAGAAAGTCGATTACTTGCAAAATTCTTTAGAACGGTTCGCTAATAGCAAGAAAAATTTGAATATGATTTTGGATAAATCAAAGGTTAGCTCAAATAAGAAAGGTTTAGGATTTGATTTTCATGCTTCACTTGAAACTAAACCTTGCACTGTTGTTAATGCTTCTTGCAATGGCAAAATTGAAATTGTCAATGAGCCTAAGAAAATTGTCTTTAAATCTGCTGGTCTTTTATCTTATACTATGATGAATGCAAAATGTGCTTCTACTGTTAAAGCAAAACATTATGTTAAGTACACTTGCACTCATTGTGGTAGAGATGGACATTTAGTAGATTTTTGCTTTAGACTAGCCAGACAGCAAAGGAAAGAAAAGACTAAGGCTAGGTCTAACTTCAGAAAAGCACACTTTGCATCTCATTATGTGCCTACGGTGATGAAAACATCTTTTGTTGCTAGAAACATGGGAAAAGGCAAATCTAATTTTGTGCATAAGAATACTCGTGTTGTGCCTACTATTGTGCGTCGTGTGTCTCAGTACTGGATTCCCAAAAATCTCATTTCGAACCCCAGTACTGAGACCTCGACATGTTTTGCTATGTAGGCTTCTCGCGCGAGGAAGGAGAACATATGGCTAGTGGATTCCGGATGCTCACGCCACATGTCCGGTGATAAGAATTGGTTCTCCTCCCTCACTCGTGCATCTCGTGCTGAAAGTGTTACTTTTGGAGATGCTTCTTCCTCTTCTGTTGTGGCAAAAGGTACAGTGAAGGTAAGTGACAAGTTCATGTTCAAGGATGTGGCTCTTGTTGAAAACTTGAAATATAACTTGCTCTTTGTTTCACAAATGATTGATGAAGATCTTGAAATAAGCTTTAAGAAAAACGAATGCAAAGTGCTAGATGCTTCAGGTGATCTTGTTTTCAAAATTTCACGCTTTGGAAGAGTATTTAAAGCTGATTTTGATGCATCACCTTCTTCTAAGCATAGGTGTCTAGTTGCCAATGTTTCTAAAGATTTATTTCTTTTGGCATCGTAGACTTGGTCATGTTGGTTTTGATCATCTTACTCGTGTAAGTGATTTAGATCTCATACGTGGCCTGCCTAAGCTTAAGGGTGATAGCAATCTAGTTTGCTCCTCTTGTAGATATGGTAAGATGTTTGCAGGTTCACATCCACCTCTTACCATGGTGATGATAAATGCTTCAAGATAGCTACTACATCTTGACACGGTGGGACCATCTCGAGTTTAATCTTTTGGAGGAAAATGGTATGTGCTTATGATTGTTGATGATTTTTCTAGATACTCTTGGGTATACTTTATGGCATCTAAGGATGAGGCTTTTAGTCATTTTAGAAGTCTTATTCTTAGGCTTTCTGTTGATCATCCAGGAGCTCTTAGAGCGATTAGAAGTGATAATGGAACTGAGTTTAAAAATTCTTCTTTTGATCACTTTTGTGCTGAAAAGAGAATTTATCATCAATTTTCATCACCTAGAGTGCCTCAACAGAATGGTGTAGTTGAAAGGAAAACAGAACGTTGGTTGAGATGGCTAGAACCATGTTAGATGAACACCACACTCCTAGAAACTTTTGGGCTGAAGCGATTTCAACTGCATGTTATGTTTCAAACCGTGTGTTTTTGAGATCAAAATTGGGTAAGACTCCATATGAGCTTCGGTTTGTGCCAACTATTGCAGTGGACTTCTTGGTGCAGGTTTGAATGCTCTACGCCGGCGATTGCATGTCATCTATTGCCTTTGAAGGCGCCTTTACTTTGAACAGCCACCTGACTATTGCCTTTGAAGGCGCCTTTACTTTGAACAGCCACCGGTTAGGGATGACGCTTCGCAATTGACTTCCGTGCATTGAATAGACGTAATCCATTTTCTTACAACATCTCTCGTGGTGCTATATAAAGCCCTCGAGGGTGATGCTTTCTTCACCATCTTCCTTCACTCGTATTTCTTCCTCTTCTGTCATTCCGATGAGCTGCCCACCGAGGGAACGAGGGAAACTCCGATAGAAATGGGAGGCTCCAGGAACGCGGCTCCCTCCTCTGGGTGTATGGTTGTCAGGATGAACAAGGGTTGCCGTAGTGTGAAGAAAGTTGAAAGTAGTCAAACTGAAAGAAGCTGAAAGAAGTTGAAAGTTACACCCCTTTCTCCTTAATTGACTTAGGTTTTCTAGATACTAGATAATCCATGATCATCAGTGCGATCTGTGTTCTACATAATCAATAAAATACTAGATACTTTCGCAGTTAACTTTCTTCCACACCATTTAAAACTTTGGCATTCCTCCCAACCATTTGATCCATAAACCCATCTTACTATGACATCTTGTCTCTAGATCACATCACCCTAAATAGCACATTTTGATTTTGGTATTTCAAAATTATGTTGCCATCATCTTTCTACCAATTCTTGGATCATAGCGAACTCAAGGAATTCCAAGAACGAGCCTTCGATTTCCCAACTTTGCATACTGAACGACCCAAAAAGATTTCCCAACTAATTTGTTTCTAATTTGTTATAAACGACTAGCTCGAACCTTCAGGTGTTCCGAACCGAATAGGAAATAAAATTCAAATGATAAAGACCGAGGGAAACATGCGAGTGACTTGCTCATGCCTGAGGAAGGCCTTTTCGCAGGATGTATTATTATATCAAGGGGTTTCTCGAAGGAGAGCTTTCGATGTGACGACTGATTAAGAATAGGTTATTATGTGACGACGTCGACGCTCGTAGTGTTGGAGTGTTTCTTTTACGTACAACATCAGAGTTCCTATGTGAGCACAACCAGTAGCGGAGGACGAAAAAAAATTCTGGTATGACGAAATCATTATTTGTATGTACCTTTATTATTCGTTATTGTTCTTTGGATGTGTGCATCTCCCATCCTAATCTCAACATCAATTTAAAGGTAAGGTAAAATTTATGAAGAAACGTGTACCTTTGCTAGGCACTCCAGGCTCGCCGCGCCTAGCAGGACCGCCGAGACAACTATGAGCCCACATGACACTTCTTGCATAAGGTAAGCTAGGAGCAACAGGAACATGCCTTCATACAGCACTTGGGCTAGGATTAACAGGTCATTAATTGTACAGATGGGGTTACGGTTTTCCACCTTGTTCTTATTTATGAAGATTAGGACATGGCACAAAAGACACCGAGCAACAATTTCCATACCATACCACAACAGAACCATTCGAAATTCTAGACAAAATTGTTCAATCATGAAACAAACAACATTCCTTCTAAAGGTATGACAAAAGGGACAGCAAACAATAATCTTCTTAACAGACTAAACAACGGAGTCATTTAAAATACGGGACAAAAGGGCTCAATTCTAAAACGACGACGTTCATGAGGTGAATATAGCCATTTTTTTCTTTCTCCATACATCTGCAACGAGATAACTACAATATAGCCGATGCAAAGCAAAGCTCTTTGCAAAGGACACTGTGGCTGAAAAATGTTGCCCTACTTGGTACAAAAATTTGCACATTTGCAGCTGCGATACCCTCACAATTCAAAATAGGAATGGCTACCACCAATTACAACAGGTAGGGTAGTTGAACAAAACTAGCATTGCCTGGCATTTCGGCGTAACGTTTTCAAATGGTAAGAACAGTTTAGAAACATGCAGGAGCTTAATGGTACAGGCTAATCTCATCGGTAACTCTGATTTTAAGCTTGAACCCACTGCATCACATATATACCAAAACAACAGTCCACCATTTCATCATATTTTGGGGATGTTTCAGGCCATAGGCTAAAACCTTCTCATTTCACCTTCTCCGTGGCTTTCATATTTTGAAACTTCAAACCTTTTATGACTTTCGTCTCTTCCTCGACTTGTTTCTGTAATCTTCTCATTCCAAGACTCGCCAATGGCGAAGTGGAAGAAGAGCATCATGACTGAGGCTTGACGTACCATCGATCAACTATTCATATCTATGCATATGTGAAAATATGATGAAATCTCTTGCTGCGTCATATCTACTAGAAAACAACGCGAAGAAGCCAATCCAATCACCAACCATCTAGTAGCGAGAATAAAACCAGTCGATCGTTTCTAGTTGCTTATTTAGTTTGCACGAATCATCGTTCTCTCGTGGCTAGTTCTATCCTAGAATTATCCTTGGATTAACACAAACAGTGAGTTAGCGGATCGGAAGAGTGTTGTGTGCAGTTCATGTGAGGATTACAAATTAAGCAGTTTTTATAGGTGTAGAATGTCCGTGCCAACTATTGCAGGGGACTTCTTGGTGCAGGTTTGAATGCTCTGCGCCGGCGATGGCATGTGATCTATTGCCTTTGAAGGAGCCTTTACTTTGAACAGCCACCTAACTATTGCCTTTGAAGGCGCCTTTACATTGAACAGCCACCAGTTAGGGATGACACTTCGCAATTGACTTCCGTGTATCGAATAGACCTCTTGTGGTGCTATATAAAGCCCCCGAGGGTGATGCTTTCTTCGCCATCTTCCTTCACTCGTATTTCTTCCTCTTTTGTCTTTCCGATGAGCTGCCCACCGAGGGAACGAGGGAAACTCTGATAGAAATGGGAGGCTCCAGGAACGCGGCTCCCTCCTCTGGGTGTATGGTTGTCAGGATGAGCAAGGGTTGCCGTAGTGTGAAGAAAGTTGAAAGTAGTCAAACTGAAGGAAGTTGAAAGAAGTTGAAAGTTACACCCTTTTCTCCTTAATTGAGTTAGGTTTTCTAGATACTAGATAATCCATAATCATCGGTGTCATCTGTGTTCTACATAATCAATAAAATACTAGATACTTTCGCTGTTAACTTTCTTCCACACCATTTAAAACTTTGGCATTCCTCCCAACCATTTGATCCATAAACCCATCTTACTATGACATCTTGTCTCTATATCACTTCACCCTAAATAACACATTTTGATTTTGGTATTTCAAAATAGTGTTGCCATCATCTTTCTACCAATTCTTGGATCATAGCGAACTCAAGGAATTCCAAGAACAAGCCTTCGATTTCCCAACTTTGCGTACTGAACGACCCAAAAAAATTTCCCAACTAATTTGTTTCTAATTTGTTAGATACGACTAGATCAAAGCTTCATGAGTTCCGAACCGAATCGGAAATAAAATTCAAATGATAATTAAAGACCGAGGGAAACATGCGACTATGCGAGTGACTTGCTCATGCCTGAGGAAGGCCTTTTCGCAGGATGTTTTATTATATCAAGGGGTTTCTCGAAGGAGAGCTTTCGATGTGACGACTGATTAAGAATAGGTTATTATGTGACGACGTCGACGCTCGTAGTGTTGGAGTGTTTCTTTTACGTACAACATCAGAGTTCCTATGTGAGCACAACCAGTAGCGGAGGACGAAAAAAAATTCTGGTATGACGAAATCATTATTTGTATGTACCTTTATTATTCGTTATTGTTCTTTGGATGTGTGCATCTCCCATCCTAATCTCAACATCAATTTTAAGGTAAGGGAAAATTTATGAAGAAACATGTACCTTTGCTAGGCGCTCCAGGCTCGCCGCGCCTAGCAGGACCGCCGAGACAACTATGAGCCCACATGACACTTCTTGCATAAGGTAAGCTAGGGGCAACAGGAACATGCCTTCATACAGCACTTGGGCTAGGATTAACAGGTCATTAATTGTACAGATGGGGTTACGGTTTTCCACCTTGTTCTTATTTATGAAGATTAGGACATGGCACAAAAGACACCGAGCAACAATTTCCATACCATACCACAACAGAACCATTCGAAATTCTAGACAAAATTGTTCAATCCTGAAACAAACAACATTCCTTCTAAAGGTATGACAAAAGGGACAGCAAACAATAATCTTCTTAACAGACTAAACAACGGAGTCATTTAAAATACGGGACAAAAGGGCTCAATTCTAAAACGACGACGTTCATGAGGTGAATATAGCCATTTTTTTCTTTCTCCATACATCTGCAACGAGATAACTACAATATAGCCGATGCAAAGCAAAGCTCTTTGCAAAGGACACTGTGGCTGAAAAATGTTGCCCTACTTGGTACAAAAATTTGCACATTTGCAGCTGCGATACCCTCACAATTCAAAATAGGAATGGCTACCCCCAATTCCAACAGGTAGGGTAGTTGAACAAAACTAGCATTGCCTGGAATTTCGGCGTAACGTTTTCAAATGGTAAGAACAGTTTAGAAACATGCAGGAGCTTAATGGTACAGGCTAATCTCATCGGTAACTCTGATTTTAAGCTTGAACCCACTGCATCACATATATACCAAAACAACAGTCCGCCATTTGCACGAGTGTTGGCATTCTTAGGATGACGGGAAGTAAATCGATAAACAGGTCCGTTTCCAATTCACTGGAAAATCAATAGCCAACAAGAACCAAAAACTAAAGTCTATCACCTAAAAAGAAAAGGAGAACTAGATGTGCAGATCGAAGACGGTCTGACCTGATTCTAACCTAAGAGACCACCACCTGATCTCAATCAGATCGCAAAAGCATGGAAACGCAATCCGACCCACGAGAGTGAGAGGAGAGGGGAGGAGCGATCGAGCGTCCGTACCATGATAATGAGGAGGAAGAGGTGAGCGCGAAGGGCGGCGGAGCGGTCGCAGTGGCTCTTCGTCCGCCATGTCCGATTGCGCCACACCATCGCGGGGAGGGAGGAGCAGCGGAGCACCCACCTCAACGAGCCGCCGAGCCTCAATAGCGCCAAGCTAGCCTAATGGCGTATGGCTACGCTATGGAAACCCTCCACCCAACACGTGCGCGCGCGAACTGGCTCGCCATGTGCCTATAAACTGCGCTGCACCGCTAGATAGGACTAACCAATCAGTTTTCAAATTGAAAATCGATTTATCTCGAAAATAAAACAAAAAATCGTCAAAATTCAAAGAGTATCAAAACCAAACGTTTGAAAAAAAGATTCAAAACAAATTAAAAAAAAATCGATCGATTTTCTCGAAAAACCCATCAGCGAGTTGAACCTTTTGGACGGCCGATTTTTGGAGCGGTTTTCATCGATTTTTGTTGAAAATCGCTCGGTTTTCGAACGGTTTACAAAATTGATGTGTATTTGATGATTTGTCACGCCATGTCTTACTGACATTTGGACCTAGAGGTCACATTTCAGTAAGGCATGGTATGGCAAATCATCAAGTGCACATTAACTTTGTCGTAAATAATCAAATCTTCCAACTTTTTTTCCCATTTGAACGGACTTGTATCTCCGACGGTGAAAACATCGGTAGATAATACGAATCACCTATTGTATTTTTATACCAAGGCAAAGCGCTAGCAACGGTGTCCACCTCGGTAGGTCGGGCGACCAACACAACAATCCAGAGCCCACTGACTCATCTGTCGTGACACTGGCAAGGTGTTGCGGTACGAGAGCGTGATAGATAATATGTGCCGTTTGACGCTTCTTTCATTGTTAGGAACATGACCAGTTTCGCAAATTGTTAGTAGATAATCGGATTTGACGAAAAAAATTGTTGTGGGTTAAAAAGAATAATTTATAATTTACCATAAAATTGAGATGCAATTGATAATTTGTCAAGTCATGTCTCGCTGATATTTGAACGTGGGATCACATGTCAGTAAGATATGTTATAGTAAATTATCAAATGCGTATTAATTTTATGGCAAATAATCAAATCCCTATAAGAAAAAAAAGGTAAAGAACTCGGAAAATGGCATATGTGCACTGGGCATGACTTATCTTAACAACTCGCCCAGTTCGTTTCAGCTTCTGGATTATAGATTCTGAATTATGAGAGAAACTGCTTCTGATTATGGGAGAATCGAGCCAAACCGACTACAACTTCTAGGTTCTAGATTGATAAGAATCAGTGAGAATTAAATTTCAGCTAAATTCTGATTCTATATAGAAACCAACTTTTGATTCTCAGAGAAGCTATCTAAAATATTTCCATTCGATAAATAATCTTAAAGCAGAAGATGTCTAGAAACTGAAACAAAGAATGGGCCTACACTCATGGCCGCGACGCAAGCACGGGCACGATGCTGGGCCAGACAGGCCCGGCCTGCCTTGGCAAATCCACCTGTGCTCCGCTCACGCCCCACGGCCATGCTCTGCTCTGCTCTCGCTATCGTTGGACAAGCGCACGACACGACGCCAGCGGCAGCGTCTTCTCCTCCAATATCCTCCGCTTCTCCGCTCCTCCCCGCTCCACAACCGCGATGCTCTCCGTCACCGTGACCGCCCGCCCCGTGGGCACTGCCTGCTGCTCATGCCGCCCCCGCCTCCCAGCCCAGGCGGCTCCTTCCAATCCGTCCTCCTCTCCTGGTACGGCCGTGCCTGCGCTCGCTCGCTCGCTCGATTTTTTTTTTTTTTTTTTTTGGTTTCGCGCCACTACTGGTGCTTCATCATCTGCTGTTTTTTTTTCTGTGACTTGAACAGCGATTCATGGAGCCAAATCGGAGACCACGGCAAGGTGGTCGCTCCTCCATCCGTGCCCCGTGCTGCTGACATCTGTCGCCGGTAGCTTGAGGCCTCCCTGTTCCCCCATGCATTTTTACTTGCCTGCAGTATGTTCGATGAAATGGCTCTGACATGTTGCATGCCCCGGTTGCAGTGGGGGGTCTGGTTGCTGCTGGCGCCGCAAATGCTGCCGACCTAGGGGATTCTCTGGTGAGGGGGCATTAATTTGTTCCATTCTCCTTGTTCCTTACTTAAGATAAGGAGTTGTTGTTGTTGCTCATGCCTGTGCCAAGTTGTGATTTCAGTATGGCTAAATATATCAAGACCTCGAGTACAGTATACTACCGATTGCATAAACTGTAGCCTACAAGTTACGTATAGGGCATCTAAAAAAACGAGACATGTATAGGAAAGAGCAATCAATCATATACACTTTTTCAGAGCGGTCTGAAACTACCTAGGCTATGTTTGGGCATATCGTTTCTTGCTTGCTTCATCTCTTGGCAAACCTGAAAAGGAAAGTATTTATTTGCGTGCCATTACAATGACGTTGTGGTAATCCCTGCAAACCACTTGTTTTTTGTCAGCTAGGACCACCAGGACTTTTCTTGGCTGACTTAAGCATCGGAGATTGGTTTGGAGGCTTGTTGTATTCGGCTGGGCAGCAAGCTAATGAGGCTGTTCAGGACCAATTGTCTGCTCTCAGTTTCACTAGGTCAGTTGCCTTTCTCTGCAGTTAATTTGCAGTAGACACAAACATCCCTTCTTTTTTCTGCTTCCTGTCCATATCTCTATCTCTCTAACCTTTCTTTCTATTCTCCAGCTTGGCAGTAATTTTTGGTGCTGGACTTGTAACTAGTTTGTCTCCTTGTACACTCAGTGTTCTGCCATTGACTCTAGGGTATATAGGCAAGTATAGTGGCAACTTTTTGAGATGTTTTGTTTGATTCCACCGAATTGGTTAGCCCTGATGGCATTGATGTAACACATTCTTTAAAATCTTTCAGGCGCTTTTGGCTCTGGAAAAGATCGAGCTGAGGTAATTTAAGACAACTAAGCATATTCTGGTTCTGTAAGAAATTAATACGTATATTTCATAATATGCATGTGCAAAAACCGATCTGTACTAAGACACTTATGTGAGTAATTAGGCCCATTTATAATGTATAAATTGAGTTGTTTTTGTTCTGTCTAGTAGGTTGTTGGAAATTCAGTTGCATTTTCATTAGGACTGGCAACAACCTTAGCCATCCTTGGTGTTGCTGCTTCTTTCGCTGGAAAGGCTTATGGACAGGTAGGACAAGGACTCCCAGTGGCTGCTTCTGGGTTAGCAATCATCATGGGATTGAACCTTCTGGAGGTAAATCACAAGCTAAAACGAAAATTCATAAATTGGAGTATGTCAACCAAACTTCTTTTTACTACCATGTTGCCTTGAGCCAAATAAATTACGAGCAGGTTTAATGGCTGTTTCTCTTTCTTTCTTTCTTTCTTTTTTAAGAAATCTTGTAAAAACCTGGTCACAATGGTAATTTGTTTTGATGAAATTCATGTCTTCTGTATTGCTCCTGTAATAGTAGATATAAGCACGCCACCCTAAACAGCTTTCTTTTCTGGTTTCCTTGTATTTAACAGGTAGTTGAGTTACAACTTCCCTCATTTTTCAGCGATTATGACCCTCGAGCTGCTGCAGCTAACCTCCCTGCCAGTGATGCTTCCTGACATTATTGCTTATTTCCTACCAAAATACTGTTTATGGCATTATGTTTCTTTTAATCATATTCAATAATATCTTGCTTTTTCCTAATTGTATTTTATTGTCAGGTGTACAAGCATATCTTGTTGGCCTTACATTTGCATTAGCAGCATCACCTTGCAGTACACCTGTTCTCGCTACCCTTCTGGGATATGTTGCCACTTCAAGAGTATGTGTTACAGGATACATAGTTGGGTCCAATAATCTATTATGTAGCTTGAAGTTCAAAATAGGAAAATTGTTTTATACTTTTACTATGGACATAATTAGTGAAATAGTAACTTGCATATCTGATATGCGATTCTTTTAAATTCTTCGATTTCCAGCATATGTTACACTTACTTTATCATGCTTGGTTAATCTGTACACATAGCAGTCGACATGGAGTATTGGCTTGATTTAGCTTATTTCTTTTCTGAAATGATGATAAAATTCTGTGATTACAACTTCAACGTTTTCCTGTCAGGATCCAATTGTCGGGGGAAGTTTGTTGTTAACATATACAACTGGCTACGTTGCACCTCTTCTCATTGCAGCTTCTTTTGCTGGAGCATTGCAGGTATACATGTAGGAATCTGTTAACTACAGACAAGATAATGCCAACAGAATTAGAACTTTGAATTGCCCTAAGACTTGATTAACAGCACCAGTCCAATAGTTCAACCACACCTGCCTATTCTACTTTTAATGCCTGATAAGTTAATTTCCTTCTATAGGGTTTGCTGTCATTCAGAAGATATTCCGCATGGATAAACCCGATAAGGTATGTGCTTCTTAGTTCTTCTCGAGGGTTTCCTGTTGAGCATAATCTCTGGTTAAATATTTGTCTAACCATCAATTTGCTCCGTATATTTTCTAGTCAAGATTCTGATATTAACTCTAGTATTGGTGAACTTTGTTAGCTTTCGTAGTTCCAGGTGTGCACCAAATTGTCAATTATATAAACATTTGTGTCTGGTTCCTCGTACAACTACTGAGAATCTACTTCATAATACTAAATTACTAACTAATTTCATTCTTGGGCTTAAGATATCTAACTAACTATCCATATGGTATACATTCTAGATTGATTGCCAATAAACAGCACATGATAATTGACATATTTAAGAAACTAGCAAGGTGGCCCACGCATTTCCAGTGCATCATCCTTAAAGCATGTTTAAATGACTTGGCAATACATATGTGATTTTGCTTTTTGAAAAATAGATCGTTGCAGAACTTCATTTATGATGTTTTGATATTCTATTTTGTATGAGAGAATATACTCACTTCGTTTTCTAATACTTATTATATGTGACCGAAACTTTTTTCTCCAAATATTTGCATGGAAAACAGTAAATGTAGCGTAACATAATATTTTTCATTTAGGTCATCATCTCTTAATTTCATTATTGCAATGCTTGTCTTTCTTTTAGTACTTCTTTTAATGCATATCATATTGTTTATACCGATATAGTCGAGTAAACATATGTCGATGCATCACCCTCTTAATCTCTTCATTCCGTGGAGGTCCACCAAATAAAGATTTAAAATGTTTCCTTTTTTTTTGAGAATTTTAGCATATTATACATTTTCTTAGTGGATTTTATTACATAATACACGCACACAAATCAAATTCCTTATCTTATTTTTTTTCT
Source organism: Rhipidocladum racemiflorum (assembly GCA_036346355.1). Lineage (NCBI taxonomy): Eukaryota > Viridiplantae > Streptophyta > Magnoliopsida > Poales > Poaceae > Rhipidocladum > Rhipidocladum racemiflorum. The sequence continues at coordinate 3,257,682 of CM070590.1, read as the reverse complement.
TCTTGAATGAGCATATTTCTAGAATTTTGATTCTGAATAAAAACAGTATTTATATTTTTTTTCACTTAGTATGGAATTAAAAAAACAATCCCTAATTTTCTTTTATTTTTTCTTTTCTTATTCTTTTATTGTTATTTTTTTATTTAATTTCGAATTTTAGGTTTTAATTTAGAGTTCGTATGAAAATCAAATGGCTAATTTTCTTTTGTTTTTATTCCAAATTTATGTTAATTTTCATTGTTTAGAATTCACATACAAATCTAACGGCTAATTTTATCTAATTTTTATTTTGAATTTCAGCTATGTACATATTTTAATTTGTAGTTCGTATGAAAGTAAAATGGTTGATTTCCAATTCTGTGGGGGTCCACCAAATAAAGATTTAAAATGTTTCCTATTTTTGAGAATTTTAGCATATTATATATTTTCTTAGTGGATTTTATTACATAATACACGCACACAAATCAAATTCCTTACCTTATTTTTTCTTCTTCTTAAATGAGCATATTTCTAGAATTTTGATTCTGAATAAAAACAGTATTTATATTTTTTTCACTTAGTACAGAATTATAAAAACAATCCCTAATTTTTTTTTCTTATTCTTTTATTGTTATTTTTTATTTAATTTCGAATTTTAGGTTTTAATTTAGAGTTCGTATGAAAATCAAATGGCTAATTTTCTTTTGTTTTTATTTCAAATTTATGTTAATTTTAATTGTTTAGAATTCATTTACAAATCTAACGGCTAATTTTATCTAATTTTTATTTTGAATTTCAGTTATGTACATATTTTAATTTGTAGTTCGTATGAAAGTAAAATGGTTGATTTTCTTTTATTTTTTTATTTGAATTTTATTTATTTTTTTATTGTACTTAGGCTCTGTTTGGTACGGTTTCAGATTCTAGTAGAAACGGAAACAGTTTCAGATTCTTGGTAGAAACGTTTCAGGTAGAATCAGAATCACTGTCTGAAAACCGCTTGGCTAGCTGTCTGGATTCTGTGAATCGGGGTGGAACATGGTTGAGGGTGATTATGTCCTGGCGTGGAAAAAGAAAAAACGATCCAAGGAGAATTGTTCTGAGCTTTAACCCATTTGGCTGGGTTTCTCCTAGATTCTAGTAGAAACGGTCCGGTTCTAAATTACCAAACGGGGCCTTAGTATGGACTTTTTCTTCTAATCTAAGCCGATAATTTTATTGTTATTTTTAATTTAATTATGAATATTAGTTTTTAGGTTAGAATTGATATACAAATCCAACTGCTAATTTTTATCTAATTTTTTCCCCTAAATTTTAGATATATACAGATTTTAATTTGGAGTTCCTATGAAAATCAAATGGTTAATTTCTTTTTATTTTTTATTGTATTTGGCATAGACTCTTCTTTTAATCTAAACCGTTATAACTCGGATCCGTTAGATAGACGGTTAGATATTTTTCTTTAAATAATAAATCTAGTGGCTACTATAGTTGAACTTAGTTAGGGTCCATCGGATTAAGGGCTAGATATTTTACTTTTTTATCAGGATTTTTAGCATATTTCTCTTTTTTCTTGGTAACTCTCCATGGGTTTTTAATATATAATAGGTAGCCCTTTATTTATTTATTTATTTTCGAAGGAGACTACTTCCTACAAATGGAACATTTAAAACTAATTCTTTTACAGATAAGCATATGTTGTTTTATACAATTTCACTATCGCACTTCAAAGGGCCATTTGCATTTATTTGGTTTGCTTTCTTAGGAAAAGACAACACATCAAATTTACCTTCTTGTCTTTTAAAATATTTCTTTTGCAAAATACTGTTTTAAACTGTTCACCAAGAAATATGCCAGTTGATTGGTGCCATTTCAATTCCTCAGAGATGTTCTAATCAAAATCCTTTGTTTAAGGAATAATCCTCAGAAAATACCAACCATTCCTTTAAAAAATTCTTCTTCTTTTTTGGAGAAATACCTCACTAACATTTGCTTGGCAGTGGTGCATTTCTACTGGGCGGAGGTGTTTATACCCTACTGGACAGGTTGTTTCCTGCAACATCAATGGTGATGTAGAATGTAGCGTTGTGGACCATTGTTGGACAAGAGCTGCGAGATGGGGATCACCATTGCTGGACTTGGACATGCGAACATATGTCATAGTTGCAGTGTAAAGTAGCTGAACGATAAAATGCTAACGAAGTATCATCATTTCTTTCCAGCTTATATAGCATTGCCCCGCCCAACCTGTTGCTAATTACCTTGAACAAAAACTTGTTACTATTGATCATGTTAGACAGTATCCTGTTATTCCTTGTATAGATATTGCCTAATATAGGCTTTCCCTTTATACCCTCATGTACATGTATATATATTGGCCCATTGGCCTCATGATCAATACAAGTGCTATTCATAACATGGTATCAGAGCCATCTAGGGTTTCTCCCTGGCGTTAGCACTTGCGCCGTCTTCCCACCAATGCTCGGTGACTTTCTCGTCACCTCTGTTTCTTGATTGATCTTCTGCCCGATCGCCGTCTTCAACACGGGACGAGCTTTACCCTCTCCTTTGAGTTCTGTGCTGGCCGGAGGGACGTTGCTCTTGCGTGGATCTTGGTGTTGCCGCCCCGGCCGATCTCAATTCATTGCTTATCATTCTCGGCCGAGCGTTTCATCGCATCGAAGTTGACGCCTTCGGCTACTGTGTGGCCTCCGGTTGCCGCGCCGCCTCCGGCCGCCGCGCCACTTGCACGTGCGCCCGAGTGCCCGTTCGGATCTGCTGCAGCTGTCGTCGCCGGGCCGCTGCCGCCGTAGCCGGGCCGAGCCACCGCCGAGCGCCCGTCTCGTCCGGATCTGCCGCAGCCGTCGCCGGGCTGAGCCACCGCCGAGCACCCGTCCGGATCTGCTGCAGCCGGCCGACTTCATTGACCGCCGGCCATCGTCTTCCCCGCCGGCCCTGCCACCGGCCATCATCTTCGCCACCGGCCAGGCCGCTGTCTTCCCCGCCGGTTCTGCTGCCGGCCCGGCCGCTGTCTTTCCAGCCGGCCCACTCGCCGCCGTCTTCCCCGCCGTTTCTGCTGCCGGCCCGGCCGCCATCTTCCCCGCCGGCCCTGTCGCCGGCCTGCTCGCCGCCGTCTTCCCAGCCGCCCTGCTCGCACACTTGCCTCTGTTTTGTGTTGGTTTCGGGCTGGCTCGTGAGGCTTAGTTGATTAAGTCTGGTTCACAAAAAAAAAAAATGTCGTCGTCTTCTGGTTCTTCGGGAACTGTCTCTGTTCCTCGATGCCCAGTTATCTTCGATGGTCTCAATTATCGAGACTGGGTTCTTCATATGCGTCTTCACATGCGCGGTCAGCGTCTATGGGAGTTTCTCACCGGCGAGCTTTCATGTCCGCCTCGTCCTGCTCCTCCTGCCCCGCTTGTTGTTCCAACGGAGACCGATGATGCTGCTCGCCAGAAGATCTCTGATGACTATGCCGATACTGTGGAGTCTTTTCAGACTCAGTTTGCTGCCCACAAGACATGGATTGATGAAGATGCTCGTGCCTCTGCTATTTTGGTTGCTAGCATGGAGGTGCATCTTACTGGAGACATTGTTGCTTTGTCTTCGGCACAGGCGATGTGGGCACATCTTCGTGATCGTTATGAGCGGTGGAGACTCCTGTACCTTCTTTGTTGTTCGGGAAGCGATCAGCCAGCAAGGTGACTCTACAGTGGATGAGTTCTATGTGCAGTTGTCTTCGGTGTGGCGTCAGCTTGATTCCCTCGGACCGGAGGTTTGCCAGACTTGTCGATCTTTGTCGGCGCCCGGCACTCTCATTTGAGCTTTGCCGATCTACGACTTCCTCGACACGCCTTCTGGCCGAGTTCGAGCAGATTCGTGCTCACCGCTTGCTCGTCATCCTCGTGTGACCCTGTTGGAGGCCCTTGCGGCTATTAAATGCGAGGAGACTTCGTCTTCGTGGCGCAGCCTGCGGTGACCTCCTCGATTTTGGCGGTGCCTCGCTCTACTCCTCCGACAAGCCGCCTACACGATTCGACCACAAAGGGGGGAGGCCTCCACTGCACCTACTGCAATAAGAACGGACATGTGGAACAGTTCTGCTACAAGAAGAAGAAGGATCTTGCTCGTCAAGGTGGACGTCCTTCTAAAGGACCTGGACTCTTGGGTGCCTCACCTCAGCAAACTTCTGCTGGTTCTGACTCTACTCAGGAGATTCTCATGCTACTGCGTCGCATGGCTGCCACTACACCGACAGGTTCTGCTGGTTCTGCTACTCAGTCTTCCAATGAGAAACCACCATCCTCATCAGGTATCACACCATGGATTCTTGACTCTGGAGCTTCTTTTCATATGACATCTGATCCCACTTGTCTACATTCCATTCGTCCTCTTGTTGCTCCTACCACTGTGCATACTGCAGATGGTACTTCTCTCTCTGTTGCAGGACGAGGCAATCTTTTGTCATCTTCTTTTCATGTCCCTGCTGTTTCCTATGTTCCCAAACTAACCATGCAGCTCATATCCGCTGGCCAGCTTACTGATCATGGTTGTCGCGTTATCCTTGATTCTGACTCTTGTTGTGTTCAGGATCATCGCACGAGAACTCTAGTTGGGACTGGCCCTCGCCGCCATGACTCTCAGCGTCTTTGGGAGCTCGACTGGCTTCATCTACCTTCCGCCTCTGCCCGGTTTCTCTGTTTCTCATTTGCTTCAGCATCCGTTGCTTCTTCTACCGGGACTTTTGCTCAGTGGCATCACCGTTTGGGCCATCTGTGTGGTTCACGACTGTCTTCTTTAGTTCGTCGTGGTCTTTTAGGTTCTGTGGTGCGGTGATGCTTCTTTACCTTGTGCGGGTTGTAAGCTTGGCAAACAGCTACAACTTCCCTACCATTCTAGTGAGTCTATCTCACATCGTCCTTTTGATCTTGTTCATTCTGATGTTTGGGGTCCGGCTCCTTTTGTTTCAAAAGGGGGTCATCGATACTATATTCTTTTTATAGATGATTTTTCTCGTCACACTTGGATATTTTTTATGTCCTCTCGTAGTGAGGTTTTATCCATCTATAAAACCTTTGCCAACATGATTCGCACTCAGTTTGATTCTCCTATTCGTGTTCTGCGTGCTGACTTGGCAGGGGAGTATCTGTCCGGAGCTCTTCGAGCTTTTCTTGCCACACAGGGCACTCTTTCTCAGTTTTCTTGTCCTGGTGCTCATGCTCAGAATGGTGTTGCTGAGCGCAAGCATCGTCATCTCCTTGGGACAGCTCGTGCTCTTATGCTTGCTTCCGCTGTTCCACCTCATTTCTGGGCTGAGGCCGTTTCCACTGCTACATACTTACCAACATTCAACCTTCTTCTGCTTTGAAGGGTGGAATTCCAGTTGAGCGTCTCTGTGGCATGCCTCCTGATTATTCTGGACTTCGTCTTTTTGGGTGTGTGTGCTATGTTCTTCTTGCACCTCGTGAACGCACCAAGCTGACTGCTCAATCTGTTGAGTGTGTTTTTCTCGGGATCTGATGCGAGCATAAGGGATATCGTTGTTGGGATCCTGTTGGCCGACGGATACGGATCTCACGAGATGTCACTTTTGATGAGTCTCGTCCCTTCTACCCTCGCTCTTCTACCTCTCCCACTTCCCTTGTTGAGCCCCTGTCTTTTCTGACTTTTCACGACACTCCGGTTGTCACTTTTCCTCCACAATCGGCGTCTCCTTCATCGCCGGTTTCTTCACCACCGCCCTCTCCTACACAGACTCTTGAGATATTGTTTCTCCCTTTCCTCTTCACTACACTCGTAAATGCATCGATTTGAGGACTCTTACGATGTGCCATCTTCTTCTTACGATGAGCCATCTTCTTGATGTCTCCTCCTCGTTATGCCCTTCGCGATCGGCCAGTCTATTCGGCCTCTGAGCGCTTTGCTTTTGTTGGTGCAGCTCGGCCGAGCCGACTTCTTCAGTGATCTTTGTTATTCATCGGGAATGGCAGCATGCGATGGCGGAGGAGATTGCTGCCCTTGAGCGCACTGGCACGTGGGATCTTGTTTCACTCCCTCCACGTGTCCGTCCCATTACTTGCAAGTGGGTCTATAAGATTAAGACTCGCTCTGATGGTTCTCTTGAGCGCTACAAGGCTCGTCTTGTGGCACGTGGTTTTCAGCAGGAGCATGGTCGTGATTATGATGAGACTTTTGCTCCTGTGGCTCACATGACCACTGTTCGCACTCTTCTTGTTGTTGCTTCTGTTCGAGAGTGGTTCATCTCTCAGCTTGATGTTAAGAATGCCTTTCTTAATGGTGAGCTGCATGATGAGGTTTATATGCAGCCACCATCGGGTATTGTTCTCGAGGGCATGGTTTGTCGGCCGCGCTCTCTTTATGGGCTCAAGCAAGCCCCTCGTGCTTGGTTTGAGCGTTTTCTTCTGTGATCACCGCTTTGGTTTTTACGCGGTGCTCATGATCCTGCACTCTTTGTTCACACCTCTTCTCGTGGTGGACTCTTCTTCTTACGTATGTTGATGACATGATCATTCTTGGCGATGATTCTCAAGACATTGCCTTTGTAAAGACTTCGTCTCAATGAGCAGTTTCTCATGTCCGATCTTGGCCCTCTCCGATATTTTCTTGGGATTGAGGTTTCTTCCACTTCTGAGGGCTTCTTCCTCTCCCAAGAGAAGTATATCCAGGATCTTCTTGATCGTGCCTCTCTCACTGATGAGCGTACAGCCGAGACTCCCATGGAGCTCAACGTTCACCTTCGACCTACTGATGGTGAGCCTCTTGAGGATCCTACTCGCTATCGCCATCTTGTTGGGAGCCTTGTTTACCTTGGTGTCACTCGTCCTGACATTTCTTATCCAGTTCATATCTTGAGTCAGTTCGTCTCTGCTCCCACTCAGCTCCACTATAGTCACCTTCTTCGTGTTCTGCGATATCTTCGTGGGACCATTTCTCGCCGTCTTTTCTTTCCACGCTCCAGCTCTTTACAGCTCCAGGCTTACTCTGATGCTACATGGGCTAGTGATCACTCTGATCGTCGGTCTCTTTCTGCTTACTGTGTTTTTCTTGGTGGTTCTCTCATTGCTTGGAAGACTAAGAAGCGCATGCCAGCTGCTCGTTAGTGCCGAGGTGAGTTGCGGGCTATGGCTCTTTTGACTGCAGAGGTTACGTGGCTACGGTGGTTGCTTGAGGATTTTGGTGTCTCTGTTTCTACACCGACTCCTCTTTTATCTGACAGTACAGGGGCTATCAGCATTGCTCGAGATCCAGTGAAGCATGAACTCACCAAGCATATTGGAGTTGATGCTTCTTATATGAGGTCACAGGTACAGGATGAGGTCGTGGCTCTTCAGTATGTGCCTTCAGAGCTCCAGTTAGCAGATTTCTTCACGAAGACACAAACTAGAGTTTATCATAATTTTTTTCTCTCCAAACTCAGTGTTGTTGATCCACCATGAGTTTGAGGGGGGGTGTTAGACAGTATCCTGTTATTCCTTGTATAGATATTGCCTAATATAGGCTTTCCCTTTATACCCTCATGTACATGTATATATATTGACCCATTGGCCTCATGATCAATACAAGTGCTATTCATAACAGATCATACGTCCAGATCTTTGGTAGTTGCTCCAAGATTCGATGATAAATTTAGGATCGAGTTGTGAACTGCTATACGCAGAGTCAAACATACGCTCTTTCTTTTTTTTTTCTTCTTTTTCTTCTTCTCTTCTCTCCGCTCCTCCTCTTCTCTTTTCCTTCTTTTGCGTTCCTTCTTCTCCTTGTGCATTCTCTTGAACTCTGTACTCTTTCTCTCTTTAATTAATACAGCTCATCTGTTTAAAAAAAAAAAAAAACATACGCTCTTTCTCACACATATATTCCCAGGCCAACTTCCTTCGGATCAGTCTCTACCATCCAGGAGGGCCTGACAATCCAAGTGACAGAATATGTTACCCAACATACACAACATTAGCTGAACTATCTAGGCGCTGAAATTAAGCAGAGAGGAAATCACTTGTTCATCACGAAGTTTGTTGTTCCTTGAGATGCACGCTCAAGAAGCAGTTTCCTTGCTTCAATTGCTACTCCCTCTGGCTGCATTATGAAGGAATGAGACGGTTTTAGAAAGGCTAAAAGAATCTCTTCTGTCAACTACTGCATTATTTTTCGTTCCATTGGAGCACCACTCACCTCTTCTGGAAACCAAACGCCAGGTTGGGTGTTGCCCTCAAGAACCGCTAAAACAAATGCAGCTATCGCATAGCCCACCGATCTGAAAATCCAATTAAATATGCTTATAGATGCAATGCTAACCGGAACAGTTTTGGCCACGGCTAAAAACTGAATAGCACAACAGAGCTTCTCAAATGAATCATACAGTAAGAACTGTCCCAAATTCAATTATAAATTACTGGGATTTAGGGCTGTGGGTTCTAACTAGAACATCTGCTGAAATTAGTGTTGTAAGAGAATATGAACAAAACTAGAAGTTATTGTATAAAAAGCTGCATTATTTCGAGTATTAAGGACAAATGAAGAAATCTGATTGAGAAGATACTCTCAGCTTTAAATAAGTATGGATTTTTTTTGGTTCTTCTGAACCGTTGCAGCTTCTTGGTTTCTATTAATGGAAATCGGAAATCTTCTATTTCAAAAAGAAAGAAAGAAAGAAAGACGTTTTTACACCAAAGGAAACTCTTGAACATAGAATATAATTTTCTGAGTGTGCTCTGATTGAACAAGATTAGTGTGAAGCTTTGTACGGACTACAAGTAAATAATATAATAGTTGGTGATAAATGATGATGATGATCAGTTAGGTATTGGATTTTGAGAATGCTTAATTGCTCATGGAGAAGCCAGAACTTACACAGATAGCTTTCTATGAGTAAATAATCCAATAGTATTCTTGCCATTTGAACATTCCAAGTCTACCTGCACAGATTGATCAAATAATGGTCACTGGCAGCTGTGCGTGCTACTGCTGGACACAGCTTGAGTAGGGTTAGTATGCTGTTACTCTGGGCACAATTTGAATAGAACTAGTATTTCTGAAAACAGAGTTGAGTAAAATACGTACTCTCATGGAGACACGTTCTCCTGCAATACCATCTATGGCTCGAACAAAAGGATCAACAAATTCAACCAACTTTAGAACCTTATTTTTATCCCTCAAAAACTCCTGCAAAAATACCAAACCGAAGTCAGGTATACAATAAACACCGACTGACCAACTTCATTTGGAATATTATCCTATTTTCAGGATTTCAGCCCACTTCAAGCAAACCATATTGGTCTAACAGTAATACAAGTATTGGTTAATTACTCTCATTGCAGCAAAAAAAATGCTATTAGTTGTTTGCAACTTCTATTATATTTTAGAAACTGTAAATAAAAAATGCTCGGATGAAGTAACTTCGTAATGCATAATTTCAGAAATAACACATACAACAGGCAAAAATTCTGCGAAGGCCTGCATTCCCCAATTCCAGAAGAAAGGAGCAGTACCAAATCGAGCACTGACAGTTGGCACACCTAAAATCTTATAAGCACTCTTCACTTCAGGCAAATTCCTAAAACAGTTGGTGTAATATGAAAGTTAGCTTTCTTTCTGACCGCATTGGATTTCCGTTTGTCAATTATAACATATGAAAAAGTAAATAGTGCCCAAAAGTACTTACAGTAAGTAAACATCTTTCTTTCTGACCCCTTTTCCAAAATCAATGTTGAGAGCTCCACTGTAGGGCTTCAATTTGATTTCTTCTCCTGAATTGGTAATGAGGATGAGTTCAGCTTTTCCACTTCATTAAGAAATACAATAGGTGCACCAATGAAGAAGTCAAAAGTACCTTTATTATACGCGATTACATCCTCCCCAAGAAGCAAGAAACTTGTTGTCAATATTGTTGGACCAGCACCACCAGAACCTGCAGTATAATAGAAGAATCTAAAAAAGGGATTTAGCAACAGGTGGCAATACAGTGAATATGCAGGTGTTTTAAGATAACAGGATTACTAAACCTATCAATTAGGAGAAAAAACCTATCATGAGAAAGACCAATTTAGCTACTGCATGCCAATACGAGGTCAGGTACATGGGTAGATGGGTAAAAACGCAAATCCAACCACCAGTTCTGTCCTTGATGCGTATTTTGATTTTCCCTATCCCAGGAATAAAAAGAACTCCTAACCTTAGTCTTTCAGGTTCGCCAGCATTTTCACTTCTGGCAGCATGCACAAGCTCAGCAGCCATCACTGTTGCAAGGAAAGGACTTAGTACATTGGTAAGCACTCAAAAATTAGGATATGAAGCTCTCCTAGATCGACGGCTATTACTTAATTAAAGCATTGCCATATTTGTAAAAATATATATGCAAAATTAATTATACAAAATGCCGTGGTCCACTTTGGTTTGCATCACAATTAGGGATGCAAATGGGCCGGCCCTAGGGTCATCTTTGACCCACTCTAGTTCATTTGTTTGCACTAAAACTTAAAAGATGAACTAAAAATTAAGTTTTTAGTGCAAACAAATAAACTAGAATGGGTCAAAGAAGACCCTAGGGTCAGCCCATTTGCATCCCTAATCACAATCTGTTGTTGTCTAACGGAACAGGCCATGCGCAATCCAGTTCCTTCATTAGTTTGATGAGGATAAAGTTATGCAAGGCTTGAGTGCTTGACAATTAAGTAATACTTCATTGCTTAACTGACTTTATGTTAGGTTTAAATTTCTATATATATTTCAAATTTTGGCACATTAGTACATGACACTTGATAAATTTGGTGAGTTCACATACAACTTTCTCGTTTTCTTCTTTATACTAGATTGGTTTCGCGAATTGTCTTTCCATTTGGAAACTATTGTGGAATATCATGTCATTTATCTAGAATATTGCTCAAAATGATGCGGTTGTGGTCTTAATCAGAAGAACAAGGATACACAAGTACATTCGTGCGGGTACTAATGAAAGAAGACAAAGAGCATATCATCGTTACTGGAAAATGGAAATTAAAAAAAAAAAGAGCAAGCCAAACTTAGATCTTCTATGATAGTAATGTGAAGTAAGGGTGTATGACCATTGCTCACTCCAGGATATATGCCAGCAGTTGTAATAGCTGGAACACCACAAGCTTTTGCTTGTTCATGGAAACCTTTTGCTCTCCACGAATAGTCCGTATCATCACAAACATCAATATATGCTGTCTGTTCATAAAAATGTCAGCTTGCAAGCAGGGTTTTCAGGTAAGTAACATATCACTAACTTCAACAGATGTAACAAAACTTGTGCAATTGAGCCTCACGCATAGCATGTTTTCACCTTAGTAGATACTGCTGCCTGCAAAACAGTGCACTTATCCTCCCTTTGGAAAGGTCCAGCAGCGTGGACAACTAAATCCACACCTGGGGAAACAGAACTCTCGAGTCAGTTATGTTTCTTATCAAGCAAAATTACCCGTTGATTATAGTGGTTAAACATTAGAAGCTAGCAAAATTACCCGTTGATTTAGTTCAAATTTGAACTAAATCCTAAAACATTCCAATGAAATACCCCTAATCCAAGCACCCCCTTACTCTTACTGCTATCGTGGAATTGTACCACCAATACACTCCCAACTTAAAAGCACAGCATGAGTAGGCTGTTGCATCACTAACCCCGCAGTGCTTCCTCCAGCATGCTCGCATTGCGAATATCAACTTCCAGAAACTCAGATTGCTCTCCAAGTTTTGATGCCAAAGATTTACCTTTCTCCCTGTCAAGAGTAAATAAATAATACTTGTGGCAGAATAGATGGCAATTTACAGAATACAGACCTCTTGCCTCTTGGTATGTAGATACTTGATACTTGTTTGATAAACTTTTCTGTTTTGTGGGAATGCATTACTGAATATTGAGCAGGTCTTAATATACGCTACAGTTGTGAAAAATTCCATTCTTTTTCCTGTGCAGTGGGTTGAAGAGTCGGACTCGAAAAATCCTATGCTGGTTTGCTAACCAAGCTCTGTAGTAGTGTAGTTTCCATTGAGCAGTTGATGTAACCCAGCAGACGGGGGCAATGACAACGGACTGGAGTGGCCGAGTGGGGAAGGTACACATGAGGTACGGCCTACCGGTTCCTGCCGCCGATGAGGATGTTGAGGTCGGGGCGGAGGTTGGAGAGCGCGGTGGCCGTGGAGCCGCCGACGCGGCCGGTGCCACCGAGCACGAGCACGCGGGCGGTGGAGGGCCTCCTCTGGGCGGCGGCGGCGGATGGCGCGGCCATGCATGCTCTCACCACGGTGGCCATACCGGCGTCGCGCGCGGTAGAGTGGTTGGGGGAACGGAGGCCTTTGATTCTGCTGCGGCGAGGCCATACGAATACGGTGGGGGAGCGGTCTCATCTGCGGCGGGTACGTGGATGCTGTTTGGTTGGGTACGTGGAAGCGGCTGGGCCGTCCGTTTTTGCTGGCCGCTTTTCACTGTTTTGGCCCCCAATTTTTTTTCCCTCAAAAATAGCATCTCCTAAATTTTTTTTTTTTTACAGAAATAGCCCACCGCGTCAAGGACTGCGGAAGGCGGCTTGCCGCGCACGCTTGGCATGGGAGACGGGCACGCCCGAGACGTTGTGTCGACTGTGAGAGCAGCCAGTCGCCGCGGAGCGGGGGCGCGGCATGAGCCAAAACAGTCGCGGGAAGTCACGCGCTACAGTACCTTCCGTGATACTGCAACGCAGAAGGCATCTTTCACGGTGCTAAGGCTAGTTTTGTAAAAAAAATCGAAAAAGAGTCATTTTTATATATAAAAAAAGTGAAATAGAAGACCAGAAAAAACAATTTTCAAGTTGGTTGGTCTCGTGCAGCCAGCTCGGATGAATTTTGCAGTCATCATTTTGAAAGATGCCTCCACATCACAGTGCGGTTTTACCCACTCATTCTGCTGGTTTGCTCTAAAATTCGTGGGGGGTGGAGATGTACTGTGTAACGCCGTGTATTTTATTTCATACGTATCTCTCTCCTCGCTCCATTTCTCTCGCCTCTCTCCCACCGTCGATAAATGGCACAGTGGCCGCCGACAACTGAGGTAGCTGTTCGCTTCAGTCCCGGATCATAAACACACAAACACAAAGAAGTGTTGAGGCAATTTTTTCTTGTTATTTTCTCTATTGTTTTTAAACTCACGGGATACGTACTCTTCATAGCCGCTTTGCTGCCAGGCACCTAAGAATACGATTTTATGGCCTGACGGGTCGCGCGCTTCCTCGAATGGTCGACTCGTGAGTCGAAGATGTATACCGGTTCAGCCGAATGTCCCTACCTACTGCAGTGTGAATGTATTGATCTTGGGAGACTGGACAGGGGTGTACAAAGCAGGCGAAGACCTTACCAATGGTCCGATCCCCTGAGGTTTTCGCTAGGGAGTCGAGGCTACCTGAGACTGCTTTTCCTTTTCCGCGCCTCCTTCGCCCCGCCTCCTTATATAGACCCGAGGAGGAGGCTTACACTGGAGTTGTGAAGACTACGAGGAGAGGGTCTCAGATGTCTTGAGGTCCTGCTCGTTTGTCCCGCCAACCCTCGGCCGTCTCCGAGGGGGTTGGTGGCTCAGCATGCATGGGCCTTGCGTAATCGCCGTGGTGGCGGCATGGTTATGCGGGTGCTCTTGTCACTTTGGTGACTTTAATGGCGCTTTGACTTTGCTTAGGCCTCGGAGCGGCGATTCTGCTGTGCCAGCGACGGACGGGGTTTGACTTCTTCTGGTGGCTCTTCTCGACAACTCGGGAAGGAGCCGCCACCCTGGCACGGATGTCGTGGACGCCACACAAGGCAATACCGACATCCGGGCGGCCCTGGCCGACGACTTGTGCGCTGGGCTGAGCTTGAGCTGATATTAGGGCGGCACAGGTTTGCGGTGTCGACCGCTTGAACTCAGCAGTCCGCCGATCGCCCGGTCGCCCCGCACAGGTTTCCGGGACTCGTTCTTTGCGCTCAAGTACCTTTCGGTACCGACTGGTCCGGATAGGTCAGCCCGCTCGTCAGCTCCGGTCGATGGGGTACCCATGGTACGGTATCGCCAAGAGCTCCCCGAGCCCTGGAAATGGGCTCGAGAGCCCGGGGTTTAACCCGGGCGGCGATAACTGGCCGACCGAGGTCGTGGTTGCCTCGGAGCCGCGCCAAATTAGAAAGAGCTCGCGCGCGCGAGCGCACCTGGCTGGTGTAGTTCTCGAGCCCCGAGCTGGTCAGGAGCCTGGCTTCTGGGTTTACCTTGGCCGAAAGTGGCCACGGACTTCGAGGTTTCCGGCGACGCTTTGGTCGGGTCGGCCGCTTGCCTGGCCAAGCCTGGCCCAAAGAGCCCGTGCAAGGCTGAAGCGCACCCGGCTGGGCGAGTTCTTGTGCCCCCGAATGCCTGGGGAGCCCTGGCCAGGTTTACCCGCTGATCTGGTCGGGGTTTGCCCGAGTGGTCTAGGTTTGCCGGATCGCTGGGAGTCGCGCCACCTGAAAGAGCCGGTACAAGGAAGCGCACCGGCTGGCGAGTTTTGAGCCTCGAGCTGGCCTGGGAGCTGGCCGGGGTTTACCCGGCCATGGTGGGTCGCCGACCTCGGAGGTCGGCGTGGTAGGCTCGGATCGCTGGGAGTCGCACAAACTGAAAGAGCCTGGTAAGGCTGAAGCATCTGCGGGTGTAGCTCGAGCCCCGAGCTGGTCGTGAGCCGGCCGGGGGTTTCGGTCGGTAAGCGTCATGATTCCGACGGCGACGCTTTTGGTCGGGTCGCCGCTTTGTCTGGCCAAGCTCGTCTGAAGAGCTCGGCGCGGCTGAAGCGCACTCGGCATGAGTTTCGAGCCTCCGAGCGGTCGGGAGCCGGCTGGTTTTACCTTGGCCGATTCTCGCAGCTACTGCGGTACGGGTCCTTAGAATCGTGAGCGACGCTGCTACCTTCGGCTTGGCTTGAACGCTGCGGCTCGTGGCGAAGCACATTATCGGTGATCCGAAAGGAACCTTGGCGATCCCCCTCGAGGGTTCGCTTTCGCCGACGTAGCTTCCCTGCGGCGTCCGACTACCGTATGCGCTCCATAAAACCTTCCTTACTCGATCCCGCGGACTGCCGGTCGTCCACGACCGGAAGGCGTACTGGCCGCTTACTCATCGATGAGTTCCGCTGAGAGTGTGAGGTATGGTCTCGACGCGAAGTCATAGTGATCGTTCGTCCGCCGACCTAATCGAGGCCTCTCTGGGCTCATCGCGACTCGCCTCGCTTTTTTACGGCTGGGCGGTTGCCTACCGCTGGATTCGCCTTTCAGAATCTACAGCACGTTTGCCGCCTCGTGCGAGCCTATAGGCGCTTACTTCTCCTCTGAGGTCGCGCGCCCAAGGGGCCGCTTGCATACCTTTTCTCGCCACGCTGGCGCTTCATCGTGAATCGGGCGAGGCTCGCGATGTTGCAGGTGGCAAGGGCGCGAGGCGGCCATCCCGTTTGAGCAAGCACGCGCAGCGATTTAAATGGATCGCGCACGTTATCGGGAAACGGCGAGGCAAGAAAGTGACGGCTTATGCATCGCTGCCGATTCAAGGCGAGGAGGCGCGCTGATTTCGCGCGAGCGTGTCCGCTTCGCCGAGCCTATAAAGGAAGGGGAGCTGGGTGGCGTGGTAGGCGCCAAGCCTTCGCTCGTGGCGCCTCGCAAAAGGAAAAAGGGAGGAAGAAAACGAGGGAAGAAGAGGAGTCTCTCGCTCCGCCGCTGGGCCGCCCTCGGCTTCCTTCAAGGCAATTGGAGATGTCGCTGCATTCGTGATTCTGGCCGTGGGCGGTCGCTATCTCGGCCCGGAGAGGAAGGAGTTCCTTCTCTCGCGCTACCGAGTCCTGGGCGAAGTTCACGCCGATCGGGACCCTAACTTGGGGACGGCGAGATAGTCTCGCTGGGCGCCCTTCTACGAACGTGGCTTCGACTTCCACTCCACCCGCTCGTCCGGTTGTCGACTATTACTGTGGGAGGTTCATCATTCAACCCGAATGGAGTCCTCCACATTGGCGGTCTCATGACGCTGCGGTGAGGCCTTCTGGGATCGAACCCCACCGGGCTCGGGCGCCACTTCTTCTTCGCGAGGTCGCCATCGGACACCGCCTCCTGAGCTCGATGATTCAATCAGCAAGAACTACCGCAGCCGCTTCTACGCCGACTTCTGAAGCTGCCGACGCCCAACCTGGGGTGGCATAATGAGTGGTTCTATGTCCGAACCTTCGCAACAAGCGTTCCTGGCTGGAATCTTCCGACGCCGTGATCCTTGCTGGACTGGGGCCCGATAAGAAGGACCTAAGAAGGTGGACGCGATCCTTGAGAAGCTCGCGACTGGCGCGGGCCGACAGCAAGGTGGTCTCTCAAGACGTTCATGGAGAGGCGATCCAACCTTCAAGGATCGGCTGGCGCCCATGTTTGAGACATAGGCCGACTGACTCGCAAGGTTTCCTGAGCGAGCTTCTCGCCGGAGATCTCTGCGCTGCTGTCCAGCCTCCATCACTGAGACACTGAACCGGGGCGAGGCGCCGCTTTCTTTCTCGGGCCGCAGTAATCCGCAGAACCTGGTACGCCTCGACGGCCTCGTCGCTTTGTTTTGCTTTGCTCCTCGCCTCTACTCCGAAGCAGCAGCTGCAGGGCTCTGGATCGATCTCTGCCCCTTGCCGCCGGGAAAAGGGGAGTTGAGGGCGGCCGTGCGCCTCGAAAAGGAGAAACAGGACGCCGCCCGCTAGCGAAAAAGAGGCCACCAAGACGCTGAAGAGGGAAAGAGCGCGATCGAGTCACACAGGGCGCAGGAGGTCTCTGAGGAGACTCTAAGAGACCTCGAGTGAGGTGACGAGGAGTCGTTGTCGAGTGGGGGAGAAGTTGTTTGGGGCGATTCAATACGTCATGACGCTGGTCCTAAGTCGGGCCGGCGACCGCGGCCCCAAGAGACTGGGGCGCAGAGTTTTATCTCGCGGAAAGCTGGTCCCGCCGCCCTCGCGGGTCCGCAAAGAGGGCACGCTATGCGCTGGCTGCTCAGCTTCCTCCTAGAAGTTTACTTGGCGCAATTCCTGTGTCGACTTCTTCGCACTCCTCGACCGACCGGTGACAGACGTGGGCTCACCAGCAGGGAGGGCGCCGAGCCCTACTTTGGAATCGCCCCTCCCGGCCCCGTTCGCGGGCGCGGTGGTTGCCTGAGGGGGATCGCTTGATGGCGCCTCGCTGTAGGGCTCCGCTGGCGAGGGACGCCTCGGCGGGGACGACCTCGCCGCCGCCGATGTGAGCGCGCTGGCAGAAGCCCTGCTGGCGCAGCACCGCGTCGGCCGACGCCGAGGCCGGCGAGTTCTCGCCGGCCTCGCTTTTCCTCGCCGTCCCGTGAGGTCGCGCGAGCCTGGCTGGTCGGAACATCGATTCGCGCTGCTTGGTAACGGCGGACGAGATCTCGCCACCCTCGCCGCCGCCGCTGGGCCGCCTGGCGTCCGAGTGTCGCTGATGGCGCGATAATCAACCGAGGGCCGCGCGCCTGGCTGGGCGGAAATTAAGTCGTACGCCGATCGCCGCACTGATTTGGCCCTGGCCTCGACCTCGCCGGGGCCCCGCGTTTCGTTTCGACGACGACGCTTAACGCGGGATTAGGACGCCTGAGGATGACATGGAAGGATCCACGCCGGCTTACTTCCTTGTCGTTGACGCCGCCCAAGCAGGAGGTTCCATTGCTGAGAGTCCCGCCTGGCTAGACTGCAAGTTTGACGGGATTTTTCCTCGGCACCTTCTTGAGAGGGAAAGTGAGACTGACCGGCGGTACTGCAGCCGCTGACCTCCCGAGCAGTCAGTTCCTCCCAGATTTGCACGCCGGAGTGCCATAGGGCGTGAGCCGCTCGACGCTGAGGGCGCTTGTCACGCCGAAAGCAAGGAAGGGTCGCCGCGGTCGGGCCATACTGGGAGGTCGCGGCTTCAAGTGGAGGCTTTCACCGACGGCTGGAGTCGCTGGCCACCGAGGGAGAGAGGGCCAGGTCGCCTGGCGGATGCCGGCGCCAAGGCTTCCGCACAAGGCGGGCAACACCGCCTCGGCGAGGCCGCCCTCTATCGAGGAATGCGAGTCGACCAGGAGGCCGATCCAAGGCCGAATGACGGATCTCGCCGGGTGAGCTCGCGGACGATGGAGGAGCTTGCCGACCGCGCACGGCCGACCGAAGCGCTGCAAGGCCGAGGAGGAACTTCGCCGCCAAGGAGGCTTCCGTGGTCGTGAGTAGCTTAGTCTTCCGGGTCATCGCGGCGAACGCCCCTCGACGAGCTTCGCCCCTCTGGCAGATTCCGCGAAAAACCTACCGACTACCGAGTCGCGAAGGGCGGCAAGTGAGGCATCGACGCGGCGTCGAGTCACGCGACGGCCCTTTTGAGCAAGCTACCGGGCGGAGACGACGCTGCCGACACGACGCCACCGACGATCTCTTCCACGGGCGCCCAGCCGTCTGCGGATCGGCCTGCTCGGCATTCTCGCCCTGGGCCGCTATCCCCGCCATGCTTGGGTGGATCCTCAGCGCTGCCGAGGCGCCGCAAGTGAAGCGTGCTTGGCGCCGGCCTGGTCAACACCGCCTCTTATTACGACGGCGCCGACCTTGAGGCTGCCGGAGCGCGCCGCCGCTGACCGGTTTGATGAAGAGGTCGACGCCGCTCATGGCCCGGTCGATCCGCTCAAGAGATTGTCGCCGAATCTCGCCAAATTCTCCGCCGAAAGGGGGAGGAGGATTAGTTTTTTCTTCCGCTTGCTTTTGGCATTGTATGTAATGAAATGTGACTGCCCTAGTCGAGCTCGACGGGTTGTTTTTAAGTTACTCTCGCCGCTCATCCCGTGTTTCTTTATGAATTTGGGCAATTTTTCAACCGTGAGCTACGGGTCCACAGGGTGCCCTGAGAGCGAGGGCGCTGCACCGATTCATGAAGAGGACATGGGGAGGGCGAGCCGCCGAAGCGATTGCTTGGCGAAGAGGTGTTGGAGTCGAACCACCTCCTTCGCAAGCTTAAGGGTTGAAATCTAACCTAAGTGGGGTGCTCGACCGGGCCGTAGTGTTTCTTGCTCTGGGCTTGTTTCCTCCGCAGAGTGCTACTGGCCGTGAGTCGCTGGGCGAGGGCCGAGTACTTTGAGCCGAGGAAATAGTCGCAGGTAGATAGCTTCCTGGCCGGAGCGGCTTAGGTTAGCGACTCCAGACGCTTTTAAAAGATGGTCTGCCAATACGGGCGTAAGTCGAGCGTCATTAACCTATATCGAAGGCTCCATCCGACCGCCGCTCCTTCGCCAGTAAGCTCTTTTGCACAAAGTGCTACTGAATCAGACAAGCGCAATGAGCATTTTGGTTTTGAGGAGGTTACTTTAGGAGGGGAGCCTGGTCGGAGTGGTAACCGTTATCGATTAAGTCGCCGCCCTCGAGGTCATGCAAAAGTGGCGCGTGGGGATCGAGGGTGCAGCCACGCGGCCGCTTGAGTTCGCGGGTGTGGCGATTTTTTCCGGAAAAGGAATTTTTCGCTGAGATAAGGGTGGATTAACTCGCTTGAGGACCGCTACGATTTTGAGCCGACGCTGGCGCCGTTTTCGCTGGCTGTCATGACTCCTGGCGCTTCGCTCGCCTTCAGACGCTTCTGGCGATTGGGGCGCTTTATTCGCTGGCCGCTGGTTATAAGGAGAGGCGCCTAAGGCGCTGTTGCTCCATGCGCGCCATGGCGACCACAAATGCTCGCGAGGGGGTGGTTGCCCATCAGGCCTGGTCATGAGGTGGCGATGCCAAGGGCCGCCGTTGCTCGTGGAGGACGCGCATGCCAGTCGGCGCCTCGCCGCTTCGCTGCTCTCTGCCAGAAGTGAGGGCGCCCACTATTGGCGGGGCGGTAGAGGCACGCCGAAGTGAGCTCTACCGGGTGGCGCATGCACTAAGATCGCGAATGGGCGGTTCGCTTGGTTGGGGCGATGTTCCTCCATAAATAAATAAAGTGTTCGTTTCTTCGCTGGCTTCTTCTTTTTTGTGTTGAGGTTCAGCCTCGCTTCTTTCGCACGTGATCGAAGGAGGACAGCAATGGGACCTCTCACACGGGCGGGTCGCAGCGTCTCATGATCAAAGAAAACGAGAGAGGTTCGAGAGAGAAAAATCACTTGGCTCTGGCCGTCCGACCGCCGCAGCCTTTCTTTGCTCGAGTGTTTTTTGGTATGGTACAAAGAGAGGAGAGAGGCCGACTATGGATAGAACCTTCTCGCCTTCTCTATGTTCCAGCGCTTGTCACGAGATTCCCTCTGTCTTGAGGCTGAAAGTGCCTGGCCTGGAGGACTTCCGCGATGGTGAAAGTGGCCTCCCAAGGCGGGAGAGCTTGTGCCTGGCCCTTCGCTGATCGACTCATGAGCACTAAGTCGCCGATTTCGAATCAGCATGGACCATGACTTGGCCACAGAAGCGACGCAAATGATCGGCGATATTTTTGTCGATCAGGGATCGCTGACGCTCGAAGCTTGCCGAAGCCTACGAGGTTATCTTGTTGTTCCTCGACGCCTGCGGCGTTGTTGTAGTTCCGCACTTGGTGCGCCAGACTAAGGTCGGTCGAGGACGTTCCGCTCAACACCAAGAAAAAGGAGGAACCCGTCGACCGGGTTGGCGTGGTTCGCACCCAAAGCACGGCGAAGTTCGGCAGCTTCATCGCCTCCGCCGAATTTCTTCGGGCTGAAGATTCGCGCTTGAGTCCTTGGAGGATCATGCCGCTGGCTCGCCGCCTCGTCCGCTGGCTCGGTAAAGCACGCCGCCCAAATGACTCGATGTTGAAGTTGTCGCAACTCGAGGAACTCCCTCCCGTGAATCAAGGCCCCGCTGTTTCTGGTGATGATGGAGTCGGGCACCCCAAACCGTAGACAATGTCGCGAAGAAACTTGCCTGCTAAGGCCGATGTGATCTTCTCGCAATGGCTTTGCTTCAATCCACTTTGCGGAACTTGTCTACGGCGACAAGCAAGCGAGTGAAGCCCCCGCGCTTCTTCAAGGGTCCGACCAGGTCGAGTCCTCAAACCGCTGAAGGGCCATGTGATGGGATCGCTCAGTGGCTTGCGCAGAAGATGCGCCTCGCTAAGAATTGGCATCCTTCGCAGCGACAACTGGTCGACCGCTACGGCCGGCCAAAGAGAAACCTTGCCTAAGGCCTTTCTACTGTGGATCAAGGGCGCTGCATGGTGCGCACACTCGCCATGGATGTCCCGCAGTAAGGTGCTTCCTTGGTCACTTTAACGCACTGGCGATTCCTGACGCCTTCTTGTAGAGGGCGCCGATCGTGATTTAATGACTTAGCTCGGCCGAAGCGAGGCGCCGAGCCTCTATGGGCGGAGCGACTCCGCTTATTAATCGATCGACAAACGGCCGCTTCCAATGGCTTCGATGCTCAGACGCCAAGTCCGACTCAAAGCGGGGGCATCTCGACCAAGATCGCGGGGCCACCCGCTTTGGGGTCGGCGGCGCCAAAGATTCGGATCCAACCGGATTGATGGGTCGCCGAGGCTCGGAGACGAAGATTCTGGGGAACCGCCTTCCCGAGGCGAGGTTGGCGAGGAGTCGGCCACCGTTATAGCTGTGAGCTATGATGGAGCTCAAACCCTTGAACTTTTCTCCCCTCAAGCTTATGGACCTCCAGTGAAGAGCGCCATCCGAAAGCCGCGGCTCGGCTGGCTTCATCACTTGATCGACGATCAGCTTGGAGTCGCCGCTAACGTTGAGACGCCGCGGCGCCAGGTCGGCGATTCGCAGTCGCTGACGAGGGCTTCAGACGGCGACATTGTTGGTGGCGCCGAAGAGTAGCCGATGGGCGCATCGCGAGTTTGTTGCCGAGCGGGAGATGATGACGACTTCGCCGCCACTTCGCTTTCTTGGTGTAAGACCCATCGGCACATCGCCCGCATTCCTAAGTTCGACCGCCGCAGGATTTGCGCCGGTCCACTCGGCCACAAAGTCCGCCAAGACTGGGATTGATCGCCGGCCCCGACGACGATATGTCGAGGCCGCTGAGCTCGAGAGCCCATTTGGCGATTCTTCCAGAGCGCCGCTGGACGACTTCTCCAGCGGCGAGGAGGTTACCACGAGATGGGGTGCCGATCGGTTAGTGGGCAAGCTTCCTTGGCGATGAGCACCGAGTATAGCAACTTCGTGACTGGGATATCGGACCTTGTATCGAGAGCACCCTCGCCGACGGCGACCGCTTTTGCACCTTTGAGAACGCCGCCTTCCTCCGCGTTCACAAGTGCCGCTACCGACGACCGAGTCGTGGCGGGCGATGTAGAGGAGCAAAGGCTCCTCGCGCCCGGGCGACCAGACCGGAGGTGAGGTCGAAAGGCTTTTAGTCGACTAAAGGCTTCCTGAGCTTGGGTCCAGGAGAAGTACCTGACTTCTTCATCGCCTTTGTAGAGTGGCATCCTCGTCACGAGGCGGATACAAAGCGACTCGTCGCGAGGCATCCCATCGCCTCTTGAACTCCCTTCGATCGCTGATTGGCCCCATCCTTGAGATAGCGAGATCTTATCTCGCTTGGCTTCGATGCCGCACGAGACGATGAATCCCAAAGAACTTGCCCTCTTGGGGACCCAAGACGCACTTCTGGCTGAGCTTTATGCGAAATCGCTTGAGGTTCGCAAAAGTCTCCTCCAGGTCGGTGATGAGGTCATCGCCTTCCCGGTCTTGACAACGATGTCGCCGACGAGGCTTGATGTTACGCCAATTTGGTCCGAAAAACACGCCGCATACATCGCTGCACGTACGGGCGCCCGCGCTTTTGTGACCAAAAGGCATCGTGGACGTAACAGATGAGCCATATGGGTGATGAAGGAGGTCGCGAGCTGATCGACTCTTCATCACAATCCGTGATAGCCCGAGTAGGCATCCAGGAAAGCGACTCACACCTTGGCCGGAGTCCACGACCTGGTCGATGCGAGGCAATGGGAATGGATCTTTCTGACAGCCTTGTTGAGGCTCGTGTAGTCAACGACATTCTCCATTGCCCGACTTTTCTTTACAAGGACGGATTGGCGAGCCACTCGGTGACGACCTCCTTACAAAACCGGCGGCCAAAAGTTTGGGCATCTTCTTCCCCAATGGCCTGCCGCTTCTCTTCACAAAACTACAGCGCTGGGCGCATCGGTCCGATCCAGGTCGAATGTTCAGTGGAGTGCTTCGCGACTTTCTTCGACTCTCATGTCCGAGGGTCTGCCAAGCTAAGACATCTCGGTTGCTTGGAGAAAGTCGACGAGCGCTTTTCCTATTTGGTGGTGAGGGCGGCCCCGATCCGCACGCCTTGGCGGGATCTCGATCAACCGACCTCTTCGTGTCCTCCGCGACTTGAAAGAGCTAGTCCTCGACTTTGCCGGAGCTCGGGTGGATCCGGGCCTTCTCCTCGAGCCAAGCAGCCTGGCAGTAAGCGTAGGATCGCCGAGGCCAGCCGCTGCTCGCCGGGCAGCTGTAGGCGAAGCCGGGAAAGATGTGGCCACGATGATGACTCCTGCGCCCTCGGCATCTTCAAATTTTGAGGTAGGTGTACTGGGGGACCGCCATGAACTTCGCGTAGCATGGTCGCGTCCCAAAATGGCGTGGTAGGAGCTGGGAAGTCCACAACCTCGAAAGTGAGGTTTTCGCATGAAGTTGTCCTGCTCCCAAAGGTGACGGCAGCCGACTTGCTCGAGGGGTGGGGCTCATGGCCTGGCACGACGCCATGGAAGGGCGCTCTTGCTCGGCCGTGGAGGGCTGATAGGGACTCCCCAGTGGCATCCAAGGTCTCAATATACATGATGTTGAGATCCGCCGCCGGCCCATGAGTAATTTTGGTCGCGCCTGGTCCCACGATGAGGTCGACGACGAAGCGATAGCGCCCCCGGTATGGATGTGATCGGGTGGTTCGGTCCCTGGCCGGTTGGCTATCGGCACCGACCACTGGCAGGCGGGCACTCGCTGGGAGTAGCCGTGGACCTCTCTGGGCGAAGCCACTGCCGCTTGTCGGGCCGAGCACTCCGCCTCCAAGATCATGCGAGACAGCCGCCGTGCAAGGGAACTCGGCCGCTCATCGCTTTGTCCCTGCCAGCGCCGGTCGCGCTTTCTTCCCTTACCTCGACGCCGTGGGGTTTCCGAGAGAAACCGCCAGACTTCAGCCCCGAGCATTTCAGGGCTTGACGATAGTCGGGGTTCTGCACGACCATCCATCGCCTTCTCGACCTGGCCGCGCTCGCCGAGCCTCGGCCGCTATGCTGGCAGTCGCTGCAATGGGCGACTATTCGCGCCTTCGCGCCCGCTCTTCCGCTTTCTTTTGTCCGGCGGCCTGAGGGGGCGCCGCCCAGGTCGGCTGCCTTGTGGGCCGCCTTCCTTCGAAGATGGCCCCCACGCCTCTCGCGAGGCGTGGGTTGGTGGCGGCGTCAAGGAGCTCTTGGTGGTCCGGAGCCAGACAGCCTCAACTTGTGGACTGTGAGCCTCGCGACGTGGTGCCATAGATGAACGCCCGACGACGCCTGGCCAAGTGATGTCTGGAGCTCATTGCATCAGCTGGGAGAAGCGGCGATGTAGTCCCGAGGGTCTCCTACCGCTGCTTATGTGCCTTTCAGTGTCCCAGGAGCTGCTGGCGCTTGTATGTGCTCTGAAATTTCCGACTAAAAGGAAAGTCGGCTTCAGCCGCCGATGGGATGGTATTCATGGCAGGTACTGAGCCATGCTCGAGCCGAGTCCGGCAAGATAGATGGGGAGGTACTGGATAACGAAGCTGAGTCGTCTGGTCGCCCCCACCGACAGCGAGCCGGTAGTCCTCTAACCGCATTGGGGCTGGTAGCCCCCGGTACTTGGCTATGTTGGCCTGGGGCCCGACCGACCGGGAAGTCGCTGGCGGATACTGGGCGGGTGAACGACGCGCCCAGACCGCCGAATCCTGGCTTCCGATGGTCGCGCCGCTCGCTATCTACGACCGCGAGGGTGTCGCCGCTGCTTCAGACTCTCCTTCGCGCCGAGGTGGCGCGAGATCAGATTTGTCCCCAGGCGACATGCGACCGGGTGTATGATGCCTGGGAGTTCGTGGGGCCGTTTTGGCTGGCTCTGCCCTCGGTGGAGGGGAGGGCCTGTGGCCCGAGGTGGCGCCGTCACGTGAACTAGAACCTTGGGCGTGGCTGAACGACAAGACGCCTACCGCCCCGGTTCTCGTAGGTGGCCTTGGCTGTTCGCTGGCTGTGTACTGAGCAAAGATTGCGCCAAGAAATGTTGTTCTAAGTTGGCGTGAGGGAAGAACGGAAGGCCGCTTCGCTCTCTCACCTAATTGTCGATGCACTGACGCAACGCGCCACGGAGGCTGGTGGTGGGCTAGGCCGACGGCGCCCGCAGCCTGGCATCGAGCTCGGGCCTTTCAAGCTTAGTTCTCGCGCTGCCGGAGGTCCGCCGCTGTAAGCGTGGCTGTCAGTGCCGTTTTCCTGCCGGATTCTTCCCGCCGCTTCGCCGCGGAGTGAGGGTCCCGATGGTAATGGGTGGAGGATGGCTCCGCCGCACTGGTCATATTGCACTTCGCGCGAGGCCTTTCGAGGGGCACACCTTGCTGAGCTAGAGCCGTGGCTAGAGGAAATCCACACAGGTCGTGAGGGAAGCCTACAGAATCGGCTGGCGGCCACGAGTTGTGAGCTCGTGAGGTGGTTCCGCCGCTGCCGGCCACGTACAAGGTGTTGCTGTGGGCAATGCCGCCAAGACGTTGGCCCGCCTCGCTTGGCGCTGGGGCCTCGAGGCCGAGGTTGCCGAGGACGCTGGCCATCGCGATCCAGCTTATGAGGGCGCCGGTCCCGACAGCAAGAGGACGACAAGCTCCCGTGCAGGACGATGAAATCGAGGGCGCTGGCGGATCCAGCTCCTCGACACCGCTAAACGTAGCGGAGGAAGCCATCAGTGAGGAGAATGGGAATCAAGATGAAGATGTTTGAAGACGCCAGCGAGAGCCCCTACCGGGCGCGCCAACTGCCGGTGTTTCGCACCGGCAATACGATTTATGGTCGGATGGGGTCACGCCCTCTCTTAATGGTCGACTCGTGGAGTCGAAGATGTATAACGTTCTGGCCGAATGTCCCTACCCTTCAGGCAGGGAATGTATTGATCTTTGGGAGACGGACAGGGGTGTACAGCGAGGTATGACGGCCTACCGTCCGATCCCCTTTGAGGTTTTCGCTAGGAGTCGAGGCTACCTCGAGATCGCTTTCCCTTTTCCGCCGCTCTCCTTCCGGCCCCGCTCTCCTTATATAGACTCGGAGGCGCTTTTACACGGAGTTGTGAAGACTACGAGGAGAGGGTCTCGTATGTCTTGAGGTCTGCTTTCGTTTTGTCCGGGCCAACCCTTCGCCTTCGTCCCGAAAGGGGTTGGTGGTTTCGGTGATGCATGGGCCTTGGCGTAATACATCGCTGTGGTGGCGAAGGCGTGGGTGCTCTTGTCACCTTTGGTGACTTTAATGGCGCTTGACTTTGCTTAGGCCTCGGAGCTGGCGCATTCCTCCGCGGTGCCAGCGACGACGGGGTTTGACTTCTTCGGTGGCTCTTCCGACAACCTTGGGAAGGAGCCGCCACTCGCACGGATGTCGGGACGCCGCGCACAAGGCACCCGAGACCGGCGCAGCCCCGCTGACTTGTGCGTATGAGCTTGAGCTGAGCACAGGCGTCGGCAGTGTGCCGACCGCTTGGAACCGTAGTCCGCCGACCGTCCGGTCGGCCCCGACAAAGCCGTCGACTCGCTTCTTGCGCCTAAGTACCTTTCGTGGTACCGACTGCCAGGTGGATAGGTCAGCCCGTTCGTGCTTCCGGGCTGATGGGGGTACCCATGGTACGGGTACTCGTCAATAGCAGACAGAGCAAATCAATTTGATAAAGCCTATCTAATGAAACAAACTAACTAATTTGATTTGATTGCCTTTTATGACACAGCAAATCAATAATTTTAGCGAGTCTTTGATTAGTTTTCAACAGTAACGGCGGTGGCGCGCGACTCCACGGAGACCAGGACCGCAAGCCAGGCCTGCCATGGTGGTGTCCCCCTCACCTCCGTCTAGTGGCTCTATGATCGTGCTTCTTCTCGAGCCCCGCCGCAGTTTCATTGGCTCATCAGCTCCGTCTAGTGGCTCGATACCCTTTAAACCCTGTTGCTGTTGAGACTCAACGCCGCCGCCGCCTCGGTTGTCGCCGACCACCGTGTCCCTCATCCCAGCGTAGGGATGACAATGGGGTGTATATATGCCTCGTTTCCCAGTAAGGAATTCTCTCGTTTGGGACAGCGATAGAGATGGGTTAAATCAATCTCCGTCAGAATGGCAGTCCAGAGATTTTCCCTCCCCCGGTAAAGCTTATGAAAGGTGAGTCTTTATGCATACGTAGTTCGTATGTCTCTCATAAATCCTTATCTTATCGCTATGTGATGGTATTGTAATTTTATTTGCACTTTGTAATCAGTTTATATTTTTTCCGCTTATGAAATATTTTCTCACTGTAACATATAGCGGCACATCTTTTTTCCCTCACATCCCTTCTTCCTCAAACGATATCTCGTCACGACACTTGGCGACATCATTCTCCTTTCCTATTCTCTTTTCTCAAATTTAAAAAAAAAATGTTTTAAAATTTCCACCCAAGTTTTTGATTATGCAGTATTTTTTAAACCATTTAAAAAAAATTTAATCAAAAATTTCGAATTGGAAGTTTACTGGATCAAAAGTTTTTTAATAGAAAAATTTTAAACCGAAAGTTTTCAATTGAATACATCTAAAATTTCAAATTGAAAAAATTTATGTTAAAAGAGAAGATACTAGAAAAATGAAGGGAATGAAAGAAAAGGCGCCATGTCATGACACTCCAACGTGTCATCAACGAAGAATCGACGAGTATCACCTTGAATCAGCGGTGCCCTTAATTTGTCGTCGACATCGACATAATGCACAAGGAAAGAAGGGGATTTTCGTGGGAATAATTGATGATTTGCTCTCACTTATTACTTATATATGCAGGGGCGGAGCTGGGCCTCAGGCTACTGGGGACTCGGCCCGAGGCCCAGCCGAAGCTACAGTGGTAAAATATTGTTCATGTCTACATGGACCCGAGGCCTGCACCCAATCGATCGGCGCTTGTTCTTGATGCTGGAGCCTCGAGGCTGGAGATTGGAGAGCACACCCGAGACTTGAGAGGGTGAGAGGCCGAGACTTGAGAGGGCGCCACCGCCGTTCGTCACTTCGAGCCGGCCACCGAGCGCGCTGCCGCCGTTCATCGCTCCGAGCCGACCACCGAGTGTGCTGCCAACTCCCGCCCCGCCTCCGACTCCGGGCTTCGGCCCAGCCCTCGCCAGCTCACCTCCGTGCTCCAGCTTCGCGCCTCCGCCCTCGCCTCAGGGCTCCAGCCCCGCCCGGCCACCCCACGACCGGCGCGGCTAGCGGCGCCGCCCCCAGCCCTCACCCCGCCCTCGCCTCCAGGCTCCGGCTCGACGTCGTAGGCCCGTAGATCTGGGCATCCGGCCCCCGCCCTCGCCTCCATGCTCCGGCGGTCCGCGTCGGCCCCGACCTTGAGGCCCTGATCCGGTGACCACGCACGCCTGACGAGGTTTACTGGGCTGACCTGAATCACTGTTTTTTAGCTAGTGCCCAGTGACAATGGTTATTTATTTGCAAAAGTTCAGCTAGCTATTGCAATGGCAAAATAAACTGTTAAAGTGCCACTCCTGTTCATATTTCAGATCTCTGAAAGTCTGATATAAACTTTTGACCGTTACTTTTATTTCTAATTATATGTTGTAAACATATTGAAAATACTATGAACTAGGAGCTCCTCTGATGATAAATGTGCTATTTTATTTCTATGCAACAAATATAAACTCTATTTTATTTCTGATGATAAATGCATGGTGCGGTCCTGCGCAGGGAAGTGGCGAAGGAACTGCCGACTGGAGAAGAGCGAGCCGATTTGGGCATTGAGGCTGAGCCGAAGAGAATCAAGAGATCCCAGCCGAAGAAACTGATAGGTTATAGATTCAGTCGAAGAAACTAATTGGTACTCAATCAAGAGATTAGAGATAGATGGTAAAATCATATCGCAATATCGTATAGTGTCTCACAAACGTTATGTTTTTTTTTAGGACTACCAATTAAAACAGAAGAGAGTTGTATGCTGGAGTTGATGCTAAGTGCTGATAGTATGGTATGTTATATTGAGCGAGATGTATTTGCAAGCATTGAAGATAACAAAATTTTACAACGTTTTCAAAGTATGAGATCTTGTAAGCAACAATTAACTTATAGTGTTCGTGCTAGTGGTATGTTACATTCTTCTAATGCAATTTGTTTTAATAGTTACATTCGTAGTTTTATATGCCTAATTTACATGTGCAATTTCATCTTTACTAGGTTCAGATTCTTATTCTATTTTTGATGAAAATATGGTAGTCTCAAATGCAACAAACCTTCATTAATTAGGTATTAACTTTTCTACCAATCCACTATACTATATTGTTTTGACACATTTTATCTATTTTATTGAAATGTTAAGTATGTAATTTAAATTTATCTTTAATTTTGTATTTATATTGTACTTGTTTTTGACGACCGTAACAGTCGCTTATTTTCGGTCCGAGGCTTATATAAATCCTATCTCCGTCACTATATATATGATATTGATCATTTGTTCTATAATATCTCACTGACATACAGACTCGAAACCATATATCAATAAGATACATAGCGCAAATAATTAATTACACCATCAAACAGAGGAAATAATCAAATCGCCCGTTTCCGTGCTCTGAAATAGAAACAACGCGTGCACGGGGCATCGGGTCCAACGGTCCAACCTTGCTTTGCCAATCCTTCAGCGCTAAGAAGTCGCTGAATTAGGTGCGCACGTACGTACGCGGCGGCCGTGTCGTCGTCGACTCGTCGTCGTCGTCCGCGGTTACGCAAGCTCCTTCGATTCAAGCTGTTGGGGCTTTCGGCATCATAAAACCATAAGAGAACACCCGTCCTGCTCCCACCTGTCCATTCGAAACACACACGAGTCCCCCAACTCGCAAAGGATTCCCAATTCCCCAAGCTCGCACCACCTCTCCGCGGCCCCGAACCCCCCATGGCCGGCTACCCCTACGGCGGCGCTGGAGGCTACGGAGCCCCGCCGCCCTACGGCGAGAAGCCCCCCAAGGAAGGCAAGACCTCCACACCCTACTACGGCGCCCCACCCTACGGCGAGAAGCCCCCCAAGGAAGGCAAGACCTCCACCCCCTACTACGGCGCCCCACCCTCCGCCCAGCCCTACGGCGGCGCCGGCGGCTACGGGGCCCCACTCGCCAGCCAGCCCTACGGCGGAGCCGGTGGATACGGGGCCCCACCCGCCAGCCAGCCCTACGGCGGCGCCGGTGGCTACGGGGCCCCACCCGCCAGCCAGCCTTACGGCGCCCCCTACGGTGCCCCACCTCCGGGGCCGGCGCCGTACGGCACCCCGCCTCCCGCGTCAGCGCCTTACGGAGCGGGCGGTTACGGGAGCCCGTTCGGCGCGCTGGTGCCGTCGGCGTTCCCGCCGGGCACGGACCCGAACGTGGTGGCGTGTTTCCAGGCGGCGGACCGCGACGGCAGCGGGATGATCGACGACAAGGAGCTGCAGTCCGCGCTGTCCGGGTACAACCAGAGCTTCAGCCTTCGCACCGTCCACCTCCTCATGTATCTCTTCACCAACACCAACGTCCGCAAGATCGGTAAGTCCCTTCCTTCCTGATGATATTCCTGCGTCATCTCTCTCAAGTACGATTGTTCTTGGGTGGGGATCGGGGGCGCATGTTAGTGCGTTGGCGCCATAGGGGCCATCCTGCGCGTCGTCCTGGCCAGTGGCGCCCGTCGCGGTAGTTGTGCTTTGGGTGTTGTCTTGTGACTTTGAGCCAGGGCTGCGCTAGATGGGTCCATTAGGCACTGACATGCACACTGAGCGGTCAGGTTTCTGGCTTACGGCACGCAGCCAGGTCCTGACGTTGTCAAGGAAGATTGTGCGGCGTGAGAGCATGTAGCGGCAAATTGTTTAAGCTTGGAGTTTCCTTTTGGTGTTGGAATGAGTTTTTACTAAGCTCGTCGAAGTGGATCCATTTTGAGCTCATCTTGACTGGGTTTCTGGCTGTGGCCTACTGTTAGATCCAATGCGAGCACATACCAAGTAACACGAGCTTCCTGTTGGAAAAGAAAATCAAAGAAACCTTAGCCCTTCGGTAAGCTTTCCATAGGAAAACCACAAGTTTTTGTTTTGTTAATTTGGTATGTACATCACAGCACTAGCCACTAGGTGATTGTTGTAATTTTCGGATTTTCATAGGGTGACATAAGGTGGTTTTCACTAGGTGCGGAAATATAGGGTGCTTTCTCAGAACTGCATTTCCTAAAATAAGCTTTGTAAATTCTCAACTTTCAGTTTAACCTGGTTCATTAGAGAAATGTTATTTAACGACATCATAAGGCACAACTCTGCATACTAGATATCAAGCTAGCATCAAAAGGTTGATTTTGGACGCAACATACAATAATTAGAGTAATTCTCGCTCAGAAGTTGAAATTAGATTTCTTACGAGAGGCTCTGTTTCTAGTTGTAACAAGGAGTTTGTGGCCACTCTGGTGTAAACTTTGTCCAAAACTCCACACAAAGTAAGTCGTGGTGTTTACAAATTTTACCAGCATGCAATTGAAGAACTGAATACTATTTATTCATCACCAGATATTACTTTTCTGATGCCACTAGAAACAGTATGATCTGCATATTATGGCTCCAGAGGCTAAGAAACGGAAGATGATTATATCCTCCTAAAAAAAACAAGAGGAATCTCGGAAATGAAAGTGTATGCTGCTTAGCAGCTGAGTAAATAATTTATTAGAAGTTTACTACAAGTTTGAAATTGTTTTCATGTTAGAACTGGGCAAATGGTATTTGTGAAAAGCTTGGCTATATTTGTAACTATTGTATTTAAGGCGCCGCCTAGGCGTCCAGGCGCCGGAGCCTGCACGCCATGGCCGGTCCCCTCGCCTGGCCGGGGAAAGACGGACACTTGGATGTTCCAGGCGTCTCCCGAGTCGTCCAGGCGTCGCCGGGCAAGGTCAGACGGCGGGAAGGTGAGGAGGCGGCGCGGGAGGAGGCGTGGAGGTGGCGGGGAGAGGAGGCGTTGAGGCAGCGGTGAGAGGAGGCGTCGAGGCAGCATCGGGGGGCGACTGGGGAGGAGGCGCGGGGGAGGAGCCGGACGAGGCTCGCCCACAGGAAGAAACAGAGGAAAGGAAGGAAAGGAAAGAAGAAAAAGGGAAGGAAAAAAAGGAAAAAGGAAAAGGGCAAGAAAAGAAAAAGGAAAGAAAGGGGGGAAAGGGGTGGAGCCAGATCTTTTTTGGTGATATACTGATATTGGTGATGTATGTATTGGTGATAAAGGGGAGGAGGGGGAGGAGGGGAGGCGAGGAGACGGCGGGGAGAGGAGGCGTCGAGGCAGCGTCGGGGGGCGACGGGGGAGGAGGCACAAGGAAGCCGAGGAGCTGGACGAGGCTCGCCCACAGGAAGAAACAGAGGAAATAAAGGAAAGGAAAAAAAGGAAAGAAGAAAAAGGGAAGGAAAAGAAAGAAAAAGGGAAAAGGGACGAAAAGAAAAAAGGAAAGAAAGGGAGAAAAGAGAAAAGGGGTGGAGCTAGATCTTTTTTGGTGATACACTGATATTGCTGATATTGGTTATATATGTATTGGTGATAAATTGATATTGCTAAATTTATTTGGTCGTCTAATCCTTGCCTAGGTGTCTAGGCACTTGGCTGGCGCCTCGCCTCGCCTTGTCGTCTTGGCAACCATGTTTGTAACCACCCCCACCGAAACCGGAGGTGGTTTCTATTGTGATAAAAACTTGGATTTGTTGACAATTATTTTCAGGCTGAATCCAATGAGTATGTAAGTTCTTTAGGTTTGTGATTCATCATGTTTGAAGAAACTTGTGGTTTATGCCAGTAAGAATTTTACTTAATGCATGAAGTATCTTACTTTGGCACATAGTTTGGTACCTTTTTGCTATTATCCTTAGTTTTGGTAGTTAGTTTTGTTCAGATTCGTTTAAAGTTGAAAAATTCCTTTAAAATTGAAAAACAAGATCTTTGCGATTTAATGATTTCCAATGGTCCTTGATATATTTGTTTGTGCTTTCCTTTTCTATGTGGAGATTGAATCATGAGCTTTGAATTACTCGATTGGTCTTAAGGTCTGAATTCTGCTCTATTTTTCAGTTACTGAACTGTTATCTACAATCTTTTTTTTTTTAATATGTGAAATATACATGCTTCAGCACATTGGTGGATCGCTAGATAGTACTTTTAAATTTCAGCATTTCTCCTTTATCTTCTGTACCTTTTTCCGTAAACCTCTCATTTTTGAATTTGTGTCTTTAATTCTTTCAGGGCCCAAGGAGTTTACTTCTGTGTTTTACAGTCTTCAGAATTGGAGGGTGAGATGCTACAGCTTTATGTTTCCTTTACTTATGTGTGGTGGAACCAATCAGATAACCTAATGAGGTCATGCTTAACATTGCATGTTTATATTTCCTACTTTTATTGCGTAGGGCATATTTGAGAGGTTTGACCGTGACCGAAGTGGTAAAATTGATGCATCAGAGCTGCGTGATGCTCTTCTCAGTCTGGGATATTCAGTTTCTCCAACTGTGCTGGACTTGCTTGTGTCTAAATTTGACAAGACTGGGGGCAAGAACAAAGCGATCGAATATGATAACTTCATCGAGTAAGACAAATCCTTCAATTTAATTTGGCTGATTGTGCCATATCCAATCTTTTAATCTTGGATTACTGTGTAGTATTTTAGATCGAAATTGGTGAAGTACTCCTGTTCATTTTCTTAAACTAAGTTTAGTCCAATCCGATAATCTTCAAGAATCTCAGTTTTGTTTGTTAATAGAAAATTATACTTATGGATCAATATGGTGCTTTGGCTATGGTCAACTGTCCATAGGTTGTTGCTATTTCTATTATGCCATATTAACGAGAAAAGTTGAATCAGTTCCTTCCATATCCTGAATTAAAAAAATTGGTCATCTGGTCAAAGATGAAACTGAAAAAAATGGTTGTTCATCAATTATACTCTTTATTTTCTGCTCTTGTTTTCTATAAAAGTAATCTCATGGTTAATACAGTTTAATTTTTTTTAGAGGACTTTGAATAATATTCGAATTTTCTAGTTTGTTCCAATTTGGCCTACATCGCAACCCTAACTCCTTTATCTTTGCATCTGCAGATGCTGCCTTACAGTTAAGGTAATTCCACCACCATACCGCACAAACAGACACAGTAATGTTCCGTATTTTACTGTGCTCATTTGTTTTGAACTACTTTTGCAGGGTCTGACTGAGAAGTTTAAGGAGAAGGACACAGCATATTCTGGATCTGCAACTTTTACTTACGAGGCATTCATGTTGACCGTACTCCCTTTTCTCATTGCATGATGGGCTGATGGCAGAGTTGTTGAGACCTGAGCTTTTAGCATTATCATGACAATTGTATTGAAATGCTTCTGTTTATGGAGTTGTTTTCAACTGAGCTGTAATTCTAGGGATCTATTTATTGAAATGGTTCTGCTTATGGAGTTGTTCTCAACTGAGCTGTAATTCTAGTGATCCAAGTGATATTAATGCTTTGCTGGCCAGACTGTCGCTTGGAGACGGATATATTCTATAGCTTATGGATGGTATGAATGGATAGCTCCGAAAACGCCGTAATATCTGCTCAATCTCGTTCTGCGTTAAAAATTATGCAGCGTCTTTATCTCTGTATAATTGGATTGGAATATCATGCTTCTTTTGCTGCTGCTCTCAGCCTTTCCCCTTTCTTTCTTTCTGTCTTTCTTTTTGAAAACAGTTCGTAACATTCTATACTTTGCTCGAAATTTCTTACAAACAAATCTCTTTCATATATGAGACAAGATCAACCGATAAGATTTGATCCAAACGCTCACCATCGAACATGGTTGCTGCGACTTGTAACATGTTATGCGTAGCGACGGCAGGAGGCAAGATGAAGCAGCAGCATTCTCGACGTTACGGGCTTACGGCTCAGTACGTTTTATTTTCCGGATTATGGGTTTTAGATTACGAGAAAAAACTGTTTTGATTATGGAATAATCAGGTCAAGTTAGTGGACTTCTAGATTTTTGATTGGACCGGTGAGAATCAGCAAGAACCAGTGAGAATCAGGTTCGAACCGGATTCTGAGTCTATGTAGAGGGCAGCTTCTGAGAAGCTGTCCAAAACCCCCCGTTTGGCAAATAATCTATTTTTTTAAGCAGAAGTTGAAATAAACGGAGTCGTATTCTTTGGCCTCGACTTCTCTCCCGCGTGCTACTTTTTTTTTTTCTGTTTGTGCGTGTGCGTGTTGGCTATCTATGCGTGCCTGTGTCAAGTGAGAGGGGTACATATCTTTTATAGATAGAGTCAAGGCAAACCAGCCCTGGCATCCCAAAAAATTTGAGAGCTTACTTAGTTACAGTTTCGTCATTCTGTGTGGCGCATCCGTCAAGCGCCTGCCTCTTCACATCCGCACACTAGTCTTGGGTGCATCGCGTGCTCGTGGAAGCTCTGGGAGTTCAACGACGAGGTTTCACCCTGAGTTATGGAGACGATACATTACACCATGTTTTGTCCCCTCGTGCTCATGTTCTTTGGCGAGTTATTGAGGGTTGATTTCAGATAATGCTACTGAAGTTAAGGTAAAATTATCCATCTCTACTATGTTTAAAAGTAGATTGCTTTTAAACTGTTTAAATCAAAAGGATGACTTTAACCTATTAGCTAAAAAACCTAAGTGTAAATAAATAGTCTTAGAAAGATTTTGCTTTTTTTGCTTTCTTACATTTTTTTTTCTTTCAAATTTGATCTCTATATGAATGAATTTGCAAAATATATATATAGCTCTCTCATCGACTACGAAAAGCATGGTAGGAGACGCGTGTCCGTGCAGTAGAAGCTCTGCAGCATCACTTGCCGAGCATCCATACCTCAGTAGGTTATGTAAGCCATCAATTAATTAAAAGTAGTTAATTAAGATATTAATTAGCTGATTTTGATGGATATATTGCTGTCGAGTAAGGCCCTGTTTGTTTCAGCTAGGGATTGTAGAAAGCAGCTTTTAAAATCTGGATTGTAAAAGCTGGATTGTTAAAAGCTGAAGGTTGAAAAGCTGATAGCTGTTTGGCAACCCAGATTATAGTGTGTTTGGATTGCTATTTATGCTTGGCAAAAGTCCGTGGTACCCTCAATTATAGATTGAAAAGTCTGTGTGAATAGTGGGGGG
Organism: Rhipidocladum racemiflorum; assembly: GCA_036346355.1. Lineage (NCBI taxonomy): Eukaryota > Viridiplantae > Streptophyta > Magnoliopsida > Poales > Poaceae > Rhipidocladum > Rhipidocladum racemiflorum. The sequence continues at coordinate 3,221,413 of CM070590.1, read as the reverse complement.
CAATGGTGGGTAATTTCCACTGAAGTTGGATGGGTATTGTGGTTTTTTGCAAAAAAAAAAGCTGAGAAAAGCTCCTCCAAAGTGGATTGTGGGATTGCTACAATCTGACCTCCAGATTATTACAATCCAGATTGAAAGCTCCTTGTTTGTTGACCTTCCAGCTTTTAAAAGCAGCTTTCTACAATCCAAAGCTGAAACAAACAGGGCCTAAGAAGAGCTCGGTAAGACATTTTCACGGTACTAGAGTGAATACATGGGGAACTATCTATGTAATTACGTTCGCACCGCTAGATTTGAAAGAAAAAAAAGCGAGGGGGTTAAAAAAGCTTCCGCACCAGCTTCTGGCACGAAAGTAGCTGTGTACGATTGACGCCTCTCCCGTCTCCACCCCGGCGTGATGTTCCTGCGGCGCCTGAGCACGGCCGCCTCCGCCGCCCTCCGCCGCGGCGCGAATGACGGCGGCGTCCTGGCTGCCCTACGAGGGGAGCTCGCTCATGAGCTCTCCCACTCCCCCTCCTCTGAGTCCTCTCCCCCTTCCCTCCATTCCCAGGTACCCCCACCTCATCCCCCCACCATCTGACCCCAACCCCAATCCGGCGCCACTCACACCTCCCTCCCTTTCGCAGGGCATTCTCGATTTCGCCACCGTGTCGGACGCGCCGCGCGCGCAGGACGTGCTCCTGCGCCGCCGCGGCGCTTCCGAGGAGGTCCTCGTTTCGGCGCTGCTCGCCCCGCTGCGGTTCGAAGGCGAGGAACCGCTGCCGAGGGACGCGCTCATGAAGGTATTCGTCAGTAAGCCTGGCGTGACGCCGGTGCTGCGGTTCGACTGCCGTGCGTTTGCGCATGGTGGAGGTGGCCCTGCTGACTATGATGTTACTGCTATTCGGTACCACTCGTTTCCTGGCGACGCTGGAGAGGGCAAGTATGAAGGACCGGAGTTCAGGTGATGTTTCTTCCGTTGCTTCGTTTTTAATTTCTGTGGATAACTGGATATTGTTGTGTGTAGTGTGTAGTGCATGGAATAATTGATAAATTCGGAGTTACTGCAAGAAATTCTGTAAAATGAGCATTTTCGCCACATTTGAGTGGAGTCTTAGGATGGTTTGGATTGGCATTCTCATGGCAATACTTATCACAGGTGATCTGAGGAGAGCCTATGCTTGCCATAAAGTTCATGGAATTTCTAAATAGTTGTATGGATCATTGCAGGGTGCGAAATTGTAAATAGTAATGCGTCGAACATCCACATTTTCTTGTGGCGATATCCAAAGTATCGAACTATCGATTATCGAATCTCTTACTGCACTTTGTAGTCACTATGTCCAACTGCTGGTGGTGATCTTGAACCTAAAAACCATGGCTGTGGGAATGTTATTACCTTTCTTATTTGCCTAGAAACGTTTTGAATTGATCGCATTTTGTTACCACTTACCAGTTGGTTTTCATCAACATATTAAGGGGTTTTGTCGAGGTTGGGTATTCCTGTATGAAGGTTGAATCACTAGTTACGGTCTTAGGGGTCAAGTAGTTAACTTATTTATATCTGTAGTATTTTGATAATGACTCAAATATTTGTATCTGTTTATTACATCCGTGCATAGCCTGTGGGATGCTTACTCTATTTTCGTAGAACACCTGATCAGAATTTTATTTACCTTTCTTTCTTATTGAAGGGTGTTGAAAAGCCTAGAGAACTTAGGTCATTTAGGTAAGCAGGGCTCACAAAATACGTATATGTAGGCAAGGATCATTCTATCCATGCTAGTAGTTACCAAATTTATATGGTCAATTACTCGTGAAGTTCCTGCTTGTTCTTGTAAGTGATGTTTGGTGTCTTTAGTTAGGGAACTTGCAATGGCACATGTTCAACATGAATGTGATTTGGATCACATGACTAAACAAAATCTTTTCTATTAGTTGGGCATACAACTTGTGCTAGCAATTGAAACCTTCACCCCCATCTATTTGAAGATCAAGGCATGGGAGAGGTTTGTTGGCTGATGATAGTTCGAAGGAGAAGGGCATTGAAAGGAGAAGGGTGATGCTAATCTTTTTGGAAATATAACCAATGATCGACTAAAAGAGTAGACTACCACGTAGGTGCAATTAAGCATCTCTTGGGCCTTGGTCAATTTATTCTGAATTGCTATGCTATTTTAATCCTGATTTTGGATCTCCAATGGGTTAGCAAGACTTTGCTCAGTAAACTTAAAGCCAAAGGGAAGTGATACTGGATTCAATGCCTTATGTCAACTTGTGTTATTTGGGTTAAATTGTTTTAACTGGAATGAAGTTGTTAAGGATATATTATCTGTTATAGATATAGATAAGTCCCTGTTATAGATAGAGTCCTATTCTTATTCCTTTCCCTCATGTACTCTATATATTGTGGCCTTTGGCCCTCATATTCAATACAAGTCATATTCATAACATGGTATCAGAGCCTAGGTTCAAACCCTAGCTCTAAAATTATCTTCCGCTGCGCTGCCCTCGGGAGGAACAATATCTACTCCCGGGGGCGGCTACCTCATCCTCGATTGGCTCTGCCTTGACCCCCACGAGATCCTCCTGAGCGCGCCGCCATTGTTGGAGCCGCCAGGGCCGCGTGCTGCCGTCGGAGTCGCCAGGGCCGGGTGCTGCCGCCGGAGCCGCCAGGGCCGGGTCGCTTTGTTCCTGCGGCCGAGCAGGCCGCCGTCGGCCACCGGCTCTTGGCTTTGCCGCCGAAGCCGAAAGTTTTCGGTACTGCCAGTCGCGTCGATTCCGGCCGCCAGCGCTTATCGCTATGGCAGACGCAGCCGGCAAAGTTACTCGCCATTGCCGCTGACGCCGCCGACGCCGACTGCATCATCTTCTGTCGCGCGATTGCCGCCGATCCCTGCCGCCGATGTGCCTCTCGTGCGCCGCCGGAGGAGTCACTATCGCCGACGCGCCGATCGGTCTCCGCCCATCTGCTGGATCGTGAAGACTAGAAGCCTCATTTGGACTTTAGTCTTTACGGCTTGAAGTCCAGTAGAAGGACTTGATCTATAAGAAGTGGAGGACAACTAGAAGTGCTTCACGTGACCTCCAGTGGAGGTCTTGCTTGATCTATAAGATTGAAGAATCAGAGCTCACGTCCGTGAGCTCACGTCCGTGGAGTTCACTTCCGTGGATTTCTCGCTGCATGTCTGGTTCAAGTCACGTGCTTTCAAAGCTTCAAGTTTTCTTCACGTCCGGCTTGAAGGCTGAGTTTCACATTCGTGTGAAGGGATTCCTTCGACGTTTTCTGGTCCGGTCTGGGTTCTACATGGCTGGCTTGACCCCAGTTCGGTGGGCTCGGCTTCGGTTTTTCTCTGGCTCGGCTCGGCTCGGTCATCTTGGCTTTCATTTGCTCGATGGCTTTCAGGCTACTGCTTTTTTTTTTTTTTAGTCTTCCGTTGCGTCCATCTAAGTCTTTAGCATCTTGATTGTCTTCCGTCGTCGCTCGGCTCTTCTATCGGCTCGACTCATTTTTTTTTGTCAACTCCTATTACCTTGGCTCGGCTTGTTTTGTCGGCCTCGTCGGTTCTTCTTTGTCGACTTGTCCCGTCGGCTCTTTTTCATCGACTCTGCCATACATTCGACTTTTCTTCGTCGATTTGGCTTCTTCGTCGACTTTGCCATACATTTGACTTTTCTTCGTCGATTTGGCTTCTTCGTCGACTTTTCTCCATCGACTCGGTTCTTCTTCGTCGACTCGTACCGTTGGCTCTTCTTCGTCGACTCGGCCCTACCTTCGACTTCCGTTTGTCGATTTGGCTTCATCGTCGACTTTTCTTCGTCGGCTCGGCCCTACATTCGACTTCGGTTCGTCGATTTGGCTTCATCGTCGACTTTTCTTCGTCGGCTCGGCCCTACATTCGACTTCGGTTCGTCGATTTGGCTTCTTCGTCGACTTTTCATCATCGACTGGGTTCTTCGTTGGCTGTTCTTCGTCAGCTCGATGTTTCAAGAGTTACATGCTACGACGGCTTCTTCAGGACTTTGACTTTGGATTTTTCCTATTTTAGTTCATCCCTTCCAAATGCAATGCTATTGCATACGCCTTGCATTTGTGGGGGGGTGTTAAGGATATATTATCTGTTATAGATATAGATAAGTCTCTGTTATAGATAGAGTCCTATTCCTATTCCTTTCCCTCATGTACTCTATATATTGTGGCCTTTGGCCCTCATATTCAATACAAGTCATATTCATAACAGAAGTAACCTGCTAGAAAACTAGAGTAGTTGGTGCCTTGGTGGGCTGTAAACTCACCACTTAATGTGTACTGGGACAAGACTAGGTTTAAGATGGCTGATTGCTAGTAGTCTGTTGTATATCAAAGCAACATGCTCAAGGTGGATAATGTAAAACCTCACCTCTCAAATAATAAAAAATTGGGATTGGTTAGAAGTCTTTATCTTTCTATGCACAATGAGGCTTACTGGTAGTGGCAGGGAATCCTTGTCGTCTGTGTAGCAGCGGTAGTCACCACGCATGCTTTTTTAACACTTTGGTGCAATGTTACTTGTCTACGGTATCTTGTAAGCTGAACTAAAAGTTAGGCATCACATCTTGAATAGAGCTTAGTTGAAAACATATCTCTTTAATCTTTCTCCAGCTCATTCATGAAATCCTTTTTACGAGAAATGTCTAATTATACCATTTGTTCGTGTATATTATGTTGACCCACCAAAGAATATATTTCTGTTTCCACAAACATCAATAAGCAATTGGTTCCTTCAAATAAGATCAGCACCAAGTATAGTAAGCTTGGGTGGTTCCTACTCGTATGCACTAAATGAGTAAATGATAGTGTGTGCCTTTCTTTGTGCAGAGATTTGGATCCTCAGCTACAAGTTGCGTTGAAAGAATATCTGCTGGCAAGAGGCGTGAACTCCAAACTGGCAAGCTCACTTCTCCATCACTTGCTTGAGAAGGAGCGCGCCCAGTACGTGAGTTGGCTGAAAACTTTGGAAGAGATGTTCGCTCGCTAAAGATCATTGACGTACTAACTTTGCCCGCCAATCTGTTCTTGATGAGCCGACTGTCCAAAATTTTTTGCTGTGCCAATGCTGGAACTGGTGGATGTTCCATCTCGATGAATTATCGTCCTCTCATGCGGCACATGTCAAATGATCAGATCAGAGTTGCACCCTACTAATAATGTGCTTGTCTTGAAGGTACTATATTCTCCATAAAAAGTACTTACGATGTTTTAGTTAAGTTCTGCGAAGTGTGATCACTATTTGCATGACTTGTTGTGAATATAAGTTGGTAAGATGCCATCACCTCGAGCACTCAACAGTTGACGAAGCGGAGCAAAATGCATTGTATCAAATGTGAATATGCGTTTAAAATACAGAAAGCAGGGGGTTCCACTGGAAATGTGAATATGCGTTTAAAATACAGAAAGCAGGGGCTCACCGCTTCTTGCTTGCCCTTCCCCTGTAGAACTACAGATAGTAATCTAGCTTTTCTATTGAAGGTCCAATCACAAATGGTAGTTGATTACTGGATGAACAGAATGGCGTAAGCGCACCATGATTGTTCATCCATTCTTGATTTCCTTTTTGCGTCGATTTATTCTTGAAATTTGACGAGATACGATTGCAAACATAACAAGCACCGGTGGCTATGTAAAAGTAAGCAGAGTCACACGCTACGCCGTGCCGTCCGAAATTTGGTACGATGTTCTTTTTCCCAAAAGAAAGTAGGATCTCAGTGTAATTTCGTTTTTCTCATAGTAGTTTTTCAAAATTGGGCTGGGTAAGAGACATCTGCGAATTTGTGTAACCATGGGGTTTTTTTGAAAAAGAAAATAATAGAAGACCCGTTCGTGAATCTATAGAACTAGGGGTCCTTTTTGCAAATAACCGGTGGAAGGACCTAGACGTAAAAAAGATGAAGGGCCTATCGGCGAATGTTCGAAACCACAATTCCTTTTTTGCAAAAAAAACTGACGAGAGGACTTGCATGCAATTTCAAAATTCTTAGGGGGTTTCCAAAAATGGGATGTCTAGGAGCCGTATGTCAACAAATTTGCGTAACCACGAGTCCTTTTTTCCAAAAAATCAATGGAGGATCCGTTTGTGGATATGTAGAACCACGATCCTTTTTGCAAAAAAAAAAACATGGTGAAAAGGCCTATTTGCGATTTCAATTTTTCCTGAAAGACCTTTTTCCGAAAAAAGTGGCGTGTCCAGTCTAATTCTCCCCAGCGTAAGAGTAGTACACCTTTCATTCATTTTTACAAGACGTATTTTGACTTTACACAAAGATTAAAATTACATTGAAATTGAGAAAAATATGAGAGAAAATAATTTAAATACCCTCACTTAATTGTCTCGAAAGATGTAAGATATATTTGGTGTATGTGGTACTGAATAAATACATATAGTTGAGAGAGAATAAATAGATATATAAAAAAAGATCAAAAGATCTTATTAAATCTACATACAAACCTTATATTTATGAACAAAATCATTAGAAAAATAAATTTTATAAAAATAAATAAACTATTTATTATAGTGAGAGACTAGGTACGTGACGCAACTATTTAAGTTCTGTTTGGCAGAGCTCCAGATCCCTACTCCACCTCATAACTGAAACTTATAGACTGAAATAAAGTGACTTAAGTTTATAATTTTATTCTAAAATGTAAACAAGTTGATTCATCTAAACACTCTTAATATACCCATAATTCCAGCTCTACGTACTTGATAAAACTAAAAATACCTAGCTCACCAACTCTACGAATTTACTGCCAAACACCCCCTTATTACAGGAGTGAGAGACTAGGGACGCGACGAGGCTGGCACGGTACTCTTGTAGAGCTATCGGTTATTTTTTTAGTGTCTTCCATAGCGCAGCACCGATCGGTGTTATAAGAGACGTGTCCATAAATAGCTCCTGTATTTTTATCGTGCGCACGCCACCGAACGTATAGTCTGTTCTACAAACGCACTGCTAACAAATCGACAATAGCAAACTGATTTCCCAGCACTAGCTGGTACTGCGACGAGAGCACACCTTCTTCTAAGTGCTAGCTAATAGCAATCACGGCTGCAATAAGATCAGTACGGACGGTGCCGGCCCTTGCTGCGGCTGCCACTGCTGCTCTCTGCTCTCTGCCGCCTTGCACCGGACCTGCTGGACCCAGCGCCGCCGCCGCCATGACGTCCACCTTGCTGTGCCTGTGGCGGAGGAGAAGCCAAACCCTGCTGCTGTTGTCTGCCAAAGACCAAGGAAATACATGATCCATCAGCAGTTGAAATATCGACGCAGCGCTCAGCGCATCAGTAAAGATCTTCAGATTTACAAACGAGGAATCTACGGTGCACATCGATTCAGCTATTTCTTCTCCGGGCAATGAATGCATGAACAAGAGATCACAGGACTCGTATCAACGAGTAACATTAATGGATAGCAATGGCCATCTGATCTGACAAGTGTCGTCTACTCCTCACAGAGTCACAGTAGCTCATCAGAACACGTAGCGTATTATATGGGCTACTCAGAAAAATAGATGGTAGCACTTACAGAGCATATACAAGACGGCCATCCGGTAAAACCATTGGCACCATTGTTGCGCCTGGAGGAGCTCCTGTACCATATAACATAGGCTGCAAAAATGCCAAGATACACAATATTTAGCAGGACATCATCGTTTTGTATATGTATGACCACATGGAATGCATAATGGAAGATGTGATATACCTGTGCAATACCAGCAGAAATTGCACCGTAAGCACCTGGAACCGGCATGATACCATATCCAAGTGGAGCATAGCTTGGGAGCAATGGACCTCCTTTTGCATTAGGTACTGGTACTGTATCATCCTTCTTATCAGCAGGAGGTTTTGCAAGTGAGCAATCCAGGAGCTGACCTGTTGGAGAAATATTTGTGACCGTGAACGCACCAAACAAAACAAACAAGCAACGGTATGACACGCCGCTCCAAGAAGGAAAGCTCACCACCAAGCTCATATCTCTCTGTGTTCTTCAGAGCCTTCATAGCCATGGGTCGCTCCTTAAAGTGAACAAAACCATATCTATTTTCATGACCAGCTTTTGCAGGAGGAAGAACAACTTTCGTAATTTCTCCATGGTGCTCAAACAACTTTTTCAGCTGCTCTTGAGTAACATTCTTGGGCAGGTTTTTGACATATATAGATTTAACCTGAAAACACAAAAGTGCAAGTTCAAATAAAATCATGGCATAATAAATCCAAAAAAGAAAAGGTAACATTTCTTCATCTGATGCTTCAAAGAACCTGTGCAGTAGAGGCAGAGTCACCATTCTTGGGATCTGCCCAGCTGACAGTAGGAGCATTTGTATCTAGTTTGAATTTTGGGGTAGACATCTTCTGCCTTGCATACTCTGCGCATGCATGGTTGTAGTATTCAACGAAACCATAACCACGATTGCGATTTGTACGTGGGTCCTATAACAAGAGAGATTATTTCAGGGTAAAAAGGAGATTGTGAGGGTGCACAATAAAGTTGTTGAACTGTCCTAGTATTGGTAATTGAAATCTGTACCTTCATGAGATCAACTATTAATAATCCAGGACCGACTTCTTGCACTGCCTTTTTCAAATCATCCTGTGTCCAACTGCGGGGTACATTTCCAATGAATAGCTTGTTCTTAGCCTGGGAGGAAGAAGCCCTTATCTTGTTTCCCTATATGAGAAGCATAACGACAGAGTTCAGTTAGATCAAAAGTCAAGATAAACCAGTTGTCAGTTATTACTGGGAACAAGGAAGTACTACTACACATGTATGTTCAAATCGTGGCAATACTATATTTCACATTATATGAAGTCCCAAAATATCAGTAGAAACATAAGTTACCACCATCCATAAATCTGAAAATATAATTCAACAAGAGTTTGCAATTAGTAACAAGGTTCAGTAGTTTAAACTTTATACTTGATGTTGTAACTTGTAAGCAACAAAACCATTGCCTATATATAGTTTTTAATACTACCAGAGCTTGTAAGTTGGAGTACAGTAGATACGTGTTTTTCCCTTTTTTTCGAATAAGGCTGTTTTCCACCACTGCCTACCCAGGGAGGCAGAGAGTACAGCAGATAAGTGTGTAAATGTGTAAGTTTGTAATGTACTATGCCAAACACCATGAAATTTAGTTGCAGAAATCAGGGTAGATTACGATTAAAATATTACTATTGGGAAATTCGTTGGTGACCAGAGGTTCCTGCATCTCCACTTGCGAAAAGAGGGATGCATAGTTCAATGTCAAATTCATCACTGGTACTGAGAACCAAAAAAGAGACATAGTCAATCCTACACTACTCGTATGAACTGAAAGTACTGATTGTCTTTTTTGATTCTCGATGCTAGAAATGAATTTGATATTGAAAAATTGGCAGGTTTAAATAACTTTACGTGCACTGTATCCATGATATTTTTTTTGCAATTTTTGAAACAATGCATCATGCCCTGTTCGCAAACGGGGACGCAGGAACCCCTAGGCACCAAAATCACATTCATTACTATTCTGATCCCGCTGTTTAACAGCTAACGCTTGTTAACTGCAAGAAATAAACAAAATTACATTGCAGTAAAAATGTATGAACTTTGTTTATCATTGATACCAATCTTTGTGTAAAAGCTCAATGCAACTGATGGCAATAATATTGTTGACATGAGAATATAATGATCGCAATGATATCGTTGACATGAAAACACAATGATCAACTTTTCATTTCAACTAAAAACAAACCTTTAGAGATGCATTGCTCAATTTTTGAATGGCCTTTAAAGCCAAATCTTTAGTTCTGAAAGTAACAAAAGCATATCCCTTGCTATCCTTCTTGCTTGGCATCATTCTCACCTGCAGGAAAAAAAAGGGGGCGAATCTGAAATGCAGAATTAAACACATAGAAAGGCTAACCCCAAGAAAGTAGGCAGTACTCACTTCCACAACTTCTCCACATGGCTCACATAGTTTCTTGAGATCTTCAGAAGATACATCACTGGAGATGCCTCCAACATATACTTCAGATCCATGAGGAGGAAGAGCAAGAAGCTCAGCATGCTTCTCTTTTTCATTCCCATCTCTGGTACCATCCTGCTGATGAACACCTTCCATTTTACTGTCATGTCTAGCATCAACTTCATGATAAACTTCAGTTTCTTCAGGTTCCTCCTCCTCCTCCTCCACCTCCACCTCCTCAACTTCCTCTACAACATCTTCATCCTCCTCCGCTTCCTCCTCCTCCTCCTCTACCTCCTCCTCTACCTCCTCCTCAATTTCTTCATACTCAACTTCTTCCTCTTCTACCTCCTCATGATCATCAAACTCCAAGCATTCTTCTGGTTTGACTGGTTCAACTGGTTTGGCAGAAGCAGTGTTTTCTGTCCTCCTTGGCATCTTGCAAAGCTCAAAGTGCCAAGGCAACTTTGGAAAGAGCACAGGAGACAACAATATTGGGAGAGCAAAGTGATGACATATGGATAAGAAGAAAAACAACAGAAACAACCAGAGCAATTGGTATGCAATAGTCTCAAACTGGATGCAGCCATGGGTGTCCAAACTGGATAGCAAGGAATTGCTTAAGGAACAAATTTACAAATTGCAGTATGCTCAGGATGATATGGGGAGGTTCTCAAGAATACGATCCCCAACGAGGAAGGAAACAACAAGAGTATACAAGCTAGGACAAGCACAAAGATGCAATCTGAAGTATAATGAACAAGCTGATGGTGTAATTGAAAGATGCCAATATTCCAGGAAATGAATAGAAGGAAAAGAAAAGGGGCAGAAAATAAGCACAATGAGAAGTAGAAAACAATGTACATAATATGTGCATCTAAAGTAAAGCCAAAACGCAAGTAAATAGCATGGAGGTAGTTGAAACTTGAGAATCTGACTAATAACCAAAAATTAAGAAAATGATCGTTCTACGGAGATTAATTCTTGCTGAAAAGGGTTGGACACAAAGCATGCCAGGCGTACTAAAGCTGAAACAGTTTCCATACGTCTACAACTAACTATTCTTGTTGGTAATGGTAAAAATTCCATGACTGATATATGTTGCTTTCACACTGCCCCCTTTTGCTTCTGACCTTGAGAGACACCTGCCATGCAGGAAACCTATCTCTCTTTTAAGTCACCGACGTAATCGGTTTTGTTACTTAACACTAACGAAGAAGATGAGGAGGACCTAAACCCTCCGTTGTCTCTTCATAAAAATGATTTACGACATTCTTGAGGTAAAGCTGGACCAAATTTAGTGTTTGCGAGGAATCTAAATTAAAGACCCATGTACCAGATTAAAAAAAAGCATTGCAAATGAAGAGGAACATCTGGCATGTTTCCTTACTTCCTGACCAAAGAGTAAAAGGCAGTCTGCTATTTCTCTGGGCTACTACATGCTAAAATCCTTGGGAGATAGGCAAACAAAAACCGTTCCATATATGCCTCCATTTTTCCTACACGCATTATCAGCTAAATACAGACCAGTAACGTATTAATGCGTGCTTTCAGCATTATCGAAACATGTGTGTATGGCGACGGATCAAGTAAATCCTAGCTGAAGCAAATGAGCCCAACGGGCTTCCGATCTGAATCGATTCACTTCCACTAATTTCGCGATTAAGTCAGAGATAATACGAACTTAACGCAATCTAACAATAGGAAAGGGGAAATTTTGAGGGGCGCCTAATTGCTCCCACTCCCTAACAGCACAACCGAGAGCGGGCAAGAACGAAGACTAGGACGAATCGAAAGGTAAAATCAAGATTTAGATTCGATTTAGGAGATTTGGATTCTTGGTTCTTACCTGCTGGGGAGATTGGGTGCTGTCCCGAGCAAATTGGGGGGCGAATCGGAAGAACAGGCAGCCCTAGCTAGAAGAAGAAGAACATGTGGGAACGAGATGAGGCCGCCGCATTTAATGGGGAATTTGCAGTCCAGCCCCTTGGTCTTTTCCTTGGTCTCAGTATCATCCCTGAAGCTTCCTAGGCCGTCCGACCCTGCTCTGATCGAGCCATAACCGTTGATCTGTGGACCTGCTCTGCCCAGTTCGGGTAAAAACATGAGTAGTGCCTTCCAAAAAACTAAAGGGTATGGAATCATCAACAAATCTTTATTTATACTTTAATATTTATGTAACTTTCAAAAAATAATGTATAGAAGTATTTTTGGCCAAGCCTTTGAGCACGGGAGGGGTCGGCTCGCTGTGCACTCTTGCCTCTTCGCCTCCTATTGATGCGGTTGCGCGTGCAGAGAAGTAGACAGCGAGTCGAAAGTTAGCTTGGTGAGTTATTCTACTCAACAGCTGGAGGCTCTCTATTTGGGGCATGATGCATAGAAACATCACCCACTAAAGGTACTCTATCGTGTCATCATGTTTGTAACGGACCGCCTTTTCAGGAGCACGTTTAAATATCTAAACAGCTATCCAGGAAGATTAGCTATCGGGAAATCAAGTGTACATTGCCAGACAAGGAGAATCAACAACTTTTACCGAATTTAAGGCCTAACAGTCGAAGGTTTTTACAGAAAGAGGCGTAGCGAGCCCTGAATAGCTTATAATACAAAACACCGTACATGCAGGTCTGAGCAAAAGACAAAGACCTAAAAGGCTAAAACCAAACCAAATCGCCATCTACAATTTCTTGATAATCTCCAGCTTCTTGGAACTTTGAAAGGGGTTGGGATTGAGCAAAAATGAGTACACGACAGTATTCAACAAGTCGCAAGAAAGATACTGATTACTACATGCAAGGAATTAACCAATGGGTTGGCATAAGTTTCAGTCGTAGATGCAGTTTTATTTTTAAGTTTAATTACATTTGAAACACAAACCATAAAAATAATAGTAAATAGGGGGGAGGGGTTTCATAGAGTTATCACAATTAGCCAACTTCTCAAATTTCCAAAGTCTACTTGAGCTAGGTTATGGGTGTTACCCCAAATCAAACTTAGCTTCATTAACCGGAAGCACAGCGTATTCAAATACCATTTATTGACTCTGCAGAGCTGCCTAGTTTTACCCACAAGATATCTACGACCGTTAATGCCAAGTGCTATAATACATGCAACTTAAATGCATGCGGCTAGACCGAGATAAACACAGCCTTTTGTTGAGCATTCCCTGGATAGCTCCTATCTGGTAGGTCTGTAACCACTCCCCTCAGGGCCCACTGACCTGAGTGAGTACCTACCGTTGTGAGAACCGGCGAATAGCGCTGCAATGCCCCTTCCCATTCCACCCCATCAGTCATTTCCCCTGCCGGGAATGCTGCTGCACATTCTCCTTCCGAAAATGGTATCCACCACTGTAGGTATTTTCCAGGGAACGAACAATGTACTGAGCTATGTTGGAAAGCGGTTCAACTGAACTGACCAGTTCCCAACTTGTGGTTGAGTGGAAACTTAAGTTATTTACTTTGCTCAAGGGGGTTTTAACCTTATTCTGCTAAAGACCGAGCCATTTTATCCAACTACAAACTCAAACCGGTACCTACCCGCACCAACCGCCAGTCAAACCATGGCTTTAATCATAAGCCGGAGATTGGACTCACATCCATCTCGTGGCTAGTCCAATACTATCCCCTGACTGTAGCAACAATTTTAAAAGACTCGAGCCAATTGCCCGCCATAATTTTCTTTCTCTTTTAAAGGTTTTAAGTGAAACTATCAAGATTAATATCTAACTACGGGGTACATAATGATTAACTAGGGTTATTCAAGGGTTTAATATGGCTTAACAATATCAATGAGGCTAAGAGCAATTTTGGTGATAACTAAGCAGCATGTCATTCTAAAATTAACAATTTTTAATAATTAAAATACGAGTAAAATAATGCACTAAGAAATTTAAATACTAATATTTTATGAGTAATAGGGTCCAACATGTTCACGGGTGTGCGGCTTGCCTTTGGGCGGCGGGATCATCTAGATCGAAGTGGTTGTAGTCGTTCTCGGCTCTGCACAGTCTGCTTCCTATTCGGAAATCGCCTCGCTCAAAATCGCCGATGGTCAAATCTAGCGTAAAAAGGATGAACGATGGTCAATCATGATAATCGAACGAAAAATGACGAACGGAAACGAAAAACGAAAACAGCCGGGGGAGCATCGGAGGGTAAATTGGGCATTTTGGGAATTTTAGGAGCTTCAAATAGCAGAGCAGAGGCCGTTTTTGGACTCAGCGGCTTGAAACGATCAAGATGGTGTATTTTGGGATTTTTAGAATTTTCGGGGATTTTCTGGACTTTTTGGGAATTTTCGGATTATTTAAATCCGAAAAGAAAAACGTCTGAATAGTATTGGGCCGGTCGGGGATGGCCAAATTCGGTCAGATGGCCCGCGAGCGCGGCTTGGTTTTGGCCAGCAGAGCGATGGGGGGTGAGGGCGGCGGCGGCGCGAAGCCAGAGATAAGGAAGAGAGTGGGGAAGGGGGAAGCTCACCGATGAGGGAGGCGGGTGGGGTGCCGAGAACTGGAGGGGCGGGGGGGGGTTTATAGCACACCGGGTGGAGAGAGAGAGACGCGGACGACCGACAGCTGTGAGCGGCGGCGGTGGAGCCGAGCGGCGCGGGCGACAGCGGCAGCGGCGTGCCGGGCCAGGTGGGCCATCTGGGCCTGGGAGGAAGAGACAGGATGGGAGGCCCAAAAAGCAAAAGCGGCCCACAACAAAATCCAAATCCAAATCAAAATATGAAAATTAGAATAAACTCTGAATTTAAAATCATTTTGAAATTTGGGGATATTTCAATCTGCCCCACTTAAAATAAATCTCGTCCTCGAGATTTACTTTTCCTGAGAGAAGAGGTTGGGAAAATTCTGTTGTAGTTCCGATTCCTTTTCCCAAGTAGTTTCCTCCAATGTGTGATTCTTCCACAACACTCGGTAGACCTTGATGTTTTAATTCTTGAGTTCCTTCTCAATTGTCTCAACAATCCAGATTGGCTCATCACGGTATGTCAGATCACTCTGTAGGTCTATACCTTCCAACGGCACTTGCTCTGATGGCTGACGAAAACACTTCCTTAACTGTGATGCGTGGAATACATTATGCACTCTGGACAATTCTGGATCCAACTATAACTTATAGGCCACTTCTCCAATTCTGTGTGTAATTCGATACGGTCCAATATACCTAGGTGCTAACTTCCCTTTTATTTGGAATCGACGCACTGGCTTGAACGTTGTCACCTTCAGATAGACAAAATTTTCGATCCGATAACTAATGTCCTTCCGTCTCATGTTTGCATAACTTTTCAGTCGTCCTTGAGCAATCCTCAAATTCTCCCTAATGATTTTCACATGGGTTTCTGCATCGTGAACAAGTTGTGGTCCAAAGAGTTGCCTTTCTCTTGTCTCTGTCCAATTCAGTGGGGTCCTGCACTTCCTCCCATAAAGTGCCTCGAAGGGTGACATGTTCAGACTGTCCTAGTAGCTGTTGTTATATGAAAATTCTGCGAATGGCAGGCAGTGGCCTAAGAGGCTCCATAGGTTATCGCGCAGGCTCTTAACATGTCTTCCAAAATCTGATTAACTCTCTCAGTTTGTCCATCCGTTTGTGGGTGATAGGTTGTGTTGAAACTTAAGTCTGTCCCCATTGCTTCATGTAAACTTCCCCAGAATTTGAAGGTGAACTAGGCTCCTCGGTCTGACATGATCCTTTTGGGTATTCCGTGTAGTCTCACAATCTGAGTCATGTACAATTCTGCCAACTTGTCCTTGCTAAAGGTTTGCATGATTGGTATAAAGTGGGCGACCTTAGTTAGCCTGTCGATTATTACCCAAATGGCATCAAATCCTTGCTAAGTATTGGGTAATTCCATGATAAAATCCATTCCAATTTTCTCCCACTTCCAATCTGTTACCAGGAGTGGTCGTAGCATTCCAGCAGTCTTCTGGTGATCTATCTTAACCTTTCGACATATGTCACAACATACGACATGTTCGACTATTTCTTTCTTCATTCCTTTCCACCAATACTCCTTCAAATCCTGATACATTTTCGTACTTCCGGGGTGCATCGAGAATTGGGATGAATGAGCCTCCATCAGGACCAGTCCTCTTATTTCCTTATTGTCAGGAATGCATATACGGTTGCGGCCGTAGTATGCCTTGCTCATCTTCTGAAAATTCTGAGGGGTTAGCTTTGTGCATCTCCCTTTTGTACCGTTGGATCTCCTCATCCATCTGTTGAGCTGACTTGATCTGTTCAAGGAGATCGGATTGAATCACGAGGGAGTATGCCGGTCCTTCTGATACTACTTACAGATTCATCTTCAGTATTTCTGCCTCTAGCTGTGGGGAAATATCTGTTGCCGGGGCTAAGTGGTGACACGCTTTTTTGCTCAGGGCGTCGGCCACCACGTTAGCCTTTCCTAGGTGATACTGAATATTCAAGACGTAGTCTTTGATTAATTCCAACCATCGCCTCTGTCGAATGTTCAGATTTGGCTGAGTGAACACATACTTCAGGCTCTTATGATCGGAGAATATATCACAGTGATTTCCCAACAAATAGTGCCTCCAGATCTTTAAAGCATGTACTACTAAGGCTAACTTTAAGACATGTATCGGTAAATTCTCCTCATGCTGTCTTAGCTACCATGACGCGTACGCAATCACTTTTCCGTATGGCATCAACACACAACCCAACTCTCTTTTTGAGGCATCACATTAAATATGGAATTCCTTGTCTGGGTTTGGGAGCACGAGAATCGATGTTGAGATTAACCTTGTCTTCAATTCCTGGAAACTTTCCTCGCACTTCTCTGTCCATTTGTAGGGATTATCCTTCTTGAGGAGTTGTGTCAAAGGTTTCGTTATCTTGGAAAATCCTTCAATGAACCGTCTGTAATATCTTGCTAATCCCAGAAAGCTACGAACTTCTGTTACTGACGTAGGTTGCTTCCACTCCATGACGGTTCTCACTTTCTTGGGATCCACTTTTACTCCACCATTGGTGACAACATGCCCTAAAAAGGAGATCCCATTTAACCAAAAGTAACACTTAGAGAATTTGGCATAAAGTCAGTGTTCTCTAAGCTTTCCCAAGATCAAGCGTAGGTGCTCTTGGTGGTCTTCCTCAATCTTGAAGTAGATGAGAATGTCGTCTATGAACACTACAACAAACTGATCCAAGAATTCCATGCAGACTTGGTTCATCAAGTTCATGAAGTATGCCGGGGCATTTGTGAGCCCAAAGGGGACCACTGTGAACTCATAAAAGCCCATACCGTGTAGTAAATGCAGTATTTTTCCTGTCCTGTTCTCTCACTTTCAACTGATGGTACCATGTTCTCAAATCTATCTTTGAGAAGATCTTGGCTCCCTTGAGTTGATCAAACAGACCATCAATCCAATGAAGGGGATACTTGTTCTTGATAGTCACAGCGTTCAATGCCCTGAGTCTATGCAAAGTCTTGCGCCTTCGTCCTTTTTCTTGGCGAACAAAACCGGGGAGGCCCAAGGTGAGATGCTGGGTCAAATAAATCATTTTTCCAACAGTTCATCCAACTGTCTTCTGAGTTCTTTTAATTCCATAGGTGCCATCGGGTACTGACGCTTGGTGACGGGTGTAGTTCCAGAAACTAACTCTATTGCCAGTTCTATGCCTCTATTCGGATGTCTTCCTGGTAATTCTTTTGGAAAAACATCTGGATACTCTTGAACCACGGGTATCCTGTCCACTCCTGGTGTGATGGCGTTGATGCTGCTTCGATTATCTTTGACAAGCTTAGGGTCAGTCCGCACTGTTGGGTGGCACGGCGGCGGCCGGAGCCGGAGGCGAAGGCGGGAGGACTGCGGCGGCGGCGTGCTGGGTGTACTCCCGAGCATAAACACCTGAATTCTATCCTGTTGATCAGGATTGATGGGTATTCCTGAGCTGTCATATCTCTCTTGCAAAGCTGTGACTTGATTGAATTGGGAATGGAAATATCTATGCAATTGATGGAGGTCAACCGTGCGGTTTGTAGGCCATTATTTATTGGATTCTTCTCGGCCGAGCTTTGAGTGATCCTAAAGAAATTGGTTGATTGAACAGTGCATTTGGAGCATATATTAGTACCAACTAATGACGGTACCAACTAGTAGTATCTATCAAACAACCTGACCTATTCGATGCATCCCCCTCACTGTAACACTGCGTACGTCCTTCTCTTGTTGTGCTTTGAGTAAAACTAAAGATTATTGGCAGTCAGTGGATTATATATGAAGCTTTTTGGCTTACTGCATAAACATAACAAGCCTTTTCATGGCAAGGCATCCAAATCATTCATAAAAGAGAGGTGTTTCCATGCTTTCCCTCCTAATACAAGTTGTACAAATCTTAAAGTAAACATAAGTAATCTTCATCTACCTTTTATTCATACTTTAATATTTATACAATTTTAAAAAGAAAGAGCATAGAAACATCTCTCTTCGTAAAATTGATATACTAGTAGTTCTCGTTAACCATTAGTCTAGCAGGACATCACTTCCTGAATCACATACATGGTCATGTCAGTAAAGGAATATATTATGCTGCATAGTCAGCGCAAACAAATGCTGGTTATGAAGTTGAAAGGTCTTGGCAGAGGGTGAGTGAGTTGTCTTGGAGAAAAGTTTACAAATTGAGTGTAGCACATTTCAAATTACAACATGGAGCCTGCAATTTAACATGCATCTATATATAAATCAAAACAACTAATGATATTAATGGTATATCCTTCGTTTTAAGGGCAGAAAAATCCTACAATTTTTTTTTTCTAGACAAGAACAGATTCTATAAATTATCACATTAATCGAAAGAAAAGAAGAATGATCCCCACCCCACCATTTTTTTTTGATGTGGACGGACTATATCGGTGCAGATTACGTTATATAGATATTAAAGTTATATAACAAATAAAATTGCATTTTAATTATAAGAAATAGGATTATATATCGCATCAGAGACAAGTGTATCATAATATCTAGCTGCGCACAAGTAATTGCACGAGTAAATCCACAAGTTCACTGAAACGTATCCTTGCAAATATTCACTGATAACTTGTTTTTCCTGTAACGAAGAAGCGCAACATAAATAACTCTAATTTGACAGCGAATTAACTCACAGCTACATAATCATATAGCTGAATAAATGTGGTAGTACACTGAGCTATATTCCATTACTCATATAGCTGAATAAATAGCGAATTAACACTGTTCTACACTTCCCTTTTTTATGCTGGATTGCTTAACAATCGTTCTTGCAATATGCACTTCTACAGTGCAGTTGTCGAAGCCGCCGGCTTCTCTCCGAGAATGACGTGGGTTCGAATCCCATTGTCAGCATGAATTTTTTTGTTGCTTATCATTAGAATGCAGATTGAGATGTGACACTAATAAACAGAAAGCATGATGCAAATGCACCGTTGCAATGACAAATGAGCTATGCTGAAAAATTGAAAAACTGAATGATCAGATTGAGATGTGGTGAATTTTTTGCTCGAAGGTAGATTGTAGCTCCTCATCAATCTGGTAGACGACTACATAGAGGTTGTTGTAGTTATTAGTACGAAGCTACTGCTTGTGGGGTTATGTTTCTAGAAAAATAAATCTCTACGGATTTGTGTCCTTCACTGGCACAACAACTTGCTCACTATATCGCCGTAGCGTTAGCACGGGTGATATACTAGTAAATGTGGTAGTACACTGAGCTATATTCCATTACTCATGCATCGCGTGTTCAATTCTTCTGTTCACCGCCATCCTTGTCCGGCAACAGCCGTGTACTTTCCAGCACACCGGCCTCCGAATCATCCTCCCTCGACGCCGCCATCGACGCCGCCTTCCTCTCGGCCTCCTTGGCCCTGAGCCCCTGCAGCTTGGCATGGTTGTAGTATGCGACACCGACGAAGGCAATGCCGTAGCCGACAAGGTTGACGGGCGTGACGGTGTCCTTGATCACCGCCCAGGAGAAGGCGATGAGCAGCCAGTCCTTGACCACCCCGGCGACGTTCATGGTCAGCGCCGACGTCTTCCCCACCAGCAGGAACACCGCCAGGTTCAGCGCGAACGCGCACAGCGAGTTGGTCCCGAAAACGAACACGTCTGGCCGGCCGAGCCCCGCCGCCGCCGCGGCGCGCAGCTTCGGCAGCTCGACGAAGTACCAGGGCACGGTGAGGAACAGCAGGCAGCAGGGCGCGATGTAGTAGAGCGAGGTGATGGGGTTGAGGGACATGCCCTTGGAGGTGAGCAGTATCTGGATGAGCACGAGCCGCGTGGCCTCGGCGGAGACGGCGGCGAGCTGGAGCAGGACGCCGAACGCGTCGAAGCGGGCCTCTCCGTAGGTGGCGACGGCGACGCCGGCGGAGATGCCGAGCATGTTGAGCATGGAGGCCCTGCGGAAGGAGTCGGTGCGGAAGGCGACGGCGAGGGTGTAGACGGCGACGGGCATGAGCGCCTTGAGCATCTGGATGAAGGAGACGGAGAGGTAGATGTAGGCGGAGTTGGAGAACCAGAGGGAGAGCGCGTAGAGCGCGCCGATGGGCACGACGGAGGCGGCGTAGAGGCGCGGCGTCATGGGCGGCGAGGAGGGGACGTCGACGACGCGGAGGACGCGGACGAGTGCGGCGGCGAGGCAGGCGCAGAAGGCCATGTGGATCATGGTGAGGGAGACGGGGAAGGGCCAGTTGCACATCTTGGGGTCCAGGATGTACTTGTTGTACACGATCACCGAGAAGCTCAGGCTGATCCACACGCTCACGTACGCGTACGACAGCAGCACTGACCTGAGCACCGACTGCTGCTCCTGCGGCGCCGAACAAGACGACGTCGACGTCGACACGACGCCCATGGCCGCCGGGGGCGTGGCGTCGTCGTCGCCGGCGCCCATGACTTTGGACTGGAGAGGCTTTGTAGATGTGGCTTGCGAGGAGCGATGGGTGGCGCCGGAGAGGGAGATCTAGCGGAGGCGCGCCGGAGCTACTAAGTAGCGAAGCTGTCTGACATTTATAACCTAGCGCAGTTGCCAGTTAGCACGACTGCCACGTGGTGAGGCTGCTTGATTGGTGGCATTCTCGTGGTTGATGCGGCAAGCTCGATCGGATCGTGGAACCTTTACGTGCGCTGCGTTTCAGATCTCGAATGGTCAATGGATTATGTGCGTACCACGAAAAAGAAGCAGAGTAAATTTTATAAATCTACAAGTTACCCGTATAAATTATCATAAAACTATATATTTTCAAAGAAATTATATTACGAAACCGCAGATTTTAGAATTGATGTTTCTTCTAACGGGTCTGACATTGTAGGTCCACTTGGCAGTCTCACGGCCAGTGAAATGGGAAATGAGGGCACATGAGGCTACCACGTGGGTCTACATTGTTAGACCCGTTACAAGAAATGTTCAATTATAAAACTTGCAGATTTCTGATATAAATTCTTCTAAAATATGTAGATTTGTGAAATAAATTATAAAACTTGTAGTTTTACAAAATTTACTAGAATTAAGAAGTAATCAAGCCCCGTATAAAAACGATTGTGCTGCTACAGATAGAAGCGTCTCGATCTGGTAGATTGGTACCCTCGTGAATCGATAGATTGGTACTCTGAACTGGAGTCAAAATGCAAATTTTAGCGCTGCATACAGTTCCTTAAGAAGGAGGAATACGCACTGGCATGTAGCTAGCATGGCCGACGCTGAAGCAAATACTCGCAAACATGGGAAAAAGGAAAACTTTCACACGTAGAGGCTCGGTGTTACCATTCGATCCAGGAGTGCCGGACAATCGAGTTGACTCCAAGCAGCTTGCTCTTCGTTTTGGCGAGAGCTCTTTTACGGTACACTAAATTTAATATGGATAGTTTATTCTTCTCGTCCAATAAATCATATTAGCTGATATTTATTTATTCTTACTTCAATAATAAAATAATAAAATTATCTTTAACAAATCAATAATTAATTGTAATTTTTACTAACCATCATGTACTGTATACCACTGGTATGATAGATTGATAGGACTGTAAAATTTCTCGGAAGGGGTAGTACTAGTAACTGAGGCTGGCTTTCTGACCCCACCCTGAGGGCTCGTTAGATGGCCCAGAATTTCGTCCAAATTTACGCATCGTGCCATTTGGCCCGGCCCATTCGACGTCCTCAGGAGGCTGAGAGGTTTTATCCTTCCCGGCCACCTCTCGCGCGAGCGCCGCCGCCGCCCTCGCCGTCTCCACTCTCGCCTCCCCAGCCAAGCCCTGAGAGAAGGAAACCCAAGAGCGCGGAAGAGAGGAGGGAGCTCGATTCTCGAAGCAAGAATGGGGTGGAAGGCTGCGGAGAAGCTCATCAGGCACTGGAAGATCCTTCGCGGTGACAACGTAATCCGTTTCTCCGTCACCCCCCAATTCCTCTTCGTCCTCTCCTTGTTCTTGCGAGATCTCCGATTATCTCTCTCTATTTACGGCCAGGTGATGATCATAAGAGGCAAGGACAAGGGGGAGAGCGGGCTCATCAAGCGGGTCATCCGGTCACAGAATCGCGTCATAGTCGAGGGCAAGAACTTGGTAATATATAGCTATACACACTTCCCTAGTTTGTCTTCTCAAATATTGCCTCAGATTTGAGTTGATTGATCGCCGGATTTCATGGTTATGTGCCATCAATTTAACTGGTTTAGATATCTCTAGTCTGTTCTTTAGCGTGAGTGTGCACTGCTGAACCGTAATTGCTTAATGAGGCAGATGAGTGAAGATGCGTACGGTATCCTGCGTCGGGTGGTTTCAGCGTACTCACACATTTGCGTAAATAAGTAGCAGTTTAGGTTGTTGCGACTCGCGGTCTACCATTGGATCCTATGCTCTGAATGTTGAACTCTAGGTGTTTGTCGAAATTCCTAAGTCCTTCAAAGTGAAAGGGGTCTTTGGTTGTGTTAAATTTTTGTGCTGTTTCTTCAGAGTCCAGACTAATGTCGGAGCTGCTGTGCTGTACAGTGCACACATGGTTTGTGACTACTGCAACAGATGTTTTTTCCTTAATTTTGTGAGTGGTGTGATGAAGTCCGACCACTTTTCCCACCAGTGTGTTTTGGTACTGTTTGCATGAATTTGAACCTGTAAACAGTAAGGGTCTGTTTGTTTTTGCTTTTGATTATGGATTCTGACTCTAAAAGCAGAATAAAAAACAAACAGCCTGATTCTAGAATCCGATTCTCACAATTCAGCCCACCCATATACACTAGAATCTATAATGCACTTCATACGTGCTTTTGGATTCCAGCTTTTCGATAATCAACTTCTCTATAATCACAATCCAGAATCAGCTTTTAGAGAATCCAAAGCTAAAACAAACATGCCCTAACTCTTCCCACCACCTACCGTCCAATGTGCATCCATCATTCCATCATGGCGCAAGGATAGCATATCTGCGTATGTATGGAGTGTGCACATGTTAGTACGATCTGGATACTCGTAGGTCGGCCTTATGCTCTAAACTTTGTTAGAAGTCAAGCAATATCAACGGCACTTCAAGGGGAACAACCCCACCGATATCTACCACAGTGTTGTTCGTATATTTGTTTGAGCGATTAGCATAGAATAATTTCGATATGTTGTGTACCAAATCATCACTGTGCTGTACATACTGCAACGGAGCAGTTACAAACTGACAATAAGACCATGCATTTTTTTTGCTGGATTTGTATATGCCATAGCCCATAAGCCCATAGCAAATAATAAATGTTCAATAACTCAATTAGCTGATACCAGATTGATTTGTATGTGTTGAGGAACTGACTATAGTGGATATCGAACAGGAATGATGAATTGTACAATCCTTGTCTTTCCAAAATCTTTTTATATTTACAGTAACGTGTTGCATACTTGCATATTTATGGTGGATACTGGGTAACTGCAACCAGCAAACGGGGACATCTTTTTTCATTGTAGTGTATACATGTTCTCGTGTACATAAGAAATTACTTAAATAATTGTGTGTTAACACCATTTCAGGTTAAGAAACACATTAAGCAAGGGGAAGGACATACAGGTGGGATTTTCTCAATTGAAGCTCCACTTCATGTTTCAAATGTCCAAGTACTTGACCCGGTCACTGGGTATGATACTTTACCATGTTTAAGTACCTCAGCATCTAGACTTCCTCACTTTACTGGAAAAAAAATATTTGTCAATGCGCTGCAGGAAACCATGTAAGACTGGATACAAGTATTTGGAAGATGGGACTAAAGTCAGGGTCTCGAGAGGAATGAATGCATCTGGTGCTGTGATACCTCGTCCAGAAATTTTGAAAGAGAGAAGAAAACCGAGACCCACATCACGTATGTCTCATGAACACTTCTTTTGTGATCATTATATGTTGCCTTTCAAGTGCATAAATTATTCCATTTAAAAAAGAGTTAAACTAAACTGGGACTTATTATGCTGGAATCGTTTGTGTACGTGTGAAATGGCTCATGGTGTCCATGTTCCAATAAAGGATTGGAAATTGAAGTAACACTTATTTGATCTTGAACTGAAATCACGATAATAAACACAAATAAAAGGAAATACCAACTATTTATACATCACATTTTGATAATTTCCCCCTCCTATTGCTGGAAATTTTTGGTACTGGACCACTATGTTTTATGTATCTTAGATAATCGATTCCGCCGCAGTCACGCTACTGTAGGTGCTTCTGTTGCTGATATTTGCCGCATGCTATATTTTTTAAGAAACTTGTTTTGTTCTTCACAGGCATGAGAATATTAGACTTAGTAGTCGAAAAATAGTAAGGAGTGAAAATGAACTCTGATGCTGCTCTGTCCTTGACAGTGACTGGACTGAGAGCAATGGGCACGCTCCACCGATGATATTGCATGCATAAAAAAATGAATTAGTAGATCAAATGAATAGCAAAAAATTGAATTAAACATTTGGCCATATACTTCTGGTATCCACCCTTTAGTTGACATGCAAGCAAATACATTTCATTTCTGTTTTGAGTATTACTCTTTGTTTATCACATGTCTGTTTTGTAATGGGGCTATTTTCTTTCCCTCGCACAGCTGGCTCAAAGGATACAACAATTGAGCTTGTGCTGGAGAAGACATATGATGACAAAGCTGGAATTGGTATGCCTGATCTATAGAGACGTCCGTTGCTGAGAGAGAAAGAGGAGTTCAGTATATGTGACCCATGCTAGTTAAGATATCAGGAAGTGACTGACTGGAATTCTGCAGTTATGGCAGGTTGCACTCAAAATAATCCTGTATTGACGATTAAAACCAGCATGCCTGTTGTCTTGGCTTTGTTAGAATCTCCAGTGTTCCAGAGTGCGTTCATGAAGATTTGGAAAAAATTGTGTCTTCTTAATCAGATATTCATTTTACAAAAAGAGGTTAAAAAACCATCTCCTGAATAACAAGAAAGAGTTCTTGAGTTCCACGGTAACAATTGCCTTGAACTCGTGATTTCACTGTATTTCGGCAAGTGTGATCAAGCTCTCTAGGCAGATTGAGCATACATAAATAGTTACACCACGTGATGAATACAAGGGCAGATGAAGAATTTTGCATTCACTTGCGCGGAATCCTAAACATACATTCGTTCAGATCACAGCCAGTAGAAGAGCGGATCGTTGTAGTCTTTCAGCGGCACGGTGAGGCAAGCATCATCGATCTGATCAACACGAGTCATTGAGCGCATCTAGGGGTGAAAATGGGTCGGGTAATTCCCGAACCGTATCCGTAGTTTAAGGAAAAACTATCCGAAACAGACGGGTAATACCCGTACCGAAAATAAACGGGTAGTATCCGTACCCGTACCCGATCAGATGCATACGGGTACGGGTAGGATACGGGATGAGCAATACCCGATACTATCCGAGATAAAACGGGTCGGGTACGGGTACCCGATCTTTTTTGCATTTTCGGGTACCCGATTATCTTTTTTGCTTTGGAAATGGAGGACATTCATGAGACTTGATATCTTGATGCATGCATGATGATCCTTGTTTTGTGTGTTCATTTATGTTAAGTAAACTCTATTTATCACTATGTGTTGAACTACATGTGTAATTTTTAATCTATGTGTTGGACTATGTTGGACTCTATGCGTCTTTGTTGGACTCTATACGTCTTGTTGGGTTATGTATTAATTGGACTCTATGCGTCTTGTTGAACTCTGTTGGATTATATTTTACTTGGATTGCTATATGTTAAACTACATGATTATTGAACTATATGTTTCATCACTTGTTCTCATTCTACCTATTTCGTGTACTATCCGACAAAATATCCGATACTCGTTTTTTACCCACTCGTTAATACCCGGTATCCGTTGTTAACCCGTTCTGTAAATACCCGTATCCGTGCATTCGCACAGATATTTTCATTACCCGTACCCGTCCCGTATCCGAGAAAAAAATATTAGGGTAGGATATGGGATAACCTATTACCCGCCTGTATCCGACCCGTTTTCACCCCTAAGCGCATCAAACAACTTCTGACCTCTGCAGCAACACGGCCCTTTCAGCTTCTTGTATAGTTTCTGCTTTAAAAAAAAATAGATTCTGGAAAATTTTCTTGAGAATCAGAAGCCGTCTTCCAACAATTGGTATTAGAGTAAGGTTTTAACTTTGGTGCCATGTTTGTCCCGGAAAAGGCCACCACTGTTGCGCCTCGGGGCAGTTGCCGTCGATGCGTCGACGAACTCGGGTAGTGCTGGTAGTCGGCGGTGCGGAGACGCACACAGATGAGGCACTCCTGGCCAACGATGCATCAGACACGGCTTACAACGAGCGGTGGACGGCCGGATCCAAGGAGGGGGTGGACGACGTGGGCGCTCGAGAGCGCGGCGCCAGCGGCATGCGGCGGCGGCGATGGTGGCTACGAGCGTCCTGGCTCGACCGGGTGTGATAGGTGTGGGCGCGAGGCTGGCAGGGTGACGCTTTGGAAAGTAGGTCGTGGGCACGCGCTGTGGTGTGTGGGGCCGCGGGCGTGGTAGCACCCAAGAGCAGCGGGAACGACACGCCTGCAAGGTGGTGTTAGTCATGCATGCACATAGGAAGAGTCCGTGTATGATGTATGTGTGTGCATAAGAGTTCTTGTAGGTGTGTCTAAGTTCTTTCGTAGGCAAGCTCTAATATGAGTCTACATCGCCGTCAAGTTGTGTTATCGGTGAAAAGATAATTTGAGCTATGTCAAAAGGTCGTAATCGCCGGCGAGGTGTGTCACCAGTAGGATGGCCAGTAAGAAGAAATCAGAACTTCTTAGAGATGCGTCAGGTGGTCGGATGTCGACATGCGAAGAGGTGTGACAAGACTAAGGGGGTGATTGTTAGGAATAATCTTGTCATTAGTATTTGAGTTTGTATTTGTTAGTTCGCATATGAATGCATGGCCTGAGACATGTTCGGTTCACGTCATGGTCGTGGTGTGCATTAAGTCAAGTTGAAATAGGATCCGTTTAGTTGTTAGAATCTGCATTATTGTTAGGATATGTATGTTTAGCTAGTTCCTTCCTTGGTATGAATAAAATGAGAAGGAAACCTGAAAAGCCGAAGCAGTTGCGGCACAAAAAAAACCCTCTGTTCCAACACACAGTTGTACACGTCGGCATGGTGGATGATCCGGGCGGCGTGGTGCATTGGCTCGTCGGAGATAAGGCGAGGCAGGTAATACGTGACGGCCTCCATTGGGGAAGGGTTGAAGCGGAACCCTAACTTGAAAAACTCAATGAACTCCTCCATGTCCATTGGCTTCTTCTCCATAGGCGCGCAAGAGATGAGAAGAGATGAGAGCCGGATCGGATCGAATGGATTGGGAGGCGCTGCTATGTATTTACCCATCATAAGAAGTCATGTGACGTTTTAGTGTCTTTTTAGAGCGGAAACAACTTTCATTTTGATGTAATTATTGAAAAACTCTCTAAGCTCTAGTTTACACGGTACTATAGTATTTTACTCATGTATACAACAATGCACCATGAACGTATCTTGAACTTGTCTTCTCTAGCTCACATGCCGGTTGCCCCTACAAATATATCCACTTGCGGGCATAGCTTTTCTGTTTCAACCTCAAACAATAAGCCCAATTCTTGATCGATGTAACACTCTTTCCAATGCAATACTCTATTGTATAGTTATATTATGCTTCTCTTTGATTATTGCTTAATGTTGGCCGTTGCAACATCAAACATTCATACACATGCCCTCTCTATAGTGGAATCGAGCTTATTCCCTACGACTACATCATGTCCACTCCGAGCTCTTTGCTCCTCTGCTTTTGTACACATGTGCTTCTATTTCTATGAATGCATGCATGTATATACACATGCATGATATTATACGTGCTTGATGTCCTCTTCTCCCATGTTGGTTGCACCTCTTCTTTGATGTTGGCCAACTCAACACTGTGGCTTCCTTACTAACTGTGGTGAACTCCTATCTTCCCTGATGTCAATATGTCTGCTTGAATCGTAATTTAGCAATACAAAGAATTTTCTCACCATCGCCAGTGACATCGTGCCTCTCACTAGTGATGGCATCCTCCTAGCTACCCGATAGTCCCATTTGTCCAAAGCTCGTCTTCAATGAAAAGATTCATCTCCTCTTTCCTAGGGTTTTCCTATCATCAAGCTTCTTAGGCCACTATCTTCAACAACACTGACGTTCACCGCTCGTTGTTCTAACCCTTAGCTCATTTGACTCTGGCGTTTCTCTTCAGTGGCTACAACGAGTAGCACGACAATATCCTCATCGAACATCTTCGTTGCAGTTTGGCATCGCCTGGGCAGCCATTTCACTGGTCGTTCCCTGTCTTGAGCCGTACCTATCTATATAAAGGCCGCGCGCTCGGTTTATTCGCTGGCGCTGGCGTCACCTGGGCACACCTGACTCTGGCTAGCTGACGCCAGTGAACCAGACAAACACAGCTATATAGCTGCTGCCGCCATGAGTCCTGTTTCGTCAAACCACTTTGGTTTCCTGTGGTATCCTTCATGCATCTATGCCTGAGAATTAAGACGATAGCTTGGATCAAATGTTACTTCAGACTCGCTGGATTGGATAGTCATGTCATGATGTCAAGATCCTCTTACGTACACCAGCGACACGATGCGACTAGTCAGTAGCTCCTCTTACATTCGAAGCAGGGAAGACAGATTCAGCTGTCAGAAACACATCCAGGGAATGGAGCGATATAACGATGCCTCCATTTCTCCTCTGTAGCATCGATCTCCAAAGTCCAAAGGGAGTTTTCGTCAGCTTAGCATGTCACGATATGCAGCAAACACAGCTCGGATGTGACTGGAGCATGACCACATTGCAAGCTTGAAAAACGTCAAGGACCAGCAGAGTAGCTGCAAGCTTCTGATATAATACTTGCTAATCCCTCTCCTGCCTCCCCACCGAGTCAATGACGGTGGATGATTCACAGACACAGCAAAATGATAATAAGTGCATGTATCAATCATACCATAACGACGTAACGTATGTACCGCAATTGCAAGGCTAGTACAAAATGCAAGTATAATACCTTTTTTTGCCCCCCCCCCCAAAGGGTGGAGTTGGTTATCACACCTATCCTGAAAAGGTTAGCAACTGAGAGGTTAGTGAATAAAATGGTGGAAACAAATCCACAATAATACCACCTAATATGTAGTTATTGAGATTCGAATCATACATGCACGTTTGCCACAAGAGACGGTTATACCATTCAGAATAACTACCGAAAGGTATAGCGTTCGCTGTCTTTCCAACGGAACAATGACGATGATTAATTAGTCGTGTTCTCTTTTTGGGTCTATGCAGCAGCGGTCCTGAGATTTTAGGGGCCCGGAACGAGATTTAAAATGGGGCCCCTTCTGTCCGGCTTCCCACTTCAAGCCACGCCAAACACCAGCCAAAATGTTAAATGTGCAAACGGGCTGCTCCATGGGCTGATCTGATGGGCCATACAATCAGCAAAAATGCTAAACATACAAACAGCTAAAATGTTCTACTAATGTATATAGCTATAGGGTGGGGCCCATGGTCGAGGGGGGCTGAGTTGCCCCCGCCGCCTCAGGGCCGGCACTGGGTCTATGCCCCTGTAAAAGATAGAAGCACATAAATAAAGGATAAGGGCCAAGACCCTTTATCTGGTTCCGACTTCAACTAGAGTCATATTTAATCACGTTGGTTATATCTTCGACCAGTATGCTGATGTGTATATTACTATATTATTGGAAGCAGTCAGTAATTTACCACAAGAGACGGTTATACCATTCAGAATAACTACTGAACGGTGTGGAGTTGGCTGTTCTCTTTTTGGGCCTATGCCCCTGTAAAAGATAGAAGCATATAAATAAAGGATAAGGACCAATACCCCTTATCTGGTTCCGACTTCAACTAGAGTCATATTTAATCACGTTGGTTATATCTCCGACCAGTATGCTGATGTGTATATTACCTATATTATTGGAAGCAATCAGTAATTTACCACAAGAGAAGGTTATACCATTCAGAATAACTACTGAACGGTATGGAGTTGGCTGTCTTTCAAACAGAACAATGACGACAATTAATTAGTCATGCTCTCTTTTTGGGCCTATGCCCCTATAAAAGAAAGAAGCATATATATAAAGGATAAGGACCAAGACCTCTTATCTGGTTCCGACTTCAACTAAAGTCATATTTAATCACGTTGGTGATATCCTCGATCAGTATGCTGATGTGTATATTAACCTATATTAGTTGGAAGCAGTCAGTAATTTGCCACAAGAGACGGTTATACCATTCAGAATAACTACTGAACGGTATAGCGTTTACTGTCTTTCTAACAAAACAATGATGGCGATTAATTATTTGTGCTCTCTTTTTGGGCCTATGTCCCTATAAAAGAAAGAAACACGTAAATAAAGGATAAGGACCAAGACCCCTTATCTGGTTCCGACTTCAACTACAGACATATTTAATCATGTTGGTGATATCCCTGATCAGTATGCTGACATGTATATTAACCTATAATAATCGGAAGCAGTCAGCAGTTTGGAAGTCCCAACCAGCTATACTTACACTGGTCGGACCCGGCTAGTGATTGAAGTTGCCCCAACTTACTAACTGGTCGGAGTAATCTATTATTCTCACCCCGACCAGATAACTAGTCAGAACAAACAGTTACTCCTGCACATGTCTATTGTGCGGAAGATTCTTTCTGACAAGTATAAATAACCGACTGGAAGTTACTCCATATGAAAAGGCGTCTCTTGATCAAAAAACATCTTCCAGTGAGAAGACACTTCTTTGAAGATGATAACTGACATCCTCTCGTTTAGAATAAATAGGGAAGCTTGCGCACATGAAGACAAGATTTGGACATTCGGACATAGAAACACAAGTGTGTGATAGATTTATGTAGACATTAATTCATAAGTTTGTATTCTGATTAAGCCACTATTGTATTCTGATTAAGCCACTTGACTAGTAAAGAAGCGGTTCTCATTCTCCTATTTTTATAATTTTTTATCACCTCACGAAAAGCAACTCATAATTTATATTTGTAAGCTCGATCTAGGAACCTTCACCGGGGTCTTAGACATCGACAAACAACTTGTTGCCGTTCCATTCCGTGCTAGGTGCAATTGTTTGGACCAGCCACCGGCCGGCAAAATGCAAGCATAATATTATACTGTAGAACGGAAGAAACTAGCTAGGTGCAATTGTTCGGGTGCATGGCATGATTAGTTTTATAGCTCTCATCTCGACAAGTAGTAATACACATATTTTTTTCAAACAAAAATGTTCCGCCGCCTGTATGGGTAGCAAATTTATTTTCTTCAAAAAAAAAAAAGTTATCGTAAACAGATCAAAGCTTAACAAGTCTCTTACAGGATAACTCTCGGCCGTTTAATTATGCCGCTTGTGTACGAGAAGACATTACACGTTTTTATGCTTCCATGGCTATCTGACCGGTGCCTATCCAGATAATTTTTTTTAAAACAATACTTTTTAAAAAAAATGTATTGCGGTATTAATACGCGGAAAACAAAAATTACAAAATAACACCTATTCGCCAAATGGTACGGCAAAATACCTATTTTCGCCGAACGGTACGACGAAATACCTATTTTCGCCAAACAATGTGGCGACAAATGCCTAATTACGCAGTTAACCGTTAGGCGATAAATTCCACGGGAAACGAGGGTATTATTGCCGAACCGTTTGGCGAAAATAGAGTTGTCACCGAGCCGTTAATAGGTATTGTCGCCATACGGTACGGCAATAATAGGTATTATCGCCACACAGCTCGGCGAAAATAGGTATTATCGCCATACAGTACGGCGATAATAGCTTCTTTCCCCTAAACTCTGACGGCCGACTGTTAACTGCGTAATTAGGCATTTGTCGCCACACTGTTTGGTGAAAATAGGTATTTAGTTGTACCGTTTGGTGAATAAGTGTTATTTTTACAATTTTTGTTTTCCGCGTATTAATACCGTAATTTATTTTTTAAAAAAAGTATTATTTAAAAAGTATCCAGATGGTCATAGCTTCCTGTACTGAGTCGCAAATCACACAAAACCTAATTTTCTTCAAAGTACAGTTGATAAGCTTTCCAGCGATATACAGCAGTGCGCACTACAAAAAGATTGTGTTAAGTGTTAACGTGATCTTAGCTCGAGGTGAAGCTGGCAAGTCAACATCCTCCGATGCAGCGAGGGCTCTTTCTGCACTGAAGCCTGACGAGTCCATCACCTTGCTGCACTCACTGCCTCGTGGCCGGCCCCACCCCCAGCACCGAACCCCACCACTCACCCTACGCCGCAGGGAACAAAATTTTCCCAAGACACCACCCAAGATCTTGCCACCTAGCATCATCACCAATATCAAAGCAGCCTTCTTCCCCACCATGCATGCATCCTCCTTCCCCAAAACCATGGCACCTGCCGCTGCTGAGAAATCAAGCGCCACGTGGCCGCACGCACATGCACACACGCACATGGGCATGCCGCGCTTGCCGCGGCGACCCATCTTGCCGTTGTGCTTCCTCATTGGCTTCGTCCCCAGCATCTTCTCCTTCTCACACCACCACCTACTACTACAGAAAGACTTGTAATGGACGTCTCATCACAGACAGTTTTAAAAATCCGTCTGTGATGAGGAACATTAATGACGGTTCTATATTGAAATCGTCAATAACATCATCATAGACGGTTATAACTACGAACCGTCTATGATATGCAGCAACATTACAGACGGTTTTAGTACAAACCATCAATGATGACTCCTATATCTATTACAGATGGTTCTATCCTAGAATCATCTGTGACGGTTCTAACTACGAATCGTTTGTGATATCAACTGAACCACTATATAAATATATCGATGAAGGTTCATAGTGCAAATTACCGAGTCCCAGCGCGTTTCGCTTCCCTCAAACCCTAGCCTCGGCACCACCTCCTCTCCGGCCTCCTCCTTCTCCTCAGCGACCTCCTCTCCGGCGTTCTCCTCCTCCTCAGCAACCTCCTCTCTAGCACCACCTCCTCTCCAGCATCCTCCTCCCTGGCTTCCTCCTCCCCGGCACCACCTCCTCCCCGGCGTCCTCCTCCCCGAAACCACCTCCTCGGCATCCTCCTTCCCAGCACACCTCCTCTTCGGCGTCCTCCTCCCCAGCACCACCTCCTCTCCAGCGTCCTCCTCCCCGGCACCACCTCCTCTTTGAGAATGTATGCAGTATTATTTTTATGGAATCCCTTTACTCATGTTTGCTAACATAGTGGATGTATCTCTGCAAATAAGCAGAGCACAGAGATAAATGAGCAAGAAAATAACGCACTGCCAGTGGTTCTACATAGATCAAATGTGCAACTGCATACACATAGTTTCACTTCAGTGGAATCCTTGCTGTAGGACAAATGCTTTCATTGACCTTGATCTGTAAATGATATACATCCCCAACAATTTAAGAAAGTATTATTATTGCATTTACGAAGATGACATATACAGAAGGAAAATGAGCAGTAGGAATTTGTTTAGCCACTTTTCTGTAAATGTTTTATACCTTGCTGTGGCAATGGATCTTTTGGCGATGTCTGACAGAGATTAATTTAGCAATGTCTGGTTGTAAGTGTGAAAATATGTGATCATAGAAGACTGCATGAGCACCAGGATGCGTCAAGATGTAGTACATGTTTGCTAGGCTTAAAATTGAATTGTATACTACATGTTTGCTAGGCTCAAAATCTAACAGTTTGGCTCTCTCCATATACCATCCAATTTCTAGTATAAACCATGATGCGACAAGATATTACAATAATTGTATAACTCATGAATCTAGCTGATTTCAAATGTTCTGTACGACCACAACATTGTTAGGTGAGGCCGGCACATTAATTTGTAATCGTATCATATTTTGTCATTGTATTGTCACATGACATTATTCTTAATATATATTTGCTCATCTTGAATGCAATAACTTAATAATATCTAGTTTGTTGGAACAAAAAGCTAAAGAATCTCATGACAAAACTAGATTTTGTTACTTCTCAATTCCTTTTAGAAAAGAATCATGGGAGAAGAACTTGGCAAGTGTAGAGAAAAGTTGGAGATGTAAGATTGACTTGATCTACTTTAGAATTCTTTCTTCTTTTCTTATTAATGGGAGCTGATGATAAAAAAATGAATCGTTTTCAATGATACATTAATACTTTTAGTTTAAGTGCATATAATTCAATTCCTCAATGTATTGTCACCTGACGTAATCATTAATATTTGCTCATCTTGAATACAATAACTTAATAGCGTCTTGCTTGCTAAGTACCTCCTTGCATCTGTGAGAGCAAATGTTGATGGATTCTAAGGCAAAATTCAATTCCATCCACAGTTCGTTCTGTGAATTGCCATGTTTTGATTTATCTTTTCGCTTCATCCTCTTATCCCCTGAATAAGAATACCATATGTAAACTATTTTCACTGGTTTTGTGCAGAAACATGATTATTTCGATGATTCTCTATTTCATGAAATACATAGTTGATTAAATCATTGTATACTCGAAGGATTAATCAACTCTCTATTTGACGGAATAAAGAACTATGGAAATAATTCTGTTCCTGCACAATACCAGAATGAAAATAGGCTACATATGGTATTCTCATTCGGGTTTGAGGCTGGAGTGGATGGATAAATCAGATGATGACAACTTTTATGACGAACTGTGGATGGATTGAAATTTACCTTAGAATCCATCAATGTTTGCTCTCATAGTTGCTTGGAGGTATATATATAGCTATCACAGGCGGTTCTAGGATAGAATCGTCTCTGATGTTAATTAAATCGGCTGTGACGTGCCGTTATTATCACTGACATATGTTTACAGACGGTTCACAAAACCATTTATGATGAGGTTTTAGAACTATCTGTGATGAGCATTTGTATAGTAGTGATCTGCCCACCTCGACCTACGTCTCCCGCTCTCTCCTCCTCCAACGGCCATTAGGGAGTCGTCGAAGAACCCACCGTGCCGCCCGCATTGAAGTCGGTAGAACGGAAGCTACTCCTGATCTCCAAATTTGGCTAGGAGGCGGCGGCGGCAGCTAGTGGCCAAGTCAGTCGGCGCCTTCATATTGATGCATGCTCGAAGGAAGAGTGGGAAGATGGGTGGTGTCCAAGAGAGTAGGAGGAACAACGTCACCCTCTTCTATTGAGTTGCATACATCAACCAATTCATCAAAAAACTTAAATTGATGAGTAAAATTGAGCAATATATTCCAACACTCCTCATGTATGGGCTTCTAGAGGCCTAAGAAGTGCACTAGAAGCTAGTTTGAGGTAGTTTCCTACGGCTTTGGTGGGTTGGGGTTATGATTTTACCACTAGAGTTAAAAGAAAATTACCCTTTTCCACCCAGTATAAAATCCCAAACCGCACCACCCTCACTCTCATTTCAAACCCGCATCCTTCATACCTAAAAGCTATACAAAAAAGTCAGACTGATAAATACCAAGCCTCTTCAGTCCAGCCGTGCAGCCCTTCAGCCATGCAACTCAGCTAAAAACTAGTTTTCAAAAAAGCTTCAGCCATATCAAACAGTGCCCGAGTCTCGAGAGCCATTACCTGCGTGGTTAATCAGCTTCTTGCGGCCATGTAGCCTGTAAGTTGACATTGGAAAACCCCATAAATCACCAACTTCAGAAGTAGCTTAGCCGCAGCATTCGCATGCCAATCTATACAAGGACTATCTGGCAAATGTTAAGCTTTTCGAGAAGCTTATCGGAAACTTCAAGTTATTAAAACCAAGAAGATCTCTGTTCGCGCGAAAAATGTGAAAGGGGTTTTAGGCCTCGAACACACAAGACAAACACCGGGTTTGCAGAGCGTGCCAGTCGATTTGACCTGAAATCGACAAGGTAAAATTTGTAATTCGATCAAAGCCGATAAACAAAGATCTATCGGCTTTTCGCTAGTCGGCAAAAACCGATTAGGAGATAACTAGATCAACCAGTTACAGTTGATCCGGATATAAGGTAAAATCGGCTTCGGGAAGGCGATGCGCAACAAAACGAAGCAAATCAAACCTGGGTAAAATCGGCTAAAATCAACAATCGGCGATGCGCAGCTATGTTGATTCCGTCGACTTGCAAAGAAATCTATGAAGCTAAAGCAATGTAAAAGAGAAGGCTGTAAAAAGTAGGTGTTGTTGGAATTGATTGATTCTCTTTGCTTGGCGTCCACCCCCTTTTATAACACGCCTGGCCGATCCGAGTCGCACATGGATACGGTGTGTTTACCCGTATCGGCCTCTTATCCGATTTCCTTTCCTTTTATAGAAACGGATTCCTTTTCCGAGTCGTTTACCGATTCTTTTCTGTACGGATACTTTTCTATTTTCAGACCGATTTCAATACATGCCGAATTTTGGTGCAAACATATATGCCCCCCATTTTTGAAAGGTAACTTGTTATCTTTCAAAAATCCCTTCGTCTTTTCTGTGATCGGCTTGTCGTTTAGGATTCACCTCGGTAACTTCCCCATTAATGGCGCCGCAATGCTCTCGGTGCGTTTTCAATGCAAAGAATTGTTCCCGCCTTTTCACCTTTTCACCGAGGTATAAATATGAGGCTCCCCCTGCAGTCATTTTCACCTGGCGTGCTCGTTAATCCCGAAATCGGCTTTCCTCCGCTTCAACCCTTCTTCTCATAGCATCGGCTGAAATGGACGCATCTCGGTACTTGTTCGATCCCAGATAGCGATCATCAAGATTTCCTAGGTCCTATAGGAACCATAGAACCCGAAATCTTGTCATTGGAGATGAAATCCCTAGACTCCCTTTATCGGCTCCTGGTTACAACATCAACGAGTGGTCCAAAAGTTTTAGGGCTTGGCCGACGGCTCTCAAGGGTGGAGGTCCCGGTACATTAGAGTATCGGCCCAAAAGAAAGCAGAGTGGGAAGGTATGGGCATTCTTGAGTGTATCCCCTGCCCTTAGCTGCCTGAGCCCAACGAATCTTTAGTAGGCTCGCTGCTATTTTTGGTCGGACTCTTTTAACGCCTTCTTTTTCCCAACCGGTCCCATCGGCCCAACCCTTTTAGATATGGCTGAATTATCAGTCTTAGGCACGATGGAGAACAAATATCGGCTTTTAGTGGGAAACCTCGGTACAAATTGACCAGAAAAAGGGAGAAGGTTGGTCCAGATACATCCAAAATAACAACAAAGTAACCGGCCCTGTATCGATGAAGAACACGTAGCCTTTATCAACTTATGGTTAGACCGATTCCTCTTCTGTGGCGCTTCCCTAGGACCAACCCAGGTCTATCAATTTATGTCAGAGCAACTAGTTATGGGTCATCGGCTAGCTTTAGGGAAGTCTTTGCTGGGCGCCGTATACCATATGATGCATATCATCAGGAGTTGGCTTTTCACTGGCAATGGTTCCTATGTCGTTGGTAATGTTGGCGGCCCTCTTTGGTTTATTCAGATTTGGCTTTACTGCGTTTTTGGCCGCCTCATTATCCGGACCCTTCGAAGAATCGGCTTTCCCAACGGAAGATTTTCCCGAGG
Source organism: Rhipidocladum racemiflorum (assembly GCA_036346355.1). NCBI lineage: Eukaryota > Viridiplantae > Streptophyta > Magnoliopsida > Poales > Poaceae > Rhipidocladum > Rhipidocladum racemiflorum. The sequence continues at coordinate 3,183,423 of CM070590.1, read as the reverse complement.
GTGCCGCCCTGTATTCCAACCTAGCCGATCCTCAGGGGAAAAATTCACCATGTGTTCATCCGATGAACAAAAATCTCTCCCACGGCTTCCATAACGACTTGTCCTTTTTCCTGCATCTTAACCAAGCCTCTTTCAACCGTAGAGATTTCTTTTCGTATAGCCAATTAGCCGATCTCCCGTGGCCTTCTTTTCTTCGTTTAAACTCCGATAGCTCCCTAATGCCCCAATCCACTCTCGTCTGCTTCCCTGTTGATTTCTCCTTGCATCCTTCACGTCGGCTTAAGTACTCGAAACAGAACATTTCAGCCGACCTATGAATTCTATCATCCTTCAGTTTATGCACGCCAGCTGGGTTTCGGACAAACCATTCCTTGCTTTCCTTTGCTTAGGATGATTAAACCACGAAACAAAGTAACTAACTCATCAAGGCGGATCTTATTATTGAGCTAGCCGATGAACTCCATGTGGTAGACTTGCCCTTCCTTGTGTTAAACACGCGTCGATCGGGCCAATTTACCACATGGTGGGCTTCTATAGCTGAGGCACTCTTGCGGAGGCGCACTATTCCCGAGGTCCTGTCCTCTTTTCTTCCTGGTTTTCGAGAGCCGACGGAGACCGTTGCTGGGTCTAGCTCGAGTTCGAGCGACGCTAACTCATCTTTAGAGGTATTTTCATTTTGTTGTTTTATTGGAATAAGATTTTCATCGGCTTAACCATATCTTCTACCCTTTTCAGACTAGCAAAAGATCAACCTCCAAGAAGCCATATCGGCCGACGATCGCTCCAAACGGCCAAGGTCATCGACCCTCTTGCCGGCTTATCCTCCTGGCACGTTGGGGTCAATAGCCCATCATCGCCTCGATCTTGCCGCCCAGCGCACTGTGGCACGCCCAGTTCCATTTTCCACCAAATGAAGTTTCATGCTTGCTGTCGGCTAAACCCATGTTCGTTTTTTCAGAGAAGAAAAGCCGTAGAGTTGTCATTAAGCGATCCCCAAAGCCTGCAGGCCGTGATGCAGCAGCATCTCCAACCGGATCGGCTACTGCGGTTAGCTTCGACCCTCGTTCTTGACTTAAATTTGTCTTCCTTGATCTTATCGTGAAAATATTTTTCAGAAACCCCTCCGCTCAATTGCTAGAAGCCGATGCAGAGAAGACTCAAACCGACGTGCTTATCTTGCCGATCGTGGCTCTCGCTCCGCCATCCGCCGTCACCTCCAAAACCTCGCTCCTGGCTCGACTCGTCGATGGACTTAGCCGACCTTTTAGGCTTTTCCTTGACGAGCTTGACGACCGAGATTGTGGCCATCGACGACTACCCTACCGACATCCAACGTATAATAGCGGCCTCTCGCCCAAAGATCTTTATTCGTTATCGCCGCGGGTATGCAGGAGCGACTTAATCGTCTTCGGGACGAGGTGATGCACCCAGAAGCGGCTCTACTGGCTAACACGCAACCACTGAGGGATGCCATGGCAGCCATGCAAGCCGATCTCCCTTCTGCCGCAATGAATGCACTGCTTGAGGGTCTGCCACTTGACGCCGCTAAATCGGCTAGACGTGGAGTCGACCAAGCAAAGAGTTGAACAGAGGAAGGCCCAACAAGCCGACTCAAGAGATCTTGGACAAGCTCATAGCCGATGCCAAATCCCGAAAGAGCACATTTGACCAAGGCACGGCTACACTTAAAATGACTAAGAGCAAGGCTCAAGAGTCGAGTCGACCAAGGCCAAACTTGAAGAACACTGGCTCTTGTTACAAAAGAACTTATGGAATGTCACTTAGCATCACCAACTCCACGTCTTCACTAGCCGCCCGTGAGGCGGCAAATCGGCGAGGTTCTTGCCCAAGTCAAGAACCGATCGGCCAAGATAGTTTCGATCCGGGTGATGCGGCAAATGACCAACAATTGATAGACGGCATTCAAGCTACCATTGGTAGGGCGGCGGCACTATCGGCTTTGGGAGCCCATTTGTCGGTCGGGACTACACTAGACTTTGATTTATGGGCGATCCTTGTAATATTGCTTTAAACCTCGAGGTCTTTTGAACTCTTGCTTAATCTCCAGGCGTCCGATTTTGTAAACTTTGATGTGGATGGGTTTAAACTGCTCGGCAACAGTATGACCGATTTTATGCATATGTGCTTGTCATTGATCCTGATGTCTCTCCCCGTAGTTAGGACCCGACCCATATGCTTGGGTGATATGCCTTCAGATATTTTCCATTGATCGCTTTAGGTAGGACGAACCCTTCTAAGGATTCCAGTATATATGAATTCCCGTCAACCTACGATTGATCTTATAAGGTCCTTCCCACGTTGGAGACCATTTGCCGAATCGATTATCTTTAGACCCAATCGGCAATATGGTTTTCCATACTAAATCGGCTTGATTGAATGATTTTAAAATTACTTTTTTATTGTACGACCTGGCAACCATCTCTTTATTCTTTTTAAGCCGATCTAGCGTGATCAGCCTTAGTTCAGCCAAATCATCTAGATTGTCCAGCATCGCCTGTTTGTATTCATCGGCTGATATCTTATCTTGCTCGTGTAGCCTTATTGAGCCGATGTTGATTTCAACGGGCAAAACGGCTTCTTGTCCATATACCAATTGAAAGGGTGACAATTTAGTTGATCCGTGATGAGATAGCCGATAAGCCCATAAAGCCTCCGATAGCGTTGAATGCCATCTCCTTGGTTCCTCCTCAATTTTTCTTTTATCGCCTTTATCAATGTCTTGTTTGACGACTACCGACCGCTGGCCTGAGCGTAGTAAGGGGAAGAGTTGAGTAATTTTATCCCAAGACTTTCCGCAAAACCTTTGAAATCGTTGGACATGAACACAAGACTCGATCAAGAGTGATTGTTTGTGGAATCCCAAACCGATGGACGATGTGTTCATTTACAAAGTCGATTAGCTCTTTACTAGTAACCTTCTTGAGTGGTACAGCCTCAACCCATTTTGAGAAATAATCCGTGGCCGCAAGGATGAATTTATGTCCTTTGCTAGATGACGGAAATATTTGTCCGATTATGTCTATACCCCATCCCCTAAATGGCCATGGTTTGATGATCGGATGCAAAGCCGATGCTGGTGCTGACTGTATGTTACCAAATTTTTGGCACGTTTGGCATCCTTTATAATATTTGAAGCAGTCTTCTAACATCGTCGGCCAAAAATACCCTGTTCGCCTTAGTATCCATTTCATCTTATGGGCCGATTGATGTGATCCACAAATGCCTTCATGGACTTCACCCATCGCCACTTTGGCTTCTTCGGTTCCCAGACATCTTAACAACAGACCTTCCATAGTCCGAAAGTACAATACATCTTCTAGTAGAACATACTTGAGTGCTTTGCGCCTGACCTTTTGCTCGGTCGGCTTGGGCTGGATCTGACAAATAATCCCTTATCTCTGTTCTCCAGTCGACAGGGTGAACACATAAAATCGGCCAAACGTTTAGCTCGATTGGTCCTTGTCGGCTTTCAATCTTGTACCCTGATGCACATTGTGCCAATCGGTTTGCTTTATCATTAGCTTCTCTCGGGGATATGTTCTATGGAAAATGTAGTGAACATCTCGATGATCTGGAGGCATTGATGCAAATCTTGGGTTAGTGCATCATCATTGCATCGGTATTCTCTTCGACTTCTTTGTACAATTAACATCGAATCTCCAAAAGCTTCGACGTCTCTCACTCCGATGCTATCTAACAGCTTGTAGACCCTTAGTAATGCTTCAGATTCCGCTTGATTATTTGAACATCGGCTATTTAGCCGATACATGAAGCCATACTCTTGTTTCCTAGGTGAAACTAATATCACACCGATGCCTTCGCCTTCTTGGCACACAGATCCATCAAAATACAGCTGCCAAGGAGTTACACTAGTTGTTCCCACTAATGTTTCACTTCCTGTGATAAAATCGGCCACAGCTTGTCCTTTAACAGATTTAGCCGACTCATAGGATAACTCGAACTCTGTTAAGGCATATGCCCACTTACCAAGCCGACCCCGCAGGATTGGCGCTGATAACATGTATTTAACTACATCGGTTTTGCATATTATGACGCATTTGGAAGCTAGCATATAATGTCTTAACTTGGTGCAAGCAAAATACAATGATAAGCATAATTTTTCTACTAGGGGATATCTGGTTTCTGCATCCAGAAGACGTCGGCTTAAGTAAAATATTGCTCGTTCCTTCCTATCGGCTTCTTGTGTTAAAACTGCTCCAATCGAATCACCTTCAGCCGATATATATAGTCTAAAAGGTATACCGTGTTTTGGCGCGGTCAATACTGGTGGACTCATCGATAACCTTTTATGTCGCCGAAGGCTCTTTGTCGATCGGCTCCCCATTTGAACTCTAGGTTGTCTTTAATTTTCAATAATGTGTGAAAGCACGAATACGCATCGACAAGTTTGAGATGAAATGTCGCAAGTAGTTGATTTTTCCAATCAATACCTGCAACTCCTTTTTGCTTGTTGGCGGTTTAGTATCGGCTATGGCTTTTACTTTGGCTTCGTTTACCTCAATTCCTCCTTCATGCACCGTAAACCCAAGAAATTGCCCAGCCGATACCCCGAAAGCACATTTGAGAGGGTTCATTTTTAACCCATGCACCCTTGTGCTTTCGAACATCTTTTCCAAATCGGCTAAATGTTGCCAGTCTTCTTTGGACTTTACTACTACATCGTCAATGTATATTTCCACAAGATTGCCGATCAAATCATGGAAAATATGGTTCATAGCACGTTGATAAGTAGCACCGCATTTTTAAACCGAAGGTCATAACTTTCCATTCATATAGCCCTAAAGCTCCTGGACATCTGAAAGCCGCTTTTGGATATATCGGCTTCGCCATAAATATCGATTGTATCCTGCGTTCCGCCCAAAAAGCTTATGATTTTATTCCCAGATGCAAGATCGATAAGCATATCGGCTATAGGCATCGGTACTGCTTTTGGTGTAGCTTTGTTTAAATCTCTAAAATCGACACATACCCTAAGTTTGCCATTTTTCTTCTTTACAGGGACGATGTTTGAGACCCACTCAACAGATCGGCAAGGCCGAATAAACTTTGCCTCTAGCAATCGCCCTACTTCTTCCTTTATAGCGTCATACAATGTAGGATTGAACCGCCTAGGTACTGCTTTGAACGGCCGATATCCAGGCTTTATAGGCGTACCGATGTTCGACTAGTCATCGGCTTAAACCCAGCATTTCATAATACTCCCATGCAAAGCAATCCTTATACTTCTTGAGTATTTCGACCAACTTTGCTTTATAAGCGGGTTCTAGTTTAGCACTTACAAACGCGTTGGTCTTTGCTATCACCTTCCCCAATATCAATCTCTTCGAGCAAATCGGCGAAGTAAATCCTAACCCTTTTCTTTCTTCTTCAAAATCCTCAACGACTTCTTCAGATTCGCTTGCCGATAGCTCCTGCCCTTTTCCTCGTAGCTTTGCTAGTGTCTTGTACTCCATCTTCTTACTACTTCGTCGTCCGATCAAACGTGTTGGGTTTGACGCTGATCGGCTTGAATCCTCGACTTCTACGCAGATAAAATCGCAATTGTCCAAGGCTTTTCACGATATACACTCGGCTTCTTCGTGGCCAATTGGTATCGTGGCTAGCCATGGCGATGTGAGCCGATGTGTCGGCCAGACGACTTCTCTTGTATCATCGTTCCATCGCACCAATTTTTGGTGCATAGTTGATGGTATACAACAATTGGCATGGATCCGCCCCGCCTAAGGAGCACGCCAGTAATTGCCTTTGGCTTCAATCACAAAAATGCAATCGGCAAAGTTTTATTACCGATCGCCGGGCTTCGACACCATCACGCCTTTAGCTTCGGTTGGATCTCCGTGAAGTCATTTAGCACCATATTGGTCTTGATCAAGTCTTCATCGGCTTTACCCAACTTTCTCGAAAGTACTTAACGGCATCGATTGATTGTCGCCCGCCATCGACCAACATACGAGATATCGGTCGGCCATTAATATACCCTTTTAGATATAATGGTTTCAGATGCCGATGCATGTCTTGTGGCTTTTCGAACACGGCCTGGTGCTCCGAGACATAATCGGCGAACACTTCCTCACCGATTCCTCGGTTTTGAACTCGGCAGTAGAGCGAATACCATGTTTATGTCCATCGGTGGTGTATCATCCGGATCATCGGAGAACCGGATTCAATCGATTGGTCTGAATCACTATCGATTTGTTCCTTTTTTCTCCACTCCTTTTTCAAAATTGGTACCGGTCTTAATTTGTTGAACATCCGATCCCTCTCGCTCTCCTTTTCGGCCTCCCTTTCTTCTTGTGTTTTCAATCGAAGCCTTCTGCGTTGTGATTTGCTAAGACCGGAGGGCACCACCTAGGTTTAGGTTCTATCGGCTTCGTATCTTTCGGCTAAATTGCTCATCTCATTGCCGGATTCCATTCTACCCGTGTTAGCCGATAGTTCTTGATTTTGGGAGGACTCGCCTTGCTCTGATGTTGACAACCTTCTATGGATCGGCCTACTGCTCATATCTGGATGACTGTATATCGGTCTAGACAACCTATCTTTTACAGACCGGTTTGGCCGATATGCAGCTGAGTGTTGCATAGGACAAGACACTACTGTTGGTAAGGTCATCCCTTTCTCCCAGCAAAACTGCCAAAAGGGACATTGTCGATGTTTCTCTTCCTCAGAGTCGGCCGATATGACATATCCGCCGCCAACGCCGTCCCTCTTTTGCCTTAGTTGATGCAAGTTCTGGTGGCGTTGAGGGTCACACCTTCGACTTACCCTTTCATACTTCCCCAGGAGTTGTGAGAAGGTCGGCTTTGGTTTGAAATCGGTTTTTCTTGGAGCCCTCTCAGCCCGATACCATTTACCGACCTCCAAGTCCCCTCTTGGTTTTACCGTTCTCGAGTTCTTTCCATTCCTATCGGCTTCTATTTGTATAGAACCGATAGTGATCTGCACTGTCTCGTCTCGCGATACAACTCCCTTAACCGGCTTATCTTCTTCCGCAGCCTCTCTTTCGTGAATATTGAACCATGTTGACTTGAAAAGGGCTCATATCTATCTGCATAGCCGATTCTTCCGCAAATTTTAGCCTACCATCGGCGATGGCCGATTGAATCATTGTCGAAAAATATTGCAATCGTTAGTGTTATGGGAGAATGAATGATGCCATTTGCAATACCTTCGCTTTTTAATCTCCTCGGCCGATGGTATGATGTGCCCTTCTGGTAACCTTATGAGTTTTTCTTGTAGTAATAAATCAAATATCTTGTCACACTTTGACACATCATACGAGTACTTGACTTTCGCCTTATTCTTTGTCGGCTTAAGTAGAGAGCATACGAGTGGCTTTTTAGAACCTTTGGCCCACTCGGCTATGTTCACCTCTGCTTAGCCCTCGAGGTATCGCCGAACTCGTATTCTATCATGTTTATTTTGGCCTTTTCGTTCTTTGTTTGGTTTAAATCTATCTTTAAACCCTTTGATTTCTGCATACCGGCTCTCATGTGCCGATACGCGATGGAGTAGGTGGCCTAGGTCGGGAATTCTTGGCACGACAACTTTTCTTTTAATGGAGGGATTAACCCTTGGAACGCTAGGTCGGCCAATTGATCGTCGGGTAATGTTACATCAGAGCACCTATTCCGTGACGCCCAAATCTCTTGATATAATCAGAGACCGATTCGCCAGATTGCCGGATTGAACTAAGATCGTAAATCCTAAGCTCCATTGTTCTAAAAGAAGTACTCATGGAATCGGCTTTCTAAATCGCTCCATATATGAACCGAATTAGGTGGTAGATTTGTGAACCAAGTGAATGCAAAGTGCGGATAATGATAAAGGAAACAATCTAATTTTTAACCCATCGGATCGTGTCGCCTCCCCACATTGAGCCATGAACCGTCCGATATGCTCAATTGTGGTAACAGAATCATCACACGAGAATTTAGCAAAGTCCGGTATCCTAAAGTTGTGGGGTATGGCATTCGGTCTATGTAATCGGGATACGGCTTCCTATAGCCGATTACCCTTCCTCCGGGTCTGTAAACCAAACTGTTCTCTCAAAACATTGGCGATTTGTTACGCCTAATTAACATTGTCGGCTTGTGGTGCAGCGGATATTGCCAATTCTCATTCGTGCTCGCCCCGAGTGCAAACTCGGGTCTTTGTCCGAATCGCACCTCAGGAGGTCTTGGCACCGTGTCATAATCACGATTAAAACCTAATGCATCGGGTATGGGTGCGTATGGCACTACTCTATATGGCGCTTGTTTCATGGTTGTGGCTCTCGTGACAAATGAACTCGTCCTGCTTCGATCGGTGATAGGCCGATATCCCGATGCTATTGGAGGGTCCATCCGATCGATTTGATGCGCTTATTTTGGCCCCATCCGTGTGCCCATGGTAGTGTGTGAATCCATCTCTCTCAGATGCTTGGTTTCAAAACAAGAGGTTGAGTCGGCATCATAATAGGTGCATGAGCCGACACGCCATCGTGTTGGTGTTGGGCGTTATGGAATATACCGGAGTGCGAGGGATGGTTTGTGGTGGATCTAGCAGGTTTCCAGACGCAACTAATTCCTCGAGTAATTGTTTTCACACTATTTTCTATCATTGGCTTTAATGTGGATACTAGAGCCGATGACTCGTTAATCAATGCGTGATGGATGATTGCTCGATCATACTTGATAAATCGGCTTGAGCGGTGCGTATCGGCTACCGATTCAGATGACGAATCTCCGATAGGATTGATGCTTGGGAGTGCACTCTTTTGAGTAACGCCACGGCCGCTTTTCGAAACACCGTAGCATCATTTCCTCCAGAGCCGCCTTCGGTCTTCGATTTCTTTCCGTTGCTCAGGGGTTAAATCGGCCATCCGAGGCGCGATTATAGCATCGATGTTGATATCGGCGGTGACCGCGGGCTTGCTCGGTTGACGCCATTCTTTTGTTGGTCCCACCGGGCGTGCAAAATATGTTCGCGCTAAAAACGTGAAAGGGGTTTTAGGCCTCGAACACACAAGACAAACACCGGTTTGCAGAGCGTGCGGTCGATTTGACCTGAAATCGACAAGGTAAAATTTGTAATTCGATCAAAGCCGATAAACAAAGATCTATCGGCTTTTGCTAGTCGGCAAAAACCGATTAGGAGATAACTAGATCAACCGATTCTGATTGATCCGGATATAAGGTAAAGTCGGCCGGAAGGCGATGCGCAACAAAACGAAGCAAATCAAACCTGGGTAAAATCGGCTAAAATCAACAATCGGCGATGCGCAGCTATGTTGATTCCGTCGACTTGCAAAGAAATCTATGAAGCTAAAGCAATGTAAAAGAGAAGGCTGTAAAAAGTAGGTGTTGTTGGAATTGATTGATTCTCTTTGCTTGGTGTCCACCCCTTTTATAACACGCCTGGCCGATCCGAGTCGCACATGGATACGGTGTGTTTACCCGTATCGGCCTCTTATCTGATTTCCTTTCCTTTTATAGAAACGGATTCCTTTTCCGAGTCGTTTACCGATTCTTTTCTGTACGGATACTTTTCTATTTTCACACCGATTTCAATACATGCCGAATTTTGGTGCAAACAATCTCCCAAAAGAAAAACCCAGGATAATAAATCTAGATGTCCAGCTTATGTGGCCTCTGAATTCTGATATCAAGGAGCGCTAGGCTCAATCGCCCAGAGTCTAGAGAATAAGGCCATGGAAATGAACTCCCAAATGTATGGCCTAGTTTACAACAAGAGCTGGACCGAGTATCGGAGGACAGTGATCTGTTGATTCTTTGCTCATCGTCCAACCACAGGGGAAAACAGGCCACGAGACACAAGTCTTCATCATGCAGTCTCAGAGGAGTGAAAACAACTACAGGGATCACACAACGGCAGGGAGAAGACAACCCGTCCAATTCGAGTCACGTTCCATGTCCATGAATGAGGCCATTACCCGACAACGCCAAATAGTGTTTTCGCAAGGCGAAAATACTCTGTCGGTCTAAGTTTATCCATGTATTTTGATTCGACATATAGATCAACGAGCTATTGAAAATAACTAGACTAATTTTAATTATCGTATTAAAACACTATATTCGATGTATACGTGTCTAGAGAGGGGGTTTTAAAGAGTAATTGGTGTTGGAATATAAAATACTCGATAACAAGATGATAAAAACGCAGCACTAAATCAATTGTTGAACAGACAATCACGCAATGGCACGATGTTACTTCGCATCGCATCAATTCGATCCACCTAACAGAAATGCCCCTAGGATGTGGGACCCAGGTCGTCAGCACTCGACGCCGGCGAAGGCGGCCCGACGGAACCCGGGCGGAAGGTCCGGCGCGCGGCTCCACTTGCCGCCGACGATGTCGTACACCAGCACCATCCCTTCCAACGCGCCTGCGGCCGCATTGTGACCCCTCACGGCCGCGGCGCTCACTACGGCCACCACCCTGTCGCACCCCACACCCGCCATCGCCACCCGCACCGCCATGCCCAGCCCCACCGATCCCCTCGGCATGGGCGGCGCCTCGAGCGCCACCCACCCACCCACGCCTCTGCTGTCACGGCTCGCCGCGCCGCCACACCACCTCCAGAAGGAGAGCTCCACGGCGTGGCTGGCCACCACGTACAGATGCTCCCCGATGCCGCACGCGCCCACGACGCAGCCGCCGCCGCGCAGCGCCCGCGGGCGCGCCCACGCGCCGGACGCCACGTGCAGCGCGTCCACCGACCCGGCGCACATGTGCGCCTGGAGCGTCTGCGCGCCGTCGCCGGACACCGCGACACCTCCGGCGACGTAGAACACGCCGCCGGCGCTGGCCCCAGCGCAGCCGTACCTGCGTCGCCGCGCCTCGGCCACCACGCGCCACGCGTCAGCAACGGGGTCGTACTCCTCGACCGCCGCGGTGCGAGCGGTCCCGCCGGCGACGTATATCCGCCCGCCCACGGCGGCGGCCGCGAACTTCTTCCGCGGGAACAGCGTGGGCGCGCACGCGCGCGCGGCGCCGGTGAGCGCGTCCACCCGCAGCGTGGCGCCGCGGCCTACGAGAAACACCTCGCGGCCCAGCACCACCGCCCGCGCGTGTGCGAACACGGAGGAGCTGCTGCAATGCAGCAGAGGCACGGGCAGGGTCAGCGCGGCGACCTCGAGCTTGGGCCGGGACGCGTGGAACTGGAGCAGCGCTTGAGCGAAGGCGCCGTGGTGGGAGACGGAGATGGCGAGGAGGGAGGGGTGGAGCTGGCCGTGGGCGCGGCGGAGGCTGAGGAAGGCCTGGGAGCTGAGGAGGGAGGCGAAGCGGCGGCAGACGGCGGGGAGCGGCGGGAGGGAGGCGCGGGGGACGCGGGCGAGGCAGTCGAGGAGGAGGTCGTCGGGCAGGGCGGCGATGGGGGGCGGCTCCTCATCAGAGGTTGGTTGGGTGGGGCAGAGGTTGGTGGTAGAAGCAGGAGCAGAGATGGGGATGGGGACGGAGATGTGGCGGTCGGGGTCGGCGGGGATGCAGGACTTCACGAACCACGAGAGGCTGCGGGAGTGGCAGCTCTCCGCCGCCATGGCAGAGCAGATCGGGAGCTCAGCTCACCGGAGTGGATGCACACCCTCGCTGCATTTCTCCGTCGTCGATGGGTGTCGAATTTGGGCGTTTATTTGCTCTGTTTTGTTTTTCTGTGTGATTTAAGTTTACGAGTTGGCCCCACCCGCAGGGAAGGGGATGGGTAGTTCGAAATTCAAACAGGTTGTTTGATAGAAAATTTGAAGAAATTCAGCCACCGTTTCCAAGATCTGGGTCTCGGTATTCGAATTGGGCGGGCTTTATCTATTAGCCTAACGCCCTAACCGAAAGGATATATATACACACACATACATATACATACATACATAGCTGCGCTATTTTCCAGGTACTACTATTCTGCACGCCGATCAATTTACGTAATTTGATCGAACCATATTAATTGTATTTATTACTTGCGTATGAGTGTATGGACCATTTATTACTTATGCATCATTCATCAATGAGGATGGGTTAAATACTAGTCGCGACGTTCCAGCGTCAAAGCACATCGTACTGATTGCTACCAATTTGAAGTAAATCACAAATACATTTTACTGTAGAACAACAGATGCAATTACTATCAAATATGTTACTAGTTAATGCGTTGATCAACCCAATTAATTAATGCGTATTGTAGTTTGTATATAAATATGTTTTTTTTATTTTAGCCATATCTTTTTATTGGTAACTCAGATTTGCAAATGGTTTTCACCAATAGCTTACGGACACGAGAGGAATAAAATGATATAAGTATCGCTATTAAATAGTAATTTTGTTGATTGATAAAAAAATTTCTTTTCTTATAATATAAAATTACTACATCTACAAATAGAAATTACTATCATAAAGTATAATTAAAAATCCTATACAGATCAGTCATTTAGCAGTAAATGTTCATGAAAACTATATGTATAAATTCTAAAAAATTCTTAAAAAATTACCATACGTAGGGGATGTGAGATTCTATAGCCCTGTAAAATTTGAATACCAAACTCAGTTGTATTTGAAAGATATGGAAATAACAAATTTATTATTCATCACTGATTAACGCTTATCAATTTCATATATTTCAAATCGGATTGACTTTGACCTTCAAGTTTTACAGAGATGTATATGGTGAAAACCATTTGCAAATCCGAGATACCAATAAAATGATACAATAAAATACAAAAGAAACAGATTCATGTACAAACTACAACACGTATTAACTAGTTGGGTTGACCAATGCATTAACTAGTAACTGATTCTGTAATAATTATATTTGTTATTCTATAGTAAAATATATTCATGATTTACTACCGATAGTAAATGTATGTGTATTGTTGTTTGTAACAGAACAATCATTTGACAGTAAAAATTTATGAAAACTATATATAATTTTTAAAAAATTACCATATGTAGAGGATATGAGCTTTTTCAGTCTTGTAAAATTTGAATATTAAACTCAATTGTATTTGAAAGATATGAAAATAATATTTTTACTATTTATCACTGATTAGTGCTTGTTAATTTTATATCTTTCAAGAATGTATAATCTTAGCTCTCTTACTTATGGCAATTTTTTGATAATTTTTAAAAACTTATACATGTGGTTTTCATGAAAAGAATTTAGTAAAATGATTAAAAAACTATCAAAAAATTACCATATGTAGAGGATGTGAGATTATATGTCCTTGTAAAATATGAAGACCAAAATCAATATGATTTGAAAGATATAAAATTAACAATCGCTAAATAGCTAATTAGTGATAAATAGTAACTTTGTGATTTTCATATATTTTAAATGCGATTGAGCTTGATATTCAAATTTTACAAGGCTATAGAAGCTCACATCTCCTACATATGATAATTTTTTTAGAATTGTTTAGAATTTGTACATATAGTTTTCACGATCTTTTACTGCCAAATGACTGATATGTATAGTATTTTTTAATTATATTGTATGTTAGTAATTTTTAGCTGTAGATGTAATAATTTTATGTTGTAGATATAGTAATTTTTATTAATGATAAAAATACTATTTAATAGTGATATTTATATCATTTTATTCTTCTCATCGTTAGTAAGCTATTGATGAAAACCATTGCAAATCCGAGCTAACAATAAAAAGATATGGCTAAAATAAAATAAAGTCATTATGGGAATGGCTCATGTCTTGAGGAAGGTGCAAGCAGATGTTTACACAAGTAAATGATATGCATATACATATGCATGAATATCTTTGTCTTGGTTTCAAGAGCCGCAAACCTGTTATGATTTCAAAAAATAGCATAAAAATGCGCATATACATATACTTGTCATTGTACTCTTGAGTTAGCATACCATTATTTTGCTCATAATGCAGTAATCATGATTTATGGCTTGATCACTGTCTATCTGAATAGCTTTCCTAGGCCAACATATATGAAGCTATTCCAACAATAATTGCACTTAGCTTGTCAGCTTGAGCAATGGAGATGGAGGATGCTGTAGGATATTTGAATTTTTTAGTGATTTTATTTGTGTTTCAAATGCACTAGTCCATTTGCTAATAACCTATAGATATTTTGAGAAGATCTATTGGTGGACACTGGACAGAGCACATAACTATATTTCTTTTAGTGTTGTCTGGTATTAGATCACATATTGACTACTTGACAAAATGTCTAAGTAGAAAACTACTTAGATAGTTAGATATGAGAGTATAAGCATTTGTGCCTCATTTTTCCTGTATTTATGGTTCTAAATAATCTACTGCTAGATGTTTTCTTTGAATAATTTTGCTTCATAATTGCAGAATGGGTTGTGCAAGAGATCTCTATACAAGTGTATTCTCTATGCATCTTCTGATGCCTAGAATGATTCTGTAGCAAAGTGTTGTATTGCTAATAAGGTACTTGCAGTTTTTTTATTGGATTTACATACTTATCAGCCAATTGTTCAATGCTTATTCATCTCTTTAAATGGTCCACATTGATATTAGGTAAAGATGATAGCTAATGATGTAGTTGGGGGCTCTTAGGAAACCATTTACGAGTCCTATTTAGAGAGAGATGCATTATATGCATAGATGGTTAGTAAATGCTATGCTGATATGCAGTTATGGTGTTTCGTAGCGTATGGTATTATCATTCTTGGCAAATTGTTAATTCTATTTCAGCTTTAGAAACCAATTATCACATCATATGTTTCTTTTAATTCCATCGATCATCGACTTTTCATAAATGTATGGAGTGGTAGATAATCTTTGTTTACTTTCGCAAAATGTGGATATTTTAAACTTCTAGCTTTCATAGAAGATTAAATTTTTCTTGATGGTAGATTGAAATAATGTGTTAAATAGAAATATTATTATTTGTGTATAGTTTAGAGTTCCATTGCAATGCACGGACAGCCTACTAGTGTGTGTGTGTGTGTGTGTGTGTGTGCATAGGAAAATGATTCCATACTCCTGGGAGTATGTACTACCTTAAATGATGTTGTTATACCCAGGGGCGGAAGTGCATGTTGTTACCCGGTGTCACAGGACACCGGGTAAAAAAAAAAATAGTGTATGTTAGTTTATATACAAAAAAATTATTGTATGTTAGTCTATATATATAGTATATGTGAACCCCCTTGATCTAAATCTTGTGACATCGGGAGCCAAATAATAAGCAAATGGTAAGAATAATAAGTTATTATCATATATATGATGAAGTGGTGAACCCCGATAATTTTTTCTCTAGTTCCGCCCCTGGTTATACCTATTTATCTTTTCAAGTATACTTTAATACTGATCATAAGATACTCCAAGGTGACTTCCACAAAAATACCATCAAAGTCCATTTTTATAGCATAATTTATTTATATACTCCTTTTACATATGGAGAAATGTATATAGCAAAAAATAAAGGACCCCGATGAAATTTTTTTCAACCACGTTGCATTGGAGTATCTTGAAATTATTGTTGGAGTATACCGAAAGTGATAAAAGAGTATAACATGTTCGTTTAAGTGGTATATTTGATGTGAGAGTATGTACTCCCGAGAGTACAAAAAAGCTTTATACACACACACACACACTCCTCGGTCCAAATTTATATAGTATATTTCCTCTTAATATGTAGACTAAGGAGATACTGAATATGACTTAACTATTCATAATTCTTATCTCTTGCACTGTATTTAATGCATATGTATGGAGTAAAATTGAATATTTATTAGGGGTATAGAGGGAACATCACACTTAATTTTATATTGAAACATGAAATGCTTCTTATATTTACGGACAAGACTATTAAAAAATGCATCCTATATTTTTGGACGGACGAAGTGCTAGCTGATGTCTTATTTGATTCTCTACTAGTTACATGCCCGTGCGTTGCTACGAAAAACAAAATTGAGAACGAAAAATAAAGATTAAAAAATAAAAAAAATTATTTCACAAGATCAAACATATATCTTTAACGCTTCGTTTCTTGCGAAAGCTGGCTAATTAAAGCAATGCTTCGTTTCTTGCGTAGGGCAATTAAGTAGGGCAATTAAGCAGGTCAATTAAGCGGCAATTAATGATGTGGGAAGAATGGACCACTGCCACCAACTGCTGCTTTAGAATAATAGAGATAATTTCTCGGTGGAGGCAGATTATTTGATTGCATATGCGAACGGCATCATACAAAGGAACATATCAACAACAACAACAAAAAATGTTAAACACCCCAGGAGGCATGTATGAATGCTAAACGAGTGGTCGTAATTGGCATCGTTGACCAGATGTTGAGCTTCTCTCCTTACTCAACAAAGCCCCTAAATGACTCAAGGGCATCTCCAACCCTTTGTATTTTAGGTATAGCGATTTCCCCCCATAATCCCTTGTTATTTGCGTGCTCATGGACATAGGTACTTCAATGCATTTCAAGTCACGTCTTAGTCCTTTTTTACATGTGAAGAACCACGGTACTCTTTTTCCTCTATCGTACCCTAAAGTTTGACGCGGCAAGGATATGGACAATGATAAGACTATCACATAGAATTTCGGATTATGGCGAGGAGAGAAAAGGAGAAAGAAAGATATTGCCTACTATTTAATAGATGACCACTAGTTACATGCCTGTGCATTGCTACGAAAAATAAAACTGATAACGAAAAATAAAG
The DNA here is from genome assembly GCA_036346355.1 of Rhipidocladum racemiflorum. Lineage (NCBI taxonomy): Eukaryota > Viridiplantae > Streptophyta > Magnoliopsida > Poales > Poaceae > Rhipidocladum > Rhipidocladum racemiflorum. The sequence continues at coordinate 3,166,728 of CM070590.1, read as the reverse complement.
ATTAAAAAAATTTTTATTTCACAAGATCAAACATCTATCTTTAACGCTTCGTTTCTTACGAAAGCTGGCTAATTAAAGCAACGCTTCGTTTCTTGCGTAGGGCAATTAAGCAGGGCAATTAAGCAGAGCAATTAAGCAGCAATTAATGACGTGGGAAGAACGGACCACTGCCACCAAGTGCTGCTTTAGAATAGTAGAGATATACTATATATATACTATTGTATACATGATCTATTAATTATATAAGAGGTCATTACAGATAGCTATATACTCCCTCTGCCTCACAAAGAGTGTATTTTTAGTTTTTTTCAGACAGATTAGTGTGTGCAAAGTAAATAACTAATGTGACCCTCATTACTCCATGCACATGCATGCTGGTGCTTTGGTTCTCACTAGCACTTAAATGAGCATGCATACATTTACAGCTGGACCCTACCGACTAAAGATGTACTCTTTGTGAGATAAATTTTGAACACTAGAAATGCACTCTTTGTGGGACAGAGAGAGTAGACAATCTATTGCATGAGTTATCTTTAATTATGTTTATAGATGATATGAAAGTATATTACATACGGTCACCGTCTATATACCATTGCATATGTCAAAAAAAAAAAAAAAAAATAGGCAAGAATTTTTTTTTTTTTTGCGAGGGGACGATGTTATAGTATTGGAGATGCCCTAATCGGCATCATTCTACTTTTGCTAGCTTGTACCATCGTGTGAATGCTGACAAATTTGGTCACTATGTGTCACTCAAAGTAGAGATGATTTACACGCATGCAGTCACTTTCGTCGCCAAAGTTTGACAAGCAAATCCTGCTAGCTACTTGCTTTTGTAGATAAAAGTGAGCAAATTTATAGAGCTGTATGTCGCACTTTCGTTAAGTTGGTTGTTGATTCCTTACTAGCGCGGCCACGGAAAGAATGATACGAGCATATAGCCTTGCTCTTTGACATTTAACGCCCGAATAAGCATAAAACGCGGTGTAAACAGGATAAAAACTTATTCCTCTCCACACGACATAAAAAGAGGACTCAAATCCGGGTTGGCTAGCCCACCAGTCTATGGTTGGAAAAAAAAAACTCATTAGTACTCGAATCAAAAATATATAATTCGATTATAATACTTAATATGTTCAAAATTGAAATGAGTTCATTTCGCAACGATTTCTTTTAATGAGGCTTGACTCGATGGCGACTTGTTAGCTTAAATTTGACATAACCACTTATATAATAAGTAAAATAAATTTATGTCAAATTGTATTAATTCTTTTAAAAAAACTCAATTATAACTCGTAAAGCTCGATAGCTAGCTCCTACCCACCGCTATTGTACTAACTAACAGTGGCGGACCCAGGAAGAAATTATAGGTGGGGCAGACTTGAAGTAGTATTAAAACGCTAAAAAGAATGCAATGTACCGTAACATTGGTAACAACAATAGTACTATTAAAGAAGCATAAATATAACATTCAACTAATACGGTCAAAGAAGAATTAGCAAATAGGCTACATACCACTCAGTTAACAATTGGTGAGGGACGAGACGAATTTATTCTCCTAGTTTTGAGGCGCTGAAATCGTCGGATGATGGCTTCATCATTAAGTGATTTGAAGATCTCTCTCCGTGTAGTAAACCATTAAGTCATTCATCCAATCTTATTGCGTAGTTCAGTCTTGATATACAATATACCTGGGTAGCCGATCGTTTCTTGCTTGGTGTCGATTGTTTCTTGCTTGGTGGTAGTGCAACGTTTAATTTTCAAATTTGTTAGGCCTATACATATGCAGTATATACAACATACATGGGCTTGTAACTTGTAGGTGGGGCAGCGGCCCAGGCTGCCCCACTGGTGGATCCGCCCCTGCTAACTAACCGATCCGGAGAGATTCTTCGTGCCTAAACTAAGCATGAATTAACTTTGTTACCCTTGTTTATCTCAGATCAACTTATCTCGCAGTAACTAGTCGGCACCGATTTGTTTCATGCATGCTTTGCACAAAGTATAATATATTTATAAAACCTAATAAAATTATAATATTATTAAAATACTTTTCAAGACAAAAAAAATATATATAATTTATATATATATAATTTAAATATTTAAAAGTTATTAACAATCAAAGTTTCAAAATTTTAACTAGGGTTCTGATAAGTTTCATCCGGATGTTTTCTTTAGCAACCATCATCCAAATTCCTGGCTATTGGATTTGCTTTCAGATCAATGCACGGCCCCCCTGAATTCAAGGTGGGTTGATCCTACGGATGTATGTTTCGATCGTACGGTCTAAAGTTTGGATGTTTTTTTTGGGACAAAAACACTCGAATGATGCCTATACACTCCCTTTTAACTAAATCTACGGTCAAAAGGACGACTACCTGTCAGCTGTCACCGAAGGGAGTACTACGTTGCAATAAATCCTGGGTGACTTGGTGCACGAGCAAAACGTGGTTTCTTTTATTCACATTTCAGACTGCGTCGCCAACCTTGCGCTAATAATAATAACAACAACAACAAGACTTGGTTCAGAGATGAATTGATATGTGACCAGCAAGGTCAGAAAAGAAGAGATGCAAAGTCATTAGCCTGTCCTGCCGGCATCTGGTATCACCTCGACGGCTTCCCGGAAGCTGCAGCGATTAACCCCGGCCGGCCGGAGAGACACCATCGGGTGTCCTCCGATCCCTCTCGGCTGCGGCTAGCAGAGCAGCAGGTGCCACCACGACCAGCTGAGCTACGATGTCGCCCACACCGTCGCACGGCGACGGCGAGCAGTTCGCGGAGGTGGTGGTGATTCGGCACGGGGAGACGGCGTGGAACGCCTCCCGCATCGTTCAGGTCATCCCCCTCCCTTCGGTTCTTCGATTCTCCGTCCTCGCACTTCTCTTCTGTTTTCCCGCAAGAGACGCTTACCGAATCTAGCATGAAGTACTCAACATTCAATCTTACTTGGTTGAAGCTACAGAATGATACCATGCCTCTTGCCTTTAACAGTTACGTGCTAAACAGTGTCAATCCGACACCGATACCTGTGCCTAAATTTTTTTTGAATAGAATATCTCGAATTCGAGTCAGATTCCGAGTAGCATTTCTCATGTCCAATTTTTTTTTGTTGAATCGGATATCTTGAATCCTAGTTGAATTTCGACTCCGGTGTCCGTGTCCAGATTACACTGGTGCTAATATATCTAACTAAACGTTTTTGATTTGGGAGCTCAAGCATCTGTTGCTGGAGACTCCTCCTGACCATTGTTCAATTAGCAGTCCTTGTTTTGGTATTTTTTTTCTCTCTTTCTAAAGGATAGAACATTGAAATCCTTGAACAGGGACAAATGGATCCAGAACTAAATGAGATTGGTAGACAGCAAGCTGTCGTGGTATGGTTCACTTGCCCCAAATTGTTGCACAGAGCTAGTGAATATTCCATTAGGACTTCCATTGTCAGCACTGACATTTTTGTGTAAATCTGATGCAAACTCGCAAGGTTGCCCGTCGTCTGTCAAGAGAAACCAAGCCAGCTGCTATATACTCCTCTGATTTGAAGCGTGCTGCTGAAACTGCACAAACCATAGCAAAAGCTTGTGACGCCTCAAATGTAAGTGAAGTGCATTCTGTATATGTTCACTCTCTCTCTCCCTCTCTCATGAGATTCTAAGAGTCATGCCTCTTGGTGCTTACAGCCTCCCACTGATTGGAAATATAAAATCCTGTAATTAAAGCTTAATGGAACTAACCTATTTGCTGTTCATGAGCATTTCGTATCTCACTAGTAATTTGTTTCAGCTGGTGTTGGATGAAGCACTGAGAGAAAGGCACATGGGATATCTCCAAGGTTTGAAGTGGGACGATGCTTTTATTAAAAATCCAGGGGTTTTCAAAGGTTTTGATGTTTTTGAAGATAAAAAAGGTTTGGATTTCGACGACAGGAACCAAGAAATTCCAGTAAGTACAATCCTCCAGACAAATTTATAGCTTTGTCTTGCTTATGGATGCGTAAATGGCTTTGTTCCTTACAATGGCTGTATGTTTGGTAAGAAACTGAATTGACTTAGGCCATGTGACAAACTATGCCAAATTACCATTGTTTCCCACCGTCGGTTGTTAGTTACTCCCTCCGGTCACAAATAGTAGTCGTTTTCGACATCGACACGGTCCCCAAAACTCAACTTTGGCCACTAATTTCTATTGTAATATACTTAAAAAATCTAATAAAATTATAATATTATGATGAAGAGAATGGCTAAGTAACACTCGAGTGTTTTTTTGGTTTGTGATTACTCAACTTGGGGGCCTATAAAAAAGAGGGTGGTGGGGAGAGATAGCAAATTGATTGGATCAATGGATCTAAATCCAAAGGCTACAAACTTGAGTGCTCACAAACTAAAAAAACACTCAGTTGCTCTCTAGACACCCCCATGAAGCTATTATGAAAGTACGTTCCGAGGCGAACCTACACATATGGTTTTTATGCATCAAATCTAAATATTTAAAAAGATGTTGATAGCTAAAGTTTCAAAAGTTTGGGTGCGCGTATCCCAAACCGACGAGTTTTTGCGAACCGGAGGGAGTGTAACCGATAAAACGTTCACAAGTTTACCCTGAACAACTCGCACCAGCACCACAGCCACGCAATTCTATACCTCACTCTGAAGAGCTTATCAGCATTTCCACTCATGTTCAGGGTGGTGGAGAGAGCCTTAACCAGTTATCCGAGCGTTGCGTGTCCTACCTGGATAAAATCGCCCGAGAACACATCGGTAAAGAGCTAACCTCATTCTTAATTAGATCTTTTTTTTCATCTCCCCGTGTCCTTTGTGGCTAACACTGCGGCGAAGTTTGTGAACCGGAGTTATTTCAGAATTTGACACTCAATTCGCAAGCCTTTCCGCTCATTTAGATGACATATGGGACCGTCTGTGTGTATGACAGTGGGCCAGAGTGTCAAATTCCGAAATGCGAATTTTAAAGTGTGTCAAATTCTGAAAACTCTCGAAATCTAGTTGCTCACTGGCAGTTCTGAACCCTGACGAAGTGTTCGCTAATGCCGCTTCTGCATTTACAGGGGAGCGGGTGATCGTGGTCTCCCATGGCGCAGCCATACTGGAGCTCTGTCGACATGCCGATCCCCCCAACAGCTCAGTTCGCAGGGACATCCCCAACACCTCGCTGAATGTTTTCCGTATATCCGGCGCCGCCGGCGGGTGGATCCCTGAGAGGCTCGGAGATGTCAGCCATCTCGACGGAAATGGCTTTCTGGAGGGTTCGTTTGGCGGCGATGGGGCCTCTGCGTAACGCCGGCCGGCGGCGATTCATTTCTCGTCGAGGCGTTCGGTGATTCCGACGCGCACGATCGAGGCATGCCCCGTTCTTCTGTTGCTATTTTGTTCGCACCTCGCAGTGCAGTAACAATCACGAACAAGAACCATTTCTGTTTGAGAGTTCGCTGGGTCAGATGTATCGGTCTGCAGTTGCCATTCTTCTGCGTTGTCGGATTGCCGATCTTCCTCGCTTCCTGACGTTAGCAAATGGAGTGTATTTAGCGACCGAACTGAACTAGCTAAAAATGCATTCAGCTTTTGGAAGCCTCGTCATTCAACGGTCACCATGCAGATCAGAGGAATTTGGACGTTCTTACCGTAGTTACCAAAAACACCCCTTATCCGGAGTCGCGGCACGAAATTTGGATTCACGATTCGCTACTTTTTCTTCTAATTTTTACTACGAACAAGAATCCCACGCTCTAAACTAGTTCAGATTCGACGAACCCGAGGATTTATAGCAGATGAGGATTTACAGCAAATTACCCTTGCTGTATATTGACCGGCATGCCATTGTCAGCTTCCCTTCCGTAGCAACTTACGATGTATATTCACTGGCATACTGCATCTGAGTAGCAGGGTCATCTGAACTGCATCTTGGACGAATTGGCGCAGAAAGCAGCACAGGAGGGGCTTCATGGAAGCTGCAACCCTCAACTAGCCAACTGCTAACTCCAGATATATACCATGGCCGGTCGAGCCTCGCCGCAAGGTGAGCAGTTCGCGGACGTGGTTGTGGTGGTGCGGCAAGGAAAGACGTCAGATGAGGCCAAGTTGCAATTGGTAACCGAATTATCTCATGACATATAACTTCTATAAATAGTGTATCCGTTAAGTTTGTCTCAATGGGACCCTAAAATCTTTTAATTATGACTTAAAAAATATTTGTTAAAAACAATAACTCATATGAATAATATTTCGTGCTGCATATATACTCTAAATTCGCGAGATTCGATGAATTCTTCACGAAAAGATAGCTACACTTTCTCATTCTCTCTTTCCGTATCATCAAAACTCCTACGTGGCAAATCTACAGACGACTGGCATTATTAACTGTATATTCTCTTAGTATGCAATTATTCGATTGCAAGTTGCAATTAGTAACCGAATTATCTCATGACATATTCAGTCAGATGAGGCCACTGTTCCAGGATGCTAGCAACAGAATTAGCATCTTATTACATGGACGGTTGAATGCGGTTTGAGGGTATGTATTATGTAACCCGCCGTTCAACGGCCACGATGAAGTAAAGAGTTGCCGCTGGCCTCTGTAAGGGCGGCGCATCAGTTGTTGCCGCGCCGCCGCATTGCCTCCACCCTTCTTCCTCCCGCCGCCGCCGCCGCCTCAGCGTTTGATGTCCGGACCCAGACTTCTGCCCCGCATCACCCAGCTCCCGCGCCGCCGCAGCCGCAACCCACACCCACCGATCACCCCCGCAGTCGAGGCGTCACTCGCCCACGTCCTCGCCACCCGCTCCTCCAACCCCACCTGGGCCAGCAACCTCGCCGCCCTCCTCCCCTCCCCGCTCTCCGACGCCCACCTCGCCGCCGCCGTCTCCTCCCTCCCCTGCCCCGACCTCGCCCTCGCGCTCCTCTCCTGGTCCCAAGCCCACCTCCACCATCATGCCCTCCCCACCCCTCTCGCCCACTCCGCCCTGCTCCGCCTCCTCGCCCGCTCCCGCCGTTTCGACGCCGTGGATGACACGCTCCAGTCCATGTCCCTCGCGGGCGCCGCGCCCACGCGCGCCTGCCTCGGCGCGCTCGTCGCCGCCTACGCCGACGCCGGGATGGACGGGAAGGCCACCGAGATGTGCGAGCGCGTCAGGGAGCAGTACGGCTCGCTCCCGGAGGTGACCCGCTGCGATCGCCTGCTCAAGCTCCTCGTGGAGCGGCGTCGCTGGGACGACGCCCGCAAGCTGTATGACGAAATGCTTGCCGAGGAGGGTGGCGCGGATAGTTACAGTACCTTGGTGCTGGTCCGTGGGCTGTGCTTGGAAGGGCGGGTGGAGGAGGGTAGGAAGTTGATTGAGGCGAGGTGGGGAGCGGGGTGCGTTCCGCATGTCGTGTTCTATAATGTCTTGATTGATGGGTATTGTCGGCGAGGGGACATGGGTAGGGGATTGTTGCTCTTGGGTGAGATGGAGATGAAGGGGTTCCTGCCGACTGTGGTAACATATGGAGCTATTATAAACTGGCTGGGGAGGAAGGGTGACACAGAGAAGATTGGGAGTTTGCTTTCGGAGATGAGGGAAAGGGGATTGTCCCCTAATGTGCAGATATATAACATCATTGTCTATGCTTTGTGCAAATACCAGTCTGCATCGCAGGCATTGGCGGTCTTCAAACAGATGTTTGCAAGTGGATGCGATCCGGATGTTGTCACGTTTAATACTTTGATATCTGGGATTTGCCGGGAAGGGCGTGTTCAAGAGGCTGAGCTTCTTTTGAGAGAGGCCATTAGGAGGGAGTTGAACCCAAATCAAATTAGCTATACTCCTTTGATTCATGGCTTCTGCCTCAGAGGAGAAGTGACGGTTGCATCAGATCTGCTTATGGAAATGATGGAAAGAGGGCATACTCCTGATGTGGTCACATTTGGAGCATTGATTCATGGTCTTGTTGTTGCTGGACAGATCAGTGAGGCATTGGTTGTCAGGGAGAAGATGACAGAGAGACAGGTGTTCCCTGATGTTAACATATATAATGTATTGATTAGTGGTCTATGCAAGAAACATATGCTTCCTGCAGCTAGGAACCTTCTTGCAGAGATGCTCGAGCAAAATGTCCACCCTGATGAATTTGTTTACACAACATTAGTTGATGGGTTCATTAGGAGCGAGAATCTTGGCGAGGCAAGGAAAATATTTGAATTCATGGAACAAAAGGGTGTTCGCCCTAACATTGTTGGCTACAATACTATGATAAAAGGATATTGTCAGTTTGGAATGATGAATGAAGCAATTTTGTGTATGACCAGCATGAGAAAGGTTGGGTGTATCCCTGATGAGTTTACATATACTACACTTATCAGTGGCTATGCTAAACAAGGTAACGTAAGTGGAGCACTAAGGTTGTTATGCACTATGATGAAGCGGAGATGCAAACCAAATGTTGTTACGTACTCATCACTAATAAACGGGTACTGCAAGATAGGTGATACAGACACTGCAGAAGATTTATTTGCAAACATGCGATCTGAAGGTCTGGTTCCCAATGTGATAACCTATACCGTTTTGATCGGTAGTCTGTTTAAAAAAGACATGGTAACTAGAGCTGCTGTGTACTTCGAATGCATGTTGCTTAACCAATGTTTTCCTAATGATGTCACATTCCATTATTTAGTTAATGGGCTCACTAACAGTATGGCCTGCATCATCAACTCAAACTGCAGTAGCACTGTTAAACACGACAAGGGTGCCCTTTTAGACGTATTCATGGGATTGGCTTGTGAAAGATGGGATCCAAGGATTTCAGCATACAATGCTATTATCTTCAGCCTGTGCAGACATAATATGCTTGGGAAGGCATTGGACTTGAAAAATAAGATGGCTAACAAAGGCTACTCACCAGACACTATCACTTTCCTATCACTTCTTTATGGCTTTTGTTCTGTTGAAAAATCAAGGGACTGGGGGAGAATTCTTCCTGATGAATTTCAGCCAGATGAACTCGAGATAGCTTTTAGTTACAAAATGTTATTTGACCAATATGTAGCAAAGTCAGTTAGTTGTGAAGTCTCTAGTGTTTTACTGATGTATCTTGAAGAGTGTAGATCCTTAAAACAAATGGAGCATAAATTTACTGGTTCTTGACTCATGGTGTGCCTGGCATTTGCAAATGAGGGATAATATTATTTGGTTTTCGACTCCAGCAAGTGGAGGTTGAAAAAACAGGATGGTTCATAATATCATACCAACAGGAAATTTCCTGCAGCCCTCAAACTTCTGTGGTGCTAGCATGACAAAATCTCCAGTAGATATGACCTCTCCTGAAGGTAATAATCTTGATATTCATATTCATATATGAGTTTAGACAATGCTTGAATCTCTTGTGACAAATTCCTTCTGAATTACCGAATAGCCCCTGATAACCATTTAAATTTCTTAATCTTGGTCATGCAGAATTGCTAAAGTACCTTTGTCAGAACTCTTTGTAAAGTTGCCAAAAAAAATGCTCTGCATACTGAGTGTATTATTTCTGCCGTTTACATGTTAGGCAAAGCATCCTTTCTTTCACATTATACCACCTAAAGAGGGTAGGGAGAAGTTCAACTTCTACAGCAATGCCTTCAGGTCAAGGTTTTGGACGGCGTTTTGCCTTCCCGTCAGCTCAAGGAGTTGCTAACTTCACACTGGCGTCCAAAAGGGGAGTGGAATTTGATCTCTCTATAACAATCACTATTTGTTTTCTTTTGATCAAGACAAAGACTTTGAAGAAGCACCTGAATGTCTGCTAAGGTGGATTCTCAACATGTTTCCTTGCAGTTTTATAGGTGGACTGCGCATCATGCGGTAGAGCCTTCATTTGCACAGGGTTTGGTGTTCCTGATATCGATTGATATTGGAAGAAGCTTTTTGAAACTGCTTTGACCGTTGGAATTTTGGTGGATTTTAATACGCAGGCACTTGATTGCAGTAAGTGACCATATTAGAATTCTGATTGATCTGAAAAATACTGTTGCGAATGGGATTGGTTCTGTTAGGTTGGTTTTAAATTAGAGGATGGGGATCTTTCTCATCAGCCTACTGAGTTTCAAGATGGAATTCGGATTTCTACGTCTGAACAAAAGAAGATTGATGAAAGCAATATTTCTCGAACCAATACTAGCAAGGAGCTGGAAACTTATTCTGGGAAAGAAAGGGGGACTAAGGCAGCTACTTCAACTGAAAGTTTTAAGGGTGCCAGATGTGTTTCTGGTTTGGTGAGGTCTAGTGCTCTTTCTGAGCCTTGAGGGGTAAAGGAAAGCTTCTAAATTTGACTCAAAGGGGTCACTGGAAATTTGATGGCAAATGTAGGATATCTAGGTAATTGGTCACCTAGACGATGTGTTCAGCACTTAAGCATAGTGATGGCAGTAACTGGGACTAGCTCTGTACAAGTCATCTTGTTTACGCAGGAGACTGATATCTCAGGCAGAGAAGAAGATAGTACAGGCTAACAGTTAACACAACTGAGCAGGTAACAATGAATGACAAACTGTTTGAATGGTGTGTCATCACCAGCCATTAGTGGGAGCCCAATATCTCATAGGATTTCTTATGTGTTTTCTGTAAAAAAAAAGCTTGTTAAACTCACTACTACAAAAACGGGCATCACAAACGGTCTATTAGAAACGGTTTGGTGTGAACCGGTTGTAATGCTCGCACCAAAAGCGGTTCGTGGCAACAGGCCGGAGGGGATCTCTAGAAGCGGTTCGTGGCACGAAACCCGGGCTTTAGAAGAGGTTCGTGCCACGAACCGCTTCTAAAAACCCCCTTCAGAAGGGGTTCGTGTCACGAACCGTTTGTAGAAACCCAGTTTTAGAAATAATAAAAGGAATGCGTGTCCTATTCTATCAGAGAGCATGCGTGGGTGGGTTGGCTAGATGGATGAGGCGGGTCACAAGGATGGAGTGCTGGTCGTGGGTTCGAATCCCATTCCCACGAAATTATTGCTGCATTTTACCGTTTGGTGTCGCACCACCACAAGCGGTTTCTAGAACCACGATATTAGCAGCTTAGAAGCGGTTGTAAAACCGCTTCTGGAGGTGGTTTTCAACCGCTTGTGAAGCGCGGTTCGTATTCGTTTGACATAAAGAACTCCGTAAAAGACGGTTAAACAGGTTTATTCATTTGCGACTAATTTCTTAGTTTCTAATTAACTGAAGTTGCTTCTTTGCGGTTGACCAAGATGTGTTTAATCTTTCTAATGTCTGTACTATTGTGTAGTTCTTCTCGTTGTCAACTTCTCTCAAAGGTTACTGGATCATTCATTTCATTGATGAACTGGCATCTGCTAAGCCCAAACTGAAGCATGTTTATTCCAGTCCATTAGCAAACGGAAAAGTAACAACAGAACCAGATTACAAGTGTTATTGTCGATTTCAAAGAAGAGCAAAACTTAAAACCCACTGCTCTGATCATTCAGAACCAACCACCTTTCTCCTTATTTGCGCAGGCAACCCCCGCTTCATCCTCAGCATCACCGAGAGCACGTGCTCTGGCACAACGATGCGGACGTCCTTCTTGGCGACCTCGACCGCAAATTTCTTGAGCATGTTTGTATTCATGTATCTTTCCAAATGTGATTCCTCCGAGTTGCAGTACGGGATTCGGGCTCACGATTCGTTATTTTTTTTCTTCCAATTTTCACTGTAGATACAAACCTTGTACATTAAGTCGGTTCGGATTTGACATTCAATTTACAAGGATTTACAGCGAATCCAGTAACTATGCTCCTTCGCGAGGCACATCCTCGGCCCGGCATGGAACACCGTGTACCGGAACGGGCTCTCCGTCTGGAGGCCTAGAACACGCCGTGCTCACCGAGCCACCGCTCCAGCTGGCTTGTACTCCATGCAGTCCTTGCCCCCAGGGGCGGATTTCTCAATACGGCAAGGTATGGCCCTAGCCATATCTAGTCTATATCGGGTATCTCTGCATATATACAGTATATACTTGTGATTTCTCTATATAGCAAGGTATTTCCCAATTTATGTGAAGAAGTCAGAATTTTGCACTGTAAACAAGATACCATTGCCAAATATGGATGAGCCAGTTCCAAGATAGAGTCGATCAAGAAAAGGAGAAAGAAATACCATCACTTAGGACCACCATTTTCGTGTTGATACCTTCTATGCTGCTATAGATGCTATTACCATAGAGTTAGATCATCGCTTTAATGAGGTATCTTCAGAGTTGCTTACATGCTTTTTCTGTCTTGACCCAAGAGATAAAGTTCTCCAAGTTCAATATTGATAAGCTTGCAAGACTTACTGAAATCTATGATAAGGATTTCTCTTTTGCTGATCGTGCGGTTATCAATGATCAACTTGATATCGTCATTCGTCACGTGCGAAGACTTGATGATTTCATTGTTTGCCATGATCTTGCAAGTCTAACAGCAAAAATGGTTGAGCTTGAAAGGCATATTGTATTTTCATTGGTCTATCACCTTATTGAGTTGGCATTGCTCCTACCGGTGGCTACAACATCAGTTGAAAGAGTCTTCTCAGCTATGAAGATTATCAAAACTGATTTACGTAATAAGATATCCGATGATTGACTTAATGACTTAATGGTGTGTTACATCGAGAGAGACATATTCAAAGGACTTCATCTTGGTGAAATTAAGAAGCATTTACAAAAGATGAAAACTCGCCAAATACAGCTGTCAAGATCTCCTAGACGCAATTAATACTTTACTGGTACACATTTTATCTTCTTCCTTATCCATTATGCTTTATAATATGGTTTTCATTCCATTAAGTGTGTCATACATTCATATTATAATATGTTTTATAATATTAGCATATGAATAACTTTAATTTTATATGCCACTATTACTATATATACTATAAAATATGCCATATTAAAATTTTAGTTTGTCCTTCGCCACTGTATCTGCTCCTGTCGGGCCGGCCGTCGGTGGCGGTGGCGCCGCTCAAGTTGCTACGAACCATCCTCATCATGTTCACCACGCTGCTGGCCATGCTGCTGCCATTCTTCAACGCCGTGCTGGGCCTCATGGGCGCGCTCGGCTTCTGTGCATGCCGCCAAGCTAAGATCCGGCGCGGCGAGGCGCGGTGGTGATCTCTGCAGGCCATGAGCTTCTGCTGCCTCCTCGTCTCCATTGCCGCCAGCATTGGCTCCGTGCATGACATTATACACAACCTCAAGGCAGCTACACGTTCAAGACTGGACTGATTAGTACTAATTAATTGAGATTTGATGAGATCGATGGGCTTTAATTTTCTCTCTCTCTCTCTCTCTCTCTCTCTCTCTCTCTCTCTCTCTCTCTCTTTTTCTGGCATCCGGTGATCAAGCGTATTTTTCTTGCGGTTGATGATTTGGACTTTGGACTAGCAGTTTGTAATTCAGCCTATGGAGCCATGCAAGAAAAATAATTAATTAATTGCGAAAGCTTTGTCCTTTCTATTATATCAGGCTACATGATGACAGTGCAGTAAGACATCAATAAACCTCAAAGCTATCCAGGGAGGCAATATACCTCAACTTCAAGTGACTTCTCCAATTGTAATATGTGGCCTTCAACTTCAAGTGACTTCTCCCTGTCATATATATATGATCATCTCCAATGGTAATGTTAATGTTGCCATTCACATAAACTAATTGAGAAGGCCATTTTTGTGCATGCAGTGACCATCTTTGACTGTGATTAGCAATACTATCTTTGTCTCTGTGCATTCCTTTCGAACTAGACCACAATGCCATCATCAACCCAATGAATAAGCGATTGTTTCATACCACATATATAGGGACCACCGATGATGCATAAGAACATTGTCCTTCGCCACATCTGTTCTGAGCCCTAGGGTGGACAAAGACAAACACATATATGTATCATGACTTATGATCAGCAAGTAGTTCTTCGTACGTGTGTGAGTGCCCCCTTATCTATTTTGTGCATCATGGATCTCTCTTGGAGGAGAATGACATGAGCACATCACTGTTTTAACAATGGAATAAATTAAACTGTTTGATGAGAATTGTGCGTCTGCTTGTTTGAGCTGTGCGCCGGCGTATGATATATCCTCTACGCTATCCTGCTCTACACCGTCTGTTTCACTACAGGACTAGGTCTCGCCTCTTCTTCTGGTTCGATGGCTCGGCACCGCCTGTTCCTTTCTTCATCATGGCCACGAACTCCGAATAATCTATCCTCCCATCCTGCATGTGAAAAAAAAATATACTTTTCAGTTTCTTTTGATGCCGGTTGCTGAAACGCATGCATCAGCAATGGAAAGAACAGCTAATCCTATTTCCGTATAACCTTTTTTTTTTTTTTTTTTTGAAAAGAGGGCAGGAGCTCTGCCGATTCAATTAAGCAAGCGAAAGGTCCAAATAAAACATACATGTGGACTAAATTTAATTACTTCCTGAATATCGTGGAGAAATCTACTTATTTCTTGCTTACATTGTCAGAGTCGGCGTCTGAGATGACCTCCTTGATTTCCTTTGCGTCGTATAGCCCTTGCTCCTTCAAGGCTTGCTCTAGCTCTTCTTTTGTAATGTACCTACAGCATACATGGAATAGATTTGCGGCCTTGTGTAATGTGAAGTCCAGAACTCATGCACCTCAGCTGTGCTGATTTTTGAAGCTTAAACTTACCCACTATTGTCCTTGTCGAAGTACTGGAACGCCGTGTAAAGGTGCTCCTCTCTATCCATCTTGTTCATGTGCACCGTTGCGGTGATGAACTCCTCGTAGTCGATCAATCCATTGCCATCAGCATCAGCCTGAGATTACATGGAAGGTTTTGAAAGGAATCTTGTCAGTGTTAGCTTTTTCATCTTGCATCGAACCATGTTCTTAATTGTACCCTGAAGACTCACTGCTTCCATCAGTTGCGCAATCTCATTGTCTGACATCTTGGTGCCCTGCTTTGCCAGCCCGTTCTTGAGCTCTTCGAGCGTGATGGTTCCGCTGTTGTCCTTGTCGATGTTCTTGAACATCTCCTTGAGCCCCTTGATCTCCTCCTCTGATAGGCACCCGGCTATAATCTACAATCGAGTCCAGGACTTTGGATTGGCTGACGAATTTTCCGTTCAATTCAACATTTAGATATGAAAAAAAATATGTACCCTCAGTGCAGCTTTCTTGAACTGGTTCATGGCCCTGAACTGCTTGAGCCGGTCGAGAACAACATTGTCAAGTGGTGTATCAGGTGCATCGCCATCTTCTTTGATCCATGGGTGATCTGCAGGTTCACAATCATGTCGTCGTCTTCTTCGATCGATCATACCGATGAACAATATGATAGGGAGCAGTGGTTGCAAATTGAGCATCTAGCCGGAGATTTTGTGCTTACTGAGGACTTGAAACGCCGTAAGCCTCTCCTTGGGGTTAATGTTGAGCATCTTCCTGACAAGATCCTTTGCGCCAGAAGAAATGTTCGGCCATGGATCGCTCACGAGGTCAATCTGCCCGCGCAGGATGGCGGTGAAGATGTCATTCTCGGACTCTGCCCAGAAGGGAGGGACGCCGGCGAGGAAGATGTAGAGCATGACGCCGATGCTCCAGATGTCAGCCTCCGGGCCGTACTTCCGCTTGAGCACCTCCGGCGCGATGTAGTAGGCGCTGCCGACGATGTCCCTGAACACCTCGCCTTCCTTGAAGAAGACAGAGAGGCCGAAGTCGGTGGCCTTGAGCGGCGCGTCCTCGTCCTTGCTGAGCAGGAGGAAGTTCTCCGGCTTGAGGTCGCGGTGCATCACCCCCATGGAGTGGCAGGTGTGCACGATGCCCACGATGGTGCGCAGCAGCGACGCCGCCGCGCGCTCCGTGTAGTGGCCCCTGGCGATGATCCGGTCGAAGAGCTCGCCGCCGGCGCAGAGCTCCATGACGAGGTGCACGTTGTGCTTGTCCTCGTAGGCGCCCCTGAGGTCCACGACGTTGGGCTGGCCGGAGAGGTGGTACATGATCTGCACCTCGCGCCGGACGTCCTCCACGTCCTCCTTGTTCGCCAGCTTCCGCTTCGCGATCGTCTTGCACGCCAGCTTCTCGCCGGTCGCCCTGTGGGTGCACAGGTGGGTGACGCCGAACTGGCCCCTCCCGAGCTCCTTGCCGACGGAGTAGGTCGCGCGCACGTCCTCCATGGGCCGGCCGAGCACCGCGCCGACGGGGGCCGGGGGCTTGGACGCCGCCTTGGCGGGCGAGGCGGGATTCGCGGTCGGCGCAGCCGGCGGGCCACTGTCCGCGCGGCGCTGCGTCTCCGCCTTTGTGGGCGCCGGTGGCTCCGTGTTGGCGTCGTCGGCGGCGGCCTGCCGGACACCCTTGGTCTTGGAGCAGCAATGGCCCATGGCTACGGCGAATGCGTGCTGCCCGCTCCGAGGGAGGAGAGGCAGACACAGACATCAATCAAGAGCTAGCGCTTGGACGGCGAACGAGAATTTCTTCTTCCAGTTTGGTGATGCTTTTCCTTAGTTTTGCACCCCCCAAAAAAAAAATGGTTTTGGAGGTTGGAAGGTAGGGAGGGAATGGCGGGAAGGAGGAGCGGTAGTTATTTCCGTTGGGGTGTCTTGTCACAGAGAAGGAAGCCAATGGTGCGGTTGCTATGGCTCTTCCGGTTTCAGTTTGTTTCTTCCTAACCTAAGCTTAGGGAGAAGGGTTTTGATAAGTTTTATCTGGATGTTTTCTTTAGCAACCATCATCCAAATTTCTGGTTATTGGATTTGCTTTTAGATCAATGCACGCCCCCCGAATTTGAGGTGTGTTGATCATACGGATGTGTGTTTTGATCGTACGGTCCAAAGTTTGGATGTTTTTTAGGACAAAAATATCCGGACGATGCCTATACACTCCCGAGGGAAAATATAGGTTGCCTGCTGGCAATTCCTGATTGCTAGTCGTTGGTTTTTGATGAAATTTGTTTCCCAAACTGAAGTGATTTTGGGATCGTTCACAGAGAAAGGCAGAGATCGCCTTGATCTTCGGGATGACAAGATTGAAAAGGTAGCAAGTACTTCATGGCTTAGCTTAGCTTAGACCATCTCCAACCATATTTCATTCGTTTCATTCCCTTCCCTGTTCTCTTTCCTCATTCCTATTTCTTTTATTTGTCCTCATCTCTAACAGATTCCCTTTAAAGGGAATTGTATAGGGAAAGGAGAGAGAATCCCTTGCTAGAGGGAATGAGAGAGAGAATCCCTTCATGAAGGGAATGCTGAATGGAATCCGTTGGAGCACTGAAGGGAATGGGAATCCCTTCGCGGAGAAAAAGGGAGAGGGGAAGGGACACGGTTGGAGATGGTCTAAGGCAGAGATCGCCTTGATTATATTGTAGTAAGAACGGAACAGTTGGTCATTACATGCATCTAATTCCAAACTGATCGAACTTTTAGAATATATAGATGTCAGCAACACAACCTTAAGGATTGGCAAATATTAGGAGTCAAACAGGGCTTCTTCTGCCGCACCTAGTACCGTGCTTGTTCTGTGTTGTTTAGGAAATTTGAAGTTCCTATCCTTATCTGAAGTTTTTTTCCAGGCTGAACTTCATCTGAACTGCTTCCCATGCTTATCTTCATTTGTTTGAATCTGCACAGATGCTGTCCCTCTCATGTTGCAAGTAGTTCTCATAGGGACCAATGAGCGACATGTTGATGCCTATTGGCCTCATGGCATTATATAGCTGCAGGAAAGCTCAGAAGGCATTGCAGTTGCAGAGGCATGGTAAGTATCTTGTGCTCCTTATATTGCCTTCTGTTATGGAAAAGCAAAGGCCTTCTAGTCTCCCCTTTCTGCAACAGTCCAGATACATTTTCCCGAGCTTTATGATGAGAAGATAAAAGGGGGTTTTCAATCATTGTTATGTAGCTGGATATTATGGACTGAGAATTTTCAGGACAAACTTAGTAATCTGTTGACTTAATCCTGCAGTAGTATGTGACTGCATAATTTAAGCCAGCCGGCCAGCTAATCGTTTAATTGTGTAAGTTGCTCCACTGTCAGTAAAGTGAAAGCTTCTTCTGAAATCTCTAGTGCTGCATGTAATTTTTCCTCCTCAACAACCACATCGGAAAATGTTCTCTTGTAGCTGTTTACAGCATCCTCTGGATGCCCTTTTGCTATTGATGCCTGCAATTTCATTGATTATGGTAAGTAAAACACCTGTCACAACTCACAACACCAAACTAGAAGGGCACTATCCATTCTCTAAGCTTTGTAAAGAACTACATAAAACAGATTTATATTGACAGATCGGTTCTGAATTAAATTCCTGTCCATGTGAAGTAAGTGATATGAACAATCTATACATACCAAATGCATTTCATCAAGATTGAAAAGCCAGAACCTCCAGTTCCTAGACTGTTCTCCATCAATGTAGATAGAGATGTTAGTCCAGTGAACATGGTGGAATTCCAAACGGTGCAACCCAAATCCAACCCCAGCACCTATAGCTTTAACAAATGCTTCTTTAAGACACCAGTACCTGTAAAAGAAACAGAACAATTTGCCACAACATATTAAATTTTAAGTTACTCTGAAAATCACTAAGGGCACCAAAATGATTTTAACTTCTAAACATAATCACTACCCTACAGTTCTTCCAAAACCAGAACTGCATCATGCTCAGGGTTTGAAGCGCACATTTTCAGAGTAACAAAGCTATACATTTTACTAAACAAACAAGAAAGTATATACTTTTTTCCCTTCAACTTTTCTTGAAATTCAACAAATTGAAAGTGAACAAAAAACTTACGAGGGAGGTTCACATTGTTGGCAAAAAACAAAGATTTGTTATACTGAATTGTAGTGCTCAAGCTTTAGGCAGCTCAATTGGTTGCTAAAGACTGCAGCATCTGTAAACTTTCATGTAGCCATGACGTATTTTTGGACATCAGACAGAGTATCTGGTTGATGCTTTCGAGGCTCCAGCGGAACTTAACAATTCAGGTTGCTGATTAGCTTTAGCTAGAAACTACAGTGTGTGTACAATCTCGCTTGCCCTATCTAATGTTGGTTATTATATAACACGTTCTTAGTCCCTAGCAGCTAAAAGAGGGTATCCTGAGCAATTGCAAGAATGGGGTTCATTGATATTCCTGTTATAGTAGATGCTGTCACACATAGTGTTTTTCCATTCAAACATACCCATAAATTATAAAAACACATTGATGCAACATATCACAACAGAAATGCTGATTCTGCATATATGGATCCCCTATTAACAATGTCTAAAACATTATACCTGTAAAACTCTGTCAACATTTCATCTGAAGTGCCAGCACGAACAATGCAGTTCCACTCGTGAACTGTGAGGTATGAAGAGAAGTTCTTGATGAACTCCATGGTAGTTTCTCCCTGAGGCTTGGAGATGGACACAACGTCAAGGCCAACAATGCAAAGTGGTTCAGATGCTATCCCAACGTAGTCTCCCTGATGCGACGTGTTAAAGTTGAAGCTTGGGAAGGTTACATTCTTGTCCTGCTGCAAGAAAACAGCAGGGTGCAAATGAATCCAAGAGTGATCAATTGTCGGGCGTAATCGAAAGAGATGGATGATTGCACGAGTGACAGAATGGAACTGAACAAGTAGAAATTCAGCACCAGGTATGGTTTCCCTTCAACTGTGCGGCGTATGTTAATTTGGTGGAATGGGATGGCGAGAACACGGTGCACAAGCGAGTACTGGAGCAGCCGACTGACGAGTGCTCGCTTCCTGTCATCGTCCATGACAAACCTGCACTAGTGAGTTGAAAGTTACCTGTATGATCTCTGCAGGGCATACATAAATAGGGATTTAATTTGCACCCAAGCCTGGCTACTTCAATCCCCCCCTCCTCCTCCATCCTAATAGATCAGTAGTGGTAGTAGCAATTCGCGAAATGAATGGGGGCAAAGCAATAAAGAATGAGGTGAAATCGATTGCAGAGGTTAAGAAGGAGGGCGGCAATCCTAACAAGATTTGGTGATCAAGCGTCGGTGAACGAGTGGCGGGGGTGTGTGCGCACGTACCTGGCGATGGCGGGGCGTTCGTGCGGCGGGAGGAGGGCGGCTGCGGCTTGGAATTGCGCGGAGGAGGGGTGCCAGCGGGCGACGTCGACGAGCCACCTCCGCCGCACCCCGCTGCCGTCCTCCACCATCGCGTCTCCTCCCTCGCGGGGTTCAGGGCGGCGAGGCCGTCACCGCTTCAACACCCCTCCAGGGCAGGTCCAGGAAGAAGAAGGCATCGGCGGGCTGGGCCTCCGCGTGATTCCGGCATGGCACTCGCAGAGCGGCCCATCCCCCACGGCGTCGAACTCCGATTTTTTTTAATTTAATATTTATTTTATTTTATTTTTCGAAAATAATCAATGGAAAATAAAAACTACAGAAATGGGCTCCTATCGTCTCAATATAAGGCGATCGCCCTGTATTAAGGCGATAGGAGCATCACCGAACGGCTAGCAAACGAAGTAGCCACATATCGCCCTCGTAACGCGCAATCGCCCCATATTGAAACAATAGGTGGGTTTATAGGTCCGGAGTTGACGGCCATCAACGGAATTAATGGCTATCGACGGAATTTTTTTTGCACCTAGGTCCCTATCGTCCCAATATGAGGTGATCGGAGCCTATTTCCGTAATTTTTTTTTTGTTGATTATTTTCGAAAATAAGATTTAAAATAAATATTATTATTTTTTTGTCAAACTCAAAACCGCAATTCCATTCTTGCGGAGGCAGACGGATCCAATTCAGGGTCCATAGTTAGGCACCTCATTGCTCCATAGTCCATACGGCGTGTCCAGTGGCGGACCCAGGAAGAAATTATAGGTGGGACAGACTTGAAGTAGTATTAAAACGCTAAAAAGAATGCAATGTACCGTAACAACAATAGTACTATTAAAGAAGCATAAATATAACGTTCAACTAATACGGTCAAAGAAGAATTAGCAAATAGGCAACATACCACTCAGTTAACAATTGGTGAGGGACGAGGCAATTGTATTCTCCTAGTTTTGAGGCGCTGAAATCGTCGGATGATGGCTTCATCATTAAATGATTTGAAGATCTCTTTCCGTGTAGCAAACCATTAAGTCATTCATCCAATAGTTGCCAATCTTATTGCGTAGTTCAGTCTTGATATACAATATACCTGGGTCGCCGATTCGTTTCTTGCTTGGTGCCGATTGTTTCTTGCTTGGTGGCTGGTGCAACGTTTTAGCTTTCAAATTTGTTAGGCCTATACATATACAGTATATACAACATACATGGGTTTGTAACTTGTAGGTGGGGCAGCAGCCCAAGTTGCCCCACTGGTGGGTCCGCCCCTGGGTGTGTCTACCAGTTTTGTTTCCTTTTTATACTTTTGTTTTCACCTAGCATCGCATTCGTCCATATATGCCACGGCCATCCCACTTGGCCTAGAACTAGTCGAATTCTCCGTCAACATCCGTTCTTTTAAGTAATATTTTGTATTTGAAAGGGCTCTATTTATTAATGGGTAAATTCGAATCTATTTTATATTAATTTTGTTATATATTGGCACCCCTATACAGTGAGAATCAATCTAATAAAAAGAGAGAGAATTGCCCTATACTTTTGTGTGTGCTACTTGTGCTCGTACTTTTGCTCGTGTGTTCGTGTGGGCGTGCTGTTGATTGGTGCAGGTGAACGAATACGTTTTACAACGCGTTATCAGTACGAAGCTCTACAAGGCTAAAGCTCTAGATTAATCTAGAGCAGGGTTTGTCATTCTATATTCTTTGCAAGTAAATCAACCTTGTTTTCTTGATAATGATCATGGATTGATCTATGTTTATTTTGCATGATGCTCGTACGAGAGATCGATCTCATCAACACAAAGATAGAATTGCATGCATGAATAAACGCACGACGTTCTACTGTGGCCGATCGTAATCGTCTACACTGAATCGAAAACATCCTACCACATGTGATCACACTACTACAAGCCCTACGTAAGTTCAATTTATGTAAGTTGATCGTACACGAGTGATCAATCGAATCCTACGGATTGTTTTTTACTAACTATAGATTACTGTTTAATCTATTGATGCGATTGAAAAATTACTATTCATAAAAAACCCGACCTAGAACGCCGCACAGATGTTGCCATTGCTAGCAACTTGCCTCCCGACCGCCGTCGCACTTGGCCTCCCAGCCGCAAGCCGTCATCACGCTTGGCCTCTCGATCGCTGGCCCGCAGCCACGCGCTCCTCCCAGGTCGTCGACCAGCAGCCGAGAGCTTACTTTTCCGTCGGCCTCCGCACATGACCTATAGTCGCACGCTCCTCCCTGGCCGCCAGCTGCCGTCACGCCCGCTGGAGAGCACCATGCCCGCCTTGGCTCCTGTGCCGGCGATCAACCCATGCGCCCGAAGCGCTGGAGGCTTTTGCGCCCACTCACCCGACGAAGGTGGTTCGGCTACTGCGCCGATAGTCGTGCGCGCCTGCCGTCGTACGCGCCTATCGTCGTACGCGGCCGCGCGGCCATGGTCCCTCGGATTTCATGTGGCGACGATGGAGCGACTCCTCGTCTTCCACCCAGCGATCGTCCCGTGCGACGTCCATGCCTCACAGGCAGCGGTGGCTACGTGTCGCGCGGAGGCTGCAACGCTTGTCCCAGCAGCACGGTGGTGGCCTCGCCGGATGTAGACGAGGCGACAACCCGGTTGTGTTTTTCTTACAAGTGGTATCTTAATTCCAAATATGGTCTCTTTTCAAGTGTTTATTCTTTAGGCCATATTTCAAAAGGTTTGCAAACTTGTTTGTTTTCCTCTCAATTGGTATCACGCCTTCAATTGGTATCAATTCTAAAAGTTTGCAAAATCCTTTGGTTTTCAATTGGTTTCAATTTCTTGCAAAGGTCCTATGCTTCTATTTCAATCCTTATATGACCTTCATTTAAATTGCTTCAGGGGGGATGAGTGCCTTCAAGTTTTTTCATTTGAATTGTTTCCCTTCTTTTGATTGCTTCCCTTGCCGCTCTATACTCTACCATTTAGCACTCGGTATTTCAAGTGGTATCCTGGATACCCAAATGATCTCTTTTTTGGATTAGTTTTTTATTTTTGGTGTTTAATGCCAAAGGGGGGGAGAATTTATGAGTGCCTACTAATTCCCTCATTTGGATTGTCTTAAAAAGAGGGAGAATTAATGAGATGGATGAGTAGAAGTGGTTTAAGAGCTATAATTGGTAAGTGGTATGAGTTAAGTGGCATGGGCTTCTCTTTTGTGTTTAATGGTATGAGAGCCTTCTTTGTGTTTAAATTGATTTATTTGTCAAAAGGAGTAGCTTTGTTTTATTTGCCAAAAAGAGGAATTTTGGGAGTGTTTAATACAAAAGGGGGAATTGTGAAAATTTTAACTTTTATTGTCTTATTTGTTTTGACTTTCAAAATCCTTTTGCATTGTTTTTCATCCAAATAAGGAATTAATAGTGGATTTGTCATATGAAAGGATTGGGTTGGCCTAGAGGGGGTGAATAGGCAACCTTGTTTCAAAAAGATTAAAGATCAGACTTTTAAACACTTGATAAACACAAGCCTAAGTAACTCAAAAGCAAATGAGTCACGAAAAACACAATTACTGCACAACTGAAACAGAATACTACTACAAGGAGTAAGTAAAAGAACGTAAAGACAAGAATAAAGGAAGTGACACAAGAGATTTTTCACCGAGGTTCAAAGATACACTCCTACGTCCCTGTTAGAGCACTTCTTCCAAAGTATAGCTCCACCAAAAGCTAGTTGCAGTAGCTTTGGTATTTCACTAGGGTGACTCTTTCACCACTCCAGTGAGGTGAGTCCCAACCTCTCACAACAATAGTGGCCTTCCACAATCTCTGTTGGACAGATCACACCAAAACTCCTCCGAGCCGTCTAGGAACACCTAGTTCCAAGAGTAATAGACTATCCACAAGCCCTGTCTCTTGGTTCACTAGCACAATATTAACTAGACTAAGCTTGGAGCATGATCACTTAGAAATTTGGAGTTTTGAATTCAAAGATGAAGCTCGGTCTCCTTGATTGCTTTAAGGCTCTAGAATGCTAAAATACCAAGGAGATCAAAAAAGTTCTTCAACACTGCCCTGGCACAGCTTATGTAGCCAATAAAAGGAATATAGCTGTTATACTGTTCCAGGAGCAGTTGGACGTGTCAAACTGACAAGAGAGGACTAAACAAATGTGCCCTGGACTAGTTTTGATAAGCTTCTCAGTTATTTTAATGCACTGCGGACCAATAAAATTGAAAATGTCATTTACGCTGGACCGAACCAGCGAGGTTCATCATACACAGGTTTTGGAAATATTGAGTCTGCCGTCAAATATCAAAAAGGTAGTTTGCGCTAGACCGAAAAAGTTGGTCCGACCTACACATGAATTTGACGACGAACTGAAAAATTGAGTTCAGCGGAAAGGAGTCCGTCGTAAACGATGTACGCTTGGTTTGATTCTTGAATAAGTAGTTTTCAGCGCTGGACCAAAACGACAAGGTTTGGTGTAAAGATAGTGTGCACTGGACTGAAAATCAGACATAACCAAGTTGGTTTAGCGTGAACGGTGTAGGCTCGGTTTGATTCTTGGACACTTAGTTTTCAGCGCCGGACCAAAATGACAAGGTCTGGCGTGAATGGGATTTTGTCTGAATGGGTGAATGACTGAGTTTTGTGGGGAAATAAAATGATGTGACCTTGACTCCAAGTAATCTTAATGATTTGTCCTATGAACCAAGGTACTTACTTGTACATAATCCCCCTTTGTAGTACGGCCAATCTATAACTATTCTAGCTACTTGGCTTGAAACAACTCCCAAGCCAGAACTAGTAACAAGGGCCCTTAATCTTTGGTCCTTCAATCCAAGATTTCTTCTCATCACAAGGGATGATTAACTTGATCATCAACACCAAAACTCATAAAAATCATTACTCAAAAAAAAATTAGGGGGCCTAGATGCTTTCATCATCAATCACCAAAAAAATAAGAAGATTGTAAGTTCAAGCTCCATTGATTTTGGTTATTGGTTTTTAGATTAATGTTTAGGGGGTGCTTGGATTAGGGGTATTTCATTGGAATGTTTTAGGATTTAGTTCATATTTGAACTAAATCCCAAAACCTCCCAAGAAATTACCACTCATCCAAGCAGGGCCTTAATCTTTATTTAATGACAAATCTAATCTTTATGAGACTAACGTATCTCTTGAGTTTATTATTAGTAGTCTCGTATTTAGATGAAAAATGGAAAACCAAGGTATGCACTTGTATTAATGTTTATTATTTTAATGCATACTTAGGATTCAAGTTAAAGTATGAATTTCTCTATTTCATTAACCTCAAAATGAGCATTATGTTTTTCAATCCATATATTACATAGATGCACATACTTAGGGGGAGTTTAAGCTTTAACTTAATGTTTCATAGTATTGATCTATTCTTCACTCTATATATAAAGGATCAATATTTTGGAACTAATTCTTGAGTATATATATTTAATTGCCTAGTTGTAGTATACTCATGGTAATATAGGACAAACCTCAATGCAATCAAAATTAAATATTGAAAGACCATGTGGAGGTCTACCCTTGTGTGTGATGAGTAATTGACTTACTCATGGTAATATAGGATAAACCTCAATGCAATAAAAATTGAATATTGAAAGACCATGTGGAGGTCTACCCTTGTGTGTAATGAGTAATTGATTGTGTTTTAAGCCTTTGGTGCTCAGATTTGTGTTTGCTTTGGAATGAGAAATTTGAGTTGTTGTGGGTAGCCTAGGACCTTGACTGGTCGGGCCTCACTGGTTGGGATCTTGGCTGGTCAGACTTTTTTAGTGGTCAAGGCTTGACTAGTCATGGCCTTGAATGATTGTAGTCTTAAGTGGTCGGGGTACCCTTAAGTGTTTGTGAGCTAAGGTGGGATCCTTAGTTGTGTGATTACTCAGCTAATTATTGTGTATCATTTTGAGCATTGCTATGTGATGTGTTTCCCTTGTCTGTGATGGTTGCAGGACTACGGAGCTAGATCATGGTGAGGTGTAGATCGGGACTAGACTGGGAGAGCTGAGGTCCAGACGATCAAGGTGTCATCAGAAGATGACTGAGGCCGAGGAGTGGCTGCGAACCAGGACGACAAGTGGATGGTTGAGATGCTAATTTGAGCCATACTCAAGCGAAGGAGGATTGTTGGATCAAGGGTTCGCGGGTAGAGTAGTGGCTAAGTTAGTATGTGGATAAAACCCGTTATGTTATTGGATTGCGGGTTAGCCCATTTATGTGTGAGGGAGTGAATCCGAACCCTTGATGAGGTTTTTTGAGGGTCTAGAAGGTCATCTGAGGGTGGAGATTGCTCCCATTGGACTATAAATAGAGGGGCAGGGGTAGCCTTCCCTTCTTAAAGGTTTTGTGTGCTCATTTGAGCTTTGCCCACATGTTGTGAGGCTTTGTAAACCTTCCATCCAGAAAACACAAAGATTCACCCTCTCAATTCTGAATTTAAATTCCGCATTTACATTATGTCTTTACGTCATGCAATTTAAATTCAGTATTTACTTTTTGCATTTAATTTATCGCAATTTACTTTTCGCAAGTTGGATTTGCCCCCTCCTTCTATTTGCTTGTGGTTGTTCTTGTCGAATAGGGATGGCAAAAATATGGTCCGGTATCAGGTACCCGATGGTCGGTCCGGTCCAAATTTGGACCCACGGGTATGTTATTTGGTCGGTCCGGGTTGGTCCGGTCCGGGTCTCATTGGACCCGTGGGTACCGGACCGGACGACAAGAAAATATCCATTGTATAAAATAGAATTGTAGATAACAAATATCATCTATTGTTGCTTTGTTATTATATGCATGTAGTCTATTTCTTAATCCGAGTAATGAAGGAAAATATTTGTCTTAAATTTAATCAAATCCTATAAACTTTAGCTACTCGAACAAATGAAAATAGAATTATATTTTCGAATTACCGTTCGGTCCGGTACGCCGGTCGGTCGGTCGAGTTTGGACCCGTGACTAACTTCGGGTCCGGGTCCGGGTCCAAACTTCGGGTCTCGGGTCCGGGTCCACGGAGGTTGGACCCGGAGGTACCCGGACCCGTTGCCATCCCTATTGTCGAAGATGAGTATTTGATTGGATGAATCTTTTCTCATATCATATCCCAATCCTCTAGGCAAACTTTGCTTCATTTTGTGAGAAACCAATCTTTGCTCTTCTTTGAAGATCTTGTTGTAGATCGAGTTTGGAGGTTGCACTTTTGTGTTCTAACTTCATGTGACAAGTGAGAAGGTATCCAAGTTCATCTTGATCATCAAAACCTCACGAGCAAGTCTAGATCACATATTTTGTTCCTTTGTTCCTTCTTGGTGCACTCTTCCTTTAAATAAGAAAAGGTCAAAACTTTGACATCAATCCTATGGATTGATTGGTGGAATAAGTTCCTAACATCGGTCCGAGTACTGAGTCTAGTCCGATCGGGCGGACCAGCCGGCTACCCTATTCGAGGGTCCTCCTTGGGGATATCATCCAAGGGCATGTATGGTCGGCCAAAACTTGCTGCCTGGGGTATAACAGTCCATACGGAGATTACCCAATCCCCGACAGGTATGATTAACCATATCTGAAAGTCATATGGTCTTAATACCATCGATACCCCTATGATTATCCATGAAGATAATATTACTTGTGTTACACAAATGTAAATGGGTTATGTAAAGAGAAATATCACGAAGCATATTTCCCCTAAATTTTTCTATCCTCATGAATTCTAGAAGAATGATGAGGTAAAGATTTTACAAACCAAGTCATGTGAAAATCTAGCAGATTTATTCACTAAGTCCTTGCCAAAAATCTATTTTTCAAAGATGTGTTAATGGCATTGGAATGAGATGACTTAGAGATATGCATAGTTGACGGGGAGTAAAACCCTAAACTATGACCCTTTACATGATCCTGAAGATCTTACTTTATATCCTGAAGATTATAAGTTGTGCTCTTTTTCCCTTAGTGAGTTTTCCTGAAGTTTTCTCACATGGAGGTTTTTAATGAGGCAGCTAATGTAACACAGAGTGCAAGTGCAATGTACTCTTTTCTTCATCCTTTTTCTTCATTGGGTTTTTGGGAGGATTTTTTAACGAGATATGTGCATTACGCAGTATTCGCCCAAGGGGGAGTGTTATGATATAGATAGAATCCCAGTCCAAGTTTGGAAGGACTCTATCTATTGGTGAGCGAATCCGAACCTATCTCTTGTTGGTTTTGCTATATATTGTGCACCCCTTATACATAAAGAATCAATTTAACAAAAAGGGAGAGAATTGCCCTATACTTTTTTGTGTGCTAGTTGTGCTTCTACTTTTGCACGTGTGTTTGTGTGGACGTGTTGTTGATTGGTGTGGATGAACGATTATGTTTTACAACACATATAACAGAGCCAGATGTTTCCTGGCTCCCATGCCACGTTGTTTTTTCACCAACGTACTCGCTGCCCACGTGGCCATGTCACTTGATTAGATCCCGCTAGCGCAGATTAAATAATTTCACCTGCAATACGACACAACGGCACCATGGCGCGGTGGTAACTCGCGGTGTTGCGAGGCCAAAGGCGCGGCTTCGAGTCCCACCTGCACACGAGCACGTCGCTTGGGCGATTGTTTGCCATGCAACACATAGCAAGGCCATGTGGTGCGATTTTTTCCCAAAAAGGTCCCTGGATTTTTCAAAAATTACGCCAAGGTCCTATTTTGTGAAAATACCACCAAAAACCTAGATTTTGCTTGTTTTTTGGAAAGGCTCGCCGAAATTTCAAAAATTGAATCCAGGTCAATTTAGCTCCCTCTTTTTTAAAAGGCCCCTAGAATTTCTTCGCAATCTTCAAAAATTACATCCAAGTCCTTTTTTTTACGAAAATCCATTAAATTGTTTTTCTTGCGCAAAGACCCCCAAAAATTCAGAGATTACATCTGGGTCCATTTTTTCGGTGTGAGCCTCTCGAAAATTCTAAAAATTGATTCTTCCCCACAGAGATCCCCCAAAAATCCTGAGATAAGGCCTCCCAAGGTTTCCAAACGTACATTTTGTCCTTTGGGGGGGCGGAGGCCCCCGAAACTTCTAAAATATATTCCCTTTTGCGCAAAGGCCCCCCAAAAAATGAAATTACGTCCGGATCCGCTAAATTGATTTTTTTTTTGCTCCAAGCCCCCCCCCCCAAAAAAATTCGAATATTACATCTGGGTCCATTTTTGTGATGCAAACCTCCCAAAAATTCTAAAAAATGATTTCCCCCGCAGAGATCTCCAAAAATCCTGAGATTCTGAAGAATCACCCCCACACAGTGTCGCGCGCCTGCGCGGCATGACGCCGCGCATCCACACCTAGTATATACCATGCATGGACGTCTTTGTTGATCATCTAAAACATTAAATAAACAAAGGTAAGCTTACAACTCATCAGATACATAATAAAATAATAACATAACAATTTATGATATTTATCTCATTAACATCTTTTCTTTGTAGCAATGCAATGCAGTCTATGCTACATGCTCACATACACACCATATAGCTTATACAGGTATAGCTGAGTGCACATATGTCGATGTCGCACCCTCTCATTGTCTCTATTACATAGAGGTGACTACCAAAGTAAGTATTTCATGCCCACACAATGTAGGTCAGAGAGGCCCACATATGTTACTTTTTTCTATCATGAATGCACATTATGCAAATGCAATGACTTGTTAGCATTTAACATATCTCATCATCATTATGTAATTCATCATCGTAAAAGCATCATAGTAAATAAGAGTAATCATGTAAATCAGCTTAGTAAGTAAATTACAAACATAAAACAACAAAGGCAAGCAATATGGTTACCATTCTACTATGTACTTGCTTTTTATACCCGTATGAGACAGAGTGATGTGTGGTTGATGGCAAACCTAAAGTTACACCTCCTATAATAGATAACCCAAACTCAATAGTATACCACAATAGTACATAATATCAAACATAACCATACCGCTCCTACGCTTAATCTCGAACTAACCTTCCTTCCGCCGAACAACTCTCATTCGCTATCCTGATGGTCGAACGACCATAAGTCTTAGCTCATGAGTCCAAACATAATAAACCATATAAGTCTGAAAACTACACAAAATTTCCAAACACTTTCTAGTTGAACAATGATTCTAATTAAATCATTTAGACCCTCGTTTGAACCCCGAAGACTATCCTGTTAAGATATTGGACAAAAAAATTGACAATTTTATAACTATTTTTATACAACTCAAAAAGTAACAAATCATAACAATTTTAGAAACTGCAAGAAATTATCTAGCTCTCCCTAGTTATAGACATAATTTAATTCAATTATATATTAGGAAAAATAAGCAGATTAACATAATTGCGACCAGTAGCGATGTTTACTATAGTAGCCCACTCCGTCCTTTTTCCCCCAAAACTAGCCTCCATGCGATAAAATTATCAAAAATAACCCCCTTCCCCACCGTGGAAGACCCAGAGGTGACATGTATCACGTGCCACGGTCTAGTAGCGCGCTGCGACAGGCGCCCCACGCATGTGAGAGCGCACACATGCACACGCTCAATGCCCTACTTTCCCATCCCGCTGCCCTGGCTAACCCATCCCAAGAGCTACCCTGCACAATGCCACGCACCTGCTCGCATGCTAGCTCACCTCACCAAGCGTCGCTCACAATTTCTCTCGCAGTTGGCATGCGCAGGAGGGGCTTTTGCGCTCCTCGACCGCAGGAACTTTGTGGCTTTTGCGCCACAGCCAACCACTCCCTTCCGCGCTACCAGACCGTGATAGATGACACGTGTCACCTACCAGGTCTTCCGTGATAGAGAAGGGGACTAGTTTTGAAAATTTTGTTGCACGGGGAAACTTTTTAGTAAAAAATGGGCAAAGAGGCTACTACAGTTAAAAAAACTTCAATAAATTCTGGAAAACAACCTTTTCGATGCCATAACTTTTAAACTGCTCAACCATATTCAGTGTTATGAAACTCTATTGAAAATTTTAAAATATATTTAAATTATTTATAATAATAAAAATCTTACTTGGTCATTTACTATATTTAATCTATAAGTTACTGTGAATACCCAATTGTGATGGCTCACTGCACATCAAGCTTACAAAATCGGCTCACTGCACATCAAGCTTACAAAATCTCATATCTTCTAATCTATCCAACCAAAGTAAGTGTTTAAGCACTCCCTCGAAAGAAAATTAAATTACCTACAAATATCTAGTTATTGTATCTACCTAATTCAATCATCTTCAATGTCTAAAACACCCAAATCTGCGACAACACCTAACTAGTGGCGATTTACGGAATATCAGACTTCCAAAGGCTATAACTTGCAATCTATCTAATATATTTTAGTGATAATCTTGTTGGAAATAACATAAAGTTATCTACAACTCTTTAGTACATCACTTTTCCTGATTCTGTCCTTAGTACTCTCAAAAATCAATTAGATCTAAACCGTGCGAAACTAGCAACAACCCAAACAACCCAAATTGAGAATTGGCATGACCTATGAGGTTAATTACGCCCTAATTACCAAATTAATCAGTATATAAGTACATCTACATAAAAAGATGAGGGTAGTAGATGGTCACATATGCATCGATGAAGATTCAATGAGAAAAACACAAGAATTCTTCTATTTTTTTCTCAATCTTTCCCTTGTCTCCCCCTCTACCTCCTGGAACAGCTATGGTGATGACTAGGGAAAAGAGAGTGAAGTGCTAGGAGAGATGCTTCTTCCTTGGGGAAAGGTGATGGCTACCCTTAGGGAGAGAGAGATACAACCTTAGGAAAAATTTGGTTCCTCCCTCTTTTTATACCTAAGACTCTAGTGGGCTAGTCCAATAGACTTTCCTAACTCCTAATTAATTATAATAATGATCTAGATTATTTATTTATTATTATTTGTTTTAATCCAAGTATAGAAATTTGGGTGTTATATTTTCATCTGAGGATGTTGATCAAGTACTTAAAATTATATGCAAGTTGAGTGTTTCTATATAATGACTTTATGATACAACAAAACGATGCAAAAGTGGAAGGAAATGCCAAAATTACCTCACTATGACAATTAACTCTATCGAAAACAGCACCTTTCGTGTCAACTTTTCTAATTATGTACCGCAATACCAATTATCGACAATTATTTCATCTCTTATTTTTTTGTCCTTTAATAGGTGCTAGCATTCTTTTGTATCAAACATTTATTTATTCTTATCTTGTGAAAGTTCTGGGGCCAATAGTACTTCCCGTGTTGCAGCGGTGAGTTCAAGACTTCGAGTTACTATGATTTTTCCGTTTTATACTGCCTCTCTTCCGTTATAGGTAATTGAATTGTCTTTACTCCCGGGAGGCGTGGATCCACGATCCACCAAGTCCGGATCGTAACCGTCTCGGGTCTTCTGTCCACGTTCGTATTAACTCCTGATTCGTTGGATCTGGAAACCGCCCCGAAGAGTCCGCGCCCGGTCCCTCCGAGCTTCAATTCTTGGTCGTGGGATGTATTCGTGCTCGAGGTCGGGCGGACGCAGCTCGGTCAACAGGATGACAGGCGGCCCTATCTCGAACTCCCAGTTCGAGCCTGAGCTAGGGTCTGTTGACCGTCTTGTTGACCGAGTGAAATTTCTCAGGGACAGTCCCTGACAGGGACATAATATGAATATGTGTTTTTTTTATTCGTATATTCGGCAATTATATTGGCTCAACCCAAAGAAATGGGACATTGGCCTAGCCCATTCATTACATGTTTTTCATAGTAATCCATTTATCTTGACAATTAGTTGATTCTCAAATAGTATATTCTTTCTATGATATATATTGGATTTGGTTGACATATAATTTGATATTATGGTCATATATTCATATGGTTTAATTTAACATATATTACTCTATATATGTGTATATTATCCATATATCTTTATCCATTTCTGATCTAAATCCGTCACATCTCTGTCTCATGTTCGTATCTCAAATAATTTGGATTTGTATCTGTATCGGGCTGGCTCATATCCTATTCTAAATACAAAAAAAAGATTAAAATACAAGAGAGAAAAACAATATTCGTTGGTATCCGATCCGTTTTTATCAAGGAGTAATCATGCATCTTGGACTAAGACTAGGGGTGCAATCGGCTCGGATTCGGTCGGATATCACTCTTTCCATATCCTAAACCATATTTTTTGTCGGATTCGGATAGTGCCGGATACGAATACGGCACGGATAATATCGGTCACGGATTCGAATCGAATACGGATCAAAATCGATACGGTACCGGATAATTTTTCTCGGATAACGCGTGAAAACAGATACCACATAAAACACATATATAGCATTGATTAACAAATCGTATGAGTTTAACATGCGACAAGATTATCAGTCTAACAAGTCATTTGATCAGGTAATCCAACAAAGTTTTAAAAGTACATTCAACAATATTATCAGTCTAACATGCACATATTTGCGCTAGCACTACCAGACTCCGTCACAATGCAGCAACTGGGTTTAACACAACAAAAACACAATCATTAGCTCTAAAGAAATTATAGAACACAAGATTAACACAAGCAAAAAAAAAGGAAACAATACCAATATATATGATTTATGACAACAGTTTTCTGTAAAATATATATGATTTATGTCAAACCAAACAGAGCTCAATCTCTAGCATTTCCTAGAACAACCTATGGACTGATCTGGATTTTATAACCATATGTAAGCAGATTTCAGAAAGTAAACAGAGTAGCAAAGCAAAATCACAATACAGACTTCGACAAAACACCAACCTATATGAAGCCTCAGTTAAAACATACAGTACTAACTAGAAAAAAGTCAGAATAGGGCAACTAGTCAGAAGAGAAATTACCCTTGACCGAGCTCCAAAAAAGCCGTGGAGATGTAGCGAAACTTATCCATCAGCCCTTTGTAGTCCTTTGTTCCACCTGAAAGGCCAAACCACGCCAATCAGCGTCACATTAACAAAACATAGCAATAGCGTATTATTAGGAGAGATCTCATACGTACATGAATAATGCCAGTTGGGATCGTAGACATGCCGGTAGAATTCCTGAAGGATCGGCATCTTCACCTCGGTAGGGATGCTAGTGTCATCCTCTGCACTTGTAACAGTAAGCATCGCTATTAGGACGGGAACTGAAAGCATTAATAAACTTTACAGACAACAGTCCCACAAGACCACACTTCTAAGGGGGAAATTCTACCAAACCTGAGGGGGAAATTTTACCAAAGCGCGGTACCAAAGCATCTGTGCGATCGGTGTCAGATCCCGATGTTGCGCTGCTCTGGACAGCTCAGAATCCGAGCATGGGAAACGGATTTCGAGAGGGAGGTGGCGAACGGGAAGAGCGGGAGAAGGGAGGGCATGGGCGGTTTGGGAGCTTACGGCATTGCGGAGATTGGGGCCGAGCTGCTAGATGACGAGCGCGAAGCTTCGGGAGACCTTCTGGAGCATTGAGTAGGCGAAGGCCCAGTGCTCCTCCGGTGGGATCTGGACGGGCGGGGCGAAGCTCGGCGCCGGGAAGGCCGGGGTCGGAGGGCGCTGGGACGGCCGAGGGCTGAGCTCGACGCTGGGACTGTTGGGGTCGGAGGGCGCCGGGAATGTCGGGGGAGGTGCTCAAGAGCGGCGGGGGGCGGATGGCGGGGGAGGGCACGGCGGCGGGAGGCTGCGGCGTCGGCAGGGGCGGCGCTAGGACCGAAGACACGACTTGAGGTGAGGCTAAACCGCTACTGGAGACATGGAGAGCTGCTGCCAGCCTAGGAACGTATGCGCATATGGGCCATCGCCCGGAACCCGAAGGCCCACTCGTTTCTCGGATAATCCGAAGAGATTGGCTCGGATATATCCGATTTTTTTTTCGAAATATACCGATCCGACGGATAGTAGTCTACCGAATTCGAATCCGAATCCGATATAAAATATCCGAATCCGAATCCGAAGACTATCCGAAAAAATTATCCGAATTCAAATCGAAAGTATCCGGTCGGTCGGTCGGTCGAAAATTATCCGATCCGATTGCACCCCTAACTAAGACTATACATACACGCGTAGAAATGTTCGGTATCTTTTCTGGTAGCTTTCCCTTCCTCACGTCCACACATCAATGCATGCATCATCTATGAGCTAAGCAAGCTTTGCCGTGCATGGTCGGATGTATCCGTCATGTGTGCCTGCGAGCCGTGAGCCCGTGAGTCACGGCCCGTGACCATTGTAACTCTCATCTCTGTGTGTGCTGTAAACAATCAGGAATCTTAGTGTCGACGATTGGGGAGCAGGCCCCCGCCGAGCTTACTTGTTGGTGGAGGGACCAACTGCGACCCCTTCTCACGTGATGGGATACTCAGAGGAGTGACTCACTGGACTTCAACGGGCAGGGACACTGTAGTTTACCCTGGTTCGGGCCTCTCAAGAAGGAGATAATAGCCCTACTCCAGCTCGTGTATATCTTTGTGCAGAAAAAGTTGTCTGTCCCCTTCATGGTGGGGATGCTTTTATAGCTTACAAAGGGGTGTGCTTGTTCAAACCCACTAACTTCACGTCCGACCAGGTCCAACATGGTAACTAACGGATCCTACATTCCTGCCACGTTCCCGCGGAGATCGCAACGAACTAGCGGAGGTTACGCAGCGGGTGGTTACCGACCTCGGGATCACGTCAGGTCGGCTAACGTCTAACTCCGAACTCGGCCACTTCGGCCCGAGCACGAGCTATCGGTCCACCAGGTCATGCGACCTCCTAAAAAGATCCTGGCTAGGCCGTTCCTTGGAACAACCTCCTCGTGACCAGGCCGGGAACGACCTGCGTCTTGCTCGTGGCGCTGGCTAAGTCGTCCGGGGGCGGCCTTCCGTGGTTCGAGCGGCTGATGAGCCGCGCCCCTCGTGGCACCCGAGGTAATTTCGTGGGGTCTACCCGACCCCCCGACAGCTAGCCCCCGAGGTTCGAGTGGAAGAAGGCCTTAGGAAAAGACCTTCCTCTCGGGCCTACCGTCTCCCGAGCCAGCCAGGTTGGTCGCGGCGAACAGCTGCCCCGACCTCCGAGCTATTAGTCCGCCGGAGAGGCAGGCTCGGTCTCGCCGTGCCTTGGGCGTCTGAACTAGTTCCCATCCTACCGACGGTTCCTTCCCTTGAAGCTTCATTCGCCAAGATCTGAACCGCTCCCCCTCGGGAACCGTCGCCTGGCCAGACAGCTTCGGTTTGCGTGTCCACGCGTCGCTCCCTATGTGGTGGACGTCTCAACTGCCCCCTGCGCCTTTAGGGCTTCCTCGACCACAACGGCGGGAACCTCTTCGTTCTCGTTTGGTTTTTAAACCCCAGAAGAGGAGCCCTAGATTCTCTTGTCCTTTCAATCGATTAGCGCCCCATACTTCTTCACTTCAGCAACTCGTCTTTCTCCTTGATCGCCTTCTCTATTCCCATGGCAAAGTTCGGCGTGAGCAAGCTTGATAGGCGCAAGCTGGAGATCCTTGAGCGGGCGAAATACCTCGACGTCGGCTCATGGAGAGCCGCCGGTGCCGAGGAGAGCCCGCAGCCGGAGGAAGGAGAGATCATCTCCACCGAGCTCTATGCCATGAACGGGCTTCGAACGCCCGAAAGTGAGTTCGTCGAGGCCGTACTCGCCTTCTGCGAGTGCGAGATCGTGCACCTCCACCCAAATTCCATCCTCATCATGGCCATCTTCGCCCATCTCTGTGAAGGGTTCGTGGGCGTCGAGCCTACTCCTAGCCTCTTTCTTCACTTCTACACCCTCTCGCGCACCGGCACCCCCTCGCAGGCCGGCTGCCTTTACTTCCGCCTCCGACCTACTCCGCCTGCAGTGAGTACCCGAGCTTCACGCTCAAGGACTCCGTGTCGGGGTGGGCCGACTCTTGGTTCTATCTGAGGAAGGCCGAGGGCGGCTCGCTTTCCTACTCCGGCGCCAAGGGTCGTGCCGTTGAGACCCCCCGTCTGGCCCGAGGAGGAGAAGGTGCTCATGCTGATCAATGAGCTTACTTGCTCGGGGCTGTCCGGCCGGGATGTTGCCCGGGACTACGTCAGGAACCGGGTGTCGCCCCTCAGGCGGAGGGTGCACCCCTTCTTCAAGGTTGAAGGGTGGCAGGACATCACCCGGGAATCACGCTCAGGTACATTACCGCCTTGGATTTTTACTTTAAAATAAGGGACATTCGAGCTCACCGTCCTTCCTTGTCTGGTAGCAGCTCCGCCGGAGGACTGGGTGGATATGAGGGTGTCCGAGATGTTCGGCACTCCCAAGGCCAAGGAAATCCTAGAGGGCCGCGGATCCCGAACAACGCCCTTAACTTAGGACCGAGGCGGTAAGTCCCTATCCGGACCCTTTCAGAAGGTCTGTTTCAGCCGGGTTT
The DNA here is from genome assembly GCA_036346355.1 of Rhipidocladum racemiflorum. Taxonomy (NCBI): domain Eukaryota; kingdom Viridiplantae; phylum Streptophyta; class Magnoliopsida; order Poales; family Poaceae; genus Rhipidocladum; species Rhipidocladum racemiflorum. Next base: position 3,129,329 of record CM070590.1, on the reverse strand, counting down.
CTTCCGAAATTTCCCGACTTATTCGAACCCACCTGCGCAGAAGAAGGTCGCCCTCGAGGTCGCTGTGGCCCAACTGGCGTCGCGGCCGGCGGGACGAGGTCGAAAGACCAAAGAACAGGCGGGTCGTAAGCGCCGCGTCCGATCTCCGTCGGCCACGCCGTCCCCGCCTAGGCGCACACGCAGCACCCGGTCGGCGACCGCTCACCCCGCCGTCACTTGGAGTATGCCGTCGGCAGAGGTGAGCGAATCAAATCGTGGATGGATGAGTACACCAGGGATAACCCCGAGCCGATGGCTCGTTTGCGTCGGCTTGCCTTGAAGCGAAGAAGGAGGCCGTGGTCGGGTCCAGCGGAAGGAGGCACTGGAGAGCCAGATCGCGGTTCTTTAGGCAGAGCTCGCGCGGGTGAGCTCGAGCTCGGCCCCTCTGGATGACGAGGAGGAGAAGGATGAGCTGGACCCCGTCCCCCTGGTCCCGAGGTCCCGCAGTCGTCATTGCGCCCCAACCATGCCCAACGCCGACCATCACCGAGGCCGACTTGGGAGAGGTCGACCCTTCCGTTGCCAGGGCCGACAAGGCACGTGAGGACATGGCTGCCCTCCTCGATCGCGCTCGAGGCCAGCTGAAAGATGCCGAACGAGGTCAGCCTCTTATCCCTATCTCGTTCGTCTCACTCCCCCTCCGGCACCACACTAACCCCACATCGTCTGTAGTGGGTGTGGCAGCTGGTGCGGAGTTATGGGATTTTGGAGCAATGGCTGACGATATTCTTGACCTCGTGCTAGAGAGGGAGCTTGCCCGTGCTGCCGAGGCCGTTGTGGGCGACGAGGCCGAGGTGGGAACTGAGGCCATGGAGGCCCATCTCCCACGGGCCGCTGGTGGTGCGGATGCCGAGGTAGAGGAGCCTGCTGCCCCGGAGATCCGGGCCCCAGAGCTCGTCTCTCCTGAGGAGGAGACGCGGAGGAAGATTGCGGCTGCCGACGCTCGGGCCGCGGCGGAGGGCATCCCCCACATCATAATTCAAGACGACGACGAGGAGGAGGACGGTGGTGCCGAGCATGCCGCTGAAGCTCCTCACGAGGACTCCACCGGTGCGAGCGACATCATCAGCGCCACGCTCCAAGAGATCGCCGAGATCTCTCCCCGATCCCGCGATGCTCCGCCGGACATCAACGTCGGCCCGGGATCAGGGAACCCTAACCCGAACGGGGGCTCGCCGGGCGAGGAAGAGCCGGCCACCCCGTTCGCCATGGGGATGAGCCCGATCACGTCAGGTGGTCCGGGCCAACTTCCAGCCCGAGGGGAGCCGCTGTGCGCCGAGGCCGCTTTGGCCGAGATCGACCTCACGGCTGCCGACCCGGCGACTCCGGTCGATCTCGTGCCCGAAGACGCCGCCACGGCCCAACTTTAGGCACTGACCTCCGGCGCCGACCGGCGCCTCGGTCGATCTCGTCTTGGAAGACGCCGCCATGGCCCAACCTCAGGCACCCGACCTCCCGGCCGCCAGGCCAGTGCCTGGTCGACCTTGCGCCCGAGGCGTCGCCATGGTCCAGGCTTGCGAGGCGGGGCCTCTGGGAGGAGCTCCCGGCCGTAGACCTCGTGCTCGGGCGGAGGACCCCATGAGCCGGATCTCGAGGAGGAGGAGCCCCGAGCGCAACTCTGCTCGGGAGGAAGAGGAGCGGGAGGTGATCCTTGCTCTCGAGGCCGTCTCTGCGAGGAGATGGGGTCGATCCTCGGGGCAAGGTCTCCGCCCCGAGGGGCAGGGAGCTCGAGCTCAAGACCCTGCGCTCGACCAAGGAGAAGGAGCTCAAGCCCCCGCCCAGGGAGTAAAATGCGGGACGGAGGACCCCGCCGAGCTGTTCCAGGAGGGGCTGGAGGCTCGGCTTTGTTGGGTAAGTCTCCTAACACTTATGTGTTTTTGTCCCAAAAATCCGACTGCGACCCGAGATGCCTTGTTGCGTAGGTGTTGGAGACCACCATGAAGGACTTCCACGCCGCGACCGTGCCGCCAGAAGTTGTCGCGAAGCACCACGCCGAGCAAGACGCTAGGATCGCGGAGCTCGAGCGCCTGGTCGCCGAGCTGAGGTCTTCTGAGGCCGAGATTCGGCAGAAGATGGAGGAGTCCGCGCTCTTCCTCAAGGAGCGCCTCGAACAGAGTGAGCAGGCGAGGTCGGGGCTCGAGGCGACGGTGGCGTCCCTGCGTGACTTCGCGCGAAGCGCCGAACGGACGATCGACCAGCAACGGGAGGAGTCCAAACGGCTTCGTCAAGCGGCAAGCGAGGGTCGTGAAGCTCGTCGACGGGTGCTTGACCTCGAGTCCGAGCTTGAGTCCGTGCGGGACGAGCTCGTCGCTCTGCGGGACTCGTTCCTTCTGTAATTCATTCCTGCAAAAGACTTTAGCGAAAAAGATGCCAAGTTGGGCACAATATGATCGTGTTTGATAGATGTCTTTTATTTTTCTCTGTTTTGTCTCCCTCGGAACGACAACGATATGCCCTATCCCGTTGCTTCCTATTCGACGGAGTTCGATAGTCACGCGATCTAGCGAACGATCGTACTAGGGAGTGACTACCTCGTGCGAAAGCTCCTCTAGATCGTAGCCACGCGGTATCCCTATAGCCCCCGCCGCCAACGGAGGTCGTGGGCGTAGGCTGCAAACACGACCTTGTTGACGGAATAGAGCCCTGCGGGGACCGTGTGACTTTATACGGTGCGTCTACGCCGCTCACCGGCCGACCTGAGCTGGGAACCGTCCGAGGGGTGTTCATGCGACCCTTTGTCTGCGGCGGAGGCCTGCCGTGAAAAGATGGTCGTCTTACGAGAAGAAAGCCCTCGGGGTCGAGCTCTGGTGGTCCGATGTTATGCGGTAGGATGCTCGTCCGTTTGCGCCCTGACGTCCGAGCGAGCTCTTTGATACCGGATCGAGTTTGATCACGGCACTTCGCGGGAGGTTTAAAGAGAGAAAGAGAAAGCGAGAGAGAACGAGGGAGACCGGGAGGCCAAGTGTCGAATTTTTATTTAAAGAAGTAAAGTTGGTTTAGTTAGATATGGAACTTACGCAGTTGGTCGATGTTCCAAGTGCTAGCTAGTTCTCGACCATCTTCCATCGCGAGGCGGACAGCCCCCGGGCGTGCTGTTGAGACGACCGTGTAAGGACCTTCCCATCTTGGCGTTAGCTTGTTGGCTTTTGACAGGTCTTGGATCCGTCGCAGAACGAGATCGCCGACGTGCAAGGTCCTTGGTAAATCTCGATTTAGCGGCGTGCTGCGGAGAGCTTGCAGGTAAACCGCGGATCGCAATGTAACCCGTTCACGAAGTTGCTTCCACGCAGGTCGAGGTCGAGGAGGCGCCGCTTTACGTGTCGATGCTATCGGCTAGGTTCACCCTTGGGGATCCTAGGACAACCTCGGCGGGTAGGGCGGCTTCGCGCCATATCTGGTGAAAGGGTCTCACCGTAGCTCGGCTCGTCGTGGTGCGGACCGACCGGAGGATGGGAGGTAGCTCGTCCACCCAGGCTGACCATGCCGTCGAGGCTCTTGAAGACTCTCTTCTTGATTCCTTGGGCGATCTGCCCGTTCGCGCTCGGCCGCCCCATTGCTCTGCGGGTGGGCGCGGATGCGAAGCATATCTTGGTCCCAACCTCCTCGCAATAAGCACGAAACACCTCGCTTGTGAATCGAGTGCCGTTGTCCGTGATGAGGCGACTCAAACGCCAAAGCGGGTTACTACATTATTGCGGAAGAACCTTTTAGCCGCTTTGTGCCGAGATGGTTGATATAGGCTCGGCCTCGATCCATTTAGTGAAGGTGTCGATTGCGACGAGCAGTATTTACAACCCCTCCTTCCTGGGAAATGGACCGAGTATGTCGATGCCCCAAACCGAGAACGGCCAGGTTAGGGGCATGGTGCGATGCGTATCTTGGTGATGGACTTTCCGGTCATGGAGCGGCAAGGTCGACAAGCGGTCACTATTGAGCGCTGCGTCGGCCAGGGCCGTCGGCCAAGAGTAACCCAACCGGAAGGCTTTGCTCACCAAGGTCCTAAAGGGCGAGTGAGCTCCACACATCCGTCATGGATATCTTTGAGGAGATATTTGCCTTCCTCTCGGGTGATGCACTTGGAGAGGGCGCCAGCGCGCCTTTGCGGTATAAGAGGCCCTCGACCATTTTATAGGTGAGGCGTCATACTAGCCGGGATTTCGGCTTCCTCCTCGGCGATGTCCGTGCACGAGGTATTGGATGAATGGCGTCATCCAACTCGCACCCGCTCGATGAAGGAGACGGTACCACCGTCTCGATTGCCTCCTCTTCGGTGGGTATGGAGGGCTTATAGAGGTGCTCGACGAGCACCGCCGGGCGGGAAGCTGGCGGAACCGACCTTCGATAGATGGTCGGCCAGGGTATTGTCCTTCACGGGGATGTATAGTACTTCGAGATTTCGAAGTACTTTTCCATCTTCCTTACTTCAACCAGGTAAAGCGCCATTGAGTCATCGAACAGCGATACTCCTTGTTAACCTGGTTGACAACCCGACTCTGAGTCGCCCTTCGCGATTAGTTGTTGGACTCGAGCGTCTGCGCCCAAAGTCCGCTAGCAGACCCTCATATTCTGCTTTGTGTTGTTCGTTCTTGGCCGAAATGTAGTTGGAGGCGATCTTGGATCCGCTCCTGGGGGATTCGAGGACCACTCGACCCCGAGCAATTGTAAGCTCGGGATCGTCGAAGTGCATGACCCGGCCGTGCTCGATGCAGTCGGGTTCGGACTTAGAAGGGTCGGATTTGTCCATTCGGCTAGGAAGTCCGCTAGGACACAGGATTTGATCATTTGTCTGGCCGAGAGTCGATCTCGGGTCGGCGAGCTCCATGGCCCACTTCGCGATCCGTCCACTTGCGTCTGATTCCTAGAATCTCTCTAAGCGGGAAGTTGGCGGGACTCGAATTTTGTAGGCCTGGAAGTAGTGTCTTAACTTCTTCGAGGCCACGAGGAGCGCATAAAGGAGCTCGGACCTCGGGTAACGCTCCTTTGGTCCGTGTAGGACTTCGATGTAGTAGATCGGGCTGCACCCGTCCCGTTCTCTGATTATGGCGGCTTACCGCTTTGGGGTGTGGCGGCAGGTAGAGCAAGAGAACCTCTCCCATTCTCGGCGTGGTCAAGACCGGGGTCTTGACAAATATAGCTTTAATTCTTGAAAGAGCGATGCCTTCCTCTGTCCAAGCGAAACCGTCGTGCCGGGCGCCTTGAAGAAAGGCATGCCGCGTTCCTCGAGCCGCGAGATGAAGCGACTTAGGGCCGCCATCCTTCCGGTCGAGGATGAACCTCCAGCGTGCAAGCGGGTGGCATATGTTCTCGATGGCCTCTATCTTCTCGGGGTTGGCCCCGATTCCTTGTGGACCGATCATGTAGGCGAGTACTTTACCGGCTTTGACCCGAACACACATTTTTCGAGGTTCAACTTTATTCGATGCTTATTGAGGTTATGAAAGGTCTCCTCTAGATCGGGTACATGACCCGAGGCCATCTTGCTCTTGGCGACTATGTCGTCTACATATACTTCCAGGTTCGACCTATTTGGTCCGAGAAGGTTTTTCGCATGAGGCGCTGGAAGGTCGCTCCGGCGTTCCTTAGACCGAAGGACATGGTCGTGTAGCGAGAATGTGCCAAACGGCGTGATGAAGGAAGTTTTCTCCTCGTCGTCGGGCGATATGCCGATCTGGTGATAGCCTCGAGTAGGCGCCCGAGCTCATCGCCTCGGGCCGGCCGTTGCGTCGACCAACCGGTCTATCCGAGGTAGCGGAAATTGTCTTTTGGGCATGCGGCATTGATCTGTGTGATCGACACACATGCGCCACTTGCGCCCTTTTTCTTCACGATAATCGGGTTGGCCAACCAATCGAATGGTCGACCTCCGTATGAAACCGGCTTTGAGGAGCTTGTCCGATTCCTCTCGATGATGGCTTGCTTCTCAGGAGAAGCGCTGAGCTTCTGCCGCAGGCTTTTGTCGAGCGAGCGCTGCTTTGTGCTCGGCGACCTCCCTTGGGACTCGGGCATGTCGGACGGTTCCCAGCGAACGTGTCCGCGCTTCTCGGAGGAAGGTCACGAGCTCGAGTTCCTATTTAGGGTCCAGGAAGCCCCACGTGTGCGACCTTGCACGGCTCTGCGTCGTCTGTGGGATGGCCTTAGTTTCTCCCCCGGCCTGGAGGGTAGCCCTGGGTTGGGAACTCCTCGGCTCTTGGTCGGGTCCGCGCTGGGGCAGCTGCCCGACCATGTCTAGAGCCTTCTCGTCGCAATTTAGGGCCGCCTTCGGACTTCCCTTCACTGAGATCACGCCGCCGGGGCCGGGAACCTTCAGGCATTGGTACCCGTGATGCGTGGCGGCCATGAATTTGGCGAGCGCTGGTCGGCCCAGGATGGCGTTGTAGGCCGAATCGAAATCGACCACCTCGAAGGTGATTAATTCCGTTCGGAAGTTTCTCGGGCTTTCGAAGGTTACGGGCAGGACGATCTGCCCGAGCGGCTTGGCCGAGGTGCCGGGGACTATCCCGTAGAAAGGGACTACGACGCTCTTGATCTTGGACCGAGGAATTTGCATCTCGTCCAGGACCCTGGCCGATATCAGGTCCAAGGAACTCCCGCAATCCACAAGCACTCGTCCTACCGCGGTATTGCAGATCGTCGGGCTAACGACCATCGGGAGCCTCTGGGGTTTCGTCATCCCCAGGGGGCAGTCGTCTTTGGAGAAGGTGATGGGCAGCTCGGACCACTTGAGCTGTTGAACGGGAGGCTTCCCTGGGTGACACGGAGTACCTCGCGGCGGCCTCCTTCAGCTCCCGTCGAGACCCATAGGCGGCGGAGCCAGAATATCACGGCGATGTGGTTTCTCGGCTCTGGTACTCCATGTCCGTATCTTCCTCCTCGGCGGGCTTCTTGCCCTTGGCGTCTCCTTCTTGCTCTGGGAGGCGTGGGCATGGGACCCTTGCCCTTTGTAGAATTGCTCCAGGCGGGAGGCCCATGTTACGCAATTTCGCAGGTCGTGCCGTGCGCTGGTGGAAGCGGGCAAAAATAGGCGCTAGCCCGTCCACGCCCAGTCGCCGCGGTCTTGGTCGTCCGGTTTTGCTCATTGTTCCGCCGAACCGGTCGGCCTTTTCCTTTCGCGGCTCCTCCTTTATACGATTGCGAGTCGGCCGTTGTCGTGGTCGTTCGATGGCCGCCACCATGTCGGAGGCGGAGGGTTTTCTCTTCTTTTGATTTTTTCTCGATCGAGCTCACGCTCTTCGGTTTGACGCCTTCGAGTCCGGTGAGGGGCGCTTTCTTCGCCCATCAGCGGCTTCTTCCATTGGGCGCCTCGTCGCGTTGGCATAACGGTCGGCCATGCGGAGCAGCTCGTTGGCCGTGATGTCGGGTGAATTTCGAGGTCTGAGTAAAGCGGGCGTCTCGGACCCCAAACTTGAAAGCCGGACAACCGCCTCATCCGAGATGCTTGGGATGGAATTGCGTATTTGCATGAAGCTGACGAAATGGCGCAAGGTCTCGCCCTCCGTGCATATCGACGCTCGAGGTCGCGCTCCTTCCCGGCGGGCGTAGCGACTCTGGAAGTTGGCGGAGGGTGCCGCTCGGTATGCCAGGGACCGGATCGAGTTTTCCTTACGGTTGAATAGCCACGCCCGAGCCGGCCGTCCAAAGATCAGGCGAGAAAGTTAGCCATGACCCTTTCATCACCTCCGGCGCTAGAATGGCCGTGGTGTAGATCGAGAGAAACTTCGTCGGGTTACGGAGTCCCATCGAATCTCTCGATGTGACCCGGCTTGAACCTTATTGGCCAGGTCACACGTCGTAGCGACGTCGCGAACACCCCGCACCAAAACGGATCGGGGATTGCCGTTATGGCGCGGTCGGCGATGCCCACCGGCCGAGCACGAGATTAGTGGGCCCAGGCGAGAGAATATCTCCCTATGCCTGTAGGATGGAGAGTGGCAGAAGAGGAATGTTCGGCCGGTTCTGCCGTGACTCGCATTCCGTTGGTCGAGGAGCCCAGGAATTGCTCCGGTGCCCTCCCGAGCCCGGTCGCGTTCGCGCCGGTCACTCGTGCGCGAGTCGTCGGGGTGGAGGCGCTCGGACGCCTGGCGGCGGCGTTCCCAGGAATTGCTCTGGGCGTCCCTTTCTCGGGAGGCTTCCGCCGCTTTTATGTCTGTGGCAATTTCCTCGAGGTCGTCGGCCACAGCCGCACCCATGGCTTCTAGGTCGACCTGCTCAGGAAACTCTCTGAGGTTGCGCACCACCGTGGCCAAGGCTTGAAGGCGTTCCCCGCTCGGGGGAACGCGGGGTGACGAGCTCGTTCGTCGTCGCACGGGCTCCGGAGTCCCGTACGCGTGGAAATTCTCACGAACTTCGGCCCTGGTCTTGTTGGCCGGGCCACCACGGACTTCTTGCGTAAGGCGGCGATGTCCGGTCGAGAGATGCTTGCAGGTGCTCCTTGGCCGCTTCGTAGCGGTGAAGACACGTTTCGGCCGGGGATTTGCTCCCGATATTTCCATCCTCCTCCGCAACGAAGATGTTACGGGATTGGACGGATCGCGAGGGTGACATCATGGTGTCTCCCCGTGACGCGGTCCCCTGGTCGAGCTCAAAAAGTTCGGGATGTCGGACCATCGTAGAGCCGTCATACTCGTCGTCCGAGAGGCGTCGAGTGAGCGAAAGAAGCGCTCGGTGCGGCGGTTTCCATGGAGAAGCTCCGGGAACCGTCATGATTCTCAAGGCCAGCAACGTCGGCGGCCCCATTGTCGAAGAACTGCTTGTCTTCTTCCTCGATTCCGGGGGCGCCGAGGCCCTGGCGATTTTGGGAACTTGTCATCCTCCGGGATTCCTCACGAAAGGGAAAGTCGGTCCCCACGGACGGCGCCAGCTGTCGGCGATTAGAGCAGGCCCGCCGAGCTTACTTGTTGGTGGAGGGACCAACTGCGACCCCTTCTCACGTGATGGGATACTCAGAGGAGTGACTCACTGGACTTCAACGGGCAGGGACACTGTAGTTTACCCTGGTTCGGGCCTCTCAAGAAGGAGATAATAGCCCTACTCCAGCTCGTGTATATCTTTGTGCAGAAAAAGTTGTCTGTCCCCTTCATGGTGGGGATGCTTTTATAGCTTACAAAGGGGTGTGCTTGTTCAAACCCACTAACTTCACGTCCGACCAGGTCCAACATGGTAACTAACGGATCCTACATTCCTGTCACGTTCCCGCGGAGATCGCAACGAACTAGTGGAAGTTACGCAACGGGTGGTTACCGACCTCGGGATCACGTCAGGTCGGCTAACGTCTAACTCCGAACTCGGCCACTTCGGCCCGAGCACGAGCTATCGGTCCACCAGGTCATGCGACCTCCTAAAAGATCCTGGCTAGGCCGTTCCTTGGAACAACCTCCTCGTGACCAGGCCGGGAACGACCTCGTGCTGCTCGTGGCGCCTGGCTAGGTCGTCCCGGGGGACGGCCTTCCGATGGTTCGGGCAGCAGTGAGCCCGCGCCCCTCGTGGCACCCGAGGTAATTTCGTGGGGTCTACCCGACCCCCCGACACTTAGCCTGAGAACATACCAGTAATGAAGTATTGATTACTTGAAATGCACACGCAGCGGCACACCGCGTAATCTAGTGTTTGCGAATAATATAATAACATATAAAATAAGGTAATAAGCTAGAGCGTTTTTTACTTGGTACTGTGATATGTTATTGCTGATGATTGAGAGTTAGGTAGGGTTTGGTTAAAGTCTTCGTTTCTTTTGTTGGTTATACCTACTATAACATATCATAAACAAAAAAAAAAACGTGCTAGGCTTATATCGGCATTATCGTGTGTTTCTTTATAAAGAAATGAGAGCGCGGCGCACGCCATGCGCGTAAACGGAAAAAGATTTTGCTTTTTTTTTCTAGAGGAAAAATAGATTTAGATGTATTTTTAATATTTTTTTTGTACGCTCGCGAAACCTTAGAGATCGTGCTAGGGAAAAAGTATGCGGCGCACACCGCGCACGTGAACGGAAAATGATTTTGCGTTTTTTTCCGGAGAAAAAATATATCTAGACGTATTTTTAAATGCGCATGCTGCGCGCGCAAACGAAAAATAACTCTGTTTTTTTTTCTCAGTGAAAAAGTAGAGCTAAACGTATTTTCCAAATTTTTAGAGGCTCGAGAAACCTCAGAGACTGAGCCGGGAAAAAAAAAATACGATTTTGAGTTTTTTTCCGAAGAAAAAAAAGATATAGATGTATTTTTAAATGCACACGCCGCACTCGTGAAGGAAAAATAACTTTGCGTTATTTTTCCGGAGAAAAAATAGATCTAGACGTATTTTTAAATGCGCATGCCGTGCGCGTAAACGAAAAATAACTCTGTTTTTTTCCAGAGAAAAAGTAGAGCTAAACATATTTTCCAAATTTTTAGAGGCTTGAGAAACCTCAGAGACTGAGCCGGGAAAAAAATACGATTTTGAGTTTTTTTCGGAGAAAAAATAATTTTTTGAAGAAAAAATAGATATAGATGTATTTTTAAATGCACACGCCGCACGCGTGAAGGAAAAATAACTCTGCTTTTTTCCGAAGAAAAAGTAGATATAGACGTATTTTCTAAATCTTTAGAAGCCTGAGAAACCTTAGAGACTAAGCCGAAAAAAAACTATACATCTTTCTGTTGACGAAAATATTTTTTTCAGAGAAAATGGATAAAGGACCTGGATATAAAAATTGGGGACCTGTTTGTTATAGTTTTGGACCACACCGCTATTTTGAAAAACTAGAAAAGGACTCGCTCGCGATTTGCATTTAACGGGAGGCTCTTTCCATAAAACGGCGAACGGTGGACCTAAACGCGAACTGAAAAAAAGTTTTTTGCCCTCACAAAAAATCACAAAGGACCTCCGCGTAAATTAGAAGGACCTATCCGTGATTTATAGGACTAGAGGAGTTTTTTTGGAAATAAAGGAGAGAGAACGGGAGGAGGGACATGGAGGGCTCCTCCGACGCGCTTCCTTCGGGAAGTGTTTTAGGTAGTATTTAGACCCTATTTAGTATATTTAGTATGGTTAGAGATTTTCTGAAAAGTAGTTTTTAACTGAGCTGCATGATTGAAGAGCTGCACGACTAAACGACTAGATTGAAGACAGTTGGTATTTGACAGTCTGGCTTTTAGTATAGCTTTTAGGTGTGAAGGATACAGGTTGGGAATAAGAGTGAGAGGGGTGCGGGTTGGGATTTTGTACTTAGTAGGAAGGGGTCATTTTCTTCAAACTCTAGTGGTAAAGTTATAACCACAACTCACGGAAGTCATAGGAAGGTATCTCATACCAGTTTTCGGCTTTCAGCTTCTCTAGTACAAATAGACTGCTGGTTTCTGGCTTCTAGCTACGAAAAAACTAACTGTTTGGAACAGTTTCTGGCTTTCAGAGGACAAAAGCCAAAGCTGAAACCGTTTCAAACATGGCCTTACTGCAAGGGTATTGCTAGCACTAAACGATATATAGTATGCAGATCAAGCGAGCATAGACTGGTGCGGGAACAGGGTTCACAAAACCGTCGAAAACCATTCGAAAACTGCAGTTTTCGAACGTATCGAGCCGGTTCGAATCCTAAACCGATCGGTAAACCGATTCGACTAAAAAAAATCAAAAAAATTGAAAAAAAAAATATGCGATGTAAACCGGTCGAAAACCAGTGAAAACCGAGTGGTTTTCGACAAAAATCAACGAAAACCGCTCCAAAAATCGGCCGCCCAAAATGTTAAACTCGTCGATCGGTTTTTCGAGAAATTCGAAGGGTTTTCGAGAAAACCAATCGATTTTTGTTTTTTTCTTTCAATTTATTTTGAATCTTTTTTCAAACATTCGGTTTCGAAACTCATCTATTTTTGATAATTTTCGTTCGATTTTCATGTTAAATCGGTACCGCCGATACCTTAATTTTTAATTCGAAAATGGGTTGATTAACCTGCGCAGGTACACTAAACTGAAGAAATCTGCCAAGGAGGGAAGGAAGCAGGGTTTCAAAAATCGTCAAAAATCGACCGTACCTCTAGGGTTCGACATAAAAAACCGGTCGATAAACCGGTCCGATTCAAAAAAAAAATTCAAAAAAATTCGAAAATTCGAAAAAATTTACGTGTCAAAAACCGGTCGAAAATCGGTGGAAATCGGTCGATTTTCGTCAAAAATCGTCGAAAATCGCTACCAAAAGTCGACCGCACAAAAATTTCAACATGGTTATCGATTTTCCATCGAAATCGTCGATTTTCGACGATTTTCGATTTTTTTTCAAAAAAATCTGGTTTTTAAATTTATGAGATTTTTACGATTTTCGGCTCGATTTTTGCGATTATCAAATTCCACTGTTCATTCGAAGATCGGCAAAACCAAAAGGTGAACCCTGGAAGGAAGGAAGGACCATCGCACCTGGTCTTTGCTTAATTAACCGGCAAGAAGAAGAGATGGACATGCATCATCACTTGGCGCATGGCGCTTGGCTCTTGGCTAATGCCGAATCAGAGTGGTTGCAGTCCATGGCCGGCTGGAGAAAAAAATACCAATCATCGCATCGACCTCGTGATCTTGCAGGGCCAAAAGATATGGGCAGATAAGTGAATGAATGGACATGCTGATCGAGTTGGTGGTTGAGTTATGGATAACAGCAAACCAGCCGCGCGGCCTGACGTACGAGCTGATGCCATGCATTGGTTTTGCCATCAGCTGAACGGCGCAGTGTGATAGGGACCTTAGTTTTTGGCTCTTTTTTTCTTTGGTCCATTTTTTCCTCCAAGTTTCACTCTCGTCTCAACTAAAATATAAATCTCGTCCTTTCTCGACTACATAAGAATCAGAAGCCAACACGTGTCCTACCGCGGTATAGGATCGCAACATGTCAACCTGCTATGGTTAGGCCTGCTAATGGTTTGGATTCAAACGGATTGAATGTGTTGGGTTTAAGAAATGGGTGCAATTGGATCGGTCCAAATGAGTCGAGGGGAAAAGGGATGTATTGGGTTTGCTTGTAAAGTGGTTTGGTTTTAGTTGGTTTGGAATATTTATGGTTTCATATGGGTTTGAACCTATAGTTCTATATAGGTTACAACCCATAAAAAAATAATAGCTCTCTGTTTCCCAATCACCCCTCATGTTGATGGGAAAGAAGTTAGACCTTGTCTAAGCTGGTGTCAGCAAAGCCGATGCCTGCACCCGCGACACTAATGCCAGTCTCTCCCAACGATGACGGGGGAGAAGCTGGACGGTTCCATTTGCTGAGGTTGTGGTGATGGACGTGCCAAGGCTGCACCACGGCTAAGTGTTGAACGTCTTTGTTGAGATGATTCATCAAGGTGTTGAGCGTCTTTGTCGAGTGGCGGTAGAAGTGTTCCAGAAAATGTACAGCTAGGTGCCTCTGATAAGAAGATTAGAATAGTTGCTTCTAGTTGTTAGGTCTTATGGTTTGCAAATGGTCATGTTATGATGGTGAAAATGTAGGCTAGCTGAGCTATTTAGGCCAGATGAATCTATGTTTTTTTACTTTTTGCAATTGGTCTAAGTTTCGCCAGGTCTTGTGAGGGTTTTGTTAGTCTGAGCAGTTGAAAAAAGATCTGAATATTGATCTTTTATTTTGAATTGACTCACGACATGGGATATGATGCAATCTTGACTAGATTTGAGAGTATCCGAGATTGGGTGGAAATAGGTGGAAATGGGTTGAACCCATATCGTGGAAGTGGGTTGAGTTGGTTTGGGTTTATATAGCTTGTGGGCTGGGATAGGTTTTGAGAAATTTTTGGTGAATTTGATTGGGGTGAAGAAATTGTTTTTATTATTATGGTTGGATTGTGTTTGGGCTGGTTTTGAAACAATTAGTAGGCCTAGCTATGATAGGGAAGCATGGTACGTGTCTGCCACTTCTTCCTCGGTGGAAATAGGTTAAATTTGTAATTTCGTGCAAAGGGTAAACAAACTTAAAGAGAAAAGGAATAAGTCCATATTACACCCCCAAACTATCAAAAAAGTCCAAATAACCCCTCAATATATAAAACCGGTTATTTAACACCCTCAACTTCTAATACCGACGTAAATAACACCCCCACCTTGGTTTTGCTGGTGGTTTTGCCAAACTGGCTACCAAGTCATCTTCTTCTTCCTCTCTATTAACGATCGGATCCCAAAACAACCACATAAGACGCCTAGTTCCACTACCCGCTTCCCATTCCAATTCCAACCACGATTCACAAGCAAGAAGCGGCTAATGCGTGACCTGATTTTGGGGCTTCCGAGGAGGTGGCGCGGAAATGCCTCCTAGATGTAGGGTTCGACCGGCTTCCTATCTTGTGTCACACTTCACGTCAATGGAAGGCAGATGTTGAGTCGCCCTTCCACCACCGCTGCCACTAGGCGCACGGTCTCGCCCACTAGCTTCTCACCCTCACCTAGGCCATGCCCCCACTTGTCGCCTCTGACCTGGCCCACAAGTACACCATCAGCCTCTCCACGTCCTACAGCCTTGTGCTCCATGACCCGGCCAACAGCAGGTGGGCCATGCTGTTGAGGCCTCTCGCTCTTCTGCTAGCTCATCGTGGTGGCCTACTGGGAGAGGATGAGGTTGGTTGTGGCTGATGAATGGGACCTGGAGACATGAGTGCCCATAGATGCACTGCACGTCTATGACTTCTTGGTAGGGGCCTAGCAGCACGGCACAGTGATGCCCGGCCCGCGCCAGTCATTCTTTGCGTGCGGCGCAGCCCGTGGGAGGGTGTTTTTCGTGGGGACACGATGAGGAGAAAGAATGTGCCGCGGTCTGCAGTGGCCTACGACACCGACACCGATGCATCGGTGGTGTTCCCAGACATGGTGCTGGAGTGGGATGATGCTAGGGGTGTCTGCATCAGTGACATGTTCGTCGTTGTCGGTGGGTACCCGACGGAGGCGTAGGACCGGTTCGCCAGCTCCACCGAGGCATTCAACCCGACCGCTTGGGCATGTGGCACCATGCAGGAGGGGGTGCTCCTTGAGCGGCATTGTAGGTTCCCGCAAGCTTTGTGGCGCGCGATGGAGCTATGGAGGGGGAGAGAGGGAGGGAGGAGGAGGCAACGGTGGTGATCGGCATGGAGATGGAAGGAGACAGGGTGAGGAGGAAGAGGAGGCGGTAGTGGTTGGCTCGAGAGAGAGGAGGAAGAGAGGGAGATGTAATAGAAAGGAAGAAGAAGATGACTTGGCAACCAGCTTGGCAAAACCACCAACAAAATCAGGGCGAGGGTGTTATTTACACTGGTATTGAAAGATGAGGGTGTTAAATAACCGGTTTTATAGATTAGGGGTTATTTGGATTCTTCTGATAGTTTAGGGGTGTAATATGGACTTATTCTAAGAAAAATTAGACTCAGAGGGAAAAAAAACTAAAGATTCGATCATTACTAGCTAGACACCTCAGCAAGCTACTAGCTAGCCAGTGTACTGACTCTAATAGTAAGTACACTAATCATACATTATTTGCTTAAATGTACTATTAGTGGAGATCAAAATCTGTAGCTAGTCGCTTGCTATTAGTTTATCAAGAGGAGGTTGTTGGGTTTAGCCTTGGATCATGAACAATATGAAGAAGTTTTGGAGCAATTTTCTCTTTTGTGTTACTCTGTGTTATTCTAAAACTCACGGGATATATGCCCTTTTATAATGGGTGGACCACCTAATCAATTAACTTGCTAACCAATGCAACAATTAAACATAGAAGGCCTAACTAAGGAAACAAATTAACTAATTTGATTTCATTGCCGATTGCATCGTAATCTTTACTTGCCTTGCATGATATTGCAAGTTAATAATTTTGGCAAGTTTTGATTAGTTTCCAACAATCTCCCCCTAATCAAGACTCATTGACTCATGCGGATTTCAGCAACCAAATCCCGAACTTGACATCGTGCTGCAAACAGACTCAACCATGGATCATGAACACACATGAACATGAAGAAGTTTTGGAGCAATGTTCTCTTTTGTGTTACTTTGTGTTATTCTAAAACCACGGGATACATGCCCTTTTATAATGGGTGGGCCACCTAATCAACTTGCTAACCAAGGCAACAATTAAACATAAAAAGCCTAACTATGGAAATAAACTAACTGATTTGATTTGATTGTCAATTGCATCATGATCTTTACTTACCCCTCATGACATGGCAAGTCAACATGTTTGGTAAGTCTTGATTAGTTTCCAACAATCTCCCCCTAATTAAGACTCGTCGACTCATGCAGAGTTCAGCAACCAAATCCCGGACTTGACATTGTGCTGCAAGCGGACTCAGCTTCGACTTGCACTACACACACAACCTTTATCTCCTGGCAGTTTCACACTATTGTTTGTGAATGTTCCCCAGCGGCTTCACACCGCCATCTTTCTGTAGCATCCTCGCACCATCATCATTGTCGTAGCAACCTCGTACCACCATTGTTGTCATAGCGGTCTCGCATCGCCGTCGTTGTCAGCATCACACCGACTTCTCCTTGCAGTGAAATCACACTGTTGTCGCTGTCAGCGTCACATCGACTCTTCCTCACAATGGTCTCACGCCGCCACATTCACAGAATCCTCGCAGTGGCATCGCATCGATGTTGCTATCGGTGTCACACCGACTCTTCCTCACAGTGGTCTCACACCGCCACCTCCACAGACTCCTCACGGTGGCACGCACTGTTGTCGCCATCGGCATCACACTGACTCTCTCACAGTGGCCTCACACTGCTAGCTCCATAGACTCCTCGCAGCGGCATCGCACCGTTGTCACCGTTGGCGTCACATCGACTCTCCCTCACAGTGGTCTCACACCACCACCTCCATGGACATGGCCTCACACTGTGGTTCGTGGCCTCCATCACGTGTGCACCATAAGCCTCAACATTGCCATGTCGCCAGTGCCGTCACTCTCATATGTGGTTCCATCGACCGCTCCATTTGCGCGCCACCGCGTCGGCCGCCTCAATGGCTAATGTGTCAAGCCAGTAGCTCCCTACCCATGTGCCACACCGACCACCCATCACTCATAGTTTGTCATGCCCAAAGTGCCCGGGCACTGCCGCTGTCACGAGAAGTGGCCAAGTTTTTTTGCCGTGTTCGGTAGCTCCTGCACCAGAACCACCGTGGCCCTTAGTGCACGTGCACCTAAAGTCAAGCCGCGCGCTCACCGCTGCACGCTGTGCCAGCTGCTCTGCTTGATTCACCGGCCCGCAGCCATGATCCGAGCCTATCACCACGTCAGCCGTCGATGTTGTCCATCGCTAGCGCCAGCCGCTCGCCGCATCCGCTTTGGCCACATCGGGCACATCATCGTGGGCCAGCTCGCACCTGATGGTGCACTCAGCGCACACCCTGGTGGTGTTCTCTCGTGCCACCGAGCGTCACCCGCACACCACAATGCCACGCTCGGAGATCACCTTCTATTGTTCGCTCAGCTCCACGACCTCAGCCATACCACCGACACCTGCATCATCACCAGTCATGAGCACCTCACCCGAGCTCACCACCATGTTGCACAACAACGATAGCCTGCCCCGAGGCACAACGGTGGTGGCCTCCCTCGGGGCAAGCGCGACACCAAGATTAGAATCTCACTCTGATACCAATTGTTGGGTTTAGCCCTGGATCATGAACACACATAGACACGAAGAAGTTTTGGAGCAACTTTCTCTTTTGAGTTACTCTGTGTTATTCCAAAGCTCACAGGATACACACCTTTTATAATAGGCGAACCACCTAATCAACTTGCTAACCAAGGCAACAATTAAACATAGAAAGCCTAACTAAGGAAACAAACTAACTGATTTAATTTGATTGCCGATTGCATTGTGATCTTTGCTTACCTTACACGACATGGCAAGCCTACAGTTTTCGTAAGTCTTAATTAGTTTCCAACAATAGCAAGTTGATTAGGTGGTTCGTCCATTATAAAAGGGCATGAATCTAGTGAGTTTTAGAATAAAACAGAGTAACACAAAAGAGAAAATTGCTCCAAAACTTCTTTGCACTCATGTGTGTTCATGATCCGGGGCTAAACCCAATAATTGGTATCAGAGTCTAACTAAGAAAACAAACTAATTGATTTGATTTGTTTGTCGATTACATCGTGATATTTACTTGCCTTACACGATACAGCAAGTCAACAATTTTTGACAAATCTTCATTAGTTTCTAAGAGCATCTCCAGCAAGGGCCCTTAAAACAGGGTCCCTATTTTAGATTTAGGGATTCTCCCTATTTTTTGGGGCCCTGTTTTCAGAGCACAAGTTCAGCAATAGCCCCTAAATCACAGCCCCTATTTTACTTTTTCTTCTATTTTGACATATCCGCTATGTATAATCTTCATTTGACACCACTAAAATTCAATCAAAAATATTTGTAATACATAAAACATAAGCATATTAACATTTACAATTTAAAAACATGATATTTCAAATTTAAATTTAAAATTTTCAAAACATGATAGATAGACAAATAGAAACTCCGAACAATGAATCAAACTACGAAGCGCTGTGAATTACCCACAAATGCTCAATAAGATCATTTCGAAGCCTCTCATGTATTTCCCTGTCTTCAATAATAGGGGTTGTACTCGTGTCCCTGGGAATTGAGGCTGAGAAGGCAAATTTAGGGGCCTCCTAATTTTAGGGGCTTGAGTTGGGGCTCCCTGGGAATTGGGGCTGAGAAGGCAAATTTAGGGACCCCCTAATTTTAGGGGCTTGAGTTGGGGCCCTGCTGGATCTGTATTTTTTACTACACTCCCTATTTTAATGTTTAGGGGCTATTTTAGGGGCTCTGCTGGAGATGCTCTAACAGAGGTGGCCGGCTAGCAACATCCAATTCCGAATTGGCCTGGTGGGCAAATCATGCATGCACACTAAATCTCAACTTTTCTTGTAGTTCCCTTATTGGAACAGGACACTAAATCTTTAGGTAATTTTCTATTTTATTACTTATTTCTCTCTTGCTCTCTTGCTTACAAAAACTCAAGACCTATCTATATATTTATAACCGAAACTATAGCCCTAATAACGGGATAGGATTCTACTTCCTTGTCGTAATCCACATCCTATTTCCTTACCCTAATCCACCTCCTCATCCTAGTCAGATTCTTAATCAAAACCTAATTAATTACAAGATTATTTCTAACATTCACCCCCTTAATCTTGTAACATTTAATTTTTAACACAACTCTAACTATACTCCTAAATTTTCTCAAATTTTCTTCTCCTTATTCTTCTTTCTTTTCTCTATCTCTACCCTCTGTTCTCGGTTCTTTTCTTCCGTTTGCTTGTATAGCCACCTAGGACCTTCTCTATTTCTGCTACTACACAATACGCTTGCTGCTACACATCATAGAGCAATTGATGTTGCTGCTTTGATGTTTGTATCCTGTCGATAGCTCCTCCTCTTGCCTTTCTTGCTTCAAGTGCTGCACTATTGCCGCTGAATACTTGCTGCGCGTTGTATTGCCACCGGAAACGAAACAATGGTGTGCTTGCTGCCTGCACCTGGTACTTCTCTCGTACGAGACTACGAGTCGTCTACCTACGCATGCAACGTGACCATGCGCCGTCTGTTTTTCTCCTCGTGCACCACCTCACGTGTCTTTTTCCTCTCTTTTTCCTCCTTTTGTAACATACGTTGATTAACTTCTACCTCCTTCTCCAAAGATTTTTCCTTCAAATTAGATTCATGACAAACCTGCTTACAAGTTTTTAAAGAAATCTTGTACAATCGGTTTAGAGATCTCTTGACCTTCATCAACAGATCTTTGTTCTTGTCATAAACATGCAAGAACTCCGCTTGCAGCTCCACCCTACACCCTTCTTCTGCCAATTGCTCGAGACTAAGTATATTGTTACACAACATCAGTATATAGTAAATTTCAGATAACAACTTATGATCGCCGTTCTTGCATTGTACCAACATCGTTCCTTTGCCTCTTATCTCCACCGTTGAGCCATCACCAAACTTGACTTTTCGCAACATTTTCTCGTCAAGCTCATAAAACACGGAGCGATCTCCGGTCATGTGATTGCTTGCTCTGTTGACCAATTCCCATAGATTAGTGTAATCGTGGCTATCGTCCTCCATGTGTAGTTTAGGAACTACGTTCTCCTTGTTCAATGAAAGGAGTAGAGCTGGTTCATCATTTTCACCACCTTGGGTGAGGTTCACCTCCTCGTTCTTCTTCTTGCTCCGGCAATCCAAAGCGAAGTACCCATACTTGCCACAGTTGAAGCACTTTATGTGACTACGACACTCCGCCTCGTAGTGACCATATTTTTCACATTCAAAATATTTGATATGTGACTTATCTCGTGATCTGTTATCACCATCTTGTTCAGTCATGTCTCCACGTCCATCTCTGCCTCCCCGGCCATCGAAACCCCTGCGCCCACGCCTGTGGCTACTTGATGATCCATCACCGTCCTTGGTCCATGATTCCTTATAAAACTAATTTCCACCA
The DNA here is from genome assembly GCA_036346355.1 of Rhipidocladum racemiflorum. Taxonomy (NCBI): domain Eukaryota; kingdom Viridiplantae; phylum Streptophyta; class Magnoliopsida; order Poales; family Poaceae; genus Rhipidocladum; species Rhipidocladum racemiflorum. Next base: position 3,108,844 of record CM070590.1, on the reverse strand, counting down.
CTTCTTATATCTCCCTTTAACAGCAACAACTGCTTATCACGGGACTAATACTCCTTCTCATTACAAGACTGATATCCCCTCAGCAGCTCCTCATGCGCCTTGAGCGAGCCGGTGATCTCGATTTTCATGTTCCCCAGATCAGGGGAGTACATGAGCGTGGTGACAATAGGCATGAACTTTTTTGGTAGTACGCGCAAGTACTTCTTTACTGCCATAGATTTCTCCATCTTATCGCCAAGAGAAGTAATCTGATTGTATAGTGAAGTAAGCTTACCGGCGAACTCATCCACAGACTGGGTTTCTCCCATTTGGAGATTCTCAAACTCATTCCGTAGATTTCGTAGTCACACCTCCTTCACGCGGTCAACTCCCATGTGCATCTTCTGAAGTATTAGCCATGCTTCACGTGATGTCTCCTTCCCAGTGAGCTGGTGCATCATCGAATCTGGTACTGACTGATAGATCGCAGCAAGTGCAGTCTGATCTATCCTGTCATCTTCTTCAGCCTTCCCCTTTGGATCGACGGCACCCTAGACATCCTGGGCGCGTAAGTTTACTTTCATCTTCATTTCTCATCCTGGGTAATTGTCGGTCGTCATGATAAGATACTGAAAAGAGATAACCCCACTCCGAATCTTTGCCTTCTTGCCCATAATCTTCACCTTTCCTTGTCTTGCTTACGTAAAACAACAATAGAACACCTTGATGCAATATAACACGTCTCCTCCTTTTTTTTTTCTTTGCGTCGCCTTGTTATTGAATGTCCCGTCCCCTGTTGCACCAAACGAGACGTCCTGTCTCTTGTCTTGTTGCTTTCTTGTGCTGCGCTACTTGAAGCTTCTTTGCATCAAGTGCTGCTGTTATGATCTTACGCTGCCGGGTGTATGTGATGTAGCTCTTTTTTCTTGGGAGGAGCTAAGCAGCCGGACGTCCGATTTTAATTTTTTTTTCGGACGCCGCGCAATATTTTTTTTACTGTATGAAACATTTTGTTTGAACGTATGAAATATTTTTTTACTGTATGAAATATTTGTTTTTACTGTTTATCGAAGAAAAATGTTTTACTACGTAGAAAAAAATGTTTCACTACGTAGAAAAAAAATGTTTCACGCATAGAAAAAAAATGTTTTAAAAAAAATCAGACGTCTGATCCCTAGCAATTCCCTTTTTTCTTTGCTCTACCGCATGAACACTTTCGGAACGGATCGGTGTTGATCTGATTTTTTGCGCCGCCTGGAGGTCGTCTTTCTGCACGTCGCCAGTGCCCATAGCTCGATGCTGCCTGCGCTTGCGTTGGCACCAGGGTTGACAAAACCGTTTCGAGGTGGAAAATCGAACTCAGCTCGGCTTCGGTTTTTCGTGAAAATCGGTTGAAAATCGTCAAAAACCGAAGATTTTCGAAACCGAGCATTTGAACAAAAAAATTCAAATCAGATTTTTAAAAAAACAAAAACCAGTCGGTTTTCTCGAAAACCGATCGGTTTTCACCGGTTTTCGATCGGTTTTCTCGAAAAACCGTTCAACGAGTTGATTTTTTTGGGCGATCGGTTTCTTGAGCGGTTTTCGTCGGTTTTCTCGAAAAACCGCTCGTTTTCACCGGTTTTCGATCGGTTTTCATTGCATAACTTTTTTCAAAATTTTGAATTTTTTTTTAATTGAACCGGTTTACCGACCGGTTTATGATTTCGAACCGGCTCGATACGGTCGAAAACCGCGGTTTTCGCCTCGGTTTCGATGGTTTTGCGAACCTGGTTGGCACCGATGCCCATGATGTGGCTCACGACCGCCTCGGTTTCGACGAAACACAGCCAATGAGATGGTGATTTTTTTGAATTTATTGTGCTCCGATACCAATTATTGAAATATTATTGGAATAGAACACTAAATCCTTAAGACAATTTTATTTTATTTTATTACTTATTTCTTTCTTCCTCGCTTGCTTACAAAAATTCAAGATCTATCTCTATATTTATACATAAAACTACCGCTCTAATATCAGAATAGGATTATATAGTCGAACTCTTAATCAAAACTCTAATTAATTACAAAACTATCTCTAACATCACTCTGATCAGCTGCTTCATCGCCACGGAAGGGCACCCACCCCAAGCACGTGCCCATTGTTGGGCTCTCTCTCTCTCTCTGCGTCTAATTCTATATATATATATGTTCTCTGTGGTTGCTTGGTAACATGAAGATATGTCTATCAGTCTATGTATGTATGCTCGAGTTAGAATATATTCTTGGTGTGATCGATCATAGCATGCTGCGGCTCTGATCTTTGAAGGGGAAGGGGAGTGATCGAACTATCGAAGCGAAGATATATATATATATATATAGATCAGCTAGGATCGAGCTTTAGGCAGCAAGCTGCAGCGACCAGCTAGCTAGCTAGCAAGTGATGGAGGGGGGTGAGGGACGACAGCGGCAGGCGGCGGCATCGGAGCAGTCGGCGCCGTTGCTGGACAGGGCCTCCGGCGGCGGCGGCGGCGGCGGCGGCAACAATGCCGTCTACTTGGAGGGTTGCCCCGGGTGCGCCGTCGACCGGAAGAAGGCGGACAACCCGAGCATCCCCTACGGCAGCTTCCTCTACGTCTGGGTCATCACCCTATGCACAGGTACCAGATCCAACCTCTCATCGACATCCATGTAGAGATAGTTGCTTAAATTTCTGCTTCTCCATTAATTTGCATCTGTTAATCTTGTTGAAGTATAAGTGAATTGTACGTCTTTCCTCAAAAGCTTAAGCTTTTGGGTGAACTGGCTGGTGAATGTAGCTCAATAAATATGTACAACATCAATATCTTTTTTCCCCCTTTTTGAAAAAGATGTATATATCATTTGCTAGCGTAGGGTCGACTTTACCTCTTCTTCCTAACTACTACCTTCCATCTCTGACCGATTAACATGAGCTAGCTATTAATATACAGCCAGCTAGCTGCAGTTTGTACTTCAGAATATATACGTAGTCAATCAGTTAATCTGTTGCAACTAATTTAGCTAGATATATAGGCACAAGTTACAGCTAATTAAGTAGTTACTAAAGTAGGAGGTCGAGTTGATTAAGTAAGGGCCTTGATGCTATCTGTACCTACGAGTTGGCTCAGCTGCTAGTATACATCGATGTTCGATCTCCTTGTCAATTTGCAATTGGGGTCGTAGCTAGAAAGAAATTTTACGGTGTATTATACTGGTAGTATACGGTACGTAGAAGAAATTAAATCTAGCTAATGATTTGTTGAGGTATTCCTACTGGTCTTCTACGGGAGAAAATATAAATAAATATAGCTAATTAATCAGATCTATTGGATCGGAAAAAACGAAAGCTCAAGTTGAATTTAGCGTATAGTTGGATCGATCCATTATTCTAGACAATTAGCAACTGAAATCCTATATATGCAGGCCAATTAACACAAATAATTTCCACTGATATATTGCCCTACTAGCTTTCTGCTCACACATATCTTGTTCCATCGGATCATTGTGGCATGGCATGCATGGACAAGGTTAATTACTCCATTACAAGTTCTAGAGTACGTATATAAGCATTAGATTTGGACCCGTCCCGTCTTCATTAACAAGGCCTAAAATCCCAGATTCAAAGTCTAGACACAAATTAGTCGAAGAAGGTGCATTGATATATGGTACCGCAGTACGGACCCTCTCGACTGAATTGAATTGAATGGAAGTGTACCTAGCTGGCTACTTATACTCTGGTGTCGATGGATGGATGGATGAGCCCTCATCCTGCAGCCAAACAATTGATGTCATGATCTGAATATTGTTTTTGTGTCCATGCTAGCTGTGTGTTGAATTTGATGTTGTTTTGTGCCTTTGCAATATATCTGAATTTTGTTATGACCATGGACTATATCTGAATTGTTTTGTGCCCTTGCTAGCTGCGTGTTCAACTTGAACTTCAGCTGCACTGCGTCTGCGTGTAAATATATACTAGGGTGAATTGCGCGGCATGCCGCGCCGCTAATACAACTGCCTGTGTTATAGAGATGAGCCGTACAATAGTTTAGAAATGCGATGACAGATTTTGCATGGCTTAAATGGTGGGTAAAAACGTTGGCGAGTTCAAGTCTAATAATCAGCAGGAATGGAAATCAAGAGATGGATGGAACGTAAAATATTATTTACTTATGCAGCAACAAATCTAATGCATTCGTTCGGATCTAATGGTTTCATTGCTGAGCTCCCTCCCTTACACTCGGGAGGTTTGAAGCCCTCCTAGAGCATCCACCTCACCTCCACCTTCTCTTTCCTCTTTTTGCAAAAAAGCCCTCCCAGTTTTTGAAATTACGGATAGGTCCTTTTGCAATTTTTTGTGAGAGGAAGATTTTTTCCTCGGTTCGCGTTTAGGTCCCTCCTTCGTCGTTTTACGTAAAGAACCTCCTGTTAAATACGAATCGTAAACGAGCCCTTTTATAGTTTTTCAAAATAGCGAACATGTCCAAAATCATAACAAATAGGTCCGTGCGCTTTTCGTTCAGGTCATTTCTCCGTTTTGCCCCAAAAAAATGTTTTTGTGGTCCGTTTTTCCCTCCGGAGCATTGAAAAAATGTTTTCGTTTCTCCGTTTTGCCCGAAAAAAATATTTTTGTGGTCCGTTTTCCCTCCGGAGCATGGAAAAAATGTTTTGTTTCTCCGTTTTACCCGAAAAAAATGTTTTTGTGGTCCGTTTTCCCTCCGGAGCATGGAAAAAATCCGTTTTGCCTAAAAAAAACCGAAAAATATTTTGATGGTCCGTTTTTCCTCCGGAGCATGCAAAAAATGTTTTCGTTTCTCCGTTTTGCCCGGAAAAAATGTTTTTGTGGTCCGCTTTTTCCTCCGGAGCATGGAAAAAATGTTTTCATTTCTCTGTTTTTCCTAAAAAAATCGAAAAATATTTTTGTGGTCCGTTTTTCCTCCGGAGCATGGAAAAAATGTTTTGTTTCTCCGTTTTACCCGAAAAAAATGTTTTTGTGGTCCGTTTTCCCTTCGGAGCATGGAAAAAATATTTTCGTTTCTCCGTTTTGCCCGGGAAAAATGTTTTTGTTGTCCGTTTTCCCTCCGGAGCATGGAAAAAATGTTTTCGTTGACCGTTTTTCCTAAAAAAACCGGAAAATGTTTTTGTGGTCCGTTTTTCCTCCGGAGCATGCAAAAAATGTTTTCGTTTCTCCGTTTTGCCCGGAAAAAATGCTTTTGTGGTCCGTTTTTCCTCCGGAACATGGAAAAAATGTTTTCGTTTCTCCGTTTTTCCTAAAAAAAACCGAAAAATATTTTGGTGGTCCGTTTTTCCTCCGGAGCATGGAAAAAATGTTTTGTTTCTCCGTTTTACCCGAAAAAAATATTTTTGTGGTCCGTTTTTTCCTTCAAAGCATGGAAAAAATGTATTAAAGTATTCTCGTGGTCCTTTTTTTTATAAAAACATTTTTTCAATTTTTTCGTTCACGTGCGCGGCGTGCCGCCGCGCTCAATTTTCTAGTATATATCATACAGACCGAAGGGCTTATGTTTTCGGCGAGAGCATAGCTGGTGATATATTTTAGTTGCATACAACGGATATACAAAGGCAGATGTAGGACACACACAAAGCAATTAAGTTCGCAGCCCAAAATGCAGAGTCAGTTTTGCCGGCATAGCAGAAACATGATACATACAATAGCATGCTAAGCACTGCAGCAAATGTAAATCTGTTAGGCACAATCTGACTATACAGGCATTTAGAGCTGCTGGAAAATTACTTTTAGCAATGAAGAACGGACACGGCATAGATAATTTGGTTTTAGTACCCATATATGAACACAACACATTACTTTGGCATACACACACGCAAGATCATTACAGACAGGATGAAAATAATTTTCATGTTGTGAAACAGTATCTTCATCGTAACATAATGAATGACATACAACATTGACCTATAAAGAATTGTTCCCCTTCTTAACCCCTACTTCTATTTGCCAAACTCCTTAGATTTCCACACAAAATGTGCAACAGCACACATGTATTTCTTCTGCAGTGGTCTCTAGTTATAATTGTGAAACTTCTTTGATTTCCGTACAAGAACGGCAAAGGCTTCCTTTTATGGTGGCGCAAAATTGCATTGACGAATGAATGAGTCGTCATAATCCACGTATTTTGTCCAAAGGTGACTGAACTGGTTCATACCGATATCCAGCCAGGGCTTCATGTTACCATTGAAATGCACAACAACAGCATTTCTAATCTCCTCCATGCTGATGCTTGGGTTGTACCCCAGGCCAAGAACATGCCAAGATTTTTCCAGAGGCTCTGTGGTGGAGTAGAATGTGATTAAACCAGGTGGCAGTGTTCCTAACTTCCATAATGTCCGGTTCTCGTTCTGAAGATGACACAACCAACAAGGAAGTCATATACATGATTCAGATATGTCCTATTCAATAGAACAAAAGAGAGGATTGACAGAAAGTTTCTCTAGTCACACTGAACCACGACGTCTAGAAATTATTCATGGATTGACTGAAAAAGCTACACATTTCGGGCGACAGAGAAATGCTAACTTCATTAATTTATCTTGTTGTCCTGCTAGGCTATAGCCATGGACCTCAACTCCTTGGCAAGCCATACCCGTATTATAACAAGATGGAAGTAACAGTTTAACAATATTCAATTAATTCTTACTTTACAAAGTAATAATAGCCGTCATCATTGATATGAAAGAGCTATGCAGATTGTCATATCACAAAGAACAACCTGGTGCCACATTATTCATTATTAATTACTATGGATAGAAATTCTTGAAAAAAAAGAACGATCCAAGGAAACATACCTGATTCTGCCAGTAATGGTACTGCTCAGTAGATTTCTTCCTCCTCCAAGAGTTAAGATCAAAGAAGTTCATGCCGTATGCCCATCCACATGCATTAGGATTAAACTTCTCTTTGATAAGGGGGTGTGAGAAGTTCATATACTGCCAATAACGATGAAATGATCCAAAGCATGTTTCCACTGCTCCATTCACCTTCCCATCCATGTCAATCTTCCACAATCCTGTAAGATCCCTTTGTACCACAACATCATCATCCAAGAAAAGAATCCGGTGCAGCTTTGGGTACATACACATACACACACACACACACACACAGAGAGAGGAAGAGAGAGAACTTTTTTGAAGGTCACAAACTTGAGGATCTTTTGGAAGACCACCATATATGCATGCGCTTTTTATCTTTGATGATGCACCAAACTTAGTCGCCTCTTATTGTATCTGGACGGTAAGTCCACGTGTAGGGGCCTAACCAAATGTTGGGCTATGTCTGAGGGGATGGTTAAATGAGGAAACATAACAGGACCTAAATAGTATGATAAATACTTTAATAACTGTTGGTCTGGGTGGAAATGAAATCGGGAAGGTTAATCCAAGTGTTACCATGCGCCTTGTAGCAGCATTCAACACACCTGCGGGGCTGTACGACACAGAGGAAGCCGATGGTACAGAGGACTTTAACAAAGTTTTTTTTGACCGAAATCTTGTCCTGAATCATTGCATAGCATCCTAATACTCTCTCCTACAATGCAAAAAGCGTATCTAGGCTAATTTAGAAACAATTTAAACGTGCGCTGCTGCTAACTATGACGTAGATAAACAACTCTGCATTTAGATGTGCAGCGATGCTAACTAAGACGTACATAAACAGCTTCACATTTAGAATTTACCATTTAAAGATGAAGATAGGCGATGAGGCAAACGGTTTAATTGGCCAGAACATTGAGCCATAACATACCTTGTTCATATACTTGCAGCTAGTTGCTGCCCACTCAAGTACTGGACTTTTGTACTTCACAAGTGCAGATACTGTAACACCTACAACAGGTTTGTGAAGGGTTAAAAGCCAAGAATCTAGCTTCTGTAATGTTCACAAATTTTAGGAATTGATCGCTAGAAAATTGTATATAACAATTAATGAAGGCCAGTAAACAGATGTGACCTAACGCTCATAAACATTATGGAATTTGAGGTAGATTTCTTGCAACGGAAGTGAAATGGTAGACCTACAGTGAAATTGTAGACCCATAGGAAGTTCATACACAGAAAGGAACCTATCGAGGTAGTTCATGTATGGTATATCTTAGCTTCTAAGTTTGGCACTCTGACAATATGCATACTGAAGCAAGTGTTGTTCATTAATTCTGATAAAAACCTAAATTAAATACTGATTGAATGCAGAAATTTACCTAGAAGCATAACTTGGCTATCTGCCACAACAACTTTCTTTTCTGTTGAGCAACTGGACCTGCACGGATAATCAACATACTGTTATAGCTAACTCAGTGGGGGGCTAATATTCTTCATATTATGACAGGGAAATGACAAAAACATAGAGCAAGAAATCAAGGCAGGAGATGCCACAATGGCTGTAGATAAATGGCATTGCTTACGGTACATCTTAGCTTCTAAGTTTGGCACTCTGACAATATGCATACAGAAGCAAGTGTTGTTCATTAATTCTGATAAAAACTTAAATTAAATACTAATTGAATGCAGAAATTTACCTAGAAGCATAACTTGACTATCTGCCACCACAACTTTCTTTTCTGTTGAGCAACTGGACCTGCACGGATAATCAACATATTGTTATGCTAACTCAGTGGGTGTCTAATATTCTTCATATTATGACAGGGAAATGAAAAAAACATAGAGCAAGATATCAAGGCGGGAGATGCCACAATGGCTGTAGATAAATGGCATTTCTTTTTGCTATCTGCCGACAAAGGTCACCCCATAGATAATGGAAGCACGTTCCAGAGCATATGAAAAAACCACAATTCTGTCATACTTTGCAGATGTTCGACCAACAACGAAAAGAGAGCTGATTTCCTTATTCTTGTCCAAGAAGGAGCTAAACCGAAATTTTGACATGCACGGTGGTGCAAAGACAGAGGGGAAAAGAAGCTCAGCACAGACCTTCGGTGAGGCATATTGGCGGAGGGCTGCGCGGTCGAGGCCGATCTTGATGGCGGCGCAGTGAAGGGCACTCTGGGGAGAGTCTTAGGGTTCAAATCATATGCATGACCACATCAGAACTCCTCGACGGTGCCGAAGGAATAGATCTTGCGGAGAGAGGTGCCCCAGGCGGCATCCTGCGCCGCGGGAGGAGCTACGCAGGGCGAGGGCGGAACGGGGACGGGGAATCGACACCGGACCACCTGGCAGTCGGCAGCAGGCGCTCATCTGTTGGTCGGGGGTGGTGCATGAACCGAGCGGCGGCGTCGGGGAGCCGCCGACTGGGGAGGACGGCGCCAGAGTCGTGGGGGATGGCGGAGGCGTGGGAGAGGTGGCCGGGGGCGGCGGACGAGCCATCGCTGTCACAGCGGAGAAAAACCCGAGGGGAGCGGCGGCGCGTCCGTCGAGGCCCCCGAGCGCAGTCTCGAGGACCCCATCTCAGTGGAGTGACGAGCAGAGGACGCGAGGAGGCTGGCCACAGCGGAGAAAAACCCGAGGGGAGCGGCGGCGCGTCCGTCGAGGCCCCCGAGCGCAGTCTCGAGGACCCCATCTCAGTGGAGTGACGAGCAGAGGACGCGAGGAGGCTGGCGAAGACAGGGGGGATCCGGCGGTCCTCAACGCCGGATTTCACGGCGCTTTATCAGCCATCGGAGGGGCGGAGGACGCAAGGAGGAGGGGCGGAGGATGCGACGGGCGGGGGGACGCGAGTCCGGACCGGATCGAGGAGGGCGGAGGACGCGACGGGCGGGGGACGCAGGCACGGGACGCGTGGACGGCCGGATTGACGGGCTGGACTGCGGGGACCCTTACGCAAATACGGGAAAGAGCAGGGCCTGGTCGCAAAAAACGGTGACGTGGGCACGCTGAGAGCTCGCGAATTCCACCCTCTTTAAGATAGTTAGTATATGTCCACACAAATAATTGATGTTGACTTGTTGTACTAACTCTTTTAAATCTTCACTTCAGCCATTTTTCAGAGGACTTCATCCTTATTTCAGAGAAGCGGCCAAGTCACGCTCGTTGTTCCACTAGCTTGAATGCTTGATATACACGGCCTCTGATTTAGTTGACTTGTAACTAAACACAATTCTATGTTATTAACTTTTTTTTGATAATTTATATTAACACGTACTCCCTCCAGTTTGATAATAGATGTCGTTTTAGACATAGTGATGGTCAAACTTCTAAAACTTTGTCTATCGATATATTTTTAAATATTTAAATTGGATATATGAAAATTATATGTGTAGACTTGTCTCGAGAAGTACTTTCATAATATTATAATTTTATTGGGTTTTATAAATATATTATAATAAAAATTAGCGGTTAAAGTTGTGTTTTGAAGACCGTGACGTTGTCCAAAACGACATCTATTATCAAACTGGAGGGAGTAATTAAAAAACTAATGATTAAAGGTATGCATTGGAAGACCATGCTGTTAATATCTGATATGGATGGCAAATAAAAAATGGGTTTTGATAAGTTTCATCCGGATGTTTTCTTTAGCAACTATCATCCAAATTCTGGGCCATTGGATTTGCTTTCAGATCAATGCACACCCCCCCTGAATTCGAGGTAGGTTAATCCTACGGATGTGTGTTTTGATCGTACGGTCCAAAGTTTGGATGATTTTTAGGACAAAAACATCCGGATAATGCCTATACACTCCCATAAAAAATAACGGAGACAGTGTATACACCAGTCAGCCTAAAACATTGATGCCACATAATAATTAAATTGATGGTGATAAGTAATACTAGTAGCGTCATGTGTTGGACCGGCCTGTCGCCTAGCGAATATAGATGGAACTCAGCTTATTATTACTCTCCTAGCTACCCAGTAGACAGTAGTCCAATGCTAGCCAGTATTAGATATCATCATTTTGAGTTGTTCGACAGTATCCTTATATATAATTTATTAGTCTTATATAGATATTGTCTTATATAGATATTGGCTCCAAAAAAAATGTCATCGTCTTCTGGTTCTTCGGGGACTGTTTCTGTTCCTCGATGGTCTCAATTATCGATACTAGGTTCTTCATATGCGCCTTCACATGCGTGGTCAATATCTTTGGGCGTTTCTTACCGACGAGCTATCTTGTCCGCCTCGTCCTACTCCTCTTGCCACGCATGTTCTTCCCAAGGAGGCCAATGATGCTGCTCAACAGAAGGTGTCTGATGATTATACTGATATTGTGGAGTCTTTTCAAACTCGGTTTACTGCGTACAAGCTATGAATTGATGAAGATGCTCGTACCTCCGCTATTTTGGTTGCTAGCAAGGAGGTGCATCTCACTGGTGATATTGTTGCTTTGTCTTCGACACATTTGATGTGGGCGCATCTTTGTGATCCCTATGAGCATACCGGTGACTCTTTGTACCTTGTTGTTGTGCGACAGGAGCAATCGCTGTAGCAAGGTGATTCTACTGTGGATGAGTTCTATGCGCAGTTGTTCTCGGTGTGGCATCAGCTTGATTCTTTGGGTCCGAAGGTTTGTCGCACTTGCCAGTGCTGTCGGCGTCAGCACTCTCATTTGGAGCTTCGCTGCATCTACGACTTCTTGTCACGTCTTCGGGCTGAATTTGAGCAGATTCGTGCCCAGTTGCTTGCTCGTCATCCTCATGTGACCCTGTTGGAGGCCCTTGCAGCTATTCGTACTGAGGAGACTTGCCTTCGTGGTGCGGGACTGTTAGTATCTCCTTCAGTCTTGGCAGTGCCTCGTTCTACTCCACCGTCAGTAGCACCTACTCCAGTTTCGGTTATTGGGGGTGGAAGCCTTCACTGCACCTACTGCGATAAGAACGGACATGTGGAACAATTCTGCTACAAGAAGAAGAAGGATCTTGCTCGTTGAAGTGGCCGTCCTCCTAAGGGCACTGGAGGCTTAGGCGTATCTCCTCAACAGACTCCTCCTCAGTGGACTTCTACTGACTCTGACTCCACTCAGGAGATTCTTACACTCCTACGTCACATAGCTTCCTCTACACCGACAGGTTATGCTGGTTCTGCTACTCAGTCTTCCAGTGAGAAACCACCTTCCTCATCAGGTACTACACCATGGATTCTTGACTCTAGAGCTTCTTTTCATATGACATCTGATCCCACGAGTCTCCATTCCATTAGTCCTCTTGCTACTCATATCACTGTGCAAACTGCAGATGGTACTTCTCTTTCTGTTGCAGGACAAGGCACTCTTTTGTCTTCCTCTTTTCATATTCCTGCTATTTCTCATGTTCCCAAACTGACCATGCAGCTCATATCCATTGGTCAACTCACTGATCATGGTTGTCATGTTATCCTTGATTCTGGCTCTTGTTGTGTTCAGGATCATCGCATGGGGTCTCTGGTTGGGATTGGCCCTCGCCGCTGTGACTCTCAGCATCTTTGGGAGCTTGATTGGTTGTCTTCCTTCCGCTGCCTCTTCCAGCCTCTCAGTCTCCTCCACTGCTTCAGCCTCCGTTGCATCTTCTATCGGGTCGTTTGCTCAGTGGCATCACCGTCTAGGACATCTTTGTGGTTCACGGTTGTCTTCTGTAGTTTGTCGTGGTCTTTTAGGATCTGTGTCTGGTGATACCTCTTTAAACTGTACGGGTTGTAGGCTTAGTAAACAGCTACAGCTTCCCTATCCTTCCAGTGAGTCTGTATCCCAGCGTCCTTTTGATCTTGTTCATTTGATGTTTGGGGACCTGCTCCTTTTGTTTCAAAAGGGGGTCATAGATATTATATTATTTTTATATATGATTTCTCTCGTCACACCTGGATATATTTTATGTCTTTTCGTAGTGAGGTTTTATCCATCTATAAGAATTTTGCCACTATGTCCGTACACAGTTTGATTCTCCTATTCGTGTTCTTCGTGCCGACTCAGCAGGGGAGTATTTGTCAGGAGCCCTTCGAGCTTGTCTTGCTTCCCAGGGCACTCTTTCTCAGTTTTCATATCCTGGTGCTCATGCTTAGAATGGTGTGGTTGAGCGCTAGCATCGTCATCTTCTTGAGACAACACGTGCTCTTATGCTTGCTTCCGTTGTTCCACCTCACTTCTGGGCTAAGGTTGTTTCCACTGCCACCTACTTGATTAATATCCAACCCTCTTCTGCTCTTCAGTGTGGGATTCCAGTGGAGCGTCTTTGTGGCATGCCTCCCGATTATTCTGGATTTTGTCTCTTTGGGTGTGTGTGCTATGTTCTTCTAGCACCTCGTGAATGCACCAAGCTGACAGCTCAGTTTGTTGAGTGAGTTTTTCTGGGATATAGTGCTGAGCATAAGGGTTATCGTTGTTGGGATCCTGTTGGCCGACGGATGCGATCTCTCAGGATCTTACTTTTGATGAGTCTCGTCCCTTCTACCCTCATTCTTCTTCCACTCTAGCATCTCTTGTAGTGCCACTTTCTTTCCTGACTTTTCCTGATATATCAGTTGTCACTTTTCCTCTTTCACAATTGGTGTCTCCTTCATCGACAGCTTCTTCACCACCGGCCTCTCATCCAAAGGTTTCTTCAGATATTGTTCCTTCTTATCCTCTATACTATACTCGTCTTCCGCGAGTTGAGGATTCTTCTGATGTGTCATCTTCTTCTCCTATTGAGTCCCCTTCTTCAGTATTTCCTCGCTATGCTCTTCGCTATCGCCAGTCTATTTGGCCTCCTGAGCGCCTTGGTTTTGTTGGTGCAGTTCTTGCAGAGCCGACTTATTACTGTGATGCTGTTATTCATCAGGAATGCTAGCATGCGATGGCAGAAGAGCTTGCTGCCCTTGAGCGCACTAGTACGTGGGATCTTGTACATCTTCCTCCACGTGTCTGTCCCATTACATACAAGTGGGTCTATAAGATTAAGACTCATTCTGATAGTTCTCTTGAGCGCTACAAGGTTCATCTTGTGGCGCGTTGTTTTCAGCAGGAGCATGGTCATGATTATGATGAGACTTTTGCACCTGTGGCCCACATGACCACTGTTCGCACTTTACTTGTTGTGGTCTCTGTCCGTGAGTGGTCCATCTTTCAGCTTGATGTCAAGCATGCCTTTCTTAATGGTGAACTGCATGAGGAGGTCTATATGCAGCCACCACCGGGGTATTCTTTTCCTGAGGGCATGGTTTGTCGGCTTCGTCGCTCTTTTTATGGCCTTAAGCAAGCCCCTCGTGCTTGGTTTGAACATTTTTCTTCTGTGATCACTGCAGCTGGTTTTTCTGCTAGTGCTCATGATCCTGCGCTCTTTGTTCATACTTCATCTCGTGGTCGGACTCTTCTCCTTCTATATGTTGATGATATGATTATTACTGGAGATGATTCTCAGTATATTGCTTTTGTAAAGGCTCATCTCAGTGAGCAGTTTCTCATGTTCGATCTAGGTCCTCTTCGCTACTTTCCTGGGATTGAGGTTTCTTCTACATCTGAGGGCTTCTTCCTCTCCCAAGAGAAGTATATCCGGGATCTTCTTGATCGTATTTCTCTCACTGATCAGCGTACAGCTGAGACTCCCATGGAGCTTAATGTTCACCTTCGATCTACTGATGGTGAACCTCTTGAGGATCCTACTCGCTATCACCATCTTGTTGGGAGTCTTGTTTACCTTGGTGTCACTCGTCCTGACATTTCATATCGAGTCTATATCTTGAGCCAGTTTGTTTCTGCTCCCACTCAGCTTCACTATAGACATCTTCTTCGTGTTCTACCATATCTTCGTGAAATTATCTCTCGCCGTCTTTTCTTTCCACGCTCCAACTCTTTACAGCTCCAGGCATACTCTGATGCTACCTGGGCTAGTGATCACACTGATCGTCTATCTCTTTTTACTTACTATGTTTTTCTTAGTGGTTCTCTCATTGCTTTGAAGACTAAGAAGCAGACAACAGTTTCTCATTCGAGCGCTGAGGCTGAGTTGTGGGCTATGGCTCTTTTGATAGTAGAGGTTACTTGGCTACGGTGGTTACTTGAGGATCTTGGTGTTTCTGTTTCAATACTGACTCCTTTTATCTGACAGGACAGGAGCTATTAGCATTGCTCCAGATCCAATGAAGCATGAGCTCACCAAGCATATCGGTGTTGATGCTTCTTATATGCGGACACAGGTACAAGATCAGGTTGTGGCTCTTCAGTATGTGTCTTCAGAGCTTCAGTTGGCATATTTCTTCACGAAGACACAAACTAGAGCTCACCATAACTTTTCTCTCTCCAAACTCAGTGTTGTAGATCCATCATGAGTTTGAGGGGGGGGGGTTAGACAGTATCATTGTATATAGTTTGTTAGCCTTGTATAGATATTACATTATATAGGCTTTCCCTCTATACCCTCATGTACGTGTATATATACTGAGCCATTGGCCTTATATTGAATACAAGTGCTATTCATAACATGAGTGACCCTCCTCCTCCACCGCAATTAATCCAATTTTATTCAGATTTATTTAAATACTTCCTTCCGTCACAAATAGTTGTATTGGATATCGATATAGCCTTCAAAACACACCTTTGGCTATTAATTTTTATTATAGTATATTTATAAAAAGCAATAAAAATATAATATTATGAAAGTATTTTTCGAGACAAATCCAAAAACTATTTGTGATAGGAGGGATCAGTCAAGAATGAAAAAACGCTCTTCTTCTCTTGTAAAACGTGTTTCATTTTCGTCCGCAAAAGTTTGATCATGATTTTTTTTTGAGGGAGATCGATTTTCTGCTGTCCTAAAGCGATTGTTAGACCCGTAGAAAAGCTCCTAGATCTTACCTTTCTCAACCCATGCATGTAAACCTGTGTATGAAGACAATATCTGTAACATCCTCGTTTTGGCTTTCTGGAGAAAAACCTAATTAAAATAAAGCTAATTCAAAGTTGGAGTTTCTTTGGTGTTTATATTAACCTGGCATCCATTCCCCTTCGAAATCGGGAATTAATTCCCTCCCGGGCGAAAAATCGGATTTTCCAAAGATCTGCAGACCAGAAAATCCACCCGAGTCCAAAAGTGCTCCAAAAATCTCCAAACCACTTCTAAAATGTTCCAAATATTCCGAAATGATTTTAGGAATCATTCCCCGGATTTTTGGACCTCCGTTCCTATTTTATCTCGCGCGGCTTTTGTTTAATGCCTGCGATCCGCGCCCGATTATTCAATTCCACAAAAATCATCCAAATTCAACCAAACCACTTCCATTGAGTTCCAAATATTCTAAAATGGCTCTAGGAATTTTTCCGGAATTTTTAGGCCATTTTTCCTAATTTTTCTCTAAGGCGAATCATTTGCGTAAAGGAGAACCAATGAGGTGCTGCCACGTGGCACATGAATAGTGTCATCTTCAACCTCTAGCCATGCATGGGGGATGAAGCTTCATGCAAGCAAAAAATGGTGGGAGCTATCTTTAATTCCTTGTAGCTCCTCCAATACAACTCCAATTCGCGAACGGCCGGATCCGTTGGGATCACAACGGACTCCTCTTCCTATCCATGGGGTTGTTGCACCCGAAATCGCGTTGGTTTTGAGCGGTTGCAAGAAACCGAAATCCACTCTTTTGGAGATTGCGCGCCGCTTTCTAATCCGTTCCGCGTGATTCCACCTCTCATCTCTCCGTATAAGAACCCTCTTTCCGTTGGTATAACCCTCCTTTAGCCTCTCAAACCCAATCGCCGCAAGATCAAGAAAACCGACGCACTCTCGCGTTCTTCGCGTTCTTCGTGTTCTTGCTCATATCTTCCACTCCGGTGGATCTTTCTTCCTCCCGCTCGCTTTCCTTGTGTTAGTATGGATGTCTAGTCTCTAATCCATCCATCAATTTCGTGGTTCATCAAGTTTCCTCGGCTAATTTGGATTTTTGCTCGCTTCGGCCGAAGCCGTGTTCATCGTCGATTTCATCTTGCTCGGTGAGTTTTGGTTCAATTCCGTCCGGTTATAGGTTCCTAAGGATGTTATCTAGAGGTCCTAGCTTTTTGTTTGGATCAAATCCATGCAAAATTGAGAGAAAATCGAAGTTTTCGGGTTTGTGAGCCTCTGTTTTCTTTTTTGGAGCTCCTGTGCTTGCCGTCGTGAGCCCGCGCACGGCCGGCGGCCGGCGCCGCCGGCCGCCAGCCGCCGCCGCCGGCCACGCCGCCGCGCCGGCCGGCCGCTGCTGTCTCACAAGACGCAGGCATGCCAAGACGCCGCCGCTTCGCGCTCCCGGCGAGCTCGCCGAGTTCGCCGCCGCCGGACCGCCGCCACGGCCGCCCTCCCCTTCCCTCTCTCTCTCCTTCCTTTTTCTCTATCTCTCTCTCCATGGCTTGCATGAGAGCTTCCAGAGGAAGCTTCCTCTCTTCCTCTCTCTCTATGACGCGTGGGCCCCACTGGCCATACACTCCAAAGCCTAGTCAAACCAGTCAACGTCCGGTCAAAGCGCAGTCAAACGTTGACTCGGTCAAAACGGAATATTGCAGGAATATTCGGTTTTCGATTTATTCAAATTCAAACTTGAAGCTCATAACTTTCTCGTCCGAACTCCGCTTTGACCTCATTCAAATTTCTAAATTCATCTAAAATCAAGACCTTTCTGCCAGTGCTAATTTTATAATTTTTGGATTTTATTTATTTTCCGTTATTTATTTGTTGCCTCGTTTTGCGTGTAGTCGACGATCCCGCCACATCGCCGATTTCGCCGTCGAGCCTTCCGAGTTCGACACCGCCACAAGAATGAAGGCAAGTCTCCTTGATGCACTTTGCTCCTATGTTTGCGAAAGGATTTAAAATTGTTTATAAAGTTGCATGGCTATGTTTAATTAAATATGTCAAATATAAGAGCTAGTTATTCCGAACTTGTTAATTCCTCCATGACATTGTTAACCATATCCATTGTAACCCTAGAACATTGTTAATACCATGCCTATGTTTATATGGTATCCGTTGCTATGTAGTACGGTAGAATTGCGTAGGACCTTTTCCGATAAAACAACCCATGGGTGGGATTATTCAAAAAGAATGTTATTAAATGTGTATTTGAAGGTTATTAGTATGATTTTGGTCCTGTTTTCTAAAATAAAAGAAAAGGGAAATGATTTTGACTTGGGCGCCTGGAATGTCGGGTGGAAGCGGATCAAGCCTTGATCCTTTTGTGCAAGTACCGCCCCAAGTCATATAAGGACCGACGCTTATGATTGCCATTTTAAGCATAACTGTACTACCACATGTCTATAATGGTACGACCTGGCTCACTAATTTGTAGAAGCCTAGTTTAGACTCGCCACTCGGTTGTTGTGTGAGAGCCGGACGGAGGCATTGTTGTGGATGTTGTTTTGCTCACACGGCGCAAGAGGGGGCTTCTGTACTGGGTGGAGGGAACCCTAACGGTGTGAAACCTCGGCGGGTGGGTCTAGCTAGGTAGATACATTGTAACGGCCTTGTCAAGATATCCTCACGGCACACCTAAGGAAGTGTGTTAATTGCATGGCAACAAGGGTCTATCTTGTCTTGTGGGTAAAGTTGTACACCTCTGCAGAGTATAAACTATTCGAATAGCCGTGCCTACGGTCAAAGGCAAAGCAAGAAATGCTTTCATATTGGTAGACTTTGATTTTGATTTTAAAACCGAAAAGTGTTTTGTTTTGGGGTTCGGGAGTGGTTAGAACTCTCGAATGTGGTTTGGCGGAAAGAGCCAACCCAGGTGGATAGAACCTGTTTACCTTTGACGGATGGAGTCACATGATTAACTTTGATCCTTTAAACTGTTGGCGGATAGAGCCTTTATGTTAGTGATGGTGGATAGAACCTCACCACAATAATAAATAATTCAATTATTAAAAAGAGTTGTAAAATATGCTTTGTGAAATTTATTACTTAAGTATGATTTAATCAAATGTGGCTTTATGCAAATAAACCCTATTAAGCTTCCTTTGGAAAGCCCCTCATGATCATAATTTCCCGACTTGCTGAGTACTTTTGTACTCACGTGCTACACCAACATTGTAATCATCGAGATTTATCAAGATCTTTGAGGAAGAAGAGGAGTTCTTCGAGGAGGATTGCCAGGAGGACTAGTTGCGTTCCTAGTCGCCGCCTGTGGGCGTTGTGGCGTCGCTCGTTGCTTTCTTTTGCTTCATTTGTTTTGAGTGTCCTGGTCGTTGGACCGAGTATTGTAATAAGTGGCCATGTGGCCCATACTTGAATATTTACATTACAAGTTTCGTTATGTTCGGCAATGATGTATCATCGCGGATCGTGTGTACTAGCTACGATCTCGGGACTAGTGCGGAAATACACAGAGATTACGGATAGCCGATCCGGTCTCACAATGTGGTATCAGAGCCAGGACGACTGTAGGACGTGACCTAGTTAGCATGGCAAAGCCTTAAGGACCTATATTTCATAAAAATGTAATTGCAAAAGTTTAAGTTTCTTTGCTTCTATCTCTTCTATCTTAGTATCTTGTGCTCATCCTCTCTTTTATTTAAAATTTTGGTTACTAATTACATCTTCTTTCAAAATCTGTAGATGTCGGTTTCACCACCTTTGCCGGCGAGGTGGAGGCTTTGCGAGGAATCACATCGATGCTCCAGAGCCGGGCTTTCCCCATCGCCCGGAGTATCGCTACCAGTCAATGCCTGGTCTTGTCCAGGACATGTGGCAGGTCCGCTTGCTAGTCTTCGCGAGGAGCCGCCTTCGCGTCGAGGACCGGCCGTTCTACTTCACGGCCGAGAGACCGATGGCGTCTGACGCAGGCTTCAGGACGCGCGTAAAGGCTATCCTCATGTTGGGGCAGAGCTACCGCGATATGTCGGAGAACTCTCGCATCACTGCTTTCCGCTTCGAGTTGGGCGGGTGTACACCTGGCTTTAGAGTTTGGCCCAGAGAGGGACCCGGCCGTGGTGCACTTGGGGTCACTCGCCCAGCGCGAGGATGAGGCCTACGTCCGGATGTCGATGAGTTTCTGGTGCGTCGGGACTTGACGGCAGCGAGAGAGAGGATCTCTCGGCTCGAGGAGGAGAGGAGGAGCCTCCCATCACCTCCATCGCCAGCTCCTGTGCAGGAGGCACAGCCCGTGGTGCCGCCGCCACCACCGGTTCGGGAGGAACCGCCGCCCGCGATATCGAGAGGACGCGCCGCCGCCTAAGCGTCATCAAGGCCTCGAGGCTTCGGACTCATCGCGCAAAGTCCGTTCGTCTCCCTTCGCCGCCAGGGTTTTCTCGATTGCTTTGGCTGCGCCGAAGGAGCAGGATCTTCGGCAGCCGCTTCACCTTCCCGCAGCAGAGCGAGGAGGAGGAGGAAGAGGAGGACCGCCCCCGCTGCGTCTTCGCCAAATGACGCGAGTTCTTAGATAGTTTTAGTCTCAGAGGATCTTAAATTTGTCGCGTTAGAGCGTTGAATAAGTGATTGCTTTGGATTGTATCGTGCCTTTAGGCATTTGTGATGCTGACCACCTCCAAAACTATTTGATTTTAATTGAAGTTTAGTTGGTTTTTCCCTTCGGTTGTGTGCTCTTGTGGTTGTGCCCTTGTGTTGAGGATGTGGTTTAGTTCCTCGTTGCTTATCTATGCTTCTCCTCTTTCCTTGTGCTTGACCGCCTTGTGCAGATGGAGAACGTTGGTCGTGGTCGTGGTCGTGGAAGGCCCGCAGCCGTGGTAGAGGCCGTGGACGAGCCCGTGGACCGGTGCACTTTCAAGAGGAAGCAGAGTATGTGGAGCCACCGCAGCCGCAAGGACAAGAGCAAGTGCAACACCCTGCCGCTCAGCACGATCCGCCGCCGCCCCCACCACCAGCTCAGCCGCCCAATATGGAACCAATGATGGCGATGCAGCAGATTCTTCAGCGTTAGCTCGTAACGTCTGAACCAACCTCAAGCCGCGGCGAAGACTCGCCAAGCTCAACCGCCTAATCTAAGTTCGGGAGTTCATGAGGACTCGACCCCGACTTTTCTTTGGATCCGCAGATCCATTTGGATGCGGATGGCGGCTCAAGGAAGTTGAGCGTAAGCGCACTTGGCTCGGCGATGACATAGAGAGTGTGCGACGCATCTCACCACTCAAAGGAACTGCAGCCAACTGGTGGGAAAACTACTGCGCCGCCCATGCGGACCCGCAGAACATTCCATGGAATGAGTTTGTGGAAGCCTTCAGGGCTACTCATATCCCAAGGGGGATTATGGAAATGAAGCGTCGTGAGTTTCACAAGCTTCAGCAAGGAAACTTGTCTGTCTCGGAGTACCTTAACCGCTTCACTCAGCTGTCCCGGTACGCGACCGCAGATGTCGCGACTGACGAGGCCAAGATTTGGCGATTCATGGAGGGCCTTGACCCCAACTTGAAGGTACAGCTGGTTTCAAGCGACTACCCGTCGTTCCAGCACATGATCAACAAGGCGTTGATTCAAGAGGATGCTGGCGTCGCCTTTTGAGTCGCAAGAAGAGAAAATGATGTTTCAGACTCAGCGGTGCCGCGGTTCAGCCTGTGCTCGCACTTTTCAAAGAAGAAGTTAGCCTAGCAGCCAAGAAGAGCTGGGCCCCCAGACCCCAATGTCTACCCCGCGCCCCACCGACAAGCCCCCGCCAAAGAATGCCGGAGCTCAAGCTCGAAGAGTGGGACGACAATGGCAGGAGTGCAATGCTTTAGCTGCAGGGAGATGGGGCACTACGCCAACAATCGCCCCGAACGCGTCGGCCGTCCACCCGGTGAGGTTCAACCTGGGATCGACGCCACCAGCGCCCTATGGCCGCTCAAGGAAGAGGAACCCCTCGGACTCTGCGCAAGACGCCAAGGATGCGAGGAAGAGGGCGTGTGAACCACATCACCGCGGAAGAAGCTCGGGATGCGCCAGACGTGGTTTATGGTAAGTTCCATGTGAACTCGATGCACGCTTGATTCTGTTTGATTCTCGTGCAACCCATTCTTTCATATCGAGTACTTGGTTAAAAAGCATAATCGAACACCATACGCTTAAGAAACCCTTTGCTAGTGCAATCCCTGGAAAAGAATTAAGAACAACTTCGCATGCGTCAGAAAATGGATATAGTAATAAAGGGGTAAAGTTCTTAGCGAACTTAATATCTTGTTGGATACTAAGGGTATAGAAGTAATCCTTGGAATGGATGGCTAACCAAGTATAAGGGTCGATAGATTGTGCTAGTAGAGCTATCTCTCTTACTGTACTCGAGGGGATTAGAGTGGAGTTCTTATCTAATCTTGCCTCTAAGGGGTAGCACCCTAAACCGCTTGAAAGGTACTTCGTTGGAGAAGGTACCGATCGTCAATGAGTACCGGATGTGTTCCGGATGAGTTGCCTGGTATGCCACCAGATCGAGATGTGGAATTTGTGATTGAGCTAGTACTGTACCGCTCCAATCTCGAAGAGACCGCATCTGACGCTTTCTAACGAGTTGGTCGAGATGAAGAAGCGATTGAAGAACTGCAAGAAAAGGATTCATCAGACCGATTCGTCACCTTGGGGATCGCTCGTGATCTTTGTGTCCAAGAAGGATGGTAGTCTGAGAATGTGCATCGACTACAGTGTCGTTGAATGAGGTTACGATCAAGAACAAGTATCCGATTGCCTCGGATAGATGATCTGTTTGACCAGATTGAAGGGAGCTCAAGTCGTCTCCAAAATAGCTTTGAGATCGGGATATCATCAGCTGAAGATAAGAAAAGAGGATATTCTGAAAACAGCCTTCACCACCCGATATGGACTGTATGAGTTCACAGTCATGTCTTTTGGGTTAACCAATGCTCCTTCTTATTTCATGAATCTGATGAATAAGGTGTTTATGGAGTATTTAGACAAGTTCGTCGTAGTATTCATCGACGACATTCTTGTCTATTCCAAGAGCAGAAAAGAGCATGAAGACCATCTGCGAATAGTCTTGGAAACACTAAGGGAGCATCAGCTGTATGCTAAGTTTAGCAAATGTGACTTGGTGAAGGAAGTGTCTTTCCTGGTCATGTCATTTCGCTGCAGGAGTAGCGATAGATCCAAATAAAGTGAGAGATGTTTTGGATTGGACACCACCCAAGTCAGTCCGGAGATCCAAGTTTTCTTGGATTAGTGGTTATTATCTGAGATTCATTGAAGGTTTCTCAAGATAGCGGACCTCTTACTCGGCTTACGAAAAGGAAAAGAAGTTTGAATGGACTAAAGCCTGTGAGCAAAGTTTTCAGGAGTTGAAAAAGAGATTAACCTCGGCCCCAGTGCTTATTTTACCAGACATCCATAAGGGCTTTGAAGTGTATTGTGATGCTTCGAAGCAAGGACTTGGATGTGTTATGATGCAAGAAGGAAAGGTAATAGCCTATGCTTCTAGACAAGCTGCGACCTCATGAAGAAAACTATCCTGTTCATGACTTGGAGTTAGCCGCATGATTGTGCACGCTGGCCAAGATATGGAGACATTACTTGATCGGCAATAGATGTGAAATCTATACGGATCATAAAAGTCTCAAGTATATCTTCACTCGGCTGATCTTAACCTCGAGGCGAGAGAAGATGGTTGGAGTTGGTGAAAGATTATAATCTGGGAATTCATTATCACCCTGGAAAAGCAAACGTTGTTGCGGATGCTTTGAGCAGGAAAGCTCACTGCAACAATACGAGGGTGCAACCAAGCCAACCGACGCTTCACGATGAATTTCGGCGCCTTAACCTGGAATTAGTAAAGGAAGGGTGTATTTATTCTTTGGAGGTCAAATCAACCCTTGAGGATCAGATCCGAGAAGCTCAAAAGGACGATAAAGGTATTGCCAACCTGAAGGAAGGCCTAAAGAAAGGAAAGCACCCCGGATTTTCAGAAGATGACCAGGGAACTGTTTGGTTCGGGAAAAGAATAGAGGTCCCTAACCAAGAAGAAATCAAGAACGTGATCTTGAAAGAGGCTCACGATTCAGTTTACTCCCTTCACCCAGGAGGCACCAAAATGTATGCTGATCTGAAAGAGAAGTATTGGTGGTCCAATATGAAAAAGGAAGTCTCTGACTTCGTAGCACGGTGTGATGTGTGTCAGCTGGTAAAAGCAGAGCATCAGAGACCTGCTGGTCTATTGCAGCCTTTGCAAGTGCCTGTATGGAAATGGGAAGAAATTGGAATGGATTTTATAACTGGCTTACCCAAAACCAAGTCCGGTTATGATTCCATCTGGGTTATTGTGGATCGATTGACCAAAGTGGCCCACTTTATCCCAGTAAAGACGACTTATTCTGGAGATAAGCTTGCCGAGTTGTATATGGCTAAGATTGTGTGTTTACACGGTGTGCCAAAGAAGATTGTGTCTGATCGCGGTTCCCAGTTCACCTCGAGATTCTGGCAGCAATTGCATGAGGTGTTGGGCACGAATCTTAATTTCAGTACTGCGTATCATCCCCAGACGGATGGCCAGACCGAAAGGGTCAATCAAATTTTAGAGGATATGTTGAGAGCTTGTGCTCTAACATATAAAGGTTAAATGGGATCAGAATTTGCCCTATGCAGAGTTTTCCTATAACAACAGTTATCAAGCCAGTTTGAAGATGGCACCTTTTGAAGCTTTGTATGGAAGAAAGTGCAGAACACCCTTATATTGGAAGGAGACCGAAGGAGGACAAATCATCGGACCCGATGTTCTGAAAGAAGCCGAAGAGCAAGTTAGACAGATTCGTACAAATCTGAAAACATTTCGATCCTGCAAAAAAGTTATGCGGACAATCGCCGACGGACTTAAGCTTTGTACCAGGAGATCATGTGTACTTGAAGGTATCTCCGATGAAAGGAATGAAACGGTTCGCGTCGGTGGAAAATTAGCACCCGCTATATCGGACCGCTCAAGGTGATTGCAGAAAAGGAGAAGTGGCTTATAAGTTGGAGTTGCCGCCATACCGTATCGAGTACATGATGTCTTTCATGTGTCTCAGTTAAAGAAGTGTATCCGAGTGCCGGAACATCAGTTGCCGTTGGAAGACATGGAACTCCAAGAAGATTTGTCTTACCCGGAGTATCCCATCAAGGTTTTGGATGAAGCCGAGCGTCGGGCCTGACGCGAGTAATCAAGTTCTGCAAGGTTCGGTGGAGCAACCATTCGGAAAAGGAAGCTACTTGGGAGCGTGAAGAAGATCTTCGGCGCAGTTCGGACCTCTTTCTTTCTCCGTCTGAATCTCGGGGACGAGATTCTCTCTAAGGGGGGTAGGTTTGTAACATCCTCGTTTTGGCTTTCTGGAGAAAAATCTAATTAAAATAAAGCTAATTCAAAGTTGGAGTTTCTTTGGTGTTTATATTAACCTGGCATCCATTCCTTGAAATCGGAATTAATTCCCTCAAGGCGAAAATCGGATTTTCGATCATCACGGTGCAGAAAATCCACCCGAGTCCAAAAGTGCTCCAAAAATCTCCAAACCACTTCTAAAATGTTCCAAATATTCCGAAATGATTTTAGGAATCATTCCCCGGATTTTTGGACCTCCGTTCCTATTTTATCTCGCGGCTTTTGTTTAATGCTCGCGATCCGCGCCGATTATTCAATTCCACAAAAATCATCCAAATTCAACCAAACCACTTCCATTGAGTTCCAAATATTCTAAAATGGCTCTAGGAATTTTTCCGAATTTTTAGGCCATTTTTCCTAATTTTTCTCTAAGGCGAATCATTTGCGTAAAGTAGAACCAATGAGGTGCTGCCACGTGGCACATGAATAGTGTCATCTTCAACCTCTAGCCATGCAATGGGGATGAATCTACATGCAATCAAAAAATGGGGGGCGCTATCTTTAAATCCTTGTAGCTCCTCCAATACAACTCCAATTCGCGAGCAGTAGGATCCGTTGGGATCACAACGGACTCCTCTTCCTATCCATGGGGTTGTTGCACCCGAAATTGCGTTGGTTTTTGAACGGTTGCAAGTAACACGAAATTCACTATTTTGTAGATGGCGTGGCCTTTTCTATTCCGTTGCGCGTTATTCCACCTCTCATCTCTCCGTATAAGAACCCTCTTCCGTTGGTATAACCCTCCTTTAGCCTCTCAAACCCAATCGGCCGCAAGATCAAGAAAACCGACGACTCTCGCGTTCTTCGCGTTCTTCGTGTTCTTGCTCATATCTTCCACTCCGGTGGATCTTTCTTCCTCCCGCTCGTTTCCTTGTGTTAGTATGGATGTCTAGTCTCTAATCCATCCATCAATTTCGTGGTTCATCAAGTTTCCTCGGCAATTTGGATTTTTGCTCGCTTCGGCCGAACCCGTGTTCATCGTCGATTTCATCTTGCTCGGTGAGTTTTGGTTCAATTCCTTAGGTTATAGGTTCTTAAGGATGTTATCTAGAGGTCCTAGCTTTTTGTTTGGATCAAATCCATGCAAAATTGAGAGAAAAATCGAGTTTTGGGTTTGTGAGCCTCTGTTTTTCTTTTTTGGAGCTCCTGTGCTTGCCCGTCGTGAGCCCGCGCCGCCGGCCCGGCCGCCGCCATGGCCGCTCGCCGCCGCCCGCCCTGGCCGCCATGCCGCGCCGCCGGCCTTGATCGTCCGCCAGCGTGCGTCTGCGGCGCCAGCCGCCCGCCAGCGCTCACGCCGGCGAAGCTCGCCGGAGTCGCCGCCCGCCACGGACCCGCCGCCGGCCGCCCTCCCTTCCCTCTCTCTCTCCCTTCCTTTTTCTCTATCTCTCTCTCTCCATGGCTTGCATGAGAGCTTCCAGAGGAAGCTTCCTCTCTTTCCTCTCTCTCTATGACGCGTGGGCCCCATCATCATACACTCCAAAGCCTAGTCAAACCAGTCAACGTCCGGTCAAAGCGCAGTCAAACGTTGACTCGGTCAAAACGGAATATTCTCGGGAATATTCGGTTTTCGATTTATTCAAATTCAAACTTCTAAGCTCATAACTTTCTCGTCCGAACTCCGCTTGACCTCATTCAAATTTCTAAATTCATCTAAAATCAAGACCTTTCTGCCAGTACTAATTTTATAATTTTTGGATTTTATTTATTTTCCGTTATTTATTTGTTGCCTGCTTTTGCGTGTAGTCGACGATCCCGCCATCGCCGATTTCGCCGTCGAGCCTTCCGAGTTCGACACCGCCACAAGAATGAAGGCAAGTCTCCTTGATGCACTTTGCTCCTATGTTTGCGAAAGGATTTAAAATTGTTTATAAAGTTGCATGGCTATGTTTAATTAAATATGTCAAATATAAGAGCTAGTTATTCGAACTTGTTAATTCCTCCATGACATTGTTAACCATATCCATTGTAACCCTAGAACATTGTTAATACCATGCCTATGTTTATATGGTATCCGTTGCTATGTAGTACGGTAGAGAATTGCGTAGGACCTTTTCCGATAAAACAACCCATGGGTGGGATTATTCAAAAAGAATGTTATTAAATGTGTATTTGAAGGTTATTAGTATGATTTTGGTCCTGTTTTCTAAAATAAAAGAAAAGGGAAATGATTTTGACTTGGGCGGCCTGGAATGTCGGGTGGAAGCGGATCAAGCCTTGATCCTTTTGTGCAAGTACCGCCCCAAGTCATATAAGGACCGACGCTTATGATTGCCATTTTAAGCATAACTGTACTACCACATGTCTATAATGGTACGACCTGGCTCACTAATTTGTAGAAGCCTAGTTTAGACTCGCCACTCGGTTGTTGTGTGAGAGCCGGACGGAGGCATTGTTGTGGATGTTGTTTTGCTCACACGGCGCAAGAGGGGGCTTCTGTACTGGGTGGAGGGAACCCTAACAGCGGTGAAACCTCGTGGTGGGTCTAGCTAGGTAGATACATTGTAACGGCCTTGTCAAGATATCCTCGCCGCACACCTAAGGAAGTGTGTTAATTGCATGGCAACAAGGGTCTATCTTGTCTTGTGGGTAAAGTTGTACACCTCTGCAGAGTATAAACTATTCGAATAGCCGTGCCTATGGTCAAAGGCAAAGCAAGAAATGCTTTCATATTGGTAGACTTTGATTTTGATTTTAAAACCGAAAAGTGTTTTGTTTTGGGGTTCGGGAGTGGTTAGAACTCTCGAATGTGGTTTGGCGGAAAGAGCCAACCCAGGTGGATAGAACCTGTTTACCTTTGACGGATGGAGTCACATGATTAACTTTGATCCTTTAAACTGTTGGCGGATAGAGCCTTTATGTTAGTGATGGTGGATAGAACCTCACCACAATAATAAATAATTCAATTATTAAAAAGAGTTGTAAAATATGCTTTGTGAAATTTATTACTTAAGTATGATTTAATCAAATGTGGCTTTATGCAAATAAACCCTATTAAGCTTCCTTTGGAAAGCCCCTCATGATCATAATTTCCCGACTTGCTGAGTACTTTTGTACTCACGTGCTACACCAACATTGTAATCATCAGAGATTTATCAAGATGCTGAGGAAGAAGAGGAGTTCTTCGAGGAGGATTGCCAGGAGGACTAGTTGCGTTCCTAGTAAATCGCTTTGTGGCGTTGTGGCGTTCGCTCGTTGCTTTCTTTTTGCTTCCGCTGTTTTGAGTGTCCGGTCGTTGGACCGAGTATTGTAATAAGTGGCCATGTGGCCCATACTTGAATATTTACATTACAAGTTTCGTTATGTTCGGCAATGATGTATCACTGTGACTGTGTGTACTAGCTACTGATCTGGGACTAGTACGGAAATACACAGGAGATTCTGGATAGCTGATCCGGGGTCTCACAATATCAGTAAATTACCTTTATTTTTCTGAAGTTTTTACAGCGTTTTAAAAATCATTTGAACAAGATCGGAGTAAAACCAAAATGCGTTCTATCTTTGCTCATATGGTGGCGCCATATCAAATTGTACTAATAATACGATGGTTATTTTTCTTCCTATAACCAGTGACTTCCTATCTGTGGCATATGCAAGACGAGTCCCTTTCTCATGATCTTATTCAATAGTTCTTATTTCTTTAACAAGAGTGAAACATCCCTTTCTATTTTGTTTTGAGGATATTACTAGCTATCTGGTTTTCTGGATAATATTATTTTGAAAAATTGTGCATGCAACAGTTGAAATCTAAGTAACTTACATCCCAAATGAAGCTAATACTTGAAATGTGCTTAATTTGAATTCAAAAGGGTGCTATAATATATTTTTTACTATTCGTGATTTTTTCTAGCATATTCTAATTGTTGTTAGAAAATTTTCCTGAGTACTATGCAATATATATCAAGTGGTCCCCAGTTAGCATTACTCTTCTAACCGAACATATGTTGACATCAGCACTTGTGGATCTACAAAACATGTTGGCGATTTTTTAATGTTATCAATCTAACCATGTATCGCATTGTATTCTTGTTTTGCATAAATAGTTTCCGTTGCATATTTAATGTTTCTATTTTTTCCTCTCGGCCTTTCCAGCTTTACCAATATCATCGCTGTTCCCCTTCTTGTATTTCATGGTATGTATTATCATTTGGTTTTCTTTTTCTGGTTATTCAGGATATTGTGTTACATTCTTACATGACCAATATCTGGCCAGTAATAGCAAATTTCATTTTTGAATATTTCGGTCTATCTCAGTTATTTTTCATATATGTGCACACATGCATCTCTGAACTACCTTTAGCCTTTAGCTAATAAGTCTTTGTATTATTTCTTACTCCTCCACAGATTAGAGACTTGCATGTTGCAAAAAGAACAGAGGATATTGGGTTCTATGCTGGCTTTGTAGGTTAGTTTCTTACAATTTGCTGATTCATATTTGTGATGGTTGAGTTCAATGTTTATAAATTGTGAACACTCCAATTACAAATTTACTGGATGTTTCTAGGTGCTTCATTTATGTTTGGTAGATGCTTGACTTCATCTGTTTGGGGAATAGCAGCAGACCGTATTGGGAGGAAGCCAGTTGTCGTGTTTGGCATTTTCTCAGTGTTAGTAACATTTTGCCTTCTTAGATTAAAGAGTGGCTTTGTTTACTCCTATATTTTGATTCCTTTTATTTTATTATGTGTCTCTAACTTAATTTCTTGCTAATATCTCAGGGTGGTCTTTAATACTTTGTTTGGGCTTAGTGTCAACTATTGGATGGCAATAGCTACAAGATTTCTACTTGGAGCTTTCAATGGTTTACTTGGACCAATAAAGGTATGGTGAATTTGATAGCTCTTTTTTGAAAACTCTTTTATGTTAGACTGTATATCTGATGACTTTGTGCCTGACTTTTGCAGGCTTATGCTATTGAAGTTTGCCGACCTGAACATGAAGCTCTAGCATTATCACTTGTAGGATACGAATGCCATAAGAATGCACTATTAGTTTCTCTTGTCTCAATGAGTTTGATTTTGGCATTCACTTTCTTGTAATTTTAGGTCAGCACAGCATGGGGAATAGGTCTAATCATTGGTCCTGCTCTTGGAGGCTACCTTGCAATGGCATGGCTGAGAAAATTTCACAATGTTATGCTGTACTTAATTGTCAGTGCTAACCTGGTTCTTTTTGTTACAGCCTGCAGAAAAATTTCCAAATCTGTTTTCACCGGACTCATTCTTCGGAAGGTGTCATTTTATGTTGCCAAACTAAATTACCTTAGATAATTGTTCTACAGATGACTAACTTTTGATTCAAACTTGCCAGGTTCCCATATTTCTTACCGTGCTTATGCATATCAGTTTTTGCTGCTGCTGTTCTCATAAGCTGCATATGGATGCCGGTATGTGATATTGGCGTTAACTTCCATGATTGTGCAGTCAGTGTAATTGCCAGTTCATAATTGCATTTGCTACTCTCTTTCTCTCTCTCTTTTTGCCATTTTGTGTGCTCTGTGGGAAACCTTATGATGTGGGCTTGAAGACAAATTTGCTATATTGTATATTCATACATATGTCCTGCTGAACCTCTTCTTAACAAATTTTTTCTAGTCAATCTTAAAAGCAATTTTTGAAGACATATTGTTCAGAGTTCATAATTGATCTTCAACATTTTCTGAATACGGTTCATAACCAAATCCATGACTCTTATACTGTAGATAATTAAATTCTATCCTTATATGGTTGTTTCAGCATTTGAACCTCTTTTGCGCAAGAAAAAAGTTAGGTATAAACTACATATTTCTTACATCACAAAAAATACCTTTTTATTTTCTTTTTTTCCCAGTAACTAGTTGGCAGGAGTAACAGGTACATCAATATCTGGCATGAAACAGTGAGAAAAGATTATGCTTTAAATTATTCCAACCACATTGATTTACTTTTGTACTTGTATGTTGATTCTTCCTCCGCTCATTGTAAAATATCTCAAAATGTATTTTAGGAGACATTACACAAGCATAAAATCAGTGAAAATGGAAATCAAATTGTTGAAGCTTTGGAGGCCCATCCGATTGATCCACAAGAGATGGTTGAACAAAATGGCAGTTCGGATACCAAGAAGAGCTTATTCAAGAATTGGCCATTGATGTCATCCATAATTATTTATTGTGTCTTCTCCTTTCATAACATGGCTTATACAGAGGTATTGTTTTATTGTTATTCATGTGTTTGAGGTATTCAAGAAAACCTGATGGCTAATTGTGCTTTAAATAAACTTGTGGCGAATGGTAAAAATAAAAAATATTAGTAGTCTCAGGATTGATGCATTTTATATTTTTATGAGCCTACATATCAGAGATCTGAAGGGACCTGGTGATCTGAGAATGTGCTTGCTATGGTATTGCCTATGGATGGTTGCTATTGTTATGAATATGACTTGTTGTATTCAATATGAGGCCAATGACCCGAATATATAGGAGTACACAAGGGTACAAAAGGAAAGCCTAAATAAGGAAAACATGTATATGAAAAACCTATATAAGGGAATCATCTATATAAGACAATATATCCTTAACACCCCCCCACAAATGCAAGGCGTATGCAATAGCATTGCATTTGGAAGGGATGAACTAAAAATAGGGAAAATCCAAAGTCATAGTCTTGAAGTAGCCGTCGTAGCATGTAATTCCTGAAGAATCGAGCTGACGAAGATAGCCAACGAAGAACCGAGTCGGTGAAGAAAAGTCGACGAAGAAGCCAAATCGACGAAGAAAAGTCGAATGTATGGCAGAGTCGACGAAGAAGAGCCGACGGGACGAGTCGACGAAGAAGAACCGGATCGATGGAGAAAAATCGACGAAGAAGCCAAATCGACGAAGAAAAGTCGAATGTATGGCAGAGTCGACGAAGAAGAGCCGACGGGACGAGTCGACAAAAAAGAACCGGGTCAATGGAGAAAAATCGACGAAGAAGCCAAATCGACGAAGAAAAGTCGAATGTATGGCAGAGTCGACGAAGAAGAGCCGACGGGACGAGCCGACGAAGAAGAACCGACGAGACCGACAAAATAAGCCGAGCCAAGGTATAAGAGTTGACAGAATAAGTCGAGCCGATAAAAGAGCAGAGCCGAGCGACGACAGAATCAAGATGCTAGAGACTTGGATGGACGCAACGGAAGACTAAAGAAAATGCCATTGACGTGAGGTCTCTGGACTTGAAGATTAAAATGCCATTGACGTGAACTCCTTCACGGACGTGAACAAGCACTTGAACCTGGACTTGGGACTTGAAGCTTCTAGTCTTCCACGTCCAAAACCCACGGCCGCAAGAGCCACCTACCGAGATGCTACGTGCGGACGTCCGGACTCTCCTCACGGGTGCGACGTTCGGACCCGGCAGAGCAGAGAAGGCGGCATGGCGCGGCAGGCGACGCTGGGCCCGGCTCGTCGACCGCCCAAGGCAGGGGACTGCAGCGACGCTGCCCCGCGCGACCGGGCGCTCGGCTTCGTTCGGAGAAATCTGGAGGCGCGCACGGCATAGATCCAGATGCGCACGCGTATGCAGAGAGGCGCGCACGCAGAGGCGGTCAGATCCCCGCGCGTCGGCGCCTGACGTCGAGCGGGTAGCGGCAGGGGCGACGCGGCTGGCGCCACGCGTGGCAGGTCGAGCGGCGGGAAGCGACGTTAGCCGCCCCGGGAGTCTCCTCCTCCCGGGGCAGCGGATTAGATCTAAAACAGCGGAAGGATAAGCTAGGAGAAAAACCTAGAGCTCTGATACCATGTTATGAATATGACTTGTTGTATTCAATATGAGGCCAATGACCCGAATATATAGGAGTACACAAGGGTACAAAAGGAAAGCCTAAATAAGGAAAACATGTATATGGAAAACCTATATAAGGGAATCATCTATATAAGACAATATATCCTTAACAGCTATCACTATGAATGTCAATTGTTAACTGTTGGTGGTTTTACACTTAACTGAGCTGTAAAACCATTTTGTGCTTCAGGAGACATAATATTTGATGTTTAACTCATCTTTTTAGTGGAATACGCACCATAGATAGGAGCTTATAATAACAATGAAATGTACTGTTACAACAGAATGATACAATGTTGTTTGCAGTTACAGATGTCCTAACATAGAACAGTGGTTTGCGTAAATTAACTTGTTACTGGAAAATGATTTTACCGTAAAGAGGTCAGCGTACAGTGCCAACATAAATGACTTAGCTTTGTCATGCTTATCATATATTCGTTGACAATCACAACTCTTTCTGGATCTCTTCTAGTTATTGCACTTCCTGCCTAAAACAAACTTTAGCTTGTTTTTGAGCTAATGCTATTTGAAATCAACTCAGGTGTTCTCTCTATGGGCTGAAAGTGACAAGAAATACGGTGGACTGAGTTTATCATCCGAAGACGTAGGTCAAGTTCTTGCAATTACAGGTAGCAATTTTTTTGTGTGCTTTCGCCGGCGTTGTTAGTGTATTTATCATGTATAAAAGGACTTCTGTAGTTTGCTAGTGTAGTTCATGTATCAACCATTAAGTTGCTAGGGAACAGTAGGTGTGCTACTCATATTTTCAGAACATTAACGGCAGTGCTACTGTAGAATTCAAACAATTATAGCCGGTTGTGACCTGTATGGTTGAAAACAATTGTTAACCATAGTTAACATGCCCCAGCAGCTGGACAGAATCTGCAAATTATGTCCTTAATCCAGCTCCATTGTTGTGGCTCTTAGTACTTTGTACACCCAAATTTCTGTTATTTGTGGCATAACAACATTAAGAGTATCTTACCTCTTCCATTCCAGGTGCCAGTCTTCTTGTGTACCAACTCTTTATATACCCATCTATCAATAAAATTCTCGGACCTATCAACTCTTCTCGAATTGCAGCTGTGAGTAAAGGTGGCTATTATTTTGTTCTTTTGTTTCTTGACTGCATATCTTAACTGTTGTGATTGACCTTGCAGATTCTGAGCATACCAATTCTCTTTGCCTATCCCTATATGACACACCTGTCAGAACCTGGATTATCAGTCATTCTGAATATTGCATCAGCGATAAAAAATAATCTTGCTGTGAGTACTTTTTTTCGTCCCATTTTAAAATCCTTGTCGCCTGAATTTTCAGTATCAACTCAGTAGATGAATGACAGTAGAGCAGTTACTGCACATGCTGGCTAATAATGGACATATGGTTCCCATATACTTGGCCACCAACTAGGAGTTGTACATTTTTATTTTTATTTGTTTCCTTTTCCTTTCGAATAAATTACATTCTAGATGTTATTTGTTTGTTGCTGCAACTAAAGTTTACTTATGTTAATTATTATCATCTGTGATTACTATATCAGGTTACCATCATTACGACCACTTTCATCCTTCAAAATAATTCCGTGGTACGTAACCCACATATTCAGCTCAATTTCAACACATTTCATAAAAGATCTCTGCTGCAAGTCTGCTACTGACTGATGACCATGCAACTGCTAACAGCCTCAAGACCAAAGAGGGGCTGCAAATGGATTGTCCATGACAGGAACGTCCTTATTCAAGGCTGTCGCTCCGGCAGGGGCAGGCATTGTGTGAGCATACTTAATTTGTTCCTCGTATCTTCTGCGAAATACTTTATGAGTTACAAGTCAAAATGAACTTACATCTCACATACTTTGATAACTGTATCGAAATGCAATGTGCTTGAAGCGTTCCAAGAATCCAAAAGTAGGGAGCGTGACATTGGATTTAGTCCTCACCCCAAGTTATTTTTTTTATATATAAATGCAGGTTCTCGTGGGCACAGAAACGGCAGCATGCTTTCTTCTTTCCAGGTAGAATTTGTTTATTTTAGAAAATAACGCATATCATAACTTTTTTTTCCATCTTGGCAAAACAATGCTGTGAAAATCTGAATGGGAGATTCCTATGTACCGGGCATATATTTCAAGCTCACTTCATATACACATGTTAACATATCAAGCTTTCAACTTTCAGAGATCTTGTGATATTTTATTTTCGTGTAATTTTCCTCCACATTCCACTCATACAGGTGATCAGATGGTGTTCTTTCTGTTGAATGTCGTCGCGCTACTTGGACTTGTACTTACATTCAAACCCTTCCTGGCTGTGCCAGAGCAATATGATACAAACTAGATTTTCGGTTATTATACTAGAATTTTTAGATTATTCAGATTGAGACACACACGGAATAGCATCTTCTCCATAAGAACTTACCCTAAGGTGTTTTGGCATCTGTTTGAAGTCTGTTTAGTCCTAAGTTGGTCCGTTTTCTAAAGATGTTTTCCTTGTGCTGTTTTTCTGTACTTGCTTTCCAGCTCTAGGGGGGCTAGCCTTTTGTAATCTGGTTGTTCAAACTTTGTTCTTCCTACTTCTTTCTTAATGAATCGCAGAGCTCCTGCCTACCTTTCGAAAAAAAAAGAGTTTGTTAACTGCATTTGTATGTGACGTATGTAATAGCTGTTGAACATCTAGGTATTATTTTGATTTCAGATTTGAATATGAAACGTAATTCCAAAATAATCAAACACAGCAAGCTAGACAGAAGATACCACATATTTCTAAAAAGTAGATCTAGAAAATACCACATATTTTCTGGAAAGTGATGAACAGAGGGAAGAATTCTTACGATGGGCTTGATGACGAAATGGAAGCTGCGCAGTAGTGACCGGCCGTAGAGGAAGTAGTCAACGCAGAGAAATCTCGAGCGGTCGCGCAGTTGTGCTGCCCAGAAACCTTATTGCCGCCCCCGTGCAGGTTCTCGCTGCGGCAAAGGCTCGGAGATCCCGCTATCATTGCCTCGCGGTGCACGCCGAGAGGAAGGTCGGCGAAGAACGAGCAGCACGAAGACGCAACACAGATCACAGTGGATGAACGCGAGTGCTAGAGCAAAAAACTTACATTGATGCGGGCGTCTGCATTTTATAGCCTGCGCATCGATGGCGGTCAATAAATTGACCGCTACAAAGACCATTATACGCTAGTAACTGATGTCATCAAATTACTGTTTCTATTAGAAACTGACGCCATTATCATGGCTGTTTCAATTCTCAGAAACCGAAATTTAAAAAGGGTTTAAACGTGCCAGGATTTAATCCACCGCACGGCGAAATACGCGGTAATTCGCGAAATACGCGCGCGCGTGCGTGTGACTTTAGCCATGCTCCTCACCCTCCATCTGCCTTATTACAAGGCATGGTGGGAGCTCTCCCTTTTAAATTGGTATTATCCTCTCTCAACTAGCAATATGGTACTAATTTTTGTAGCTTTAGCATTAGAGATAAATGGGCCACTTGGGCCTTATTTCTAACAATAGCAGCGTTTCAGTAAAGGAAATGTATGTAGTTGGGTAAATGGCGGTCAAATTGATCGTTTGTCTTTTGATTGGGCAGGCATGTACGCCGAGTTGCTACATTGTAGGTAGTAATGTAAGAGAGCAGCTCGAAATAATTTGCTGGAAATGAAATTAGCATATCCCAGTCTACTTCTGGGGAGATTTATCTTTCTTTTGTCGACTGGAAGCTCATCCTTTGTTGATGCCGAAAGCACTATCAGAATCTTGCAAACATATGACATCCTGAAACTCTTGAAGCAAAATCTAATTTTTTTGTTTTCAAGCAAGAATTGAGGTCAAGTTTAACACCAGAACAATAGGAAATTGAACCAAAAACAACTCAACAAGCATATGTTTGCAGAGCATGAGCAGGCGGAGGCTGAGCCTGCTTCAAAGCTCTGGATAGTACCATGCATCAGCTCAATTATCAGGTGACTGTAGGAATAGCACGGAAGCACAGGAAAAGGGCACGTTTTTGTGTCAGGCGAGAAATTGCGGACCTTTAGTCCAGTGTAATCTTCGCCTAAGGTGAAACACTACGGTGTGCTTTGCTTTCTGCAGCAGCGTTCCCTGGCTACCTCAGCAGCTGCATGGAATCAAACTATTTTGAAATTTCTGCCTTCTAAGGCCCTGTTTGGCAGAGCTTCAGATTCCAGCTCCATTTCAGAGCTAAAACTTGTAGGCTAAAATTAAATGAATTAAGTTTATATTTTATTCTAAAATGTAAACAATATGACCCACCTAAACACCTTTAATATATCAAAGATAGCCTCAACGCTACTGGCTTACCGCTAACTAGAGGTGAGAGTTGGCCTTGTCGTGTCGGCATAGCACGGGTCCAACGGACTTCACGCCACGGAGTGCTATATCTGACCGTTGCCGTCACCTTGCCATGCCGATCCAACTCGTCTCCAGTGAGGTCCAGGTAGGATCCATGACACACCGTGTCGTGTTGGCCCAAACCTTGTTCTGTTGGATATGTGGAGTCATGGATACCATTGTCGGCGTCTGTCGCTATGGATGTAAGAACATGGAGTGACCGTCGATCACTGGTGAGGATCTGGTTCATATAATTATTTGGGGAAAAAGAATTAAATTTTTTTTTTTCATTGGGTGCAGAAAGTTACTGCCTTATTAAAAAACCTTACGCCCTAGAACGAGGTTCCTCTGGTAAGTAACAACATGTATATATATTAACTACTCCTCAATGTCTAGATCGTTCATGCATTCCTGGTCAGCAGAGAGGAAGGATGGGTGGAGAAGGTTGAGAGGAGAGAGGGGGGAGACAACGGAGGTGCGAGGAGATAGCGACTGCGTCGGATAGGTCATGGGAGGAGGCGAAGGGAATATGTAGTTTTTGTGTGAAATCATGTGATGAAAAATTGGCTTAATGATGCTTTTGGCATTGCAAAGTGTTTGTGTTCATGGCTTGTGTGGTGCTTGTGGATGTGTTGTATTACTCGTTCTTTTGGTATGGCTAAGTTTCTCTCTAAAGGAAAATAGCACGCCTGCTGAAAGAAAATAGCACGTCTGCTAGAGGAAAATAGCACGCCTGCGAGAGCAAAATAGCACGCCTGCTGAAGGGAAATAGCACGCCTGCTAGAGGAAAATAGCATGTCTGCTAGCACTTTTGCAAAAGGCAAATAGCACGCTTGCGAAAGGAAAATAGCACGCCTGTGCAAGGGAAATAGCACGCCAACGGAGCATGTGCGCCGGACCAAGGTTTTTGATCCAGCGTGAACTTGATGTACTCGGATTAGGTTTTTGCAAATTTGAAATTGGGTTGATTTGTATGCAATGCTCATGTGAGTAGTTGCATGGACTAATGTTGAGTCAAGTCGTGGATTTGTGCTCGGAATTGTTTTGTGGTTTGTTCATGTGTAGGTGTTGCTCGAGGGCGGACGTGGTCGATGATGGGACCGGAACTAGGTTCATGGAGGAACTGAGGTTCGGGACTAGGTTCAGGGAGGAATCGAGGTCCTAATGGTCGAGAATGTCATGCAGGACGTTCGGGCTAGAGAACGGTGCACATGAAGACTAGTCAGTTACGTGAGTATGGCAGGTGGGCCATACGCGTGCAGAATTGTTAGTCACGCGAGTATGGCAGGTGGGCCATACGTGTGCAGAATTGTTAGTCACGTGAGTATGGCATGTGGGCTGTACACGCGTGCAAGAGTTGTATTCGGCCAAGTTGGACCAAGTGGAGTTGTGTTGAATACGAACTCCTTCCATATTTGGAGTGGGAGTTGTATTCGGACTCTTTGTGTTTGCTCTGTATAAATAAGGGGGAGGTACCTCCTGTTTAAGTAACTAAGCATAGCAGTAGCGCATAGCGCAATTTTTAGGGTTTGTACTCTTGTGTTGGAGTATTTTATATAGAAGAAATAAAGATCAATTCTTCCAGATCCTTGCGTGCTACAGTAACCATGTTGCTATAGTATTCTCTGTTTTCGTTCTTGGTTGCATGCTTGTTCTAATTCTAGATTGGTTTTTGTTCCTTGAGTTTCATCTTATTTTGATCCATCAAAAACCTTTCTAGGGTATTGTTTTAGGATTCCTCAAAGTTTAGTTGATTAAACTTTTATAATTTTTGTTTAACCAACAAGTTTTGGTTAGATAAATTCTCGTCATATTCTATTACATTAAACTTGCGAGGTTCATAACTTTTGATCCGTAAGTCCGATGGCGCTGATTCTTTTTCTGTTAGATCCATATTGGAATCTAGTTTCTTGTGTCCAAATTTCAAATCGATCCGACGGCCGGATCTCCAGAAATTCGTGTTTTACCAAAAGCCTCTGAAAAAGGCGATATCATCAAGTTTGGACTGGTCCGAACTTGACGACTCTGATCGGAGCGGTCTGAACCTACATCAAAGTGGTCCGAACTTGACGCTCACGATCGGACTGGTCCGAACTAGCCGATTTCGAAACAGTCAACTTGCAAAGCTTACAACTTTTGATCTTTAAGTCCGATCGAGTTGATTTTTCCTTTTTTAGATTCATATTGGAATCTAGCATCTTGTGTTAAAATTTCAGATCAATCCGACGGCTAGATCTTCGGAAAATCACGTTTTACCGAACACATCTACAAAAAACCGATTTCATCAAGTTCGGACTGGTCCGAACTTGACGATTCTGATCGGACTGGTCCGAACTTGGATCGGAGCGATCCGAACTTGACTGTCACGATCGGACTGGTCCAAACTAGTCGTTTTCGATACAATCAACTTGTGAAGCTTATAACTTTTGATCCAAAGATCCGATTGAGGTGATCCTTGTTGGGTTAGTTTCTAAATTTAATCTAGTTTTTACAACAACAATCTCACATCAATTTGATGGTTAAATTTTTTGATATTTGCGATTTGGTGGACAACTGTCAATCTGTTTTTCTTTAAACTAAAGCAATCCTTTTTGTTTTGTTTGGGTGTGTTCTGGTAATCACAAAAATTTTATTTTAGCTTCCGTACAATCATTCACCCCCCTCTGATTGCTATATTAGTATATATCGATCCTACAGTTTGATGATGGTCTGAGCCGCTGAGGTAATGTAGTTGATGATGTGCTAGACGGAAGATATGATGTTTTTTTTATGAAAAGGCCGCTTTCATGCGGGGTGACCCAGGACGACCCAGTTGGTCGTACTGTCTATCATGCTGAGTTTTCAAACCCAGCACGGCCCATCATTCGTGCTATGCTGGCCCAATCTGAAGACAACCATGTCGTGCCATGTCATGCCGTACCATGCTTCAGATTGTGCCGAAGACCAGCCCAAAAAGACACGTCCATTGCTCAGTTATAACGCTAGCCACCAAACCTATGTATGTACAATGCAGATCCAGATGAAGAATACAACCAGTTTGTATTGTTGGAGTAGCTGTTAGCAGGGTTCACAAAATCGATGAAAACCACTCAAAAATTGTGGTTTTCAACCTTATAAATCTGGCTCGACATTTGAAACCGGTCGGTAAACCGGTTCAATTCAAATTCAAATTCAAAAAATTTGAAAAATTTATCATAAAGTGTTGAAATGTTTTGAACATTTTCGTGAGGTTCTGAGGCAATGCTAATGATGCTATAAAAGTTTTAGATGCTTATCAGACCTGTGTATTTTTTAAAAATTCTGATAGTGCTACTGTCTTTGTATATACTCTTATGTTTTTTATTTTCTAGGGGCACTAAATAAAGTCTAATATTTGAATTTTTTATGAGACACTGAGGCAATGCTAATGATTCTATAAAATTTACAAATGATGATCATACCTATGTATTTTTAAAAAAAAATTCTGACAGTGCTACCGTCTTTGTATATGCCCTTCTGTTTTTAATTTTCTAGGGACACTAAATGAAGTATAATATTTTTGCACATTTTACAACATGATCCTTGGGCACTTTTTATGGTACCATTAAAATTTTAGAGCATGATCGTGCTTGTAACTTTTTATAAAAATCTGCTAGTGTTTCTGTTCCTTTTCATTAATTATGGTTTTTGATTTTTCAAAAGCACTAAATGAATTCAAAATTTTTTGAAATTTCTCTGAGGTGTTTTCTAGATTAATTGGGATTTATTTAAATTTTTAGAAATTTTTTTTTTGCAATTTTCCTTGAGTGCACCAAAAATCGAATAAAATCGTTCGAAAATGAATAAAATCGATCAAAAAATTGAACATTGGTAGAAAATCGAACAAAACCGATGAAAATAGATTGAAAATTAGTCGAGATTGTGCGGCGACGATCGAGGAGGGGCGGGGGCGAGACCAAGCAAAGGGGGCGAAACAAGGAGGGAACGGGGGCGGGCCGAGGCAGCATCGAAGCGAGGAAGGGTGGGGGCGAGACCAAGTGAAGGGTGCGAAGTGAGGAGAGGTATGTCTCCACATGTTGCGGTTGCGAGGCGGCTTTGGAGGGCGCTTGGCTTCAAACCGGCTGTGCTGCCGGGGTCTTTAGGGGGGGGATTGCTCTATACTCCATATGACATGTCTACAAGTT
The DNA here is from genome assembly GCA_036346355.1 of Rhipidocladum racemiflorum. NCBI lineage: Eukaryota > Viridiplantae > Streptophyta > Magnoliopsida > Poales > Poaceae > Rhipidocladum > Rhipidocladum racemiflorum. Next base: position 3,067,377 of record CM070590.1, on the reverse strand, counting down.
TTTTTACTTTTGTTTTCACCTAGCATTGCATTCGACTAGGGGTGAAAACGGAACGGAAAGTTTCCGACCGTTCCGAAGAAAACGCGAAACGAAGCTCTTTTGGAAGCGAAGCGGAAAATATCGATGCGAAGCGGAAACGGAGAGCCAATTCAGTGAGCTTGATAACGAAGCGGAAATTCCGTATAAGTTGAACCGGAAACTAAAAACGGAAACGGGCCGGAAGGAGAAATGGGCTTGGCCCAAAAATGAGAAAGAAGAGTTTATATTTATTTTTGAATTAAAATAATTTCATAAATACAAATAGTTTTATATAAAATATTAAATAGAGTTCAAAATTTCCGAAAAAATTCTCAAAAATACTTTCGAATATTTTGAACCTAGAAAAATTATTTTCAGCATTATTTTTTATAAATAAATTAATTTTATAAATCTAAAAATAGCAAAATGGTATTTATAAACTCCAGAAAATCCAAGATAAATTTTAGAAAATCATAAATGAATATCGAATAAAAATATACAAATTTTAGGGTGTTAAACCTTTGTAGTTGGTGGAGCAAAAAGATATCTATGATAATTATATGGATGAGGACATGATGGTCTGATATGGGAGACAAATAACGTGCCTTCAACTGACAAATTTGAGAAAAATTTTCTAGCGATGCCAGTGAACATAACACTATTCTTGTATCCATCTTGGAGGTGGAATGGGCTACATTGTTCTTGTGGTCATGAATATTGTGATTCTCTACTATGTTCTTATGGAATTTTCCGCTTTCGTTTCCGTATCCGTTCTGTTCCGTTCCGCTTTCGTTTCCATCACTATCCGGTTCCGTATCCGTTTCCGGGGTTTCCGATTTCGTTTCCGTTATCGGTAAAAAATGTGGAAATGGAAACGGAACAGTCATTTACCGACCGTTTCCGTACCGTTTTCATCCCTACATTCGACCATATGCCACATGCACATGGCCTAGAACTAGTCGAATTCTTCGTTAACATCCTTTCTTTTTAGCAATATATCCCATGCATATTGTCTTTATTAGTCACCTAAAACAATAAATAACCAAACATGAGTCTGCAGCTCAGCAATTACATAATAAAATAATAACATAACAATTTATCACATTTATCTCATTAACATTTTTTTCTTTTTAGCAATGCAATGCAATCTATGCTACGTGCTCACATGCACATCATATAGGTTATACTGGTATAGCTGAGTACACACATGTCGATGCCGCACTCTCTCAATCCCTCCATGACGTGGAGGTACCTACCAAAGTAGGTATTTCATGCCCACACAATGTATATGCACATTATGCAAATGCAATGGTTTGTTAACATTTAACATATCTCATCATCATTATTTAATTCATCATTGTAAAGGAACTATAGTAAGTAAGAGTAATGATGTAAATCTACTTAGTAAGTAAATTACAAACATAAAACAACAAAGGCAAGCAATCAGGTTACCATTCTACTATGTGCTTGCCTTTTTTACTCACATAAGACAAAGTGACGTGTGGTTGATGGCAAACCTCAAGTCTGTGAGACCCCGGATCAGCTATCCAGAATCTCCTGTGTATTTCCGTACTAGTCCCAGATCAGTAGCTAGTACACACAGTCACAGTGATACTTCATTGCCAACAAAACGAAACTGCAATATAAATATTCAAGTACGGGCCACATGGCCACTTATTACAATACTCGGTCCAACGACCGGACACACAAAACAGCGGAAGCAAAAAGAAAGCAACGAGCGAACGCCACAACGCCACAGGCGACGACTAGGAACGCAACTAGTCCTCCTGGCAATCCTCCTCGAAGAACTCCTCCTCCTCTTCGGCATCTTGATAAATCTCTGATGATTACAATGTTGGTGTAGCACGTGAGTACAAAAGTACTCAGCAAGTCGGGAAACTATGATCATGAGGGGCTTTCCAAAGGAAGCTTAATAGGGTTTATTTGCATAAAGCCACATTTGATTAAATCATACTTAAGTAATAAAGTTCATAAAGCATATTTTACAATTCTTTTTAATAACTGAATTATTTATTACTGTAGTGAGGTTCTATCCACCTTCACTAACATCAAGGCTCTATCCGCCAACAGTTTAAAGGATCAAAGTTAATCATGTGACTCCATCCGTCAAATGCAAAACAGGTTCTATCCACCTGGGTTGGCTCTTTCCGCCAAACAACATTCGAGAGTTCTAACCACTCCCGAACCCCAAAACAAAACACTTTTTGGTTTTAAAAACAAAACCAAAGTCTACCAATATGAAAGCATTCTTTGCTTTGCCTTTGACCGTAGGCACGGCTATTCGAATAGTTTATACTCTGCAGAGGTGTACAACTTTACCCACAAGACAAGATAGACCCTTGTTGCCATGCAATTAACACACTTCCTTAGGTGTGCCGGCAGGGATATCTTGACAAGGCCGTTACAATGTATCCACCTAGCTAGACCCACCCGCTGAGGTTTCACCGCTGTTAGGGTTCCCTCCACCCAGTACAGAAGCCCCCTCTTGCGCCGTGTGAGAAAAACCACCTTGCCTCCGTCCGGCATTCACATTCAACCAAGTGGTGAGTCTAAGCTAGGCTTCTACAAATTAGTTAGCCAGGTCGTACCATTATAGACATGTGGTAGTACGGTATTGCTTAAAATGGCAATCATAAGCGTCGGTCCTTAATTGACTTGGGGCGGTACTTGCACAAAAGGATCAAGACTTGATCCGCTCCCACCCGACAATCCATGCCGCCCAAGTCGAAATCATTTTTCCCTTTTCTTTTTATTTTAGAAAACAGGACCAAAACCATAATAATAACTTTCAAATCACATTTGATAGCTTTCTTTTTGAATAATCCCACCCCTGGGTTGTTTTATCGGAAAAGGTCCTAAGCGATTCTACCGTACTACATAGCAACGGATACCATATAAGCATAGGCATGGTATAAACAAAGTTCTAGGGTTACAATGGGTATGATTAACAATGTCAAGGTGGAATTAACAAATTCGGATTAACTATCACTTATATTTGACATATTTAGTTAAACATAGCCATGCAACTTTATAAACAATTTAAATCATTTTGTAAACATAGGAGCAAAGTGCATCAAGGAGACTTGCCTTCGAGTTCTTGGCGGTGTCGAACTCGGAAGGCTCGACGGCTGAAATCATGGTCGCGACGGATCGCCGACTACACGCAAAACGCAGGCAACAAATAAATAACAGAAAATAAATAAAATCTAAAAATTATAAAATTAGTACTGGCAGGAAGGTCTTGATTTATGATGAATTTAGGAATTTGAATGGGGTCAAAGCGGAGTTCGGATGAGAAAGTTATGAGCTTCCGAAGTTTGAATTTCGAATAAATCGAAAATCGGGAATATTCCCGGAATATCCCTCTCGGGTTTGACTGGGTCAAAGTTTGACCGAGGACTTTGACCTTGACTGGTTTGACTAGGCTTGAGTCTTTTACACGTGGGCCCCTTGGTCATAGGCTCATGGCCTTCTTCCCATGGCTACTAGCCATGCCCAAAACAGAGCTTGAAGCTCCAAAGGGATCCGGCAGAGGAGGCGGCGGCGGCGGCGGTGACCGTAGCGCGGCGCGGCCGACGACGCCGGGAGGAAGGGCAGCGGCGGCCCCACGACGCGGCCGCGACGCTGTCGAGATGGCGGCGGGCGTCAGGCACGGCGACAGCGGGCGCGATGGCGGCGAATCGGGCGCTTGGCGAGGAAGCCGCTGGCTTCGCTTGGCCGGAGCAGCCGAGCGGCGGCGGGCGCGGAGTAGCCATGGCGGCGAATAAGACGGCACGGAGGCGGCCAGGCCCGGCAGGTCGGCAGGGGCGCACAGCGGCATGGCTCGCTGGCGACGGCGGCGGGTTCACGGTGCGGCCCAGACGGTGACAAAGAAGGAACAGAGGTCCCCAAAATCTCAAAAAATTGAGATTTTTGATAGAAATTTAAAGATAACTTCCCAATCAAATGAATGAAACATCTAGAGGACATCAAATGGGACCTAGGATAGCAAGGAATTGAACGCTTTCTCACCGGAGTTGAAGGAATCGACGAAGAACACGGGTCCGGCCGAAATGAAGCAAACGCGAAATTCGTCGTCCACGATCGAATAAACCTAAAATCAATGGAAGGATTAGAATCTAGACTCCCTCACGGACTCAACAAAAGAAACGGAATAGAAATTGAATCACCGAGGAGGGAGATATGAAGAAAAATGCGACGAACACGAAGAACGGCGGGAATTCGTCGGTTTTTCTTGATCCTCCGGATGAACGGCAACAAGAGGCAAAGGGAGGATGATATCTCCAGAACAAGGACTCTTATACGAAGAAAATGGAAGTGGAATCGCTCGCTTTGATGAAGAAACGGCCAAATTATGGCCTTAAACGTGATTTCAGTTTCCATGCAAACCGCGGCCGTTTCGCTGTGATTTAGGAAGAATAAAGGCCGGGAATGGAATCCCCTCGCCGAAATCTTTCCAACGGACCCGGCCTTGATGATTTTGGACCATTATGGAAGAATTTATGGGAGTTTGAATCCATGGAGGAGAGAAGAAAAGGTTCTGTTCTTTCCATCCAACATGAACACACGTACAGCACCAAGGTTGAAGAAAGGGAACTGTTCACTTGCCACGTGGCGACCTGTGGTTGGCTAGCTTATACGTGAAAGTTCCGCCCTAGAGAAAAATAAGGAAAAATGGCCTAAAAATTCGGAAAAATTCCTAGAGCCATTTTTAAATTATTTGGAACCCAATGGAAGTGGTTTGGTTGAAATTGGATGATTTTTGTGGAATTGGATATACGAGCGGATCGCAGGCATTAAACAAAAGCCGCGCGAGATAAAATAGGAATGGTTGTCCAAAAATCCGGGGAATGATTCCTAAAATCATTTCGGAATATTTGGAACATTTTAGAAGTGGTTTGGAGATTTTTGGAGCACTTTTGGACTCGGGTGGATTTTCTGAATCTGTGATCTGTAAAATCCGATTTTTCGCCCGGGAGGGAATTAATTCCCGATTTCGAAGGGGAATGGATGCCAGGTTAATATAAACACCAAAGAAACTCCAACTTTGAATTAGCTTTATTTTAATTAGGTTTTTCTCCAGAAAGCCAAAACGAGGATGTTACAAAGTCACACCTCCTACAGTAGATAACCCCAACTCAACAGTGTACCACAATAGTACATAACATTAAATATAACCATACCACTCCTACGCATAATCTTGACCTAACCTTCCCTCTACCGAACAACTCTCCTTCACTATTCCGATGGTCAAGTGACCATAACTCTTAGCTCAGGAGTCCAAGCATAACAAATTATGTATGTTTTAAAAACTACACAAAATTTCCAAACACATTCTAGTTGAATAATGCCTTTGATTGAATCATTTAGACCCTCGTTTAAACCCCGAAGACTGTCCTGTTAAGACAATGGACATAAGATTTGTCAATTCCATAATTATTTTTTTCTACAACTATAAAAGTAACAAACTATAACATTTCTGGAAATCTACAAGAATTTATCTAGCTCTCTCTAGTTATAGACACGATTTAATTCGGCCATATATTAGGCAAAATAACCAGATCAACATAATCGCGACCATTAGCGACTAAATGCTGAATAGCAATATTTCCGATGCCATAACTTTTAAACCACTCAAACAAATTCAATGTTATGAAGATCTATTGAAACCTTAAATAAATAAATAAATTATAATAATAAAAAACCTAACTTCGGTCATCTACTATATTTAATCTATAAATTACTATGATAATACCCAATTGCGACGATTCATTGGACATTGAGCTTACAAATATCATATCTTTTAATCTATTCAACCAAAGTAGCTATTTAAGCACCCCTGGAAAGAAAATTAAATTACCTACAAATATCTAGTTATTGTACATACCTAATTCGGTCATCTTCATGGTCTAAAACACCCAAATCTGTGATAACGCCCGACTAGTGACGATCTACGAAACAGCAGACTTCCAAAGGCTATAAATTGCAATCTATCCAATATATTTTAGTGATCTTAATCTTTGGAAAGAACATAAAGTTATCTACAATTCTTGAGTACATCGCACTTTTCCTAATTCTGTCCCCAATACTCTCAAAAATCAATTAGATCTAAATTGTGCGAAACCAACAACAACCCCAACAACCCTAAACGAGAATTGGCATGATATATGAGGTTAATTACGCCATAATCCGCATAGAAGTACATATACATGAAAAGGTGAGGGTAATGGACGGGTACCTACGCATCGACGAAGATTCAATGACGAAAACACAAGAACTCTTCCATTTTTTCTCATTCTTTTCCTTGCCTCCCCCTCTACCTCTTGGAACAACTATGGTGCTGACCTAAGGGAAAGATGGTGAGGTCCTAGGAGAGATGCACCATCCTAAGGAAAGGTTGTGGCTACCCTTACGGAGAGAGATGCAATCTTAGGGAAAAACCAAGTCCCTTTCCTTTTTATAACTAAGGCTCTAGTGGGCCAGCTCAATAGATTCTCCTAACTCATTATTATTATTATTATTATTATTATTATTATTATTATTATTATTATTATTATTATTATTATTATTATTATTATTATTATTTGGTGGTGGTGGTGGTGGTGGTGGTAGTAGTGGTGGTAGTAGTGGTAGTAGTAGTAGTCCAAGTATAGAAATTTAGGTGTTATATTCTCACTGAGGATGTTGGTCAAGTACTTAAAATTACATACAAGTTGAGAGTGTTTCTACATAATGACTTTGGCCTGGGCCTTCTAAAAATGATATCATAGCTTCTTTCACAATGCTCTCCACCTAAGATACCTTTCTAGTGAGCCAAGAGCTAGTATTTTCCTGAAGAATAAAAAAAGGTGAAGATGAGGAATTGGTCTCAGGGTCAGTCCCCAACCGAAAGAAGAATGTCTCCATGATGTTTTTCATATAAAAAAGCTGATGTGATACAATGAAAAAACGATGCAAAAGTGGTAGGAAATTCCAAAATGACCCCACTATGACAATTAACTCTATCGGAAATCGTACCTTTCGTGTCAAATTTTCTAATTATGTACCGCAATACCAATTATCGAAAATTATTTCATCTCTTATTTTTTGTCCTTTAATAGGTCCTAGCATTCTTTTGTATCAAACATTATCTTGTGAAAGTTCTTGGACCAATAGTACTTCCTGTGTTGCAGCGGTGAGTTCAAGACTTCAAGTTACTATGATTTTTCAATGAAACTTTACTTTTATTTCAAAAACATTACATGCTGTGATTTAAATTGTGCAGCTTCTTTTAACGTATCCACCTATGACGCACCTCTCAACAACCTGGCTGTCAGTAAATATCGCATTAGTTCTTAAATATAATTTTGTTGTGAGTACCCTTAGAGCCCTAAATTATAATTCAACATGTGTCGTTGTTGAGTTTCTCGCACATTTGGACATTCAAGCCATTTTCTAGCCGTGCCAAATCAATTTTCTTCAAATTGGCCAGAAGCTCTGGTCTTCGCTAAAAAAGACAACAACCGAGCTATAAACATGTACACACGCACACTTGCACACACATGCATACACTCCACTCTCACGTACATCCACATCGAGCAGAGCTCAAACACGAATGGACCGAGCACACACCTAACACCCAAGACAATCGAGCAAAGCTCGGTCCGCAAAACCGACATTTTTTTTTGAAACGCAAAATTAAGAATTCCTTGGCCTGGCCAATATTTTGAGCCTGTAAATTGCAGCTTGTAGCAAACTAGTCCTAGCTTGAGCAAGATTTTTGTTACACAGTAAAGTTATGCAAAAGAACAAATCCACCTGAAACCCTCGGAAAGCTAAACGAAAGCACGCAAAGGAAAAGCAGTGCGTTGCAAGTGGGGTGAAAACGGCCGGATATTTTTCGTTTGGCTTGGAGCCGAATTCAATTGAGATTGGATTTAGAAAGATACCTGACTATTTAGGCGGATCTAGGATAGGATTTGGATACTTGAATATGGATTCAGAATCAGACTCAGAACGGTCAATATTTGGCAAATATAGGACATAATATGAATATGGTTTTTTTATTCGTATATCCGGCAACTATATGGGCTCAATCCAAAGAAATGGGACGTTGGCCAGCCCATTCATTACATGTTTTCCATGGTAACCCATTTATCTTGACAATTAGTTGATTCTCAAATAGTATATTCTTTCTATGATATATATTGGATTTGGTTGATATATAATTTGCTATTATGGTCATGTATTCATATGGTTTAATTTAACATATATTACTCTATATATGTATACATTATCCATATATCTTTATCCATTTCTGACCTAAATCCATTACATCTCTGTCTCATGTTCGTATCTCAAATAATCCGAATTTGTATCTGTATCAGGCTAGCTCATTTTCGACTCTGAATACAAAAAAAAGGATAAAATACGAGACAAAAAAACAATATCTACTGGTATCCGATCCGTTTTTATCCCTAGGTTAAAGGTGAAATCAAGGAATAATCATGCATCTAGGACTAAGACTAGTATACATACACGCATAGAAATGTTTGGTAGCTTTCCCTTCCTCACGTCCACTCATCAATGCATGCATCATCTATGAGCTAAGCAAGCTTTGCCGTGCATGGTCGATCGACCCATGGGACGTATCCGTCATGTGTGCCTGCGAGCCGTGACCATTGTAAACAATCAGGAATCTTAGCCTGAGAACATACCAGTAACGAAAGTATTGACTATGTAAACCCTACTTAAACGATCAACGATGATGCAGCCTGCAGCGATGGCCAAAGGAATGTTAGCCTGAGAATATACCAGTAATCTCTACTATATAAAGTGAGAGTTTCTTCCCACGTCACATTAATTGCTCTGCTTAATTGCCCTGCTTAATTGCCCTACGCAAGAAACGAAACGTTGCTTTAATTAGCTAGCTTTTGCAAGAAATGAAGCGTTAAAGATAGATGTTTGATCTTATGAAATAGTATTTTTTTATTTTTTAATCTTTATTTTTCGTTATCAATTTTGTTTTTCGTAACAACGCACGGGCATATAACTAGTGAAGTATTAACTACTTACTGCAAGGGTACTTCTAGCACTAAACGAGATATAGTATGTAGCGAGCGTAGGCTGCGCGATATATAACAGAGCTGAAGAAATCGGCGGAGCAAGGAAGGAAGGAAGGACCATTGCACCTGGTCTTTGCTTAATTAACCGGCAAGAAGACGAAGAGATGGACATGCATCATGGCTTGGCGCTTGCCGCTTGGCTCTTGGCTGATGCCGAATCAGAGTGGTAGCATATGTCCTTGGCATGTCATGTTTTCCTAGGACATACCTGGGTATCCAGCAAAATCAATATTTTTTGAAGTGCAAAATTAAGAATTCCTTGGCCTGGCCAAGATGATGAGCCTGCAAATTGCAGCTTGTAGCATACTAGTCCTAGCTTACGTGCAAGATTTTTATTGCGCAGTAAAGTCATGCAAAAGAACAAATCCACGAGAGAAACCCTTCGAAACCTAGCTAGGCGAAAGCGCGCAGAGGAAAAGCCATCCGGGAGGATACTTGACTATTCGACCGGATCCGAGATAGGATTTGGATTCGAAGCAATAATATCAGTTAAATACGGAATGAAATTCGAATATTAGGTTTTTCTATTCGGATATCCGGCAACTACATTGGCTCAGTCCAAAGAAATAGGCCGTTGGCCCAACACATTCATTACATATTTTTTCAAAGAAGCCTATTTATCTTGACAATTAGTTGATTATGTTGATCCTCAAATAGTATATTCGTTTTACGATACCTATTAGGTTTGGTTGATATATAACTTACTGTTATTGTCATGTACTCGTATGGTTTAATTGAACCTATATTACTCTATATATGCGTACATTATCTGTATATCATTATCTATTTTTGACCTGAATTCATCACGTCTCCGTCCCATGTCCGTATACTAAATAACCTGGATTCATATCTGTGTCAGACTAGCTCGTATCCGGTTCTAAATCTAAAAAAAAATGAATAAAAATACCAAAAAAAATAGTATTCACCCGTTTTCACCCCCTAGTTGCGAGGATAAGGGTGATATTAAGGAGTAATCATGCATTTGGACTAAGACAAGTATGCATGCACGCGTAGATCTTTTCCAGGTAGCTTCCCTTCCTAGTTCCTACACTCCGACGCATCAATGCATGCATCATCAATGAGCTAAGCAAAAGCAAGTTTTGTCGTGCTCGATCCATGGGATGTATCTGTCATTCTGTCATGTATGCTTGCGAGCGATGGCCAGGGTTCACGTTGCGCCGAAATTATTTTGAAAATCGTCTCCATTCTGGTACCAATTTTTACCGAAAATCATTTGAAAATCGTCAAAAATCAAAGAGCTCTGAATTCAAACTTTTCAACAAAAAAAACAGAAATAATTAAAAATCACTCGATATATCTCGATAATCGCTCGATATGCCTCGATAATCGTGATATTTGCGTTGCATAAATTTTTTCGAATTATTGAATTTTTGAATTTTTTTAATTTAATCGGTTTACCGACTGGAATCTAATATCGCACCGGCTCGATACGGTCAATTATCACAATATTCGAGCGATAATCGACGATAAATTGAACCCTGGCGGTAGCCATTGTAACTCTCATCTCTGTGTGTGCTGTAAACAGGGTTAGCAAAATCGTTTTGACTTGGAAAATCATATCGTCGACAGTAGCGATTTTCGACTGATTTGAAAATCGTAGAAAATTAAACAATTGGCAAATTCAAACTAGTTTGGAAATTACGGTCAAACCAATGCCAAAATCATCAAAAATTAACCAATATTGGACGATTACCGACCGATTTTCAAGAGAAATCGGCAAGGAATGGAAAATGCAAGAAAAAAAAGAAAAGGGATCCAGAAAATGGTGGAAAAATTAGTAAAACACTGAAAAAGCCTAAATCAAGAAACTGTTAAAAATGCATAAAAGACTATGAAAAAATACAATAACATTCCGGCATGACCTTTCCTATATTTGAAGACACCGGCAAGTTGTAAAGTACTCATTTTGCAATAATAGCACAACTATGAAAAATATGGAAAATTTTGGAAAATTTTTGGCATAACCTTTGCTATATTTTAGATAATATCAAGTTGTGCAATAGGCATTTAGCAATAATATCTCAACAAATAATATTTTATTTCAATACATACAAAAATCAATCCAACAAGTCCACGTTTCAGTAGCATAGCAAATGATATTTGAATTGAACATTTCTCACGTAAAATGAATGCTTGCACTTGGCATAGCTTCGTCGGTCTTCCATTGTGACACATATGCAATGTTGGACCTACATGAACGCTATGTTAGTAAAAAATCGAGTTGAAATGAAATATACAAATGAAACATTACCATTGGGGCTATGGATAGTATTGTTGGCTGTACATTTGGTTGATTATGTTGTACTCTTCTGTGGACATCATCAACAAATGTAGGATCGAAGTATACGAATACAGCAATAAGAGGGGGGGTGAATGATTGTGTGGAAGTTAAAACCAAATTTTTGTTCTATTAAAAATTCACCTTAAAACGGAACCAAATAATTGCCTCGTATTCGACAAAAACAGATTGATAGAGGTTCGGTAAAATATGTATTCCCGAAGATCCAACCGTTGGATCAATCTGAAATTTGGACACAAGAAACTAGATTACAATACAAAACGAACCCAAAAAGAATCAGGTCGATCGGACTTACGGATCAAAAGTTATGAACCTCGCAAGCTTGCTATGGCAGAATATGACGAGAATTGATCTAATCAAAACTTGTAGATTAATCGATAACGACAAAAGATTAATCAACTAAACTTTGAAGAACTCTAAATCAATACCCTAGAAAGGTTTTTGATGGATCAAATCAAGATGAAACTCAAAGAACAAAAACCAATATAGAATTAGAACAAGCATGCAAACAAGAACCAAAACAGGAAATACTATAGCAACGTGGTTACTGTAGCACGCACGGATCTGGAAGAATTGATCTTTATTTCTTTTGTCTAAAATACTCCCATCAAAAGAGTACAAACCCTAAAACAAAGCTCTATGCTTGATTGATACCCTTCAATAGGAGACAACCCCTCCTATTTAAAGGAGCAAAACACAAGGAGTCCTGAATACAATTCCTACTCCTAATCCTAGGAGTCCCACTCCTAATCCTAGAAGGAGTATGTATTCAACACAACTCCACTTGGCCCAACCTAGCCAAATACAGCTCTTGCACGCGTATGGCAACCCAGCCATACTCACGTGACTAACAACTCTTGCACGCATATGGCCACCATGCCATACTCACGTGACTAACCATTCTTCATGTGCACCATTCTCTTAGCCCGAATGCCCCGCATGACATCCTTGACCACCAAGACCTCAGTTCCTCCCTGAACCTAGTCTCGAACCTCAGTTCCTCTATGGACCTAATCTCAAACCTCAGTTCCTCCATGAACCTAGTTCCGGTCCCATCATCGACCACGTTCGTCTTCGAGCAATACCTGCACATGAACAAACACAAAGTGATTCCGAGCACAAGTCCGCGATTTGACTCAACATTACTCAACATTAGTCCATGCAAATACTCACACGAGCATTGCATAAAGTCCACTTCAAAACAAGCATCATGAAATTCTCACGAATTTCATAATCTCAAATTCAAACCAAAATTCAATTCCAAAATTGCTCAAAACCCTAATCGAGCAAAAGACCATTCACGCCGGACCAAACAACAGTCCGGCGCAGTTCACGACGGACCAAAAACCCAGTCCAGCATACATGCGAAACTCTCAGTTCAAATCAGAGAAAATATGTTTAAAAAACACGTTCATGACGGACCCAAAAAAATTTGGTCCGGCGTAAATAGAAAACTTACTGTTTTTAGTCCAGTGCATATACAAAAACAAGCCTCAAAATCCCGTTCACGACTGACCAAAACTTTGGTCCGGCGTGCATGTAAAAATAACCGTCAAAAGCTCATTCACGGCAGACCAAAACTTTGGTCCGGCGTAGCCTTGAGAAACGGTCCGGCGCAGATGGGAAACTTACTGTTTTTCCAGGTTTGGTTCGGTGCCAAAAGGGAAATTTGGTCCAGCGCAGGTGTGAACCTCATACCTCAAAGTTCCGTTCACCACGGACCAAAAAACTTGTCCGACGCGGATGCAAAAACAAGGACTAGTTTGGTCTAGCGCCAAAGCGAGTGCAACATCCAAAGACACGTTCACGACGGACTAAAGTTTGGTCCGGCGCAATGGTCCGGCGTAAAAGTAAAATCTTACTGATTCTTGGAACTTCAGTTCGGCGCAAAGGAGACACTGTTTCTTGACAATTTGTCAAACACATGCACAGACACATTTTTCAAAAGCAATTCTTTAAGCCAATTTTTCAGCACATGATTTCACAACAAACCTCGTGTAGTTAGCAGCTCTGCCTTATATTCATGCCAACTTTGCCTCGTCTACGAGCTAGTCGATTGCCACTGTTGGTCAACATGCATAAAATTCTGGGTCTTACCACTCCTATACCCATTGAGTGAGAGGTTGCACATGAGAATCCGGGATGGTATAGTTGTATGGGCCATATGAGCCATAACTCTCTCATGTCTTGGTGACATTGTACAAGGTATAGCTATCCTGTGATGCATCATGGCTGTGTCGCTGGTCCCTCCCCTTGCCTACAGTAGTCATCCTAGGTGATTGTGGAGCCTCATGGTCTTTGTCCTATGTGGCATGAATGTCCAAGGCGAGCCAATCGTCTGCTTTACATTCCTCACCTTCTATGCCCAGCTCCTAGTATTAATCCTTGTTTGCATAGGGCCATAGGCTATACCAAGGTTGTAACCCCCCACGGGCGGTATGTCCTGTTGCGATGAACTTCGAAACATCATTAGCAACACACCGCCACTCCCTCCTCTAGAGGTGTCACTGCCACCACCGTGCTCATACATGCTACCTGCTTGCTGTTAAATTCTGTCTTTGCCCTTGAGACATGCATCGCATGCTGTAGTTGGTCCTCCTCACCAGCACCAACCGTGTACTTAGAATATACACCTCTTCTCGGTGAGGAATCACCAATTACTACTTCCTTCTTGAGCCTCTCCTCCCTCACTCCCTTCTTCTTGTCCTTCGTTTTGTCTAGGTCGTGTTGAAAATACTCATGAATCTCCTTTGGAACTTGACTACAATGGATGACATTCGTGTTGTGCCTTGCCAAGTGGTACTTCAATCGGGTTGCATTGCCTCATTTCTTCTCTTGGTGATAGTACTTGCATTGAAAACCAGTCCCCATCTTGCTGTCGTGCTCCCGCACAATGTCGCCCTGGTCTGCCATCTACTATATGTATATGCTAGAAATGAAAGGCGTTACATCAGTGAATGTTACGAATTATATGTACTAACCCTAACCCTAACACTAACCATATCCCTAACCTTGACTAACCCTAACCCTAACCCACAATCACACTAACCCTAACCACATGGTAATGTGTTTTCCCCATCTACAATGACTCAACATCTACTATCAGTCATTTACAAACAACCCTAAGCACATGCTAATGAGACATAATCAATTACCATTCATCACAAATAGTCAAAAATAGAAGAAAAGTAACGAAAATCCCTCGGTTTTTGACGAAAATCAACGATTTCTATCGATTTTCCTAGCGGCCTCAGCAGTGTCGACTTCCCCTTCGAATCTCCCGATTATCGACCGAAGCCGCTCGATTATCGACCACATGGCGACGATTTTCGTGTAGGCGGTAGTCGGATCTCACTAGAGCTGTGTTGTTTTGGAAGGGAGGCTAGGGAATCGCGCGTCTAGCGCAATAATGCGGTCAGAAATAGAGCTGTGTTGTTTTGGAAGGGAGGCTAGGGAATCGCGCGTCTAGCGCAATAATGCGGTCAGAACTGCAAGCTGCAGCATTAAAACAACTGTGTTTCATTGACAGGCCGGACTGGGCTATTTAGGTCGGTACTGTGGGCTCTAGCCCATTACTGTTTTATCTTTTTTATTATCTTTTCAATTTTGTATTTTCGGTTTTGACTCAAGTATGTCTCCTAAGTTCATTTTTTTATGAAATTTTCATCCCATATATCACAAAAATATTAATACTAATTTTAGGATAATTTTTTGTAAATTTTTCAAAAATTTTGAATTTAAATTTGAAATGAGCTGGTTTGCCGACCGGTTTACGAAACCGAGCCAGCTCGATACATATGATTTTCGCTATAATCGTTCAAATATCGACAATTTTGCTAACCTTGGCTGTAAACATTCAACGATGGTGGCGAAAGGAATGTTAGTATGAGAAAACAAGTAATCTAGTATTAACTACTAGCACTAAACGATATATAGTAGTTTGTAGATCAAGCGGGCGTCAACTGGTGCAGGAACACTAAATCATGTATCCAAAATCTCGGTTGGGTAAAAAAATAAAATCAAAAATCAAAATGCTATAGTACTATTCACATCTCGACGAGATCTCAGTGATTTCGGCCGAAATCTCAGACTTTGATTTTGATTTTTGTTTGCCAGATTTGATTGTAATTGGGGTCAAGATCATTCACAAAAAGTTTTAAATTTGTTTGATATTTTTTTACCATTTTTTGGTCATTTCAATTTGAACGAAATATCGGTGATTTCGACCGAAATCTCGGATTTCCAGGTTGAAAAATGATCGGATTTCAAATTTGGTTTTTAGATTTTGTCCAAAATTTATTTAAAATTTCAAGATCTCATTTAGATTTTAGATTTTGATCACCTCTAAGATATATACCGAAAACGAAATTTAAAATCTTGCACTGAACCGAAGAAAACGGCGGAGGAAGGAAGGATCATTGCACTTGGTCTTTACGCAATTAACCGGCAAGAAGACGAAGCCGGTTGGCGCTTGGCTCCTGGCTGATGCCGTGTCAGAGTAGTTGCAGTCGAGGAAAAATACCAACCATCGCATCAACCTCGTGATCTTGCAGAGCCAAAAGATATGGGCAGATAAATAAATGAATATAGATGCTGATCGAGTAGATGGTTCAGAGTTATTGTCATTTGTGAGTAACAACCTAGCCACGCGGCCTGACGTAGGAGCTGATGCCATGCAAGTAGGGACCTTAGCTTTTGGCTCTTTTTTTTTTTTTAAGTTTATAGGTATCATCTGGATGTTTTTATTCTAAAAATCATCCAAACTTTGGACCGTACGATCAAAACACACATCCATATGATTAATCCACTTCGAATTCAGGGGGGTGTGCATGTATCTGAAAGCAAATCCAATGGCCCAGAATTTGAATGATAGTTGCTAAAGAAAACATCCGGATGAAACTTATCCAAACCCTTTTTTTTGTCATTTTTTTCTAAGTTTGGCTCTCATCTCAACTACTCCCTCCAGTTTAATAATAGATGTCGTTTTGGACATCGACACGGTCTTCAAAACACAACTTTGATCGCTAATTTTTATTATAATATATTTATAAAACTCAATAAAATTATAATATTATGAAAGTATTTCTCGAGACAAATCTACACATATAATTTTTATATATCAAATTTAAATATTTGAAAATATATCAATAGTCAAAGTTTTAGAAGTTTGACCATCACTATGTCCAAAACGACATCTATTATCAAATTGGAGGGAGTAAATTGTAAATTTTGCATTCTCTCGAATGCGAAAGAATAAGAAGGCAATATGTGCCGTACTATGGCATAAAACCATAGCAGATCCATCTGCTACGATTAGATCTGCTAATGGTTTGGATTCAAACGGGTTAAATGGGTTCGGTTTAAGAAATTGGTGCAATTGGATGGGTTCAAATTGGTTGAGAACAAAATGGGTTGTGTTGGGTTTGCTTGTAAAGTGGTTAATTTGAGTTGGTTTGGGTTGAATATTTATGGTTTTATACAAGTTTAAACCATGGTTCCATATGGTTTGAGCTCTTTTGCAGTGGATTAAAATCAATATAAGCCATCCATTCTTTTGAATCTAATGGTTGAAATCAATTTAGATCTTGTTATACTACCACCTGTAGTTTTGGTAGTAAAATTCAGAAAGGGGGTAAAAGTGTAAAAAAATTCTATCATATTATTTTGTCCTTTACGGTAAAACACGTCCTGTAATCCTAATGAATTGCGGATGAATGGATAAAAAGCCTCTGAAGATCATCAGGTATTCGGTGAATCCAAAGCTGTGAACGAATTAGAAAAAGTATAAAATACCTCTGATGAATGGATAGAAAAAGCCTAAAATACCCTTGAGGAATGGATGGTTGGATTTGATTTCTACTACCACTATTTACTACATATGTTATCCATCATAAAATTTCTCTATGGTTTGCCACCAATAAACAAAAAATAGCTCTCTATTCCTCAATCACCCCCGACACCGATGGGAAAGAAGCTGGACCTGTCTAAACTGGTGTTACTGAAGCCTATACCTACACCCACGGCACCAATGCTAGTCTCTCTCGGTGACGATGGGGGAGAGGCTAGATGGTGCCGCTTGCTAAGGTTATGATGGACGCACCAAGGTAGCCCATGGCTAGGTGCTAAATGTCTTGTCGAGATACTTCGTCAAGGTGTTGAACGTTTTCATCGAGTGGCGGACTGGCGGACTGGCGGTAGAAGTGTTTCGCAAAATGCATGGCTGGGTGCCTTTAATGAAAATATTAGAATAGTTGCTTCTAGTTGTTATGTCTTATGGTTTGTAAATGGTCATATTCTGATGGTGATAATACAGGCTAGCTGGGCTCTTCAGCTGGGCTCTTCAGCGCAGTTGAGTCTATGTTTTTTACTTTATGTAATTAATCTAAGTTCTGATAAGTCTTGTGAGGATTTTGTTAGTCTAAGCAATTGCAAAAGGATATGAATATTTATTTTTATTCTAAATTAACTCGTGGTGTGAGCCATAATGGAATCTTGGGTTGGATTTAAGAGTACTAGGGAATGGGTGAAAATGGGTTGAACCCATATCGAGGAAGTAGGTTGGGTTGATTTGGATTTATATAACTTGTGGGTTGGGGTTGGATTGGGTTACGAGGAATACTAGGTGGATTCGATTGGAGTGAAGAAATTGGTTTTATTATTATGAGTTGGATTGGATTTGACTTGGTTTTGAATATTAGCCAGCCTAACTACGATAAGGAAGCATAATAGATATTCGTTGTTTCTTTTGCTATCAGGAAGAGACCATATTTGTAATTTTATTGGAGAGGAAGACAAACTTAAACAAAATATTACTCGGAGGGGGAAAAACCTACAGATTCGTTCATTACTACACCTCAGCAAGCTTCTAGCCAGTTTACCTACTCTAATACTCCTTCTGTCTCACAAAGAATACATTTTTAGTGTTTAAAATTTGTCCCACAAAGAGTGCATCTTTAATCCGTATGACCCATCCAAAGCCCATTAATTCCCATAACTCCACTCCAAGATTTGAAAATTTTTGGCTCCTTTGCATGCTTAGTGACTTGGCGTGGAATAATATCTCATTAATCTTCTGCATGCAAAGCTGTAAATGTATGCATGCGCATTTAAGTGCCGCTGGAAACCAAAGCACCAGCACGCTTATGCATGAAGTAATGAAGTACACTAATACTTTTTTCTCTGGCCGATTAACATGAGCTAGCTAGGTAATAATTTGCTTAAACCTACTAGTAGTGGAGATCGAATCGATCTAGTAGTGGAGATCGAATCCATCGGTAGCTAGTAGCTTACTATTATTTAATTGAGAGGAGGTGGCCGGGTAGCAACAGCCAATTTCGAATTGGCTTGGTGGCTGGGCATACAGGCGCATCCTTACTAGGAAGCTGGTCGATCTCGACTTCTCGTGCGGTTTCCTCCGATCAGCTGCTTGATCGCCACGGAAGGGAATCCACGGCAAGCACGTGCCCATTGTTGGGCTCGCTTCCTTCTCTCTGGTTGTTTGGTAATCTGGTAGATATATATCTGTGCATGCTCAACAGCTCGAGCTAGAATATATTCCTGGTGATCGATCATAGCACGCTGCGGCTCTGATCTTTGAAGGGGAAAGGGAGTGATCGATCTGTCGAAGCGAAGATATATAGGAGAGAGAGAGCAGCTAGGATCGAGCTTTAGGCAGCAAGCTGCAGCGACTAGCTAGCTAGCTAGCTAGCAAGTGATGGAGGGGGGTGAGGGACGAGAGCGGCAGGCGGCGGCGGCGGAGCAGTCGGCGCCGTTGCTGGACAAGGCCTCCGGCGGCGGCGGCAACAATGCCGCCTACTTGGAGGGTTGCCCCGGGTGCGCCGTCGACCGGAAGAAGGCGGAGAACCCGAGCATCCCCTACGGCAACTTCCTCTACGTCTGGGTCGTCACCCTCTGCACAGGTACCTGATCCACCTTCTCATCGACATCCATATAGCTAGAGATAATTTCTTCACTTTCTTCTTCTCCATTAATTTGCATCTGTTTATCTGTACATCATCAGCTACTCTTTTTATTTATTTATTTCCTTTTGGAAAAGGATGTATATCATTAGCTAGCTTAGGATCGAATTTTCCTCTGCTTAAAAACCTTTTTTCTCTGGCCGATTAACATGAGCTAGCTAGGTAATATAATATACAGCCAGTTAGCTAGCTGCAGCTTGTACGCCAGAATATATACGTAGTCAATCAGGATTCGGAACAGAAGAATGCATGTTGCAACTAATTAAGCTAGATATAATATGTGCACAAGTTACAGCTAATTAACTAGTTACTAACTAATGGAGGAGGTCGAGTCGATTAAGTAAGGGGCTTGATGCTATCTGTACCTTCGACTACGAGTTGGCTCGGTTGCTAGTAGTATACATCTATCGCTCGATCTCCTTGTGAATTTGTAATTGGGGTAATAACCAGGAAAAAAAATTTACAGCCTATTACACTAGTCGCATATGGTGCATTGATATATGGTACAGCAACATGGACCCTCCTGCCTGAATTGAATTGAATGGAAGTGTACCTTGCTGGCTACTTACTCTGGTAGTCTGGTGTCGATGGATGGATGGATGGATGAGCCTTCATCATCCTGCAGCCAAATTGATGTCATGATCTGAATTGTTTTTGTGTCCATGCTAGCTGCGTGTTAAACTTGAGCTGCACGATATCTGAATTGTTTTGTGCCCATTCTAGCCGCGTGTTAAACTTGAACTTGACGTTGTTTTGTGCCTACGCACTATATCTGAATTGTTTTGTGCCCATTCTAGCTTCAATATAAATTTGCCCATGCTAGCTGCCTGTTAAACTTGGACTTGAGCTGCGTGTTGGACTTGTACTATCTGCGTGTACATACGTATGTACACACACATAGGAAAGGGGTTAGACTTATCTCCAACCGCTTCTCTTCAGCGTGCAAATCCCTTCACGAACAGATCCCAAATGTTCCAACGGATTTCTTGCGCGATTCCCTTCGGATGGGATTTGGAGAGAGAATCTGAATAGAAAGGAATTCTCTCTCCAATCCCTTCACAAATTCTCTTGAGGGGAAGCTGTCAGAGATGATAGGAAATAAAGGGAATGAATATGGGGAATGGAATAGAAAAGAGAATGAAATAAAGGGGAATTGCTGGAGATAGTAGAATTGATGTTTGACTTGTTTGTTCAAACCATTTTGTGTAGTATTTATGTACTAACGCTTTTAAATATTTACTTCAGCCATTTTTTCAGAGGACTTCATCGTTATTTCAGAGAAGCGGGCAAGTCACGCTCGTTGTTCCACTAGCTTGATGTACACGGCCTCTGATCCAAAGTAGATATCATTTTAAGATGCGCGCAGTCAAATTTCTAAAAAAAAAAATTAGCCACGGTATAAATGAAAGTACTTATATTTGTCACATGGAAATGATATTAGTTGACTTGTAGAAAAACATACTTCCATATTATTATATTTTTTCATAATTTATACTAATTTATACTAACACGTAATTAAAAAACTAACGATTAAAGGTCTGTATCGGAGATATTTGTAACAAATAATTTTAAAATATTGATAGTCAAAATTTTAAAAATTTAACTGTATCAATATTCGAGCGACAACTATTTGGTTGGGAGAGTAGTGATACTGAAAAAAAGTGTTTTCTTGTCTCATGAAACGTGTTTCATTTTGGTCCACAAAAGTTTGATTAGGATTTTCCTTTCTATTTTTTTTTTGAGGGAGATCGATTTTCTGCTCTCCTAAAGCGATTGGTAGACTCGTAGAAAAGCTCCTAGATCCTTCCTTTATCAACCCATGCGTGTAAACCTGTGCATGCAGACAATATCAGTAAATAAATTACCTTTATTTTTTCTGAAGTTTTTACAGCGTTTTAAGAATCATTTGAACAAGACGAGAGCAAAACCAAAACGCATTCCACCTTTGCTCATACAGAGACGTCATATCAACTTGTACTAATAATGATACGATGCATAAGCAGAATTGCCGGTGGGGCACAGGTGGGCTGAAGCCCCACCCATGGCCACCGGGTTTCTTATAGAGCCGTATAATATAGTTATACAGAGACGCCACATCAACTTGTACTAATAATAATACGATGATTATTTTTTTTTAATAAAATGAGTGTTTCTTCGACTCGGCGATGAAAATATATTCGTGCCTAAAAATACTACCATATAATAGATCGTATTTTCGTGACAAAAAAATCGAATCGTGTGTTATATTCTTCGACTCAACGTTGAAAATATATCCGGGGCATATGCAAATTGAGACAGCAGATCTGGACGTACGACACATGATCCAATTTTTTTGGGTGGAGGGGGGTTCATTGTCAGGGCCACCCGCTGACAACCTGGGCCCACGTACACGCAGCTGGTCCGGTGGTCCCTGTCAGACATTGTCAGGGCCAGCCGCTGACAACCTGGGCCCACGTACACGCAGCCGGTCCGGTGGTCCCTGTCAGACAGTGGTCACCTCCTTGGCCGCGTCCGACGACTACACCAGTTACCAGTTGCGAACACTTATTACGTCTTCCCAAAAAAAAAAAAAAAAAAAAATTGCACGGACACCATCCATTGTTTCTTTGTTTGTTACCCGCGGCGAGGATGCAACGCGTGGATGAATCCGCTTAGCGCGGCGCGGTCGAAGGACGGCGACGACCACGTGGGGCAGTTCGTTTTGGCTTCCTCCTCCTCCCGTCCCTGGCATTCCCGGCGCGGTTGAGGTGGGAATGCCGTAGACGGCGCTCTCATTGGCTCCACGTCAGGGCGGTTGGGGCGCGAAAGGAGCCGTCTTTGGTGGTTTCGGTGGCCCTCGGAGCCGGCGCTCGCAGCGGAAGGGGGCTATTTCGGGTTCCTCGTGTGTTCTTTCTGGCTGGGTTCACAGTAGGGAGCTTTCGCTTTGGCGTTTCTTGATTCGGTTCTTGAGGCCACGACAAGGCAACCTGACGGAGGAAGGGTGGGCATTGAGCCTTATCTGATCTCATTTGCGGCTTGGAGCTCCTTTGGTTGTTTTGAGCTTGGTGGGGGGTGGGGAATTCGTTGGTTGGTTTGCTGACAATGGGGGATGAGGCGGCCTCGCCGTTGCTGAAGACGGGGTACCACCCGGGATGCCCTGGCTGCGCCCACGACCGGAAGAAGGACCTCCAGAGGGGAATGCCTTACATGGAGTTCTTGTATATCTGGATGATCTGTCTCACTGCCGGTACTGCATTCTCTTCTCGCAACCTTCTCGCTTGAGATTCTGGGAACGGTTCTGCTTTAGCCTCTTATGTTTTTAGCAATTTTGGTGATCAGATGTACGAGTAGCTTTAGGTCACCATAGTTCTTGCAGTTGCCAATCTAGGGAGGTGTACCAGTTGCCAATCAGATGTACGAATTTCGCGGTTCTTTTAGTATGTCTTACAATGCTACCTTACCTCGTGGGCTGATTGTTCGTGTTGCTAGCATTATAGTCTTCATATCACTCTTCTGAAAGTTAGCTGATTCTTGTGTGAAGATGTTCTGCTCTGAAGATTTATTTGATAGCATTCACTTTATAATGAAATATCGATTTGTGAAAAGGTTGCGTAATTGAATTTCCTTAATCATGTCATGTTTGTTTACCCAAGCTTTGGATATCACTGCAATTGAGCAGCGGTTTAGACATAAGACTTTAGCGATGATGTGTACCTGTTCCCCACGTCCTAATCTGTATTTATGAAAGCATATGCTAGATCTTTACTAGGGTTGAATTTTCCTGATTGCCTTTCTCATGATCTTATTCAATAGTTCTTATATATGTAACAAGGGTGGAACATCCCTTTCTATTTTGATGATGTGTACCAGTTCCCCACGTCCTAATCTGTAATTGTGGCGATGATGTGTACCAGTTCCCCACGTCCTAATCTGTATTTATGAAAGCATATGCTAGATCTTTATTAGGGTTGAAATTTCCTTTTTCTCATGATCTTATTCAATAATTCTTATTTCTTTAACAAGAGTGGAACATCCCTTTCTATTTTGTGTCAAGGATATTACTAGCTATCTGGTTTTCTGGAGGATATTATTTTGAAAAATTGTGCATGCAGCAGTTGAAATCTAAGTAACTTGCATCCCAAATGAAGCTAATACTTGAAATGTGCTTAATTTGAATTCCAAAGGGCGCCATGATACATTTTTTACTATTCGTGTTTTTTTCCAGCATATTCTAATTGTTGTTAGAAAATTTTACTGAGTACTATCAATATCTATCAAGTGGTCCCCAGTTAGCATTACTCTTCTAACCGAACATATGTTGACATCAGCACTTGTGGATCTACGAAACATGTTGGCGATTTTTTAATGTTATTAATCTTACCATGTATCACATTATATTCTTGTTTTGCATAAATATTTTCCGTTGCATATTTAATGTTTCTATTTTTTCTCTCTTGCCTTTCCAGCTTTACCAATATCATCGCTGTTCCCCTTCTTGTATTTCATGGTATGTATTATCATTTAGTTCTCTTTTTCTGGTTATTCAGTATATTGTGTTACATACTTACATGACCAATATCTGGACAGTAATAGCAATGTTTATTTTTCAATATTTTGGTCTCTCAGTTATTTTTCATATCTGTGCACACATGCATCTCTGAACTACTTTTAGCCTTTAGCTAATAAGTCTTTGTATTATTTCTTACTCCTCCACAGATTAGAGACTTGCATGTTGCAAAAAGAACAGAGGATATTGGGTTCTATGCTGGCTTTGTAGGTTAGTTTCTTACAATTTGCTGATTCAGATTTGTGATGGTTGAGTTCAATGTTTATAAATTGTGAACACTTTGCGATTGTCTCATATGACCAATTACAAATTTACTGGATGTTTCTAGGTGCTTCATTTATGTTTGGTAGATGCTTGACTTCAACTGTTTGGGGAATAGCAGCAGACCGTATTGGGAGAAAGCCAGTTGTTGTGTTTGGCATTTTCTCAGTGTTAGTAACATTTTGCCTTCTTTTTATACACCAGTGTAGATTAAAGAGTGGCTTTGTTTACTCCTATATTTCGATTCCTTTTATTTTATTATGTGTCTCTAACTTAATTTCTTGCTAATATCTCAGGGTGGTCTTTAATACTTTGTTTGGGCTTAGTGTCAACTATTGGATGGCAATAGCTACAAGATTTCTACTTGGAGCTTTCAATGGTTTACTTGGACCAATAAAGGTATGGTGAATTTGATAGCTCTTTTTTGAAAGCTCTTTTATGTTAGACTGTATATCTGATGACTTTGTGCCTGACTTTTGCAGGCTTATGCTATTGAAGTTTGCCGACCTGAACATGAAGCTCTAGCATTATCACTTGTAAGATACGAATGCCATAAGAATGCACTATTAGTTTCTCTTGTCTCAATGAGTTTGATTTTGACATTCACTTTCTTGTAATTTTAGGTCAGCACAGCATGGGGAATAGGTCTCATCATTGGTCCTGCACTTGGAGGCTACCTTGCAATGGTATGGCTGAGAAAATTTCGCAATGTTATGCTGTACTTAATTATCAATGCTAACCTGGTTCTTTTTATTGCAGCCTGCAGAAAAATTTCCAAATGTCTTTTCACCGGACTCATTCTTCGGAAGGTATCGATTTGTGTTGCCAAACTAAATTACCTTAGATAATTGTTCCACAGAAGACTTACTTTTGATTCAAACTTGCCAGGTTCCCATATTTCTTACCGTGCTTATGCACATCAGTTTTTGCTGCTGCTGTTCTCATAAGCTGCATATGGATGCCGGTATGTGATATTGCATTGGCGTTAACTTCCTTGATTGTGCAGTCAGTGTAATTGCCAGTCCATAATTGCATTTTCTACTCTCTTTTTTTTTTTGCCATTTTGTGTGCCCTGTGGGAAACCTTATGATGTGCACCTCTCTAAAATTTTTTCTAGGCAATCTTAAAAGCAATTTTTTAAGACATATTGTTTAGAGTTCATAATTGATCTTCAACATTTTCTGAATACGGTTCAATAACCAAATCCATGACTTATACTGTAGATAATTAAAATTCTATCCTAATATGGTTGTTTCAGCATTTGAACCTCTTTTGCGGAAGAAAAAAGTTAGGTACAAACTATATATTTTTTGCATCACAAAAAATACCTTCTTATTTTCTCCCCCCCCCCCCCAGTAACTAGTGGCAGGAGTAAAAGGTACATCGATATCTGGCATGAAACAGTGAGAAAAGATTATGCTTGAAATTATTCCATCCATATTGATTGACTTTTGTACTTGTATGTTGATTCTTCCTCCGCTCATTGTAAAATATCTCAAAATGTATTTTAGGAGACATTACACAAGCATAAAATCAGTGAAAATGGAAATCAAAGTGTTGAAGCTTTGGAGGCCCATCTGATTGATCCACAAGAGAAGGTTGAACAAAATGGTAGCTCGGATACCAAGAAGAGCTTATTCAAGAATTGGCCATTGATGTCATCCATAATTATTTATTGTGTCTTCTCCTTTCATGACATGGCTTATACAGAGGTATTGTTTTATTGTGATTCATGTGTTTTAGGTATTCAAGAAAACCTGATGGCTAATTGTGCTTTAAATAAACTTGTGGCGAATGGTAAAAATAAAAAATATTAGTAGTGTCAGGATTGATGCATTTTATATTTTTATGAACCTACATATCAGAGATCTGAAGGGACCTGGTGATCTGAGAATGTGCTTGCTATGGTATTGCCTATGGATGGTTGCTATCACTGTGAATGTCAATTGTTAACCGTTGGTGGTTTTACACTTAACTGAGCTGTAAAACCATTTTGTGTTTCAGGAGACATAATATTTGATGTTTAACACATCTTTTCAGTGGAATACGCACCATAGAGACAAGCTTATAATAACAATGAAATGTACTGTTACAACATGATAATACAATATTGTTTGCAGTTACAGATGTCGTAACATAGAACAGTGATTTGCCGTAAATTAACTTGTTGCTGGAAAATGGTTTTACCGTCAGGAGTTCAGCCTACAGTGCCAACATAAATGACTTAGATTTGTCATGCTTATCATATATTCATTGACAATCACGAGTCTTTCTGGATCTCTTCTAGTTATTGCACGACCCACCTAAAAGAAACTTTAGCTTGTTTTTGAGCAAATGCTATTTGAAATCAACTCAGGTGTTCTTTCTGGATCTGTTCTAGTTATTGCATTACCCACCTAAAAGAAACTTTAGCTTGTTTTTGATCTAATGCTATTTGAAATCAACTCAGGTGTTCTCTCTGTGGGCTGAAAGTGACAAGAAATATGGTGGACTGAGTTTATCATCCGAAGACGTAGGTCAAGTTCTTGCAATTACAGGTAGCAATTTTTTTTGTTTGCACTTTCGCCAGTGTTAGTCTATTTATCATGTAGAAAAGGACTTCTGTAGTTTGCTAGTGTAGTTCATGCATCAACCATTAAGTTGCTAGGGAACAATCGGTGTTCTACACATATTTTCAGAACATTAACGGCAGCGCTACTATAGAATTTAAACAATTGTATCCGGTTGTGACCTGTATGGTTGAAAACAATTGTTAACCATAGTTAACATACCCCAGAAACTGGACAGACTCTGCAAATTATGTCCTTAACCCAGCTCCATTGTTGTTGCTCTTAGTACTTTGTACACCCAACTTTCTGTTATTTGTGGTATAACAACATTAAGAGCATCTTACCTCTTCCATTCCAGGTGCCAGTCTTCTTGTGTATCAACTCTTTGTATACCCATCTATCAATAAAGTTCTCGGACCTATCAAGTCTTCTCGAATTGCAGTCGTGAGTAAAGGCTGCTATTATTATATTTTTTTTCTTCTCTTCTGACTGCATATCTTAACTATTGTGATTGACCATGCAGATTCTGTGCATACCTATTCTCTTTGCCTATCCCTATATGACACACCTGTCAGAACCTGGATTATCAATCATTCTGAATATTGCATCAGTGATAAAAAATAATCTTTCTGTGAGTACTTTTTTCATCGCTGTAACTAAAGTTTACTCATGTTAATTATTATCACTTTTGAATAAATTATATTCTAGATGTTATTTGTTTGTCGCTGTAACTAAAGTTTAATCATGTTAATTATTATCATCTGTGATTACTATATCAGGTTACCATCATTACGGGCACTTTCATCCTTCAAAATAATTCTGTGGTACGTAACCCACATTTTCTGGTCAATTTCAACACATTTTATAAAAGATCTCTGCTGCAAGTCTGCAACTGACTGATGACCCTGCAACTACTAACAGCCTCAAGACCAAAGAGGAGCTGCAAATGGATTGTCCATGACAGGAATGTCCTTTTTCAAGGCTGTTGCTCCGGCAGGGGCAGGCATTGTGTGAGCATACTTCTGTTCTTCGTATCTTCTGCGAAATACTTTATGAGTTACTAGTTAAAATGTACTTAAATCTCACATACTTTGATAACTATATCGAAATGCAATGTGCTTGAAGTGTTCCAAAAGTAGGGAGCGTGACATGTGCACTGCTGGTAAATCTAATGGAGAAAGTACCTGGTCTACCTGGTCCATGCCAAGCATGAACTTTTCCTGAATTCAACGTCTTGTAATCAATCAGACATTATATTGTTAGTATTATGCTATTGTCCTTGAGTGGCATGGAATGTCAGTTTTGCACACAGCCGCATGTGAGTTTCATGGGATGAGCTAGCCAATCAGCCTCTGTAGAAGATACTGCCAAAACTTGTTTATAGTTAAGCTATTAGGCGTTTGTTGGTGTCCTCACCCCACGTTATTTTTTTTCATAAATGCAGGTTCTCGTGGGCACAGAAACGCCAGCATGCTTTCTTCTTTCCAGGTATAATTTGTTTATTTTAGAAAATACCACATAGAATACTTTTTTTTTCCTTTTTGGCAAAACAATGCTGTGAAAATCTGAATGGGAGATTCCCGTGTACTGGGCATATATGTCAAACTCACTCCATATACTTGTTAACATATCAAGTTTTCAACTAGAGATCTTTTGATATTATACTGTCGTGTAATTTTCCTCCACATTCCACTCATACAGGTGATCAGATGGTGTTCTTTCTGTTGAATGTCGTCGAGCTACTTGGACTTATCCTTACATTCAAACCCTTCCTGGCTGTGCCAGAGCAATGTGATACAAACTAGGTTCAGTTATTGTACTAGAAATTTTGGGTTATTCAGATGGTAAATCATAATTACTGCACCCGTGAGGCAAAGGGCTTAAGCGCGCCATTACACCAGATGGGTTTATGAGGGACGGAAGAAGCAAGAGTTGTATGCGACGTATGTAAGAGGGGCATTTCAGTAAAGGAAATGTATATAGTTGGGTAAATGGCGGTCAAATTGGTTGTTTGCCTTCTGATTTGGCAGTATGTGACGTATGTAATAGCAGCATTTCAGTAAAGGAAATGTATATAGTTGGGTAAATGGCGGTCAAATTGATCGTTTGTCTTTTGATTGGGCAGGCATGTACGCCGAGTTGCTACATTGTAGGTAGTAATGTAAGAGAGCAGCTCGAAATAATTTGCTGGAAATGAAATTAGCATATCCCAGTCTACTTCTGGGGAGATTTATCCTCCTTTTGTCGACTGGAAGCTCATCCTTTGTTGATGCCGAAAGCCCTATCAGAATCTTGCAAACATATGAGACTATCTCCAGCAGCTTCCATCCCCTCTTTAAATCTCTTCGCGAACAGATCTTAAGTGCTCCAGCGGATTCTCTTCACGATTCTCTTCGGAAGGGATTTAAATAGTGAATCAATCTAGAAAGGGATTCTCTCTCTAATCCTTACACAAATTCCTTCGAGAGGATGCTGTTGGAGATAGTACGAAATAAAAGGAATGAATATGGGGAAGAGAATAGGGAAGGGAATAGAATGAAAGGAAATTGCTGGAGATAATCTGACATCCTGAAACTCTTGAAGCAAAATCTAATTTTTTTTTCAAGCAGGAATTGAGGTCAAGTTTAACACCAGAACAACAGGAAATTGAACCAACAACAACTCAACAAGCATATGTTTTGCAGAGCATGAGCAGGCGGAGGCTGAGCCTGCTTCAAAGCTCTGGATAGTATACCATGGTGACTGTAGGAATAGCACGGAAGCACTGGAAAAGGACACGTTTTTGTGTCAGGCGATAAATTGCGGACCTGTAGTCCAGTGAAATCTTCGCCTAAGGTGAAACACTACGGTGTGCTTTGCTTTCTGCAGCAGCGTTCCCTGCCCTGGCTACCTCAGCAGCTGCATGGAATCAAACTATTTTGAAATTTCTGCTTCTAACTATAGGTGAGAGTTGGGCTACTACATATGCAATATAATAATTCCCTATCTATGCAATGAAGACTGGAGGTAGTAATCTGCATTAGTACATTATTGTTCATCCTTGCGTGCGCGGTTGGGTCCTTGCTTGGTCATGTTGAAATGTAGGCATAGCTAGTTACTGCTCCAGTAGAATGCTGAAGGATTGCGCTCTTTCATGGCCACCACTGAGACAGCAAGAATCTCGTCCAGAATGAATGGAAGAAAGAACCCAGGAAGATGAGAGATGCGTAGAGCTAGGGAGCGAGCTAGTACGATCAAATGGCGAGATTGAATCCCCAAATGAACTTGTTTTCGGGTGGCATTTCATACATACAAAGCTCCATGAAGCTGGTTGAACCCATCAGTGGCTTCACAAAAATTCTAGAGTACAAGCTATTTGACAATTTCAAGGGCACAATTCATGTCCAGGATTAGCATGAAAGGGCCATGTTCTGATTTACATTCCTAGTTTTCATTCGATGACGTTGGAGATCAAGGGCACACTCGCAGTTTTATCAGTCAAGATCCCTAATCCTTTGTGCAAAGAACATCTCCCCTTTTCCTTTTTTGCACTAGTCACTCGGCTTATTCCTGGCAGTTCCACAACAGTGTAAAAAATAAAACAGAGATGAATTAGAAGCACATCGTAGAATTAGCAGTACATCGTAGTGCTTGTGGTTGACTGTAGACTGAAGGTAGTAGCTGTGGCATGCAGTTCGATGCAGAGTCGTTTCTAGTGTTGTTGTTCGAGTTGTGGTGGCACTGTGACGTACTCCCTCTGTCCCACAAAGAGTGCATTTCTAGGATTTTTAAGACAGATTAGTGTGCAAGGTAAATGACTAATGTGCCCCTTATTACTCCATACACAAGCATGGTGGTGCTTCGGTTTCCACAAGCACTTAAATGAGCATGCATACACTTACAGCTGGGCCCTACAGACTAAAGATGCATTCTTTGTGGGACAAAATTTGAACACTAGAAATGCACTCTTTGTGGGACAGAGGGAGTAGTACTCCAGTATCCATCACCTGTGTAAGCAAGCTATGACTCGGGTAATTAATTGCAGTGTTGGGATTAGTATCTATCACCTGTGTAAGCAAGCTATGACTCGGGTAATTAATTGCAGTGTTGGGATTAGTATCTATCACCTACTCCCTCTGTCCCACAAAGAGTGCATTTCTAGTGTTCAAATTTTGTCCCACAAAGAATGCATCTTTAGTCTGTAGGGCCCAGCTGTAAGTGTATGCATGCTCATTTAAGTGCTTGTGGAAACCGAAGCACCACCATGCTTGTGTATGGAGTAATAAGGGGCACATTAGTCATTTACCTTGCACACTAATCTGTCTTAAAAATCCTAGAAATGCACTCTTTGTGGGACAGAGGGAGTATGTAAGCAAGCTATGACTCGGGATTAATACTACAGTGTTTTGCAAGTTGTTGACCTATATGAAATCATCGTTTTTTGAGCTTGTGACAATTTTTTTTTTTTACAAATCTAGTCTATTTCTGAATGCAAATGCAAAAACAGCTCTCTTCCCTGACCGCTAGACCTGGGACATGGGCTGGGCTTTTCCCGGGCGGTCCAAGGCCCGGCCGGCGCGGTGCGGCCCAAGCACAAGCATGGCCCAAACGACTGGGCCGGGCCTAGAAATGGGCCCGTCGGGCGACCCGGCCCGGCCCGGCCTGAGCGGCCCGAAGGCCCGTGGGCTGTGACAGGAGTTGACTATTTATGTGAGCACACATGCATATGACAGAAATGGTTACTTAATATCACTATATCAGATATCTTGCTATTCCAAACATTAAAAGAAAACCCAAAAATGAAGCATGAGTACAAAAGATAGCACAAAAATATTAGACCAATATAAGAACTGTAACAAGTTTTGACTTCAAGAAAACACTACATCGTTAAATAAACACCCTCCAATCTGTATAACCTGAAAGCACTACTCCACATATATTAAAAGGGCATAATACCTGCATTTATGTCGTTCATTGCTCTGCGCACAGCAACATCAGGGACAAGACCATCACCTGGACAACAACTAGGATTCGTTATTGCCAGGCAAGAAAGAAAAAACCAGTATGCAACAGACCATCCAAGAAAAAGAAGATGTGCAGAACATATGGATTACTTTCTCACGAGATGGTATAAATAAGAAACTACTTATCTTCTCATCGTTTTTACTGTCCATTGGTCCATTCTACTGATTGTGCGATGCGAGCGCTTGTAGCTGGTTTAAGGCCAGGTTCGGCCCGCCGTGCTTTCAGGCCGGGCCGGCCCGTCTGCCTTTCCGTGCCGGGCCGGCCTGGCTCACGATGGCCCGGAGCCCATTGTGTCAGGGCCGTGCCAGCCCAGCCCGGCCCAACTCCCAGGTCTACTGACCGCGGAAACATCAACAGAAGATATGTGTCACCTGCCGTGCTCTCACACCGTGAAAGAAGGTACCGAGCTTGCATAGCTCGGCAAGTCACCATAGCTACCGAGGTCCCATAGTTCGGTACCTCCTTTTGTAGTACGGGAGCGCGGTATACGACACGTGTCGGTTGGCAATGCTTTCACGATCGAAAAGGATGTTAGTTTTGCAATTACGTTCAAAATTAGACTAGATTTGAAAAAAAAAGTTCGCGATGACTTCCACCTATGTAACGTAACTACGTAAGTAGCAACTAAACAGGAGGCGAGCTTTCAGAACAGATCAGGCAATGGGTGCAGAATTTGACAAACAGAAGTGAAAAGGAATCGATTTGCACAGGATTGGCATCGTGGCACTCGCTAAACGATTTACTATATTGCAATGGATTTGATCATTTGGAATAAGCCTAAGCCCCAGTAACGCAGCCAGGATCATCAGCTCATGGAACAGGGGAGCGATCCGTACTGGAGCCGGTCGGACACCACGGCGGGCCGCTTCAGTCAGGATCGGCGCCACCACCGGCCATCGCCAATGCGGGCGTCCTGGCGCGAGCGCCGCTGATGACGCCGTCGGAGAGTCGAGCCGTCTCCGTCCACCGGCCCCGCCGCCGACGACGGCGGCGTCGCATCTCGGGTGAGTCACTGCAGGGGGGACCCGTGCCCTCTCGGTGAAGACGTGCGCCGTTGGATCAGAAGCTGTGCGGCTGAGATGGAAACTGCGGAGGGCATTTTGCGGCGGAGACCCCTAGCTATGCTATATTACTGTTTGCGCCCGCTCCAATCAATTTTCATCGCGATCTGCGTCGGGAACTTACGTGGGCCGTCGGATCCGACCGCGTGCTCACTTTACAAATGGGAGCCTGCAGGGTTGACTCAGTCAATTCCTTTTGGACACTAGCCAAAAAAATCACGTCTAGTCCCTTGTTTCTTTCTCTCTTTTTTTCACAAACGAAATCACCGCGAAAATTTTTGGAGAAAATCGTGGAGACAGGAAATACAGCGGTTCAACATTATACGGGATTTCAAACTCGAGTATGCTCGAAATCGAAAATAGAAATTCATATAAATATAGCTTCAATCCAGCTCTTTTTTCCACACGAACCTGCCTTTTTTTCAAAAGAAAAGGAAAGGAAAAAAAATACTTATAGCGGGTTTTTTCCGCTGGTTTTTACTTGAGTTTTATGACTGAAAAATTGTACACTATATTCTAATAACATGCTTAATTTGTTGCAAGCGTAATTCAAAAATATAGCCGACGAGTTATGCAGTTACAACCTTAATTTTCACTCTCTCTTTTTTTTTGGCAATGTAACATGAGAGCTTTAACCATTAATTAGCCATGAAAGTTAAGATCACTGCAAAGCATTGGCCTCATAAATCCAGGGGCATGTGTGGACGATGCTTGATTCATGAGCCAGACAC
The DNA here is from genome assembly GCA_036346355.1 of Rhipidocladum racemiflorum. Lineage (NCBI taxonomy): Eukaryota > Viridiplantae > Streptophyta > Magnoliopsida > Poales > Poaceae > Rhipidocladum > Rhipidocladum racemiflorum. The sequence continues at coordinate 3,033,783 of CM070590.1, read as the reverse complement.
AGCCTACCACTCATTGCATGTTTACATGAATTTCGGTATAATAACTGATCAAAACATCGAGCTCACCCAATATTTTATTAATTAATACACCGTGTTCAGAGTATTGCAACAGAACAATAATTAAAAACTGAAATAAAAATATATTACATTCCATTGCCACGCAGGCTATATATTTAGTACAATAATTAAACATAGAATCAAATTACAACAAACATAAAATACCAAAAGTACTAATTGCTTCCAAGGACTAATGATGTCGTAGCATAGTCTGCTGAACATCCTGACCCTCCTAGTAATCCTCTTTGTAGTAACCCTGACCCTGTGGGTGCTCCTCACCCCATGCCCCGTATACAAAACCATTGGGATCCATGTCCCAACCAACTGCTTGACCTCTGAAGTTATTCTCTAAGCAAAGAAGGATTTAGTAAGAATGAGTACAAAAGTACTCACCAAGCATTAATAGCAAAATGCATTAAATGGATTTTCCCTTCCATATCCATCTCAAATACTTTCCACAACTATCTTGTTTAACCTCTCCTCAAAACCATTTTCAAAAAATAGTTTTATTAGGAAAGTTTTTTTATTTTAATTATCCAAAAATACTACTAGCATTCATATATGAGGCAGACTTAGCTTCTGTAGCCTCCAATTCAGGAGACAGGCATGAATTCATGATTTTTACCCTGCGCAAGTTTGTGCCATTTTACCCATAGTAACTTAACCGCAGTTAAGAACCCATAATGTTTATCACTATTTTGGTGTTAGATCTCCAACCCTGCTAACTCGAGTCGAAGATACACTTCCTAGGCTATCCCACCGACTCACAGCTAACATTTGCATCATGCTACCGCAGCAGCACTGATACTCAACCCAAGGCTTTAAATATAGCGTCTCAACAATACTCAGCCCTTAGCTGAGTTCCAACAAGTTCAGTCCTTAGCTGAAGTCTATCGTCTTTAACTATTTCTATCTATAATTTTAGCCCTCAGTTGAATCTCAACTCTTGTTAAGTCCTACATTCTCAACCCTCAGTGAGTCCTACATATCGACCCTCAGTCGATACCTATTTTCTCAACCCTCAATTGAGTCCTACGATCTCAGCTCTTAGCTGAGTCTCAATAATTTCAACCCTCAGCTAAATCTTAACCCTTGTTGAGTCATATGATCTCAGCCCTTAGCTGAATTCTCTCAATCCGTGGCCTCACCGGGCTTTTCGGCTTACCCGGCTTCCATCCATAGTTATCTACTCATACCTAATGTGGAGATTATAATACCTTCATAGGACAACCTTTTCTGGCAGTTTTCACACACTATAGTTGATACGATTAATACGGCTCATTGCTCGAGTATAGTAGTTTATCATTATATCATAACCTATGTAGAGGGTCCTACCGGCAATACTCATCTCAAGGCACCGTCTACCCACCTCATAAATATATACCACACCGACTTCATCAGTCAGATGAGTTAATTCAACATATTCAAAATCCAATTGACCACACAAGCAGTTCATCAGCACTACCAATTATCAATAACCACACACTGCTGCATCAATTCGGCAATATCTATCTTTTCAACAACATCTGATTTAGAGTTTTATTTTGAAAGATACTTTTCTCATGCAATGATAATTTCTGAAAATATTCAAAAATAATTTCACAAATATGAACAAAGGAAGCTTGCCTAGATTAGTGTAGAAATATACATCATCACACAGTTGTTGCTGAAGATCAGCAGACTGATTGAAATTAATTCTTGAAATTACATAAATACCGTACTTTAGCAGCTAATAAGTTTTTCATATTTTAAAGTGTCCAACTCCTATTTCTTAATATTTTAACATATATAAAATTTATATTGAACTTTTCAAGGCTTTATTTAATTTTCTTTCACCACGCTTTAATTAATAATTTGATCGACAAAAATTATTGATTTAATAGATTTTAACTTATTTTAAATTTTGCATAAAAATAGGTTGATTACTATTTTAGCTGATTTCATAAAACTATATGTTTCTTGTTTTTCTCTTTTCTTTTCTCTTATTTTATTTTTCTTTTAACTTATTAGTTGTAACTACTTTATGTGATTACAAGCATTAGCATCCTTCTATTATTATTTTTCTTGATTAATTATCTATTTTACATGTTTTAAAAATTTACCCTTTTTCCTATTTTTTCTTCTTTCTGCTTCTTTTATTTTCTTTTCCTTTTCTTTTTCTTTTCTCCTCCTCTCCTCTCTCTCTCTCCTTGTCCATTTGGCCAAAATCCCCTTCTATCTTCTTCTCTGGCTCTTCCTCTCATCTCTCTGCTCTCCTGATCCGGCCAACCTTCTCCAGCGGGCAGCGCCGCTCGCCTCCATCGGCCTCTTCTCTGCCGTTGCCGACTCGTCGACCTCTCCCTTGATCACTCCGGCCTCATGCCCTGCGCCGCCTAAGCCCTTGGCCTCTCGTCCTGGTTTCTGGCCCCACCACTTCAGGGCGACCTCCAGCTGCCATGCCCTCCTGGCGTCACCTGTGCCCGGCCGATCTCTGATGCCAGGCCCGCTGCCTCCTCCTACAGATCCGGGCCCAACGCTGCCGGTCGTTGCTCCGGTCCTTGGGGCCCTCCCTGCCCCCCCCATTCTCACGCTCGGGCTCGCCCAAGCCGCCGCCTGCCCCGGCCAACTACCCTTGGGGCTACCCTACGGTTTTACTTTCCCCCACTAATTCCTTAATTCCTCTATTAAATCTCTATACCAATTGATTTGTGCACCGAGGAGGAGTGGATTAATAGATTTCTTGCATTAGTAATTGATATACTATGGTCTGTGATGATTTTTTTGTTGATGCTCGGGTTGGATGGCGCCGCGACGATACCCATAATTTGCTATGCGTTGGGGAGCATGTGTGAATTATTGGGGACGCACGGTGCAACCCCTATTGCACCAATGAACTGAGACCACTAATTACCTATTGATTTTAATCTCCAGTTGATTTTGCTTTTGCTAATCCTATGTTGATGCTATTTACTCTATGGTTGTTACTGGAATATGAATGATGGCATACCAGGTGAACAGAGGGTTTGGAAAAGTGGTTGTGCCAGGGGACAGGGTTGGTGTCGTGATCTTGCTTGCTCCCTAGTGCATGGAGAGTTGGAGCTTGGTTGGCCTCCTGATCTTGGCTGCCTTTCTTCTTGGTCTTCCCTTCGGCTGGCTTTGGTCTCTGGTTGTGGCTTGGCCTTCTTGCTCCCTGATGTTGCTTGTTTGCTTTCTTACTTTACTTCTTGGCTATACTATAGTGTGTGTGTGTGTGTGTGTGTGTGTGTGTGTGTGTGTGTGTGTGTGTTGGAGCTGGTTGCCTCCTAGTGCTTGTGGTTTTGGAGGTTTCGGTTTGGACAAGCTAGGTCTTGTGTTATGCTCTCTAGTGGCTTGGCTTAAGAATGAAGGAAATGACCGTGGGAAGCTTTGGCTGGAGACTTGCTGGTTTCAATTGGGGCTTGGCCTTATCCTAAAACACAGTGACTCAAATCAATCCTTTCCCACCGGAGTTCTACCCTTCTATCGTAGAGTTACCTTTCTATCGTGCGATATTTTTAAAATACCCATGTCTACAACTTAATTTACAGGTTTGTATAATTGCTGAGTGATGAACCTAATTTTGTGAGAGGTACCGATTTGGTCCCGAATGAATCTGGTATATCAGTGCACGATACCAAATTATATGAGTCAGACAACAATTCTTTTTTTTTAATTTCTTTTGTTTGCTTTATTTCACAAATTTTTATCTTATAAGCATGCAATCCATTATGCAGGACCTACAATTGAAGATCAGAAGAACACAGATGCTTGGAATTAATATTCTTGTAATTTCTATTTTTGAGATGTAATTAATTATTTGTGTACTTTTGTAATCTATAATGTAATTAATTCATTAGGTCATGTATTTAATTCTGATGTACAGGTTTGTAGTGAATAAAATGTATAATTAATCTTTGTTGTAATTGGTATTTGTATAAATTGAGATGTATGAACATAATTATTGCGTTGTAATTCACTTCGTGTAATTAAAACCTTTGATCAAGAACATAAATTGACTTGTTTTTAATTTGTCTAATAAATTGATAGGGTTTGTCTTTGAATAACTTTAATCGGTGATTTTTCTTTTGAAACCTAAATTATCTTATCCTAAACCCTTTTTTGCAAGGAGCTAATTAGGCAGATCCTTTCATCGCACCTATGGGCTCATAATATATCTTTGGTAATATACAAATACGAACTAGTGGTGGTCATATGTCCTCTCTCTCTCCTCTTCTCTAAAAAAACAACGTCACGATATATGGGCCATGGGCCGCGAAACGCTCTCCACACCTCTCACGAATAAAAAGAAAACCAATCACATTTATCTCTTTCCGTCCACACTTGCTCCCTCAGCTTGGCTACTCTCTGCTTCTCTCTCTCTTTCTCCGTGGCAACTCAAGAGTATGATTTTATTTTTGTAAACACGTAGCATGATTTGATTATTTGATTCAAATATGTGTTTTGTAGTAACGCACGGACACTTGACTGGTCTAATAAAAATAGCAGTGTAAGTACATAACATCGAGCTGGAGGCCGCAACTCGTTTATTAGTTAGCTGTTGTAGGTTTCGTTTCGGAATGAGGAAAAATGTTCGGATTCATCAAACGACTAACTATATGGATCAAACTATTTACTATGACATTGCCTGTGAGTTCTTTTTACATCAAATCAAATGTATAATACCGTAACATATACATCACAGGTGATGATGGAGTTGCATGCACTCAGAGGCGGACGGAGAGGAAGAGGGCCGGCCCCTCTCATGATCTTAAAATTTATACTGCAGTCCATTGATCGAGATGGCTAGCTGCTCGTGCCGGTCAGCCTTAGCCAGCTAGCTATTTCTCTCGTTTTTCTTGTAGAACTGACCTTTCATTCTGGAAGAACCGATCGATCGAGATGGCTTTGAACAGATGAGCAGTGAAAGAAGAGAACGGGACGCAATTAAGCATGGACGCGAGCGGCACGCTTCATGCTGTCACCCCAGCTGATCGATCGATCGATGAGCATGCACACCGACGTTGATCTGTACGTACGCCATACACATATAATTTAAGTGGCCTACCTGGCTCTGACCCAATGCATCGGCGCTGACATATCTTACGATCTATATTGCACCATCTTCCTTCACGTAGGCACACGTGTATTATGTACGTACCTCTTGTGTTCTTGATTATACATTTTTCAGTTAGTTTACTGCTGGCTTTAAAACAGGCCAGGTAAACTGTATATGCAAGCATGTCGATCGATCGTTGTCTGGCTTACATAAGAAATTCGTACTGATCGATAATATCCATATATCCCTCTGAAGCGGCAAACTTGTTGCTGCCCATGGGACAGGCAAGCCAGATACTACACATGCATGCATGTATCTAGACTAGATGAATGCACTGCGGGAGAAGTAGTGTCGGCATTTTTACTGTACAGCAGATGCGTATTTCTACACGAGGTTTTTGTTGGAGTGATGGCTATAATTAAGACGTCAACAGATGTTTGTTAGTTTCATCCGGCTTTATAAGCTTTGTGTAGATCCAGAGGTAGCAGCTGCCTACTGTCACTGCACCATTTCCTTCCCAAAGCATAGTGGTAAACCCCCTATAGCGCACAATCAATGGGTGAGGAAGCGCCGCCATCGCCGGCGACGTGGGTGTCGTACGACGGCTGCCCCGGCTGCGCCATGGAGAGGAAGAAGGAGAACAATAGAGGGATCCCTTACAAGGAGTTGTTCTTCGTTGGGATCACCACCATTGCCTCGTGTACGTTCTTACTTCGTATATACTGTTTAGTTAATTTCCTTAACCCTATTATGCATGCATGCATGCATGCATATATGGTGGCTGCATGCAGAAACACACAAACAGATTGTCCAGTTCGTTTCAGCTTCTAGATTATAGATTCTAGATTATGGAATCTAGAATATAGATCGCCCAGTTGTAATCAGGCCAAGCCGGCTACAACTTCTAGATTTCGGACCGAGCCGGCGAGAATCTGGTTTGATTTTATATAGAAACCAGCTTCTGATTCTCAGAGAAGTCGGTAAATAATCTGCTTTTTTTTTAAAGCAGAAGCTGCCCAGAAACTGAAACGAACGGGACCAGTTGTATGCCCCTGCTTTAATTAAGATATCGATCTCCTGAACTTGCGACGAGGTTTTCCTGATGATTGACACTGTCTTGTTTTCAGCTTTACCAATATCGTCGCTGTTTCCCTTCTTGTATTTCATGGTAAGTTGATCTCACCTTAATTTACTTTCAAGTATAACTAAACTCTTATAGCATAAGGAAACACCGGTCGGAGAGTGCCATCTCACCGAATTCACGAAAACAGCCCCGTAAAATTCGAAATTAAGTTGACATTCTTCCATTGGCTCATTTGGAACAAAAACTCATGCTTCAGCAAATTCGCGCTCGAGTTCGGACCGAACTCTTTTGTAAATAGATCCTTATGGTTTCAAAAAACTGCGCCCGAATCCAGACATACCCTTTTGCAAAAGGCCACATGCTTCTAGAAAATTGCATCCCGTGCTAATTCTAAAATCATGATTATTTCAGTTGTCCTTAGATTTTTTTGCATTTTGCCAAACGAAAAATGATATCCATCGTGGATGTTATCCTTATCACTGGGTACTTTATCAATATTTACCAGATGCAGCGTAACGTGCGCCTCTACTAGTACTTTTTTACAAGCCAACAAAAATATGACTTTTGCTGGCAAGCACATGACTTGCTCTTCGTAATATTTAATCGAAACTACTTACACACGCGGCTACTTCATCCATATGTGTAAGATACAATATCTTAATGTAAACATCTTTGAACTACTTCATCATCGTCGTGCTGCTCTTCAACAAACGGTGTACAACAGTCAGCACTCACCTTTAATGACCGAAAGATTTCAAAATTTGTTTTTAGTTTGCCGAAATCCAAAATTTACTGTAGCATTTAAATTTTTTTAAACATTTACCGTGGGAATCAATTGTATTGTATTTTTTACCATAAATAGTTAATGCAGCCAATGCGTAGCACCGTGGGAGCGCTGCATATATGCACTGTTTTCTTTTTTTATTCGGTGCAGTTCTACAGGAGCGCTGCATGCACACGTGTCATATGCAGCCCTCTCTGTTCGCCACATCGGGGGCTAAAATTGTAAAAAAAAAACATTTCGACGGAGACCATTTCTACATTGTTTTTAAGAGCTACAATAGTAAAAAAAAAAAAAAATTCCCAGTGAAGCAGCCGCCCTCGGTCCTCACCTACACGCGGTGCCACCCGCTCTCCCTTTGCCAGCCTTCTGCATGTGCAAGCTAGCTAGCAGCAGAGCAGCTCACTAAATCATAAGTAATCTTACTTTGACCTTTGGCTCCGGCCTCCTCATATCCAATCTCTGCTTGACCATTTGCTGACACTAGATAGAAGATCTGCATGTGGCAAAGAAGGAACAAGATATTGGATTATACGCCGGTTTTCTCGGTAAGAAAGTCGCAGCTCATCGAATCATTGAAATGTAGGCAGGCTCAGATACATTCATACATTCCTGCAGTTCTTGTCTCAAACAGATATACTTGCCAAGGATTATTAAAATATAGGGGCATGTGGATATTTGTCACTCTAGGAATTGGAAATTCGATGGCATGTTGAAAATCATGCCATTGAGTGGTATTTTTTACACATGCCATCGAATTTTCAGATTGAGGAGTGGTATATATCAGATTATTTCTAAAATTAAAATTATATGGTGTTGCATATGTTTTTGCAGGTGCGTCGTACATGATTGGTAGATGCTTCGCCTCGCTCTTCTGGGGTGTGGTGGCAGATCGCGTTGGGAGGAAACCTATCATCGCATTTTCCGTTTTCTCAGTGTGAGCAAATCTTAATTCGTGCTGTGTAGAGCGTACTCGCTTCGACGTGGCAACCTTGTTGAGCTCGGTAATCCTCTTAATTTTAGGGTCATATTTAACACTCTATTTGGACTAAGCGAGAAGTATTGGATGGCGATTGCCACACGATTGCTTCTTGGTGCTCTGAATGGCATGCTTGCCCCGATAAAGGTACCAAGCATACATAATCCCACATCAATTATGTCAGTGGCGGATCCAGGACATTAATTTAGGGCGTGCTAAAGTGATAGTAATACAATGTTAAAATAAGACAAACAAATCAAACAAGATACAATTATTTCGAAAAGCACCAATGGGTGCTAGGGGGTGCTCATGGTCTCATCAGAGATAGGGTGTGCTCTGGCTCCCCCCTTGACCCCTGTTGGGTCTGCCACTGAATTATGTTATAGCGACTAATTTCGTGTTATAGGATTACACGTGCATGGTGATTCTCAACTTTTTTTTTTTGGCAGGCTTATTCAATTGAAGTTTGTCGACCTGAACATCAAGCTCTAGGATTATCTATTGTAATCTCTCTCTCTCTCTCTCTCTCTCTCTCTCTCTCTCTCTCTCGTTTTTCATTTTTTTTTTTTTGGTGTACATCACAGCAACTAGTTCCCTTCACCATCTCCCTAGTTGACCTTATTAATTAAATATAGGTAAGCACTGCTTGGGGCATAGGTCTTGTTGTCGGTCCAGCCATTGGAGGCTACTTTGCGCAGGTAACATATTTATTCGGAATGCTTCTTTTCGAAGCATAAGATGCTGTTTTAACTTACTTTGGTTCTCTTGCCTGTCAGCCTGCAAAGCAATATCCAAACCTATTTTCCGACGAGTCGGTTTTTGGCAGGTATATATACTTGTTGCGTACCTAATGTTTACTTCTGATCAAATTCAATGAGCTAATTCCTTGAAATTAACTGTATTTGCATTTTTTTTTTCATAGGTTCCCATATTTCCTGCCATGCCTTTGTATTTCATTTTTTGCTGTTGCTGTTCTTATAAGCTGCATATGGCTACCGGTATGTGATATTCCTATTATTACTTGTCTTCTTCTTCTTCTTCTTCTTATTATTATTATTATTATTTTATTTTTCAATAATAAGTTTGCTTCAGTTAAAAGAAAGAGTCCCTTTTTGGTCCCCCTACTTGAAGACGGATCTTTTTGGGGCCTTGAACTCTCTGTCTTTTTAAGCAATTAACTTTCAGATTTAGCTCCTTTTAAGCTCTTATATTGTTCTAAATCAAGCCTTTCATTAAGCTTAGTTTGGATTTCGGACCAATCAAAGGAAGTTTAAAGCATAAAATGGGCAGTTCAAAAGCTGCAGGCTTTAAAGGGACCTACATTCCTTGAATTTGAGAGACCACAAAAAGGACTTTCCCTTGTACAAATGGATTGGTTTCTTTTTTTAAAAAAAAAGGGCAGGCGCTCTGCCGTTTCATTAAAAAGAGGGAAAGTCTGTACAAAAAGAAAAGAGAAAGAAACTACGCTTCCAAACCAAAGGTAAGGAAGCGCAGCGCTTTAAACAACACAACTAAAGACCAAAGAAGATCAGCTAAACCGATGTTCTAGCAGCCAGGCTAAACATCTTGAAATCAGCTAGGGTCTAATGGATTGGTTTTTTACATGGTATTTGCATCATATTTTACGTTTGTAAGAAAACAAACAACAAAGCACACGGAAGATGAGCAAACTAATCTTTGTTGATGGTAGAGCTGGACTTCTGCTCTGTATGACTACTGTTCATCGATGACTTCTTGTTTATTCCAGTCTAGTTTTCTGGTGAAATTAAAACTCTAAGATACGACTGAAACAAACAAACCGCGTTTCCCAATATTGTTTACCAGGAGACACTTCATATGCACAAAAGCTTAGAAAGGGAGGTAGAAATGATTCAGCATCCAGGAACTCCACAGGGAGAGGATGCACACCCAGGCAACAGTCTATATAAGAACTGGCCATTGATGTCTTCTATCATCGCATACTGTGTTTTCACCCTTCATGATACTGCGTACAGCGAGGTAATTAACGATCTCAACCCGTGTTCATCTTCCCCTTGAAATGTAGTAATGAATGAATGGCAAGAAGTATACATGTCGAATAAGCTTTTCGCATAAAGAACTATCTGTTACTTTTTTTTAATCAGATATTTTCCTTGTGGGCTGTAAGTGCCAAAAAGTACGGCGGATTAAGCTTTTCATCTAAAGAAGTTGGCCAAGTTCTTGCGGTTGCAGGTACAAGTGTATAACCCCACAAGTTACGTGTCTTGTTAGGACCATTTGCACATCACTGATGAACCTTCTAATTTATCTAGTTGAGTCACTATGCTCTAAAATCCTAAGACAAATATTTGTTTACTAACGGTTCTACTCTACTAATAATATGCTTCTTCTTGGGCATCAAATTTTTTTTTTTTTAAAAAAAATTTGGCCAGACGCTCTGGCATTTCATTAAAGGAGGAGAACAACAAGCGAGTTACAAACACACACTGGCACACACGCACTAGGCCCTAGGCCTCCATGGGCATCAAATTAACACGCAGAATATCAAGATTACGTAATTTTATACATGGTGTCATGTATTGGTGCCATATAAAACAAAATTTTCCCCTGTAGCTAAACCTGGTTCTACCACTACATGTTGCCCACTCTGAAACATTACACCTCAATTGTAGAGGTTACATGATTTATTGTAACTCCCAGATTATACTGATTACCAGAAACTTTTGAGTACTAATTTCACGTTCCATTCTAGGTGCTGGTCTTCTTGTGTATCAACTATTCATTTATAGATCTGTTCATAAATTTCTCGGATCTGTCAATTCATCCCGTGCTGCATCTGTGAGTAACTGAAGCCATTGCTGAACTACCTTCTCAAGAAGCACACATCCATATGTATACCCATTTTCTGTACCTCCACATTTACATTGCAGGCACTATCTATACCGATTATTATTGCATATCCCTTCATGACGCATCTATCAGGGATCAAACTCGGGCTAGCTCTTTATTTCGCTACCATAGTAAAAGGAGCTCTTTCTGTAAGTTTCGATACTTCATCTCCCAACTCCAATAACATGATTTTGTCAGAAAGAAAACCAGACATGATGCATTCATCTTGAGAAATGGGATTACATACATCATGAAAGATTTCTATTATGGTCCCAGGGATATAACTTAACTGTGCTCAAATATTTTATGAGAGGTGCTTCTGTGCTCTTCCTTTTATTTTATTTGTTTGTTGTGAAAACAATTACACTAACTCTGCCGATAGTATTTTCTTAATTGTGATATTAACTATGATGGATCAAGCCATTCGTCGATCCTTTAGTTGTTGCTTCAAAGTTCAAAGTTATTAGGAAATCAATCATTAAAAAGGGATAGCATAATGAAAAATATTATAATCTTGTATGTTACTCTATCATTCTTTTTAATTTTACACCTTTGGCAAATTTGAGCAGATGACTATCATAACTGGCACGTCTCTTCTGCAAAATAATGCTGTGGCAAGTATCAAGTCAATTTAATTCATTTTTTCTATTCTCAAATGCTGCTAAGCTAGCTAATTCAATTTACTCCAAACAATAGTCACAAAGCCAAAGAGGTGCTGCAAACGGCATATCTACAACTGCAATGTCCTTCTTCAAGGCAATTGCTCCAGTAGGAGCAGGTGCTTTGTGAGTATCCCCGTCACTTATTCAAATATTCTCTAAATACAAATTAATGTGTTAACTGTAGGTTTTTTATAGTATGTCAATTATAATTACATGAGAAAAGTTTATGCACAATTAAACTCATAATTGTCATTTGTGATCGTAGTAGTACTCTGTTTCTATACCACGAGTTGGTACTAGATTCATACGCAAACGGTGTATGCATGTGTTACATATCTAATTCAAGAATTTCTAAATGTAGGTTCTCTTGGGCCCAAAAGCGCCAAAATGCTGCCTTCTTTCCAGGTATGTAATTGATTTTTAAGTTTACAATTCTTCTTTTAGAAATCTTATGTTTTTTAATATCTTCTTTGTCTCGTATACTACAATTATAATATCTGTATGCGTTCTAACAAATGCTAACGGAAGATTTTTCATCAATCATGCAGGGGATCAGATAATATTCCTTATTTTGAGCTTGGTCGAATTAGTTGGGCTTGTGCTGACCTTCAAGCCGTTCCTAGCATTACCGGAAAAAATATGATTTGAAGTAGCTGCTGGAATCCCGAGCAATGGAATAATGGTGGAGGAGCAAAACTATAATTATGTTTTAGCTTGCTAAATCATATTTGAGTGCTGTTAATGAGCATTATGTAAAACCAAAAGTTTATACATTCCAAAAGAAATTTAGCTACAAAAATCTTGCAGTCTATATTAATCCAGCCTCATGTTGTGCAGAGATTATCAATGGTACAGAATATCCATCTTTAATACCCCCACAATGTGAGATGATTTGTGTGAAATTTTAACATATACACCATGCTACTCTGTTTATCTTCCATACCTATCCTTCTGCTCTCTTTTTCTTTCCCTCAACTCCAACCCCCACATTTTCCCCTGCAAAACACTCGAGTGTTACTTAGCCATTCTCAACATCTTATATGGCATCAAAATGGGTTGGCAATATAGTTTAGGGAACATGTGTTTTCTTTGATCTTCAGTTTCAAAGCCCTGATACCTGGATTCATTAATGAATGAGTAGTCAAATCAAAAGAGTTGCACCCGAGCATCTGAAGAGAATGTGTGTGCTCACCGCCATCCGGATCCCGGCAGGGCATGGCATTGGTGCCTAGGGAGAAGCTTCTGCTTCTTCTTGACGATCGATGGCGAGGATGGTGGTGACGATGCGACCTAGGTGGCCGAAGAACCCGGCCTATCCCACCGCCATGGCGGTGCGGCACAGGAGGCGAGGTGGCCACAGCTGCGAGAGGGTAGGGGATGTGTCATGCGCCGCCCGGAGGCTACTGACGTCGGACGGACGGAGACACTAGGGGACAATGAGAAGCTTTTACTGCTAGCCCTTCTGATTTTTTTGTGTACAAAACTATCTCGTATAAATAGTTTTTTTAAAAAACCCTCTAATCTATACCATCATATTGAGGGAGCACGAAAGTAAGTTTCCGCGGGCTGGTAGCGTGGAAGTGAGCTCCCACGGTCCCCAAGCGCGGCACGCGAGCAAGCAAGCGTGCACGAGCGGGTGGGCGGGGGCGTGTGGCGTGCCCGCACGTGGCCCAAACATGTTAGGAGTGGATCAAAGAGCTATTTTTAAAAATTATTTAGGGTTAGTTTTATTAGATGACAGAGATGGTGGTGCTAATTAGCCGGCCATTGGTTGTATGGGTTGGTTCTAGCCCAATGATTGAGATGACGCTTTGTGTGTTTTATTAGACCTCAAAAGGTTTCACCTTTTTTTTGTGCCCATGCTTAGTTTTATACTAGGGTTGATTTCTAGACTTTGACAAAAGTTTAGATGGATAAATAAATTTTTTCCTATATTTAATTTGCACAATGAAATTTTAATTCGTAGGTTAAATGTAGCTAATGATATTGATGTGATCAGCACTGATGGTAATTAATTCCCGTGGCAAGACGAAATAAAACATTATGATTCCAAGAGCATCCTTGTTTTTCTTTTAAAAAATCCTATGGCTTATCTATACTTGTATTAATTAGATACTCTAAGGAAGCTCCCACGTTAACCAGAAAGGTCTAGTCATCTATCTATCGGGCCAACGGCTTAGATTAAAAGAAATAGTTCATATCAAGTACAACATAAATTAACTGAAATTCAGAATAAAAAAATTATCAATTTGAGTTACATAAGAGTTTCAAAGAAAATCCATAAATAACTAAAATTCTAAATAATATTTAAATGGCTTAGATTAAACAAAAGAATCTATATCAAGTATAACCTAAATTAGCTGAAATTCAGAATAAAAAAAATAAGGAATTAGAAATTTGACTTCCATACAATTTTCAAAGAAAATCTATAAATAATTAAAATTTAGAATAATATTTAAATAAAAAATTTGCAAGTTAAAACAAATAGTCTATATCAAGTACAAGCCAAATTTACTAAATTCAGAATAAAAAAACCTAAATTAACTAAAATTTGTGGCTTACATTAAGAGAAAAAATCCATGCCAAGTACAAACTAAAGTAGCCAAAATTTAGAATAAAATAATAAGGAAATTAGCAATTTGACTTCCATACGATTTCCAAAGAAAATATATAAATAACAAAAAAATTAGAATAATATTTAAATCAAAATTAGCAAATTAAATAAAATAGTCGATATCAAGTACAAGCCAAATTAACTAAAATGTAGAGTAAAAAACCTAAATTAACTAAAATTTCGAATAAAAAATAAGAAAATTATCAATTTAACTTCCATACGATTTCCAAAGAAAATCCATAAATAAAAAAAATCAGAATAATATTTAAACTGCTTATATTAAAAAAAAGAGTCCATGTCAAGTACAAACTAAATTAGCTGAAATTTGAAACAAAAAGAAAAGAAAATTAGAAATGTGACTTCCATAAGATTTCTAAAGAAAATCCATAAATAACTAAAATTTATAATAATATTTAAATAAAAATTTGGAAATTAAAGCAAATAGTCTATGTCAAGTCCAAGCCAAATTAACTAAAATTTGGAATAAAAAATAAAATAAAATTGTTAATTTGATTTCATATGAATTCCAAAGTAAATCCTACAAATAAAATTAAGAATAGTAATAAATAAAATATAAAATTTCATTTGAATTCAGCCTAAAACCGAAAAAATCCACCCAGGTACGATAAAACAATATGTAAATTCGGAATAAAAAAATGAAAGGATGGTTAGAGATTTGATTTTTACGACTTCCAAAGTAACATCCATAATAACAAAAAAAATCATAATAATAGTTACTTAATTCATCCAAGTTTATACGGCTTATATTCTCTTAGCACATATAGTAAGGTGGTATTAAAAATGACTAGAGTACCCCTGATTATTGTCTATAAACATTATATTCAATGCATGCATTTAAAGGATATAATGTAAACCTAGATATTTATTAGGGGTATAAAGAAAAGATCACACTAATTTATTGATTAAATATTGAATGAGTCAATTTTTGTTAGGAATATGACTCAATATTAAATCTTAACAAATCTTTAGAGTCCTTATCCCATACAACTCGGATTCTATTTTGGCTATATAAGCCAACCCCATGTACTTGTAATATTTGAACTAAATAGTGCATTGTCTCCTGTGATTTTTTCCCGCAAGGGTTTTCCATGTAAAATTCCGTGTTCCCTATTGTGTGCGTGTGCAAACCCTAATCTAACAAGTGGTATCAGAGCCAGGTTCACGCACCTGGGTTCCTTATATGCGCCATCATTGCATCGGCTTCCACGCGCCATCGCACGTCTGCGCCTTCCGCGCTGTTGCTACCGTCCTCTCGGCTTCCTGCATGCTTCGATTTCTGCAGTCGCCGCCTTCGTGTCATCGTTGCGCCATCGCTGCCTTCGTGCCATCGTTGCGCCCTTCCACCACCCTTCGGATCTCCGGGCTTCACCGGCCCGCGCTCGAGACTGCCGCCTCGGCTTCCGTCTCCGTCGCCGACTTCCCGGCTGCCTTCGACACTGCTGCCCGTGGTCAGCTACCGGTGCAACCTCCCGCTGCCCTCCGGATCTTCGGGCTTCACCGGCCCTCGCCCAAGCCAGCTGCCTCTGGTTGTAGACTCTCCACCGCGCCTCGGGTCCCTTCAGCCTCTGCCGATCAGCGCCCGAGCCGGCCGCCTCTAGCCCCGATGCGCTCCGGCCGTCGACTCCGGCTCCTCCGAGTGACGCCGGCCTCTAAGGCCCAAGCACAGACTCCGACCACCGTTAAGACCGCCAGCCCACTCCTCCGTTCTCTATCCTCCCGATTGATTCGGACATGAAGGCTCTAGAGGCTTGGTCTCAAGTCTCGATCGACTATTCTCCGTGAACAAAAGCGATAAGTCCGCATAAGGCTCGGTTCACGTCCGCGATAAAGAGGATAAGTATGAGGTTTGAAAAAAAAGTCTTCGACTGAGGAAAAAAAAGGGTTTTTTTGGTAGAATTTGCTACGTGCACCCTGAGCAGCACCAGAATGGTCAAAAAATTCCTTCATACACTTAGAACGCACCAAAAAGTTTATTTTTCAGAATCTACCATATTTTTTATCTGCAATTTTATTCTCCATTATGTCATTCACTAAATTTGATATCGAGAAGTATGATGGTAAGATCAGTTTTACAATATGGCAAGTTCAAATGAAAGCCGTTCTCACATAGGTGGGTGCCAGAAAAGCACTGTCAGCTAAACCGGCGACAATGACAGATGAACAATGGGAAGAACGTGACCAGAAAACCTTTTCCACCATACAGTTCAGTTTGTCTACAGATGTTATGTGTGAAGTTATCAGCGAGACCACTGCCGCACAATTATGGAAAAAATTGGAAGATTTGTACATGAAGAAAAGTCTCACCAACAAATTGCGTCTTAAAGAATGTATGTACACAATTCTCATGGTAGAAGGTACATCTATTCAGTCCCATCTTAATGAGTTTAATTCACTCATCATTGATCTTAAGAAATTAGAGGTAAAAATTGATGGTAAAGATAAGGCTATTCTGTTGGTCATCTCTTTGCCTGGTACCTTTAAATATTTTAAGGAAATTATGCTTTATGTAATCATGATACCATTAGTTTCGAGAATGTTAAATCAAATTTATTGTCCAAGGAGAAATTTGATATTGATTCTCGTTCTGAAGTTTAGGCTGAGGGTTTAATTATTAGAGGTAGATCATACCATAAGGACAATTCTAATAGATTAAAGTCTAGATCTAAGTCAAGAGGACGTAAATCTAACAATTTTTGCCGTTATTGCAAGACTCTTGGTCATAATATTTCCAATTGCTTTAAGTTGAAAAATAAGACAGACAAAGATAAAAGAACACAGTCTGATAAATCTGTTGAAGCAAGTCTTGTTGAAAAAGAATCTGATGGTAAGGTTCTTATTATCACTTCTAACTTGAAGAATCGAACTGCATAGATTATTGATTCAACTTGCACTTTTCATATTTATCCATTTAAAGAGTGATTCTCTACTTATGATTCTGTTGGTAATGGTGATGTTGTGATTGTTGATGAGTCTCCACTTGAAATTATTCATATCAGTTCTATTCAAATTAAAACTCATGATAGCATTGTTAGAACACTCACAAATGTTCGCCATATTCCCAGAATGAAAAGAAATCTTATCTCTTTAGGCACTATTGAATCTTTGAGTTATAAGTATACCGGTGAAAATGGTGTTCTTAAGATTTTTAAAGGCAACGTTGTTGTTATGAAAGCCAATCAAATCAATAGTCTTTATTACTTGCAAGGTTCTACAATTACAGGTTCTGCAGTTGTTTCTATAATTGCATCAAATCCTCACATCACCAAGCTTTGGCATATGCGCTTGGATCACACGAGTGAAAAATATATGCATCTTTTATGCAAGAAAGGACATTTAAATGATATTGGCAAACTTAATTTATGTGAACATTGTATTTTTGGCAAACAAAAGATGGTCAGTTTTACTGTTTCAACTTATCAGTCCAAAGAAATTTTTGATTATGTTCATTCTGATCTTTGAGGTCTTTCTAGATTTCTTTCTATTGAAGGATATAGTTACATGATTACCTTTATTGATGATATTTCTCATAAAATTTGGGTTTATTTCTTGAAACATAAGAATGAAGCTTTTTCAATGTTCAAGAATTGAAAAACTTTGGTTAAAAATCAAACTGGTAGAAAAATCAAGAAATTTAGAACTGACAATGGACTAGAATTTTGCAGTGGTGAGCTTAATCAGTTTTGCGCTAATCATGGTATTGCAATACATTTGACTATTCCAGGTAAACCTCAACAAAATGGTGTGGCAGAGTGTATGAATTGCACTCTTTTGGAAAGAGCCCGTTGCATGCTTTCAAATCCAGGTTTATGGCATAAGCGTGCTTTGTGGGCTGAGATTACTTCCATAGTCTTTTAAATGGTTAATCGCTCTCCAAATTCAGCCATTGATTTTAAGATTCCAAAAGAGGTTTGGTCAGGTAAACCAGTTGATTATTCAAACTTGAAAAATTTTGGTTGTCCTGGTTATGCTCATGTTAGTGATGGCAAATTAGAGTCTAGAGCAAGAAAATGCATATTTATTGGATATGGTTCAAGTGTCAAAGGATATCATTTATGGTGTTCTGATGCTCGCAAATTATTCATTAGTCGTGATGTTACTTTTCATGAAGATGCTTTACTTTCATTTGGTAGTAATAGTGATGGTTGTTCATTCACAAATGAATCTGAAATTTCATCCACAAGTGAATCTGAATTTTTTGAAGCTGCTGAAAGAAATGCAGAATTTGAGGTAGTTTTACCTACCATTGATAATGATTTTTCTAGTGGTTTTATTTTACAACCAATTTCAGCATCTAGTTGTTCCACTTCACAGTCAATCTTAGTATCTCCTAGAACTAATTATTATTGTATTACTAGAGATAGAATAAGAAGGAATATTCAATTGCCTGCTAGATATAGTGACACTGATGATATGGCATATTATGCTCTTCTTGCTGCACAAGATATTTGTGATACTTTTGAATCTTCTTATTCTGAAGCTATCTCATGTGCAAATTCTTCTAAGTAGTTGACAACTATTAATGAAAAAATTCTGAGCCTTAATAAGAATAATACTTGGGATTTGGTTGAGCTTCCAAGATGTAAGAAACCTTTAAAGTGCAAATGGATTTATAAGAAGAAGGATGATATCTCTGAAATTGAACTTGCAAGGTGGAAATCCCGTTTAGTGGTAAAAGGTTTTGACCAAAGGGAACGTATTGACTTCAATGAAGTTTTCTCTCCTATTTTTCACCACTCATTAATTCGAATTATACTTGCTTTTGTTGCTTTATTTAACTTGGAATTAGAGCAACTTGATGTTGAAACTACCTTCTTATATGGAGATTTAGAAGAAGAGATTTTTATAACACAACCTAAGGGTTTTGCTACTTCTGGAAAGGAGAATTTAATTTGTCATTTGAAAAAATCTATCCATGGTCTAAAACAAGCTCCAAGGCAGTGGTATAAAATGTTTGATTCCTTTATGATTACACAATGATACTCTTGCAGCTATTATGATAACTGTGTTTACTTCAAATAGTTTTCAAGTGGTTCCTTTATTTATTTGCTAGTCTATGTTGATGATATGTTTATTGTTTCTCGTGACAAGTCATTGATTAAACAGTTAAAGGCTCAACTTAAGGCCTGTTTGGATCCATGCAGCTAATAGTTAGCTGCTAAAAATTAGCTGGAGTGGATCCAAACACCCCCAGCTAATAGATTAGCTAACTATTAGCTGGACACCCAGCTAATGGTTATCTCATTAGCTAGCCAAACCCAGCTAATAGCAGCAAATAGGTGGCATTTAACCAAAATACCGTTCGCGTCTACCACCAATAGCATTTAATAGCATGGGTATTCTGGACAATAGCATCTATTAGCCACATATTAGCTGGTGGATCCAAACACCCTCCAACTAATAGTTAGCTAGCTAATATTAGATAGGAACTATTAGCTAGCTAACTATTAGCTGCTAATGGATCCAAACAGGCCCTTAGTCATGAATTTGAAATGAAAGATCTTAATCCAACAAAGAAAATTCTTTGGATGGAAATTCAGCGTGATCGCAAACCTGGTACATTATTTCTATCTCAGAAAAAATACATTGAGAAGGTAATTAGCAGATTTAATCTCAATGATTGTATACCAGTTTCTACACCTTTTGTCTTACTAATGAGGAAGACAAAGACTATATGTCTCGTGTTCCTCACTGTAGTGCAGTTGGTAATCTCATGTATGCTATGATTTGCACCAGATCAGATTTAGCTCATTCTGTTAGTGTTGTTAGCAGATTTATGCATAATCCAAGCAAAAAAACATTGGAATGCAGTTAAGTGGATTCTTTGTTATTTGAAATGCACTTCTAATTTTGGCTTGATGTTTGGTAAGAATAAAATGAAGACACACGATGTTCTTGGGTTTCTTGATTCTGATTATGCTGGTGATCTTGATAAAAGAAAATCAATTTATGGTTATATCTCCTCTTTATGTGGCTCTGTAGTCATTTGGAATGCATCCTTACAGCTTATTATCGCTCTTCTACTACTGAAGCGGAATATGTTTCAGTTACTGAAGGCGTTAATGAAGCTATATGGTTGCGATGTTTGATTTCTGAACTTAGCATTAAATAGGATATTCTTACTGTTTACTGTGATAACCAGAGTGCTATTTGTTTGACCAAGAATGGTATGTATCATGCCAAGACCAAGTACATTGATATCAAGTACCACTTTATTCGCGATATTGTTGCTGAAGGACAGATTGTTGTGGAAAATATACGTACTGATGATAATCCTGCAGACATGCTCACCAAGACCATTCTAATACCAAATTCAAGCGTTGTATTGACCTGGTTGGCATTCATGGTGCTTAATTACCCTTCAGTGTTTCTTGGAGACAAATTTTCATTATAGATTTTGAGTCAAGAGAAGGTTTATTAGGAATATGACTTAATATCAAATCTTAACAAATCTTTATAGTCCTTATCCCATACAACTCGGATTCTATTTTGGCTATATAAGCCAACCCCAGGTACATGTAACCTTTGAGCCAGATAGTGCACTGTCTCACGTGGTTTTTTCCCGCAAGGGTTTTTCATGTAAAATCCCGTGTTCTCCGTTGTGTGCGTGTGCAAACCCTAATCTAACTATTTTGAATGAAATTGTATTTTGCTTTGACTCGATTCGACTTGTTAGCTCGATTCTAAAATATGGATTTTGAAAAAAAAAACTAAAAAAAATTAAAAACTTGATTCCATTTCCATCTCTATCTCTATCCGTGATGCCACCCATGGTACGGCGGCCGGGTATCGGCCATGGAGCGTGCATGTTCCTGCACAGTGGATCCGTACTGTCGCGATGGTGTGCAGGGCTGCCGCCATGAGTGAAACGAGTGAGCGACACGTCGGGCCGGCGATCTCGATCGGAATCAATCATGGCGGCCGCTGTCTGCGCCGTGGCCCCTCCCTCTGACAGCCGTTCCATTTTTAAAGGCTCCTCCCGCTCTGGCCGCTTGGATGTTGGAACTTGTCCATCCTGAGTCAGGTCCATGTGGAGTTGTTGGATCATTCCAGCATCTCCTTCATCTTTCACTTTTTTTTTTCTTTTCTATATACTGTTTTTTAGATAATAAAAAATTAAGTTTTTCAATCTTTGTATCATGTAGTCACTCATTTACTACAAAGTTACAGTAAAAAAACTTACATAAAAAAAATTCAAATACAAAAATAAAATTACATAAAAACATAAAATATAAAGTTTGGCACACAACCTGTCAGTGAATTCGCCTACCTGCTGTTGCCGTTGCTGCCACTGCTTATTTAGCCAGACATCGCGAAGGCTTCAGAGATACACAGGCACCGAGGCACGGGCTTCCCTGTACGCCTCTCGAGCTCTTCCTGACTCCCGCAGCCATTTCTTGGGATACGAGGAGCATCGACTCTGCATTGCGGATTCGATCACAGAGCGAGCTGTAATTTCTGTCGCCTCTCCTCTCCTCTCCTCTCCTCTTGTCTGAAATCTGCATGTGCCGTGTGAGTTTGTTCCATTTCAATCAAAATTCTTTGGTGTTGGGTGCGAGCCAGAAGCTCAAATTTGGCTAGAGCTACTCCTGTTTCCCTTGCCTTTTGCTCTCGAGGACTCGCATCAATGCATATCCCCAAATTCTGGACTGCTTATTATGAACTGTGCTCTTGATTCTTTGTGTAGTCTTTCTAATCACCTGGAATCTTCTTAACGGGTTAGTTCATTTGTTCGTGTGTGATCTGAGAAAAGAAATGAGATGTGAGTACATTATTTGCCTCGAAGTTGATCGGTTTTAAGTTGATCAGCCTTTGATGATATCATAGGACAAATAATCAAAGGCCGATCAACTTTGGACAAATGATCAAATGTCACTCAACTTCAGAGCAAATGGTCAAATTTTCCGCATTATTTTATTTGTCCCAACCGAACTCCCGTACTAGACAAGGCTGGGACGGCTCAGTACACTCCAAATGAAGTTTATTCAGACAGAAAAATATCAGCCTAACGTCGTTTGATCTTTTTCCATGTATGAACTGTAACCGAGTAAATTTTCCACACAGGATAGTGAGACCATTTGACAGTGCGTGGAATCTATCTGGGATCAGAGGGGGGACAAGGCGGGGAATGAGTACAACCAAGGTGAAGAGACGTGTGGGGAAGTATGAGCTAGGCCGCACCATTGGAGAGGGCACATTCGCAAAGGTCAAGTTCGCGAGGGACACCGAGACCGGCGACCCTGTAGCCATCAAGATCCTGGACAAGGAGAAGGTTCTCAAGCACAAGATGGTTGAGCAGGTCACTGTCAAATGCCACCTCATAATTATGTTTACAGTCTGAATTATTGCGTGTTTGGTGATATTTCGCATCTAGTAGGTTGTGGTCCTGTCCTTTGGATTTCCTGCCCCCTCAGTATCCTTCAAATATTTTTTCAGTACGAATGGACTTGGCAATTTTGTTCAGAGTTAAGTAGCTGTTGATGGAACAGCTAATTTTTGGTGCTGATGAGTAACTCCGTTTTGGAATGCAGATTAAGAGGGAAATTTCAACAATGAAGTTGATTAAGCATCCTAATGTTGTTCGTATCTATGAGGTAATTAAAAAAAATTACCATTGATTTTGTGGTTGATAGTCCAGTTAATCTTATATTTTTGCTCATCAGAAAAAAAAAGCTAGGAAGGGACAAGGTTTTGTACCTTGTCGATGGTCTGTGCTAGGAAACTCAAAGCATCTGTAGCTCCAATCATGTACCTAAATCATAGTTTTGTTGGCAGAAATTCCGTATGCAGTTATTTGGCATGCCTATTTTCTTTTCATTAGGGGGAACTTCTAATCTTATTCAAATTAATGTTCTGTTTAATTTTCAGGTAATGGGAAGCAAAACAAATATTTACATTGTTTTAGAGTATGCTACCGGCGGCGAGCTCTTTGACACAATTGTAAGTGATATGCTGCATTCTCCATTTCCAATCTATGCAGTTTGCTTGTTTTCAACACACATGAAGTTAGAAGTTACCATTGTCAATTTTTTTTGAAAAAGATACCATTGTCAATTTTGCACTGACGGTTATTTGCTTCTTCATCATGAAGGTTAACCATGGTCGAATGAGGGAAGATGAGGCAAGGAGATACTTCCAACAGTTAATTAATGCTGTTGATTATTGTCATAGCAGGGGCGTGTACCACCGGGATTTAAAAGTGAGTTCCTCTCTCTTTTTTCTTTTCAATAAGAAATCTACTTCAGAATCTAAACTACAATATCTGCAGCCAGAAAATTTACTACTTGATTCATATGGAAATCTGAAGGTCTCTGATTTTGGGCTGAGTGCACTATCTCAGCAAATCAAGGTAAGGTTTCATTGCTTTATGCCCTCTAAGTTACTACTACGGACAGGTTCGAAAGTTCACACTTTGTGCATTAGCAGATAGTCTTGTCTCTTTGATGTTTGGAAGTTCTCATATCCCTCAATATATTTTTCAACTATTTTGTTCTTTTTATGTTGCTCAGGATGATGGATTGCTGCACACGACTTGCGGGACTCCAAACTATGTTGCTCCAGAGGTAATGTCACCAAATTGTAGAAACTGAACCCATCAAATACTTTTGTTGACATTATTGTTTAACCAGGAATCATTAATACTTTTAGTATTTCAACCACCTTTGTAATAGGTCCTTGAAGATCAAGGCTATGATGGTGCAATAGCAGATTTGTGGTCATGTGGAGTTATTCTGTTCGTTCAGCTAGCGGGGTATTTGCCTTTTGAGGACTCTAATCTTATGACGTTGTATAAGAAAGTGAGCATTGTACTTATTTTAGAGCACTGCTATTGTCTTGCTTGTTCATGCTTATTTGATTTTTTTTCCCCCCTGCGCCTCCTGGCAGATATCAAATGCGGAATTTACGTTTCCACCTTGGACATCTTTTCCTGCCAAGAGGTTGTTAACAAGAATCCTTGATCCAAATCCAATGACGGTATGCTAGAACACAAGAGCTGCTTGAAACAATACTAAAATAAGAAAAATTCCTGAGATAATTAAGTAGAATGGATCCCTGGTCCTCATGCAATGCATCCTCTAGTAGGCTAGTAGAACATATGATGGCAGTTCCATTCATCAGCCAAATAATATTCCTAGTTCTTCTGTTCTTACTAATAAGCACTTAAAAGAGCTGGTGTGCACCCATCCACTAATAATCCCATCTTGCACCATAACATGAAGCTAATGTCTTGAGAAACTCTGGCAGAGAATAACAATTCCGGAAATATTAGAGGATGAGTGGTTCAGAAAAGGATACAAGCACCCAGAGTTTGACGAAAAATATGATACAACATTGGATGATGTTGATGCTGTCTTCAATGATTCGGAAGTGAGTGGACGGCGATATGGACTCTTGCATTTCTATCTTCTCCCTCGTGCAGAAATTCTCTCATGGACTCCACCTACTAACTAGTTTTGCTACTTTGGTTTGACCTCCTCCAGGAGCATCACGTGACAGAAAAGAAAGAAGAAGAACCAGCAGCCCTGAATGCATTTGAACTGATTTCAATGTCAGCAGGCCTCAATCTTGGAAACTTATTTGACTCCGAGCTGGTACGACATCTACCAATTCCTTCGTAACCCAAAACTATGAAAATTGTGATGTGTGATAACTTAAATCACCGTGATTTTCTACGTTGCAATGATATGACCTTAATCGTGAATGACATATGCACTTGAATCTTTTCTTTTAAATTTTTTTTTCCTATAAGTCAATTACTCAATTATACTGCATGATAGTACAAGCTAGCAGTTCTATATGCCTATGTAAATATAACTTTGGTTTCAGAAAATTTTGCAATATTTTTCTCAAGTTAGAATTTTCTGTTCGCCTTTTGTTATGATTTTGCAGCTTCATTCCTGTACACCCTCTACTTTAATTTTTTAATAATTCTATCGACAGGAATTTAAAAGAGAAACAAGGTTCACATCAAAATGTCCACCAAAAGAAATCGTTCGCAAGATTGAGGAAGCTGCAAAGCCTCTAGGATTTGATGTTCAGAAGAAAAATTACAAGGTGTGCTACCCCAAGCTGCATGAATATTTTTCTAGATAATGTATATGAACTTTAAATAGCTCTTTTCTGCATGTTAAAAGTCCTTTTTATTGTTTGACCAGTTGAGGCTAGAAAAGGTAAAAGCAGGGAGGAAGGGAAACCTCAATGTTGCTACCGAGGTAATATGAAGAAATGCTGAACTGAAATCTGCTTTATATTAACTTCTTCAGTCTAACTTTATCGTGCATTGTCATTCAGATACTGCAAGTTGCACCTTCTCTTCATATGGTTGAAGTTCGCAAAGCAAAAGGCGACACTCTGGAATTTCATAAGGTAAATATCATTTTGTGAAGATCATGCCAATTAAAAAGCTGATATTCATGGCTTATCATTGGAATCAAAGTTGAGCCTGTCATTTGAGAGGCGAATCAATTCTTAGCTTTTATGCTTCTCCAATCTCAACAATTTGGATTTACTGAGTTACTGGAATTGTAATTTTGTCACCTAAACATTGAATAGTTTAAACTGAAACTCGTAAATTTTAATGTGCTGCAGTTCTACAAGAACCTTTCCAACACCTTGAAGGACGTTGTCTGGAAATCCGATGATCTGCAAAGCCAACCTGCTTCGTAGCAGCAGCTTGGGAAAGGAAGGATGGGTAAACTATTAGCATCCCATTCTTCCAAGTTGATTCCATTTTCAGAGGCTGGATCAGCAAAACTTGTTCATTGCATTTCTAAGTTCCCCACAACTGTTGTAAATGCTGCATTTTCAGAGACTGTTTGGCACAATTCAAGTGAAGTTCATCGCATAGGTTTTGTGGGTACGTTATAAATCGTACCGAGTCGTTTTGGAACAATGTAATCTGAATTTGCAAAATGTAGCTAAATATGTTGTTGCCACCTTGCTCCATATTCCAATACTGAGCCAGAAAAGCTTAGGCCGGTCTGTTTTCAAGAATGATCCGGCCATTCAAGCTCATAACGGCCATCATTTCATTCTCATTTACATTGTGAATCATGGAGTTGCTTGCTTGGCTTGTTGTTAGTACATTTTTCGAGTTGTAAACCAAGCTAGAAATGCGACAGGAAAGAGGAAACCCTGAAGGCCTTAATTGGGAGGTCCATTCCCGGTCAGGATCCATGTGGATGGATCGGGATTTTAGGCTCCTGGCCGGGAATGAACCTCCCAAACAAGGCCAAATTGTATATATGTACAGTAATTAGTGTGAGTTTTCAGAGGATGGTACATGATGAGGAGCCGCAGCAGCCGTTGCTCCGGTGGGAGTGATCCGACTGGTGAGCTCCAATCCTCTCTTCTTCCATCATATTGTGCCGTCGTCTGCATACATATGCAGCACACGAACAATGTATATCATTGTCAGATTCAGATGCAGATCATTAATTGTTTTAGATGAAGTGTTGCTGACGCCAATTCAAGCCTAATTGATTAGGTAGAAACAATCTATCGACATATCAGTCGATCCTAGAAAGCTAATGATCTACATGAGAAGAATGCAATGCGATGCAAGAAATCGGCATGCAAAGGGGGGATCGACGCATGAGACCCACTTTGCCGCCATGACCTTCGCGAACTCGGTGTAGTTGATCTGGCCGTCGCCGTCGACGTCGGCCTCGCCGAGCATCCCTTTGAGCTCGTCGTCGGTGAGCCTGTCGCCGAGGTTTTCCATGACGTGGCGGAGCTCGTCTAGGGAGATGAAACCGTTCTGGTCCTTGTCGAACACGCGGAAGGCCTCGCGGATCTCTTCCTCGTCGCCGGCGTCGGCGTCGCGCATGGTGCGGGCGAGGAGGCTGAGGAACTCCGGGAAGTCGATGGTGCCGCTGCCGTCGGTGTCGACCTCGTCGATCATGTCGCGCAGCTCCGCCTCCGTCGGGTTCTGGCCCAGCGACCGCATCACCGTACCGAGCTCCTTGGTCGTGATCGTCCCTGCATATCGAAAAATCCATTGACCGCCGCAATGGCAACGGCAATGGCAATGGCAGTGGCAACGAAACCATGGACGTACGTACGTACGTACCGTCTCCATCTTTGTCGAAGAGGTTGAAGGCTTCCCGGAACTCGTCGATCTGCTCCTTGGACAGCTCGTCCATTCAATTCCCAGCTACGAATGTATTCTCGATCAATCGAGACGAAAGGATCCGGAGAATGTAGAAATGCCGCCAAATTCCCTCCGAGATTGATTGTATGTATGCTTGTACGTTGTCGTCGTCGTCGTTGCATGTGCTGGCTAAAATAAGGAGAGGGGATGCTATACTAGGGAATCCTTACCGTGCATACGTTTCATTTCTCCTTCCTTGTACATTCATGTCGATCGAAATCCACTGAGCAATCAATTTTATTAATTAACCCCTTAATTAG
The DNA here is from genome assembly GCA_036346355.1 of Rhipidocladum racemiflorum. Classification (NCBI taxonomy): domain Eukaryota; kingdom Viridiplantae; phylum Streptophyta; class Magnoliopsida; order Poales; family Poaceae; genus Rhipidocladum; species Rhipidocladum racemiflorum. The sequence continues at coordinate 3,006,254 of CM070590.1, read as the reverse complement.
TCATTTAATTAATTAATCACGTAATTAACCAGCTAAATACTGAATTAACTCACTTACATAACACCTACCGATACAGGGGAGCTCGACTGGTCCTCTTGCCAAGCACAGGCCGCGCGGTAGCTCTGCTGTCGAGCACATGCTACATGACAAGTGCCGCCGTGGTACAAGAGCGCGATAAGTGACATGTATCGTCTGCCGACGCTTCGACGGTAAAAAAAAAGGAGGCCTCAAATCAAATTCACGAAGTAATACCTGTGCCCGTAAACAACAAAATGTTTCTGTTCTGCAACGCGCTTACCCTCTGACAGGGAAGAACAGTTGTCAAGTGGAATAGTTTTGCACTCAAGCAGAAGCAGCCTCCAAACACAATACCTCTCTTTGTCCAAAAGCATCATGTTGGTTGATCTCGCGCTCTGATCGGGGGCGCAACCGACCTTTATGGTTGTGGCCCCCTGTTGCACACGCGCTATAAATAGAGGGGGTAGACCGGCCCATGAACCCACGTCCTTGGAGCACATACCCCCCAACAAACCAATCCGATCTACTCCTGCGTGTGGAGCAACGGGAAGTCAAGGCCACGCCGACTCTCTCTCTGCAGACCTGACTTCACCGACGTCCATCGCCACTGCTCCTTCCCCGTCTCCGGCAATGGCGTCATCCTCGAGCTCAAACCCCGAAGGTAACCCTAAGACCCATTCATCTAGGTGTTGATCTAGGCAACAAGATCCGTGGAGCATTTAACAATGGTATCAGAGCCTTGTGTGTAGTGCCTAGACCAACCCTAGTTGTAGATCTATTTTCGGGTTTAGACGCATAGCAATTAGAAGAAGAAATTCCCCAATCCAAAGACCTTTTTGGTCAAGAAATCAGATTAAACAAAAAGGATTAAGAAAAGAACAGAAGGGTAGAATTCTTACCTTGCCGCACGAAGACCAACGCCTTATCTTTTGAGCCATGGAGTCGTTGATCACCACGAGCGGCCGCCGCTTGCACGAGCCGCTGGAGCGCCGTCTCGACGTGCCCGGCCCGTCTTGGCGTCGCGGGCGTCCGTGCGTCGCCATCGCGGCTGCGCATGCGCGACATGCCGTCGTCGCTTGGCGGGCGCCGCGCCGCTTTAGCGCGCCAGCGAGCCACGCGAGTCGCCGTCTCAGTGCTTCTGCGCTGCGCCGTGCGCGCCTGCGCCCTCCCGTGCGGGAGCGGCTCCCACGCGCGCCAGCCGCCGCTGGCTGCGACCCCAGATCCGGTTTACGTGGGAGCGGTTAGGGTTTGTTTGGGGGCTGCGATTTTTCCGGGATTTATATGATCCTGAAGCATTCTCGTCCGTCAGATTCGATCCGACGGCTCAGTTCAGGCGCGGCTCTGCCGTTTTCCTTGGTGGGCTGGACCTGCTGTTAACAAAGGGGCACTGAGGTCCTTTTGGGCCATTCGGCCCAAACAAATTAGGGTTAAGTCTGTAATTGCTATGCATGATGAGTTTAAGTACTAAATTAAGTCTGTATTTCCGCTGCAAGTTTAAGTTTTCTTTTCTCTGATTAAATTGAAACCAACGTGGATATTTAATTAGAGAAAATAGTAAATAAAAAAATAGTTTTATAGTATTTCACATAGTTATGGTAATTTTATTTTTCTGACCAACGTTGAAAATAATTTTTGCCATGACCATGTTAAGAATGATAGAAAGTTTTTTTGAATAAAGTTTGCTCTATTCTAATATCGCTTCAGCGGTGTTTTAGAAATAGATCAGTCTTTATTATAGTTGAGAGCATGTTTAATTGACCAACGTTAATTTATTCATGCCAAAGTTTATAATCTTTTAGTTTACTGATTAAATTCTTGTTTTATTTAATGAAGTTTTTCCAACCAAGATTGCCAATTCCTTGAGTGTCTTTCAAGGGCTTGAAAGGTTGAACGGCAACAATTACTCCTCATGGAGAGAGAATTTGAGCTTGGCCATGGCTATGGCTGAGATAGATTATGCTTTGCTTCATCCAAGGCCTGTGGCACCGGTTACGGCATTTCTTTGGGAGTCGAGGAAGCCACAAATAATGCTTCTTGGCGTAATTGTCGTATAGTATTGAGAAGGCAAAGTGGGACAACTCAAATAGAAAGTGCCTCATGGTGATCAAAGGCACCATCATTGAGTCCATAAGGGGAGCAATCCCAGAATGTACAGATGCTACTGAGTATCTGAAGAAAATAGAAGAGCAGTTTACTGGATCCACAAAGGCCTATGCAGGCACATTAATCAAGAAACTTGTCAATGACAAGTATGATGGATCTGGGCTGCGTAATGGACCAGGCATTAGAGAGCATATTCTTAAGATGACTAATATGGCTCACTCTCACATCTTTTGATATGCCTTTAAAGAATGATTTCATAGTCCATCTTGTACTGGTTTCATTACCAAAGGAATTTGAGACTTTTGTTGTAAATTACAACATTAGTGAAGAAAAATGGTCTATTGAAAAGTGCATTGCCATGTGTGTCCAAGAAGAAGAAAGATTAAAGGCACAAAAGGCTGATGAACTGAATCAGTTAAACATTCTCGAGAAGAAAAGAATTATTTCCAGATGAGAATAAGCCAAATTTCAAGAAAGGCAACTACCAAAAGGGCAATTATCAGTGAAAAGGTTCACCAATTTTGAGAAGGGTGAACACTCAAATGGAGGACAGAACTCCAATGGAGGACATGGTTCCAGTGGATGACCTCCTAGGCCTCCGCCGAGCACATAGATCCGGACACTGCAGCGTTGTCATCAGAAAGGGCACCGCATGAAGGATTGTGTTCTTTTCCTCAAGTGGCTGAACAAAAGAGGTAAAGATCAAGTTACATTCATAGATGAATCCTTGTATATAGATTCACCAACTAGCACTTGGTGGATAGATTCTGGTGCAACTGTTCATGTTGCTAATTCTATGAGGATTCCATACGAGGAGGATCCTACAAAGAGGAGAAAGAGGAATTAGAGTGGCGAATGGAGTTGAAGCTGATGTGGAAGCCATTGGAGATCTTCCATTAGAGTTGGATGGCGGCTTCATACTCCATTTGCGTGATGTTTTATTAGTGCCTTCTTTAAAAAGGAATTTGATTTCAGTGTCTTGCTTAGATGATGAGAACATTCAGTGTCATTTTGGGAATGGAAAGTGTGTAATAAAGTTTAATAATAAAGATGTTGGTCTTGCCATCCGACAAGACAAGCTTTATTTGCTATCCCATTATGATATTGTGAATGACATAAGTATCTCCTCGAATGCGAAAGTATGCAATGTTAATACAAAGCGAAAGAGAATAGAAAGTGAATCGTCATCGAAATTATGGCATTGTCGTTTAGGCCATATTTCGAGGGGGAGAATTGAACGATTAATCAAAGAAGAAATTGTTCCTCCCCTAGACTTTTCAAACACAGATCATTGCATAGATTGTATTAAAGGCAAGTATGTTAAACAAATAAAGAAAGGCGCCAAGCGTAGCACAGGAATCTTGGAAATAATCCATACAGACATTTGTGGTCCTTTTCCTGTAAAGACAGTGGATGGTTTTGATTCATTCATTACATTCACTGATGACTATTCTCGCTATGGCTACATTTATCCTATCAAAGAAAGATCAGAAGCATTAGAAAAGTTTAAAATATTTAAAGCTGAAATAGAGAATCAACATGATCTAAAGATTAAAGTAGTAAGATCAGACCGTGGAGGTGAATACTACGGTAAACACACCCCTTATGGCCAAGTTCCAGGACCTTTTGCAAGGTACCTGCAGGAAAATGGCATAGTAGCTCAGTATTCTATGCCAAGTAACCTCGGCAAAATGGAGTAGTGAAAGGCGAACCGTACCTTAATGGATATGGTGAGAAGTATGATAAGTTACTCCACTTTACCGGTTAGTCTATGGATGGAGGCTTTAAAAACCGCTGCCCATATTCTTAATCGGGTACCCAGTAAGTCGGTGCCTAAAACACCGTATGAGTTATGGATGGGAGGAAGCTTTCTTGAACTATCTACATGTGTGGGGCTGTCCTACTGAGGCAAAAGTATTCAACCCAAACATAGGAAAGTTAGATCCAAAGGCAGGTGAGTTGCCATTTCATTGGCTCTCCTGAAAGATCAAAGGGTTATCGTTTCTACTGTCCAGACAGACATACCAAGTTTGTAGAAACTAGACACGCTGTGTTTATAGAGGATGATATGATCAGGGGGAGCATGGTACCCCGAGAAATTAGCCTTGATGAGAAGCGGGTTTGTGCCCCAACTCCTATGATTCAAGAGCCTTTCTTCTCGATACCTGTTGTTGCTGCATCACCTGAAGTTACAGCACCTGCCGGTGTTTCTCCGAGTTCAACGATCGATGTGCGGAGGCACTGTTGTGGAGCCCGAGGCCCCTGCTGTTGCTAGTGAGGAGCCTGAGCAGCCTCCTGTAGAGAGCAGTGAACCTGCTCAAGAACCACTTAGAAGATCACAGAGAAACAGGAGATCAGCTATTCCAGCTGATTATGAAGTTTATGCCAGTGAAGACATAGAGATAGAGGGTGATCCCACCTCTTATGAGGAAGCGATGAGAAGTCCCAATTCATCGAAGTGGCTTGATGCCATGCAAGATGAAATGAGATCCATGAGTACAAACAAAGTCTGGGACTTAGAAGAAATTCCTAAAGGAGCCAAAACAGTAGGCTGTAAATGGGTTTACAAAACCAAACGTGACTCCAAAGGGAATGTTGAAAGATTTAAAGCTAGACTTGTCGCAAAAGGCTTCACTCAGAGAGAAGGAATAGATTATAACGAAACCTTCTCACCTGTTTCGACAAAGGATTCTTTTAGAATCATTATGGCACTCGTTGCTCATTATGATTTAGAATTACATCAGATGGATGTTAAGACGGCATTCCTAAATGGGGATTTATATGAAAATGTGTACATGGCGCAACCCAAAGGTTTTGTCATGAAAGGAAAAGAAAATAAGGGATGTCGATTAAAGAAGTCCATTTACGGATTAAAACAAGCGTCTAGACAGTGGTACATTAAGTTTGATGAAACCATAAGAAATTTTGGGTTCAAAGAGAATGAGGAGGACAACTGCATTTATGCAAAGTTTAATAGAGGGAAATATATTTTCCTAGTTTTATATGTGGATGATATCCTATTAGCAAGCAGTGATAAAGATTTACTGCTAGAAACAAAGAAGTTCTTGTCCTCAAAGTTTGATATGAAAGATCTTGGTGAAGCATCCTATGTATTAGGAATTGAGATACACCGAGATAGAAAAATAGGGGTGCTAGGGCTATCACAGAAGGCATACATAGAAAGTGTTTTAAAAAGATATAGTATGCATATGTGTAATGCCACGCCTGCTCCAATAGTCAAGGGCGATAAGTTTGGTAATTTTCAGTGTCCAAAGAACAAGTATGAGATCGATCAAATGAAATCAGTACCATATGCTTCAGCCGTCGGAAGCATAATGTATGCTCAAATATGTACTCACCCTGACTTAGCATTTACAACCGGGATGCTTGGAAGATATCAGATTAATCCAGGAGTTGATCACTGGAAAGCTGTAAAGAAAGCCTTGCGGTATTTGCAAGGGACAAAGAGCCTCATGCTAACATATAGAAAGTCAAGTGCCCTAGAAATTATGGGCTATGCAGATGCAGATTGGGCAGGGTGTAAAGACACTGGAAAGTCCACATCAGGATATGTGTTCACCCTTGCCGGAGGAGCAATATCATGGAAAAGTATAAAACAATCAGTCGTTGCAACGTCGACAATGCACGCTGAGTTTGTGGCATGCTATGAGGCAACCGGGCAGGCAATGTGGTTTAAAAAAGTTTGTACCCGGATTGAGAGTGGTGGACAGCATAGAAAAACCACTCAAATTATACTGCGACAATGAGCCAGCAGTATTTTACTCCCACAACAACAAGTCAAGTGGTGCTGCCAAACACATAGAGATCAAGTTTTATGTTGTGAAGGAGAAAATCCAGGATCAAACAATAGAGCTTGAGCATATAAGCACAAAAGACATGTTAGCGGATCCGCTCACCAAAGGTCTTCCTCCCAACGTGTTTGAGAAGCACGTAGCCGGCATGGGTTTAAAGGAAAGACTATGATTCTGGATAATAGGGGTCATTGAAAGCAACCGTCTCCCACAAAGACAAAGTTATTCTGCTTTGAAGTAGAGAGGTGTACTATAGTCATTGAGTTCAGTAGTACGTAACTGACTGTTGTAACGCCTTGGTCTTGGTACACTAATCTATGGAGGAGTGGAATGTTAAGTTAAAAGTGTGAGATATAAAAGGTTAATATACCAAGATGTAAAGTTTCAAAGTTGAATTCGAGATCAAGGGGGAGAATGTTGGTTGATCTCGCGCCCTGATCGGGGGCGCAACCGACCTTTATGGTTGTGGCCCCCTGTTGCACACGCGCTATAAATAGAGGGGGGTAGACCGGCCCATGAACCCACGTCCTTGGAGCACATACCCCCCAACAAACCAATCCGATCTACTCCTGCGTGTGGAGCAACGGGAAGTCAAGGCCACGCCGACTCTCTCTCTGCAGACCTGACTTCACCGACGTCCATCGCCACTGCTCCTTCCCCGTCTCCGGCAATGGCGTCATCCTCGAGCTCAAACCCCGAAGGTAACCCTAAGACCCATTCATCTAGGTGTTGATCTAGGCAACAAGATCCATGGAGCATTTAACACATCAATCACCACGAGTTTTCCATGTAAAAGAGCACATTAGTTACCATGGAATAGCATCAAGATATGCTTTTCTCTAGACCAAGCATACATTGCTACATATTACTACAGGCAGCTGCCAAAATTTCCCGAACGAATAAGGTTAGCACCAAATCAGACAACGCTGTAGAGTGAAAGACTTGTGTTCAGAGTCTTCAGACTGCGAGCTGTACTAGTGCCAGTCAGAGCCAAGATCGCAGCAGAAAAGATGCTGCTACAACTGCAAAAATCCAGATTCCTATTAGCACAAACTTTGCTGGCTAGCAGCTCACAATTGGCTGCCAGGTGCGCAGTATGTCATCATACGTGGCAAAAATATATGCTTATCATGCTACGCCAGCAATATCATTACGCGAAATTGGCTTAGTATGTTATTTAAACTAGATTGCAAAGTTTCGATGTTCAAATATCTGATTTCATAATTTGGAATATCAGACGGATGTTATATGGACGTTTAAGATGTTATATGGACGTTTTCCTTCTTGAATTCGTCTTGCAATGACGTGACAAGCTAGCACACAACGCTTTGAATGCGATCGAATGTTGATGCAACAAAACCCAAAAAGAGTTAAAGATGTAATGAAATGCCAACTAACTATCTTGCGATAAACGTATTATTTGTAATCAAGGATATATGAAAGGTCATCAAGTGTGAAAATAGATTGAGCCTCGTAAATAAATACCACGCCACGGGTATATACATATATTATTCCCTATTGTTGCACGAGGGGGAGTAGTCCTCGCGACACCTCAGGGCTCATGCTGGCTGCGACTTCGACGAGCACTACTCAGTAAGGTTCAAAATCTCGTCGAAATTTTGAAAATCTTGATCAAAATTTTAAATTTTGGTTAGAGATGAGATTTCAAATTCCGATGAAATAAAAAAATTAAATTTTCTAAAAATACACATCACATACAGTTTTAAACAAAAACCGTCAATGATAAGATCACTGCTGATTTTTGATAAAAATGTCTGTGATGAATCATCATAGACTATTTTTGTTTAAAACCGTCTGTGATGACTCATCACAGACGGTTTTTGGCTAAAACCGTGTGTTATGTGAACATGAGGTATTTTGACCGGATTTTAAGTTTTTCCGGCCGAGATTTCGGTGTTTCTCGTCGAGATCTCGGTAACTTTTGCCGAGATATCAAAAATCCTGGTAAAAAAACCGGATTTTAAATTTGCTTTTCGGATTCTGTCCTGATTTCGTCTAAAATTTCGAGATCTTGTCGAGATTTTGAATTCCAGCCACCTCTGAGATATGATCCAAAACCGAAACTTAGAACTTTGTTACTCAGTTGGAGTTCGTCACAGACGATGTGTAGACCCAACCTCGACGAAGTTGAGACTTGACGAGGAACCACCAAGAGTAGGTTCGAGGCAACCCACCCCAGATCGAGTTCGAGGCAATCACCCGATAAGGCACGATCGATCGATGCCCATGTGGGACAGTGGGAGGAAGGCCAACGAGGTCATGCATCCTGGATGTGGGGAGACCCGCACATCGTGATAGACAAAACTATCCTTCAGAGTGAGCTAAGCCCGCAATGATGTAACTTCGGGTGCGTTTGGTTGCCTGTACCAAGTGGTACATGTATGAGATGGTGCAAGAAAAAAATCATCCATGCGTTTGGTTGCTTGAATGAAACCATCCCATTCTGGATCAAGTGATACCAATTTGAGAAATATTCCCTCTAGATGCTGAACCATCTCATTCACCCAAAATAATGGAACCAAATGGTACAAGATCATCTCATCCCATTCAACCTCATCCCATGAACTAAACACACCCTCATGTATCTTCCTCTCCCGCCCTAAACTGTGAGGGAGAGGCATGCCACTTGTAACTCACCACCAATATGCAATACATTCATACGGACTCAGGTGTGTGAATCTCATTGATTCATCGATCCCCCGTAGCATCCTCGGCGGTCGAGGTATCCGACGTCTACAAATTTATTGTTTAAACTCGTATCAATGACACCTATATTTATTTCATAAATAAATATAGGGGCTCGGCCCACTAGATCATATATGTAGCTAAATCCTCACGCCACATCTCCCACTGAATTCTATATCAGATAAGAAATCCTTAAAACAGCCAAATCATATCACATAACGAAGGCACACAAAGTAAATGAATCCCATCGTGAATACCAACATAACATATTTATTGGAAGACTAAATATAAAACTACTGGAATATAGAACGAAAAAGTCTATATAACACGCTAAGCTTTGCTCGTAAGTCTGTCTAGCATCCTAAACTATGAAACCATACATCTATTCTCCGAATTTTGTAATATAGTTCAAATAACACAATGACCCGATTTCTCAGCATGGTATGACCCGTATGGTGCGATGAGTAAGCGGTTTTGTCATATAGGATGAAGCACTGGCTAAAGTAGGTCAATGAAAGGTGCAATCCATAGGGGGTTTCTCCTCCACCGAGCTTCCAGTCGTGCTTCCATGGCGACGGCTCCTGTAGTTCCCTCCCTATCTGTTTTGATTTGGGGGAGAACTCAGGTGGGACGTCCCACCTATCATTCACTTAAATTTGACTAACGTGTTATCCTACAAAGTAAAACTTTATTTGATATTTTTGTTATACCACTTGCTAAAGCGAGTATATATAGTTTCTCATTGCATTTATGTTACACTTGTTGAAGGACCAATAGTGTGGCTCTATGCTCAAGCAGATCCATGTTATAGAATGTACATTGTATATTACGAAAATATTTTAGGGAATAATTATTTTCTAGCTTTATAAGGTATATTGTTATATAGTTGTTTCCAACGAAACTTTTGCAGGGATAATCTACGAAGAACATAGGATGAGCTCCAATGAAGACAGCTATCAGTCCAAGCCAAGCACTCAACCAGGACTTCTTGATGAATCAGCATCCAATAAAGCAATTACTACAACAGATTACGATGATCCTCATCCAAACCATCCAGCCATGAGAGAGAGAGAGAGAGAGAGAGAGAGAGAGAGAGAGAGAGAGAGACCCGCTGTTCCTTGAGAGTTGAAGACGAGTATTTGATGTTTCGTTTCATTAAGAACTTGTTGTTTAATAATAATGAACGTGTGGCTTCATTTTGACACAACAGATAAAATTTACAACAATATCACTCCAAGAGTCCAAGGAGGGGACGCATGAGCTGACATTGTCGTTAATCGGGTCGCGCCGATAATAACTTGTGGCACCAAGACCAAGTGATTGAAACACAATCTTAACATCAATTTTCTCCTTGCAATATTAATTCGGTATTGCCTCATGATGTTTGACTCTTGGATTCAGCGCACGAATGCATTCCAGTGTTGAATGGCTCTGACTCGTTTGCTCATACTAGATGCATGTACATAAAGACAGTGGCGAAGCTAGGAATTTTTTTAAAACAGAAATACTATTCTACGGCATACCGTTCCAACGGTATAGCATTGAAACTCATAAAACTTATGAAATTTTACATCGAAATTTGTAAAACTTAGCAAACTGAAAACTCATGAAACCAATGAAACTCATAAAACTCAGTTATACCGTTCCAACGCAAGTTCGTTATTCATCATTATTCATCCGCACAACCGCGCGCTCACAGAGCGACTTACTGTCCGCCTCATAATACGAGATCGAATTGACGGACGATATATGCAAATCACAGGGCCGACATGGCTTGCTGTGCCGCGGGCTCCCCCTCCTCCTGCCACAGGAAGGGCGCCTCGGCGTTGGCGTCGCTGCTGTAGAGGCACGGGTGCTGCTCGAACCCCTGCTCGCGCAGCACCTCCCTGGACCTCGCCACCAGCTCCCGGTTGCTCAGCGGCGCCGGGTGCGACGCCAGCAAGGTCTGTATCGCGTTGCTGAACGCCCCGCACGCCTTGCCCCCCACCGCCGCAGCCTCGTCGTCCTCCGCCACGTCCGCGGACGTCTCGTCCGTCTGGCAACCACTCAGAAGGATGCCCTCGTCGGGGCGCGAGCGCGACGGCATAGTGCCGCCGTTCTGGTGGTGGAACTTGGCGCTGGCGTCGGCGCCGAAGAGCGGGAGAAGGTGGTCGGCGACGTGCTGGGAAGCGTCGAGTCCCGAGACGCCGGAGAGGAGGTCAAGGAGAGCGGTGTACGGTAGGAACCGGCTGGTACGCACGGCCGGCACGGAAGGTGGTGCGCCGCCGGACAGGACGGAGGGGCCGATCTGCTCCTTCTCATGGTCGATGAGGCCGCCGCTGTGGCACGAGTCCGACACCATGGTGAAGCTCGCGCCCTGCGGCACGCGGTCCACGAGCTGCCGAAAATCCACGTCCGTGATGAGGTTGAAGTCGCATGGCACGATAGCCTCGTCGCGCGTGCTGTGGCCGTGGTGCGGCTTGACGGGCGGGATGAGCGTGCCGTGGCCGCTGTAGTGGAAGAAGAGCACGTCCCCGGCCGCCGCGCGGGCGACCATGTCGGCCAGCGCGCGCTTGATGTTGACCCCCGTCGGGAGCACCGGTGAGCCGCGCTGGTCCGTGAGCACGGTGACGTCGACGGGAGCGAAGCCGAAGCGGTTGACAAGGGCGTCGCGCATGGCGAGGACGTCGTTGATGCAGCCTTGCAGCTGGTTGGGCGTGCCGGCGTAGTTGCAGCCGACCAACGTGGCCAACTTCTTCTTCTTCCCCTCCATGTTGCTCTCTCTCTCTCTCTCTCTCTCTCTCTCTCTCTCTCTCTCTCTCTCGTGTAATTAGCTAGCTAGGTGAATGAAGTGAGATCAGCAGCTAGCTTATTGTACATATACCAAAGTTTCTGACGACCCTTATATAGATGTGCTGATTATTGCTTGCTTATGGGTGCAAGAAACATTTGAGCTTGAGTAAGCAAACCATTTCTGTCCGTTCCTAGCTAGTTGTAACTAATGACCACTTGTCCGGCTCAAACCCTGCTAGCTATTTCAGTTTTCAGACAGATCAATCATGGAGCGATCATACGAACAGAGTAACTAATTAAGTCGACGTGCTGTAAAATTTATAACTAAGGATCGATGTAAGTACAAATTAACCTCTTTGTTCCTAGCTGGCCCATCGAGTTGATTTGGAGCACTAATTGAGCTACCAATATTCTTATGCTATCAAAACCCATGATTTAATTGTGGCATAATTCATGTAAGGTCACTGCAGGTTGCTCTCTTCGTCGTTCCTCTGAAGTGAGGGAGAGAGCTAGCTAGCCAGAGCTTGCGTGCAAGAAATGTGGAAGCTAAGCTGAGCTAGCTAGCTTAATTAGTTGGTCCTGCCTTCAAGTATACCCAACCAATATAACCTTCATATTTACGGTTCTCTCCATACAAACATATATCGCATATAGTAGCAACTTAGCAGGGAGTGTATAGGTATCATCTGGATGTTTTTGTCCCAAAAAACATCCAAACTTTGGACCGTACGATCAAAATACACATCCATATGATCAACCCATCTCGAATTCAGGGGGGCCGTGCATTGATCTGAAAACAAATCCAATGACCAAGAATTTGGATGATAGTTGCTAAAGAAAACATCCGGATGAAACTTATCAAAACCCTAGCAACTTTCCCCTAAGACCATCCATTAATTAATTAATCGGATGCGATAGCTCAGAGGGGGAGCCAGCCATGACCCAAGCTTTGGGCTGGCTAATTGTTTTGGATTGATGTATATTTTCGGTTATCTTTTGAAGGGATTCTTTACGAGTTCTTCATCCTAAATCTTGGGTCAATTAGCCCCTGAAAATAGATAGCTAACAGCTTAAGCCTCCAGCTGGTTTCCTAAATATGCATCTATTATACTCATATGAGTACTTCATTGTTCGTTTTAAGCTATATGGCATCTCGTAATTACCATCGATCCGGATTAAATTGACAGCAACAGACGAATGAACCATACTTACATCTATGGCGCACCGGCCAGTTGGATCGTCTTTGCTTCCACGCCTACATCTCTACTAGTTTCTGTTAGACAACCTCGCTATCGAATAGTCCGGGGTTGCCTAATAGATCTAAACTGGAGAATAGAGAGAGAGGGAGAGAGACACAATATGAGGAGGAACTGCTCTGCTTTATTATTCTCATTGCTTGTGTACAATGGGGTGACCCCCTGCCTCCTATATATAGCGGTTCTGCTTAGAGATAAGGAAGAGTCCATATAGGATACGTCAATTGGTTTCCTAACACTCCCCCTTGGACTCTTCACTGCGAGATGCATATGCCTCATTAAAACTCCATAAAAACCCAGTGGGAAAAATAATTGGAGAAAGAGTACATAGCACACGCTTGTTGTGTTGCACGGATTGTCTCATCAAAAACCTTAGGTAAGAAAACTTCAATGAAAAACTTACTTAAAGAAAAGAGTACAATCCACCCAAACTTCAATGTTAATCTTCAAGATTCACGTTGGGTACTCAAACTTCATGTTCGAGATTTATGTAGGAGTATGTGAAAATTCTCCCCCTGAAATCTGCACTTCTCTAAGCCTCATCATCCCGATTCCTCTAATACATCTTTCAAAAGAAGATGCCGGGAGTGACTTAGTAAATAAATCTGCGAGATTTTCACACGACTTAGTATGCAGTATCTTTATCTCGTTCATCTTATGCATTTCATGGGTATAAAAGAACTTGGGGTTGATATGCTTTGTAAGGTTACTCTTCACATATCCCATTTGCACTTGTGCAACACAAGCTGCATTATCTTCATAGATAATAGTGGGGGTTTGTTCCATGTTCAGGCCACATGACTTCTGGATGTGGTGAACCATTCTTCGAAGCCATGCACATTCCCGAGAGGCTTCATACAATGCAATGATTTCTGAGTGGTTAGTCGACGTCGAGACAAGAGTCTGCTTAGACGACTTCCAAGAAATTGCTGTTCCACCGCAAAGGAAAACATACCCAGTTTGTGACTTGCCAGTATGCGGGTCCGATAGGTACCCAGCATCGGCATAGCCAACTAAATTCAATTCATTGTTTCTTACGTAAAAGCAGCCGAGGTCTTTGCTTCCTTGAAGGTAACGGAAGATGTCCTTCACCCCTTTCCAATGCCTTTTGGTGGGTTCTGCACTGTACCGTGCTAGCAAATTCACGGCGAACGCAATGTCCGGCCTAGTGCTATTTGCAAGGTACATGAGTGCTCCAATTGCACTCAAATATGGGAATTCCACTCCCAGGACTTCCTCCCCCTCTTCTCTAGGCCTGTATGGATCTAGGTCTGCTTGGAGTGACCTTTCGACCATTGGGGTCTTTGCGGGGTATGCCTTCTCAAAACCAAATCTCTCCAATACTTTCTGCGTGTAGGATGATTGGTGTACCAAGATTCCGCCTTGGACATGTTCAAGCTGCAAGCCTAAACAGAACTTGGTTTTACCCAAGTCTTTCATTTCAAACTCAGATTTCAAGTATGTGCATGCTTCTTCAATTTCTTCATCCGTCCCAATGATGTTCAAGTCATCTACATAGACGGAGATTATACAAAATCCATTCGTGGATCGTTGTATAAATACACATGGATAATCTTCGCTGTTCGTGTAGCCTTTCTTGCAGAGAAAGTCACTCAAACGATTGTACCACATTCTTCCCGACTGCTTCAGTCCATACAGTGATTTCTCCAATTTCACACTGTATAGGTTTCTGTTTGCTCTGTCTTGGTTCGGGATAGGGATACCTTCCGGTACTTTCATGTATACCTTCGAATCCAAGTTTCCATACAAATATGCTGTGACAACATCCATTAGCTTCATTTTCAACTTCAAGTTGACTGCCATTGAGATCAAGTATCTAAAGGTAATTCTGCCCATGACCGGAGAATAGGTTTCTTCATAATCAACCCCAGGACGTTGAGTGAAACCTTGAGCGACAAGCCTTGCCTTGTACCTTACAACTTCATTGTTTTCGTTTCTCTTGCGAACAAAAACCCATTTGTGACCTAGGGGTTTATATGGGGAGGCGTGCGGCACACAGGCCCAAACACCTCTCTTTTGTTCAGAGAGACTAACTCTGCAGTGATTGCCTTCTTCCAATATTCCCAATCGAGCCTTTTCTTGCACTCTGCGAGAGATGCGGGCTCGGGATCATGATTAATGATCGTGGCAATCTTCTTTGCAAAGTATGCATCGACATTGGCTGTTGCTCTATTCATTGATTCTCCTGATATTACAAAATTTATGGCCATTTCATCATGGGGTGCTTCGTGCACTTCTACTTGCTCTTCATTGCTATTTCCCATTCCAGGAGCAAGTTCCTTTAGTTTTTCTCCGCCAATGTGTGCGCACACATTATTTTCGGCGGCTTCTTCCAATGGAAGGTTCAGATCTGGAATTGCCTTTTCCACAGGCTTGTTTCCAGTGCCAGGTCTCAACTGGCTCCCCTTCTTGCTTTGGGGCACTTTTGTGATTGGCTGTGGTAAGTCCTCTTGCCCGATTTTCCCAGACGTCTCCGGGTACTTTGGGTTTGAGAAGCCGCTTTTCCTATTCTTTTCTTTGAGGCCTCTGAACAGGATGAGGGATACCTTCGCTTTCTTAGGTATTTTCACCCTCTACGGTGCATTTCTTGCGGGTACATGCGACTTAACCACGCTCTTGAGATCACAAAAATGATCAAGTTCATTTGCTAAATTCTCGCAAATCAATTATCTTACGGACTTCTTGATTTGCTTCATTAGTGCGAGGTCATGTGCGGGGATCGGTGGAATGCCATATTATTTCCCGGTATTTTTCATCCAATGGTTGATTCTCTCCCCCTAATGACGGGAAAGGATCCTCGTCAAAGATACAGTCAGCGAATCAGGCTGTATGCAAGTCTCCAGTCATGGGTTCCAAATACCTGATTATGGATGCACTCTCATAACCAACGTATATCCCAGACTTGCGGAGAGGGCCCATTGCAGTCCGCTGTGGGGGTGGTATAGGTACATATACCATACAACCAAAATTTCTAAGATGGGAAATCTTCGGGATGACCCCTTGCACTAGTTGCATAGGTGAATGGATGTTGTAGGCCGATGGTCTATAATTGATGAGTGCTGCTGCGTACAGGATTGCGTGTCCCCAACAAGTGTTGGGCAAGTTACAACTCTGCAAGAGCGGTCTGGCAATGAACTTAATCCTCTTTATTAGTGCTTCAGCTAGCCCATTTTGCGTATGGACGTGCAGTGCAGTGCTTACTGATTATTCCCGTTGCTATGCAATAATCATCAAATACCTTGGAAGTAAATTCGCCGGCATTGTCCATTCAAATGGACTTCACGCGATGATCAGGAAAAGCATTCTTAATTCTGATGATCTGCGAGATCAGTTTTGCGAATGCATGATTCCTTGTTGACAGCAAACATGTATGCGACCATTTCGAGGAAGCATCAATGAGCACCATAAAGTATCGAAACGGCCCTGACAAGGGCTGAATCGGGCCGCAAATATCCCCCTGAATGCGTTCCAGGAATGTAGGGATTTCATGTTGCACTTTCATAACAGAGGGTCTAGTTATTAATTTCCCGGTGGCACATGCATGGCACACAAAATCTTCATGATTCGGAAAATTTTTAACATTAATGCCATGACCTTATGAGTTGTTAACTATATTTCTCATCATTCTAAGACCAAGATGACCTAAATATACAATGCCATAAAGGAAAATAATTCAGAGCTTCTAAAGAAGTATACACTGCGTGTGTATTGATTCTCGTGTAGTACAACCAAGATTCATATGAGGGATATTTTTCTAATACCATTTTTTTTCATATTCCGCGTGCTTCACAATGCACAAATGCTCTTTGTCATTTTCTTCATTGGTTTCTACGTGAAACCTATTGGCGCGGATATCATTGAAAACTTAAGAGAGTGCGTGTTGATTCAGAGTACAAAAGGGCTTCTTCAATTACCAAAGTTGTACTCATTGGCAATATAATTGTGGCTTTTTCAGAGCCTATTATATGCGTATCGCTTCCTGCGATTTTCGTAATCCTTCTAGCGTTCTTCGTGATCGTCTGGAAGTATTTCGACTCTCTTAAGATGGTATTAGCTTTGTCTACTATCAACAATGCATATCTCCTCTATTTGGGCGCTATACAATTTCTTAATGAAAAGAAATATAATTCTAATCATACAGTGGCAAAGTAATTCAAAAACATTACTTGCAAATATAGAATACTAGAATAAAGAATAAATTGCAATTCTATTCATGAGAAAAGAAAATGTATGCTCTTCGAGAGCTTACAATTCATTATTCAAAATTCATTAACAACCACTGTTCTGTAGTCTGCAAAATTTCAGGCGAATTCAATCTTGCTGTGCTTAGAGCAAGATGGTGGACTTGAGCTTCTCGAACCGCTTCTGAAGTGCAGTTTATAACTCAAGTACACTCACCTCAGCCATGTATTCATTCTTCAAAGTGGCTGAAAGGTGATGTCTGAGAAAGGGCAAAGTTTGATCATTTTGCTCGGCATTAGGTTGTGCGTCCTACGAGGACCCTAAGCCACATTTCTTCTTGCTCGCAAGCATGATATTCAAATTTGATGCCCATGTGAGATAGTTCTGTTCATTCGGGGTCAGTTCTTCAAACTCACGTTTGACAATGCCAGGTATTTGCATATTCACAAGATTCTTTCTTTAGATTACTTCGTGTAATCTAATAGATAGTGGTTGCAAAAATTCATAAATGCATAAAACAAATTCTCATGAATTTCCAAAGAAACTAAAAGAAAACAATAATTGCAAGATTCATAATTACAAGATTCATAATTACGGGATTCATAAATGCAATATTCATATATACATGATTCATAAATATTCATAAAAATTCATAAATACAACCGTGCATGTATGTGATCGGCCGTGCATGCGATCAGATTTATGCGCGCGATCGACTTCATGTATGCCATCGGATTCATGTGCATGATCGACCGTGCGATCTGTTTCATGTGCACGATCAACCGTGCATGCGATCGGATTCATATGCATGATCGACTTCCTGCGATCTGTTTCATGTGCGTGATCGGCCGTGCAGCGATCGGATTCATACGCGGCGATCGGCTTTGTGTGCACGATCGGCCAGGCGATCGGCATAAGCGGCTTCGTGCGTCTTGGCTATTGTCAGTTCCATGCACGTCGGCCTTCTTGGCGCGACGGTGGCCGCTTCGTGCGGCATGCTTGAATTTCCAATGAATTATATTAAGGTAATTTTTCATCATTACTTGATAACAGAAAATAAATTCCAACATAAATTAAATGCGATGTAATGCTAATTACAACTTATGTAACTCTCGTTGGTTGGGAGCGAAAACAGGTAACGAATATCTCTGTCAATTCGACTCTTGGCCAGGTCAACCTGCCCTTAGGGCTCACATGAGGGAGGGAGCACTTCCCGTTTCCGGGTGCCAATTAAAGAACCAAGCCTCATGTGTGTTTTCCTAGACACCAATTATCTCATGTCTGTTTATTCATTACCAAAATCAAATCCCAACCACTCAGGTTTTGTTGCCAATTAAACGTGCATGTAGTGATGGCTTCATGCCCACGTACTGTTGCTTCGTGATAGGGCTTCGTGCCGATGTACTATGGCGATCTGTAGCTTCATGCTACGATCTGCGAAAGTTGTTGTGAACTTGTAGCTTCGTGCCACGTTGAAGAACACGGTACTTAGATGCGTAGATTAGATGCATACTCGTAGCTTCATGCCACGATTAGATGCATTCATACTATGTACTAGAGAAATACCGCGAACTCGTAGCTTCGTGCCACGATTAGATGCATTCATACTATGTACTAGAGAAACACCGCGAACTCGTAGCTTCGTGCCACATAGATGCGCGTAAAGAATTGAACGAGCTATTAGATTCAATCTTCTGTTTCTCACCTTTCCAATCTATTCTTCGGTAGGCTATCGCGTAGGATAGAGTCGCGTAGGACTTTTTCTTTCGGCAATCCGAGTGGATGCCGGCTTGATGGCGAGTTGATTGCAGATCGGATCGGGCGATCAGTCGCTGGTAGTAGTCGTTCGTCGTTGTCGACGATCCTTCACTTCTTGTCTTTTTCTCACCTTTCAATCTTTCTCCGGTAGAGTTTCGTGCTGATAACGTGTTAGACAACCTCGCTATCGAATAGTCCGGGGTTGCCTAATAGATCTAAACTGGAGAATAGAGAGAGAGGGAGAGAGACACAATATGAGGAGGAACTGCTCTGCTTTATTATTCTCATTGCTTGTGTACAATGGGGTGACCCCCTGCCTCCTATATATAGCGGTTCTGCTTAGAGATAAGGAAGAGTCCATATAGGATACGTCAATTGGTTTCCTAACAGTTTCTTGCAGGTTGCAACCAGTCCGCGTAATATGCATGCATACATCTATATATAAGTGTGCGTACGTACCTGTTTGTATCACGGAATTAAAGGAAACTAATTATTCTCTTGGTAATTAAGCGATGGCGTGAGCCGCGGTAGTCCCTCCCGTGACAAAAAAAATTATGAGAGGTGCTTCTATGCTTTTCCTTCTAATATAAATTGTATAAATTTTGAAGCAAACGAAAGGGTAAGTAATCCTTATTTACCTTTTATTCATGCTTTAATATTTGTGCAACTTTAAAAAGAAAGAGCATAGAAGCACCTCTCAAAAATTATTGTTTTGGATATAGGCGACGTTAAATTTTTGGAACTTTGACTCTTAATATCTTTTTATATATATAAATTGGATAGATAAAAATTATATGGCTAGATTTGTCTCGAAAGTACTTCTATAATATTATAAATTTATTGGGTTTTATAAATATATTATAACAGATACTAGTGGCCAAAGTTGTTTTTGTACACCGTGCCGATGTGCAAAACAACAACTATTTGTGACTAAAGGGAGTACAACACAACAACACGTGCACCCCCAAGTTATAAGATGATCACAAGATTTAGGAGAATGCAAATGTCGGCATATCTTTACTAATATATAAATTCGGTGACGGTTGTTTGTCCCCCCTCTCCTCCTCCCTAAGAAAAGCAGCGCGTCAATATATGGGCCGCGGTATAAAAAAGAAACCAACTGTATCTCTCTCTGTTCGTCCACATTCGCTCTTCCTAGCTATGCCATTACCCACTTTTTCCTCCCTATGGAATCTCAAAAGTGCAATTTTATTTTTTGTAAATACCTGATATGATTTAATTATTTAGTCAAAAAAATGTTTCTATTACTACACACGAAAACTTGTCTAGTATTAATGTCATATACTATTACGTACATAAATTCATCCTAGTGAAGTTTAGCATATTTTTTTCTTTCAGAATGAATTAGAGGTTGACCAGTGGAAGTGCCGCCGAATCCTTTCCCGGAGCTAGCCGTTCAATTAAATTTGTTGGATCTAAACGTAGTGTCTCTTTGTTAATTCTTTTACACGAAACGAAAATAAAAATATAAGATTATTCTATTTTTAGTGGATTTTGGACTAGGGCATTACAAAATCCGCAGTTTCGCTGATGTGCAAATCTTCCATGAGGAGTAACGCGGCCGCTGCCTGACTTGAGGCAAAACTAATTTCGAGTCTGTCACTTGGACGAGCACGTCCGTAGCGTCGAATGCGTTGGCACGTGTCGTACTTTCATGCATCTCGATCGATCCTGCCCGGTGGCGGAGCAGAAAGTTTTAAAGAGGGATTTAAAAAAAGAGATATCTAAAATCAACTACTATGATTATCGATATATTATAAAATAGTTAAAATTTAAATTGTATGTAATATAAGTATGTAATTATGAAAGAAGAAAAACGTACCATTCATTGCTTCAAAAGAATTGATAGTTGATATTTACAAGTTTTCATGTTTTAAAAATATTGTAAGATATCTTCCATGTCTATCTTTGCAAACACGGCTCGCTCAATGTAGCATATCATAAGATCATTCAACCAGTTATGGCTGGAGACCTAGTGCGACCGTATGGGCCATGGGCCATCGCGTGGGGCTTTTGCGCTGGGCTACGGGGTGGGATCCAGCCCCACCCAGCCCCACCGACGCCTCCGCCATTGATCCTGCCCCAGGTACAGCCAGCCGGAGTTCAACCGTTGGTCAAGCCATATTTGAGGCCGCGAGATTGCAACCACGGTCTTTGGCCGACGTTGTTATCACTGCAATGAGCCAGGACACTTCGCCAACGTTTGTCCCAAGAAGGCAGCAGGAGTGACGCCAGTTCGCTTCAACCTTGGGACAACTCCAGCCAGGACAGCCGCACCAGGAGCAGGCCGTGGAGCTGCACCACCAGGAACCGCATCTCACACCGTGGTGAGAGGCCGTGTCAACCATGTCACCGCCGATGCACTGCAGAATGCTACGGACGTTGTACTGGGTAAGTTACTTGTTAACTCAGTACCTGCAACAGTTTTGTTTGATTCTGGAGCTTCGCATTCGTTTATTTCCAGGATTTTTGCTGTGAACAATGGGTTGAAAATGGTGAACCTTAGGCATGTACTGTTAGTCAAATCCCCGGGATCAGAACTCCGATCTAATGTAGGATGTTCTGGGGGATACTTATAGGTGGAACGGAGTTCCTAGCGAATTTAATAGTATTGGATACCCAGACTCTAGATGTAATTTTGGGAATGGATTGGACAAGGCCGTGCTAGACTATGGATGAAGGATCAAGAAAAGTGGAATTCCAAGCAACTGCAGTTCGGGATGGACAGTTGATGGTCAACAGCATGGAAGCCATCAGCATTGAGGATGTTCCAGTGGTAAATGAGTACCCTGATGTTTTCCCTAAAGACTTAACTGGTACACCGCCAGACAGAGACATTGAGTTCGTAATTGAGCTAGTACCTGGTACAGCCCCGATAGCCAAGAGACCTTATCGGATGTCAACCGAGGAGTTGGTGGAGATGAAGAAACAGCTCGAGGAGATGATGGAAAAATGATTCATCAGACCTAGTTCGTCACCATGGGAAGCGCCAGTCCTATTCGTCAAAAAGAAGGATGGGAGTTTTCGGATGTGTATTGATTATCGTGCCCTCAATGATGTGACGATAAAGAACAAGTATCCGTTACCCAGGATTCAATCAGTTAAGAGGAGCTGGAGTTTTCTCCAAGATAGATCTGCGATCAGGATATCATCAGTTGAAGATTCGGTCAGAATATATGTCGAAGACTGCATTTTCGTCAAGATATGAACATTATGAATTTACAGTTATGTCCTTCGGTCTGAAAAATGCACCTGCATATTTCATGAACCTGATGAATAAGGTTTTTATGGAGTATTTGGACAAGTTCGTTGTTGTATTTATAGATGATATCCTAGTCTACTCCAAGACAAGGGATAAGCATGCAGAACACCTGAGGCTAGTCTTGGAGAAGCTGAGGGAACATCAGCTCTTCGCCAAGTTCAGCAAGTGCGACTTCTTGAAGGACAAGGTAGAGTTTCTTCGACATGTGATGACCGCGGAAAGAGCTGCAGTTGACCCAAGCAAGGTGGAAGTCGTATTACATTAGGAACAGCCGAAGGCAGTGACCCAGATTCGTAGTTTTCTCAGGATGGCTGTGAAGGGAATATGCCCGAGAGGCAATAATAAATTGTTTATTATCTTATTCCATGTTTATAATAGATGTTTATTTCTCATGCTAAAATTGTATTAACCGGAAACGTTGATACATGTGTGTTTAATAAACAAAAAGGTTCCTAGTAAAGCCTCTCTTTTAAAACTAGCTCGTTGATTAACTGATAATCAAGGTTTCCTGATCATGAACATTGGATGTTGTTAATAACGGGGTCACATTATTAGAAGAATGATGTGATGAAGACACACCCAAGTTGGTATAGCAAATTCGATCAAGTCATTAAAGTTTGTTGTCAGATCTTGAACATATACAAAATAGCTCTTTTCCTTAGACCATGAGATGATGTCAATCACTAACTCCGGAAGAGTACTTTGATGACATCAAACGTCACTCCGTAACACGGTGACTATAAAGATGGATTTGGGTACTATGAAAGTATTAGTTGAGGCTCATGCATCAAGAGTGGGATTTGTCCATCCAGATGACGGAGAGATATACTCTGGGCCCTCTCGGTGATATCACATTGACATCGCTTGCAAGCACGTGACTAGGTCACAAGAATGTCATATCACGGAACGAGTAAAGAGTACTTGTCGGTAACGGAATCGAACTAGGTATAGTTGATACCAATGATCGATCCGGATAAGTAATATATCGCGAGACAAAAGGAATTGGTTATGTTGTTTTTGGTTCACACGATCACTAGTTCATCGTTGAGTAAGTGGGAGTCATTATGGATCTCCAGATCCCGCGATGATTATTGATCGAGAGGTGTCTTGATCATGTCCATTTTATTCACGAACCGTAGGGTGACACACTTAAGGTTCATCGACGCTTTTGAGTGGGTACGGAACACCGGAGAAAAGTTTGGACAGCACCGGAATAGTTTCGGGATATCGGAATAGTTCAAGGGGGTATGTGTTAATTTTTGTTAATTAAAAGAATTAACAAATATTAAAATAACAGAAATAAAATTGTTTATTTATTTAATGGAGAGTCCATTCACATGAAGAGAATGGAGAGTCCATTCACATGAAGAGAATGGAGAGTCCATTCACATGGAGAGAGTGGAGAGTCCACTCACTCCTATAAAAGGGAGGGTGGAGCTCCTCTCTCAGGAACTAATCTCCATAACCCTTTGGTTGGTCCTTTCTCCCTCCTCCTGCTGTTCCACCTTTCAAGTAGTAGCTTAAGCGAATCGCTGCTGAAATAGTTTCTCCACCACCACCACTAAGTCGTAGTGTTGTTGGAGTTTCCCGTGGATCCTCTACTTCCGCTGCCCCGCTGGATCGAGGGATTGGAGGTCGTCGTTGTTCCGTACGTGTAACCAAGTACGGAGGCGCTGCCGTTTGTGGCGCTCATCTTCGCGACTTTGAAGTCGGGCGTGTACCTCTACTTCAACCACGTTTGTTTGCGGGAACGTTATTCCCGCTTTCGGTCTACGAGGGTGAGTCCTTCTGAAACCGTTTGCATGCATCTCCTAGATATGATCTTGGTGTTTGGTTGCATTCGTAGGAAAAATTTTGTTTTCCATGCTTAGAACCCATCAGGCTGGTTACTACCGCCGTTTTATTGAAGGATTTTCGACGGTTGCGAGACCTCTCACACAATTGTTGAAAAAGGAGAAGAAGTTTACTTGAACGCCGGAGTGCGAGAAGGGTTTTCAAGAGCTGAAGAAACGGTTGACGTCAGCACCGGTGTTGGTTCTACCGGATGTTAATCAAAGCTTCGATATATACTGTGATGCATCACGCCAAGGACATGGATGCATGCTGATGCAGGCCAGAAAGGTCGTTGCATATGCATCAAGGCAGTTGAGGCCGCATGAGGAGAACTATCTGTCGGGACCCAAATTCGTAAATCCGGACCCTCTGTGCATTCTGCACTAGTCCAGGATCACGCTAGTGCACACAGTCTCAACATTGGTAAATATCACAATCATACTCAACGAAATAGAAAAGTACTTTAATTTATTTAAATATACCAAACTAGTTGCTCGACCTTATGGTCAAGTTACAAAGGTACGCCTCGCAGGGCGAAATCTTATTAAAAGAAATAACTGCAACGGAACAACATAGATTTCGTGGCTCCATCCAGTGTACCACAAGCAATTGACTGGGCTCGCTCCCTAGTTAGCTGGCTCCTCCTGGAATTCCTCCTTCAGTGTAGCGTCGCTTCTTCTTCAACTGGTGTTGTGTTGATGCAAGGGGTGAGTACTTGGTACTCAGCAAGTCATGCACAGAATGCAAGCTAATATTCTACATGCATGGCTTATTACAAATGATAGGCTAGCAAGTTCATTTGCAGTAAATCAGCATATGTAAATACAATAATAAAGATAATAACTTTCACAATAATTGCACAAGTAAAGCATTTCACAACCTAACTAAGTCCAGTTCTCATCTCCAACCTAACCATTTTTCAAGGTCCAAGTTACTTTCATGAAAGTCTAACCCTTGATTGTAATCTCCGAGTGATGTCCAATGCCGCGGACTCGGCTATTCGAATAGGTTTTACACTCTGCAGAGGTTATGCACTTCATCCACAAGATATAGTCAAACGCCACAAAGGCGAGAGTCCGTAACAAAGTCTTTCGGAAGATTCTAACTATACGAGTGGACCTCCCCGGTTGTTGCACACTAGCCCTTCCCTTAGCAAAGGCGAAGTCTAGGCCAACCAACCGTTAGATGAGTACTTAGCAGCAGCCCCGGTACGCTCCCCCTGAGGTTCCACAAGCAAGTTATTAGCAACTTATTCAACTAGGTCCGTCCCATTACAGACATGTGGTTGCATGTTTGACCCAGTTCAAAGGCTTGAAAGGTTAATTACCACGTTGATTACCATGCACCACGTGCCATCAACATCATCATCAATACACACATGACACTTCTCCAAAATAGGTTCCATATCTCATTAAGTCAATATTAACATTTAATTATCCAAAATCATGTCATGACTACGTGGCAGGTCTAAGCATTATACTACAACGGTCTACATACCCATGTTGGCAACTTAGTGATGTCCAACTAAATATCCCACAACTAGGGTGACAAGGGGTCATGGCATACAATTATTTATGTCAAGGTGGCATACAGAAATTTGGCATTTAACTAATTCCCAGAATTAATCAAAGCATTTTCTAATTAATATAACATGCAATAATTTGAATCGAAATAATTTTCAAAAGTAGGAACAATACGATCAAAGCATAACTTGCCTTAAAAAAGTACTTGTTCTTGGTCTTGAGCTGTCTCCTGGGTCAAAACTTCACCTTTGAAGCCTTCGGGCACTTCAACGTCTACTCGTAACGGATGAATAAACACCAAATAAATAAAAACAGAGAAAAACTCATGTCCAAAAATCAAATAAAATTCACCATTAAATAAAGCTCAATTTTATAAAAAATTAGAAATGGGAATCTCTCAATCGGAGTTAAAACGCAAAAGTTATAGCCGTTTGAAGTTTAAAAAATCAATTAAAAGAATAAATCGAATTAATTCATTTATTTTTCTATTGAAAAATCCAGATTATGACGTCAGCTGACGTCAGCGGTGATTTTGAATTTCCACCGAATTATTTTTCTAAAGAAAAATCAAATTATGACGTCATGCTTGCGTCATCCGGTCCATGGACTTGGTCCACGGTTCAGTTTCGGTCCACCATGGACCCGGTCCACGGGAACAGTGTCACTGACACGTGGGACCCACTGGATGACGTTATCGCTGACGTCATCACAGCTCGGCCGAACGGCTCTGATAGTTGGACCCCACCGTGACGTCAGCATGACGTCACGGATGACATCATCGTGCAGTGGGTTGAGCCCCTGACACGTGGGCCCACGGCTGACGTCACGCGTGACCTCAGCGACGACCGGGCGACGCCCGCGCTGATCGCGTCGGTTCGGCTTCCGGCCACGTGGCGCGATCTAGGCCGTTCATTTGAAATCCGACGGTCCAGATCAGATCCAATCTCACGCGTTTTGGTTTGATGCGGTTGATCTGGACCGTATGATTCGAATCGGACGGTTGAGATCCGATCGGGTTTAACCGCATCGCTGGGGGGCGACGTGGCATGACCCGGTGCTCAACGCGTGGCACAATCTACACCGTCGGTCAAGATATAATCTAGTGCTATAACGTGGGTGAACCCTAACCGTACGATCTAGATCTAACGGTTGACATCTAATCTGGCACGGTGCGGTTTAGGGACTACGTGGATTAATCCGATGCGTTGGATCAAGATCCAACGGTGGCTAATAGATCTACATAGTACTACGTGATCTAACCCTAGCCGCTCGATTTAGATCTAACGGCGGAGATCTAACCTGAGGGAATTGCACGGTGTGGTGACATGGACGAACCTGGGCCGTGGGATGAGGATCCAACGGCTGACAGAGCTCGCGGTTCCGGTGATGGCGCGGCGGAGCGAAGGTTGCTAGAGCTGGGGATGATGACGAGCCCAACGGCGTTTCACGCGGTCTTCGGCGAAGTGAATGGTCCTCTCCGACGCATCTCGTCACGGGGGTCTCGGATCTGGCCTTGATCGCGGCGGAGGACAACGGAAAATGGCGGAAACAGTGGCGGCGCACGTTTCCAACTTCGGCGAGCAATCGCGGGCGAACAATGGCGGCTTGAGCTCGGTGACCTAGGGCTACGGATGCGCACGGAAATGGCGGTCACGACACGGGTGGCGGCGCATTAAATACGACCCTTGGCGTCCGTGAAATCCGCGGAAAACAAGGCCCACACGCGCGCGGCGGCGGAATCCATCGGCGGCTCGGAGAGGTGACATGGCCGCATCCTGGCCGTACACGCGCACACGATCAACGGCCACGATCGCACGCCGCGAACGGGTCCGCACGGGGCTCAGGCTAGGGCGACGTGGCGCAATCTCGCCCGTTAGATCTCGATCCAACGGTCGCGAGGTTAGGGTTTGGTCGGGCTTGGGTCCGGCTCGAACGCAGCTCGGTTGGACTCGAGTCTGACTCGGGTCGGAGGAACAGTAAAACTCGGTTGGGTGTTCCAGCGATTTAATATTTAAAATAATTTCTAGAAATTCAAATAAACCGAGAAAAATAGCAAAATAATCAGAAAAATTCCAGAAAAATTCTGGAAAATACTTTGAGACATTTTGGACTCAAATAAAATATTTCCAACAAAATTTTATTTAAAATTTCTAATTATTTAATTATCTCAAAAGTGAATAAATTCAAATTAAATCCAAATAAATTCCAGAAAATTCCAAAAAATTCACAAATACTCTTTAAATATAATAAAAGCAAAAATTGGTGTGTTACACTATCCGAGACATGACCTGGAGTTAGTAGCAGTAATGCATGCTTTGAAGTTGTGGCGTCATTATTTGATGGGGAATGGATGTGAAGTGTATACGGACCATAAGAGTTTTAAATACATCTTCACCCAATCGGATCTGAATATGAGGCAAAGGAGATGGTTAGAGTTGATCAAGGATTACAATGTCGGAATCCACTACCATCCCAGAAAAGCCAATGTGGTAGCTGATGCTTTGAGTCGGAAGAGCAACACTGTGAATATGTTGATAGCTGAAGGCCAGGTTGAGCTATGAAGCTGGAAGTAATACCGGAAGGATTCCTAACCGTTTTGGAGGTGAGGCCAACCTTAGAAGATCAAATCAGAGAAGGCCAGGAGGACGATGACAAGATCCGTCGAATTAAGTCCAAGATGGAGGAAGGCAAGGCGAAGGACTTCAAGCTAGATGAGCAAAGCACGTTGTGGATTAAGGATCGCATCTGTGTGCCGAACAACAAAGAGCTGAAGTAGTTGATTCTGGAAGAAGCCCATGATTCCAAGTACTCAATTCATCCAGGAAGTGAGCATGAAGCGTGAGGTTGCCGAGCATGTGGCATTATACGATATATGCCAAAGAGTGAAAGCCATGCATCAGAGGCCCGCCGGTTTGCTGCAGCCGTTGAAGATACCTGAGTGGAAGTGGGAGGAAATCGGAATGGATTTCATTACCGGTTTACCTAAAACCCAGGGTGGATATGATTCTATATGGGTCATAGTGGATCGTTTGACCAAGATTGCACACTTCATACCAGTGAAAACCACTTATTCAGGATATAAACTAGCGGAGTTGTATATGTCAAGGATTGTCTGTTTGCATGGAGTACCAAAGAAGATAGTGTCAGACAGAGGTACCCAGTTTACCTCAAGATTTTGGAATAAGCTGCATGAAGCTATGGGGACCCGTTTGAACTTCAGTACATCATATCATCCGCAGACGGATGGACAAACTGAAAGAGTTAATCGGATTCTAGAGGACATGCTGCGAGCTTGTGCTCTGGCATATGCTACCTCGTGGGACAAGTGTCTGCCTTACGCTGAGTTTAGCTACAACAATAGTTACCAAGCCAGTGTGCAAATGTCACCATTTGAGGCACTGTATGGTCGACCCTGTCGGATGCCATTGAATTGGAATGAGACAGGAGAGCACCATGTTTTTGGACCAGATATTCTTCAAGAAGCCAAAGAGAAGATCGCCATAATCCGGGAAAGGCTGAGGATTGCACAATCAAGGCAAAAAAGTTACACTGATAATCGCTATAGAGATCTGAGCTTCGAACTGGAAGATTACGTATACCTTAGAGTTACACCTCTAAAGGAGTTAAGAGATTTCATGCCAAAGGAAAACTCGCACCGCGCTATGTTGGACCATTTAAGATCCTAAGCCGGAGAGGAGAGGTTGCTTACCAATTGGAGTTGCCGCAGTCATTAGCAAAGTGCATGATGTATTCCATGTGTCACAACTAAAGAAGTGTTTGCGAGTGCCAGATGAACATACACCTTTGGAATCAATCGAGTTGCAAGAGGATTTGACTTATAAGGAGCACCCATTGAAGAAATAAGTCAACCCGCTTCTGCAAAGTCCAATAGAGCAATCATTCGGAAAGTGAAGCGACTTGGGAGCGCGAGGAGGATTTAAAGAAAGAGTTTCCGAACCTGTTCCCTAGTTAGCCTGGAATCTCGAGGTCGAGATTCTATTAAGGGGAAGGTTTGTAACACCCCAATTTTTTTTGCTTTCATTAAAATTAAAGTGTATTTGTGAATTTTTGGAATTTTCCGGAATTTATTAGGATTTATTTGGATTTAATTTGAATTTATCCCTTTTGAGACAATTAAATAATTAAAAATTTTATATAAAATTTTGTTAGAAATATTTTACTTGAGTCCAAAATGTCTCAAAGTATTTTCCAGAATTTTTTTTGAAAATTTCTGATTATTTTGCTATTTTTCTTGAATTATTTGAATTTTTAGAAATTATTTTAAATATTAAATCGTTGGAAAACCCTAATGGGTTCTACTGTTCATCCGACCCGAGTCAGACTCGAGTCCAACTCGACCCGGTCCGACCGAGCCAAACACTAACCGCGCGAGCTGTTGGATCGAGATCCAACGGCCACGACCGAGCCACATCGTGTGCGCGTGTGAACAGTTGGATCAAGATCCGATGGATTTGTTGTGGCCGCGTGTGAGCGTGACCCGGACCGTCAGATCAGGCCGCGTGGACGGCCAAGATCGTGCCACGTCGCCTCTCCGTATCGCCGCCGGATTCCGTCGCCGCGCTCGAGTCGGCCTCGTTTCGCGCGAGATTCACGGACGCCGAGACGGCTATTTAATGCGTCGCCACCCATGTCGTGATCTCCTCTTCCGTGCGCACCTGTTGCCCTAGCCCACAGCCCTCGAGCCACCCAAGGGTCCAAAATTCGGCGAAATTCGGCAAAATCCCGGCGAAATCTCGGATTTCGGACCCCTCCGAGATTCAAAATCCCGGAAAATTCAAAAAAATTTAAAAAATTCAAATCTCGGATTTCTCGACGAGATCTCGGCAATCTCGGGCGAGATCTCGGCAATATCGGGCGAGATTTGATATTTTTTTGTCGGATTTTGATTTTGGTGCATTGTATTTGCTTGGGTTTAGGATCAAGATCATCCACAAAAAATTTCAAAAATTTTTAACATGTTTTTGACCATTTTTTGTTCTGTTTAATATGTCGGTTAGGACTTTCCGAATTTTTTAAACTTTTTCAAGATTGATTATCTTCTGAAAATTTTATGGGAATATTATGGATGTGTTAGGACCATTCACAAAAAATTTCAAAATTTTCTAAAGTGGTTTGAACTTTTTTAATACATAGGAACTTTTCTAGTGCATTGAAACAGCAGAGAGAAATGATATCTGATACTGACATTGATAGTTGGAATCAATCTGTGTATGACTATGAGAGAATAGTGGAGTGGAAACAGTGGTACAAAACCCACTTCAAAATTATTGAATGACATATATTGAAAAACAAAATTTAAAACCTAAGATAACATGTATTTATAAATGGGTACAGTACTAACTCACATATGTGTATATGGGCGGGGATTCACATATACATGATCAGTGCTCATATTTATGGCATTGATCTTTTCTTACTGGTTAAAATTCAAAACTACAGGTGGTTTCAAAGAAAGAATCTCCCTCAGAACTGCAGGTGGTTTCAAAGAAAGAACCTCCCTTAATACATAGGAACATATATAAAACTTTTCCAATGACTTGAAGTTCATTTGTTACATTTGAAAAATCAAAAACTGATTTTATATACGGTTTTTATCACGACTTTACCACTGTTAGATTTTTTAAAAATTCCTCATGATTGATCATCATCTCAAATTTTTATGGAAACATTAGTGATGTGTTAGGACTATCCAAAAAAAGTTTCAAAATTTTTTGACGTATTTTGGACCATTTTTGAGCCGGTTCAATTTGGCCTAGATCTCGGTGATTTCGTCCGAGATCTCGGATTTCCCGGTAGAAAAAAAACCAGATTTGAAATTTGGTTTTTGCAATTCGTCCGGATTTTGCCCGAAATTTTCGAATCTCGCCGAAATTTCGGATTTCGGGAACCTCCGAGATTTGACTCAAAACGAGATTTGAAACCTTGGAGCCACCACCGTCCTCCCACAATCGCTCGCCGAAGTTGGAAACATGCGCCGCCGCGGTTTTCCACCGTTTCCCGTCATTCCCGCCGTCCTCCGGCGTGTTGAAGCCCAGATCCGGAACCGCAAGGACGAGGCACACCTGGCAGGACCACGCACCTCGCTGGACTCGCGCAGAAACGCCGTTGGCCAGGTCGTCTTCTTCCTCTCCGGTGGCCTAGCTCCGCCGTGACATCATCGACGCCCGCGAGCTCTACCAGCCGTCCGATCAAGATCCGACCGTCCAGGTTCATCCACGTCATCACACCGTGCAAATCTCTCGGATTAGACTGTAGCCGTTAGATCTAGATCGTACGGTTCACGATAGATCTAGTGTTACTGTTTAGATCTATTAGCAACCGTTGGATCTAGATCCAACGCACTAGATTGAGCCACGTAGCTCCTTAAACCGCACCGTGCTAGATTAGATCTCAGCCATTAGATCTAGATCGTGCGGTTAGATTTAACCCGCGTTGTAGCGCTAGATTAGATCTCGACCGTCCGATCAAGATCGAACGGTGTAGAGTGTGCCACACATCGGCAATCGGGTCAAGCCACGTCACCCCCAGCGACACAGTGAACTCGATCGGATCTCGACCGTCCGATTAGAATCGTACGGTCTAGATCAACCGCGTTAATCCGCAACGTGCGAGATTAGATTTGATCTGGATCGTCGGATTTCAAATCAACAGCCCAGATCATGCCACGTGCATGGGAGTCGAACCGTCGTGGTCCACACGGGCGACGCCTGGTCGTCGCTGACGTCACGCGTGACGTCAGCAACGGGCCCGCGTGTCAGCGGCTGGGCGCAACGTGCGATGACGTCATTTGTGACGTCATGCTGACGTCATGGTGGGGTCCAGCTGTCAGTACCGTTCGGCCGAGCCGTGATGACGTCAGCAGTGGGTCCCAAGTTTCAGCGACACTATGCGCGTGGACCGAGTCCACGGTGGACCCGGGCCGAGCTATGGACCGGGTCCATGGACTGGATGACGCAAGCACGACGTCATAATTCGATTTTTTTAGAAAAAAAATTTGGTGGAAATTCAATTTCGCCGCTAACGTCATGCTGACGTCATAATTCGGATTTTTCAATAGAAAAATAAATGAATTAATTCGATTTATTCTTTTAATTGATTTTTCAAACTTCAAATGGCTATAACTTTTGCATTTTAACTCCGATTGAGACGATTCCAGTTTCTAAATTTTTATAAAATTGAGTTCTATTTTATGGTGAATTTTATTTAATTTTTGGACATGAGATTTGCTCTGTTTTTATTTATTTATTATTTATTTATCTGTTACGAGTAGACGTTGAAGTGCCCGACGGCTTCGAAGGTGAAGTTTTGACCCAGGAGCCAGCTTAAGACTAAGAACAAGTACTTTTTGAAGGCAAGTTATGCTTTGATCATATTGTTCCCACTTTCGAAACTTATTTTGATTCAATTTATTGCATGCTAATTTAATTAGAAAATGCTTTAATTATTTCTGGGAATTAGTTAAATGCCAAATTTGATGTATGCCACCTTGACATAAATAATTGTGTGCCATGAACCCCTTGTCACCCTAGTTGTGGATTATTTAGTTGGACATTATTAAATTGCCAACAAGGGTAATTAGACCACTGTAGAATAATGCTTAGCCTTGCCACGTAGTCATGACATGATTTGGATAATCAAATATTAATGTTGACTTAATGAGATATGGAACATGATTTCGAAAAGTGTCATGCGTTATTGATGATGACGTTGATGGCACGTGGTGCATGGTAATCAACTGGGGTTTGATAAAATGCTTTAGACTGGGGCAAGTGGCAAGTTTGATCAGGTGGACCAGGTTTGGTCTCGGGAAAGTCGTTTTGGTTCTTTGGGTAGTCTTGCCCTAGTCAATTAAGGACTTAACCTTGCAAGCCTTTGAATTGAGTCATTCATACAAACACAAGTCTGGAATGGGGCAGACCTAGCTGATTAATTTGTTGATTCTAAACTTTAGTACTATTGTGGTGGTGTGAGGCCCGGGTAGTGGTAACCAGTCCTCGCACGGGTGGCTCACATGGCGCAAGAGGGGGGCCCTAGATGTGGTAACCAATCCCACCAGAGTTGAAACCTTAGCGAGTAGTACTGGGTTTAGATAGGCATTGGAAAGGCTTTGTTACGGACACTCGCCTTTGTGGTGTTTGACTGTATCTTGTGGGTAAAGTGTATGACCTCTACAGAGTGTAAAATCTATTCGAATAGCCGTGTCTGCGGCATTGGACATTGCTCGGGAATTACAGTCAAGGGTTAGACTTTATGAAAATAAGCATGGTTTATGGATACTTGGTGTTGGAAATGATGAACTCGCTTTAGGCTGATAAATGCTTCACTTGTGAAATTGTTTACGAAATTATTATTTCTATTACAGTTTTACTGCTTTCATTCTATTATTGTTATTTATGAATGTGTTTTACTGCAAAAGAACCATCTTAGCCTATTGTTGGAATAAGCCATGCATGTAGAGTATTAGCTTTGCATTCTGTGCATGACTTGCTGAGTACCAAGTACTCACCCCTTGCAACAACACAACATTAGTTAAAGAAGAAGCAACGCCCGCACTGGAGGAGTTCCAGGAGGAGCCGATGAACTAGGGGAAAGAGCCCAATTAGGGATGGCAACGGGTCGGGTCGGGTGCGGGTTTTACAAAACCTGACCCGAACCCGAACCCGATTCTGAATACCCGATCCGAACCCGAATAACCTTTCGGGTAGAAACATATACCCGAATCCGAACCCGACGGGTACTCGAAACCCGACGGGTACCCGAAACCCGACGGGTATCAAGTCAAGACAGTCAATATGACTATATGAGCATTGAGCAAACAGACAGTCAATATGTGATGAAACAAAGCAAAATTTGATGTTAAACAAGATAGCAATATTTGACTATGCATGTTTCACTTAGAGACTGGGCGATCAACCAATATTTGATGTTAAACAAAGCAAAAGATTTCCATTTGATATTAATGTTTCTTCCATAGAACGGCAGTGCTGTAGCTCGTAGCTGACGAGAACGAATGCCAAGCAAAACCACGAGCACTGGAGCTCAAGAGAATACACACACACTGAAAAAACTCACCAGAACTTAACTAGTTGGTGCTATGTCACACATACTACTTCTGTTCTCAAGGGAATTCGGATACCCGGCGGGTACCCGTGGGTGATTTTCAAAACCCGACCCGAACCCGATTCATCTCGGGTACTCGACCCACAAAACCCATGGGTAAAAAATAGGACCCGAACCCGACGGGTGCAGAACCCGCGGGTACCCGAACCCGCGGGTATGATTGCCACCCCTAAGCCCAATCAGTTGCACATGGCATATTGGTTGGTGCCACACATTTCTTTATTTTTCCGCTGCAGATTTATGTGAGTCAGACTATAGCCCTGCGAGGTGTACTTTTGTAACTTGACCATAAGGTCGAGCAACCGGTTATATTTCCCTTTCTATAAAGTACTTTACTATTTCGTTGAGTATGATTGCGGTATTTACCGATGTTGAGACTGTGTACACTAGCGTGATCCTGGACTAGTGCTGAATACACAGAGGGTTCGGATTTGCAAGTTCGGGTCCCGACAGGTAAGGGCTCAGTGAGCAATAGTTCGATGAGGGGATGATGGGGTGCTAGTCAACAGTGTCGGGCCCTAGCCAGAGTAGGGCTCTCCACGGTGGAGGCTGCAGAGGTGTGGGTGGTGAGCCGTGGGCGAGAAAGGCGGCCGCTCAAGCTCAACGGAGCACAAGGTGAGCTGAAGGAGGCTAGGGGGAATGGATTGGGCTACCTAGGATAATGGAGGCTGGTCGAAGCGGCGTATCAATGAGCGGCCAGTCGTGGAGATGATGGTGGGCAAGGCAACCACGCTACGGTCTCCGTGAGCTGAAAAGTGGACAAAGGGAGTAGATTAGCCAAGCTTAGATGTTGCAGCTCCATTGTATTTGAAGTAGTGCTTCACCAAAGCACCCAATGGAGTCCTTGCCCCTTTGCGGTTTCTTGCCGATGAGGGGAAAAATGGAAATGCGGTAGTGCGGCTCTGAGCAAAGGTGGACCGGGGGGGATGGCGACGATCAGATGGCTTAAATGCCCTTCACGGTGAAGTGGGCAAGGCCTCGGCTTAGCGACGGAGTCGGCGATGCATAGGGTGCAACGCTGTTGGTGCATGTGCCCTGATGCACGCCCGTGTGGCAGAGAGAGTGGAGGGGGAGAATGGCTGAAAGCGTGGCCCAGGGGCTAGGGTGACAACGTCAAGGCTCATGCACGGGCGGAGTGCCCGAAGACATGATGGTGACCAATGGCAGTGACGGGAATTTCGTCAAGCGGTTGGTGTGCACACTGCAGCGGGTCAGAACTCAACCTCATTTATTTTGGCCTATCATGTTGCATCTGTCAATTCATGCCTTTAAGTGACAATAGTTTCTAAGAATTTTTGTGTTGGAAGATCACCGAGTGAAGCTTCAAATGCACTTGGTTTGACTCAGATTGGAGTTGTGAACACTAAATGAAATTCTTAAAAGTTTGCTATTTTTATTCTTTACTTCAATTTTGAAAGCACTTGCATTTTATGCAAAAAAATTAAATTAAAGTCATAATTATTCATTTAA
Organism: Rhipidocladum racemiflorum; assembly: GCA_036346355.1. NCBI lineage: Eukaryota > Viridiplantae > Streptophyta > Magnoliopsida > Poales > Poaceae > Rhipidocladum > Rhipidocladum racemiflorum. The sequence goes on along the minus strand of CM070590.1, from coordinate 2,970,376 downwards.
CAAGTTCTAGTATTTTAGAAAATTATTTCTTGGATTAAGTTGTTTGGGGTTTTCTGAAGCTCCTTTTGAATGTTCAAATTTTGGTTGAAAATGAATTTATTTAAACAATTTAGTTTTGAATCCAGATAAATTCAGCATAAAGTCCAAAGATGTAACAGAATGCATGCTTGGCTACTTTATTCAACTGCTGAATTTCTTAGGTTCTTACAGCCTAACTTCTGTACAGAGAAATTTTATGACGTATTTTACTGGTAGTATAGGATGGGTATTAGAAATCAGATATAACCATTAATTTATTGTAGGCATTTTACTACTCTATTATCGAAGAAAGTATAAACGAATGCTAACTTTTTTTAGATAATGGAAGATTTTATTATGTCTCAGCCTCTGTATTATGAGATGTACACAATCTACTATTTATTACAATGTTACGGTAAAAATGCCATAATAATGATTAAGACAAATACTAAAAGAAGTTGCAACAAGCCATAAAAACACAAAACACAAAGTCTCAATCAGCACATAGCTTGTTACTAAATCTGTACCCATGCGTGCTGAAGAGATCCCTGAATAAAATCTCTAGTGATCTGCATACCGATAACATCACCTCTCGAGCCTCTAGATGGTATAGCACAAACCACGAGCCTAACTAGTTGGTGCAAAAGTAAACAACCTGCAATGGATTACCAATTGTTTGTTTATCAAACACCATATTATTTTGATATAGTCAAATTGACCACACTACTACAAAATGGCTTATATTAGATCCCTCATCACCGACGGCTTTGGAAAACATAGTCATCACAGATGGTTCTTGGCTAGAAGGGATCATCACTGATCCTTCTAGCTAAAAACCGTCTCTGAATGCTTTAATACATACAAAACCTAGCTAGGGTTGGCTCCGCAGTTCTCCTCCATTTATCTATCCTTCGCAGTCGTCCTCCCTACGCCTAGCCTCCCAGCAACCTCCTCCCCTAACAACGTTGCCGTAATTCCCCCCTAACCCTCGCCAGCCCCCTCCCCCACACCGACCTCCCCCCCGGCTGTCTCCCTCTCTCTCACCGGCCTCCTCCCCATTAATCGGCGACGCGACTACCACTTCTCCCCCAACATAAACACATGTGCCGCCAGCCTCCAAGGACCCCATGTGGCTCCCCCCGCTCTCTGCCATGCCGTGCGGCGATTCCAAGTAGAATCTTGCTTCTCCTCCCACTTCTAGATTTAGTGACATTGTTTTGGTCTTTATTATGGAGGATATGTGAAAACTCTGTGTTTCCTTTTGGTCTTCTGCTATTAGGTCAATCATGTTTGAATGGATTTGTAGATTTTGAAAATTTTAGCCATGCATTTCAGATTCCATTTTGAATTCATTGCCTAACTGCTTAGTGCCTTTGCTAATTTTGTATCGCTGAGGTTTAATTAGCATTAGGTAGCACTTCAGAGGGTTGGGCTCATGGTACAATCAAGCAAACACCTAGTGAAGGTGCTTTGAAGGTGTCTGTTTACTTCCTTTCAGATTCTTCTAGTTCAAGACTTTATTTTCTACTTGTACAATGAAGATTACAATTCTTCATCAGAGTTATTCCTTGGAGCCTGCAAATCCATATGTTCCTTTGTTATTAAATGTAAGCTGTAAACCTTATTCACAGTTTTTGTGATTTGGGAATACATAACCTATGCTTGTTGATGCACTTTTCTTTAATTGATGTTTAGATTATTATTCCTATGGGAATACGGAACCCCTGCTTGTTGATGTGTTTTTTTATCAATTGAAGTTTAGATTATCATTCCGGGAATACGAAACCTTTGCTTGTTGATGTGCCTTTCTTCAATTGAAGTTTAGATTATTATTCCCTTTGCCTGTCCTATTCTGTGAACTAAAGTGCATGTAGAATTAGTAGATCCTCTAAAATATATACCAGTTGGGAGAAGTATGCACCTTTGAGGTTGCTACTAGCTAGGGAACTCAATGTGCATATAATGCTGGCTATTCATCTCAAACTAATATAATATATAATTAAGGCATTATTAAATCGACCAATAGCTCATCTCAAACTGCTTAGTTTTCTACTTGTGGATCTCTCTTTAATCTAGTCATATGATTCACCTCAGCAGCCGGAGAAAGAGTTGAATGGTGCAGCCACTGAATCAATTCCAGGAAACAAAAAACTTGCAATTTTTGATAAAATATTTTCTGCATACCATGACGCTCGGTGCTGCATCCGCAATGACCTGGTATGAAAATTTTTAGCTCTTAACTTGTTTTTATTGTAAAGATTCATTCATATATAGCTTACTCCCTTCTTGAGCAGCAGCTTATGTTCTAAAGGCACTATATGCATTATTTGCATTTTTCTAACTACTTATTTGAATGCAGGTTTCTGCTGGCAATGCCGAGAATATAAGAGATGACTCGAATGGTCTTGACAAGGCTATTATTGATGTTTTATGATTAAGGATCATAGAAAGTGACCAGTTGCTTGTTAGTATGGCTAAAAGTAAATTTGCAAAGCAACGAGATGAGATGAATGAGAAAATCACAAAGCCAGAAGAACTTGTTCGGCTATATAATCTACTAATTCAAGTAAGTTTGTTTTATATTATACCTTACTGAAATTAAGTACTTTTGCTGATGTAAATCTGTTTTACAGAATACAATAGACCTAACTGATTTAGTTGCAGAATACATCTAATGCCTAGTGAAATTAACTATCTTGAAAATTCTAATGCCAAACTGATTACGGCATCATCCAATGCATCACGGTAATAGCAGGTAGTAGCTGTCAATTAATTGTCTTGGAAATTCTGAAATGAATACATACCTTTTATGGATTTCATGTAGCTGCCAATTAATCGTCATGGAAATTTTTGAATAAATAAATACTTATGGACTTCATTCATGCGCACTTATAGCACATTCATGTACTTCCTCCAATTTCAAATTTAATTTATTATAGTTTTGGGCTTGCAAATTAAGAATAACTTAAATGATCTTAGTGCTGTCTATTTATTCATGTATTTTAGTTTTGTTCCACTTTTAAATACTCCCTTGGCTCCTGAATAGATGTTATTGCACTTCCATCAAAGCACATTTCTAAAAATATTGTATTACTCCTCTTCGTTATATTTTTAGATAACATGTCTTACTTTAGTTTATGGTAGTAAATGATATTAAAAATAATTAAAGGGAAATGCTGTGAACGGAAAAAAGGTAAAAAGTCATATTGAAATTGTAAAATGGTATGTATTCAGAAATAAAATTTGCAGTTAGAATGACATGTATTCAAGAATTGAGGAAGTACTATGCTGGGAAGGGAGAGGTATGAGAACATGCGGATACATTCAACAAGGGTATAATAGGAAGAAACATGTAAATATAACTCGAAATTGTAGTATAACTTACTCCCTTTGGTTACGAAAGGATGTCATTTTAAATATCAATATGTCAGCAAAATGCAATTTTGATCATTCATTTATAGTATAATTTATTTGTTTATAAAATCTAATATAAATTATAATATTATGAAATTATTTTTTAGGTTAATCTACATATATTATTTTTTATATGTCTAATATAAATATTAAAAAAATATTGATAGCCATAGTTTATAATGTTATTAAAAAAAGTCCACATATCCACTTCAACTTCACTCGAGTCCATCAAACACCCTAATTGGATATATAGACTTTTTCCTATTATGCTTGTTTTTATATAATCCCAAAATAACTTCTTTTTTGTGACTGGATGGAGCATATTTAAAGAAGAGTTGGAAAAAAAGGGCTAAAGTGACTTATATTTAGAATCAGATGGAGTATTTACTAAATATAAATTAAGTTTTTTTAATATAAATGACCGTGCTTGTTGAAACCATAGTGATGGTAAATGCTTTTTCCCTATGAAGCAGGTGTATTTACAATGTTAAGTATAGCTTTTGATTTTGATTTTCCAAACACTTTGAAAAAACTTTGGTATAATACGGGTTGGTTCATTAGTACAAAGGGTTGGCTATGATTTACTTGTTTTCATGATCATGGAGGATTATGAAATGTTGTATACATGCTTTACATACTGTTGTTAAGTTTCTTATTAAGTGCTCTTTACAATGCCGTCATCATTTGTTAAACTACATGCTTGTAATTAAAATTTACTTCATGCTGAAATTGAACTTAGTATAGAAGCTTTCTTCCAATGAGATAGCTATGCATGTATATTTACTTTCATATACAAGTCTTGCGAGTACATAAGTGTACCCACCGTTTGCTTAATCTAAAAATGTTTAGACGAAGGTAATAAAGGTGTTCTGACGATATTTCCTACGAACCGGGGATAGACGACTTTTCCCCCAGTCGGTTGCCTTTGGGTTTTCGGATGGGCATTACCGTTGTCCCGCTTTTGGACTTATGCTTATTTCCGCTGCACTTTACTTTTCATGTGATATATTTGGCCGATCAGTCATGAACTTATAATATTAAATAGTTGTAACAGTTTTTAAACTATTTTATTGTCAAGTTCTTGTGTGTATGTGTAATGATTCATCTCAAATGCGGGACATGTGGGTGCTAGGCGTTGACCTTGGAAACTAGCACTAGACACATATCCGGTACTCATAATTGTTTTTAACTGTTTGACGCATGAACACGAGCGACTGTTGTTCCTTAACTACTGCGATGCACATCCCTCGGTGGGTGTAGACGTTACTAATGTTTTGGAATGGGTGGCGTGTGATATGTCCGAATAAGTTGACCTCAATCCCGGTATAGTTTTCGGAAAGTAGTCAGAACTCTCTTTGTTGCGTAAACATGTACGATGATAATCATATGGTTCATATTTATTTAGGTGAGGGCCATTTGATTAACATTCGTGCACACAGAACTATTTGAGGACAGTGAGTATATACTTAAATAGAGTATGGATGTCACTTCTAATCCAACTCGCAAGTGAGAATCCGATCCACGCTTTCGGATAGCCACATAGATGGGAAAATACCATGTATGACACTCAATTCGTTGGCCTCGCGCAGAATGACATTAAATTGGGACGCCTGATATGAAACGACAATGTGCCATCCAATTTCTCCCCCACTGACATTCTGCCCTTTTTTCTCCCCTTTTCCACACTTTTCCCTGTTTTCTCATGTAAAGTGACCATACTGCCCCTGGGCAAAATTGGTGGCAAAGCAGATTCCAGTAGAGGTTGTTAGGCGTTGGAGATTAATGCTACTACCCGCTAGAGTTTATTTAGCTTAGCCACGTTTTGGAATGGCTAAGGACATTTTTGAATGCTATGATTTTAAATATAATTTGAAAACTGAATTGAAATTTAAATTTGAGAATTATTTCAACACTAGTTTTCTCTATCTTCACACTAAATTGGTTAACAATGGCATGCTGCCTCAAGGCCATCCTAAACTCCCACATTCTGCTGTATTAGGACCCCTCTGTCATTGGTGGATTCTCTTTATCATATTGCACCGCTGCCTCTCCAGGAATATCATCTTGAACTGGCCCCTCATTGGTTTCAAGGTCCCCATCGTCTTTGTCACTAACATTCTGCGCATATGGATCATCATTGTCAATATCATTTGGAGCACTTGGGTCATCTCTGATTGAATCAGCAGATTGATCATCCCTGGTTGAATCTGCACTTGGCACATTGTACCCAAGCAACTCATATATGGCATCTTCACCAACAACTGGGATTATGGCACCATCGTTGTCCTCGGCATTGTCCAGTATTGCATTATGATTTCTTACCTTTCATGACACGACAAATCAATAATTTTTGGCAAGTCTTGATTATTTTCCAACAAAGCATGCATGATATGAATTTATTTATATATATATATATAGAAGGTGCGCAGCTCAAGCTAGCTAGCACATCAGCAATAGTTGCTTGAATAAACCAACCCTCCGCCCGACGGCACGCAGTTTGGTTGTATTGCACCGGCCGATTGGCGACATCAATGGCCGCCACCGCGGCTACCGCGAAAGCAGAGGCCTTTCTGATCCTGCTCGCCGCTACTGCATCCCTACTGCACCCCGTCGCCGCCGGGACGTCGTCGTCGTGATCAGCCCCTGGGGTGGTTGCGCTACACGTGGAGAATCACCAGGTGCGTGCTGGCCCGCGCGCGCGTACGTATTCATATGTGCGGGAGTTCAATTCTTGCGGCTTAATTATCTTATCTGCGTTTCATCGCTCTTAACGTTGATCTACTTGCCGAATATAACAATTCCCAAACTACTGATCGAGCGTTTTTTCTTTCATTAATTTTGTGGAGTTGAATCACTAACAGCTCAACTTGTGCGTGTATATAAGCAGGTGCTCGTGGACAATGGTGTCGTCCAGGTGGTGCTGTCCAAGCCTTAGGGCCAGATCACCGGCGTTCGCTACAACGGTGAGCGTAACCTCCTGCATTTCACCAAGGAGGACAACTCAAAGTGTACGCATCGCATCAACCCAACTACGTACTCCTGTTCTCCGATCTGTTCATATAAACAAGAGAACAATCTGTTTGATTAGTTTGTTCGCGAGACAACGGCAAGCATGCTGGAACTATCCTAAGATCATAAATACACGCACACGAACACAAAGAACTCAGAAACTTCTCTTGTGTTCTTCTCAAAATCACGGGATAAATGCCCTTATACAGTGGGCGGATCACCTAACCAACTTGGTAAAAAACTTATTGATTGATCTGATTGCCTATTGTATCACGATTTCTTGCCTTTCATGACACGACAAATCAATAATCTTTGCCAACAATCTCCCCCTAATCAAGACTTGTCGATTCTTACTCGACACTGGATGAAGAACGCATCTCTTTGACACCCTATACTCAACTTACTTAATTCAAGACGGCGAACACTTCTCTTCTGTCTTGGACGCATCTTCGACAGACTTGAGTTTGGATGGCGAACACACCTTTTCAATGTCTCGGAGTCGACTCTGACGGGCATGAGTTTGGACGACGAACGCATCTCTTCAACGCCCCAGACTCAACTTTGACGAGCTCGACATTGGAACGGCGAACACATCTTCTCAACGCCCCGGAGTCAACATCATGTTGCAAGCGGACTCAACTTCGACTTGCCCTACACACATAGATGATCGCCATTGCCATCTTGTCACATCAGTTATCAACGACGCTCGTCAATAGCGCGTATCAGGGAGACACATCTCCTCCACCCTTTCGTCGCTACATCTTCTTGTCGCCTCTTCCTGCTTGTGACGCAACTTTGATGGCACGAAAACTGAGATTGGCCGCCCTGTTGGCCACCTGCTTCCTTGGGTGCCGCCCCTCGGGAGTCTCCTCCTCCTGGGGGGCAACGAGTTAATCCGAAAACTTAAGCTCTGATACCAATTGCTTGAACTATCCTAAGATCATGAACACACGCACACGAACACAAAGAACTCAGAAACTTCTCTTGTGTTATATTCTTGTGTTGTTCTCAAAATCACGGGATACATACCCTTATATAGTGGGTGGATTAATTAACCAATTTGGTAACCAAGGCAAATTCTAAATATGGAAAGCCTAACTAAGGAAACAAACCTATTGATTGATCTGATTGCTTATTGCATCATGATTTCTTACCTTTCATGACACTGACAAATCAATAATTTTTGGCAAGTCTTGATTATTTTCCAACAAAGCATGCATGATATGAATATATATATTAATATATATATATATATATATATATATATATATATATATATATATATATATATAGGAAGCCGAATTGAGTTTCCATGGAGCCCAGGCACCATTTCGCCCCACCATAGGATTGCATTAAGATCTGTATTCTCTATTAAGGTATGACAATTAACGGGTGAACCCAATAACATTCACTGATATAGAAAGCAATCAATTTCTTTAGATTGTAGGTATTCATTGTTTGCATATATAATAAGGACTGGACGCATTTTGGTGTACTGTTTATGGAAATGTTCACCAGCTATTATATTTATCATTACCTTGTGGAGACACTAAATTAAAATCCACAATACCACGTACAATACATTGTAGTTATGGTAAGAATTATTGCTTTTCATTGACAGACGTTACAAATCTGCATGCAATAGCATTAGTCTATCTGTAATTAATATGGGTATGATGCAATGCTTAATAAGTATCAATTACACATCAGCACTAGTTGCTTGAATCAACCAACACTCCGCCCGACGGCACGCAGTTTAGTTGTATAAGTATTGCACCGGTCGATTGGCGACGTCAATGGCCGCCGCCGCAGCTACCGCGAAAGCAGAGGCCTTTCTGATCCTGCTCGCCGCTGCTGCATCCCTACTGCACCCCGTCGCCGCCGGGACGTCGTCGTCGGGATCAGCCCCTGGGGTGGTTGCGCTACACGTGGAGAATCACCAGTGCGTCCGGCCAGCTGCACGTATTCATATGTTCAGGAGTTCAAGTTGCTTAACGTCGATCTAGTTGCCGAATATAACAATTCCCAAACTACTGATCGAGCGTTTTTTCTTTCATTAATTTTGTGGAGTTGAATCACTAACAGCTCAACTTGTGCGTGTATATAAGCAGGTGCTCGTGGACAATGGTGTCGTCCAGGTGGTGCTGTCCAAGCCTCAGGGCCAGATCACCGGCGTCCGCTACAACGGCGTGCGTAACCTCCTGCACTTCACCAAGGAGGACAACTCAAAGTGCGTGCATCGCATCAACCCAACTACGTACTCCTGTTCTCCAATCTGTTCATGACTTCATATAAACAAGAGAACAATCTGTTTGATTAGTTTGTTCGCGAGACAACGGCAAGCATGCATGATATATATATATATATATATATATATATATATATAGGAAAATGGTTCCGTACCCCTGGGAGTACGTACTCCCACCTCCAGTATACCGCTTAAATGATGTTATTATACCTCTTTATCATTTTGAGTATACTCTAATACTGATTATAAGATACTCCAAAGTGAGTTCTACGAAAAATTTCATCAAAGTTCACCCTTTATAGCATAATTTATTTATATACTCTTTTTACATATGGAAAAGGGTATATAGCAAAAAAATAAAGTGCTCTCATGAATTTTTTCAACAATATCGTATTGTAGTATCTTAGAATTATTATTGAAGTATACTGAAAGTGATAAAGGAGTATAACACATTCGTTTAAGTGGTATACTGGAGGTGGGAGTACGTACTCTCAGGAGTACAGAAAAGGCGTATATATAGGAAAATGGTTCCGTACCCCTGGGAGTACGTACTCCCACTCTCAGTATACCGCTTAAATGATATTGTTATACCTCTTTATCCTTTTGAGTATACTCTAATACTGATTATAAGATACTACAAAGTGAGTTCCACGAAAAATTTCATCAAAGTCCACCCTTTATAGCATAATTTGTTTATATACTCTTTTTACATATGAAAAAGAGTATATAGCTAAAAAAAGTGCTCTGGTTATTTTTTTTTTAACAATGTCGTATTGTAGTATCTTAGAATTATTATTGGAGTATACTGAAAGTGATAAAGGAGTATAACGTATTCGTTTAAGTGGTATACTGGAGGTGGGAGTACATACTCCCAAGAGTACGAAAAAGGCTTCCTATATATATATATATATATATATATATATATATATATATATATAATATTTGCAAATTGCAGGTATTGGGATGTGGTTTGGAACTTTCCGGGGTCAGATCACCCAAGAGACATGATCGATATGTGAGTGTTCATTAACTAAATTGCGTTATCTTTTTACTCAACCTCCTTGGTGTGTGCTTCGATTGATATCCCGATGTTTAGGCTCCTCGTCCCTCTCTAGAGTAGCCAGTTCCAAAGGGTGCTGCTAGCTTTCTATTAATCAGGCCATCCTGTTTCACGCAGTAATTATATTTTAGCCGCACATATCCATCCAGACCAAATTCACCAGTAGCTAATCTTTTTTAATGGAAGTAGTAGTACAGAACCTGAAAGTCACCGCTAGTTAGCAGTTGCTGATTAGCTAAGTGCCTTGCGCAGTTGCGCTGTCACAGCCCATGGCATATTTAACATGCATGATCGACCAATCCAAAATCAACATTATACATAGTGTTTTGATTTAAAAGCTCTTTACCTGCTAGCTAGTAACATACTCAGTTACCTGATTTAAAAGCTCTTTACCTGCTAGCTAGTAACATACTCAGTTACCAGATTTAAAAGCTCTTTACCTGCTAGCTAGTAACATACTCAGTTACCTGATTTAAAAGCTCTTTACCTGATCAGGTACCTACTAGCTAGTAACATGCATGCTCAGTTAACTGTTTGGAACCAGTAAACCACTAATATTTATATGGATTCAAGAAGCGCCGCCAGCCCAGCGAAGAACAAACATAAGTAACCAACTACATATGAATGAGCACCGGAAAGATGCTTCCTAAATCCTAATAGCAACACGACTGTCAACTGTACCGTCTGAAAAGCAATAGCACTATCAAACACCTTCAGAAATTACTGCTGAATAAACGGAGGATGTACACTAGCTCAAAAAATTTGCACGGAAATCTTTTTTTTTTTTTTTTTTAATTTGTAACATAGTGGCAGCAGTCGCCAAGGATTAGGATGAACTGCCGCCCTAGTCATAAATCTGAAGCAATTATGCTTATCCCAACTATATATGATAACTGCATGCATTTACACAGGCTGGAAAGTACAGAATTCAAGGTGGTATCCTCAAGTGAAGAAAAGGTGGAGCTTTCTTTCAGGAGTACGTATAATCCATCGCGTCGAAATAGCGTCCGTCTAAGCGTTGACAAGAGGTGAGCCATCCGTTAGTTTTGTCAAATGGCGGTGCCGATGACAAAATTGTTAGTTCTCCTGTTGTATACTAGTACCACTAGCATTTGCAACGTCTGCTGTTTCAGGCTGGTGATGCTCAAAGGAAGCTCTGGATTCTACTGTTATGCCATCTTCGAGCATGTCAGGGAATGGCCGGCTCTGAACATCACGGTGGCTCGACTCGCCTTCAAGCTTAACACGGGCAAGTGAGTATTAATATTATTCTTTGCTGTATCGTCGAGTCATGCATGCATTCAGCTTGCTCTCGTAGATAAACGTACAGCCTTGCCTGTGCACTGGTACGTTTAACAAATTAGCCTCTGCTATGGTATGAAGTTGAACATTGTGTGTTAGGTTCAATTACATAGCGATCTCAGACGATATACAGAGGTACATGCCCAACGCAACAGACAGAGATCCACCCCGTGGTGTTCCGTTGGTCTACAAGGAAGCCGTCCTCCTCATAAACCCCTCCGAGCCACAGTTCAAAGGAGAGGTCGGTACTCAGCACGTCCTGGAAGAAACAAACACGATTCTGGCATGCCAGATCAAGTTCTACTGAAAAAGCAAAGCATGCTGAGATTAACGTCGGTCAAGTGGCAGAAGTTTTTAATGGACAGTTTTGTGTTTCTGATCTGATCGATGCAGGTGGATGACAAGTACGAGTACTCGCTGGATAACAAGGACAACGTAGTTCATGGGTGGATCAGCAGCAACCATCCCAGTCCCATGGGTTTCTGGGTCATCACCCCCAGCAACGAGTTCAAGAGCGGCGGCCCGCTCAAGCCGGAGCTCACCTCCCACGTCGGCCCGACCTCCCTGACTGTAAGAATGCATGCTTCGATCATCTACCCACTGCCCAACCCAATCCCAAATCTAATATCTGCACTTTGCAGCACACTAACTACTGAACCCTACGCTGGATCATGTCAGCTGAAAGCTTTTGTGATCCCTGTGTCTCGATCAGGTGTTTCTAGGAAAACATTACATCGGGAACGACATAGTCCTGCAGATCGAGGACGGCGAGCACTGGAAGAAAGTCATGGGGCCGGTGTTCATCTACCTGAATTCGAGCCCGGAGAGAGGAGACCTGCAGGCCCTATGGGAGGACGCGAAGGCGCAGGCGCGAGCTGAAGCGAGCAAATGGCCGTACAGCTTCCCGGAATCACGAGACCACCACAAGGCAGGCGAAAGAGGCTCGGTTACCGGGAGGCTGTTGGTCAGAGACAGCTACAGCGGTGGCCAGGACATGGCTGCAGGGGCAGCCTACATTGGCCTCGCCTCACCTGGGCAACCTGGCTCCTGGGCGACGGAGAGCAAGGTACGTACGTATGAAATAGAAGCAGCAAAAGAGAAGCATGGATAGAAGCTTCAGCTAAATTTACGACACACTTTCCACCGCTTGCAGAATTATCAGTTCTGGACGAGGGCTGCATCTTGCGGCGGATTCACCATCGACAATGTCCGGCGAGGAGTGTACCATCTCTATGCATGGGTTCCTGGCTTTCTCGGAGACTATATGCACACTTCTCGCGTAACCGTGACACCGGGTTAGTAACAGAGACATTTTACCATTCTTGAGGTACTAAAATTTACATCCATTGATCCATGTAGTACTGTATAAGAGGTATGACAAATTTAAAGGGTCAAGGTACTGTACTTCTGATATCTCTTGGTACTATATAACTCAATGTAAATTTTCATACATCTCAAGGATGGTACAGTGTCTTCTGCAGTAATGTAGATAGAGGTGGGCGTCGTGCCGTGCCGTGCCGGCCCAGTCCGGGCCCATCGTGCTTCGGGCCGGAACTGTACCGTGCCATGACGGCCCATCATGCCCACCGTGCCGGGCCGTGCCGACCCGACTCGCCTTTGGCGATCCCAGGCCCGGCCTATTTGCGCTTCGTGCCGTGCCGGCCCAGGCCCAACCCATTTTAACTATTGTGACAAGCAAAAAAAAAACACATCACTACTAATAAACTACCTATTTTAATTACATAAGAGACTAATCACATCAACAAAATGTCAAACATAAATGCAATGCTTGAAAATATCCTGAATCGACAATATCTGTCAACTTTTAGATCTTAATCCGTGATTTCGTGCCTGTTCGTGCCGGGTCGTGCCGCCCATCGTGTCCGGAACTGTGCCGTGCCTGGCTTTGCACCGGGCCATCCCGTCGTGCTTCGGGCCGGCCCAAAAAAGCCCGGCCCAAATGCCCACCTCTAATAGTAGAACTAGCTAGTGTTTAAGTTTTGCCATTTAATTGACAGTTTGGATCACAGTTCACAGTCTGTACTCTCGGAATAACCATTTCTCGTTCGATGCGGATTCAAACAGGCCGTACCATCAACTTTGGTGATCTTGTGTTTGAGCCTCCGAGATCAGGCCCGACGCTGTGGGAGATGGGTGTTCCTGACCGGAGTGCGGCGGAGTTCTTTGTCCCTGACGCAAACCCGAAATACCGCAACAAGCTCTTCCTGAAGAAAGACAGGTTAGTCGCTCGCCGTTCAGCTCTTCATCAGAGTTTCGTCAAAGGAAGAAGAAGAAAAAAGCTCTTAATTGGAGCGCATTGTTGGAAATAATCCGATTGATGGAAATAATCTAAACGTATTAGGGAAGGATTGGTTTGGTTTCCTTCTTTGTGTTTTGGTTTCCTTCTTTGTACTTTCCATAGATAGATTTTTAATAGTATAAATAGGCCCTCATAGCCAGATTGTAAAACGCACCGGAGCAATAGATCAGAAAATTGCCTCAAGTTTCTTAAGCTCTCTGTTCTTTGTGCGCAAGTTTCTTAGCCTTTCTATTCTTTATGCGCCTGCTAGATAACTAGCCAAGCATAGAGGCTCGATCAAAGTAGCGCACCGGAGATTAAGTTTTCAACATCTGGTATCAGAGCAAGGTTGCAAGCCCAAGATCCTCCGCTACAAGTCGATGTCCATCGTCACCCACAACGAGACGCCCAGGGAGAGTGGCGGCATGCCGTTCCACTACCCGCATCTAACAGCAACAAACTACACCAGTTGGGCAATTAGGGTGGAAGCCATGATGGATGCCCAGGGCGTCTGGGAAGCTATCGAACCGGCGGCCGGTACGGCTGTAGACATGAAGAAGGACAAGACGGTGAGAGCGCATCTTCTCCAAGCTCTCCCGGAGGATCTCCTGATGCAGGTCGCGAAGAAGAAGACAACAAAGGAGGTCTGGGACTGTCTCAAGACAAGGTTCATTGGTGGGGATCGCGTCAAAAACGCACAACTGCAGACGTTGAAAAGCAACTTCGACTCCATGCGCATGCAGGAGGGGGAGACCCTGGACCAGTACGCCGGGAGGCTCAATGGCATGTCAGTAAGGTATGCCAATTTGGGGGCGACGCTCAACGATGCCGCACTGGTCAAGAAACTGTTCGACACCGTGCCAGATCATTTCCTTAGCGTGATCGCTGGGATCAAGCAGTTCTACAACCTCGACACGATGCCGTTCGAGGTAGCTGTGGGGCGATTGAAGGCCTGCAAAGAACGAGCTCATCTACGGAAGCCAGGCAGCATCGACAGTGGTGATGGCCAGCTTCTGCTCACTTAGGCTGAGTGGGAGGCGCGACAGAAGAAGGTGGCCGCGACTCCTCGTCAAGCAATAAGGGTAAATCCCATGCTCCTATAGATAGAAGCAACTACGACCGGGGTGGACGCGGACACGGCAGAGGACATGGTAAGGGTGATCGGGGTGGGCCGCCGTGCAAGGACGGCGAGGGTGGCTCCGGCGGTGGTGCTCGCACAAGAGGCCATGCTTGTCAAGACGGAGGAGCCGCCTTGTTACTGCGAGGCCGCCGGGCAGCAAGCCTGGGAGGACGCCATGGCCAAGGACATCGAGTCCATTGAGAAGAATGAAACATGGACTCTCATGGCGCTGCCAGCTGGACACAAGGCAATTGGGCTCAAGTGGGTGTACAAGTTGAAGAGGAATTCAAGTGGTGACGTGATCAAGCACAAGGCAAGATTAGTCGTGAAGGGATATGTCCAGCGACAGGGCATTGACTTCGAGGAGGTATTTGCGTCGGTGGCCAAACTTGACACCGTGCGTGTTATACTTGCCATAGCTACCAATCGCGGCTGGGAAGTTCACCATCTTGATGTCAAATCGGCATTCTTGAATGGTGAGCTCGAGAAGGAAGTCTATGTGACTCAACCGAAGGGCTTCACAGTAAAGAACAAAGAGCATTTGGTGCTTAAGTTGAGCAAGGCACTCTATGGGCTCCGGTAGGCACCACGGGCTTGGAACATGCGGCTCGACAAGAGCCTAAAACATCTTGGCTTCACTAAGTGTGCACAGGAGCAAGTTGTGTATACAAGGGGAAGAGATCGAACTGGTGTCATCATTAGTGTATATGTTGATGACCTCATTGTCACAGGTGATGATCCAAGTGAGATCATGGCATTCAAGGGACTGATGATGTCTGAGTTCGAGATGAGTGATCTCAGGTTGCTCAATTACAACCTCGGGATCAAGGTGAAGCAAGAGGAAGACTGTATCACAATCAGGCAGGCTGCCTATGCCAAGAAGGTGTTGACCCAATTTGGAATGATTGAGTGCAATTCCACCAAGATTCCCATGGAGCCGAGGTCACAGTTGCATAAGGACCCTGAAGGGCAGCTAGTAGATGCAACAGAATATCGCCGTGTCATTGGTTGTCTCAAGTATCTCCTCCACACAAGGCCAGATCTCTCATTTGCCGTCGGTGTAGCGAGCAGGTTCATGGAGAGGCCGACAGTCATGCATCATAAGGCGGTGAAGCAAATCCTTTGTTATTTGAAGGGCACGATCGATTGTGTTCACCGGAGGAAGTGGAGAAGAAAAGATAACAGGTTTCATGGACAGTGATTTGGCCGGTGACATGGATGACAGGAAGAGCACTGGAGGTATGGCGTTCTATATCAATGACAATTTAGTCGCATGGAACTCGCAGAAACAGAAAACGGTGGCTCTGCCATCATGCGAGGCCGAGTTCATGGCGGCAACGGCAGCGGCGTGCCAAGCACTGTGGCTTAGAAGTCTATTGGGTGAACTGACAGGGAAGGAGCCCAGGGCGGTGAAATTGTTCGTTGATAACAAATCCGCAATTCTTTGATGAAGAATCCCGTTTTCCATGGGCGCAACAAGCATATCGACACGAGGTTCCATTTTATACGCGAATGCATCAATGGAGGACAAATCGTTGTGGATTTCATATGCACAGAAGAGCAGCGAGCTGATGTGCTGACTAAAGCGCTGTCAGCAGCGAAGCTGGCGACAATGCGGCACCTGTTAGGTGTTCGTGATCTTGGGCCACATCAGGATTAGGGGGGAGTATGTTGGAAATAATCCTGATTGATAGAAATAATCTAAACGTATTAGGGAAGGATTGGTTTGGTTCCCTTCTTTTTGTTTAGATTTCGTTCTTTGTACTTTCTATAGATAGATTTTTAATAGTATAAATAGGCCCTCATAGCCTGATTGTAAAACGCACCAGAGCAATAGATCAGAAAATTACCTCAAGTTTCGTAGCCTCTTTGTTCTTTGTGCGCAAGCTTCTTAGCCTTTCTGTTCTTTATGCGCCTGCTAGATAACTAGCCAAGCATAGAGGCTAGATCAAAGTAGTGCACCGAAGATTAAGTTTTCAACACGCATATGGCACGAGGAATCATAGCCTCGATCTGATGAATCTGTCTTCGTTCCACAGATATCGGCAGTACGGCTTGTGGGAGAGATACGCCGACTTGTACACAAAGAACGACCTTGTTTTCACAATCGGTGAAAGCGATCCTGCGAAGGACTGGTTCTTTGCACATGTGACAAGGTAACAAGCATCGCTTCTTCTTCTTTTTTTCAGTCTGCATTTTGTCAGTGTATTTGCAACTTATCCACTGCAAATACACATACGAACAAGTTATATATTGAGAAGCTTTGCGGTGCATTATACTATTAGTATATGAAGGGTAATAGAAATCAGATCAAGCCATTGATTCGTTGAGAAAATTCCTACTACTCTACTGTCGAAGGAAGCATAAATGTAGAGTTTTTTTAGGGTACACTAAATTCAATATGAATCGGTCATTCTTTTCAATCTAATGGATTGGTTTAGCTATAGTTTATTTATACTTCCTCTGGTAGTGGAAATACCTTTAACAAACCAACGGTTAGATCTGATTTCTACTGCTCACCATATACTACCAATACAATGCACCGTAAAATTTCTCTACATAAATACTAGCTAATCTAATCATTGATCGAAAAGAAGAAGCGATCCATAACATATTAAATGAGTGTATTGTACAAAACCTCTGCATATATTCTACTGTGCAGAAAGGTAGGCAACGATAATGCGCCGACGACACGGCGGATACGGTTCAATCTGGACCGCGTCATAGCAGATGGCACCTACACGTTGCGCGTCGCTCTCGCGGCCGCACACATGTCTATGCTGAAGGTCCAGGTGAACGGCGCGAGGAGGTCGACCGGCGTCTTCACGACACCGGAGTTCGGCGATGGCAACGCCATTGCGAGGCACGGCATACACGGGGTGCAGTGGAGCTTCGACTTCGCCATCAGGGGTTACCTGCTTCAGGAAGGCGAGAACACCATCGACATCACCCAAACAAGGGCGCACAGTGAATTCTTCGGGGTTATGTACGACTACATCCGGTTGGAAGGTCCTTCCAGTTCTCGAAGAGATCCTACACAAGGCACATGATCGAATTACAAGCTTTAGATAGGTAGCACTATTAAATTATTATAGAATAATATGACTTATGTAAATTACAGAAAGGGTTTTATAATAAAAGATCTAAATGTGATAGTTGCTAGACTAAGAGTATTGAGAATCTATAGGTGTAAATCCCTCTCCTCTCCCTTCTAAATATTTAATTGTGTACTAACTTGCGAGTGCTGAGTGGATATTCATGGTAATAGTCACATGCATGGAGTCGTAATGTAAGTGATGAGTGGATATTCATGGTAATGGTTTCATGCATGGAGTCGTAATGCAAGTGCTGAGTTGATATTTATGGTAATAGTTACATGAATAAAAGTAACTCTTTAGTGCAAGGAAACTTATGCATTTAGTGTGAGGAATTGCTATAGTTTCTCTCTTCCACGCACTGGCTTCTCTCCTTGGCTATATAAAAGGAGCATTCTCCTGTACATAAAAGTGCATGAGGCAAGGAACTAAACATAAAAGAGAAAAAGAATAGTACACACATCAAAGGAAAAAAACAGAAAAGTTCTCTGAACATTAAGGAAACTATAAAGGTAGAGAGGAGAGAAAATTTGTATGCAAGGAGCCAGTATATCTCAAGGTGGGTTTCTGCTTTTGCACATATAAAGGATGATTTGTGCTTTTGCACATATAAAAATTGCTTTTCAGCTGAATCAAAATTGCTAGATCTTATAGTTTTCGCAATTTATCTTACATTTGGTATCAGAGCCAAGTTGTTAGCACTTCTAATTCACCATTATTGTAACACCCCGGCACCGCACGTGCCCTGAATGTTACACCCTCAAACATCAACTAGCACAAGACACTAGAATAAATTAGCAAAGCAAGCTAACATACTTGCAAGTTACCGAATTTACTAGAAATTCAGCAGCACCTCCCCTAAAACTAGGATATCCACTCCACAGACCAAAGACAGCATTTAATATAACAAAAATATAAAACAACTTAAGATAACCAACCAATCACAAACATAGGTCATGGTATCAACTAACCATCATGACCCAATTAAGCACATACAACTACCACAAATTAATTACAAGACATGAACTCATTAAGATTAGAAGCGATAAGTTAATATGAAACTATAGTGATGCAAAACATGTTCGTGCTACTACTCCCATCCATGCATGTCGACTTCAAGGTACCTACAAACAATAAACAAACAAGCGTGAGTCGGAGACTCAGCCAAGTACAACAAATAGCAATGACAATATAATTTAACGCATTTAAATCAATAACATGCTCATACCTCTTAAACCAAATTAACAAGTACATAAAACAAAGAAATCACCGTCGGTTACCTCAACAACTACATTGCTTGGTTATTTCACATACGTCATTAGACAACATTGGATGAGTCCACGATTCGATCCATTCTTAACCTGAAAATTTCCCTCAACTCAAGGATCAATTGTCATTCATCATTAGCAGTACCATGCAATGCATCAGACGTAATCATAATACACACAATTTGTCACAACCAACACGTTTACCATCGCTCACTTTGCAATGTTATGCAATGCATTATGCTTTCATGCTCATATGCACCTTTCAAGCCTATACCGGAATAGCTGAGTGCACACCCGTCGGTGTGCACCCTCTTATTCCCCTCCATCCCGTGGAGGGTGCCTACTCTTACTGTGTAACACCCCGGCATTTAATATGCCTGAATGCTACCAAACATAAGCTAAACAACATCTAAATACCACAATTTAACATAAATTCCAGCAAAGGCGCACATGCTAAAAACCGAGATTTCGGCAGCATCTCCTTTGTTTTAACATGAATTGAAGGAGCAACAACAGTATATCAATATAAGGCAATATGAGAGATTGCTAAAACAACAATAATTAAAGACTTAACGACAATATAAGTCTATTATCAAGCACTTAATGTCTCCAAGAGTCAAACGAACAATAAAACTCTCATATAGCAAAGCTAAACCTTAAAGCAATAATCATCACACGCAGTTTATTATCAAAACTAATAGAATGACTTGTGGAATCAAAATGGGTGAAGCTACGTGCGAACGTGTGACTATTTCCCTTCCCCGCATGCCGTTCTCATGGTACCTAAAACAACAAGAAAACACAAGCGTGAGTTCAAAACTCAGCAAGCATATTGCAATGGTATAACAAGAACAATTACATAGCAATAATATCTCACATCATGTAAACCATCTCATTCATGGTCCCATATTATCATCATCATCAATATGTATGAAGTGCAATGCGATGCTCATGTCTCCTTGGAAACTCATACCGGTATGGTTGAGTACACACCCGTCGGTGTGCACCCTCTCCCCCCTTCTATCCCGAAGATGGAGGGTGCCTACTCCTCGCTTCCGTTCACCGCGGTGAATGGAATCATGATGTAAGACTTACTCATTCGCTCTCCGGATTAGTCATAACTTTCTCACCGACCTTCCCGGACTAGTTATGACTTTCTCACCGCCCGGGCCATGTAATCATGCCATGTATGCAAATATGCCACATCATAATCAACTTGTACATTAACACATGGCATCATAACATGATAAACATACTCATCATATCAATGGTAGTCATTAAAGCATGGCAAGTGATCATCACATATAATCAATCTCATCTAGTCTCAACTAGCAACCTACAAATCGCTATCTATTACAATACACTTGCCTCAACCACGGGCGACGGATTGACGAGAAGTAGTAGGCCCTCCCGGGGTCACACCACCTGCACATAGGGATCACACACTCACAATCAAGCCCACAAAACAGTACGCAAACCCTCATCTACCCCGACATTGCCAACTACTCGCAAAACCCGAAAACAGCGGTTCTGTCCCATCGGGACAGCAGCCTTCCAAAAGGCATAGCTCGGGTTCTGGGACTCCGAATCAATTAAACGAGTACATCCTCGCGTAGCTTAGGAAATTTCCTAACTTTTTCTAGGTATAGGGAAAGACTGATTCGGACTCTAAAGTTGTTTAATCTACAGAATACCGTGATCAGTTCCAATCACGTCACAGATTTTAACACGCTCGGTAAAACAGCCATAACTTTCAAACGGCTGGGCGGAATTTAACGTTCTTTATATCCACTGAAAGATAATGAAATTATCTACAACTTATTAAACAGCCGTACGACCATATTCCGAATCTAAATTGGCGAAAACCTAAGCCCTAGATCGACTGCTCATGCTGCCCGAAACAGAGAACGTGGCAACTTCTA
Organism: Rhipidocladum racemiflorum; assembly: GCA_036346355.1. Taxonomy (NCBI): domain Eukaryota; kingdom Viridiplantae; phylum Streptophyta; class Magnoliopsida; order Poales; family Poaceae; genus Rhipidocladum; species Rhipidocladum racemiflorum. The sequence continues at coordinate 2,949,621 of CM070590.1, read as the reverse complement.
GATTTCAACTAATCTACTCAAATCCAGCACCACCAATTGATCTAAAAACTTGATAAACACCCTTAGAACAGTACCTAGCCCAACCCCAAGGAGTCCCATGGCCATACCTTCGCCCGATGCACGAAAACTCCAATAGATCTCCTCGCTCCTCGCTCCAATGGATGGATCTCCGAGGTGCAGGGGTGAGGAGGCTCCCCTAGGGCAGCAAGGGGTGGAGGAGAGGTGGTGGAGAGGTGGGGAGCAATGGGGCCAAGGGAGAGGGAGGTGCACAGCCAAGGGAGAGGGAGGTGGGGCGGCTAGGCAAGGGAGGAGGAGGAGGTGGGGCGCAAGCTAGGGCAGGGGGTCCCCTAATAACCAGCCCAACAGGAATCCTAGTCCTAAATGGACTCATACTCCATCCCACCAAAGCCCACAACCCCCTCTTTTAGGCCCAAACTCCCCCGGAAAGGCCCAAAACCCCGGAAACGGCCCGGAAACGCTATTAAACCTCCTACCATATGGTTTTAACCTCCAATACCATGTTTCATAATGTTTTTGAGCCCAACATTCACTTTTTATAAGGTTACGACACTCCGTGGTGTCACATACTGACTCGCTCCCATACACCCGTGTGTTTGGGACTACAAGGTAGGACTTTCGTGCTCACTACGTGCGAGCACAGAGGCCCCATCAGAATGGGTCGCCTCTTCCATCATGAATGCATATATGCAATTGACATGAATAACAATACAAATTGCATTATCATGATCAAACACCAATATATGATTAGTAACATACCCTCATATTCTTAAACTTATGATTCTCATTAATCTAATCATTTTCATGAGTAAAAGTTGGTAATAACACATATGCATTCAATAAAGCAATTAAGTGCAACAATAAGCAAGCAATACTCTATCATGCAACACTCATTACAAAGCACTTGCCTTAACCGCGGGAAATAGAGCGACGCACGAAGCAGGGGCCACTCCCCCTGAAAACAGGAATCATAACAACACGACTTACGGACCAAACAATCAATCACACTTTATTTAATACAACGACGATCAACCCTAAAACAACTCTCTGCCTAAACACGATTGTATTACTCTTAGACATAATAAGATAAAGTTCTCAGCATGTAATTCCAGTAACAATCGACAGTAGGCGAGTACCAGTACAAGCAAATAATGGTATGAAGCATAAGCAACCTTACCCCTTTCTGTGCCTTAATCATGGCTACGCAAGCACTCATAAAACACTAATCTCTACCTCTAAATTACCAAGTCTCAATTACCACTTCAATATCTAAATATGCACCCTTTTCAATCCCAATTTCACAGTAGATAGACTAAATTGACCAGGCATGAGGATAAGCATGCTTTTGCGAACCACAGAACACAAAAGCTCAGTTTGATTTGTGTACAATCTAATCACTCAAGATACACACATGAGCAAGCATAAATCATTGGCTAAGGTTGGTATAAAGAAAGCATACATACATACATACATACATACATACATACATACATACATACATACATACATGCATACATACATACATACATGCATACATACATACATACGAATCGAACCCAAAAAGAATTGCCTCGTATTCAACAAAAACAGAATGACAGAGGTTCGGTAAAACGCGAATTACTGGAGATCCAACCGTCGGATCGATCTGAAATTTGGACACAAGAAACTAGATTCCAATATGAATCGAACTCAAAAAGAATCAGCTCGATCGGACTTACGGATCAAAAGTTATGAGCTTCACAAGTTTGATGTTCCAGAACTTGACGAGAATTGATCTAATCAAAGCTTCAAGATTAAACAAGATCTTCAAAAGATTAATCAACTAAACTTTGAGGAACTCTATATCAATACCCTAGAAAGATTTTTGATGGATCAACTCAAAATGAAACTCAAAGAACAAAAACCAATCTAGAACAAGAACAGGCATGCAAACAAGAACCAAAACAGAAAACACTGTAACAACGCGGTTACTGTAGCACGCAAGAATCTTGGAAGAATTGATCTTTATTTCTTTTGTCTAAAGTACTCCCATCAAAAGAGTACAAACCCTAAAACTAAGCTTGAGACTCTCAATGCTCCTTGCTCACCTTGATTGCTCTTCAACAGGATACACCCCTCCTATTTAAAGGAGCAAAACAAAAGGAGTCCTGAATACAATTCCTAATCCTAGTAGGAGTCCCACTCCTAATCCTAGAAGGAGTATGTATTCAACACAACTCCTCTTGGCCCAACTTGGCCGAGTACAACTCTTGCACGTGCATGGCAACCCTACCATACTCACGTGACTAACACTTTGCACGCGTATAGCCACCTGCCATACTCACGTGACTAACCATTCTTCATGTGCACCATTCTCTTAGCTCGAACGTCTCGCATGACATCCTTGACCACCAAGACCTCAGTTCCTCCTGAACCTAGTCCTGAACCTCAGTTCCTCCATGAACCTAGTTTCGGTCCCGTCATCGACCACATTCGCCCTCGAGCAATACCTGCACATGAACAAACCACAAAACGATTTCGAGCACAAGTCCGCGACTTGACTCAACATTAGTCCATGCAAATACTCACACGAGCATTGCATAAATTCCACTTCAAAATAAGCATCATGAAATTCTCACAAATTTCATAATCTCAAATTCAAATCCAAAAATCAATTCCAAATCGCTCAAAACCTTAAATAAGCAAAAGCCATTCACGCCGGACCAAAAATTCGGTCCGGCGCACACAGGTCTCAAAACCCTAGAAAAACCATTCACGACGGACCAAAGAAAACGGTCCGGCATACATGTAAAACTTACTGTTTTTAAAAGAAAACAGTCCGACGGAAAAACGTCAAAATCACGTTTACGGCGGACCAAAAGAAATGGTTCGACGTACACGTCAAAACCTCGGTTACTTGAAAAACTTGGTCCGATGCAAAAGGCCTCAAATACATGTTCACGGTGGACCAAAAAGTTGGTCCGATGCAAACGTCCAACACTCTGTCTCTTCGAGAAATCAGACCAGCAAAAACACGTTCACAACGGATTGAAACACAATCGGTCCGGCGTAAACGTCCAACTCTCTGGAACTTGAAAATTAGTCCAGCGCAAAGAGAAACTTACTGTTTCTTGTCAAATTGTCAAACACATGCACAAGCACATTTTGCAAATCCAATTCTAAGTCAGTTCTAAGCCAATTTTTCAGCACATGATTTCACACATGTAGCCTTGTTGGATTGGATTCTTTTTTGCACTGATGGCATTCATTCATGATGTGACATCTTTAAGATAAGCCGCCACCTTGGTTTCAACTCCATTATCTTGATTAAATATGCAACAAAACTGAAGTAGGAAAGTTTGTTGTGCTGCTGATTTACACTGACATGTAATGTCGATTCTCCGTGCTCTAATTTAGTATGGGCAACTTCAAAGCCTTAGTATTTATGCGGGGGATATTTCTCAGGTATGACTTGCATTCAGGGGCTCACGAAGATGTGGTTGCCTGCATTGAGTTCTCCCAGATGACTGCTGAGGACCAGTACATCACCTATATTTTGATGATTTGTTGTCTTATTTCCTGGATGTTTTCCCTAGAGCATCTTATAACTCTACAAAACAGTGTCTATGTGCCCTCATTACTGAACATGAAATGATACTATTTTGATGATTTGTTAGTATGGGATTATAGCTTTGTCATTGTAAACTACAGTATCAGTGATCGACATCAAAGATCTATTTGTTGGGTTTTTATAATTAGAAATAGCAGCCTTTGCTTCTTAAATCTTAATTGTGTAGTTCACATCGAAGCATGCATTTACTGTTAGTTTGTGTTGCGTGCTTTTTAGGTCAAGTTGTAACTGCTAGTCTTAACAAGAATTTACTGTTCTGGGATACACACACAAGAAGTGTAAGCCCTAACAGCATTATAACCTTTAGTTCGGATGTGGCATCACTTTCAGTCTACAACATGTATATATTAGTCGCAGTTGATGAAACCAGGCTGTTGATTCTGTTAAAAACCTTAAGGAATAATGATTAATAAGTAACTCTCTTTGAGGTTGCAAACTGTAAATATCTTAAACTAAAGCATACCTTTCTGCTCTTGTGTTGATCTTATAAGCTATGGTCCTGTTTATTTGGGCTTTTTCTCTAGCTTGAAAGCCAAAAGGCCAAAATCTAAACAAATGGGTGGCCTTTTAACTTGGCTTTTTCAAAAGCCATAAGCCTCCTAGGGGCTTTAGATCTAGAAGTGGTAGCTCAATTTTATCTTATTATTCATTAGTTATTGTTCTGTTTGTTTCTTTGTGGTTATAAAATAAAGTTCTTGTTTCCTAACTTTGTATAATTTAGTTGGTGTAGGCAAACTGTTGGAGTAATAAAGAACCATTAGATTTGGACACGACTTAAACTTCATGGCAGGGTTCACAGGGTTAAACTTCATGGCCCATTCAGTGCTTTCTTTTTCTCTTGCAGTTTCGAGACATTACACACCTTTCATGTTCAATCACTTGCCTTAGCAATAGACTTGAACTTCTTCATGCTTGGATCTAGTTCTCACAGTTTCTTGTGATATCATTGATACTTTTCCTTAGGTCTGTTAGTTTTACTTGTGCTAGCCTCATTACTTGTGATACTCGTGCTCAGATCTGTTGGCTTTGTTTGTTCTAACCATAATCTTGCGATGCTAATGGTATGAATGGAAACCAATTTCAGTTTTGATCCTGGACTAGTATCATTCTGCAAAATAAATGTTCACCAGGATATGCTAGTTGTGAATAAACAAACATGACACATGGACCTGTTGTAATATGAAATAGAGTACAGGTACATATTTATCTGATTTGTCGTTGAGTAGACCACAATGCTAATTGCATGAAGATCTTCTAGTTATCTTTATTGCAATCCAATTTCGTATCTTGTTTTTTTGGAGATCTTATACTATAGTTTCACCATGACAGGTAGCTGCTGAGATGGACAATCAGTTCAGAGCTGCCATTCAGGTGAGTATAATTGAACATTGTGAATGGTAAATTATTTCCACAAAGTGCTTCTGGAATTCATTTAAGTTTCCTTTCTCGCAGACTATTGCGATTATTCCTGTGCTACCGCGTGGTGTGCTACAATTGGGCTCTACTGGTGCGGTATGAATATGATATCCAAGCTTTAATTACATACACATTAGTATGCTACAAGTGTAGAGAAATCTTGTTCCCCATATTTAATTTAGGATTAACAATGCTCCATTCTTTGAAGTTGGTAATTGTTCATTATTGTATGAGCCATGTAGTACCACTAGTGTGTCAAGTTGTTAATTGTGGTCCAATATCTCTTATGTGTAAAGAATATAACAGTCACACAAGGCTTCAGAAAAAAAAACTCCCGCATGAACTAACTCCATGCGGTCATAAAAGAATGTCATGCTAGGTACATACAGCTACACTTTCGAAATTTTAGGTCGATATTGTTTTAAATATATAGACTAATATATGAAAATCACATGTATCGATTTTTCTCAGAAGTACTTTCATAGCACTATAATTTGTTATGTTCTATAACATATTATTAGTGTTCAAAGCTATGTTTAGGAGACCATGTTAATATCCAAAATGATATTGTTTTGTGGCAGAAAGAAGTAAATACATCTGCTTCATAGGGAAAAAGCATTTACCGTTATCGCGGTTTCAACAAGCATGATCATTTATATTAAAAAAAACTTAATTTATATTTAGTAAATACTCCATCTGATTCTAAATATAAGTCACTTTAGCCTCTCTTTTTTTCAACTCTTCTTTAAATATACTACATCCAGTCACAAAAAAGAGGTTATTTTGGGTTTATGTGCAAACAAGCATAATAGGAAAAAGTCTATATATCCAATTAGGGTGTTTGATGGACTCGAGTGAAGTTGAAGTGGAAATGTGGACTTTTTTTATAACATTATAAGCTATGGCTATCAATATTTTTTCAACATTTAGATTAGACATATAAAAAATAATATATGTAGATTAACCTAAAAAAATAATTTCATAATATTATAATTTATGTTAGATTTTATAAATAAATAAATTACAGTATAAATGAATGATCAAAGTTGCATTTTGCTGACATGTCGATATTTAAAATGACATCCTTTCGTAACCAAAGGGAGTAAGTTATACTACAATTTCAGGTTATATTTGCATGTTTCTTCCTGTTATACCCTTGTTGAATGTATTCGCATGTTCTCATACCTCTCCCTTTCCAGCATAGTACTCCCTCAATTCTTGAATACATGTCATTCTAACTGCAAATTTTATTTCGAAATACATATCATTTTACAATTTCAATATGACTTTTTACCTTTTTTCCGTTCATACCATTTCCCTTTAATTATTTTTAATATCATTTACTACCATAAACTAAAGTAAGACATATTATCCAAAGATATAACGAAGAGGTCTAATACAATTTTTTTAGAAATGTGCCTTGATGGAAGTGCAATAACATCTATTCAGGAGCTGAGGGAGTATTTAAAAGTGGGAAAAAAAACTAAAATACATGAATAAATAGACAGCACTAAGATCATTTAAGTTACTCCTAATTTGCATGCCCAAAACTATAATTAATTAAATTCGAAATTGGAGGAAGTACATGAATGTGCTATAAGTGCACATGAATGAAGTCCATAAGTATTTATTTATTCAAAAATTTCCATGACGATTAATTGGCAGCTACATGAAATCCATAAAAGGTATGTATTCATTTCAGAATTTCCAAGACAATTAATTGACAGCTACTACCTGCTATTACCGTGATGCATTGGATGATGTCGTAATCAGTTTGGCATTAGAATTTTCAAGATAGTTAATTTCACTAGGCATTAGATGTATTCTGCAACTAGATAAGTTAGGTCTATTGTATTCTGTAAAACGGATTTACATCAGCAAAAGTACTTAATTTCAGTAAGGTATAATATAAAACAAACTTACTTGAATTAGTAGATCATATAGCCGAACAAGTTCTTCTGGCTTTGTGATTTTCTCATTCTTCTCATCTCGTTGCTTTGCAAATTTACTTTTAGCCATACTAACAAGCAATTGGTTACTTTCTATGGTCCTTAATCATAAAACAGCAATAATAGCATTGTCAAGACCATTCGAGTCATCTCTTATATTCTCAGCATTGCCAGTAGAAGCCTGCATTCAGATAAGTAGTTAGAAAAATGCAAAGAATGCATATAGTGCCTTTAGAACATAAGCTGCTGCTCAAGAGGGGAGTAAGCTATATATAAATGAATCTTTACAATAAAAACAAGTTAAGGGCTGAAAATTTTCATACCAGGTCATTGCGGATGCAGCACCGAGCGTCATGGTATGCAGAAAATATTTTATCAAAAATTGCAAGTTTTTTGTTTCCTGGATTTGATTTAGTGGCTGCACCATTGTAGTCTTTCTCCGGCTGCTAAGGTGAATCATATGACAAGATTAAAGAGAGATCCACAAGTACAAAACTAAGCATTTTGAGATGAGCTATTAGTCGATTTAATAATGCCTTAATTATATATTATATTAGTTTGAGATGAGTAGCCAGCATCATATGTACATTGAGTTCCCTAGCTAGTAGCAACCTCAAAGGTGCATACTTCTCCCAACTGGTATATATTTTAGAGGATCTACCAATTCTACATGCACTTTAGTTCACAGAACAGGACAGGCAAAGGGCTTATTCCCATGGGAATAATAATCCAAACTTCAATTGAAGAAAAGCACATCAACAAGCAGAGGTTCCGTATTCCCATGGGAATGATAATCTAAACTTCAATTGATAAAAAAGCACATCAACAAGCAGGGGTTCCGTATTCCCATAGGAATGATAATCTAAACATCAATTGAAGAAAAGCGCATCAACAAGCATAGGTTCTGTATTCCCAAATCACAAAAATTGTGAATAAGGTTTACAGCTTACATTTAATAACAAAGGAACATATGGATTTGCAGGCTCCAAGGAATAACTCTGATGAAGAATTGCAAATTTCATTGTACCTATAAAAAATAAATTCTTGACCTAGAAGAATCTAAAAGGAAGTAAACAGACACCTTCAAAGCACCTTCACTAGGTGTTTGCTTGATTCTACCATGAGCCCAACCCTCTGCAGTGCAACCCAATGCTAATTAAACCTCAACAATACAAAATTAGCAAAGGAACTAAGCAGTTAATTAAGCAATGAATTAAAAATGGAATCTCAAATGCATGGCTAAAATTTTCAAAAATCTACAAATCCATTCAAACCTGATTGACCTAATAGCATAAGACCAAAAGGAAACATAGAGTTTTCGCATATCCTCCCTAATAAAGACCAAAACAATGTCACTAAATCTAGAAGTGGGAGGAGAAGCAAGACTCTACTTGGAATTGCCGCACGGCATGGCAGAGAGCGGGGGGAGCCACCTGGGGTCCTTGGAGGACGGCATCACATGTGTTTGTGTTGGGGGAGAAGTGGTAGTCGCGTCGCCGATTAAGGGGGAGGAGGTCAGCGAGAGGGAGGGGGCCAACTGGGGGGGAGGGGGCTGGCGAGGGTTAGGGGGGAATTACGGCATCGTTGTTGGGGGAGGAGGTTGCCAGGAGGCTAGGCGTAGGGAGGACGACTTTGAAGGACAGATAAATGGGGGAGAACTGCGGAGCCAACCCTAGCTAGGTTTTGTATGTACTAAAGCATTCAGAAACGGTTTTTGGCTAGAAGGGTCAGTGATGAAGAACTCATCACTGACCCTTCTAGCCAAGAACCATCTGTGATGACTATGTTTTCCAAAGCCGTCGGTTATGAGGGGTCTAATATAAACCATTTAGTAGTAGTGTGGTCAATTTGGCTATATCAAAATAATATGGTGTTTGATAAACAAAGAATTGCTAATCCATTGCAGGTTGTTTACTTTTGCACCAACTAGTTGGGCTCGTGGTCTGTGCTGTAGCATCCGGAGGCTCGAGAGGTGATGTTATCGGTATGCAGATCACTAAAGATTTTACTCAGGGATCTCTTCAACAGGCATGGGTAGATATTTAGTAACAAGCTGTGTGCTGATTGAGACATTGTGTTTTATATTTTTATGGCTTGTTGCAACTTCTTTTAGTATTTGTCTTAATCATTATTATGGCATTTTTGCCGTAACATTGTAATAAACAGTAGATTGTGTGCATCTCATAATACAGAGGCCGAGAGATAATAAAATCTTCCATTATCTAAAAAAGTTAGCATTTGTTTATACTTTCTTCGATAATAGAGTAGTAAAAATGCCGTCAAAAAATGAATTGTTATATCTAATTTCTAATACCCATCCTATACTACCGGTACAATACGTCGTAAAATTTCTCCTTACCGAAGTTAGGCTGTAACACCCTAAGAAATTCAGTAGTTGAATAAAGTAGCCAAGTATGCATTCTGTTTCATTTTTAGACTTTATGCTGAATTTATCTGGATTCGAAACTAAATTGTTTAAATATATTCATTTTCAACCAAAATTTGAACATTCAAAAGGAGCTTCAGAAAACCCCAAACAACTTAACCCAAGAAATAATTTTATAAAATACTAGAACTTGTGAAATGAATAATTATGAATTTTATTTAATTTTTGAGTAAAATGCAAGTGCTTTCAAAATTCAAGTAAAGCATAAAAACAACAAACTTTGAAGAATTTTCTTTTGGTGTTTACAACTCCAATCTGAGTCAAACCAAGTGCATTTGAAGCTTCACTTAGTGATCTTCTAACACAAAAATTCTTAGAAACTAAGCTTTTGAGCTTTTAAAGACTTTTCACGCAGGGGAGTAGGCGCCTTACCAAGCGCACGTCCGGATTCGAGGTTTTCACAACCAAGCAAGCCACTTCTCCAAGGCCATTCCATGAGTCCTTTCCGAATTAGAATCACTATCCACGGAGGACCACCTTCTATATCAATCATAGCAATTGTCGGCGTATTCTACACCAAGGTACCCGCTCCCCCGCGCTAAAAAAGGAATCAAGTGGCAGCCAGGGCGTGCTTGGGCCCACTGCCACGGCAAGAGAAAAACCCATACGGTGGTCGCCCTAGTGGACACGTGGCGTACAGGCCAGGACACTGGGAGACCAGCAAGGTGATCGCCCAGCGGACACGTGGCGTACAGGCCAGGCCGCTGGGCGACCAGCAAGGTGATCGCCCAGCGGACACGTGGCGTACAGGCCAGGCCGCTGGGCGACCAGCAGGGAGATCGCCCCCAGCGGACACGTGGCGTACAGGCCAGGCCGCAGGATGCCCAGCGCGGTGGTCGCCCAGTGGGCACGTGGCGTACAGTCCTGGCCACTGGCGCACCATCCCCGGGATAGTCCTGTCGAGATCAGGGACATTAAATGCGAATCGTGCGCATTAAATGTGGAAGCATGGGAGCTGCAGCGTGGCGGCGCGCCTTCCCCAGGCGCATCATGGCTATGGAAGACGTCACGACTACACCTCACCCCGTGACGGAACGGGCGGCGTTGGTGGACATGGGGCCCGAGGCAGGATTGTGACGGATGCAGCAGACATTAATGTGACATAAGAATAGTGACGGGCGCATTAAATACGCCCGTAGCAGTGTAATGATGAGGGCTGGCAGTGTAAGCCTCCCATGCGCCCCCGTCAGCCCGAGTATAAAAGGGAGCCGGGGTGCATGGGAGAGGGGGTTCGAAAGACTGTAAGATTTTCATCCTCTCTAGCAAGAGCACAAGCAATACCAAGAAAGGCAGGACTAGGGCTATTACTCTCCGGAGGGCCTGAACCTGGGTAAAAAACTCCGCATCCCCCCCGTTAGCTTGAGCCTCCCGGTGTCCCGATCGTCACCGTCTTCCCTTCCGAGGCGATTGCCCCGAAAGCCCCCCGTCGGAACCTCATAAGCACCCGTCTCGGAGGTGCCTGTTGGCTAGTACGCCGACAGTGGCGCGCCAGGTAGGGGCTATTGGTGGTTAGATTGCCCACTCTTTTTCACTCCCAGTTCGGAGCTCAGCAGGAGTAGGGGCGCTTGTCTGCATGGCGGAATCGCATTCCAAGCGCAGCAATCCACCCGAGGAAAGGGGCGCCCATAGCCGGGTCCGATGTTCGAGAGGGGGCCGCCACCTGCCCCTCCGCCGTGGGAGCGGTGCACTTGGCTCCCGCGCCCAGGGGTCAGCCTGTCCAACGGCGCTTGGCGCTGGGGGACGACACCCCCGCGCGAAGCCTTCAGGCGGCCCGGCTCCTCCTCGATCATCCTCCGGTGACCACTGAAGCGATACCCGGCCACTCCTTGGGCTGCGGGATATCGCCCACTGGTGGATGCCGCTCAACAACAAGTTGAAGCGGCGACCCAGTGGGGCTTCAAGATGAGGCGACGAGGAGCTCACAAGAACCGACGCTGGCCGGTTCCACCGCCACACGACAATTTCTCCGGCACCAAGGGCCGGACAGGGGAAGGGAGTCCTGGTTGCAACCCCCTCTGTAACGGGGGGATGGGCACGTGACTCCGCTTCTTCCCGCGGTCCCCCCGAGTCTAGGGGGAACCGCGAAGACCTTCGATCGCGCCTTGATTAGAGGCGACGTCAGCGCGACGGTGACATGCGTCGTGTCCTCCGCGAGCGCCGCGGGGGTGCAAGACGGGGGGCTCCTCCCTCGGACTCTGGCGAGAGCGCAGGGTCGCACTCCTCATCCTCTCCTCAGGATCGAGGGGCTGGCGAACGACGCTGCTCCCCCTACAACGTCGGATGCCAGGCGTTCTCTCTCCGCCTTCGGCAAGCTGCATGGCCGGAGAGGTTCCGCCCCGCCTCCTTCGAGAAGTATGATGGTACCACCAACCCGGAGGAGTTCCTGCAGATCTACACCACGGTGGTGCGTGCGGTGGGAGGGACCCTTCAAAGTGGTCTCAGTCTCTCGTCCCGGGGCGGTCAGGCTGGCCGCTGAAGACGGTGAAGAGCTAGCAAACTCCCAGAATATAGAAAATCTGCGCAAGTTCTACCCCTGATCGGTTGTAAGTCCTAGGGTCTGTCCCCCGACCGGCCGGAGTATGTCTTCCTCTCCGCCGTGGGTCGGGGGAGACCTTATGTTTAAAATTAAATATTCACTTTCTTTATCTGAAGTATTTGTTCTTTCTGCCCTCTCTTCGGTCTTTTGCCCACTGCTGGGCAGCGCCAAGGCACTCGCCCCTGGTGCCCTGCCGCCTTGCAAATACCCAGTAGTAAAGACGGAATCGCTAAGTGAGAGCGGCGTGCAGAATCAAGGCGGTTGGGTGGTTCGGCCACGACCCGGCTGCAACCATGACACTCGGGTGTCCCGTGAAGTCGGCGCCTCGAGCACCGTTGCCAAAAGCCCAAGGTCCTGTCACGACTCACTAAGTGCTCGTTCCCTAGAGGCTACCTGGGAGGCAAATTTTGCTAAGGCGAGGGGTTTGAGGGCCGAGGTCCCGCGGCGCAAGACTTTAAGTCTTTAAGCGATTATGTGCTCGTTCGTGTGGAGCCAGAAAAAATTACGGCAAAAGCATGTTTTTAGGCAACTTAGCAGGGAGCTTACACTTCTATTTCATTCGAAACGATAAATGCCTAAAGTTTTGCAGACAAAGGCACCACCGAAAAAGAAAAGAAGAAAAGCTACTGAGGGGGCGCTGGAGGGTCCTCCGGGTCATCTGCCGCCTCCTCATTGCCGTGCATCTTCAGGGGGGCCACGCCCATCACCATCGCCACGTCCTCCGCCACCGCCTCCATCTGGGGTTCTCCATCGCTAGCCGGGGCAACCCGCCGAGGCTTCGTGGAACTCGCTCCTCCGCCTGCACCCAGTCGCCCTCTAGCCCTTGGACAGCAACCGCGGGATTGAAGTTGGCGTCACGGCCGGGCGCAAAGAAGCCAAAGACGCATTTCGCCAGAAGCCGCCAGAATCGCGCGCCTCTCCGGGCGGACCGAGCGTAAAGGGCGGCAGCAGCGCGTGAGGAAGTCCGCGCCTGGCAGAGGCAACAGGCGTACTGCCGGGGCCTCTCCTCCCGCGGACCCGGTTGCTCCAGCCCCAATGGAGCAAGGCTGGCCACCGTCCGATCGAAGGCGTGGCGCAGCATCCGCAGCGTCTCCACCTCCGACTGAGCCCGGTCGCCTCTCCGCCTCTCTCATGGAGAGACGCTCGGCGCGGCCGGTGCTTTGCTCTGCCGCCTCGCTCCCTCCGCTGCAACTCCAGCCGCCGATCGTGCGGTGAGTACTGGGCGCCGCCTTGGGAAGCGGGCACACTTTAACGAGGACCAGCCCCAGCGAGGCGGGGCGGATCCGCCATCGCCGGGCGGCGAAGGCGAGGCGGGCGGATCCGCCATCGCCGGGCGGCGAAGGCGGAGGCGGAGGAAGGACCACCGCTACTGGTGGCGGTGGCGGCACAAAAGGGATCGGCAGCGGAGGGTCCAGCGTCGCGCCCCCGGCAGGGGCAAGGGTGGACGACTTCGCCGATCGACGAGCCCCCGCCACCACGGAGGAACCTGCCGCAATCAAGAAGCCTCGCGCCGACGTGGAAGCCCCTCGCCGCCGGGCCTGTGAGGCGGGGCCTCTGGGAAGGATGGGCGGAGCCGTCGTCATCGCCTGGCGCTGCGCCTCACTCGGTCGCCCCTCACGACCGCTGCGAGAGGAGGATCCGGATCGTTAAGGGCGCTGGCGTGTCACGACGAAGCGAGCCCATGGCGTCCATCGAAGGCAGGGTGCGGATTATTGCCGCGCGCTCCCCGGGGGACAGCCGACAAAGTGGGACCGCGCCCACCGGAAACGGCGGGACGGGGCCGGATAGGCCCAGTTGCAGCATCCACCGGTCGATCACGCTATCGACCAAATTCGGCCATTGCCGCACGAAAAGGAAAAGAAATCGCAGGAGGAAAGAAACGCTGTAAGAATCAGGTTTTGCCAGAAGAGAAATAGAAGTAGCAAGGAATGACGCAGAGCGGAGCAGGTTACCTCCGGGGATACTCCGGGTCCCATCGCCCACGCCCATGTACTGCCAGGCTGGGCGGGCCAGCGGCGGCGAGGGGCACGACCTCCGGGTAATAAAATCCCGGATCACCATGGCCCCGTCCAGGCCCGCCCGTCGAATCGGTCGACAGGCCAGCATCGCTGGAGCTCGGGCGCATCGCTCACCGGAGCCCCAGTTGGGTTCTTGACGCCCGGGCCGGGCGGAAGATCCAAAGACTTCAATGCCGCTGCTGCCCTCGACGATACCACTCAAGGCCAATCCCTCCAGTTGGACCGGCAGTCCAATGGGATATAGCGCGCAACGCTCCCGTCACGGAGCCGCAGGTGACAGCTCCCGGAAACCGGCGGAGTACCGCCCGCGGCGCGAAGGGTGTAGAAGAAGCGAAAAAGAAGAAGGTTGGGCAGCACTCCCACGAACATCTCGCAGAAGTGAGCAAAGGCAGAAAGGAGGATAACAGAGTTGGGAGGAAGGTGAATGTGGTGAATGGCGGAGAAGTTGAGAACGTAAAGATAAAAGTCGAGACCGTGGTAGTAGGCCGGCAAGGAGCTGCCACCCGAAGAAAACCACTTCCCCAGGCCGACAGTGGGGCTCGACAGTCCCGGCGCGGAGGCGAAGGGCGCCCCCGGTGATGTTCTGGGAGAACCTAGCGGCCCTCTCCTCCTCAATGATCGAAGAAGGAAGCACCGGAGCCATCGAGAGGATAGGGATTTCGAAGCGCAACCGCAAAGGGGATAAAGCAAGGAAGCCTGAAACGTCGGAAAGAGGTGGAATGCGGAGAGTTGAAAGGGGGAAGAACTACTCCCCCTTCGATCAGCCTTTTATAAGGCCGCGGAAGGCGAACCGGCGGGAAAACCGAAAAGGCGCGGCGATTCGAAAAAGAGGAAGTTTAAGAGCCTCATAAATGGGGCGCATCCCAAGGAACGTGCGGCGGTTACAAGGAGGAAGTAACCGCGCAAACCGCTCGGGAATCGGAGAAGCCGGAAGATCTTTTTTGCAAGGCGCGCGGACCTTTGAAGGGTCCCACCCAGGAGCCGGAGCAGTTCTCAAGCCGCCAATTAAAGAAGAAGAAAAGCAGAAGACCAAAAAGCGCTCCTAGGTGGGCCCGGGGGCTACTGTCGGCGTATTCTACACCAAGGTACCCGCTCCCCCGCGCTAAAAAAGGAATCAAGTGGCAGCCAGGGCGTGCTTGGGCCCACTGCCACGGCAAGAGAAAAACCCATACGGTGGTCGCCCCAGCGGACACGTGGCGTCTGAGCCAGGGCGTAGGCGACCCGGCAAGGTGATCGCCTGCGGACACGTGGCGTCTGAGCCAGGCTGGCGACCAGCAAGGTGATCGCCAGCGGACACGTGGCGTCTGAGCCAGGCGGCTGGCGACGATAGGTGGTCGCCCGGACACGTGGCGTCTGAGCCAGGCGGGCGACCAGCAAGGAGATCGCCCCAGCGGACACGTGGCGTCTGAGCCAGCCGCGAGATGCCCAGTAGCGGTGGTCGCCCGATGGCACGTGGCGTCTGATCCTGGCCACTGGCGCACCATCCCCGGATAGTCCTGTCGAAATCGAGGACATTAAATGCGAATCGTGCGCATTAAATGTGGAAGCATGGGAGCTGCACAGGCGGCGCGCTTTCCCAGGCGCATCATGGCTATGGAAGACGTCACGACTACACCTCACCCCGTGACGGAACGGGCGGCGTTGGTGGACATGGGGCCCGAGGCAGGATTGTGACGGATGCAGCAGACATTAATGTGACATAAGAATAGTGACGGACGCATTAAATACGCCCGTAGCAGTGTAATGATGAGGGCTGGCAGTGTAAGCCTCCCATGCGCCCCCGGTCAGCCCGAGTATAAAAGGGAGCCGGGGTGCATGGGAGAGGGGGTTCGAAAGACTGTAGGATTTTCATCCTCTCTAGCAAGAGCACAAGCAATACCAAGAAAGGCAGGACTAGGGCTATTACTCTCCGGAGGGCCTGAACCTGGGTAAAAAACTCCGCATCCCCCCCCCGTTAGCTTGAGCCTCCTGGTGTCCCGATCGTCACCGTCTTCCCTTCCGAGGCGATTGCCCCGAAAGCCCCCCGTCGGAACCTCATAAGCACCCGTCTCGGAGGTGCCTGTTGGCTAGTACGCCGACAGCAATCACCAAGTCTGAACTGTAAAATCAGCCAGATTAAGAGCGCAAATACAGAAAGGATGGAACCCTGAATACCGACTAAAGGTGGATATAGAGAGAGAATCGAGCTGAGAACCCTATGACTGGCAGATGTATTGAACCTCGACCGGGAAAGCATTCGACCCCGCCGAAGATCGAGTTGGAAGAGAGGAGACGATCGTCTTCTCTCAGTTTGAGTCACTTAAAGGCATGAATTGACAGATGCAACATGATAGGCCAAAATAAATGAGGTTGAGTTCTGACCCGCTGCAGTGTGCACACCAACCGCTTGACGAAATGCCCGTCGCTGCCATTGGTCGCCATCGTGACTTCAGGTGCTCCGCCCGTGCGTGAGCCTTGACGCCGTCGACCTAGCCCCTGGGCCATCACTTCCAGCTGTTGTCCCCCTCCACTCTCTCTGCCAGCTGCACCACGCGGGCGTGCATCAGGGCACACGCACCAACAGCCGTCGCACCTTGTGGGTCGCCGACTCCGTCGCTAAGCCGAGGCCTTGCCCACTTCACTGTGCAGGGCATTTAAGCCATCCGATTGTCGCCACCCCCCCGGTCCACCTTTGCTCAGAGCCGCACTACCACATTTCCATTTTCCCCTCACCGGCGAGAAACCACAAAGGGGCAAGGACCCCATTGGGTGCTTTGGTGAAGTGCTACTTCAAATTCAATGGAGCCGCAACATCTATGCTTGGCTAATCTACTCCCTTTGTCCACTTTTCAGCTCACGGAGCCTGTAGAGTTGTCGCCTTGCCCACCATCATCTCCACGACTGGCCGCTCATCGACACACCGCTTCGACCAGCCTCCATCAGCCTAGATAGCCCAGTCCATTCCCCTTTGCCTTCTTCAGCTCACCTTGTGCTCCGTTGAGCTTGAGCTGTCGCCCTTCTCGCCCACGGCTCACGCAATGTTGAACTAAATCTATAAAAGACTTTAATGCTCACTTAAATGGAAAACGTCGCGAATAAAAATGAAATGTTGTGAAACCAACTTTAATTTATTCTTAGAGACATCCCCTACTAGTGCATAAAGAATGATTAAATAAACCTTTAAGGTACAGTCGCAATCATAAAACGAAAACTGAACCGTTATCACGTAGATTTCAGAAACACTTAAGCCTTTTCGGTAGCCCATAAAATGTCATGTCTAAATCCAATTTCTAGAAAGAATGGCCCAGAATTTCTCTATGATTTATGAACTACCATATTCTGAAAAAATATTTAATTTACATCTTGCTTTGCATCTTAATCCTGCTAGTGCAATAACCCTAAGTTTTTTAGTTGCCAACAACCCATTATATGAATAGTTAAGCTTAGAAAAACTTTAGATAAAGTGCTTATGTCATAAAAATCATTTTATACCCATGTAGATGCAGCCGGTAGCCTTATTTCGTAAACCCAACATGTGTAAATAATTTCTTATGCAAATCGTACTTAAGGATAAGTACTATTCGCGCAGACACCTCTACTAATGTCTTAATTTTATTAATCTAAATAATCTTACCTCCTTGAATTTGAAACTATAAATACTAAAATACATAAATTAAGCTTTTTGAAATCGAAAAATGAAAGTAGTATCATGTAAAAAGCCTCACATAAGCTAAGTGCGAATGAAATTGTTATGCAAGTAATAATTTGAAAACCCCGAAATCACCATGTTCTTCTTAGCAAGTTTAATTTGGTATTTATATTTGACTTCTTTTTGCCCTATTTGATATGTTGTTATTTGCTTTTGTCATAGTTCTTGATGTTCAAACGCATAGACGGCGACGTTTCGGAGTCTGTGGATAACGATCCTGACTACGACCCTAATCTCACTCTCGATAACGAGCAACAAGGCAAGCAACCTCCTTTGATCATATTGATCCCATATTTTACGGTGCCTAATTTATTTTTGTTACACTATTATGCCTGCGTGTAATTGTTGTAAAAATTTCTATCTTGAGGGTGTTGGTAGTTATAGCCTAGACTCATGGAATTTTCTTAGTAAATATGACCATACGAACCTTGGTAACTGTAAGTTAGGGTTAGACAATATATAATGTTAACCGGGATATATGCGACTACTTAACTACCACGCTTAGTCAAGTTTTAGTTAAGGAAGGGAAGAATAGTAGACTTCAGTCTTTATGAAATTTAAAAAGGTTAGATATGATAGTAAAAGATACTGATATGTTAGCAAAAATGAAAATAAAATTATGATTTAGATACAGGTGAGATATGTTATAACTTGATGTACAAGGGATGGACTTGTACGATGCAAGGGATGGACTTGCATGTAGTTAGGGGAAGATCTCGCCTGAGTCAACCTAAGGACCAAACTTGATGCTTTCAATTAAGTTAATTTGTGCAACCATAGGTTCTAGTATGGGATAGCCTTAACTTAGTACAGTAGTTGGGGTTTAGCCTTGCATTTTGGTAGGCCGAAGTAGTATGGACGAACCGGGTATACGATGTCATTCTAGGTACTCCATTCACCGAGGTGTTGGGACCAAAGCATTCCAATACAACAGTGTATGCCTTGCTATGGGGTAAAGAACGCGATGGGGCGTAAACCATCTTTACAACTGCGTGTTCAGGCCTGGATTTCCATAGAGCGCAATGGGGCGTAAACCATCATGAGTACTGCGTGTACGGGCTGGATTTCCAACGCCATAGCAAGGGTTAGACATTATCAGAGCTAGTGCAAGGCTAGACTCTAGCAAATGGAAAGGTTTCGTCACAATCTAGCAAAACGGGTACGGGAAGTATCACATGGCATGGCTGATATGATTGCTAAAATGTGTCATGTGGGTAAGTGTACACTCTTTGCAAAAATTTAAATCTAATTAATTATTCATGTTCATGGTCAAGAGCAGCTTGGGACATAATGTTAAGTATAGCTTTTGATTTTGGTTTTGCAAACACTTTGAAAAAACTTTGATATAATACGGGTTGGTTCATTAGTACAAAAAGTTGGGTGCGATTTACTTGTTTTCATGACCATGGAGGGTCATGAAATGTTGTATACATGCTTTACATACGGTTGTTAAGTTTCTTATTAAATGCTCTTTACAATACCGTCATCATTTGTTAAACTACATGCTTGCAATTAAAATTTACTTCATGCTGAAATTGAACTTAGTATAGAAGCTTTCTTCCAATGAGATAGCTATGCATATATATTTACTTTCATACACTAAAGTCTTGCGAGTACATAAGTGTACCCACCGTTTGCTTAATCTAAAAATATTTAGGCGAAGGTAATAAAGGTGTTCTGACGATATTTCCTACGAACCGGGGACAAACGACAATTTCCCCCAGTCGGTTGCCTTCGGGTTTTTGGATGGGCATTACCGCTGTCCCACTTTTGGACTTATGCTTATTTCCGCTGCACTTCACTTTTCATGTGATATATTTGGCCAATCGGCTATGAACTTGTAATATTAAGTAGTTCTAATAGTTTTTAAACTACTTTTATGTCAAGTTCTTGTGTGTATGTGTAATGATTCATCTCAAATGCGGGATATATGGGTGCTAGGCGTTGATCTTGGGAACTAGCACTAGACACATATCCGGTACTCAGAATTGTTTCTAACCGTTTGATGCATGAACACGAGCGACCGTCGTTCCTTAACTGCTGCAAAGCATATCCCTCGGTGGGTGTGGACGGTACTAATGTTTTAGAATGGGTGGCGTGTGATATGTCTGAATAAGTTGACCTCAATGCCGGTATGATTTTTGGAAAGTAGTCGAAACTCTCTTGGTTGCGTAAGCGTGTACGATGATAATCATATGGTTCATATTTGTTTAGGTGATGGCCATTTGATTAACATCCGTGCACAGAACTAGTTGAGGACAGTGAGTATATACTTAAATAGGGAAATAAATTTTATGCAGCAGTGCTGCACAACGAAGGGAGTGCAACACCATCCTGATTCATACCACCTGTCCCCGCGCAGCAATCTCAATACAATCTCAACACATTAACTACCCCGGCATATTACCACCATTAACAGCATAAAAAAATCCTTTCGCTTGATTGCTGTACAGGGACAGGTGGCATGAATCGAGATGGTGTTGCACTCTCTTCGTTTTGCAGCACTGCTGCATAAAATTTATTTCCCTTAAATAGAGTATGGATGTCACTTGTAATCCAACACGCTAGTGAGAATCCGATCCACGCTTTGGCATAGCCACATAGACAGCCAAAGAGAAACCGTTTACAAACAGATAGGTCAGGTTAGGCCAATCCTTGCCGGCACAACGGACAGCATGGCCTTATTTCTTTCGATTTCGGGCACTATCCGACGTACGTCCGTCGATCACTCCATTGATCAGCCGGCCGGTCACGTGCGAGAGCGCATATATATAGAAGGCGCACAGCTCCAGCTAGCTAGCACATCAGCACTAGTTGCTTGAATCAACCAACCCTCCGCCCGACGGCACACAGTTTGGTTGTATTGCACTGGCCGATCGGCGACGCCAATGGCTGCCGCCGCGGCTACCGCGAAAGCAGAGGCCTTTCTGATCCTGCTCGCCGCTGCTGCATCCCTACTGCACCCCGTCGCCACCAGGACATCGTCGTCGGGATCAGCCCCTAGGGTGGTTGCACTACACGTGGAGAATCACCAGGTGCGTGCTGGCCTGCGCGCGCGTACGTATTCATATGTTCAGGAGTTCAAGCTGCTTAACTATCTTATCTGCGTCCATCGCCCTTAACGTCGATCTAGTTGCCGAATATAACAATTCCCAAACTACTGATCGAGCGTTTTTTCTTTCATTAATTTTGTGGAGTTGAATCACTAACAGCTCAACTTGTGCGTGTATATAAGCAGGTGCTCGTGGACAATGGTGTCGTCCAGGTGGTGCTGTCCAAGCCTCAGGGCCAGATCACCGGCGTCCGCTACAACGGCGAGCGTAACCTCCTGCACTTCACCAAGGAGGACAACTCAGGCGGGTACGTACTGCATCAACCCAACTACGTACTCCTGTTCTTCGATCTGTTCATATAAACAAGAGAACAATATGTTTGATTAGTTTGTTCGCGAGACAACGGCAAGCATGCTGGAACTATCCTAAGATCATGAATACACGCACACGAACACAAAGAACTTCTCTTGTGTTATATTCTTGTGTTCTCAAAATCACAGGATAGATGCCCTTATATAGTGGGCGGATCACCTAACCAACTTGGTAACAAACTTATTGATTGATCTGATTGCCTATTGTATCACGATTTCTTGCCTTTCATGACATGACAAATCAATAATCTTTGCCAACAATCTCCCTCCTAATCAAGACTTGTCGATTCTTACTAGACACTTGACGAAGAACACATCTCTTTGACACCCTATACTCAACTTACTTAATTCAAGATGGCGAACACATCTCTTCTATGTCTTGGACGCATTTTCGACGGACTTGAGTTTGGACGGCGAACACACCTTTTCAACGTCTCGGACTCAACTCTGACGGACATGAGTTTGGACGGCGAACGCATCTCTTCAACGCCCCAGACTCAACTTTGACGAGCTCGACATTGGAACGGCGAACACATCTTCTCAACGCCCCGGAGTCAACATCATGTTGCAAGCGGACTCAACTTCGACTTGCCCTGCACACACAGATGATCACCATTGCCATCTTGTCACATCGGTTATCAACGATGCTCGTCAATAGCGCGTATCAGGGAGACACATCTCCTCCACCCTTTCGCCGCCACATCTTCTTGTCGCCTCTTCCCGCTTATGACGCAACTTTGATGGCACGAAAACTCAAATTGGCCGCCCTGTTGGCCACCTGCTTCCTTGGGTGCCGCCCCTCAAAGTCTCCTCCTCACGGGGCAACGAGTTAATCCGAAAACTTAAGCTCTGATACCAATTGCTTGAACTATCCTAAGATCATGAACACACGCACACGAACACAAAGAACTCAGAAACTTCTCTTGTTATATTCTTGTGTTGTTCTCAAAATCACGGGATACATACCCTTATATAGTGGGCGGATTACTTAACCAACTTGGTAACCAATGCAAATTCTAAATATAGAAAGCCTAACTAAGGAAACAAACCTATTGATTGATCTGATTGCTTATTGCATTATGATTTCTTACCTTTCATGACACGACAAATCAATAATTTTTGGCAAGTCTTGATTATTTTCCAACAAAGCATGCATGATATGAATTTATATATATATTTATATATAGGAAGCCTTTTCTGTACTCTTGGGAGTACGTACTCCCACCCCCACGTCCAACGGACAGCATGGCCTTATTTCTTTCGATTTCGGGCACTATCCGACGTACATCCGTCGATCACTCCATTGATCAACCGGCCGGTCACGCGCGAGAACGCATATATATAGAAGGCTCGCAGCTCCAGCTAGCTAGCACATCAGCACTAGTTGCTTGAATCAACCAACCCTCCGCCCGACGGCACGCAGTTTGGTTGTATTGCACCGATCGATCGGCGACGTCAATGGCCGCCGCCGCGGCTACCGCGAAAGCAGAGGCCTTTCTGATCCTGCTCGCCACTGCTGCATCCCTACTGCACCCCGTCGCCACCAGGACGTCGTCGTCGGGATCAGCCCCTGGGGTGGTTGCGCTACACGTGGAGAATCACCAAGTGCGTGCTGGCCCGCGCGCGCGTACGTATTCATATGTGCGGGAGTTCAATTCTTGCGGCTTAATTATCTTATCTGCGTTTCATCGCTCTTAACGTCGATCTAGTTGCCGAATATAACAATTCCCAAACCATCGATCGAGCGTTTTTTCTTTCATTAATTTTGTGGAGTTGAATCACTAACAGCTCAACTTGTGCGTGTATATAAGCAGGTGCTCGTGGACAATGGTGTCGTCGAGGTGGTGCTGTCCAAGCCTCAGGGCCAGATCACCGGCGTCCGCTACAACGGTGAGCGTAACCTCCTGCACTTCACCAAGGAGGACAACTCAGGCGGGTACGTACTGCATCAACCCAACTACGTACTCCTGTTCTCCGATCTGTTCATATAAACAAGAGAATAATCTGTTTGATTAGTTTGTTCGCGAGACAACGGCAAGCATGCTGGAACTATCCTAAGATCATGAATACACGCACACGAACACAAAGAACTTCTCTTGTGTTATATTCTTGTGTTCTCAAAATCACAGGATAGATGCCCTTATATAGTGGGCGGATCACCTAACCAACTTGGTAACAAACTTATTGATTGATCTGATTGCCTATTGTATCACGATTTCTTGCCTTTCATGACATGACAAATCAATAATCTTTGCCAACAATCTCCCTCCTAATCAAGACTTGTCGATTCTTACTAGACACTTGACGAAGAACACATCTCTTTGACACCCTATACTCAACTTACTTAATTCAAGATGGCGAACACATCTCTTCTATGTCTTGGACGCATTTTCGACGGACTTGAGTTTGGACGGCGAACACACCTTTTCAACGTCTCGGACTCAACTCTGACGGACATGAGTTTGGACGGCGAACGATCTCTTCAACGCCCGGACTCAACTTTGACGAGCTCGACATTGGAACGGCGAACACATCTTCTCAACGCCCGAGTCAACATCATGTTGCAAGCGGACTCAACTTCGACTTGCCCTGCACACACAGATGATCACCATTGCCATCTTGTCACATCGGTTATCAACGATGCTCGTCAATAGCGCGTATCAGGGAGACACATCTCCTCCACCCTTTCGCCGCCACATCTTCTTGTCGCCTCTTCCCGCTTATGACGCAACTTTGATGGCACGAAAACTCAAATTGGCCGCCTGCTTCCTTGGGTGCCACCGCTCGGGAGTCTCCTCCTCCTGGGGGGCAACGAGTTAATCCGAAAACTTAAGCTCTGATACCAATTGCTTGAACTATCCTAAGATCATGAACACACGCACACGAACACAAAGAACTCAGAAACTTCTCTTGTTATATTCTTGTGTTGTTCTCAAAATCACGGGATACATACCCTTATATAGTGGGCGGATTACTTAACCAACTTGGTAACCAATGCAAATTCTAAATATAGAAAGCCTAACTAAGGAAACAAACCTATTGATTGATCTGATTGCTTATTGCATTATGATTTCTTACCTTTCATGACACGACAAATCAATAATTTTTGGCAAGTCTTGATTATTTTCCAACAAAGCATGCATGATATGAATTTATATATATATTTATATATAGGAAGCCTTTTCTGTACTCTTGGGAGTACGTACTCCCACCCCCAGTATACCACTTAAACGAATGTGTTATACTCCTTTATCACTTTCAGTATACTCCAATAATAATTCTAAGATACTACAATACGGCATGAATGAAAAAAATTCATGGGAGCCATTTATTTTTTGTTATATACCGTTTTTCTTGTGTAAAAAGAGTATATAAACAAATTATGCTATAAATAGTGGATTTAATGAAATTTTTTGTGGAATTCACTTTGAAGTATCTTATAATTAGTATTAGAGTATACTCAAATAGATAAAGAAGTATAACAATATCATTTATGCAGTATTTTGAGAGTGGGAGTACGTACTCCCAAGGGTATGGAACTATATATATATATATATATATATATATATATATATGGCAGCATATTTGGTGCAAACCCCCTTTACTGTGAAAACCACGTCCAGGTGGTGCTGTCCATCGGACACCATGGCCTTATTTCTTTCGATTTCGGGCACTACCGACGTACATTCGTCGATCACTCCATTGATCAACCGGCCGGTCACGCGCGAGAACGCATATATATAGAAGGCTCGCAGCTCCAGCTAGCTAGCACATCAGCACTAGTTGCTTGAATCAACCAACCCTCCGCCCGACGGCACGCAGTTTGGTTGTATTGCACCGATCGATCGGCGACGTCAATGGCCGCCGCCGCGGCTACCGCGAAAGCAGAGGCCTTTCTGATCCTGCTCACCGCTGCTGCATCCCTACTGCACCCCGTCGCCACCAGGACGTCGTCGTCGGGATCAGCCCCTGGGGTGGTTGCGCTACACGTGGAGAATCACCAAGTGCGTGCTGGCCCGCGCGCGCGTACGTATTCATATGTGCGGGAGTTCAATTCTTGCGGCTTAATTATCTTATCTGCGTTTCATCGCTCTTAACGTCGATCTAGTTGCCGAATATAACAATTCCCAAACTACTGATCGAGCGTTTTTTCTTTCATTAATTTTGTGGAGTTGAATCACTAACAGCTCAACTTGTGCGTGTATATAAGCAGGTGCTCGTGGACAATGGTGTCGTCGAGGTGGTGCTGTCCAAGCCTCAGGGCCAGATCACCGGCGTCCGCTACAACGGTGAGCGTAACCTCCTGCACTTCACCAAGGAGGACAACTCAGGCGGGTACGTACTGCATCAACCCAACTACGTACTCCTGTTCTCCGATCTGTTCATATAAACAAGAGAACAATCTGTTTGATTAGTTTGTTCGCGAGACAACGGCAAGCATGCTGGAACTATCCTAAGATCATGAATACACGCACACGAACACAAAGAACTTCTCTTGTGTTATATTCTTGTGTTCTCAAAATCACAGGATAGATGCCCTTATATAGTGGGCGGATCACCTAACCAACTTGGTAACAAACTTATTGATTGATCTGATTGCCTATTGTATCACGATTTCTTGCCTTTCATGACACGACAAATCAATAATCTTTGCCAACAATCTCCCTCCTAATCAAGACTTGTCGATTCTTACTAGACACTTGACGAAGAACACATCTCTTTGACACCCTATACTCAACTTACTTAATTCAAGATGGCGAACACATCTCTTCTATGTCTTGGACGCATTTTCGACGGACTTGAGTTTGGACGGCGAACACACCTTTTCAACGTCTCGGACTCAACTCTGACGGACATGAGTTTGGACGGCGAACGCATCTCTTCAACGCCCCAGACTCAACTTTGACGAGCTCGACATTGGAACGGCGAACACATCTTCTCAACGCCCCGGAGTCAACATCATGTTGCAAGCGGACTCAACTTCGACTTGCCCTACACACACAGATGATCGCCATTGCCATCTTGTCACATCAGTTATCAACGACGCTCGTCAATAGCGCGTATCAGGGAGACACATCTCCTCCACCCTTTCGCCGCTACATCTTCTTGTCGCCTCTTCCTGCTTGTGACGCAACTTTGATGGCACGAAAACTCAGATTGGCCGCCCTGTTGGCCACCTGCTTCCTTGGGTGCCGCCCCTCGGGAGTCTCCTCCTCCTGGGGGGCAACGAGTTAATCCGAAAACTTAAGCTCTGATACCAATTGCTTGAACTATCCTAAGATCATGAACACACGCACACGAACACAAAGAACTCAGAAACTTCTCTTGTTATATTCTTGTGTTGTTCTCAAAATCACGGGATACATACCCTTATATAGTGGGCGGATTACTTAACCAACTTGGTAACCAATGCAAATTCTAAATATAGAAAGCCTAACTAAGGAAACAAACCTATTGATTGATCTGATTGCTTATTGCATTATGATTTCTTACCTTTCATGACACGACAAATCAATAATTTTTGGCAAGTCTTGATAATTTTCCAACAAAGCATGCATGATATGAATTTATATATATATTTATATATAGGAAGCATTTTCTGTACTCTTGGGAGTACGTACTCCCACCCCCACGTCCAACGGACAGCATGGCCTTATTTCTTTCGATTTCGGGCACTATCCGACGTACATCCGTCGATCACTCCATTGATCAACCGGCCGGTCACGCGCGAGAACGCATATATATAAAAGG
Organism: Rhipidocladum racemiflorum; assembly: GCA_036346355.1. Lineage (NCBI taxonomy): Eukaryota > Viridiplantae > Streptophyta > Magnoliopsida > Poales > Poaceae > Rhipidocladum > Rhipidocladum racemiflorum. The sequence goes on along the minus strand of CM070590.1, from coordinate 2,922,765 downwards.
CTCGCAGCTCCAGCTAGCTAGCACATCAGCACTAGTTGCTTGAATCAACCAACCCTCCGCCCGACGGCACGCAGTTTGGTTGTATTGCACCGATCGATCGGCGACGTCAATGGCCGCCGCCGCGGCTACCGCGAAAGCAGAGGCCTTTCTGATCCTGCTCGCCGCTGCATCCCATCGCACCCGTCGCCACCAGGACGTCGTCGTCGGGATCAGCCCCTGGGGTGGTTGCGCTACACGTGGAGAATCACCAAGTGCGTGCTGGCCCGCGCGTACGTATTCATATGTGCGGGAGTTCAATTCTTGCGGCTTAATTATCTTATCTGCGTTTCATCGCTCTTAACGTTGATCTACTTGCCGAATATAACAATTCCCAAACTACTGATCGGCGCTTTTTCTTTCATTAATTTTGTGGAGTTGAATCACTAACAGCTCAACTTGTGCGTGTATATAGCGGTGCTCGTGGACAATGGTGTCGTCGAGGTGGTGCTGTCCAAGCCTCAGGCCGAGATCACCGGCGTCGCTACAACGGTGAGCGTAACCTCCTGCACTTCACCAAGGAGGACAACTCAGGCGGGTACGTACTGCATCAACCCAACTACGTACTCCTGTTCTCCGATCTGTTCATATAAACAAGAGAACAATCTGTTTGATTAGTTTGTTCGCGAGACAACGGCAAGCATGCTGGAACTATCCTAAGATCATGAATACACGCACACGAACACAAAGAACTTCTCTTGTGTTATATTCTTGTGTTCTCAAAATCACAGGATAGATGCCCTTATATAGTGGGCGGATCACCTAACCAACTTGGTAACAAACTTATTGATTGATCTGATTGCCTATTGTATCACGATTTCTTGCCTTTCATGACACGACAAATCAATAATCTTTGCCAACAATCTCCCTCCTAATCAAGACTTGTCGATTCTTACTAGACACTTGACGAAGAACACATCTCTTTGACACCCTATACTCAACTTACTTAATTCAAGATGGCGAACACATCTCTTCTATGTCTTGGACGCATTTTCGACGGACTTGAGTTTGGACGGCGAACACACCTTTTCAACGTCTCGGACTCAACTCTGACGGACATGAGTTTGGACGGCGAACGCATCTCTTCAACGCCCCAGACTCAACTTTGACGAGCTCGACATTGGAACGGCGAACACATCTTCTCAACGCCCCGGAGTCAACATCATGTTGCAAGCGGACTCAACTTCGACTTGCCCTACACACACAGATGATCGCCATTGCCATCTTGTCACATCAGTTATCAACGACGCTCGTCAATAGCGCGTATCAGGGAGACACATCTCCTCCACCCTTTCGCCGCTACATCTTCTTGTCGCCTCTTCCTGCTTGTGACGCAACTTTGATGGCACGAAAACTCAGATTGGCCGCCCTGTTGGCCACCTGCTTCCTTGGGTGCCGCCCCTCGGGAGTCTCCTCCTCCTGGGGGGCAACGAGTTAATCCGAAAACTTAAGCTCTGATACCAATTGCTTGAACTATCCTAAGATCATGAACACACGCACACGAACACAAAGAACTCAGAAACTTCTCTTGTGTTATATTCTTGTGTTGTTCTCAAAATCACGGGATACATACCCTTATATAGTGGGCGGATTAATTAACCAATTTGGTAACCAAGGTAAATTCTAAATATAGAAAGCCTAACTAAGGAAACAAACATATTGATTGATCTGATTGCTTATTGCATCATGATTTCTTACCTTTCATGACACTGACAAATCAATAATTTTTGGCAAGTCTTGATTATTTTCCAACAAAGCATGCATGATATGAATTTATATATATATATATATATATATATATATATATATATATATATATATATATAGGAAGCCGAATTGGGTCTCCATGGAGCCCAGGCACCATTTCGCCCCACCATAGGATTGCATTAAGATCTGTATTCTCTATTAAGGTATGACAATTAACGGGTGAACCCAATAACATTCACTGATATAGAAAGCAATCAATTTCTTTAGATTGTAGGTATTCATTGTTTGCATATATAATAAGGACTGGACGCATTTTGGTGTACTGTTTATGGAAATGTTCACCAGCTATTATATTTATCATTACCTTGTGGAGACACCAAATTAAAATCCATAATACCACGTACAATACATTGTAGTTATGGTAAGAATTATTGCTTTCCATTGACAGACGTTACAAATCTGCATGCAATAGCATTAGTCTATCTGTAATTAATATGGATATGATGCAATGCTTAATACGTATCAATTAGTGATTTGGGTCATGCAGCATGCCTAACGTGAGATGAGGAGGACTTCAATACCTCAATACACTTCGACCTTAGAAGTGGTATGATCGTGGATTCGTGGGTCACAGAAGTTCAGAACCAAGACATCTCACGTTACACACCATAGGGCATGTGCAAAGTAAAAGCTATCACTGTCTTACACTACATACAACAGTAGAAGGATTTGTGCCACAGTGTCAGTGATGATAATACAATGGACTGCTAAGGATGGAACTAATAAGTATTTATTATTGAGGGCATAATATAATTTCATGGAACAATGGCAAAATGATTAGTGACATACGCTAGCTTATGCTATAGTACACTGCCATGATCTGTCTCTACCGCACGCATACTAATTTAGGTATGCGCTAATATTTTTTTTTTTTTGTCCAGTATAGTAAGGCGCTGTTAGAAACAAATTAGAATCTTTTTTTTTTGGAAAGATGTGTGGCTGGTATAGGAAACAAAGCAGAATATTTTTTTTTTGGAAAGATGTGTGGCTGCCTGGCTGGTATAGTAACACCTGCATGCGAGGAATATGGAAAGAACAACCGTGGCTTAATGTCTCCAGCATGCATACAAAGATAACGGAATGGATCTGACTTTAGCGATGAAATATCCGTTTAGTTTATTACGATTTCTAAAGCAATCAAACGGCTGTTGGATTAGGTGCCCAGGCACCATGGAGCCCCTATTATATATATATATATATAACATTTGCAAATTGCAGGTATTGGGATGTGGTTTGGAACTTTCCGGGGTCAGATCACCCAAGAGACATGATCGATATGTGAGTGTTCATTAACTAAATTGCGTTATCTTTTTGTACTCAACCTCCTTGGTGTGTGCTTCGATTGATATCCCGATGTTTAGGCTCCTCCTCCCTCTCTGGCCAGTTCCAAAGGGTGCTGCTAGCTTTCTGTTAATCAGGCCATCCTGTTTCTCGCAGTAATTATATTTTAGCCGCACATATCCATCCACACCAAATTCACCATCTTGTTTAATGGAAGTAGTAGTACAGAACCTGAAAGTCACCGCTAGTTAGCAGTTGCTGCTTGGCTAAGTGCCATGCGCAGTTGCGCTCATATTTAACATGCATGATCGACCAACCCAAAATCAACATTATACATAGTGTTTTGATTTAAAAGCTCTTTACCTGCTAGCTAGTAACATACTCAGTTACCTGATTTAAAAGCTCTTTACCTGCTAGCTAGTAACATGCTCAGTTAACTGTTTGGAACCACAAATATTTATATGGATTCAAGAAGCTCTCCGGCTAGCTAGCACATCAGCACTAGTTGCTTGAATCAACCAACCCTCCGCCCGACAGCACGCAGTTTAGTTGTATAAGTATTGCACCGGCCAATTGGCGACGTCAATGGCCACCGCCGCGGCTACCGCGAAAGCAGAGGCCTTCCTGATCCTGCTCGCCGCCGCTGCATCCCTACTGCACCCCGTCGCCGCCGGGACGTCGTCGTCGGGATCAGCCCCTGGGGTGGTTGCGCTACACGTGGAGAATCACCAGGTGCGTGCTGGCCCGCGCGCGCGTACGTATTCATATGTTCAGGAATTCAAGCTGCTTAACGTCGATCTAGTTGCCGAATATAACAATTCCCAAACTACTGATCGAGCGTTTTTTCTTTTATTAATTTTGTGGAGTTGAATCACTAACGGCTCAACTTGTGCGTGTATATAAGCAGGTGCTCGTGGACAATGGTGTCGTCCAGGTGGTGTTGTCCAAGCCTCAGGGCCAGATCACCGGCGTCAGCTACAACGGCGAGCGTAACCTCCTGCACTTCACCAAGGAGGACAACTCAGGCGGGTACGTACTGCATCAACCCAACTACGTACTCCTGTTCTCCAATCTGTTCATGACTTCATATAAACAAGAAAACAATCTGTTTGATTAGTTTGTTCGTGAGACAACGGCAAGCATGCATGATAAGAATTTATATATATATATATATATATATTTAATATTTGCAAATTGCAGGTATTGGGATGTGGTTTGGAACTTTCCGGGGTCAGATCACCCAAGAGACATGATCGATATGTGAGTGTTCATTAACTAAATTGCGTTATCTTTTTACTCAACCTCCTTGGTGTGTGCTTCGATTGATATCCCGATGTTTAGGCTCCTCCTCCCTCTGTAGAGTAGCCAGTTCCAAAGGGTGCTGCTAGCTTTCTGTTAATCAGGCCATCCTGTTTCACGCAGTAATTATATTTTAGCCGCACATATCCATCCAGACCAAATTCACCAGTAGCTAATCTTTTTTAATGGAAGTAGTAGTACAGAACCTGAAAGTCACCGCTAGTTGGCAGTTGCTGATTAGCTAAGTGCCTTGCGCAGTTGCGCTGTCACAGCCCATGGCATATTTAACATGCATGATCGACCAACCCAAAATCAACATTATACATAGTGTTTTGATTTAAAAGCTCTTTACCTGCTAGCTAGTAACATACTCAGTTACCTGATTTAAAAGCTCTTTACCTGCTAGCTAGTAACATACTCAGTTACCAGATTTAAAAGCTCTTTACCTGCTAGCTAGTAACATACTCAGTTACCAGATTTAAAAGCTCTTTACCTGATCAGGTACCTACTAGCTAGTAACATGCATGCTCAGTTAACTGTTTGGAACCAGTAAACCACTAATATTTATATGGATTCAAGAAGCGCCGCCAGCCCAGCGAAGAACAAACAGAAGTAACCAACTACATATGAATGAGCACCGAAAAGATGCTTCCTAAATCCTAATAGCAACACGACTGTCAACTGTACCGTCTGAAAAGCAATAGCACTATCAAACACCTTCAGAAATTACTGCTGAATAAACGGAGGATGTACACTAGCTCAGAAAATTTCCAAGGAAATCATTTTTTTTTTAATTTGTAACATAGTGGCAGCAGTCGCCAAGGATTAGGATGAACTGCCGCCTTAGTCATAAATCTGAAGCAATTATGCTTATCCCAAGTATATATGATAACTGCATGCATTTACACAGGCTGGAAAGTACAGAATTCAAGGTGGTATCCTCAAGTGAAAAAAAGGTGGAGCTTTCTTTCAGGAGTACGTATAATCCGTCGCGTCGAAATAGCGTCCGTCTAAGCATTGACAAGAGGTGAGCCATCCGTTAGTTTTGTCAAATGGCGGTGCCGATGACAAAATTGGTTTTTTTTTTTTTTTGAAAGAAAGCCGAGGCTCTATATTAAAACGGGGTAGAAAAGAGTACAGAGTGCAGGAGACTGCACTGAAAACAAAAGAAAGAAGAAGATTATTACAAAAGATTAGGAAAAGCAGATCAAACTAGTCGAAGTAATATCTCTTTGATTCCTTTGGCTCCAGCATAGGACCAGTAGGAAGCTTCGTCCTTAATTTCCTGTAGAAAAACGTCTTAAGGCTTGCTTTCCTGTTAGTTCTCCTGTTGTATACAAGTATCACTAGCATTTGCAACGTCTGCTGTTTCAGGCTGGTGATGCTCAAAGGAAGCTCTGGATTCTACTGTTATGCCATCTTCGAGCATGTCAGGGAATGGCCTGCTCTGAACATCACGGAGGCTCGACTCGCCTTCAAGCTTAACACGGGCAAGTGAGTATTATTCTTTGCTGTATCGTCGAGTCATGCCTGCATTCAGCTTGCTCTCGTAGATAAACGTACAGCCTTTTCGTTTTAACACATCTGTTGTACCGATGGACATTTGTCATCTCTGTACTTGCCGATCCTTTCACAGGATCTTCTTGGCCTGTGTACTGGTACGTTTAACAAATTAGCCTCTGCTATGGTATGAACATTGTGTGTTAGGTTCAATTACATGGCGATCTCAGACGATATACAGAGGTACATGCCCATGGCAACAGACAGAGATCCACCCCGTGGTGTTCCGTTGGCCTACAAGGAGGCCGTCCTCCTCGTCAACCCCTCCGAGCCACAGTTCAAAGGAGAGGTCGGTACTGATCAGCACGTCCTAGAAGAAACAAACACGATTCTGGCATGCCAGAACAAAGCATGCTGAGATTAACGCTGGTCAAGTGCCAGATCAAGTTCTACTGAAAAAGCAAAGCATGCTGAGATCAAGTGGCAGAAGTTTTTAATGGACAGTTTTGTGTTTCTGATCTGATCGATGCAGGTGGATGACAAGTACGAGTACTCGCTGGATAACAAGGACAACGTAGTTCATGGGTGGATCAGCAGCAACCATCCCAATCCCATGGGTTTCTGGGTCATCACCCCCAGCAACGAGTTCAAGAGCGGCGGCCCGCTCAAGCCGGAGCTCACCTCCCACGTCGGCCCGACCTCCCTGATTGTAAGCATGCATGCGTCGATCATCTACCCACTGCCCAACCCAATCCCAAATCTAATATCTGTACTTTGCAGCACACTGACTACTGAAAACTTTTGTGATCCCTGTGTCTCCTCCATCAGATGTTTCTAGGAGAACATTACGTCGGGAACGACATAGTCCTGCAGATCGGGGACGGCGAGCACTGGAAGAAAGTCATGGGGCCGGTGTTCATCTACCTGAATTCGAGCCCGGAGAGAGGAGACCTGCAGGCCCTATGGGAGGACGCGAAGGCGCAGGCGCGAGCTGAAGCGAGCAAATGGCCGTACAGCTTCCCGGAATCACGAGACCACCACAAGGCAGGCGAAAGAGGCTCGGTTACCGGGAGGCTGTGGGTCAGAGACAGCTACAGCGGTGGCCAGGACATGGCTGCAGGGACGGCCTACATTGGCCTCGCCTCACCTGGGCAACCTGGCTCCTGGGCGACGGAGAGCAAGGTACGTACGAAATAGAAGCAGCAAAAGAGAAGCATGGATAGAAGCTTCAGCTAAATTTACGACACACTTTCCACCGCTTGCAGAATTATCAGTTCTGGACGAGGGCGGCGTCTTGTGGCGGATTCACCATCGACAATGTTCGGCGAGGAGTGTACCATCTCTATGCATGGGTTCCTGGCTTTCTCGGAGACTATATGCATACTTCTCGCGTAACCGTGACACCAGGTTGGTAACAGAGACATTTCACCATTCTTGAGGTACCAAAATTTACATCCATTGATCCATGTAGTACTATAAAAGAGGTATGACAAATTTAAAGGGTGAAATTATTCACTTTTGGTGCCTCTTGGTACTAACTGAATGTAAATTTTCGAACCTCTCGAGGACGGTGCAGTGTCTTCAGTGGTATAGTAGAACTAGCTAGTGTTAAGTTTTGCCATTTAATTGACAGTTCGGATCACAGTTCACAGTCTGTACTCTCGGAATAACCATTATTGTTCGTTCGATGCGGATTCAAACAGGCCGTACCATCAACTTTGGTGATCTTGTGTTTGAGCCTCCGAGATCAGGCCCGACGCTGTGGGAGATGGGTGTTCCTGACCGGAGTGCGGCGGAGTTCTTTGTCCCTGACGCCAACCCGAAATACCGCAACGAGCTCTTCCTGAACAAAGACAAGTTAGTCGCTCGCCGTTCAGCTCTTAATCGGAGTTTGAGTTCTTTTACGTCGATTATTAGAAACACCCTTAATCAACGATTAGATGCAAGTTCTACTACATATTATATACTACTACCATAAAATTTCTCAAAAAAAAAAAGCTCTTAATCAGAGCGCGTATGGCACAAGGAATTGTAGCCTCGATCTGATAAATCTGGCTTCGTTCCACAGATATCGGCAGTACGGCTTGTGGGAGAGATACGCCGACTTGTACCCAAAGAACGACCTTGTTTTCACAATCGGTGAAAGCGATCCTGCGAAGGACTGGTTCTTTGCACATGTGACAAGGTAACAAGCATCGCTTCTTCTTCTTTTCGGTCTACATTTTGTCAGTGTATTTGCAACTTATTCACTGCAAATACACGTACGAAGTTATATATTGAGAAGCGTTGCGATGCATTATACTACGAGTAAGAGAAATTAGATCGAGTCATTGATTCGTTGAGAAAATTCCTGCTACTCTACTGTCGAAGGAAGTATAAATGTAGAGGTTTTTTTAGGGTACACTAAATTCAATATGAACCGGTCATTATTTTCAACCTAATGGATCGGTTTAGCTATAGTTTATTTATACTTCCTCTGGTAGTGAAAATATCCTTAACAAATCAACGACTAGATCTGATTTCTACTGTCCACCATATACTACCAGTACAATGCACCGTAAAATTTCTCAACATAAATACTAGCTAATCTAATCCTTGATCGAAAAGAAGAAGCGATCCATATTAAATGAGTGTACCGTGCAAAACCTCTGCATATATTCTACTGTGCAGAAAGGTAGGCAACGATAATGCGCCGACGACAAGGCGGATACGGTTCAATCTGGACCGCGTCGTAGCAGATGGCACCTACACGTTGCGCGTCGCTCTCGCGGCCGCGCACATGTCTGTGTTGAAGGTCCAGGTGAACGGCGCGAGGAGGCCGGCCGGCATCTTCACGACGCCGGAGTTCGGTGACGGCAACGCCATCGCGAGGCACGGCATACACGGCGTGCAGTGGAGCTTCGACTTTGCCATCCGGGGTTACGTGCTTCAGGAAGGCGAGAACACCATCGACATCACCCAGACGAGGGCGCACAGTGAATTCTTCGGGGTTATGTACGACTACATCCGGTTGGAAGCTCCTTCCAGTTCTCGGAGAGATCCTACACAAGGCACATGATCGAATTACAAGCTTTAGATAGGTAGCACTGTTAAATTATTATAGCATAATATGACTCATGTAAATTACAGAAAGGGTTTTATAATAATAAAAAAAAAGGAATTATTCGATATATGCCACTCCTCAATTTGAAAATTAGATGCCATGTTGAAAAAAATGCCACTCAATGGCATGATTTTCAACATGCCATCCAATTTTCAATTCCTGGAGTGGCAAATATCCAATTGGCCCAAATAATAAAAGATTTAAATGTGATAGTTGCTAGACTAAGAGTATTGAGAATCTATAGGTGTAAATCCCTCTCCTCTCCCTTCTAAATATTTAATTGTGTACTAACTTGCGGTGCTGAGTGGATATTCATGGTAATAGTTACATGCATGGAGTCGTAATGTAAGTGATGAGTGGATATTCATGGTAATGGTTTCATGCATGGAGTTGCAATGCAAGTGCTGAGTTGATATTTATGATAATGGTTACATGAAAAAAGTGACTCTTTAGTGTAAGGAAACTTATGCATTTAGTGCGAGGAATTGCTATGGTTTGTCTCTTCCACGCACTGGCTTCTCTCCTTGGCTATATAAAAGGATTATTCTCCTGTACATAAAAGTGCATGAGACAAAGAACTAAACATAAAAGAGAAAAAAAAAATAGTTCTGAATTGGAACGGACGCGAGCGGTGGCATATTTCGAATAAGCACGGTTTCATAATGGCATCATTCGAAGAAGCAAAGGAACGATGGCAAATCTCGAATAAGTGGTTCATGCAGTGGCATATATCCAATTATCCCTTAACTTTTAATGAGTTAGGGTTTTGGGCTTGTCGAGTTTAATGGGCTGAATTATGTTGACTGGTCCGAACAGATCCGGTTTCAGCTGGGTGTCATGGACTTAGATTTAACATTAGTTCTTGATGAAAAGCCTACAGCCGTTACTGATGAAAGAACTGAAGATAATCATTCCCTTTATGAAGCCTGGGAACGGTCTAACAGGCTAAACTTGAACTTGATGCGCTTGACGATTACTGAAAATGTCAAGCCATCGCTGCCTAAAACTGATAATGCAAAGGAATTCATGACGAAGCTAAAAGAATATTCTCAATCAAACATTACAAAAGTCTGTTGTTGGGAGTCTTATGAGTGATCTAACGACCAAGAAATTTGATTAGTCTATTCCTGTGCATGATGATGTGATTAGCATGGCAAATATTGCCGCAAAGTTAACATCTATGGGAATGGACGTAAGTGAATCATTTCTGATCTAATTCATCATGAAATCCCTACTTCCTGAATTTGGCTTGTTCCAGGTGCATTATAACACCATAAAATAAAAATGGAACCTTCAAGAATACAAAGCCCAATTGGTTCAAGAAGAAGGAAAATTAAAGAAAATGAGGGATCACTCTGTTCATCTCACAATGCACAATGGTGTAAGTAGCAGCAAGGGAAAACCAGAGAAGAAGTGTAAAATGAAGGACAAGACTCCATATCAAGTTAGTGAGGGCCAAATCCATAAGAAGCTGAGATGCCACTTCTGCAAGAAAGTTGGTCATTTCTAGAAGGATTGCCCTAAGAGAAAGAAATGGTTCAAACAGAAATGTATACATTATATTTCTGTATGCTTTGAATCAAATCTTGTTGAAGTTCCTAGCCATATCTGGTGGTTAGATTCTGGTGCTACTACTCATGTTTCACATGTTACACAGGGATACCTTTCAATCCAACCCATAAGCGGATATGAAAAGTTTTTGTACATGGAAAACAGAATGAAGACACGAATCGAAGGGATCGGGACTTATAAAATAATCCTTGATACTGGTCTACACTTCAATCTAAAAGAGTGACTTTATGTTCCGGAACATACTAGAAATTTAGTATCTATGGAAAAATTGGATATAATAAGTTTTAAGTTTTCGATTGGAAATGGTATGTTTTCGTTATATAAGAATAAGCATTATTATGGTTCTGGTACTTTAATTGATGATTTATACCACTTCAATTTTAATGATGATTTTTCTGAATCCCTGTTTCATGTTGAACATATTACTGGTAACAAACGTAGCGCATATATGAACGTTCTACTTTTTGTGGCATAAAAGATTGGGTCATATATACAAAGAAAGAGTTTTGAGGTTAGTGAAAAGTGAAAAGTGAAATTTTACCTTAATTGGATTTTGTTGACTGGAATGTGTGTGTAGATTGCATCAAGGGCAAGCAAACCTCACACATATCAAACTATCAAAGCACCCAGCTACAAGAAGTAGTGAACTATTACAGTTAATACACACTGTTATTTGTGGTCTATTTGATGTTCCTTCTTGGGGCGGTGAAAAGTATTTCATTACCTTTATTTATGACTTCTCACGTTATTGTTACCTATACTTGCTGCATGAAAAGTCTCAAGCTGCGAGCATCCTAAAGGTGTTCATTAATGAGGTGGAAAGACAGCTCGATAGGAAAGTCAAGGTGGTGAGGTCAAATAGAGGTGGTGAATATTTTGGAAAGTTTGATGAAAGTGGACAATGTCCAGGTCCATCTGCAAAGTTTCATGAAAGCCGAGACATTTGTCTATAGTATACAATGCCCAGAACACATCAACAAAATGGGGTGACAGAAAGGTGGAATCGTACTCTCATGAAAATGGTTAGGAGCATGTTGAGTTACAGTGATGTGCCCTTATCTTTGTGGATGTACGCATTAAGGACTGTTATGTACTTGCTTAATAGGGTTCCTAGTAAGTTAGTTTCTAAGATTCCTTATGAACTATGGACTGGAAGGAAACTTAGCTTGAGGCACCTGCACGTTTGGGGTTGCCCAGCAGAAGTAAGAATATATAATCCACATGAAAAGAAGCTTGGTAAAAATACTATTAGTGGTTGCTTCATCGGCTATCCTGAAAAATCAAAAGGGTACAGATTTTATTGTCCTAAACATAGTATAAGAATAGCTGAGTCTGAAAATGCTTGGTTCATTAAGAACGGTGAAATCAGTGGGAGTAGTGATCCATGAAATGTGGATATCAAAGAAATTCAGTTCAACCATTCTCCTAGCATTGTTGTATCACTGTTACACAACACTACAGAAAATACTATTGAACCAGCTACTAATGTGCAAGTCGCAACTGAAAAAGAAATTCCACATAAAAAGATAGTGCGAAGGTCAGTACGGAATAAAAGACCAGCCATTTCAGATGATTATGTGGTTTATTCATTTGAACATGAATGCGACTTGAGTATCAAAAATGACTCAGCCTCATTTAAGCAAGCTATAGAATGTGATAATTCTGAAAAGTAGTTTGATGCCATGAAAGAAGAGTTGAAATCAATGGATGACAATAAAGTTTGGGAACTAATCGAGTTGCTGCAAAGTTCAAAACAAGTCGGGTGTAAATGGGTTTTTAAGATCAAACGCAACTCAAAAGGCAACATTGATAGAAAACAAGGATTATTGGGATTGTCTCAGAAAGCTTACATTAACAAAATATTGGAGAGATTTAGAATGGAAAATTGCTCCATGGGAATTGTTCCAATTCAGAAAGGGGTCAAGTTTAGTGAAATGCAATGTCTAAACAATGATTTGGAACGAAAGGAGATGGAATCTATTCCATACGCATCAATTGTTGGGAGCTTAATGTATGCTTCGACATGCACTCGACCAGATATCAACTTTGCTGATGATAGCAGAATCGATAACTAAGAGACTGCCGCCCAAGACTTTTAGTGGCCAAGTTAAGAGGATGAGCATTTCAGATAAAACCTTGTTAGCATTGTTTTGCTATTTATCCATATTATCGCATATACAATTATAGTAGTGATGGATAACAATGAAAATTTACCATTAAAGTTAGTTTGAATTATGTCGATTGTGATACATGAAAGGGATCTTGTCATTGTATGACTTGTGACCGCTATGATTCTGTTGCCACAATTCAATTTAACGATGACTTGATAAATTTGATACAAGGTGTGTACCTAAAAGTTTATTGAATCGTCGAGCTTTTACAAGGACCAAGTGGGAGATTGTTAAATTATTTTAACATAATATGACCGATGTAAATTACAAAAAGGTTCTTTTGGGCGTTGTACTAAGCTAAAGCAACTAAGTCTCCAAAACTATTGTGGTTCAGTTCGTTTCAATTTTTGGATTATGGATTCTGGATTATCAAAAAAGCTGCTCGAGTCGGCTGTGACTTCTATGTTTCGGACTGGGCCGGTGAGAATCAGCAAAAATCAGTGAGAATCAGGTTCCAATCGGATTCTGATTCTATGTAGAATGCAGCTTCTGATTTTCAGAGAAACTGTCTAGAATCCCCCGTTCGACAAATAATTCACTTTTTTTTAGCAAAAGCTATACAGAAACTGAAATGAATGGGACGTATTTGATTTTGTTTAGAGAAGACAAGATAGAATAACTAATCGTTTGTAGGTGACTATATTTACCTGCGGCAAAACTGTGGGATCATCCCTGGTATGATTGACCACATAATGATGTAATGGATCCACACGATCACGGACTGCTATGTACCCATATATCACTGAATGTGTAATATCTGTATAATATTATACTATTTCTGTTAATATTGTTTAGTACCGATCGATCAAAAGTACTTAGTAATGTGTTGCTGAAATTGTTGATAAAATTTATTAAAGTTAGTGAGAATGTACGAGGTGGTAGCATTCAATTTCTGGGCACTTGCAAGAGCGCTGGAGTGCTACGGAACGAGACCACCAGCGACTGGAATTTTAGCCAACTTAATTGAGAAAATTTGCATCATGGGACGCGGCTGGTGCGAAATGAAAGGTTCCTGATCTAGGTAGCAAACTATTGGCTCTGACAGCACCGTCGGATCCAACCGAGCTTCACAAGAGAAGAAACATCGTCATCCATATAGCTGGCAAAAATGTGATCAGACAGACACGTGTGTAAGAAGTATAATTGAACCTGCAGGTTGTCCTGGAAATCCTATAGTTTTTCCGATTAAAACAGGTCGTACGTACCATCAACTTCAACACAGGTCGTACCATCAAATTTGATGATCTTGTGTTTGTGCTCGACACTGTCGGATCGAGATGGGTGTTCCTGACCGGAGTGCAGCGAAGTTCTGTCTCTGATCCTAACCCGAAATACCTCTACAAGCTCTTTTGGAACAAAACAAGTTAGAGTCTGTTTGTTTTTGCTTTGGATTATCGAAAGGTTGATTCTGGATTATGGTTATAGAGAAGCTAATTTCTCAAAAGCTAAAATTCACAGAAGCACATATAAAATGGATTCTGGATTCTAGTGTGTGTGGGTGGGCTGGATTACGAGAATCGATTCCTAAAATCGGACTGTTTATTTTTTTTATTCAGTTTTTGAGGTCAGAAACCAGAATGAAAAACAAAAACAAATAGACCTTAGTCGCTCGCTGTTTAACTCTTAATCAGAGCGCATATGACACGATAATTTAAGCCTTTATCTGATTGGTTTGGTTTCTTTTATCATATTTCACTCTTCAAGTTCAAACTAGTATCTAACTTTGTAATCATCATACATTTAGTATTCCTTGAAAAAACCTTCTATTTTCTTTGTAATTAATCGTTTCTAAACTAGACATAAATTTCGAGTGCTACAGTGAGTCTTTTCAATCATTAGATCTTTTTTGAATCATTGTATAACCCAAGTAGGACTTCAAAATTCAGCTTATAAAGATTCCTTTTTGCAAATGCAAAAACCATGTGAATGCCCAACAAAATTCTATTTTGAAACAACTGAATTACAGAAGAAGAAGAAGAAGAAGAAGAAGAAACCCTACACGAGGTGCATGATTAGCTAGGAATTTGTATGCAAGGTATAGATAGAGGTAGTGGTGAGATTGAAGATTGTCGTAGCAGTAAGGTATTGGGTCGGCTCCCACATGTATACGACTATACGAGTCGTAGCAAGGTGTACTGCAGGACTGTACTGATCCGATTTTCAGAAGTTTTGCAGAAATGGAATCATCCTCCGTTATCTTTTCGAGTAGTGTTTCTGTGCCTTTCCTCCTGATATAATTTGCATAAATCTTAAAGCAAACGAACGGGTATGCTGCTCAAATCGAAGCGTAATTTACACCTCCCTGGCCAAAAGAAAAGGGGGGGACATAATTTACACCTCAAGTGATCATGTAGGCTGCTAAAGCAGAGAAGAAACAAATAGCAGAGTTGGCAAGCGTGTGCTCCAAGTGATCTCCATGCCTGTCCCGTTCTTCCTTAATGGCTTGCATAACCATGCCTCGATGCCTCAGGGTCCCATGCCAGGCACCTTTCTAGCATCCCTACGTCTGAATAATTCGATTTGTGTTCTATTCGATTATCTTATATTAATATTGTCCCACTAACACCTCCTAAATTTTAGTCCTGGATCTATATCTGCCACACGTCGTGCCGCTCTCACAACTCATGGTGATGGTCCCAACCACGACCAGTAACCATAGACTGTTATCGCTGCCCATACCGTACGTACGTGCTGCTTTTGTGAGGAATGTCTTGCTCTTAGCTGCTCAAAAAAGCAACACAAAGAGCTAGTAGGCATGCTCTTTTAGGTCACCTTTTAGTTAATTAGCATGCACCAAAGTGTGCCTGCCTTTTGCCATCCCCTATTATTGTGTCTTGGGACAGCTAGCTCATCTGTCTTGGCCTTCGAGTAGATATTCAAGAGCAAGCTGCCATCAAGCAGTACACATATCAGACAATGGGAAGAGGTTAAGCTAGGATAATACACAATCTAGATAGGCAGTTGAGATGGACAGATGAGGGGTAGAGCTGTATCCCACCCTTATCTTTCATGTATCACATATCTTGAAATTTCTGTGCACTAATTCGTTGCTACGCATTTGAACATTTCGGAGGAGCCAAATAGCAACAAGCGGCTGCTTCTCATATGTTTATTAAATAGAGCTTTTCTAAGTGAATAACCTTACCTTCACTTGTTCTCAAAGATCACCATTTTTTGAGAATTTTGAAAATTTGAAATGAAGATAAATGGTAAAAGATAAAATGGTAAAAAGTAAAATATACCAAAAATATCTAAACTGCTGTAATAATCTTAGAGCCCTCTGGAATGTCACTTTGGCTGGTCAAAATTAATGTGAACTCATTCAATCAAAGAAAGGATAAATTTTAATATTATTGTTTGACTACAAACAGTGTAAAGAAGTAATTTTGTAAATTTTTACAGACCTTTACTAAAGCTAAAAATTTTACCGTAAGATCTTTATACTCTTTTCCTCATCTGGTAAAATTGATAAAAATTAAAAGTTATATTTGACGTTTATTTTGTTTTAATTACTCTAGTTCTAAAAATCTGCAAAACAAAGTAAAAGAATTATTAAAAAAAAATAATAGATTCTAAAGTTTTGAACCTGAATTTTTATAGAAGTTACCTGACACTATTTCAAACCTATTGTAAAAATTATAGAAATTAATAAGGTAAGTTAATCCCTTCATTAAATCAATTTCTTAAATAAAAAACTTGAACATTTGGCATTATCAAAATTATAAGAATTAATTTATTACGAATTATCATCTCAAATCTTTACGGCATGTAGATAACTTATCTGGAAACTTTAGTAAAAAGTTTCAAAAATTCATGAAGCAATTTGACCCATGAATAAAACAACTTAAGTCGGTTCAGTCTAGAAAAACCTAAATCAGATATAATCCTGACATGTGGGCCCTCCCACTAATGTACTATTGATCGATTTCTTTGACCTCCTTTCGCTGCTAGATAGCCCCACTCTACGCTCAGCCCACTACCAATCTCTCTCTTCTCTCTTTTTCTCTCATTCCTCTCCCGACATGTGGGACCCGACCCTACATGTTAGGCGCCTCACCTCTCTCTCTCTCTCTCTCTCTCTCTCTCTCTCTCTCTCTCTCTCTCTCTGCTCCATTCTTCTTCTCTCTTTCTCATGAAGCCGGTGCAAAAATCCTTCAAACCGCCTCACTAATTCGTCGTCTTCCCACCGCAATTTCACTGCAAACACTGCTCCTACTTTCAACCGCATCTAGCTCCCCATACTCCACTCTGTGCTGCGGTCGGGGAAGCTCCAGAAGATGCTTGGACAGCCGCTGCATACCCTCTCCATTGACCCACCGCTTTACCGCATTAGTTCTCTATTTAAGGGAAGAACCGAGTGCGTTAGAGCCACTGCAATTCTTTGCTCTCACCAATTTTTCCCTTTAGCCCCGACTCCACCCGCACAGTCCTTTCATCCCCAAGTCCGGTGGGGACCCTGTAAACTCAATCTCTTGCCGTAGAGCTTTTCCCCTAAATTCCTTCGACCGAGAGCTAGATGGTAACTCATAGAACCTATTTCGACCTTCGCTTGAGACTAAGAATCCCTGAAGAGCCATCGCGACGAACTTCTGTCTTCACCGTCATCGATCGCCGCTGCGAGGTATACCCTGCTCACCGCCGAATCTAATTGAGCCTACTTCTGAACTCACCTGGGTGCCCTGAGGCTCGCAGTGACAATCCCTTGCCATGCCCAGCCAGCTATCATCGTCGGTGAGCTCTAGCCGCGCTACCCTGCCCCATTTCACTGCGTGGTGGGGACGGGATGTCAGTCGTTGTGCTTGCCGAGTCACGCTGACCAGCCGGCCCCACGCGGTAGTGCCTCAGTGCGTACACATTAGACCTCGCGTAAACACTGGCCGTAGGGCTCGCATTGTCAGCGACAACGGTCGGGTTCAACTTACGAGTGAAAACACATTCTTCAATTTCTTTGATTTAGTAAAACCGAAAAGATTCAAACTCTAATAACTTTTGCACCATAAATCCAAATTCGATAAAAACAAGTTTCTAAATTCATGTTAAATCATGTAGTTTTAGAATATACAAAAATTTTGAAGTTTGATTATTAGTTTAAATCAGAATTAAAATTTAATTTATAGGTTTAAAACTAACTCAATATAGAATTTGTGCAAATGAAGTCCAAATTGAGTGAAACCAATTTCATTAGAATCCTTATGTGAAAAGCTTTCTAAATATGCAAATAAATTTAAATTTGGAGTTAGTTTATACCATGTTCTAGTTAGAGTTGAACTCAATACGCTAAATATTCAAAATACTATAACTTGTTCATGTGATGTCCAAACGAAGTAAAATAAGTTTCTTCATGCTAGTTAAACAGTAGAGAGGATGATTTTGACATAATACTTAGGGTGTACAATGCTACTTTTAACTGCTCCCAACCCTATTACCTTATGTACCAATTTATATTAGTACAAATAATTTTAGCCTCTTGAATTCGAATTTAATTATAATAAAATTCACAATCTTAGCTTCTTGAATTTGTAAACTAAAATAAAATAATTTACAAAGTACAAGTGTTATGCCGACAACCCCAGACTGTCAATAATGATAAGAAAGACTACAACGCAAACATAGCATTGTCATACATAAAATCACGAAACTCTAACTACAACCCTGCTTGTTTTGTGTATTGATTTTATTTGATTCTACATTTGACTTCTTTTTGTCACTATTGAAAGTTATTATTTGCTATTTGCCATCTTTCTCGTTGAACGACGTGTAGTCTCCAATGATCCAGACTCCGCCGTCAACTACAAGTTGCGTCTTTGACTTCATCGCTAAAGACAACAAATAGCAAGGCAAGCTCCTCATGTAGATCCCAATTTTTCTTTAACAAGAAGAATTAATTAAAACTTGCATGCTATGCGCTATATTTCGTAAATACTGCTATATTGTGGGCAATGGTAGTTATAACCTTCATTGATAGTTTCCCTTAATCAGTAGTGATAGATGGAAACCCTAAATTATGGAGATACACAAAATAGGTATACTTGATTATTACATGCATACGCTTAGCCATGCTTTAGATTGGAACACGAACAGATGGGTTTACTGTTCATAATGAACTTAAATATTTGACATATTGAATTGAAAAGTTGGACATGATGAACTTTAATCTCGAACATGTTGGAACATTGTGATTATTGATATTTTCTTTTTCTGAAAATAAAACTATGATTTTAACGCGGGCGATTATTGGCAATAACCGGAAGTGCAAATAATAAGCGCATAGATAGGGGGAGATTTATCACCCGGGTCGATCAAGGACCGAACATAGTATTGCATGATCCAAGTAATAACCGTGCAACCATGAGGGCTAGTATGGGACGGCCTTAACCTATTAAGTTATTTAAAACTAGCTTTGCACATTGGAATACTGTAGTAGCATGGGCTGTTCTATGATAGACTGCACGAAGGGGTGCCCTCACCGAGGTGTTGGGAATAACGCCTGCCGATATAACGGTGTATGCCTAGCTATGGGGAGAAACGGTTATTGTTTTATGGAGCTCAAAAGATTATTATGTTTCATGTGATTGCTTGTTTCTACCATAGCAAGGGTTTAATGTCACTGGGCTGGTGCAAAGCTAGGTTTAAATAATGTAACGGTTATATATGATCTCTATGGCACACCAAAAGACATGTGCAAAGAGATGATTATTCCTTGTGGGTAAAGCTGTACACCTCTGCAGAGTTCAAATTTTTTCGAAAAGCCGTATCCACGGTCATAGATAACTTGGTGAACTAACGCTAAGTTAGTTGTTTTTATAAAATGAATTGGTGGGTTTACCCCTACAGATAATTCAATGCTTGATATGTGTTGGCAAGATTAAATTTAACTGTTGTGCCATGTGTTGGCAAGAAAATTGATTTTAGATGTTATTTCATATGTTGGGATTGGACGTTGTAATACTCATGAAGGACTGTGAGTCTTTTATTACATTTATGGTATTCTTTTTTATTACTTTTATATTTACAAACTTGTTATCTATATATTCATTAAATTGTTTCTATTTCATTTTCGCTTTCAATCTACTATTCAGTATTACATTTCAATTTGGCTTCAGCCAAAAATTTAACCGTAGAAGCCTTACACTAGGATCAGCCTACATTTCAAACACTCAACTCAAAGTTTTACTGAGTACGAAATATACTCACCCTTGCTATTATTGTTGTTTTTAGGTGAAGAGCTAGATATTACTACAGATGTTTACTTTGACACAAGATATGGTTTTATTAACGATGGTTCTTTCTAAGGTTTCACCTTGTCAGTTGCTTGTGAAATATTGGGCTTAGTTGGTACACTATAAGATGAAAGCTTTCTCTGTTGATTTACTTTTGTTTTGTATTATGTATCTAAACTTCTGTTGTAATAAAAATTTACACTTTCTTATTGCTGTGTTTCAAATTGTGTTAGTGCGTGCTAGCTACTGATCATGGGACTAGCACAGTATGCATTTAGAATATTTCTTTTTTGTTACACTGTAGCACAAAAATAAGGATCTCACGTGAAGTTCAGATGATAAAAAGAAATCCTTGACTCTCATCATCGAAATGCCTGATTCATTTGGTAATTAGTACTACTAGTTGTTAGTTGTTGCCATTACTAGATTGCTGCAAAGTCGAATTAGAGTCCTGACATTTTCAGCGAATATTTTCAGTTCTCAGAATCATTTTCAGCGACTGTCTTTTACACGCTTAAAGAAGCTAGCACCTGAAGGACCAAGAGATCGATCGAGGTAAAGCATAAGTGCTAGCTACCTCACCTTCCCTTGCAGCTGTAGTCTACAATCTTTACCTCTTCAAAAGAAGCCAGTGGTGGTTAGTTAAGTCTGCTTCTCTTCTCATCTCATCTCATATAAGGATTATGTGCTTACATGTTGATCTTCCTAAAAAGATCTCTCTAACCAAAAAAAAAAAAAAAAACAAATAAGCAATCTATCACTTCTTCCCTCCTCTCACATAAAAATTACGTGTCGACATATGGATATTTCTAAAAAAATAACTCTAATAAAAGAACAGAACAAACAATCTATCTCTACTATTCTAAAGCAGCACTCGGTGGCAGTGGTCCGTTCTTCCCACGTCATTAATTACTGCTTAATTGCCCTGCTTAATTGCCCTACGCAAGAAACGAAGCGTTGCTTTAATTAGCTAGCTTTCGTAAGAAACGAAGCGTTAAAGATAGATGTTTGATCTTGTGAAATAATTTTTTTTTTTTAATCTTTATTTTTCGTTATCAATTTTGTTTTTCGTAGCAACGCACGGGCATGTAACTAGTCAACAAACAAATGCAACTTCCCTAAAAATTCTCTATCAACAAGTGACGACAGGTGGATTCAAATATCTACGCACTACCAACTCGCAATATTATTACGATATGGCATATTTATGTTCCATTGCAATGCACATGCATTCAGCCAATCGTCTAAAAGAAGCTGCATGCAGTCTATGGGGACACCGGGCTACCTCCGTAAATGACAACTTATTTCGGCTTCTTATTAAAAACATCCTAAAAACAGCCATAGCAGCAACCAATATGCCAATATCACATCGTAACATCTTAGAGAATAAATGAGAGAAATTTTCATGATATAGCCCGTTAGTCCAGATGACTAGGTACCGACTACGGAGTGGTACATAACAAAGTTGATTATTTACTATAAAGTTGATATGTATTTGATTATTTATCACGTCATATCTTACTAATATTTAGATCTAAAGATTATATGCCAATGAAACATGATGTGATAAATCACCAAGTGCACATTAACTTTATGATAAATAATCGAATCTCATGATCAATAATGCCCTTTTGTACATGACGAATGTGAGAGCAATAGGAGCATTGACGAGGTGGCATTCTGCCACTGCGTTTAGACTTTAAACATAGGTTAAGGGAGATATTAGTATTTTACGCTGCAAAAGGATTTGGTCCCCTTAATCTTTAATTCAGACAATTTAGTGCTAGCTTTTTACTTTTATGAACTCGTAGTTGTAGCTCCTATTGCAACTATTTATCCTGTCTTACATAAAGAATGTCCAAATACAGGTTGTTGTAAGTTACTGACTGGTACCGTCCAAATATACCCATCCAGTTGCCTATAGGCTATAGCTACAGAAAAGCTAGGCCCCACTGACCGGTCCATCCGTTCATTGGAACTTAAAATAACGGAATGACTTGTTTGAATGTCCGATTCTGCAATATTTTTTTCTACGTGTGAAACATTTTCTTTCAATAACAGTAGAAATGTGCACGCGGAAAAAATATTACAGACGTTAAAAAGAATATTACAGAGTGTTCAAAAAAATATACTGGGATCAGACGCTCGACTCCTAGTTTCTCCCTTAAAAGAAATGAAAAGTTTGGTGTTCTACGACTAACTTGGCGAGAAGTTTGATTCTACCACCGCGTTCTCTTATCGACATTTGGGCTCACACCCAACTTGCAAGTGAGCCAGGTTGATAATATCGTTTCGATTTCAGATTTCGACGAGTCAACGGTAACAAAATTCACAAAAAACTGAACAAAATTCGAGAAACCAAATGGTTTCGAAAGTCAAACAAATTTGAAATCTGATCAAACCATGTGCGAAATGCAAACAAAAAGGTCAAAAACCGCTCGAAAAGCGGCGAATTTTGAGCTGTTTTCAACAAAAATCGGGGACAGTTTGAAAAATTACCAAAAATATTGTAAAATTCCAAACTTCATTTTTTTTCAAAAAAAAAATATTCACACCAGAGCATAAAGCCATTAATACTAATTTTAGAAAACTTTTGGATTAATTTTTTTTAATTTTCTTGTATTTGAACTTGAATAGACCGAAGCGGTATAAACGAATTTTATGAATTTTTTCAATTATTTTTAAAATTTGAACATAAAATCTTTTTCGCAACCGAAACGATACGACCAAATTTGGACGAAAAGTGAGATGTGGAAGTGAGCCGACCCGTGACAAGAACGAGACGAAGGCACCGTTTAGTGCCAAAAACGACATCATCTGAAGAAAGGATGAGCCTCGTCTTCGTCCGTGTTAAAACATGTCCCAACAGTCTGAAGTTGTTGGGTGAACTAGGTGTACTTGATGGTGGAAATTTTTTTTTAAATATATTATATTTTATTCCGAATTGCAGAAATAAATGTCTTTCGCAAGAAATTACACTTTTATACGTCTGTCGCCTGTCCATCGGGCGATATAAGCCTGTCGCCCGATGGACGGGCGACAGAGACTCTCGTGTTTTCGCCTGCGTTAGACGAAGCGACAGACTTGCCGCCCGATCAACAGCGATGACAGATTAAAAATCCCCCGATGGACGGGCGACATTATTGATGTCGCCCTATGGACGGGCGACATATACCATTTTTGATATTTTTGTTAGTTTTTATGAGAATTTTTTTTAAAAATATATTATATTTTATTCCAAATTGCATAAATAAATATCGCAACAAATTTCAGTTTTAAAACTGTCAGTTTAGAAGCCATTTCGATGCGAGCATGAGAAAATACAGTATTCTGGTTTTTAGGTGGCCCTTCTTCACTCCCGGTCAACTCGTAATTATTTTTTGAAGACTTCGTGTAGTTATCTTCAAAGATGTGAAATATATGTACGGTACAATCAGACCGATAGATGGGGAGCAATAAGAAAGTACTGAATTGCATACGGCTTAGAAATGCTAAACAACAATGGCATGTACGGCACACTCTACCGAGTATACGGGACTAAACGTAACATGCCTTAGGCAGAGGAAACAGCAATAAGGGCCCTTCTCTTGGGCTTTACTGAGTGCAACGAGGATATTTTCCCTTACGCAAGTTTTCAGCTCCTGCCGCTCTGGCCCTAGCTGCCCTCTCACGCTTTCTCTCGCTCGGCCTCCTCTCCGCTGCATGGCGCTGTCGCTCGGCCTCCCTCTGTGCATGCATATGTTCCAAATCTTTGTTGGCGCTTCTCCTCCTCATCCTGCTCACACCACTTTGCTCCACGATAGCCCTCGATGCGAGTACTCCCGATTCCGCCTCCTCTCCATCTCGGGAGTTTGTTCCAAGCGTCGTAGAATCGGATGAACTCGCATGCTGGAGGCTGCAATTAGTCACATCACACGGTGTTACAACACGTATGAATTGGGAGCGACACCAAATGTGAGTATGAACATACCAGGGCTTCTCCGCGCATCCGCATCCCAGCGTTGGCTCGGAGTCGTGGTTGCGGCGGCTCGATTACCTCATACCGTAAGTGTATGAGTTGTCTACAGACTGCCGGAAGCGGCAAGGATCCCCGCATAGGCACATGGGGACCTCCGTGCCTTCGGGGATTGTTTCGACAACGTTGTGCCTTGGGGGCGAGGGGAACTCCATTGGTGCTGCTCGTTTGGGTTGGCGGTGATGGTTCTCTTTGTTGTATTGGAGCAGTGGTTTGGTCGATGCAACGCTGCGAAGGCATGAAGGGGGTTAAATAGCCAGATAGAGCGACAGACTTGAAGCTTAAAAGGAATCCGCGAGCATCGGAATTCCTTTGCAGCTCTGCCTGTGCTTGATACCGACATATGCACGCAGCTTTGTATCTTGGAGGAGGTGCTAAAGCTTTGCGGCTATGCTTTGACGGGACGACTCAGGCAATATCTGGCACACATGCATTTGACATGACATTTCGGACAGGAACTGACTGACATGATATGTCGTGATGTGCTTTGCCAAAGAATGCTTTCATAGGACGTACCAGGCAGCCTTTGCTTGGATTATAAAATACAACTGAATGGGATGAGAAAACTCATGGTGTATGGACTAAGTGCTAATATCATTGTTTGTTTATAATAATGACTGCAGTGGTAAGCGTGCGTTTGCTACGGTTTGTTGTTTGTTTTTGTTGTCATTGTTTGTTTATAATAATCACTGCAGTTTTTAAAAATTGAAAATTCGTTCTTCCTTGTATTGTTTGGTGTGCAACGAATCTGATGACAAATCTGAGTTACCAAGAAGCATGACATTCATATTACGAAGTACAATAGGGAGAACAACTACAACAGCATTTGATGAGGACATCACTACCATGGATACGGCCATACCTACAAACCCAATGGAAACCAACAATGTCATACAAGGGCCAATTACTCGAGCTCGCGCACGTCAATTCAATTACCAGGTGAATGCGTTCCTCGGGTTGCATACAAATAATTTAATGAATGGAATGCTATTTAATCCTTGTAATGATTTTATTGTCCTTAGGAACCAAGGAGAAGGACTCCCAAACGTCAAGCATGAAGCCAATTCTTCCGGTGCACAAGTTATACTCGGATTCGGCCTCCGGGACAGCACCAACTTAAAACGACCATAACTTTTGATCCACAAGGGTGTTTGGGGTCTATGAGTACTGGTTTGAAAGGTTTCGACGTCCTCTTTCCAACGGATCCGACCCCATCCCCAAATTCCGTCCGAGTCAACGGGAATCTGCAAAACAATTGGCGTCACTTTTCCAAATCGAGAAGACGTGGGCTTTGGGCCTTGTAATAGAGTTGTAGTTGGTATCCTACTGTTTTGGACGTGTTTCCCACGCCCCTACCTCTTATAAATAGCCAGACATCGGCTCCTTAGGGTTTTGGGTTTTATTTGATTAGTTTAGCCAAGTGCAAACTTGATCCTGCGAGTTGTCTTTGGACAGACCACCTTGTCAAGATCGTCAATAAGACTCCACTTTGTTTCGCTTCGATTTTATCCGCAATTTCAGATTGCTTATCCTATTGTTCTTGCTTGTTCTTCGGTTGCTTGCAGGAATTGAACTGTGTTCAGGTTGATCGTGCCCACGGCAAGATCAATAACTACCGGAGTTGGTTTAGCGATTGCTAAGGCGCATCGTCGTCGTACGGTGTAGTCGGATTGTCAAAGTCGACTCTAACAAATCGATCGTGTGTTTCTCATCGAAAGATCGGGACACCCATAGTGCCATCACGGCGCCATCAAGTGGTATCAGAGCAAACCAGGTTGCTCGGTGAGAATTCTTTACCCTAGATTAGTAGATTGATATCTTTCCTATAGTCCGTAGAAGCGCCATCGATTAGATCTCCCCATACCAAAACAATTTGAGCCTCGCATTTTCCTTTCCAAAGGCATTGCGTTATTGAATTTTTGGTTGCATCGTCGTGTTGAGTTGCTGAATTCTAGTCTAGTTCGATTCAGAAGAAAATTTTGTCTCCCACAATGTTTCGAGTTGTGTTCGGTTTCGAGTTGTGTTCCGCTTTGAGTTGTGTTCCGTTTGAGTTGTGTTCCGTGTCGGTCCCGAACTGTTGGAAAAAAAAAAAAAAAAAAGGAGTTCGGACCAAGCTTTCTTCTCATCCAATCGTCGCCGATCGTCGCCCACTTGGTCGTCCGACCGGCTGCCCTCTCGTTAGCCGATCGTCGCCGCCGACCGGCCGCCCATTCGTTAGCTAATCGTTACCTCCCGATCGTCGCCTCCCGATCGTCGCGCCGACGGCCGCCCATCTCATAGCTAACTGTTACCTCCGATCGTCGCCTCCCGATCGTCGCCGCCGACCGGCCGCTTCACTGTTAGCCGATCGTTGCCTCCCGATCGTCGCTACCGACCGGCCGCTTCACTGTTAGCCGATCGTTGCCTCCCGATCGTTGCCGCCGACCGGCCGCCACCTGTTAGCCGATCGTTGCCTTCCGATCGTCGCCTCCCGATCGTCGCCCGACCGTCGCCCACCTGACCGTCGCCCACTGTTAGTCGATCGTCGCTGCCTCGATCGTCGCCCACCTGGTCGCCACTGCTCGCCTCGATCGTCAAGACTGATCGACGCCCACCCGCCGCCGATCGTCACACGATCGTCTTCCGCCGCATAGCACTTGAAAGAAAAAGGAGTCGGATCGTTCAAAAAAAAAAAAAAAAAAAAAAAAAAAAAAAAGTCTGAGCAGATCAGAAAATTTTATGTGCTAAACCTGTTTTCACAAGATTCCCGATCTTTTGAGATAGTTCCCTTCTTTCGCGAATTTTTTCGCTACTGCTTTTTTTTCATCTTGTGGAACTCATCTTGTCGCCGACCACGCTTTTGAGTCACGATCCTTGCTAGCCTCGAGTCAAGAACTAGTGACTAGACGTTGAACAATTCTTCAATTTTGCATTCACCGATTGGATTATTGCTAACCTTTGCTACTAAATTAAGCCTGTCCAAGCTCCACTTTGTCTACCCGCACAGTGTGTTCGATCCCTTGGCAATCGCTCTACACAAACTTCGGAGAACCTTTGACAACGCTAACGGCCGACAACGTCGCCTTTGCATTGTAAGAACTTGTAAGAACTTGGGTCATAGGCTTGAGCGCTTGAGAGACTTGCCACCTAGTAGTTGATAGGAACATTATACTTGTGGCAACTAACCATGTCGGTGACGAGTTCACTTCATCACTCTCCACGAACCAAGGGCATCATTGCTCACTTCTAAAAGATGACGAGGAAGCCACCGATGGTCTTAGCGAGGATGTACGGCTCACTAATGAGCGTATGTCAATGCAAGAAGACCGCCTCGAGATCCATCGAGGCCGCACAAGGGATTGCTAACACTACTCTTGCTACTATTTTGGCTAGACTTGATACTTTTGTACCGCTGCATCTGGTGCTTCCAATCCACCTCCCCGTCGTCCAAGCAACAATTCAGCTCCACAGGGGAGGCCCTCAACAGATTTAGAAGAACAGAACGAAGAGCACGAATATGATGACACCATTGATGCAGAGGAGGTCAACCCCATCCATTACGATAATGATCGTAACCATCAACGGCTACGCTTCAATCGGCAAGGTATGCGACGTGATCCTCCACGACCAAGGAACGAAGCGAGATGATGTTTTCCCTAAGGTAAATTTCAACATGCCATCGTTTGAAGGTAAATATGATCCTGATGGTTACCTTAGTTGGGAATTACTTGTGGATCAAAAATTTGCGTGCCATGATTTCCCTGAGAATAGAAGAGTTAGAGCTGCCACAAGTGAGTTCACCGATTTTGCTTCTGCTTGGTGGAGAGAACATTGCCGTGCTCATCCAAATAATATACCCACCACTTGGGAAGCCTTGAAATTGCTAATGAGGCATAGATTTGTTCCTTCATACTATGCTAGAGATTTATTGAATAAATTGCAGCGCCCTACAAGAAGGTAAGAATTCGGTGGAAGAATATTACCAAGAATTGCAAATTGGCATGTTGCGTTGTGGATTAATTGAGAATGAGGAAGCTTCTATGGCTCGCTTCTTAGGTGGTTTAACTCGAGAAATCCAGGATATTCTAGACTATAAGGATTATAATTCGATGACTCGGTTGTTCCATCTTGCTTGCAAAGCTGAACGTGAAGTGCAGTGGTCGTCAATCGAGGGCCAAGACTAACTTTTCTGCAGGTCGAACTACTTCGTGGACACCGCGCACTGCTGCCCCTGCCGCCGTACTACCACGCCGACCTCTTCCATCAACGTAACGGGCGCCCACCACCGCAAATTCGGCACCACAACCAACGCCGACGAAAAGTGCCACACAAGCTACTACAAATAGTTCGTCGTCGTTTGCCGCATCAACGGGGCGCACCAAAGATGTTCTGCCATCGCTGCAAGGGTTTCGGTCACATGATGAGGGAGTGTCCGAACAAGCGTGTGCTAATAATCCGTGAAGACGGCGAGTATGACTCGGCAAGTGATCTTGATGACGAAACATATGCTTTGCTCGCTGAACATGAAGACGGCGATCCAAATGCCGAGCACGACGAGGTGCACGTGAGCGCTGGTGATGCTGACCAATATTTGAGTATTATTGCACAACGTGTGCTTAGTGCTTTCAGATTGCTCGCCGATCCAAATCAACGCCACAACTTGTTTTACACAAAAGGCGTCATCAAGGAGCGATCCATTCGAATAATCATTGATGGTGGGAGTTGCAATAATCTAGCCAAAGATGGACATGGTGGAGAAGCTAGCACTCTCCACTAGACCACACCCTCAGCCCTACCACATTCAATGGTTCAACAACAGCGGCAAACTCAAGGTAACTCGCATGGTAAGAGTACATTTCGCTTTAGGTTCCTATCATGATTATGTTGATTGCGATGTCGTACCTATGCAAGCATGTTCTATGTTATTAGGTAGACCGTGGCAATATGATAAGGATTGTTTACATCATGGTAGAACAAATCAATACTCTTTTGTGCATAAAGAAAAGAAAATTGTGCTACACCCAATGTCGCCTGATGCCATTGTAAAGGATGAAATCGCTAGATCTAGCAAAGAGAAAAATCGAGAGAATTCTAAGAGTGAAAATCAATTGTCACCAAAGGACTTGACCAACATAAACAGAAAGAATTTAACCTTGATTGTGCTAAGCCGAATGAGATTAAATTGAAAGGTGCTTGTTTTCTTGCAACAAAATCTGATTTGAATGAGTTGGCTATTTGTAGGTCTACATGCTATGCTTTGGTCTGCAAAGAAACTTTGTTTTCTCTAGAGGAGATGTCCCTCTCTTTGCCTCCTGTTGTCACTAACCTTTTGCAGGAATACACTGACATCTTTCCAAAGGACATCCCCTCAGGGCTGCCGCCAATTAGAGGGATTGAGCATCAAATTGATCTCATTCCAGGGGCATCCTTGCCCAACCGAGCACCTTACAGAACCAACCCTGAAGAGACACAAGAGATACAACGCCAAGTTCACGAATTGCTTGATAAAGGGTACCACGTGAATCTCTTAGTCCTTGTCTTTGTACCAGTCATTTTAGTACCTAAGAAAGATGGAACATGGCGCATGTGTGTGGATTGTAGAGCAATTAATAATATCACCATTAGATATCGCCATCCTATTCCTCGGTTAGACGATATGCTTGATGAACTAAGTGGCTCTACTATGTTCTCTAAAGTGGATTTGCGTAGTGGGTATCACCAGATTCGCATGAAGTTAGGAGATGAATGGAAAACAGATTTAAAACTAAGTTCGGGTTATATGAGTGGTTAGTAATGCCTTCGGGTTGACTAATGCTCCTAGCACATTCATGAGACTGATGAACGAGGTTTTACGTGTTTTCATTGGAAAATTTGTGGTAGTTTACTTCGATGATATCTTGATTTATAGCAAATCTTTAGAGGATCATCTTGAACATCTGCGTGCTGTTTTTAATGCTTTACGCGATGCACGCTTATTTGGTAACCTTGAGAAGTGCATCTTTGCACGGATCGAGTATCTTTTCTTGGCTATGTTGTTACTCCACAGGAATTGAAGTTGACCAAGCCAAGGTTGAAGCAATACAGAGTTGGCCGACTCTAACACGGTCACACAAAGCGAAGTTTTCTAGGACTTGCTTTGGATTCTATCGTCGCTTTGTGAAGGACTTCAAAGACCATCATTGCACCCATGAATGAGCTCACCAAGAAGGGTGTACCTTTTGCTTGGGGCAAGCCGCAGAAGATGCCTTCAACATTGGAAAGCTAAGTTAACCCATGCACCCTTACTCCAGCCTTCGGACTTTTTAAGACTTTTGAACTAGAATGTGATGCTAGTGGAATTGGTTTGGGTGGTGTTACATTACAAGAAGGAAAACACATTGCTTATTTTAGTGAGAAATTGAGTGGGCCAAGTTTGAATTATTCTACTTATGATAAGGAGTTATATGCGCTAGTTCGAACTTTAGAAACATGGCAACATTATTTATGGCCCAAGGAATTTGTTATACATTCGGATCATGAATCGTTAAAACATATTAGAAGTCAAGCTAAACTGAACCGTAGACATGCAAAGTGGGTTGAATTCATTGAGTCATTTCCTTATGTCATCAAACACAAACAGGGAAAGGATAATGTCATTCTTGATGCTTTGTCTAGGAGATATACCATGCTCTCACAACTTGACTTCAAAATTTTTGGTTTAGAAACGATTAAAGAGCAATATGTGCATGATGATGATTTTAAAAATGTGTTGCTCAATTGTAAAGAGGGAAAAACTTGGAACAAATTTGTCCTCAATAATGGGTTTGTGTTTAGAGCAAACAAACTATGTATTCCAGCTAGTTAGTTTCGTTTGTTATTGCTACAGAAGCGCATGGAGGAGGATTGATGGGACACTTTGGTGTGAAAAGGACGGAGGACATACTCGCTAGCCATTTCTTTTGGCCCAGGATGAGACGAGGCGTGGAGCGTTTCATCGCTCATTGTTCTACATGTCAAAAAGCTAAGTCACGACTTAATCCCCATGGTTTATACATGCCTCTGCCTGCTCCTAACGTGCCTTGGGAGGATATTTCTATGGACTTTGTTTTAGGACTCCCTAGAACAAAGAAGGGAGGGATAGTATCTTTGTCGTTGTGGATAGATTTTCTAAAATGGCACACTTCATCCCTTGTCACAAAAGCGATGACGCTACCAACATTGATGACTTATTCTTTAGTGAAATTGTTCGATTAAATGTTGTGCATAAAACAAAAGATTAAGAACTTTACAATAAAATCTTAAGCAACTATTGCAGAACATAGTGGGCTAAATAGGGGACTAAACTATTATTTTCTACTACTTGTCATCCCCAAACTGATGGACAAATCAAGTCGTTAATCGAACTTTATCTACTATGCTTAGGGCTGTTTTGAAAAAGAACATTAAATTGTGGGAAGAATGTTTGCCTCATATTGAGTTTGCTTATAATCGGTCTATGCATTCTACTACTAAGATGTGCCCTTTTGAGATTGTATATGGATTTGTACCTCATGCTCCAATTGATTTGTTACCTCTACCATCTTCGGAGAAATTGAATCTTGATGCTAAACAACGTCTTGATTTGATTATGAAACTGCATGAGACAACTAAAGAAAACATAGAACGCATGAATGCTAAATATAAACTTGCAGGTAGTAAGGGAAGGAAACATGTAACTTTTGAACCAGGAGATTTAGTTTGGTTGCATTTGCAAAAAGATCGATTCGAATTACGAAAATCTAAGTTGATGCCGCGAATGATGGTCCTTTCAAAGTATTGGCAAAGATTAATGATAATGCATACAAGCTTGAATTGCCTGCAGATTTTGGGGTTAGTCCCACATTCAACATTGCCGATTTGAAACCATACTTGGGAGAAGATGATGAACTTGAGTCGAGGACGACTCAAATGCAAGAAGGGGAGGATGATGAGGACATCACTACCATGGATACGGCCATACCTACAAACCCAATGGAAACCAACAATGTCATACAAGGGCCAATTACTCGAGCTCGCGCACGTCAATTCAATTACCAGGTGAATGCGTTCCTCGGGTTGCATACAAATAATTTAATGAATGGAATGCTATTTAATCCTTGTAATGATTTTATTGTCCTTAGGAACCAAGGAGAAGGACTCCCAAACGTCAAGCATGAAGCCAATTCTTCCGGTGCACAAGTTATACTCGGATTCGGCCTCCGGGACAGCACCAACTTAAAACGACCATAACTTTTGATCCACAAGGGTGTTTGGGGTCTATGAGTACTGGTTTGAAAGGTTTCGACGTCCTCTTTCCAACGGATCCGACCCCATCCCCAAATTCCGTCCGAGTCAACGGGAATCTGCAAAACAATTGGCGTCACTTTTCCAAATCGAGAAGACGTGGGCTTTGGGCCTTGTAATAGAGTTGTAGTTGGTATCCTACTGTTTTGGACGTGTTTCCCACGCCCCTACCTCTTATAAATAGCCAGACATCGGCTCCTTAGGGTTTTGGGTTTTATTTGATTAGTTTAGCCAAGTGCAAACTTGATCCTGCGAGTTGTCTTTGGACCGACCACCTTGTCAAGATCGTCAATAAGACTCCACTTTGTTTCGCTTCAGCTTTATCCGCAATTTCAGATTGCTTATCCTATTGTTCTTGCTTGTTCTTCGGTTGCTTGCAGGAATTGAACCGTGTTCAGGTTGATCGTGCTCACGGCAAGATCAATAACTACCGGAGTTGGTTTAGCGATTGCTAAGGCGCATCGTCGTCGTACGGTGTAGTCGGATTGTCAAAGTCGACTCTAACAAATCGATCGTGTGTTTCTCATCGAAAGATCGGGACACCCATAGTGCCATCACGGCGCCATCAGCATTTCTTGTGAATAAGAACTAACATACAAATGGATGCAAGGTTGAGCGGCTTTAGAACTTTTCAGAATCATCACTATCATAGAATTCAACACCCTCTTCTTCGAAAAACTCCCAACGGTCACGTTTGTAGTCTTCAACGCTAGGGCCGTCAAGAGGAACAACCAAATCAGGGCTTACAGCTTCGTGGTTATCTTGTACGGCGTGCTCAAGTAAGCGATCATACGCTTCACGGTTTTCTTTTTGTTCAGGCCGAACTCCCTCTCTTTGCGGTAATTCTCGTACCGTTAGCCTCGTTAAGTTCTGCGAGATCCGTCCTCTGCTCTACCATTGGAAGCGTCTGTTTAAAGATGCTCGGTGTATTTATACCGTCGCCCACCGCTGATATTGGCATCCGGTAGACTACACGACGGTGAGCATGGCTATTTAAAATCGGAGCAAGAGAATAATCATCAAAATATGAAGATATCGAAATACAAATATACGTACAAAGAAATTTGGGCATCTATAGAACGCTCGTCCGTTATTTGGCGCAGTGTAGAAGGTTTGAGCATCCACATGGCAGTTAGGGCAAATTACCCGCCCTGCATTGGCAACCACTGAGCTCGACGCCTTCGACATGGCTTTCACAGAACGGACGAACACTTAAGTCGGTGTCTACACGAAGCAAAAACATCAATAAGAAGCATAAAAAGTACAAATCAATGTGTACTGAACCAAGAACACAACAATGTGACTCACCGTACAAAATAACTTTTGTAAATAATACCTGTGGAACAAGGCAGAAATAAAATCTTGGAAAAAAAAGGAAAGCTAAACTACCAGTTCTCCTCTTTGCGCTTTGGGTTTTCTCAACTCAATCCAAACTTTATGAACTCGGAGCAATGTATCGCTTTTGCCTGATATAAGTGCAGGCGACCTTGCAATTTATAGGCAGGGAGCGAGGTAGAAACGAGACAGCTGGCGGCACATCATCGTGCGGGGCGAGGGGCCAAGACAGAAAATCGACGCGCGTGGCCGCTTGCGGCGCCAGGGGGTCCCGGCTGCACACTGCAACCAGTTGGCGGAGCATTAGCGCGCGAGGTGGGGGCCTGGCTGAATCAAGAATATCGCAAAACCGTGGCTTTCCGTTGCGGTTTTTTTTTCATTTTGAAATTCTAATTTCCGCGGTACCCGAAAAGAAAGAAAAATCCAACAGCATCCGATTCCCTAGCAGCTGTGGCTGTGATTAACATAAACAGAAGCATGCTGCTTTTACATCTTTACAGATGACATCGACGGGTCATGGCAGTGGAGTACACATCATTGCAGATGACATCGACGGGTCATGGCAGTGGAGTACACGACTTTGCGGATGCAATCTAGGTGGCTTTCATGGCTCAACAGGAAAGAAAATGACTACATGGTTTGTGCGCGACTATAAAACGTAGGGTTATTGGGCGTTGATTATTTATATGCGAAGAGAGCTGTAAAAATATCTCAGTTACAAATCTATTCTAATTTAAACTCTCAACGCTCAACAACGCTAATTATTACATTCGTGCACCAAACCTAACGATGAAGGTTTTTCTAGGCCCGCATAAATGCATGTTGGAAGTTATTTATTGGGCGGAGGTACCAGATTTGCTATTTGGTATACGGACTGCCATATTACGTAAAAATATCTCGATTACAACTCTTTCGCATTTGAACTCTCAACGGCCAACTACCTAAGTATTACATTCGCGCTTACGAACCATAACGATGAAGGATTTTCGGCGCCCGTAGAGATGCATGTTGGAAGTTATTTTTTTGGCCGGAGGTACCAGGTTTGCTATTTGGTATACGGACTACCATATTCTGTAAAAATATCTCAGTTACAACTCTCTTCGCATATAAATTCTCAACGCCCAACAACCCTAAGTATTATACTCGCGCACGACAACGCCCAACAACCCTAAGTATTATACTCCTGTATTCTGTCGCGCTCAAACGAGGAAGTCGACAAAAGCTGTAAAAGGTGATATGACAAAAGCTTCAAAAGGTCATCTAACAAAAGCTGAAAAAGATGATATGACAAAAGCTGGAAAAGCGGACAGAAATATGTAATGAACCACGTAATATGACAAAGTACACAAAATAGATGGTATTACATAACATAGTACCATCAATCGCTGTCGGAACCCTCCCTTTAATGGCGTGGAATACCAAGAGGGATTCCTATGTGCACACAGTACTAGTCCCATGATCAGTGGCTAGTACGCACATTTACAACATTGTCATCACATCCATACAAGTTCACATTTCATTAATAGAAATAAAGTTTTACAATCATGGCCTATTGGCCGAATTCAAGAGTCTGCAGCGGAAGATACAAATCTTGGCAGTTTGCCTTCTACCCAAAATACCACAGGCAACTGACAAGGGTAAAACCTTAGAAAGACTCGTTAGCAAAGTCCCGTATTCGTGCCTGGATCTGGCTACTCATTCTCTTCATTCTCTGAATATCAACAATAGCAAGGTTGAGTACACGTATGTACTCGCAAGACTTGTAGTGTATCACAAATGTATATAATAAATGCAGGCTATGTCATGGGAAGCTACTAAGTTATTTTGCATAAAGCCGAATTGAATTGTAAATACGAGAATAATAGATTATGCGAAAATTTGTAAAGCAATTGTGATATGTAAATAACAAGTATAAATAGAGTAGTAACAATCCCACAATCCTCCATGATTGTGAGTGAAGTATCGTCCATTCCCATCTTGTCAACAACAACACTTACCATTGACCACAACACTTCCACATGATTCTTTCCAACTACCATTAAGTTCCATCCATTTTGTAAAAGTACCAAAAACTCTAACTAGTGTCAGTGCACCAAGACTCCCATAACCGTGGGAACGGCTTTTCGAAAAGTTTAGACTCTGCAGAGTTGTACAACTTTACCCACAAGGAATGATCGGCTCTTTGTGCATTGCAAATTAACACACTTCCTTTGGTGTGCCGCAGAGTGATCATACACAACCGTTACATTATTTACTCCTGACTTTACACTAGCCCGGTGCCGACAAACCCTTACTATGGTAGAAACAACAATCATATGAATCATAAACGTTCTCATTGCTCGAGATAACAACAACCGTTTCTCCCCATAGTAAGGCGTACACCGTTGCATTGGTATGTGTCTAACCCACACCCGCGTGTGGACACCCCTACGGGTAATCTCGCAAGAACAACCCGTGCTACTACGGCCTTCCAAAGTGTAAAGCCAGTTTTAAACAACTTAATAGGTTGAGGCTATCCCATAAATAGCAATTGTGGTTGTACGGTAATTCCTGGATTATACAACACTATGTTCGGTCCTTAAATTAACTCGGTGGAAACTCCCTAAACTACGTGTAAGTTAAAGCTTACACACACCGGCTATTGCCATAATCCACCTGTGTCAAAACATAGTTTTATTTTCATTTTTATCAAATTACCAGTATCCTTTACTGTCATAACCAATCTTTACAATTTATGAGACAACACCCGTCTCTTCCAAAACATGTCCAAATTTCATTGATCATCATGAATAGTGTAGCCATCCATTCGTGATCCCATTACTAGAGCATACTAAGCATGTGCAAATAATTAATCGAGTATACCCATTTGACATTACATTTTGTCTAACCATAACCTAGGGTTTCAATGTTCTCATGTCAACAATTAATCGAGGAAATCCCACAAGCTAGGTTTAGTTCTACCACATCCCACAATATAACAGTTTAATAAACATAGCGCATGCATAATAGTTTTGACAAACAAAGTAAACTAATTAAAATAGTGGGTTCATTATGGTCAAAGGAGGGTGCTTGCCTTGCTTGTTGAATTCAGTAGTGAAGTCGGAGTCGTCAACGAAGGTATCCGGAGTATCGGTGTCTACACGCCATATCATAAAAAGCGAAGCAACATCCAAATCCCGAAAAGAAAGAACAACAAGTAAACATACAATACATGTGGCAAAAAGAAGTCGAATATATTCACAAATAGAACCATTCATGGAAAACAAGTGCGATAGTGCGCTTTGGCGGAGGTTAGGGTTTGGGTCCAACTAGTGCAGAACATAAAACCGTGTTTAACGAAAGTTACCATTTACGAATTCAAGGGGCCAAAATTACGTATATGATTATTTTCATTTTCAAATCTAAGAAGCTAAGATTGTTTGGATTAATACAATTAAGATTAAAAGTGTTCATGTGAACAATACTTAGTCTTAAGTATAATTTGCACAAAAGTTGATTTATATAAGTCGGGTTTAGAGGATAGGGCTAGAGGTTACATTTACATGATTATATGATGATTCTAGTGACAAAAACATTTTACCTTAGGGTTTAATAAGTCCAACTATTCAAATAGCAAGTTACTAACTTTTATAACAATTAGGCCTGTTGTGCTAATAGGATTCAGATGCAAAGCAAGTCATTAATTAAATGTTTTTCCATATTATGGTAGTACAAACATTATAGAATGGTTTTGAATTATTCCCTCTAATCTTTGTATTTAGACGAGGTATTCTACGGGTGGCCGAAAAGGCTTAAATGTTTATAAAATATACGCGTTAGCGGTTTTAGTTTTTGTTTTATGTTTGCGACTACACCTTATAGGATTATTTAACCATCTTTCAGGAACTAGTAGGGGATACCTATAAGAGTGTTTTAAAGTTGGTTCCGCAACATTTCACTTTCAACTACAACGTTTTTAATATAATAGAGTATTAGGGCCTTATATGGTTTTAGTTCAATAATACGAAAACATCTATTATTTTTGCATAACTAGGAAGGATATCACTTTTAAAAAGTCTTAGGATTTGGTTTTACCAAATTTTAAGTTTGTTTGAGAGGGTTATGACTATTTGAACTATTCAAGTATCGAAACTCCGATTAATAAGCATTTACAGCATATTAAGGCAAAACTTAAATATTTTACATTTCTGAAATCTTTGTGACCCTAGGGGTATTAGTGCTTCTAAATAGATTGGTCAAACTAAGTGATTAAAGTAACAGGTGTACCAACATGTTTGGGTTTGAGTTTATAATCTGAAGGTAATATGTTTTAGGAAGACATTAAATTAAATAGGGTTTGTTAATTTCTGGTTGAAGATTCTAACTAGACAAGTTTTAGTGTTCTATTCTGTGGCTCTAAATCTGAGATTGGTATATCATCTAGTGTTTAAAATAATTAGTGCTCACCCGCCATGGGGTAATAGCGACTGAAATTCGCTAATCACCACACACTTCAAACCTGGGCCACACGATAATACCCCTGATTCAATTAAGAGTGGTCCCATTTGTCATGTAAATAAGAATGCTAACTAAAAGTGTTATTGTTTGACCTAGTGCCTCGACCTGTATTAGATAAGAGCTAAGCTAACAACTAGCAGTTCTTGCATCTCATACATGGTACATCTCACAGGACCCGACAACAAATAGTTCTTAATCTTATTCGGCTCCACCTGCCATGACCTAAAGATGGCGATTAAGAAGTTACCACACAACTTACATCTGAAGCACTAGTTGTAGCATACAGGACATTCTTCAACATCATATTCTTTATAGGATAAGCATGTACATGGGTGTATGGGAGGCACAGATTATTCGGGTTCATTAGGTTAGTCTTCTAATCAAAAGGAGGTCTTGATGGTCGATTGTTTTAATTAACACTCTCATAGCTTCTAAAGCTAACTAAAATCAATTAATCTTGTTACGATGAAAGTCTATATGATCGACTATATAGCCAGTGGAGTAATCAGGTTTCTTGATATTCTTTTGAATTGTAAGTGGATTTCCAAAGATGGAACTTAAATCGAGTGCTTACTTCCTCTTACTTGTTGGGTTAGGTTTAGAAAACATGCAGCTATCTGACGAAGACGGCTACCTCCTATTTCATCCATAATTCATTATAGAGTTAGACCAGTGGAATGAGGTTATAAAGGATTTGTTCTAATATCTAATAAAATAACAATCCATTGTTTAACAATAGTATACCCATTTTACCCCATATAATCCTAATTATCTGCATGTCACCTAAAGAGCTATGATTTGGGTTGTCGGATGAAATCTGAGCCTAAAGCAAATTCAAGATATTTTAGTGTTAACTTGGAGTTTGATTCGGTTTTGCTTCTTTGTAATCTGGACGCTATATTGAGTAAAGAAAACAGGAAAAGAGGTGCCAAGCGATTTCACCTTGCAAAGCTAATCTTTGATTGAATCCTCTGAAGTTCCAATACATGTTTGTCAGCCGAAGTGTTTTCAGATAACAAACGAAAACTTGTTGTTTATAACACTTACGAGCTCACTGAGGTTTTACAACACTCAAGGTCATTCTGCTATGGATGTAACAATCCGGTTTATTGACAGATAGTTATACAAAGTATGTAGGTATAGCCTAGATTGGTCCAATGGATTAATTCAAGACCTACTTTCTTATAGCATGAGCATTTGGTTTCAAAAGCAGTTAAACTAGCCGATTTCAATTTGAGATTTGACCTATGTTGATTTAGTTTCCCTCTTTCTGCTTTCGAGCTCATTAGGCAATGATCCAATTGAGCTCATACTGATGACCGAATTGAAATTTTTAAGAATGAAGCTAAGCTTATCTACTGTTCTAGGATTAATTCAGTGTCCTGTTGTTTGAACCAAAGATGCATCAAATTTGGTAGTTCTAACTTTCGAATTGGAGGTTTAAATCAAATGGCACTCCCCTGTTAACTTCTAAGTTTTGGATGAGTTATCTATTTATACAATCAACTGATTGATCCCATTGAATCAACGAAGTAAATGAGACACTTAAATAATGGCCTACTGTACCTGGGGAAGGATGGAGGCCCACCAGTCAGTGAAGGGATTCAGAAGAAAAGCAGGGCACCCAGCTCCTTTTTGCGGCAACGCCATGGCTGAGCTCGGGTGAGCTCTGGTCGGCGGTGAGGTAGGCGCAAGGAGAATGAAGTGATCACTGAAATGGGATCGCAGGACTCCACTGAGGCCACCGGGACAGACGGCCGAAGCTCCGGTGATGCTTGATGGCACGGCACGACGCCGAGACGTCGGCGGTGCAGTCCACAGCGAACCGGCGGAGGAGTGCCGAGCTGGCGGCCCGGCAGTTCGGGGAGCTAGAGGCCAAGGTGAACCCGAAGAGCGCTCGGCCAGGGCTTCGACGGCAGGCGGCGGCTCCACGGCAGCGAGCGGCGACAAACATGACTTCCGTGGCGGCCTTGCAGGTGAGAGAATCTCCAAATTGAGTTGGGGTCTTGCTTGGTAGATGATGATGGTGCTCTGGATGCGAGGAATTTGAAGATGAAATATTGATGCAGCTCAATCTTGGGGCTCCCCATTTCTCTGTGAAACGATAATGGTGGTATGAAGAGGAGCTTTGAGTGGGCTCGGCGAGGATGTTGAGGAGGCTTACGAGGAGCCGAGTACAAGGCTGTGGGCTACTTATAGGCTGGAAGAGGCGCCAGAACGGGAGCTCGGCGAGGATCCGAGGCGATGGAGCTTGGCCAGGAAAAACGAATATGGCAGCGGAATAACCGGCTTTGCAGGCACTGGAGGAAGTTGACGTCTCACGCGATGCGACATAGCAAGCTCCCAGGGCAATGATGATTTAATGCCATAGCTAAGGAACCTGGCAACTAAGCTCGGCCAAGTAGAACGGACAAAGCGGCAGAAAAAAGGATGGCGGGGATTGGTTGCCCTGGCAGGAGCTTGGCGAGACGTGGCACTGGTCAACTGCACGGGCTACAGAGGTTTGCTGCCATGGCGAGGGAATCGTGGAGAAAAGATTTGCCGTGGCAGAGCGCGCGTGAGGAAGAAGAGGAGGATGGAGGAGAAGGGAGCCGGCTGTCATGTGGGGCCGAGGTCAACATGGCAGTGAGTGGAGGGGAAAGGGCTGCCAAGTGGTTTGACCGGTCAGTGGGCCCACCGGGCAGTGAGAGGAGGAGGGAAAATGTATTTTCTGATTTTTGAACAGCAGTGCACTCATTTTTATTCGGGCTAGAAAATCATGTTGAAGATCTTTGACAATGTTTGAGGAGGGTCCTGAGAGCATCATTAAGCTACCCTAAAAATTTTAAGTAAAACTAATGTCCTAATTTGAATGAATTTCCTAATTATCCAAAATGATATTGAACCTTTTATCATATTGTCTCATAATTATATATATTCCAAAATAAAAGTTTAGAGCCAGAATACTTATTTTTATTTTATACAATTCTTTTAATTGAAGAAGGCTCAAATTAATCAAAACTGTTTTTGACTTTTCCTGAGTAACAAATCATTTTAAATCCTTTTTGAAAATTTATAGAATTGATATAAAGGTAATGTAGGAAATACATTTTGTTTTTGACCTTATGCTAAATTTGTTTTTGATAAACAAGGTTAAGATTCCGTTTGCAAATAAAATAGAAGGTTTTTCTTGTGCAACAAAGTTCAAAGAAGTTCTCAAAATACTAAAATTTCAATTTAAAATGATAAATTAAAAATTTTAATTTATCTCTTCTTTCTTTTATTTTGAGGATGTTACAAATCTACCCCCCTTAAACAAAATCTCGTCCTCGAGATTTGGCGGGACATAGGAGAAGGGGATCGGGTTCTTTTGCTATAGTGGCGAAAAGATCATTATTTAAGTAAGTGTATGGTCAATTTCGATTTTGATTTGATTGGCAATTTGAGAAGGATTGAAATGATCTAAGATCAAACAAAGACATGGTAGAAATTGAGTGCGAGGAACATACCCAATGTCACACCGGGTGCATCATGTATTTCTCCAGTAGTCATATGACGAAGATGACCACAACCATTGCCTTGAGCTAGGGCCGGTTTAGAAGCTTGTGGCCTCACAGGTTCTTGGGGTTGATCTGAGAGACACTGTTGAATTCCTTGAGGTTGAGGTCGAGGTGGTACAGGATTCCACTTTGGTCAAGCTTTGACATAGTGGCCTCGCTCACCACAGCCGAAGCAAGTGACATTGGCTGCTGGGTTACCAGGAGACTTTTTGCCATTATTGTCAAATGGATGAACAGGAATTTGCTGAGGTCGAGGATGTGGCGGTGTTGGCTTCTTCTTGGGATAGGTATCTTTGTCCAAACGCTTTTTCATTCCTCGTCTCTTTGGGTAAGTTGCTTCAGATTTTGTCTTTCCTATCCTCGGGGTTATTATTTTGACGGTGGTGATTTCTGGCATGATTATGGTATTGGGAAAAGTTTGCTCTCTTTGGGGGCATTGCTTAGCAATATGATCATCCTCGTGACAGATGTAGCACTTGCGTGCCTTTTGCGATGCTTTACTGGGTACAAATGGGTGTCCTATGTTTTTGTTTTCTTGGGTCTTAACTTGTCGTTGCTTAGGGCAATTCCTTGCCCAGTGACCTTCTTCATCACACAAGAAACAGGCTGTTGGCGATGGCCAATTATGCTTCCCTGGTGATGATCGACAAGGTGGAAACGCTGATCTTTCAATTCTTTAACTGACATTACTTGTGTAGCTCCTCTTCTATGTGCTAATTTTTGAGCAACTAAGACTTGAAGGTTCTCTTGCTGAAGCTGAACTGCGGTGGTGACTAATGGATCAAGGGGGCATTGAAATGGGCAATGATCTCGACCTTCACAAAGGTAACAAGTGATATTGTTCATGGGACATTTTCCCAGAGAATGATTTCCTTCACAACTGGAGCAATTGATGGCATGCTCATCAGCAGTATGTCCAATCTCTCCACAGCGAATGCATGCCCGAACTTCAATTTGACTTGGTTGACAACATTTCAAGGAGCAGCTTTTAGGCTTCGAACTTCCTTTATCGAGAGCCACGTCCACGTTGGCAGTGTTTTGCACCATCAGCTGAAGCAACAAGGTTTGGATTTGACGACCTTGCTCTATCATGGCAAGCACTTGTGCCATGGTCGAAGGTCCGGAAAGCTATTCTTCAAGAATGGTTGGATACGGATCCTGGGCAGATGGCGGGTTATTGTGTTGTTTAAAAGGAGGACTTCTTGCAGCTGGATGAATGGGATTGGGCTGAAATGGAGCAGGAACATCGCCTCTTAGAACCTGGGAGTTGGAGGTGCCTTTACTCCTCATGAGTTCATTGATGGACCTAGTCACAGGCATCCTGCAACGTGGTGTCCAATAGTTACAGATGAATAGAAGGATATAAATTGAGAGTTGGCTTGGTTGCAAGGCAACATTTCATTCCCTAAAATTTTCTTAATTCTACAATTCTTCATGATTCAAGGGTTGACTCGTCGTGAGAACTTTAACCTAAGGGTTAAGCAGTCACGAGTGTAACCCGAATAGCAGTACAAAAGAGGGAACAACAAAGTTCAACAAGCATGAAATACCCAAGTACTTAAGCTAGTATACAAGTGTTCTAGGGTTTCTACTAATAGTCTAGTCTTAATTTATTAGGCCGAATAAGAAGAAGGGTACTTAAGCTATTAGGTCGAATGAGAATAAATTTCTATACTAACCTCAAAAGATGGTTTGTGGATATTGGTGTAGATATTGCAGTCTTTCTTGGTTGAGTAGGAAACATAATAGTGGTACCCTACGGATATTCCCAAAAAGCTGGCGGCAATGACATACTATATGTCGTAGCGGCTAACAAAAGCTACTCAAATTATCTTTAAAAAGATATGTTGGTAATATTTTATAAGGTCATGGAT
This sequence comes from Rhipidocladum racemiflorum, assembly GCA_036346355.1. Taxonomy (NCBI): domain Eukaryota; kingdom Viridiplantae; phylum Streptophyta; class Magnoliopsida; order Poales; family Poaceae; genus Rhipidocladum; species Rhipidocladum racemiflorum. The sequence goes on along the minus strand of CM070590.1, from coordinate 2,879,276 downwards.
AAGGAAAGAAAAACTAGTAGAAAGGATGAGAATATTTAGAGGTGAGGAAAGAATGTCATATAGAAGGGAAAAGAATAGACTTAGCTACATAGTCCACACACGTAACTTTTTTAAAAAGTAAGGTTTTGAATTTCTCTACTACTATACTAACGGCCATTCCATCTAAGGTTTATCCTACAGTCAGTATGGCTCTGATACCAACGCTGTCGGAACCCTCCCTTTAATGGCGTGGAATACCAAGAGGGATTCCTATGTGCACACAGTACTAGTCCCATGATCAGTGGCTAGTACGCACATTTACAACATTGTCATCACATCCATACAAGTTCACATTTCATTAATAGAAATAAAGTTTTACAATCATGGCCTATTGGCCGAATTCAAGAGTCTGCAGCGGAAGATACAAATCTTGGCAGTTTGCCTTCTACCCAAAATACCACAGTAACCGACAAGGGTAAAACCTTAGAAAGACTCGTTAGCAAAGTCCCGTATTCGCGTGCGGATCGGCTACTCATTCTCTTCATTCTCTGAATATCAACAATAGCAAGGTTGAGTACACGTATGTACTCGCAAGACTTGTAGTGTATCACAAATGTATATAATAAATGCAGGCTATGTCATGGGAAGCTACTAAGTTATTTTGCATAAAGCCGAATTGAATTGTAAATACAGAATAATAGATTGTAAGCGAAAATTTGTAAAGCAATTGACAGATATGTAAATAACAAGTATAAATAGAGTAGTAACAATCCCACAATCCTCCATGATTGTGAGTGAAGTATCGTCCATTCCCATACTGTCAACAACAACACTTACCATTGACCACAACACTTCCACATGATTCTTTCCAACTACCATTAAGTTCCATCCATTTTGTAAAAGTACCAAAAACTCTAACTAGTGTCAGTGCACCAAGACTCCCATAACCGTGGGAACGGCTTTTCGAAAAGTTTAGACTCTGCAGAGTTGTACAACTTTACCCACAAGGAATGATCGGCTCTTTGTGCATTGCAAATTAACACACTTCCTTTGGTGTGCCGCAGAGTGATCATACACAACCGTTACATTATTTACTCCTGACTTTACACTAGCCCGGTGCCGACAAACCCTTACTATGGTAGAAACAACAATCATATGAATCATAAACGTTCTCATTGCTCGAGATAACAACAACCGTTTCTCCCCATAGTAAGGCGTACACCGTTGCATTGGTATGTGTCTAACCCACACCCGCGTGTGGACACCCCTACGGGTAATCTCGCAAGAACAACCCGTGCTACTACGGCCTTCCAAAGTGTAAAGCCAGTTTTAAACAACTTAATAGGTTGAGGCTATCCCATAAATAGCAATTGTGGTTGTACGGTAATTCCTGGATTATACAACACTATGTTCGGTCCTTAAATTAACTCAGGTGGAAACTCCCCCTAAACTACGTGTAAGTTAAAGCTTACACACCCGGCTATTGCCATAATCCACCTGTGTCAAAACATAGTTTTATTTTCATTTTTATCAAATTACCAGTATCCTTTACTGTCATAACCAATCTTTACAATTTATGAGACAACACCCGTCTCTTCCAAAACATGTCCAAATTTCATTGATCATCATGAATAGTGTAGCCATCCATTCGTGATCCCATTACTAGAGCATACTAAGCATGTGCAAATAATTAATCGAGTATACCCATTTGACATTACATTTTGTCTAACCATAACCTAGGGTTTCAATGTTCTCATGTCAACAATTAATCGAGGAAATCCCACAAGCTAGGTTTAGTTCTACCACATCCCACAATATAACAGTTTAATAAACATAGCGCATGCATAATAGTTTTGACAAACAAAGTAAACTAATTAAAATAGTGGGTTCATTATGGTCAAAGGAGGGTGCTTGCCTTGCTTGTTGAATTCAGTAGTGAAGTCGGAGTCGTCAACGAAGGTATCCGGAGTATCGGTGTCTACACGCCATATCATAAAAAGCGAAGCAACATCCAAATCCAGAAAAGAAAGAACAACAAGTAAACATACAATACATGTGGCAAAAAGAAGTCGAATATATTCACAAATAGAACCATTCATGGAAAACAAGTGCGATAGTGCGCTTTGGCGGAGGTTAGGGTTTGGGTCCAACTAGTGCAGAACATAAAACCGTGTTTAACGAAAGTTACCATTTACGAATTCAAGGGGCCAAAATTACGTATATGATTATTTTCATTTTCAAATCTAAGAAGCTAAGATTGTTTGGATTAATACAATTAAGATTAAAAGTGTTCATGTGAACAATACTTAGTCTTAAGTATAATTTGCACAAAAGTTGATTTATATAAGTCGGGTTTAGAGGATAGGGCTAGAGGTTACATTTACATGATTATATGATGATTCTAGTGACAAAAACATTTTACCTTAGGGTTTAATAAGTCCAACTATTCAAATAGCAAGTTACTAACTTTTATAACAATTAGGCCTGTTGTGCTAATAGGATTCAGATGCAAAGCAAGTCATTAATTAAATGTTTTTCCATATTATGGTAGTACAAACATTATAGAATGGTTTTGAATTATTCCCTCTAATCTTTGTATTTAGACGAGGTATTCTACGGGTGGCCGAAAAGGCTTAAATGTTTATAAAATATACGCGTTAGCGGTTTTAGTTTTTGTTTTATGTTTGCGACTACACCTTATAGGATTATTTAACCATCTTTCAGGAACTAGTAGGGGATACCTATAAGAGTGTTTTAAAGTTGGTTCCATAACATTTCACTTTCAACTACAAGCGTTTTTAATATAATAGAGTATTAGGGCCTTATATGGTTTTAGTTCAATAATACGAAAACATCTATTATTTTTGCATAACTAGGAAGGATATCACTTTTAAAAAGTCTTAGGATTTGGTTTTACCAAATTTTAAGTTTGTTTGAGAGGGTTATGACTATTTGAACTATTCAAGTATCGAAACTCCGATTAATAAGCATTTCTGACATATTAAGGCAAAACTTAAATATTTTACATTTAAAATCTTTGTGACCCTAGGGTATTAGTGCTTCTAAATAGATTGGTCAAACTAAGTGATTAAAGTAACAGGTGTACCAACATGTTTGGGTTTGAGTTTATAATCTGAAGGTAATATGTTTTAGGAAGACATTAAATTAAATAGGGTTTGTTAATTTCTGGTTGAAGATTCTAACTAGACAAGTTTTAGTGTTCTATTCTGTGGCTCTAAATCTGAGATTGGTATATCATCTAGTGTTTAAAATAATTAGTGCTCACCCGCCATGGGGTAATAGCGACTGAAATTCGCTAATCACCACACACTTCAAACTTGGGCCACACGATAATACCCCTGATTCAATTAAGAGTGGTCCCATTTGTCATGTAAATAAGAATGCTAACTAAAAGTGTTATTGTTTGACCTAGTGCCTCGACCTGTATTAGATAAGAGCTAAGCTAACAACTAGCAGTTCTTGCATCTCATACATGGTACATCTCACAGGACCCGACAACAAATAGTTCTTAATCTTATTCGGCTCCACCTGCCATGACCTAAAGATGGCGATTAAGAAGTTACCACACAACTTACATCCTGAAGCACTAGCTGTAGCATACAGGACATTCTTCAACATCATATTCTTTATAGGATAAGCATGTACATGGGTGTATGGGAGGCACAGATTATTCGGGTTCATTAGGTTAGTCTTCTAATCTGAAAAGGAGGTCTTCAGTAAGCTGACTGTTTTAATTAACACTCTCATAGCTTCTAAAGCTAACTAAAATCAATTAGTACTGTTCTGATGAAAGTCTATATGATCTGACTATATAGCCCAGGTGGAGTAATCGAGTTTCTTGATATTCTTTTGAATTGTAAGTGGATTTCCAAAGATGGAACTTAAATCAGTGCTTACTTCCTCTTACTTGTTGGGTTAGGTTTAGAAAACATGCAGCTATCTGAGCAAAGACGGCTACCTCCTATTTCATCCATAATTCATTATAGAGTTAGACCAAGTGGAATGAGGTTATAAAGGATTTGTTCTAATATCTAATAAAATAACAATCCATTGTTTAACAATAGTATACCCATTTTACCCCATATAATCCTAATTATCTGCATGTCACCTAAAGAGCTATGATTTGGGTTGTCGGATGAAATACAGAGCCTAAAGCAAATTCAGTATATTTTAGTGTTAACTTGGAGTTTGATTCGGTTTTGCTTCTTTGTAATCTGGACGCTATATTGAGTAAAGAAAACAGGAAAAGAGGTGCCAAGCGATTTCACCTTGCAAAGCTAATCTTTGATTGAATCCTCTGAAGTTCCAATACATGTTTGTCGGTAGAAGTGTTTTAGGATAACAAACGAAAACTTGTTGTTTATAACACTTACGAGCTCACTGAGGTTTTACAACACTCAAGGTCATTCTGCTATGGATGTAACAATCCGGTTTATTGACAGATAGTTATACAAAGTATGTAGGTATAGCCTAGATTGGTCCAATGGATTAATTCAAGACCTACTTTCTTATAGCATGAGCATTTGGTTTCAAAAGCAGTTAAACTAGCCGATTTCAATTTGAGATTTGACCTATGTTGATTTAGTTTCCCTCTTTCTGCTTTCGAGCTCATTAGGCAATGATCCAATTGAGCTCATACTGATGACCGAATTGAAATTTTTAAGAATGAAGCTAAGCTTATCTACTGTTCTAGGATTAATTCAGTGTCCTGTTTTTTGAACCAAAGATGCATCAAATTTGGTAGTTCTAACTTTCGAATTGGAGGTTTAAATCAAATGGCACTCCCCTGTTAACTTCTAAGTTTTGGATGAGTTATCTATTTATACAATCAACTGATTGATCCCATTGAATCAACGAAGTAAATGAGACACTTAAATAATGGCCCTCTGTGCAGGGAAGGATGGAGGCCCACGATCGATGAAGGGATTCGGAAGAAAAGCGGGGCACCCGGCTCCTTTGCGGCAACGCCATGGGTGAGCTTCGGGTGAGCTACGGTCGGCGGTGAGGTAGGCGCAAGGAGAATGAAGTGATCAACGAAATGGGATCGCGAGACTCCACCGAGGCCACCGGACAGACGGCCAAGCTCCGGTGAGTATGCTTGATGGCACGACGGCGAGAGGCGTCGGCGGTGTGCAGTCCAGCGAACCGGCGGAGGAGTGCCGAGCTGGCGGCCGGCGATTCGAGGAGCTAGAGGGCCAAGGTGAACCCGAAGGAGCGCTCGGCCAAGCTTCGACGGCAGCAGGCGGCGGCTCCACGGCAGCTGAGCTGGCGACGAAACATGACTTCCGTGGCGGCCTTACGGTGAGAGAATCTCAAATTGAGTTGGGGTCTTGCTTGGTAGATGATGATGGTGCTCTGGATGCGAGGAATTTGAAGATGAAATATTGATGCAGCTCAATCTTGGGGCTCCCCATTTCTCTGTGAAACACGATAATGGTGGTATGAAGAGGAGCTTTGGTGGGCTCGGCAGGGGATGTTGAGGAGGCTTACGAGGAGCCGAGTACAAGGTGTGGGCTACTTATAGCTGCGGAAGAGGCGCGAGCAGGAGCTCGGCGAGGATCCGAGGCGATGGAGCTTGGCCAGAAAAGCGAATATGGCGGCGGAATAACCGGCTGCGAGCCTTTGGAGGAAGTTGGCGTCTCACGCGATGCGACATAGCAAGCTCCAGGGCAATGATGATTTAATGCCATAGCTAAGGAACACGGCAACTAAGCTCGGCCAAGTAGAGCGGACAAAGCGAGAAAAAAGGATGGCGGGGATTGGTTGCCCTGGCGAGGAGCTTGGCGAGGCGTGGCCTTTAGTCAAGCTGCAGACTCTGAGAGGTTTGCTTTGCCATGGCGAGGAATCGTGGAGAAAAGATTTGCCGTGGCGAGCGCTCGCAGCGTGAGGAAGAAGAGGAGGATGGAGGAGAAGGGAGCCTACTGTCATGTGGGGCCGAGGTCAACATGGCGATGAGTGGAGGAAAGGGCTGCCAAGTGGTTTGACCGGTCGGTGGGCCACCGGCGATGAGAGGAGGAGGAAAATGTATTTTACGATTTTTGAACAATGATGCACTCATTTTTATTCGGGCTAGAAAATCATGTTGAAGATCTTTGACAATGTTTGAGGAGGGTCCTGAGAGCATCATTAAGCTACCCTAAAAATTTTAAGTAAAACTAATGTCCTAATTTGAATGAATTTCCTAATTATCCAAAATGATATTGAACCTTTTATCATATTGTCTCATAATTATATATATTCCAAAATAAAAGTTTAGAGCCAGAATACTTATTTTTATTTTATACAATTCTTTTAATTGAAGAAGGCTCAAATTAATCAAAACTGTTTTTGACTTTTCCTGAGTAACAAATCATTTTAAATCCTTTTTGAAAATTTATAGAATTGATATAAAGGTAATGTAGGAAATACATTTTGTTTTTGACCTTATGCTAAATTTGTTTTTGATAAACAAGGTTAAGATTCCGTTTGCAAATAAAATAGAAGGTTTTTCTTGTGCAACAAAGTTCAAAGAAGTTCTCAAAATACTAAAATTTCAATTTAAAATGATAAATTAAAAATTTTAATTTATCTCTTCTTTCTTTTATTTTGAGGATGTTACAATCACCGCCGTAATCGAAACTGCCAACCAAAATAAACAAAAAAATTACAAACACTGAAAAATAAAAGAAACTAGTGCCAGCCCCTCTTCGCGTCGCCTCCTCGCTGGTGTGTAGTCCTCCTCCGGATCTGACCTCGGGAGTACGTCAGGTCGTCGTGGTGGCGGGCCCCTCTGTGGTCTCGCTGGAGGTGTGGCGTACCCAGCGGGTCAGCCTACGGTGGTGGTGGGGGTGTCTGGGTGCTGCGTCGGTGCAACCTGCGTCGCTGGAGGTGGCGGCACCAATGACCCAGTGGGTCATTTGGAGGTGGCGACACCCACTGCGGCTGGGAAGCTGGAGGTGGCGACACCCACTGCGGCTGGGTCGGTGGAGGTGGCGGCACCCACTGCGACGAACCAGCCTGGGTGGGTGGAGGTGGCGGCACCCACTGCGACGACCCAGCCTGGGTCGGTGGAGGTGGCGGCACCCACTGCGACGACCCAGCCTGGGTCGGTGGAGGTGGTGGCACCCACTGCGACGACCCAGGCTGCGTCGGTCGTGGCGCCCACTCCTGCTGTGCGGTACCAAGCTGAACTGGGGGTGGATCAACGAGGTACCTCCACACGGTGTCGTCCTCGTAGTCGTCAAGGTCATCACCCCGCCCGTCGTAGTCATCAGGAGCAGTCGGCAACCACGGTCTTGGCCCGACACTGCAGGACCTCGGCTGCACGAAAGGTAAGAAATGTTAAGAACAGTGACTTGGTGAGTGCAAAGCATGAAAAGTGAATGCAAAACATGAAAAAACACACACATGCGGCACCTACAGTGTGGAAGCCTGCACCTCCACCGTGATGTGAAGAAGAAGCGACTCGGTGTCTCCGCTGCACCGGTAGCCGGTCCCCTCCGTGGCGCGGCGGTGCGTCGGGGACCACACCACGGCGAGGGGTGATCCACCAACTCGGTAGGCGTCGCAGTCGATCTCGGAACCTACCGAAGCGGTGGCAACGTCCGCTCTGGTCACCGCCGACGGCCATTGGTCAATCGCGGCGGCATCTCGGCGACTCCTCGTAGAAGCGGCCTAGCATGTCGATCTGGAAAATACATCGCCAAATTAGATAGCACCGATTTGAAAATCGTTAAGCGTATATCGGATACAACGCATCGCGGCGTCGAGCCGCGTCCGTATGGGCGGGATACGTGTCTCTGGGCCGAGGGCGTGCCTTGGAGGATCCGGTCGGCCAGCGTACCAGCGCTGCGTGTGCGAGAGGTGAACCACCGTCGATGCGCTGGTAAGTCTCGGATCGTATGGCGCATCGTCGGCATGGGCGTCCTCGAGGCTCCGGCCCACTCCTCGATCCATGGCGCCATCCGCACGTGCCAGGGGGTGGCCCCATGCACCCCCTTCCTAGTCTGGCTGTGGATGAGAAATGAATGTATAAATATTAGATGGCAACACACGATAGTAATTATGGAACATCGATTGAGGGAACTTACGCGTGGGCGGCGTGTGGGAGCAGACGGCCGGCCGGCACTGGGAACTCCTGTCGTAGGCCGAACTGCCTCATCACTCGATGGACAGCGTAGGCCTCGACCTGGACGTCGAACACCAGGAACCGGCGTGTGAGCCAGTACGCCGCGTCTCGCGTGCACAGGGTCGACACGGCGGCGCCGGTCACACGAAGCTGTACCTGCTCCTGAGTGTACGGCGTCCAGCGCACGTGGTCGTCCGTGAGGTGGTCGAACGCCGCGACGAACTGCGGGTAGCCCTGGCGCACCGTCTGGTGTGCCCACCTAGGCTGCAGTGAAACAAAACGTTACCGTTAGTATTAAAAAATGTACAAGCAATAGTACCAAACTTTCAGTTCAAATATCTTACCCGTCGGTGGCACCAGATGGTGCCCATGGTCGGACCGTCCACGTCGCCATCGCCTGTAGGGTCAACCCGCTCCAGGCTGATGGCGGGGCGCCCGATCTGGAACCTCTCGTATGCCCACGGTACGGCGGCGGGCATCGATGAAGGTCGACTCGGCGCGGTCCGGTACACCCATCGCAGAGGGCGATGCGTCGTGCTGCAGAGGACAGCGGACCCCCAGGAGTACTGTGGCACGTCGTCGAGGGGGGCGTCCGCTATCTCCCTCGCGAACTGGGTGAGGTGCCTGTCCACGCTATCCCCATGGGAGCTCGTGAACAAGCACCAGCCGAACAGCCACAGCAGGTACGCCTCCAAGTGGCGGCTGACCCTGTAGTCGTCCGCCCCCTCGGCGAGCTGCGAAGGCTGCAAGATAGAAGATCACATATTACATGTTGTTGTAAGTTGTAATTGAAGAGTACTTGTTTTTTCATAGTGTAGTTGCGTACCACGAACTGTCGAAGCCACCGCAGCGTAGGACCGTGTGTCCCGGTGAAGGCCCGGTAGCCTGGTGCTGGAAGCACACCAGCGAACCGCTGAAGTAGCTGCGGGCGCCACGCAGGGTCGACGTCGTGTGGCACCACAGCGTCGCCGGCGATCGGGAGGCCGAGCAGGTACGACACGTCCTGCAAGGTGATCGCCATCTCCCCGACGGGTAGGTGGAAGGTGTGGGTCTCTGGCCTCCACCGATCCACCAGAGCGGTGATCAGGGACCTGTCGAACGGAAACCGCCGACCCACATCCCGCACCATCCGGCCGAAAGGGAGCAACCCTGAAGCTCGAAGCCTACGAAAGGAAAAACATGTTATTTTTTCCAGTACAACACCAGTAAGAACAATACCTCAAACATATAAAGAAATCTGAATTGTAATATGTTACCTGGGGACCCAACGAGGATCGATATCCCAGCCGTACTGCGGTGTCCTCGGACGAAGGACGCCCAACGTGTGCGCCTGGCCTCCCTCCACTGGAAAACCGGTGGCGAAGCGGGCACGGTGACTACCGTCGACCACCGGATCCAGCAACTCGAATGGCCACTCGTCATCTCCTGGCTGGTCAGCCATACCTGTAAATAACAAATTGTGAGTTACATTTCAAAACCATATCAAAAGAAAATCGTCCGAATACTATAGGTTTCTCACAACAATGTGTTCAAACAAACATTCACGTAAAATTGTTCAAGCATCATAAATATTGAAAGCTTGATTACAATAATTTTTTGATGCACAACACTCACGACCACATGCAACAGGCTTACACACAAGGTCCACACAGGGTTCACACAACACACGCGTCACATCGATTACATTGCGATTAAATTGCTTCTCATGTGGTACGTTGGCGTCGTGCGGCACTAAATCGCCGACAGGGCGATCCACATGCCACCGTCGGATTGCCATCTCCTCCTTCATCTCCTTCGTTTTGTGCGTGGCAATTCTTGAGCGTATGTCCTGTTTGCTTGCACAATGAACATTTCTTCACGCGCTTGCGACTTCCGACTCATCCATGTCATTTACGATCGTCTTGTCTTCCGACGCCTGCTTTCCATCTACGCATTAAAATCGGGACCCGGAACCTTTCATCGGCACTAGGAGTTGCCGTGAAAGAACCCACAACACCGTAACCATACAGCTCCTCGCTCCAAGTTGCCATCACCCTTTCCTTCTGAAATATTCAGATAGATAGGTACCAGGTTGCATTCCAAATAAAGCACATGCGGCTATCACATGAGAACACGGCCTTTGTGCAAAGGTTGGGCTTGTTACACGAGCATTTGCAGATGTCTGTAATACGCACTCTGAATGACAACCCATTTGGTTGGTTCCACGCCGTCCTTTATCCTTACATATCACCTCGAGCGCGGTGTTCGTGCACCAACTTTAATAGCTCTATGCTTGGCCGCCTTCGACTCTTCTCTTCCATGTATTTCTGATCATGGAGGAGTACAGAGCTTCTCATCTCTCGGCACTATACATGCGGCTTGATGTCTGTCGGCGAAGTACTTGGTTGTGCCCCGCATGACTCCCTCAACAATTCCCACCAATGGGAGACACCTCATCCCTCTCATTACCCGAGTTGTAAACTTACGCAAAGTTCTTGGTCATCACACCGTATCGGCACCATGTGTGTCATGTAACAGATGCCCACTTTTCCATCGGTTCGTGCTTGATCGATCCGAGAAACATTTGATTGGCCTTTGCCTTCGGCGGCGATTAGTCGCGTCATCTTCTGTTGGCGGTGGGGAAGAGGCTCCGCCTCATCGTGGCCTTATTTGTGATACTCTTGTTCGCCGTCTCCTCTTTGTGTTTTCTTGTCGGCTCATCGATATTTTTCCACAGAGTCAGGAACTTGCTCTCTGGTTACGCTTACATAGTCTTTTGAACATGTTCATGAGTTCCTTGTTCCTGAATTGCTTGTAGAAATTTGCGCCCAAATGCCTCATGCACCATCGGCTCTGCAAGTCAGGCCATGGAAATGGCTCCTCTGCCCTTTGCGGTGGTTGATCGCACTAAGCATCAAAGATGCCCGTCGTGGCAAAGACGCACACATCTGACGAGTTTTGACCACCCCAATCTTCAAGTTCCGCAGAACCATAGCCAACTCTCATAGTTCTCACTTTCTCTGGCGAATGCAGCGAGCGAATCTGGTTGTTTCCGTCAACACCCATTTGTCAAAATTTGCCCTTTGTATTTCCGGTCAAGAATGTGCCGTCCACGCACAGCAATGGACGACAGTGGTAGAAACGCCTTAATGCAAGCTCGAATGCGAAGAACACTCTCCTCGGATGCCTTTTAGTTGGCCACTTGATTGACGGACAATCTTGATAATCATAGTAAGTGCCGGATTTCTTCCCTGAATGCAAGCGAAGCGAAGGGCAGATTGTGGTACGAGTCTTCAAACTTCCCAAACCTCGTTTCTAAGGCCTTCTGTTTCGCCCTCCAAGCCTTCCCATAGCTAATTGTGTCTTGATATCTGTTCTCGAGAGCTCGGATAATAGCACGGGGCTCATAAGCCAGGTTCTCCACTATCTCTGAGTACATGAGATTCGCGACAAACCAGGATGACAGGTTCTGTGAGCCATCATTGTTTCCTCAATCATCTGGTGTCTTTGCTCAACCTTCGAGCATAACCAATGGGTGGCCCGCCCGGCTTGTATCGTGCACTCTCCACGGACAGCCATGGATCTCACACACCACGTCGTAGCGGTCGGCGTGGATTTCTTAACTCTGAAAGTCCTTCTTAATGATAAGGCCCAATCTTTCACGCATCTGCCTGACCTCCTTTGTCGGCGTACATCTTGTCGAGGCCTAACCTGCGTTGGGCTGCGCCCAACGTATGTCGTTGGTTTCATTAACAACCAACCTATCAAATTGATGTGTGCTCCACTCGGCCGGCCTGAAGCGGCTCGATACCTCCATCTTCCTCGTCGGACTCATCGTCGTCTTCCACTTACGCTATGCCGTACTCAAGGTCTTCCACTTCCATCCTAATCATGTTATTTCATCAATTTGCTCACCTTAAATGCACTTTACTCCAGCGCTACTTGTCCAACATTTGCTTCGTCCTCCCCAAATTCGGATTGTTCGCCACTTTACGCAAATAATGTCCTCGTTCATTGCCTGGATGTATCGCCTTGCGGCTAGATCCCCAATTTCGGTGTCACCAAAACTTAACTCATTTTGAGCCTGACTACACTCCCCACCGTCCAGGCTGCTGGTGGGCTACATCCGGGCATAGGCTTGCACTAAAAGCACCGGTTCCATCCGTTGCTCTGTCCCCCTCACATATGATCTCCACGATGCGGTTCCTTTCAACTCAACTAGCTCCCAACAAAATGGATTGTTACGCATACTACAGAGGCAAAATACCTTCAGCTGCCACTTCTCTTCTTCCATCCGAAAAGTATAATACAACCACTTCATCACTTGAAGAAAATGTGCGCTCTTCGACCCTACTCAAACTTACGTCTACATCTTGGAAGTTACTTAGATCTGCACCCTCAGAACCATACATTACAACCCCTTCGCCATAATATATTCTAAATTGAACTCGATTACGCCATATCTGCAAATCCATTCATTCACCCACGAATTAAATACTTCCCGTAAAAAATATTACGACCCCCAACTTTGCGTTGGTATATCTATATGCTACAAAATTACTTATTTAATCGTACAAGAATTTGCAACATTTCTAACAATACATACCTACGATCGTAACAATCGCTATCTCTGCCGTACTACATTCGTAACAATCGCTATCTCTGCCGTACTACATTCAATAGATCTACTACTAAAGAATTGAACAACTCTTTGTAAGTACATTACATCACGATTAATTTCTACTCGACATACATCAAACTACTTTCGCTATATGTACCCAAGCGCATTCTTAAGAAATTAATATTTCTATCCGTTCAAAGTATCTACATTCGATATATCAACGCACACAAACCAAGATCTAAAATCATTTCTACTAAATCATAACCTACTGCTACAAAAATTAGAACGACTACTGCATACCTACAAACTAGGTTTGCTAAATTTGCTATGTCTGTACTACATATAACTACAAACTAGGTTTACTAAATCTTTCTACATCTAAATACTTTTCTTATCTAGATTTTCTTGATCTACAAATACCAAAACTAAAGAACGAGAAATTACACGAGTATGCATGTGACGGGCTCAAAATCGCCTTGAGAAATTTTCTTCCTCTCTCTTTTTCCTCTCTTCTTCTCCTCTTTTCTCTCTTCTTTTTTTCTCGTTACATTTGCCTCTGCCGGCCGGGCCAACGCGCGAGGTATATAAAATATACCGTCGCCGAATCCATCGAGGATTTTTAATCTGTCGCCTGTTGATCGGGCGACAGGCTTATATCGCCCGATGGACGGGCGACAGAAAACACGAGGAGTCTCCTGTCGCTCGTCCATCGGGCGACAGGCTTATATCGCCCGATGGACAGGCGACCAACGTATAAAAGTGTAATTTCTTGCGAAAGACATTTATTTCTGCAATTCGGAATAAAATATAATATATTTAAAAAAAAATTTCCTTGATGGTGATTCCATACATCACTATTTAAACATTATTACGTAGAATAGACGATGGTTGCTCGTCTTTTTATTTATTTTAAGATTTGCATAAACTATATTAGAAGAGTGACCGATTACTCTGTCTACCAGGGTTAACCAAACCGAAACCGAAAAAACCAATAGAAAACCGAAATTGGAAATTCGAAAATATCGAGCCAAAAATCGCTGGAAAATCGTTAGAAACCGAAGAGTTTCAAAACCGAGCATTTGAACAAAAAACATTCAAAACAAATTTAAAAAAAACGAAAACCATTCGATTTTCTCGAAAACCCATCGGTTTTCTCGAAAAACCGATCGGTTTGCTCGAAAAATCGATCGGCGAGTTGAACGTTTTGGGCGATCTGTTTTTTGAGCGGTTTTCGTCGGTTTCTTCGAAAAACAGCTCGGTTTTCACCGGTTTTCGATCGGTTTACATCGCATAACTTTTTTCAAATTTTTTTATTTTTTTGAATTATTTTTTTAATTGAACCGGTTTACCGACCGGTTTAGAATTTCGAACCGGCTCGATAAGGTCGAAAACCGCGACGTCGGTTTTGTGAACCCTGCTGTCTACTTTTGTTCTCATGGCTCATGATGGATCACAGAGATAACTACTGCAACGAAGCTACCTAATGATCCCATCCCAACAAACGCCCAAAGGACAGAACAGCTCAGCACAGCAGCACTAGCACACAACAAACACCCTGAAGTGAAAGCACAAAAGGCCTGAGCTCAGAGGGGGGAAAATCAGAAATAATAGTAATAAAAAAGAAGAGGCGATCAACAATCGGTCCCGGCTGGCTGCAATTCACTGCGGGAATTCGGAGAGCTTTTTTAAGAAAAATTTCTGCTTTCTTAAAAAAATCCCTTCTTTCCTTCCTTCACCTGGGCCGGAGACGCATGTCTTTTCTTGGGGAAGCCATCCTGAGGAGACGGAGGCGGACGGAGGCAGTTGGGAGTAGTCGTACCAGTCCAACAGCAACAGCAGGTGCTCCAATCTAGCAGCCGCCAGTCGCAGACCGTGGGGAAGGAGGAGGAGGACGACGACCCGGCCTCCTCATGGAAGGTGCGTGCTTTCTCTTAGCCTCCTTTGGAGGATAGATAAGATAGATTTGTTTCTAGAGCTGGGCGGGGTTTCTTGGGGGAAATTTTTTTTCAGGATTCGGGCAGCTCTGTTTCTGCCTGGGGCACCTGTTTCTCTCTTGATTCAGGGGGAGCTGATTCTTCCCTTTGGGCTGATTCTTTGGGTGGGCATGGCGGTAAGGGTTAGGGAAAGGTTCACTTTTAAGTATCCAATTCGTGACCTCGAGGATGCCATCCTGGGATTTCAGCTTTGAATTCCGTGTCGGATTCAACTCTTGTTCCCAGGGTGGGTGCTTGGGTGCTGTACTGGGGTTATTCTGCTGGATGCCATTCTTGTGAAGGGCTGTTCTTTAGTTCTATCGCTAAAGCTCTAGTTTTGTTTGGGGGGAGAGGATGCCACTTTTGTGGTTTCGCGATGTAAGATTTGGAAAAATTCAGTGACGTAAGTCCTCTTTTTGAGGGTGATTTGTGCATGTAGCGAATTTTTACTTTTGTACGGTAGGACAAATTCAATGCTGGGGTTCTGCCACTCAATTAGGTTTTAGGATCCAAATGTGCAATTGGAGAACAAAAGTAAGATGAGGATTTAGCAGCAAGTTGCACTGCATTTCGTGCAGAATGCGGTTCATTGAGCATTTCGATGATTTCAGGCCATAAGTAGAAAAGAAAATCCTATAATGGTACAATATTTGAGAACGATAAACAACCAAGTTTATGTTTCACCAATAGTAATTTGCAGAGGCACTGATAAATAATTAAGTTCATCTTTTAGCACTGCTAACTAAAGTGTTGAAACACATTTGGAGAGTCTTGCTATGCCTTGTTTGGTTGAGATATTAGGAGTAAGCATGTATCATGTTGTAACCCCATTTGACAAGAATAGTCCATTTATTCAGTTGTTACATTCGTGTAATTTTGCTTGAAGGATACAATGGGATTAAATTACTGCATTCAATTACTAATAGTCTAATTATATGCACTTTGGCTATTATTCAGAGGAGAATATACTTACTGCCTCTATTTGGTTATTCAATCATCTCACTAGTAATTCTTGAATATCTGATCATCAGTTTGACAAATGTAGCTCAACTTGAGAAATCCTTTTTGTTAGTATATTAGTTGAGCATTTTCTGATTCTGATGGTCCTGAACAGACTGTGTCCATAATCCATATTTAAGGTCCTACAGTTTTTTAATATCTATGGACTTGTTTGTACTTCCTGAAAAAAAAAACACAAAAAAAATATTGCCCATACTGTGTTGTATTGGTATTGGCATTGTCGTCGTTTGGCTAGCGGACATTCTTTCTGACCCCACCATGAAGCTGCACACTTACTTTCCCTGAAATGCATTTTCACTCATTGCTTGTAATAATAGCAGATGGACCCTTAACTTCAGTGCTCTAGTGTTCATATCTGTTCCTGTGTTTTTCACTTAATAACTTCAATCCTGGAATTTCTTGAAGCCCTTCATATTCAATCGCTCAACATCTTTCCTGTGCAAACTTTATACTTTGTAATCGAGGAATTTGATGTCATCTGGCAGGCGAATCACCTGACCGTATATCGGTTCGTTCAGGACCGAAAAAATCTAGTGCTTCATCACGAGGTAGACAGCGTTATTCATCATCATCTACCTGTAAAGATTTTCTTCGGAAGTTTGTGGACAATGAACTTTTGACTTCAAGCCTAGAGGATTGGTTCTCTGGGCACAGTGAAGATTGTGGTTTCAAGAAGCCAGCTTTTGATGTTCCTTTTGACCTTACTGAACTACAGAATTTTGACTATGCTCTGGAAGGTGTTACCTTTCAGCAGCTAGTACGGATGCCAAATGCTTTTCATGCATCAACATCAGATATTTTTGAAGCTACTGCACATCTTGCACTGGAGGATTTTCTACATGCAGGCGTTAAGGGATTGTGGGACACTTTCTGGGGTCCTGATGAAGCAATGCCTTTCTCAGTTGCCTGCATACACAGCACAAGCTCCAAGTTTTATCCCGCTGAGAAGGCTATTAGCAGTGGGAAACTTGATGGTGTTTGCGCGACAGCTGTACTGCTGAAGAATTTAAAGCGTTCACAAGGAAGATGGGATCATATTGTTGTATTGGCTTTGTTGAGGCCTGATATTGGAATGGTTTCTGGGCATGGTGACCAACAACCATCTCCTTCTGTCTTGGGGGAGGCACTATTCTTTGCCTTGCGTGTTCTCCTATCTCGGAGCCTTAGCAGAACTTCCAGTGTTCTTCAAAATTCAGATTGTGTTTATGTGCTCCTTGTTGATTCACAGTTTGGAGGAGTGGTAAATGTCCAAGGTGATCTGAACAAGATAGATTTTGATTTGAACAATGTTTATGACTGTGCCGCTGAATGGATAAAAAATCATGCCAAAATAACAGTTTCTTCCGTAGATCGAGTATGGAACAAACTCGGCAATGCTAATTGGGGAGACATTGGGACCCTTCAAGTTCTCCTTGCAATTTCCCACTCAATGATCCAATTCTGTGGAGCACCAAAGTATTCTCTTGATGAACTAGCCACAGAGCATAGTTCCCGGCTACAGAGTCGAAGATCAGAAAGACATTTGGTCGGCAGACAAGCTAATGGGAATGGTTTGTTTCGATTCCAGCAACGAAGTCATTCTCCTGAAATTGTTGAAATACAGGAGGAAGGAGCTGTTGATGTAAAACCGGAGGAAATCTTGAAGCTTGATATAGGATCTGTTGTGTTGATGGAGGATGCTAACCGGCAGAAGGGTTTTCAAATCAATGCTATTCTAACGGACAGTGAGCCTCCTATTTATAGTGCTACCCCTGTAGAAGATCCTACCAAAAAGTATTTGTTGTATGTAGGCTCAAGCCCTTCTCACTTGGAGCCGGCATGGGAGGATATGAGTTCCTGGTACCAAGTTCAAAGGCAGACGAAAGTACTGACTTTGATGAAGCAAAGAGGCATTTCTAGCAGATATATTCCACAGATGGTAGCTTCTGGACGTGTTGTTCATCCAGGACCATGTGACAAGCCTAACTCCAGTGGGAGTTGTGGTCATCCATGGTGCAGTACTCCAATCCTTGTGACCTCACCAGTTGGTGAGACCATTTCAGATCTGATACGGACCGGATTGTTCAGTGTTGAGGAGGCTCTGAGATGTTGCCATGACTGTTTGTCTGCTCTTGCTGCTGCAGCATCTGCAGGAATCCGTCACGGTGACATCCGGCCAGAGAATGTGATCCGTGTGAGTAATGGTTCAAGGCATCCATATGTACTTATTGGATGGGGTCATGCTGTCCTAGAAGATAGGGATCGACCTTTAATGAATCTATTCTTCTCATCTACATTTGCTCTCCAGGAAGGCAAGCTATGTGCAGCATCTGACGCGGAAAGTTTAATTTATCTTCTATATTTCTCGTGTGGTGGAGCCTGCCCAGAGCTGGACTCGGTTGAAGGTGCACTTCAGTGGAGGGAGACATCATGGTCAAGGAGAGTTATACAACAGAAGTTGGGTGATGTCTCAGCAGTGTTGAAAGCTTTTGCAGATTATGCTGACAGTCTTTGCGGGACTCCATACCCAATGGACTATGAGATATGGTTGCGAAGGTTACGAAGAACAATCAATGAAGATCATGGAAAGGAGGTTGATACATCAAGTTAGTGCTGCAGCACATGTTCTTGCTAAATTGCAATATGGAACATCAAGAACGGTTGTTACATACCTTGTCTTGTTGTTGTAGATAATTTATCTGTCTGAATTGTGAAAGGTCCATAGCTCATACTCCTGTCCTGCAACATGGACATCCCCTCAGTCTTTCTCCATTTCGTCTAAAGGGTATTTCCATGCAATCTGCTGCTGCTATCCAGCTATCCTCAACTTGGATCTCTGGCAGTGGTATTGCTCTTGTACAAGAGTGCAGTAGAGATCCTTGAGGATATGTGCAACATGATATATTTTGGTGAATGCACTTCTCTAAGCTGGCGACCTGTGCTTTGGCTGCTCTCCGAGGTTGTATCATTCTATATGGCTGGACATGCGGATGATTTTTCTCCTGATCAGTGTTTAAAATGTTAAAACATTAAAGTGGTAGGTAAATGTGGATCGCAGGTGTTGGATCAATTATTGCTCTTTTTCTTTTTGAAATTGCTTCAGAATGGATTTGTGATTAGAGGTGGTGTCCCATAGTAGCATTTTGTTCTGACTAAATTATTTGTCGGGTGCAATGTTCGAGTGCACCTAGTTCATGTAAATGGTGTATTTATTCGGTTGTTCAAACTTCCTATCCTGCAACTGCTGGTTCTTGATTTGTGTGAAGCTCCAAACTTATCCCATGCATCACGAAATATTTCTGTGTCGGTTTTATGTTAATCTGATCCATTACATCCGTGGTTGTTCTTGGTTTGATGTTTGTGCCGGACGTTGTTCAGTTTGTTGCATGAGTGTATCCATCCTCCAGACTCCACAGCGATCATAAACCTGATGGTATTATCAAGTTGAAGCCGAAATCTCAGGGCTTTGACAATTCAACCAAAGACAAGGTTCTTTCTGCAAAACACCCCTTACGATCTGGACCGTCTAAGTTTAATCCAAGGGATTGCGATGGCGAAATAAGATTCACGACCCAGCTGCCATTTCTTCACTCGATCTGGGCCGCACAGGCGCGATCAAACGGCTCCCCCAGCCGCCCTCTTGCGTCGCGGCCGTCGCCTCGGCCGCTTCAAGGAGACACAGACCGACGGTGGCCGCGGCGGCGGTGTACCCGGCGAGTGCCCAAGGCGGTGCAGAAGCACGCCGGCGCGGGCGCCTCCAAGCAGCATTTCCGCGACTTCATTGCCGCCGGGTTCCGCAGCCCGGCCGGCACGGAGGCCGACGCCAGGGCTACGCTGCGTCTCGCCGGGGACTACGCCTACCTTGTCTCCGGCGTCCACCGCCACAAGGTCGGGGCTCAAGCGCGATTGATTCGATGTGGAATGTCTGGTTGCCTTGTTGGTACTCCTGTTGAAAACGCGTGCGTCATTTTGGGAGGGGAGTTCATGTGTTCGACGAAATGCCCACAGGAGCATTTCCCCCCTGAATTTTGGGTTCCTTTCTTTTGATGCGTTAATCTGGGTTTGTTATAGGGATCGAGTTGTGGCTTCAAGATAGCTCATTATATTGTGGGAAATTTGGGTCAGAGATCGTCTGGGTATGCAGTCATTGCCAGTTGTTGGCCCAACGACTGGGTTGGAGTTCGGGAGATTCGATGATTTGCCCTCTTTTTTAGTGCAATTAATCATTTGTCTTGTACTCAGAGTCCGTATATCAGTAAAACATCACGAGACAAATTATCAATGGCACATGTGAGAACAAATCATCAATTGTTCCTCGGAGTTCTATACTAAATGGTAACGCACAATGACTAGAAATTGAATCATGTGTACTAGAATAGGAGCGTATACTGGTCCGATTGCTGATTTCCATAACTCTGCCTCGTTGGATCACCTATTTTAGACCGAGCAAGTTCTTCACATACTTGCAATTGTAGCACGTTACCATCGGCTTGTCATGTACCGTGTACTTCACTAACTCTGTAAATCATGTTTCATTGTTCAGGACCTGCTCTTCTCATGCAATATAGCTGTGGACCGATCTGATGAAATGATGTAGATATTGAACAAATCTGCTGCCAGTGTATACCTTCAGCTTCCAGATGTCTACCAACCGTGAGAGCTTCTTTTCTGCATGTAGTATGTGCAACCCATGGTGCTGCCTTGTAGCTATGAAAATTTGGAGCAAATTTGCTTGAGTTACAAATTTCCGGTTGTTCTGGAAAGCTTAGCTTGGTAGTTGTAAGCAGCTTTTACTCTCCCCCAGTAATGAACAATGACATCGGTTTTGTTAATGGTTTACACTATCTTGTTCCATGCTAGTCCGTATCCGGGAAAAAATGGGTCAGGATAAAAAAAGAGTAATATCCGTCTATATCTACAGGGGAACGAAGGTTGCGAAGGAGCCTGATTTTTTATTTCGCACCGTAAGCGTAAGTAGAAGGAGAGGGACGAACATACCGCTCACTAACTCCCTCTTATTTGTAGTAGAGATTCTTTTATGACAAATTCACTTGTATCACCTTTTATATATCGAAACCATATGTTTTAAATAATATCTTTAATCAAAGCTATTAGAGTTTAACTACACACGTATTCTATAGCATCACCCTCCTGTACCCGAAGGGAGTAGTAACACACTAACACGTATTACTGGCTAGAGCTCCCCCATCCTGTGAGATGCACCACGTGCAAGTTTCTCGTGGAAAATACCTCGTAAATCAGAATGCAAACACTTGGCACAAAATAGGCTGGAGATGCAGTCGGTAAGAAGACGATGGGAGTGACACATCGATCCACATCCTACACATGGAAGTTACAGGTGACCATAACGTGGAGATGGATGGATGGATGGATGGATGGAAGGAAGGATAAGGCCGGCATGAACAGGTACTGTCGGTGGTGATTGGCGATGCACATAACACACAGTCAGAAAGTAGTGTGGTGCTATATTGTATTGATTAAGGTTACATTAAAATTAGAAGGAAAAAGTACGAGAGAAAATAATTTATATGTTTCTATTTATTTGTTTTAAAAGATAAAAGATATGTTTTGTATGGATGATAATAAATAAGTACATATGGTTGAGAGAGAATGAATAGAAGTACAGAAGGAAATACCTTATTAAATCTATACGCAAGCTTTATACTTCTATTTGTAAATAAAATTATTTAAAAAAATAAATTTTATGAAAATAGACGGAGAGAGTACATGCTTAATAACATGCACCGGATCATTTCCTGTTTGTTCCGATTGTTGTTCGACCACATCATTTAAGTGACACATGTGGGCTACCTAGCTAGTCCGCTAAACTATATATTTGGACTTGTATCACTTATTCCCTCTCTAGCTAATCTCCCGCATGAACTAACTCCGTACGGTCATAAAAGAATGTCATTCTACATACAGCTAAACTTTCGAAACTTTATGTCAATATTGTTTTAAATATTTAGACTGATATGTGAAAATCACATGTATCGATTTTTCTTAGAAGTACTTTCATAGCACTATAATTTATTATGCTTTATAACATATTATTAGGTTCAAAGTTATGTTTAGAAGACCGTGTTAACATCCAAAACGAAAGAAGTAAATACATCAGCTTAGTAGGAAAAAAGCATTTACCGTTACAGCGGTTTCAACAAGCACGGTCCATTTATATTAAAAAAAAACTTAATTTATATTTAGTAAATATTCTATGTAATTCTAAATATAAGTCATTTTAGTCTCTCTTTTTTTCAACTCTTCTTTAAATATACTCTATCTAATCACAAAAACGAAGTCATTTTGGGTTTTACGTGCAAACAAGCATAATAGGAAAAAATCTTTATATCAATTAGGGTATTTGATGGACTCTAGTGAAGCTGAAGTGCGTATTTGGACTTTTTTTTATAACATTATAAGCTATGGCTATCAATATTTTTTAATATTTAGATTAGACATATAAAAAAATATATGTAGATTTGTCTAAAAAATAATTTTATAACATTATAATTGTATTAGATTTTATAAATAAATTATAGTATAAATGAATGAACAAAGTTGCATTTTAATGATGTGCCAATATTTAAAATGACATCTGACGAATACTCATACCATGGGTATCCCCAGCGGCCCAGGACTACGAGTGGGCCGTCCCGAATCCAGCTCTGACCGAAGACCCCACTGGGCCACGAAGGACGCTTGTCCCCGACCTAACCAACCAGGGGGCGTCCCGACTCCCGCCTTAGGTCGGACGCCCCACAGGCTCCGACCCCCCACCGCCGGTCGGACGTTATATGAACCTCGACCAGGCCAAGACAAGTCTCCGTCAAGAGTTGGCCGCCTGCCCTCTGGACACGATGGCTCGGAACGACCGTGCGGGGGCAGGTGGCTCCTTCCCAAGGCAGCGAGGAGGCTGCCGAAGTCAAAAGCTCCAGTCTTGTCGTCCTGTCACGCACAGTGAGAGGATACGCCCCCTCCCGAGGCAACGCCGGAGCCAACCACTGAGACGTCGGCATCTGACAATACGCAAGGGGTGGGAGCGCCACGACCTGATGAAGCAAAAAACCATGCCACCCGATGTATCTACCAACCCAGCATGGCGTGAGGAGACATCGACCAGTCGACCGAGACCGAAGACCGGGACTCCCCGGCGTGGGACACTCCAACCTTTCTTTTTTCAAACTCCCGTGTAACCTGCCCCCAGTGGCGGAGCCAGAAAGATTCAACAAGGGGGGCTAAAAAAAGAGACATTCAAAATCAACGAGGTGCGCGCGAGGCTGAGCCGCCGAGGCACTAGGCCGAGACAGAGCGGCAAGTCACCGGGAAGACGTGCGTGCGTTGCGCGAGGCCGAGGCACTAGGCAGAGCGGCGCCTCGCCTTGCCGTTGTTGCCATGAAGACGAACTGACGCGATGCGGGTCATGGAGACGCTACGCGGTTTACTAATTTGCTACTAATGCAATGCATTCAGAATTTCAGATGGCTAATTGCATAACTAATCGCTAATACCGATGGACAGGGAGGCTTTTGGGGGCAGGCGTGGGGTGGGCTTCAGCCCCACCCAGCCCCATGAGCAGCTCCGCCTATGCCTGCCCCCTCCGTTTATATAAAGGGAGGCAGGACCCTCCGGGGGAGGGGGGCTTCTTTCCTTTTCTCTTCAGGGGAGCGACTCTTGAATTCCCTTAGGCATGAAGCGCTTAAGGCCAGCCTTCAGCCCTCGCTTGCAACGCCGTGTAATCGCTTACACTCGAAAAAGCAATACAGATCCACCACGCGAACTAGAGTAGGAACATTCGGCCCGAACCAGTATATATCTTGGGCTCCTTGAGTTAGGCCATTCAAGGAAAGGGAACGCGCAACCCCTAAGACTAAAAATCGTATTGCCGGTGCTCGAAACACCGACAACATCCTTTCATAAATGTAGGGAGTAAGTTATACTATAATTTCGAGTTATATTTACATGTTTCTTCCTATTATACCCTCGTTCAATTTATCCGCATGCTCTCTGTCGGCTTACTGGCCAACAGGCACCCTAGGATTGGGTGCTTGAGAGATTCGGACTGGGGGCTTTTGTGGCAACCGCTCCAAAGACAGGAAGAACGGGATGCTGGGAGCAAGCAAGAAGACGGTCGAGTTTTACCCAGGTTCGGGCCCTCCAAAGGAGTAATAACCCTAGTCCTGCTTGGTGGTTTCTTCTGCTTTCAAAGTTCTTACAAGGCTGGGGAAGGAGACCCTCTGAGGTCCTGCCAACCAAGGATCAACAACCTTTCTCCCATGCACCCTAGCTCCCTTTTATACTCGGGCTGGCTGGGGCGCATGGGGCTTACAAGTTTGCGTAAAGCAAGCGTCTGACACGCTGCTACAGTGCATTTAATGCACCCGTCACACTCTCTTACATCACATTTAATGCCTGTCCTAGCCGACTTAGACTTCGCCTTGGGTCCCTTTGTCATCACCCTGCAGTTCGCCAGAGAGAGGGGATGTCGATTCGGCCACCCATCATTAATGCGCGCTGGGAAGACACGCCGCCATACCATCGCCTACACATCCTGCATTTAATGCGCACGTCTCGCATTAAATATCCTTGACCCTTCGCCTGTGTACGACAGTTGCGGGGTTGCTTCTTGGGAACTACGCCCGAGGAGTGGCTCAACGCCACTCGCCCCTGGCGAGCACCTTTTTGGTCGCCCGGAGGAGTGGCTCAACGCCACTGTCCCCTGGCGAGCACCTTTGCCGTCGCTTCGAGGAGTGGCTCAACGCCACTCGCCCCTGGCGAGCACCTTGGCTGGTCGCTTCGAGGAGTGGCTCAACGCCACTCGCCCCTGGCGAGTACCTTCGCTGTCGCCTCGAGGAGTGGCTCGACGCCACCGGTCCTCTTGGCGAGCACCTTTCTGTCGTCGCTGAGGAGTGGCCTGAACGCCACCTGTCCTCTGGGCGTGAGTACTTAATGCGGGTCGCCCTGAGGAGTGGCCTGAACGCCACCTGTCCTCTGGGCGTGAGTACTTAATGCGGCTGCGTGGGTACCCCAGCGTTTAATACGCTGACAGTAGCCCCCGGGCCCACCCAGGAGTGTCTTTATTCTTTTCTTCGTCGAACGGTTCAATCTCCCGGGTGGGGCCCATAAATGCCCACGCACGCCGCGGTCTTTAAAAACTTGCCTCTTTTTCCGGCCCCGAGGTGGATACTGCAGCCGTTTCCGAGGCTTCGTGGGACGTGCCCACTTCCTCGAAAAATGCTTTGGTTTTCCCGCATCCGAACTGCCGCGTCTCTTCGACTTTTTCCCGCCAGGCTCTTCCTTGAATTCTTATAAATAAGCAGGCGACGGGGGGGGCAGGTCCCCGTTTTCGCTTTTCGCCTCTGCTCCTTCCTGCCTTAGCTTCCCTTCTTCCTTAGCTGATTCTGATGGCCTCTCCGACTCCTGTTCTCCCTCCTTCAACCGTGGAAGAGAACGCCGCCGCTAAATGCTCCAAGGTGATCGCCCGCGACGCTCTCCGCATGCGGGCCGGGACTGTCGCTCCCCACGCCCAGCCCGGGGAAGTCATCTTCTTCGTCTGGGCGATGATGGCGGGCTTGGTCCCGCCCATCTCGGACTTCTATATCGCCGTCCTCAACTTCTACGACATTCACAACATTCACCTTCCTCCTAACTCCATTGTGCTCCTCTCCGTCTTCGCCCACTTCTGTGAGATGTTTATAGGGGTAATGCCCAATCTTCTCCTTTTCCGCTACTTCTTCTCGCTCCGCGTCAGCCAGGGCTCCAGCATCTCCGGGTGCTGCCATCTGCGACTTAGAGACGGGGCCGTTGCGCTACATTCCAATGGAGAACCGATCCGGTGGAAAATGTGGCGCCACGAATGGTTGTACGTTGAAGACGACAGCGGCATTGAAGCCCTGGGGCTTCCCACCGGAGCGGTGGGCAGCAAATCTGACTGGGTATCTCCGGTCGCCGACACGCCCGAGCTACTTGCAATGTTGGCTCGGGTTGATCGGCTGCGAATAGCGGTGGCCGGAGGCATGGTTCTCCGGACTTCGTGTCGGAGGATTAGCCCTTTGCGCCGCCGACCGCCTACCTTGGCACTACCTGGGCGTGGACGACGGACTCGGACGGTTCGGGAGGTAAGCTCTTACGCCTTCCTTCTTCATCATCATTCCTTTTTTTTTTTTTTTTTTTAACATCGCCTTATTCTTCTTCTTCTTGTGTCACCGTAGTGGAAAGCCGGACGCCGCGCAGACGCTTCCTGGATGGGGCGGTGGGCCGATCGGCGGCGTTCGCCCTTCCCCGAGGCTGCGCTTCCACTCTGCGACATGCAGCCTGGATCGGCGAGGATCGTCAAGGCGATGCCCAAGATGGACGCCATGGGGCGCCCATCGCCGTCCATCAAGGGCCCTCGATAATCCGCGGCACTCCTACGGTGGCGACCAGAGGGAGGAACAAGCGCCTGCCGACATCGCTTCATCGAACGTCCGGCCGACCACGGCTATCGGGGCCGGCCGTCGGCCGGCGGCGGATCTTCCGCGGCCCGCCATCGGGACTTCTCTCACCGCGGGGCTCTTCATCAACGATCGCGGCGCTTCGCCTCGCTTATCACCGCTGCAGAATCGTTCATTGGCCGTCGGCCGATCGGCCTACGCGCTTTCCTCCATCGCCACCGCCACCGCTGGCGGCCGACCGCCGGCGCTACCGGCCAGCGGACCGACCGTGCAGCGACCTCGTCGCCACCGCCATCGCCCGGTGATTCGCCGGCGCTGCCGGTGGACTCCGGCCAAGAAGCCTCGTCGCCACCGCAATCGCCGGCCGGTGACCGCCGGCGCCGCTGGCGGACCCACCGGCCAGGCGTCCTCCGCCGCCACCGGCACCGCTAGTGGCCGACCCGCCAAAGATCGCGATGGCGGACCCACCGGCCAAGAAGATCCTTCGCCGCCACCGGCATAGCGGCGCCGCCGCCAAGATCGCGATGGCGGACGGCCAGCGTCCTCCGCCGCCACCGAGGCCGCTAGCGGCCGACGCCACCCGCGATGGCGGACCCACCGGCGCAGCATCCTCCGCCGCCACCGAGGCCGCCGGTGCCTCGAGGGGGGCTGGTTCTCACTCCGGGAGTGCCTCGGTTTCCGAGGCCTCAGCCCAGGTACCTGAATCCTTGAAACACACAAAAAGAAGACGGTAAAACTTTTTAACCTTCGAATGGAGCCTTACCTTTGCTTGCTTTTGCTTGTTCCAGGGCACCCGCTGCAGACCCCCCAGCCGCTCCTGTGGCTGACGACCGGGGGGCTGAGGTAGCGGACGGAGCAGCAGCTGATCCGCCAGGACAAGAAGAAGCCGGCGATCAAGATGCACCGACCCAGCGCCGGGCCACAAATTTCACTCCGGATCCTCCGCGGACTCGTTCCTTCTGCGGACGCAGATGCACTGGCCGCCGCTTTGACAGCTTTCTACTCCCACACCGCCACCGCTTTTCGTCGAAAGCAGCAACGGCTGCCGACGCCGCCATCGAGATTAGCGCCTCCGGCAGAGGTGGCTGATCTATGACCGGATGGAAAGGCGGGAGCGGAGCTGGTGGGGAGCGGAGCGGGGCCGCTACGCCGCCGAGCTCATGGAAGAGCTCGAGCGCGGCGGACACACCGCATCGATCGGTGACACTCTGCAGATCTTTGAGGTACGCCTTTGACCGGATGGAGGACGGCCTCGCTCCGCTGGGGTTGATGCAGCAAGCGCCACTGGAACAGAAGCCGTCGCACTACGCCTTCTGCCTCAGTCGGATTGCGGACTTCACCGCCCGGCTTCCCGCTGCCCTGGCCGACCGGTCCACCAGGAGGGGCGCGATAGCAGCTGCACTGCGAGTTCGTTTTGGCGTCTTTGCGCGTCCAAGGGCGCCAACTTTGATCCTCTGCCGTCCCAGGGATTGAAGGAGATCGGGCGAGGCGAGGCGCGAGTGCTGCATTTCTTGACCTCGTCGCCGGTGGAGATGGCCAACCTCATTTGGAGGGCCTTGTGAAGAGGTGGCACCGCATCGACGTCGGGCCCCTTGCGGAAGACCCTGCAGCAGCAGCCGCAGCGGCGGACGAGGAGGAAGAAGGATAGGATAACCTAGACCCTTCTCCCCTTTTTGCCCTTTTAACTTGCTGGCAACCGTTCAAGGGTAGAACTTGCGCAGGTTCTCTATATTCTGCGAGTTCGCCAGTTCCTCCCCGCCCTCAGTGGCCAACCTGACCGCCCCGGGCCGAGAGACTGAGACCACCTTAAAGGGGCCCTCCCACTGGGGAGACAGTTTGTGCAACCCACCTGCGATCGAATCTTCGCAAGACCAGTCGCCCAACGCCGATGTTCTCTCACCGACCGGGTGGCGTGGTACCTCCCGAGGCTTTGCTGATACCGAAGCGGCGCGGCAGGCCGCACGATCCGGGCTTCTTCCAGGAGATTGGCGTCGACTTGGCGCATCTCTTCCTGATCTTCTTCAATAACGCAGTGACGCTGGCGACCCAAATGTCAATAGAAGGGAGGACAGCCTGCTCTGTAAACCGGAAAGAATGGAGTCTCTAGAGTCTTGGCCGGGAGTGGTCGGAGTGACCACAAAGATCGCCGGAGTTCTTCAACCCACCGCGAGCCACGCGGTGAAGCCGATCAAACGCCCGAGTCTTGAGGCCCTTCAAAGGCGCAGTGCATTGGCTCGCTCAACTTGGCCGTTGCTTCTTGGATGGGCAACGGAGGCAAAGCAGACCTTCGTGCCCATTTCTTCGCAAAGTCCGTAAAAGCGGCGCTGTAAACCGGGAGCCATTGTCGGTGATGATACGGTTGGCGACCCCAAAGCGGCGAAGATCCCTCGCATGAACTTGACCGCTGCGGCGGTAATGGTTCTCACGGCCCGACTTCCACCCACTTGGTGAACTTGTCAATGGCGACGAGCAGATGAGTGTAGCCTCCCGTGGCCCGCGAACGGACCCAGGATATCCGGCCCCAGGCCGCGAAGGGCCATGAGAGCGGGATGGTTTGCGAGCTTGGGCTGGTTGGTGGATTTGCTTGGCGTGGAATCGCACGCCTCGCATCTCCTCACCACCGCAAGCATCCTGGAGGCGGTTGGCCAATAGAACCCGTGGCGGAAAGCTTTTCCCACCAGGTTCCGCGGAAAAATGGCTCCCGACACGCCTCCATGGATATCGAAAGCAAAATGCTTCCCTCTTCCCGAGTGATGCACTTGAAGAACTCCGCTTTCCACCCTGGCCAGACAGGTCCCCATCTACCAGGGTGTAGCGCTTGGCCTTTCGCGCTATCTTCTCGGTGACGCATCATCGTCGGGGCATACTTGATCCCGCAGTAGGCCAGGATCGGGTCCATCCATGTGCCTTCCGGTCAAGCACGGCGACCACGCAGTGATCGTCCGGGTACTCCGCTGGCCAGCGTTTCCGCCGGTGCCACTTTTCCTCTGCAGCGTGGGTGGCGGCGCCACCATCGCCCCCACCGGAAACGGGGTTGCGATAGGCGCCGCCGCCTTCCCATCAGTGAGGGCTGAAGCGGCATCACCATCCTCCCCACCGAGACGAAGTGAGATGGACGGTCGCGTAAGCCTTTCTTCAAAGACTCCGGCCGAACAGGGGCTCTTGTCGGCGAGCCGAGCGAGCTCGTCCGCTAAATAATTGTCGCGCCGGTATGTGCGTATACCCTAGCCCTTCAAAGTGTCTCTCCATCTTTCTAATCTCCGCCAGTAAGCCGCCATGACGGGATCAGAGCGGTGAAGTCCTTCCTTGCACGATTGATGACCAAAGAAAGAATCGCCTTTTAATCAGAGGGCGCCGTATGCCGATGGTCATGGCGGCTCGAGCTCACCAAAGAATCCTTCGTATTCCGCAACATTGTTGGTGGCTTTAAAGTCCAGACGACTATATATTTGAGGGTCCCGGTCGGGAGACCAGGAGGAACCGGCCCCCGCGCCGAGCCTGAAGGATCCATCGAAGAGGAGCGCCCAAGGCGTGGGCACGGGGACTTCCTTATCTTCCCCATCTGCCGAGTCCATTCAACAATGAAGTCCGCGATCTTTGACTCTTGATAGCGATCACGGGGGCAAATTTGAAGCCAAATTCCCATTTCGACCAGACCACTTAGCGATGCGACCTTGACTTCACGATTGTGAAGGATCTCCCTTGAGAGGATACGAGGAGACCACGGTGATCTCCCTTCCTTGGAAATAATGTCGCAGCTTTCTTGATGCCACCAAAGACAAAGATACACCATTTTACGGGCCTGGGATACCTAGTTTCAGCATCATGCAAAGACCTTGCTCACATAATAGACCGGCCGCCACGCGCCTCTCGCTCTGCTACTAGTGTCGCACTCACCGCCGAGGGGCTTGCCGCTACATAAAGGAGAAGCGGCTCACTGTGCTCGGGGGCGACCAAAGACAGAGGCGAAGAGAGATACTTCTTCAGATCTTCAAATGCCTGCTGGGCTTAGGGTCCACTCGAAGGAATTAGTCTTCTTCATCGCCTTGAACAATGGGAGACTTTTCTCCCGGTAAGCTATGAACCGCCGAGGAGGCCAGGCGACCAGCTAAGCTAATCAAGCCGCTTGAGCCGGACAGGTGGCTTCATTCGTTCTATTGCTTCAATCTTGTCTGGGTTGGCTTCGATCCCGCGGCTGGAGACCAGGAAGCCAAGCAGCTTTCCAGATGACACCCCGAACACGCACTTCTCAGGATTCAGCTTTAAGCAGTAGTGCCGGAGGTGGGAGAAAGTTTCCTCCAGATCTTCAACCAACCCATCAGCGGCCTTAGCTTTTATCACCAAGTCATCAACATATACCTCCAGGTTCTTCCCAATTTGTGACTTGAATACAATATGCATGGCTCGCTGGTAGGTAGATCCGGCATTCTTCAACCCGAAGGGCATTCGAACGTAACAGTATACACCAAAAGGGGTTACAAAGGCCGTCTTTTCTTCGTCTTCCTGCGCCATTCTAATCTGATGATACCATGAGTAGGAGTCTATGAAACATAGAGCTTCACATCCTGCAGTAGAATCGACAACGAGGTCAATCCTTGGCAGAGGGTAAGGGTCCTTAGGGCAGGCTTTATTGAGGTCGGTGAAGTCTATACACATTCGCCACTTCCCATTGGACTTCTTCACGAGTACGGGGTTAGCCAGCCACTCAGGGTAGGCGGCTTCCCGCACAACTCCGGCTTGCAATAGCTTCTCCACTTCTTCCCGAATGGCCTCTTGTCGCTCTGGCGCCTGCCTCCGGACCTTCTGCCGGACTGGGTGCGCTCCAGGCAGCGTTGCCAATCGGTGCTCGATCACCTCCCTAGGGACCCCGGTCATTTCAGATGGTTCCCAGGCGAACACATCTAGATTAGACCGGAGGAAGGTGACGAGCGCGTCTTCCTATTTGGCGCTGAGATCAGCGCCGATTCTCTGACCTTGCCCGAGCCTTCCTCACCCACGGGGACCACCTTCACCTCACCCGAGGGACTGGGTGAAGCGCTGGCCTTGGCCGGGGAGGCGCTCGAGGGTCTTACGTACACGCTACCGAACAGCGGCTCCAAAGTCTTGCACTTGCTTATCGAGGCGCAAGGCTTCGAGCTTGTCCACCTTTACCACAATTGGGCCCTCGGCCAGGATCTTCATCGGCAAATAAGCATGATGCGAATCGCCATGAACTTGACTAGCGGCGGCCAAGCAGGGCATTGTAAGGGAGGTCAAGTCGGCGACCTCGAGTTGATGAGTTCCGTCCGGAAGTTTTCGCTTCCGAACGTGACGGGCATTTGGACTTGTCCCAGGGCATTAGGCCCATCCCGGGCAATTCCATAAAAGCGGTCGCGGTATGATTCTTCATAAGGTATTTGGAGTGCTTGATACGCCCGACCGACAAAGAGTTGATGGCACTTCCTCCGTCAACGAGTACTCGCCCAAGCCGCATTCCCGACCGTAGGGGCGACCACGATCGGGAGATGGTTTGGGCCTGAAGTGTTCGCCGGGTGGTCGGCCCGATCGAAAGTGATCGATTGATCCGACCACTTCGCAGCCGACTCGCCCCGGCTCGGCATGGTGGCACACACTGTCTCGGCTCGCTTATCATGCGAGTTGGAAGAGTAGGTGGCCGAGCCCCCATGAATATATGCCACCGTGTGCTCGGCTTGTTGGAAAGCCAGTGGGGTGTCATCTTCGTCGTCATCATCTTCGCGATCTTTTTCGCGGCGCTTCTTAAGCCGCTTTTCCACCAACTTGGACACAACCTGGCAATCTTCCAGGTCGTGCCCATTTGTGCGGTGGATGGGGCAGTACGGCTTGCCCCTGTCGTCTTCGCGGCGGGGAGAACGGCGGACCTCGCGATTGTCTCGGTCCCGGCGATCTCTCCTTCGCTCCTGATCGTCGCGCCGCTGAGGCTTGGCTTCTGGATCGGCCACCAAAACCTCTCGGGCGACGGCCTCCTTGCGCTTCTTCTTCTTACGGTCGGAGGACTTCGACGCTCCGGCTTCGTCAGGGTTTGAGGGCCCTGCCGCACCCTTCCGAGCCTCCGCTGCCCGGGCACACTTGTGAGCCAGAGAGAAGAGCTCGGAAGTGGTAGCTACAGTGCGGGTAGCCATCTTCTCCCGCATCTTCTGATCCCTAACCCCCCTCCGGAACGCAATAATAACCGACTGCTCGGAGATCCGGGGGATCGTGTTGCGGCAATGGCTAAACCGCCGAATGAACCCCCTCAGGGACTCCCCCTCCTTCTGCTCCAAAGCGTGGAGGTCGTCCTCCACACCCGGTTGAGCGTAGGAGCCCTGAAAGTTAGCGACAAAATGTCGCCTGATTCCTCCCACGAGTGTACCGAACCCCGAGGAAGGTTCAAGACCAGAGCGGGCGAACTGTCGGCGACATCGGGAAGTAGTTGGCCATAACTCTATCTCGACCCCGGCAAAGACGCACCACCGTCGTATAAATCTGCAGGAATTCTTCAGGGTTGGTGGTGCCGTCATACTTCTCGATGGGCGCGGGACGAAATCTCTCTGGCCACGCCGATTGGCGTAGACGGAGGGAAAACGCCTGGCACCCAACATTATATGGGGAGTAGTGTCGCCCACCAGCCCCCTGACCCTGAGATGGGGTCGAGGAGTGCGAGTCTACACTCTCCCCAGAGTCGGAAGGGGAAGCTCCCTTCCGATCGACCGGCAGCTGGGGTTTGGCGCGGCCGCGGATGACGCTCAAAGAACTTGACGCAGATCATCTCCCCGCTGGAGCCGCCCCTCGCTGAGGCGTGCCCTTAAATCCCCGCGGTTCTCCTCCGGCATGGGAGTACCGCGGGAAGATGCGGAAGCTTGTGCACGTCCCCCTGTTGCAGAGGGGGCTGCAGCCAAGATACTCTTCCCTTTATCCGGCTCTGCGGCCGGAGAGGTCGCCAAAGAGCGATCGGAAGCTTGGGCATCCACCATACGAACTCCTTGGCGGAGGCCGGAAGCCTCGGTGAATTGCCACAAAGAACTCTTCTTGGTGAGTCCACTAGACGGGCAATGTCCTGGAGCCAAGGGGTGGCTGGGTGTCGCCGTCAGTTGGACCGGAGGATGATCCAGAGCAACCGGGCCGCATGAAGGCTTTGCATTGGGGTATCTTCCCCAACGACAAGCGCCGTTGGACCCGGTGAGCTCAGGGCTTGATGCGGCTCGCGCCCCTCCCATGAAGGACCGGTGACCCGACTCCCTTCAAGGGAGCCGAGATCGGCCGGCGCTGCTTTGAGGGGCGCTACGGCTGGCGATGAGATTCCGCCATACCGACGATCTTGGATTCTTGCAAACTTCTCAAAAGGAATGGAAGAACGGAACGATCTAACCACTAAGCCCCTACAGCGGCGCCACTGCCGGCTTCTTGGCCAACAGCACCCTAGGATTGGGTGCTTGAGAGATTCGGATGGGGGCTTTTGTGGCAACCGCTCCAAAGACAGGAAGAACGGGATCTTTGGGAGCAAGCAAGAAGGCGGTCGAGTTTTACCTGTGTTCGGGCCCTCCAAAGGAGTAATAACCCTAGTCTGCTTGGTGGTTTTTTCGCTTTCAAAGTTCTTACAAGGTGGGGAAGGAGACCCTCGAGGTCCTCGCCAACCAAGGATCAACAACCTTTCTCCCATGCACCCTAGCTCCCTTTTATACTCGGTGTTTGGGGCGCATGGGGCTTACAAGTTTGCGTAAAGCAAGCGTCGACACGCGCTACTGATGCATTTAATGCACCGTCACACTCTCTTACATCACATTTAATGCCTGTCCTAGCCGACTTAGACTTCGCCTTGGGTCCCTTTGTCTGTCACCCTGCAGGCTCGCCAGAGAGAGGGGATGTCGATTCGGGGCCACCCATCATTAATGCGGCGCTGGGAAGACACGCCGCCATACCATCGCCTACACATCCTGCATTTAATGCGCACGTCTCGCATTAAATATCCTTGACCCTTCGCCTGTAGCACAGTTGCGGGGTTGCTTCTTGGGAACTACGCCCGAGGAGTGGCTCAACGCCACTCGCCCCTGGCGAGCACCTTTGCTGTCGCCCGGAGGAGTGGCTCAACGCCACTCGCCCCTGGCGAGCACCTTTGCTGTCGCTTCGAGGAGTGGCTCGAACGCCACTCGCCCCTGGCGAGCACCTTGGCCGTCGCCTGAGGAGTGGCTCAACGCCACTGCCCCTGGGCGAGTACCTTTCGCTGTCGCCGAGGAGTGGCTCAACGCCACCGGTCCTCTTGGCGAGCACCTTTGCCGTCGCTTCGAGGAGTGGCTCAACGCCACACGCCCTCTGGGCGTGAGTACTTTACGCGGTCGCCCTGAGGAGTGGCTCAACGCCACTGCCCTCTGGGCGTGAGTACTTAATCTTGGTGCGTGGGTACTTGACGTTTAATCTGTGACACTCTCATACCTCTCCCTTCCCAGCATAGTACTCTTTTAATTCCTGAATACATGTTATTCTAGCTTTCAAATGTTATTTCTAAATATATATCATTTTACAATTTCAATATGACTTCACCATTTTTTCCGTTCATACCATTTCCCTTTAGTTATTTTTAATATCATTTACTACCATAAACTAATGTAAAACATATTATCCAAAGATATAACGAAGAGGGGTAATACAATATTTTTAGAAATATGTCTTAGTGGAAGTGCAATAACATCTATTCGAGAGCCAAGGTAGTATTTAAAAGTGGGAAAAAAACTAAAATACATGAATAAATAGACAGCACTAAGGTAATTTAAGTTACTCCTAATTTGCATGCCCAAAACTAGAATAAATTAAATTCGAAATCGGAGGAAGTACATGAATGTGCTATAAGTGCGCATGAATGAAATCCATAAGCATTTATTTGTTCCAAAATTTCCATGATGATTAATTGGCAGCTACATGAAATCCATAAAAGGTACTCCCTCCGTTAGAATTTAGAGGGCGTATTAGGTTTCGTTAGGACAAGACTTTGACCAAAGATTACTTCATTAATATACCATTTATGCAATACAAAATCATAATTATATATAAGTACTTTTGAATACAAATCTACTAATATCAATTTTGTGTCATAAAAATTATATGCTAATAAAGTAATTGTTGGTCAAAACCTTGTCCTAACGAAACCTAATACGCCTTATAAAAAACAACGGAGGGAGTACTTATTTTATTTCAAATTTGCAAGACAATTAATTGACAGCTACTACCTGTACCGTGATGCATTGGATGATGCCGTCGACTAAGGCTATTCCCAATGGGTAGTATCATACTCATTAATTAGATGCCACATAGGATTTTTTGCTGATGTGGCAAAGCAATAAATAGGAGGGAGAAGAAAACTGTATCTTGAGCAAGATACAGCTTTGGCACGATATCTTAGGCCATGACACAGAATCTAATGCTCTGGGTCCACTTTCATAGACACAACATCACACCAATTAATTATCTTAAACATATAAGTATGATACTATGCATTGTAGAGATTGTTTCTTCAATGCAGTATCATACTTTTTATCCTATATGGTATTCTTGGATATTGGAGTATGACACTTTGCATTGGGAATAGCCTAAGAGTATGTACAATGACGTGATATTAGATATCTATATATTTTGCCACAGAAGATTTTTACTGATATAGAAAAAGTGGAGGAAAGAGCGAGTATAACTATCTCTTTGTAAAGAGATAACCATATTAGACAGCATAAAACACTATTATATAGGTTGTTATTTATAATAAGCATTGTTCATACTGAGTTAAAGATTGTAAAATTTTATATAGACAATCTTAATATACAATCTATTGTAGAAGTTGTCTTTAATTTTATATTTAAATAATATAGAAGAGTATATAAATAACATCTATCTCTATTATTGTACATACTTAATACAGACAGATAGATACACTACGCATGACGCGGCTAGCTCAAATGAATCTGCCGAGAAGCTGCGCACGATCTCAGCCGTTCAATCCAAATCCTACGGCCAATGGATGGCCAGGCTACGAGTAAGTCTCGGTGCTAAAAACTTGTATCCGATCCGTATAAAACGTAGTCGAAGCCTCCGCCAAAAATACGCGGCCTTCTTCCACCTCGGTCGGCGACTACTACTCGTCGTCGTCTTCGTCTCCGAGCCCCTCTCGCGCGCTTGCTCCCTGCCCCCTCCAAAGCTCAGAACCTTCCGGAGGCTTCCAGAAGGCCCGCCCACGATGTGCGGGATCTTCGCCTACCTCAACTACAATGTGTCGCGGGAGCGGCGATACATCCTCGAGGTCCTGTTCAACGGCCTCCGCCGCCTCGAGTACCGCGGCTACGACTCCTCAGGGATAGCCCTTGACGCGGACCTACCATCTGGTTCCGCGGTGGCGGCGGCATACGCTGGGGCGCCCCCGGTCGTGTTCCGGCAGGAGGGCAAGATCGAGAACCTCGTGCGATCCGTCTACTCCGGTGAGTACTTTTCGCTTCTGATTCTGCTGCAATTCGGTTGAATTTTCGGCCTTTGCGCGGTTCCTGGCGCAAAGCCCGTATTTTGGACGTCTTTTTGGACTGGGTTGGCTGTTTCACGCGGCAAAAAAGCTTCGGTTTTGACCGGGTTTCAGGTCACATTTTGGGGAAATAGCGTTCTTCCGTGTACTGATTTTGGACTTGGTGATATTTGGTAGGGGAGTTCAGCTGTTCGCACCTCGCATTTTGGAATCTGATAGCTCCCAGAATTCTGGATCTTCTCAGAGAAGATACGATTCGTCCCTTTAGGATCACAAGTACACATTTTTCGGGGTTTATGTCCTTTGTCAACTTTCTGTGCAATTTGGCGCTTAAAGTTCCTTGCCTTTGGGATCTCCTGACGGCTTTACTGTATACAAGCTCCCCTTGCAAATTTTGCTGCTTCTCTTGGTACAAGCGCCTCTTAAACTTTAGCAAAGAAGCTAAAATTTACTCCGCCTTTCGTCGTGTTCGATTTTTGTCTGATTTTCAGAGGTTGATGAGAAGGATGTGAATCTGGATGCCGCGTTCAATATGCATGCTGGAATTGCCCACACCAGGTGGGCCACGCACGGTGTGCCTGCCCCGAGGAACAGCCACCCGCAATCCTCCGGTGCTGGTGATGAGTTCTTGGTCGTCCACAATGGGATCATCACAAACTATGAGGTTTGCTTGCTTTGTTCTTATGATATTGCATACAGAATATTTTGTGTAGTATTTGTTCCTTATGGTCTTTACAGTTGTGGAATGCACATCAGCACATGCACTAACAGGGTTCACAAATCCGTTACCATCTGTATCGAGCTGTTCGAAATCTGTAAACCGGTTTAATTAAAAAAAAAAATCAAAAAATTTGAAAAAATTTATGCGATGAAAACTGCTTGAAAACCGATCAAAAAACCGACCGCCCAAAAGGTTCAAGTCGCCAATCGGTTTTTCGAGAAAACCGATCGGTTTTTCGAGAAAACCGACCGGTTTTCGTTTTTCAAATTTGTTTTGAATTTTTTTTGTTCAAACGCTCGGTTTCAAAACTCTTCGGTTTTTGACGATTTTCGTGGTAAACCGGTACCGCTGGGATCTCGATTTTCAGTTCGAAAACGGTTTGGTGAACCCTATGCATTATTGCAACTACGATGAACTTATGCTAGTGGAGACTATAACAACTTGCACCATGTGCTAGAGTCTCATGTTCTGAGCCCTCCACATGGGCTGTGTCCTTATCTGCCTTTGTATTTTTCTTTGAAGAAAGAAGCTGGCTTTTAGTTTCAAAGCTAATGTACCAGTACTAAACAACAGAAGGATTGCTGTGCATTATCTAGAAAGTGGAATATTAAGAACTGTTGTTTCAGCTTGGCAGGGTAGTTTTTACCATGTTGCAGAAACTTGTATCTTAGTGTTCGTAGGAGTGACAATACAGAATGTCAGATATCAAAATATGGTCATTTGTTTATGACAGATTTATGACTCTCAACCATCCGAAGCTTGAATGTGTGATCATGTGAAACCTCCCAAAACTCAAACTAATGTGGCATCATATGGTAGCATGTGATATTTGCATTCTAACCTGGTCTTTCTGATGTATCTGTAGGTTCTGAAAGAGACGCTGATTCGGCATGGGTTCACTTTTGAGTCTGATACTGACACAGAAGTCATCCCTAAGTTAGCAAAGTTTGTTTTTGATAAGGCTCATGATGGAGAAGGTATATATGTTCTTTAAGATCATAAGACGTTATACTGTTGTCACAGCAAAGGCTGACAAGATTTATACTATGGCAAGAACAATATTTGCCACCTACGAACCAGATGAGGATATAATTGATACTTCTGTTATCATATTTGTGATCAACACTTTTTATTAGCCATCTAGAAACTTGTTTGGCAATTAATTACTCTATACTTGGCGGGAGGGTCCCTTGAGTGCAGGAGTACTCATCATTGCATTACAAAATAAATAATTACTACCTGAACACATTGGTATTTGTAGAGTTAAGGTTTTTTTTTAAAATTTTATTTGTTTTCTCAGGTGATGTGACATTTAGCCAAGTTGTTATGGAAGTCATGAGGCAGCTGGAAGGAGCCTACGCACTTATCTTTAAAAGTCCACACTATCCCAATGAACTTATCGCATGCAAACGAGGCAGCACACTGATACTTGGTGTCAATGTAAGCAAATAACATCCTTGTATCTTTCTCTTTAGCTATTGGATATGTTCAACTCAAGCAAAGTAAACTGGTCATTTTGTTTTGTGGAAGAGTTACTGAGTTGTATATGTTATGCTCTGGCCTACAATGTTTGCTGTTTAAAATTAACAAACCTTTTGACACGTAATTTATTTAATCTTCATGGTAACTTTATACGACAAGCATGGTACTTTTTCATATAAAGTTACCAATGTTTGCCCTAACATCTAATGTTAACTTATACTTTGTCGGATCTGTATTATGTGCCATGCTTGTTGCGACCTGCTGCAAAAATATGTACTACAGAAGAACGTCAGAGTAGAAAATGTAAAGCATTGATGCAAGATCTAATTCCCCTTTTTGCATCGTATATGCCCTATAAGTGTTTTTTTTTGCATGAAGCGAAACTAGTCACAAGCATAGTCAAATACTCAATATAGTAACTAAATGGCTAAGCACCACAAATTTTGTTCCACACCATTCAGACGTTGTAAAATTTGTAGTAGATTGGTTGCAGATTGATGTTATAGAGAGTTTGGCTACGACTTATGAGTAAGCTTTTTTGTAATCATTTTTGCATTGCTACACTTTTTTTTTGCTATTGCAATCTTATAAATCTTATGCTTCCTCTTCTGTTGAGTTGAATTTTTTTATGTTATACAAATCATGACTAATCTGACTATTTGTCTCTGTGTTTTCAGGAATTGAGTGGTCAAGACAGTGGGAAGCCATTTCATGATGTCAAAGCCCTGACAACAAACGGAAAGCCCAAAGAACTATTCTTCTCTAGTGATTTATGTGCTATTGTTGAGCATACCAAGAACTATTTAGCTATCGAAGATAATGAAATTGTTCATATTAAGGTACTTTTTTTGCGATTATATTAAGGTACTCTTAAGTGCTTTCTCTATTAGTTACTTAGTTTGCATGCATTCCCTGTTTTGTTTTGCCTTTTTCTTTTAAACAATGCTTTTTTTAATTGTTGCGGTTTGGGGGATGTCTTTCTTTTCTACAACTCAATCTATTTAATCTTCATCAGTATTATTCTTACTTGCCTGCAACCATGATGTCCAAGAAATATAATTCACTACCTTAGCCATCGTTATTTTTTGCCCTGCTTCTTTTCCATTGACTGAAAAAAATGATGGAGATGTACTACATGCAGTTATTCTTTTGTTTCTTCCACAAACCTTACTTTTGATATCTCACTCAAGTTCTAACAATTTAGATTTTGGACATTGCAGGATGGCAGTGTGTCTGTCCTTAAGTTTGACCTTTACAAAGAGAAGCCGGCATCTGTGCAACGCGCATTGTCTGTTCTTGAGATGGAAGTTGAGCAAATAAAAAAAGGAAGCTATGACCACTTCATGCAAAAAGAAATCCATGAACAACCACATTCACTGACAACAACGATGAGGGGTAGACTGAAGGATAGTGGAGTTCTTTTAGGTGGACTGAAGGAACACCTCAAAACAATCAGACGCAGTAGAAGAGTAGTCTTTGTTGGCTGTGGTACTAGTTATAATGCTGCCTTAGCTGCGAGACCTTTTGTGGAAGAACTAACCGGTAAGTCAAATCAATTTGTCCTACTGTATTGTTGTCATGTTGAAATTTTAGACATCGTCAACCCTACAGCTGGTGCTCTTTCAACCTAACTCTTTCTCCCTTGCATTATTTGGATAATAGGTATTCCTGTGACTATGGAGGTTGCAAGTGACTTGCTGGACAGACAAGGTCCCATGTACAGAGAGGACACTGCAGTTTTTGTTAGTCAGTCAGGGGAGACAGCAGATACCCTCCTTGCTCTTGATTATGCACTAGAAAATGGAGCACTTTGTGTTGGCATAACAAATACCGTTGGAAGCACTCTGTCAAGAAGAACACATTGTGGAGTTCATATCAATGCTGGTTGCGAGATTGGTGTTGCCAGCACCAAGGTAGGTTTTCTGTACGCTCTCATCTTGCAATAATTTACCATGTTTTACCCATCCTGTTTCCTTACAGTATCTGACAATCTTGCAGGCATATACAAGTCAAATAGTAGTCATGACGATGATGGCCTTAGCTATTGGATCTGATCAAATATCCACTCAAGCTAGAAGGGAAGCTATCATCAGTGGTCTTTCCAGTCTTCCAAGTATGTTGTATTGGATCAACAATGTACCGTGTAGTCAAGCAAAGTGTTGTTTCTCATTGACGTTTTCAAACAACGTGTATAACGCTTTACTATGCAGGAAATGCCAGTGAAGTTCTCAAACTTGATGCTGAAATGAAGGAACTTGCCTCTTCGCTGATCGACTCGGAGTCACTCCTTGTGTTTGGAAGAGGTTATAACTACGCCACTGCCTTAGAGGGTGCTCTCAAAGTTAAGGAGGTTGCACTGATGCACAGTGAAGGTATGCTTGCCGGTGAGATGAAACACGGGCCGCTAGCTCTAGTGGATGAAAACCTTCCCATCATTGTCATTGCAACACGTGATGCGTGCTTCAGGTATGTACTTTGAATAGAGCTAGATAAGTTTTTGTTTCCTAAGGACAATTCCTGTACTGTTTTAACTCCTCTTGCAGCAAGCAACAATCAGTGATCCAGCAGCTCCTTTCTCGGAAGGGGCGTCTGATTGTAATGTGCTCAAAGGGAGATGCATCTGCTGTCAGTCCTAATGGATCTTGCAGAGTTATTGAAGTACCAGAGGTTGCTGACTGTCTTCAGCCAGTGATTAACATAATTCCATTACAGGTTTGTCTAAGCATTTTTTCGGTTCATTCCCCTTCTTTTGTGCCTTCTCATTTTACTGCTATTTTGTTCACCGAGGGCTGTTTGTTGTTTTTTGCTTCAGTTGCTCGCGTACCATCTGACTGTTCTTCGTGGATTTGATGTTGATCAACCAAGGAATCTGGCAAAGAGCGTGACTACACAATGAGCAGATGAAATATGTGGCTGTCAGATACATTCAGATGCTGTCTCAGCCTTGTGTAGCTCGCAGGCTGGCTAGATGTTGTTCCATTATTGTTGCTTATAGCTGTATTGCGGTAGTGTAATCATTTTAGATAACCAAGATGCCTGAGGTGTCTAGCATTACAGTATGTTGATCAGCTGATTGTGAAATGTATGTATGAATGCTGTTTGCAAAAGAAAGCCTCACCACACCTTCTCCCATGTTTATTTGTCTTGACTGATGATCCATTGACTCGCTGAAATTTAGTAAGCTGTCCCAACGTCTGAATTTACTTGGAGCTTGGGTTCATGCCTGCCTCGTAGCATTTCAGCTTTCGAAGAGAACTTTGCAGGAGATTTTGCATTCCTT
Source organism: Rhipidocladum racemiflorum (assembly GCA_036346355.1). Classification (NCBI taxonomy): domain Eukaryota; kingdom Viridiplantae; phylum Streptophyta; class Magnoliopsida; order Poales; family Poaceae; genus Rhipidocladum; species Rhipidocladum racemiflorum. The sequence goes on along the minus strand of CM070590.1, from coordinate 2,837,171 downwards.
CAGAGGATACGACGGCACAGGTTTCTCTTTCAGGCTTATCTGTCACAACTCAGAGCCGAAGGGTTGCACAAATTGTCGGAACGATGTGTCCGATAAATCTGAGAGCTTTGCCATGGGAGAGCTTGTGGCCTCTCTTTCAGGCTTATTTGGCATAGCTTCTGCTTTGGCTTCTGACAGCGAAAAACTACAAACTGTACCAAAGAGCTGGCTTCTCCAACCGGATTCTGCCCAAGCCAAAACACCAATACAAATAGAGGTGGGCGTCGTGCCGTGCCGGCCCGGCCCGGGCCCATCGTGCTTCGGGCCGAAACCGTGCCGTGCCACGACGGCCCATCGTGCCCACCGTGCCGGGCCGTGCCGGCCCGACTCACTTTTGGCGAGCCCAAGCCCGGCCCATTTACGCTTCGTGCCTGCTTCGTGCCGTGCCGGCCCAAACCCGACCCATTTTTACTATTGTGACGAACAAAAAAATAAAACAAATCACTACTACTAAACTACCTATTTTAATTACATAAGAGACTAATCACATCAACAAAATGTCAAACATAAATGCAATGCTTGAAGATGCCCTGAATCAACAATATCTGCCAACTTTTAAGCCTTAATCCGTGATTTCGTGGTTCGCGCCGTCGCAAGACGGCCCGGCCCTTAAATCGGCGTGCGTGCCGTCTTGCCGTCGTGCCTGGTTCTCGGGCCACGACGTGCTCTGATTGCGTGCGCCGGCGCCCGCCCGAATCGTACCATGCCGTGCTTTGCACTGTGCCATACCATCGTGCTTCGGGCCGGCCCAATGCCCACCTCTAAATACAAACATAGAAGCCTGCAGAAGCCGCTGATGGCTGCACCCAATAGAAGCAGAGGCTTCTGCGGGTGGGAGATATGACTTCCCCAAGTCGGCACCGTCTCGCTTGACTCCAACTGCGGAACTAGAGAATTTTTTATGAGATGTACACTTCACATGTACAATTTTATGATCATGTACAATGATTTTATACCATAATAAATTCAACATATATATTTAAAATTTGCTAAAAGTACCATACAAATAGTTCTAATGTCTTAAAAATCTCAAATCACCAAAATCAAAACTAATTCAATCAAAAAATTTAGCTTATTAAAGATGTAAATTTCTTGCATTTTTAAAATTTTTAGGAGTGCCGGGGCATACCCGTCACCCCCCTTTGGTTTCCACCTATGCTCGACTCTGTCTCCACCAGATCCAACGCCGCCTCCCCTTCATCCCCTTCATGTCTTATGTCAACTTGTAAATAAAAAAACAGCCATTCAAACTTAAAAAAAAAAATCAAACTACCAAAACGACAAGACTTTTGAGACAAGCTTTTTTTACCCAGGCAGCAGCTTCTTTGATCAGCTACTTCTCCGGACAGGCCAGTCAACTGTGCCAAAGCAGTATCGTGCGTTTGGGAACGTGGAGGTTGCCCAGCAACAGGACAACCAGGACATGCTGTTCATTGGTGAAAAGATAGCAAAGCGGCTAGGAGGATCGCCATTAGCAGCGAGGGTAACAGGAAATTAACCTGCTGAGATGTAGATTCTCCCGGGATAACTGGAGAAGGATTGCCCAGGGTGACTGGTGAAACTTGGATGAAGCTCTCCAGGGCATTCTACCCTATCTCAGGGTCGGTTACAAGCACCTGTCACCGAAACAAAGCCAGTGCTTCATTCTTTTATGTGTTGATGGCGCGCTCGAAAATTTTGTCGAATCCGACGCCTCGAACCTGAATCAGATTCTTGGTCAAGGAGAGCTCACGTTTGGCGTGTACTAAGTTCACGCCAAACGTGAACTTAGTACACGTTTGCTTCTGTTCGAGTCCAAGGAGAGCTCACGTTTAGCGTGTGAGTTTGATTCTTGGTCTGTTCCAACAGCAAGGAGGAGGCAATGGAAGCCAGACCGATGGACAAGAAACATTTCTGCAATGGAAGCCAGCTTGAAGGGAGAAACATGTCCCAAGTTTGCGCTCCAAGGATTGCAGTCACATCCAAACACAAAAGGTACAGGGAATTACTAATTTGAGGATATGTTCTCTACTTATGACAAGTGATAGTACTTCATTCTTCTCCCTACAAGTGGTAGCACCACATTTCTTCTTCCACATTTCCCCCCTCAAAGAATCTCTCCAAGTGACCGCATGTCCTTCATTCCCCCTCAAACGCCATCTTTTTGTATTTTGTGATAAGCCAGAGCACTTCATTTCTTCCTCTACTTTCCTTCCCCATCAAATCATCATGACATGTTGCCATCCCCTTCATCCCCTCAAATTTTCCCTCAAATTGAAAATAGTTTTTGTATTTCAATTTCCCCCTAAGTTTTTTAGAACAAGTATTTTTTGATCACTTTCAAAAGTTTTTTGATTGAAACTTTTTGAAATTGAGAGTTTGTTGAGTAGAAACTTCTCGAACTGTAAGTTTTTGAATTGAAAGTTTTCGGAGTTGAAATTTTTTTATTTGATTTTTTTCGAATTGAAACTTTCTGAGTTGAAAATTTTCGATTTAAAATTTTTTGAGTTGAATTATAAATAAAAAAATTTCAAATCGAAAGTTTTTTTGGATTGAAAGTTTTCAGAGTTGAAAATTTCTAATTTAAATTTTTTTGATTTAAAATATTTTGACTTGTAAATTTCTGATTTGAAATTTTTTGTGTTAAAACTTTTTCGAGTTGAAACTTTCTAATTTGTGATTTTATTAAAAAAATTCGAGTTGAAACCTTCTAAGTTGATTTTTTAGTTAAAACTTTATAATTTGAAAATTTTCAAGTTGAAACTTTCTGATTTGAAATTTTTATTTAAATTTTTTGAAGTTGATAATGTCAAGTTGAATTTTTTTTTCGAGTTGAATCTTTTTGTTTAAAATTTTTAAAGTTAAAATTTTATAATTTAAATTTTTTATGTTAGAGTGGAAGTAAGGGGTGGGAGAAGTGAGTAAGGAAGAGTGGAAGTGGATGGAGAAGATGACAAATGACTTTCTAAGATGGTATCCTTTCTAGTTTAAAGTTACTCTCAAACTAGCTGTACCCAAAGATCTAACCATCAAAAAAAATTTGCTTATTGGGTGCTACGGCCTAATAGCTTGGCGAATCTATTGTGTGTAAATATTTTGAGCTGTCGCTTTTTGTTCACTCCATAATTATTAGATTCACTGTAAACTCCTGTGAATTGTGAGCCAGATTCATCGAATCTGAACCGATTTAGAAAATAAGGTTCGTATTCACAGTGAAAATTGAAAAAAATAACAAACCGTGAACCCGAATCTCTTATGTCCCTTTGCTCAAGGTTCTCAGTCGAGGAAAGCTTGCCTCTGTAAAGCACTTGGACGGTGCATCGTTGGATGGTTTTCCGTCCCTCGAGGAGTTGGAGTTTCGTTCTAATCACAATTTAAAATTTTAGAAAAACAAAATATATTGATTAATATTTTAATTACTAACTAATACTCTTATTTAGTTAATTCAATATTCTAGGGTGTTTCAGAGGACCTCTGTCGTTGCACTTGCAGACTGTTACGCGTTGCAACGCCTTCCTTCTGCCGTGGTTAGTTGCCGTCCCTCAGGACATTTCAAGAATTATAGAACTTGTATTGGGAGGATAGTGCATAAAAACACTACTAATATGTTCTCTACAAAGGGCACACATGTAAACATGTTCATATTAACTTCAAGAGGGCACCCCCAAAAAAATTACAAAAATAGATCCATTCTTTTAATTATCGAACGCAGGATCATCTTATCATACTTGAAAGAGCAACAAAGCCCATACTCGTGCTTTTGTTGTTTGCCTGTGCACTGCTGACTCTTGTGTTGCTGCATCGTTTGGCTCCGCCTAATTTTGAGTCACAGCAAACATCAGTAATGGCCTTCCTCATATGACTGATTCTATCGGCCAGAGCCACTTTCAACTTCCAGCATGGACTTCACAGTGTCTGCCTGGCATGTGTGATCCTCTGAGTCATGGCTGCATCCCTGGCCGTACTCCTCAGTAAGCTGGGTTGCACTTCCCGTTTCATCAATGTTACGACATCCTGACAAAATCAGACCTAGCATTTTCCTTCTTACATTGTAAACAGGGTTAGGGTCAACCAGACATCCTTTACTGTAACCCTCCCTAAGAAGGACCGTCTGTGTGCTTCCTTTGGTCGAGATGTAGAAAATGCCAGGGTGCTTAAGAAGAAGTTCCCTCAAGTTTACCTCCATAGCAAAAGGTCTTCTGAAGTGTGACAACCTCTCTAGTGGTATCATCTTTTCTACTGTCGAGCTTAAAAGTTCATGAAGAATACCAACAATACGTTTCTCAAGCCGCTCGGCATTGCGGATTGGATGCAAATCATTCTTCTCATAAGGTTTGGTATAAGGAAGCCTCTGCCAGTTCTTCAACTTTTCCCTAAAACATTTCTCAATCTTGAAGCCAGTAGGAAAGTTTATTGGAAAAGCATATTTTGTCTCAGACTCGGTTAACCATTTTTCTGTATATTCTTTCTCCCTCCATTCTTCGATATTAGCTACAGCTAGGTTTTCATCCCTAGAGATCAATGACAGAGTATCAGGGGATTCACGAGAAAATTCAGATTGGTGGTTTGGTAGTATAGAACATTTGTAGTCATCGGGCAGCCCAAGTTCCCTTCTTATGAGCCATAATGCATGCATATTCAGAGTTCCATCCATAGACATCATGAGAAGTTTCTTCAGCCGCTGAACTATGGCGGGCTCATTTTCCCTGATGACAGCATCTTCTTCTGCAACCAAATCAGCCATCTTTTCGGTGATCTTACAGCATTGGTTCCTATTTATAGGGTGCACATAAATCTCGAAAATGTGGGGGTATTTCTTGAGGAAAGCACCCATCTCAATGTTCAACCCGATCTCATGTCTCCACCTCAAAAGAAGTTGGAGAGATGCATAGCCGTTCCTCTGCTGAGATATCAGCTCATGCAAATCCAAAGCCAACCTCAAGTTCTTGAGTTGAATCATCAGCTTGTCCAGCCTATGATCCCTTGTTCTGCTCTCTAGACGAGTTCGTGCTGAATCTACCGGCTTTTTCCACCTCCTTTGTATACTACGATTGAAAGGGCCATGATGAAACGCCCCATCCGATTCCAACTTGTGCAATCGCAGGGAAAATGCATGCAGATTTCTTCGACCAAACACCGCCATTCCCTCGTATATTAGGAATCGAATACTTACTTAGAGCATATGCCACTCCATTGAGAAGAAAAAATGGAAATGTAGAGCAATGCCAACCTGCTCAGGCTGCGAGGAAAGCAATTCAAAGCATCGTTAGTTCGCAGCACAGAAAAAGTGAAGCATGTCATCGAAACATGTATTCGGTTTCAAACAATTCACGTATCATGATCAAAGGTAAGGCAATCCGAGGTAGCTACACCTGCAGTAGGGTGGTAACAGGCAGACAGGGCAGCAGATAGCAAGAAGGTGAGAGATCTCTACCTTGCTAGGCATTTCGTCGAACAGGATGTGCTCGAGATGGATGGAGCGAGCTCTGTCGAGCGGGCGGTCGTCGCGCACGCAGGGAGGTTAGAGTAATGTCACGGAGGAGGAGGAGGAGGAGGAGGAGGAGGAGATGACAGGGGCAGGGTTTGGCGGCTGCGGACGAGGGCGACAACGACCAGAGGCAGCGGCGGCGGCGACGGCGCGGACCAGGGGGAGAGGGGGGTAGAGCAGAGATCAAAAGGAGGCTCTCTATCGGTCGTTGGATTAGCAGGAAGGAGGAAATCTGCACCGTCCACCCGTCACTCCGGACTCTGGAGACGGCAAGGGTTTATAAGGCAAGCGATGGCGAGGAGGCAGAAGACTCGTCTCCTCCTCCCCTCTCCTCGCCGTCAACCACCGAACAGCCCCGCCGCTCGCCTCCTTTCTCCGACGCGCCGCGGCCGCGGCCGCCTTCTCTTGTCTTGAGAGTTGTAGCTAGCGCCACTTGGGATTTCGGAAGCCAGGCCCCCAAGCCTAAGCAAGGACAAGGAAACAAATCGCCCTCGCCGGTCACCGCACGCGACGATGCCGAGCTTCCCTCCGCCCGGCGGCGTCACCATCTGCGAGATCAACCGCGACCTCGGTACCTGATTGCTTGTTCTTGTTTACCTCCGCTCTCCCCTCTCTCTCTGAATCGATCGATTAGGTGCTCATTTTGCCCTCGCCTCCGCGTTGCAGTTGCGGCGGATGCCCTATCGGATGATCGCGCCAAGGAGGCCTACGGGGATGTCCTCGTCGGTTCATCTTCCCCTCAACTCACAAATTTCGTCTTTTTACAACACTCTCACTTCCATCAATGGAGTTTTAGCCCTCTTATTTGCTACTACCGTGTCTTCCTCATCCACGCACAATGTGGATATTTCAGGGAATGGTCTTCAGCCCAATTCCTTTCCAGCCGGATGATCTCCTAACAAAGCATGAGCCTCCTGCTCCAGACCATGCGGAGACCACGGAGAGCGTCCGCACAAGCTTGGCATCCACCATAGCCGACTCCTTCAAACAAATGCTCTTCCCTTCTTGTGATGTGAGTTATCTGAGCTTCTTTGTATTCAACTCTGTATAGCCCTTTCCCTGTATCGTCTATTGGAGTGTCTTGTCCCAAAAAAAAATCCAAACTTTTTTTCTTATCTGATCGCTGTGGTCCTAGCAGCCAACCAGTATATCATATCTACCATTGGGTGTTGTCTCGACAAGTAACCATGTGTGTGTATAAGAAAGAGGGTGGTGGGAATTTTTTTTTTTCAGTCAAATGGCGATGCATATATTTGCTTAGAAATACGTCAGTATATAAATAACTTCAGTGAGGTTGCATAATTTGGTCTAAAAGTTCCAACAGCCTTAGTATGGTAAGAGTATTGATTTCTAGTATGGTAAGAGTATTGATTTCATGGCTCAGGAGATAATGATATTTTTACATTGCAATTATACAGTTCACTACAACTTGAAAGTTGATAATGTTATACCATGACTCCAATTTCTGCATATTTGACAGTGTTGTCTGTTGCTCTGTGCATGATTTTGCTGCTTTTGCTAACACACTTGCTCCGTTGTTGGCATTATTCAGTTATCTCAAAATTGAACCTTCAAGCTTATATTCTTGTAAAGAACACTCTGGATTTGCTTCCTTGTTGTTGATTGGATAATTTCTTCTGTATGATTTTTTAACTTCATTACAACCATACCTACAATGTACATTCTGGTTTACCAGCCAAATCTGCTAGAAGAATTTGACACCCAGAAAGTAAGCTGGAATCCACACAAGCATTGTTTAGCGTTTGTATCTGGGAAGAACCAGGTTACAGTACATGACTTTGAGGATTCAGGTTAGATCTGCCTACCTTATTATGTTGTATCAATAAGACAGATATCATTCCTGGTTTTTCAGGCACATGGCTTCATAAATGTTTCTTTTGGTATTTGGTGAACTATTTTTATGAGCTACTTGAAGCCCATAATAATGGCTAATCTTCGAAACAGATGGTAAAGAATCGTGCATTCTAACAAGTGACCATCTAAAGGACGTTAAAGCTGTTGAATGGAGGCCAAATAGTGGGAAGATGATTGCAGTGGGCTGCAAGTATGTAATACTATCACCTGATCATAAAACACTATTAAAATGCGTCCACATTCTTATCATGTCTTAATAATTGGTGGCATAATATACTTTTAGATCGAGTTGACCATTTTCTTTTCAGGGGAGGGATATGCCTCTGGTCAGCATCGTATCCTGGCAATGTTGCATCTGTGAAATCTGGAGTCACCTCTTCGTCCTTTGGTGCCTTCCCTAGAGGTTCTGGTGGTCAGTGGATACTAGTCGATGTTCTTCGTGGTTCTTCCGCTGAGCTAGTTAGTGCACTTTGTTGGAAACCTGATGGAAGATATCCTTGATAAATTTTCAGAGCAGCATCTACTTTTGGTTTTGATCTCACTTATTTACGAAAATAAAACAACTTCAAAAGATCAATGTGGTCATTTGCCAAATCTAGCAACAAAGACCGATCTGTCTTTAATTTTAGATTAATATTTACTATGCACCATGCATACAGAAAAGTTTACAGCAGGTGGTCATTACTTGAACAAACTATCAATGGTTGTAGACGACTTTCCTTAACTTATTTCCACATACTTGGCATCCGCCTCTTGTAATAGCCCATCGTTCACAATTTGGGATGTATCTCAAGGTATAGCAGTCTTTTCTAAATGCGGACATCCGGACATCCAATCCCATCTTATACAGAACTTTATACTAATATCTGTAGATCTTTCTTTTGCTGCAGGGTTGGGAACTCCTATACGTCGCGGATTAAGTAGTATATCATTAGTGCGGTGGTCACCTAGTGGAGATTACTTCTTAACTGCTAAACTGTATGCAATATTTCATTTTATTTTACTTTTTTTCATTACTAATTCTTTTCAAAGATTTGTAAAATTCATTTTTTTTATTAGTGATGGAACTTTTCACTTATGGGAAACAAACACCTGGACATCAGAACCCTGGTCTTCATCTAATGGATATGTGTCTGTAAGTAATATATGCATTCTTAAATAACTACTGTTTGAATCAACGTTACTTGTCTGCCTTGTAATTCTATATTGTTGCAATATTTTACATTGGAGCATAATTCTTCTTAGTCATGAAATGAATAATAACTTACTACTTTAGAAGTTATCTGGGATCTATTGGAAATGAATGCTTTTTATATGTACTTTTATTCCTGGATCCAATATGATATCATATGAATTTATCTGGAAAGCTAATATGTGCAGCATGGTTCTTGAAAATGCATACGGAATATTACCATTTTTCTCATTGATTATTGAACCTTGAATATTAAGCAATATACTGTTTAATGATACCTACATCAAGCTTCTAAACTTTAAGTTTATTTTGTATTTATGAATACATTGCAGTATTTTTTTTACTTGTTAATATTTTTTTGAATGTATTGTAGGTCCAACAGCTGAAAATAGTTTGATTTTTTTAGGAAATTAGAATAGTTTGCTAGGTGGCTATAACTTGTTTCTCAACAAATATTGATTTTTCTTAAACAGTTGATGGTTCCTCAGTTAATTTAGTTTGAATATTGTAAATATTACATTAAGCTTAATTGGATTTGAGTCTGTCCAAGCTATAGTAACACATAATCAGTTTATAGCCCATACATATCTGGTTATGGTATTACATGTAATGTCCATTGAATTTTATATGTGGTGCTAAGAATTTTATACGAGTCATGATGGTTATTGATTTTTATTTTGCTTCCTGTCAGGGAGCAAACTGGGACCCAGAAGGCCGTGTTGCATTGTTGTCATTTTCTAACTCGACTACACTGGGCTCAATTCACTTCTCATCAAAGCCACCATCTTTAGGTATATACACACATAACTACAAATATATTATTTTTTGTTCAAGTTATGTTACTGTGTTCTTTGTCTGAATCCTGCTCATCTGTGCTCCTTTGTTCTACATTCCTGAACTTCAGATGCCCATCTCCTACCAGTTGAACTTCCAGAAATTTCCTCTCTGATTGTTAGGTAACGACAGCTGCACTTGCATACTACACTATTGACCTCATGTGCACCTCATGCATTCATCCAACATATTTTACTCGTCTTAAAACCTAGTTTTAACTGATGATATTTTGACTAACCACACTTGCAGTTGTGTTGGCAGTTTTATTTCTCAAACATTGTGTGTGTGTGTGTGTGTGTGTGTGTGTGTGTATTGAATCTGCTTTCATATTATCTTAACCTGGAAGTCCTTTCTGTAAATATCCTTATTGCATTGTAAAAGACAAGCTCTCCCCAACCAATAAAAGCATCTCAATTCTCAAACTTTTTTTTTCCTAAAACTTTACCAATTTACTTTTTTTTTAAAAAAAAAAAAATATGTCCTTTCAACAACAACCAAGTTTTTTGTCCCAAACAAGTTGGAGTAGGCTAGAAAAGAAACCCAATCAAAGTCAATAAAACCACTAAACATTTGATCTTAGGTCATGGTTCCGGTACATGGATCACTAACTTCCATGCACTCCTATCCAACGCCAAGTCTTTGGAAACTTTCCAATAACTCAAGTCTCTTTTAACTGCTTCTTCCCATGCTAGCCTTGGTCAACCTCTACATCTTATGTTTTTTAGATGACTTAAAATTCCACTATGTACCGGTGCCTCAGGAGACCTCCGTTGGAGTTGTCCAAACATCTCGGACGATTTTGGACAAGCTTTTCTTTGGTGCTACCCCAACCCTATCACGTATATCGTCATTGCAGATTCGATCTCATCTTGTATGACCACATATCTACCACATCATCTACATCTCTGCTACGCTCATCTTTTGTAAATGTCTTTTTGTTGCCCAACATTCTGCTTCATACCACATCGTAGGCCTGATCGCCGTTCTGTAGAACTTACCTTTTAACTTTTGAGAGACTTTTCTTTCACATAGGACACCCAATGCTTGGCGCCATTTCAACCACCCCGCTTGTATCCTGTGGCTCACATCTTCATCAATTTTGTCGTCACTCTATAGCATAGATCCGAAAAATAAAAAAGTTTCCTTTCTGTGCACTACTTTTTCGTCCAGACTAACATTTCCATCACCTGTCATAGCAGTGCTGAAAATACACCTCATATACTCAGTTTTGATCCCACTAAGTTTAAAACCCATTAATTTTAAAGACTTCCTCCACAACTCAAGTTTTCTATCAACATCTACCCTACTCTCATCAATTAGCACAACAGCATCAATAAAAATTATACACCAAAGAATCTCTCCTTGTATGTCCTACGTGATGTGATCCATCACTGGGCAAAAATATAAGGGCTCAATGCATACTCTTGATGTAGTCCTATCTTTATAGGAAAGTCACTAGTATAGCTATCCCATGCTCTGACATTAGTCACAACATCGTCGTACATATCCTTGATTAAGGTAACGTACTTTGTTGGGACTTTTTTCTTTTCAAGCGCCCACCACATGACCTTTCTTGGCACTTTGTCGTAAGCTTTCTCCAAGTCAATAAACACCATGTGTAGATCCTTCTTTTTCAATCTATACCTCTCCATCAACTATTGTGTCAAGAAATCGCCTCCAAGGTTGACCTCCAGGCATAAAACCAAATTGGTTTTTCGTCACGCTAGTCACTATTTTTAAACGATGCTCAATTACTCACTCCCAAAGCTTCATTGTGTGGCTCATGAGCTTAATTCCGATATAATTTGTACAACACACTCTCAAGGTATAACTTTACACTATATGCAGGCTCGTTTGTCCTCCCTCCTACCAAAGACAAAATCGATCTGGCTAGAATGTTAACCACTGCTAAATGTAACTAAATGGGATCGTCTCTCTCTAAAAAAAAGTGTTAGCTATCATGATGTCATAGGCTACGGCAAAGTTCAAGATTTCCTCCTCTTTGTTCCTATCACCATAACCAAAACCCCCATGAACCCTTTCAAACCCCCCACTAGTTGTACCAACATGACCGTTGAAATCGCGTCCTGAGAAGCTTCTCACTGCTCGAGACACTCCTAAGAAAAGCCTTTCTTGTTTAGTGTACGCTTTATATATATTTAAATAGTTCATCTATTAGTTTGAGAAAACAGCGTGGTTGATCCTCCGACTTTTTTACACTAATTTATGCTTAAACTGCTTCATCTAGCCGAGGCATAGAGAAATTAGCATGGGATGCTTCAGGGGAACGTTTGGCATTGTCGTTCAAGGATGGTAATGAAATGTACCGTGGTCTTGTTGCTGTATATGATGTGAGGAGAGCTCCAATTGTCTCGTTATCATTAGTGTAAGTTCACTATCTTCTAATTTAATGTACCATTTGGTCATGAAGATTGTGCCCCAATGGCATACCTTGACCATTCTCTGACGAAATTTCTATGCGCATATCTAGTGGATTCATTAGAGGACCTGGGGAAGAAGCAAAGCCACTTGCTTTTGCCTTCCATAACAAATTTAAGCAAGGACCATTGCTTTCGGTGGTAAGAGATACTGAAATCCTGCACGTATGATTAAAAATTAATGATGCCACTATTCCAACTTGTTTTGTTCACATATTGTTCCAACTGCGCATGCAGTGCTGGAGTACTGGCTGGTGCTGTACATACCCCCTCATACTTCGTTCTTATTAGCTCCCTTAGCGAAGGTAAGTTTCTTCAGCACACTGAATGCTTCTATTGCTTTTGAGGACATGATATTTATGTTGCCTATAATTCACTAATTTCAAGTTCTTTTCCTCTATTTCCCAGTGTGGCATCTCACTGGGGTCAAGAGATGATTGACATGCTTCAGAACATTTCTGGGTGCATTTCTAGGTGCCCCCAAAAAATGCATTGTTTGAATGTTATATCATGTCTTGTATGTGCAATTCTGGCTAGCTGAAGGGAGGCCTTTGAACGAAGATCAATCAAGTAAATTCTGTGCTGTATTGGGTACATTACAGTAAGAGTCGCATGCTGTTCTGTGAGAAAGGGGCAAATCCTGTACTAGTATTTTTTGTTATTATTTGGAAGTACATTGGCTGGTATTGATTTTATCTGTTTCTCTCAGCAAAGACGTCCGTTGCCTTGTCCAATCACGGTAATCTAGTGTGAGCTCATGAATCATCTGCTTTTTTTCTTCTTTTTTTAAATTTTATTACAGAGCAACAACCTTTGCGAGAATGAAAATAGTTTAGTTTTTCTATTGGAGTAATGTTTAAGATGTGACTGGGATGTGCTTCATATAAAATGCCAATCCTATAACCTAGGCAAATACACAAGGTAACCATGCATACTGTAGCTTGAGCCATTGCTGATTAGAATAACTGCATTGAAGCCTGAGTAACTCTAGTTCAGTTTAACCAAGCGAAAGCTGATTAATTAGCAAGGGCATCAGCATGCCAGTATTTCTACTTTTTTTAAGATGCTTGCAGCAGGTTAACGAGAAACCTCTACACTATGGTTGCAGCGTCATAAACAGCACGATCACATGACGTGTGATAGGCAAATACCAGCAAAGCAGTTCGTATTCTGCTTGCTTCCTGCAATTCGTGTACCACACATCATGTAATCCTCCCGTTTCTTAAGGGTGTGTTTGGTTGCTTGTACCAAGAAGTACATGAGATGGTTCAAGAAAAAAGTCATCTATATATTTGGTTGCTTGAATGGAACCATTTCATCCTAGATCAAATGATACAAATTTAAGAAATATTCTCTATAAATACTGAACCGTTCTATTCATCCAAAATAATAGAACCAAATGGTAAAGGACCATCCCATCCCATTCATCCTCATCCCATCAACCAAACAAACCCTAAAACTCTCATCACTGCTTCACATCTCTGCTAGCAGTTTGTTGTACCGATTAGGGTTAACAATATCGATTTCGAAAAAATAGCTCCAAATCAAAATTCGAAAATCGGAAATATTGAACTGAAAATTGTCAAAAATCGAAGGGTTAAGAAATCAAATTTTTTTTGGGAAAATATTCAAAAAAAAAATCGACTTGTGTCAATTTTGACCGAAACCTAGTTGATTTTACCAATCGAATTTTTTGGTGGCCAATTTTTTAAGCGGTTTTCATCGATTATCGATCGATTTACGTTTCATAAAGTTTTTGAATTTTTTAATTGGACCGGTTACCGATCGGTTTCTGAAGTCGAGTTGGCTCGATACGGCCAATAATTGTGATATTCGAGTGATTATTCATGATATTGTGAACCTTGTACCAGGGTTTCACTTTTCGCCAAAATTCGCTCGTATCGCTCCGATGCGGAAAAGGATTTCGTTCGGTTTACAACTCAAGTTCAAATTCAAATCCAAAAAAATATCCAAAAGTTCTCTAAAATTAGTATTAATAGCTTTATAACCTCACGTGTGAAATTTTTTTTTGAAAAAAATGAAGTTTGGAATTTTACAATGTTTTTTGCAATTTCCCCCAATTTTTCAACCTGGCGCTGATTTTCACCGAAAATCGCCACTTTTCGAGCGGTTTTCGACCTTTTCGTTCGAATTTCACTTGCGGTTTGACCAGATTTCAAATTTATTTGAATTTTATTCGGTTTTTCATGAATTTCAGTACCACCAGCTCGTCGAAATATGAGGCCAAAACAGTATTGTTAACCCTGCCCTGGCCAGATCAAATAAAGTGAACGAGTAAGGAGCCAGCCAAGCTTGCGTCTCTTCTGCGGCATTGGGTAGCTCGCTTGTAACCGGCATGACCTGCACCGTTTGCAACATGCATAGGGATGACAATTTATTTCAGTATGATGGCCATCTGCTATTAGGGAGAAATAAACAGAAGGAACAACTATTTTTCAGAACATTGACCCAAAGTTTCGTTTGGATGTCTTTTATCTTTGAAGATCAATCGTGTAAGTTTGACTTGACCATAAGCTGGTGAGTCAGCTTGAAGATGACAAAAGTAAGAAATTATAACTCAATCTGGTGAGTTTCTCTCCATGGACCAATAGTTTCCCTCCATCTGAAAGCATTTCTTAACCAATCATCTTCAACAAAGCAACCCCCTATAAAAAAATGCCATACAAATATTGTAACTCAATCTGGTTACTTCAACTCATCTCTGTTTCGAATAAAAAAGTATCCATTGTGGTAGCCATATGGAAAATACAGACAAAATCGTTATTTACCAGTTTAACAAGCCATTCCAGATTAACTAATCGTAAATTTTGGAAGCTTGCCCTAGAGCCTTAAATATTTATGTGTTGTGCTGCACAATTAACATGACTTGTCAAGTAAATTTGCAGCTAACAATTAATATCATCCCTGCTAATCTGGACTAGGAAGATTAGTGAGTTGTACAAGGAATGTGTGCTCTCAATGGTTGTTTTACTCTTGAACAGAAAAATTATGTGTATAACAGGGCAACCATACCTTGGGACACAACATTAAAATAACAAGAATTGTGTGCTCACTGGTCAATATAGTTTGTTCTTGTAAAGTAAAGTAGTGTTAGATTCTTGGACTATACCACAAGATAAAAATTGTCTGCTGGGTACCTCTTCATGATTTTTGTTTTGGGTCAGTTAACTTGATACATACTACAACATTAGGGATGTGTTGATCTAAGATGTTCTGCACATCAGTCCTTATCACTTTATTTGTAACCATCAAAATATTTACATTCTACTGGGGGGGGGGGAAATTCTGAGACTGACTGAAAGGTTAGCTTTGAACATAAGCATTGCAGTACGCAGGAAAATACAGTGCATTTCTACTATATTGTGCTAGGTCAGTCATTAGTACTTCCTTTGGCAGATTTGATAAAATTTTATGAGTGTAGGCATGTTCAGGTTGGAGTTGATCAGTTGCTTAACTACTAGTTTCTGCCTAATCCTAATGCAAAGGAATACACAATAGAAGTGCAGCAAAAAATAATTGGATATAATCCATTACCATAAACATGCTAGAAGTTCAGAACAAATGTGTGCAACCTTCAATAGTTGATTTTGATCAGAAAGCATAGAAAATACCAGGAAATCATAGGAATTGTGGTCTTAAATCCAAAAGTATGTCTATGAGTTCCTTGCGAAAACCATGGCCCTTTACGTGTATAAAAATTAGTGTGATGTTCCCTCTATAACTTTAATATAGGGTGTATTTCATCTTTCAATGTAAAATTAGTGTGATGTTTCCTCTATACCCTTAATAAATATCTATACTTACTTTATATTATTTGCATGCATTGAGCATAATGCTTAGTGATAATAATTATAGGTACACAATTAGGAAGGGTCAATTGAACCATCAATTTTGGTATAATAATCTTTTATAAAGATAATACTTCTATGTTTTTTCTCTTAATATAAATTGCATGAATTTTAAAGTAAATGAAGAGATAAATAATCACTATCTACCTTTCATTCATGCTTTAATATTTATGTAACTTTTTAAAAAAATATAGAAACACCTCTCAGTAAAGTAGAGGATATCAAGGTCAGAGAGGTGAGCAGTAAGAGTGCGTTTGGTTGCCTGTACTAAGTGGTACATCCGTACATGTATGAGATGATTCAAGAAAAAAAAAAATCAATCATGCGTTTGGTTGCTTGAATGGAACCATTCCATTCTGGATCAAGTGATACAAATTTGAGGAATATTCTCTCTAGATGTTGAATCATCCCATTCACCCAAAATAATAGAACTAAATGGTACAGAACCATCCCATCCCATTCAACCTCATCCCATGAACCAAACACACCCTAAGACGGCACCAACCTAGCGCACGATACACGAAGCAGACGGCCGCGGCCAGGCGGACGGTACGCGACCGCGAGGCGCAACGGAAACGTCAAATAGACGAAAGCGGCAAACGCACGGGAACCCCTCAGGGAAAACGACGCAACGGGCGAAGAGTCGAAGGGGAAAGCAATGTTAGGAAACCGGATTCGTATCCGATATGGACTCTTCCTTATCTCTAAGCAGAACCGCTATATATAGGAGGCAGGGGGTCACCCCATTGTACACAAGCATACAGAATAATAAAGCAGACCCGTCCCTCCTCATATTGTGTCTCTCGCCCTCTCTTTCTGTTCTCCAGTTTAGATCTATTAGGCAACCCCGGACTATTCGATAGCGAGGTTGTCTAATACGTTATCAGCACGAAGCTCTACCGGAGAAAGATTGAAAGGTGAGAAAAGACAAGAAGCGAAGGATCATCGATTTACGATTTAACGTCTACTACCGGCGATTGATCGCCCGATCCGATCTGCAATCAACTCGCCATCAAGCCGGCATCCACTCGGATTGCCGAAATAAAAGTCCTACGCGACTCTATCCTACGCGATAGTCTACCGGAAAGCAGATTGAAAAAGTGAAAAAGGTGAGAATCGCGAGATTAATCTAATCTCGTATGTTTTGATGCATGCATCTGTCGTATAAAACAATCCACAGATGTAGCACGAAGCTACAGTGCAAAATACAATACGGCTCGCAACCAGAATCGCGTCGTTGCCGGCACGGCTGCTCGCCTGCTGCCCCGCTGGCCGCTTGGTCGCGCCACAGATCGCTCCGCCAGACTCGTGATCCGGTCGATGGCTCGAAGCCATGCCGCCATTGTCGCGAACCGCTGCGTTGCCGACGTTGGTACCGATCAGAGCCACGCTTATCGCTCGATGCGCCGCCTCGCTGGTTAGCAAAGAACCGCCGACGCCAGGTAAGTAGTCGCCGCCAAGACGGGTCGCCGCGCCACAGCCTAAGCGGCTCGCTGGCTGAAAGCACCACTGGCTGGCGCCGACGCCAGCCAGCCGCTTCGTTGCCGCTGGTTCGCCGTCGCTACCACCGTGTTTACAGCGCGCTCCCTGGCCGACGCCGCGATGAGCTGACCCGAAGCCGCGCCCGCTTCTGCCGTCCTGGCCTACGGCCTAGCGCTGCCGGCCGCTCCTTGATCAGCCACCTGGCTTGGCCCGCCGTCGGCCCGCGCACTCGCCGTGCGATTCCGCCCGCCCGGCCAACGCCTTGTGCGTGTGGACATGAAGTCCTGGGAGGACTTGAAGTCCTTTTTCCATGCGGGCCCGAACGAAAATCAAACGGGATTGAATCCAATAGCTTGATGCACGTGAGGAGGGGGCAAGGGGAAGTTACCCCTTTGCCCCTAGTCTTTTACCCCTTTTCCCCCACAGGTTTTCCTTTATTTTCTGTTTTTTCTTTTCCAGAAAATGCATTAGAAATTCAGAAAATGGATTATAAATTCCAGAAAAATTCTGAAAATTGCCAGAAAAATATGAAAATTATCAGGAAAATCCAGAAAATTTTTTATGGCTCTGTTTGAATTTGTACTTAGCCTTATTTTCTGCATTTATGAATTTTGCATGAATTTTTGCAATAATTGCCCCGTTTAGAATATCGGAAATTCCTAAGAATTTATTTTCCGAATTTATGAATTTATGAATTATGTCATGTTGATATTTGCTGAAATTCAATTTCCTGTTCACAAGTAATTCTGAAAATTGCTTGGAAATCAGCAGAAATTATGAAAAGTGCTAGGAAAATTCTAGAATATTTCATATGGCATAAAATGAGAACATGAGTGGTTGGGATTTGATTTTGGTAATGAATAAACAGATATGAGACAATTGGTGTCTAGGAAAACACACATGAGGCTTGGTTCTTTAATTGGCACCCGGAAACGGGAAGTGCTCCCTCCCTCATGTGAGCCCTAGGGGCAAAGTTGACTGCCAAGAGTCAAATTGACAGAGATATTCATTACCTGTTGCTCCGTACCAACAAGAATTATATAAGTTGTAATTAGACTTATGCCATGTTTAATTCATGTTGAAATTTATTTTCCGTTATCAAGTAATGCTGGAAAATTGTCAGTATAATTAACGTAAAATTGCCAAATACTAAGAAAAATTCGAAATTCATGAGAATTTACTTTCCGTGATTTTACGAATTATGCAATCACACTTTATTAGATTACACGCAGTAATCTAATGTAGGAATCTTGTAAAATGCAGATGTCTGGCATTGTAAACCGTGAGTTTGAAGAATTGGCCCAGCACGGTCAAAACTACCTCACTTGGGCATCCGATGTGAAGATCGTACTGGCCAAGAAGAAGCTCCGAGCTGCTATTGGCTTAGGGTCCTCGAAGGACGCACCACCTAATGCCGAGCGTAACGATCAAGCATTGCACTTCCTCAGCACCATCTCTCAGCCACCCTGAAAAATGAATATATGGCTGAAGAAAGTGCAATTGAGCTATGGACTGCACTCCAGAAGCGATTCGAGAAGCTCAAATACACAATCTTGCCCCAAGCACAGCAAGATTGGGTGTGTCTGAGGTTTGCGGACTACAAAACAGTGGCCGAGTACAATTCTGCCTTGCACAGAATTTGTACTAATCTCTCCCTATGTGGCAAGAAGATCACTGAAGAGGAGAAGATTGAGAAAACTCTTTCCACTTTTCACCCCAATGCTATCCAGAATGCCCGCAGCTATCGTCAGGACGCATACAAGGAGTATAGCGAACTGATTGATGTTATGCAAGTTGCGGAGTCTCAAGATGAAGTTCTCCGAAAGAACTTCATCTCACAGCCACCTGGAAGGGGCATTGTACCAGAAATCAATGCCAACAGCTATAAGGTGAAAAAGCCCGCCCACATGAAGTGGGTCAAGAAGGGTGGAAAATAGAAACATCAGGCCAAACGAAATACCATAGCACAAAAGAAGAAGAATGACAAGGAAAAGCCGCAGGCAAGCCGTATGGACAAGAAACCAAACGTGCTTCAAATGCGGCACTTGGGGCATTGGTCAAAAATATGCCGGAATCCACAGAAGTGATCAATGCATATCAGGCCAAGAAGAAGGCCAAAGGAAATGCACTGGCAGAGGCACATTTTACCGAAGTAGGCAATGATGATGTCATGGAAGTTGACACCCCCCATGCTTCATCCTCGCAGCCCGGCCTAGACATCAATGATGCAGCCAAGCCCTTGGCAAATGAAGAAAACACTTCGTGGATGACATAGAAGCGTAAATGAATGCATACTTTCTGATTCCGTTTAGTACATGAATAACATTGTTAGCACTTTCTTTTAGATTGTGGTTGATTAGTTAATATTGAATAATTGTAAGCTCTCGAAGAGCATACTTTTACTTTCTCATGAATAAGAATTGTTATTTATTCTTTATTCCAAGATTCTTTACTTGCAAGCAATGTTTGAATTACTTTGCCAACTTTGTCCGATTAGAATTATATTTCTTTTCATCTAGAAATCGTAGCACCCAATGGAGGAAATATGCATTGTTGATAGTGGCACAACAAATACCATCTTAAGAGAGTCGAAATACTTCCGCACGATCACGAAGAACGCTTGGAAGGATTACGACAATCGCAGGAAGCGATACGCATATAATAGGCTCAGGAAGAGCCACAATTATATTGCCAATGGGTACAACTTTGGTAATTGAAGAAGCCCTCTTGTACCCTGAATCAACTCGCACTCTCTTAATTTTCAATGATATCCGCGCCAATGGGTTTCACGTAGAAACCAATGAAGAAAATGGCAAAGAACACTTGTGCATTGTGAAGCACGCGGAATATGGAAAGATGGTACTAGAAAAATGTTCCTCATATGAATCTGGGTTGTACTACACGAAAATCAATGCACACGCAGTGTATACTTCTTTGAAGACTGTCTTTAGAAGCTCTGAATTATTTGCTTTATGGCATTGTAGATTAGGTCATCCTGGTCTTAGATTGATGAGAAATATAGTTAACAACTCACAAGGTCATGGCATTAATGTTAAGAATTTCCCGAATCACGAAGATTTTGTGTGCCATGCATGTACCACTGGGAAATTAATAACTAGACCCTCTGTTATGAAAGTGCAACATGAAATCCCTGCATTCCTGGAACGCATTCAGGGGGATATTTGCGGTCCGATTCAGCCCTTGTCAGGGCCGTTTCAATACTTTATGGTGCTCATTGATGCTTCCTCGAAATGGTCGCATACATGTTTGCTGTAAACAAGGAATCATGCATTCGCAAAACTGATCTCGCAGATCATCAGAATTAAGAATGCTTTTCCTGATCATCGCGTGAAGTCCATTCGAATGGACAATGCCGGCGAATTTACTTCTAAGGCATTTGATGATTATTGCACAAAGAACAGAATAATCGTTGAGCACTGCACCGCACGCCCATACGCAAAATGGGCTAGTCAAGCACTAATAAAGAGGATTAAGTTTATTGCCGCACCAGCTCTTGCAGAGTTGTAACTTGTCCAACAATTGTAGGGGACACGCAGTCCTGAATGCACAAGCACGCATCAATTATAGACAATCGGCCTACAACATCCATTCAACCATGCAAAATAGTGCCTTGGGTCAAACTGAAGAATAAAATGTATGGTATATGTACCTATACCACCCCCACAAAGAAATCGAAAGGGTCCTCTCCGCAAGTCAGGATATACATTGGTTATGAAAGTGCATCCATAACTGTGTATTTGGAACCCATGACTGGGGATTTGAATACAGCCCGATTCGCTGATTGCATCTTTGACGAGGATCGTTTTCCCGTCATTAGGGGGAGGAAATGAACCATTGGATGAAAAATGCCGGAAAATCTTATGGCATTCCATTGGGATCCCCGTGCATGACCCTCGCACTAATGAAGCAAATCATGAAGTCAAGAAGACAATCGACGGCGTAATTTAGCAAATGAATCGCCTGATCATTTTTGTGATCTCAAGAGCGTGGTTAAGTCGCATATACCACAAGAAATGCACCGTAGAGGGTGGAAATACCAAAGAAAGCAGAAGGTATCCCTCATCCTGTTCAGAGGCCTCAAAGAAAAAGAACAGGAAATCTGGCTTCTCAAACCCAAAGAACCCGGAGACGTCTGGGGAAAAATGGGCAAGAAGACTTACCATAGCCAATCACAAAAATGCCCCAAAGCAAGAAGGGGAGCCAGTTGAGACCTGGCACTGGAAAGAAGCCTGTGGAAAAGGCAATTTCATATTTGAATCTTCCATTGGAAGAAGCCGCCGGAAATAATGTGTGCGCACACATTGGCGGAGAAAAACTAAAGGAACTTGCTCCTGGAATGGGAAATAGCAATGAAGAGCAAGTAGAAGTGCAAGAAGCACACCATGACGAAATGGCCATAAATTTTGTAACAATAGGAGAATTTATGAAAAGAGCAACAACCATTGCAAGGCTTGTTGTTCAAGGTTTCACTCAACGTCCTAGGGTTGATTATGAAGAAACCTATTCTCCGGTCATGGGCGGAATTACCTTTAGATACTTGATCTCAATGGCAGTCAACTTGAAGTTGAAAATGAAGCTAATGGATGTTGTCACAGCATATTTGTATGGAAACTTGGATTCGGAGATATACATGAAAGTACCGGAAGGTATCCCTATCCCGAACCAAGACAGAGCAAACAGAAACCTATACAGTGTGAAATTGGAGAAATCACTGTATGGGCTGAAGCAGTCAGGAAGAATGTGGTACAATCGCTTAAGTGACTTTCTTTGCAAGAAAGGCTACACGAACAGCGAAGATTGTCCATGTGTGTTTATACAACGATCCCCGAATGGATTTTGTATAATCTCCGTCTATGTAGATGACTTGAACATCATTGGGACGGATGAAGAAATTGAAGAAGCATGCACATACTTGAAGTCTGAATTTGAAATGAAAGACTTGGGTAAAACCAAGTTTTGTTTAGGCTTGCAGCTTGAACATGTCCAAGGCGGAATCTTGGTACACCAATCTTCCTATACGCAGAAAGTGTTGGAGAAATTTGGTTTTGAAAAGGCATACCCATAAAGACCCCAATGGTGGAAGGTCACTCCAAGGCACCTAGACCCGTGACAGGCCTAAAGAAGAGGGGAGGAAGTCCTGGGAGCGGAATTCCCATACTTGAGTGCAATTGGAGCACTCATGTACCTTGCGAATAGCACTAGACCAGGACATTGCGTTCGCCAGTGAATTTGCTAGCGCTGATGCTGAGTAACCCACCAAAAGGCATTGGAAAGGGGTGAAGGACATCTTCCGTTACCTTCAAGGAAGCAAAGACCTTGGCTTGTTTTACAGAAGAAACAATGAATTGAATTTGGTTGGCTATGCCGATGCTGGGTACCTATCAGACCCACATACTGGCAAGTCACAAACTGGGTATGTTTTTCTTTGCGGTGGAACAGCAATTTCGTGGAAGTCATCTAAGCAGACTCTTGTCTCAACGTCGACAAACCACTCAGAAATAATTGCCTTGTATGAAGCATCTCGAGAATGTGCATGGCTTCGAAGAATGGTTCACCACATCCAGAAGTCATGTGGTCTGAACATGGAACAAACCCCCACTATTATCTATGAAGATAATGCAGCTTGTGTTGCACAAGTACAAATGGGATATGTGAAGAGTAACCTTACAAAGCATATCAACCCCAAGTTCTTTTATGCTCATGAAATGCATAAGATGAACGAGATAAAGATACTGCATACTAAGTCGTGTGAAAATCTCGCAGATTTATTCACTAAGTCACTCCCGGCATCTTCCTTTGAAAGATGTATTAGAGGAATCGGGATGATGAGGCTTAGAGAAGTGCAGATTTCAGGGGGAGATTTTTCACATACTCCTACATAAATCTCAAACATGAAGTTTGAGTACCCAACGTAAATCTTGAAGATTAACATTGAAGTTTGGGTGGATTGTACTCTTTTCCTTAAGTAAGTTTTTCATTGAAGTTTTCTTACGTAAGGTTTTTGATGAGGCAATCCGTGCAACACAGCAAGCGTGTGCTATGTACTCTTTCTCCAATTATTTTTCCCACTGGGTTTTTATGGAGTTTTAATGAGGCATATGCATCTCGCAGTGAAGAGTCCAAGGGGGAGTGTTAGGAAACCGGATTCGTATCCGATATGGACTCTTCCTTATCTCTAAGCAGAACCGCTATATATAGGAGGCAGGGGGTCACCCCATTGTACACAAGCATACAGAATAATAAAGCAGACCCGTCCCTCCTCATATTGTGTCTCTCGCCCTCTCTTTCTGTTCTCCAGTTTAGATCTATTAGGCAACCCCGGACTATTCGATAGCGAGGTTGTCTAATAAGCAACACGAAACGGGGAGGACATACGCGGACGCCGCGCCGACGTGGCACAGCCCAGGAGCCGCGATTCCGACAGATATTAATCGGAAATACTGGGACAGTTGTACCTTTTGACGTCGTTACGAAAAAAATCCAAAATACTAAAGTACCTTTAATATGTCATTATATCAGTATTACTGCACAGGTAATAACTAGGAAGAATCCAATTATACCTGGCGAGATCAATTTGGTCTATGGCGAGATCAATTGATCATAAGTTCAGCGTGATATCCTTTTTTTTTAAAAAAAAATCAGGCTAGAAGCTCTTAATTTTATCCTACGATTCAGCAAAGAGCCAAAGACACAGCCATGAAATGCCACTAAAACGGGCCCGTTCGGGCTCGCCACTCGTTGGCCCGGGTCATCAAGCAGAAGGCGTCAATGTGACGGAGTTGTAGTTTTTGTAAGAATTTGTGTGCTTAAATCGGTAGTTGTATGTAATTCAAAAAAAAACGTAGTTCTCTAGCTAGTAGTTTTGACATACTCCTCCAATTTGATAATAGATGTCGTTTTGGACATAGTGATGGTCAAACTTCTAAAACTTTGACTCCGAGTTCATCGAAGTTGGAAATGATATACTCCCTCCAGTTTGATAATAGAAAGTATTGTAGCTCCCACACCGTAGAAACTACCGTACATGCGCCACATGTCAGGCTGACAGGATCTAGTAAGTTGTATAAACTACAGTGGTGTGCGCCACTATGTGTGTTTCTTTTCAAATTGTATCGGTTTCAGATATTAATCGGAAATACTGGGACAGCCGTACATTTTGACGTCATTATGAATGTCCAAAATAGTAAAGTACCTTTAATATGTCATTATATCAGTAGTACTGCATAGGTAATAGAAGAATCCAATTATACCCGGCGAGGTCTGTTTGGTATTGATCGATCATAAGTTTAGTGTGATCCTTTTTTTAGAATAAATCAGACTAGAAGCTCTTAATCTTAGAGAATTTTTACAGCATACTATATACACTAGTAGTATATGATGAAGGGTAGAAATCGAATCTATTTATTTGCTAAGGGTATTTCTACTAATTTATTGCCGGAGGAACCATAAATAAACACTAGCTAATTTGATCCATTTAGATAAAAAGGATAAAAAAGGATAAAAAAAAGGTCAATTTTGATGTTGCTTGGCTTGACCGTGAAGAAGCAGGATTCCTGTGTAAATTATATATTAGACCTGACCATCTCCAACCATATTCTCTTCCTTTCATTCCCTTCCCTGTTCCATTTACTCATTCCCATTCCCTTTATTTCCTCTCATCTCCAACAGATTCTCTTTAAAGAGAATTGTACAGGGAAAGGAGAGAGAATCCCTTGCTAGAGGGAATGGGAGAGAGAATCCCTTCATGAAAGGAATGTTGAAGGGACACTGTTGGAGCGCTGAAGGGAATGGAATCCCTTCGCGGAGGGAAAGAGAGAGGGGAAGGGACACGATTGGAGATGGTTTTATACTTTTAGGTTGTGTCCAATGGTTGCTAGCTCGCGTCGGCGCACCTTGCATGCTTCACGTCAGGCAATTCCTTCCAACGCGAGACGCGAGTGTGACGTGAGCGTGATGGACAAGCGTGAGGGTGACTGCTCCACTCCCGCACGCGACCTGCATCTCTCTCTCTCCTCCACGCTGGCTTCTCTCTCCTCTCGCGTCGGCTTCACGTCTTCCGTTGAAGACAGCCTTAAGACCCGGAGGTCTGGCAGCTGACACGGTGACTGACATATACACACATCTGAGGAGGAAGAATCCACAGCGACAATGGAAGGTGGCTCCTCCTTGAGTAGTGCGATTGCCCTCTTGCTGACCTTCCCCCTCGTCTTTGTGGCCGCTCAGGCTGAGGTCACCAGCGACATTCTGCTGCCTTCATGCAAGACCGTCGGCGGCGGAAGCGTGTACTTCGACATCGAGTTCTGCCTGGAGGCCCTCGGCTCCGTCGGCGGGGGCATCGACGCCCGGAACTACAAGGACCTCGCCGTCGTCGCCGTCGGCCTCCTCACCGCTAACGCCACCAACACGACGGCCAAGATCGACGGCCTGCTCCGGGAGGGCGGCGGGAAAGAGAACGTTACCACCGGCCGGTGCCTCCGGTCGTGCCGCGCGCTGTACGACGGCATAGTGCGAAGGCAGCCTGGCTGCTCGGCCGCGGTGAGGAACGGCAGGTACGGCGAGGCGACGTCCAGCCTCGAGAATTCGGCGGCCGCGGCGAAGGGGTGCGAGGACGGGTTCGGCCATAGCAACGCGGCATCGCCGGTGACGGTGGAGGACGACAGCGCCTTCAAGCTTGCCAAGCTTGGCGTCGCATTGCTCCGTTTTGCCTGAAATATTACTGCTACTGCTGTTTGCAGTGACATGAATAATAATATTGATGCAAATATGCATGGTGGGATCTCACATCCAAAGTAAATATGAGGGAGCAAATTAATTAACAGGGAATCAACAAGATTTTTTCTTCATATTAATTTATTTTCTATTAAACTATACTGCAACTGGAGCCCCTGTTCATTGAAGAACTGAAGATACACTAGGCAACATCCATTGGGTTGTAAATGTAATTGTATTGATTTTTATCGGTGCATCTGTTTTGTGCGAGATCACGGTTGTTCTTTCTTTGCAGGGTAATCATCCTTGCGACAATGAGAAAGATTTTGCTTTCCATTGGACTAGTGCTAGATGTGACTGGGATCGATCGATGTGCCTCAAACAAAATTCCGGTCCTATATATATACTCCAGTAGTATCACCTATGCAGATGATATACAAGGAAAACATGGAGGAAGCAGGATGATGTCAACATAGCTATGGGCATCGTGGTAGGAACGTACCTGAACACAGCTTCTACGTAAATTTTGGGCCGATGAGATCAGAGTCAGTTTCTACCGTAAATAGCTTTATTTATCGGAATCTATGCTGTGAGACAAAAGATGTTCAAAATAACCGTCTTATTTACGAGTATATCGAATTGGTTCACAGCTTACTTAACGTCAGGCTTCAGTATTTGTTTCAGAGTCAAAATATGTATGCAGTCATTGTAAGAAACTCCGTTGGTTACTTCGTTTCAGAGGACATTACCATTCTCCCCTGAAACCATAACTTCAAGACTTGATGTTGTAAAATGTTGTTTTCAGGAAAAAGAAGTTCAGAGCTAATTGTAGACCTTTGATGCACAGATGAATGTTGACATGATGTTCTGGCCTTATATACAGGGTATATCTTTTTCTCCACAGGTATCGAAATGCCTAGATAATTATGTTCCTTTACTAACAAGAGGACCTTTCTGTCGTTGCTCCTTCCCAAAAATTCAGGGTTTTCTGCAAAACTTGGGACCTCCTCCATTGCCATTATTCAGGTTCAGGACAAACCATCCTATATCAATTACAATAACTGACTATAACAGTTTGTCTGTAACTATAGTTATTTCAGATTCCAATCGCATTTTTAGAACCCTTCTCATGGATAGGAGTACAAGAAGAGCCCTTCTACTCACACATGCGTTCCAGAACTGAGCTGATGTGCACAAAAGAAAAATAGAGCACTATTATTGTTTTGTGAGATTCTTCTATTATTTAGATCTCTTCATTTGAAACATCGCTGAACTGCTATCTGGCTAAGCTATCATTCTACTTTAAGGTAGCCATATATTTTTTACTCTATCAATCTACAATTAAGGAGTGTAATTTGAAAATTTAAATTGGCAATCATTTGTAAATACTATAGATGCCCTAAAGAAACTCCTCACAAATGTTTATTAATATTTGGAAAAAATAGTAGCTGTTAAATTTTCTTAGACTCTAATTGTTTCCTCTACTCGTGTATTGTTTTTTACTCTAATTACAATTTTATGAATTACAATTTTTTGCATTACAAAATTGATCGTATATGTCCCCTTACACAAATACACTGGTGGCTCCTAGTAGCCCATTTTTTTTTAAAAAAAAAACCATCTGATCAAATTTCGTACTGCATAAAGAGGACACGTGGTGCCAAAAATTCTTCAATGACTCCTAGCTAGAATATTTTTGAAAAAACAAAGAAAAAAAATATAAAATTACATTTTGGTCCCCGACGTCTCCTAGCAATTCATTTTTTTTAAAAAAAAACAAGAAACCTGAAATAACACAAAAAAAATAACCCGCAACTCCGCAAATTCACTGTTGACTTCTGACAGCCCATTTTTTTAGAAAAAAAACATCTGACCAAATTTCGTACCGCATAAAGAGGATACGTGGTGCCGCAAATTCTTCGATGGCTCCTAGCTAGCATATTTTCCGAAAAAAAGGAGATTATTTTTTTTAAAAAAAAACCACCTGACCAAATTCCGTACCGTATAAAGAGGGCATGTTGCGCCACAAATTCTTCAATGACTCTTAGCTAGCATATTTTCCGAAAAAACAGATAAAAAATTGAAATTACATTTTGATCCTTACACATTTTTTCAAAAATAATCATCGAACTAAATTTTGCACGGTGCAGCGTAGCGCGCGAACCTGCCTAGTAACCCTCTTATGCGTCGAAGGTTTGGAGGCCAGCCAGCGGCTCCACTTCACCCCCAAGGCGATTTGCGAAAAAGCCTCTCCCTTTTCCTTAAATTACGGATAGGTCCCTGTAATTTACAAAAAAGTCCTTTGCGATTTTTTGTGAGTGTAAGAAAAACATTTTTGGATTACGTTTAGGCCCCTGCTTCGTTACTTTACGAAAAAACCTCCAGCTAAATACAAATCTCGAACGAGCCATTTTCTAATTTTTTAGGATAGTGATCAGATCCAAAAATATAATAAACAGGTCCCCGACCCTTACGTCCAGGTCCTTTCTCCATTTTTCCCAGAAAAAATATTTTCGTTAGTAGAAATAAGTGTGCATCTCTATCTCTAGAATTTTTTTCCCCAACTCGATTTCTAATATCTAGATTTTTTCCCCCAACTCTATCTCTAATATTTTTCGAGACGTGTATTATTACTTGATGAACGCATAGAGTGTCAAACTCGATAAAAGAAGGTTGACATCGCTAATATTTTTCGGAACATGTATTATTACCCAGTTAATACATAGAGTATTAAGCTCGATAAAAGGAGGTTGACCGAGTAATAATAAAGTGTTGACCAAATTCGTCAAAAGAAATGTGTGTCCAGGCCTTTTCTCCATTTTCCCCGGAAAAAAAATATTTTTATCAACAGATATATGTGTACAACTCTATCTCTAGACTTTTTTTCCCAACTCGATCTTTAGTCTCTAGACTTTTTCCCTCCAACTCGATCTCTAATATTTTTCGAGATATGTATTATTACTCAGTGAACGCATAGATTGTTAAACTCGACAAAAGAAGGTTGTCATCTCTAATATTTTTTGGAACTTGTATTATTACCCGGTTAACGCATGGAGTGTTAAGCTCGACAAAAGAAGGTTGACCGGGTAATAATAAAGTGTTAACCAAATTCGTCAAAAGAAATATGTATACAACTCTATCTCTCTCTCTTTTTTTGTAGCTCGATTTCTGATATTTTCTGAAATAAGAAATATATGTATACAGCTGTATCTCTATAGTTTTTTTTGCAAGTCGATCTATAATGTTTTTTTAAAAATGTATTATTTACCGGTGAACGTATAGAGTGTTAGGATCGCTCTGGAAAAAAAAATTAGCTCCTCCTGCAGTCTTTTTTTAAGGGAAAAATAGAGTAAATTTTAATCGGTGCGACGTGCGTCACATATTTTGCCTAGTATATATATATTGGCCGACAAACTTCTGTAGGCCTTTGTTTTCCTTTTCATGCTCTAATCTGGTGTAAGGCCATGTCTTGCCTCTTGGATGGTGTGAACCGTGAAGACACTATATCTTGTCTCTTATCCTCTCTTCTCTACCTCAGCTAAGATTCTAGGCCATAAAAACTTAGAGTATGTACAATAGTAAAAATGATTATTGTGTACATGTTTCTCTATATAATATAGAGATAAAATTAAAAATAACGTCTTCATGATAGATGATATCTTAATTATGATATGAAAAAATATTTATTATGGACAATAACTCATATAATTAAAGGTGTTTATGTTGTCTATATGATCTTATTTCACGAAAAGACAGCTATACTTTTATCTTTTTCTCACTCTCCGTGTTAGTAAAAATCTTACATGACATAACATATAGACTATATATTTTATACGACATGCACGTGGCGGTTATTCAACTAGTTGCTCTGCTGGCCTACCTATTGCTGCAGGCGCAAGAAAGCGTGGTCAACAAAAACAGCCTGTTAAATAAATTGAAAAAATGAATGAGAAAAAAAGAGAGAATTTTTTTCAAAAAACAAAAAGTACTATAGCAAAAGGTATTGTAAGAGCATCTCCAGTAAGAGCCCCTAAAACAGGGCCTTTAGTTTGGATTTAGTGACTCCTCTTATTTTTTGGATCCTGTTTTCATAGCACAAACCTAGCAACAGCATCTAAATCTCAGCCCTTATTTTACTTTTTCTCCTATTTTGACATAACCGCTATGTATAATCTTCATTTGACACCACTAAAATTCAATCAAAAATATTTGTAATACATAAAACATAAGCATACTAATATTTACAATTTAAAAACATGATATTTCAAATTTAAATTTAAAATTTTCAAAACATGATAAATAGATAAATATAAACACCGAACAATGAGTCAAACTACGAAGCGCTGTGAATTGGAGCTCGGCCGGCGATCCCAAGGTGCACGCGCGAGGAAACCGCCCGAATAGGGGTTGTGCTCGCGTCCGTGGGAATTGGGGCTGAGGAGGCAAATTTAGAGGCCTTCTAATTTTAAGGGCTTGAGTTGGGGTCCTGCTGGATCTGGTTTTTTTTTTTACTACACTCCCTATTTTAAGATTTAGGGGCTTTGCTGGAGATGCTCTAACTCCCACACCATAGAAACTACAGGACATGCACCACATGTCAGGCTGACACGATCTCTCTAAGAATAGTAAGTTGTATAAACTACAGTGCTGTGTGCCACTATCTGTGTTTCTTTTCAAATTGTATCGGTTCTAGGTATTGATCAGAGATACTGGGACAGTGGCACCTTTTGACGTCATTATGAAATGAATGGCAGCCTGGCTGCTTGGCCGCGGTGAAGAACGGCAGGTACGGCGAGGCGACGTCCAGCCTCGAGAATTCGGCGGCCGCGGCGAAGAGGTGCGAGGACGGGTTCAACCACAGCAACGCGGCATCGCCGGTGACGGTGGACAACGACAACGCCTTCGAGTTTGCCAAGCTTGGCGTCGCATTGCTCCGTTTTGCTTGACAGAAATATTACTGCTACTGCTTTTTGCAGTGACATGAACAATAATATTGGTGCAAATATGCATGGTGGGATCTCACATCCAAAGTAAATATGGAGGTGTTGATATTAATTAGACAATTTTTAGATTAAATTCCGAATATAAATTATAAACAGCATCAAAGAAACTAACATGTATTGTTCTACCATACTAGACAGCACGAACAACATGATTATCTTGGTAAACATGATTAACCACGAGATTAGGACAGATCGAACGTACTGAGCAGAAGAAGATGCAGATGCAGTGGCTGGTGCAGTCGCGACGTTGACGTGGACGACGTTATTGACGGCACGTCGCAGGAGCCGCTCACTGCGACGCCTAGCAGCAGGAACAGGAAGGCGACCCGTGGTGAAGATCTTGAGCAGACGCGTGAAGCGCTTCCCAAAAACCTTATTCGCCCTCTCCCGGTGCAAGATCTCAAAGGCAAAGGGTTCCGAAGACCTGCTCTCCCGATTGCAAGTGCACGCCGGCGCTCGGAATGGAGAAGGCTATGGTGGTAGCGCAACAGCGAGAGGTGGCAAAACTCTAACCCCTCTCAAGCCTCAAGCACACTCCTGGTGGTGGCCGATAGGTAGTTTATATAGAGAGCCACATGTGTTCCTCCCCTTTCACTAGCAAGGTGGGACTAAAGGATTTCACTATCCTCTTGCTCCCACATGGGCCTTTGAGATTTTCTCTAGGAATTAGTTGATCTGGGCCAAGCCCACTTTATTCCAACAATCCCCCACCAGATCTCAAATGTCCATTTAGAGATTTGCCAATACTCATTGCTGTTTGATATACCAGCGTTTCAGCATATACTGTTAAGTTGAACTTCTGCCTAGAGCTCGAAGCTACATCCATCCACAACTTGAACAATGGACTACGCCTTGAATTGCAAGTTTTGTGTGAACAGGTTTCACTAAAAGTCATAACAGATACCTGGCTGCCAGTAGCCCCTTCCGCGGGTGGAGCATATGCGTCGTACTCCATGGTCTCTTCATGAGCTTACTAGAGATCACCCAGGTCTCACAGACTACGACGTTAGACAGTCGGGCTCATATAGGTGTGTTCTTTCAAG
Source organism: Rhipidocladum racemiflorum (assembly GCA_036346355.1). NCBI lineage: Eukaryota > Viridiplantae > Streptophyta > Magnoliopsida > Poales > Poaceae > Rhipidocladum > Rhipidocladum racemiflorum. The sequence goes on along the minus strand of CM070590.1, from coordinate 2,805,199 downwards.
AATGCTCTGTAGGACAGCATCTTCGCTAGTTAAAGCCAACAGAAATACATTAAGGCATATCGCCATCCTGCCTTACAGCCTTTTGAGAGTATTGCATCTTCACTTGGAGAGGGCAACATATTACTCTCCTCAGTTCGCCAATTGCTTGTTTTACCCAGGACCTAATTCACGGGATCTCCGATCACAAAGGCTGGGTTACCACAATGGCAACTTATATGTGTCTCATACCCATCTCCCTAGATGCACCTTCTATCACATTCCGTGATAGTCCCTTTGTAAAGGGATCTGCCAGGTTTTTGTCTGTTTGAATATAAGTCACACTTATTACTCCAGAGTTTCTCAATTTCCTGACAGACTTCAATCGTCTTTTATCGTGTCTTGATGACTTCACATTATCATTAGCACTGTTCACTTTAGTAATCACAGATTGATTATCACAATTCATAAGGATAGCCAGTATTAGTTTTTCAACCACCGGCAAGTCCATCAAGAGCTCACGTAGCCAATCTGCCTCTACAGTGGTTGTATCTAAAGCAGTGAGCTCTGCCTCCATGGTTGACCTTGTCAAAATGGTCTGTTTGCAAGACCTCCATGACACTGCACCACCACCAATGGTAAACACATATCCACTGGTAGCATAGAGCTCATCAACATCAGAAATTCAGTTCGAGTCACTATATCCCTCAAGCACTGCAGGGTGCCCTGAATAGTGAATCTCATAATTCATAGTACCTTTCAAATAGCGCATTACCCTTTCAAGTGCGTGCCAATGATCAGAACCCGGGTTTGACATGAACCTACTCAATTTGCTCATAGCAAATGATATATCAGGTCTTGTTGCACCAGCAAGATACATGAGCGAACTGATAATCTGAGAATATCTTAATTGGTTTAAGCCAATTTTCTTATTCTTTCTAAGTGTCACACTGGGATCATAAGGAATGGGAGAGCCCTCTGTCCATAAAGCCAAACCAGCTCAAGACCTTCTCCACATAGTGGGATTGCGAAAGAGTAATCCCACTCTCATCCTTAATAAGCTTGATGTTCAGAATTACATCAGCTTCTCCCAGATCTTTCATATCAATTTCTCTGATAGAAAAGACTTGACCTCATTGATCACATCAATATTTGTGCCAAAGATCAGTATATCGTCCACATAAAGGCACAATATAACTCCTTCACCCCTAGCATAGTGATAGCATACACATCTATCAGCCTCATTAATGGCAAAGCTCGCCGACGTCAGAGTGGTGTCAAACTTCTCATGCCATTGCTTAGGTGCTTATTTCAAGCCATACAAAGATTTTAATAATTTACACACCTTGTTCTCTTGACCCTTTACTACAAACCCATCAGGCTGTTCCATGTAAATTTCCTCATCTAACTCTCCATTAAGGAAAGCTGTCTTCACGTCCATCTGATGAACGAGAAGACCATACGAGGCAGCCAGGGAAAGTAATACTCGAATGGTGGTCATTCTAGCAACAGGTGAATAAGTATCAAAGAAATCTTCGCCTTCCTTTTGGATGTAACCCTTAGCCACAAGCCGAGCCTTGTACTTCTCAATAGTACTATCAGACCTAAGTTTCTTCTTGAACACCCACTTACAACCCACAGGTTTACAACCATAGTGCCGTTCAGTTACCTCCCAAGTCCCATTGGTGAGAATTTAGTCCATCTCATTCTGGACAGCTTCTTTCCAATTGTCTGCATCTGGAGATGCATATGCCTCTGCAATGGACGTGGGAGTATCATCCACGAGGTACACAATGATATCATTGCCAAAGGATTTTTCATTGTCATCCTCCTCTAGGACTTTCTCAGGTGGTTGCTTAGAAGACTCAATAGGTATAATAGTTTCAGGAATTATCTCAGAAGAAAATCTAGAAGTGCTATGCATATCTTTCATCGGAAACATATTCTCAAAAAATGTAGCATCGCGACTCCATAATAGTATCAACGTACATATCAGGCACATCAGATTTAACTACTAAAAATCTATAAGCGATGCTCCGCTGAGCATATCCCAGAAAGACACAATCCACTGTCTTAGGCCCGAGCTTACGCTTTTTGTTAATCGGTACATTGACTTTCGCCAAGCATCCCCACGTGCGCAAGTAAGAAAGCGACGGTTTTCTTCCAACCCACTTCTCGTAAGGGGTCTTCTCCATGTTTCTATTAGGAACTCTATTCAGGACATGATATGGAGTCAACACAGCTTCCCTCCACCATGCCTTAGATAAACCAACCGTGTCTAACATGGCGTTCACCAAGTCAGTCAGCATGCGGTTCTTCCTCTCGGCAATCCCGTTTGATTCGGGTGAGTAGGAAGGTGTCCTCTCATGAATAATATCATGTTCCGCACAGAAATCATCAAAGATTTTGGGAAAATATTCGCCACCACGATCCGACCTAAGTCGTTTGATCTTTCTCTCTAATTGATTTTCAACTTCAGCTTTATAGATTTTAAAGTAGTATAACGTATCATCCTTAGCTTTCAACAAGTAAATATAGCAAAATCTAGTCGCGTCATCAATCAATGTCATGAAGTATCTCTTTCCACCCTTTGTCAACACACCATTCATCTCGCATAGATAAGAATGTATGAGTTCTAGAGGTGCCAAGTTCCTCTCCTCAGCCGCCTTGTGAGGCTTCCGAGGTTGCTTCGATTGCACACAACTATGGCACTTAGAACCTTTGGCAATAGTGAAATTCGGAATTAAACTCATGCTGGAAAGCTGATTCATAAGACCAAAATTAATATGGCATAAACGAGAGTGCCAAATACTCGCATCATCATCATTAATACTACCACAAATGTGGTTCACAGACTTATTACTAAAATCTGAAAGGGAAAAGCGGAACAAGCCTCCGCACTCATAGCCTTTACCAATAAATAGTCCATGCCTCAACACAACTACTTTATTGGACTCTAACACTACCTTAAATCCATCTCTGCACAGAAGGTAGGATCTCAAAAGCGAAGGGTTCCGGAGACCTGCTCTCCCGATTGCAGGTGCACGCCGGCGCTCGGAATGGAGAATGCTACGATGGTAGCGCAACAGCGAGAGGTGGCAAAACTCTAACCCCTCTCAAGCCTCAAGCACACTCCTGGTGGTGGCCGATAGGTAGTTTATATAGAGAGCCACAGGTGTTCCTCCCCTTTCACTAGTAAGGTGGGACTAAAGGATTACACCATCCTCTTACTCCCACATGGGCCTTTGAGATTTTCTCTAGGAATTAGTTGATCTGGGCCAATCCCACTTTATTCCAACAGATGGTGATTACTTACCCCTTCGTTTGTTTCAAGATTTGTGCAACTTGTACTAGAAGGAAAAGCAGAGACAAAACCGTAGAAGGGGTGTTACACAATTATTGTAAGCCGTACCTTGGGCCCATCACGAGATGTTATATCAAATTTGTTCCTCATGGAAAACAGTGTCTTAGAATCGGTATAGACCTAGAAAAAAGAAGAATTGTCAGAACTTAAGAAAAGTAAAGAACTTGACCTTGGTGACAGATGATGAGAAAGAATCAGAGAGTCTAAACTGTGGGAAATGAGACAATCAGATTTGGCAAAAAGTAGTTTACATGGAAGTCGTATAAATCAGCAGGATGGTCAAGTGGTCTTGATGAACCATCACAGTTTGAAATCATTTGAATGTCCGGATATGCCTCTCTTATTGCACTGTAAAACTTGAGGTAGTTACCTGTTCAACAGAATTAGAGAATATCATGTATGTACCTAAAAAGAGGTTTTGTCGGTAGTTCTCAGTACAGTTTAAGTAAAATTTGTGCACTACCACTAGGGATTATGACCAGGTAGAACTAATTCACACACAATATTATAATTAAAAATGCAAATCACCACTTTTTAGTTTCTTTGCTACTGGGGCCATATTCGGGTAAGAACTGCCCACTAAAAAGAATAGCAACTCCAATTTTGGTTGTCTCATCAGTGCTGGAATGAATCCCCTTTGTTGAATACGTTGGCATTGCTAGCTTCCTGTAAGACGCTAGCAACACTAGCTTCCCCATGTCAAATGTATGAAAATCCTTCCTCACATGATCAGAAGGCTCAAATGGCAAGTTCATATTCTCTCACTCTAAGTATGCAGATCAAAACAGAGTATAAGGCAAAGATGTCGCATTGAACAATGTTGGTATGCAGGGAGTTATATGACTAAATTAACGATACAGCCTTATGTTGAAAGTTGGGAGAGAGAGAGTTGAGTGATTGATTATCTATATTAAATCTTTCAATAGGATAGTTTGGTCCACTCTGGCCCAGCTATGTTTCCTTTCCCATAATCACAAACTTCTTAATCCGTGTGGACAAGACCTGTTCGACTTATATTTTGAAATGAATGAAATAAGAAAGTAGTAGATATATTTACCGCGGTAAAGCTTATTCAGACAATCTTCATTTCCAATTGCAACATATTTGATTGGGAATGGTTCAAGATGCCCCATTGCAGCTCTGACAGTGCCCCATGTTGATTCTGCACCCCCTGCAAATTCTAGACCGTCCAATACATCATGTAGAGGCAACAAGAACAGTTCCAAAAAAATGAAACTGGGATTATGACAACTACCTTGGTCTAGATTCTGGAAAAAGATATTTGGTATCTCTTGGGCGATTGTGCTACTATTCATAGAAACGGAACAAGTTTGTTTGTGTCTCCGTGAAGAAATCTTGGTAGATCTACAACACTGAGTTTGGAGAGGTAAAAGTTATGATAAGCTCTAGTTTGTGTCTTCGTGAAGAAATCTGCTAACTGGAGCTCTGAAGGCACATACTGTAGAGCCACAACCTGATCCTGTACCTGTGACCTCATATAAGAAGCATCAACACTAATATGCTTGGTGAGTTCATGCTTCACTAGATCTCGAGCAATGCTGATAGCCCCTGTACTGTCAGATAAAAGAGGAGTCGGTGTAGAAATAGAAGCACCAAAATCCTCAAGTAACCACCGTAGCCAAGTAACCTCTGCCGTCAAAAGAGTCATAGCCCGCAACTTAGCCTCAGCACTCGAACGAGAAACTGATGTATGCTTCTTAGTCTTCCAAGCAATGAGAGAACCATCAAGAAAAACACAGTAAGCAGAAAGAGACCGATGATCAGAGTGATCACTAGCCCATGTAGCATCAGAGTATGCTTGGAGATATCAAACTCATTTTTTTACGTTGCTATCAAGATAGAATAAATTCAAAGATACTTAAAGTCCCAAATAGATTAACCACCAAATAAATTCAGCAACACAGAGTATCCAGTGCCAAGAACATATCAAAAGTCTACAGTCTCAGAAACAATTAGTTGGAAGTATTTGGATCTTCTTTTTAGTATACCTTCTATGTGTCTGAAGGCATGAGTGACACTTGATCAAACCATACAACTACTTTCTTGTTAGTTGTTATTTGAAGCCTTGAGATTCTGTTTGTTCATTTAGCAACCAGCTTCTGCTCCAATTTTGTCCAATTCAACGCACCGGAGACTCTGCAGCAATGAAACCCTTTCAACTAATGTAAACAGTCAAATATCCTCCTCCTGTCCCAATATTGAGAGAAAAGATACTAACAGTATAGTAACTGAAGCCAAATTTTGCAATCCATCAGAGCTTGTCAGTGAAACTGTCAAGTCCACAGTTTCCGGTGATTTAACATGCATAACTAGATTGTAGGTCTTTCCATCTTCTATGTTCTGGAAATTGAAACGATCAGGGTGATCACATTATTGAAAAGGAAACATGGGAAACGTGGGAAAACAAAATTTGCACTAAATATTGGCCTAACATCAAAGCATGAACGCTAACACTACCTGAAAGATCCAAACAAATGCATGGAGCTCAAAGATCACAAAGTTTTGTCACATTAGGCTACAACTCAACTATATAAATTAGATATTACCTAAAAGTTTTGATTAAACTATATACTTTCATGCCGATGAGTGATATTAGTGATCAAGTCATGATCAAGACAAAGCAATACCATGCCCCAGAACCCTGGGTTGTAAATGCCAACACCACCAGCCGGGCACTCGTCACAGAGAACCTCCATCCTTAGAGCAACAATGTTTCGGCTGAAACATGACGTACGATCGGTCGCCGCAAACATGGAAGAGTCGTCTCCAATGATGGACCATGGGTCAATGTTCGATGGAGTATTGGGGCCTCCAGCTTCAAAACCTGAGACATTAATTTAAATCCATAAGCTGGTTACGCCAAACCTTGAACGTCGGGACAACTTCGTGACGAAAGGGCATTTTATTTCTCATGCTCCAACTGACTTCACAGACGCTGGTTCACTTGCACTCCAGATTAAAGAAACATAATACGTACAGTCAAGAACAATCGAAGTACGTACCTCGGTTGCTAACGAGTTCAGCCCACAATCCACCAGATCCAGCATGGTTGATCTCCTCGAAGAATACCCCAGAAAACGTGTCAGGGATCTTTCGAGCGGCCTGTGGCGATGCATCGACGTTGAGGGTTGCCAACTGTGTCGCCGCCTGTGATTCCACGCAGAACAGAAGCAGCAAGCACAGTATGGTGCGAAGTGAATCCATACGGTTGCACCTCTGAACGTGCCAAGGCACGACGTAGCTAAGCTTTTGAAGGGAAGCAAAGCACTCGGCAGTGGCTTTTGAAGGGAAGGGAAGGGAAGGGAGCCTCGGGAACATGTTGCATCCTGTAGCACTCTGCAGTGGGCTTAAGTAGCCGGAAGGTTTCCTTAGCCCTCAGCCCCCCACGTCACCCCCACCCACTCTCTCTCCCTTTCTTGCAAAAAAAAACTCCAGTTCTTTGGAATTACGGATAGGTCCTTTCCATTTACGAATAAGTCCTTTTTAATTTTCTGTGAGTGGAAAATATTTTTTCCCGGTTCGCGTTTAGATCCTCCATTCGCTGTTTTACACAAAGAGCCTCCCGTTAAATACCAATTGCGAACGAGCCCTTTCTTACTTATTCGAAGTACCTCGGTTGCTAACAAGTTCGGCCCACAATCCACTAGATCCAGCATGGTTGATCTCCTCAAAAAATATCCCAAAAAACATGTCAGGGATCTTTCGAGCAGCCTGTGGCGATGCATCAACGTTGAGGGTTGCCAACTGTGTCGCTGCCTCTAATTCCACACAGAATAGAAGCATCAAGCACAATATGGCGCGAAGGGAATCCATACGGTTGCACATCTATAAACTCCCTCTAAACATGCGAAGGCACGATGTAGCTAGCACTCAGCAGTGGCTTTGAAGGGAAGGGATGTGTGCCTCAGGAACACATTGCAGCTTGTAGCGCTCAGCAGTGGCTTAAGTAGGCGAAGGCACGACGTAGCACTGAACACAAGAAAGCTCGAGCCGCGATGTGTCGTATTGTCATATGTTTATTAAGTAAAGAGAGAGAGAGAGAGAGAGGTTCACTCTTCATCTCTATGCATTATTCGCATTTTATGTAGATTTTTTTTCTTAACCTACTTTTTGTTTTTCAGTATGAATATCAAGAACAAAAAAATATAATATACCTTGTATGTGTCTGAAGGCATCAGTGACACTTGATCAAACGATACAACTCCTTTCTTGTTAGATGTTATTTGAAGCCTTAAGGTTCTGTTTGTTCCTTTAGCAACCAACTTCTGCTCTAATTTTGTCCAATTCAACGCACCGTAGACTCTGCAGCAATGAAATCCTTTCAACTAATGTAAACAATCAAATAACCTCCTCCTGTCCCAATATTGAGAGAAGATACTAACGGTATAGTAACTGAAGCCAGACTTTGCAACCCATCAGAGCATGTCAGTGAAACTGTCAAGTCCACAGTTTCCGGTGATTTAACATGCATAACTAGATTGTAGGTCTTTCCAACTTCTATGTTCTGGAAGTTGAAATGATCAGGGTGATCATATTATTGAAAAGGAAACAGTGAAAACGTGGGAAAATAAAATCTGCACTTGGGCTTTTTTTCATTCACTAATTTAATTACTAATGCTAATCAACTGACCCTTAATTACTCCATAGGGGTACTTAAAATTTTTGTTTCGTTGGGGGGGCCTGGGCCCCCCGCTCTTTCCGCCACTGCCACCAGCTCCAGCATGGTTGATCTCCTACAGTATGTATTACCTAACCTAGTTACTGTGAGAACATAATGGAATATGTAGTGTGTTTGGATTATTCGGAGTATGCGATAAAACATGAGAACCCTAACAAAATATTATCTGCAAAGAAATTACTCTCTCACCTCGAAAAATATCCCAAAAAACGTGTCAGGGATCTTTCGAGCAATCTGTTGTGAGCGTTGCCAACTGTGTCGCCTCTAATTCCATGCAAAATAGCAGCACTAAACATAATATGGTGCAAAGGGACACTTATTCAAAACACATATGGTTGCACATGTAAACACTAAGTAGGTTGTATGTCTATCAAACAAATAACAACAGAAGATGGTATTATGAGAGGTCAACTGAATTAGCTCTTGTTAAAAAAAAAGAGTTAGCTGAACATGGATAAGCACAAGCTATTACAACTTGAAATCTTCAGATTAGAAAACTGAATCCCATTAGAAACAGAAGGCAAACACATACATAGACAATAGCGAGATGTCCAAAACAATGATTGTAAGCAACGACCTAATTATCATTCAATTAAACAAGTGGAATTTCGAACTTAAAACGCATTGGTAAATTACACAACTAACTCATGCATCTTAAAAAAGGAAAAGAAGAGCCGAATTCCAGATGACCGTAAAACATTATCTGACAAAAGAACACAGAGATTAACTATCTAATTCTACACTCTTGGCATCACATCGAACGAAAAAGAACCCAAGCTATTACAACTTGAAATCTCCATATTAGAAAACTGAATTCCATTAGAAATAGAAGGCAAACACGTACATAGATAATAGCGAGATATCCAAAACAATGACTATAAGCAACGACCTAATTGTCATTCAATTAAACAAGTGGAATTTCGAACTTAAAACGCGTTTCTAAATTACATAACTAACTCAGGCATCTTAAAAAAGGTGTGTGTTCGGAAATGAGACACGAGAACGAGGGGGGACGTCGGCCGTGTCATGGGCCATTTTCCGCGAGGGAATGAGTGTGACACAAGGATTTATACAGGTTCGGGCGCTCAAGGAGGCGCCCTACTCCTGTCGGTGCATTCCACGGTGGGAGTAGAGGGATGACTCCTTGTCCAGACTCCCCGGAGGGCACACCTGTTGTTGTTCTTGTATTCAATGAGAGCTCAAGTTACATGAGGGGGTTACAATGAGAATTTATAGGCACTCAGCCTGTTACATAAAAATACCATCCTATCCCTACTGGATCAGCCTAAATGAGGGCATCTGGGTCATTCCAGCAAGGAGGTAGTGGATCCCACGTCATCATCTTGGGGGAGTAGACTTCTGACTTAGGGGCCCCACAGGGGATTTGGTAATCTCACTCAAGTCCCTTGCGAGGAAACCTCTCACAGGGTAGGCCGCAGGGTATGAGGGAACCTCCAGCAGCGCTCCCGCGGGGTAGGAGAGGACCTCTCGGAGGACTCCCATGAGGAGACCTCCCGGAGGACTTCCGTGGGGCATGAGGGAGACTCCCGTGGTGCTCCCGTGGGGTATGAGGAAAACCTCCCGTAGTGCTCCCGTGGGGTAGGAGGGACCTCCCGGAGGACTCCCATGAGGAGACTTCCCGGAGGACTCCCGCGGGGCATGAGGGAAACTGTCGTGGCGCTCCCGCGAGGTAGGAGGGAACTCCCCCACATCTATTCAAGCGTAGTTAGAGAAAGGTATTCAGGGAGGAGGGCAAGAGATGTCCTCCAACAAAAGGAAAAGAATAGACAAATTCCAAATGACCGTAAAACATCATCTGACAAAAGAACACAGAGATTAACTATCTAATTCTACACTCTTGGCATCACATCGAACAAAAAGAACCCAAGACTATACTCAGTCGACAACAAAGATTTGAGTCCTTAGTGAGCTGCTCACCATAAATCCCCCACCCCAACACCAGGAAGAAGAGTCGAACTGCCAGTGTGTGCGAGCCCCGGAGGTGTGGCATGCACTTGCTTAAGTAGGCGAAGGCAGTGGCGGAGAGAGGGGGGTCAGGCCCCCCCTAACGAAACAAAAAAAATTGAAGTACCCCTATGGAGTAATTAAGGACCAGTGTGATTAGCATTAGTAATTAAATTAGTGAATGAAAAAAAAGCCCAAGTGCCCAACATTCCATCGGCCAAAAGAAGGCCAAATGGCCCATCGGCCTTTACAGGAAAACCACAGTGGCAGGCGCCACCGCGCCAGCGTCCCATGGGGATTCCTAATTGACTGATCCTACGAATCTACGATCCAGGCTCAAGTAGTCAGGCGAACAGACATCTCCTTCTCCTCGTTACCTCATCCGTTGGGCGATGGCGGCAGCCGGCAGCAATCACCAATTCACCGCCACGGTTGCCGCCGGCGCTGTGCCCTAAGCAGCTGAGCCGCCGAATCGCCCAAAAACCCAGTCTGTCTCACTGTCTCAGACTCTCAGTCGGCACTCGGCAGCCCTGCACGGTGAGTCTGTAATTTACTAATAGACTAATTGGTAATTGCTCACCGCCTCACCCTATGTTATGTAAAATACATCAAATAGGTAATTTATTAATTTATTAATTTTATTTTGCATTAGTTGGTTGATTGGCCGATATGAAAAGGATGAAGACAATTCATTCTTTCTTTAAGAAAGATGAATCAAGCTCACAGCCTATCGTAGATAATTCTTCTAATCCAGATGAGGTGCAAGCTACTGGCCGGACTTCCTAGTCCAATTGAAGAGGAAACTCCTAATCCAATCAAAGAGGAAAATCCTAATGTGGCGACTTCGGCTAGAATTATAACTACAGCATATGAGAGGGACCCAGGAAAAAGATGTCAAATTTGGGAACTTCATCCTGATAAGCAAGATGAAGCACGTCGATTTTATATATATGAGGGTCCATACCAGCCATTCATGACAGAGTAACCATTTAATGAATCAACAAATCATCGTCGTCAATCCCAAAGTAAATGGTTCACAAATTTCCCTTGGTTGGAGTATTCACCTGAGACAAATCGTGTCTATTGTTTGCCTTGCTTTCTCTTTTCCAAAAAGCCAATTGGAAGGTATGGTTCAGATGCATTTACAGTCAAGGGATTTCAAAATTGGAAGAAGGTTAATGATGGAAAAGAATGTGCTTTTCTAACTCATATGGGTCAAGATCACAATTCAGCTCATAACTACTCGGTTCGGTGTTTGGATAATCTTAAGAATAGCATGGCTCATGTTGACAATGTCATTATGAAGCAAACTAAGAAAATGATCGCGGATGCAAGACTACAGCTTAAGACGACAATTGATTCTATCAGGTAATCAATAATTTCTTTCCACATGACATATGCTATTTCAAGAACTACAATTGTTATCATTATATGTGTAAGAACCATTTATTGCTGATTTATTAGGTGGTTAACATTTCAAGCATGCTCATTTAGAGGCCATGATGAATCTCCAGAATCCATGAACCAAGGAAATTTTCTTGAGATGGTTAAAATTTTGGCCTCTTATAACAAGGGAGTGATTGATTTTGTTTTAGAGAAAGCCCTAGGAAATGCTAAGTATATCTCGCCAACTGTTCAGAAGGAAATTCTTAGCCTATATGCTCGGAAGGTACAAACATCAATTAGAGAAGAAATTGGAAGTAGCAAGTTTTGCATAATGGTTGATGAAGCTCGAGATGGATCTAAGAAGGAGCAAATGGCAGTAGTTATTCGTTTTGTTGATAAAGAAGGGCTTATAAAGGAGCATTTCTTTGATCTTATTCATGTGAATGACACTACCGCATTAACACTAAAGAACTCCATATATGCTATCCTAGGAGATAATAACTTGAATGTGCAAGACATCAGGGGACAAGGCTATGATGGGCGAGTAATATGCAGGGAGAGTGGAATGAATTGAAGGCTTTAATTTGGCAAGATTGCCCTTATGCATATTATATTCATTGCATGGCTTATCAACTTCAGTTGGTTCTTGTTGCGACATCAAGGGAGGTACATGCTATACACAACTTCCTTCAACATGCAAATTTTATTGTAAATGTTGTTAGTGCTTCTCCTAAGCATAATGATGAGTTATTAGCTAATCAAGTAGCTCAAATTGCACATGAGATTGAATTAGGAGAGCTTGATACAGGAAGTGGAGCAAATCTAATAGGATCTTTACAAAGAGCAAGAGGCACTAGATGGAGTTCTCACTATAGGCCAATTCAAAGTTTGAAAAAGATGTTTGCAGCTGTAGTATCAGTCCTACAAAGTATAGCAAATGACCATTCAGTCTCAAAATATTCTCGAGGAGATGCTGCAGGTGCTCTTAAGATTCTTATATCATTTGATTTTGTGTTCATTCTACACCTGATGGAAAAAAATCATGAAGATCACTGATGTGTTATGTCAAATACTCCAACAAAAATCTTTGGATATTTTAAATGCAATGGATTCTGTGTCTAACACAAAGATGTTACTCGGTGGGTTAAAGCAAAATGGTTGGGAAACTCTTTTGGAAGAAGTCAAATGTTTTTGTGTGAAGCATGAGATTGAGATCCCTGGTATGAATCACAGGTATGTTACCCTCCCCAAATATTGAATTTCGAATATACATTATATCATAATTCATAAATTCATGTTTGCATTATACTATATAATATAAGGTACCATCCCTAAATATTTAATTAAAATGCACTTTGTAGGTTTGTTGATGTGACCAAATCTCGCAATAAGCATGATAACACTACAACGCTACATCATTACAATATAGATGTATTCAATGTTGCAATAGATCAACAATTGGTTGAGTTGAATGATCGTTTTAGTTGCAAGCGACAGAGCTTCTAACCCTTTTTGCATCCCTGGATCCAAGACGAGTTACATTTGACATGTCAAAGATATGCACTTTGGTGGATAAGTTCTATCCCATAGATTTTTCTAGTCAAGAAAGGGCTCAGTTAGAATGTCAACTACCACATTTTCAACTTGATGCATGCAACCATCCAGACCTACAGCTACAATATTTGCCATCTCTCGCTGATTTGACACATGGACTAGTTAAAACGAGGAAAGCTTCTATTTATCCAATGGTTGACAAGTTACTGCGATTAGTCATCACTCTTCCAGTGACAACTGCAACCACCGAGCGAGCTTTTTCAGCCATGAAACTTGTCAAGACCCGCTTTCGAAATAAAATGGGAGATGGTTTTCTTCGACATTGCATGATAGTCTATATTGAGAAGGAACTAGCAGCAAAGATCACTTCCGAGGAACTTATTGATTTGTATGATCTTCTCGGTAGTTGTAGATCTAAATTTAAATTAATACAGATGTAAGATGTGACTTCTCTTATTTATAGAAAACAATGAAGACTATATATATCGCTATGACAATTTTTGGTGTCCAATTGCCCCCCCCCCATGTTTAAATCCTGGCTCTGGCCCTAGGGATCTCACATCCAAAGTAAATATGGAGGGAGCAAATTAATTAACAGGGAATCAACAAGATTTCTTGTTCATATTAATTTATTTTCTGTTAAACTATACTGCAACTGGAGCCCCTGTTCAGTGAAGAACTGAAGATACACTAGGCAACTTCCATTGTGTTGTAATTGTATTGATTTTATCGGTGCATCTGTTTTGTGCAAGATCACGGTTGTTCTTTCTTTGCAAGGTGATCATCCTTGCGATAGTGAGAAAGGTTTTGCTTCCCATTGGACTAGTGTTCGAGATGTGACTGGGATCGATCGATGTGCAGATTATATACAAGGAAAACATGGAGGAATCAGGATGACGCCAACATAGCTAGCTGATCAGAGCAACCGCAAATTCATTGAACCTTGCGTAACTGGAGTTGTCCAGTTTACCGACGCGAAAGAAGATTACCAACAATGGTATCACCCTTCATACAATATATATAGCTTTCAGCAGAGAACAACAACAGGGCACCTATTCTAGCACCTATCCAGAGCCAGATCAAATGAAGCGAACGAGTAAGGACCCAGCAAAGCTTGCATCTCTTCTGCAACATTAGGTAGGTCCCTTGTAACCGGCACGACCTAAACCATTTACAAGTTCCATATTAGATGCACGACTAACTGAACCCTGAGAATTGTAACAAGTAAACAAGACGTAGACACCTGAGCCTTCAGGCTTCAAAGTTTACCTTATTTGGGTCACTGAACGAATTTTCGTCCAATAGATTGCTTTGATGTGAGAACGGTGACAGTCGATTTCCGCATACTGACACTAGTTTCAAGTTCAGTGGTGGATATTGTGAGAGGTTCACAGTATCAGAATTCAGACCCAAAGTTTACAATCTGCAGAGCATCTTTCGAAGATCAATATGAGGTTCTAAACATAATACCCCACCAGTAGGAAACCATATCTATACTGTTTGATGCAATTATGTAAATGTTCAAGCAGTTTTGTATCATCAGATATAGATTGGGTCATTTCAAACTTCGAGGCACAGGCACTTATCCAATGAACTGAAGCAATCGCATGCAGGCTAGGAGGAATATGGAGCCATTGAGTTGCCGGGTGATTGCAGGTGCTGCCAATGAACCAGAGTAGCTGGAACTGATTGTAATTTGATGAATCACACCACCATTTGATTCACGGAAAAATGGCTGCATCCAGTCACTAGGAGCTCCATACTGTTGCCAGGAGTTGAAGACTATGGCATCTGGGTTCCACCTGATTCTTATATTCACACATTGTCATTGCAATTGTCATCAACAAAGAATGCTAGAATGAACAAAAGCATGAAATGATCAATACTATCGTGTGACAGTCGTCATTTACGAAGAGTGGTGCGCAACTTGCCATCTGAACGACATAACTGCAAAGAAGCATGCAGAGCGGAGAGCCATCTCATTCACTCCCAGTAAGGAATTATTCTTGTTCAATGTAAATATTTTCAAGATTACACAGTTTATTTTTCTATTACAGAGCAACAACCTTTGCGAGAATGAAAATAGTTTAGCTTCTCTATTGCAGTAATGTTTAAGATATGACTGAGATGTGCTTCAAATTAAATGCCAATACTATAACCTAGGCAAACTAGATGCGCAATGGGCCGCACGGTGCTGCAGCCAAAAAAATGTCAAGATAGGCAAAGATCTTAATAGAGTGATGAAATATTTTTGAGAATACCTCCAAATAAAAAGAAGCAAAAAACCTCTAAAAAAACTTTTAAAAACTAAAAAATATATAATTTTTTTAAAATTATTTTTTTTTCAATTTTTTTTAAAAAAGTGTTGTACCAATTACTGTTCCTAGGACACGTGGTGGGGAGGTCGGCTGGCTACTGTTCCTTTCTAAGAATAGAGAGTTATATAGATACACAAGGTAAAATGCAGGAATCAGGGTGGTGCTACTGAGCCATCTCTTTTGTTACCTCATTTTTTTTCCGTTGCTGATTAGGATAACTGCATTGAAGCTTGAGCAACTCTAGTTCAGTTTAACCAAGCGAAAGCTGATTAACAAGGGCATCAGCATGCCAGTGTTGCCTATCCCTTTGCTTTCCCGACCTTCGAAACAACGTCTACTACTAAATGTGGAAATCTGTGTCCAGTTTAATCTAGATTTATGCATGTATTTGTCACTGTATTTTTAACATAAAATTGATGCTCATTGTACGATTTAGAATCTCATTTTGCTACTATGTATCGCTCTCTTTTAGTACTCCATTGCTTTTCCCTCCTTGATTCCAGTTCCTGTAGATCAAAGCGCCACCGCACCGAGCTTCATCTTCTCTGATTCTGGCTCACGACGGTAAAACACCTCAATCATTCCCTGGCATTGAAAGGTACCAAAATGGTCTCCTCGTAGTCGGTAGATGCTTACCCCTCACTTCCCCGACGACGAGCAACATCCTAGCGCCCCCACAGCATGCCGCCACCGCCGCCAATGCGCGCCCACGCCGCCAGCCATCCCCGGCCGCAATCTGTCGCCGTTAACCGCAGCCCTAGAGGCGCCTCGTTCGCCCCACGCTTGTCGGGCCCTCGCCGCCGGCGAGGCTTGTGGCCGCTTCCCCTGCCCACGGTTACTGACCCGTGGGATCAGGCGGTCAGTTGGCTCGAAGGCACAAAGGTGTCCAAGGCAATAAGAGCACAAGAAAAATCACAAGAACGTGCCACAAAGATGATCAGAAACTAAGGCTCCGTTTGGTACGGTTCCAGATTTTAGTAGAAACTAGTGAAACGAGGTTGATGGTGATTCAACCACGGTGTGGAAAAAGAAGAAACGTTCTAAGAAGAAACGTTCTAAGAAGAATCGTTCCGAGTTTTAACCCATTTGGCTGGGTTTTTCCTAGATTCTAGTAGAAATAGCTCGGTTCTAAATTGCCAAACGGGTGTAAAACTTACTGAAAATTAACTAGGAAAGATAAGGGAGAGAGAAAGCATGATCGATAAGCATCAGATCAACCTTGAGGATGTCGTCCGAGCAAACTCTCGTCTACTGAAGCACTGTGTGTGTGTTACAGACTTGCAGTCTTGAGTCTTCAGAGCTCAGTCACAAGTGGGATAAAAAGGAACTGGAGTATACACGTGTAAATCTAGGCAGTCGTGTCACTAAGCTCAGGCTCACCTCATGAAGCGTGCTTCCATTATTGACCATTGGATGGATAAATGGTGGCCGCTAAACTCAAACTGAAACAGCGCTGCAGTAGTTCTCTCTTTATGACTAGAGGGTAAAATTGCTGAGAAGTTATTACATCAGCTGTTCCAACTCATTTTACTTCAACGAACACCTCAATAACACATTTTGCTCTAGTCTCTGCTTGTCTTAAGCTCTTCAAGGCCAAAAGTGGTAAAAACATGTAGCGTTATAATCACCTTATCTTGCGATCATCTCACCAACAATAGTGTACCAGCAAAAAAGAATAACAAAAATTCATGTTCTAGCAAAAGACAAGTACGCCTTTTGGTTTCCATCACCAAATCCATCGGATGCTACATTTTGATGCGGGTACAGACCTATGTGATTTCAGGTACTGCTACTAAATCGTTGCATGGTGAGCATCTTCAGTTCCGCAAAGCGTTTTGCGCAGTTGGACAGGCACGAGGCTTCGCTGTGGCTGAAGCTGCTTCCCATGCTCCCAGTGATGCATTTGTCCCAGCAAACATCAGTCAGCTTCGCCACGATCTCGTTTGCCATGGCCTTCCTCTTCTCCTCCTGCAGAGAAAATAAATGTGGCAATTAGATTTCTGCTGAAGAAACAATCGCCATGGCAATCTGCTTGAACAGGGGATTTTGAAGAAAGAAATTCAAGGCATGGATCTTAACCACAAATGCTACAAATGATATGTGAGGAGCTACTTCAAGAGACATTGCTTAATTCTCCTGTCCCCAGAAAATGGGAAAAAAGGAGATGCAAAACAATTTCTTGAGCACATAAGCAAACCCATGATGAAGGTCTCTGCACCATGGTAGATGAAAATAAGCAGCCTTGCCTCATTCTGTAATTATACCCTACAAATTTGGCCATACCATCCCACCAGTTTTTTTTTTGTATTGGATTATGTCCTGCAAAGCTTGATGTTAGTTCAAATATAGCGAGTAGCAATTTTTATGCACATGTTTCACCAAGGAACGAACATGGCAAAATAACACACAAATCAATTTTCTATTCTATCACCATCAGTGTTGCTGGTTGTAAATCACTTGAAAAAAAATTCAAGGATATTAAGCATCATGATCTTCTGGGAAATAATGTGCATCAACATAATATAGTTCCAGAAAAGGCGAGCACTGAATATAAATTTACACATAATCAACAAGTCAGCTCAATTATATGAATTACAGAATACAGATGCACTAGGGGCTCAGGGCTGATGTAATTTCAGAATCTACCTTATGAACTAAACTGTTTCTCTGATAACATGAGGCCAGTTTTAGCTTCCTCTGAACGACCATAGTCGTTAACTACAGGTTACCAGAAAACCAGCTACGACCACAATTTCAAGTCTCCTCAGTTTATTAGTTGTTAGAAATCTGGCAAGTAAAGGGCTCCTAGACTTACAGGAATAAAAATTCATTAATTGCCGAAGGCAATCAGGAGGCGCCTGAAACCAGAAAGCTCCCAGATGATTTAGTTAGTTTAGGGTCAGGGTTATGAATAGCTGTACACAAGGAATTGGTCAAAATCCACTACCAAAAGCCTAGACTAGCTCTAGTTCTACGATGGATTTGGGGCCTTTATGGCACTGAACCAGCTTTGAACCATCCAAATTGCAAAATTCTAGCGTCACATCTCTAAACCCCAAATCCAGGGGCACTCTTGCTCTTAGCTCAAAAAACCAATTTTCTGTTTATGCCCAGAAATTCTAGTGCACTGATGAATGCTGCCAAACAAGCAATGAGAAAAGAAGCAAAATACAGATCCCACACAGAAGCTAACGATTGGAACACAAAAGGACTGTAGTGCAGCCGAAACCTCCAATCTTTTCAATGCACATGCTGAGCATATTGAGGCAAATCACCGATTAGATCACAGAAAAGGCCATCGCAAAAAACCAAAGAAAAACCCTGCACCGAAAATAGGCTACGAAAGCCATGGCTAGTTGATAAACGGAAGGGCCGAATGGCTAGGGTTCTTCTTGTTTCCCCGAGGTTTATGTCCAGGTCTATGCTGGGTGGATGATTAGCAAACTACCTACCCAGTGGCGGAGCCAGCCCAGACCCAAGCCCCGGGCTGGACCAACTGATCTTAAATTAAGTCTCTGTTTTTAATCATTTTAAAAAAAAATTTAATGGGCTTTCGGTACTAGGCCCGGGCTGCAGCACGGGCAGCCCGGGGCCTGTATCCGCCCCTGTACCTACCTCTAAGAGCGCCTGCAGACGCTGGTTGCTGAGAGATGAAGCATCCATAGCTCGCTCGTTCTCCTCTTCTGTCTCCTCCCTCTCTTCCCTTCCCCTTCCTCCTCCCGTCGGCAACAAAGGAAGCTGCTTTCCGTTCGCCCGTGGCAAGGCGAAGGCAAGGGAAAGAGGCCGAGATGAGCCACACAGAGAGGCTGTTTTCGGCTGGGCCACAATGGATCCAGAAACCACCGAAATGGGCTTCGAGGCGCAAGGACCTTAACGTAATTTCGGGAAAACCGGAGGGGCTTTTCGCAAAAAAACCCTTACCACGTGGAGGGCATGGTTGGGCTCCAATCCTTCCCCACATAATAGGGGTGATATACTAGTTTCAAGCAGGATTCTAAAAATAGCTAGCTATAGTCCGGATTTAAAATATCGTTGAAAATCGATTGAGATCGATTGAAAATCGTGAACCGGTATGATATTATAAACCGGTCGGCAAACCGGTTAAACTAAAAAATTCAAGAATTGGAAAAAATTTATGCGACCAACATATCGTGATTATCGAGCCATATCGAGCGATTATTGGGATATATCGAGCGAAAATCGCTCAAAAATCGACCGACAAGGAAGTCTTTTGATCGGCTAATTTTTGAGGTAAATATCGCGATTATCAAGCCATATTGAGCGATTATTGAGGAAATATCGCGATTATCGTTTTTTCTGATGTTTTGTTTAAAAAGATTGAATTCGAAACTCTTCGATTTTTGGCGATTTTCGAGCGATTTTCGATGAAAATCGTTAACGGGCTGGGGGCGATCTCCGAACCAATTTGGATAAGGTGAACCCTGGCTATAGTTATGCTATAGATTTTTTAAAAGTTTTAAGGTGCATTGTACTAAAAATCAAATAACTATACTACGCTCATATTAAATTTAATGTACCATAAAAAACTCTCTTTTTTTAAACATAAAGCTACGTACCAATACCCTGCTATACTAGCTACAAGCGCTTTAGCTAACGATAATTCCGTATATGCCGTAGCTTATAGCCAGCGATATCCCCGCTGTACTACATAGGTACCCACGGGCCTAGATACTATGCCTATATTGAAATCCAACGTTATTAGAATGCCAAAATGTATCTCATGTAAATATGAACTATGAAAAATCTAGTAAAAGATATCATCTTAACCCTTTTTAATAATCTATCATTCATATTTCTTAGTGATTAAATATATTGTTAAGAATATTATGATATAGTTATCAATTATGATCTTTGGTGTGTATCAGCATGTTTGTTGTTACTGGACTTAACTCATATTCTTATTACAAAAATATTAATATCTTCTAAAATACTATAGTTTTATGGTTTATTTGGATGTGATTTATATTATATATATTTAAAATTTTAATACTTAAAATACGACGAATGATAGCTTTCGTAATAACTGTTGCAGTCTTTTCAAGACCTTTGTATAAATTCACGAAAATTGTGATTTAAAACCTTTGCCTCCATCATTCCAGATAGTAGCTTTGAGTAAGGAGAGAGTACCACAAAAGTGGAAACTATCAACCAAAACCTCTCACGGCCAATGCGTAGTAGCCTCAGAATGGAACCCACACAATCTAAAGGGAAGCTACACCCCACTTCAATGCACGGTAGTACCGTACCTTCAGATTGGACCCACAAAATTTGAATCGTAGCTACGATGGCTCTCTCGAATGCACTTACGAGGTACACAGCTTCAAGCTTGTCCACAAGAATTAGCTGAACCTATTGTAGCTTCGTGAAGATGGTCATAGTGTTTAGTATGACATATGAAAATTGGAGACACAATTTAACGTGAAAAATCACAGGAAACAATCCGTTATTTCTGTTTAAGGATTACAGGGAGGCGACTTACATAAAGATAATGAAACCATTTTCACTTATGGAATATGCTTCCATCTGCGTAACATCATTTAATATACAGAAGAGTAGTGAATACATATACCCAAAAGCAGGGGTGAAAACGGGTCGGATACAGGCGGGTAATAGGTTATCCCATATCCTACCCTAATATTTTTTTCTCGGATACGGGACGGGTACGGGTAATGAAAATACAGGGGCGAATGCGAATGCGGATACGGGTATTTACAGAACGGGTAAACAACGGATACCGGGTATTAACGAGCGGGTAAAAAACGATTATCGGATATTTTGTCGGATAGTACACGAAATAGGTAGAATGAGAACAAGTGATGAAACATATGGTTCAATAATCATGTAGTTTAACATATAGCAGTCCAAGTAAAATATAATCCAACATAGAGTTTCATAATCATCTGTCAAGTAGATGCTATCATGTTATTCAGTAATCAGTAAGTAGTAATGTTACATTCTCGTGAGAGCTGGGCGGCAGTAATGCTAGTCACCTCACTGGGGCGGCGGCTGGCGGCGGCGAGCAGAGATCTGGGCGACGGGCGGTGGGCGGCGTCGAGCAACCAGGCCAGGCGTCGGGTTGAGCTGGGGCGGCATCGGGCGACCAGGCGAGGGAAGCGCAAGACCCCACGAGTCGCAGCCTCGCAGGTAGGACTAGAAGTGCAAGGCCTGCGCTGCGTCTTGCGCAAGGCGAGGGAAGCGTCGCTGCGTCGGCCGGACTGGAGGGCTCCAGGCTGTCACGGTCCCGAATTCGAATTCGATTCTAGCGGCTAACCTTCGCGCCAACTAAGTTTTAGCCGCTCTTGAGGTCATTTCCGGCTTCAGTGAAACTCCGGAACTGCCACTTAGAAGTATTTTGAACTTAATCAAAAGTTTAGAGCCGAAAAATTCCGAGCGCAAATGAGGTTTTTATCGAAGTTTGGAGCCTTGTAACTTGCAATCTAGAAAGGGCTAGAGTGTGCGCGTTGCATGGTTGCGAAGTAAAAACATTTCTCTACCTAGTGGTGGAGTTACCTTGCCAATCCGGTGTCAAACACTAGTTTTAAACGTGGCTCAAAAAGTGAATCTAGTAAGGTTTTGTGTTGGAGGACTTAGCCAAATTGTTGGTGGCTTGAGGGGTATTTTGGGAAGTGGAAAAATGTGGAAATGAGGATAAGTGGCAGCCAACTCCAAGCCAAATGCAGCAGCCACCCATTCTTTCCTCCCCAACCGTGCAGCCCCATTTCTTCCCCAAATTCGTGCAGCCCTTGGAGATTTCTTCCTGGCCAAGCACCTTGTGGTAGCTCACCCCATTGCTGCACCTTGGAGCTCCATTGCAGCTCCTCCAACCGACGCGTGCTGCAGCTCCTTCCTTAGCCGAGCTCTCTTCTTCCTCCTCTTCCTCCCCATGGCTCCTCCTTGGGGGAGGCAAAGGTGAGTTTCCCCATGGCTAGGTCTAGTCCTTAGAGGTCTCCTCCCGCTGTTTTGGGCGCCCTAGGTCAGATTTGGTAAAAGTTTTGGAGGGAAACAACCACTCTAGGGTTTGGAGCACAATCCTGATTTTCGAGCATAGTTCAGAGCTGCGGTAATTCATGTTTTTGAGCAAGTTAGAAGCTTCATATCTTGGCCGGCTGAAGGATTAGTTGTAGATAATCAAGTTATCTTTCATTTCCAACTGGAATCGATCGATTTCGTTAAGCCATCTGAAAGTTATGATGATTTTCGTGTCGATTGTCCGTAAGATGCAGATTTCGGCAGAGCTGCTGATTTCTCCAGTTTTGGGTAGGTTAAACTAATGGATGTCCAAATGGGGGTAGATGGATGTGTAGGTAGGGTTCTAATGCTCATTTAGAAACTGGGATATCTCAATTTGGTTGAGTGATTAAAAAGTTATGCTAATCTGAATTTTGCCTTTGTTCAAACTCAAAATGTGGAATCTCAAATCGAGCTCTGTTCGTCGCAGAACTGGGAGTTGTAGCTGATGGTTCTGTATGACTGGACAAATGTATGACGTAGGGCTATGTCCTGCGATCGTTTAGAGTCCGAGTTTGCTCAATTTGGCTAAGTGATCAAAAAGTTATGGGCATTTGTATACATGCTGTCCTGATTTCAGTTTTGCTGAAAATTCAGACTTAGGGCTGAAGTTCGAGTTAATTTGCAAGCTTTAACTTTGTAATCTGAATGTTGTGATGCAAAGTAAAGTTAGATCAACCTCTTGTGGTCTGTTAGAGTCCAAGAAATCAATTTTTAGGTTAAGCATTCAAGAGTTATGCTTGTTTAGAGGAATATGCTTGTTATTTTCAGATTTTGCTATAGAATAGAAGTAGAGAGTAGCATGGTAATTTTTGTTCTTAAGTTGAAATGAATGGTTGCACTTTTGGAGCTAGCTTGGATGATACATTTGGTATTTTCATTTCATATGCATTTAGCATTTCATTTCATATGCATTGCATGCACCTCATTTATGCATTGTCATCGTGTAGAGAACGAACCCGCGGAGATTGACGTGACCGCGGCCGAGGGGGAACTTGAGGAACAAGTTGTGGTTGAAAACCCAGCAGAAGCATCAGGCAAGCACCTATGCATCTTGAACCTGTATTAATTGTATTTTTGTGAATAAACTGCTTAATTGGTGAAATAAGTCTGCATTAGGAATTGAATTGGGTTAGGGTTAGATCCTATTTGCTGCACATTCGTCCTTTGGATTTGTGAACACTTCCGTTGGAACTAGTAATGGTATTAAATGAGTCACTGCTTAGAATTGCTTAGAGGTCGGGGTTGGGCCAAGTGGTGGTTGGTCCACCGCTTGAGATCCATTACATTACTTATGATGAAATGAAATGGGTACGGTTATGTAAGGAAAGGCTAAATTGGAGACCGGGCGGGAAGGTTGGGACATTGGGTAAGGAGACCCGATGTGGTAGTTCCCGTCTGTGTCAGTTAAGGACCGATTCGATGGTTGCCCTTTGATTGAGCACACCCCGGTTGGTCGCATGCCCGATTATGGTACGGTAAGCCACTCTTTCTCTCATACGGAATTGATGGACCGTAACTTCCTGTGGTTGGACGTGGTTGAGGGCGAGGCTTAGGCCGACTCTCGAGCGCCAAGCCGGGCTTGGGGCTGCTCGAGGGGGTGCTAGGTTTTCGGGCCACAGGAGGACGCTTCAGCGATTGGGTATGATTGGGAGGGGGTTGACACTAGGCCCTTGTGGTAAGTGTCGTCGCGATCAATGCTTCCTGCAGGGTTAAATAAGCGATTCGAATTGCCGCTCTCGGATATGAGCAAGCTCTTTCATCGTGATCACGTAGTAAGAACTTGAACCGAGGTTCGCCGTCGAGCTTGAGCCCACATAAATTGGTGTTGAGATTAATTGTTGTGAATTAATGATTTCAACTTCATTTTCAGAAGTAGGCGCTGTTACAACTGCTTAATTTGTGAATTGAGTAGTTAGGTAATTAATATAACAAATGTTAAGCTTTCTGCACTTTTACCTTCAGCCTGGTTCTTGCTACATCCAAATGCATGTCCTTTGGAGTCGGTCATATATGGACCACGGGTAAGTCTTGCGAGTACCTTCCGTACTCATGCTTCTGCTTTGTGGTTTTTCAGGTGAGGATCAGGTTGAGTGCGAGTTCTGCCCGTACTGTCTCTCGGTGACTGGGCGGGGCACCGAGTAGAGGCTTGCCGACGCCGTTTGCGCCTGGGAGTGTTCAGGGGCAGAACACTTCCGGGATTTGTCTTACTTTTGCTAAATGCATTCTTTTGTTGTATAGATAGATGCGGTTCGTTGGTCTTTTGGATTTGGCAATAGACGCTTAAGTGTATGTCGGGCTCCGTTTGCGTTTTCTTTAGCTGCTGGTACTGCTGTGGTGCTGTGGATGTCGTTTTTACTTTTCTTATATATATATCAACTGTGTTTTCTTGTCTGCTGAGTGGATGTACATAGGTTCTAGGTGGGTCATGCCGAAATTTTCCGTTTTTCGGAGTCTTGGTCTTTTTCCCCGTTCTTGCCTAGTTTAGAGTTTTGGAGTTGTTTTAATCTTGGTTCGGTGGTTGTCGGGTTCGTCCTTGTGCCGTGTGTTTCTGCTCGCGTGTGGTTTGGAAGGTTTCGGGTTCGTTGCCCCCTTTATGCAAATTGAATTGATATCGTATTGGTTTCCGGTATGCGGGGATCCTGGGCGCGTTTCGGGTCGCATACCGGGGGAATACCGGGGTTGTTGTCGAGTCGTTTGGATGTCCGTAGGGTTGTCTCTGTTGGGCTTGGGTATTAGCATCAGGATCACCTCCGGTGATTGGTTGCTAGGATCCAAATCCGATGGGAACAACTGTTCATCCAACAACTCGAGGACGATCTGGGCGGCTCCTCACACAGGCGCAAGGCTCCAGCCTCTAGGCGAGGGCGGCGGAGGCGCAGCGCGCAGGGCGCAGGCGTAGCGTTAGAGGAAATGAGGAACCGAATAGAGGCTGAACT
The DNA here is from genome assembly GCA_036346355.1 of Rhipidocladum racemiflorum. Lineage (NCBI taxonomy): Eukaryota > Viridiplantae > Streptophyta > Magnoliopsida > Poales > Poaceae > Rhipidocladum > Rhipidocladum racemiflorum. The sequence continues at coordinate 2,779,969 of CM070590.1, read as the reverse complement.
GCTGAAGGTTAGGGTTAGGCACTGGAGGCACAGTCTATTGGACATTTGGGCCTGATGGTCTGGGCGTCGGCCTAGTTCCTGGTGCTGGGCCTCTTTCTAAAAATCGGGTACCCGAAAATACAAAAAAGATCGGGTACCCGTACCCGACCCGTTTTATCTCGGATAGTACCGGGTATTGCTCATCCCGTATCCTACCCGTACCCGTATGCATCTGATCGGGTACGGGTACGGGTACTACCCGTTTATTTTTTATTTTCGGTATGGGTACTATCCGTCTGTTTCGGATAGTTTTTCTTCAAATACGGATACGGCTCGGAAATTACCCGACTCGTTTTCACCCCTACCCAAAAGTATGAAACTATTTTCATATATATATATATATATATATATATATATATATATATATATATATATATATATACCAAGCAATTAATCAAATGAGAGCGAATGAAAGGCAAATTAGTGTTGATAGCACTGCACGGAAAATTTCTCCGATTTTAATCGATCGAATCCTGTGAGAATCTCGAAACAATTCCTTTCAACAGTCCCAAAGGAAAATATATCGACAATGCAATGAAACAGTTGGCCATACTTATCGCATATATTTGTTGTTATCCCGAAATAACTAGTGAGGGAGACGTGCATGTCCAGTCAGCCTAGCTGGCGGCGCTGATCCACGACGACGACACTTGCAAGCAAGCAAAAGGCACGCGAGATGGGAGAGAAAGGCACACCATGTATATGTATTGGACATCGTAATGGGTATCATGGTGCTCAGGCACCATGATTTGAAATGGACCAATTCATATCAAATTTTGATGTTTTTTTTTGAAATTTTCAGTTTTAGGATATATACCCATCCATAACAATTCAAATAAAACACATACCTTTAAGAAATATAAGCGAATTCAAAGATTTGAACGAATTTAAATTACATGCTTTGCTGATTTATATATGTACTCAGTACATACCTACAATCAAAGTATCATAAAAAAAAGAAACTCTACTTCGAATTTCAGTTCAAACTTGTTTGAACTAGTTAGTAAACTGGTTAAACTCAATATTCTAAAAATTTTACAAAATTTTGAATGCAAATAAATAGAAAAAAAATACCCATTTTGAATCATGGTGCCTAGGCACCATGGTATTCCAAGTAATTGTACTATATATATATTTATACATACATACATACATACATACATACATATATATATATATATATATATATTTCATTTTTGGTTTTCTCTCCTATAAAATTACAAATCTAGCATCTTTTCGACCACAGCAAAAGTGTGTATGTGTGTGTATTACAAATACCTAGTGCACCATGGTTCCTGGGACCATGGTTGTTGCGTCTCTTGCTGAGGAGGGAGCCTGAGCCGTGTCGGCGATCGGCTCCTTGAAAATGGAGACCCGCCTCGTCGAGCCCAACACATGGGAGATTGGTCTCTCGAAAACGGGGACTCCTCTCGTCGCTCACGGTCGCGTTCTTCCCTTCGATCGCAGATGACGTTGGTAAGTCTCATCGGTTATGAGGGATATAGTCACGAAGATCTCCAGGGCGTTTTTTGATAGAAACTGGAACGAGCTGTCCTGGAGGCATGATGGCTAAAACTAGCCACGCCGACCTTGCTGCTCGATGACTATGGTGAGATGGTCCCGGTGGTTGGCTCGCCGCACCCTATTGGCGGGAGCGCCCGAACCTCGAGTTGACGGCTCGATCGATCTAAGCTTGCGTTGCATCGAGCAATGTCTTCAGTCATCAGGTTGTCCGAATCCGATGGCGGGAGTGACTTTAGCAGCATATGCGCGCACTGGACATTCGCCTCGGGGGTACTGAAGATGTTGCGGTATTGCCGGAACATTGTTCCTAGGATGTGGCCGGGCCTGCCATTGTGGTCGCGTTGTCGAAGGATTTGCTGTCCTTGGAAATCTGTCACCCTCAGGTGGGGCGTTGTATGACTGTCATGGTCGAATCGCTTCGACAAATTGGCCATAGTCCCAGCTGCGACCACGGTGGTTAGATCTCGCCGACGATCTACGGTATTGGGAGCAATGGCGTTTATGGCTATTTGTGCTGCGGTTGTCGTCGGCGCAAGATCTTAAGGCATGTCCAGGAGGATTTGGTGTCTCCTGATGCCTGTGATTTCTGCCCCCGAAACCCTTTCTTGGGAGTCTTCGACAGTAGTACCATTGTTAGCCCCGGTCATGAATACGCAGCGATCCGTTCGACTGCTTCCACGACATTTGCTTTGACTGCTGGGGCGAATGTTATCGCTGTCGCTGTCCGTCTCGACATACTTGAGGACGCTGGGTCACGTAGGGTCGAAGTCTATGAATGACACCTCTCAGCGTGGGTCCGAGGAGCAGGATTCGGTGAAGCCGATGTAATCAAGATCTCCGCCTGGTTGCCAACAATAAAGCATAGTTCCGAACGCGATCTCAGATCCGATCGCGGGAGTTGAGTCGATGAAGGCGATCGGGTCGATGTCGTGTAGGGGTCGATGTGGGAAACTCTGTCGCGGACACTCATCGAAGACATTCTTGATCTGCAAACACAGTTGAAGGTCCCTACCTGGCGTGCCAACTATCGAAGGTTAGGGAATAAACAATAAACTTATATGTTCGGGTATCTTCAAATATACAGAGTCAAACACAAAATCGGTGGCACATGATGTAGACATATTTGGGCCTCCGGGCAGAGTAATACCCTACTCCTGTATGGATGTAGTATGGAGTCGACGAGATAGAGTCCAGAGCAGGATGCCTAACTCTAATTACAATGAAGATTGTATCTGGAATATGGCTAAGGTCTAGCTTATGAACTATCGAAGCGCAGTTCGTCGGTCTGAGAGTCCTCCTTTTTCAGAAATCTCTCTGCCTCTATTCTTATATAGTTGAGGTAGCCTCTTCACAGGTTGTAGTCGGTTTGAGATACCATATCGTACTTGATGAGGAGTCCATCACTCCAAGATCTTCGTAGCGTATCCAAACTTCCTTTGACATCTAGCGTACTCGAGTTGGTTTCCTCGTAATGGGAACATGACCGAATCCTTTCCAAACGTTAAGATATCCCATGTGTATATCTTATCCCGTAGAATCGGGTCCGTGATATCTGGAGTTTCTAGATGCTTGTGTGAATATATATGGTATGATCTTTAAATTTTCTGTACGTGCTCATATCTCATACTTAGATATCAACACCTCCATATTTACTTTGGATGTGAGATCCCACCATGCATATTTGCATCAGTATTATTATTCATGTCACTGCAAACAGCAGTAGCAATAATATTTCAGGCAATGGTCCAAAACAAACAAGCAAGAGTGAAGCATTTTCTGTCAAGGAATATATCGACAATGCAATGAAACAGTTGGCCATACTTATCGCATATATTTGTTGTTATCCCGAAATAACTAGTGAGGGAGACGTGCATATCCAGTCAGCCTAGCTGGCGGCGCTGATCCACGACGACGACACTTGCAAGCAAGCAAAAGGCAGGCACACGAATCTTTGCCTGTTCGGCTCTCTCGCATATTTTTTTTTTCATTTTGGCTTTTTTCACAGATAAAATTACAAATCTAGCATTATTTTTTACTACGAAAATACCTGTAGATATATCTCTTACCGTGATAGGTCATCAACACAGCACTCACCAGGGTACCCGAGCTTAACAGCACGGGATAACGTATTATCCGAGCTCGGCAAGTAGCTGCCAAACCATGAAAGTACTATAGATAACAGGTGCTTTCGCCATCGAGAAAGAGCCTAAGTTTGTGGTTTCGCTCCAAGGGAAAAAAAAAAGAAAGAAAGAAAAGTTTCTAAAGGGGACAAATATGCCAGGGCTTCCACGCACACGTGTACATAGCGGTGTGCATGCCACATTTGAGGCAACTAGCTCGCCACAATCAAATCAAATCAAATCACATCAAATCAAATCCACGATCTGTAGGATAAATGAATACGCATGATCGATCGCTTTCGCGCGATGCGTATGCGTGCAGTCTTGCAAAACGGAAGGGAAATTAACCTGCACATAACACAATCATATGTTGTTGCTTCCTCTTCTTTCTAGCTTGCTTCTCCAGCTTACGTGATGTCTCGTTGCAAATACGTGCGCGTGCGTGCCCTCCTTTTTCTCTCTTCCGTCCTTTCGGTTTTGGCGGTTCCCCTTGCAATACGCGATAACGTAGATTGCATTTGGAATACAAAAGGAGTAGTTTATCAGATACGGCTTCGGCCTCTAGATGAATCGGCGGTAGAATTTTTATTGCTAATTCATTTAGCGACATATAATCTGTTGTCGGTTCATTTGACGACGACGACGACGGCAGGAGTATATTTATATAAAATTTTTGACGTATTTTTCTCTAATTATATATATATTGTTTTAAAAAATTCTAAGAAAAGTAGCTGATTTTTTAGGACTTCAGTCCAAAGGGGTAATTCCTACATAAATATACCTTTGTTGTTAGAATTTTTAAAAAAATTTCAAGCTTGATCATTATCCAAAAATTTTATTGGAGCATTAGTGATGCATCATGACCATCCATAAAAACTTTTAAAAATTTTTAACATGGTTTGAGCCATTTTTCATTCGGTCGAAATTTGCCAGTCAGCCTTCAGTAGCACTGTCCGAATTTTGAAAATTCCTCAAGCGTGATCATCATCTAAAAATTTTATGAGAATATTATGGATGTGTCAATACCATCCACAAAAGTTTCAAAAATTTCTAACGTGGTTTGCACCATTTTCTACTCGGTTGAAATTTGTCGATTAGTCTTTTTATCAGAATAGAAGTACTTTTGAATTTTTAAAAATTTCTCAAGCTTGATCATCATCTAAAATTTTTATGGAAAAATTAGTGATATGTCAGGACCATCCACAAAAAGTTTCAAATTTTTTTGACAATTTTTGGACTAATTCTCGTTCGGTTAAAAATCACCGAGATCTCGTCAAATCTCACCAAGTTCTTAATAAATCTCAGCGAGATCTTGATATAAATCTCGGCGAGATCTCAGAAATCTCGATCAAAAAAGAAACAGATTTTAATTTTATTTTTTAGATTTCGTTCGAAATAACGAGATTTCGTTGAAATTTTGGATTTTGGAGATTGACGAGATGTGAATTGAATACGAAATTTGGTTCGAAAAGCCGGGCATAAATTAATGAACAATTGACTTAAATGAATTTTGTTGAAAGCTTTCGTATCCTTCGTTTTTTTCCACCGACTAATCGTACGTGTTTTTGAAGGAAAATAAACATATGTCTGATGTCATCTTAAAATTTCTTTGAGTTCTCAAATGCTTCCTCTTCTTTCTAGCTTGCTTGTCCAGCGTGATGGCTCGTCGCAATACGTACATGCCATCCTTTTTCTTTCTTCCGTCCTTTCGGTTTTGGCGGTTCCCCTTGCAATACGCAATAACGCAAACAACTAAATGAATAAAAAAAAATAGTTTATCAGATGGTCTCCTGCAGCTAAATGAATCGGCGATAACCGCGGTTGTCGTCAGTTTATCAGATGGTCTCCTGCAGCTAAATGAATCGGCGACAACCGCGGTTGTCGTCAATTCATTTAGCGGTATATAATCTGTCACCAGTTTATTTAACTACGATAAAAGTATATTTATGTAAATATTTTAAACTATTTTTTAAGTTTATTATAAAAACATATTATTTTAAAATTTTCTAAAAAAGTAGCGGAATTTTTTAGTACTTAAATCCTAAAGGCTAATTCCTACAAAGGTTGTTAAAACGAGTTAGTTAGAATCCTGCGTGTTACCACGGACGAATTATGAATTTTAATGGAGAGAAACATCTTTTAAAAACAGGGGAAAACCAAAATAGGACATAGATTGAAGGATTGACTTAAAGGAATTTTGTTGAAAGCTTTTGTATCCTACATTTCTTCACCGAGTAATCGTGTACGTGTTTTTGAAGGAAAATTAACATACGTCTAATATCATCTTAAAATTTCTTTTGAGTTATCAAAAGCTTTTGAGTTAACATGTCTCCTAAGGACATCTCCAATGGTGCCACTTTAGCTAGCTATAAGGGTGCCAACTCAACATTTTGCTTAGGTAGATGAGAGAAAAGGAAGAGAGAGATATAGACTGATTACTAACTTATAGTCAAGCTATAGCTGATTCTAAGGTATTTATCACATCTTACATATGGGCCCATATTTAATTTTGTAGACAATGCTATAGCTAGTCCATTGGAGAGGTTGTCTATTAGCTATCTATAGATAACATGTACACTTTTTATAGCTAGTAGTTGATTACACCATTAGAGACGCCCTAAACATATGACAATACGACACGTCGCGGCTCGAGCTTTCTTGTGTTCAGAGCTAAGCTATAAGACAGCAAAAATGCCAGGTTGAGCATTTCTGTCCATGAGTCATGAGTGTACCCTACTCTACTTTGTTAAGGAGGCGACAACTACTTTTCATCATCTATTTAGGCCATGTTTGGATGGGCTAAAACTAATTGTTAGCTGGCTAATGGCTAGAGCTAATTGTTAGCCAGCTAATAATTAGTCCATCTAAAATTAGCCCAGAGCTGTTTGGATACATGACTAATGGTTGGACTAATTTCTTAGAAAAGTCATGTCTGCCCCCTCATAATGGGTGAGGAAATGAGGATAAGGCCAACGCGAGTGTATTTCAGGCTTTTCCCAGCGTGTTACATGCTATTAGCCCAAATTAGCTCTTCCCCACCAACTAATGGACTAATTGTTAGCTAAGGGGTTGGCTAAAAATTAGCCCACCTATTAGTCTTCCTGTTTGGATAGACTGGAGCTAATTTTTAGCCAGCTAACAATTAGTCCAGGGATCCAAACATAGCCTTAATCCTGTATCCTGACTAGCTAGAAGAATCCAATGTATATAACTAATTAACCACAGTACACTACTACCTATGGGCAGTTTGGATCGATTAGGATGATTCTTTTTTTGGATTTAGTTCAGCAAGGCCTTACAGGAATTAAAATGTAATTAGTTCACTACTACAAAATCGGGCATCACAAACGGTCTATTAGAAACGGTTTGGTGCGAACCGGTTGTAATGCTCGCACCAGAAGCGGTTCGTGGTAACAGGCCTGAGGGGATCTCTAGAAGCGGTTCGTGGCACGAACCCCTTCTAAAGCCCCACCTTTAGAAGGGGTTCGTGACACGAACCCCTTCTAAAGGTCTTTACAAGCGGTTCGTGTCCCCAACCGCTTCTAAAGACCCCCTTCAGAAGGGGTTCGTGTCACGAACCGCTTCTAAAGCCGGGCTTTAGAAGGGGTTCGTGACACGAACCGCTTCTAAAGACCCTTCGAAAGGGTTCGTGTCACGAACCGCTTGTAAAGCGAGATTTTAGAAATAATAAAGGAATGCGTGCCCTACTCTATCGGAGAGCACGCGTGGGTGGGTTGGCTAGATGGATGAGGCGAGTCACGAGGATGGAGTCTTTGGTCGTGGGTTCGAATCCCGTTCCCACGATATTATTCTTGTTTTTTCTTGCTTGGTGTGGCACCAACACAAGCGGTTCCTAGAACCGCTTGTGATACCCTTCGAGGTATCACAACCGGTTGCCTAGAAGCGGTTGTAAAACCGCTTCTAGAAGTGGTTCCAAACCGCTTGTAGAAGCTTGTTCTGTAGTAGTGGTTTGGCTTCGTTTGTATGACCGTATATACTGAACATTTGCTCATCTAAAGTATACGAACATTTGTTTATTTTACTTTGTGTCATATACTCGTACATCTCCATCTCAATGGTCTTCTCCCACATTATGATGCTATTATGCCAGCTTATTTCTGTGTGCTACGAAAAATAAACTCCCACGGGCAGACTGTTATTTTTAGTAGTTGCACCTGTCATCCAATCTACCAACTACGCCCCTGATGGTTCCTAGTCAAGTGCATTGTTGATTCGTAGCTTGTTTAGAACGTAGAGATTTTACTGATAATGGTGCAATTTTATATAATTTGTATAGAGTTGTCGTGTTCCAAAGGATGCTAACTGATTAAGCTAGGACTAGGAGTAGAACATCCTCTTATCCCCTCTATACGGTCACACGGATAAACTGGGCCCCACTCGTCAGTGAGTTCGCGCTCTCAGCCAGCCAACGGCGGAAGCCCGCTCAGGCAAGCAAGGGGCCGTGGCGCGCCCTCGCCTCCGGCATCCCATCACCATCCGACGGCCGAGGTCTTCCCCCACGCCCCTCGCATGGCTCCCGAGGCACCCTTTCCTTCAAAGCCACTGCTTCCTCGTGCCTTCGGCTACTTAAGCAAGCGCACGCCACACCTCCGGAGCTCTCACACTCGCCTCTTCTTCCTGAGGTGCTGGTGTTGCTGGATGGGGGATTTATGGTGAGTAGCTGGCTAAAGACTCAAACATTTGCTCTTAGGTTCTTTTCGTTCGAATTTGGGCTCTTGGTTGTGCAGACAAGCTGTTCGATCAAATGCCAAGAGAGGAGAATGTTTGTCAGATAATGTTTTTAAGGTCAACTGGAATTCAGCTCTTCTTTTTCTTTTTTTAAGATGCCTTAGTTAGTTATGTAATTTGTCAACACGTTTTAAATTTGAAATTCCATTTGTTTCAATGAATGACAATTAAGTTGCTTATAGTCATCTCTTTCTTTCTTTCTTTCTTTTCTTCTTCTCTTTTTTGTTTCTGTTTAAACTTTTTAACGCTATTTGGCTACCATTTCAATATAATGGTCATGAGGTAGAGAGCTCCCTACCTTTTTATGTAAAAAAAAGTTGCTTATAGTCATTGTTTTGGGCATCTCACTGTTATCTATGTGTTTGCCTTCTGTTTCAAATGGTACTGCAGTTTTCTAATATCAAGATTTCCAGTTGCAATAGCTTGTGCTTATCGATGTTCAGCTAACTCTTTTTTTAACAAGAGCTAACTCAGTTGACATCTCATAATACCATCTTCTTTTGTTTATTTGTTATTTGTTCAATAGACATACGGACTGCATTAGTGTTTACAAGTACAACCGCATGGATTCCAAACAAGTGTCCCTTCATACCATCTTATTATGCTTGTTGCTCCTATTCTGCGTGGGCTGCAAATGTCTAGCATCAGAAGTAGAGGCGATCCAGTCGGCAACCCTCAAGGTTGATGCCTCACCACAGCTTGCTCGAAAGATCCCTGACACGCTTTTTGGGATATTTTTTGAGGTGAGAGTGATTTCTTTGCAGACATCAGTTTGTTAGGGTTCTCAAGTTTTATTGCATACTCTGAATAATCCAAATACACTACATGTTCCATTATGTTCTCACAGTAACTAGGTTGGGTAATACTGTAGGAGATCAACCATGCAGGAGCTGGTGGATTATGGGCTGAACTTGTTAGTAACAGAGGTACTTCAATTATTCTTGACCGTATTATGTTCCTTTTGGAGTAAATTCTCCGAAAACAGACTAGATGCACTTATTTGGTTGGTTCATCCATGAAAAGATAAGATGGTTAGAATGCAAATAAATCAACGTCGGTTCGAGCATGACAAATAAAATGCCTTTTCCTCAAGAAGTTGCTGCCGACGTTCAAGGTTTAGTGTAACCAGCTTATGGATTTAATGTTTCAGGTTTTGAAGCTGGAGGCCTCCATACTCCATCAAACATTGACCCTTGGTCCATCATTGGAGATGACTCTTCCATATTTGTGGCGACTGATCGTACGTCATGTTTCAGTCGAAACATTGTTGCTCTAAGGATGGAGGTTCTATGTGATGGGTGTCCAGATGGTGGTGTTGGCATTTACAACCCAGGGTTCTGGGGCATGGTATGGCTTTATGTTGATCATAATTTGATCACTCATATCATTTATCAGCATGAAAATATATAGTTTAATCAAAACTTTTAGTAATATCTAATTTATATAATGGAGTTGTAGCCTAATGTGACAACACTTTGTGATCTTTGAGCTCCATGCATTTTGTTTGGATCTTTCAAGTGGTGTTGGCATTCATGCTCTGATGTTAGGCCAAAATTTAGTGCAGATTTTTTTTCCCTACCTTTTCACTGTTTCCTTTCAATAATATGATCACCCTCATCATTTCAACTTCCAGAACATAGAGGATGGAAAGACCTACAATCTAGTTATGTATGTTAATTCACCCGAAACTGTGGACTTGACAGTTTCACTGACAAGCTCTGATGGGTTGCAAAATCTGGCTTCAGTTACTATAACGTTAGTATCTTTTCTCTCAATATTGGAACAGGAGGAGGATATTTTATTGTTTACATTAGTTGGTTTCATTGCTGCAGAGTCTCCGCTGTGTCGAATTGGACAAAATTGGAGCAACGGTTGGTTGCTAAAGGAACGAACAGAACCTCAAGGCTTCAAATAACAACTAACAAGAAAGGAGTTGTATGGTTTGATCAAGTGTCACTCATGCCAGCAGACACATACAAGGTATATTATATTTTTTGTTCTCGATATTAATACTGAAAAGCAGAGAAGGTTAAGAAAAAAATCTACATAATATTTGAATAATTCTATGCAGATGAAGGGTTAACCTCCTAATGTGAAGCACCGATCAATTAATAGTTGTTAAAATCTTCTAGGCAACAAACACCTACTCTCTGAAACACTAGGCTTAGAATTTACCACCATAATAATCTAATAAATAACTAATTGTATTTTTGCATTAGATTTGCTTGGGATATTCACCTTGATCATGTCGAAGTCTAGTTTGTCATTATGTGCCACCTCCTTGGCTACAAAATTTTAATTGTACTCAGCACTTTACAGTTCTGACCGCCACAATAATGTTTGGGCAACTTTTAGCTCTCTACCTCAAAACACACTAGCATCTCACCCAGACTTTGTGTTGTGAGTTTAATAACTAAACAAGAAGATCCAAATACTTCCAACTAATTATTTCTGAGACTGTAGACTTTTGATATGTTCTTGTCACTAGATACTCTATGTTGCTGAATTTATTTGGTGGTTAATCTGTTTGGGACTTTAAGTATCTTTGAATTTATTCTATCTTGATAGCATCGTAAAAAATGAGTTCGATATCTCTTTCTGGTGTATGATCGTGCTTATGGTACATGACTTAATCTGAGTATGTAACTACCAATTTTTTTTTACACATGCAGGGACATGGTTTTCGCACAGAACTTATATCCATGCTTTTGGATTTAAAACCACGATTCTTGAGATTTCCAGGTATGAGCTGTGTTTTCCGCTTGAAAACCAAGTTCTTGATGTTTGCACATATATGTTCAGACATGTCTAGGACAGTTGACCAGATTGCATGCAACTATTTTAGGAGGTTGCTTTGTGGAAGGCGATTGGTTAAGAAATGCATTCAGGTGGAGGGAATCTATTGGTCCATGGGAAGAGAGGCCTGGACACTTTGGGGATGTTTGGCATTACTGGACTGATGATGGCCTTGGATATTATGAGTTTCTTCAGGTACCAGTTGACACTGTTTCAGCCTTTGCTTTTCTATGACCACTCCCTAATCATATATTGCCTTTGAAATCTACATCAAAGCTTTCTGAGGACCTGGGTGCTGCCCCAATCTGGGTGTTCAACAATGGTAATTATTTCCACATTTTTTATATCTTTCATCACCATTGTTGGCCTCCTTATTCGCTGGAAAGTTCTCTCTTATATCAGGAATCAGTCACAATGATGAAGTTGATACCGCTGTTGTTGCTCCTTTCGTAAAGGTGTGTTTTGTACTCCCAAGTTTATTTTCTAGCTGGCAGACCTATCTTGATATAATGAATATTTTCCACTTTTAAATGCATTGCGATGTCCTGGCAATGGTTGGACACTACCATGGTGCATCAGAACAACAATACATCACTACCGTTCTCATAGTATTTTGTTTGGTGTTTGCGCATAACTAAATATTAAAGACATTTTTTGCTTAGACCCCAATGATGAGTCTGCTTGAATGATGCTAAAATTCTCCCCCTGGCTTTATTGAAACATAGATGGTGTTGGGCTTGGTTCTTTACTTTGTTATTCACGCAGTTCACATATAGCGATGATGTGTGGCTTGAATTTACATTCTTATTTATTCAAACTTGTGCACAGACAAACTAGTGCACAATCAAACTTGTTCCGTTTCTATGAATAGTAGCACAATCGCCCAAGAGATACCAAATATCTTTTTCCAGAATCTAGACCAAGGTAGTTGTCATAATCCCAGTTTCATTTTTTTGGAACTGTTCTTGTTGCCTCTACAGGATGTATTGGACAGTCTAGAATTTGCAAGGGGGAGTGCAGAATCAACATGGGGCTCTGTTAGAGCTGCAATGGGGCATCCTGAACCATTCCCAGTCAAATATGTTGCAATTGGAAATGAAGATTGTGGGAAAAAGTTTTACCGCGGTAAATTTATCAACTACTTTCTTATTTCATTCATTTCAAAACATAAGTCGAAGAGGTCTTGTCCACAAAAATTAAGAAGTTTGTAATTATGGGAAAGGAAACATAGTTGCGCCAAAGTGGACCAAACTATTATATTGAAAGATTTAATATAGATAATCAATCACTCAACTTTCTCTCCCAACTTTCAACATAGGGCTGTTGTTTTGTGATTGGGCTTATATTTCGAAACAAAGCAGCCTAAGAAAATAGACCTACATTGTGAGACAAAGGGATAGAAAGTCTACAATTTTGTTTGAAGATGCCGTATTTGTTTTCCCCCAAAGTGTTTTGTTAATTTAGTCATATAACTCTTCATACCAACATTGTTCAATGTGACATCTTTGCCTTGTACTCTGTTTTGATCTGCATACTGAATGGCACTTTTCTTATTTCCTCTTTTTTCTTTTTTCTCCGCAGTATTTTATTAAACCAGCCCAGCAGCACTCAGTGATATATGTTCTCAGTTTTCATCCTTAAAAAGAAATTAAGAACAGTAAGTCAATAACACACAAAAGCAAGAAGCGCTAAAAGAATGTGTAAGTGGCAAATGGGGATGTGTAAATGAGAACTCCCCATAGAGTGAGAGAATATGAACTTGCCATTTGGGTCTTCTGATCGTGTGAGGAAGGATTTTCATACATTGACATGGGGAAGCTAGTGTTGCTAGCGTTTTACAGGATGATAGCAATGCTAGCACCCCAAGGGAAGCTAACAATGCCGACATATTCAACAAAGGGGATTCATTCCTGCACTGATGAGACAACCAATATTGGAGTTGCTATTCTTTTTAGTGGGCAACTCTTACTCAATATGCCCTCAGTAGCAAAGAAACTAAAAAGTGGTGACATTTTTAATTTTAATTTTAATTTTTGCGTGTGAATTAGTTCTACTTGGTCATAACCCCTAGTGGTAGTGCACAAATTTGACTCTGTACTGGGAACTACTGATGAAACCTCCTTTTAGATACATGCATGATATTCTCTAATTCTGTTGAACAGGTAACTACCTCAAGTTTTACAATGCTATAAGAGAGGCATATCCAGACATTCAAATGATTTCAAACTGTGATGGTTCATCAAGACCACTTGACCATCCTGCTGATTTATATGACTTCCATGTAAACTACTTTCTGCCAAATCTGATTGTCTCATTTCCCACAGTTTAGACTCTCTGATTCTTTCTCATCATCTGTCACCAAGGTCAAGTTCTTTACTTTTCTTAAGTTCTGACAATTCTTCTTTTTTTCTAGGTCTATACCGATTCTAAGACGTTGTTTTTCATGAGGAACACATTTGATAGCACGTCTCGTAATGGGCCCAAGGTACGCCTTAAATTTCTTTGCTTTGCAGACCTTTTCATTTGTGGAAAGATGCTTGTGAAACAGCCCTGCAAAGTCTTGTCTTTCATGACCTATCTTTTACATTAATCCACGACTTCCTGACATTTCTCTAGGGATGTTCTTAGGGTAGCCTAAAAGGGTCCTCTATCTGTTTACAACAATTGTGTCACACCCCGGGTACGTCTAGGGTTTCGTCTCCACTTTGACTGAAACGGTTAACCCAATTGGTATGGATGATTCCCCAAGGTTGTACTGGTCTTTGAATGCAACTATTTTGGGGCATTGTAAGGCCAATGATGAATGTGTGGAGGCTAAGTAGTGAGTACTGTAATGTATGATGTTATTTGCATGTTCTGAAGGTTCTTGGGAGCTTCATTTTTTCTCTTGCTAATCACATCATCACAGATGTCTTGCTTATTGACATCACCTCATTCTGGTTAGACATTAAATATCTATTTGAATATGTTCTGAGTGCAGGCTTTTGTTAGTGAGTACGCTGTTTGGAGAAACGATGCAGGTAGAGGAAGTCTTCTTGCTTCATTGGCAGAGGCTGCTTTCCTTACTGGACTGGAGAAGAATAGGTGATGTCTCATTCAAAAATATTTTTGTTTGGCTCTGGGTTGTTTGATGATCACTCCTAATTTTCCCTGGATAAAAGTTAGATATTGTCTTTGCTCATTGAGACATCATGACCTCATGGAGTTTGTTCAACTACCAAGAGATCTTCCCTGAGTTAGATGACCTCTTGTTGGTTCTTTGCAGTGACGTTGTTCAGATGGCAAGTTATGCACCGCTCTTCGTAAACAACAACGATCAAACGTTAGTATTGATGGCTTTATTCTTTCTTCATTTCTTATGTTCTTATCGATTTAACATTGCGGTAATTATGTCCGAATAAAACAATCAGGTGGAACCCAGACGCCATCGTCTTCAACTCCTGGCAGCAATATGGAACTCCTAGTTACTGGATGCAGACGCTTTTCCGCGAATCTAGTGGTGCTATGCTTCATCCAATTACAATCAGTTCCAGCTACTCCGGTTCGCTGGCAGCATCTGCAATTACTTGGCAAGACTCCGAGAACAGCTTCCTAAGAGTAAAAGTAAGTAAATTTTTTCGTATCCTAGCCTGTATGTATTGGAGGATTATAAACTTCTTGCATTAATCTTGAAACCTCTTGCGCAGATTGTAAACTTTGGGTCGGATGCTGTGAACCTCTCCGTCTCTGCAAATGGGCTGGATGCTAGTGTCGACGCGGTCGGATCAACCGCCACTGTTCTGACATCCGGCAATGTGATGGATGAAAATTCCTTCAGTAACCCAAACAAGGTACAGAATTAGAGCTTATTGGCTTTCATCTCACGGTCATGGAGCTCAACTGAAGCCGACGCTTGTACGATGAACAATGCAGGTCGTGCCGGCGACAAGCCAGCTGCGCAACGCTGCAGAACAGATGCAAGTCACGCTTGCTCCTTACTCATTCGCTTCGTTCGATCTCGCGCTGGCCCAGTCCAAACTTATCGCAGAGATGTGAAGCAGCAAGCGACGCGATGCTAACGACGGACACACGACGATTACACGAGGTGTGATAAGCGAGTACCTATCAGTAAGCAGAGAGTTGTCAGCGCGCTTGTACCTTGATAAAGGACTGTACAGTACAGCACGAAGGAAATACTAAATAAAAATCACACCAGGCTTTCTCAGTATCTTTCTCTCCTAGATTGTTAACTACTAAGCAAGTCTCGTGGATTGGCCACAAGCGTCATCGAGAGTTCAATGATCCTTAGATTCCGATATGATAAACCATAGTTATCGGATTCACTGTAAACCGTATGAATCGTGATCCGAATTTATCTAATGTGAACCGGTTTAGGGTGTAGAGTTCATATTCACAGTGAAAAATAGCGAATCGTAAGCTCAAATTATATACTATAATTCAGACAAACCATAATTATAGTAATACACGGTAAACTAAAGATAATAACTCATGTGACAGAACCTCACGTCTGCTCTCCAAGGGAATCGTCTCCTCTGGATGTAGTCGTGGCAATCGGCAGATGGCAGAAGTGACTTTGGTATAATGGAGTGGATGCTTATTTTTGACTACTCCTACATTCTTTACTACACACGATACAGGCATTCCTATCAAAATTGTTCGAATGAATCATCCGCCACCCACTGCATGTATTTTTTATTTTAGGTTTAAATTATCAGTAAATGTACTTAAGACACTTTTGACTATTAAGATAAGTAACAGAAAACTTATTACTGAAGCATCTAGGATCCTAGTCACCTATAGATCTGTGACGGCTCATCTGGGCCACTCGACCATCCTGTTGATTTGTATGATTTCCATGTAAAGTACTTACTGTCGAATTTATTTGTACCATTCCTACCTGTTTAGATTCTGTCTTACTGCTTGTCAGAGCATCCCCAATGGAGACATGTCAGCAGGCTATAAGGAGTCCATCTCATCTTTTTGCTTATGTGGAGGAGAGAAGTAGAGGAGAGAGACAAGAGCTGGCTCTTAACTAAGAGCCAGGCTATAGTGTTTTCCAAGAAAAATAAAAGACAATTACATGTGGACCCACATTTAATGTTGGAGAATATGTTATAGCCAACCCATTGGAGAGCTTGTCTTTAAGCTAGCTATAAGTGACATGGAGCTTTCTTATAGCCAGTAGTTGGCTCTACCATTGGACATGCCCTCACCAAAGTTTTACGTTGTCATTTTCTAGACAGAATGTTGAGTGGCACCTAGGAAATGACAACTGCTGTCTCTAACCATTGCCATGTCACCTATAGATAGCATTAGAGACAACTCCTACAATGTGTTGTCTATAGTGTTGTGTACATCATCATTTAATGCCAGCATAGAGTCAACAAAATATGGTGATCAAGTGTGCATGTTTATGTTTGTAGACTACATGATTATATATATATTTTTATTCAATGAACATCATCACATTTTAAAATAAAAGAAGTATATAAGTAATTCTTAATTTATTTTTTTCGTGTATTTCATTAATACCTGGTAGAAGCTATCCTAATTGCACGTATCAAAAGAAAAAAATGATTAATTCAGATTTTGAATACATTAATAAGGAATTGAAATTATAAAAAGGTAGAACATATAGATAAAAAGTACAGTACAACTCATAAATAAGTAAATTGTTCAAGTACTGCTCCCATATCGTTGCCAAATATGTTCAACTAAATCCTTCTTTAGTTGGATATGTGTTGGTCGAGCACATATATTGGAATTCCTCTGAAGTACATCCTCAAAACAAACATGTGGTCCATTGTTGACTTCCGGTGGTAGGACTAAAAATGTACCTGACGTCTCATTCAAATCTAAAGGTGTGGTGACCATTTCTTGTTCATCTTCAACAATCATATTATGAAGAATAATACAGGCGTTCATAATGTTTCCAATTCTATCTCGTGTCCATAATTGTGCTGGGCGACGAACAATGTTAAAGCGAGATTGCAATACACCAAACGCTCGCTCAACATCTTTCCTTGCTCCTGCTTGACGATCTGAAAATAATTTATCCTTATCTGACTGAGGGAGTGCTATCGGCTTGACGAATACAGCCCATTCAGAATATATACCATCAGCAAGATAGTAAGCTCTATCATATTGCCTCCCATTAACAGTATATTGTGTTTGTGGACTTTCTCCTTTCAATGCTTGAATGAATAGTGGTGATTGATTAAGCACATTGATGTCATTGTTAGACCCTGCAACACCAAAAAATGCATGCCATATTCGAAGATCTTGTGAAGCAACCGCTTCAAGTATCATAGTAGGCACACCCTGGTCACCACTGAAAGTGCATCTAGGCCCCCAAATTGGTTTTGGTTGATTAATGACAAGCGATTAAAGAAACTAATGTCTTCAATGAGCTTATGAGCAGGTAAAAGGTTCATTTGAGATCGTCTACATGCGATGGATACCCTCAAACAAGATTACGCGAGTAAATCGGCATTACGCCTGTATTTTCTATGTTTTGTGTCGTAGAAATGCCGTACTATTAAGAGGGATGCATCTTGAATGATCTAGGATAGTCTCAATGCTCAGATGAATGTCACTTTAATGTTTGTTGAGACCCTAAGTCACTGCGCATGCACCGGAATGGGTTTCTTTCAAAGTTCAAGTCGGACATTCCGATATTACATCGGAAGTTCCGATGTGACCGGACATTACGATGTGCATGCTTGCTTCAGTCCGGTGTGTGGTAAATGCATCGGAAGTTCCGATATATTCGATCGGAAGTTCCGATGCATTGTTGATGCTTTCTAGGGTGCTCTCTGGAAGTATCGGAAGTTCCGATATTTGACATCGGAAGTTCCGATATGTTCAAACCGGAAATAGGGAGCTCTCTGGAATTATCGGACACTCCGATATAGTGGATCGGACATTCCGATGTTAAGTCGGAAGTTTCGATGATTATATCGGACAGTCCGATATGGACTTAGAAGCATTTTGTCAAGGGCTTTTCTGGGAACATCGGAAGTTCCGATGTTGGCATCGGAAGTTCCGATGCACCTTTTTTCGCAATTGGAGTGAGCTCGAGTTCTGATCATTTGTACATATCGGACATTCCGATGTTGAGATCGGAAGTTCCGATATGCAGCTGAGTGGGTGTATAACGGCTAGTTTTTGCAAGAAACTATAAATACCCCACCCCTCTCTCATTTGAGGGTTACACACTCTATTTGGCAGAACTCTAGTGCACCTTGAGCCCTCTCTAGTCTACTTTTGAGCCCTCCCCTTTGATCTTAGGGATCATCCAAGGAGTGAGGACTAGAAGTGAGATTTGGAGCTAGAGTGAAAAGCAAGTGTCATTCATTTCGAGCTTAAGAGTGTTCCTCCAAGATTGTTCAACCGTGCATTTGTTTCTCTTGGAGGTTGAAGGACTCCTAGACGGCTAGGTGTCGATCACGAGCTCCCAAGGATTGTGGGACGCCGTGATAAGTTTGTGAAGGCCGGCTCCGCCTCCGAAAGGAAAGGAACCAATAGTGGAACCAAGCCTCAAGTGTGACCGAGGTTTGGGAGGAAAGGGTTGGAAAAGACCCGGCTCTTTGGAGCCTCCTCAACGGAGACGTAGGATTCCCTCAAGAATCCGAACTCCGGGAACAAATCTGTGTCTTTACTTTACTTTGCTTTAGCTTGTCTCCTTATTAAGTTGATTAAACGTTCTTGTACTGCTTCCTAAGTTCGTTGCTCTTTGTTGTCAATTGTCCGTATCCAAAGTCGATCGGACATTCCGATCTAGAATCGGAAGTTTCGACTATATCAAAAGTTCCGATCCAATACCGAAAGTTCCGATACTCTTTCCGCTGCGACAAATTTAGTTTAAATTTTAAATTGCCTATTCACCCCCCCTGTAGGCAACTTTCTCATCTTTTCAACCACGAGTAAACTGGCCCTTCCAAGCAACTGGACAATTTTTCCATTGCCAGTGCATACAGTCAATGCTCCCTATCATACCGGGAAACCCACGAGATTCACCAACTCTAAACAATTTCTCCAATTCATCACAATTGGGGGGTCGCAGGTACTCTACACCAAATTTTTCAATGACCCCTTCAGCAAACTTTCCCAAGCATTCCAATGAAGTGCTTGCACCAATCATTAGCACCTCATCTAGTTGATCAGCAGAGGTACCATAAGCTAACATACGAATTGCGGCCGTGCATTTTTGCAAAGGTGAGAGACCCGATCGACTAGTAGCATCCATCCTATTAGTAAAATAGGAATTCCATTCGCCAAGTGCACTTACGATACGTAGGAAGAGGGGCCTTCTCATCCGAAATCTTCTACGGAACATCTCATCGGTGTAGATAGGATGCTCTGAAAAGTAGTTGGCCACGAGCCTTTCATGGGCGCCTTCACGATCCCTTGGTATGTATCTCCTCGTACCACCTCGACGGCGACGGCGACATGATGATTCTAGTCCTCCCTGTAACTTTTGCTTTAACTTGAGACCGATCCGATTGGCAATCGAGTCTAAGATATCTTGCTCGGCGATGAAATCTTCTATTGTATAGAAATCTGTTGGATCTATTTCGTCAACATCATCCGAGGAAGAATCAGAATGAGAAGACATAGCTAGATAAGGGAAGGATAACTGAAATGGTTGCACTCCATTCATGGATTTATATGTGTAGATGCAATGTGAAATGGTTGCTACGGCATGTGAAATGGTTGCGCTCTGTTCTGTAATGTAGATGCATTACAAAACATGTGAAAGCAAATATAAGCAGTAATGAACATGTGAAAGCAAATAGAAAGCAGTAAATGGCAGTGGAAGCAGTAATTAGAAGCAATAGACATCATGTGAAACCAAATACAAGTAGTAGAGAACATGGAAGTGAAAGCAAATAGAAGTCGCAAGGAACAAATGTAATATGCCTTCATGTGCAATAGAACAAAAGGGACTTCAAGCAGTAGAGAACATGGCAGTGAAAGCAAATAGAAGTTGCAAGCAATCAGTGGGAGTATGAGTCATGGAACATTATAAAAAAAGGGACTTCAATCTGTTCTATAATCAACAGATCAACAAGAACTTCAATCTACCAGCAAGAACATGGCAGTAGATCAACAAATTCAATACAGAACTCAATCACAACATCAAGAGCATGGCAGTAGATCAACAGATTCAATACAGAACTCAATCACACCATCACAAGCAAAATATAGAATTCAGTAGACATCCAACAGCAAAATATTCATATAGAATTCAGTAGGCATCCATACATAGAATAAGGTAGCAGTACATATAGCATCCACCAGCAAAATATTCATATAGAATTCAGTAGACATCCATATATAGAATCTACCAGCAAAATATTCATCTACCATGTAACATTATAACAAAATGGGATACTTTGACGAAGTAGGCATCCACCATTGTCTCCACATCCAAGCATCCATCTCACAAATCTCACATGCTGTAACAAAATAGATTTTCAATTAAATAGAGCATATGATTAACAAATGACATATTAGCAAGGAGATGTACATGATATGAACAAGTACCTAAGAATCATCGCCAAACAACTTCTTACTTAAACATTTTATTGCCTTCATGTGCTCAGCTCGGATGTCTTCAGCCATATCCCTAGTGTCACGGGCCATGAGAGACATGTATGTTTCTAGCATTTTGTCTTCCTTGTTCTCCTTAGAGGCTTGATGGTTTAGTTTTGCTGATTCAAGCCTTTCGGAAGAGACACGCTGTTGTACTTCCATCAAGTTATTGCGACTTCTATTTGTTTCAACTTGCACCTTTAAGTACTTATCAAGCTCTTCTATATCTGAATCGTCGTCCTTCTTCTCCTTGAGTTTGTTTTTCTTGGCATTACGTTCAGCCTTAGCTGCTTTACATCCCTTCGGGCGTGGGATATCATTAACATCTACTATAGATGTTATGTCAATAGTCTCGGCTACCTCTGAAACTTTTCTTTTCTTGTTCTCACTGAGATTCTTGTTGTAAGACTGCCACTTAGGTTCTTTTCTCACGGCCTTCCAAGTACTTATTTGGACAAATTGTCCTCCATATTCTTTGGCATAGAACTCTTGCGCCTTTTCCATCAATTGATCATCAGACTGTCCACTTGGCCAAAGATGATAAGCCTTCATCCAACATGAGTGGTATTGATTGACTAATTTGTTTAATCTGTGCCAACGGTCCTTCGCTTGCTTCCACTCTCTATGACGTTTTTTTGGGTGGTGCTATTGTATGCAGCAGCAACATCCTTCCAATATTGATCATTTTTCTTATTATTACCCATTATTGGATCATTTGAATTGTTCAACCATGCACTCATCTACATTGTGAAGGAAATTTGTTAGTGCCATGTCTATCATAAGTACCTATGAAAGTTAAATAGAACAAAATATAACGTACCAATCTTTGATCCTCCTCTACTGTCCAATTTAAGCGCTTCTCAGTCCTACGTTGTGCATCATCATCTGAATTGTCAACATTGATTGGCTTGGATTGGAAATTTGATGGACTATCCAAATTATGTATTGATTGACTGCTCATAGGTGGTTGGGACTGGACGTTGGATGTGGCAGCTGGTGATGTCAGAGGAGTGTAATTCAATGTGCCACCGACAAAGTGAAAATTTTGAGCTCTGTTTTGCTCAGTTAAATCTTGTGAACATGGATTTCGAATAAAGTTTACAAAACCACCTTGAGGACGATACTCCTTTCCCCTAAAAAATTACAGCAGTACTAAGTACAATCAAAGTTCTGATTACAGTTAAATTTTATTACACTTAACAAGTGGAATAAAGTAAACTACCGGATTCAGGCTAACCTATTGCAGCATGCTCTCAAACGAATAACATCTAAGCAAAACATGGAGGGAAGGAACCTAGGCATCCCACAGAAAGTAGCTAGATTACAAATTGTTGCCATTAATCTCAATGTTCCAGCCAGCTTAGTATTGGTGTTTCACACTATCCCACCTTGTCATCACATAAGCAAAATTATGATTCTGATCAACCATAATCTAAGATGACATAGATACAAAAAATATTTCTCATACACAAGTTACTGTTGGATATCAATCCACGAGCTCTGCACCGACTCGTGCTTCAAACTCTGAAGCTTTTCCTGATTAGCTACAGAACAACTACACAGGCAACGAGAGAAAACAGAGAATGGTTTTGAGCTGCAACTGCTTACTTCCAACAGTTACAAATGTAACTTGTTGCTTCCTGGATAAATCATTGGGATAAAAGAGTAGGGGAGCACAATAATACAATATTTTGTGACATTTTTCAGGCATTTGCGTAGTCTTAAACTCTTAATCTAGCAGCATCACGCACAAGCCTTATCTATGTGTCAGTCAGGGAACACAAATCTTGATGTAAATTTAGAAAATCAATTGGAAGATGAAAAATGATAAATTGGTACTTTGAAACATTCTCTCATTTCAACCAACTACTAGTTAATCTTGATATATTTTCTCATTTCACGAAGCAAAAAAAAATTACCAATTTTTGGGATCTGATGGAGATGGGTGCTCGGCCATTGGAATCGGTGGCGCGGATCGGCCCCTGGGCGACGATGGAGTCAATGGCGCGGCTTGGTGCAGCCCTTCCACGGCGGTGAGGAGGCGGCGCGGCCCGGCACCTCGACGAGGGTGGAGGCGGGCCCTTGACGAGGGTGGAGACGGCGGCGCGGCGCAGGGTGGAGGCGGCGCCACGGCCGCGCAGGTGGAGTCGGCGGCGCAAGACGCAGGTGGAGCGGCGGCCGACTGGATGGGGAACGGAGAAATTTGGGGAGAGGAGGTGTTCGCCCGAGTGGATGGGGAACGGGCCGAACGGCGCGACTGGATGCGGAAAGGCGTAGCTGATCCCGTGAATTGATCCGCTGTAGTCGATTTCGTCTGCAAGCCGTCTGCAAGCTGTCTACAAGCCGTCTCTAAATATTGGTTTTCGTGCTAGCGTCGTCTGTTGCATGCGAGACGACTCTTTTCTCTTCCCTTATTTACTACTGTCCATGTCAGCAACAATCTGACGTGACATTTCTTAGAGATAGCTTAGAGACTGCTGATGTGTACTGTTGTACATGCTCTAAAGCACCACGGCACTAGGTTGCTATCGAGCTGGAGAAGCATGGCATCTTGTCAGTCACGGTAGGTCCAGTGCTGCTCTACGGTCGGTCGGAGTGCCACAGGGCCAACCACCTGCTGCGATATAAGAGCGTGGCAAATGATATGTGTTACCTGTCGCTATTTCCGTTGCCGAGAAGAAGGCTATTTTTGTAATGCTACTCATACGGAGCCTAGATTTACAGAAAAAAAAGTATGCAAAGGGACTAAAAAAGGCTACCTTTCTTCCACCCCAAATTTGTTTGTAGGAAATAGTGTCTTCAATCTTGTTTTATGACTGAGACCAGCATTCTTGTTACAATTATCATAATAGGTATGCGATTAGCCATTAATTATAATAGAAAGAAAATATTTCACATTACCTGCTAGAAATTGGCCCATGAGAGATCCATTTTTAAAAAAATTTCTAAAGTATGCATAATTTAGTACCATATTGCTTGGCTAAATAGAGGAAAGACAATTTATAAGATTGAGTCATTGCCACTAATTGAATAATGTGACCCATGACATGAGGATGGCATGAGTATTCACATAATTTTGTGTGAAAAAATGCATGACTTGTAACTTATGACGAGCGACTGCCACGCATCTTAGAGTGTCTCCTAGCACATTAAATTCACCTTTTATTTTGCTGAATCATACAATTATCTCTCTATTCATCCTATTTTTAAATATGATTGAAACATCTATTTCAATTCGGTTTAATTGATATAATATTGTCAGTTACTAATGAGTAAATTGACATAATATCGTCAATTACAAGTGAGTAACTGACGCACGTCTATATAAGGACACCTAGGCCAGAAGACACTGAATTCTTGCACCATTCTTCTTCGTCCTCTCTGGATTACTGTACTGTGGTGTTGAGTAGTTGAACCTCACTGGCCTTCCTCCTCAGTGTGCATCGGGAAGGAGGGTAAGTAATGGATATACATACCATAGGTACCCCCAGGGGCCCAGGACGGCAAATGGGCCGACTCAGGCCCATCCCTGGCCGAAAGCCTGGTGGGCCCCTAAGGACGATTCGCCCCCAATCAAGCTGGTCAGGGAAAGGGTCCGATCCCTCCCATGGATCGGACCTCGTAACATCCGACCCAGCTGAGGCCCTCTACGCCAGGCGTCGACGCCGGACCGCCACCGGTCGTTGGCCACCTGCCTCCCGGACGCGACGACTCAGAGCGACCGTGCGAGGGCAGGTGGCTCCTTCCCAAGGTGGCGAGGAGGTCGCCAAAGTCAAAGCACCAGTCTCATCACCCAGACACACACGGTGGGAGGACGCGCTCCCTCCCGAGGCAACGCTAGAGTCAGGCACTGCGTCAGCACCTGGCAAACGCGCAGAGGGTAGACGCGCCACCCCCAGGCCGAACGAAAAACCATGCCGGTTGATGTGTCTACCGACCCGGCGCAGGGCGAGCAGGCACCGATCATTTGCTGAAGACCACGACTCCCAGGCATAGGACACCCCATCCTCTTTTCCTTTTCCAGACTCCCATGTAACCTGCCCCCTCCGACTATACAAAGGAAGGCAGGACCCTCAGGGAAGGGGGACACTCTTTTCGCTCTCTTAAGACGAATAGCTCTCACATTCTCATTCGCACGAAGCGCTCAAGGCCAGACTTTAGCCCTCGCTCGCGACCTCCTGTAATCGCTTGCATCCGAAAGCAACATAAATCCACCGCATGGACTGGAGTAGGGACATTCAGCCCAAACCAGTATACATCTTGGGCTCACTGAGTCAGGCCATTCGAGGAGAGGGAGCGCGCGACCCCAAAGACTAAAAAATCATATTGCCGGTGCACGAAACACCGATAGTAAGCGGTAGCTCCGAGGCATTTCCGTAGAGATCACTTGTACAGGGAGGCAATAAGGTTTTTGGGCAGTGCATTCGCGTGACCACCATGCTTCTTCCTCGACATCGACTACTTCCACAACTGTGTTTGCACTACATGTTGCTCTTCATCAATCCTAATTGTATGTCATTCGTGTGATAGATCGACGATTTTTTTTTAAAATAATCATATTTTATTCGTGAAATACAAAAATATACACTGATTTAATTTTTTTTCAACAGTAGGTTGAGAGAACGATTGGAATAGTCAAACCAACACAGCTATAACAAAACAGACGAAAAACCTAGGTCTTCAATTCATAACCTCAGTAAAATCTGAGTCTGTGCAACTGACCTCCTGAATAAATGCCCAATCATTAAATGGTATAAGCCAAGACATCACCTATGGCACTTGATAAATAACGAAGAACTCATCCCATGGACTTTTGACATGCTCCACCTGAAACATAAAATTCGCCAAACTGCCTACTGAAAATCCATAACATGATTGAAACTGCTCCTGAAAAACTGTCAAGATGAAAAGAACCCTCGTGCTATCAATAGAGTATAAATTGCAGTAGACCCCTCATATTGAACAAAGACAACAAAACAACATTGTTGTATTCATTAAGAAGCAAAACTCCTTCTTGCACTTTAATACTTCATCTCAAACTGAATCGGAGCAAAACCTTCACTAATAAAACATCATCCATTGTGGTGTCATTAAATTCCTGAGAATTAACGTTGTCAAAATCTTCATAATGGTCAACGTATCCAAACGGTGAATTGAACACCAAATTAACGGTGATAAAATACCAAATGCCCAAAATGCAGTTGTCTCCTTAACTGACATTTTTTCTTTCTTCAAAGTTGATGATGAAACGTCAAAGAAATTGCCAAGAGTCCACAAATGATAAATCGACGACGAAACGTCGAATAAATTTCAACTGATAAATCCCACTTATAATTGGGCATGAAATCCCGTCAATAATATGCATTGCAATGAAATCTCTCTCTTTTTTCCCTCGGGCCTCAGCCTTATCTTCGGAAGAGAGCATTTGCCTTACACTTCAATGTGAATGTTGACTGGGCATTGAATAAAGAACTTCACGAGAGAATTGAATAAAGAACTCACGGACGTAGCCTCCTTGCAGACGTGAACCGACTGGATGTAAGCTCCACAAGAAAACACTCAACCACTTTCATGAAGTCCAATCGGCAACAGGTCTGCGACTCGGGCAGACGAAGCGGGAGGCCAGGCGGTGGCTTTGGTCGAAGTGCATGGCGCCGGCGCACGGAGGCGGTCGGTGGACGACACGGGGATGAGTCGTTGGGGCGTCAAGACGCGCACGGAGGATGGCACGGGACAGCCGGCGCGGATAGGCGACGAAAGCGCAAAAGACACGCCGGTTACGGGGAGCCGTCGTCGTGGAGGCGGGCGGCACTGTGGTGCTGATGGCGACGGGAGACGACGCGGAAGCCACATCGGGTCAGAGGCGCGTTGTTCGGTGGCCGGAAGACGAAGTGTCGAAGCCCCGAGATGATGGGCCTGAAAGGTAGTGTGGGGGCGCCGAGGAGATGGCGATGGCGCGCGGTGATGACGCAGGAGCCGAGGCGACGTGCAGCGACGCGCGTCACGGAGGTCGAGCCCGAAGTCGACGGCTCGAATGCGGGCGAACGCGGCGCGGCCAGCGGCGTGCGCGATGAAGGCCGAAGAAGGCGTCGGGCATCAGATTCGGCCGGTGGGAGTGGCATGCGCGGCCAGAGGACGCGACGAAGGATGGGGCGCTGGTCGGCGGACGTTGGCATGGTGGAGTGCGATGGCCGCAAGAGACGGTCGGAGTGGAGACTGGCTGTCAACAGTAGATTGGAAATCCTGTGATGCTGTGCGATGCCGCCTCGGGAGTCTCCTCCTGGGGCAGCGGAATCAATCTAAAACCTTAGGCTCTGATACCACTTGTTAGGTCTAGAGTACGACAAAATAATGGTGACAATGATTCACATTCCTAGTATACCTTGTGATTAATTCTTATTCTAGAATTGTGCAATTTACAAGTTTCTAGGAATTAATTTCATGAATCTTAGAGGTTCGTTGCATAAGTTGTGATTGTTTGAATGGTTAATCGAGAATAGATTCATCTTTAATGGAACCTAAGAACAAATAGAGTTCAACTTCAATTATTTCTATAGAGATACGGCCTTATGGTTTTATAGGTCTTTAGAAACTAATTCTACAAATTTTGAAGTTTGTTTGCAAAAGCTTTGGACCTTTAGATTTTAAAAGAGCTATTAAATAACAATCCACTTCTCACAAGGTTTAAACTTTTGCTACTATTATAGAGAACAATTTTATGATTTTTCAGAAGTCAGGGTTCTAATTTCATGCAAGGTCATTTACATTAGCCAAGGCCATTTAAATTTTAAACTTTACAAGAATTGATCCTATAATATACTCATGATCAAAGAAGGTCTAGTGGTCTTTGGAACATACTAAAACTGGACCCAACAAATTTGGTTACCTTTTGCAAAAGTTTTACATTGTACAAGTGTTAGGCCTATGATTTGAATTCATATTCATTTACTATACAGTGAGAAAATTTGAAATGTTTTTCTATATTCAGAATCTACGTGAATTTACATAATTTTAGGAACTAGTTTGACTTGATTTGGAGTTATAATGCAAAAGTTATAACCATTTCAATGCTCTCGGGTTTGGAAAATAAACAAAATAAGGAAATGCGTTTCCTAATCACGAAAGCGCCTATTGCCAGTTGGACGCAAGGTTTCAAATCTCGTTTTGAGTCAAATCTCGGAGGTTCCCGAAATCCGAAATTTCGGCGAGATTCGGAAATTTCGGACAAAATCCGGACGAATTGCAAAAACCAAATTTCAAATCCGGTTTTTTTCTACCGGGAAATCCGAGATCTCGGCCGAAATCACCGAGATCTCGGCCAAATTGAACCGGCTGAAAAATGGTTCAAAATACGTCAAAAATTTTTGAAATTTTTTTGGATAGTCCTAACACATCACTAATATTTCCATAAAAATTTAAGATGATGATCAATCGTGAGGAATTTTTAAAAAATCTAACAGTGGTAAAGTCGTGATAAAAACTGTATATAAAATCAGTTTTTGATTTTTCAAATGTAACAAATGAACTTCAAGTCATTTGAAAAGTTTTATATATGTTCCTATGTATTAAGGGAGGTTCTTTCTTTGAAACCACCTGCAGTTCTGAGGGAGATTCTTTCATTGAAACCACCTGCAGTTTTGAATTTTGATCAGTAAGAAAAGATCAATGCCATAAATATGAGCACTGATCACGTATATGTGAATCCCCGCCCATATATACATAGGTGAGTTAGTATTGTACCCATTTATAAATACATGTTATCTTATGTTTTAAATTTTGTTTTTCAATATATGTCATTCAATAATTTTGAAGTGGGTTTTGTACCACTATTTCCACTCCACTTCTCTCTCATAATCATACACAGATTGATTCCAATTATCAATGTCAGTATCAGATATCATTTCTCTCTGCTGTTTCAATGCACTAGAAAAGTTCCTATGTATTAAAAAAGTTCAAACCACTTTAGAAAATTTTGAAATTTTTTGTGAATGGTCCTAACACATCCATAATATTCCCATAAAATTTTCAGAAGATAAACAATCTTGAAAAAATTTAAAAAATTCGGAAAGTCCTAACCGACATATTGAACCGACCAAAAAATGGTCAAAAACATATTAAAAATTTTTGAAATTTTTTGTGGATGATCTTGATCCTAAACCCAAGCAAATACAATGCACAAAAATCAAAATCCGGCAAAAAAAATATCAAATCTCGCCCGAGATTGCCGAGATCTCGCCGAGAAATCCGAGATTTGAATTTTTTATTTTTTTTTGAATTTTTCGAGATTTTAAATCTCGGAGGGGTCCGAAATTCGCCGGGATTTCGCCGAATTTTGGACCCTTGCCGGGGACAACCAAGAGGGCTCGACAGCCAGTCGGGGACTCCAATGCAGGCATGCAGCCAACATCAAGCGTAGGTCAATAAGGAGAAGCCTCGACAAGGAGCTCGCCCTCTGGCCCTCCTCATCAGACAACCCAAGGGATTCAGCGGAGGCAATCACGATGGTGTTTGATTCACTTCGCCGTTGTACGCTGCAGTTCGATGAAGAGGAGGATGCAGGCAAGCGGGCTGACTTGAATCATGGTGCTCTAATGATGCAGAATAACATGAGAATCAACAAGCTGAAGATTATAGGACCTGTGCCTGGTGTTGAAATTGAAATTGGAGATATTTTCTTCTTTAGTGTTCAGATTCTTGGATGATCAGAAGCTTGAGAGAGGTAACCTTGCTCTCATGAACAGCACAAACAAGAAGAATCAGATCAGGGATTCAGGGTTGTTACTGCAGTGAAGTATTTGAGGCCTCCTAGTAATTAAGAAAAAACCATTGCAAAGTTGTCTGTCCGGTCATAGGACCCCATCCGTGCTGGAACATTCATTTGTGAGTATAACGGTGAAGTCATCGACGAAACAAAGATAAACATGGATGCTGAGGGAGATGGCTGTACCTTTCGCACGTCATGGTTGAATGATAAGGTTTAAAGATGGAATCTGGTGCATAATAACTGCTTGAAGAAGCAAGTATATATATGGAGGTAATGCACATGCACTCAACTAGTTTTGTGATTAAAAAAAATGAGCGATGGGTAGACTGTTGCGCCAGTAATGTGATTACATTTCAGTGAAATTTGCAGCGAGCGAGGAAAATATATTTTTTTTCCTTCTCGGTGAGAAAGCGAAAAAAAATGAAAAAAAACAATTGTCTGAGCCCAGGTTCGAACTGGGGACCTCTAGTGTGTGAGACTAGCGTGATAACCGACTACACCACCCAGACGTCATGCGTGAACGGAAATAATCAATCGATTTATATGGTAAACTATCCGTACCATCAAAGCCGAAACAAATTAAAACAATATGCAGTTGTATGAGCTGCGATGCGTCAAAAAAAAAAAAAAAATTGTGTACAGGAACAAGAATTCTGCAACATATTCTATTAAATCTACAACACAAGCGACCGAGTTTTTTTTATTTGAGCGAAACAGTATACCTGAGTTTCATTAGTTTCAGTGATGAGTTCATCTGGTTTTATGAGTTCTACTGTTTAGTTTTATCAGTTTTATATTTCATCAATTTTAGCGCTAAGTTTTATGAGTTTCGAAAGGTTTTACCCCCCAGCTAGCACCCCCAAGATCTGCAGCCTACATTACGTGAGAAGATGTGTTTTCTTTCTGCCGCTCATGGCTTTTGCGTCGCCATGACGGCGAAATCAACATGGCCCATGACTTTTACGTGAGAGCAGAGCAGGAGCTTTAGCTCGTTCGGCATGCCAAATCAAACCCCCTCCGCTCCGTATATCAAAAGCATGGGATTGCAAAACCTTTAATTAATTACATCTGGTCAGCACGTCGCAGGCATCTAATCATCTGCTACCCTATTAATTACTATGGGAGCAATTAATTAGTACGTCTCACCTTCGTTCGTAGACAAAAAGGCAGGCTACCTCGCTCCTTTTTAATGGCCGCTAGCTCGACGCATATCGTAAGGCTCTCTGACATCAACACGGTCTTCAAAAAATAATTTTAATCGCTAATTTTTATTATAATATATTTATAAAATCCAATAAAATTATAATATTATGAAAGTACTTCTCGAGACAAGTCTACACATATAATTTTCATGTATCCAATTTAAATCTTTAAAAATGTATCGATAATCAAAGTTTTGAAAGTTTGACCATCACTATATCTAAAACGACAGATATTACCAAACCGAGGGAGTATGAAACAGGGTCTCAATTCCCTTAACTTCTATGCTATGTTGGACTGATCGAGATGGCTCGTGATCTGAAAAAAAGAAGATCGCACTCGCAATTTTGCTGTAGGAACGTACGTACGTGATGGGCCCGTATTAGTTGGCACGCATATACGTTTATTACTGAGATCTGAAAAAAAAAAGAAGCATTTGGACGGAGGGAGGTGAGAAAAGGATGGGATGGCATTTTCTTCTTGTCACCTTGGTCGAAAACGAAACCACGGCGATTCAATAGAGGAACTTGTACTGTTGATAGCATCATAAAAGGCAAAAGAAAATGGAAGAAGTGTGCCAATGTGTAGTCCTCACACACAATACCCCAAGCACACCCACATCGCAGATCAAAACACCAAAAAAGATCCGTCTTTTCGGACCAATCGAGCAAAGGGAGCTCGGATCTCTCGAGTAATGTTTCCCTTTCCCTCCCCCTCTCTCCCGATTTGCCCCCCTCACTTTGGGGGGCGATCTGTGCTGGCTGGTTTTGGTGAACGCCTGCGATTTGGGGGCGGATTCTTGGGTGGATTGGGAGGGGTAAGGGTGTAACGCTGCGTTCATGGAGTGGTTTTTGATGGGGTTCCGTGGAAAGGGATTTGGTCACCATGAGTAGCCACTGCCCGGTGCGTGTAGACAGGAGCAGGCTTGTTTTTAGCAGCATTCAGAAGACAAAGGAGCATCGTGTTTCTTCACCTCTTATGTTTAGTACCAACAATCGAACAATAAACAAAGGGGATAGGTGAAGCTTGCTGATAAATATCCAGTTTTTATGAAATATTCATATCGGATGTAAATCCGTTAAGGTTCGTGTTAACTTTAACTTTTGCTGGAAATCTTAGGCCCAGGTACCTCCTGCTTACAACCTGTAAATAATGCTTTCTGTGTAGATAAAATCTCTGCTTAATGGGGACCTGCCCTGATTACATTTCACTCATGTGCAAGCAGCAGCATACTTTGGTCACTGTCTAATCATCTTATGCAATGCAATGTTACTTGCTACATTTCTTCGGCTATAACTATAATAAATTACTTCACTTTCTGCAGTTAAATCTTGGATTCCCGGAGCTTTTGCAAACGGCACCTGTCTCTCAGAGACTGTAGTTTTAGCAAGTGTTGATTTGAACTTGTGAAAATAGAGATGAGTTCTCTAAGAAAATCCGACAAGAAGGCCGTCTTAGACTTTGCAGCATGGAGCTTCAATATTACTACATCCGTTGGAATCATCATGGTCAACAAAGCTTTAATGGCTACACATGGATTCAGTTTCGGTATGTTTGCGCTTTAACAAAGATTTTTGTAATCACATCCCTGATTCTCACTCTCGATATCTTGTTCTTCAATTTGTGCGCAGCGAGTATTATCTTATACTGTATTTGTTATGTGTTCTTAATTTCTGTCAGACTTCGTATTGAATATTGTAGGCTTATCTCCCGTTCTGAATACACATCAGTATTAGCCGTTTGATTTCATAATACATTAATACATGTTCCCCAGGCTTGCAATTGGAGATCTCACATGCATTTTTTAAACTTTTAGTAGTTTTTAACAATGCCAATGCAAAATTCCATCCATTTGAATTCTAGATGCTCTGTTGTTGATAAATCTATAATTAAACATATGTACCTGGCCAACTCATACCAAAATGTTCACCAGACTTGCTTTGATAGTGATTTGAAAGAGCAAGTGGTATATGGACTCATGAGAATTTGGCTCTTAGACTATCTAGGTGCCTGCTGAACCTGAAATCCACCCCCTTCTAGCTGCTATACTTAGACTTGCTTGACATATGTTGGTAATGTGCCTGCTGAACATAAGAAAGGACCTTAATGGAAGCACCAGAGACATGCTAATATAATAAGGTTTCTTATTATATATTAGGTAATCATAAGTTCTACTGGGTTTCTGCACTGCCACTCGACGAACTGCGCATGTATGGGAACTTGGATATATCTCCTGCCATGTCACTGATTATTATTTGCTTTTTGTAGCCACAACGTTAACGGGCCTTCATTTTGTGACAACCACCATGATGACTATCGTGTTTCGGTGGTTAGGCCTGAGCCAGCCTTCCCACTTACCACTATCAGATCTGATTAAATTTGTGATCTTTTCGAACTTGGCGATTGTTGGGATGAACGTAAGCTTGATGTGGAACTCTGTGGGGTTTTATCAGGTTAGTGAAGTTTCCATTAGCTAAATTCTGTGACTTTAAATATTAACACTTAAATAATTCTTCTTTCTTGCTCAGATAGCAAAGTTGTGCATGATACCTGCATCATGTCTTCTGGAGGTTGTCTTTGATCATGTACATTATTCAAGGGACACAAAGCTGAGCATAATGGTTGTACTGATAGGCGTTGCAGTCTGCACAGTTACTGATGTCAGTGTGAATGCAAAAGGTCTGGTCGCAGCTGTTATAGCTGTTTGGAGCACAGCTTTGCAACAATATGTAAGTTAAACCACCTATACTGTATGGTGATTTCCTATCTATCTCCTAGCCAATAATATTCCCTGCTGTAGCTGTTATTTGTTAACCACAAACTTCTTTAAAAAACGAGTTATTACATGGTGGCACAATAGTTACTGTGGTTTTCTGTAATTCTGCAAAGTTATGAATAATTGGCACTGCTTTAGGCTCTCTCCAAGGATGGCCTGGAAAACGGCCTCTTTGAATATTTAGAGGCCTATTCAGGCCTGTAGCCATCCCAAGGGGGTGTGCTATGTGCGCCTCTATCAAAGAGGTCGGAGGGGTTCATCCCTATATGTAAAGGCAGTTCTCGCGTGTGCTATGTGCGAAGAAGAGTTCAGGCCTTGGTTGGGAATCGACCCAATATAAAGGTCCAAATCGAATGCAGGCTGCACTGTTCAGGGCTCGTAGAGGCCTGGTTTTCCAGGCCATCCTTGGGTTCAGCCTTAGGATTTTCCCCCCTTCATTGAGCATGGAAAGAAAGCATCATGCCAATGTTTTACATTAATGGAATGAGATGATAACATTCTTTATGCCCTCATGATATTGCGTAATGTTTACATACACACTATCACTCCATTTTCCAAATATGCCATGCATTCTTTTGTTTAATCTCACAACTGCATGGCATTCTTCTATTATTGATTTCCGTTGCTGCCCTAGATTTTTGGTAATTGTTCTATCAACAGTACCTGTGGACTGTGGTCCTGTAGTAGACCCAATTAAAAAGGGTGCGCTATTTAATTCTGCTGTAATTTCCGTTCTTTTGCAGTATGTTCATTTTCTCCAACGGAAGTACTCTCTGAACTCATTCAGCCTCCTGGGCCACACTGCTCCAGCCCAAGCAGGATCCCTCCTGCTAGTGGGGCCCTTTGTGGATTTCTTGTTGACAGGCAAAAGGGTGGATCACTTCAATTTCACATCGCTTGCTCTGGTAAGGGGCCAGTCCCGTGACAATGTTCCATTGTTTCTGATCCTATGGCGATCTATGCTGTAGCTTCAGTAAGCAATTCACCTAGCTGTTTTCTTAGAGATAAATTGGTGATTGGTCAGCATTTTGGCCATTTGACATTTTGCAACAGTGCGCATGCATGATGCTTTACCATTTTTGGAAAAAGAAAATATGTTGTGAATGTAATGTAAGAATTTTTTCGCGCTGCTTCATCGTATTGGATATTTGGATGATCTAGTGTCAATGCATTCCCTCTTGTGACTAAAATGCCTTTATTTTACTTCTTTCTTTAATGTGTCATCCGTTGTTTGTTAATGATCTATAGGTATGTTATGCTTGATTAGCATTTGGGATTCGAGAGTTTGCCAGATTAGTTCCTTTGTGTTTAACATATTTCTTTTTGCCTGTCTTACCGTAGAATTTTTCTTATTGTGCAGTTTTTCCTCACACTCTCATGCTTCATTGCCATCGGCGTTAATCTGAGCCAATTCATCTGCATTGGCCGGTTCTCTGCCGTGTCCTTCCAAGTCCTGGGCCACATGAAGACTGTGCTTGTCTTGTCCCTTGGGTTCCTCTTCTTTGGCAAGGAGGGTCTGAATTTTCAGGTAGTCCTTGGGATGATCCTCGCTGTTCTTGGGATGATATGGTATGGAAACGCATCAGCCAAACCAGGTGGCAAAGAACGGCGGAGCGTTCTCCCGGTGAGGTCCGAGAGGCACAACGGAGCTTCAGAAGAAAAGGATGGTATTGAGAAATAGTTATGTGATCTGCAACTGAGATGAGCATTTTTCCTTGAGGTTTCTGGTGATGCAAGTATCACAAATGAAGAAACTCTGGCGGTCTGGCCTTATGCTTATGCAGGAGCCGAGCCTTTTCCCATCTGGTAGAAACTCAGCATTGTTGTAGTCACAGGTCACACACATTATTATCTCTCATTTTTTGTTCTCCAAAACATTTGTGATGAGGGGAATGACATATGTTTTACAAGGTTTCAGACAGGCTTATCAGATGTAGTGTAATTGTTTGCAGGAAAAAAAATAGCTCTCTACATTTCCTTGTGAATTGTGCTGATTACTGTATGAAAACTGTTGAGGCTGAATAGCAGCAACAAAGATTGAAGCAATGGTGTTGCTATCCACTGTTCAGCTGTGTCATTGTATGAACCGCAGAAGCTATCCACTGTTCGGTTTGGAAATAATGGACTTCAACTCTGGGAGGAAGAGCATGACAACTGCCAGCCGAAAGGAACCCATGTGTAAGCCTGCCTGCATGTCTGGGAGAAGGAATATATAGTTATTCACCATTTCTGCACTTGATGCCTAGCATGGCCTACACAAATTACCAACGAGAACCAAGCAAGATCTTCGTTGTAACATCTCCTCGTATAGTGAAATAGCCATTGTGTATCTGTCGTTTTTTTTCGTAAAGATTTTTCATGTAAAAATTAATATCTCTGCCCCAGTTGATCCTTCACTTTTGCCGTGCATTTTGTAACAAAAACTAATCGATCTGGAGAAGGGAACAGAATTCTTCAACCATAGGAAGGTTTGTTGAATTACCAGGCAAAAGATCATTTGCGAGCCTCCTTGCTGCGAGAGTATGCGCCGGCCGAGCCTATCCACATCCAAGAAACAGCAGCAGTGTTGCCAACACATGGAATAACCCAGGGAGGAAATCGGATCTACTCTAATACCAATTTTCACAGAAAATCGTCAAAAATCGTATGATTTTGAAATCCAATTTTTTTAAAAAAATTAAAAATCTACCGATTTTCTCTCCATTTTTACAGATTTCCGCTAGATTTTGACCGGCTAATTGAATGTTTTTTAGAGCCGATTTTTTGATCGACTTTCACTGATTTTCTCTCGATTTTCACCGATTATCACGATATTTATGTTGCATAAATTTTTTTGAATTTTGAATTTTTTTTAAATTTACCGATTTTTCAATAATTTTTGATATCTTACCCCACCGATGAGAATCCTCTGCAACAGCCGGCGTCCGGAGCATGACCGGTGCAAAGAACCACACAGAAATGTGCACCGACACGGACTGCACCACCACAGCAATTCACCTCCGTGATATTGTTGTGTAAAAGTTACTTGCCCATATGCTCCTAGTCCTAGTCCCCTAGCTACTAATTGCATGGAAAAAACCAAGCTGGCTAGGTCTCTGTGTTATTTCTGAAATGCCAAGTACTCCTTGTGATAGAGCCAGTGGAGTTCCGGCCTTCTCGTGTAAGCAGGGTTCACCTTTTCGACGAAATTCGTCAAAAATCGACCGTACCGCTAGGGTTCGACATCAAAAACCGGTCCGATTCAAAAAAAAATTCAAAAATTCGAAAAAATTTGCGTGTCAAAAATCGGTCGAAAATCGGTGGAAACCGGTTGATTTTCGTCAAAAATCGTCGAAAATCGCTACCAAAAGTCGACCGCACAAAAAATTCAACATGGTTGTCGAATTTCCATCGAAATCGTCGATTTTCGACGATTTTTGAATTTTTTCAAAAAAATCTGGTTTTTAAATTTATGCGATTTTTACGATTTTTGGCTCGATTTTTGCGAATATCAAATTTCACTGTTCATTCGAAAATCGGCAAAACGAAAAGGTGAACCCTGCGTGTAAGCCACATCATTTATGGCCAATGTGCTCACTTTGCGTATCGCTATGAGGCTGAAGGCGTGGCTTCGA
This sequence comes from Rhipidocladum racemiflorum, assembly GCA_036346355.1. NCBI lineage: Eukaryota > Viridiplantae > Streptophyta > Magnoliopsida > Poales > Poaceae > Rhipidocladum > Rhipidocladum racemiflorum. The sequence goes on along the minus strand of CM070590.1, from coordinate 2,742,790 downwards.
GTCCCGCTTGCGCACGCATCACCCAGCCGATTTTTTGCCAAGGCCGTGTGGTGTCGATTTTTTTTCTTTCAAAAAAGGCCCCTGGAATCTTCAAAAATTATGTTAAGGTCTTTTTTTGTGAAAATACACTAAAAATCTGGATTTCACCCTTTTTTTTGAAAGGCCAGCCGAGATTCCAAAAATGGATGTTCGACACATTCTAAATTTGAAGAGAAGTCCAATCTTGCTGAGTACTCTTGATGCTAAAGAGTACAAGTATTCAAATGGAGATGGAGCTCAAAAGGTCTCCAAAGGTTCTTTTGTTGTGATGAAGGGTTATATAAAGGCTACTGACCTACATCATCTGCGAGGCACTATAATTTTAGGTAATGCTTTTGTTGCATCAAACAAATCATCTGATTCTAATGCTACTAACCTTTGACATATGCGTCTAGGACATACGAATGAATTTGGCATGATGGATTTACGCAAAAGAGAATTTCTTGATGGTCAAAATACTGATGACTTGAAGTTTTGTGAATACTATGTCTTTGGAAAAGCATATTAGATTATGTTCACCCGGGGACAGTTCTGCGTTTTGTCGCTTTGATGTGCTAGCTACATGTTAACCATCATTGATGATTACTCGAGGAGGGGTTGACCATATTTTGTAAAGCACAAATCGGATATGTTCAAAACATTCAATGAGTGAAATATTATGATTTAGAAACAAACTAGTAAGCATATCAAGAAGTAGTGTACCGATAATGGTTTGGAGTTCTGTTCTAGAAAAATTTGAAGCTTTATGTGGATCAGAGGGTATTGTGAGATATTACACCGTCCTTAATACCCCTCAACAAAATGGTGTGACCGAACGTACAAACAGAACCATCATAGAGAATGTACGTTGCATGTTCTATAATCCTAGCTTATCTAGGAGTTATTGGGTTGTAGTCGCTTCCACTACTTGCTATTTGATCAATCGGTCACCTAACCTAGCAATGATAAGAAGACTCCATTGAGGTATGGTCTAGTTCTCCGATATATTATTCAAATTTGAGAATATTATGCTTTTTTGCTTATGCTCAAATTAACAATGGTAAATTAGAGTCTAGAGACGTTAAGTGTATTTTTCTTAGTTACAAGTCCGGTGTGAAAGGTTATAAATTGTGGAATCCAGAAACTAGAAATAGGATTATTAGCAGAAATTTTATCTTTGTAGAATATGCTATGTTGGATGATAAACCATCTATTGATGTTCTCATTGAGAAGCCGTATAAATCAAACGTACAGGTGGAGCATGTTATTGATTCAGGATCTATACTAAAAGCTAAAAGGGAAAATGTACATGATGTTCTTGTTGTTGTGCAACCACCATAATGTTCCATTTTAATCGACATACCTAAGAGGAATATTTAAGCTCCTAAGAGTTGATTGAAGAAGCCAATGTTGTGGATCATTATTTGAACGTGGTAGAAGAAATTAATTGTGTGTTTGGTTAGTGGGATGGAGTGGAATGGAACCATCCCATCCCACCAAGTCTAGTGTTTGGTTGGAGAGCTGAGGATGACTTGGTTCCAGAAAAGAGAATATTCTCTCTCGATTCGGGACGGCTAGGTTCTACAAATTTTGTGGAACGCAGCCATCCCACTTGGAATGTGAGAGTGACAGTGGGCCCTGTCTGAGAATCTGGGATGGAATCATTCCATCCCTGAAATCTGGGATGAAGCCATTCCATCCCTGAAATCTGGGATGGAACCATTCCATTCCACCTCACTCTCCAACCAAACACACAATTAAAAGTGTTGAATGCGGCACACGACGAAGGGATAGGGCGGTGATCGGGGCCTCGCCGGGAAGGTCAACCGGACCGGAGAACCAGGAGGGAGAGGAGATGGGGAGTAGAGAAAGAAGAAGAATCAGAGAAAAATAGGACAAGGCAGCTGATGGGAAAAAACGAAGAGAGAAGAAAGAAGAAGAACCGTTTGAAGGTCAAGTATCATATTGGAGATTTTTTTTTAATAATACATTTTTTATTCAAAATTGCAAAAATATACTACGAAAAAAGAAAATTTCAGAAATGTACATCTGTAGCTCTTTGGTTTGGCGACAAAGCCTTTGTAACTCAATTTTTTTTGTAAGATATCAGCTACAAAACCTTTGTAGCTCTTTGGTTTGGCTACAAAGGCTTTGTAACTATTTGAAATGGCGACAAAGGCTTTGTCGCCATTTCAAAGAGTTACAAAGCCTTTGTAGCTTTTTGGTTGAGCTATAAAGGCTTTATCGCCAAACCAAAGAGCTACAGAGGTACATTTCTAAAATTTTCTTTTTTTAAGTATATTTTTGTAATTTTGAATAAAAAATATATTATTAAAAAAATTATCATATTGGATGTTTGTACAGTATCATTCCGTTAAGAAATAGAATGAAATCTGGGTCTGCCTTTATGTTCTGTTCTGTTCTTTTTCCCTTTTTCTTCTTCCAGATTTTATATCCCTTGCTGATCCAGGATCTCACGCACCGAGAGGAGATCGGTTGCAAAGGGACATGACACCATCCACCCGCGGAAGGACGGCTGCCTCGCCCCGCTCCATGCCGCCTCCTGCTGCGACTCCTCCTCGTCCGCGGCCACGGCCGCGGCCGCAACCAGAGGAGGCGCGGCAGTCGGAGCAAAGGATTGGCAGCTCTTAGCATGGTAATTCCATGGGTTACTTGGACCCCTCTTCCTAATTCTTATGCTTCCCTTGTTAATTGCTGGCTCTGCTGCAAGAAATTAACTAGCTTGCTTGTTGTTCACTAACTACTGCAATGTATCAGAGCAGGTACCTGCTGGCTCTTGATATGCATCCGGTGGAAACTTCTGCCAGGTGACTTGTTCTCAATGCAGATATTATTATATTTGCCGTATTTAAGTTCCATATTAAGCAATTTAATTAACTAATGAACCATGTGTTCAAGAATGTCAGGGAAGCAGAGTAGGAAAGGTTCAGGCGACAACAAGTTAACGAAGGACCAGTCATGGGAAGGGAACAACTTGGTGAAGAAGCAAATAGTATAGTGGGACCCATTTGTAAGAGGAAGTAAGTCACATATAAATACACTGGATGTAACAGAAAGTGGTTATGGAAAAAAGTTATGGATTGATTCCCCTTTCTCCGTCTCTGTTCTTCTTGTTCTTCTGTTCTTCCTTCTTCTTTCTCTGTTTCATTTGTCGGAAAAATTTGTTGCCGATCCTGCAACTCACATCGAGGACATAGTTCCCGATCAGGAGTTATTACATCTGGTATCAGAGCCATCCGATCGCTGGAGAATTTTTTTCCTTTATCTGAACTGTAAAATCCCACTTCGGTATATATCTTCTCAGGATTGATCCTCTGAGTCACATACTACCGATTGGTTGGTTCAGATCGTGAAGACATCACGGCGCCGCAGAAGCCATCCGTGCAGATCAGGTTGCTGCTGGAAGCCATGGATGAGGCGGCGAGTCAATCTGATGCTCGGTGGGCACAGATGGATGAGCGATGGGAGTCATTACGTGTGAGACCCCGGATCGGCTATCCGAAATCTCCTGTGCATTTCCGTACTAGTCCCAGATCAGTAGCTAGTACACACAGTCACAGTGATACTTCATTGCCGAACATAACGAAACTTGTATTATAAATATTCAAGTATGGGCCACATGGCCACTTAATACAATACTCGGTCTAAAGACCGGAAACAAAGCAGCGGAAAACAAAAGCGAAACGGGCAGACGCCAAAACGCCACAGGCGACGACTAGGAACGCGACTAGTCCTCCTGGCAGCCTTCCTCGTACTCCTCCGCGTAGAACTCGCCCTCCTCAGTCGCATCTTGATAATTTTCTGATGATAACATGTTGGTGTAGCACGTGAGTACAAACGTACTCAGCAAGTCTGGGAAAATATCTTATGTGGGCTTTCCAAAGGAAGCTTAGTAGGGTTCATTTGCATAAAGCCAAATTTTATTAAACCATATTTAGGTAATAGCATTTCACAAAGCAACTTTTCGCAATTCTTTTTAATCATTGAAATATATAATATCGTAGTGAGGTTCTATCCACCATCACCGATATAAACGGCTCTATCCGCCAGATTTTAAAGAATCAGGGTTAATCATGTGACTCCATCCGTCAAATACAAACACAGGTTCTTTCCACCTGGTTGGCTCTATCCGCCAAATCACTTCCGAGAGTTCTAACCACTCCCGAACCCCAAAACAAAACATTTTTCAGTTTTCGAAACCAAAACCAAAATCTACCAATATGAAAGCATTTCTTGCTTTTGCCTTTGACCGCAGGCGCGGCTATTCGAATAGTTTTACTCTGCAGAGGTGTACAGCTTTACCCACAAGACACGATCATCTCTTAATGCCAAGCTATTAGCACACTTCCTTTGGTGTGCCGGCAGAGAAAGCGTGACAAGGCCGTTACAATGTTTCTACCTAGTTAGACCCACCCGCTGAGGTTTCACCGCTGTTAGGGTTCTCTCCACCCAGTACAGAAGCCCCCTCTTGCGCCGTGTGAGGAAAACAACAACAACAACAACAAAGCCTCCTTCCGGCTCTCACACAACAACCGAGTGGTGAGTCTAAACTAGGCTTCTACAAATTAGTGGGCCAGGTCGTACCATTATAGACATATGGTAGTACGGTGTTGCTTAAAATGGCAATCATAAGCGTCGGTCCTTATATGACTTGGGGCGGTACTTGCACAAAAGGATCAAGACTCAATCCGCTCCCACCCGACATACCAATCCGCCCAAGTCCAAACCAGTTTTCCTTTTTATTTTATTTTGGAAAAATAGTATCAAACCAATTATAATACCTTTCAAGTCATTTTGGTAATCATTCATTTTGAGAAATCCCTCCCATGGGTTAACTTCATCGATAAAGGTCCTAAGCAATTCTACCGTACTACAATCAAGGGATACCATATAAGCGTAAGCATGGTATAAGCAATGTCCTAGGGTTACAAGTAATATGGTTGTCGATATCAAAGAGAGGTAATCACAATTTGGATTAGCTAAGTCCTTATATTTGACATACGACTTTAAACATAGCATGCAAGTTTATAAAGCATTTAAACACATTTGAAAACGTAGGATCAAAATGCGTTAAAGAGACTTGCCTTCTGTCGTGAGTAGGTCGTCGTACGCAGCAGAATCGGCGGTCGTGATCGCGTCGCTGCCTCGACTACACGCGCAAAACGAGGCAATAAATAAATAACAGAAAATAAATAAAATCAAAAAAATACAAAAATAATACTGGCAGGTAGATCTTGATTTTAGATGAATTTAGAAATTTGAATGGGATCAAACGGAGTTCGGATGAAGAAGTTATGGGCTTCCGAAGTTTGAATTTCGAATAAATTGGAAAACCGGGAATATTCCCGGAATATTCCGTTTTGACCGAGTCAATCGTTTGACTGCGCTTTGACCGGACTTTGGTAGCCAAGAGAGTATGACATGTGGGACCCATGTGTCATAGAGAGAGAGAAGCTTCTCAAGAAGCTTTCCAAACTCCCATGCAGAGAGAGAGAGAGACGCCGGTGGGGCTCGGCCACGGCGAGGGGCGGCTGGCGCCAGGCGAGGCATGACGGCGGGGTTCGCGGCAAGGCACGGCCGTGGCAGAATGGCCCATACATGGCGCGGCCATGGGCAAGGTGGCAAGCGGATGGCGGTGGTTTACGGCAAAGCGGCGACGGCGAGGCTTCGCCCGATGGCGAAGGCGGCCGGCCACACACATGCACACACGCACACAGAGAGCCCAAAAAAAATTGAAAAAGAGCACATCTCCAAAATTCGGATTTTGAGCCCATTTTTGCATCAAATTGACCCAAACAAAAGGCTAGATCCTCTAGATAACATCCTTAGCAACCTATAACCGGAAGGAATTGAACTAAAACTCACCGGAGCGGATGAATTTGGTGAAGAACGGAGCTTCGGCCGAAATCGGTAAAACACGAAATTCGTCGCCAATTCTTGATCAAACCTAAAATCGACGCTTGGGTTAGATGCTAGACCTCCACACGGTCACAAGGAACCTAATAACTCGAAGAATGGCTCACCGGAGCGGATGAATCAACGACGAACGCGAAGAACACCGAAAAAGTGACCCGTGCTCGGTTTTCTTGAGCTAGAGATCGAATGGAGGGGAGATGCCAAAGAAGGATCATACCACCGGGAAGAGGGCTTTTATACGGTGAGATTGGAAGTGGTGGCGCTGCGTTTGGACGAGAAACGGCCGAGTTATGAGCAATTAAAGCCATGAGGGCCGTTTTCGGTTTTTTGGGCGCCCGTGCGAATTCCGGCGAGCTCTCCGGCGAGGGGTGGTGGGGGATGCGAAGAGGACGACGCTCCGAATCCAACGCAACCGGCCGTTCGTCGATTGGAGTTACGTGGAGGAAGTTATGAGCAATTAAAGAAGAGGTAGCCATTGATGGAGCTTGGAGCTTCCTCTCCCACCATGCATGGCTAGAGGTTGAAGATGACACTATTCATGTGCCACGTGTCACTCCCTCATTGGTCCTCTTTTACGCAAACGTTCTGCCCTAGAGAAAAATTAGGAAAAATGGCCTAAAAATTCCGGAAAAATTCCTAGAGCCATTTTAGAATATTTGGAACTCAATGGAATTGGTTTGGTTGAATTTGGATGAAATTTGTGGAATTTAATATTCCGGAGCGAATCATGGGCATTTAACAAAAGTCAGCGAGATAAAATAGGAACGGAGGTCCAAAAATTCGGGGATAAATTCCTAAAATCATTTAGGAATATTTGGAACATTTTAGAAGTGGTTTGGAGATTTTTGGAGCATTTCTGGACTCGGGTGAATTTTCGGGTACCGGCAGGACTGGAAAATCCGATTTTTCGACCGGAAGGGAATTGAATCGCGATTTTGGGTTGGATTGGATGCCAGGTTAATAAAAACAACAACGAAACTCCAACTTTTGAATTACTTTATTTAAATTAGGTTTTTCTTCCAGAAGGCGAAAATAAGGATGTTACATTACGTGCCAGTCTTGACTTCATTGTCGAGAAAATCAAGCCGGTGGATACAATCCCTGCGATTCAGATTCAAGTGGAGGAACATCGAGCGGTAATCCAAGGATTAATGGAGCAATTTCAGAAGATGGGACATACATCAGTTCAACAAGAGGAAGAGATGAGAACGCCTACACCATCTCAGGTGTCCGGCACATCATCTAAGCAAGCAGGCGTACTGGCGGCTACACCAGCAGGGTTACTGGGAAGAGGTACTTCTTTTGCAGCTAATTCCCATACGCAAAAGTTCAATAGAGGTGCAGTTTCTTCAGTAACGGATGGATGGCAAGGAGAAAAGAGACCGCCCATGCCCAAAGTATCTTTCCCTAAGTTTGATGGTGTAGAACCACGGATTTGGAAAACTCGATGTTTGAAATATTTTCAGATGTACAACATTGATGAATCATTATGGGTCACAGCTGCAGCCATGCACATGGAGGGAAACGCAGTGATGTGGTTGCAAGTTTACCAGGAAGACCATCCAATGGGAGATTGGGACCATTTCATGTCTGTTGTCGATTCAGAGTTTGGCAGTTATGATTCTCGGCGATGCATCAGAGAATTAATTCAAATGAAGCAAACTGGAGCTGTGTTGGAATATAAAATGGGTTTTGAAATGGCCATGTATAAGATCAAAGCATACATTAAATCTTGCACTGAAGAGTTCTTCGTTAATCACTTCATTATGGGACTCAAAGATGAGTTGCGCTATGAGGTGGAGATTCAGCTCCCGGACACAATTCGGAAAGCATTTTTGCTGGCTCAGATTCAAGAGGAGAAATGGGAGAAATTAAGATCAAGATCACCCAAAGCATTTTATTCAGCTAAGAGTGGGCATACAATAGCTACAGAAGTTACAATGGGTAAAGGAAAATCAACACATGATGACTTGGGCAGAGCACGCCAGCTACGGGAATATCGGCGAGCTCGTGGCCTCTGTTTCAAGTGTGGTGAAAAGTTTGATAAGGACCATCACTGTAAATTGTTGCCGGTGGTGCAGGCTCATGCAATAGAATTGGAGACAAGTCCTGAACACCTTAGTGATGAGGTTTTGCAGATGTTAGATGACACTGATAGAGAGTTTGAACAAGAGCAGTACAAATTGTCTTTACATATGTTGGCAGGCACGGAGGAATATGAAACTCTTCGTGTCCGCGCGATGGTCGGGAATTTGGCAATGCTAGTCTTGATAGATTCTGGAAGTTCTCACAGCTTCATCAATGCAGCCTGTGTGGAGCGCACCAAATTGAAAACTGAGAAGATCCCAGCGGTACAAGTGTATGTGGCTAATGGTGATACCCTTTCATGTGACCGGTATGTACCACAGTTGGAGTGGCTGGCGCAGGGCTACACATTTCAAACCGACATGAGAGTGTTGGAGTTAGGAGCGTATGATGCTGTGTTGGGCATGGATTGGCTTCAACTTCATAGTCCTATGACGTGTAATTGGAAATTGAAGACTCTGGAGTTTTTGCATAAAGGAAGGAAAGTTCAATTGCAAGATCTAGGTGCTCCTTCGTCTCAAGTGGTGAATGAGATGACTCTGCAGCACTTACAGAAGTGGACTTGTGGAAATGAAGTTTGGGCAGTAGCGCTGGTGCAGTCGACTGTATCAATTCCGACAACAGCATCTATTCCCAATGCGGTTCAGCAGCTTATTGACAAATATGCCGACGTGTTTGCAGATCCAGTGAAATTACCACCAGCCCGTGTGTACGATCATGCTATACCTCTGATCCCTGGGGCGATGCCGGTGAACAACAGACCATATCGGTACTCACCCATGCATAAAGATGAGATCGAGCGCCAAGTGTCTGAAATGTTACGCACTGGTTTGATTCAACCTAGCATGAGCCCGTTCGCATCTCCGGTACTCTTGGTGCAAAAGAAAGATGGTAGCTGGCGCTTTTGTGTTGACTACCGTAAATTGAACAACATCACTATTAAGAACAAATTTCCAATGCCGGTGGTTGATGAGTTGTTGGACGAATTGGCGGGTACTCAGTATTTTTCCAAGTTGGACTTGAAATCAGGTTATCATCAAATCAGAATGGTTGAAAGCGACATGGAGAAGACAGCCTTTAAGACGCATCACGGTCATTTTGAGTTTCGAGTAATGCCCTTTGGGCTAACAAATGCCCCGGCAACGTTCCAATGCTTAATGAACTCCATTCTTGCACCGTATTTGCGCAAATTTGTTTTGGTGTTTATGGATGATATTCTCATTTACAGCCCTAACTTGGATACTCATGTTCAGCATTTATCTTTAGTATTGACAACATTGCAGCACCATCAATTGTTTGTCAAGAACTCAAAGTGTGAGTTTGCTCAACAAAGCTTAACCTATTTGGGACACATCATTTCAGCCAACGGCGTTGCCACTGATCCACTCAAGACTAAAGCAATGTTGGACTGGCCACAACCCACAAATGTCACTGAGTTGCGAGGATTCTTGGGTTTAACCGGTTATTATCGCAAATTTGTTAAGAATTATGGCATTCTTGCTCGCCCACTGACCAATTTGTTGAAAAAGAAGTCCTTTCATTGGGATCATGAAGCTACTGCAGCGTTTGAACAATTGAAACAAGCCATGACGCAAACACCTGTGTTAGCACTACCAAATTTTCAGCAGACTTTTGTGCTAGAGACTGATGCATGTGACGTTGGTATAGGTGCAGTCCTGATGCAACTAGGTCACCCAATTGCATTCTTGAGCAAGGCACTCAGTTTACTTCACCAGAAATTGTCCATTTATGAAAAAGAATTCCTCGCAGTCATTATGGCCGTGGATCGTTGGCGATCTTACCTGCAAAGAGGAGAGTTCATCATTCACACAGATCACCGCAGTCTTTGCTTCCTCAGCGATCAGCAACTAACTTCAGACTTACAGCGTAAAGCTATGACGAAATTGATGGGTCTCCAATTCAAAATTCAATACAAGAAAGGATCATCTAATTTAGCAGCTGATGCGTTGTCCCGCATGAGTCATGTTATGGTTTTACAAGCAATTTCCGGGGGTCAGCCACTATGGATTCAAGAGGTTTTAAATTCATATGTCACAGATCCTAAAGCACAACATCTTCTTCAGGCCCTCGCGGTTCACAGCCCGGATGAACATGGCTTTGAGTTACATCAAGGATTGATTAGGCACCGTGGATGCATATGGATTGGGGAGAATTCTGCACTACAAACAAAATCATCAATGCTTTTCACGCTAGTGCCCTTGGAGGACATTCGGGGGTTATGGCCATGTATCATAGGGTGAAGAAGTTGTTTTCTTGGTCAGGATTGAAGCGAGATGTGCATAATGTCATCCAACAATGCAATGTGTGTCAACAAGCTAAGCATGAACATTCCCGACTACCAGGTTTGCTTCAGCCGTTACCTGTTCCGGATGGTGCATGGCAAGATGTGACTATGGATTTCATTGAAGGTTTACCGAGGTCGGAGGGATATAATACCATTTTGGTTGTGGTTGATCGTTTCTCCAAATATTCTCATTTTCTAGCCCTTAAACATCCCTTCACTGCACCGCAAGTAGCAAAAGCATTTCTAGACAGTGTAGTCAAGCTTCATGGTATGCCGAAATCCATTATTTCCGATCGTGACAAGATCTTCACTAGTCGATGTTGGAGCGAATTATTTGCTACCATGGGCATTAAATTGAAATATAGCACGGCATACCATCCCCAAACAGATGGGCAAAGCGGGCGCGTCAACCAATGCTTAGAAATGTACTTGCGTTGTGCCGTGCATGATTCACCCACTAAATGGCATAGTTGGTTGGCAATGGCGGAATTTTGGTATAATACTTGTTATCATACATCATTGAATTGTTCTCCATTCAAGGCCCTCTATGGTTCAGAACCCAGATATGGTGATATGTTAAGCCCTTTCAATGTCTCTTACCAGTCAGTGCATGAATTGCTACTGGAACGATCAGCCCATAACACTATGTTGAAACGCCATCTTGAACAATCTCAGAACCGCATGAAGATGCAGGCTGACAAACGACGTTCAGATCGGCAGTTCCAACACGGAGAGCAAGTGTATTTGAAGCTTCAGCCGTATGCTCAATCCTCTGTTGTCAATCGCCCATTCCCAAAATTAGCATTCAAGTTCTTTGGTCCTTACAGGGTGATTGAAAAAATTGGTCAAGCTGCCTACAAATTAGAGCTGCCCGCAGGAAGTCAGATACATCCTGTTTTTCATGTCTCACAACTCAAGTCGTTTGTGCCGGATTATACTCCAGTGTTTAACAATCCTCCTCGAATTGCTGATCTTAATCTGGAGTCTACTGAACCTGAGACTATTCTAGATCGACGGTTGGTCAAAAAAGGGAATTCTGCAGTTCCACAAGTGTTGATTAAGTGGTCGGGCATTCCAGCAAACATGGCTATGTGGGAGGATCTCAATGTGGTTAAACAACGCTTTCCTTCGGCCACTGCTTGGGGTCAAGCAGAATTTTGCGGGGGAGGTGATGTCAGGGAAGCAGAGTAGGAAAGGTTCAGGCGACAACAAGTTAACGAAGGACCAGTCATGGGAAGGGAACAACTTGGTGAAGAAGCAAATAGTATAGTGGGACCCATTTGTAAGAGGAAGTAAGTCACATATAAATACACTGGATGTAACAGAAAGTGGTTATGGAAAAAAGTTATGGATTGATTCCCCTTTCTCCGTCTCTGTTCTTCTTGTTCTTCTGTTCTTCCTTCTTCTTTCTCTGTTTCATTTGTCGGAAAAATTTGTTGCCGATCCTGCAACTCACATCGAGGACATAGTTCCCGATCAGGAGTTATTACAAAGAAGTGGTGGTGTCTTGTTTAGCTATACGCCATCAATCCATCATGCTTGGATTGGTATCCACACTAGATGGGCAAATATGAACTGAATGTTGAACTTGCTGACCTATGAATTTTTAGCTTAACTAGCAAATTTACCGGCGCAACTGCGCGACTAGATATGCTACAGAAATAATGGTTATCATTCATCACTAGTTTGTGCGGACAATGTTCTCTGTTAGAGATAGAGTCATATTCCTTATATACTTGGTTATGTTAGAGATAGAGTCCTATTCCTTCTCATGTACATGTATATATATACTGGTCCATTGGCCTCATGATGAATACAAGTGCTATTCATAACATTCTCCACTCTCTGCTGTTTGTTTGATAGCTATACTCCATATGCAGGTATTTGTATTTGAGTAAATCGGTGACAATCAGTGGAGCATCAGGTGCAATTGCTCGCCTTTTACTTGACCAGGTTTTCATCATTCCCTTCCTCCCTCCCTTCTATTACATGTACAGGAGTGGTTATCATCTGTCTTTGTGAATTGGCAATTGTGGATACCCTTTCCGTTTTTGAATTTTTTTTACTTCATCCCACAGAAGCTCCAGGTATTTAAAATCTCACATTTCCACAATTTTGTAGATTACAGTTTTTAGTACTCAAGAGATGAATTCTATATGTTCTGTTTCTATGTTGTTTTAGCTTGCTCTACGTGTTCTCACAACCTCACATAACTTGCTGTCAACTTTCCAGGTTCTTGCTGCTAATTTTGTAGCCCTTGCATGGAATGTGATTTTGTACTCAAGAGTCATACTATTCTTCATTGACTTCCGTACCGATGCAGCGTTTGTAACAAATAAGAAAGAAATAAACAGGCAGTTGGTGTTACTAATTTCTCCCAATGATTCATGGATTTGGTTATTAATCATTTAACATTGATGATTTTCCTGTGAGCAACGTTTCTGAGAACTGTGTAGCTGCGATAGTGCATATACATACTCTTTCCTGATCACTTTATTGGCTCGTGCATATGCTATTTACTGGATTTTGTTGTGTGTAGCAGTATGAGGCATTGCATATGCCCCTGAGTTTCCCTTTTCTTTTCTTTTCGTTTTGACAAGTCATGTGAGACACTTCATTCAATCTGTGTCTATGCAATCACTGTGTCCAAGGCTCTTGTTCATGGACTTATCTTTCTGCCACCCCTGAAAGCAACCTTGTTGACTTGTTGTGAAATTATTGTTAATTGACCTCCTCTAAAGTCAGACCATTCACCTTCCTTGCCTTTTTGCAATTTAGTATGACTCTGACCGATGCTAAAGATGCCTTTTGTTCTTTTGTACCTTGTGGCCGAGAAACTAACCACTAACCAGTAGTAGTCTCTAAAAGCAAAAGAAACAGATGTGGGCAAACATTGTTCTTTTGGCTTATAATTTCACATGGCTACTGGCATTGCAAATCTCTGGGCCTGTGGCGCACAGCATGGATTTGAATTTTGAAGTCGATTTTCTTGCGGTGTTGAAATGTTCAGAAAATTCCTTATTTGCCGCTTAATGTTTCACTTTTCTCCCATCTGCCATCCCAAATTTAACGTTTCCTTATCTGCCATTTGTTCACTTGTCTCTACCCTTCAGTGTCACTCCCGTCAGGTTCGTTCTCACCATTAGAGGCTTTAATCTTGTCAGTTTCTTTAAGAAATGACCGATTTACCGGCAACGGCGGCAGCGCGCTGTCGCCGTTTGCCTCTCCGCCTCCGGTGCCGAGCTCCTAGAGCTCCCACCTCATTGCCGTGACCCAATTTGATGGGGAATCTCTGTGAAAGTTTTGATCTTTAGGATGGTGGGGTGTGATTTTTTTTTATATGATGAGCAAGAATCTGTGGACTTTGATGAATTTGGTGTCAGTTTTTAGTTGGAGGAGGAGGGTGACGAGGATGGTGAGGGGGACGAGGCTATGGTGGTTGAGGGGTCGCCGCCGAAGCTGGCGGAGGGGTTCTACGAGCTCGAAACCATCCACCGGCGCCGCCTCGATCCGCAAGGGCAGGCTACAGTTGCTGCAGCTGGACTTGGATGGTGATAGCACCTCTTTGCTCCAAATCTCTTCCGTTTCTTGGAAATCCCAGTTGACCGTAGAACTAGTTGCTACTGGATTCTTGGACCAAAGTTGTTGTTCGGAGCATTGGTACTCTTGTGTAGCTTTTGGGTTCTTGAATGTGAGCATTGGTTGTGATGTACATTAGTCTGAATCTTTTTGTTGTTTTGTAGTCCATGGATTTGTGTTTCTTGCTTCTTGTTTCATGTATGATTTGATTCTCATCACCATCTTCCTCAGCTTGGGCAGCCGTGGAGAACTCGACCTCCATGGATGCGCCACCACGCCATCTCAATATCTGCAGAGAGAATAGACATGGTGGTGGAGCACCATGTTAACAGGAAGATGAAGAAAGGGGAAGAAGAAGGGCAAGAATGTCTTTTCCTGTCTAACTTAACAGCAAGCTCATAGTCAAGGGATGCAAATCATGGAAGTGGAAAGAAAGGGTAGAGAAAAATGAGGAATTTTTTTTTATAAATAATCATTTTTTATTTGCATATTACAGAAATATACCTCTGTATATTTTTTTTTCAAAAATAGACTCATTTCGCGCCACGTCATCGCGAATTGTAGCATTTCGCGCCACGTCATCGCGAAAACAGGTTCTTCGCGCCACGCTGGCGCGAAAATGGCCCACGTGGCGGGGAGCGGGAGGGCACGTGTTGGGGAGGGTTGGCTTCGCGCCACCCTGGCGCGATGGGCAATGCAAGTGCTCGACGGGGCAGTCAAGGCAATGTATGCAGATTTTTTTTTTTTTAAAGTAAGAAAGGAGATGAAAAAGGAAAAAAAAGGAAAGAAGAGGAAAAAAGGAAATTTTTTTTGAAATTTTTTTTAAATTTTTTTTTATTATGAGTTATTTCCTCAAAGTATGCGGAAATAAATAGATTAATCACATAAAATTTTTTAAAAATATGCAGATTTATTTTATTATGAGTTATTTCCTCAAAGTATGCAGATTTATTTTATTATGAGTTATTTCCTCAAAGTATGCAGATTTATTTTAAAAAAAATTTGTTAGGAGTTTTTTTCCTCAAAAATTGCGGAAATAAATAGATTAATCACATAAATAATGAAATAAATTTATAAATTTGTATTAAGATGCAAGAATTAAGATTATATGATAAAAACTACTATGTTCCATATATATCTAAATTGTTTAATTCAAGTTTTCATAATACATAAAAGGCTCTTTTAGTAACTTGATTTAAACAATTTAAATTTACATAGAACATAGTAGTTTTTATTGTATAATCTCAATCCTTATAGTTTAATATAAATTTAGAAATTTATTTCGTTGGATTTGGAGCTACCTAGCAAAAGATATAAATTATTGAATTAAAAAATCGAATAGAATGAAAAAAAAAATTTGCATGGTCGCTACACCATGTAGCGATTTGAACATTGGATGAATAAAAAAATGGAGGATGGGACAGTAGTCGTTGCATGGTGTAGCGAAGTCCATTTTTGCAAAAAAAAATAAAGTCACATATATTATTGTTATACACGAATAAAAAATATTTATTTATAAAAAAAATCCCGAATGGGCGACGCCCCTGCCCGCTCTGCGCTCCTCTCGCGCCAGCGTGACGCGAAGCCCGTCGCCGCGCACGCCACGTCGGCCCCAGCCCATTTCCCTATTGGCGCGAAAAACCCTATTTCGCGATGCCGTGGCGCGAAAATAGGTCATTTTTGTAAAAAAATATATGCAGGTAAGGAAACACCAAATTTTGGGCAGTGTTTATATGCATCATCTTTCAATATAATATTGAAAGATTGTATAAATTTTAAAACAAACGAAAATATAATTAATCATCATCTACCATTTATTTATATTTTTATATTTATGTAACTTTTAAATAGTAATAGACGGAAGCACCTCCCCAAATTTTGGATGGCATATGAGGGAAAAGCGAAACATTCAGTGGTGAACGAGGAATTTTATCTTAAATGCTCCAGCGTCTCACTCACTCGGTCACTCCATTGATTAGCTTGTCATTTTCACTTGATCGCCGACTAATCTCCTTCTCTTTGTAACTGTTTCAGGTTTCAGTAAATTTCGCTGGTTAGCGACGAGGAGAGGCATTAGTGGCAAGCCGGAGTTAGGGCTGTTTGTTTTTGTTTTAGATTCTGTAAAAGATGATTCTGAATTGTGATAGTAGAGAAATTGATTATCTAAAGGCTGAAATCCAAAAACATATATAAAATGAATTGTGAATTCTAGTGAATATGGATAGGCTGGGCTACAGGCCGGGATAGCCATTTTGTTGCTATCTTTACTGACCGAACAGTTGTATGTGAAATTATTAGGCTGTAAATTCTCTTTTGCATGTGTCTTTTTATTGTGATCAAAACTAAACATATCATGTTTACGGCATGTTTGCGTTTTCAACTGGAGGACCAATGGAGGAAACTCTTGATATCGTGAAGCATCCATTCATCTTGTGTATGATGTGGGTAAGGTCCCATTTGCGACGCGGGATTTCTCCGAAAATCCCTACAGGAACTGAATTATTTCATATATGAAATCTTTTCCAAACGGGACCAGGTTAAAAACTCTCTGTTGGAATAGATCGATGGAACGGTGTTACTTTTCTCAACCTGTGGTCAGTGGCTCTGCCGCTCTGTTCGTCACCAGAGTTTCAACGAATTTCGGTTGAAAATTTTACCCGGCAGTCCGGCACCCACCATAATCACCGAAATTCTAAAATTTCGGGAATTTTGCTAAAATTTTGGGGCGAAATGGCTGAAATTTTTGGATAAATTTTGACCAAAATTTAAAATTTTGGATACAATTCAAATGAACCCACCGAAACACAACCGGGATTAAAAGATTCTGGACCCACCGAAATGACCGAATTTCACGAAAATTCGGTGTAATTTCTGCGAAATTCGGAACCATGGTCGTCGCAAGCAAGAGTCGGCGCCTGCCCCCATCTTGAGATACAGCCATTAGCCGCCTTTGTAAACAAAGTTCAATTGATCCAGCTGAGTTGGCACCAAATGG
Organism: Rhipidocladum racemiflorum; assembly: GCA_036346355.1. NCBI lineage: Eukaryota > Viridiplantae > Streptophyta > Magnoliopsida > Poales > Poaceae > Rhipidocladum > Rhipidocladum racemiflorum. The sequence continues at coordinate 2,725,871 of CM070590.1, read as the reverse complement.
ATGTATTACACGACGCCTGCTTAGATTTGGATGATTTCAGCAATAAAAACATCTGGATGATGTTTCCCTGACAATAAGTTATGGCATCTTCGTTTCTTTTTCCCTTGTATGCTTAATCAGCTCATGACGTGAGCATGGTGTGGTGCTGGCGTCAGCGTTGGCCGGACCGAGCACGAACAGGCGATGAGCAGAGCGGTCCGGTGGCCGGCAGGTTGGCCGCGAGGAAGCACGTGTGGAGCTCAGTCCAAACGAAAGCGTGACCACCAAGCCCAAAAGTCATACGACAACAGGGGAGGTCGCTGACAAAACCAAGGCCATAGGCGTATCATCCTACAGTATCATCGTCTTCTTCTTCTCTCCTCTCCTCTCCTCTCCTCTCTTAACTGTAGATTAGGTTGGCAAAATGGCTCGTTAAGATCCAAATTAAAATTTCTTCCATTACAATTTTTAATAGGTGTGAAATCGAAACGAGTCTATCTCAAATAGTCTATCTCAAATGAAAAATTAATAAAAGTTGACTCGATATCGACTATTAGCTTGGATTTAAAATGATCATTTAAATAAAAAAAACTTGACAATAGTTCTGTACTGCAGGCTGACTGCAGAGGAGTAGAGACAGAAAGACGAGACACGAAATGAGAAATCCCGATGGAGGCTGGCAGCCGCAGCAGTCAACAAGCTAAAGCTCGTGAATGGTGAATCCGTGATGCTGACAGCAGCTCATCGGTGTCCCCTGGGGATGGCCGGCGGCCAACACAGGCGAGCTTGAGAGAAAAGGGGGCTCGCAGAGTCGCTGTCTCGGTCTCGCCGCCTTTCTTAGCTTTGCTTTCTTGGTACCAGTCACCTATGACCTGTAATGTTAATCTGTTGCTTTCTTGGCACTACTCTTTTTTTTCTTCTACCTGTAATGTTTATGATTTAAAAAGCAGAAGAAATCATAATTACAAAAAATGTTCGGATTTACGGTTCGTCATCTTTTTTTTCTCTCTATCTAATTTTTGCTATAAATATAAACTTCGTACCCTAAATCGGTTCGAAGTTAACAAATCCGTTTCGCAATTTGCCAAGGTTTAAAACGATTCCTTAGAGCCGCTAGTTGTACAGTTGCACTAGCCATTAGCTAGTGTGTTTTCTTTTCCGTATTTCCATGCACTATACCAACGTACTTGTACCATTAGAGCCGCTAGTTTTGACTACCCTGAATTCTCCCTTTTACTCTTGCTACCTGTTGAGTTGCAGCAGCTATTACTAGTGTTAGGTTTAGAGCATGGTAAAATAATGAAGACACGTGTTTAATATGGAAAAATCCTTACAAGAAAAAACCACGGAAAATAATCTACTATCTGATTCAAGGATTACATGTACAAGAGGCTAGTTTATATAGCGAAAGAATCTAAATTATAGAAGACTAAGACTACTATTTGGATAATACCAAATTATAGAAGACTAAGACTAATAGACCATCTCCAACCGTGTCCCTTCCCCTCTCCCTTTCCCTCCGCGAAGGGGTTCCCATTCCCTTCAGCGCTCCAACGGATTCCCTTCGTGAAGGGATTCTCTCTTCCATTCCCTCTAGCAAGGGATTTTCTCTCCTTTCCCTATACAATTCCCTTTAAAGGGAATCTGTTGGAGATGAGGGCAAATAAAGGGAATGGGAATGGGGAAAGAGAACAGGGAAGAAAATGAAATGAAGGGAATATAGTTGGAGATGGTTTTAGAGATATTTGAGTTATCTCCAACAACTAGCAAACAGAATCCATCGATCCCCTTCCATTCTTAATCAACCCTGATAATGAAAGGTTTTACTTTCCTCGTGACTTCGACTCTCATCTACTTCCTGCCATCTCTGGTTACACTGGATCGGTTCAGTTCTTATCAGGATGCGTGGGAGCGTCAACTCATATATACAGTCAGATACGCCGACTCTAATCCGATACATATCATATGTGCAGCAGTAGTAATTGGTACGGCGATAGTTTAGATGAAAATGACATCCAGAAATAGACGTTTGGACCGGCCGACCGGCCAGACTTAGAAGGGTTTTGATAAGTTTTATCCGGATGTTTTCTTTAGCAACCATCATCCAAATTCGTAGTCATTGGATTTGCTTTCAGATCGATGCACACACCCCTTGAATTCGAGGTGGGTTGATCCTACGGATGTGTATTTTGATCGTACGGTCCAAAGTTTGGATGTTTTTTAGGATAAAAACATCCGGATGATACCTATACACTCCCGACATAGAATGCAGAGGAATCAGAGCACTCCCAGTCATGGTTGTATAGATGGGACAGCCATGGAGCTCATCAGCTTTGCTAGCACTGAAAATTTGACGAACTGGAGCATTGTGCTTTCACTCTGAACTTTATTTTATATTCTTCCAGGGCTGGGGGTGGTGGCTTGTAGCAAGTGATCGAGCATAGGAGCCAACCTAGTCTTGGTTAATTAGGAATTACAGTGCGTCTCATAGGTAAATTCTCAAGGCTGGTAACCTAACCCCCTGGTCTCTCTCAATCGAATTTGGCTTCGTCTTAACGTAACTTAGGGTCTAAGCAGCATTACATGCTTCTCCTACTTTATAATTAATGGGTGGTTTGGTGCATTGATTAATTGATTAATTAATTAATTAAACTGAGTGCACTTGGAACCTGACTGACAGTAGTCCTGACTAGAATGGAATACGGTTGGTGAAGAAGAGGTTCATTCTCTCCTTAATTTTTTTTTTCTCACCTGCCACCACTACTTGAGACATGAAGAGACTATGAAAAGATATTTTCTTTCTTTTTGTTCAGTAATGGAAAGGCAAGATATGAAAATGCCAGGCAACCAAATGATAAGGGCTTTTTTGAGAGAGAGAGGGAGCACTTCTGCTCTTGGAACTTGGAAGGAGTAATCCTCAAACTCTGAGTAACAAGGTCCTAAACACACAAGTCTTTACAATGAAGAGTACTACTAGAGCTACTCCATAATACCATGGAGAAAAGGAAAAAAGGTTGTTGAGGTCATTATGCACTAAACACGTAGTTTTTAACGAATGAACCGTATGCTGATACTTCCTCGGGTCTTAAAAAGCTAATTATCGATATATTTTTAAATATTTAAATTGGATACATAAAAATTATACGTAACTTGTCTCGAGAAGTACTTTCGTAATATTATAATTTTATTGAGTTTTATAAATATACTATATTAAAATTAGTAATTAAAATTGTGTTTTGAAGATGGTGTTGATATCTAAAACATCAGTTTTTTAAGACGGGAGGGAGTATAATAATAGAGTTATATAGTTTGGGCTCGGTGTCGCTGAACCCAGCAAAACACTGCAGATCTGCCCCCTGGCTATTGTAGGTTAGACTATCTCCAGCAATTTTCCTTCATTCCATTCCTTTCCCTATCCCCTTCACCATATTCCTTCCATTTATTTTCGGAAAAATTGCTCAACTATACAACTCGAAAATACATAATCTCAAAAATATACAACAGTAAAACAAAATTTCAAAAATAACGTGGCGGCCGCCACACCGCACGGCGGCCGCCACATCATACGGCGAGCCTTTGGTGCCGCTTACGCCAGACGTCTGGCAATAGCCGCCGCATGCACACACTGCCACACACGCACACATTGCCGTACACACAGACACACGCCACGCTGGCTGCCGCCACCCCGCACGGCGGCCAGCACACACTCACGCACACACACAACGCACACACACGCACAGCACTCACTGCACGCACACACACAGTGCACACACACCACTTTTATATTTTTTATTTCTTTTTTGTTTCTTTTTTTTTGTTTCTTTTTGGTTTTTTGAATTGGCAAGTTGTTTTATTTTTTTTGTTTTTTGCTTTGGCAGGTCTGGAGTTTCCACGTCATTGGATTCCGACCGAATTAGACTTGACACGACGTTTTCAACTATTCCATCCACCGGGCTGCTGTTTTACTCACATGCATGCGACTTTCGGCGTTCAAAGCAACCAGACAAACCAATTGCGGGGACAAAAATTGGCGCCACCTTCAATGCAACCGTGCAAAGCAAGCTGCCAAAACAAAAAAGAAAACATCCTGCCAAAGCAAAAAAGAAAAAAGAAAAAAAAAAGAAAAAAGAAATAAAAAATAAACAAAAAATAAAAAAATGGAGTGGTTGTGTGTAAACAACAAAAAAAAAACAAAAAAAAAATAAAAAATATATGTGTGAGTGTGGTGTGTGAGTGTGTGTGTGTGCGCGTGTGTGCAGTGAGTGTGTGTGCGTTGTGTGCTGTGTGCGTGAGTGTGTGTGCTGGCTGCCGCCGTGCGGGGTGGCGGCAGCCAGCGTGGCAGTGTGTGTTGTGTAGTGTGTGCTGTGTTGTGTGCGTGTGTGCCCGACGCCTGGCTGCCGCCGTGCGGCGTGGCGGCAGCCAGGCCAGCCGTCGTATGGCGTGGCGGCCGCCATGTTAGTTTTGAAAAAAAAAATTTTAGTTGTATATTTTTGAGATTATGTTTAATATGTTGTATAGTTAAGTATTTTTTCCTTTATTTTCTACCATCTCCAACAGCTTCCACTCAAGAGAATTTGTGAAGGGATTGGAGAGAGAATCCCTTTCTATCCAGATTCTTTCTCCAAATCCCTTTCTATCCGAAGAGAATTTGTTGGAGCGCATCTGGGATCTGTTCGTGAAGAGATTTGAAGGCTGCAGGAACCATTCTAGAACAGTAGAGCATAGGTTAACGATCTTAAGAATCGCCTTAGGATCAAAGAAAAAGGAGCTTGGAAAGCAGAGGCATAAACAATGAACATACCAACAAAACATCGATTGACATATACGCGAGAAATAAGCTCAAATTAACAACACGAACAGAGATGCTTGTCGATAATCCTATCTTACTCTTACAGCTGGTAGCAGCATCATGCATGCGGAGATCGATTTACAGAAGATCCCACCACTCCAAGGTCGGGAAGCTACAGTCGCTAGTTGTGTTGCTGTAAGCGCCTCCTACACCATCCACCTCCGCTTCCAACCCCGGCTCCACCAACGCAACCGAGCCGTCGCACGGCGGCGCCGCGGCCTCCGTCCAGGCGGTCGGTCCCGCCCTGCAGAGCAAGAACGCTGACGTGTCCAGCGTCGGCAGCATCAGCGCGCCTGAGCCGGCCGAGGCGGCGCGTGCGGGCGCCGGGCAGAGGAGCTCCGGCGGTGGGAGGGCGGGTGGCGGCAGGTCGTCGGCGCCGGTTACCTGGTGGACCATGCGGCGGAAGTTGGCGGGGTCGGCGCTGATGTAGGTGGTGGGCAGGCGGCGCGACGGGCGCGGGCGGCGCTTGGCGATGCGGCGGCCGGCGGGCACGGTACGGGGGTGGTGTGGCGGCACGGCACTCGCCTGCGGCGGCGGTGCGGGAACAGAGGGGAGGCCGCAGAGGAGGTGTTGGCGGTCAGCTGGGAGCCACGGCGACGACGGCGATGCGTAGGTGGAGTCCATGTGCATGGCGGTGAGCATCGTGTCTGTAGCTTAACTGCTGTGGCTGACTGGCTGTGCAGTGGTGTTGGGTGAAGATGAGCTCGGCGGGGCGGGTATATATGGATGGGCTCGGCGGTCAGCAAGACGGAGCCCAAGGCGACAGACAGCGACACGACGTCGTTTTTAGATCTCTCTTGCAGGTTCTTTTCGAGAGTTGTTTATCTACTTTTCTTCTTGATTTTTCAATTGAATCTCGAAAATTTCAAAATGTGTCGAATGTTTATGGCATTTCAAAATTCAAATTTCATCTGTAGTTGAAAGTTCGAATTGTCTCGAAATCTTTCACATCATCTTTCCATTTGAAAGACCAGCAATTGAGTGTGCAATCATTGATCACGGTAAGGGCCGGCCCTGCGCCAGGGCAATAAGTGTGACGGCTTAGGGTCCAGCACAAATAAAAGTCCAGATCTTGTGCATTCTTCACTAGTATATACAGATAATAGGCAAGTTCAGTAGTATATACAGATAATAGGCAAGTTCAGCACCATAATAACATGTCTGTTTCCTTTACCCAAACCAATGAGGTGTGAGGATATCTTCCTCTTGATGCTTTTCTTCTGAAATGATGTTTTTGTTAGTTTTTTTCTGATCCTTTTATTACTTGTATTGCTTTTCCCCGTCTTCCTTAATTCTTAAGAGCATGTTATTGAAATCCGTACTACATATATATGTGTGTGGTATTGGACTTTATTTGCTAATGAAAGTCCATGCTATCAATATTTATTTTTTTATCATTATAAAATGTTCAATGATTTAAGTGGCATGTTTAAAAGTGAGAATTACTCCACTATAGCCTATAGGTCATAGACCCATTTGTTTAGAATTTGCTCCAAGCCTCCTAAACTATAGGGCCGACCTTGATCATGGTTACCTAGCATAAGGGAGGTAGGACGAGGGATAGGGTGGGAGTGGGGGTGCACCAAGTGTTCATGAGTCCCTATTTCTTTGTATTGCGGATGCCTGTGCAATAGTATTATTCTAAAGTATTTTTAGAACAAATCTAATAGTATTATCATTTTCATGTGACAGATTCAATACATTTATATATATATATATATATATATATATATATATATATATATATATATATATATTAGTGGTCAATGCTTTCATAGGTTGATTGCACACATTTAAAACAATATTAAAAGAGACTAGGGAAAGTACTTTTTATAATGTTATTGGTAGGAGAAAGGAGTCTAAGGATACTTCGAGGGTCCTCATGGGCGCGAGAGAGAGCAGTCATTGCCCTCGAGTCGATGGGGAATGGAATGGGTAAGGGTGCGAAGATACTAAGATTTCAAGAATCTCTCTCCAATAACTAAAGATGAGGAACGCGCTCGGGAGGCTATTGGAAGCTCGATTTCGCTATTGTTTATATGGTTTCCTCATTTTCATGGGCGCGAGAGAGAGCAGTCATTGCCCTCGAGTCGATGGGGAATGGAATGGGTAAGGGTGCGAAGATACTGAGATTTCAAGAATCTCTCTCCAATAACTAAAGATGAGGAACGCGCTCGGGAGGCTATTGGAAGCTCGATTTCGCTATTGTTTATATGGTTTCCTCATTTTTAAGGTAGGGAATGGGAGTAGGGAAGCTCCTGGAGATGGCCTTGATGGTCTTAAGCAGTGGATGACATACATGTGATCCCATTTATACTCAATGAGACAATAAGTTTTTTAGACCAACTATTAATTCGCGTACCTTAAACAAATTCATAATATGCCACTTCAAAAACCATGTACTCTCTCTATTTCTTTTTATAAGACGTATTTTAGTTAGGCACAGGGTTTAAAGAGGCTACAAATCCAAAAAAAAAAAAAAAAGACAAGAGAAAATGACCACACTATCCATCCTATAAATACCTTGCAAATATGAGAGTTATTACTTATAAACGAAAACCCTATTTTGAGGTTATCCTTGCCATCACGGATCAATTGTGCTATTGCTCCCCTTCAAGGCACTACCGGTTAGGGCGTCGCCACCACATTTGACACTGTCATCGTAGCTGCTCTTCAACCTTGATTTTAAAAAGTTTGAGTTGAAAGCTTTGAGGTTGGTTTTTGGAAGCTTTTTATTTGAGATATTCAGATCTTGATATGAAATCCACGTAAACCCGAGTTGAATTTTATCAGATTCAAGTTTCATATTTGAGTTGAGATTTTACGATTTGAATTTTTGCTCCCGGTGCGAGCCAACCTCATGGTAGAGGTTTCCACTTGTAAATGCAGGAGAAAGAAGTTATAAGTAATGACAGACAAGAAAAACATCAATAAATTCGCATGCACCTCCTATATTTTGAAACAAATTTGTAAAATTAAACTATATGCCTTATATTTTGAAATAGAGAGTACTATACTGAAAAGAGAGAGAAGTGGGTAGCATGATTTTGTATGTTTGCCTCATTAACTGAGGTGAGGAAGGCAGCAGGAGTTGGGATTAGCTAGGTGTTGACAGTGCAATATATTGCTTCAAGCACAAGTCATCCAATGAGTTGAGTAGATATGGTGGACTAATAAAAACAGCAACATATATGCATCTGATGCATGTGCATATATGGTATTATGCTATCATTACTTCATTACTATTAGCCTTAATTTTCTCCTCTTTTACAAGTAAAGAGAATTAATGTAGGTATTAATTCATGCATGGTACTTAATGGTACACGGCCAGACCCGGCTAACCAAGATCAAGAACTACTGGTGCTACAACAAGTGCGTACACACAGCTATTTGATTCCATAGACTTACCTTCTTAACTTTTTCATACAAAGTCCATTCAATATTCTAAACTTTCAAACCCATTGTTCAACCAAAAACTCTAGTTTATAGTCGCCCTCAGCAAATTTTTTGTACACTCGTGCTCCCAAAGCAAACATGTGTCCCTTAATCGGAAATTCTAGTTTACGCACATCACGAGCGGAGCCACAAGTAGAATCCATTGGGGTTCCTTTTTATTTGTTTTTTTTTTTAATACGGTTTCTTTTCTCTTCTTTTCTTTATGTTCTTTCATTCGGGGTGTATTCCTTTTGATCTATTTTTAAAAAAATTCGACTTGGAACTTTTTTTATTTAAAATTTTTATTTAAAATTTTTGAAGTTCAATTTTTAATCAAAACTTTTTTGAATTAAAATTTTTTTAATCAAAACTTTTTGAATCAAAAGTTTTTGGAGTTGAAACTTTATAATTTAACTTTTTTTTATTTAAAACATTTCAAGTCGAAACTTTTTTATTTGAAACTTTTCGATTTGAAAGTTTTCGAGTTGAAACTTTCAGTATTGAAACTTTCTAATTTGAGAATTTCGGATTTATCTTTTTTAGAGTTGAAACTTTCTAATTTGAAATTATCTGATATAAGTTTTTCCGGGTTGCAAGTTTCTAAGTTGAAACTTGTGAAACTCTCTAATTCAAAATTTTCGAGCTGAAGCTTTATAATTTTTGAATTGAAATATTTCAGAGTTGAAACTTTTCGATATGAAACTTTCTAATTTAATTTTTTTTTTGGTTGAAAATTTTCGTTTTGAGTTTCTAGGTGGAAAATTTTCGGGTTGAGCTTTCGAGTCGAAACATTCTCTGCGTCCTCCAAAGGGAACGGACCAACTCAGAGTTGTCCACGTGCCATGCTCCGACCGACTGGCCCAACCACACGAAAGGTACCATGCAAACGACCGTAAACAGTCGCCCTTTAAACAACCCGAATTTTGAAATGCAGATCACTTTAATCCCTGCAGAGACCATCGTCGTCACGCATTTGTTGCAGCACCGGCCGGGCGGCGGCCACCGGCCGGCCATGCATGCACCGGCCAGAAATGAATCTTGCTGGCCGGCAAATCAATAATCCATCTGTCGCATCGCATCGATCGCAAGTTACTCGATCCCTGTTCTACTCGTGCTTGTGTAGTTACTAGTCAAGTGCCCGTGCGTGCCCGTGCGTTGTAACGGATCCTAAATAGATGATGATACCACAAGTTCTAAACTCTTATAAACAAAAAAACGAGATTTTAAAACTTGAGCTATCACTTATTTGAGACCCGTCACTGAAGAATCACTGAACAAAAAAACGTGAAGGGCTGGCGTGATGGCTACAGTGGCTCACCTACTAGGCCTTAGGCCCCTACTGTTCTGGCCCAAAAACGACCTGGCAGACTCACCATCACCACCAACTCATTCTTATAATAGTTAAGATATTAGTTAGAATATTGCAATTAAATCAAGGTATAGTTGGCGCAAGACTAATTTGCACCATGGCATGCCATGCCATGCTATTATCGTGGCCTTTGACGATCCAGTACTTATTCAAAGATGTATAGATCGCATCGCGTGCCAAGTTGGTATTTAAAGATAGATTAATTATTCGGTTATTCACCTAGTCAAGAGTTTCACTGAGCATGCAAGCTTGTAACTCCAGCTATAGGAGTATAATTCTATCCATCGCAATCAGGGGCGGAGTCCGCAATGGTCCAAGTCTCGGGCTAGGCCAGCTGTTTTTGGATCGGTCTGTGTTTTTTGCGATTTTAATTTTAAGAGATAATTTATAGACTTTTCTACCGTATTCTTTGTGCCATGGCCCAATAGTTCGAGGTCTGGCTCCGCTCCTGATCACAATTAATTTACATCTCTTGGCATGCAAACTTGGTTAATTCTAAACTATGTGCGATGATGCATCATATTGTCGGTACATATTCGTAGTCCTTATATACGTTGAGTCAAAGCGCACAAGAGAATGCAACAGGCGCTTTCGACAACCTTGATCATTTGCCCTCTTTTACATAGTGTAATTAATCATTTATCTTATATAAAATATCATGAGATAAATAATCAATGACATAAATAAATGAGGACAAATAATCAGCTATTCAAATTGAAAGTGTGTATATATACACACACCACTCCGCATCGAGTACACATAACTATCATTTTCCTCTCTACCAAAACCATCAAGCAAAATGTGTATGTTAAATCCTTGGTGGGACCATACATGACCTTGTCAAGTAGTAAGCACTAAACAATTTAGTGCACTATTTGCATACGTATTTGATTCTATTTGAATCAGGTAGGTAGATAGTTGTAAACCATTGCAAAAACTAACGGTGTGGCACCTCGTCTCTCTTTGGTTAAGGGTATATACCTGCTGTATATAGTATATCTTTATATTATATACATATAGCACTAAAAACAACTCATACAATAGATCGTCTATATAGTTGTCTGTAGAGGTCTCTCATTCAATTAACAGGCATTCTATACAATGATATACAAAATGTAAAGCTATCTATAAGACTGTCTATTAAATAGTAGACAGCAGCGTTTTCTCTCCTTCTTCTCTTTCATCGACATCACTTAAAATCCTATATAGCATCTCTTGTGCCCTGGTAGTTAGCGTCTAACGTTTGATTAATTCCCGGTATTAACCATAGGTTAGATGTTTCAGTATGACTTTGAACCTGCGGGTTAACTGTTGGGAGAAGTAGCCTCTTTGCTAGGTTTCTGCTCAGCTTGGCAATGCGAAAATGGTTTCGTTCCAGCTTGACACAGTTTTGCGCAGAGTCAACGTCAAGTCGTTGGTTTTGTGGCTAACGACAGTGTCAAAGTACGGGCGACGACTTCTCCTTTGACCCGTGTAAAAATAATAACCTACAAGCAAGCACATGTATTCATCAAATCGTTCTTGTGTGTGCTTGTGAAGTCCACGAGTTTTTTTTTAAATAATATTTTAAAAAAAAAGATTTCCGACATTAATATGTGATTTTTAAAATTTGCAAGAATAATACATAAATACTATTTTCGCCAAACCGTTCGGCGAAAATTCGTTAATCCATGGTTAGGAAGCAATTCAAACACTAAATACCCATATCAGTCTATTTTCGCCAAACCGTTTGGCGAAAATAGGTTGATCTGGGTATTTACGAAGCAATTCAAGCCGATTCAAACATTAACTACCTGCATCAACCTATTTTCGCCAAACGGTTTGGCGACAATGCATTATTTTTGCAAATTTTAAAATTCACGTATTAATGTCGGAAATCTTCTTTAAAAAGATATTATTTTAAAAAAAATTCTGAAGTCCACTGTTGCCGTTCAGAAACAATCTAGTAAGGCCATCTCCAACAGCTTACTCATCCCCTTCCTCATCCGTAGAAATGAGGATTCTAGCACTGTAGCTCGCTAGTGTGGTTGCTCCAACAGGTTACTGATCTTCTTCCCCATATTTACAGAACGGAGAGAGAATCTCGAAGTTTCGGGATTCTCTCTCCGTTCCCCATCGCCTTCCCGATCCCATCAGCAGCTCAACGATGCATGCTCCCGCGCCAGTGAGGAACCCGTGAGCGGCGATAGATCTGGGCCTCCGTCGTCGCCGCGCCATCGTCGTCCCGGTCCTCGTCGCCACTCCGTCCTCGACCCGACCCTCATCGCCGCTCCGTCCTCGCCACCGCTCCGTCGTCGCCATCGCTTCGTCCTCCTCGCCAGCGCTTCGTCGTCGTCGCCGCGCCCTCGTCGACGCGGTCCTCGTCGCCGCTCCGTCCTCGCCACCGCTCGACTGTCGTCGCCACCGCTTCGTCCTCGTTGCCGGTAAATCCCTCTCTTGCCTCTCCTCCGCTTCGTCCTCGTCAATTTTGGCCATCACTTAGATTGAGGATCTCGTGGGTCTATCCCTCTTTCTTGCTCCTCCGTTCCATCACTTAGATTTTGGCCACATGGTGGATGCTAGGGCCTGCTGTACTAGAGATTTCATGTTATCTGGACATTAAATCTAGCCAGATTTGCTTTGCCCATCACTTAGAACATTGATTTGATTCTCTTTTGGTTAACGTCCTATGGGCAAAGCCAATGAAAACAGCTTCCTCTTTTCTAGTGTGAGGGTTTTGCCTGACATTGATAGTTTTAATGAGATGCTGGTTGAGGTGTACTAGTGCATTCCCCTTGCAAGAAACTAGCATTTCTCATGTTAAAAGTGGCGTCGCATTTTAATTCTTAACAATGAAAACTGACTGAAGATAGTTTGATGACAAGTGGTTATACAACTAGTAGTTGTTCTATCGCTCCTTCTGCTGTAAATCTGGTTGATTAGGTGATAGTATTATAGTAAACAACAATTACCGCTCTTGTATTTGTATCCTAAATGATGGATGTGAGAAGACTGAGTATGTAGTCCCTCTGGTTGGCGTGCTGAACATGCAATATCTGTATCCTGATCAGCTTGTGATGCTTTCTCATAGTTCAAGTATGTTTCGAGAATGCCCAGAAGACTCTTTAAAAGATAAGTTAGGATAGAAAAGACAATTTATCATTTTTATTATAAATAACACCAAATTAAATGAAATACATTTAATGAATTTCAGAGCACAAACACAATACAATACCTGAGCAAATTTTCAGATTGACCATGAAGGACGAGAACTGCTGCTAGATTAATTGTGGAACTCAAGAAACTGTCCACATGCTCAACATTATTTCGACACATAATCAAACTGCTAAACCTCCTTACAAAGTCGATGACCTCAGTTGGACTAGGGAAACAAGTTGACAGAACATCCCATTCAGCAAATTTTGGCAAATCAAGTAAACAAGCCAATGTAAAATCAGAGCTGCCAAGCTTTCTGTGCAAAGACAGCTCATCAGCTTTACCTGTGAACATTGAAGTAATGAAAAATAGTCTCTTGATTGAGAACAGTATGACAAACGTAAAATATTAGTGTGCACAATCAGATCGTGGTTCAGATAAAATCTGCCATAAGAAATTGGAATATGGTCATGTTACAGACAAGAAAGTGGCCTGCAATATGTTACCCTCAATTGTTGCTAACTTGTATTTTGTGGATAGTGATGCAAGACTATGTTTTATTGTAACATAACTACATGAGAGTTAATTTACTACCTACATGTTATCTGTTGGGATGCATTTGATGTAAGGGATACATGATTCATAACTGACTGTTTCACAATCATCTTGTGCAATTGTACTCATTTCTACTTGTCCTTGTTCATAATGTGCATCTGTTGACATCCAAAACAATCATTTTCATAGTGAACTCTTGAATATGTTCATGTGGTATATTTTAGATCACCCTTGGACGATCAATTCTACCTCTTTTTAGTCTGAGTAAAGTTTATCAATGTATAATGAAGTCGATGTTTGCAACTGAATCTGTTCACTTCATTTCTGATATGTCGGTCCTAGAGTTTAGTGCTTTACCAGCCATGAGGGTGAAAGGAACTCCTGCAGCACACATTATTCATATGTTGGTGGTCAAAGATAAGATAGCAGTATTTCCTAGAGTAGATTGCAATGCAGCTTCCTTTAACCAGTACAAAATTGACATATGCAAAATGGAACAACAATGCAGAAAACTGCTGATTCCCCTGGTTTTTACTTGATTTAGTACATATTTGCCAAATTGCACATTGTTGTCTAGTGTTTCCTATGTATGATTGGGGTATAGTTGATGCCAATGTGTAGTTTAAGCTGTTGTATATTGCTTCCAATGTGTAGATGGACAAGGATCCAGAGAAGCTCAGCAAAGGCTTGTCATGGACAGTAAAACAAATAGAGAGCTTCGCATTGGACCTTAACAAAATTGTGGAAGACAATTTTAGTATTGGCACATCTCAATGTGCCAATGAACTCAATAGCGTTTTGATGGACATCGAAACTATAGCTCGCAGCTTAGAGCAAGTTGCCATAGAATCACATGAACTGATGCAAAGAGATGAGGTAGAGCTTGCAGAGGATGTAGACCCTGGGTTGTGTCTTCCCTATGACTACCAGAGTGATGACGAGGATAAACGTGATGACTAGGGGTGAAACCGGGTCGGATACGGGCGGATATTGCTCGTCCCGTATCCTAACCCATATTTTTTTTTCGGATTCGGAGTCGGATACGGATGTCCCGGATACGGATACGAATTCGGATTATTCAGGATTCAGATACGGAGCGGATACCTGACGGATTCGGGCCGGGATCGGATATCATAATCGGATAGTAGTATAATACATAATTGTGTACGTAAAAGAAAGAATGAAGCATTAACCTTACAACATTAGCTTCAAGTCATAATTATTTCAACGTAGGATATTAGTACAGTTAGAGGTGCAAATGGGTCGGATACAAGGAGAGAGATCGAGACATAAAGAAAACAGAGAACAAGGGGAGCTCTTCAATCAAACTTAACCTTACGGAATAAATTCCTGGAGATATTAAATAGTGTTGAATTGTCACATTCTGACAAACTGAAGATAGACTTCTCTCATAATGAGGACTACTCGGATTTATTTGCTATGCTTCAATTTAGCGACTCAACTAATTCCAGTAATTTGAATAGAAAAGAAGTTTATCAAATAAGTTGAACAAATCAATTTAGGTAAAAAGCATTATGTCATCACTCTATTTGTTTGTTGATAGATTTGTTGAAGTTCACTCTTAATAACAAAGTATTGTTTTTTAGTGCCAATATCAAACAAGTACTCTATCTATTCAATAATGAACCAAATTAATGGAAGAATAACTAATTTTATCCGGATATTCGGGTCGGATATTTACCGGATATCGGGTCGGATATTGATCTTCCCATATCCTAACCCATATTACATGAGATTTTTCGGATACGGATCGGATATTGCTCTTCCCATATCCTAACCCATATTACACCGGATTTTCCGGATACGGATACGGATAACATCGGTACAGATTTTAAACGGATTCGGTATCGGATCGGGCGGATATTTCCTGTCCCGTTTTCACCCCTAGTGATGACAGACAGTATTGTGAAGATGAGGGTATCGAAATTGATAGTGATGATTCTGGACGGTTTTAGTCTTGTATTAATGTTAAGACTTGTTATGTATGATGTAATGTTGGTAAGACTGGTTTAGACTTGTTATTTATGATGTAATGTTGCTAAGACTGGTTTAGACTTGTTATTTATGATGTAATGTTGCTAAGACTGGTTAAGACTTGTTAAGATATTGTAATGATGTTTGTTAACTTGTTAAGATATTGTAATGTTGTTTGTTAACTTGATAAATTTTGTTGTTGTCAGAATAGAAATTATGGATGGCTTCTATATAAATCTGTTGAGTGAGGGAGGGGATGCACTCCGTGATTGGGATGGTTCTGAACCTACTCCACAGGAAAGTCCAATTGGTTCACAACCATCACCAGTGTTTACGGATAGTCCCCAATTAAAAGCAAACAATAGAAGATCAAAAAATTTCTTTGAGGAAGAAGACAATTTGTTGGTCTCCGCATGGCTTAATGTTAGTATTGATGCAATACAAGGGAACCAACAATCCCGTGCCACTTATTGGAGAAGAATTCATGACTACTTCCACGAGTACAAGACTTTCACCTCGGATCGCTCACAGGCTTCACTTACACATCGATGGTCTGTTATTCAAGAAGCAGTGAACAAGTTTTGTGGGTGTCATGATCGGATTGAGCGTCGAAATCAAAGCGGGTTAACTGAGCAGGACAAGGTTAGTCCATAATCTATGTACCTTTCCTATTTGTAGATGTTGTTCTCATAGATATTGTTTGTGTGGTTTTACAGATTATGCAAGCTAAAACTTTGTATCATGAGGAAGAAAGGCGATCGTTCGCATTCTTACATTGCTGGAATACTTTGCAATACCATCCTAAGTGGTGTGCTCGGTTATCTCAGAAGAAGCAAAAGACATCTAGTAGCGGAAGTCCGGGATCTTCCAGTCCTGTTAGCACAAATGCAATTCATCTTGATGAGGACCATCCTAATGCAGAAAATGATCACTTAAGTAGACCAATTGGACATAAGGCGGCGAAAGAACGATTACGTCGAGGTAAAGAAGTTGCTCCAACAACTAATCTTTACATGGAAGCATTAGAAAATTTAAGAAAGGAAAAGAGGGAACTTGAGATTATAAAAGAGAGGAAGAAAGATGAGCGATATGAGCGTTTGTATGCACAAGAACAAGCGAAGATTGAGCAAGAAAAAGTCAAAATTGAGCAAGAAAAAGAGAAGATTGAGCAAGAAAAAGAGAGGCTTGAATTCAAGAAAAATGAACTTGAATTCAAGAAAATGGTCGAGGAGGAGAGAATTATGGGCATTGATCTAAGTCATTTGACCGAGACACAAAAACAATATTACACGAGCTTGCAGAACGACATAATAGCTAGAAGATATAATAGGTCAGGTTGAACCAAGGTTGTTTGTTTTGCTTAAGAACGATTCAGTTTGTCCCTCATTCCTTAGGTTCTGGACTTACATATTGCAATGCAATCTTGGTTGATGGTTGATTTCGAAATCACAACATTCTTGTTTTGCAATAGATGAATGACTGAATACATAGATGAATGACTGAATACATTACAACAAATAGAATTACACCCCTCCATAACGTTGCCATAAGTGCTCCACTAGATCGTTTTGTAGCTGGTGGTGAGTTTCCCTATTCCGAATGGAATGATGAGTTTGAATAAACTCAAAGAGTTCAGGCGTATGCTCGTGTGACATCGAAATCAAGCTTTCTCCCATTCCTTCGTAATTATAGTCAAGTGGTCCTCCGTCTCGCTCATCTTCAACTATCATGTTGTGCATGATGACACAAGCTGTCATGATATCTCTTAGTGTTTGTTGATCCCAAAAACGTGCTGGACCTCGAACAATTGCAAATCGAGATTGCAGAACTCCAAAGGCTCGTTCCACGTCCTTCCTAGCTGCCTCTTGAGCTTGGGAGAAATATTTCTTCTTATTCCCGTGAGGAGCTGGTATTGTCTTCACAAATGTTGCCCATTCAGGATATATCCCATCTGCAAGATAGTACCCCATTGTGTAATTGTGACCGTTGATAGTGTAATTCACTTCCGGCGCTTGTCCTTCACTAGCTTTGCGAAGAGAGGGAACGGTGAAGAATATTAATATCATTGTGAGATCTGGTAAACCAAAAAAGGCATGCCAAATCCATAGATCTTGTGAAGCAACGGCTTCTAGAATTATTGTTGGCTTGTGTACATGCCCGATATACAAGCCTTGCCATCTTTGTAGGACAATTTTTCCACCTCCAATGCATGCAATCTATGCTTCCTAGCATTCCAGGAAAACCTCTTTCCTCACCGATTGCAAGTAATCTAGCAGTATCATTCTCATTTGGAGATCTCAAATACTCATCTCCAAAGAGGACAATAATAGCTCGCACAAACCTTTTAAGACTCTCTATGGCAGTACTTTCTGCAATCCTTAGACAATCATCAATAGCATCTGCCGGTACTCCATAAGCTATCATCCGGAATGCTGCAGTTACCTTCTGTAAAGAAGATAACCCGATAGTTCCAGCACAATTCCTTTTCTGAACAAAATAATCATCATGGGTTTCTACAGCATGCAATATGCGAAGAAATAGGTAACGACTCATTCTAAACCTGCGCCGAAAAGAAGAATGAGCTATAGAAAAGATGATCAATAAAAAATACAAACAATTGAAATATTTCTCATCATAAACCTCCGCCGAAAGAAAGTTGGGCCGTAGACCGGAGGATCAGCAAAATAGTCTCGGTATAGCCTGGCATGCCCTTCCTCTCTATTGCGATGTGTGTATTGATGGCCAACAATAGAACCCCCATGGCGTCGAGCACTCACACACTTATCTTGCTGCTGTGCTAGATATGCTACTGTAAGAAGAGATTCATCGTCGTCATCCGACAATGAGTCTTCGGAGAGGAAATGCTGAACTAAGTTCTGACGACTCATTGAGATATACTAGATAATGAACATTCAGATATGGGGCAAGGATTGGAAGTGTAAATGGCTGTGTATATATAGCCTAAAAATATAGCCGTTACAATATAGCCGTTACAATGACCGAGGGAATGAAATTTTTTAAATTCCTGCAATTAAAAATAGCCGGTCAAATTTTTTCCGCTAAAAATTAAACATGGCTCATATGGCGGTTATGAAATATCATTATAATATAGGAGTGATAAAATAGAGAATGAGATTTGAGGAATACTGTTGGAGAGGAAAGAGATATAGGGAAGGAATCTTTATAGGGAATTCTGTATATGAGGATATAGGGAATGAAATTTGAGGAATGCTGTTGGAGATGGCCTAAGGACTATGTACTGTATGCAAGCATGCTGCAAGACTGTAGTTGAAATACTTTTTGACGGCTGATACGTACGCAAGCTACTTCCTGTTAATTTCGAGAGCATCTTCAGGGTTCAGACTCCTTTTCATACCCATTTACAGAAATCAGTTTCAGCTGTTAGGAGCGGATTAGGAGTTAGCTACCTAGCTGTTCGTTGTCCAGCGAGCACTCCAGTGGAATCCGGTCAAGAGGTTTATGCATTGACGTGCTTATGTGGTGGAGACAGCTGAGGACTAATTCAATTCTGACACGTATGCACGGCCCATGAATAGCTGTCGTTTTGGACATAAGTATATAGTCAAACTTTTGAAGCTTTGATTGTTAATATTTTTTAATTATTTAAATTCGATGCATAAAGATCGTATGCTTGCGCAGATTCGTTTCGAAAAGTGCTCTCCTAATATCATAATTTTATTCGATTTTACAAAATATGTTATAGTAAAAATTAGTGGTTAAAGCTGGTGTTCTAGAGACCGTGACCATATCCAAAACGACATCGGTTTGCGACCGGAGGAAGTATTCTTTTGTGAACCGACCGACGCAATTTCGCCGAGACGAGATTACGAAAATTTATCATACGGCCGGCATGAATTCATAAAAACATGCGACGCTTGTGCGGGACCTTTCATTAGGGTGCACGCCAAGTTTTGATCATGTAATTTTACTGTTGTTCTTCTTTACTCCGATCACTGGATTGAGAGTGAAAGGAGGTGATTGATGGATGGAGGCCTTCGATTTGGAGTCAAGACAGTCCAAGAAAGTTTCCTTGCTGTGCCGAACTTTACAGATGTTGACGATGATCTCGTACGGAACGTGTTATACCGGTCAGGCGGTCGCTGGGAATGTGTTTTCCTTCCTCTTCTTCTCCTCCTCTTGCCACAGCAGAGATCCTTTCTCTCTCCTTTTCTGGCGTCTCGATCACAATCAGATAATCAAGAGTGTCCGAATCGATCGAGGCTACTTTGAATATCGACTGTGGAATTGAAGGTCAAAAATTAATAAGCTGGGAAGAATTGGAGTCTAGCTAGTCTAGAGGGAGGGAATTGGGGATCGATATACTAGGAATCAATTATATATATAAAGTGAGTTAAAAAAAACCATATATCAGTGGCGTACGTAGAAGAAAAATAGAGAGGGTGTTTAGTGCTACTGTGTTTCTTTACATTCATGATAGACGACCGGTGTGACGCTTTAGGGTTCGTTTGGTTGCCTGTACCAAGTGGTACATGTATAAAATGGTTCAAGAAAAAGGTCATCCATACGTTTGGTTGCTTGAATGAAACCATCCCATCCTGGATCAAGTGATACAAATTCGAGAAATATTCCCTCTAGATGTTGAACCATCTCATTCACCTAAAATAATGGAACCAAATGGTACAGGACCATCAGAAGAAAAAGGCCTTGTCAGTGGTGCCACCCGATCACCTTTTTTAGCTAGGTTGCTTCGGCGACTATTCAGTTTACTGTCTCATCCTTTATGGATTGAAGGATTTCATCGTTGGTTTTCCATTTGTTTTAAAAAAAACTCTATTGTTGAGTTCTTTCCACCATTATTAGAGTTTTAACACCTTTTTGGAATCCCATTTGGTGGTTCACACATTGCAGTGATTGCAGTCGAGCCGTTGTAGTGATTGCAGTCGAGCCACTGGTCCGGTTGTAGTGATTGCAGTCGAGCCGTTCACCCACAAGCGTTGAACTTGAGATCAATCCACGAAAAGGTGGTAACTGGTTTCTAGACTCCGACATCGCATTTGGCAGAAGTATTGATTCAGCCATCCCCTAAGCTTTTCGGCCGGTACTCAGTATTTATATTTACATTTCGTTATTTTTTGTTATGATACATCATTGTGAACTATGTGTACTAGTGTTGATTTGGGACTAGTACAGAAATACACAGATGATTTCGAATAGCAGATCTGAGGTCCCACACGGGTGTGTACGGCGGTGAATTAGATTTGAAGAGGCCTGACGACACGTTTGAGATAAACCATCTAGCTCAATCTGCTTTGTTCCCTTTTCCTCGATCCTAAATTTCCATGGCATTTGGTTGCATCGAGTTAAGCTGCTCTCTTCACACAAAGTTCTAGGCAAGCACTTCCTCCTCCACCTTCTTTGCGTCCCAATATCCCTTAAGACTCACTAGGAAGATTCGCGCGCTACGCCGCGCCGTGCGAAATTTGATTAAAAAATGATGAAAAGCGGGAAAAAACGGAAAAACGACGGGCGAAAAACGAATTTACGTTTTTTTTTTGGGGGAAACGGCAAACGAAAGCATTTTTTTTCATGTTCCGGAGAAAACACGGTTCACGGAAATAATTTTTTCAGGCAAAACGAAGAAAGAAAACGGCTTTCCATATTTTTTGTGGGGAAATAGCCACCGAAAACATCTTCCTCATGCTCCGGAGGAAAAACGGATCACGAAAACATTTTTTCAGGGCAAAACGGAGAAAGGGAATGGTTTTCCATATTTTTTGTTTTGGAAAAACGGGCAAGGAAAACATTTTTCCCATGCTCTGGAGAAAAATCGGATGACGATTTTTTTTTCCAGGCAAAACGGATAAAGGAAACGGTCTCCCAAAATTTTTTTGGGCGAAATAGTCACGAAAACATTTTTTTCGGGAAAAACGGAGGAAAACCGATCACGAAAACATTTTTTTCGAGCAAAACGGAGAAAGGAAACGGTTTTACATTTTTTTTGGGAAAAACGGCCACCGAAAATATTTTTCGCATGCTCTGGAGAAAAAACGGACCCCGAAAACATTTTTTTGGGACAAAACGGAGAAAGGACCCGAACGTAAAGCGCGAGGACCTATTTGTTATAATTTTGGACCTGTTCGCTATTTTGAAAAATTAGTAAAGGGCTCGCTCGCGATTCGTACTTTACGGGAGGTCCTAAATGCAAAAGGGCGAACCAGAAAAAATATCTTCCTCTCACAAAAAATCGCGCGAGGACCTGGACGTAATTTCGAAAAACCGGAGGGGCTTTTGCGCAAAAGCGCCGGCCAACACGTGGGAGGCCGGTTGGCCTCCGTTCTTAGGCTCCATAAGGTGGGCTACCATTCTTTAGAGATTGGGTTCACTTGCCGTTGAGGAACGGCACCTATTGGGTCGGAAGCAAACTTTGTGAGTACAGTATTGTTTGCGTTATGCTCTGAAAGTCTGGAACTTAAAAGAGTTCTTGGCTGATTTCTTTTCTTTTTTTTTTACTAACATGAGGGTGATGCAGTAAATAGTCCAGCTTAATAAATCCTTGTGAGTCGGCAATTGTTGTGTAGCAAAATTTATATTCAAGTTTCTGGACAGTGGTAATGTCTAGTACTTTAACCATATGAACAATTCGCTAACTGGATGATCCAGGCTTATAGGTATGAGAGGTGCTTCTATGCTTTTTCTTTTTAAAGTTGCATAAATATTAAAGCATGAATGAAAGGTAGATGATGATTACTTACCCCTTCGTTTGCTTCAAGATTTATGCAACTTGTATTAGGAGGGAAAGCATAGAAACACCTCTCGGTAGGTATTGAAGAGAGCAAGGCTCTGTAAGTTGAATTATTAGCTTTATTTTTATGGTTTCACTTCTCTGAACATATGGGCAGGTTTCTATGTAGAACAGCACTAATCTGCGTAGTTGTAGTTTGTTAATGTTTCAGGTACAGTTTTCTGTTTGAATCTAGCATATGCTTCTGTTCCAGTGTAATTGAAGGAACAAAGATGTCAGCTCCAACGGGTGCACAAGAAAGAGTTTTAAAAGCATCGATGAAGAAGTATAAAGTATTAAAATTAGAATATGATATGTTTTTTTCTACTACTAGTAAAAAAGATGATAAGTGTGACTCTTGTGTTGAATTGAAAAAGGAAACTTGAAAATCCATGCAAATTTTGTAAAATTTTGAAAAATAAAATTTTTGATCTTGAGAACGCTTCATGTGATATATGTAAATTTTATAAGAGTGAGAATGCTTTGTTAAAATCTAAGTCTTCACCTTGCTTTGTTAAAATCTAAGTCTTCATCTTGTGATAATTGCACTACTTTGCAAAAAGAGGTAGATTCGTTGAAAAATTCTTTGGTAAAAAATGGCTCCAACTTAGAGAATGATGTAAATAAGTTAGCAAAAGAATTTTTTTTGTGAGGACCTTGCTGGAATTAGGAGTAAATTAATTGAACTTGAAAAACATCCTTGCAATTTTTTATGTAATAGATGTCTGATCTTGCTCAAGAAAATAATTATTTGAAAATATCTTTGGAAAAATGACAAATAGTGAGAAAAATTTGAATTTAATTCTTGATACATCTAAATGTTCATTTAAGAATAAAGGGTTAGGCTTTGATAAAAATTCTATCTCACAACCATGCACGTCAAAGGTTATTCCAAAAATGCATGACTTTTAAAGTGGCATTTCTATGAAAAAGATTCAAAATAGCATTATGAAAAAATATTTTAATTGTGAAAAAATGGAAATAATAAAACCAATTGCTATGCTAATTTAAGTCCAAAATTTTGGAATATTTTTCATAATTTGAAGTGCTACAATTGAGGTGGGAACGGCCATATTGCTAGAAATTGTTTTTCACATCCTAACCGTTATTATGTTCATAGAGAAATGAATTTTCATAAAAGGAAAGATATTAATCTTGACTTTTATAAGCCTTAAAAACAGCAAGGAACTTTGGGCATCATACCTATATATAATGCATATCGAACTAGAAGCTCGATTGAGTCATATTGTGCTAAAACATTGTGGGTTCCCAAAAATTCAATAAAAAATAGTAAGGTATCAAAAGTGTGGATACTTAAATATTTTATCCCATTTTAGAATGAAGATAAAGGGCTTGAAAACCAGTGGCTAATTGATTTGGATTGCATATGACACATAACATAAGATAAAAAAAATGGTTTTCAAGTCTGGAAAATATGAAGAGTTATGGTATTATGTTTAAGGGATAATTGGATATATGCCACTGCAGGAACCGCTTATTCGAGATTTGCCATCATTCCTTTGCTTTTTCGAACGATGCCATTATGAAACCGTGCTTATTCAAAATATGCCACCGCTCGCATTTGGTCACGACACGTGTCCCGTCCGCGATGGCAAATCTCGAATAAGCGGTTCCTACAGTGGCATATATCCAATTAATACGGGACACGTGTCGTGACCGGACGCGAGCGGTGGCATATTTCGAATAAGCACGGTTTCATAATGGCATCATTCGAAAAAGCAAAGGAACGATGGCAAATCTCGAATAAACGGTTCCTGCAGTGGCATATATCCAATTATCCCTATGTTTAATGTTGAGATTAACCGACTCGAGGAATCATATAATGTTACTTTTGATGAGTCTAGCCCCTATGCGAGAAATGTGTTACAAAGTGCAAGTTTGCAGATGGCAAAAAAATGATGATGAGCCTACACCGACAACAAGCCTTAAATATGTGGATGATAAAAGTACAATTTGTTATGTGAAAGTGCGCTAGGTATCAAAGTATCTCAATGGAGTCTCACTTGCCGTCAAGCGAATACTACAATATCTTAAAGGTACATGTGCTGTTGGCCTATGGTACTCTCGTAACTCTCCATTAGAACTTATTGGTCATTCTTATGATGATTTTGCTGGTGACAAAATTGGTATAAGACATCATTTTATTCAAGATCATTTAGAGAAAGGTAATATTGCATTTGTTTTTGTGAAAACTAAGAATGGATTAGATACTCTCACTAAACCTTTGGCATATTCTGAGTTTGCAATATTAAGAGGATAATTGGATATCATCCATTCAAATAATCTACTATAAATGCAACAATTGAAGGGGAGAATTTGCATATGTGTTGAAGTAGATATATTTATTTAGAAGTATTGTGAGCAATATCTTTTAAAAATCTATTTATATGTAAATATCTATCGACATCTGTACTTGATAGTGGTGTGTAGAAAGTTACTTTAGACTATTAGTCCCCATTGGTTCATGACCAAGCTCCTTACTTGTTGAATGTTGGGCATTTTTGTTCTTTACTGAGCAATATCAAAGATTTGCTAAAATCACATTTAATAATACCATGAGTGTTCACTAGCACTCGAGATTTAGTGGATTATGCCAAATGTAAGTTACCTCCATTACTTTCTAATACATTGGTAGTAGCTGACATATGCCCAATATAACATGTTCCAATGTCAAGCCCATCGCTATAAACTCGAAAAATCGGGGTAGTCAAATTAAAAAAAAACTTCCTCAAAATGGATGCGAAAGAAGAAAAAGAAAGTACCTCAAAGTGGTACAAGTGAACAAATGTTGTGGGCATACCAGACAAATACCTACGGCGTGAGTGACTGATTTTTGCTCATGTGAATGAAATGCTTCGTTGACTTGTGAGTTGAAACGAGGTATGTTCTAGTGGACGGTTTCTAGATGTTTAAATGTTTTTTTGTACTACTTACTATTGGAGTAGATGTTGTATGGGTATTTGTATTTTCTATTTAACTCGATTGCTCATGATATATTCTAAGTGCATGGATTTATTTCAATTATTTATTGCTCCAATAGCATTTTCCATTCATCCTTTATGTGTGTTTTGCCAGTGGGGGATAGTATGCTACAATATGCTTAAACTGAGATAATACTATCATTGAGCTGAACTGAGATAATGCTATTTGCATATGTCTAAGGGGAGTTATAGTACGACAATTAATGGGGAGATTATTGATAAAAAAATGGATTATTTGCATGTTGTCAAATCACTCATTAAGGGGGAGATTCTTAATTCTATTTGCGAAATATATATGTGGTGATTAATTTGACAACAATATTTGTGATTGTGTGATGATTAATGGACAACAATATTTGAATGTAAAATAATATTTGCGACGGAATACATTATTTATTATGGAATATTTATTTGTAGAAGAAGGTGTTGCGTGTGGTCTGTTGTTTATTTGCAACAGGCGTTGTAGCGCAGGAGGATGTGCATCACAGGGATACGAGATGCACGTTGCAGCGCAGGGATGCAAGATCGACGTACACTGCAGGTCGGGGAGATTTCGTGTAGGTGGCATGTATCCCGAGGAGCAGCACGCGAGGGTCGCAGGTGCAGACGCAACACGTGAGGTAGCACATGTAGCAAGATGAGACGCGTAGAGGTCTATGATAAAATTTGAGAGATTATTTGAGGTTTGTACTTTCATGTAAAAAGATCTGTATGCGTGTTTGAAAGCATCTAAACCCCCTAATGGATTGTTTAAATTTGATTGTTGGGTTTTGGTGCTTGGTGATCAACTAAATTGGTTCTACTAGAAATCATCGGAAAGAAGGATCAAGATTAAAGTTTCGTTGTTCATAGTTCTTTGACTTGGGAGTTGATTCAAGTCTTTTAGATGTTTTGTTCTAGGTTTCAACCGTACTATAAAGAGGGATTATACATAAGTTCAAAATCTTGGTTCTTAGGTCTTTTTATTGAGACTACTTGGAGCTTAAACCAATTCTTTCCGATTCCTCTAAAATATCTGTTTTTGAGTTCATATCCCTTTTAGGTCCAATACTAATGCTTCCTTAACTGAACTCAAACCGAGCGTTTCCCGTTTACGCCAGACCAAGTTTTTGGGTCCGGTGCAGATAGCCTTTCTCTTGAAACCAAACTGAGTGCATTAAGTTTACGACGGACCAAAAGTTTCTATTCACAACAGACCACTTTCTTTGGTCCGGAGTAAACGTAAAACTTACTGGTTTTTGCTGTTAAAACCAATTCTCTTCTTGATTCATAACCAGTAAGTTTGCCTTTTACGACAGACCAAGTTTTTCGGTCTGTCGCAAACATGTCTATTACAGCTTCTCAATGGACCAGTGTTTGCCTTCTACGGCAGACCAAGTTTTTCGGTCTGTCGTAAACGTGTCTTTCATTGTTTCACAATGGACCAATTTTTGCTCAAAGCATGTGTACGACGGACCAACTCTTTTTGGTCCGGCGCAAATGCATTTTTCACTGATTTGGGTCCGGAGTACATTGAGCCTCTTGTATACTTTGTCAAACTTTGTCAGATACAATCATTTTGAGTTGTCTTTTCCATCTGACAATGGCAAACGGCTACATTTTTGCCAATAACGGCTATTTGCTTCCTGTAGCCTATATAAACAGTCCAGAGGCTCACCAAAACTAGAATTTTTACATCTCTTTGACATCTAGCATCCCAAAAGCTCAAAAGCCCACAAAGAGACCAAGCTCAAATTCTGAAAACAAAATCTTACACTCTTACAGCTCCAAGTGCAGTCTAGTTTCAGAAGTGTCTAGTGAACCAAGAGACATGACTTGTGGATGGTTTATTACTCTTGGAACTAGCTGTTCCTAGACGGTTCAATGGTGGTTATAGTGCGACCTGTCCAACTGTGTTTGTAGAAGGCCACTATCATTGTGAGAGGTTTGGACTTACCTCACCGGAGTGGTAAAAGAGTCACACTAGTGACAAAACCAGAACTGCTGCAGTTAGTTACTGGTGGAGCAATACTTCTAAGGAAGTGCTCTAACGGGGACGTAGGAGATTTATCTCTGAACCTCGGTGAAAAATTCTCTTGTCTCTGTGTTTTGTCTGCTTATGCTTTTATCTCTGTTCCTTGATACTTGTTTATTGTCTTTTGGTGCTCAGTCTATTTTATCTGTTCTAAATCTGACAATAAACTTCTTAATAAAGTTGTTAAGTTTTTAATTTGCCTATTCACCCTCCCCTCTAGGCCATACCGATCCTTTCAGTGTTCTTTGATAAAAATCAGTGTGGATTCTGATATACTAATTCATGTTTATGTATAATTGCTTTCTAGTTTGCATGTTTAATCTAGTTTTATTTTATGGTCTTAGATCAATGGTTCTAGATTGATTATTCAACTTTGATTAGTATTTTATTAATTTTCAGAATTAATAAAAACAGTAGAAAAAATTAAGCTTATATGCTAGTTTGCATCAATTCACCTCCTTCTTGGTGCGCCTCGATTCTTCGATAACTGATCAATTATGTTTCTACCGGCGGGATGAAGTTCAGCAAAGCATTGCTAACTCACCATCCTGTGAGAGGTTAGCCTTCCAGAAGATTGTGGGTTTAGTTCGACTCAAAGTGATTTCTGGGTATAAAATTCAGGGATGTCTGATCTCATGAGGAATCGAGGAGCATCTCCACTGTGGGTTCAGTTCAACTCAAGTGATCCATGCCAAAGTCTGTCCTACTGTGGACAAGTAGTATGCAGTGGTTTTGAGTACCGGTTACTTCCTGCTTAGGTTTTCTCCAGAAAATGTTCGACCTGTTCAGTCTGCATCTCTCGGCGGGCTTATGTTAACCTTTGCAGCGTTGATGTGATTGAACGAAAGTAGCTGGGTGCCGCCATTGATGGATGCTGTCCTTGTTCTGTGTGGACTCAAGTTCTGTCTGGTTTGGAATGCAGAAAATGAGCCCTTGGTTGATGTACTAAGATCCTGTTTGGTAGAGTTTCAGATTCCAGTTTCATCTCAAATATGAAATTAATAGGTTAAAATAAAGTGAATTAAATTTATATTTTTATTCTAAAATGTAAATAAGATGACCCATCTAAACACTCTTAGGCCCCATTTGGTAGAGCTCTAGCTCCCGGATTCTCGTCTAGAGGAGCCGGAGCTCTACCGAACGCCTTCAGGTCCCTCATACAAGAAGCAGAATCACTTTGGAGTGATTCTCGTTTTCCCACTGGGAGCAAGAATCAGCCAATAAGTAGCTCCCGCGGAGAATCAGTTTAGAGATTTGTAGTAGTTTAGATATTTGTAGTAGCTCTGAGATTTGTATTAGTTCGGAGAATCAGGAGGAGTTAAAGCAAAATCATAAAGGAGCTAGAGCTGGAGCCCTACCGAACGGGCCCATATACCCATAGCTCCAGCTCTACAGATTTAGTAGAGCTAGGAATACCCAGCTGGCCAGCTTTAAGCTGGAGCTATACCAAACACCTCCTAAATAGCACGAATATACAACAGTTATGATGCGAAAGTACATCCACAGTAAAAACCTTCTGGCATCCAAGGGAGGAATTCTTCGCAGCTGTAGGCCTGTAGCCCCTAATAAATTTTTTTCCCAGGAATTCTTCTCCCTTTTCCTTTGTTTATGATCTGTGGCTGTTGATCTAGCAAGCACTGATTCATGCAGCTCGCCCCACACGAAAAAGTGGAGCACATGATGCACTATCATCATTGTACTATATGGGAAACAGGATTGAAAAAAAAAACAGAGAGAACTCATTGTGTATCTGTAAACTCAGCTTGGATGCTGAAATCAAGATGATCGAACTTCTAAGGCATTTCAATCACGGCTATCCGAGAGTCGATTAGCCGAAATCCAAAATTACAACGAGACTTCAGAATTTCGACCGAAGTAGAATAACCAAATTTCAGATCCGGTATTTTGATGGCCGGTAAAACCGAAATTTTGACGAACACACCGAGATTTAGGCCCTATTCAACCCCATGTGAAATCACGGTCAATATAACCGAAATTTGTACACGTATTTGTTTGCAAAGATTTTACATGCATTCATCAGAAAAAGTATTACAATTCGTCACACACAAAAAAACGGTGCTAAATTCAGTCCTACAAGCGTAAAAATCAGTCAAATTTGTGTTCATCTGGGTCAAACAAAATCTGAAATCATTGTAATAATTTAAAATTTTTATCTCGCCGAGCTGGGCGTGATTTTGAATCATGACCGGGCCTGTATGGTTTGCTTCAGAGTTCAGGCACAGGAATAATAATCTGCACGAGCGCACGAACTAGGCCAGGTCAGATGGACAGCCACAGGGAGGACTGAGGCGAGGTGAGCACGACAGCTAAAGACTCCAGACTAGCAGTTGATACCAATGTCGGCTTCCACTTTCCCCAAACAAGAGAAGAGAAGAGAGAAGAAGAGGAATCCTATCTTTCCCACTCGACACTCCCATCGATCAGGTCAGGCCATCCCATCACCGCCTTTTTTTCGCGCGGGCCAATGCAAAGAATCCTAGAAAAAAAAAATGGAGGAGACTGGCAGTGCAGCTCCCTGTCTCTTTGCTTTGGGCTTCTTTACTAGCTCCTTTCCATTGCTTCATGTGGCTGAGCTGAGGTATCCCTTCCTTGCTTCAGGCAGCTCAGGGTTTCGGTTCTTGGTGCCGCCGCCGCCGCCGTCGCCGCAGCTGCAAGTGCGTGCGCCATCCGTCCATTGCCTGGTTCTGGTGCGGTGGTGCATGTTTGTTTGTTGCGCGCCTCCATTGCTAATCTGTTCTTGTGCCAACCGCCATTGCTCGCTTCTTGTGTGGTGATATCCGGTATGCTGTGGAGGTTCTTGGTTTAGTTTCCTGGCGTTGATCCGATAACCCGGTCTTTCTTCTCAATGATCTGTAAATTTGCTTTGCTTGCGGTTCTGCCATTAGAGTAATCACTTGCTTCTTTGTTGTTTTCGTCTCTTTTTTGGGGGCTGATATTAGGCATTCATAACTAAACAATACTAGTGGGTTCAGGAATCTGCCTTGCGGTAAAAGACTGCATATCTGATCAAATTAGTTCCTCTTGATAGCAATTATATGCACATCTCGTGTATAATGGTGCTCTTTCTGGTACCTGTTGAATGTTAGACGATTAGAGATGAAGTGTTTCTATTAAATGTGCTATTTATCTTGATCTGTAAGTGAAATGATGCTCGCATCGTCACCTTATCTGAGCTGTTTGATTCGCCTTCACATCATTAAACTGCTTGTTCTGAATCATCACCATAGTGTTATAGTATTGATCTGCTTCCTCTTTCCTATCAACATGCCAGGTTTGTGTCTCAAGGACAAATTCAAAGAGATAAATATGGATTTTGACTCAACAAATGTTGTGCTGCACATCAAGAGACTGGTTTATTCCTCTATCAGATTTGGATATCAGTCTGCTTGTGATTATCCAATAGTGCTCGGTGCTGGCATTTTGTTGCTGTTTCTACACAAACTTTGTCCTTCTCTATTCGCTTTCCTATTGTCTTCCTCTCCAGTCTTCCTGTTAACCGCGCTTCTTCTTGGAGCACTTTTGAGTTATGGTGAATCTCCTGTTCCCGTGGTTGGAGAGGAAACATTGAAAAATCAACAAACTTTGTCCCTTAAATCTGAGATTTCCATTGCTGATTGTTCAATCGGGGAGGTTGAAAATGTTACTGTCGAGGCTCCCTCAGAGAAGAGAACTGACATTGGTGAAGCATATGTCAGGGAGAGAGCTTCCGATGATAATATGTATGATATTAACTGCGAAGAACAAAATATCGCATATATGGCATCTGATACTGTGCTTAGTGAAGAAGTATATGTCAAGGAGAAAACTTCCAATGATAATTTGCATGGCACTCACTGCGAAGGAAAAAATACCACATCTATGGGAACTGATAGTGTTCTTTGTGTAGAGTCTTCAAATTTTGCCAAGCGCAATGCCATTGTGGAAAGAGAAGATCATGTTGGGATAAATAGAAAGAAGGTTGAGCTGCAAGAATTTGATAGCACCAATCCTGAAAATGGCAACAGTGAAGTACAAAATCAGTATCAGTTGGGTGAGCTTATGAGCTCATGTTGGCAACCTGTTATGAGGCAGGATCCTTGTTCTGATTCTGAATCTGATCTTACTGAGAGTTCTTCTCCTGATGCATCAATGACTGACATTATTCCGATGCTTGAAGAGTTGCACCCACTGATAGACTTGGGGACCGGCTACCCTTCCTTGGCTGTCAGAGACGACTTGAATTCCTCATCAGATGACAATGAAGATGGCCTTGAGGAGGAGGTCAATGTTAGCTCAGACGAAGAGGACGGAGTGGAAGGGCAGAAAGATGATGGAAACAACTGGAAGGATGTTATTGATCTAAATTCTATGGATACGGAAAAGAACAGTAAGCAGGAGAGTCTAATGGAGCTTCAAAGAGCAAAAAACATTCTGAAGTTTGAACTTGACAAGAGGTTAATGGACTTGCAAGCAGCTGATGCAACTCAGAAATTGAAGGAGGCATCACGCTTTCATGTTCAGGTTCCCTCCATTTCTGCACCGAGGGGGAACCCATTTGATCCTTCAAATGATTCAGAGGAAATCATAGAGTTACCCCAGATTCCTGATTCAGCACCATCTGTTCTCCTTCCACAAAAAAACCTATTTGATCTTCCGTTTGACCAAATCGTGGACCATGACAGTCAATTGCGAGAAACTTGGACTCCTCGTTCTTACTTTCCAGCAACACAGCATAGGAAGCACAGGAACTTGTACGCACAGCACTATACTTATCTGCAACATCACAGCGGTATCAAGCTGGAGAGAGGTGAAATCAGTGGAAAAGATGCTTGTGATAGTCACTTAGACAATGATGCTGAGCAAGAAGGGAACAATGGCAAGTTATTTGGTGCAATGGAAGCACATATAGGTGAGGAGATTAAGATAATAAGTGCAGCAATTTCAGATGTGGGGGTGTTAGAAGTAACTTATGGAATGGATGAAGGCCATAAAAATGCTGATTTCAGTGATGATATAGATTCATTCCCTGTCATGAAATCTATATCTAGCAATTCAGAAGTGAAGGATTCAGTTCATGCAGGTAAAATCATTCATTTTCACACTACAACAAATGTAATGCAATTTTTCTAATGGAAATGTTTGCTCAACTGAGGCTGATGTCGTGCAGGTAGCGAGCAGTCGATATTGTGTTCTCTATCCCAAGTAAATAATTTTGAGCCACATATTGTTGAAGCAGACTCCATCGGTGAAGTTAACTCATTATTTAAGTGCCGTATGGAGGAAGTACTAGTGCAATCCATTTCAGAGCACAGTATTGGTCAACCGTTGACGGTTAAACTTGAAGATGAATTGAGTGACCCATTATGTTCAGACTCCGGGATGCATGTCATCGAAGCAAGTTCAGTTGAAGAATTGCATTCGCAGTTTGCACGACTCAATGAAGAACCACTGAAATGTGCTGCTTCTGACTCCACTTGCCATAATGAGTCGATTCAAGACAGATCAAGCGAAGCATTACCTGCAGTAAATGAGCATAATTCAGAACTGCCAATTGAAGATGGGTCTACAGAGATGTTATCATCAAGAGGAGATCAGCAGACTGCAGATAGTTCTCATCTTCAAGTTATTGAAGCAAGGTCTATCGAAGATATTAACTCATTCATTATGCAGCATTACGAAGAAGCACAGAAGAATGATACCTTGGATTCACCTGTGCAAATTGTCCAAAAATCCACAACTGACCAGCTTTCTTCAGACCCTGAGCAACCTGGATACTTTTCCGAGCTGCATGTTCTTGAGGCAAGCTCAGTCGAAGACCTAACTGCAGCGTTCAAGAAACTTCACGGCGAAGTGGAGATACGTAGTGCATCTGATCTCACCACAAAGCTTGAAGACAATTCAAGTTCTGAGCTACATGTTGTTGAAGCAAGCTCAGCAGAAGAGAAAATTAGTCTAGCTAATCAGCTCGACGGAGAGTCGCAGATGGAAACTATCTCAGATCCTGCTATTCACGAGCCAACGGCTGTGAAGCTCGAAGGCAAACCAAGCGAGCCAGTGACAAAAGATGGTGAGCTTCCTGTTCCAGAAGCAAGCTCAGTTGAACAGATGAACTCACTATTCAAGCAACTCGAAGAAGAGGTGCAGTCACAGATGCCTCAAAGCTCAGAGCATAAGTTTGGTCAATATGCAGAAGAGAGTGCTTCTGATATACTAACTCTTGAAGCAAAGTCAATGGAAATCATCAGTTCTGCTTCCGGGCAGGTAAGCAATGGTCATAACAAATGAACATGTCTCGAGATGCTGAAGTGGATCCAGTTGAGCTTTACTCTGGACTTCAGGTTGCCGGGTCCAAAACTCTGGATGATGATAATGTGACAGTGGTTTTAAAGTAACTGAGCCCAAAATTTCTGCTGAAAAGGTTGAATCTACCGTCCTTGAAGGTCAGCCAGCTGAAGATATATATGAGTTTGCATGACAGGTTCAGTCATTAAGCTACTTCTCACAAAGAAAGAAAGAAAAAAAAAAGAGTTCTAGAGGGGATGAGACGTTGGACTAAACAAGTCCCATAAATCAACTCCTCAAAACGAAGTACCGAGTGTCAACAAGATTTGTGCTGTCTTTATATGTTCTTTTTTATTCCCCTTTTGACGAAAACGCAAATAGCAGAGTTGTAGTTTTGCTCTTCAGGCGATTGCCTTGTGGTTGTTCTACTTTGTGGGAGATCATGTTTGAGCGGTTGTTGCATGTATACTTGGATCCTGTTTTGTTTGTTCGTTTCACATTTTTTTTCTTGATCAATCGATTGTGTAACTCCAAGGGTTGCAGTAATGTTTATGTAGCGTTACTCCGTAAAGAAATTGCTTTTAGTCTACCGGTAAACAGGCGTGGCGTGGGGGATGACCAGTGGTGAAGCGACGGTGTGAGAGAGTGTTGAGACGTCCTACTTCGTTTAATAGTTGTAATATTACAGTGACTAGTTATATGCCCGTGCGTTGCTACGAAAAACAAAATTGATAACGAAAAATAAAGATTAAAAAATAAAAAAATACTATTTTATAAGATCAAACATCTATCTTTAACTCTTCGTTTCTTGTAAAAGCTGGCTAATTAAAGCAACGCTTCGTTTCTTGCGTAGTGCAATTAAGTAGGGCAATTAAGCAGAGCAATTAATGTGACGTGGGAAGAAACTCTCACTTTATATAGTAGAGATTTATTGTTGAGGTAGGATTGTCAATTGTGGCATATATTTTTTTTTTTCAAATTCGATATTTCATTTTGTTGCAAATATTTTTTCGATTGTTGCATGAGCAGCTGCAAAATATTGCAACTATTTTTTTCAAATGTTGAAGTGTTGTGTTCTTGTAACTTTATTTTGTTTACAATGTTGAAACCATTTTAAAATCCAACTACGTTCTGTACTTATGGTTTCACCCAATTTTAGATTTTTTTTTCTCGACATTCCCATCGTTATTGTGCATTTTATTAAAAACGATGATTGTTATTGTGCATTTTATTAAAAACGATGATTAGAAATGTTGCACGTGTTGTAAAAAAAAATTACGTCGACGTGTCTGATAGGAAATGTCCGATTCCTAGTCCTCCCCAAAATAATAGCACTCGAAAGAGCCTAGAAAACCTGTTAGCGGCTAGATCCATGCAGATTGGCTGATTCATGGGCCTGGCCCAATGTGGAACCAATATGGATCTGGACTTGGGTTGTCAGGATATTGCTGCAGCGCGTCTGGTTGAATACGACTGGACCCATTTGTTTCAACTTCTGCACAGTTTTTGTTTAAAAAAATAGATAATTTGTCAAACGGGAGAATTTTGAACCGCTTCTCTGAGAATCAGAAGCTGCACTCTATATAGAATTAAAATCTGAATGGAACATAATTCTCACTGATTCTCGTCGGCCCAGTTTGGAACCTAGAAGGCACAACCAACTCAGCTCGATTCTCCTATAATCAGAAACGGCTTCTCCCATAATCCATAAGCTGAAACGAATTAGGCCTTAGTGTCCCCATGAGACTATGTCTCTTCTAAAAAAACACATAGGGTAGTGAGCGGCATCTGAGAGCGGGTCAGCAAGGTGAGGGTCGAGAGAATGTTAGGTTAGGGTGGGGTGGCCGGCGAGGGCAAGGGAGCTAGCGACGCGGCAAGGCGGCAAGCCCGTCGTCGGCCGTAGTGGGAGGCGGGGGCAAGCACGGCGGGGGAGCTGTGCAAAGCTGCAACCATTGAGAAGACGAGAGTTTTCAGAATTTGACACACTTTAAAATTCGCATTTCGGAATTTGATACTCCGGCCCACTGTTATACACACAGACGGGTCCATATGTCATCCAAATGAGTTGAAATGCTTGCGAATTGAGTGTCGAATTCTGAAATAACTCGTCGGAGAAGGAGGAGCTATACCATCGGAATCGATTCCAAACAGTAGTTCTCAGATTATAAATCAGAATATAAATGTGCGCTTGAAACGGTATTTACTAATACCATGCACCGTCCACCGTTGCATCTCACTCAAGCAACTCGCCGACTCTGGATGAAGCCGCACGCGTAGACTTCAATTTGTTTAGGCTCGACGATGTGTGAACGGTCATGGATTCGCCTTCCTCCCAAACCGAAGGAGTTGACCACGATGAGTACTACTCCCTCCGTTTCTTTTTATAAGGCGTATTTGGTTTCGTTAGGATAAGACTTTGACCAACGATTACTTCATTAATATATCATTTATGCAATACAAAATCATAATTATATATAAGTACTTTTGAATACAAATCTACTAATATCAATTTTGTGTCATAAAAATTATAGGCTAATAGAGTAATTGTTGGTCAAAGCCTTGTCCTTACGAAACCAAATACGCCTTATAAAAAGAAACGGAGGGAGTAGCATACTATTATTGGTGTATCGTCGCTGAACGCGTATTTATGTTTGTGGAGGAGGTTCAGAGATTCACGCATGCACGCGGAAGAAGAAAATAAAGAGAGACAAGACAGACTGCAAATTAATAAGCTCCATCAACCTACTAAGATCACTACTAATATACTAGCCTAGCACCTGGCCGGCTGGCCGGCCGGCTAGCTTCCATATGTGTGCACTACACTGAGTCATGGACTCTCAAGTTTTTCTATATATACATGGGTACCAATTACCAAACCAGTTGTAGCTTCCAGCTGCTAAAATCCTCTCGGAAATTTACGATGCAGTTCCAAGTAATTTAGCTCCTTGTCTGCATCTGCTGTACGCACTACTTGCTCTATTTAGATCCAGTGGTTATCTGCTGAATGGATCACTATAATATATTTACCACGGAGGAGAGTAAAATGGCATGCTGCTGGCTATCTTCTGCACCCGGTTGGCTAGGTAGGTTCAGTGCTGATTGAAACGCGCGATAAACGGCGACCGATCGCCAGTCGTGGCCGAGTTGAGGCAGCCTTCGTTTTCCGCTCGTAACCACTACGTAGACTACTGCTGCTGCCGATAAAAAAAAAAGGAATATGCCTTGTTGAAAACTTATTCAAAAAACCTACGAAAAAAGGAATAGAAAAAAAAAAGAGAATACATTGCACATGCAAGATGTATTACATTAGTTACCTCGTTAAAACCTTTGTAAAAAAATTTCTAGTTAAAACATATCTTTTAAAGTTAGATGTTGGTAGGGACTTAGTAAATAAGTCTGCAAGATTTTCACAAGACTTACCGTGCAATATCTTCCCTTCATCTTCCTCATGGAGTTCATGAGTAAAGAATAATTTAGGAGCAATATGCTTCTGAAATTACTCTTACATAACCCATTTGTATTTGTGCAACACATGTAGCATTGTCTTCACACATAATTATAGGAGTCTAGATGGTGTTCATGCCACATAACTGATGGATATGGCTAATCATCCGTCTGAATAAAACGCATTCAAGCGAGACTTCATACAAAACAATAATCTATGAGTGGTTTGTAGATTTAGCTATAGCACTTTGTTTCACTGATCACCAATAGACAGTTGTTCTATCACAGAGAAACACAAAACCGATCTAGTATATCGCTTTATGAGGATCTATCCAGTATTTGTATATCTCACTGTGGTCAACTCTTAATTCTTCTAGTAAAACAATGTGAGATATTGAGTTCTTCGAAGATACTAAAAATACTAAAAATTCTCATATTAATCGAAAGAAAACAAGAAGGATCTTCACCACTTATTTTGGTATGGCTAGATTATAACGGTGCAGATTAATTATATATAAATATTAGAGTTATATAACACATACAATTATAATTCAATTATAGAAAATAGAGTTAGATATTAAAGACAATTATATCATAATATATCTGAACGCACAATTACACAGGTAAATTTGCTAGTTATCTTAATGTCAGTCCAATATTTCTTAGTTGGGGCAGCAATGAACTTTGCTAATAGTTTAACTGGATAAACATAAGTAACGGCGTGCCCGGAGAAGTAGAACGACAAACATAGTAGTACAACAAGCATTACAAGACAAGAGGATACATACAGAGAGTAAAGACACACCTTTGTATCGTATGAAAACACAAACAAGGATACGAGACAGAAAACCATCTCACCTTGCAATATTATTAATTGAGTAAATTTTATAAAACTATAATTTTTTTACAAACTATATTAAAAAAAACTATATGGTTTGGTTCTTATTTTACATAACTATAAATTTTAGAGAGCTTATGTTACAAAACTACATATTTTTAATCTGATCGTTTCTTGTAACGAGTCTGATAGTATGGGCTCACATCGCAGCCTCACGCGCCCCTATTAGCCTCATGTGGGCACACACCGTAAAACAAACAATCAAATATTGCAAAATCCGTAGTTATATGATATAAGTTTTCCTAAAATAGTTAAATGTTTGTAAAGAAAATATAGTTTTATAAAATTTACTTTAATTAATTGGAACTTTCTCTCTGACAGACTGAGTCAGTATCTCTCTGTCCCCCGTGATTCTACTACTTAAACTTATGTATATTTTTTGACCCCTTCATCAAACATTCCACATCTGCTAATTTAATCAAATCACACCTACAAGTCTTCTGCTCCTGCCTGCTTGCGAAGAAGGGAAAAAATACTAAAGATATTACCTTAGCTAATAGTGAAGTATAAACGGCTAGCGTGAGATGACCGTTTCCTTGGTGTCTCTATCGTGCTTCTTCTCACGCGCTCTGCATATAAATCCAAGGCCCGGCGAAATTAGCCCTTTTTCCATAATTTTATTTTATATATTTAGTCTTCGTTCAAATAAAATTATAAATTTAGCTAAACCGTGGAAGGAACGAGATGCGGTACATATCATTTGTGGTGATACGAGAGTACGGCAAATGTCTACCAGTACTTCTTCCGCAGTCGAAAAAAAGACTAGATTTGAAATTTCGTTTGAAGAAATTTTGTTCGAATATAGATTAAACTTAAAGAAATAAGCCAAAGCGCGGGGGAAAAAACGCAGAGCTTCTATAAATCCATCCATTCTAACGCCCAGTCGTATCACACGTACGTTAGTACGTAGCTCTCACTCTTCCATCTTCACGACGACCTAGCTAGCTTCTCCATGGCCGACAGCGTCCACCCCATGCCATTGCCAACCTCCTCCCCGACTCCTCCTTCTCTACCGGATCAGGACGCCGCCACCGCGCATACTGAGACCACGCCGCTGCACCCGAGCTTCCACAGCCCGCCGCCGCCGCCGGGCACGTACATCATTCAGATCCCCAAGGACCAGGTCCTCCGCGTCCCGCCCCCGGACCGCGCCCGCCGCTACAGAAAGCTCGCCGCTCGCCCCGCGCGCCGCCGCCGCCTCCGCCGCGCCTGCTGCGCCGCCTGCGCAGCCGTCCTTCTCTTGATCCTCCTCGCCGCCGCCTTCGTCGGCGCCGTGTACCTCATCTTCCGCCCCCGCGCGCCCTCCTTCTCCGTCACCTCCCTCTCCATCCGCGGCCTCGACGCGCTCGCCCTGTCCTCCTCCGCGCAGAGGCAGCTCTCCCCGGAGCTCCATGCCGCTGTGCGCGCGGACAACGGCGCGAACAAGAAGGTCGGCATCGATTACCGCGGCGGCGGCGAGGTCACCGTCTCCTACTCCGGCTTGCAGCTCGCGACCGGCCAGTGGCCCGCGTTCTACCAGGCGCCGAGGAACGTGACGGTGATCTCGACGGCGCTGAACGGGAAGGGCGTGAGCTTCACGGAGGAGCAGACGAAGCAGCTGTCCGCGGAGCAGGCGGCGGGCGCGGTGCCGCTGACGCTGGAGGCGAGGGTGCCGGTGCGGGTGAGGTTCGGGAAGGTGATGCGGACGTGGACGGTGGACGTGAAGGCGAGGTGCGAGATCACGGTGGACAAGCTGGCCGACAAGGCGGCGGCGGCGAACAGGGGTTGCAGGGTCAAGGTCAGGCCGCTCTGGTGGTGGTGGTGATCGCCACCGCCGATCATGGTTGGATAATGCCTTAACGGCTAGCAGTAGTAACAGCCGTGCATTAAACACAGAGAGAGGTTACTTGACTTGTTACTATACCTGTGAAGAGAATTAATTTAGATTTTTATACATATTTTGGGGTGTCGTGTCTTTTATTTACAGATGATTATCGCTACACCATTCTCAGTTGCAGACGTAGTATGTAACTGGTGAAATTAATACTACTAGGGATAAATTTCTGTTTTGTACAAAATAAAAGGTAAAATTAATCGGATACTTTGCAGGGCCCCTGCAGTAATAGTGAAATCTTCAGTAATTAATGGCGTACCTGTATCTAACCGAGTCGTGCTACCTTGCCTACTTTGATTTGGTTTCTGGTACTTAGTCACTGTAACTTTGTTTTCTTATATATTGAATCAATGATTGACTTTGTACGATAGCAGTAATAAATTAGGTTTCTATGTTTTTTTAAGTTGCATAAATATGAAAGCATAAATGAAATGTAGATGAAGATTACTTATTTTTCTCGTTTGCTTTAAGATTTATACAATTTATATTAGAAGGAAAAGTACAGAATCATTGCTCGGTAGGTTTTTTTACTGCTTGTCCGGAGTGCTTGACGACGGCTAAACTGTACCGAAGTTTTATTGCTCGTCGCCACAGAAGGTGGCAATGAACTTCCCGCTGGCTATGCAGACGTTGTTTGTAGCTGACCGTGCTGTGAAGCCAAGCGTAATGGTGGAATGGCTGTCGATGATTTCTTAATTATCTCCATAATTCAAACTGCCTTGTTCTTTTCCTCTCTTTTTTTTTGTTATAAAAAGAACTCTTTTGTAGTATACTAAATTAAATATGAACGGTTCATTCTTTTTTATCCAATAGATCTGATTAGTACGACAGTAAAATAGTAAAATATACTTAATAAATCAACGATTAGATCTGATTTCTACTTATCCATTATATACTACTAGTATAATATATCGTAAAATTTCTTAAAAAAAAAAGCTTGTCCTGCTGCTTCGTTACGTCGGATCAGAACGGGCGAACGGCATATAATATGATCGATCATACTCAAACCGCACTGCCTAATGGGTGATGGGTATACTTATACTGGAAGTATGAATATTATTCTTAGCTCTGAAGTAGTATCAACTCGTCTGTCGCGCGCGTTCGGTGAAGGAACGATTCAACGCAGGGGAGCAGCGTTTCATCACCAACAAATTGTCGCGATTCAGCATGGCCCACCTTTACCTGCACCTGTCAGCTCACCTCAATGAGGTGACCTCATCCACTGATCTAGCCTGAAGTCGAAACCCAGCTCGTGAGTCGTGAAAGTGAAACCACGCCGTGCGTCCGTAAGTTGGCTATGCGTGCATCGGATGGCTCCGTTCTTGAATATTAATGCAATTTATGGAGAGTAAGAACATGATATTAGTCGGTTGTAGAACGTTAAATTTGGTGGTCAAGGATCTCTCTCGCAGACACAAGTGGAGAACTAGTTACAGAATTTGTGTTGATTGAGGCCTTTTCGTTTCTTCGTCATTCTAGCTTTGTCGCAAACTGGTTTTATTCTCTTTTCATTTTGAAGGTTGTTTGGTTCTAACGTTGTAATAAATTCTGGCTGTGTGTATCTCCGGATATAGAGGCTGAGAGATATAATCTTCCATTATCTAAAAAAAATATGTATGTCAATTGAGGTTGTTAACTGTACTTCATGTCTAGCTCTTGTACATTTTTGTTGCAGATCTAGTCTTTTTTTATATATATATTTTTACAAAAATAGCTATCACTCACCGTGACAAACGTGACAGATAACACGTATCTCATGCTATGCCCGGGGACTTCGGAAGAATGCATTCCACGCTACCCAAGCGTTGAACCAAACAGACTCCGCGGGAGCTCGCACGAGCATGGGAGCATGGGAGATGTTCATCATTTATTTCTCAGCTACTGTTACGTGCTTCTTGGAGTGGTATCATGTAGAGCATAAATTAATTATAAGATATTTGTCAACTACAAAAATTCTTTCATTTCTAAATGTACCATACCAGTATGCAAAAAAAAAAAACATTGTTTAAATAAAAATAGGGCCATGATCCCAGAATGATTGGCATTACAAACCTGGTTATCGATCCGGATGTTGAGAGCGTCGATATTGGTTAGCTCCCATCATTTCCAGCTTCATGAGCTATTGCTTCCAAGTTCCAACTGCCACAAGAACCATAGTTGATATGGTTACATGAACTTGTACGAAAGTGAATGCAGCATACAGTATATTCAGTTGAGCTAGATAAAAAAGCAAGTGGATTGCATAACAGTCCCTTGCAGA
The DNA here is from genome assembly GCA_036346355.1 of Rhipidocladum racemiflorum. NCBI lineage: Eukaryota > Viridiplantae > Streptophyta > Magnoliopsida > Poales > Poaceae > Rhipidocladum > Rhipidocladum racemiflorum. The sequence goes on along the minus strand of CM070590.1, from coordinate 2,684,018 downwards.
ATGCAATGGGCACGGAATATGTTGATCCTGTTAAGGATATATTATCTCTTATAGTTATAGATAAGTTCCTGTTATAGATAGAGTCATATTCCTATTCCTTTCCCTCATGTACTCTATATATTATGGCATTTGGCCCTCATATTCAATATAAGTCATATTCATAACATGGTATCAGAGCCTAGGTTTTTCTCCTAGCTTATCCTTCCGTTGTTTTAGATCCAATCCGCTGCCCCGGGAGGAGGAGACTCCCGGGGCGGCTCCCGCGTCGGCGCTGACGTCATGCACATGGTCGGCGGCATCGCCGGGCTCTGGGGCGCGCTCATCGAGGGCCCTCGCATCGGCCGCTTCGACCACGCCTGGCCGTTTTCTGCCCGACCGCGCAGCCGGAGATCGCGTCCGTTGGCTGTTGTTTCTCTGCTGCTGTTGCTCGCACGGGAAGGAGACTGGTTGTCCTCGACGAAGCCGGCTCTTCTTGTTGGCTCTTCTGCTGCTAGACGGTCTCCGCTCGTCATCTGCTACCTCCGTCCGTTCTCTGCCTTCGAACCAAACCACCCGAGCAGAACCACCACCGTCTGAGACCTGTCGGGCGAGTCGCCGCAGACCCTAGGGTCCGGCAGATGCTAGCGGTACAGAGCATCCGATGGCGACGAGGAAGGGATCACGGCCATCGCCCCGTCCTGCCCCGAGGTCTTGGCAAGCTTTGCATACTGGTAAACCCTCTGGATGACCGGCGAAGGCACGGCAGGCGCCCTGGCGGGATCCAAAGACTTGGCATTGCGTGGAAAGAAGTGCAGAGCAGACATGGCAGAGGCCGAACGCGGCGAAACATCGAGTCAGCCGTCCCGACCAGGTCCCGGCAGCCATCTTCGGCTCCGCCGGCCGCCGTCTTCCGCTCCGACGGCTGCCTTCTTCCGCTCCGCCAGCCGCCACCGCCGGCGGCCGCCTCAGGCGGACGACTGCTGCATCGACCCTGCCTTGACGTGCCGCCGCAATCCGCCTTGACGCGCCGCCTCATCATCTTCGGCCTCCGTCGGACAAGCCGCCAACGCCCGTCCGCTGGGCCACCTCTGCCGACGCCGAGGCCGCGTGCGCCTCGCCGCCGGCCGGCTGACGTCCCAGCCTGGCCGCCGTGCCGCTCCTCCATGCTGTCTTTAGTCGGACCGTTTTTCCGAAGCTCTGGCCTTGGCCCCTGCGGCGACGTCCGTTGGTTGGGCTCGTCTTCGATCGGCCGCCTTGTGCTCCGTCGCCGGTTGCTTTGGACGTCGCCGCCGCCACGGCTCCTGACGGCTCGAAGCAGGGGCTCCCGTCGGCACCAAGTTCAGATCTGTGCGACGCTACAGCCGCTCGTACTGCCTCTCAATTGTCTACGGCCAGCCGTCGTCGCCCAGGAGACTGCGCCTTGCCTCGGCCTTCTCGCCGATTCACGCCGGTCTTCGCCTACCGCTCGGCGCACTCGCCTGGTGCACTGTCGCCCGATTGGAAGCAAGCTTTTGTGTTCTGTGAAGGTTGATGTGGTGACTTCTGAAAGCTTCGGTTGAGTTGAAGTGGTCCACGTGACTTTCAAGTTAGTCTTCACTTTCAAGGCTTGGTTCACATCCACAAAGGACTCAAGGAGGCCACGTCCAGAAGGTTCTTTATTCAATTCTCACCTCACATGAAGGTTTGGCTTTCAAGTCCGATTTTCAAGTCCAACAAAAGGTTCCGGATTTGGGCAACTTCAGTTTTGGCTCGTTTATTGGCTTGGCTTCAGTTTTCGGCTTGGCTCCGGCTTCCAGTCTTAGGTCAACACTTTGGCTTCGGCTTTTCGGCTCGGCTCCAGCTTTTCAGCCCTCCATCAAGTCTTTAGTCTTCCGTTGCGTCCATCCAAATCTTTAGCATCTTGATTCTGTCGTCGTTTGGCTCTCTCATCGGCTTGGCTCATTTTGTCAACTTTTATTACCTTGGCTCGGCTCGTTTTTGTCGGCCTCGTCGGTTCTTCTTCGTCGACTCGTCCCGTCGGCTCTTCTTCGTCGACTCTGCCATACATTCGACTTTTCTTCGTCGATTTGGCTTCTTCGTCGATTTTTTCCCATCAACCCGGTTCTTCTTCGTCGACTCGTCCCGTCGGCTCTTCTTCGTCGACTCTGCCATACATTCGACTTTTCTTCGTCGATTTGGCTTCTTCGTGGACTTTTCTTCACCGACTCGGTTCTTCGTTGGCTATCTTCGTCAACTCGATTCTTCAGGAGTTACATGCTACGACGGCTACTTCAAGACTATGACTTTGGATTTTCCCTTTTTAGTTCCTCTCTTCCAAATGCAATGCTATTGCATACGCCTTGCATTTGTGGGGGGGGGGGGGTGTTAAGGATATATTATCTCTTATAGTTATAGATAAGTTCCTGTTATAGATAGAGTCATATTCCTATTCCTTTCCCTCATGTACTCTATATATTATGGCATTTGTCCCTCATATTCAATATAAGTCATATTCATAACAGATCCAAGCTTTGATTCTTCGTCAGCAATGTTATTGACCACTTCATAATACACCATTCCATCATACTGGTTTATGCGTGCTCATATGTCAAACTGCAAATATGCCAGCTGCTTGTTGATCTTGAGGAGTATATCATTGAACAGTTGCTGATGAGTGGCTGCAAGCCACGATACGAAACATAAATGATTGGACACAAAAAGTTCGACAAACTGAACAAGGGAAATTTTTGCACCCTGCATGATACATGTTTGCTAAAATACTCGTCTCCTTTGCTTTCGATTAATGCGAGAATTTCTAAGTTATTTTATTTTTATAATTATTGTGGGATTTTCTCGCACTTGTTTTAAACAGATACCTTAAATATCACCTGCTATTTTTATTTATATAGATATAGATTTGTTCAAGATACATGATTCCAGCAGCCAAGCAGATAATAGGTGAACTGACGACACAATTCACAGGCAACAAAATCCAAACGAAGACCATTTATTTGAGACAATCAGAATATGCAAGTTTCAAATCAAATGAAAAACCAAGGTTTCACGACTTTTAGGCCCTGTTTTGTAGAGCTCAAGATTTCAACTCCACCTCACATTTGAAACTTGTAGTCTAAAATAATGTGAATTAAGTTTATATTTTTATTTTAAAATGTAAACAAGATGACCCACCTAAACACACTAATATACCCACAGCTCCAGCTCTACGGATTTGATGGCGCTAAGAATACCAAGCTCTACAAGATACACAGATTTGGTGAAGTTGGAGCTCTGCAGGACCTTATTTTTATTTTTTTGAATCGGAACAGGTCAAGGGGCAAACTGAGTCAAATAATTGGGTAGCAAAATGACGACTTCAGCACAACAAGGGGAAAGAAGAGGTAATGGTCATTGCTGGTGCTACATCAGTAAACCCACAACAATACTGAACAGGAACAACTTTTAATGGTAACAAAAGATCAGCAGGTGCAGAGTTGTACTGCATAGCAGCATTACCCAACAAAGAATAAATAAAATTACCATTACTAACTGGAACAGACACACTTGAGAATGAAATTTCTAGGGAACAATGGATGATTTACCCTCACTTACTTAATTGTACCATTGATCATTTGTCCCGTAATATCACATTTCAGTGAAACATACCGAACAAATGAGCAATTGCACCAACTAAAACGGCCCTGATCATCCATTCCCCCGAATTCTATTTCTGGAGGCGCATTACATCGAACACTTGGGGTACGAGCAAAAAAGATAAGAGGGATCGGTTTAATCGGAGAGAGAAGAACAGCCAGCAGAGTAGGGCAGGTAGCAGCAACCAGGGCTCTTGCCGCCGGCGATTTGGGTGAAGAGGGAGTGGAAGTCGGGCTAGGGGCGGGAGGGCAGCGGCGTGTGGCGGCGCCATCTCTTCTTCTCGTCTCGCTCTCGCAGCGCGGCCTTGGAATTCTCTCAGCCTCTCGTCTCGGGTGGTGGTGGTGTGCCCACAGGCTGGTATTTAGGCCGAAGTATCCTGGACGGCCCAATCAAGTTGTGTTTTTTACTTGGGCCGGCGAGATATTTCGGCTTGTGCGGTTGCCGTGCGGCGACGGCGAGCCAGCCATGGACGGCCACACACGATCCTTGCTCTGCCTCCTTTCCATGGCGGTGGCGCCCTCCCGCGCTGGCTCCGCTTCTATGTTCTACGCCCTCGCGCCGCCCCGCGCGTCCACCGTGCTGCCCCCCGCAACCACCACTGCCGTCGCAGCGTCTCCTCCTCGTGCGTACAACCCTCGATACCGCCGTGCCGACTGCCGAGGCGGCAGGCGCAACGCCGACCTCCGCTGCCGGAGGCGCCTCCTCACCGCGCGGGGTGAGCGCCCGGCTGATCCGGAGCCAGAGGAGGAGCAGCCGGCTGGATTCGACGCAGCGGTGGCGCTCTTCAACAGCGGGGAGTACCACGCGTGCCACGACGTGGTGGAGGAGCTCTGGCACAGCGCCGAGGACCCGGCGCGGACGCTCCTGCACGGTCTCCTCCAGTGCGCCGTCGGGTTCCACCATCTCTTCAACCAGGTCCTCCGTATTCCGACCTAAATCGCACTTGGCCAATCGCCGATCAAATCACTCCATGCATGGTTTGGCTGTGGATATTAATAACGATCGATGGATGCATGGGTGCAGAACCACCGAGGCGCCATGATGGAGCTCGGGGAAGGCCTCTGCAAGCTCCGCAGGCTAAGTCGAGAAGAGCACGACGACGACGGCCCCTTCTCTCGCTTCCGAGAGGAGGTCGCCGCCGTGCTCAACTTCCTCTACCGCACCCAAAAGGAGCTCGCCGCATGTACGATTCTGCAACTAATTCTAATTGATTCTGACCGCTGGTATCGATCCGTACGTACGTGCGTCTTATTTCAGGTACTGACGAGCTGTGCTTAGCCATGGATGGCTCGGCGAGCTCATACCAACTGCTCGGCAACTTCGCCGCTGGGCAGCAGCTGTACCGACTGGAAGCCGACGCGGATGGCGTTTCAAACATCGTCTTCTCCGCCGCATCTGACGATCGCGGTTGGCAAGCAGCAGGCGGCGCGGTTCCTCCCATCAGCAGGGTGAAACTTCCAAGCTTACATGCGACGGAGCAACATCTAACAGCGCTCCAGTGTGCATACGAATATACCTAGCTAGCATAGCTACGAATGTATATATACTAGCTTACATGTATGTTTCTTTAATCCGTAGCAAACTAGCAACACACAGGTATTAATTAAACTAGTTTATATAGAGAGAGAACCGGAAGCCAGGGCAAGCATGGTAGCACGTACGATTACGTGTCGTCTTGGTTGTCGCGCATATATTGCAATTTGCAAACAAAAAAAAAAAAAGGTCTCTCGGTTAGCATACAAGTTTGCCAACTGAAGGTTTAATCAACTTGCATTGTTGTGAGTTGATCTGTTGTTGTATCAAGCTCAACAGTTCTCGATGTACGTACCGATGGTTCGATCCTTTGTGTCAGGTGCAAATTGAACGAGTTACATGCCGTCTGTGCGTTGTTACGAAAAACAAAATTCATAACGAAAAATAAAGATTAAAAATAAAAAAAAAATTTCACAAAATCAAACATCTATCTTTAACGTTTCGTTTCTTGCGAAAGCTGGCTAATTAAAGCAACGCTTCGTTTCTTGTGTAGGGCAATTAAGTAGGGCAATTAAGCGGCAATTAATGACGTGGGAAGAACGGACCACTGCTACCAAGTGCTGCTTTAGAATAGTAGAGATTATGGCCCTTGTGTAAGGTTCGATTTCCGAGTGATATTGTTAATTCTGGTAGAAACGAGAGTATTGTTGTTGATCGAGGCAAATATATTAATCCTGGTGATCGTACTAACAATACGACAAATCATCGGATTATTTATTTGCTCAGACATCACGCGAAGCATGGATTCTCAGAGCCAAGGATCGAGCTTTCAAGCAGAACTGAAACATGCTAGCTAGCTACTACGTGCTACTGCTGTTAATTTGCTTTGTACAAGAACTTGGGGCCAGGCAGCTAGCCGTGACCTTATACTGTGCACTCCTACCTATCTGCTTAATTAGAAATTCAAGCTAGCAATCCACAAAAAATATGAACCTGTTCACAGCCTCACAGGGAAAAACAAAAGAATCTAGATTTCATACTCATTCCTGGTCAACAAATAATCATTGATACGTGAACATTCTCTCTGTTTCACTACCTTCATGAACTTGACAGTTAACAGAAAAGGAAATTAACTACATGCTAGCCCGAGAACAGTGCTACAACTATACTAGCTAGGGATCTACATGTATACAAGAGAAGTTTTACGGTGCATTATACTGGTAGTATAAAATGTGTAGTAGAAATCACATCTGACCGTTGATGAAGTATAAGTAAACTCTAATTAATCTGATCCATTAGATCAAAAAGAATGAACGGTTCATATTCCATAAAAGGGCTCATATACAAAGCTTCCATGCATGCTTGGCGTCTACCTAAACCCACATGTTTGTTTTGAAGTAAAACATGTTCAAAATGATTGTTTCATACTTTGGAAATTTTTTTGGATTCATCCTTCTATTATGAATGAGCATTTGAAACACCCTAATATGATTTAACATGCACTTTAAGATACCCTTCTGCAAGGTTAAACGCAGAAATCAAATATTGATTCGGATAGCTTTACTAAAAGAAGAAATTACTACTAACAATGAATATAATCTTATTTTGGTAAAATAATCTTCATTTTGTACTTCAATTGATGAATAGTAGCCTAAGCTACGTTCTAATCTTTATCTTATAAAATTTCATCTTTGATCAATATATAGTTTATTGGATTTTTATGGTCTGTCTAGCATCATCCAAAAAAAATTTAACCGAATTTATCTTCACAAAATCATTCATTTTGTGGATCATTGGATCATATATATAGATCCAACGACCCACGCCCCTCCTCACCTTTTATACTAATCCTACTCCACTCCACCCCCACTGTCGCCGCCTCCTGACCGCACCCTCACCACCACCGACGCGCCGCTGCCACCGCTGGCCGCCATCTCCCTGGCCCTATCTTTCTTCCTCATATCTGACGACGATAAGATCCGACACCGCCTCATAATATTATCTTGATCTTGTTATCCTTGCCAACCTCCTCTACCTATCAATCTCCCGCAAACCGACGCTTGCCAGCACCCTCATTGTCGGTCCTCCCGCTGCCCGGCCTCCCTCTAAACCAACCCCCCTCCCCCCGTCCAAACCCTAACCCGAGGCGAACTTTGTCCCTAAAGAAGTGGATAGACACACACATAGTGATGCAAATCAAAATATTAGAAATTTGGCTGATATCCAAAAAATTTATAGGACAGATTTCTAGCAATTTCAATTTTTTATGAATATAACCCCTACACCATATGCGGCCAAAACAAACTGACATTTATAGAGATAATTTGTATATCTCACATGATTATATATTGTAGCTTGTAACTTATTGTACATATTTTATCATAACGATCAACGCCCATAGACAAGAGTGCACAGTGACGTTTCTACGGGATAAGATATATCTTTAAAGAAGATACTCACCAAAAGGCTTTTTTTTAAGTAGTAAAGAAATAATAGCGTGCTCAGAACACGCTTCCATATATAGTTCGCGAGATTAATAAGATGGAAGGCTTACTTCTCATGTAAATATTATTGAATAAATATGCAATAACATTATCATTATTTCATCCATCTAAATTTATACGGCGTATAATTTTTTGCACATAGATAAAAAAAAGAAATGAAAAAATAAATAAATTACTCTTAATTATTATGACTAAGCACTATACTCAATGCATACATATAGATAATATAGAGTAAAGACATATATTTATTAGGAGTAAGATAGAACATAACACTAATTCTACATTAAAATATATAATATATCTTATATTTATAGATAAGATCATTAAAAAAAATAGACCTCATCAACCAGAGAGTAATTACTTAATCTTTTTTTTCACTATCTCCTTGTCCTGTATCCCCAAAAGCTGCTTGCGTCTTGCAGAGCAAACACAGCAAGAACAAGAACACACCGGGGGAAAAACAGAGAACAGAAACCACCCCAAAACCGAACCCTCTCGCCTTCCGCTCCTCCCGGCGGTAGATTCAAGCTCAGGAGCTCTCAACCGAGGTATGTTCCCCCCAAAAAAATCTCTAAGCTCTAATCTTTCACCGCAATCCCCCGAAATTCCTGATTTTTTCGCCTTTTTTTTCTCGATTTTTCTGCGCTAAGATTGGCTCGATCTTGCCTGCCCAAGACGCATAATATCTTTAGGCGGAACCTTCGTGATGGTGGGCAGTAAGGCGGATGCAAAGGCGGAAACGAGCGGCGGCGGCTCGTTCAGCGAGCAGGGGCTTGTCGAGATGCTCAATAAGCTCAACAGCTCAGCGGCGAGCATCCAGAGTATCCTTTTTTTTTCCCCGTTGGTTTCTTTCTTGCACGCTTGCAAATTTGGTAGCCTAGCGTGTGCTTTCTCTCCTTTATTTCGATTTATGTAGAGCATTGTAGTCCCTAAATTGCAACGTGGATTAGTAGAACTGGCCCGTGAGATCTCGTTCGGCACTCGAAGTATTGGTTTCTTGCGCTTTTGTTGTTGTTGTTGTTGTTGTTGTTAATATCCGCCTTCTTCTGTTCCGTACATTGCTTTTATCATTGTTAGTTTGTTGGTGGCTGCACACGTGTATGACTGTAATCTAAATATGAGTATAACTGCTTGTGGTTAACTTATTGATGAATATGAGCATAACTGTAATCTAAATAATGTTTCTGTAGCCTGTGGATCATCGTTTGGTCGTATATCTTTGTTGGACTGTTTGTTCGAGAAAAAATAGTTTTGTTTTTGGTCTATTAGAGATGTATATAAATGAACCTGCGTACAAGTTTGGATTTCAAATTAGCTTTATGGTGTATCAAGTTTGTGTCACAATTTTGGTTTGTTGCGTTCTTGCTGTCAATTCCTGCTTTGCTTTCCTTATTTTTTCTCTCTCTGGATAGAGATGTTGTTTATTGTCTTTTGAGGGTGGTTTTATTTTTGGAAGTAAGAGATTACGAGTAACGACAGGAACTGTTAGGACTCTATTTTACAGTTTAGTAGTATCTTCTTGGTTGTCCCTGTTTCTTGTTTGTTAGGATAGAATTGTTCTCCTGTTCAATTTAGCAAATTAAGTGAGCAGAACTAATTTTATGTCATGTCCTTTAACATGAAACTGAAGTATGTCATATGGTTGTAAAGATCAAACTAGTTCCTTCTGGTCGCTGCTGTTTAAGTAGTAGTGTGCTAGTACACCTATTTTTGTCACTTGGTTAGTTGGGTAATTGTTTGAATGATCTTTGTGGGGTTGCTATTCTGATGGTATTTATCTGTTCTGTGTCCAAAATAGATTACGGTAGCATTTTATTGCCATGAGGTTGTGTTGGCAAAGCAAGTTAACCTTTTACATTGTGGCCGTATATTCTCATTTTCAGTCAATTAATCAATTAGATGAAGACATATCCTACACTGTCATCGATTAAACTAATCACAAATGACAAATGCTGCAAGAGATACTTTTGGAGTTTGAAGAAGGACAACACCATGCAGTCCGATATTGTCATATTGACCATAAAATAAGTGGATCATATGATTGTGTCGATGTCTTTGTGCTTGCATCTTATGTGAGGAAGTCAGGGTTCTAGGCCCAGTATATGCTACTTCATTTCAAACTTCTAAGCAAGTCTTGGTGAACTTATACCACAAATTTTGCTGTGTTTCTTACAAATGTCTCAGGTTTTACGCATAATATTTCTCCTTTTTTGGGTTCTTAACCTTCTAATTCTGTAGGTATGTAATATACTATACAAGATAAGTAATTATCAAAGTGGAATGAGATGACTGAAAGCGTGGACCATCTTCTAAGGGGAGTCTGCAATAACTCTGCATTTGTTGTTAGGGTTGCAGATATGGCAAAGATGGAACCTATATTAACCTGGGGAACTGGGGAAGTATGCCTCACTTTGTTTATATGTTATACTCAATTCTGTGGTTTATTTACCTTGTGTGCTTTAATTGTGTCTTGATATAACATGGTTTCATATATTCCGATTGTCTGGAGTATTAAATGACAGATCTAATTATTTTTTCCTCATTTCCTATGGCTGTTCATGATACAAAATTTCAGCAAGCATATTTTTTTCTTCCTTTGCAGTTAGTTTGTAGTAGCTTGTCTTTTTGTGTTCCTTAATTCTTAAGCAGCACTTTCACAGTGGTGCATTTTTCATTGGAAGAGAGCCAGAAAGGTTGTTGAGACGTGGGAGAAGCAGTTTAATAGTGCAACAAAGGATAAGAAAGTATCATTCTTGTATTTATCAAATGACATCCTGCAAAATAGCAAACGCAAAGGAGGAGAATTTGTGAATGAGTTCTGGAGGGTTCTTCCTGGCTCACTGAAAGATGTCTATGACAATGGGGGAGAACATGGAAAGAAAGTGGTCACAAGATTAGTAAGTTATTTTCTCTCATTTATTACATGTTCGTGGTTAACAGTTTGCATGCCCGCAACCCCTTTTATTCTCTAGAGTGTTGCTAGTGCTTTATGCCTTGTTCAAGAGCAGTGGAGGGGTCTAAAGTCTAAACATGTCAGTGCCATGATAATACTATTGTACCATGGTATTAATGGTCTACCAATCTACTATTAGTTTAGTTGATTTAACAAACTAATGGATTGATATTCTGTTGCTGTCTTTATGTGATTTGACTATTCAGTTCTTCCCCAGGTATGTTGTTCTCTGGATTCCAGATATTTATTTATTCTGAGGTCTTTTGAAGGTAGTCATGCGCAAGGTGCATTTATATCACATATGTGCAGAAAATGTTAGCTGCAAGCCATACACGATTGGGCACCAATTAGGAAGGAGAATATACTTTTTAGCTTTTACCCTTATTTCCTTCTATTTCCAAGGGTCATGGTTTTAATGAATGTATTGTTTTCCCAAAAGGACTGTTAGTTTTAGTAGTCGGCAGCCACCACCCAGACTTTCCTTCTACTGGTATTCATTAAGTGCTTTTTTTTTGCACGGGGGCATCTCTATCATAGTTTACTTGGACCCTAAATCAATACTGTATAAGGGATTGCTGCAAAATCCTGTGGAGTCATGTAATCATGTGCACTAATAGGGCTCCACATTGCACTGAGACTTGATTAATTTTGGAATAACAGATGGTGAATTTAATAATTACTTGATTGCTTTTATCACAAGGTCAAAATCCAAACAATTAAAATTTTCGATCTTGTTACTTCAGATAGGGATTTGGGATGACCGGAAGGTTTTTGGAACCCGTATTGAAAATCTAAAAACTGACATTCTTGGTGACAACCCTCCTACATTGGATAACAACGGCTGTAGTTCAAATCATAGCTCTAATCCCTCTTCAATTTCCAAAGCCGCACGGAAGGATTCCAGTACAATAATAAAAGTAAGTTGGCAATTCTTGTCCTGTGAATTTTTTTTTGTTTTCTTCTTTTTATGGTGGATTCTGCATATTGGAATGAATTTGAGAGAGCTCTTGTTGTTGGTTGTCTTTCACTGTAGAAACTGACAGTTGGTGGGATGCCTGAAAAGATTGTAACTGCATACCAATCTGTGCTTGATCAACATTTTGATGAAGACTCAACTTTACACAAATGTAAGAGTACTGTTAATGTTTTGGAGAAGATGGATAAAGAAGTAGACGATGCTTGTACCCATGGTAAGGACTTTGCTTGCTTCACTTGTTCTATAATGTTATGGATATCTGCCATTGAAGAATGTCTGGCACTATTCTTATTTCTTAGTGCATTCTGTCATTTTTGCTTGTCTTGTGTCATGATTGTTCCATAACTATTTTACATGCAGTTCCATCATGTATTTTAAACTATTTGGGAGGTACTCTTCAGAAAAAGGAAATGAAGAGAATCTTTCCATTGATAAACTGTGTGTTTCTTCTTGAACACTTTGTCGTATTGATTTGTACTATGTTTTCTAGAACATATTCTTTAAATTAAGCCAAAAGATAGTACCTGTTTTGTCTTTCAGAAATGGAGAAAACCAGATCCGCTAGCTCCACACCTTCAATACAGAGAAGTGAGTTAACGTAGAAATGGTTTTTGAGTGACTAACTACGACTTGTTACATCCATGTTATGGAATTAACTCCATTGCTTCAGCTGATTAGATTTGTATAAGCTATGATGTTGTACTTGTATGTGTGTGTGTTTTCTCTTTTGTTATCTTTTGTTTTTAATTTACAAATCACAAAATATTACCTGCATGCTCCAATATTCGTGTCCTGATTGCTGTAATTTTGCATAATGGTTTCCTATTAAAGATGCTCCTAGTTGTGGAGTTTTTGAGTTACCTCTGATAATCTCAAACCTGAATTTACACTGGATTTCCAAATTAAGAAAAAGGGATAGGAAAACGAGATTGTTATATGACATTATAATGCTTTCACTTCATCTCGTGATCATAAGACATAAGTATCTAATATGTACTACTAATGCTTGACTCTCTTTTTTCCATAGGTATTCAGCAATCATTACCATTAATTTCTGACCTTAAAGAAAAGGAAGCAATCCTGAAGCAGTGCATTGAGCAACTTGAAAGCATCGATGCAGCTAGGATAAACCTGATCAATCAACTAAAAGAAACCCTCAGTGAACAGGTCTTGAGCACCTCTTTTAGTATCTTTGAAATGTTCTAAATCGACGACATATTATCATACTTACAATTTACAAAGCTTTATGTTTTTTCTTGTTTATATAACAGGAAGCAAAGTCGGAGCTTCTCCGCAAGCAGTTGCAAGTAAGGATTATTCTTTTATACCCTCTTACATGTTACTGTCCTCATTACTATCTTTATCTTCCACTGCAAAAAGGAAAAACTCGTTAGGTCAAAATGCATGATTGTGTTGAGCATTTTCTTGGATCCATAAGCATCCTCATTGTGGTGCCTATTTGTGTTGTGCCAGCCATTTTGTCCATGCCACAAAGTTCTAGGCACCATTCTTGAATTTTGATGCTGCCTAAGATGCTGCATGACATGTGGGCATAACTGAGTTTCGCTTTTCATTGACATCCCATTGGTGAAATTGTGTCCACATGTTCAGGATGAATAGTGTGGTAAAAGAAAGAAAAGAACATAAGAACACCCGCAGACGCGCATTATGTGAACAGATGCAAAGAGAAGGCTCTGACATAGTTCCAGTGCTTAAACTCTCGGCTTTGTGATGGAAGGCAATAGACCAACCATGGTCTGCATGTGAAATTGAGCACACATGTTGGCTGGCCCATCTAGCATCTCACGTCAAGCACAAATCTGCCTCTTACCAGCTCCCATTGCCACCCTGAGGCCTTTTCAAGATAACAAAGCCACTTCCTACTTAGACTGCACCCCCATTCCAACTTTATCCTGTTTATGTATGATGTATCCTTCTCTTTATTTGTTTCCAGAGAATACCATGGTTCAGCACCTTGGGAGGTCTGATTCCTCTTTGTGGATGTGGCCCTCTAAAGCATCAGCTATACAGGCCTGAGGTTCCTCCCAAGCTGGCTGCTGCATTCCTCTGTCCGATGGGCATGTGCTGATAGAAAAGTGATATATGGGTAATGGGTCACATAAATGTTGACAGTCCAATCATTTGTTGTGTCATCTTAAGTTGGAGGTTTTCAAACATATATCTGCTCTTATGTGGTATCCATTTCCATTAACTTTTTGCTGGGATTTTTCTCTGAGGGCACAATCGGCTTTCTTTAACATTGCTAGCTACCATCTCAGTTAAGAAAATATCTTTCCTACAACCGTAGTGGCATTTTAGCAGTTATTTGAGAGATTACTAAAGTGATTTGTGGTTAATCCCCGATTTAATTGACAAACAGGTTGCTCGAGCGGAGACTGAACATGCCATGCAACTAAGACAACGACTTGGTGGTGCCCCTGTCACCAATGGTGCTGGATCTAGTTCTAAGCCACTCATGATTACAGTTCTATCAGAGCAAACAGCTGCCATGATGCAGAATTCAGCAATAAGGCCAATATCTCCCCAGTTTCAACCACTGCATCCGACTACCTCACTTCCTGCCATAGCCAGTTTTGCAGGTGATGAGCCCAAGAAAACAGCAGCAGCTATGGCAGATAAGCTTGCATCTTTGTCATCTCCCGAGCAGGTGCTCTCCTCCATTTTCTCGTCCCTGGCCGCTGAACAAGCTGCTTCCATGAATGGTGGTTCGCCTTCTGGAGAGCTCTCTGCAGGACCTCCAGGCTTCCAGACCGAAAAGAGGCCTAGGCTTGTGAAACCCACGCAGGCCGGTGATATGGGTGCTCCCCCATTTTTTGGGCAAGTACCACAGGTGCAACAACAGATTGGAGCAGCACCTACTTCTCTTGGATGCACACAGCTACCAACACAGGCAAACCAAGCAACTGGTTCATTTCCACCACCTCCACCTCCTTTGCCACCTGTGGTGCCACTACTTCTGCAGCAGTTTGGTCAAAATACTGGAGGATTGTTCGGATTGGGACCTTTTGGGATTATGGCTGGCTCTGTGCCACCGCCGCCTCCATTGTCCAACATTTTGCCTTCAGGTTTTCCAAGACCAAGTGGGCTACCGCCTCCACCTCCTCTTCCACCAGTTCAGAACCAGAGCCAGCCCCAGCAGCAACAGTCTCCGCAGGCATCACAGCAATCTCCAACATCAACTGGATTCTTTCCAACGTCAGGCATTGGATTCTTTCCTCCAGTTCAGGTGCAGCAATCTTCGTCTCTCCAACGGCCATGATTTTATGACAATTGTTGGGCTAAAAAGGCAGCAACTTATGCTAACTTTGTACATTAAACAATAATCCCGGAGTATTAAGCTGTTAGTCGGCAGGTCCTGCCGGCAAAGAAGGATCAATGCTTATGAATTGGAAAGATTTGTAGAATAGTCTTGCGGCTTGTGTGATGTATAACTGTTCCTTTTGGTCTGAGGAGTTTGTTTCTCTTCCTGGTCATGTGAAGTAGTTAGACCTTTTTTTTTTGCCCTTTTGCATAGCTCCTTAATTAGTCCTGAGGCAATCAAATGGTGGCATTGACATTAATTGTTACTTAAGAGTTGCCCAAATGATAGAACATTTTTTGGGCTCCTGTGGCATTGGTACAGAGGTCAGTCTTACAGATCCTTATGTGAACTGCAAATATTTGTCCTATTGTTGTTTAAATTTATTTATTAATTTAAACATAATGTTGATTGTGCAAGTTTCCTGTTTTTCTTCATTTGATTACTTTTGAGTGGGGAGTGGTGCTGTTAGTTTAGAGCAGGGAATGTTGATTTCACCGAGGTGAAGTTAAAAAACCTCGCCGTTGTGAATGACAGAGCAAGTTATTTGAGGCATGATAGTTTGTCCAGGTTCATGCATGCAAGTGTCTTTATGGTTTGTTCAGGTGAATCCTTTTGATCTATATATGTACATTTGAGTAATATCTTGCCTTAGTAACTCGAGATGCCAAACAATAATGGACGAAGAAAATGAATGTCACCCAGAGATTTATCTGAGGTCAACAATGGAGAACAAACTTTTTTACTCAATCCATCTTGTTTTGGAAGGCTACAGCAGATGAATGAGCTACTAGCTAGCTAGCTTAGTGGCACTAGAGAGTAGAGACAACACAACACTAGCTAATTGGTTAGTCACTGAGCCTTGTCTAGAAGATGATTGTGATACATGACTACAAAAAGTTGCTAACCTAAGAGAGCAGGGGCAAAAGCTTGTCCCTCCTCTATGGAACCGCGAGCTAATTCTGCCTGGGGTTTGATTTGCTGCGCGGCGCGGGCCTCATGCTGGCGTTGAACTCCACCTTGGGCTCGGCGTTCGCCGGCATCGTCGTCGCCGCCGCCTGATGAGCGCCCCCGACATCGAAGGTGGTGGTGGTGGTGGCCATGGCCCTGCTGGGTTGCAGCAGCAGCAGCCTCCTGGCCGTAGGACGACGCTGCAACGACGACGACGACGACCATTGTGCTGTAGCCGCAGCGGCGGCGGCGGCGGCATTGCTGCTGCCTCCGTCAGCAGGCAAGGTCGTTGGCGATGCTGCACTACTTACGCTGGTAGTACCGAGCAGGAGAAGATGGAGCAAGAAGATGGCAGCGAGGAGGGAGAGCACGCTGATCAGTAAAGCCTTCTTCATGGTGTAATGGTGCATGGTAGTGTTGCTTGATCAGTTGTGAGCGAGCGAGGTGGCTGCGAAGCAATGGAGATGGAGTGGGATCGATGGACTACTAGCTTACAGTAGAGTAGCGTGGTGTGTTTATGTAGAGAACATGTCACCCTGAGATCGATCATTTTGAAAGAAAAAAAAAAACAAGTGCTGTTAATTTCTCTCTGACTAGAACATCTCGTACGTTTTCTTGAGCTGGTCAGATCTAACCCATGCAAGCGCTCAAACACTCCGCTCTAAATCAAGCATATGATCAATATATAATTCATACATCTATATATCTATTGTACGACGATTAATTATGATTATATGTGTTAGAAATAAGGCCCAAGTGGCCCATTTATCTCAAATGTCAAAGCTACAAAGAATAGTACCATATTGCTAGTTGAGAGAGGAGAATATCAATTTAAAAGAGAGAGCTCTCACCATGCCTTGTAATGAGGCATATGGAGGGTGAGGAGCACGACTAAAGTCAAAAGTCACACGCGCGCGCGTATTTCACGAATTACCGCGTATTTTTGCGTCTTTTCCCGCGTGACTTGTGACTTCGCGGGTCGCCGTGCAGTGGATTAAATCCTGGCACGTTTAAACCCTTTTATTTTTCAGTTTCTAATAGAAACAACCATGATAGTGGCGTCAGTTTCTAATAGAAACAATCATTTGAATAACTTGCAGTTTACTAGCGTTTAATAGTGTTGTAATGGTCAATTATTGACCGTTACTAGTGCGGGGCTATAAAATCTGGAGACGTCCAGACTGAAATGAGTTTTTTGGCTCTTGCACTTGCGTTCATCCATTGTGATCTGTGTTGCGTCTTCGTGCTGCGCTCGTTCTTCACCGACCTTCCTCTCGGCATGCACCGCGAGGCAGGGAGAGCGGGATCTCCGAACTGTTGCCGCCGCGAGAAAGGTTTCTGGGCAGCGCAACTGCGCGACCGCTCGAGCTTCCTCTGCGTCGACTACTTCCTCTACGGCCAGTCGCTACTGCGCTGCATCAATTTCGTCATCAAGCCCATCGTAAGAATTCTTCCCTCTGTTCATCTCGTACACATCATTTCTAGATCTACTTTTCAGAAAATATGTGGTATTTTCTAGATCTACTTTTCAGAAATATATGATATCTTCTGTCTAACTTGTTGTGTTTGATTATTTTGGAATTATGTTTCGTATTCAAATCTGAAATCAAAACAATACCGAGATGTTCAACAATATGGTTATCTTCTCCTTGTCTTTTTGCGAGTTCGTTTAGTGGCTTTCTGATGGATGCTGCTGCTCATTTCAGTACCGTAGGAGTCCGGAATTGCGCGAATGCCGGCCATGTGATGCCCATCTTTGACTAATATCTGTTCCCGTCCGGCCGTATACACAATTGCATACATAGGAGGAGGATTTAGTTTAGTTAAAGCTGCGCCATGCCATGCATGTGATCAGATCAGACACTCACATTCGCTTAATTTGTATAGTACATTCAGGATGTTTTAAGAATCTCATTTTGAGCTTTTGTTTGCACATTTGTTTGTGCCTGCAGATATACAATGCTTCAGATTCAGATCGGCTAGCTAGCTTCGCCGTGGACAGGTCTCAAAACGTATATCATATGCAGATATACCATGTACCTTTGTAACCGCAGCTGCCTTATGGTCTGGACTCTGGACTAGTCTGGAGTAAATTTAGAGTTCATGTCTCCAATTCAGTACTACAATTAATCTACTTTCATGGTTGAACATGGAGATTTACATTTCTTGCTAGCTCTACCGAACTCTGTATCTGCATAGTTCATACGATTTTGAACATATATACCAAGTGAAAACTCCATGATCCTAGTAATGCATGCAGTACACTTAGTAACTAAAAGTGCATCTCCAGTCTCCACATGGCGGAGGGTTGGCCATGGACCATCTGTCTCTTAACTAGTCCAAAGATTTGACGAACTATTGGCTAAGTTAATTGCCGAACTCTTTCTTAATTTCATTGCTCCTCTTCAATCATTGCGACCTTCTGTGCCTTTTTGAGTAATTAAGTGCATGGATTAGCAACCACTCTCTACAATCCACATGCGACCATGCAAGAGATTAGATCATCTGTCTCCCTAGGTCTACAGATTTGACCAGCCATTGGCCAAGTTAACTGCCCAGTTGTTTCTTGCTCCTCGTCAATCATTGCAACATTCTTGGCCTTTTCTCTTGGACCAAAATGGTAGATGGCATATGGAACATGGGACATTGGGAGTGGAGTTACTTGTCGATATTTTTAATGCATGTCTTACGCTCCTTGGATGACAGCCGAAGGGGCTCTCTTAACCCTTCTTCTTACGTGCAGTAGTCTTTGAATCGGAGAGTTTTAGGAGATACGATACAAGCATATACAATTACAAGAACAGAGAAGATGAATCTTGTAGAGAGCAGTGGCGAAACTAGAAAAAAATTGATAGGAGTGCAGACTAATTCACACGTACAACTCTATAATCTTGTACAATAATTTCATAATATCATAAATCCAAACATATATTTAAAATTTGCTAAAAATACAATATAAATAGTTCTAAAGTCTTAAAAATCCCAAACCATTAAGTAATAACCCAAATTTTTGTTTTTTTTTAAGTCTACTCGATCAAGCGTAGCTCAAATTAACTCATTATGTTGAAAACCTGCAACTACATCTTAGACTCTATATGTGGGATCTTACCATAATAACCCGTAGTAGACGATGGATAGTCAAAGAATTCACTAACTATGAATCCTGCATTGATGCCATCAATAATAGACACAACGTCCTAAATTGCAATGAAATCTACCTCCAACAGAAGCAATACGATGATCGACTGTAGCAAAAGATTGTCGTCGGAGATGGTATAGAATGTCGTCTAGGCATGACGCCAAGCGATGCGGGAGGTAGTGTTGGCGAACTTAGTGTTGGAACAATCGCCGGCGTAGAACACGGGTCAACGCTCAATATAGAGTCAAGTTGTGGAACAGAATTGAGGTAAGTCAAAATCGCCAAGTTGAGGCTCCTGAAAATCACCACTTTGTCTGGACAAGAATCGCTGACTAGGATGAAGATGTCGAGTTGCCCCTTGATTTTTTTTTGATGACGCCATGTGGATGGCCGCTTCGATGTAGTTGCTGTGCCGGTGCCGCCCCCGAGAGTCACCTCCACCAGAAGGCAGCAGCTTTGTTTCAAACCCAGAGATCTGATACCACTTGTTACAAAAATGAACGGCAAAAATATAGGATTAAAGGAACGGGAGACAGGAATTTAACGTAGAAAACCCTTTTGAAATAAAAACTACGGATGCACGAAGGCAAATATCGCTATATGACGAGATGTTTATAATGGGACTATCTTTTCTCTTCTCTTGTCTTGCTTGTATTGCTCTATTTTATAGACTACATATACATATTTATAGTGGAACATACAAGATTAAGTATATGAGTAGAACTCTGAATTGGAGTAGGAAAAGAAATCGAAATGGATTTGGATCATACTTTAACAAGAATAAATGAAACTTTGAGTCAATGTGCACCTCTGATTACCGGATACAAAGATTTATGAAAGACGTTCTAAACCAAGACGGCACAATTGTAAAGGGCGTAAGAAAACAAGGGGAAAAAAAGACACAGATTACCCTAACTCTATTGCGTTAACGAACCTCTAACCGTCCAAATGTGTAACATCCTCAAATTTTATAAGGTTCAAAATAAAATATTAAAAATGTGAAATCAGTCTTGTGTTGCATTTTATGATTTCTTGTGCATTTGTTGAATTGATTATTGATTGAAATGATTATTGGAATCAAATAAAAGAAGAAAAAGAGAAAATGGTAAAATAGTAAAAGTGAGAAATTACCTTAGTAACTTTGGCCTAACCTTGGAATGCTAGGACGTGGCTTTGGCTGGTCAAAAGAATAATGTGAACTCCATTAAAACCTTGGAATGATGAACTTTATACTTTATAATTAAATCTGGTCTGAGAGATAAAAGAATTGTGTAGAATTCTCATTGCAGTCTAGGACCTGAAATGTTTACCGTGAGTATATGATATAATTATCCTCAGGTATAAAAAATTACAAAAATTAATAAAAAGATTAGCTATTTGTTTCTATTTTATTATGGCAGAACAGAATTTCTGCAAATGATAGTAAAAGAATTTTAAGAAAATAAGTAATGCGAGTTTGGATATGAAAATTTTATGGTAGGCTCCTGCTATAAACACCAACCTACTGTAAAAGTTTCAAAAATTTGTACGTTGATTTGAACCCTCTGTTTAACCCAATTCCGAATTTGAATTACTGTGCAGACTGTGTTGTCCGAATTTTCATAATTTAATCGTGGATCTTTCTATCCCCAAAATTTTACTGGAGTTGGATAACTTATCACTTAACCTAGTCAAAAAGTTTAGAAATTTCTGGACTTGAACTGACCCCGCATTTATTTTCCTTATCTGGCTGTCCGCTGAAATGAGCTAGCTGGTTGCCTTCTCTTTCTTTCTCTTACACGTGGGGCCAAGCGCCAGAGACCTCCAGCCGTTTCCACCCCCTTCGTGACGCCGCCAAATGGGACCTCATTGCCAGAGCCTTCTTCTTCTTTGCCTCTCTCATGTTCGCTCTCCTTGCTGGTTTGGATGAACTCGATCGCACCGCCTCGGCTCTTTGTCCCGTCTGCGTCGCAGTGTCGCTGGGACCGAGGCCCTCTTCACAGCCGTGCCACGCCCCTGCCACCTTAACCCATGCCCATACCGTGAGTTGTGTTCTGACCGAGAGAGCTCCCGAAGAACCAATTGACCAGCCGTCGGCCAAGCTCTATCCAACCAAGCAACTATTGCTACATCCTCACCTATTTAAGGACTGGCGAGGAGTCACTAGAGTTTCATGACCATTCCCAACTGCCATTTAGCCTGAAGCTTCGCTAAATGTGTTTGATTTCACCCCATTCCACAGCACGGTGATTTCTTCCACCGAGTTCAACTGAGCAACTACGGTGAGCATTTAGCAATTAATCCTCATTGAACCTTCTGCTTGGTGTTCTGATCATTTTGCCTCCTTCAATTCTAGTGCCAAGCAATCGTAACACTTTTAGCCACAAGGTTCATCTTCTCCGGCTCCGGTGTCCCGTCAGTAGCCAATCTCAAGACTCAATCCTCTCGGTAAGACACACGAATGCAATTGTTAGACCTCAAGGATGCTTGAGCATCAACCAATTTAAACTATTAACGCCCTTGTCACTGTCCTGACTTTTCTTCTCTGAAATTGCTGTTAGGCTCTGTTAACAGCTCAAATTCGGACATAGCCACCCCTAGCTAAACCTTCTATTAGGTATGCATGAGTGTCATAAAGCTCTTGATGCTAGTCATTCGTCGTCTCCGGCCGTGGCTTGCCTCGGCGGGCTCAACGGCCGTGAATCCTGTTCTCGGTAACCGACAATATAACCTAATCGCGCGTTCGGCAGCAGCTAATCGAGTCCAGCCAGTCGCCTAGCCGCCCGTGTGTGCGGTCACTGCCTGTCGGACCCGCACGGCAGACATGCGAGCTGACCATTGGGACCGGCTGCCGACGAGCTCGAAACCGAGCGTCTCTGCTCGGAGACACTGGAAGTTGGACCCTAGAGGTCAGCCTCATACGCGCATGTTTCACTGGCCGAGTGACCCCACCGGTCGGGCCTCCCTCTGCGCGCGCTTGTGTCGCTGCCCAACCGACCCCATCGGTCAGCCGCTGGTCTAGCGCGCATGAGTCAAGCACCGAGTCGTTGCCGGCTGGGCCCCGATCGTCAGCGACTAAGGCTTGATTCCAAACCCAGCGCACATGCAAACCTCGAAAGGGCGCCTTCCTTTAAGGAAAGCGCATTTCCTCCATTTTCTGGTTTTTAGTGAATGGAATGATTTAAAATGCTTATAACTTTTAAACCATAGCACCAAATTGAATGAAATAAATTTATAAATTCATAATAAATTCCCTAGTTTCATAATCTGCAAAAACATTTAAAACTTGTTTAGCAATTTAAAATTTAAATTGAATTTAAAGAGTGAAATTTGAATGTATCCCATGAAGAATCTTTGCAAACTAAGTCCAAATTGAGTAAAACCAATTTTGTCTGAATCCATATGCTATATACTGTCCAAATATGTGATTAGATTTAAATTTGAAGTTGATTTGTGAAATTTTCCTAGTATG
Source organism: Rhipidocladum racemiflorum (assembly GCA_036346355.1). NCBI lineage: Eukaryota > Viridiplantae > Streptophyta > Magnoliopsida > Poales > Poaceae > Rhipidocladum > Rhipidocladum racemiflorum. The sequence continues at coordinate 2,661,643 of CM070590.1, read as the reverse complement.
ATTCAATTTAATGCATATATTTGATATAGTTGCTATAACCTAATAAAAAATTATCCAAAATGAATGAAACTTGTTTCATTGTACTAATTATATTAATCAGGACCAAATAACAAGATAAAAGCTAGGGTTTACCATATTCCTTTTATTTACCATATTTGGGGATGCTTGACGAACTAATCCATATTAGTACAATTGATCCTACACCCTGAAAATGAACTTTATTAAATTCAATTTTACAATCTTAGCTTCCTGAGTTCGTAAATTGAAATGAAATAATACATAAAGAAAAGTAGTCGTATTGTATGCCCTAAGCTTTCATCCTTAGGACCAAAACTTTATAACCTAGCTAATACATGAAACAATGATTGATATTGATGTCTTGATTGTTTTGAAATGATTTTATTTGAACCTTTCAATTGCTATCTTGGTCATTTATGAATTTGCTTCTTCTATCGATATTGAAGTTTCCTTTTTACCATGTTCTTAATCGACGTATAGACGCTGAGACTACCGACTTCATTGGCCGATTTACAATCGATCCAAATTTATATTCTTGAGGAGCAAGGCAAGCACCCCCTTTGAGCATTTTGAACCCAGATTTTAAAATCCACTAAGATGTGATTAAGAATCTTCCTGCATGCTCAAATTTCGATAAATCCTTATTTTGTGCTACTTGGTAGGTATAACCCAAATGGATGGATTTCCTTAATCATGTTAACATACGATCCATGAAAACCATAGGATTGGTTAAATTCTTTGAACTGGGTATAATCGCTTATTAATCTGCATATGCTTAGCACTACTTTAGATCAATGTTGAAAATGTCTACACCCACACACTATTCTTTATGAAATCTTTTATGGTTTATTTAAGCAGTAAAGGATACTAGTAGTTTGTTAAAAATGAAAATAAAACTACTGTTTCGACGTGGGTGATTATTGGCAATAGCCGGTTGTACATGTTTTAACGTGTACGTAGATAGGGTGGAGTGTTGCCCATGTCACAATAAGGACCGAGCTAATGTGTTGTTTTCAGGCCAAGATAACTGTACATCCACAAGTACTGAAATGTGACAGTCTTAACCTATTAAAGTTATTTGAAACTAGCTTTGCACATTGGTAGGCAGTTGTAGCACGGGCATTCCGGATATAGGTTTGCTCGAGGGAGGTGTCATCACCGAGGTGTTGGCATCTGCCGTTGTAACGGTGTACGCCTGGCTATGAATTTGGGGCTGTTATTATTCCTGGTGGGTCACTGACTCCGGAATTTCTATTCCTGGTGGGTCACTGACTCCGGAATTCCTTTTACCTTTTTAGCTTCCATCGTAGTCAGGAGTAATGTCATTGGGCTAGTGCAAAGTTAAGGTTCAAGTAATCGAACGGTTTCGTTATGAACTCCCCGCGGACATACCAAAGGAAGTGTGTCTTATAGCTTGCAAAAAGGGAGAACATATCTTGTGGGTAAAGCTATACAAACTCTGCAAAGTCTAAACCTAATCGATTAGCCGTGCTCGCGGTCATGAGCACTTGGTAAAGTCATCACATAGTTAGTTGTTTTCTATTTTTGAAAACCTTGGTAAAAGACTTTGGAAAATGTTTCACGACTGTCAAATATCATTTGTCGTTGTATTTTCTTTTGTAAGACCATGGAGGGTCTTGTTCGTTATCTCACTCACAAAAGGGCCATGAGTAGATTGCTATCATCCACTTTATTACTTGTTATGTCAATTATTTATCAAACTGTTTTAAATTCAATTTATGCTTTCCATTACTATTCCGTATTTACAATTCAAATCTTCGCTTTACGCAAAACAACCGTAGAAACCCACTTTCTATTCAGATTGCATATATTCTAGGATTTGCAAACACTACAAAGTCTTATGAGTACCAATGTACTCAACTTGCTTCAACAATGTTTTTAGGTGATGAGCAAGAATATCCCGTTGATGATAACGATAACGAAGAACTGGTTATTTATGGCGACGACTGTCCTCTCTAAGTTCATCTCGTCTGTTGTCTGTGGAGTTGGGCTAGTTGGCAAACAATGAGATGTGGTTTTACTTCTGCTACTTTTGGTTATGTAATATTACTATCAAACATCTGATGTAATAAAAGTTTGAACTTGTGTATGGCTGTAATTCCAAATTGTGTTTGTGTGTGCCAGCCACTGATCATGAGAATGGCACAAAAAGCACTTAAGAGCCTCGTATTTATGTTACTTAGTAGCATAAAAGTGAGGGTCTCACAAAATGTCAGAAAACGAAAAGAACCAGGAAATCACGATCGGGAACGACTAAACGCGAAACCCAACAGGTGAACAAATAATATCACTCACCTGATGGATTAGCGGATAGATTAAATTAGCTCCAATTGCAATTGCAAAGCTAACGAACGAGTAGAGCAACATTGGAAAGATAATGAAGCTGCAGGTGCGATCTGATTAGATGCTTCCTTAGGAAAGAGGTGAGTGAGGCAGAGAAACGGAAAGCAACTACTAATTAACACCTTCATTACAAGTGATGAGCTAATGGGAGCTTGGGCTAGTTCCTTTTTCCCTTCTAATTCATGTTTGCAAATTTTCTTGGGCTTGATACGATCTTCCTAAGTGCTAACCATTTTGGCATGCATTTGTTTAGCTAAGGCCCCACTAATTCATATCTTAAGCCTCCGAGCTTAATGCCTCTTTCACTCGGAATGGTTTCTGGGTTGGTCACTTCCCTTCTGTCAGAGATGGCGGGGCAGATGGTGGCTGTAGCTGCTGTATCCGGGAGAGAAGTAGGTTGACGTACGGCGGGGCGGACGAGGAGGTGCGTCGGCATGCAGGCACCATGGATGGATGCGATTACCATGCACGAAGAAGGGGTAGGCAGGGATGGCCTCCCAAAATAGCTCTATCCATTCCATGGCTCCAACCAAGAAGCAGCAGGACACATGACGAGCTCAAGCAAATCAACACGACATAGCAGCCTTGGCGTCAGCTTGCCGAAGCAACCACGCACCTCGCATGGCCCTGCTGCTGCTACGCTGCTCTCACCAATTATGACAATGTTTTGACTTGAGATTAGCTGGATGTCTTACAAGCTTGTCTGCTATGCTATCTATGCGCGCCAATGTTCGGACCTTAGACGCGGTCTGCCGGCATTTGTTACTATTATAAGTGCACTCTAACAGAACCGCTAGATGTAGTGCGGGGATGTAGCTCAAATGGTAGAGCGCCCGCTTTGCATGCGAGAGGCACGGGGTTTGATTCCCCGCATCTCCAATATTCTTTCATTTTTGTTTTTCGCATTTGGTTCATTATAAGGGCACTGGACGTGAAATTTGGGGAGATTTTTTCTGTAAAAAAAACGTGACGTGACATGGGTGAATAATATTCCTTCCACGGCGAGAAAGTAGCTACAAATGTTGGAAATGCCAAAGACTGCGACCACGATCCTGCCCCTTCTAATTTATCTGCGCATCTCTTTCATTTTTGTTTTTCGCGTTTGGTTTATTATAAGTGCACTGGACGTGAAATTTGGGGAGGATTCTCTCTGTAAAAAACGTGACGTGACATGGGTGAATAATAGTAGTATTCCTTCCACAGCGAGAAAGTAGCTACAAATGTTGGAAATGCCAAAGACTGCGACCACGATCCTTCCCCTTCTAATTTATCTGCGCATTGGTGTGCGTGCACCCGATTTCGAAAAATAGTATTGTACATTTAAAAAATATCGAAAAATCCATAGATGCACAACATATTAGAAATGTGCACTTGGAAAAGATTTTTGCAAAAAACGTGATTGCGTGTGCACTGAAATACAATCTTTTTTCTTTTTTTAATAGTGCAAATACGATCGTTTTTATGTTCTAACGTGTTCTATATCTATTTTTTTTTAAATGTGAAGAACACAAACCAAAATGGGTGCGATCCCACCCATGTGCACAAAATCCACTCTCCGTATTGTTCTGTAAATTTCATACTACCGAACCTAACCAAAATAACTACTAATTTCAAATATTACGGTCTTTATTTATCCGGTTTTAGTTTTTAACTTTGAAAAACCGATATAACCGAATAAGCCGAACTGGTACATAGAGTTATCGCTTTTCACGAAAGCTTAGTAGATTTTATAAGAATGATGTACACTCACAATGTGAAAGTCATTACTTAATGTATCTCCGTTGTATTATGCTTTGCTTTAATTAACTAATACAATGTATCAATACCACAAGTTACACATTATTTGTATGGTTGTACATGCAAATAATGTATTTTTACTTTATTACTATTGTGTAAAATAATTAACCAAGCAAACTAATCATTTTTCTGTTTGGTTAATGTGGTTGGAGATACTGTAAAATCGAAATCTATATTTGGATTGAAATTTTTACCAAAAACCAAGCGTATAAGTAAATACTCACCCTAGTCCATACAATTATGCCCTACACGCTGAAAATGCTCAGTCTCTTTTTTTTCCAGATATAAAGAGATTCAGCCAAAAGAGAAACCCCAATTCCCTCGTGTCTTGGTGCTCCTCCTCCGTAAGGTGATCTCCTCCATTCAAATCTTTCCTTCTTTTTGCCCTAGATCACCCGTTGCCATGTTCAGGGTTTAGATGTGAATGTGAGTAATTTAGGCATATCTATTCATATTAATCGTATGGATCGCACTCCTTGGATAAAATTATATGACTTTCTTGAGACAATCCATCGATTAAACATGAATTTTTGATTGAATTTGGAGATCGACGGCAGTACCGACGCGACTGATCGCACAGGGCTGCCACTACCGGCCTAATGAAAGCAGTAGTATCGCACCTGGCCAGCACTATCGCCCTTCCAGAAGCGGTAGTGCCGCTCCTGTGCAGTCAACTCTTCAGAAATCGAAACTTGAGCAACTGCCGACTATTTCCAAATTCATCTTTGCCTAAATCTTATTCAAATTCATATATGAACTCAATCTCTCGTTTATTTCCTCATGGTTCCCTTCCTTTGATATATAGAAAATGTCGAGAACCAAAACAGCTGCTCCTACTCTTCAGGGAGGTAGGGTTGTGAGGAAATCAACTCGAGCCCGAGACCCTGATCCTCCTATTGTTCCCAGCGACAGCGATAGCGATGATTCCTTTACCATCGCTATGAGAAGGGTTCAGACCAAGAATTGCTTAGGTTATTTTATTTGATCGACATAGCAATTGTTGTGTAGAGACTTAATTTAGATAGTGACCAGTGAGACTATTTGTTTTAGGTCTATCTTGTTAAAGTTGTTTATTAGTCGCTTCTGTATTTATTTGTGAATCTTACATTTAGAGTTCTCTTGATTAATTGGTAGAATTTTTAGAATCACCTATTCACCCCCCTCTAGGCGCCTCCTCAATCTTACACCAGTCCTAAAAGAAACATATTTTTTGAAAAATTCGTATCAGTAGTGCAAAAAATTATGCCCTAGTCCATACAAGCGAGATGGCGAAGATGCAAAAGATATTATCCTTCAGCTATTATGATCTGCCTTTTCATCTAAATACTTGTTTATTATATCTAAGTATATTTTCAGATGATTATAGTATCATGATAGATGATCTGATGTGAGATGAATAGCTGAAAGCTTTCTCCGGTGTGAAAAACCACAAACTAACCTATTTGAGGTCGGAGAGTGTTACTTCAATGAGCTCATAAATAGAAGCATGATCCAGTGTGAAAATCACAAACTAGACTATTTGGCAGGGTAGTGTGTTGTCGTGTACATGATATGGTGTTTGATCTCATCTGCTCCTTATCAAGTGATGAAAACTTTGTTACTGTATTGGTTGGCATTGAGCGAAGCACAACTAATTCGCAAAGCAAGGTTCACAGGTTATCCCTCCAAAATACTCTGAGCAAGGTAGATCAATCCATAACTCCTGATTCCGTATCACATGTGAGAGGTCCATTGCTGTTAAAATTTGTTGTGATGGAGCCACGGTTGAAGAGACCAATCAAGTAGAGGCTGTGCCAAGGCACGCAATCGATCTCCATCCCAACCATGCCACTAGCGATATTGGGTTCGAGCCGGATTTACAAGGTATGGACACACATCATGCATCTCCTCACACGTTTTTCTTAGCAGCAGTTATTATTTATATTATTATCTCTTCTTCATTTCTTTCTCAATTCCATTTCTAAATTTTAGAAAGCGAGGAAGACGATGGGATTTTTAAGACCTTAGAACTATTTGTATTGTACTTTTACTAAATTTTAAATATATGTGTTGGATTTACAATATTATAAAATTATTTTAAAAATACTATAGAGTTGTACCTAACGCGCTCGTCTGCCATGATGCGGAGCCGGCTTGCTTCCGCACTCCCCAGCATGATAGGGGACACATGTCCCCTACCGCAGGGGATATGCGTCCTCTGCCGGGACATGTGTCCCCTACCGTAGGGGACATGCGTCCCCTACCACAGAGGGTACGTTGTAACATCCCAAAAATGGGCCTAGCAGAAAATGCGTAATTCAAAATTTTGTTTGAACCAAAAATCTCAAATTATGAAATTTTTTACTCTTTAATTTAGATTTCAAAAAGGAAATCAATTAGTAAAATAGTAAAAAGGTAAAAAGTAAAAGAGTAAAAGTAAAATGGTACCAAAACTTTTTACCAAAGTAAATTTGACCCTTGAACTATTGCACCATCACTGCTGTCTTGGGGTGACTTGAGTGGATGATTGATCTTCCTTGCACTTTCGTGTGGGCCCAGCCAGCTTTGTAAACCACCGACCAAACCCTCCATACCCTGCTCCAGCTCCAGTACGCGTCGAACCCATGCATGCATTAGCTCCTTTGCCCCTTGCTTCTACTCTCTTCTTTTTCCCCTGCCCTGCAGTGGAGAGTCCCGAGCCACTGCCTAAGTTTCTTCTCTCGGCAAGTCATCTGAGCTCAAGTACTTAAGCCATACTTCTATCCTATACTCATCTAGTTGCTATTTTCCCTTACTTCACTCAGCTGAGCCAAGCCTACTGATCAATACCGGAGAAACCGAGAGCAAGCAGCTGGCTTGTCCCTTCCATCGCCGGCAAGCATACACTGCTACTGCTTTTCTTTCGCCTGGGTGAGCTCATGATCAAGCTGGCCTTATCTCTATGCTTCCCTCAATTATCTGAGCTACCTATCCTTTTGTTTCTATCGCCTGCAGTTGCCGCTGATCGAATCACCGTAGCCGCCTACGATAATTTCCAGCCGCTGCATGCAAAAAGGTAGAGAAAGTGAGTGATCTCAAATACCTTGGCATACATCCAAAACACAAGACCCACCGTAGCTCAGTGGTAGTATTGTTGAGTCTGGTCAGGCGGTCTCTGGTTCGAATCTCCATTCAGCCGGAACGGATGAACTTTTTCTTCTTTTTTCCTTGTATCCTCAACATTCACCTCAAATAGATTACTTAGATACTTTCTCACAAGCAACAACCTAGTTTAGTGGTTGGACTCTCTGTTACATGCCTCAATCCAGGGATCGAGCCCCACTTTTGCCGCTACTGTTGGCAATTTTCCTCATTTTAGTGGATAGCCCTTGCATGCTACATTGTATACACTGGTATGATAGATTTCAACAAGCAACAACGTAGCACAATGTCAGGTGCGCTGCACTCTGGTTCGGTAGGTCTCTCGTTCGAGTGCCAATTCTTTTAATTTATTTTATTATTGGATTCATTCATCCATATCTCTTGCTAGGAAGGTCCAAATAAAGTAAAATAAAATTATAAATTCATATTTTGATCTCTAGTTCTGTTTGTGCAAAAATATTGAATGTTTGATCTCTCTTCAAAATTTAAATTTGTATTCAAAGAGTAAGGTCTAAAGATGCTAAGTATTAAAATTATGCAAATGAACTCCGATTAGAGTGAAACCAATTCCGCTAGAATACTTATGATCTTAGGAACCCAAATATGTATTATAGTGATCGGCGGTGCGTGTTGTGAATAGTTGTGTTAGCTAGTCCTTAGCTATGATGCCAATGTCGTAATAATTATTCTAAAACCTTTTAGGTTCAGCCGGTAGTTTTAATCTAATTAGTGCCCTTTTTAATACCTAAGGTCGGTACTACCGAAGCTCGAGAGCAGTACTACTATATGAGTCAGTAGTATCGCAGACTGAGAGTCGGTATTACCGGGAAAACGATAGCGCCTTAACTAATGTCTTAACTCTATTAATCCAAACAATCTTAGCTTCTTGAATTCGTAAAATAAAAGTAAACAATTCATAAAGAGTGAGTAACGGTATAGCCTAGGCCGTTAGTAAGAAATATAGGAGAAAAGATAGATTAACGCGTATACTTGAAATCTTATAACCTAAACCCCGAAATCATGTTAGTTATGAGTGATGATTTATTATTTGGATTTCTATCTGGTTTTTCTATCTGTATTCTTTTTGCCTCTTTGGAATTTATCTTATTGGAGTTTATTATTATTTGCTATGTTATCGCGGTATGACGAGTAGAATCCGACATAGCCGACGCTTCCGATAGCGAGTCCGAGTGTGTACTCGACGACGACAACTCCGGCTTCATCAACGACGCAAGTTACGACTTCGACTTCGTTGTAAAACAACGTATAATAAGGCAAGCACCCTTTGAACATGTTGATCCCAGATTTTGAAATGTTTTCATCAATGTTTTATATGCATGCATTATGTTCTTAAAATGTTAAATTGTGGTTAATGGTAGCTATGACCCTCATTTGTGGATATCCTTAATCAATATTACCATGTGAACCTTTGATAACTCTAGGACATGGAATGACACATGAATATGTGAAATGGGTATACGCGCTTAATAATTATTCCTGCTTAGCCATGCTTAGAGTGAAATGTTTAGTCCTTGAAAAACTTAAAAAGGTTGAATATGACAGTAAAGGATATTGGTAGTTTAATAAAAATGAAAATAAAACTATGGTTTGGACGCGAGCGACTTATTGGCAATAGCCGGTTGTGTGAGGGTGCGCTCACATGTAGTTAGCTGGAGATTGTCGCCCGGGTCGGATTAAGGACCGAACTCAGTGTTGTATGATCCAAGATTACCCGTACAACCACAATGCCGGTATGGTGACGGCTATAACCAATTAAGTTACTAAAAACTGACTTTGCGCATTGGAAGGCCGTAGTAGCACGGGCTGTTCCTGCGGGATTGCTCGTAGGGGTGTCCACACAAAGGTGTGGGTTAGACACATACCAATGCAACAGTATACGCCTTACTAATGGGGAAGAAACAGGACGATTCGTTTCGCCCGATACGATGTGTTCGACATGATATATATATATACTTTATTAATACTATTCTTCACCATTAGTGAGGGTTGACGTTACTGGGCTGGCGCAAAGTTGGGATTTGGTAATGTAAAGGTTATATATGATTCTCCCTGGCGTCACACCCAAGGAAGTGTGTTATTACCGGTTGCAAAAAGGGAAGTCATTATTTGTGGGTAAAGCTGTACCACTCTGCAGAGTTAAAACTAATCGATTAGCCGCGCTCTCGGTTATGAGCACTTGGTGAACTTGCACTAGTTAGAAGGTGTTTTAATAATTTTTGCTAAAATGGGAAGATTAAACTTGGAATAGAGAAATTACCCCGCAGATGGTTCAACACTTGACATCCGTTGGCAAGGTTGAACTCAGTTGCTGTGCCATGTGTTGGCAAATATAGCGGATTTGTGTCTATGTTTGTAAAATGATGGTTTGTGCCATGTGATGGCCTTTGGATGGATAAGTGGACATGATTTGATAAATTGTGATATGTTGAGAATGATGCTCATTACTTTACTTATTCATCAAATGTTTTATGAATTATGCTTTTGAATTACTATTCAGTATTTACTGTCAATTTCGCTTTATGCAAACAACCGTAGAGACCCACTTTGTATCAGCTTGCATATATAATAGGTTTTGCAAACACTTCAAGTCTTGCTGAGTACGCAACGTACTCACCCTTGCTATCGTTGTTGTTTTTAGGTGAGCAAATAGAATATCTCGAAGGATCGTGCTTTGACGCAGGTTGCGGGGTAATGACGATGATTTTATCTAGAGTTTATACCTTGTCAGTTGCCTAAGGGATTGGATGGGCACACTACAAGACTTCTGTTTCTTTCCGCTGCAATATTATTCTAAATTGTAAGGCTATCCTGTAAAATTGCTTTCGCAATAGTAATGACAATATTTTGTATGGTTGTGATTTCCATTTGTATGTGCGTGCTAGCTACTGATCCAGGGACTAGCACAGGAAGCACATTAGAACCTGTCTTTTACAGTGCATTGTACTGTAAAAGGGAGGCTCCTCACATACGCGTCCCCTACAACAGAGGCCACGTGTTCTCTGTCATGCCTTCCGCGGTGGGGAAGGATGGTATTTTTTTTATAAAAACATACATTAAGGGGGTAGATTTGCAAAAAACAATGTTGCTCCCTCCCTCTGCTTTGCTGCTTGGCACCCTCCCTCCCTCTGGTGCTTCTCTTTGTTTGGTACTTTAGTCGTCTAATGTTGCCTAGGCGTCCAAGAGCCCTGGAGGTGACTCGCCTTGTTGGGCGCCGTGATAACTATGCCTTCGTGGCTTTATATATGAACAGAGTTATATTAATAAAGTTGAGAACTTTTGTATAAATATGGTAACAATATTGTAAATATGCGTACTAGTCACTAATCATGGGATTAGTGCAGTATACACATGGCCCTTCTTGGTATTCCATACCAGAAGGTAGGGTCCCCACAATTGCTATTATGGTCAGCCCACTCGGTTAGGCACACATCGACTAACGCTGCATTGCCTTTCCTACCTGTTTGCCATCACCGTAGTGGGTTACTGTCACCGCACACCTGCGCCCTTGTCGGCTCCTCAACATCCACTCGACACGCTTGCTGAGCCCTTGCAATCATCAACTCCCCAAAACGCGTGTTAACCGTCTTTGACTTGGTAGACTGCCATGTCCTCATGAAGTCTCTCTCTATGGCCTGTGTGTGTCAAGGGTTCGAGTTCAGTTGTGTAGGTAGTAAGCTAAATCACCAACTGCCAAATTAGATCTCTAGTTAGCAGCGTTCCACAAAGACACATGACCTCGAAAGCAGCTCACCCACCCAACAAAAGCTGCTTCTTGCTCTAGCCGCTCCCAAGCTCGTGTGCATTAGCTGTTGTTATACAAAAAATTAAGCATCAGTGGTAAAGTAGGTACTTAGGGTTTGACGGTCGGAGGGTGGGCTGGAGCCTAAGGGAGCCCACCCGTTGTCTACGCCTATGCTTGCAAGCTATGTCTTGTGATTTGATATATACGAAGAAATCAAAACGCCACGAGAAAAATCCTGTAGACTCGAAAAAGGATGAATTAACATCGTCCGATATTTGAGGCTCGATTGATATCAGCAGAAAATGAAATTCGTCTATACATACATACATACATACATACATACATATACGTACAGGTGCATCCATGCAGATATGACATTTCTGGGCCTTGGAGTGTCCTTGAGGCACGACCAAGTTGGAGATTTCGAGTAGGTCTGGCACTCACACATCCCACGAAACATTATACGAAATCAAAAGGTTAGACGATCGAGTCGGAGCGTTCAAGACGGTACGTACACAGTCTCTTTTTTTTGTAAGGTTAATTGATCCTCCGTTCAAGCTTGACTACAGCCTCACACTGCACATGCATCTTTAATTCATAACTAGTAAAATAGCTGAGTGGCTAGTCCAACTACTTTCGTTTAGTTAGAGCTATTGGACTAAAAAATTCAATATAATTTCTAATGTGTATATATCTATGTAAGCAACTACTAAGATATCATAGGCACCTCCCCGTGCTAGAAAGTGCATGACGCGTAGATCTATTACTTGCTTTTCTTTGTATGGTCTGATTGAGACACTACTCTTCTCCTTCTCTCCTCTATTTCAATTCCTATTGTAGCCCAGATTATGTCTCTTGATTTGTGCCTCAAAGGTTTAATAAATATTTGTAGTCTAGCAAAATAGCCACTACTTTAATTCTTTTAGTTACCTAGTCCCCATGCTGGATCGTGGGTGTCGCGGAAATTTATCGCATGCCTTCCTTTTTGTATGTTTGGTCTCATTGAGCCAATATTCTTCCCTATATACTTCTTTCTTCTTGTTCAATTTCTATTGTAGCCCAAATTCCATCTCTTGATTTCTGCCTCAAAGGTTTAACGTACATTTGTTAGCCAATGCTTATATGTATTATTGTCTATAGAGTTCCTAAGCTCATTAATTTCCTAGTGAGACTAATATGCCGTACATATACAGCTATGTAACTCCGAGTTCTGATACTTCATCAAATTACTGCTAATTAAGCTCTCTTTAATCTGTAGTAAGCCCTAACAATTTAATTGCACTAACTCTAAAAATAATTACATAAAAAAATGGTATCATTTGTTTTGAAGCCTTTGATCTCTTGTGATATGCTACTTTGTGTTCTCACCGTGTATGTCATAAATCTTGTTTCCATCCACAAGTGTGCAACTGCATGTGATGCTACTAGGCTTCTCACAATGAACAACAGTATGTTGAAGATGTACAACTTAGGAAAAACTAGGTAAAAGGCAGTTGATGTTGCTCTAGTATTTCATAAAAGCAAGGGTAATCACCTCATTGGGCAACACTCTGCGTATTTAATTCCTAACTAGCAAAATAGCCGAGTGGCTAGTCCCACTACTTTCGTTTAGTTAGTTATTCGACTAAAAGTTTCAATATAATTTCTATTGTGTATCCATGTAAATAACTATTAAGATCATAGGCACCTTCCCGTGTTAGAATCAGGCATAAACGCAGGTAGTCCATCAGCTATATATATACAACCACATGATATAACAAATACCGCATAACAAAAAAGTCCACCATGACCGTTGTACTTGTACCCATGCATCTTTGGATAAAAGCTATCACAATATTCGTGTAGCAAGGATGGCTAGTAGTACTAGTAGTTTTTTTTTTCTAGCATAGCAAATTAACAATCCACCGGCATCCTCTCAATAAAATAGGGCAATTCATCGACATCAGCAGCAGATCTATTAGCTCTCCATTTCATAGTAAACAAACTCCATTTCAAACATGTCCATAAATCATCACACCCATTCTCTATTAATTCTTAGTACAACATTATATATATATATATATATATATATATATAAAATTCTTAATGCAGCTCTGCCTCGTTGCTGTTGATTTTGTGTAGTCCTTTTTGATCTTCTTCAGCCCGATGACCACATCGCTCATCGTCATCCTTTGCTCAGGCGAGTTGCTCGAGCAGAGCAAACCCAGCTCGAACACTGGCACAAGAAAGCCATCCAAGTTATAGCTGGAAGAAGAGCCTTGTAGTAGCTGGCCATTCACAACATGGACAAGCTCTGCAGGAAACGCCTGAAGAACCCACTACCCGAGGCTCAGTTCTCCAACAAACAAAATATCTGTGGGTCTCCTTCCGGTGAACACTTCAAGGAGCAGGATCCCATAGCTAAACACATTGCTCTTCCGCGTTGCTTTTCCAATTGAATCGTACTCTGCTCAAGAAATTCACAAACAATAATGAAATTAGAGCCTGATTGATCAACCAATGGTTTTAAAAATAGCTGGAATGAACAAGAGTACAAGTGCTAGCTAGTACCTGGTGCCATGTACCCAAGTGTTCCGGGCATGCTCATAGAGATCATGGAGCTGTCATCAGTTAACAGCAACTTTGCAATGCCAAAGTCTGCCACATGCGTTGTCATGCCTTCGTCAAGTAACATGTTGCTAGGTTTCAAGTCACAGTGTAAGACCACCTCGTAGTGCTCATCGTGCAGATACTCCATTGCCAGCGACACGTCTAGCATGATGTCCAACCTCTGGAAAAACTCCAAGTTCGTTTCGCCTTCAGAGTAGTATAGGAGCGTCTCTAAGCTGCCATTGGGCATGTACTCAAGCACCAATGCTCTGAAGTCCAAGTTAGAACAGGTGTTCAAAATCCTTATCAGGTTGCGGTGCCTAGCCATACGGAGCACTCGGCACTCGGCATCGAAGCTTCTCAAGGCCTGTTCCAGTTGCATGTCTAGAACTTTTACTGCAACCACCAAACTGTTGGTCAGTTGGCCCTTAAAGACCTTTCCAAAGCTTCTAGACCCCAATAGGTTGCTATCGTTGAAATTATTAGTGGCGCGAGCGAGCTCATGGTAGGAGACTATCTGATTGTTGATCATGTCAATCACACCAGCAGAAACTGTCATATGTTGCTGCTTCTTAATTTTCTTTCTAATCAACACATACAAGAAGAAAGCTACAGCTCCGACTACTATGATGATACCAGGGAGCAAAAATTTCAGCATGTAACCATTGGTTCTGTGAGAATTGCTTTGACATGGTGGAAATCCCAAACGTGAAGCACCACAAAGCCCTAAGTTCCCCACCAAGGATTGCGGGCTGATGTTTGAGAAGATACCTCCTTCTGGTATCTGACCTTAATTGTTAGTGCAACAGTAAACATATATATATATATATATATATATATATATATATATATATATATAGATATAGAGAGAGAGAGAGAGAGAGAGAGGGGGGGGAGGGTAAAAACCTCATTGGGCAGCACTCTGCTTCGTTGCTGTTGATTTGGTGTAGTCCTTTTTGATCTTCTTCAGCCTCACGACCGTATCGCTCATCGTCATCCTTTGCTCAGGCGAGTCGCTCGAGGAGAGCAAACCCAGCTCAAACACTGGCACAATAAAGCCATCCAAGTTGCAGCTAGAAAAAAAGCCTTGCAGTAACTGCAAGAAAAAAAAAGAAATAACCTAAACGGGCCAAAAAAAAAAAAGATTTGGTGCCAGATATGTAGAGAATGCCACTGCAGTTGATAGCAGACATTCTATTAGCTGAATAAATATGTACCACCTAAAAAGTACACTCGCCAACTCTATTACCTAAACAAATCAAGCAGTCAAGTTTCTTCGCCACACATAAACAGCAAGCAGAAACCAACCGTATTAAACGAATACTCACCCTAATCCATACTATTATGCCCTACACTCTGAAAATGCTCATAATCTTTTTTTTTCTCTCCTGATATAGAGAGATCCAGCCAAAAGAGAAACCCCCATTTATTATCGATACCATATATTTAAAATGGTAAAAATAGGTATATTATAGTAAACTATGACATGTAGCATAGCTTCCACCGCCATGAAAAGCAAACAACGATTTACATCCTTGCCGCCAACACAGTTCACATAAAAAACAATCATCACCGTATGCTAAAGTTCCCTCGGCTCACTCTTGAGAGAGTGAAAAAACATTTGAATGATGTTTATCAAATCCCGTGAAAAAAAATGTATATATGCCAAAGGACCTCGAACTACGAGCACAGCATACAAGTCCCAGTTTGAAGGGCTAATGCGTCATGACTCATGACTCATGAGTGCCAGAGCTTTAAGGTTCTGATGGCTTTCCGCTTGAACCTTTCAATCTTTTGTTCTCATCCATGTACCATCTCTTCAATCTCTCTTGAGTAATCTCTACCTGAAAAAATAAGAGTAGAAAACATAATTGAATATCTCATATACACTTCCAGCAGTCAATATAAATTATCCCGTGAAGACTCTTTTTTTAGAACAATCCGATTAATACTGTAGGTAACAAAGTTGAGTTCAACAATGCGCAAATAGTTAATCAACAAGCTAACCTGTTTTTGCCAGTCAGTCCTAAGTGTTATGAACAGAAGTACAATAGTCTGGACCAGTGTTCCGAGCAGCATCCCAATCCAAATGCCCTGTAGCAACAATCAAGGAGAGTTAGGACCTCAACTTAGAGCCAAGATGCACAGAGGCTATAGTTTTAGCAACAAATTGACTGATACAAAGATATCGTCTAAATTAATTTTCTCACCTTCACATGCAATCCAACAACATAACCTAGTACTGCTCCAAGAGGGATGCCAATCAAGTAATATGTTGTAATGTTGACATAGGCAACTACACATTGCCAGCCCGCACCAACAGCAACACCTACAGGTAATCAAACAAGGCTGTAGTTTCAGTAAATCAAACAAAATTACTGTGATATATATGTTTAACACATTCATTGAAACTCTGGAGCAGACCTGATAGCACTGGTTGAACACTGTTCAGCAAAATGGAGAAGACCTGGAGAGGCGACAGGTCTGCAACTGCAGCAGCTACTGCTCGACTCTCAGTGAACATGTAGGCAAGGCTTCCCCGGGAGAAAAGGAAGAGCAAGAAGAGCACAAATCCAATCGAGAAAGAAGTGATGACCACATTGAAGATGGCAAACTTGGCCCTTCTTGCACTTCCAGCTCCAAGCTCATTTGCCACACGCACTCTGTAACATATACATAGGCGTTACATATCATCAGAACAGATCTGAAAAATGGTTTCAATCACAGGATCAGCTGACGAATAACAAGCTAATTAAAGACCAAAAGGTTACCCTGCTGCAGCCAAAAAGCCTATAGAAATCATCATCGCCCAAGCATTGGTATTAAGGCTGCACATTTCACAAATAGAGACCATAGTGGTTGGTTAGTTCATGCGTCACCACAAAAGGAGCAATACAATGAAATATATACACCGGCAACTAGCTGTTGTTCTCTGAACTAATAGCAATTCAGAGTGGAAAACCAAAGCATATGGAATATAAATGTCAAGAACAATATGACTAAGCGAACTGTACGTAATTTAAACTAGTATGCATTACCATATTGAAAGAGCGTCAAGTGCAATCTCTGCATTCTTCATATACCCGGTGAGGAGCACCAGTATGGTGTTGTACCACAATTCCAAACTGAAAAGGAGAAGAGGGATGAAGTGCCCCGGGTAATTAGAGGGAGTAAGCAATAGGATTAACAACTAAGTAAACTGCTAATTCAACTAATTAATCTGCTAATTAGTGTAACCAGTTTGCAAAAGAATTTAAAATGCGATTAGAGTAGATTGAGGTTGCCGTCAGACCCGCAGGCGAGGGTATTGATCACCGAGATACCAGACCCGTAGGGGTTGAATCGGTACCTCTCGTTAGCACGGTTCATCATCCGGCAGCCCGTACCTTACCTGTACGGATTGCGGGTATCCGTAGCAGCTTTTCCCGCAGTAGATAACCTCTGAACCACTGCTTTAACCAGCGGTCACCCCGTTCAAGCCATGCACTGCCCAAGAGAGAGAGAGAGCCCCAACATTAAGTATTATTTCCCAGCCAGCTTGCAGCCATGCAGCAGCCCTCAACACTCGTGGCAGCAAGGGAAGAGCCAAGCAGCAGCCAGCAGCACCCGTGGCAGCAAGGGAGGGGGCACGGCTGCCACCCGTCCCCTTCCTTCCTCTTTATAGCAAGCCAGCAGCCACACTTCCTCAGTTCCAGGCAACAGCACACACGCACATCGCATATTGTCCAGAGAGAGAGAGAGAGAGCGCAAGAGAGCAAGGAGCAAGGAGCCAGAGCCGAAGGTCCCCCAAGATCCGGTGGAACCAGGAGAGAGTCCAGAAGCCGGAGGAGGAGACAAGCCACAAGAAGCAGCGAACCAGGAGGGTCCCCAAGATCACTGAACCGAACAAGGAGCCAGAAGGAAGGAGGTCCCCCAAGACGAACCGAACCGAGCAAGGATCGAGAGGAGCAGCAAGAACCGAACGACACCACCAACCTCTTCTTCCTTCAACCGAAACCCCAACCAATCTTCAGGTGCATCACTGTCGGGACCCCGAATTTGCAAATCCGGACCCTCTGTGTATTCAGCACTAGTCCAGGAACGCGCTAGTGCACACAGTCTTAACATCGGTAAATATCACAATCATACCAAACGATACCAATAAAGTACTTTATTTAAATAACCAAACTGGTTACTCGACCTTATGGCCAAGTTACAAAATGTATGCCTCGCAAGGCGAAACTTATTCAGAGAAAAATAATAGCAATGAAAACCAAATAACTTCGTGGCGCCATCCAAAGATACCACAGTGCAATCGATCGGGCTCGCATCCCTAAGTAGACGGATCCTCTTGGAGTTCCTCCTCCAAAGTCGGGCGTAGTCTCCTCTTCAACTGGTATTGTGTTGAGGCAAGGGTGAGTACTTGGTACTCAAAGAAGTCATGCACAGAATGCAAGCTAATATACTATATGCATGGCTTGGTACAAAGGAATAGCTCAAGGTATATTTGCGAAGAAACAAAGATTCGAAAAGTAATATAAGTAGATTCGAAAGCAGTAGAAATAAGTAAAGCATAAATAACTTTTCAAGAAGTTTAATAAACATTTTTCCCCATCCTAAACCATATTTCCATCATCTTCATTACTAAACCAAACCAACTTCCAAACCCAAGTTATTTTCAGAAAATCTAACCCTTGACTGTAATTCCCGAGCATTGTCCAGTACCGTGGACTCGGCTATTTAAATAGATTCTACACTCTGCAGAGGTTATGCACTTTACCCACAAGATACAGTCAAACACCACAAAGGCGAGTTCCCGTAACAAAGCCTTTCGGAAGCCTCAAACAACACAGGTGGTCCTCTCCGGTTCGTGCTCTACACCATCCCTTCCCTTAGCCAAGGCGAAGTATGGGACCAACACACCGTTAGATGGGTATCTGGCCACGGCCACGATACGCTCCCCCGTACAATCACACAAACGGTGTAATTGACACCCTGAGGCTCCACAAGTGAGTCCTTAGCGACTTAGTCAACTAGGGCCGTCCCATTCCAGCCATGTGGTTGCAAGTATGACCCAGTTCAAAGGCTTGCAAGGTTAAGTCCTTAAAGTGACCAGGGCAAGACTACCCGAAGAACCAAATCAACATTCCCAACGCCACAACTGGCCCACTGATTACTCTTGCCACATGCCCTGGCCGAAATCGTTTATCAAACCCCGCTTGATTACCATGCACCACGTGCCATCAACATCACATGATATTTTTCCAAAACAGGTTCAATATATCATTAAGTCAATATTAACATTTAATTATCCAAAATCATGTTATGAGCACGAAAGGTGTCTAAGCAAAGATACTACAAATGGTCTAAACCCATGTTGGCAAGTTAATAATGTCCAACTAGTAATCCACAACTAGGGTGACAAGGGATCATGGCACATACTTAGATAATCAAGGTGTCATACAGCAAATTGGTATTTATCTAATTCCCATGTTTAAGCAAAGTATTTTTCTAATTGAACTAGCATGCAATAGTTTAAAATCAAAATAGATTTCGAAATAGGATCAACATGGTCAAAGCACAACTTGCCTTCAAAAAGTACTTGCTCTTGGTCTTGAGTTGGATCCTGAGCCAATACTTCTCCTTCGAATCCTTCCGGCACTTCAACGTCTACTCGTAAAGCGTGCAAATAGCAAATACACAAATAAACAATAGGCAAAAAGATCCCAAAACTCCAAATAAAATCCATAAACAGAGAGAACATAATTTTCTGGATTTTTAGGAACTGGAATCGTTCAAATCGGAGTTAAAACGCAAAAGTTATGATTATTTAAAGTTTAAATAATCAATTAAATAATTTTGCAGAGAAAACTTTAGTCCAAAAATTAAATAAAATTCATATTTAGGTAGATCTCAATTTTATACAAATTTAGAAATTTGAATCACTCAAATCGGAGTTGAAACGCAAAAGTTATAAGCGTTTGAAGTTTGAATCTAAATTTGAATCAATATTTCGAATTAATAAATCATTTTCTTTTTCGGAAATTAATTATTGCGTCAGCATGGACACGTGGCAGCCTCTGATTGGTCCACAGTGTTTTGTCGACGCCAAGACCGAACGGCTCCCACGATGACGTCAGCATGACGTCATCATGCCACGTGGCATCACCCGGTTGATGACACGTGTCCCGTACTGTGCTGTGGACTGGGCGCACGGCACGGCTTGGTCCACGGTGAATCCTGGTCCACCGGACCGTGTCACTGACATGCGGACCCCACTTGTCAGCGGCTTGGCTTTGGCGCCGGGCGCGCGCTGGCCGACGCTGCGTGGCCTCTCGAACGCTGCCCCGCTGCGTGTCGAGACACGCGCCACGCCAGCGAGTGTACGCAGCTAGAGTACACGTGGCGCTATCCTGGCCGTTGGTTTGAAATCCGACGGCTCGGATTGGATCTAGGCTCATGTGTTGAGCGACGTGGCGATCGTGGGCCGTTGGATCTTAATCCAACGGTCCGCATCCGATCCGGGTTCCGAGGTTTTGGTTACACGTGGCTCACCTGGATCGTTGGATTTCGATCGGACGGTTGACGTGCTTCGGGTTGACGATGGTGTTGCGGGCGGCGCCGCTCGTCGAGTCGGGAAGGCGACCTCCCCACACGGCGCTTGAGGGCGTCTCGGGTGAAGTGATCTGCTACTCCCAGACGCGCCTCGCCCTTGCGGTCTCGGATCCGCCACCAACACGACGGAGACCGGTGGACGGCGGCGAAACGACGCCAAAACCCTAAATTAACCCTAATCAACTCCGGCGAGGAATCGTGAGCACGGAGGAGCTCTCCGAGTGGCGGCGGCTAGGGCAAAAGGTGCGCACGGTGACGGTGATCTCGGCACGCACTCACGCCTTAAATACCGGCTCGGACGCCGAGATGCGACGGCTTTCAAGGCGAGGCCAGACGGGCGCGTGAGTCCGGCCGGACACGGCGAGGTGACGCGGCTCAATCCTAGCCGCCCACGCTGCACGACGGACGGCCACGATCGCACGGGCACGAACGGGTTCGACTTCGGTCTCGACTAGGGGCGACGTGGCGCCAATCACAACCGTTGGATCTTGATCCAACGGCCGCGCGTGGCTAGGTTCGGGCGAACGGGTTCGGCTCGACCACGTCTTTCGGTCGGACTCGAACTCGAGTCCGACTCGGGCTCGATCGGATGAACAGAATCGACTCGGATTTTCCAGCGATTTAATATTTAAAATAATTCCCGAATTCATTTAATTCATTAAAAATAGCAAATGACTTAAAAATTCCAGAAAAATTCTGGAAAATATTTTGGATCATTTCGGACTCAAATAAAATATTTCCAACAAAATTTTATTTGCAAAATCAAATTCTTTAATTATTTCAAAATGGAATAAATTCAAATAAATTCCAAATAAATCCAAATAAATTCCAGAAAATTCCAAAAATTCACCAAAGTGCCAATCACACATGAATTTAAGAAAAGAAAAATTTTGGGGTGTTACAAACCTCCCCCCCTTAATAGAATCTCGTCCCCGAGATTCAGGGCTTACTAAAGGAATAGGTTTGGAAACTCTTTCTTCAAATCCTCTTCGCGCTCCCAAGTCGCTTCGCTTTCTTCATGGTTGCTCCACTGAACTCTACAAAAACGGGTTGACTTGTTTCTAGTTTCTCGATCCATTGTGTCTAAAATCTTCACGGGATGCTCCTTATAAGTCAAATCCTCTTGCAACTCAATTGACTCTAGCGGTGTCTGTTCCTCAGGAACTCGGAGACACTTCTTCAACTGGGACACATGGAATACGTCATGCACTCCTGCTAACGATCGTGGGCAACTCCGGTGATAAGCAACTTCGCCTCTGCGACTCAAAATCTTAAATGGTCCAACATAACGGGGTGCAAGTTTCCCTTTGGCATGGAACCTCTTAACTCCCCTGAGAGGCGTAACTCTGAGGTAAACAAAGTCTTCTGGTTCAAAACTCAAGTCTCGGCGACGATTGTCAGCATAACTCTTCTGGCCGAGATTGGGCTATCTTCAACCTTTCCCTAATCATGGCGACCGCTTCTTCAAAGATCTTGAAGAATATCAGGCCCAAAGACACGGCGCCACGGTCTCATTCCAATTTAATGGCGTCCGATGTGGTCGACCATACAAAGGCCTCAAAAGGTGACATCTCAGAACTAGCCTCGATAACTATTGTTGTAATCGAACTCGGCATACGGCAAACTCTTATCCCAAGAGGTAGCATAAGCCAATGCACAAGCTCTTAACATATCCTCCAGAATCTGGTTGACCCTTTCGGCCTGGCTCCATCCGTCTGTGGATGATAAGTCAGATCAAGTTCAAACGGGTTCCCATGGCTTCATGCAACTTATTCCAGAACCTTGAGGTAAATTGGGTACCTCGTCTGATACAATCCTCTTTGGCACTCCGTGCAAACAGACAATCCCGATCATGTACAATTACGCTAATTTATCTCCCGAGTAAGTGGTCTTCACGGGGATAAAATGGGCTACTTTAGTCAAGCGATCCACTATAACCCATATGGAGTCATAACCTCCTTGAGTCTTCGGCAAACCGGTAATGAAATCCATTCCGATTTCCTCCCACTTCCACTCAGGTATTTTCACAGAGCAACCTGCTGGTCTCGATGCATTGCCTTGACTCTCGGCATACGTCGCACAATGCAACATGCTCGGCAACTTCACGTTTCATACTCGGCCACCAGAATCTCTCCTTCAGATCCTGATACATCTTGGCGCTTCCAGGATGAATTGAGTACTTGGAGTCATGGGCTTCTTCCAGAATCAGTTGCTTTAACTCCTTTTTGTTAGGCACACAAATTCGATCCTTCATCCATAACGTGCCTTGCTCATCCAACTTGAAGTCCTCTGCCTTGCCTTCCTCCTTGATGGACTTAATCCTGCGGATCTTGTCATCATCCTTCTGTCCTTCTCGGATCTGATCCTCTAGGGTAGGCTTTACTTCTAATGCGGCCAAGAATCCGCTAGGTACTACCTCAATCTTCATTTTCTGAAAATCCTCACATAACTCATCCTGACTTGTGGCTAGCAACGTACTCACGGTATGGCTTTTCCGACTCAGAGCATCGGCTACTACGTTGGCCTTCAGGGATGGTAATGGATTCCAACATTATAGTCCTTGATCAACTCTAATCATCTCCTCGCCTCCTATTCCGATCCGACTGGGTGAATATGTACTTAAGGCTCTTATGATCCGTATATACTTCACATCTGCTTCCAATCGAGATAGTGACGCCATATCTTCAAAGCATGCACTACGGCTCTAACTCTAAGTCATGTGTCGGATAATTTTCCTCATGCGGCCTCAATCGCCTTGATGCATAAGCGGCGACCTTTCCATTCTGCACAAGACACATCCAAGTCCTTGGCGCGCGTCGTCACAATAAATATCGAAGCTTTGAGCAACATCCGGTAGAACTAACACCGGTGCCGACGCCAATCGCTTCTTCACTCTGAAATCCTTTCTCACATTCTAGCGTCCATGCACACTTCTTTTCCTTCTTCAAAGCAGCTATGCGTGAAGAGGTTTCGCAATTGTCGAAAAGCCTTCGATGAAACGGCGGTAGTATCCTACCATTCCAAGGAAACTCGAATCTGGGTCACGATCTTGGCTGCTCCCAATGTAACACCGCTTCTACTTTGCTTGGATCTACTGGCGACTCCTTCTGCGGTCATTACATGTCCAAGAAACTCCACCTTGTCCTTCCAAAAATCACACTTCTTGAACTTGGCGAAAAGTTCTTTGTTCCCTCGCCTTTTCCAAAACTCGCCTTAAGTGTTCGGCATGTTCATCCTCCTGTCTTGGAGTAGATTAGGATATCGTCTATGAACACGACGACAAACTTGTCCAAATATTCCATGAACACCTTATTCATCATATTCATGAAATAAGCTGGCGCATTAAATACCCAAAGGACATAATCGTAGAACTCGTAATGTCCATATCTTGACGAGAATGCGATCTTGAATATCTTACGATCGGATCTTCAATCGATGGTATCCCGATCTCGAGATCAATCTTGGAGAAAACTCGGCTCCTCTTAATCGATCAAACAAATCATCAATCCTGGGTAGCGGATACTTATTCTTCACGGTGACTTCATTGAGTGCACGGTAGTCAATGCACATCCTGAAACTCCCGTCCTTCTTCTTGACAAACAAAGCGGTGCTCCCCACGGCGACTAACTCGCCTCGATAAATCCTTTCTCCATTAACTCTTCTAGCTGTTTCTTCATCTCTACCAACTCCTCGGTGGACATCCGATAGGGTCTCTTTGCTATCGGTCTTTGTGCAGTACAAGCTCTATCACAAACTCTATGTCCTGTCAAGCGGCATACTGTAGATCTTCAGGAAAGACATCTGGGTACTCATTCACTCTTGGGACATCCTCTATGCTGATTGCCTTGATCTTGTTAACCATCAACCGACCATCTCTAGCTGCGGTGGCTTGAAATTCCACTTTCTTCCCACACGGGCTCTCAATCGAGATAGTCCTTCGTCCACAATCCAATACGGCCTTGTGCTTGGATAACCACCCATTCCCAATATAACGCCTAGGTGCGGGTCTCCAAAATTATAAGGTTTGCTAGGAACTCTATTCCACCTATCAAGATTCTCACCGGAACATCCTACTTTCGTTCGGAGTTCGGAACCAGGGTTTGAACTAAAAGCATGCACTTAAGTCTTGCAATCCTCAAATCATTTCTAGTAGCAAAGCCTTGCGAAACAAACGAATCGCGAAGCTCCAGAGTCAAACAAAACCGTTGCAGTCTTGAGTTAACAAGTAACTTACCCAAGACGACGTCCGTAGCATTCTCGCAGTGCATCTGCGGTGACATGGTTGACTCGGCCTCTCACCACGTGCAGGGTGTGGCTCTGATCTTGGCGCCCTAGCTGGGTGGTTCCTAGGTTGAAGCGAATCGGGTCACTCCTGCTGTCTTCTTTGGACAAGCTGTTGGCAAAGTGTCTGGCTCGTTGCTGATTGTAGCAGCGTCTCACTTGTTCCTTCTTGTTGCACTGGGTAGCGTTTCTAAGCGGGGCTGGGGTGCAGTAGTTTTGATTGATGTGTCTTGGTGCCGGGATGGTGTCCTTGTTGCACTCGTGGTTGGAATCAAGAATTGATTTGGTGCAACTCTCGGTATTGCGTTCCTGGCGTGATCCTTCTTTGTTGCATCCTGCGCTTCTGTTCTCATCCAGTTCCTTGCGCTTTGTCCTCAAGAATAAGCGCCTTATTCACCAACTCTTGGAAATCTGGAAAGGTGTGGGCGATCAACCCTACTTGCAATCTGAGTTAAGTCCCTTCATAAAACGAGACTGCCTGGATTTATCTGCCGCTACATCCTCAGTGCGTAGCGTGCTAGCTGTGTGAACTTGTTCGTAGTCGCCACTGGTGATTACCTTGCTTGATGCTCAACTCCTCCTTCTTAAGGTCCATGATTCTTTCAGGCACGTGATAATCGCTTTAATGCACCGTGAACTCTTCCCAAGTGATATCTTGAGGGTTCTCTTGCGTGGCACGTAAATTCTCCCACCATTCGGCGGTTTGTCCCTTCCAAGCGATGAGAAGCGAGAGTACCTTCTCATTTCCTATGCATTGAGCTATGTGTAGCTTCCTCTCGATTGATCTTAACCAATCATCGGCCTCCAATGGATTGGCATTCCCAGAGAAAGTGGGTGGGTGAGTCCTCATGAACTCGATAGTCTTGTATTCGGCGTGGTCCCCGATTAACTTGATTGGCTGTGGCCTGAGCAAAGGACGTGCTGCATTTGTTGCATCATAGCATGCATCAACCGAGTCCGGGCAGCAAGAAAAGCTCTGAAATTCTGCATATCCGGTGGCGGTCTTTGGTGCTCCATCATTGGGGTTTTACATTGGGCGAGAACCACTTCCATTGCTTCCAAAGTTTCGCGGTGTTCACCATCTGTCGATTTGCTCTAGGTTTAGAGATGAGAGGGAAACAAGAATAGACAAGTAATATGGAACTTATGCGGGCGAAAGGTGTAACCTTAAGGTCCAACTTTATTATTAATAACTTGGTATGGCTGCTTACAATGCCTAAGGGCCTTGCAACACATAATGCACACTCGACAAACAAAGCAAATCCAAATCGAACTAATTTTGGAGTCTAACGCCTAAAGGGTGACTCTTTATTCTATGACTCGACTCGGCGAAGGAGTCTCACTATAGAACCTATGCTCACTCATCGAGAAAACCTCCACGTCCTGAGTGCAGGTCTTTGTGGCATAGGCGCCGAAACGATCGCCATGTCCAAAGAATCGTGTCTTCGTGGTGGTCGAAGAAGCGATGTCCTCATCGAGATCCGACTCCTCCGGATCCGCTCGTGTAGCTCGAGTACCGGCTCTGGGTCTGGTCCGTACAAGGTCATCTCCAACTCGTCAATCCTTCGCAGAAGGTGTGCCACATACTCTTGAGCTTCCCGCCATCTGTTCTTCTCTGTCGTGATCTCCTTGCGGGCCTTCTGTAGCTCCTTGCTTGTATTATCTAGTACATCCTTACGGCGACAATAAATCGTGCCAAGCGTATGTAACCGTGGCATCCTCATCCTGAATCTCCTTCGGGTCAAGAAGGTTATCATTGCGCGGGTGATAACGGAACACCGTGCTCTCCAACTCTCTGGCGTAGATACGGGTAATGTGCCGCATTGCTCGTCGTGATACTTCTTGGATACCCATCTGCATTGTAGATCTCCTGGCAGTGCAGTGTATCGGGCGATTGCCTGGGCCCTTCTTCCTAGCAGGTACCTCAATCCTCACGTCACAAGCCTTGATCAATCCCGCTTGTCTGATCACTTCCACTTGGTATTGGGGCTTCTCAAAATCTCCGAGAGTCTGTAGCATATGCCAAAGTTCATGGCGTGACCAACTCCCAGATCAACGTAGTTGAACTCTTCCTCCATCTGTCACAAGAGTGCTTTACGTAAGAACTCGGAATTTTTAAATTGTGACAAGGTAAGGGAAAATTTCAGCAAGAGACAAGAAAGGAGAGAAGGGGGTAAGTCGAGATGTCATTTCTTGTCTTCACAAATTTTTAGCTTTAGAAAATAGGTTTTATCCTCACTACGACCATTCTAGCTAGGGTTGAGCCTACAGTCAAGTATGGCTCTGATACCACCTCTGTCGGGACCCCGAATTTGCAAATCCGGACCCTCTGTGTATTCAGCACTAGTCCAGGAACGCGCTAGTGCACACAGTCTTAACATCGGTAAATATCACAATCATACCAAACGATACCAATAAAGTACTTTATTTAAATAACCAAACTGGTTACTCGACCTTATGGCCAAGTTACAAAATGTATGCCTCGCAAGGCGAAACTTATTCAGAGAAAAATAATAGCAGCGGAAAACCAAATAACCGTGGCGCCATCCAAGTATACCACAGCAACCGATGGGCTCGCATCCCTAAGTAGACGGATCCTCTTGGAGTTCCTCCTCCAAAGCTGGCGTAGTCTCCTCTTCAACTGGTATTGTGTTGAGGCAAGGGTGAGTACTTGGTACTCAGCAAGTCATGCACAGAATGCAAGCTAATATACTATATGCATGGCTTGGTACAAAGGAATAGCTCAAGGTATATTTGCGAAACAAGATTCGAAAAGTAATATAAGTAGATTCAAAGCAAAGAGAAATTAGTAAAGCATAAATAACTTTTCAAGAAGTTTAATAAACATTTTTCCCCATCCTAAACCATATTTCCATCATCTTCATTACTAAACCAAACCAACTTCCAAACCCAAGTTATTTTCAGAAAATCTAACCCTTATTTGTAATTCCGAGCATTGTCGATCACAGTGGACTCGGCTATTTAAATAGATTCTACACTCTGCAGAGGTTATGCACTTTACCCACAAGATACAGTCAAACACCACAAAGGCGAAGTTCCTCAGTAACAAAGCCTTCGGAAGCCTCAAACAACACAGGTGGTCCTCTCGGTTCGTGCTCTACACCATCCCTTCCCTTAGCCAAGGCGAAGTATGGGACCAACACACCGTTAGATGGGTATCTGGCCACGGCCACGATACGCTCCCCCGTACAATCACACAAACGGTGTAATTGACACCCTGAGGCTCCACAAGTGAGTCCTTAGCGACTTAGTCAACTAGGGCCGTCCCATTCCAGCCATGTGGTTGCAAGTATGACCCAGTTCAAAGGCTTGCAAGGTTAAGTCCTTAGAGTGACCAGGGCAAGACTACCCGAAGAACCAAATCAACATTCCCAACGCCACAATTGGCCCACTGATTACTCTTGCCACATGCCCTTGGCCGAAATCGTTTATCAAACCCCAGTTGATTACCATGCACCACGTGCCATCAACATCACATGATATTTTTCCAAAACAGATTCAATATATCATTAAGTCAATATTAACATTTAATTATCCAAAATCATGTTATGAGCACGTAGCAGGTCTAAGCAAAGATACTACGGTCTAAACCCATGTTGGCAAGTTAATAATGTCCAACTAGTAATCCACAACTAGGGTGACAAGGGATCATGGCACATACTTAGATAATCAAGGTGTCATACAGCAAATTGGTATTTATCTAATTCCCATGTTTAAGCAAAGTATTTTTCTAATTGAACTAGCATGCAATAGTTTAAAATCAAAATAGATTTCGAAATAGGATCAACATGGTCAAAGCACAACTTGCCTTCAAAAAGTACTTGCTCTTGGTCTTGAGTTGGATCCTGAGCCAATACTTCTCCTTCGAATCCTTCCGGCACTTCAACGTCTACTCGTAAAGCGTGCAAATAGCAAATACACAAATAAACAATAGGCAAAAAGATCCCAAAACTCCAAATAAAATCCATAAACAGAGAGAACATAATTTTCTGGATTTTTAGGAACTGGAATCGTTCAAATCGGAGTTAAAACGCAAAAGTTATGATTATTTAAAGTTTAAATAATCAATTAAATAATTTTGCAGAGAAAAACTTTAGTCCAAAAATTAAATAAAATTCATATTTAGGTAGATCTCAATTTTATACAAATTTAGAAATTTGAATCACTCAAATCGGAGTTGAAACGCAAAAGTTATAAGCGTTTGAAGTTTGAATCTAAATTTGAATCAATATTTCGAATTAATAAATCATTTTCTTTTTCGGAAATTAATTATTGCGTCAGCATGGACACGTGGCAGCCTCTGATTGGTCCACAGTGTTTTGCTGACGTCAGCACCGAACGGCTCCCACGATGACGTCAGCATGACGTCATCATGCCACGTGGCATCACCCGGTTGATGACACGTGTCCCGTACTGTGCTGTGGACTGGGCGCACGGCACGGCTTGGTCCACGGTGAATCCTGGTCCACCGGACCGTGTCACTGACATGCGGACCCCACTTGTCAGCGGCTTGGCTCATCTTTGGCCGGCGCGCGGCCGACGTGCGGCCTCGAACGCTGCCGCGTGTCGAGACACGCTGGCCACGCGCGAGTGTACGCAGCTAGAGTACACGTGGCGCTATCCTGGCCGTTGGTTTGAAATCCGACGGCTCGGATTGGATCTAGGCTCATGTGTTGGAGCGGACGTGGCCGATCGTGGGCCGTTGGATCTTAATCCAACGGTCCAGATCCGATCTGGGTTCCGAGGTTTTGGTTACACGTGGCTCACCTGGATCGTTGGATTTCGATCGGACGGTTGGCGTGCTTGGGGTTGACGATGGTGTTGCGGCGGCTGCTCCGTCGGAGTCGGGAAGGCGACCTCCCACACGGCGTTTGAGGGTGTCTCGGTGAAGTAGCGCTACTCCCAGACGCGCCTCGTCCTGCGGTCTCGGATCGGCCACCAACACGACGGAGACCGGTGGGCGTGGCGAACGACGCCAAAACCTAAATTAACCCTAATCAACTCCGGCGAGGAATCGTGAGCACGGAGGAGCTCCGAGTGGCGGCGGCTAGGGCAAAAGGTGCGACGGTGGCGGTGATCTCGGCACGCACTCACGCCTTAAATCTGGCTCGGACGCCGAGATGCGCACGGTTTCAAAGCGAGGCGATGCACGGGCGGAGTCCGGCTTTCGGACCGCAGCGAGGTGACGCGGCTCAATCCTAGCCGTCCACGCAGCACGACGGACGGCCACGATCGCGGGCACGAACGGGTTCGACTCGGGTCTCGACTAGGGGCGACGTGGCGCAATCACAACCGTTGGATCTTGATCCAACGGTCGCGTGGCTAGGGTTCGGGGCGAACGGGTTCGGCTCGACCACGTGGCTCGGGTCGGACTCGAACTCGAGTCTGACTCGGGCTCGGTCGGATGAACAGTAACCGACTCGGATTTTCCAGCGATTTAATATTTAAAATAATTCCCAGTAATTCATTTAATTCATTAAAAATAGCAAATGACTCAGAAAAATTCCAGAAAAATTCTGGAAAATATTTTGGATCATTTCGGACTCAAATAAAATATTTCCAACAAAATTTTATTTGCAAAATCAAATTCTTTAATTATTTCAAAATGGAATAAATTCAAATAAATTCCAAATAAATCCAAATAAATTCCAGAAAATTCCAAAAATTCACCAAAGTGCCAATCACACATGAATTTAAGAAAAGAAAAATTTTGGGGTGTTACAATCACCATTAGTAGTAGCAAGCTACTTCTTAGTGCACTGATTAGATTGATGAACTCGTGGCCTCAGTAGTGTTCTAGGGTTGCTAGACTTAATCTGCCGTCCCGCTAGAACCTCTCCATCATTGACCCCAAAACTTGCAAGCAAAACCGAAAGCAACGGATAGAACCAGCGGACCAAGTAGTATCTGTTCTTACCGTTTAACTCTAGATGCGAAATCTGAGTAGAAAGCAAAAACCGACTAGAAGAGTAGCATTCTGTTCTTATCATCAACTGGAAATGCCAAATCGAACGTAAAAGAACCAGTAAAGGTAGTAAGCAAATAGATCAAGTAGTAACATGTTCTTATCTCAGAGAGGAGAGAGTAGAAGGGAGAGTAGCGATGAGAGAGGAGGGCCGCCATGGCGTCGGCCATGGCAGAGAGACTCATGGCGCGTTGCACCGATCAGTAGAAGAAGCGAGGCGGCAATGGCGTTGCGCCAGCCGGTCGGCGATCTGGCGTGGAGAAGAGACAGAGGGGAGTAGAGTAGGGGAGAGGAGTGGAGAGAGGGGAACCGCACGGGATAGTGGCGGCGGCGGAAGGAGATCGAGCCAGGGAGCTCGGTCCCAGAAGTGCTAGGGCGAAGAAACCGAAGGGGGCAGGGAGCCGAGAGGCTGCGGCCAGGAGAAAAGAAAAGGGGAGCAGAGAGAAAAGAAAGAGAAAAGGAAAAAGAGAAAAGGAAGAAAAGAAGAGAAAAGAAAAGAAGAGAAAAAGAAAAGAAGAGAAAAGAAAAGAAAAGAAAATAGGAAAAATGCATAATCTAATTCTCTCGTGCATCTACGTAGGCTAAAATGCCCGTATCTGAATCGTAGGAAAAATGGTATTTTAATTTCTAAAAGCCGAATTAATAACTAAAATCTGTAATTGGTTAAATCTGGTATAATTGAATTGCTGTATTACTTATTTGCTAAAGTATTATGGGTAAATTAATGGGTTAGATTAGAAAGGGAGTTTGGGCAGTATTATGGAATTAATACCTTGGTCATCTGTCAGGACCCGACCAGAATCAATCCGACCCTCATCTCCCATATTCGTGCGAGGACGTACTGATCAGTACTACTCCAGGCAAGCATCCTTTGGGAAATCTTTCCTTAAAATGCTTTTAATGAATTTCCATATCATTACAATACCATCCATGCATTACTAAACTTATATATTTAAATTGGAATCATGAACTTGGAATTTGAGGATGCAAATGGTTGTGGATCTGGTGTGGAGAACGGAAGGTTGGAAATGAATTGGTTTATAGAAAAATGTGTTGGCTAGGACAGCTGATGGAGCAGCTGGCCTATGCTTATTTTTAATTACTGTGTTGAGTTAATATGGTGGGTAGAGGATGCCGATGAGAAGGTGACATTGGCCGGGGGGTCCTCTACATAAGTAGCATATAAGATTAACCAACTAATACTTGGACAATGAGCCGTATCTCAGTATCAACCATAGTGTGTGCAAACAGCCAGAAAAGGTTATCCTATGAAAGTATTGTGATCTTTGCATGGTGGTTAGGTAGTTACTAGGGCACCAAATCCGGGTTCTGGGAAGACAGGAGAGACCGTGCAGATGGGACTAAGTGGCGACTTAGTTGCCCATGATGGCGCTATATTTGAAGCCAGGGAAGTACTGCCACATATGTTGGGGTACAACTGTTAGCTGCGAGTGTAGTGGGATGGCCTTGAGAGGATCCCCCACTCGAGTAACAGGGTGAAGATCACAATTACTGGATTAGTGATAAACGTTCTGGAGCCTCTCCTTGGAGGTCTCTATGGGTAAAGTGGTACAAACCTGCGCAGGGTCTAAAATCATGAATTCATGCCTGTCTCCTGGATTGGAGGCTACGGAAGCTAAGTCTGTCTCATAACAAGTGTTAGTAGCTCTTTTAATTAAAATTGCCAACTCCTAAAGAAAACCAAAAACCTATTTCTAATTAAAAATCAGATTTCGGGAGGAGGTAAGTTGGATTTGGAAAAGAAAGGAAAAACTCATATATTGCATTCTATTATTCCTTGCTGAGTACTCTGTACTCACTCTTGCTTATATATCCCTTGATTAGAAGGTGAACTATATGGATCGGCCACCGAGGCCTGGAGCGAGGGTGATCCGCAGGACCAGGACTTACCGGCGGACGACGACTACCCTAGTGTCTACGACTACTACCAGGAGTAGTAGAGTCACTAGGAGGCCGTCGCCTGATAGATGGCGGTTCGCAGGGTACTCTGGAGTTGTAATATAATTTTGGTGGTGTACGAAGTCTATGTAAATTATTGAACTCATAGCCCGGTGTGGCATCTGGATTGTAATATATGTTATGTTCATCCAGTCTCTAATTATTGTTCTGCTGCAACATTCTGAACACAGCGTAGTAGTCGACAAAACAACGGTACTCCCGCTATTTTGTTGGCCACTATGCTGAGACTCCGCGTAATTAGCTTAGGGTGATGACACATTGGTTGTTAATTACCCTTTGTTAATCATGCGGGTCGCCACAAGGGAAAAGGCATATATATATATGTTATAGGTGCATTCAAAATCTTGATAACACCAGTAAATTATAAAATGTAGGAGTCTAGGAGAGCACTTGGTCAGCATTTTGTTGTCGACAAAGTTGTTTTCAGAAACTGCATGTATATATACGATCAAAAAGTTGCTTGTTCTTACCAGACCATGACACCAGAGGACAGGGAGAGCTTGACAATGGCGCCGAGGTCGCTGAACGCGGCAGAGGAGAACCCCGTCCATGTGAGGGGGCAACCTCCAAAGAAGACAAAGGCGAACTGTCCAAAGACGGGGATCCACATGGCGACGACCATGGAGCCCATGACCCCGGCGAGGCCGAGGTGGAACTTGACGGTCATGAGCCAGGACAGGAAGATGTGGAGACCGAGGTTGAGGAGGGCGAGGTAGGTGATGACGATGTTCTTGCTCTGCGCCTGCAGGTACATCTGGAGCGTGAAGGACCAGACGTAGGAGAACATGACGGGGATGTACCAGAGCGAGATGGTGCCGGCGACGGCGGAGATCTCGGGGTCCTGGCCGAGGAAGACGAGGAGCGGCGTGGTGAAGAGGTAGACGGGAAGGAGGAGGACGGCGCTGGCGGAGAGGATGATCCATGAGCGCTGCAGGTATATGCCCAGCATGTGGTACTGCTTCGCGCCGAACGACTGCCCGCACAGCGTCTCTAGCGCGCTCGCCATGCCAAGCTGCGATGCAGTTTACGACGATACAATTTAGTGAGATTATATATAGAGTCTAATCTGGATGCATGGATAATTCGTAAGATATAAGTACTAATATGAGTAGCGTGGCGCAAAATTCGAAATTATAGAATGACATATAATTTAGAAACAAAATTTTAAAGCTAGAATGTCACACGTAATAAACTCTAATTAAATTAATTAGTTTGTTGTCACGTGGTAGCTAGGTTCGTTCATGGCAACTGTTACCACCGGCGGATCACCTCCCGCACAGGATGGACGATGCCTAACTCCCCAACAATGAGCTATAGAGGTGCAGTGCAACCCCGCCATTGCAAAAACATCATAAAAACAAGCTTTTTTTAGGTAAACCTTCGTCCTGAACCAATAAGCAGTTAGATTTGCTCAAACTTCTATAATTTCATGGCTCCATTGCTGACTGTGACGAGGTTATTTTTACGACCTACCAACGACCTCAAATTAATGGATTCTCTAGCCGATTGCATGACAAGCTACGCATGCATGCACACGAATAGCACGTAGGAAGGAGGAGTACTAGCAGCAAGTGGTAGAGGTTAATTACAGAGATCAGTGCGTACAAGCATTCCGTTGCTGAACTGCATGAGGACGGTGGAGACGAGGGCGTAGGCGGCGAGCTCGGTCGGTCCGATGTGGCCGACGAATGCCTGGCTGATGACGGTGATGCCGAACGACGAGAAGCGCGTGAAGATGGACGGCCCCGCCACCACCCAAAGCTTCCTGTTCTCCTCCCACACGCGCCGGCCCAACCCTCCAGCCGCCTCCTCTTCTCGTCCTCCTCCGTGCACTACCGCTCCGCCATTAGCGACGCCGACACCACCACCGGCCGCCGCCGGCCTAGGCTCCAAGAGAGGGACCTTGTCCTCCTCTTCCGGCCGCCTCTTCTCCATTAACGGTGCCAGTATTGCTCAGCTCGATCCACTGCCAATATCTACAGAAGTAATTCAGTATCGATATTGAACCTGATATACATATATAGTGGCAGCATGCATGACAACACAACATGGAGCGTGCTTTTATAGAGGAGGTAGCTGGGTGGGGGTGGGGCGTGCGTGTGAGATGAGAGGACAGAATTGCCCCTGCGGTATCTGCTACTGTTAGGTTGGTGGGGAGGGCAGGATGGGCCTTCTTGAGGGAATTAACGATCGGGAGGGCAACCACGAGCTGCGGTATGGGCTCACAAGAATCATGATCTTGCGAATGGGAAAAGTGCACGCCGTGTAATCCATGCGCGTGTGCACCAACCATGCATGGTCGACGGACAAGATCTATTTATATATATATATAGAAAATGTGCTTTTTTTTTTTTTGTCTTTCTTCTGCTTTAAGTTGCATAAATATTCAAGCATGAATGAATGATAGATGATGATTACTTATTTACTTACCCATTCGTTTGCTTTAAGATTTGTGCAACTTGTATTGAGAGGAAAAGCATAGAAGCACTGCTCATGATATATACTCTCCCTATAGTGTATATTTCGATGGAATTACTCCCTCCGTCCAATTTTATTGCGTGTATTTTCTCTTGATATATACTTAAGTAAATATTGAAAATAACTAGAATACCCCTAATTATTATCTCTAAGCAATATATTCAATGCATAAATCTAGAGAATAGCAAGTTAATATAGATATTTATTAGAGGTATAAAGAGAATATCGTACTAATTTACATTGAAATATGAAGTATGTTATATATTTATGGATAATACCATTCAAAAAATACACCTTATATAAACTTGGTCGGAGAGAGTACATTGTTGGAAAGCAATTCATCAGCCAGGGTCGATTTTGGTGGGATCCAAATTGTATTAACAGCGAAGATTAATCAGTTAAGTACTGGACTCCAAAAAAAAGGCAGATATATAATATAGAGCTCTGAAGCTGTGATAGTACTCTGAATATGCTGTCATCGCCCAGACCAACGTACTCTGATTTATTCTTGTTCCTCACGAGATGCACATGGAGAAGGGGCTTTTAGACACGGCGTCGGATGCCAATTGCTGCCGTCTTGCACAACACGTAGTACTCCCTTCGCTTCCACATAATTGTCGTTTGGGGTATCGATATGTCTAAAAAATATAGCTTTAACTACTATTCACTATTACAATATATTTATAAAACTCAATAAAATTATAGTATTATAAAAGTAATTTTCAAAACAAATTTACATATACGATTTTCATGCATTTAATTATTTTTAAAAAAAATTGGCCAGGAGTTGTGACATTCGCTTAAAAAATAAGAACTGCCGAGCGACAAACGCATACACACCCTTACACACACGCTTGCACTCAGCACCATGCCCACCCGCATCGAGGGACGACACACACCGTCCACACACGCACTTGCACTCGGTACCATGCAAGCCCGCGTCGAGCGACGCTCAAGCATGGGCAGGTGACACGAGCTTCGCTTGCTCCCACCAACCGAGCTACTCCTGGCTTGCTTAATGTGTTTAATTTAAATATTTTAAAAAATATTAACAATCAGAGTTTTAAAAGTTTTATGGACGTATCGGCGAAGGTCGCCGAAGTTGTTGGCGCTGCTGCTTCGTGCAGCATCACGTTGCTCTGGCTAGCTAGATGCTGAGCAAGGAGCATGCACGAATTGATGTTTGGGATGCCAACGACTCATGCAAGGTCCATGGACGTCGGTCATTGTAGCGGTGACCACCATACTTTGCCGATTATGACGGTCTTAATGGGCTGTTTGGTTGCCTTCTCAGTTCAACCAGGCTGCATGAGCTCAGCCAGGCTGGTGGGAGTCAGGCTGAGTGGATGCAAGGAGATGTTGTTTGGTTGGTCGTATGAGATTGGACAGGCTGCACAGAGATGTTGTTTGGTTTTGCACTGGAATGGAAGTGTGATAGGCAAATTCAAGAGATGGATGAAATAAAGTTTGAAAATACTAGAAAATCAATAATTTCACAAACGAAAATAAAAAAGTTTTAAAATATATTCTAGAAAATCAATAAATTGAAAAACTAAAATTTTAATCTTTTGAAATTTATATAGCAAGTATGGTCTAGTTTTGTTCGTAAAAATATCAGGAACACAAAGGTGAAATTGGTTCGTTAATCGGAAATGTTAATCAAAAGATATAGCAAAGAAAAGAAGAAAACTAGATAGTAAATGCTGATGTCAGCATGCATGCATGGCTCAGCAGAGCCTGGCTCTGGGAAAACGGTGGATTTTCTTGTTTCCCTGGAGCCAGGCTGAAAAGGGTGTTTTGCATCTGTAGAGCCAAGCTGAGTTGAATGAGAAGACAACTAAACACTCATCTTTTGCATCTGTACCGATCCGGAAGGATGATTCGAACTGATTTTTATCAACATTGAATTAGAGCTAGCTCTCGGATGTTCAGCAACCCTTTCACCCCAGGGTCTCATGCAAGGCCAAGCTAGACTCTTAAGGCCGTCATAATCGGCAAAGTATGGTGGTCACCGCTACAACGACCGACGTCCATGGACCTTGCATGAGTCGTTGGCATCCCAAACATCAATTCGTGCATGCTCCTTGCTAAGCATCTAGCCAGAGCAACGTCCTGATGCTGCACGAAGCAGCAGCGCAACAACTTCGGCGACCTTCGCCGATACGTCCATAAAACTTTTAAAACTCGGACTGTTAATACTTTTTTAAAATATTTAAATTAAATACATAAGCAAGCCAGGAGTAGCCCGGTTGGTGGGAGCAAGCGAAACTCGTGTCACTTTCCCATGTTTGAGCACCGCTCGATGCGGGCTTGCATGGCGCCGAGTGCAAATGTGTGTGTGGAGGTATGTGTCGCCCCTCGATGCGGGTGGGCATGGCACCGAGTGCAAGCGTGTGTGTGGAGGTGTGTGTAAGGGGGTGTATGCGTTTGTTGCTCGGCAGTTGTTCTTATTTTGACGGATGTGGATGGATATGTACGTTTTGATCGTACGGTCCAAAATTTTGATGTTTTTTTGGGACAAAAACATCCGGTACACTACCGATAAGCAAATAGGAGATCGATGGATCCAAGATTCAGCACGTACCGATCCCAAGGATGATGCGAACTGATCTTTATCTGTAAAATTATCACAAGTTCCAGCGTATTTCCGAGGAGATGTGCAAATGTTTCCAGAGGAATCTGAAGCGGCCGTGATACACTGAGACATGCTGTCCAATGAAGGGCTAGCCGATCGAGAACACCGCCAATTCAAATCCCAATCCAAGGACAGAAGCTGAGAAGAATTGGTTTTCTGTCCAACACTAGCTCCGTTGACATGTTGATTGGCCCAACACTAGCTCCGTTGTCATAGAAGGACAGAAGCTGAGAAGAATTGGTTTTCATTCCAGAAACGAGAAACACGTACAAAGATTAGGGAGTTAGCTCCGTCTAGTAAGTCAGGGCCGATGTAAGGGAAAAGAAGCATTGCAGAAGCAAAGCTTGACTGCAGCCTCCAGAAAGAAAGAAGCTCACGATAAGACTTGATGTTAAGACTTGAACTAACACCAGAAACCTACAGCTGCACCAGCGTCCAGTTTTTCCACTCTATTTAATCTAGTCTGGATGTTTTTGTCTCAAAAAACATCTAAACTTTGGACCGTACGATCAAAACACACATCTGTAGGATCAACCCACCTCAAATTCTGGAGGGCCGTGCATGGATCTGAATGCAAATTCAATGGTCAGGAATTTGGATGATGGTTACTAAAGAAAACATCCGATGAAACTTATCAAAACCCTTTAATCTATTGTTACGCTATTTTGGCATCGACCGATGCGCACATATATTTTTCACTTGCAATTTGTTGTTGATGTAGTACTGTAGTCTGTAGCTGGTGTATACATTCGCTTGCATGCATTGCATTGCATGGCCGATATAAGTACACGTACGTAAGCTATTGATTTTGGTGGGTTTAAATTATAGATTAATAAGTATGGGACTCCAAAGCAAAGCATGTATATAATAATATAGAGTTCTGAAGTATAGTACGCTGAGTATGTTATCACCAAACCAACTCGATCAAACTCTGATTTATTTGTGTTCCTTATGAGATGGCAGTGGCACATGGAGATGGAAGTCTTTGCAGCCGTGATTGTACTAGTCCAACACTTTTCTAGCCCTGACATACTTTTTTGTTTGTAAACGGAATCTTCGTACAAACATAATTGCAAAACTAATCTCTTAGTCAATAGCTCAAGGTTAATAGGCGACATATGTCATCTATCGTACTCTCATACCGCGACAATACTTACCGCGCAGCAGGAGCTCCCTACATTGATAGGTGTTAGGTAAGTGAGTCAATTAATTAATTTGGTGATTAATTATA
This sequence comes from Rhipidocladum racemiflorum, assembly GCA_036346355.1. Classification (NCBI taxonomy): domain Eukaryota; kingdom Viridiplantae; phylum Streptophyta; class Magnoliopsida; order Poales; family Poaceae; genus Rhipidocladum; species Rhipidocladum racemiflorum. The sequence goes on along the minus strand of CM070590.1, from coordinate 2,622,807 downwards.
CAACTAATTAATTAAGTGGTTAATTACATAAATTGATTACTTAGTGGGTTTTGATGGATAGGAATGTGCCGAGCAAGGGAAGCTCCATAGGAATTTTTGAAAAAAAATTCTATGCAACGGTGTTGCATATCGCGTCCTGTGCAGCACCGTGCGGATTGGCGCCACGTGTCCCGCTGCGTCAATCTCCATGCAAAAAACAATTAAATGATACGGATTAAAGTGCATTAAAGTGCTTGAAGATTGATGGATTTGCATGGAGATTAACGCAGTGGGACGTGTGGCGCCAATCCGCATGGTGCTGCACAGACCGCGGTATGCAACACCATTGCATAGAATTTATTTCTGGAATTTTGCAACGGCACAAGAGCACGACAGACGGGATTTACCACGTGTCGTATCTTCCGTGGTCGATAAGTAAACTATTTTTATAATTTTATTCGGAAAAAGTTCGATTTGAAAATAAAGTGTGGCGTTGGGCTCGTGATCAATTAGCCTGCCAGCGTGCTTGAGTTATGGCTATCATCGAGACGGGGCCTTTAGACACGGCGTCCGATATATATGATAGTTATATATCGCGGTACGCCTTGCACAACACGTACGGAGTAGTATATTAGGGTATTGTGAAGATGGGCGAGTTGGCGAATGTCGCTGCGGTTGCATCGATCTGATGCACATCCCCAGCCGACGCTGTTAGCGGTGGGTCCGATGTCGCCGACGAAGGCCTGGCTGATGTCGGTGACGCCGAAAGACGATGAGCGCGTGAGGATGGTCGTCGACGGCCCCGCCACCACCTAAAGCTTCCTGTCCTCCCCCCGCACGGGCCGGCACAACCCTCCAGCCTCCTCCCCTTCTTCTCCTCCTCCGTGCACTGCTCCGCCATTAGCGACGCCAATACCATCGGCCGCCGCGCGCCGGCCTAGGCTCTCCAAGAGTGGGACCTTGTTCGATCTCCTCTTCCGGCCGCATCTTCCCCATTAAGGGTGCCAGCATTGCTCAGCTCGATCAACTGTCAATGTCTATATAAGTGATTCAGTATCGATGTTGAAACTAATACACAGATCGAATGGAGCGTGATTTTATAAAGGAGGCAGCTGCGGGCAGCTGCGGGTAGGATGCAATTGGATAGGATATTAGCCGACCGACCGATCGGTCGTCTTCGGATTGAAATCGGCTAGTTACGTCGGATATTTCTCGGAATCGGATATGGTTTCGAATATTTGAATTCAAATTCAGTGTCAGATTCAGAATTGTACTATCCATCGATTCAAAATTTACCGAGAGTATTCTCAGATATTTCCGAAAATACTTGAATCGGATATCCGAATCTCTAAGCGTCACTCCTGGCCGGCTGGCCCTAGCTCGGAACACAGGCACGTCAATTACCGAAAAATAATGGTTTATTGTAGTTAATGAAAGGGCACATCACACATGAGCTGAGTTTATATATTCAGTAGGATCCTTGGTGTATGCTTTTTGCTGATGATGTGGTGCTAAGAGTAGGGTAGGTGTTGATAGGAAACTAAAACTGTGGAGGGAGAGTTTAGAATCGAAGGGCTTTAGACTTAGTACAACTAAAACTGAGACCTCGTTTGGCAACTTGGAACCGGGCCTTTTCTACTAGATTCTGAAAGAAACCCAACCAAACGGGTTAAAGCTCGGAACCTGTTCCACCCGATTCACAGAATCCTACCTGAAACGTTTCTACTAATTAAGAATCTGGAACCGTTTCCATTTCTACTAGAATCTGGAACCGTACCAAACAGGGCCCGAGTATATAAGGTGTGTTTTCAGCAGTGCTATGGCAGATGATAGAGATGTTAGTCTGAACGGGAAGTAGTGTCCAGGAAAGAAACATTTCGATATTTGGGATTGATGCTATAGAGTGACGGCGAGATAGATAAAGATGTGAGCCATAGGATACGAGTGGGGTGGGTGAAATGACGCCAAGCATATTGTGTTCTGTGATAGAAAAATCTCTAAAAATTAAAGGGTAAGTTCTATAGGACGGCGATCAGACCTGCGATGCTATATGGAGCGGAATGTTGGGCGACAAAAAGACAGCATGTACAGAAGATGAGCGTAGCAAAGATGCAGATGCTACGGTGGATTTGCAGTCATACAAGGCGAGATCAAATCCGCAAGGATGATATACGTGATAGGGTTGGGGTACACCGAGCTGCTCCTGTGACACTTCTTCCTCGACATCTGCTTCAGACCCTGCCACTTCTTCCCCTACTTGGTTAATATCATTCCTCCTAGCTACCTTCTCAATTCTATTTACTGTTTAGCTTGAATGATAATTGTGCATTGTGGAATGCTTCCTGCGATGGGAATCTGTGTTCTGCATTGTTTGTGTTAGAGCATCTCCAGCAGAGCCCCTAAACCAGCCCCTAAACCGTAAAATAGGGAGTGTATTAAAAAAACAGATCCAGCAGGGTCCCAACTCAAGCCCCTAAAATTAGGATGCCCCAACTCAAGCCCCTAAAATTAGGAGGTCCCTAAATACACCAGGAGATTAAAGACAGGGAAATACATGAGAGGCTTCGAGATGAGATTATTGAGCATTTGTGGGCAATTCACAGCGCTTCGTAGTTTGATTCATTGTTCGGAGTTTCTATTTATCTATTTATCATGTTTAAAATTTTAAATTTAAATTTGAAATATCATGTTTTTAAATTGTAAATGTTAATATGCTTATGTTTTATGTATTACAAATATTTTTGATTGAATTTTAGTGGTGTCAAATGAAGATTATACATAGTGGATATGTCAAAATAGAAGAAAAAGTAAAATAGGGGCTGAGATTTAGGGGTTGTTGCTGGACTTGTACTCTGAAAACAGGGCCCCTAAAAATAGGGGGAGTCCCTAAATCCAAAATAAGGGCCCTATTTTAGGGGGCCCTTGCTAGAGACGCTCTTTAGTAATTGTTCAGTAATTTCAGTAGTGCTAATTGCTGTTTGTGATGGGACACTTTATGCCTATTGCAAAAGGTGATGAACCCAGAAAGAGTTCAACAATTCAAGATAGTTGTGATACATAGAAACAGCCACACAATGACATAGATGGTATTTTGCTAATCTGGGGCTTCTGAAGCCAATTGTGGAGTTGAGGATATTAGAGACGATGCGAGGAGATAATTTTTGTTGAGGGGCCATGGTTTTCCTCACAACCGGCATCTTTTTTCTGGTCTATTTTGATTTATTGGTTAGCAACGGTGCCCAAGTACTGTGTCAACTATCGAATACTTGTGCTGTTGTTTAATTCAGTTGCAGTTTGGTACTAGTTTTAGGATTTCCCACGCTATTCGTTGGCATTTCAAGATTTACCACCCATTAACTCACTAACACCCACATGTTAGTGAGACATCGAGCGAAAAATCTTGAAGTGCCAACGAATGGAGTGGCAAATCCTGAATTCCCCATTTTTATTTAGTGATATGTTAGCCCTAGTCATCCTCCATTTTTGGCTCCGCGGTCACGAAATATCACGCCCTCGTTTCCTGAATCTAGTCCTTTTTCCCTTGCAAATTGGTACCATTAGGAATTTCATTTTCTGTTTTCTTTTTTGTTGTTTGTCAGATGGTGTGTTATCCATTGCTGCTACTTCTTGAAGCTTCGATATTTCCTTCAGTGACATTGGCATTTCAAGACAGTTTCTTGAGACTGTTACAAATCTTGAGTCATACAAAGAATACAACAGATCTAGACTTGTATATATAGCCACTACACTACATGGGCCTATATGGGCCTTAACACCCCCCCTGCAAACTCAAGGCGGCTTCAAAGCATTGAGTTTGAGCAAATGTAGCCGATGTTGCTCTCGAGTCTGTGCTTTGGTGAAGAAATCTGCAACTTGCAATTCAGATGGCACATACTGGAGAGCAATTGTCTTCTGATTGCAATGAGATCGAGTAAAAGAGGCATCAACACCAATATGTTTTGTAAGTTCATGCTTCACATAATCATTTGCAATCTGTATGGCGCCAGTATTGTCACAAAAAAGAGGTGTGGGAGCATCACAGGAAACTCCAAAATCTGCTAGCAACCAACGAAGCCATATAATCTCTGAAGTTGTAGTGGCAAGTGCTCGAAGTTCTGCTTCTGTACTAGACCGAGAGACGGCGGCCTGCTTCTTGGACTTCCATGTAAGGGGGGAAGAGCCAAGAAGAATACAATAACCAGTAACAGAGCGTCGATCAGTCGGATCACTTGCCCAAGTAGAGTCCGAGTAAGCATGAAGATGCAATGGACTATCACGAGCATAGAACAAACATTGGGATGAAGTGTCTCTTAAGTATCGCAGCACTCGAAGCAAATGTCCATAATGAACCGAAGTAGGAGCGCTCACAAACTGACTAAGTATATGAACTGCATGGGCAATATCAGGTCTAGTAACAGTGAGATAGACTAGACGACCCACAATGTGGCGATATCGAGTGGAATCCGAAAGAGGGGTTCCATCGTAGGACGAAGCTGGACATGAAGATCCATAGGAGTTGCAACTGTTCGATTATCCGTAATGCCAGAAGAAGCAATAAGTTCTTGTGTGTATCGAGACTGAGAAATATAATAGCCTTTTGAAGAATGTTGAACCTCAATGCCCAGGAAATAGCTGAGGGGTCCCAAATCAGACATCTGAAATTGCTCACTAAGTTGCTTCTTCACATCAGAAATATGGTGTACATCATCCCCTGTAATTAACATATCATCAACATATAGTAGAAGCAAAGTACGACCACGTGAAGATATATGAATGAATAAGGCGGGATCATGGTCACTTGGTGAAAAACCAGCATTGCGTATTACTGAAACAAAACGCTGAAACCAAGCACGGGGAGCCTGTTTAAGACCATATAAAGCACGACGAAGACGACAAACATGTCCCAATGGGGCTTCAACACCTGGTGGCGGCTGCATATAAACTTCCTCTTGCAAATCACCATGGAGAAAGGCATTCTTGACATCCATTTGAGAGATAGTCCAAGAACGAATAGCAGCCACTGAAATAAGTGTTCGGATAGTTGTCATGTGAGCAACAGGGGCAAAGGTCTCTTCATAGTCTTGACCTTTGGTTAGCTGGAAACCTCTAGCAACCAGGCGAGCTTTATATCTTTCAATGGTCCCGTCTGACTTGGTTTTAACCTTGAAGACCCATTTGCATGTGATAGGTACCGCATGAGGCAGTAGTAAAACAAATTCCCGAGTTCCTGTCCGTTCTAAAGCAGCAAGTTCTTCAGACATAGCTGACTGCCATTCCGGAATATAAGAGGCTTCCTGATAATTGGAGGGTTCAGCCATGATAGCACCCACACTTGAATAGCCCAATCTGGCAGGAGGCTGAATTGTAGTACGATCCCTCAAATTATATCGTGAACCAACTGGTGGCACATCATGAAGTAACTCATCAGAAATATTAGAATCATCAATTAGGGGTGCGTTAGGACTGGCCGAAGAAGTAGGATTAGGAGAAGATGATTCTGTGGGAGGAGGTCGGCGAGAATAAACCTGTTTGATTGGTGGTTTGGGCAGTATAGGAGGATGGGATGGTGATATATGAGGAATAGTTGGTGTGGGGACATCATCACTAGAAATAGGAGGTAGAAAGAATAAACTGGTGGACTCTGTGGTGATGGGTGAAGAATGAGTGGAGGAGTTGAAAAAGAAAGGGCAATCTTCATCAAAGTTTACATCACGAGAAATACGAATGCGACGAGCGGAAGGATCATAACAGCGATAGCCCTTATGTTCAGGACTATACCCCAAGAAGACACACTCAACGGATTGAGCCGTCAGTTTAGTCCGTTCACGAGGGGCAAGAAGAACATAGCATTTGCATCCAAAAACCCGAAGATGGTCATAATTGGGTGATGTGCCAAAAAGAACTTCACCAGGGGACTTATCAGTTAACTTGGATGAAGGCTGCCGATTAATAAGATAAACAGCAGTGGAAACAGCCTCGCCCCAAAAATGAGAGGGAACAAAAGAGGTGATCAAAAGTGTGCGGGCAGTCTCAATAATATGGCGATGCTTGCGTTCTGCAACACCATTCTGAGCATGGGCACCCGGACATGAGAGCTGGGCAAGGGTGCCTTCAGCAAGCAAAAATTGGCGGAATTTCTCAGATAAATACTCACCACCAGAGTCAGAACGAAAAACTCTAATCGGTGTAGAAAACTGAGTGTGAATCATGCGAGTAAAAGTTTGGTAAATGGAACACAATTGGGAACGATGTTTCATGAAATAAATCCAAGTGCAACGCGAATGATCATCTATAGAAATGACATAGTATTTATGACCACCTTTTGTAGCAAAAGATGCAGGACCCCATACATCTGAATGAACAAGATCAAAAGGTCTAGAGGAATGAGGGCTACTAGAAAAATAAGGAAGTTGTATTTGTTTTCCAAGTTTACAGCCCTTACAACTGAAACTAGACTTTATCGGTGTATGACCTAAAGAACCTTTATTTATTAATGTGGACAACCGAGTGCCACAAAGATGACCAAGACGATGATGCCACTTGGCGAATGAAATAGTGGATGACGATGAAGCAGATGACACATGCGCGGTGGAGGTAGCAGTGGAGGTATTGGAAGAAGGAAGGCGCAAAGTGTCCAAAATGTAGAGGCTAGAAGTGCTCTTACGGCGATGGCCAGTCCCAATCACTGTCCCGTTTCGACGATCCTGAATAAAACAAGATGAGTTATCAAAACCAACAAAACAGTTTTGATCAGTAATTTGGCCTACTGACAACAGATTCATGGACAATTGGGGTACAAGTGAAACATCAGGTATATAGAAATGAGAATTTAAAAGGGAACCGTGATGAGTTATGTAACATGATGTACCATCGGCCCGAATAAAGACACCCTGAGGGACTGGTTTGGAAGCAAACAGCTGTGACTTATCAGATGTAACATGGAAAGAGGCCCCTGAATCAAGCACCCAAGATGACTGAGGAGCACTAATAGGTGAAGCAGCAGCAATAGACACAGATCCTGTAGGAGCAGGAGTTGTGCCTCGACCACAAGAGGCACGACGGGCACGATACTCAGCCAATTTTTCTGGATGTCGAGCGAAACAATTTTCAGTGCGATGATTTGTCTTGCCACAATGATCACAAGGTTTGGTGTCAAAGGAGGTCACCCTTGATGCAGATGTCCGCTGAGAAGCTACCAGAAAGATGTGAAGAGGTGTCACAGAGCTAGTAGACATAGACTTGAGGCGGGTTTCTTCAGCAATCAAATCTGAGAGAGCACGAGACATTGTTAAATCAGCAGAACTGTGAAGTAACCTAGTCCGAATAGCCTCAAAATCTGTCCTGACTCCCATAACAAAGCGGTAGGTAAGAAACTTTTCAATGAAAAGATGTGCTGGACACCGATCTGTTGTGCACTGAGGTACCATGGAAAGCAAAGGTCCCATTAGGCTCTCAAAGGCAGAATTATATTCATCAATAGACATATCATTCCGCTCAATTGAATGGAGTTTTTGCATAAGAGTGTGGAGAAGAGCACCACTGTCTTGAACATAGCGCTGCTTCAAATAAGACCACATAGCCTTTGCTTTCTTAAAAGGAGAAAGACTCATAATCATGGACTGCTTGACACTGTTAACAATAGCAGCCATTACCTTTCCATCATCAATGTCCCATTTTTTGACATCAGCAGCATTACTGTTATCGGCCATGAGGGTTGGTGGATCATCAATCAAATGAAAAGCAATGCCATATGCCCTCAATGCAGTCTCAACAGAGAACGCCCATTCTCGATAATTTTGACCATCAAGAATAATGTTGATGACAATAGTGTTAATCTGCGACATGATGAAAATAGTGGGTGGCAGTAGCCAAGCAGAACAACACCAGACAACACCTCCTTCACCTCAACCAATCAGCCAAGCCCTATCAAGCAAGCACGAACCAACCCACACGCCGAACAGCCAAAATCCTCACGGGCGGCGATCGCGACCAGAAGGTGGCCGGCTCGGGTGATGGCCGGATCTATGCTGGCGCACGGACGGCTGAAGACGGAGACGGTGAAATCGGCAGCACGAGTGGCAGCGTCGGAAGGAGTAGATCCAGCGGCGGCCGAGCGCAAGCAACAGCGCAGATCCGGCCGAAAAAGCCAGATGAGTGGCGGCGGCCGGGTGAAGCGATGGTGGCGGCGGCCTGGACGACGGGCGACCAGGCGGATGCGGCCAGACGGCGTCGGCGATGAAGAAGCGACCGGACGTCGTCGGCGATGAAGAAGCGACCTGGCGCAAGATTGAACAGAGGACGTCCAGGCGGATGCGGCCAGACGGCGTCGGCGATGAAGAAGCGGCTGGACGGCGTCGGCGATGAAGAAGCGACCCTGCGCAAGATTGAACAGAGGACGGCGTCCAAGCGGCGACGGCCGGATGGAGGAACGTGGATCGGGGAAAGATTAAGGTACTAACCCTAAACCTAACCCTAAGCCATGCTCTGATACCATGTTACAAATCTTGAGTCATACAAAGAATACAACAGATCTAGACTTGTATATATAGCCACTACACTACATGGGCCTATATGGGCCTTAACAGAGACCACAACGGTGGTTGAACATGATGGATGACGAGGCTGACTTTGGCAACATCATTGGTTCCCCAGCAGAAGTGCAAATCGTTGCAAAGCAATGTTCTAAATAAAGGCTGTTGAGGCCTTCTAAACGGTTGTTAAAGTGATAAAAGCCCTCTGCATGTTATATTTATGGACATTTCAAAGTTTGCTCGTTTTATCGGACCGTTTATTCGATTTAACGGCCATTAATGTTTAATAGGCCCGTTTTGTTAGGCCGTTTATTTGCATAAAGTTGCAAGATTGCCATATGACAGAGAACATTATGACATACATGTGATGAATGCTAGCTTTGCTTTTCATTGTCACTTAAGTTGTTCATTCATTCAATTATGATTCTTTAATTACAATCACACATCATGTCACTGTTGAGGACAATTGTTGATAGTCTGATAATTCCATTTTATATGCATGAAAGAAGATGAATTAGATTCTTATTTTGTTACTGCAAACACATATGTATATTTCTTTGAATTTTAAATAGTAAAGCCGTTTACAAGACTGTTTATAATACCGCTTACCGTATAAACACTAAAAGGTGGGGTGACCGTTCATCCACCGTTTACCCTTATTCAAAACATTGCTGCAAAGTTCCACCCAAGGCGCAGGTCAAGCCCCGAAAGCCATCCGTGCCACCAGATCCCTAGTGCTTACTCCTACTATGGAAAGAACTGATAAAAAGGTGGGAGGTTTAAGTCAAGCCAATGTGCCTCAAGAACTTAATATCATTCAAGAAACAACATCCTTGACGTGCCTTGCTAGCAAAACTGTTGGTGATGGAACTGCTGTTAGGGGTATTCTTGATACACCTCCTCAAGATGGGCTGACAGTTTCCCTGCGACCTGTGAGTAATCCTGATGTGACATTGGATTCTTCAACAGGTGGTGTTACTGTTGTAGACAGGGTTTCTCAAAATGAAGAGCACAATGATGATCCGCCCGAAGTAGCTACACACCAAGTAAACTTGGTGGTTTCATATACCCAAGCTTCATCCACCAGTTCAAGTGGCAAGAAAATTGATGATTTAGCTGATTTTGGAGGAGTGTTTGATACCTTTATGCTCTCTTTTGATGGTTTGTAGGATGTGGATGCTACTGTTGATTTAGACTCTCATGATGAGCTGATAAATCCTCATCCCGATGGTCCTCAATCGATCTTTGGAGGACCCTCAGGTATGCGCTTGTTTTAATTTGTCACATATCTTGTAGTCCAAAGAATTACTGATGTCCCCTTTGTTCTTCGCATTTGAGACTTTTTTTTCTTGGGAGTCTCTAAAGAAGTCCTTAAAGTAAATGAGAAAGAAGTTAAGTCTATTATGAACTCGTGCTTATTGTTGCCTAAATATTGTGTGACAATTCGTGTCTAACCTGCATTTTACATGCTTGTGCATATGCATACAAGTGCTATTCATAACACATACATGGTTGGGTCAATCTTTTTGGAAGGTGCTTCTATGCATCACTACTTGAAAGCTGAACGAATATTGAAGTATGAATGAAGGTGGTGATTATTTACCTCCTTCGTTTTCTTCAATGTTTGTGCAACTTGTATTGGGAGGTTGATGCATAGAAGCACTAATTTTATTTTTTTGGGGAACAAGAACAGTGCTCCTAAAGAATATATACACAACAACAACCAAGTCTTTTGTCCCAAGCAAATTGGGGTAGGCTAGGAATGAAATCCAATCAAAGTCAAAAGACCCTTAAACCTTTAATCTTAGGTCATAGTTCCGGTACGTGAATTGCTAACTTCCATGCACTCCTATCCATCTTTGGCACAATCTATATTTTTGCGTGAATTGCTAACTTCCATGCACTCCTATCCATCTTTGGCACAATCTATATTTTTGCGAAGTGGATTATAATAAAATGGATTTTAGGTATCTAGAGAAGATTCACTTGGAAGTAACTATTTCATAGATAGCTATGCACGGTACTTCACGGTGAATGAATCAACCTGAAAAATCCCTTAAAAAGACCTAAAGTTAAGGATATTTCAATGGATAGTGTAGTGTTGCTCTAATACCTAACTAAAGAGCAACTGCAGTACCGATTAAAAAACGGTCGTAGCTACTGGGCGACGAAATGGATTTTGGAATTTATTGACATTCTCTAGAAAGGGTACTGTAAATAAACCCGTTGGTACAGGAACCATTAAGAGAATGCCCAATAACTTATTGGGTACTGGCTCTAGGCTGAGTAGCAAGAACAACTTTTAATTTGTTATGAGCCTAAATGATAGATTTAATGAGTTCTTGCCAATAACCACGGCGGCTGAATAAAAACATTAAACTGAAGGCCCAAACAAAATGAGCACCTAAGAAGAAAAAAGACCAAATGCCAACACTTTGGATACATTCCAATCCCTCAAGTCTCTTTTAACAGCTTCTTCCCATTCTAGTCTCGGTCGACCTTTGCCTCTTCTTATATTTTCCAGACGGCTTACAATTCCACTACACACTGGTGCCTCAAGAGGCCTCCGTTGAAGATGTCCAAACCATCTCAAACGATGTTGGATAAGCTTTTCTTCAATTGGTGCAACCCACTCTAAATCCTAAAGGTCAAATGGTCAATATGATGTTATGGCTATATGTTTAACAAAACAAATTCTCAGCTTTCTTTCAGGTAAACAGAACAGGGTAACCTGCCACAATTACAAGGGTATATATAGAGAAGCACAGGAAAATTCTTATAAAGTCATACCAAATAGGTATCAAGAAATAAAATATTTTAATACGGAAGCTCTAATGGTAGTGACTCCTTGGCCTCCAGAAGGGCAGAAGGATGCCGTTGTTGCGCAGCTCGCCGCGGGGTCGTCTCCGTCGACTCGGCTGCGAGCTGGCTGAGCAAACAGGTAGAAGCAGCGGCGGTGGCTCCCGGGGCGAGCGCGTGGCGGCGGAGCAAGCTCCCGGCGCAAGCGGGTGGCGGCACCGGAGCAGGCTCCCGGTGCGAAGCAGTGTTGATGGCGGCGGTGCCCAGCTCCGTGCAAGCAACAGGAGCGGCTGCGTCCAAGGAGACAGGGGAAGGGGTTAAGTTACCGAAATTTTTTTTTAAATATATTATATTTTATTCCGAATTGCAGAAATAAATGTCTTTCGCAAGAAATTACACTTTTATACGTCGGTCGCCTGTCCATCGGGCGATATAAGCCTGTCGCCCGATGGACGGGCGGGGAGACTCTCGTGTTTTACGTCGCCTGCTAGGCGAAGCGACAGACTTCTGTCGCCCGATCAACAGGCGACAGATTAAAAATCCCCCGATGGACGGGCGACATTATTGATGTCGCCCTATGGACGGGCGACATATACCATTTTTGATATTTTTGTTAGTTTTTATGAGAATTTTTTTTAAAAATATATTATATTTTATTCCAAATTGCATAAATAAATATCGCAACAAATTTCAGTTTTAAAACTGTCAGTTTAGAAGCCATTTCGATGCGAGCATGAGAAAATACAGTATTCTGGTTTTTAGGTGGCCCTTCTTCACTCCCGGTCAACTCGTAATTATTTTTGAAGACTTCGTGTAGTTATCTTCAAAGATGTGAAATATATGTACATTAATCTGCAGATAGATGGGGAGCAATAAGAAAGTACTGAATTGCATACGGCTTAGAAATGCTAAACAACAATGGCATGTACGGCACACTCTACCGAGTATACGGGACTAAACGTAACATGCCTTAGGCAGAGGAAACAGCAATAAGGGCCCTTCTCTTGGGCTTTACCGAGTGCAACGAGGATATTTTCCCTTACGCAAGTTTTCGGCTCCTGCCGCTCACGGCCCTAGCTGCCCTCTCACGCTTTCTCTCGCGCTCGGCCTCCCTCTCCGCTGCATGGCGCCGCTGCTCGGCCTCCTCTCGTGCATGCATATGTTCCAAATGCTGTTGGCGCTTCTCCTCCTCATCCTGCTCACACCATCGCTGCTCCACGATAGCCCTCGATGCGAGTACTCGATTCCGCCTCCTCTCCATCTCGGAGTTTGTTCCGCGTCGTAGAATCGGATGAACTCGCATGCTGGAGGCTGCAATTAGTCACATCACACGGTGTTACAACACGTATGAATTCGGAGCAGCACCCAATGTGAGTATGAACAAACAGGGCTTCTCCGCCGCATCCGCATCCCCAGCGTTGGCTCGGAGTCGTGGTGGCGGCAGCTCGATTACCTCATACCGTAAGTGTATGAGTTGTCTCTGATCCGCCGGAAGCGGCAAGGATCCCCGCATAGGCACATGGGGACCTCCGTGCCTTCGGGGATTGTTTCGACAACGTTGTGCCTTGGGGGCGAGGGGAACTCCATTGGTGCTGCTCGTTTGGGTTGGCGGTGATGGTTCTCTTTGTTGTATTGGAGCAGTGGTTTGGTCGATGCAACGCTGCGAAGGCATGAAGGGGGTTAAATAGCCAGATAGAGCGACAGACTTGAAGCTTAAAAGGAATCCGCGAGCATCGGATTCCTTTGCAGCTCTGCCTGTGCTTGATACCGACATATGCACGCAGCTTTGTATCTTGGAGGGAGGTGCCAGTAAAGCTTTGCCAGCTATGCTTTGACGGGACGACTCAGGCAATATCTGGCACACATGCATTTGACATGACATTTCGGACAGGAACTGACTGACATGATATGTCGTACAGGCTTTGCCAGCAATGCTTTCACAGGACGTACCAGGCAGCCTTTGCTTGGATTATAAAATACAACTGAATGGGATGAGAAAACTCATGGTGTATGGACTAAGTGCTAATATCATTGTTTGTTTATAATAATGACTGCAGTGGTAAGCGTGCGTTTGCTACGGTTTGTTGTTTGTTTTTGTTGTCATTGTTTGTTTATAATAATCACTGCAGTTTTTAAAAATTGAAAATTCGTTCTTCCTTGTATTGTTTGGTGTGCAACGAATCTGATGACAAATCTGAGTTACCAAGAAGCATGACATTCATATTACGAAGTACAATAGGGAGAACAACTACAACAGCATTTCTTGTGAATAAGAACTAACATACAAATGGATGCAAGGTTGAGCGGCTTTAGAACTTTCCAGAATCATCACTATCATAGAATTCAACACCCTCTTCTTCGAAAAACTCCCAACGGTCACGTTTGTAGTCTTCAACGCTAGGGCCGTCAAGAGGAACAACCAAATCAGGGCTTACAGCTTCGTGGTTATCTTGTACGGCGTGCTCAAGTAAGCGATCATACGCTTCACGGTTTTCTTTTTGTTCAGGCCGAACTCCCTCTCTTTGCGGTAATTCTCGTACCGTTAGCCTGTTAAGTTCCTGCGCGAGATCCGTCCTCTGCTCTACCATTGGAAGCGTCCTGTTTAAAGATGTCGGTGTATTTATACCGTCTCGCTTCACCGCGGATATTGGCATCCGGTAGACTACACGACAGTGTGAGCATGGCTATTTAAAACTGGAGCAAGAGAATAATCATAATAATATGAAGATATAGAAACACATTTAGAAGTACAAAGAAATTTGGGCATCTATAGAACGCCGTCCGTTATTTGGCGCATGATGTAGAAGGTTTGAGCATCCACATGGCGCTTAGGGCAAATTACCCGCCTGCATTGGCAACCATCGAGCTCGACGCCGACATGGCTTTCACAGAACGGACGAACACTTAAGTCGGTGTCTACGAAGCAAAAACATCAATAAGAAGCATAAAAGTACAAATCAATGTGTCTTGAACCAAGAACACAACAATGTGACTCACCGTACAAAATAACTTTTGTAAATAATACTGTGGAACAAGGCAGAAATAAAATCTTGGAAAAAAAGGAAAGCTAAACTACCAGTTCTCCTCTTTGCGCTTTGGGTTTTCTCAACTCAATCCAAACTTTATGAACTCTGAGCAATGTATCGCTTTTGCACGATATAAGTGCAAAGCGACCTTGCAATTTATAGGCAGGAGCGAGGTAGAAACGAGATACGGTGGCGGCACATCATCGTCGCGGGCGAGGGGCCAAGATGTAAAATCGACGCGTGGCGCGCTTGCAGTGGCGCTGGGTCTGGCTGCACCTGGCACCCATTTGGCGGAGCATTAGCGCGCGAGGTGGGGGCCTGGCTGAACAGTAACATCGCAAAACCGTGGCTTTCCGTTGCGGTTTTTTTTTCATTTTGAAATTCGAATTTCCGCGGTCCCCGACAAGAAAGAAAAATCCAAGAGCATCGGATTCCCTTGCTTTGTCATTTGTGCTTGACATCGGCAGATGCATGCCGCTTTACGACTTCTGAGATGACATCGACGGGTCATGGCGGTGGAGTACACATCATTGCAGATGACATCGACGGGTCATGGCGATGGAGTACACGACTTTGCGAGATGCAATCTAGGCTGGCTTTCATGGCTCAACAGGAAAGAAAATGACTACATGGTTTGTGCGCGACTATAAAACGTAGGGTTATTGGGCGTTGAGGATTTATATGCGAAGAGAGCTGTAAAAATATCTCAGTTACAACTCTATTCGCATTTAAACTCTCAACGCTCAACAACGCTAAGTATTACATTCGTGCACCAAACCTAACGATGAAGGTTTTTCGGCGGCCCGTACAAATGCATGTTGGAAGTTATTTATTGGGCCGGAGGTACCAGATTTGCTATTTGGTATACGGACTGCCATATTCTGTAAAAATATCTCAGTTACAACTCTTTTCGCATTTGAACTCTCAACGGCCAACTACCCTAAGTATTACATTCGCGCACGAACCATAACGATGAAGGATTTTCGGCGGCCCGTAGAGATGCATGTTGGAAGTTATTTTTTTGGCCGGAGGTACCAGGTTTGCTATTTGGTATACGGACTACCATATTCTGTAAAAATATCTCAGTTACAACTCTCTTCGCATATAAATTCTCAACGCCCAACAACCCTAAGTATTATACTCGCGCACGACAACGCCCAACAACCCTAAGTATTATACTCCTGTATTCTCTCGCGCTCAAACGAGGAAGTCGACAAAAGCTGTAAAAGGTGATATGACAAAAGCTTCAAAAGGTCATCTAACAAAAGCTGAAAAAGATGATATGACAAAAGCTGGAAAAGCGGACAGAAATATGTAATGAACCACGTAATATGACAAAGTACACAAAATAGATGGTATTACATAACATAGTACCATCAATCACCGCCGTAATCGAAACTGCCAACCAAAATAAACAAAAAAATTACAAACACTGAAAAATAAAAGAAACTAGTGCCGGCCCCTCTTCGCGTCGCCTCCTCGCTGGTGTGTAGTCCTCCTCCGGATCTGACCTCGGGAGTACGTCAGGTGCGTCGGCGGCTGGCGGGCCCTCTGTGGTCTCGCTGGAGGTGTGGCGTACCCAGGCGGGTCAGCCTGTACCGGTGGTGGTGGGGGTGTCTGGTGCTGCGTCGGTGCAACCTGCGTCGCTGGAGGTGGCGGCACCAATGACCCAGGCTGGGTCGCTGGAGGTGGCGACACCCACTGCGGCTGGGAAGCTGGAGGTGGCGACACCCACTGCGGCTGGGTCGGTGGAGGTGGCGGCACCCACTGCGACGAACCAGCCTGGGTGGGTGGAGGTGGCGGCACCCACTGCGACGACCCAGCCTGGGTCGGTGGAGGTGGCGGCACCCACTGCGACGACCCAGCCTGGGTCGGTGGAGGTGGTGGCACCCACTGCGACGACCCAGGCTGCGTCGGTCGTGGCGCCCACTCCTGCTGTGCGGTACCAAGCTGAACTGGGGGTGGATCAACGAGGTACCTCCACACGGTGTCGTCCTCGTAGTCGTCAAGGTCATCACCCCGCCGTCGTAGTCATCGGAAGCGATCGGCAACCACGGTGGCGCCGACACTGCAGGACCTCCAAAGAATGCACGAAAGGGAAGAAATGTTAAGACCAGTGACTTGGTGAGTGCAAAGCATGAAAAGTGAATGCAAAACATGAAAAAACACACACCTGCGGCACCTCCAGTGTGGAAGCCTGCACCTCCACCGTGCTGTGAAGAAGAAGCAGCTCCGGTGTCTCCGCCTGCACCAGCCGCCGGTCCCCTCCGTGGCGCGAGCGGTGCGTCGGGGACCACACCACGAGGCAGGGGTGATCCAGCCAACTCCAGCGCGCGTGCAGAGTCGTCTCGGAACCTACCGAGCAGGCTGGCAACGTCCGCTCTGGTCACCCGCCGGCCGCTGGTCAATCGCGACAGCATCCTCGACGACTCCTCGTAGAAGCGGCCTAGCATGTCAGTCTGGAAAATACATCGCAAATTAGATAGCACCGATTTGAAAATCGTTAAACGTATATCGGATACAACGTACCGCAGCGTGCAGAGCCGCGTCCGTATGGGCGGGATACGTGTCTCCTGGGCCGGGGACGTGCCTTGGAGGATCCGGGTCGACGCAGCGTGCAGCGCACACGTGTGCGAGAGGTGAACCACTGTCGGTACGCCTGGTAAGTCTCCAGATCGTATGGCGCATCGTCAGCATGGACGTCCTCGAGGGCTCCGGCCCACTCCTCGATCCATGGCGCCATCCGCACGTGCCAGGGGGTGGCCCCATGCACCCCCTTCCTAGTCTGGCTGTGGATGAGAAATGAATGTATAAATATTAGATGGCAACACACGATAGTAATTATGGAACATCGATTGAGGGAACTTACGCGTGGGCGGCGTGTGGGAGCAGACGGCCGGCCGGCACTGGGAACTCCTGTCGTAGGCCGAACTGCCTCATCACTCGATGGACAGCGTAGGCCTCGACCTGGACGTCGAACACCAGGAACCGGCGTGTGAGCCAGTACGCCGCGTCTCGCGTGCACAGGGTCGACACGGCGGCGCCGGTCACACGAAGCTGTACCTGCTCCTGAGTGTACGGCGTCCAGCGCACGTGGTCGTCCGTGAGGTGGTCGAACGCCGCGACGAACTGCGGGTAGCCCTGGCGCACCGTCTGGTGTGCCCACCTAGGCTGCAGTGAAACAAAACGTTACCGTTAGTATTAAAAAATGTACAAGCAATAGTACCAAACTTTCAGTTCAAATATCTTACCCGTCGGTGGCACCAGATGGTGCCCATGGTCGGACCGTCCACGTCGCCATCGCCTGTAGGGTCAACCCGCTCCAGGCTGATGGCGGGGCGCCCGATCTGGAACCTCTCGTATGCCCACAGCTGTACCAGCAGCGGGCATCCAGTGAAGGTCGACTCGGCGCCGGTCCGGGTACACCCATCGCAGAGGGCCCGGTACGTGCTGCAGAGGACAGCGGACCCCGTGAGTCTGCGACGCGTCGTCGAGGCGCCCGCTATCTCCTCATGCGACCGACGAGGTGCCTGTCCACGCTATCCCCATGGGAGCTCGTGAACAAGCACCAGCCGAACAGCCACAGCAGGTACGCCTCCAAGTGGCGGCTGACCCTGTAGTCGTCCGCCCCCTCGGCGAGCTGCGAAGGCTGCAAGATAGAAGATCACATATTACATGTTGTTGTAAGTTGTAATTGAAGAGTACTTGTTTTTTCATAGTGTAGTTGCGCA
Source organism: Rhipidocladum racemiflorum (assembly GCA_036346355.1). Taxonomy (NCBI): domain Eukaryota; kingdom Viridiplantae; phylum Streptophyta; class Magnoliopsida; order Poales; family Poaceae; genus Rhipidocladum; species Rhipidocladum racemiflorum. The sequence goes on along the minus strand of CM070590.1, from coordinate 2,604,741 downwards.
TCACGAACCGCCGGCCACCAGCGTCAGAGGACCGTGTGTCCCGGTGAAGGCCCGGTAGCCTGGTGCTGGAAGCACACCAGCGAACCGCTGAAGTAGCTGCGGGCGCCACGCAGGGTCGACGTCGTGTGGCACCACAGCGTCGCCGGCGATCGGGAGGCCGAGCAGGTACGACACGTCCTGCAAGGTGATCGCCATCTCCCGACGGGTAGGTGGAAGGTGTGGGTCTCTGGCCTCCACCGATCCACCAGAGCGGTGATCGAGGACTGTCGAACGGAAACCGCCGACCCACATCCCGCACCATCCGGCCGAAAGGGAGCAACCACAAGCTCGAAGCCTACGAAAGGAAAAACATGTTATTTTTTCCATTACAACACCAAGAAGAACAATACCTCAAACATATAAAGAAATCTGAATTGTAATATGTTACCTGGGACCTAACGAGGATCGATATCCCACCGTCATGCGGTGTCCTCACGAAGGGCGCCCAACGTGTGCGCTGGCCTCCCTCATTGAAAACCGGTGGCGAAGCGGCACGGTGACTACCGTCGACCACCGGATCCAAAGAACTCGAATGGCCACTCGTCATCTCCTGGTCGGGTCACCATACTGTAAATAACAAATTGTGAGTTACATTTCAAAACCATATCAAAAGAAAATCGTCCGAATACTATAGGTTTCTCACAACAATGTGTTCAAACAAACATTCACGTAAAATTGTTCAAGCATCATAAATATTCGTAAACAAGCATACAATAATTTTTCGATTGCACAACACTCACACCACATGCAACAAAGCTTACACACAAGGTCCACACAGGGTTCACACAACACACGTCACATCGATTACATTGCGATTAAATTGCTTCTCATGTGGTACGTTGGCGTCGTGCGGCAAAGACTCGTCGCCGCACAGACGATCCACTCCGCCACCGTCGGATTGCCATCTCCTCCTTCATCTCCTTCATTTTGTGCGTGGCAATTCTTGAACGTATGTCCTGTTTGCTTGCACAATGAACATTTCTTCACGCGCTTGCGCCTTCCCGACTCATCCATGTCATTTCGATCGTCTTGTCTTCCGACGCCCGCTTTCCATCTACCGCATTAAAATCGGGACCCGTAACCTTTCATCGGCACTAGGAGTTGTGGTGAAAGAACCCACAACACCGTAACCATACAGCTCCTCGCTCCAAGTTGCCATCACCCTTTCCTTTCTGAAATATTCAGATAGATAGGTACCAGGTTGCATTCCAAATAAACCACATGCGGCTATCACATGAGAACACGGCCTGTGCAAAAGGTGGGGCTTGTTACACGAGCATTTGCAGATGTCCTGTAATACGCACTCCTGAATGACAACCCACTGGTTGGTTCCACGCCGTCCTTTATCCTTACAGATCACCTCGAAGCGCAGTGTTCGTGCACCAACTTTAATAGCTCTATGCTTGGCCGCCTTCTGACTCTTCTCTTCCATGTATTTACTAATCATGGAGGAGTACAGGAGCTTCTCATCTCTCAAAGACTATCTCGTGCAGCTTGATGTCTGTCGACGAAGTACTTGGTTGTGCCCCGCAAAGACTCCCTCAACAATTCCCACCAATGGGAGACACCTCATCCCTCTCATTACCCAGCTTGTAAACTTCGCAAAGTTCTTGGTCATCACACCGTATCTGGCACCATGTGTGTCATGTAACGATGCCCACTTTTCCATCGGTTCGTGCTTGATCCAGTCCGAGAAACATTTGATTGGCCTTTGCCTTCGACAACGATTTAGTCGCGTCATCTTCTGTTGGCAGTGGGGAAGAGGCTCCGCCTCATCGTGGCCTTCGCTGGCAGTACTCTTGTTCGCTGTCTCCTCTTTGTGTTTTCTTGTCAACTCATCGATATTTTTCCACAGAGTCCGGAACTGCTCTCCGGGTTCTGCTTACATAGTCTTTTGAACATGTTCATGAGTTCCTTGTTCCTGAATTGCTTGTAGAAATTTGCGCCCAAATGCCTCATACACCATCGGCTCTGCAAGTCAGGCCATGGACATGGCTCCTCCCCTGTTTGCAACTGGTTGATCGCACTAAGCATCAAAGATGCCTGTCGTGCAGCACGCACACATCCTGACGAGTTTTGACCACCCCAATCTTCAAGTTCCGCAGGAACCATAGCCAACTCTCATAGTTCTCACTTTCTACGAAGGCGAATGCAACAGGCAGAATCTGGTTGTTTCCGTCAACACCCACAGCTGTCAAAATTTGCCCTTTGTATTTCCCGGTCAAGAATGTGCCGTCCACGCACAGCAATGGACGACAGTGGTAGAACGCCTTAATGCAAGCTCCGAATGCGAAGAACACTCTCCTCAGATGCCTTTTAGTTGGCCACTTGATTGATGGACAATCTTGATAATCATAGTAAGTGCCGGGATTTCTTCCCTGAATGCAACTGAGCAGTGCGGGCAGATTGTGGTACGAGTCTTCAAACTTCCCAAACCTCGTTTCTAAGGCCTTCTGTTTCGCCCTCCAAGCCTTCCCATAGCTAATTGTGTACTGATATCTGTTCTCGAGAGCTCGGATAATAGCACGGGGCTCATAAGCCAGGTTCTCCACTATCTCTGAGTACATGAGATTCGCGACAAACCCAGATGACAGGTTCCTGTGAGCCATCATTGTTTCCTCAATCATACAGCTGTGCTGCTCAACCTTCGAGCATAACCAATGGGTGGCCCGCCCGGCTTGTATGCGTGCACTCTCCACGGACAGCCATGGATCTCACACACCACGTCGTAGCAGGTCGGCGTGGATTTCTTAACCCTGAAAGTCCTTCTTAATGATAAGGCCCAATCTTTCACAAAGCATCCCCGCCTGACCTCCTTTGTCGCGTACATACCGCCAGGCCTAACCTCGTTGGGGTCAGACGCTAACGTATGTCGTTGGTTTCATTAACAACCAACCTATCAAATTGATGTGTGCTCCACTCGACTGGCACAGGCGGCTCCGTACCTCCATCTTCCTCGTCGGACTCATCGTCGTCTTCCACTTCTGCTATGCCGTACTCAAGGTCTTCCTCTTCCATCCTAACTGTTATTTCATCAATTTGCTCACCTTCGTCTGCTACTCCCAGCGCTACTTGTCCAACATTTGCTTCGTCCTCCCCAAATTCGGATTGTTCGCCACTTTCGCAAATAATGTCCTCGTTCGCTGTCTGGATGTACTGCCCACGCTAGATCCCCAATTTCGGTGTCACCAAAACTTAACTCATTTTGAGCCTCGACTACACTCCCCACCGTCCGGCCGCTGGGGCTACATCCGGGCATAGGCTTGCACTAAAAGCACCGGTTCCATCCCGTTGCTCTGTCCCTCACATATGATCTCCACGATGCGGTTCCTTTCAACTCAACTAGCTCCCAACAAAATGGATTGTTCTCGCATACTACAGAGGCAAAATACCTTCAGCTGCCACTTCTCTTCTTCCATCCGAAAAGTATAATACAACCACTTCATCATCAAGAAAATGTGCGCTCTTCGACCCTACTCAAACTTCTGTCTACATCTTTGGAAGTTACTTAGATCTGCACCCTCAGAACCATACATTACAACCCCTTCGCCATAATATATTCTAAATTGAACTCGTTACGCCATATCTGCAAATCCATTCATTCACCCACGAATTAAATACTTCCGTAAAAATATTACGACCCCAACTTTGCGTTGGTATATCTATATGCTACAAAATTACTTATTTAATCGCATAAGAATTTGCAACATTTCTAACAATACATACCTACGATCGTAATAATCGCTATCTCTGCGTACTACATTCGTAATAATCGCTATCTCTGCAGTACTACATTCAATAGATCTACTACTAAAGAATTGAACAACTCATCGTAAGTACATTCTCAGACGATTAATTTCTACTCGATATACATCAAACTACTTTCGCTATATGTACCCAATCGCATTCGTAAGAAATGAATACTTCTATCCGTTCAAAGTATCTACATTCGATATATCAACGCACACAAACCAAGATCTAAAATCATTTCTACTAAATCATAACCTCATTGCTACAAAAATTAGAACGACCATCGCATACCTACAAACTAGGTTTGCTAAATTTGCTATGTCTGTACTACATATAACTACAAACTAGGTTTACTAAATCTTTCTACATCTAACTACATTTCTTAACTAGATTTTCTAGATCTACAAATACCAAAACTAAAGAACGAGAAATTACACGAGTATGCAAAGTGGCGGCTCAAAAATCGCTAAATTTTCTTCCCTCTCTTTTTTCCTCTCTTCTTCTCCTCTTTTCTCTCTTCTTTTTTTTCTCGTTACATTTGCCTCTGTAGGCCGAACGGCAGCGAGGTATATAAAATATACCCGTCGCCCGTCCATCGAGCGACAGGAGACCCCGCATGCTATCTCGTCGCCTGGCCCATCGGATTTTTAATCTGTCGCTGTTGATCGGGCGACAGGCTTATATCGCCCGATGGACGGCGACGTAAAACACGAGGAGTCTCCTGTCGCTCGTCCATCGGGCGACAGGCTTATATCGCCCGATGGACAGGCGACCGACGTATAAAAGTGTAATTTCTTGCGAAAGACATTTATTTCTGCAATTCGGAATAAAATATAATATATTTAAAAAAAAATTTCGTCCTTTTAAATCAGGCCTTACCGATTGGTGGGCTCGCTGGGCTGACGGTGACCTCGGCCGTTGTTTCTTACGGCCTGGGAGGGAGCCTGCGGGCCAAAACTGACGTGAGCCGGCCCAAGTGCTCGTTTTTAGCCTTTTCGGGACCCAGATTTTATCGTGGTTTGGATTTCCAAGAATTTACCGTGGGTTGGTTTTTCCAAACTTTGGCTAAGTCCAATATTTTACCATGGATTAGATTTCTCCAATGTTGGCTAAGTCCATAATTTTGCTACAATTTGGACTTTTCCAATATTAGGCTAAGTCTACAATTTACCCTAATTAGATGTAAGTGTCAGGTAAGTCCGATACTTTCCCGCAGCTTTAACAAGCATGCAAGACAGTTCAATAGAGGGCTAATGTTGGAGGAATAACCAACACCTCCCTAAACATAGCTTTGTCAAGGACGTCTATGGATCCTAGGGAAGAAGGTTACATGGCTCCCGTCAAAGCCTCCTCTATCAATGGCTATATCTCAGGACCTAATACAAAGGGTTACCACACCAATTCTACACCTCCCGCAACCTCCCGCAGCTATGTTTTAACCATAGTCTAGGGTTTTTAACTACTGAGAATGGAACAATGCAAATGGACAATACTGAGTGGAATGTCTACAACACTAGGATAATGTGTGAACTTTTCGTTAAACATGTAGCTACCGGGAATCGACCTAATACCCATTTATACAACCTTGGTTATGATGCTGTCATAGAGATTTGTGGAGCACTTACTTATTTTCTTTGTACTTTCTATACATTGAGTACTCAAATGACATTTGCATTGCATGTTTCATGTAAGTATTATCTTGTGTACAGAAGATGAAAAATGGAGAATTCTTCTCAAGATGCCAAGCTATCCAATGTCAAAGCAAAATATGATTGTTGTCATAACCAGGGTTAACAAAACCATTTTCGAATTGAAAACCGAGGTCCCGGCGGTACCAATTTTTCGTGAAAACCGAGTAAAAATCGTAAAAAACCGAAGAGTTTTGAAACTGAGCATTTGAACAAAAAAAATTCAAAACAGATTCAAAAAAACAAAAACCACTCGATTTTCTCGAAAACTGTTTGGTTTTTACGAAAAACCGATCGACGAGTTAAACCTTTTGGACGGTCGATTTTTGGAGCAGTTTTCGTCAATTTTTGTCGAAAACTGCTTGGTTTTCACCAGTTTTCGACCGGTTTACATCGCATAATTTTTTTTTAAATTTTAAATTTTTTTTGAATTGGACCGGTTTACCGATCGGTTTAGGATTTCGAATCGGCTCGATACGGTTGAAAACCGCGGTTTTCGTCGGTTTTGTGAACCCTGGTCGTAACTATGGGACTGCTCTACTTCATACGTGATCATGCTACTCTAGATAGGGATTTCCGAAGGTTTGATTGGGATCCAAGCTACATGCCTACAGTACCATCAAGATATGCAGGATATGTCATTTCTCAAGATTTTTCGGATGCATCAACATCGGATAGGAGTGATACATCTATGGACGCATTTCGTGATGAGCTTGCACATGCAATTATAGGATGATGGAGATATTACTTGTGATATTTACTCGTATTTTGTTGGCGTTTCATTATAATTGGTATAGTTATATTAGCATGGACTTGGACTTTATTTAATTAGATTATCGTTAAAAAATTATGTTAAATAGTAAACCCCTTATAACTGGTGGCTTTGGAGCCCAGCCGTGGTGCCACCTCACCCCCTGCGATTTTTTTAAAAAACCCCCTAGGCTTTCTCCAAATTACAAATAGGTCCCTGCGCGATTTTATGTGAGAGGAAAATATTTTTACCTGTTCGCGTTTAGGTCCTTGGTTTGCCGTTTTGCATGGAGGCCCTCCCGTTAAGTACGAATCGCGAGCGAGCCCTTTTCTAATTTTTCAAAATAGCGAACAGGTCCAAAATTATAACAAATAGGTCCTCGCGCTTTACGTTCGGGTCCTTTCTCCGTTTTGTCCGAAAAAAATATTTTCAGGGTCCGTTTTTTCTCCAGAGCATGCGAAAAATATTTTCGGTAGCCGTTTTTCCAAAAAAAAAATTGAAAAACCATTTCCTTTCTCCGTTTTGCCCAGAAAAAAATGTTTTCGTGATCCGTTTTCCCTCCGGAGCACGGGGGAAATGTTTTCGGTGGCTATTTCTCCTAAAAAAAACATGGGAGACCGTTTCCTTTCTCCGTTTTGCCCGAAAAAAAATATTTTCGTGATTCGTTTTTTCTCCGGGGCATTGGAAAAATGTTTTCGTTGGCCGTTTCTCCAAAAAAAAAATGGAAAACCGTTCCCTTTCTCCGTTTTGCCCGGAAAAAATGTTTTCGTGATCCGTTTTTCCTCCGGAGCACAGGGAAAATGTTTTCGGTGGCTATTTCCACTCAAAAAAATATGTGAGACCGTTTTCTTTCTCCATTTTGCCTGAAAAAAATATATTTTTGTGATCCGTTTTTTCTCCAGACCATGGAAAAAATGTTTTCATTGGCCGTTTCCCAAAAAAAAATAGAAATTCGTTTTTCGTCCGTCGTTTCTCCGCCCCCCCCTTTTTTTCATTTTTCACGGAAAAATAAGCGCATAGGGTGTTAAACTCGGTATCTAAAATTCCTTTTGCGGCTCGATCTCTAATATTTTTTAAGACATTTATTATTGCCCGTTGACCGCATAGGGTGTTAAACTCGGCGTTTATAGCTTTTTTTGTGGTTTGGGGTCTAATATTTCTCGAAACATGTATTATTCTTTTTTTCTCCCAAAAAGGGCCGTTGTTTCGCTGGTTCGTCGACGGTTCTTACCTAGCGTCTTTTTTCCAAGAAATACCCAAGCGAACAAAAAAAATCGGATATTCTCGCTTTTTTAGAGATAAAACTTGGATCAAATTTGACTTGCAGTGAGCGTGCAGCTCTAGCTAGTGTTTCCATCAATCGTGCAATCTGTTGCTATGCATTTTTCAGCCCCTCGCCTTCTGTCTAACTATTCATTCTAGCTTTTCCTAATATAGTTACAATTTCATTGTTTTTGGCTCATAAGATCTCTACCATGAATTACACGCTTTAGATAGATACGAGCAAAAATATTGCCGAAAATTAGAGGAAGAGAAGATATCAGTTGTATTTGAAAGAGGTATATCTATTATCATCCATATCTCCCACCCTTGTTGTTTGAGATGTTATTTTGAGATGTTATTTCACAACCAAGCAGTGTGATTTAAGATTAGAGATTAGGGTTTTAGCATTACTAGTAGACATGCATATGGAACTTCTCAGCAGCAGAACAAGAGCGTGTTGGATGTGTTAGCACGTCGAGCCAGTAGCAGCCTAGTCTCACGAGTATGGATATGAATGGGAAGAAGATTTCGTGCGCTGGTCCCCTAGTTTGAACTAAAGGAGGTGAACAATTACGGCAAAAGTACTCATATACCATATTCACTATGTCCTCCATGTGTTATTACAAGTTTGCTATGCTATTGCAAAATTTAAAAACATAATAGACAAAAATTAGTACACAAATAGAAAGAAACATAAAATAAAGAAAAAAATAAAGAGTTACAACCAAAGACATCATGGTCTATTTGTCTTCATTTCTTCTTTCAATATCTCTGGAGCTAACCTCTTAGAGTGTGTTTAGTAGAGCTTCAGCTCCATTAGATCCGTGGATTTGGTGGAGCTGGAACTGTGAGTAAGAGTGTTTAGGTGGATTATCTTGTTTATATTTTAGAATAAAATATAAACTTAATTCACTTTATTTTAGCCTACAATATTCAGTTCTAAGGTGGAGCTGGGATCTAGAGTTCTACCAAACAGGTCCTAAGAGTGTTTTACATTTTAGATCAAAAAATATAAACTTAATTCACTTTATTTTAGCATATAAGTTTCATATCTCAGATGAAGCTGGGATATGAAGCTCTACCAAATGGACCCTTAATTAAACATGTTTTATTAGATAAATTCAATTCCTCAATGAAGTAAATCCTTTAAAAAAAACAAGATCTGAAGATTTAAAGCCCTACCAAATAAGCCCAAACTCTTGTGGCTTTGTTTGCAGCAACGCCCCTGCAAGGAAGAAAAAGCACCATCCTGTACAGATCGTAGCTGGGCAGGCGCGCATCTCTGAGGCTCTGATCCCGTCGCCCTTTCCTCTGGAGAAGAAAGGAAAGGCGAGAAGGGAGACTGGAACTGGATCTCAATCGGCACCGCCAACGTTCGCTTCGATCGCAACTCTCGAGGTTGGCACTGTGCCAATGTGTTTCCTCCCCTCCCCCGCGGTTAATTCCATCGGTGTTTTTATTGATTCTTGGCAAAATTTCATGTAATCTGTGTTCGTACATCGGTGGAGGTGACCTAAATTTCGTTCCTTTACTTACATTTTGAACGCGACGACTCATTATCTTGTTTCGCATATTAATTAGGCGTTAATTTTTGTTAGTTCCCTATCTTTTCCCGACATTTGATGCTAATTAGGTTGTGACGGCGAGTTAGTGGAAATTGATTCCATCCTTTGGACGAACTGGGCGCAAGTTCGGTGATACTTGGTGTGCTCGTAACCTTCGTGCGACTTTACGCGATACCCCCGAGTTAAACTTTGCTGGTCTCTCATTATTTCATTGAATTTTGCTTCATTCAATATGTTGCTTGGTGGAAAGCATCAAATTTTGTTTGTTGTCACTCGCTTGGTTGCTTTGTTTAATAATTCTAGCGTGTTTCTGTAATTCGTTTTGGTCAATATCATATTTCTTGACTGAGTTGTTTCCCAGGAAAACATATTTTAGTTTGCTAGCTCTCTGTTGGTCAGTTGTTTTCAGTGTATATCTTGTATTGAATTTTGTGACATTATTCCATATTTCCTACATAGGAGGCATGATTCATACCGTCAACTAAAGCACTAGTATCATAGTATGGCCTCAAAAGCTATAAAAAGGAGGCCTTGCACTGCCGACATTGATAAAACAGGTGAAAAACACATGGAGACAACAATACCAGATTCCGTAAGGGAACCACTTCTAGGAAGCAGTCCTTGCGAAAACAAATCTAAGGTTAGGAAATTTCTCCTGAAGCACTTAAATCAAAGCTATTAACCACCTTTTAGTTGTTCATGCTCTTTATATGTCGTTTCTTTTACTTTGTTTGAAGAGATATGAACCTAACACGCGGCCAGATTTCTGGGATGGAAAAAGACAGGAGTGCCTTCATTGGGTGCATCTTCTATCAACTTTTATTGTTCAATCTGCAAGGAAGATAGGTAATTATCATGAATATTTATTAATTTAGAAAAGGCTAGATGTTATAGCGTCCTCCAGGCTGCACTGCTCGTATGTAAATGTTAGAATGTGCTCCTGATTACTCCGAAAAATATTCTCATCTTTTGTGAAGTGCATATGAGTGATCACTTGGGTCTGTTATTCTTGTCCAAGTAATATCTGTGCTTCCAGTTGTCACAACTGACCTTCCAAAGTTCACTGTTCTGAAATTTTCACTTCTCTATGCAGTAAATGTTATTTCTGAATATGGATCTTTGCTATCAAGGCTCTTTGGTTGCTCTTCTGCTCCCCATAGTTCACAAAATGGACAGAAAATTCTAGTTGATCTCAGTCCACTACAGGTAAGGCACTTGCAGATGTCCTATTTTCATTTAGAGTACTGTACAATGAAAAGGGAAGGAAGTCTGTACATTGAAAGCATGGGTTTAGAAACTAGGGTTGTGTTAAGCATCATATATTAATTTCATGCACATATCTTCGAAATATTTTGATATCAGTATGAGTAGAAGTTTCTCATATTTTCCTAATAGCTTAAGCTCTTGGATGAGTTGGTTGGTGCATAAACTCAACACCTTTGATGCACTCTTCATCTACATGTTCTTTTTCTGGGTGTGGTTAATAACACAAGTTCTTGTTTACCTCATTTACAGTCATGAACAAAACTGTTGGCATATTTGTTGAAGTATAAGTGAATTGCCCGTCTTTCCTAATCAGCTTAAGCTTTTGGGTGAACTGGTTGGTGCATGCAACTCAATATGGTATCAGAGCCAAGAGGTCTTGAGTTCAAGACCCGGTTGGTACAATTAAAAATAATAATAATTGCAGCCCACTTCTATTCCACGTCTTAGACCTGAGGGAGTTTACACGTGAGGAGGAGTGTTGAAGTAGTATAAGTGAATTGCCCGTCTTTCCAAATCAGCTTAAGCTTTTTGGTGAACTGGCTAGTGCATGCAACTCAATAATATTGATGTCAACATGTGTTTTTATTTTCTTTCAATTCATTTTCTCCTTTAGATGTTGACTTGCATTCTTAAACCAAGGGATTTTTCTTCCCTTAATTTCTACCCTTTTAAGAAAGCAATGTTATCTACATTATTCTTGACTCCGTCAAGTTTGCTAAATTAGTGTTTACAATTCTCAACTTTGTTTTGAAACCACATTATGGTTTTGACAGTTTCACATTACATTTTAGGAAGAAAGATTAAGATTCTTGAGACAAAGGTTAGATGTGCCATTTGACAGCTCCTCTGTCAAGCATCAGGTTCTCCTTCTCTATCTAGTTTATGTTTATGGCATTTTTTGGCAAGTTAATGCTAATTTTCTACATCAGAAGAATGATATAATTATATCATTAATGTGTTGATATCAGTGAACAAAAAGACAGTCAGTGCAAGTTAGAAATACCATTTCTTCTGTTACAGGATGCTCTGAAAGAACTTTGGAGGTTGGCTTATCCTGACCAACAACTTCCTCCTCTGAAATCAGATCTATGGAAGGAGATGGGCTGGCAGAACTCCGATCCATCAACAGATTTTAGGTTCACTTCCTTGGTGATGATGTTTCATGACAAATTATCATGCATTATATCAGCACCACTTGAATCAAGATGTGTAGATGAATTTTGTGTTGAACTATTCAATGCTTGCAGGGCTGGTGGGTTCATGTCCTTGGAAAATCTAATATTCTTTGCCAGAAGCTACCAAGTATGTATCTGTTCATTATGGACACTTACTCTCTGTAAATCCTTCATTAGTGGGTGATTCAGTTGTGTCTAATGCTCAGTAGCTGCTTTTACATGTAGGATTCCTTTCATAGGCTATTGCACAAGGCGGATGGTAAGAGAGCTGAATGGGAATACCCTTTTGCAGTAGCTGGTGTAAACATTTCTTATATGTTAGTGCAAATGCTGGATTTGCAATCAGGTGAAGTGAATGCAATGATTTGTAAAATGTTTAGTCTTCATTCAGATTCAATTTTCCTCAACTGATTTTGGAGTTTGATTCATAAGCAGCCAAGCAGGTAATGTATACAGTAACTACAGCTTACCTTTTTCACCTCATTGTAGGAAATATGAGTTCAAAAGCTAGTGTTCACTTTGTTCAACTACTTGAAGACGACGAGATGGTTTTTGATAAACTTTTCTGTGTTGCCTTTCGGATGCTTGATGCTCAGTGGCTCGCAAGGCGAGCTAGTTATATGGAATTCAATGTGAGTGTTCTTTATAGTAGATAATCTCTGCATACTAATGGTTTCACTTTCACATTCCATCACCTTGTTCAGTTGGTCATATTTATTTCCATTTTATCAGGAGGTTCTAAAGTCCACACGAGTTCAGTTAGAGCAAGAGCTTACAAGTGGAGGCATTTCAAGTGTTCAGAACATGCCATCATTCAGAATGTTAAAGAGGTAGTCCTGTTTATTCTCTACAGAAAAGGAGTACCTTTTACGTGTTAGTAGGTTGTTAAATACGCTGTTCATTTTTTTTATTGGTTGTACAAGATGCGACACTGTGGAAGACTATTGATGTAAAATAAAAAATTATGGTTCATATCTGAATTCTGATACCGAAAAGATACTTGCTCTGACAGCTTTTGAGTTGACTCTATGTTGTTTCCAAAAAACATGTGACATTTGTATGGAATAAAAGCTACAAGTCTTCTGTTAAGATTGCTTTGGAACCTCAACAAAACCTATGTTCCTTGTGCATTCATAAACAAACTTGCCAAATTAAGCACAATCTGGAGGTTAATTAGGATTACAGAATGACATTTATATAGGAACAAACAATCAAATATATGCGGCATAACATTTTAAAACTGTAGACTTGCCGGAGTTTCATTGGGAAAATCTATTAAATCAAACTTGGGCAATCAGAATGTGATTAGTTGAATCTAGGATACTCGTCTCATGCCAATTTGAATTCCTTTGGTATTTTTCTCGGGGCATAGGAAGGAGCACAAGAATTTCTCTTTTTGCTAAGCCCCCACTTGAGCAGACAGCCTACAAGAAGTTCAGCTTCTTTACAGAAGTGACATGAGACAAAGAAGTACAATCAAGATGGAGACCTCAAAACTTCTTTGGATATCTCATACAGACAAAGGCACACACACATTGAGTTATGGACTCAGTTGCACACACTGATCATTTTTGGAGGGCTGGATACATTCTTTGCTTGAGTTATTCCCTCCTCCCTGTCTGACAAATCCTTCAGTTTATCATCTTCCTCGAACAAATTGAGTTCTGCCAGACCTGCACTGTCCTTGCTGCCTTCATCGACCGCAGAGCACCCTTCGAATAGGCAACCAATGTTGCCCTCGACCTCAAAGGCTACATCATTGAACCATTCACTCAGATTCATCGAGTTGCTGATGCTACCTCCAGCCATACAATCCAATTCATAATCCATGCAAGGGCTCCATAGGCTCTCTTCGATGCCGTCATCAACTGCAAAGGGCTTGTTGATGTCTTCGATGGTGTCATCAACTGCAAGCGGCTCGCTGATGTCTTCGATGCTGTCATCAATTGCAAGCGGTTTGCTGATGTCATCAGGTGTCCTGGCTTCACTGCAATTGAGCTCTTGGACTACATTGTCACTTTGGTCATGTTGAGGTTCTTCTTGCAGTGCCGGCACCACCTGCGGCTCCTGTTGCAGTTGTGCCAGTAACTGTGTCTGGTCCAGATAGCTGCTAATGTCGAAGTTGGTTACAGCATTGGCACCTCGGTATTGGATGGCTGCAAGATCATAGGCCTTGGCTGCCTCCTCTTCAGTATCTGTAAAAAAAGAACAGACAGTAAGTTTGTTTGAATGAGAAACAATTATTCGGCAAGATAATGAACTTGACTTTGGGTGGAGTAAAAGTTTAGACATGACGATAGCTTCAAGCCTTCACCAATATCTTGGGGAGCTTCACACTGCAGATTTTCTCTACTGATATTTATGCAATGTGGCTGATTGTGTCTGTCTTCAGCGATGTACTAGTATGGTGTACGAGTGGAGTTCAGTTAGTGTGTAAGACATGTTGAAATTCAGTGACAGATCGATTTGGGTGTATTCTTGCTAATGTTAGAATACTAAATGCAATAGATGATGAGAACCTTTTACAGATCGCATATTTGGATACAATTTATGTGAAATGGGAGATGCTGAATTGCACACCCTAGTTTGGATAGACAGTGGGCTGCTTGTTACTTGCACATTGCTGGTACCTAGCGCTCTTTACTAGTGACTAGTGTCCCTTTTCAACCCCCCCCCCCCCCCCCCTCTTTTGTGATTGCAGTAGTGGTGAATCCATTTGTGCAGTTTGGATCTTGAATCTTGATCTAGTTTGACACGGGAGGGCATGCCTGATGCACGTGAAGCGATCAGTCACTGCTGAGTCACTGACGGCTCAAGTGATGAAGAATTGAATATCCCTGTGCACCATCTAGTATTACCACTGGCAGGTAATACTGCCACCACGTGCTTGTCACATGCTCTTTTAAGTCATTAGCAGGACACGGTAATGATCCAACATTATGTGATTGTTTTATGTTATTTCTGGGCCAAGTTGGACAATCTTCTGGGGATTGCATACAGGATATATAGTATCTTGATCTTATGGTCTTGAATCTTGTTCTTGGCAGTCAAGGAAAGGGCAGTTTCTTGCCAGGGAGGGGGGGGGGGGGGATGCTCCAAAACTATGCTCCTGTATGTATCCTGCCCTAGTGTAATGGATGATTAGCTCTAGTTTTTTTTTAATAAAAACAGAAACTTGTGGCGAAGAACATCCAATAAGAATATAGTATAACTAGTTGCTCTATTGGGCCCGCGCGTTGTTACAGGCGGAAGGAAGCGTCGACAGGCAAGGATTTTAACAGAGATAGGAAATCTTTTTCAAGAAACCTCCCCAAAAAAGGAAACAAAAAATACTGATTTTCTTTTAAAAAGTTTTAAAAAATATTTCTTTCAAAATTTTTAAAAATATTTCTTTTAAAAAAAATAACTTTTTTTAATAATAATAGTAATAATAATAATACTGTAGCTCAGGCTCCAAGAATACTAGTATCTATAGATAAGGGAAGTGTCAAGTCTGAATTGAAGGGGAACAAGAAATACATGCCATTTATTTTCGTAGATGTTAGGTTGATCAACCACCATAAAATTCGGCTAAAGTTAGGTGGCCCTTGCGGTAAAGTAGGACAATTCTACAACAAACAAGAGTACCGTTTCAATGCTAATTAAAACTAACTTGATCAATGGTTTTTTTTTTTTTTTTAAAAAAAAAAACTTGATCAAAGAAGAACAAAGAGCATGGAACTGGTACTACTAGCATTAAGGGATAGCAGGCGTACGTACCAAAGGTTCCTAAGTAGAGGTACTTGTTTCCCAACACCCGCCCAATTCGTGCCTCCCAGCGGCCATTGTGGTGATGCCTGGAGAGATAAAAAAACAAAACAAAGAGAAACAATTTCCCTTCATGTCAATTGAATTTGAAAGTTGAAACGAGTTCAAGATGACTCTGAGCAATGAACAATTAAACTAGCATGTCGATTATGGAATCTAGACATGTATTCGCATCGGCATCTCGAACATCTCGAGGAACTTGGGAGCAGTTCGTGCGAGGCATCCTTCAGCTCGGACGACGAGAGAGAGAGAGAGGGGATTTATTTTGGGATTTTAGATCCTGCTTAAGGGCTCTCCGATCTGGATCCTCTATCCAGATAGACGGCAAAGAGCTGACACAAGAAAGTTCTGATGAGTCATGCGTGACATGACCGGCGTATGACGTTGCACTTGTTGCCAATGCCAGGTGATGCATGCCAATGCCACTGACTGACGTACTACAGATGGATCCTTCTATGCTGTGTCAGTCGACCACAGAGAGGTTTCACCTTCTTCTGAGTCAGTGAAGCCTCTGCACCCCCATTCAGTGCACATTTGGCATTTCGACATTTTCTTTCCATGGTTTTTTTGTTTTTTGCATGTGCTAAACACGGCAGGACACTGCATTAACCAGGTGAAGACTGAAGAGTGTGAGAGCTGATCAAGTGGCCAGCTGAAACGATCAAGTACCTGGCGACGCCCCTGTACTTGGAGACGCCCCTGGAGAAGCCGCTGCTCCGGCGGCGGAGGGAGGCCAGGTACTCCTCCCTTGTCGCCCCTTCCATCTCCGACCTCTCCTTCGAGTACTCGTCCAGCTGCATGAACGCATGCGTCATATCTATCTCTCTCTCGAACTCGAATTAATTACTTGCATATGTGAAAACAAAAAACGCTTGGCAAAACGTAAACGGCAGCACATTTAATTACTCCTTCCTAAATCTGCTGTCTTGTTCATAGCTCACAAGTGAGTGCTACTAACGAAGGAAGCCGTACGTTTTCACTTCGCCAGGGTGTTTGTTTGGTCATGGTCAATGGGAGTGTTTGCTAAGATACATCTTGCCTCTTTCTTGTACCAAATGGGAACCGATACTGCTACACCTTGGTTGTGTATCTCTCCCCCTCCTTTTTTTTTGCCCAGAAACAATATATATAGCTTTTTTTTTTGTAAGAGGACGAACTTACTGGGAAATTGAGTATTGCTTCAGGACCCCAGTATTTGAGAGCTGCAAGATCATACGCACGAGCAGCTGCCTCCTCACTGTCGTAAGCCCCTACAGATAATGAACCCGCTCATCATAGTTAGATAAAATCACCAAAGAAATAAAAAACCAATTGAATCAACAGGTGAAATGAATCTGCCAAAACAGGTGGCTAGCTAGCTAGCCACCTGTGGGACTTACCCAGATAGACTATTGAGAAGTAGCCAATACAAGCATCAAGCGGCAGTAGATCACAGTCACATGCAGATCACCAGACAAGGTCCCCCAAAGATAACAGGAAAAAAAGAAAGAAAGGAGATAAAAAAAAAAAGTATAATCAGAATGTCAGCCTTAAAAAATTCGGTGCACTTTAGAAATAATCTTTATACTAATGGCAGATGTATCAGGATGCTCAACAGCCTCAAAAGAGGTAGTACATCAGGGACCTTGCATTTCTAAATTTTCACCTTCTTCTCCTCCTCTTTTTTTTTCAAAAGAGGGGGAGAAAATTCTTTAGATCCAGAAAAAATGCTGCTACAGAACAGAATGCATGCAAGTACTGCGTACCTTGCCTCCCTTTCTTCTTGTTCAGAAGCGAATTGAAGCAATCCTTGTCCCAGAGATGGGCCTCAAATCTGCCTGTCCACCTGTGCCTAAGTACACGCATGCAATGCAAGTATGCAACGCGTATATCAATTGATAGGCAGCATTAAAGGACTTGCCTTACAAGAACAGGAAGAAATTGACCAGCTCGAAACGAGCAGGTAGTAATGCGGATCAACCAACCTCCTACTTCCTAGCTAATTACTGACTCGATCGGTCATATGGGGAGCGGAACAAGAAACTGAAGGAAATAATTGGCTGCTGAATCCAAGAAATGGAGATCATGCTTAATTGACAAGCACCAGGAGATCAGGCATAAAAAGAGGAATAAACTTGCAGCCTGGAAACGATGAGGAACCCATGCCTAGCGACATGCAGATAAATTGGAAACTAGAATGGAAACAATCGAAAACCATGCGCAATTGAGGACCGGAGATCAATCACTTCCTTCTCAAGTGGTCTTAATACGCGGCGACGCAGGATTCGTGTGCAATTGTGATTGAAATCGAAAGAAGCCTCAAAGAATTGCAATTGAGAGATGGAGAACCATGCACATCGGTGCACATCCATACCTTGTCACCCCCCTGTGTATGGAGCTCCTCTTTCCGCCGCCATTGGAAGATTCACAGGACTCCTTGCCCTGCCTAGTATCTTTCTTGGGTCTCTTGGCCTTGGCCTTGGTGCTCTTCTGGGTCCGTGCCCTCTTGCAAGGAATGGAGATTGACGAAGAATTGCAGGACGACGAGGAAGGGGACGATGGAGAGCACAGAGGAGGAGAAGGAGAAGGCTGAGGAGGAAGAGGAGATCTCTTCATGATCCTTGATGCAATGGACTATGGAAGCCAGACGGAGGCGGGGGTTTTATAGAGGGACAAGGTGTGAGGTTCTCATAACCGGCATTAATTTCTCATGACACCTTGTTCTTAATATATATATATATATATAGGAAAATGTTGTATACTCTTGGGAGTATGTACTCCCACTCTCAATATACTGCATAAATGATGTTATTATACTTCTTTATCCTTTTGAGTATACTCTAATACTAATTATAAGATACTCCAAAGTGAGTTTCCCGAAAAATTTCATCAAAACCCACACTTTATAGCATAATTTGTTTATATACTCTTTTTATACATGAAAAACGGTATATAGCAAGAAATAAATGGTTCCAATGATTTTTTTTCAACAATGTCGTATTTTAGTATCTAAGAATTATTATTAGAGTATACTGAAAGTGATAAAGGAGTATAACACATTCGTTTAAGTGGTATACTGGATGTGGGAGTACGTACTCCCAAGAGTATAGTATAGGAAAATGGTTGTATACTCTTGGGAGTACGTACTCCCACTCTCAATATACTGCATAAATGATGTTATTATACTTTTTTATCCTTTTGAATATACTCTAATACTAATTATAAGATACTCTAAAGTGAGTTTCACGAAAAATTTCATCAAAACCCACACTTTATAGCATAATTTGTTTATATACTCTTTTTATACATGAAAAACGGTATATAGCAAGAAATAAATGGTTTCGATGAATTTTTTTCAACAATGTCGCATTTTAGTATCTTAGAATTATTATTAGAATATACTGAAAGTGATAAAAGAGTATAACACATTCGTTTAAGTGGTATCTTGGATGTGGGAGTAATGCATTCCCAAGAGTACAGAAAAAGGCTCCATATATATATATATATATATATATATATATATATATATATATATATATATATATATATATATATATATATATATATGTATGTATGTATATATAATTTTATTCATACGCTGTATGGAATCGGAGAGCAGCCAGCACGTGGATGTGTCAATTTTTTTTGCAAAAGGCCATCCGTAAATTCTAAAATTATGTTAAGATCTTTACACTGGTTATTTTGCAAAAATGACCCTGTAGTTCTGCACATTCATGAAGAGGTCCTCTACCGGTTTTTTGTAACTGCGGATTAGTCCTTTATCGTGGTTTCGCAAAAAAAGCCAACGGCTCATAGCTAGCCAAATTTTTTAAAAAAAAACACCACTGATAAAACTATGTGTTTTCTTTAACAAAAGCCTAGAACCAAATTTCACACAACTCGATCTAGTCTTCCATATAAGGGCTCAGCTTGGCAGCTTGCCATGGTATAAAACAAGTTACTTTTGGTTGTTGTTTTTTTGGAACGGAACTTACATTTGGCTTGCAGAGGCATTACTGAAGATCAATGTGCTGAATTAGCTTAAAAAAATTACATGTAGTGACAAACAAACCAAATCACTAGTAATTAATGAGGACCTCATACTATTTATTTATGATATCTGCAGTATTTAGTATTCCAGCTTGATCTCGGATTCTATCTCTAACAATTAATGACGCAAGTTTAAATAGCGATTCTCTTTTGGAGGACACAAATAATAATCTAGTCAGGGGAAAAACTGACAAATCAACAAGCCAATAAAGGAGTATTGCTACTTCGTGCAAGTAAATCAGAGATTAGTACAATACGTGAGAGCAAGTATAATAACAAATTTCACTGTTTACTTCATTCTCATACATATCATTTAGAGTAAGCAATAAAGTCAGCTTATACAATAATCATCTCTAAAGGTTATTTTTAGGGAAACACTAAAGCATTTAATTTAGTCATTCAACACTAACTTCATCTTCGTGGCTATTGGTGGAACACTAACCTCAACACTAAGAGTCGCTCGTGCCGACGATTGCACCTATTTTTCCATAAGCATCCTTGCTATTAAATAAGAACCAGTTATCTTATCTCTCCTCTTTTTTTTCTCACTCCTCCACATAGGGCAAAGCTAACGTGTATACGTTAATAGTGAGCTGAGGTGAGCTTATTATAAGAGCCAATTCTCTTCTCTCTCATCTTTTCTTACTCTTCCATATATGACAAAGCTAATATGTACATACTAATAGTAAGCTAAATTGATCTCATCACACTCTTGCTCTGAGATGCTCGTGGCTGAAGCTAATCTCTCTGATTCAGGTACTTGCATTCCTCCTTTCTTTCTTTTTTGGACGGAGGCAATGGTGGACACGTACAGACAGAGGTGCCTTGGGCCGTAGACCGAGAGCGAGCTAGTCTAGACAATAAGACGACATCGCATAGTGAATAGTGATAGCGGCGCGCTAATAAGCCAACGCATGTTGGAGTTGAGCGGCTGCATGCGTCCAAACTCCAAATTAACGCAGTGCGCGGCAGGCAAGGCTTGCGATGCATTTCCTGAAGCCGTTGTTTTCTCTCCTCCTTGGTGCCGCTGCAAGCACAACAACACCTGTCGAAACAGAGGCAGAGCAGTGCATGCAGTAATCCCACCTGAACTGCGCATGCATTAGAATGCAGAGCTCATCGTCGAGCACAGCAGTCCATCGATCTTGGATTGGCTCTTAGCCGATCGGTGTCAAGCCGATAGTCGTCGCTATCGGCTGTTTGGATTCACGTTTTTCGCTACCTTGTCAATTTCAGGTCAAATTGACTGACATGCTCTTAAACTCGATGTTTGTCTTGTGTGTTTGAGGCAAGAAACCTTACTTCACGTTTTTTGCGCAAACAGGCTCACGGTTTTCATAATACCTTGCAGAAAATTTTATAGTAGGTGCAGTCTGCAGAAGCAACGACGTAAACCCCGTATGAAAGTTTCATGCAGTAACATGTTGCTCGTAGCAGGGGTAACTAGGGGAATTAATGTTTGGTTTGGTAGTTAAGCTTGTTTCTCATCTACTTTGCCTGCTCCTGAGTTTGCTGAGTAAAAAGTTTTAGGTTGTCAGATTCTTGAACAAAGCCGGAGAAAATTCCGAAACTTTCCATCTAACATCTCCGCCATTACGCAGCAACGTGTTTGCTTGCAAGTTACCTGGAAACACAACTGTCCACGAACTGAAGGAATATCCCCACACACAACTATATAACCCTACTAAATGAGGTGAAAATAATTAGATAGCCCAAGTCAAATCTGCAGCTTTTATGAAGGCGGCTAAGAGGAGAACCGCATCTAGAATTGACTTGGACCAATCAATGATATATAGAGTCTTGAGAAGTGCAATGATAACATGGAATGTACGTTATCCCGGTAAACAAACCGTCGGTAATAGCAGATTTTTAATTGCAATTTTCAGAAGAAATATCATGACTTGGATTTAGAAAATAAGACTGAATGTGGCACTCTTAATTTCTAACAGTTCGGTTGAAATGTTATTTCATCAACTTCTGTTCACAAATTCATGTAAAAACTACAGGAAATGAACCGATGCAATATCTCCATGCAAGTTAGGCCCTATTTATTTCGGCTTAGGTTTTTTGGCTTTTAGCTTAAAGCTAGCCTTTTGGTTTAATGAGCTTTTAAACCGTCTACTTTTAAGCTAAGTTATATTGTTTGGTATCCTGGTTTATTAATGGGTTAGATGGTACATTTTATACATGAAAAGTCTAAAATACCTTAAATGAGATGGTGGATGAATTCTCAATTTATATATGATGGCATTTGGTGGGTAATTTTAGAGATTTTTAGTGGCAAAAGGTTATTCCATTCAAAAAAGCCCAAAAAAGCTCCTCTTGTCTGGCTTTTGGCTTATAGTTATACATGGGCTTTTGGCTTTTTTAAAGCCCGGCTCAAAAGCCAGTCGTATGTTTCGGCTTAGGCTTTTTGGCTTTTAAGCCGATGAAAAAACCGAAACAAACATGACCTTAATACAGGCTGTGAGTGTTCTCCTAAAAAACAAATACTAACACTCAACAAGATAATTGTCATCAACAATTGCCGCAAAACTTACAGCTTTCTGTTGACTGAAAAAATGCAACGGTCAATTCAAGTCCAAAGATACAAGGCAAAAACAAGTGTTGTACAATCATATGCAAACCTTCCTACTAGATGATTGTTTCAGCGGTATGCGAATGAAATTTATCCCCAATTATTGTGGTAAATAGCGAAATTTATCCCCAATTAAACAAACTAGCATGCAGTGTTGTTTACAGAAGCATCATATGATACCAAACTAGTTATGGTGCTAGTCTTGGTGAATCTCCGCCGGTCTGTTGGACGGATGATTTCCCTGACTTTGTAAGGTGTTTGGTGGCCGACGATTTGTCTGGTCCATCGGTTTAATGGAATAGCAATGTTCCTTCTTAAAAAAGTATATAACCATTTTTCCGAAATGGGGCACCATGGAACCTGAGCTCTATGATTTTAAATGAGCGAATTTAAGCCAAATTCGGATATACTTTTCGAAAGTTTTAGGTTTAGCGTATATACCCATCTATAACAATTCAAATGAATCACATCTATATATATCACAGCAGTCACCAAAAATTCACAATCACTAGAGAGACAATTATATGGATAAATACACCTAGAACACTGTTAATTGCAAAAATGCTAGTCTGGGTATAATTACAACAAAATTGTTAGACAATATCCTAGTTATCTAATATAAAAGATTGCTAATGCCTTGTATAGATATTATTAGCCTTGTATAGATATTGTCTTATATAGACTTTCCTTCTATACTCTCATGTACTTGTATATATACTGATCCATTGGCCTCATGTTGAATACAAGTGCTATTCATAACATGGTATCAGAGCATAGGTTCTAGGGTTAGGGTTACCGGCATTGCACTTGTGACATCGTCTTCCGCTCCGCATGGGTCGTTGCTTTGTCTTCTGCGGGCGGGCCTAACGCGGCTGCTGTCGCCCACAACTTCGGCTGCTCCAGCCGGCTCTGCTTTGCGTAGTGACATCGTCTTCTGCTCCAGCCGTCTCCTCCGTCGGTGCGACTCCTGGTCGAATGCTTCCTCGGTTAGCTGACCGCTTCAGCTGCTCATTGGATGCTGAGCTCGCCTCGGCCGACGCCGTCGCCTGGTCACTCGCTCGCCCGAGGTCTCCTCCGCCGCCATACGCCGGCTCGCCACTTCGGTCGTGAGGTGGGGACTGATCGGATTTCAATCCGATCGGTCTTCTTCACTTAAATCCGGCTTCAAGTTCGGCTTCGGCTTCTTGTGCTCTCGATCTAGCTTCAACTTTAAAACTCTGGCTTCTGGTGCTCTCAATAAAAAAAATGTCATCGTCTCCAGGCTCTTCTTTGAGGACTGTTTCTATTCCTCGATGCCTGGTTATCTTCGGTGGTGTCAATTATCGATACTGGGTTCTCCATATGTGCCTTCACTGGCTATCTTGTCCGTCTCACTCTACTCCCCCTACCACGCATGTTATTCCCAAGGAGGCCGATGCTGCTGCTCGACAGATGGCGTCCGATGATTATGCTAATGTTGTGAAGTCTTTTTAGACTCAGTTTACTGCTTACAAGACATGGATTGATGAAGATGCTCGTACATCAGGTATTTTGGTTGCTAGCATGAAAGTACATCTCACTGGTGATATTGTCGCTTTGTCTTCAACACAATTGATGTGGGCGCATCTTCGCGATCGCTATGGGCCTTTTGGCGACTCTTTATACCTTGCTATTGTGTAACAGAAGCAGTCGTTGCAGCAGGGTAATTCTACTATGGATGATTTCTATGCGTAGCTATCTGCGATGCGGCATCAGCTTGATTCTCTAGAATCGGAAGTTTGCTGCACTTGTCAGTGTTGTCAGCATCAGTACTCTCAGTTGGAGCTTCGCCGCATCCACGACTTCCTGACATGTCTTCGGGCTGAATTTGAGCACATTCATGCCCAGTTGCTTGCTCGTCATCCTCGTGTGACCCTATTGGAGGTCCTTGCAACTATTCGTACTGAGGAGACTCGCCTTCGTGGTGTGGGTCTGCTAGTGTCTCCTTCAGTCTTTTCTTACGTTACTACATCGCATGACTGCCTCTACACAGACATGTTCTGCTGGTTCTGGTACTCAATCTTCCAGTGAAAAACCACCTTCCTCATTAGATATTACACCATGGATTATTGACTCTGGAGCTTCTTTACATATGACATCTGATCCCACGAGTCCCCATTCCATTAGTCTTCTTGCTGCTCATATCACTGTGCAAACTGCAGATGATACTTCTCTTTTTGTTGCAGGACGAGGCACTCTTTTGTCTTCCTCTTTTCATGTTCCTATTGTTTATCATATTCCCAAACTTACCATTCAGCTCATATCCGCTGGTCAACTCACTGATCATGCCTGTCGTGTTATCCTTGATTCTGACTCTTGTTGTGTTCAGGATCGCCGTACTGGGTCTCTAGTTGAGACTGGCCCTCGCCACCATGATTCTCAGTGTCTTTGGGAGCATGACTGGCTTCGTCTTTCTTCCGCTGCCTCTGCCAGTCTCTCAGTCTCCTCCACCTCTTCAGCCTTCGTTGCATCTTCTACCGGATCATTTGCCCAGTGGCATCACCGTCTATGACATCTTTGTGGTTCACAGTTGTCTTCTCTAGTTCATCGTGGTCTTTTAGGATCTATGTCTGGTGATATCTCTTTAGACTGTACGGGTTGTAAGCTTGGTAAATAGTTAAAACTTTCCTATCCTTCCAATGAGTCTGTGCCCCAGCATCCCTTTAATCTTGTTCATTCTGATGTTTGGGGACCGTCTCCTTTTGTTTCAAAAGGGGGTTATAGATATTATATTCTTTTTATAGATGATTTCTCTCACCACATCTGGATATACTGTATGTCTTCTCGTAGAGAGGTTTTATACATCTATAAGAATTTTGCCACCATGATCCATACTCAGTTTGATTCTCCCATTCGTGTTCTTCGTGCTGACTTAGTGGAAGAGTATCTGTTAGGAGCCCTTTGTGTTTTTCTTGCTACGCAGGTCACTCTTTCTCAGTTTTCCTATTCTGGTGCTCATGCTCAGAATGGTGTGGCTGAATGCAAGCATCGTCATCTTCTTGAGACAACTTGTGCTCTTTTACTTGCTTCCGCTATTCCACCTCACTTCTGGGCTGAAGCTGTTTTCACTGCCACTTACTTGATTAACATTCAGTCTTCTTCTGTTCTTCAGGGTGGGATTCCAATTGAGGCGTCTGTGTGGCATTCCTCCTAACTATTCTAGTCTCGCCTCTTTGGGTGTGTGTGCTATGTTCTTCTTGCACCTCATGAACGCACCAAGCTGACCGTTCAATCTGTTGAGTGTGTTTTTCTGGGATATAGTGCTGAGCATAAGGGGTATCGTTGTCGGGATCCTGTTGGTCGACGGATGTAGATCTCTCGGGATGTTACTTTTGATGAGTCTCGTCCCTTCTACCCTCGTCCTTCATCCACTCCAGCATGTCTTATCGAGCCACTTTCTTTTCTGACCTTTCAAGATACTCATGTTGCCACTTTTCCCTTTCCAAGGTTGGCGTCTCCATCGTTGGTCTCTCCTTTGTTGTCTTATTCACCACCAGTGCCTCCTCATGAAGTTTCTCATGATATAGTTCTCTCTTATCATCTATACTACACTCGTCGCCCGCTAGTTGAGGATTCTCCTACTAAGCCATCTTCCTCCGTGTCTCCTCCTCGCTATGCTCTTTATGATCACTAGTCTATTCGGTCTCCTGAGCGTATTGGCTTTGTTGGTGCAGTTCTTGCCGAACCGACTTCTTACTGTGATGTTGTTATTCATCAGGAATGGCAGCATACGATGTCACAAGAGCTTGCTGTCCTTGAGCGCAATGGCACGTGGGATCTTGCACCTCTTCCTCCATTTGTCCGTCCCATTGTATGCAAGTGGGTCTATAAGATTAAGACTCATTCTGATGGTTCTCTTGAGCGCTACAAGGCTCATCTTGTGGCACGTGGTTTTCAGCAGGAGCATGGTTGTGATTATGATGAGACTTTTGCACCAGTGGCTCACATGACCACTATTCACACTCTATTTGTTGTGGCCTCTGTTCGTGAGTGGTTCATCTCTCAGCTTGATGTCAAGAATGACTTTCTTAATGGTGAGCTGCAGGATGAGATCTATATACAGCCACCACCGAGTATTCTATTCTTGAGGGCATAGTTTGTCGGTTTCATCTCTCTTTATGGGCTTAAGCAAGCCCCTCGTGCTTGGTTTGAGTGTTTTTCTTCGGTGATCACTGCAGCTAGTTTTTCAGCTAGTGCTTATGATCCTACGCTCTTTGTTCACACTTCGTCTTGTGGTCGAACTCTTCTCCTTCTATATGTTGATGATATGATCAGTACTGAAGATGATTATCAGTATATTGCCTCTGTAAATGCTCTTATCAGTGAGCAGTTCTCAGTTCGATCTAGGTCCTCTTCGCTACTTTCTTGGGATTGAGGTTTCTTCTACATCTGAGGTCTTCTTCCTCTCCCAAGAGAAGTATATTCAGGATCTTTTTGATCGTGTTTCTCTCACTGATCAGCGTACAGCTGAGACTCCCATGGAGCTCAATGTTTACCTTCGATTTACCGATGGTGAATCTCTTAAGGATCCTACTCGCTTTCGTCATCTTGTTGGGAGTCTTGTTTACCTTGGTGTCAATCGTCTTAACATTTTGTATCCAGTTTATATCTTGCGTCAGTTCGTTTCTGCTCCTACTTAGCTCCACTATAGTCATCTTCTTCGTATTCTACGATATCTTCTTGAAACTATCTCTCGCCTTCTTTTCTTTCCACGCTCTAGCTCTTTACAGCTCCAAACATACTCTGATGCTACCTGGGCTAGTGACCGCTCTAATTGTCGGTCTCTTTTTGCATACTGTGTTTTTCTTGGTAGTTCTCTTATTACTTGGAAGACTAAGAAGCAGACAATAGTTTCTCATTCGAGTACTGAGGCTAAGTTGCGGGCTATAGCTCTTTTGACAGCAGAGATTACTTGACTACGGTGGTTACTTGAGGATTTTGGTTTCTATTTCTACACCGACTACTCTTTTATCTGACATCACATATGTTATTAGCATTGCTCGTGATCCAGTGGAGCATAAGCTCACTAAGCATATTGGTGTTGATGCTTCTTATATGCAATCACAGGTACAGGATCAGGTTGTGGCTTTTCAATATATGCTTTCAGAGCTTCAGCTAGCAGCTTTCTTCACGAAGACACAAACTAGAGCTTATCATAACTTTTATCTCTCCAAACTCAGTATTGTAGATCCACTGTGAGTTTGAGGGAGGGGGTGTTATACAATATCCTATTTACCTAATATAAGAGATTACTAATGCCTTATATAGATATTGTTAGCCTCGTATAGATATTAGCTTATATAGGTTTTTCTTCTATACCCTCATGTACATGTATATATACTGACTCATTGGCCTCATGTTTAATACAAATACTATTCATAACAAAAATAACTACTTTAGTTCTTTAACCATTGGACACTTTTTGCTCCGTTCACTCAGAATGTTCGAATATTACAAACAAGAAGACCTCCATGCTCTATTCGATTCTTAAAGATCACCGTATCTGCTAGTAAGTCCTCACTTATTTTCTGGAAAACATAGTCATCAGCACAATAATTTGACCTCTCTCTTAGCTCTTTACTGATTCCCCGTTCGAAACTCCTCAGATATTGCCGAACTTCACAGTTCTTAACAGTTATTGCTGGCTCACGAGTGAAAGAGAAGCATGAACTTCTGCTCCGTGGCGTGTCAAAGCCATCAAGATCATCACAGGAGTTGTTTCTAGTTTCCAAACTGGAGGCCTTCGTATGGCTAAAGACAACACTGTCACACATATCAGATCCAGTTATGCTGATTGAGCACTGCGTTTGGTGGTCAGATTCCTGGGAGAGAGAGAAAAACTTTGTTAATGTGTGATTGATGCTATTCATATCATCTGCATAAACGTGATTATACTAAAATGCCATGGGACAATTCAACATTAGTAATTTAGTATACCATATTAAACCATATAGCAGACTAAATAAAACAATGTACACAATCCTGGGAATAAGACAACAGTACGAAAAAGGATGGCAACTACGAGGTGACGAGTACCCAGGCCATGGGTACCCCCAGCGGCCCGAAAGGGCGCGTGGGCCGAACCAGGCCGGTCGGGGCCCAAAGCCACGGCTGCCGAGGAAAAGCCGTAGCCATGACCAAGTCGGCGAAATCCCTGAAGAAGCGACAGCATTTATTGCGTATCGAGCGCATTAAATGCTGGCCGTAATGATGACGCAGCGGCACAAGTCCCCAACTCTCGCATTTACTACGAGCGGCGCAGCAACTACGCCGACCAGCAGCAGGGCAAGGGGAGCCGGCGGCCAGTCCCATCAGCCCGCCACTTGCGGGCGACTAAGAGCACAGTCTTTTTTCTCTTTTTTAAGCAACAATGTAACCTCCCTCCTCGCCTGTATAAAGGGGGAGGGAGCGAGCATGTAAGACGACGGACAACCGGGGGAATCAATACAATCAAACCCACACGAACTGGAGTAGGGACGTTCAGCCCGAACCAGTATACATCTTGTGCTCACCCGAGTAAGCCGTCGAGGAGAGGGAGCGTGCACCCCCCTCTTACCTATACAAATTCATTGGCCGGTGCTCGAAACACCGACACGAGGTTTGTGACAACATATGGAATTAGAGCATAGTGCAGTAGAGTTTTCATGATGATCACAGTTCAGGTGCAGTTGATTCTCTTCACCAAAAAAAAGGTACAGTTGGTTCTTTATATAGTACACACTCCTTAAAAAGGCATCTTCACAAGTTATTTTGTTTCAAAAATAATTCAATAAAATTTCTGGATGGAATAATAGATATTTTGTGCTTACGTTAAAAAATAGATATTTTGCACCACCCCTTCATCAAGAGTACCTAGCATGTTGTAGACCATATCATGCAGGAATAAGGATGCACAACTTATCCTGACAATACTTGACAGCCTTGATAAAGTGTCATACCACTATTCATTTTGAACATTTGAGAACTCACAAGAAAACAAACCTTCAATGGGCGAACTTGAACAATAAGACTCTTAAGTAGTGGTGCCAATTGATTCGCTTACCCCATGATGACTGCGTCGATCAGTTGGAAGGAGAGGTTCTAAATGACCTGACCCTCCTTTGTGAAGAAATCTACTATTGCTCTTTGGTGGGACAGTCACAAGTGAATTTGGTTGAGGGTCTTCAAGTGATGAGCCATCAGCGCTATCCAATGTTGAAACTGAAACACATTCCTCGAAATAACTCATGGCCTCTTCAGCCAAATGCATTGACACTTTCAGTCGCTCTATACTACTCTGGAAGAGCAATACAGAGATAAAGATCAGTCAAAAGGGAAGAAAAGAATAGGCAGCCAAAGTTCGTATATTATCAACATAAACCAAGATCTAGATTGCACCAATAAATGGAACCATATAAAATGGTGGAATAGCAAGTGTATTTTACCTTCCTCCTTGGTCGCTTTTTATGTATCTCTGACAAACTTGGAACAGTTACTATGCCCTTTAGCATTCTACTCAACTCTTGTTCACGCTGCTCTTCAACAGCCAAATCTGCCCTAAGCTTTTGAGCACGTTCATGTGACTGTAATCAAGCAATAAGAGGTTAAATGTGTTGACTGCATGGAATTGAATGCACAGCAATTGGCATAATAATTGTCAGACCTGTTTGAGTTTTGTTGTATACTCTGTTATGTCAGGAGCCAGCTCAGCTGACTCTGGATCAAACACAAGAGGACTTTCCATTTGCTCCCATTGGTTTATCGCATGGTGCTTTTCATCTGAAATCAGTTCAGCAGCATCCGGATCGAATTGAACAGGAATTTCTACAACATCCCCATTTCTTAATTCTGTTGCATAATCAGTTATGTCAGAGACAAACTCAGCCGAATCTGGATCGAACTCGGGAGGAATTTCCATAACTTGTTCCACTGGGGCAGTTGAACGGTTCATATGCGAAATGACCTATTGATGAAAGAACAGTAGCATCACGAACAGCTTACAACAAAAGTATAAAATATGAATCAAGCTCTAAACAAAATAACATATAGTGGGGACGAAATTCATGGCAAAAGCTGGAAAAGGAAGGCTACTTCTTCCTTTAAATAGAGAAAGTGAGGATGCCAAAACATTTTTCAAGCAAATGCACCGTTCAGCCTGCCAGTATTCTACGCGAACACAAAAAAACTAAGATTCAGAAGATCAAATGAGCACCAATTACAATTAGTAGAATCATCGCAAATTCTGTGTTATATCATAGTTCTGCGAAACACCATTTACAAATGCACATGGAGCATAGAGGGACAAAGCCAATTCTTTCCGGCATAAGACCATCTCCAACCATATTCCCTTCATTTCATTCTCTTCCCTGTTCCCTTTCCTCATTCTCATTCCCTTTATTTGCTCTCATCTTCAACAGATTCCCTTTAAAGAGAATTATACGGGGAAAGGAGAGAGAATCCTTTGTTAGAGTGAATCCCTTCACGAAGGGAATTCGTTGGAGCGCTAAAGGGAATAGGAATCCCTTCGCGGAGGGAGAGGGGAAGAGACACGGTTGGAGATGGTCCAACTAGCTGCACAAGGACAAAGCCCTTCTTCCTGGATCTTCAATATGTCAGTTAAATAATGTACCAATTCGATGTTATAAAAAGTTTTCATTTCTTTCCTTGCCTGGTGGGGAATCAGAACCACCTGGTACTGGTAGAAAGTACAGAGTTGTACTAACCATATATACCTTCCTTTTCCCCAATTCTCTCGGTTTGCCCATGCTTATGCTAGCTAGCAGGCAGAAAAAGGTACAGATTTTTCAGATCAACAGTAAGCAAAGCTGCAAGCTTTCTCGGGAAGTCGGGATGCAATGCAACGCAATTCCCGGGCAAAGCACAAATCAACCAACCTCGGAATCGGAGCCCCGGCACGGGCGTGCATCCCCGGCCACCGGACGTGGCCGCGAAACCCTCCTCCCACCGCCACCAGCAGTCTCCCTCGACGGGCCGGAGGCGGTGTGTGGACGCTGCGGAGCGACGGACACCGAGCGCGCCCTCCCCGGGCCGGCGCAGGCCTTGCGCACCTCCCTCCCCCTCTCCCGGCTCGCCGCCTCCCCGCCGCCACAGCAAGCAGTCCCCGGCGGCTGAGGCGGACAGGTCCCGCGGTTGAAGAGCGGGTTGGCGCGTGTGTTGGTGTACTCGTCGAGGCCCCCGCCGGTGCGGACGCGGGCGCGTGGCGCGGCGCTGACGCTGCGGGAGCGGCGGGGGCACGGGGAGGGGGACTTCCGCGGAGCGCGGCCGTCGTCGGAGGCGTGGAGGTTGCGGCGCGTGGTGGATTTGAACGCCGACGAAGCCATTCGCTTCGTTCGTCGGGGGGAATGGTACGGAGGAAATGAAAGGAGGCTGATGGAGACGGAGGGAAGCTGGCGAAGCTTTCGCGTCGTGGGGTGCGCGTGCTGATCACTGGTCGGTACACGAGGAAGAAGAGAAGACGCTTCCTTTTTACTTCACACGCTAATTGCAGGTGCTAAACAGAAATTAGCTAGACTTAAAAAAAGGGCAGATTAGTTTGAGAGGACTAAAATTAAATGGTATTTTCTATTTAGAAGATTTGATTACTTACCATAAAATTAATAATGTGCACTTAATGATTTAATACGTCATGTTTCATTGATATATAGTCTATAGACTCGAATATCAATAAAATATGACTTAGCAAATCATCAAATACATATTAAATTTACAATAAATAATCAATTATTTCTTTCTCTTTTAGCAGACTTCACAGCAAATAAATAATCAATTATTCGTTTCTCTTTCGGCAGACTCCACAGCCCATCTCCGAAGACCCAAATAAACAACAATGGAGGAGAGGAGAGGAGAGGAGAAAAAAGAACTCGAGCTGTCCACACCATAATGGAGCGAGAGCGAGCGGGTGGCAGCCTGAGCAGAGCTAGCTCATCGCGTGTAAGCGACAACGAGGTCTCGTGGCGGCAAACGCTGCCATGCTCGCCGTGAGAACCGCTTGGAGGAAGAAGGGCCGGCCGGAGAGGTGTCGTCGCTTCTTACAATATAGATAAATGACTACATTTTTTTTAGAATCAGTTTTTGTCGGGGATGGATAATTCCCATAATTTACCTCGGGTGCCACGGGGAGCCGAGCTCATCACCGCCCGAGCCACCGGAAGGTCGTTCCCAAGGACGACCTAGTCGGAGCCTAGGAAGGTCGCGTAGTCTGGCCAATTGCGAGCTCACGCCACAGAAATGAGCTCGAGCCGGTTTGTCGGCCACCGACCGACGTGATCTCGAGGTCGGCGGGAGTAACCACCGGCGGCGTTTTCTCCGTTAGTTCGCTTGCGTCACTCGCGGGGCGTGGCGGATTTATAGGATCTGTTAGTTACCACGTTGGACCTGGTCGAACGTGCGGATAGTGGGTCTTGCGGAGTGCGGTCCTTTGTAAACTATAAAGCATCCCCACCATGAGGGGGGAGGCAGGATGAATATACACGAGCTGGAGTAGGGCTATTATCTCCCTCTTGAGAGGCCCGAACCAGGGTAATACACTGTGCCATCGTCCGTTCCAGTCTAGAGAGTCGTTCCTCCGAGTATCCCCACACGTGAGAAGGGGTCGCGGTTGGTCCCTCCACCAACAAGTAAGCTCGGCGGGGGCCTGCTCCCCAATCGTCGACAGTTTTCTTTATATTTTTATTTTTTTTTAAATATTTTTCTCTATGTTAAAATTACCACAGCGTTGGCTCGTGGCAACGCACGGACTTTTTACTAGTTTGCTATATTGATCATGATATTGGAGTATCGATGGTCCAAATGTCCAGTGAGTTAATTCTTGCAACTATATTAGAGAAGTGCTTCTATGCTCTTCCTTTTAAAAGTTGCGCAGCTATTAAAGCATGAATGAAGAGTAGATGGTGATTACTTATCTCTTCGCTTGTTTCAAGATTTGTGCAACTTGTACTAGAAGGAAAAAGCATAGAAGCACTGCTCACTATATTATTGTTGTGAAACTCGGACAGCTTGGCATGTGTAGGTTTGAAGCAAACGTTGCTCTTTTGTTTCATGCATACGGGATGTTTGATGAAATGGTCATGAATAATTAGATTGCTAATCTCGCTACTTCCGCTGCCCCTCTCAACTATTTATGAACTACATAGACCTTGGGAAATGATATTTTTTTGCTTTTTGTTCAGACTTGATATGAGTTATAAAATGCACGGCAATATAGAAGAATAACTGAAGAAACGAGAGACACAAATTTCACGTGAAAAATTTTTACGAGAAAAATTATGCACGTAAAATTACTATACGAGGAGAGATTATAAGCATGGGGCTGTCCGATGAACACTTCGGTGATCTCGTCAAAATGAGAACCTTTCATGCTTCAATGGGCATATACAATTTGACAGCATGTATATACGTGACATATATATCAGCTGCATATGACTGCAAACTCTGAAGAAGTAAACTCGTCAACATCCTACTTCTGGGCTCGTCAACCTCACCCCAGACGAACAGAATTAATCTCAGAACCAAAGCTTCATACCGATCGGCCACGAACTCATGGCCTTGGGAACTCTTCAGCTTCCAACCCAATGCGGAAAAGAATAATCTTGATTCTTGTAAGAACTACTAAAAACAACAACAGTGCATGGAGTAATTTGCGGCTAGCTCTAAGAACTTTTGTGAATCCTGCAAACCTTGTGCAGCTGTGCTAGCTACTTGCCGCTGTTCATGGTAGGAGCTCCTCTGCGCCGACCTTCATGTTGGTGCCAGTTGCGACCTTGATAACTCTGGCGTCGAGAGCCGCAACCTCGACGATGAACACGCCGCACACGGGACGATGGTCTGAAAATTTCGACTCCCCGCGTATGTACGACACCTGCACTATCCCTTCGCCATGCCAAAGGATCCGGTCGCACCTGCAAAGTCATCGGCCGATGAGCATTCAGAAGTGAAAATGTAGCATAGCCTGAAGCTGGGATGGAGTGGACTGGAGACATGCATGTTCTTGAGATGATCAACGTACGTACCATGCTGGTGTTCTCCTCTTCTTCTTTGATGTCGCACCCTCGCCGGCGTAATCGTCGGAGTTCCACGAGTACTTGTACGTCGGGGCAAAGAAGATCTTGCCCTCATTCCACCCTCTGAAAACCCCGGTCTCTCTTTCAGTCTTGAGCTGTTGGAATCAGAATGTCAAATGGAGATCGTTAGCTCCTGAACTTTGAGCTAGCAATTATACGACCATAATCACACCATTTATTACCTGATCCTTCTCGAAGAGAGCGTCCCAATCGTTGGCCTCAACAAGCCTCTTGGTCTCGGAGTAGCTCAAAGCAATCCGGTAATTCAGATCACCTAACCAAATCACACGCCTGCAGAATATTGCTTTTGTCAATTTGAGGTCTGGGCATGGCATCATGCAGTGAGCGTACTGCTTACTCGTGCTCAAGAATTCTCTCCGGGATCCTAAGGCCCGATCTCTTGCAGACCCGTCGGAACTGCGTGTTCTTGAGGATCTCGACGACGTCCGAGTTCCTCCTGAGCTCGTCGCCTTCTTTCTCCCCGGACGCCAGGTGGCTGCACACGAAGCATAGGCTCGTCTGGTGCAGCGACATGCTCACTGAAATGCATCCCTGAGAAGCCAAACACACAACCAAAACTAGACTTCAGTCAGGATTCAGACGCTCGACGATGTCGATGTCATTTCACGTACGCCGGCTGAAGAGCATGCATGCTGACCTTGTTGCCGAGATAGCCCATGATGCCGCGGCCGACGCAGCAGAACCTGACATGGCCGACGTGCGGCACGAGCTCCCTCCTCGCCCACACCGTCACGAACAGCCCCACCATCTGCTTGCACGCAACCAGGCAGTACCTCTGAAGGCTCGCCGACGGCGGGTTCGTCACGAGATCAGACCCGGCCATGCTGCTGCTGTTCTCCGCCATGGGCGCATCCTCGACGACGACGTCCTCCTCCTCGTCCGACGTCGTCGTGTCGCTCTCGACGACGTGCTGGTCCTTGCCGCAGCTCATCATCAGGCACGAGGGCGCCCTGTACGGCCTCCGAGGCCTCTCCACCGGGCAGGTGCACGACTTCAGCCGGCGGCCGCGGGTGATGGCGGCGCGTCGCACTTCCCTGCGGGAGGACTTGTCCTTGTGGAACAGAGACGGGTCGAGAGGGCTGGACGCCGCGTCGGCCCAGTTTGGCGTGTGGAGAGCGGAGACGGGGGAGGCAGAGGGCGCCGTGTCTGCTGATGGGCTGACCGAGCAGCTCGCCGAAGCTTCAGAAATGGCGGAAGCGTCCGACGGCCGGTTCAGTGCCTGGTTTATGAGGGCGAGCCATCTTGCCGCCGGCTCGTTGTCCTCGACCACAAGCACGTTCCCGGCGTTGAGAGGGACGACTTCTTGGAACCTGCATGCATTTCAAGAATGGTAGCTAAAGTCTAGTTACTTCAAAGTTCAATTTTACTTGTTATATTAAGTTACAATGGTATCTGATTCATCTTGAAGTCAAATATAGTTCTGAGTTGACAACTGGCCGTGTTAGTTGTACAATAGTTTTCAGAACAATAGGACATTGCATGCAAAAACACCACAAAAAACTTTCATTAGTTTGCATGATACGCAGCTCAAGAACAGGAAATGTGCTGAAATCGTTTGTGCTGCAGAGGAACTGAAAATGACAATGGTGTGGCCCCAATAGAAAACGTGCCCGATGCTAGTGTCTTATCTGATAAGAGATAAATCGTAAAACATCTTGCAAAGTTGCGTTGTTTAAAGTTGTACATACCCTAACACATAAATGTCTGAGTGGTCATCGGAAGGCAGGAAGTCATTCAGATTCAGCTGCATGTTCGGCGTTTTTCCGGCGACATTCCATGTTGCTGCATATACCCTATGAAAAGAAGAGCACCAAAGGAGAAAAATATCTTAATTTTCAGCTACTGAAAACACAAGGTTAATTTGTGGCATCTAATTTAATAAAGCCATAAAAATAGAGCTCTTTTACAGTGGATTATACTTGTACTATATTGTGGTACTATAAATTAGATCTAACCATTGATTTGGGGGTATTATGGCCTTTTACAAATAAAAATAATACATTTTAAAAGGGTATTAACGTAATTTTTGCGTCGCGTTGCAGCTTATAATCATCTGTTCGTAGCGTTCCTTGCAAAGCCGTCGCCGCCGCTTCGGTTCCTCTCGACGACGCCATCGCACGGCCGCCCAAATTGTTGCTGGCTAAGGGGACCCCGATGCCGCCTTCGGTCCTAGTTCCATTCGACCCCTTCCTCTTGACGGCGCCATTGCGTGGCCGTGCGAATCCGGGGAGCTCCGCGGCGACCGCCATCGCGCGGCCACCCAAATTGTTGCCGGCTGAGGGGACCCCGACAATGAATATAGGCCATTCATTGCCTTTAATCCAAATGTTACAAATAATCTAGATCTAATTCTACTACCATGTATAGTATGTGGAGTACAATCTGAGGAGGGGTAGAATGGTAAAAAATTTCAAGACAGCGAAGGAGTAAAATGATAAATGAATTTATTCATCCCCACCCGAAGCCCATTTCTTCATCCCCACCTAAAGCCCTCCCTCCGTCAGTGCATCGCGCGTCGAGGACCTCAACGACTCATGAGTCTCGGGAGGCCGACAGTGACCACAGCAAGGTATGGCGCCACCACATTGAATTGCACTTCACCCCCAGCCGAAGCCCGTCACTCCATCAGTGCATTGCGCAGCGAGGGCCTTGACGACTCGCGAGTCTCGGGTGGCCGGTGGTGACCACGGCGACGAACTACGTCGTAATATCTCCCGGCAAGGTATGGCACCACCACCCCTAGCCCTGATTCCGCCGACTGGAACCTTGATGTTTGCCATCAGCGTCTTCCTCTTCGACACATTGTCATCCATATCTATTCTTCCATCCCAAGCTCGTGTGGAGGGCAACTCAAGGGCGACAAAGGCGGCTCGCGAGTCTTGAACAGGGAGACCCGCGGGGCCCACGGTGACGATCCACGTCACTCTTCATCCTATGAAGGTATGGCGCCGCCACCCATAACACTAATTATGCCGGCCGAAAACCTGGAATATCGCCATTAGTCTCATCCTCTTTGGCCCATCCTCATGAATGGATTGTCTTGTTCACGCCCATGCTATGATTTTTCGGCCAATCTAGCGACTTTATTTATGTTGTCCCAGATCCAATTTTTGTTTGGTGGCTAGATTTGTTTTTGTTGTTAGGTTTGTGGTCCAATTGATGAATGCATTTTTGGATGCATCTTGTCGAAACATGCATCCTATGAATATTTGTTGTTAGGTATTACCTTAAACGATGAGTATCTCAAATTAAGCAGCACCATATCAAAAAAAATGCAAAAGGAAAGCAGAGAAATTTCTTTAGTGAATATTTTATTTTATCTAATGTTGCGTGTAGAATAATGTTATGGCCTTACCACCAATTCGTCTTGATTGCTTTGGATAGATGCTTACCCATCCGGTTCTCATGTATGCTACTCTCATGAAGATGAGATGGTTCTCTATTATAAATTACATCCATATTAAATTGCCCCGGTTAGTCCTTTACAAAGTCCTCTCTTCACACAGCATGCAACTCAAAAAAATAAACCTGGCAGAACCTTAAAGTGTCTCTGAATGTGTCACCTTTAATTCATGTCAGTTCATTGTATTCTGTTGGTAGAGCTCAAAGAAACTTAAGCACTGCATGTTTTCTTATCTCAGACAATGAGGCAAGGACTAGTGATTGTCAGGACTTTGTTTTCATTGATCCATTCTCCTTTGACTTTACATGATACTGGGTGAGTGTAGTGTTGGATAACAAGACAAAGCAAGGAGATGGCTAATTATATGATCTCTATCATCTGTAAATAGTTACCAACCAATAAGGCAATTGTTGTGTCATGTGACCTTGTTTGGATGATGTCTGCCAAATAAGTTTTTTTATTGGCTCTGTGAATATGACTCTCAAGGTTTAAACAAGATCATCTTAGATTACAGCATAGACTAACTCGGTTTAGCTTCATCATGTGCACTAGGATATGATTTGAACAGCAACAGTAAGTAGAACAAGATAGCATAAGTGGATAACTTATCTTACCAAAGCTAGCATCAATTCTTAGGCCAACATTTCCTTGTGGAAAATGACAAAAAGTACATGTGTCCGTGATCTCAATTAATTTTTTCATTTTTGCATGGAGTCTTATCAAGCTCCTAGATAGCCTATGTTTTTTTCCTTTCATTCCAAAAATATGGTAGGATTTGGGTAATTAACTTTATCCACTTTGAGCAAAACTGTCAATGTGAACAAACTCCTAGATTTGGATAGTTAACTTTATCAAGCTCCTAGATAGCCTGTGATTCTAATTCAGAATACTAGTTAGGACAAAATATTCTTCTTCTTCCTGGATTCTTAATCTGGGAGTCAGATAGCTGCTAACATAGTGTTGATTTTGGGAAAGTTCTAAGAGTACTATAGTTTAGACAGAAGGTTTCGTTGTCTTGAAATTTTTTAGTTAGGCGATGTAACCCATATACATACAGAGTGGCTTCTATGTGTCATCGTCCTCTAGTACAAGTTACACAAATCCTCAAGCTCCATCCTCAACTGGACTCTGGGCTGTGTCTTCATCCTTGACCACTGCCTCTCTTGGTCTGGATGGATGGTTCTTCAGGTAGTATACTAATCTAGCACATGTGCATGCATATGCACGCTAGATGGATCATGGGTACATGCTCGAACCGCGAATGCAAATGTTATAATACTTGTATACCACTACATGGTGCATTTTTCTTTTGGAAAAAATTTGTCAACAGGTGCCAGTGCTGAAGAGATACTGGGCCAGGCTCTCGGTTCTCTCACTGACTTGCATCTTTGGGCTCCTCCATTTCCTAGTCTAAGAATGTGCGTGTTCGACAATAATAATCAGACACACTTATAATACCGATACACTGGAGTAGCCTTATGTGTGTTGGTTCATCATGTATCATTGTCCATGAACATGTACTACAGAAGAAGGGCACATTTCAGCACAATAGATTTCTACCTAGAGGGGCTACCTCTGGTGCCTGGCGACTAGTTTGCGAAGATAGAACTCTGAAGGTACTTACATTTGGAGTATACCATGTAGTAGTGGTCTAATAGTCATTAGTCTTTGAGAATTTTTATGGTACACTAAAAATCAATATGGGTCGTCCATTCATTTGAATCCAATGATACTTTACGGCTACATAGATAGTTAATAACTTTGCATCGCACTTTATGACAAACAATAATAGGAATTTTTTCATGTATCTATTGGAACTAATTGATGTGAAAATATAGGCTAGTATAGTTGCATCTATACAATGTCTATTCCTTTTTTTTGGTTGTCGCAAGTTTGTTTGCTTGACTTTGGCCTTCTCGTAATCTTATTCAGTGAATAGTTCACTATGATGGCTACTAATTTTAGTTTGAAATTGTTTATGTCCTCCTGCGTTGCACGAAGGGTAAGTATTATATAAAATTTAACATTATACATATTACCATGAACGAAATCAATCTTGTACTTGTGTAAAACTCTGAGATAGCTTAGATCCTGTCCAATATTCCATGAACTTCAGCTTGTAGAGATCGCAAGACGTGCTAAATGTTAGCATAATCATTAGTAAACTATCATTTAGTAAATGAAAGTATTTTCTTTCAAGCGATGATGTGGAATGTACCCATTTTTCTACCTTGATTTGTGGAATTTATTTATGATAGGCCAAGATGCAACGTCGTGATCTGGCCAATGAGTATTTTGAACTGTATGATCATCTTTTGATAGCTAAAAATAGACATCTATTCCTTTTAGCTGTTAAGTTGCAAATGTTAATAGGAGATATTGAATAGTAAATAATTTTAAATTATGAGGATTCAAATGTAAGAACAAAGCTCACTGCATGTGTCACTTTAAGGCGTTCTCTTTCACTATCGCATAGCAAGTCGAGCAACTGGATCTCACAATGTTGGGCGTTGACCACTGCTAAGTACCAATGTTTATTGTCGTAATTCATTGGGAGGAAGACTTGCAACAAGCGTTTTGTAAGTTATTTAATAGCTAAAGAAACAGTCATTTTCATTACACATGGCAATAGATGTTACCATATCATGATGTAGATAATTAATTGACATTGTTGTAATCGTGTCACGCTCAATACAGCTTTTGCTTATTTCACGCATGACATCTCTGCGTAGCAGTTCGGTGATACAATGACATCATCCATGTGTACTAAATCCTTGTCTTTTGGTGCTGTATTAATGTACTCAATAATGGCATTGTCTTTGTATCCCAAGAAAGAATGCCATTGTTGAGTACATTAACACAGCACCAAAAGACAATGATTTAGTGCACATGGATGATGTCATTGTATCCCAAGAAAAAAATGCAATGCCAGACAAATAAGCTTTTGCCTGACAGCATGGAAAGATGGTTGAATGACGATGCAAGTATAGCCATGTAAATTTATTGTTAAATTAACTTCAAAATATTTTCTAACCTACATTCTTACAACTTTAGGTCATCAATACTTACATCTATTACCTACGTGATAAATACCATGATGAAGACATTAGGGCTGATGGAAAGGTCTTCCTAGAGAAGACATTTATCACCGAACAGCTATGCAGAGATGGCATACGTGAAATAGGCAAAAGCCGTATTGAGCGTGGCACGATTACAACAATGTCAATTAATTAACTACATCATGATATGGTAACATCTATTGCCATGTGTAACGAAAATTACTGTTTCTTTAGCTATCAAACAACTTACAAAACGTTTGTTACAAGTCTTCCCACAATGAATTACAACAATAAACATTGGTACTTAGCAGTGGTCAACGTCCGACAATATGAGATCCAGTTGCTCGACTCGCTATGCGATAGTGAAAGAGAACGCCTCGAACTAACACATGCAGTGAGCTTTGTTCTTACATTTGAATCCTCATAATTGAAAATCATTTACTATTCAATATCTACTATTAACATTTTCAACTTAACAGCTGCAAGGAATGGATATCTATTTTCAGTTATCAAAAGATGATCATACAGTTCAAAATACTCATTGGCCAGATCACGACGTTGCATCTTGGCCTATCATAAATAAATTCCACAAATCAAGGCAGAAAGATAGGTACATTCCACATCATCGCTTGAAACAAAATACTTTCAGTTACTAACTGATAGTTTACTAATAATTATGCTAACTTTTAGCACGTCTTGCGGTCTCTACGTGCTGAAATTCATAGAATAGTGGACGGGATCTGAGCTATCTCAGAGTTTTACACAAGTAGAAGATTGATTTCGTTCATGGTAATATGTATAATGTTAAATTTTATATAATACTTAGCATTCGTGCAACGCAAGAGGACATCAACAATTTTAGACTGAAATTAGCAGCCATCATAGTGGACTCTTCGCTGAACAAGATTATGAGAAGGCCAAAGTTAAGCAAACAAACTTGCGACAACCAAAAAAAGGAATAGACATTGTACAGTTGCAACTATACTTGCCTATATTTTCACATCAATTAGTTCCAATAGATACATGGAAAAATTCCAGTTATTGTTTGTCATAAAGTGCGATGCAAACTTATTAAATATTTATGTAGCCGTAAAGTTTCATTGGATTCAAATGAATGGACGGCCCATATTGATTTTTACTGTACCATAAAAATTCTCAAAGACTAATGACTATTAGACCACTACTACATGGTATACTCCAAATGTAAGTACCTTCAGAGTTCCATCTTCGTAAACTAGTCGCCAGGCACCAG
Organism: Rhipidocladum racemiflorum; assembly: GCA_036346355.1. Lineage (NCBI taxonomy): Eukaryota > Viridiplantae > Streptophyta > Magnoliopsida > Poales > Poaceae > Rhipidocladum > Rhipidocladum racemiflorum. The sequence goes on along the minus strand of CM070590.1, from coordinate 2,563,018 downwards.
AGGTAGCACCTCCAGGTAGAAAGCTATTGTGCTGAAATATGCCCTTCTTCTGTAGTACATGTTCATGGACAATGATACATGATGAACCAGCACACATAGGCTGATGCAGTGTATCGGTATTATAAGTGAGTCTGATTATTACTGTCGAACATACACATTCTTGGACTAGGAAATGGAGGAGCCCAAAGATGCAAGTCAGTGAGAGAACCGAGAGCCTGGCTCGGTATCTCTTCAGCACTGGCACCTGTTGACAAATTTTTTCAAAAAGATAAATGCACCATGTAGTGGTATACAAGTATTATAACATTTGCATTCACGGTTAAGGCATGTACCCATGATCCATCTAGCATGCATATGCATGCACATGTGCTAGATTAGTATACTACCTGAAAAACCTTCCATCCAGACCAAGAGAGGCAGTGGTCATGGATGAAGACACAGCCTAGAGTCCAGTTGAGGATGGAGCTTGAGGATTTGTGTAACTTGTACTAGAGGACGATGACACATAGAAGCCACTCTGTATGTATTTGGGTTATCGCCTAACTAAAAAAATTCAAGACAACGAAGCCTTATGTCTAAACTATAGTACTCTTAGAACTTTCACAAAATCAACACTATGTTAGCAGCTATCTGACTCCGAGATTAAGAATCCAGGAAGAAGAAGAATATTTTGTCCTGGCTAGTCTTCTGAATAAGAAGCACAGGCTATCTATAAGCTTGATAAAGTTAACTATCCAAATCTAGGAGTTTGTTCACATTGACAGTTTTGCTCAAAGTGGATAAAGTTAATTATCCAAATCCTGCCATATTTCCAAAATGATAGGAAAAAAGCATAGGCTATCTATGAGCTTGATAAGACTCCATGCAAAAAAGAAAAAATTAATTGAGATCACAGACACATGTACTTTTTGTCATTTTCCACAAGGAAATGTTGGCCTAAGGATTGATGCTAGCTTTGGTAAGATAAATTATCCACTTATGCTGTCTTGTTCTACTTACTGTTGCTGTCCAAATCATATCCTAGTGCACAGGATGAAGCTAAACCGAGTTAGTCTATGATGTAATCTAAGATGATCTTGTTTAAACCTTGAGCGTATCATATTCACAAAGCCAACAAAAAAAAAACTTATTTGGCATACATCATCCAAACAAGGTCACATGACACAACAATTGCCTTATCGGTTGGTAACTATTTACAGACGATAAAGATCATATAATTAGCCATCTCCTTGCTTTATCTTGTTATCCAACACTGCACTCACCCAGTATCATGTAAAGTCAAAGGAGAATGGATCAATGAAAACAAAGTCCTGACAACCACTAGTCCTTGCCTCATTGTCTGAGATAAGAAAACATGCAGTGCTTAAGTTTCTTTGAGCTCTACCAACAGAATACAATGAACTGACATCAATTAAAAGTGACACATTCAGAGACACTTGAAGCTTCTGCCAGGTTTATTTTTTTGAGTCTTGCGTGTTGTGTGAAGAGAGGACTTTGTAAAGGACCAACCGGGGCAATTTAATATGGATGTAATTTATAATAGAGAACCATCTCATCTTCATGAGTGTAGCATACATGAGAAGCGGATGGGTAGGCATCTATTCAAAGCAATCAAGACGAATTGGTGGTAAGGCCTTTATAACATTATTCTACACGCAACATCAGATAAAATAAAATATTCACTAAAGCAATTTCTCTGCTTTCCTTTTGCATCATTTTTTATATGGTGCTGCTTAATTTGAGATACCCATCGTTGGCGAGATGAACATCTTGTTCTAGGCGGAAGATAAGGTTATACCTGACAACAAATATTCATAGGATATTTCACTCTACGACACAAATTTCTATTCCCATGTTTCGACAAGATGCATCCAAAAATGCATTCATTAATTGGACTACAAACCTAATAACAAAAATAGATCTAGTCACCAAACAAAAATTGGATTTGGGACAACGTAAATAAAGTCGCTAGATCGGCCGAAAAATCACAGCATGGGTGTGAACAAGACAATCCAGTCATGAGGATGGGCCGAAGAGGACAAATGGCGATATTCCAGGTTTTCGGCCGGCATAATTAGGGTTATGGGTGGCGGCGCCACACCTTCACAGGATGAAGAGCGACGTGAATCATCGCCATGGTCGCCGCGGGTCTCCCCGTTCGAAACTCGCGAGCCGCCTTTGTCACCCTTGAGTCGCCCTCCACACGAGCTTGGGACGGAAGAAAAGACATGGATGACGATGGGCCGAAGAGAAAGGCGCTGATGGCAAACATCAAGTTTTCGGGCCGAAGAGAAAGGCGCTGATGGCAAACATCACCGGGAGAAATCGCGACGTAGTTCGTCGCCGTGGTCGCAGCTGGCTACCCGAGACTCGCGAGTCGTCGAGGTCCTCGACGCGGGATGCACTAACGGAGGGAGGGCTTCGGGTGGGGATGAAGAAATGGGCTTTAGGTGGAGATGAATAAATTCATTTACCGTTTTACCCCTTCGTTGTCTTGAAACTTTTTACCATTCTACCCCTCCTCAGATTGTACTACACATACTACACATGGTAGTAAAATTAGATCTAGATTGCTTTTAACCTTTGGATTAAAGGCAATGAACGGCCTATATTCATTGTTGTGTACTGTAAAAGAGCTCTAAGAATATTTGGAAAGATAGTGAGTGTACTGAAAGCTATGCTTACCTGAAAGCCTCGGTGTGGGTACTGGTGGTTGATGCAGTAGAACTGAAACCACTGAATTTTAGACTTCTACTTCCTGCTTGGCACAAGTTTGAATCAGAAAGACATGCTTATTAACACTTCTGAAGTCAACGGAATGAAAATAGCAGTACACAACATGGAGTTGATGGATAGATACCGGTAAAACTTTTGAAGAAGGATGAGGATGATGCTGACGGGGAAGCCAATGGTGACTGCGCTGGACTCTCTTTGAGATCAGCTGAAGAAGTGCAAACACCCAAAGATGAAGTCTGCAATGTCGATGACCATGCCCGAAAACTAGTATGCATCAAGCTCCAACTTTCCAAGTCACACAAGGGGATGGACTCTTCTTATCATGAATCACCAAAAAAAAATGATGGTGCCTTGGCTGTGAAAAAGAATGCTGTGAACTCAAGAACCTACCGGTGGTGTTGATTGAGCACTCGGTGCTACGTCTTGACGAAGCATTCCTGTCGACCTTCATACCAAGAACTTTTGGAAGGAGAAACTGCAAGAAGAAAGCAGAACAAGTGACCAACAATTATCTGAATTGATGAAGCTTGCCTGAAGGGAAAGGAAAAGATGTCACCTTCTTCCTGGTGCTGGCTTTCCGGTCCATTTCTGCGCTCAGTTCCTGCTTTCAGCATCAAGTGAGCAGCAATTGGTGAGCAATGAAGAGAGTCAACCTAATGCAATTAGAGCAATGAAGAAAGTGTTTTGAGAGCAAGTTAGGCAGGCAGAAGTTTCGATGCTCAACCAAACTGCGCGGAAGAGTGTTGTGATGAAATTAGTACAGCAAAACATAGATACTAAAAGGCGATTCAAAGCCGCGACGAGGAAGGGCAAAGTCACCAACTATCCATTTTAGAAACAGCACCTAAGTAGGACCAGCCCAACTGGGAAAAACAATTTCTTCAGATCACCAAACACAATTTTTTTTTTTTCCCATCTTCTGCAAGACCTCCAACGTAAGATGAGAAATTGACAAATTTCGACTTAGCAGACAACAAAGAACAAGAAAGAACCCACAAATATCTAAATTGAAAAAAAAAATCTTTGTCGTAAAATACAGCAAAACAATATTTAAGCATGGTAGAGAGCACCAAATGAAAGTATTTTTTACCAAGATGGTGGCACAGAGGGCGACGAAGCATTTTTTTTACCTCTAAGAAGGAGCAATCTACACGCTGAACATTTCCTATGTTCTAGTGACGATTCAATCCTATGGGGCGGCAGTTGACCCAGTAAATTTAAAAAAGCTATTGGAAGTTCCAAATGGGGGGATACTACTGCTTCTGCCATGGAAAAAAAAATGAAGTTTGTGAAACATTATTCAACAGACAGATGAGAACCTCTTCGAAACAATGGAAAAATGGACATGACTACCAGAGGGAATTGCATTTGTTCGCACAAGAACAAGTATATTCTACTAACCTACATCCTAATTCTTTCGTATTCTGTCATCCCAGAACTGAAAACGGGGAGATCTTCTAAGTTTGGATGCAGCTTTTCCTCTGGGAAGCATCACGGGCAGATGAATGGAGGCAGGGAATCCGAAGACACGTTTAAAAACAATATGGAGTTTGACAAGCTGTCTTCAACTAATTAGGGCAAGATTCCAAACTGAATAAACTAACCGATACAGATCCAAAGCTGTCATAAAACAACATGGAGCTGTATTAATAGCTCTTTGGACGCATCAAAATAAGGGTTAGAAAAGCTCTAGGACCAGGTGTATAGATGTTCCAAACTAGTACATGAGAATGCACAACAGGGCCAAACAAAGCATTAGCACACTTGTTATTCATAATCATAATGAAGTGGCAAACCAAGAAGTGTCTCCTCTCTAATTAAACACTAAAACCGAGAAGGGATAAATCCAAGGCAACCGTTTTTGGCTTTGGAAGCATCCAAAACAGAGGTTGAGGCTCCAAGGAGAATTAAAGTATTCATGAAAAAGTCTGTAAAGGACATGGATGTTGGACTCCACCAAGAAGGGGAGAAAGATTTCAATTTTCATCATCGAAAATTTGACCAACCAAGTATCCTTCTAAGTTCTAACCTAACCTCTTTTTTTCCCCCTATCTCTTTTGGAAACGAGGACAATGGAAAGTACGGGCATGCAGAGAAGTCGGAAACTATGACAAAACGCGGGATATGTAGCTTGAAAAGAATCACAATCTTGTGGGAAAGATAGGAGCAACAATTAAGTTACAGTCTAGGCTAATTGTTGCCCCCCCCTGAATGCTTGGAAGAAATAACTCAACCTGTGTTTAGCTATGGAAAGCAATGGAGGCTAGCTCCATGAAGCATGCACGGCACAGAGGAGAGAAGGTAAGGAGCGCATCACGATCGAGGAAGAGAAGGACCAGATTAATGGAGCCCAATCCTCCATGGGATACGGTAGCAGGAATGAAGCCGGCCGGATCAAGAATTCAAGATAGCAAACACAAACCAAAGAAATGAAGAGGAGAAGAAGGCGTGGAAGAAAGAGAAGCTGCATCCTCGTCGTACCACAGGCAAGCAGCGGAGAGGGAGAACCACCGTGCTGACTCCCCTTCAATGAAAGCGGCAGGAAACAGGCAGGCCATATGGACTGGATCTCCCTCCTCTAACTAGAAACAAGCTTCTGGGGAGAAGATCGATTAAGACAGTGAGAGAGAGAGAGAGAGAAAACATATTCAAATGTGATGGTAGTTTGGAAACCGCAGCTTCTCTGAAAAGGAATCCTACGTCGCTATCGTGGTTCGTGATTGCCTTTGCCGGCTGCCGCTGCCGCTGCCTCCGGGGAGGTTGGGTTGAGTTGACGAGGAGGAATGGAAGAGGAGTGGGCGACGTGGAGCGGGTCTTCGAGGAAGAGATGGCGCACGTCGGATCGGGAACGAAAATACAAAGAATGCTCGTGAGTTAAATTAATGGTTTGTAAAAAAACTCGGAAAAACTAATGAACGGCATACCGTCGTTAGTGAAAACGACGGGATACACATCTACCTTATACTTTTTGTGTTATCGCCAAGCATGACACGTCTCGCTTCCTCTGCAATCCACCATGGAGATAACACCACACCACATGTACATGACAGATACGTACGTCGAATCGTATCTACATGGAGCAGGATACGTGGCTGTGCACTGCAGCTTCTCGACCGATCAATCCAATGTAAATCATCGCTGGTTAAATAGGGCAAGTTTGTTATCAAGTGTACCACTAGTTCATGCAACATTTTGGAGGATCGGCTGCATGGTTCACAAAACCATCAAAAATCGGGTTTTTGACCATATTGAGGTGGTTCATCATCTAAAACCGGTCGATAAACCATAGGTTTCATGATTAAGTTTCATCAGATTTCTTGATATTCAGGAGGTGCACATATATGTTTCATGATGTTTCACGGAAAAATTTCATGATATTTCACATGTAAGTTTCATTATGTTTCATGGTGTTACATAAAACTCACTTGAATTTATCCGTGAAACATCATGAAACTTATCTGTAAAACATCGTGAAACTTATCTATGAAACATCGTGGAACTCATCGGTGAAACCAAATGAAACTTATTTATGAAACCTAATGAAACTTATCCGTGAAACCTAATGAAACTTATCTGTAAAACATCATGAAACTTTTCTGTGAAAACTAATGAAACTTATCTATGAAACATAATGAAACTTATCTATGAAATAGCATGAAACTTATCCGTGAAACCTGATGAAACTTATCCGATGTGAAACATAATGAAACTTATCCGTGAAACCTAATGAAACTTATCCGTGAAATAGCATGAAACTTATCCGTGAAACATGATGAAACTTATCCATGAAATATTATGAAACTTATCTGTGAAACATAATGAAACTTATCCGTGAAACCTAATGAATCTTATTTGTGCAACTTAATGAAACTTATCCGTGAAACAGCATGAAACTTATCCGCGAAACCTGATGAAACGTATCTGCGAAACCTAATGAAACTTATCTGTGAAATATTATGAAATTTATCTGTGAAATCTAATGAAACTTATTCGTGAAAGACAATGAAACTTATCCGTAAAACCTAATGAAATTTATCTGTGAAACCTAATGAAACTTATCTGTGAAATATCATAAAACTTATCTGTGAAATGTCATAAAACATATCTGTGAATCTCCCGAATCTCAAGAAAAAAAAAGGATTTTGTGTGGTTATGAATTGAAAGTACGTGAATGGTTTTGAACGACTCAATGCTATTCCGTAGATATTGCTTCCAACGGAATACCGTCCTGTAGTCGCACTCAAAAAACTAGCTCTATCTTTAGGTAGGTTGATTTAGCTAAAACCTTATAAATTGTGCCACACTAAATACAAATATTGATAAGCAATATGTGGCAAGATTCTTGCAATCTTGCACACCTCTAGATCCCAGATTTTTTTAAATAATAATTTTTTAAAATATATTGCGGTATTAATGCGCGGAAAACAAAAATTGCAACAAAATAACACCTATTCGCCTAACAGTACGGCGAAATAGCTATTTTCGCCAAACAATGTGACGAAAAATGCCTAATTACGCTGTTAACCGCTAGGCGATAAATCCACAGGAGACGAGGGTATTATCGTCGAACCATTTGGCGAAAATAGAGATATCGCCATACGGTACGGCGATAATAGCTTCTTTCCCCTAAACTCTAACGGTTGACTGTTAACTGCGTAATTAAGCAGTAGTCGCCGCACTGTTCGGCGAAAATAGCTATTTCGCCGTACTGTTTGGCGAAAATAGCTATTTCGTCATACCATTTGGCGAATAGATGTTATTTTTGCAATTTTTGTTTTCCACGTATTAATACCGCAATTCATTTTTAAATAAAGTATTATTTTATAAAAAAAATTCTCTAGATCCCGCATGGACACTTCTCTTGAGCTGGCATGATGTTTTTTTTATATATTCAAGCCTTACACGTGTCCTATATGTGTTAATTATATTGATAAACATTTCATCAAACAACTTAATTAGGATGTGCTACTTATGAATTTTAGGATAGCTAGCAAAGAAATCAAGCTAGAATACTTTAATATTAAATTACAACAAAATAAGATAACAATCACATCAGTTCACAATACAACGAGAAAACATTGACACAACATTAGTGAGGGTGGCCAAACTGTAGGAGGGCTAGAGCCCGCCTTGCCCACCCCATTGGATCCGCCACTACTGCTCCTCCCCAAACTTGTCAATACCATATACAGTTATAAGTATACACATTTTTAATTATATACACACCAAAGTTTAGTTATAATATTACTCCAAATAAATAGTAGTATTACCAAACTAATATATAATTCAATAGACCATATTATCAATTTTTACGGACATGTTTGGTATTGATTGGTATTGAATCCATTTGTTTGATGAATTTTCGTACACAAAATTCATTAAATAAAAAATAAACAAGGTAAAAAATTAAGGGCCCATATTTCAGCAAAGAGCACGCAACTTAACAGCAGCATGTGGCATACAAAATTCCTCGAAGCAAGACTATAACATACGGGCCCGCGTGTCGCACAATATTTTTCTATGTGTAACCTATTTAATATTAGACTTATTTGGAAGGGTTCATTGTAAGGAGCGCGGGGGTTCAAACGGATCACAAATACGATATTTGGATTAGAAGATATAATCTCCCAAAGATCAGTGATCAAAATGTGTACAAAATAAGAAAATCAATCAACTTAATCGATCACGTCACCATGCATGCTTACATACATAATCTCGGCTAGAATCAAAGTTGATCTATGACCCGCGCATGTATGATAGAATGGAAAGCTTCAAATTGTATCTGTATCTCCCCTTGATAGAAAGGATTGATTTATATCTCCTATAAACAGAAGTATTTAGTCAGCACATCTCCATTGAATAGAAACAATATATATTGTGATAGCATCTTTTGGATGGAAAATATCTAGCCTCATGCATCAAGCAATTGTGGTGTAGTAAAATCATGGTATGATACCTGAGATCAAGGGAGATCCGGCCTAGCGCCGTATCGGCCAAACCCGTCGACGGCCTTCTCCCTATAAAAGGACTTGCACACCAATCATCAGGGGAGAGGCAGACAGAGAGAAAATACACACGAAGAGACGGAAAAAAAATTCTCTGCGGCACCGTTGCATTTTAGAGCCTGTGCAGTACTATCCAGATGATCGTCACGTGTCATACTTCATCAATCTCAAAGTTCTAATGAATGGCTCGGCTTGGCTGGCTGCTTGGAGATCGATGAAGTATGACACGTGGCGATCATCTGGATGGTATTGCATAGGCTCTGGAATGTAACGGTGCTGCAGAGAATTTTTTGAAGAGACGGATCAGGAGGCCGGGAGGCACAATTAATTCCCTCGACTGGAGAACACACGCACAAAGCTCTCACAGTACCCATGGTCGGCATGGCCAAGCCGTCGGCGTCGGTGTTACCATCATCTACGTCGCCGCCGAGCACGTCGCCGCGGCAGTCGTGTTTGCCTGTAATGGTCCTGCTCCGATGATCTCTCAGAACCGAAGGTTAGACTACATGCAAGATTGGAGACAGAGAGAGACTTGGAGAAGAAGAACTGGGAGAAGGGAACGAACTGGAATTAGGAGATGGCGGCCACAAGTTCGTCACCGTTCTACAGCGTTCCGACCCGGCTTAAATAGCCTAGTCCGGTGTCCCAATACAGTAGGCTATTACATGGGCTTAGCCCAAGCCTCTTGGCCCATTAACTCCATCGTAAAGTAATGCTAATACTATATATCATTACATTCCCCCCCCCTCTTAGAACCGGCTTGACCTCAAGCCACCGTTGCAGACGAAAAGCGGCGACGCCAATCCAGAGGCGGCTCCCATGTTGCCAATGGTATGGAGAATCCCGTCCAGACGACCTGTTCTCTAGCTGTCGGAGCGCCCCCACGCCAAACCAATTCCCTTTGGAGAACCGCGGCTGGTTCCAATGAAGAGGATGAAGCCCAGTTGATGGAAGCAATGTCAATGTCTGCTGTAGAGTCTGGTGGTATATGTTGCTTCAATTGCGAAACGTGCACTACTGGGTGGATTTTACAGCTCGGGGGAAGGTCCAATTTGTATGCTACTGCTCCAATCCTCTGAAGAACTTTGTAAGGACCAAAAAAACAGAAGGCCAACTTCTGGTTATGTCGCGTAGCCATGGACGTCTGGATATACGGCTGGAGCTTGAGGTAAACCATATCGCCTTCCTCGAAGGAACGTTCAGAGCGATTCTTATCCGCCTGAGCCTTCATCCGTTGCTGAGCTCGGAGCAATTGCTGCTGCAAAAGCTTGGTGAGCAATTCACGTTCTTGGAGCCAATTAGCCAAATCCGGTACCGTGCAAGCATTAGCTTCAGTGATGCCAAAATGGTGAGGTTTGTGACCATACAACACCTCAAAAGAAGTCTTGCCAAGCGCTGAATGATAATTAGTGTTATACCAAAATTCCGCCAGAGGTAACCATTTCGCCCATTGCGTTGGTTTGGAGTGAACAGCACATCGGAGATATCCTTCCAGACACTGATTTAAACGTTCGGTCTGCCCATTGGATTGAGGATGGTAGGCAGAGCTCATATGAAGCAAGGTGTCGGTCAATCGAAAAAGCTCTTGCCAGATGTTACTGGTAAAAATGCGATCTCTATCTGAAATCAAGGTTTGGGGCATACCGTGCAATTTATATACATTGTCCAGATATGCTTGAGCGACCTGCAGCGCCGTGAATGGATGAGACAATGGAATGAAATGCCCATATTTTGTGAATTTGTCAATAACCACCAGAATAGAATTGTACTTGTTAGAAGGAGGAAGCCCCTCAACAAAGTCCAAACTGACTACAACCCACGCCTGAGAAGGAACCGGCAACGGCTGTAATAGTCCAGGTATTTTCACATGCTCTGCTTTGGCTTGCTGGCAAACTTCACATCCCTGTACAAATTTGGTCACACTGTGTTTCAAATTCGGCCAAGCAAATAGACTTTTAATTCGGTGATAAGTGGCGTGAATTCCCGAATGCCCTCCCAATCCACTGTTATGTAAGGCCTGCATAATATGGTGTTGAGCCAATTTGTTGTTACCAACCCAGACTCTGCCGTTATACCGAAGGATGCCTCCATGCAACTGAAATTTCTTCGCTCTACTTTGTGACCGAGCTCTGTTAAAATCTTTTGTGTTTCAGGGTCATCAGTATAGCCCGCTGTCAGATTTTCTATCCATGCTGGTGTGCAACTGGAGATAGATGTGAACTCCTGGTCGCCCGGCATCCTCGACAGTGCGTCAGCAGCGGCATTTGAAATCCCCTTCTTGTACTGAATGGTGTAATCCAGTCCTATCAATTTCACAAAAGCTTTGTGTTGTATACCAGTGCTCAATTTTTGGTCAGACAAGTGAATAAGGCTCTTCTGATCAGTTCGGATTATAAAATGTGAATGTTGCAGATATGAATGCCATTTGTCCACTGCCATAATAATAGCCAAACACTCTTTTTCATACGTTGATAGTGCTTGAGTTTTGAAGTCGAATCCTTTACTAAGAAATGCCACTGGATGCTCACTTTGCATCAATACTGCTCCTACCCCAGAATTGCAAGCGTCCGTTTCGATGACAAATACTTTAGCGAAGTCAGGCAATGCTAGCACTGGAGCATGAACCAGTGCGTGCTTCAGTGTATCGAACGCCTGTTGCACTGTCGGATTCCAATTGAACACCACACCCTTTTTCAGCAATTCAGTAAGCGGTCTGCTGATAAGACCGTAATGTTTAATGAACTTGCGATAGTATCCAGTGAGCCCCAAAAATCCACGAACCTCTTTGACATTCCGCGGAATTGGCCACTGGACGACAACTTCTATCTTTGAACTATCCGTAGAAACTCCTTGTGGTCCAATGATATGACCCAAGTACTCGAGTTGTTGCTGCGCAAATGAGCATTTGGTTAATTTGACTGATAAACTATTTTGATGCAGTATATGCAACACCTTTCTCAATAATGTGATATGATTTTCCAAGGTGGAGGTATACAGTAAGATATCATCCATGAAAATAAGAACTCCTTTTCGTAAATGTGCTTCAAAGAGTTGATTCATTATGCTTTGAAAGGTTGTTGGTGCATTGGTGAGTCCAAATGGCATAACCAAGAATTCGTATAGTCCCTAATGAGTTTTGAACGCCGTTTTATGTTCATCCCCTTCTGCCACCCTTATCTGGTGGTAGCCCGAGCGCAGATCCAATTTGGAGAACCACTGCGCCCCTGCTAACTCGTCCAACAATTCATCCACTATTGGCATGGGATGTTTGTTCTTGATAGTGATGGCATTTAATTGGCGGTAATCGACACATAAGCGCCATGATCCATCCTTCTTCTTGACCAACAATACCGGAGAGGCATAAGGACTGGTACTGCGTTGTATGATACCCGATTGAAGCATTTCGCAGACTTGCCGTTCGATTTCGGAGTATCGATATGGTCTGACCGAGATTGGTTGGGCGCCTTGTATCAGAGGTATTTGGTGGTCGTGAGGACGTTGAGGAGGAAGACCCTGCGGCGCTGTAAACAACTGCGAAAATTTCTGCACAACGTGCCAAACCTGATCAGGCATACTCTGTTTTGTCGGAAATGCAACAGTGCACACTTGCTGATGGTCCTCTGTTGGCCGCACGGTAACGCAATGAGAAATAGCCTTCCTTCTGATCAATCCCTGTAACTTGTGAGCTTCAATGGGCTGACAATGGATAGGTTTATCACTGACTCCCAACAACTGGATGTCTGAACCTTTGTATTGAAATTGGAGGCTTTTGCGGCACCAATCAATGCACATTGGACTATACTCTGCTAACCAATCGGCACCCAAGATGACATCATAATTGCCCAAGGGTACCACTCGGACGACATGTCGGAATGTATGACCCTGTATGTACCATTCCAATGCTGGAATTTCTTGATGACAAGACAATGATCCCCCATCAGCTACAACATAACGGACCTCTGTAATTGGCTGAACAGGAAGATGTAATTGTTGTACCAAATGTTGATTGATGAATGAATTTACCGCTCCTGAGTCCACTAAAATCAATACTTCCGTTTTTCCAATCATACCCAACAATTTCAGTGTATGTCGCTTGGGGAGCTTTGGCTGCAGGGTACCTGCTATGGCCATGACTGCTCCCATGGTTTCCTCCTCTGATTCGCCTGTATTGTCAGTTTGCTCATCTTCAATTTGCAATGCTTCCAGCAATTCTTCAATGACATAAAGAGAAACCTTCTCCGGATAAGTGTGACCGGTTTTACTCCATTTTTCACCACATGTAAAACATAAGCCATTTGTTCTCCGGTAAGCCTTTAATGCTGCCAATTTGGTGTCCATTCGACCCCCTTCCTGTTTCTTGACGTTGTCATACTTTTTTGTGTCCTCACTTTTATCCATAGACTTGAGCTTATCGTTGTGGGTACCCGATTTGAGACTACCTCTCGGAAACTCTCGAACCTCCAATTTTCCCAGCGGTCCCCTTTGTTTGGAGTCTTGCTCCTCCTCCTGTAACAGGGCTAATGCACTTGCAGTATCAACGTCAGGAGGACGGTGTAACCAAATGGCCGAGCGAATATGTGCAACCCTTCCAAATATTCATGGACAAAAAAAATTTCATCTAATGTGGGGTTGTACAACCAGAGATGGTGCCTGATTTGCTCAAACCGGTCAGTATATTCAGTTACTGACCCTGTCTGTTTCAAGTTTCGCATCTGTCGCCTAAAGTATTGATACTTATCCCTTGTGAATTTATCATTTACCAGGGTGCACAATTCCCCCCAATCCTCTAATCTCCCCTTTGCCTCTACCTTCTGCAACCAACAGGCTGCTGATCCGCAGAAATGCAACGCGGCAAACCTTGTTTTCAGACTTTCTTGTACCCCATAGACCTCAAAATATGTTTCACATCTTTCTTGCCATAGTCTTGGATTATCCCCATCAAATTTTGGGAAATCCATTTTGGGCAAGTGCTGCTGCCCCGCTCTTGGGGACACCTGAACTTGACTCCTTAAATCCCCTCGCCCATCATCCATAATCTGAAGATTGGGATAAGACGCAAACATATTACCTTTGCCAGGAATGGGTGGAGGTATTCGGAAGATTCCCTCAGCATTCCTTTTCTGTAATAGCTCTTCCCGACGCCCCATCGCCCCCGTATTTGGGTCACTCTTCACTGAGTTTGCTGGTGATCCCGGAACTGCATGAGTGATGCCCGATGGTGGCAATCGATGACTCGATTCCTCCAGCGAGCTCATCTGCCCCGGATTACCTGCCCTGACCTCCAAGGCTTGTAATCGCTCTTGCAACCTTCCCTGACTCTCCTTCACTTCACCGATCGTCTCCTGGAACGCCTTAAATTGATCACACAACTCCCGCAACATCACTGTGGTGGCTTCGTTTTGGGCTTCCATCGCCGCCATTATTTTCGTCGTTTGTTCCTCAACTTGGTTTGCTTTCTTGCGCGGCGCCAGCGTGTAGCGTGGAGTAGCTCTGATACCAGATTGTAATGGTCCTGCTCCGATGATCTCTCAGAACCGAAGGTTAGACTACATGCAAGATTGGAGACAGAGAGAGACTTGGAGAAGAAGAACTGGGAGAAGGGAACGAACTGGAATTAGGAGATGGCGGCCACAAGTTCGTCACCGTTCTACAGCGTTCCGACCCGGCTTAAATAGCCTAGTCCGGTGTCCCAATACAGTAGGCTATTACATGGGCTTAGCCCAAGCCTCTTGGCCCATTAACTCCATCGTAAAGTAATGCTAATACTATATATCATTACATTGCCCCACAAGCAGCGTGCCCATATTGGTACGCATGCATGCATGTTTCATACATACCTTGCACCTGCTCCTAATTAGACATCAAGCGGTCGCGCCACTGCAAATCGCCGTGAATGTCGCCGGAACTACCATGCTCGGGGCGCCGTCAGCAAGCTGATGCATGTGGAAGTTGTCGTAACCCGTCGAGCTACTGTGCCAAGTCGCCATTGTCTCCCGAGCCGTCGAGTCTACCATCGGAGCCGCCAAGCACAATGCCAGGACGTCGCTAAGCACGTTGCCGAGCCGCTGGACGTCGCTGAGGCAACCATTAAAGAAACAGAGAGGAGAAAAACTGAACTGCCAACACATCGATCCAACCCCCATTTGGTACGGTTTCAGATTCTAGTAGAAATGGGGTTGAGGGTGATTCAGCCACGGCGTGGAAAAAGAAGAAATGTTCCGAGGAGAATCGTTCCGAGGAGAAACGTTCCGAGTTTTAACCTTGTGATGAAAACTAAGGTAATGTCTCTGAATGTGTCACTTTTAATTGATGTCAGTTCATTGTATTCTGTTGGTAGAGCTCAAAGAAACTTAAGCACTGCATGTTTTCTTATCTCAGACAATGAGGCAAGGACTAGTGGTTGTCAGGACTTTGTTTTCATTGATCCATTCTCCTTTGACTTTACATGATACTAGGTGAGTGCAGTGTTGGATAACAAGATAAAGCAAGGAGATGGCTAATTATATGATCTTTATCGTCTGTAAATAGTTACCAACCGATAAGGCAATTGTTGTGTCATGTGACCTTGTTTGGATGATGTCTGCCAAATAAGTTTTTTTTTGTTGGCTTTGTGAATATGATACGCTCAAGGTTTAAACAAGATCATCCTAGATTACATCATAGACTAACTCGGTTTAGCTTCATCATGTGCACTAGGATATGATTTGGACAAAGATAAAGAAGTAGAACAAGACAGCATAAGTGGATAATTTATCTTACCAAAGCTAGCATCAATCCTTAGGCCAACATTTCCTTGTGGAAAATGACAAAAAGTACATGTGTCTGTGATCTCAATTAATTTTTTCTTTTTTGCATGGAGTCTTATCAAGCTCCTAGATAGCCTATTCTTTTTTCCTATCATTCTGGAAATATGGTAGGATTTGGATAATTAACTTTATCCACTTTGAGCAAAACTGTCAATGTGAACAAACTCCTAGATCTGGATAGTTAACTTTATCAAGCTTCTAGATAGCCTGTGCTTCTGATTCAGAAGACTAGCCAGGACAAAATATTATTCTTCTTCCTGGATTCTTAATCTCGGAGTCAGATTGCTGCTAACATAGTGTTGATTTTGTGAAAGTTCTAAGAGTACTATAGTTTAGACATAAGGCTTCGTTGTCTTGAATTTTTTTAGTTAGGCGATAACCAAATACATACAGAGTGGCTTCTATGTGTCATCGTCCTCTAGTACAAGTTACACAAATCCTCAAGCTCCATCCTCAACTGGACTCTAGGCTGTGTCTTCATCCATGACAACTGCCTCTCTTGGTCTGGATGGAAGGTTCTTCAGGTAGTATACTAATCTAGCACATGTGCATGCATATGCATGCTAGATGGATCATGGGTACATGCCCTAACCGTGAATGAAAATGTTATAATACTTGTATACCACTACATGGTGCATTTATCTTTTCGAAAAAATTTGTCAACAGGTGCCAGTGCTGAAGAGATATCGAGCCAGGCTCTCGGTTCTCTCACTGACTTGCATCTTTGGGCTGGTTCCGAGTTTACAAAATGAAAAAGAAGATAGAGCACTGGTTCCGAGTTTTAACCTTGTGATGAAAACTAAGGTAATGTCCACGGCATGGAAAAAGAAGAAATGTTCCGAGGAGAAACGTTCCGAGGAGAAACATGTGTCAGGTATTGCTATTGGTTTACAAAATAAAAACAAAAACAAAAATGAAAATGGTTTGGACTTGGGCGGAATGGTTTGTCTGGCGGGTGCGGATAGAGCACTGGTCCTGATTTGTGCAAGTACCGCCCCAA
Organism: Rhipidocladum racemiflorum; assembly: GCA_036346355.1. NCBI lineage: Eukaryota > Viridiplantae > Streptophyta > Magnoliopsida > Poales > Poaceae > Rhipidocladum > Rhipidocladum racemiflorum. The sequence continues at coordinate 2,546,471 of CM070590.1, read as the reverse complement.
GTCAATTAAGGACCAACGCTTATGACTGTCCATTCTAAGCATAACCGTACTTCCACATGTCTAACATGGTACGACCTGGCTAAATAATTTGTACAAACCTAACTTAGACTCACCAGATGGTGGAATGTGAGTGCCGGATAGAGGCAAGACTTTTTCTCACACGGCGCAAGAGGGGGCTTCTGTACTGGGTGGATAGAACCCTAACAGCGGTGAAACCTCAACGGGTGGGTCAGGTTAGGCGTATACATTGTAAAGGCCTTGTCATGATATCTCTGCCGACACACCTAAGGAAGTGTGTTAATAGTTTGGCATCAAGGGAATATCATGTCTTATGGGTAAAGCTGTACACCTCTGCAGAGTTAAAACTATTCGAATAGCCATGCCTACAGTCAAGGGCAAAGCGAAGAATGCTTTCATACTGGTAGACTTTATTTGTTTGTTTTAAAAACAGCTGATTTGGGATCCGGGAGTGGTTAGAACTCTCGGGTGTGCTTCTGGTGGCAAGAGCCAGGTAGGTGGATTGAACCTGTTTTGTGAATCATAGCAAACAGAGCCATGTGGATGGATTGAACCCTGATCTTTTTGAGATGTGGCGGATAGAGCCTGTATATTAGTGAATGATGGATAGAACCTTCACTAGAAGTTATAAATAATTGCAAAGGTACAAATAATTGTGAAAATGGCTTTGTGAAAAATATTACATGTTAAGTTTTTGAAAGTGTTGCCTTGCGCAAAAGAACCATATTATGCCATCCTTGGATAGCCCTGCATTATGCATTTTTCCCAGACTTGCTGAGTACTTTATGTACTCACATGCTACACTCTAAACATGTTCCAGAAGTGAAGAAAGCCGTCAAAGGAGATTTCAAGTACTAGGACACGTACCCCACTCGATTGCCTGTGGACATATGGATGGGTCACCACTTGGTGTTATCTTCTCCCGCTGCGGTTATTCAAGTTGTTCAGCCTGTGAAGGCAGTAAGGGTAAAACCTTGACCATAAGGTTTTTGCTTTTATTTGGTGTTATTACTATTTGGTTATTTGTAATCGTGATATGGTACATTGATTCATCTTTGTTTGGTATGTGTAATAGCTCTTGATCTGACTAGTCTGAGAAATACACAGGATTAGGATAGCCAATCTGGGGGCCCACACTCAGGCGGAGGTGTTTTATAATGTTCTTTGCTCTCTTCCAAGGAAAGTGAAAAACACCACACAAAAAAATTTGAAAAGCACGAATTTTAAAATAGATTAAGAGCATGATTTACAATCATCCACTGGTCTACAGTTAACAGTAATATTCTAGGTTTCATGCTAATGGGCAGTCAAGACCATAGAGTAAACCTTCTTATATAGAATTAAGAGTAAATTTCACAAAACTATAAAAAAAAGTACAAACAATTAGAAAACTACAGACTTCACAATTTAGTGTTTCTTACAACGGATCTGACAGTGTGGGTGGCAGCCTCAAGCGTCCCTATTTACCGTTTCACTCTCACGTGAGGTTGCCATGTGGACCCACACTGTCATACCCGTTATAGGAAATAGTCTATTCTAAAACATGTAGTTTTGCGACACAAGTTCTCCTAAAATCTATAGTTTTCTGAAATAGAAGCTAAAACTTATAGTTTTCTGATAGTTTGTACAAGAAACTTATAGTTTTGTGAAATTTACTATAAAATTAAAGACCATCATCTCCTGCTGATTGGTCGCATGCCATGTTAAACCCATCCAAACAGGAAGATCAAACTGTGTGCAAGGCTTTCCTAGAGTTATGTATTCATGGAATTAAATCCTTACAAAAGCAACAGTGCAATATTCTAAATAACAGTAAAGGTCAACGAATGGTCACCCCACCTTTTAGTGTTTATACGGTAAGCAGCCTTGTAAATGGTTTACCTATTTAAAATTCAGATAAATATATACATATGTCTGCAGTAACAAAATAAACATCTAATTCATCTTCTTTCATGCATACAAAATAGAACTACCAGGCTATCAACAATTTTCCACAACGGTGATATGAAGAAAAAACATGTCATGATGTGAATGTAATTAAAGAATCATAATTGAATGAATGAATAGCTCAAGTGGCAATGAAAAGCAAAACTAGCATTCATCTCATGTATGTCATAATGTCCCATGTCATATGACAATCTTGCAATTTTACCCAAATAAACAGCCCGATAAAACAGGCTTGTCAAATGTTAATGGCCGTTAAACCAAATAAACGGCATGATAAAATGAACAAACCTTGATATGTCCATAAACATAACGGACAGTAGATCTTTACTGTTTTAACTTAACGGCCTTTATTTATAACACTGCAACAGTGTGCTAGCAGGCCAAATTACTTGTGGAAAAAAAAATGACACCAAAATATACCACACTGGCACAGTATAGCAATACGTGAAAATTTCAGCCCGATATTGGTCTTTGCTTATCATTTCCTTCGCTCGGGAGGTTCTGTAAGGCACCCAAGCTTCTCCCTACTCGCTCTTCTATACAGGCAAGTTTTCTCTCAAGTTTTAGCACACTAGTATGCATAATCCTAACATCAACTTCTGCAAGCTTTGCAAAAGCCCGTAGCAACATGTAATAATCAGCATGTGCAACATAAACAAGACTACCAGTTAGTATCTTTCTTCTATAGTGAAGATAGCCATCTGATTTCGGCTGTTGCCTTGGCAGTATATAATAAAACCCATGATCTTCCATTTCTGACTTAATCCTTTGTAATGCATCCCTCTCTGTTGATGCAGAAAAGCACCTCGTGCCAACAAAAGTTCCATCTCGGCAGCGTTTATTCACCCCATTTGTAGTTTTCATTTCTTCCATATGTGCTTTTGAATTCTCACCCTGCAATACAACAGCACAGGCAGTTAAGCATTTCACAGTTGAGAGCATATAAAAATGATACAATGCCGTGAATAGCAACTTTCCTTTTTCCATTTTATTTATTATTTGGCTGGGGTTTCTCGTTTTTTATTCTTCTAATACCAATTGAGTTTAATTTCTACAGATTATTAAGAAAATATTTTGTGTTGATCCTGAAATAACAAGGTGGCATGATATAACCTTGTTAGTGGTTTGCTCAAGTTTTTAAGTTTGTTAATAAAGCCTATACAACATAAAAATAACTGTTCCAGCATGTGAGAAGGAAACACGTTAAAACAGAGGAAGATAGCATAAGATTAAGATAACAGCAATGATATAGGAGCCAGGAGGTTAGGAATAGGTAGACTTTAGACGGTAATCCATAATTAAATGAATTTTCAAGTCTCAATGTACGCACTATAATTTTCATCCATTTCATGCAAAAAAGGAGTAAGTTCTGACAACATTGGCAAGTTAAGTGCATTACCTCTCTTCCTTTGTACATATCACAAAATATATCTATTAGATGCTCCTCTTCAACTGAATAAGTAATCCCAGGAAAAACAACATCCTTGCAATATTTGAGATAAGAATGAAGTTCCGTTGAATAGTCTGTAGAATTAGAAAAACTCTAGTCAAGTTTGTACCGATAATAAAATCTCTGTCCAGTCACAACAAAAGGGGCCACCGTAGAATGCATGCATTCATACATTATAACTCTGACCAAGATATTGTTGTGAATATGTATATTAGATAGATGAAAAATGCATGAGTAAACTGTCATCCAATATACTTTGATAGTAGTGTACTTCTATAATTTTCCAAATATATGATAATGAAATATATAGGTCAAACTTACATCCTATTGACGTTGTGTGACTGGAAGAAGGGGCAAAGCTAGTTATTCCAATTTTATAATGCTTAAGTGAAGTTACTCAATGCCATACAAAATAAAAAATAAATAAATAAAGATTTGTCTTTATTAAAGAACAATGAAAAGTCTCAAATATTCTCCACCGGATTGCTCTGTTTTGTAAGGAAGCACAAGAATATGCTTATTAGGCTTGAGTAATAGTTCCTTGAAAAATAGTCGTGTTTTCAAGTGGATAATTCGTGAAATTTCATAATGCTAGCTGATATATAGGCCCCACAAGCGCTCAAGCTTTGGAGTTGTCCACTACTCAGCATAATCGAGCTCTCTATGTCCATGAAGGGAAGTTTACGTATAAGCTCCAGGAAATGCGAAAAGCTATTTATTGACTAGGCACAAATCCACACACGCCATTTGTACATCAATGTCTTGCTCCTTCCGCTACTAAATACATGTTATTCTAGCATTATTATTTTGTTACTACATACATGTCACTCTACCATTTTGAGACACATTTATAGGATTTTATCCATACATACCCCTACCTCATTAATTCAAAAAATAACTTTCCAACAGAAAACTAGTGGCTCTAGACACAGGAAAGTAAAGTATATGCTATTAAACAAGGTTATCATGGTCATTCTCGCTCATGACATAGCTCCCTCACTGAAGCTATGCCACGTATTAGTAATGAAGGGAGCATAAGAAACTGGATTTAAACTACCAACGGTCAGCATAAGCATGACAAAACCTGGCATGTGTACATTACAAGATAAACATACGAGCAGTGAATCCAAGGCAATGATCATCCAAAGTTACCATGTCCAACGTCAATTTTATCATAAGCAGCTGCAAGAGTGCACAACAATTCTCTTGCACCAAACTCCTTATTGTCGCCGCCACCAGACTCCAAAAAAGGTGAAAAATTTACATCAGGATCAGACCCACCAGCATTTCCTCCTGCCTCACCAATCTTCTGGAAAGAAACGAAGTTCAGTTATCAGTATTTACCACAGATCCTACATGACATATAGAGAGTGAATCTATATGGAAACTCACCTCCCATATCCCTTGACCATTGATGTTATACAGAACTCTTAGAGCTACTATTAGTATAGCCATTACACACACCCGTGTAGGGACCCTAGCAGGATTACTGGACAGCCATAATTCCGCGGGCATTGCCCACTCATAGATGCGGCATGCATGATGGAGGATTCTTTCTATTGGCAGAGACAGCTCCTTCAAGAAGCGTTGAGCAATCATGTAGAAATTAACCGAAGGAAGCTGCAGGCCTATTCTTTGCGCTATGGACCCCGCTGCGGATTCCAGTTGCCATGCTCCGATCACTCGAACTGGCCTGAACAGCTGCCTTGCATCCACAGGGCAGTCCTTTATAGAGCTCCCAAGAAGCTTGTCCACTGTTGTAAACGCTGCCACATAAGGAAGCTTCCCCTCCATTGCCGACCTGTAAATGTCAGTCGGTAGGATGGCTTCCCGGGCAACATGACAGGCCAAAAAACAAACAGCCAATGTTGAGTACACTGGTAGCATCGTCCTCAATGAGCGCAGAAATATGAACTCAACCTTGTGCCTGCCTTTTCGGGGCAAGGCCTCATCCGCCCATCCATACTTCACCTCGTGAGGTTTCTGGTCGCCTGCACACAAAAGCTAGGCTCATTTCAAGTTTGTTCTGTACTTTCGATGACAATAACTGAACAAGAATGTAAACTACCACCTCCACTGGCAGAACACTTCGAACTCTCCGCGGCCTCAGCCTCAACGAGCACCTTCCGCGCCCACGTTTCGTCGAACACCTTGGAGGCGGCCACCCACCGCACCCAGACGGTGCCGGCCACGCCGCACACTAGCGCGCCCACCCGGTACCGCTCCACTAGAGCCTCCAGCTGCCCCTGCAGGATCACCTGCAGCCCCCGCACATAGCGCCACCGGACCCGTGCCGCCAGCTCCTCGGGCTCGCCCCAGGCGTTAGCGCCGGGCGCGAAGTCCTGTGGCTCACTCGGCTCAGCGAAGTCGTCGAAGGCGGGGGCGGCGGCGGGGGTGGGAGCGGGGTGGGCGGGGTGAGAGGTGGAGTAAGCCGCGGGTGTGACCGGTTTGGGGGTGGGTTGGGTGGTGAGGCGGCGGACGGAGATGTTGGCGGTGACGGGGAAGTCGTTGGGGTCGGCGGCAGTGGCCTGGGTGGAGCTGTGGACGGCGGAGCACTGGCGGCACAAGAAGAAGCCGTCCTCGGCATCGTCGGGGTCGTAGTCGGCGGCGGCGCCGCAATATTCGCAGACCAAGTGGATGCCACCACCGCCGCCGTAGTGATCTGGGGAGGCGCCGCCATAATCGTCCATGGGAGGATTTTGTTGATTTTGTCTGCGAGATGAGCAATATTCAGTTAGGGCATGTTTGGATGCTAGGGAAATAAAATCTAAGGAATATTTCTCTCTAGAGGGATTTTAATGGCACATGAAATCCCCTCCAACCCCTAGGGATAATTTTCCCTCAAGGAAAATATTCCCACCCACCATTTGGAAGCCATAGGGATAAAAATCCCTAACATTCAAGAAAGTACAAAAATATATAGAAAAATCTTTAAAAAATAAAAAAAGGAAAAACGTAATAAACTTTGAAAAAGAGAAAACAATTCCGAAAGAAATAATAAAACTCACAGATACAAATATGAATAAAAAATCATTTAAAAATAATGAAAAAAGTGATAAAATCTACACATGCAATCTACATCATACAAGCATTCATACATAGAAACTTTGCCGTTGGAGTCCTTGAAGTGTTCAAAGCATTTGATGTGGTAAAATTTTGAATTAAGATTGACACGATTGTTGACAAAGAAATATATCAACTTTGATCTGACTAATTAACTCCAATTAATTCCAACTTGGATAATTATGAGGACGTAGGGGATCACAGTGGTAAAAATTAGTATAATTATTAGTCTTGCAAGGACATCTTAACCTGTTGTTAATTATTGGATACATTATAGGTATTTAGATCTATCAGATTCAGTTTGGGTAGTAGTATTTTAATTATTGACCATAAGATAGTGCAAATTAGATAATCTACTCCAGGGACAGAATTGGTCGATAATTACCAGCACCATGCTTGCTTACTTAGAGATGCTTAAATAAATCAGTATAACAACTCTTTGCTAGCTAGGTTTGCCTAAATAAATCAGTATAACAACTGATCCCGGGAATGGGCCGGGATCCCGGCTGGGGTTGGGCTTCCCAAACAAGCCCTTATACTAGTGATGTGCTGTTGACTGGGAATAGCAATGCTGTATTGCTGTCACCGAAAGAGGTTGTCCCAACCTTTAATTGATTGGCATGTCAAATGTTCCGAAAATTTCAGTCAGGGGACTTGTTTCAGTCCAGATCATTCCCAAAGGTACTCTTTCTGCAAGTTCTCTACAGTTCGGAGTAATTCTGAATTATACTGAACTTTGAGTTTTTTTGTGTCTTGCACATTGATCTGTAGGTTCCATTAAAGGATTTTTGCACAAATTTGTTCTGAAACAAGGGAACAAAGTAGCAGAGTGGTCTAATGGCAATCATTTCATAGAAATGCTTGATATTTTTCCTCTGGTGATCAAATCTTATGAAATTGGGCGTGTCAGTTTTATAGAAACACTCTAGAGTGCCATTTGATGGTGGCTAACTACCAGTTGCGTACATTATAATTTTCATCTACTTGTCTCAACATGGACTTGTGAGTTTATATCCTTAGTAATGAGCACAGGTACATTCATTTCAAATACTGAGCTGACACGACACTAACGTGATGCTAGCACCATAGTACGGCCTTGACAACCATAATAGGCTAGTTGTTGTAGAGCTTGAGCAAAATAGTGAAGATATCCTGATACTGGAGCTCTGGATCATTTAATGTCCATGTTTATGACTTAATTTCCCACAGTTTTGTGCCATTGCAATAGGTTTGTACAAGCGTTCTTCTGATGGTGATCCTTCCTTGATGCATGTACAATGGCACAACTAACACATTTGTATGAATTCCTCTTTATTTCTTGTTTTCTACTGCAATCTCTACTTTGAGACACAATCTGCCACTTCTCCATTTAATTGTACAGGGGATCATTTTGAGTGAATTTGGTGTGCACGGGTGAATTATTGTCTCGAAATATCTGAAATTTCAATTTGAAATGCAGGTTTTCTTTTGTAGCCATTCCGAGTTGAAAACATGTTCTGTTTACAAGTGTACCAGCAAGACTGTCTTAGATGCAAACACGGGTTTTGGAATTACTCAAAGATATGATACGTTAGATCATTGAATGTATACAGATTTTTAGATTTCCAGAACGTACGAAATGCAAGTATTCCTTTAATGAGATTTTATATTTTCAGGTCGATGAAAAGTTGTGAAAGGCCTGGTTTGGAACTGATTTATAATGCTTAGAGTGGAGTGAACAGTTTCAGTGATAATTTTCTTATCGGTACTTTTCAAGGCTTCTAGCTTTGTGTGACAAATTATTCTCTGACTCAAAATTTAGAGATAAGTGATAATTAGTACTAATAATGTGCTCACTTGTTTTGGCAGGTCAAGAAGTAGCAAAACCCTGAGTGGCTAAAGTCAAGTACAAGTAACAGTTCAAGGGTGCTGGATGCCGTGCATGTCTAAACCTGTATTTTGTAGCAGATGCGTATCCACTTCTGATTTATGTGTGTTTTCATATCAGCAACTAGCAAGTTGGACCTTCTGTAATAACTTTTGTAATAAAAGTCTTGTATTTGTATTTCTTGAACTGAAGGTGAACATGTGAGTAGTTTATAAAAATTAGAAGTAATGAAACCCTTTTTTATCTGCATGGTCATTAGATAATCTGATGAAATTTTCTAAAGAAAGCAATGTCGTCATCAGTGATGGAATTTCAAATACACGAAAAAGTAACACTATTATTCCTCAAAAGTAAAGAATCGTAATTCTTCAGTATGCCACATCATTTGTCAGTGTAAAAAAATCATGAATTTTGCCATCTTCCATGAATCATGAAAGCTGCAGCTAGCATCAATACGCTACCACCATCAGGTAGCTGGCACAAAAAAATTGTTCGAATATCTAGATGACATGCTAAAAGAATGTTACGTCCAGATTTTCAATGAATAAGTGATGTTAAAGTTCAGCTAACTAAAGATATCTTTGAGACTTTTCGACCAGAACACTCATGCAATTTGTGAAAGCATAAAACTGGAGTGGCATGTACCAAATCAATCGGTTCTGATCCCAGAATCACAAATACATATATGAACTATTCCTTCTAAGGCATTCTTACAAACAGCTTGCATGCATAATAGTCTCAGGGAAAGAACAGGACACTACCAAACTCAAGACACCAGAAGTAATTGAAGACCTGAAGGCCCTTGTAGGTTTGGCAAGAAAATGAGGGAAGGAATAAACAGAGGAGCACATGAGCATACCTCGCCCGTACCCGCCGGAGACAAGCACCCTCCAACCGCTAGTGGCTGCAACTGCTCCAGATCTGGCCGCCGAGGTGCGTGGACGGCAAGGACCAACTTGCAAGCGCTCCCCTTGCGCCACTCTGCTGCACCCTGTCAAATCGTCGTGGCCGCCTCCCTCAGCGCGTCCGATTTGACCATGGACGAGTAGAGCAGGTGAACAACATTACCATTAGATGGTTGCGCGATCGATGACGTCCGTTCCCCGGTACATCACGACACCGAGGAGCAAAGAGTGAGGAGGACGGAGGGAGGAGGAGACCATGGGCACGGGCCATGGGACGGCGAGCAATTTCCATACCCTCGATCGTGTTTGAAGTGTGAGAGGTAGGGAGGAGGAGACCATGGGTATTTCATCATCTGATCTTATTTGATCATTTACTTGAAGTTGATCGACTTTTAATCATTTGTCCTAATATGCCTTACGGACACGTGGTTTCAGGGTCCGCATGCCAGTGAAATATCATAAGGCAGATGATCAAAGGCCGATCAACTTTGAACAATTGATCAAAGGCGGATCAATTTTAGGGCAAATCATCAATTTTTCCGTGAGACATGGGAGAGAAGGGTGGGGAATCTCAACTTTCTTAGGGGGCGTTCTGCAAATGTACATGAGTAAGTGGCTGCAATAAGGGTGTGATTGGTTACTTTTCTCATGCGGTGTATGTATAAGATGGTTCAAGGAAAAGATTATCCATGTGTTTGATTGTTTGAATGAAATCATTCCATCCTAGATGATGGAATACAAATTTGAGGAATATTCCCAATAGATGTTGAACCATTCCATTCACCCAAAACAACAGAATCAAATGATACAGGACTATCACATCCCATTCAAACTTATCCCACCAACCAAACGCACTCTAAGTGATCTAACCTAGAAGTAATACAATTTTTTTTATGTGTAACCATGATCTTGGTAAAAGTAATAACATCATTTCAAAAACGAAGAAAATACTCCCTCCATTGATAAATACAAAGCCTATACTCCAAATGATCTTGTTTAAAAATATAAAGTTTGTATATAAAGCCTTTCCTACTATATCACTATTTATTCAGGGTCGGTCCTGAGTTTTTGAGGACCCAAGCCGAAATTATAAACGGAGGGCCCTCATAAGATAAGCATCAAAACATTTTTATACTACCATGTATCAACTGAAAAGACAATATTCGGTGTATTATAGAAATTGTTATCGATAAATAAATGGAAGTACAAAAGTGAGATTATTTACCTTAAACATTTTGTAGAGATCATCTTAGGAAATATCTTATAACATTTCTAGATGCAAAATCATCAATTATGGCCTCAACATTAATGTCATCCAATAACTTCTTCTCAATAATTGCAACTTTGAAAAGCTTCTTTCAGCTGATGTCACAGTTATCAGCATAGTAAATAAGATCCGATAAGCAACAATTCCACAGTAGCTGCACAATTTTGCAGTTTTTAGATAGACACTGTGTGTTGTGTTCTGTCTCGGATGTGTTACAATAACCGCGATGAAAAATAGAAGTTCAGTCCAGTTCTGTTTCGGTTTCTGCTTTCATGTGAAGCAACCAAACTCTTGTAATTGAGTCTATACATTGCAATGGAATCAGAAAAGACGTGAGCAGTTCCCACATCGCAAAAAACAAGTCTATTCTATAGTTTCAGTTCGATTGTTATTTTTTCTCTGAAAACAGCGTTCAAGTATGAAGCTTCTACTAGTTAGTTTCAGTCAAGAGTTGCACAAGAACGCTTTAGCCAAAGCATTTTCAGACAAAAAACAGAAAACTTGTCGCTGGCATCTAGTTCTTGAGCTGATTACCCACAACAATCGCTCTCGACTCTCGCGTAGGCGTGTAATCTTCACGCTAGGACAGAGTCACGGAAGGCCCCGGTAATTTGGGGGCCCAGGGCAGCCGCCCCACTCGCCCTGCCCCAGGGCTGGGCTTGTATTTATTCCGTCTCAATCATATGTATTTATTCATTACCACCCACACAAAGTATTATCTCCTATCTTTCAAAACAATTAAAAATGGTATGTAAATTATTCTCTCATATCTTTCTTAATTTTACCATAACTTTAATTTTTATGTAAAATCAAAATACACCTTATATTAATCAAGGAAGAGAGCATATATTATGAATATACATGCATGCATGCATGCTTGTGACAAGAAGATGGTAAATCATAACTGTGGCGGTAATAAACCATGCATAAAACCTTAACATGAATGTGAAAATTTGAATTAGGCAATAATTCAGTACGTACGTACATACAGTACAATCCTCCTGTTTTTCCCTACGCAAAATGCAGGTTGCGATATATATATATATATATATATATATATATATATATAGGAAGCCTTTTTCGTACTCCTGGGAGTACGTACTCCCACTTTCAGTATACCACTTAAACGAATGTATTATACTCCTTTATCATTTTTGGTATACTACAATAATAACTCTAAGATACTTCAATACGGTATGAATGAAAAAAAAATTATGGGAGTCATTTATTTTTTGTTATATACCCTTTTCTATGTGTAAAAAGAGTGTATAAACAAATTATGTTATAAATGGTGAATTTTATTGAAATTTTTCGTGGAATTCATTTTGGAGTATCTTACAATCAGTATTAGAGTATACTCAAAGGATAAAGAGGTATAATAACATAATTTAAGCGGTATATTGGCAGTGGGACTGTGGGAGTACATACTCCCAGGGGTATGGAACCATTTTCTACTCCCAGGGGTATGGAACCATTTTCCTATATATATATATATATATATATATAGAGAGAGAGAGAGAGAGAGAGATAGGATTGCTAGAGCTATCGATAGCACAGATCTTCCGTGCTATAGCACTGTGTTTGCAAAATTCGAAGACGAAACTGTTGATCCAAACCGTGCATTCTGTTCATCTCATTGAAATCTCACTACCCACCAAATTTTATATTTTTTGAACTTTTTCTCATATTTATTTTGTATTTTTAAAAACCACCTTCATTGGACGCCCCACAACTAATTAGATCGTGAATTAAGTGGGTATATAAGTTATTTTCTCTTATGGTTTTCTCAATTTTATTGTAACCTTAATTCTTATATAAAATTAAAATATACTCTATATTTATCAACGGAGAAAGTCCTCTTGTTCTACATGGTTTACATTGATACTCATGTGTGTCCTATACTCCATCTTAAAAAGACTAAAAGGTGATCATACTCCTTGTATCATCACGTAATCGTCGGACATGGCTATAATTTTGTATGTACTATCACATGGATCCTTTTTTTTTTTTTTATTTGTCCGTGTTTCATCTCGGTAGTCAACGGAACCATCGTAGCGATTTTCCGCCAAAACATAGTACTCTCACTCTCTCAGCCATCTCAGACTTTGTTTGGCATAGTTTTATATTTCAGCTCTATCTCAGATATGAAACTTAGAGTCTAAAATAAAGTAAATTAAGTTTATATTTTTATTCTAAAATATAAACAAGATGATCCACCTAAACACTCTTAATATACCAATAGCTCTAGCTCCACAGATCTAGTGGAGTTGGAATAGCCAGCTTCACCAGATTCACAAATCTAATAAAACTGGAGCTCTGCCAAACACCCCCTCACTTTTGTCGTCGGAGTTAATTCTGCCGAGGAGAGCACAAGCCTAAAGCTCCATGCCAGCCGGGTTAGATGCAGGGTTTCAAATTTCGTTCCTATCTTGTTACCTTCTCAAATATGAAATTTCAGTGAAATCTCGTTTTTTTTAGATGAAATCTAGATGAAATTCAAATCCGAAATTTTTGGGACCAAAATTTTCGAATTTTCGTTCAAATAACCAAAATTGCCAGAATCTTGGTAAATTTTCAACTGAACAAAAAATAGTCTAAACAACGTTAAAAAAAATTTTGAAATTTTTTGGAGGCTCCTGACACATCACTAATGTTTCCATAAAAATTTTAGATGATGATCATGCATGAGGAATTTTTAAAAATCATAGCAGTATTACCATCCTGATAAAAGGATGACCGGCAAATTTTAACCTAATGGAAAATGGTGCAAACCACGTTATAAACTTTTGAATGGTCCTAACACAACCATAATATTCTCATAAAATTTTTAGATGATTATCAATCTTGAGGAATTTTCAAAAATTCGGACAGTGCTATTAAAGACTTTAGGTACTGTAGCACTCTGAAGTTTTTCGATCAAATTTACCGAGATCTCGCCAAGATTTTAGGCTACCATAGCGCTTTGAATTTTTTTTTTAATTTTATCTGGATTATGAAACTCGAAGGGTCCAAAATCCGAGATTTTCGCGAAATTTCACCGAGATTTTGATCCTTGATTAGATGGAACCTAGTTTATTGCTCCCTCCTCGGTTTCACAATATTTGTTCATATTTCATTATCAAAGAAAGCATTAAATCTATAAAATAGTCAATGAGAAATCTATCTATCTATCTATCTATCTATACCTCTATATCTCTACTAATTAGGCACTCTCAGAAAGCTCCTATGTTAACCAGAAAGATTTGACTCTCTATCTACTGGATCCAAATTATAACAGTTTATATTAAACGAAGGAGTCCATATCAAGTACAATTTAAATTAACTAAAAAACTGAATAAAAAATAAATAAAATTTTCAATTTAACTTCCATACGATTTTCAAAGTAAATCCATAAATAACTAAAATTTAGAATAATAAACTAATTAGGCAATCTGAGTAAGCTTCCGTGTTAGTCAAAAGGATCTGATCGTCTATCTGTCGGGCGCAAGTTATAACGGCTTAGATTAAAAAGAAAGAGTCTATGTCAAATACAATCTAAATTAACTGAAATTTAGAATAAAAATAAAAAAAATTAGCAATTTGACTTCCTTATGATTTCCAAAGTAAATCCATAAATAACTAAACTTTAGAATAATAATTAAAAATTAAAACAGAGAATCTATGTCAAGTATAAACCAACTTAACTAAAATTCAAAATAAAAAATACCCGATTTATAATGACTTAGATTAAAAAAAGAGTCCATTTCAAGTACAATTTAAATTAACTAAAATTAAGAAAAGTTAGAAAATTGACCTCCATACTATTTCCAAACTAAATCCACAAATAACTAAAATTTATAATAATAACTAAATAAAAATTAGCTAATTAAAACAAAGAGTTTATGTCAAGTACAGATCAAATTAAATAAAATTTGAAATAAAAAATACTTGAGTTATAACGACCTAGATTAAAAGAAAGAGTTCATGTCAAGTACAATATAAATTAACTAAAATTTGAAATAAAACTTAAGGAAAATTAGCAATTTTACTTCCATACGATTTCCAAAGTAAATTCATGAATAAATAAAATTTAGAATAGTAATTAAATAAAAAATATAAAATTAATCACAAAGAGTCTATGTTTCATACTAATTTCAAAGTAAACCCTATAAATAAAATTCAGAATAATAATAAATAAATTTTCATACGAATTCTAGCCTAAAACAAAAAAAAAAATTCCACCACCAGTACGGTAGAAAATATGCAAATTTGGAATAAATTAAAGAGGTGATTAGATATTTGATTTGTATGACCTCCAAAGTAACATCTATAAATAAAAATTGTTCAAAATAATAGTTACTTACTCTATGTAAGTTTATAGAGCGTATTTTTTCTCAGCACATAGACGTCGAAGAACTTTCAATGATTGATCCCATACGTATACCGCCATTAATAGGCTCAATAGCTTGAATTCATATGAAGTCCACCTCCATTGACAACAATTAGACATCAAAATTGACGACATGGTCTCTTGATGAAAGGCAACGATTGACCGAGGAGGAAGATCGTCGATAGACGTGCAAAACGATAGAATTGGTGCTAAAGCAGTTAGATGACGTGAGCCGATGTTGTGTCGGAGTCAAGACGAGTTGAAATCGCCGAATTTGAAGCTACTAAAATCTCTCGGTAGGATTCTTCTTGTACCTAGCAAGGTTCTATGGAATCCTTGGTACACTCACATGTACGCGAAGCAATGGAATAATTGGACTTTTGGTACACCTCTTCCTGTACTCTTAGCAAAGTTGGAGAATTGCACTTCTGTGTGACCTCAAGGTACCATTAGTTTTAGCTTCTGCATTTCTTCTATTTAAGAAAGTGGATCGTTTATTAAACGGAAGGATACTGGATAGCTTATCGCACAATTAAAAGATGCTCACTACATAGAATACAATCCAGATAAAACCTGATTCTTGCTAATTCTCGCCGGCCCAATCCGAAACTTAGAAGTCGTAGCCAGTCCGATCCAATTCTCGGTTTTCCAGGAACCGGGTATTCAATACCCGGATTCCCAGGTGCCGAATACACTATATCCGGTTTTCCGTATTCCGATTATGCAATATCCGGTTTTTGGATTTCCGGGTATTCAAAACCGAATTTTGAGATTCCGGATATGACTGATTTTTTTGTAAATACGTGAAAATGTTGTATCATTTTGTGAATATAGGTCAAAACTTGTATCAAATACGAAAATTTCCCTGGTCGGCTAGACGAAGTCATCACGAGCAAAATCGATATGTAGCAAATTTCTTGTGCCGCCTCCTTTTATCCGCCCTAGATGGCGCATCATCAATGAATGTTCCCTCGATTTCTCGTACAGAGGCCATGCACGTTAAAAACAGATGATAAAAAAAATAAGAGATAGATTTAACGTGAAAAAAACTTGCAGAAAAAACCACGAACGTACGAAATTGAGAATCACTATACAAGGATAATCATAAGCATATGGGACTTCGGTGCATCTAAATCGTACGACTACAGAGGTATATATATATTATGAATTGAAGTCAGAACGGAGAAGGAAACGAATCATAGTCGAATGCACCGATCGTTGCCACGTTTGACACAACTCAACGCATGCATCACTCAGCGCCACATCCAGCACAGTATTTGATACGAACACGATGACGAATTCAGATCATCCTTTTAACACAACCTAACACCTATATTATACCTATATTAAGCTTGGGAGCTTCCCAGCCTCCTCAAGCATCCCACCTGTCACCCCGCGAATTTTGCGAAAAAGCCCATCCGTTCTTTTAAATTAAGGATATATCCCTGATAAATTACAAAAAATGTCCTTCATGATTTTTTGTGAGGGCCAAAAAACCTTTTCCGAATCACGTTTGAGTTTCTCGCTCGTTACTTTATAGAAAAAGCCTCCCGTTAAATACGAATCGCGGGCGAGCCCTTTTCTACTTTTTCAGAATAGCGGTGAGATCCAAAAATATAACAAACAGGTCCCCGGTTTTTACATCCGGGTCCTTTCTCCATTTCCCCCCCAAAAAAAAATTTCGCCAACAGAAATATGTGTACTTTTTTTTCAGCACGATATCTAATATTTCTCGGGGCTCCAAAAAATTTGAAAATACAACTGAAAGCATCTAGGCCCCCTAATAATTTGTTTAAATTATTTGTTGGGTTTTGGTGCTTGATGATCAACTAAATCAGTCTTATCAGATTTCATCAGAAAAGAGGATCAAGATTAAGGTTTCATTATTCTTAGTCCTTTAGCTCATAAGTCTTTTCAAGTCTTTTTAGATAAGTTTTTCCGGGTTTCAACCGTACTATAAAGAGGGACTATGCACAAGTTCAATTCTTGGTTCCTAGGATTTCTCTTTAAAAAACAACTTGGGGCTTAAGCTAAATCATTTCAGATTCCTTTATTAAACCTTGTTTGAGTTCATATCCTTTTCAAATCAAATTCTATGAACTCAAACCGAGGCGTTTCCCATTTACAACGGACCAAGTTTTTGGGTGCATTTGCGCTTGTGTTTTCCTTGAAAATCTCTCAAGTGCTTTTATGCTACAACGGACCAAAAGCTTCCATTTACAATGCACCACCTTTTGGGTCCGTTGTAAACATAAAACTTCTTGGTTTCGGTGTTCAATCCAATTCCTTTGTTGATGTATAACCAGTAAGCTCTCCTTCTCGCGACGGACCAAGTTTTTGGGTCCGTTGTAAACTTGTTCTTAAAACTCTCCCAACGGACAAAGATTTGCTCAAAGCATGTGTACGACGGACCAACTTTCTTGGTCCGGCGTAGATGCCTTACCCCATTGGTTTGGGTCCGTAGTTCTTTGAGCCTCTTGCATATTTTTATCAACCCTTGTCGATACAATCATTTCGTTTTGTCACTTGATCGACATTGGCAAGCGGCTACTGTTGCCAATAACGGCTCTTTGCTTCCTGTAGCCTATTTAAGCAGTTGAGGCTCTCCCAAAATAGAACTTTTTGCCATCTCTTTGATATCTAGCATCCGAAAGCCAAAATTCCAAAAGAGATCAAGCTCCACTCTGAAAAACAAAAATCCTACACTCTTACAGCTCCCAAGTAAAGTCTAGTTTGATTGTTTCTAGTGAACCAAGAGACAGGGCTTGTGGATGGTCTATTACTCTTGGAACTAGCTGTTCCTAGGCAGTTTCTTGGTGTTTTTAGTGCGACTGTCCAACCGTGTTTGTGGAAGGCCACTATGATTGTGAAGAGGTGTGGACTCACCTCACCAAAGGGGTACAAAGAGTTACAATAGTGAAATATCCAAGATCGCCTCTGTGAGTTCTTGGAGGAGCAATATCGAGGAAGTGCTCTAACGGGGACGTAGGAGATTTCTCTCTGAACCTCGGTGAAAAATCTCTTGTCTCTGTGTGATAGTTTGTCTTTTTCTTGTTCTCACTATTGCTTAAGTTGTTCTTAGTCTGTTGGTGCTTATTCTGTTTATCTGCTTAGATCTTATCTTTAAACTGTTTAGTTTGTCTTGTTTAAATTGTTTAAAATTGCCTATTCACCCCCCCTCTAGGCCTTACCGATCCTTTCAAGTGGTATCAGAGCAGGTTTTACCCTGTTCAAGCTTAATCAGCTTGGGTAATGGCCGAGGGAAATGGGTCTGCTACTGTTAGTGTAGGAAGGGTTCCTGTTTTCGATGGCTCAAATTATGCTTATTGGAAAATTCGCATGAGATGTTATCTTGAGGCTGTCGGCTATGACGTTTGGAGAGTGACAGAAAAACCTTTACCTCCACGCGTCATACCTGATGGACAGTCCTCTTCCTCGAGAACCCACTCTGGAGAAATTAAAAATATGCAATATGATGCTCAGGCTAGAAATGCTATATTATCCTGTCTTAGCATATAAGTTTTTGATATAGTGAGTAATTAGTCTAATGCTTATGATATTTGGAACACTCTACAAGAAATTCATGAAGGTACCTCTGATGTGAAAGAAGAAAAGTATTTTGTTGTTAGAGAAAAGTTTGATCAGTTCAAAATGCTTCCTCAGGAAAATGCCATTGATATGTTTTCTAGACTTAATCCTATTGTCAATGAACTTAAAGGTCTTGGTACTAAGGTTGATGATGTGGAAGTTTGCAGGAAAATGATAAGGGTGCTGCCTCGTGCTTATCACAGCTTGATAACTTATCTATCAAACAGTGGAGATCTAAAAAATTGACACCTCTTGAGTTACTAGGAAAGATTTCTACACACGAACTTACTTTGGCTGAAGAAGATGCACCCAAGAAGAAATCTATTGCTCTCAAAGCCAAAGATAAGGTGGAAGAGTCATCGAGTGAAGAAGATGATGTTTCAAGCTGTAATGAAGACGAAGACGTCAGGAAACTGGCCTTGCTTATGAGATCTGCAAACAAAATCATGAGAAGAGTTAATGCCAGAGAGGCAGAGGAAGGTATATAATCAGTTTTCAAAGAAAAACCCTTTTCGAATATTACCTGTTTTGAATGCAATGAAAAGGGACACATAGCTGCACGATGTCCAAACAAGAGCAAGAAGAAGGGCAAGAGCAAGGGCAAAGATGAAGAAACCGAAGAAAATGCCTACAACAGTCGCAAAAAGTTTCATCACAGAAAGAATTTCTCCAAGAAACATTGGAGAAAGGGAAAGAAGGAGGCACATATTGGTGAATGGGTCTCAGATGAAGAAAGTTCAAGTGATGAATCCTCTTCTTCCTCCTCTGATGATGAAGGTGGTTCAAGGTCTAAGGGGTTGGCTGGACTGGCGTTGGATGAATCTACTCCACCTTCACCTTCTCTGTCTGTTTGTCTTATGGCAAGAGGTGATGAGGACAAGGTAAATGATTCTCCTTCTTATGATGAGCTAGTGGAGATCATTAAAGAGCTTAATGATGCCTTGTGTGCTAAAACTTCTAAGGATAAATCTCTTAAGAAAACTATTGCTAGTTTAAATGATGATAA
Source organism: Rhipidocladum racemiflorum (assembly GCA_036346355.1). NCBI lineage: Eukaryota > Viridiplantae > Streptophyta > Magnoliopsida > Poales > Poaceae > Rhipidocladum > Rhipidocladum racemiflorum. The sequence goes on along the minus strand of CM070590.1, from coordinate 2,526,991 downwards.
TGACTTGCTTGTCTCTAAGGTCAAGATTCTTGAATCTAAGTATGAAGAAGTGAAAGACAAGTTTCTTGTTTGGAGACTAGCCATAATGAGCTCAATATTGTCCATGATAATCTCACTCTTGCTCATAATGATCTTGTCATCAATCATGATTTACTTACAGCTGCTCATGATTCCTTGAATACAACTCATGTATTACTTATTAAGACTCATGATGACTTGCTTGTCAAACACTGTGAACTAGAAATGAGTAAGGAATTAACTACAAGCAAATCAAAGAATGTTTCCACTCATGATAGATCTATTACCTGTGATTTGACTTGTGATGAAATTCCTATTGCTAGCTCTTCCTGCATGCTTAATGACAATCATAGAAATGCTTTGTGTACTGAAAGTCTCATGTTGGAAAATCAAGAGCTAAGGTCAAAAATTGCTAAATTTGACAAAGGTCTTGAAAAATGCTTTCTCGGAAGTGTCACTCTTGATAAAATTCTTGGGGAGCAAAAAGTCACCTTGGGCAAAAGAGGCATTGGATATAAAACAGATAATGTGCCCAAGAAGGATTATTTGCCAAAATCCAAGATAAATTTTGTCAAGAAAAGCACTAAGTGCTGCTCCTGTCATAGATTTGACCACAGTTCAAATGTATGCATGTATGCAAGCACGCTTGAAAACAAAGGCTAAAAGAAACTGCATGGTTGATGCTCATTACATGTTGTTTAAAGATTTCAGGGGAAAAATGAATGTGAAATTTGTCGGCCCCTCTAATCTTGATAGAAAGCTTAAAGCTGTTTGGGTGCCCAAATCTTTGCTTATTAATCCTTTTGGCCCCAAAATTGTTGAAACTAACATCCATGGACCCAAAAGCATTTGGGTACCTAAAATCAAGAAATGATTCTGTTTATTCAGGTGAACTACAAGAGTGGTGGTCATCAGCTGGGTAATTGACAGTGGATGTACTCAACACATGACCAAGCTCATCAAGAATGTTCACCTCAGTTGAAAAAGAAAGTAATTCAAGTCACAAAATTACTTTTGGTGATAATAGTAGAAGAAAGGTAAAGGAAATGGTAAGATTTCCATCTCTAATGATTATTCAATTGATAATGTGCTTCTTGTTGATTCCACTGAATTTCAATCTTTTATCGGTCGCTCAATTTGTGTGATCTTGGTTTCCATTGTACCTTTTCTCTTGATGGAGTAACTGTTTTTGACAAAAATGAAAAGCTTATCTTCAAAGGTTTTAGATTTCAAAATCTTTATCTAGTTGATTTCAACTCTAACTCCTCATGCATCTCGACTTGTCTGTTGGCAAAAGCCTCTCTTGGTTGGCTTTGGCATAGACGTCTTGGGCATGTAGGCATGTCTAATTTGAAGAAGCTTTTTAAAAATGAGTTAGTGGTGGGTTTGAAAGATGTAAAATTCGAAAAGGATAGATTGTGCAGTGCTTGTCAAGCCGGTAAGCAAGTTGCAAATTCTCATCCTACTAAAAATATCATGTCCACCACTAGACCTCTAGAGTCTTGCATATGGATGTGTTTGGCCCAACCTCTTATGCCAGTCTAGGTGGTAACTCATCTTGTTTAGTCATTGTGGATGACTTCTCTCAGTTCACTTGGGTATTCTTTTACCTAATAAAAGTGAAGTTGGAAAAATCTTTAAAAATTTTGCAAAAAGGGCTCAAAATGAATTTGATTGCCCCATCAAGAAAATCGGGAGTGACAATGGAACCGAGTTTGTTAATACTAATGTCATTGATTTTTGTGTTGAGCTAGGAATAAAACATGAGTGTCGACTACTTATACTCCTCAACAAAATGGTGTAGTAGAAAGAAAAAGCAGAACACTTATTGAAATGGCAAGAACCATGTTGGATGAATATGGTACACAGACGCTTTTGGGCTGAAGCAATCAACACGACTTGTCATGCAATCAATAGACTCTATCTACATCGACTACTCAAGAAAACCTCTTACGAGCTTGGTTGGAAGAAAACCAAATGTTACTTACTTTCGTGTGTTCGGGTGCAAGGTCTACATCTACAAAAAGAGGACACACCTAGGTAAATTTCAGAAAAGGTGTGACTCAGGTATTATGTTAGGTTATTCTTCTAAATCTAAAGCCTATAGAGTTTTTAATAATTCAACTGGTTTGGTTGAAGAAACCTATGATGTAAAATTCGATGAATCTAATGGCTCACAAGGTGAGCATGAGAATTTAGCTGATGCAGGTGAAGATGCCTTGATGGAAGCAATGAAGAAAATGGAAGTTGGTGAAGTAAAACCTAGAGAAGATAATGATGAGAAACCAACAACTTCCATAATGCCTCAAAATGGATCACTACAAGAAGAAGATGAGAAGAATCAAGAAGAATTAAACTTGATTAAGAGTCATCATACTATTGCCAAAGACCACCCGTGGATCAAATAATTGGGGATTTCAGTAAGGGTGTTCAAACTCGATCTAGACAAGCTTCCTTTTGTGAACATTACTCTTTTGTTTCTTGTGTTGAACCCAGAACTATAGATGAAGCTTTGGATGATCTTGTTGGATTAGTGCCATGGAAGAAGAGCTTAATAGCTTCAAGAGAAACAAAGTATGGGATTTGGTGGAACGTCCAAAAGATCAAAATGTCATAGGAACAAAGTGGGTTTTCAGAAATAAGCAAGATGAAAATGGAATTGTCACTCGAAACAAAGCAAGATTAGTGGCACAAGGTTTTACTCAAGTAGAAGGACTGGATTATGGAGAAACTTATGCTCTGTTGCTCGACTTGAAGCTATACGGTTCCTTCTAGCTTTTGCATGTCATTTTAATATAACTTTATTTCAAATGGATGTAAAGAGTGCTTTTCTTAATGGAATCATTGAAGAAACTGTTTTTGTTGAGCAACCTCCTGGTTTTGAAGACTTAAAATATCCAAATCATGTATTTAAGTTATCTAAGGCTCTCTATGGTTTAAAACAAGCCCCAAGGGCATGGTATGAGAGACTTAGGAACTTTCTACTAGAAAAGAATTTCAAAATTGGGAAAGTTGACCCAACACTCTTTTAAAAGACTTCAATGGTGCATTAATGATTTGCCAAATCTATGTTGATGATATAATCTTTGGTTGTACTAATCACTCTCTTTGCAAGGAATTCAGTGATTTGATGGCAAAGGAATTCGAGATGTCAATGATAGGAGAACTTACATTCTTCCTTGGATTTCAAATCAAGCAATTAAAAGGGAACTTTCATATCACAAGAAAAATACATCAAGGATCTCCTTAAACGCTTCAAATTGGATGAATGCAAGCCACTCAAGACACCTATGGCAACAAACACACATCTTGATCAAGATATAGGAGGTAAGTCTGTTGACCAAAAACTCTTTAGATCCATGATTGGATCTTTACTCTACTTGACAAAGATCTAGGCCTGATATCATGTTTAGTGTCTCAGATGTGTGCTAGATTTCAGTCTGCTCCTAAAGAAGTCCATCTTAGTGCCGTAAAAAGAATTTTCAGCTATTTAAAGCACACTTCAACTACAGGCTTGTGGTACCTAAGGGTGCTTCTTTCAATCTAATTGGCTACTCAGATTCTCGATTATGCAGGTTGCAAAATAGATCGAAAAAGCACTACGGGGGTTGTCACTGCTTGGAAGGTCTTTAGTATCTTGGTGCTCTAAAAAGCAAAACTCTGTAGCAATCGCTTCATCGCCGAGGCTGAATATGTGGCTGCGGCTTGTTGTGCTCAGATTTTATTCATCAAACAAACCTTTCTTGATTACGGCATTAAGTTTGAAAATGTACCTCTTCTCTGTGATAATGAAAGTGCAGTGAAAATAGCAAACAATCCGGTCCAAAGACTCACGAACTAAGCATATTGAGATCCGACATCACTTCATCAGAGATCATGTTGGCAGAAAGGATATTATGCTTAGTTATGTTAGAACTGATGACCAATTGGCTGATATTTTCACCAAACCTTTAGATGAAGCCAGATTTTCAAGATCGAGAAATGAATTGAATATTATTGATCTTTCAAATGTTGTTTAAAGCTTGACTTCTTATTTGAACTATTTGCTTGTTGATTTACCTTGCAAGTTTTCGGAGTTTTTAACATTAAGGGGGAGTCAAGAATGTTTCCCAATACATCTCTTGTCACCTACTTATGTTAACAAAAATTAGTAGTCTTGATGCAAGTAAATTGTTTTTAAAATAAAAATATATTACAATTACTTAAAAATTAGCTAGCCTCTCAAAGACATGAGTTCTCTTTATCAAGCTTGAGTTTGTCTATAATCCCGCTTAAAAGAGTGGAACTCATACAAATTAAGAATTCTAAAGTACTTCAATTTCTTTTTTGCAAGTTCACAACGGACTCAGTGACAACAGTGGGTTTTCCATCTACGACAGACCACTCTTGCTCAGAACACATTCACGACAGACTAAAGAAAGTCAGTCCGTTGTCAATGTCCTTCTTGCAAAACTGGTCCGCGTAAATAGAAAACTTCTTGTTTTTCTCAAATGAGTCTGTGTGCTCTTGCAATTGCCGATTAAGTGAGGAAGTTGTCTTTTCACTGTCAACCAAACTCTTAAAGTCACTCTCACTTCCGTTGCAGTTACTATTACTCGGAATAGTAACTTTTGGTCTGTCTCCTCCCAACACTCCCTTGTCCTCAAATCCATCTCAGAAAATTACCACTCTCCCCTCTCTACTTCCTCTCCCGAGCAACATTCCTTTCTCCATCGAAGCAAACCCTAACCGGGTGTCAGCGACGGTGCTCCAGTTTGCTCGGAGAAGTGTGTTCAGGAAGTGGTAAGCTTTCTCTTCTGTTTTGATCAAACCTTAGTCCTAGAAATCTTTGTCTTAAGGTCTTTCCTCTTATCTCTGTAGACTTAGTACATTGCGTCGATTCTTGCGCGATCTCGAGGTCTGAAAGACAAAGTGAGTCTGTTAGGTGTTTGACTAAATGCCTAGGAGAAAAGACTCGAGATAAAAGAAGTTTGATGGATAGACTTGGTGAGATAGTGTCAAAGAAGAAACATAAATCCACCCGGTCTTCACAAGGGACAAGTACATCTAGAGGATACTCGCACTTCGGCTTGGTTACAAAGGTCACAACATCAAAGCCTCCTAGAAAAGATAAGCAACTCGTCAGATTCGATCCAGCTTTATGAGTCCGAATCGATGATGCTGATTATGAGCCAAGTAGGGATCTCGGCTCAAGAAGAAAATCTTATTCTGAGATTGATATGTTAAGTGGAAATGAGCTAGCTACACTTGGAGGAAAAAGGCCGAGGTCAATCAGGCTAGTAAATGAAAGAAGTTGGTTTCCTTTTGATAAACCCCCACTAGATGAGAAGTTCATCACACTTCTTGAGAAAAACATCTTTTGGGATATAAGAATAGACATGACAAAAAGGGAATGAAGATATCTGCCTTGAGCAAACATCGCTTGTAGATTGGAATCAAATTTGCTCCATAACTAGATCATACCACATACTTGATTGTGTTAGATCTACCCTGTGATTCTCGGAAATGGTGTCGAGCAATATTTCCTCATGGAATGAAGATAGAATCCTAGAATTCTATTCATCTTTGCAGTAAACAAAAGAAGACACTATATTCTATTCTCTATAGATGGAAAAATAAGAAAAGTAAGGTCACCACACTTTGAATCGGCAATTGGAGCCGCAGGACCTCAAGTTAACAGAACAAGGATTCATGACAAAATGTTTCCTGGAAATAGATGGAGACAAATTGGAGATATGCACGATCTTGACTTTCAGCTCATATTTATAGAGATATCACAGAAGAAAACTTCAATGCAAATCGAGCTAGTTGTTTGTCCGGAGAAGCTAAAACACCGCTCTTGATCTTAAGGCATACAGCTTTTTCCAAAATCTGGTTATAAAGAAGGTGTCACTCCGGTGTTGGCTTGGCTACTTCATCTAATCCTCTCAAAGCAACCCATTGACTGATAGATTACATTTTTGGAGAAATGGAGGAAGCAATTTATAGAAGAATGGGAGTCCACTACCTTTTGCTCAAAGAAATATCGAGAATCTTTGCTAGCCCAAGGGATAATTTCACGACAAGAAAGTAGTAGATCCTTTACCTGTAAACCAAAGAAATACAGGTTGCTTAAACTACCCACTTGAAGTTGCTTTGCCCAAGTGCCCTGTATCGCTGCTGCATCAATTGATCCAAGTGATCATGAGGGAGACAGTGATGACTGACTCATGTTGGAGATGATCAACTTGTTTCAAGCCATCACGATTCAGATCATCACGGCATTAGTCATCATACTCCAAGACTCAATACTCCTAGCTATCATAGCAATCATACTCGATCTTTTGCACCTCCTCAGCCAGAAAACTTTGAGAATACAGAAATTCTTGGAGGAAGTTCTCAGAGAACTTTGCAACAATCTGATGCACAAGATGAAGCAACTCAGATTTTCCTCAGTTCTCAATCCAATCATGAAGCAGATGTTGCACTCAGCCAAGGTGGACATTTCAGTCCTAGTCACATTTCTCCAGTTTCAAGTCATCGAACACGACCTCCAGCAGTACTTCCAGTTATGGGATTTCCTTCTCTGCATGATGTAAATACTCACGGAGATGAACTTGGAGAAATTGATAAGCTAAGAGAGCTTCTGCCGCATCAAGATTTGTTCAAGATCAGAATTCAGACTGCAAAGACATGATCATGAAGCAGGAGGCTCTAGAGTTCCTCAAAATTTTTCAGTACCACAGCACTTCCATCACTCTGCTCATGAAAATATAGGAGAAAATCCAGATGATAGACAACATTATGCTTGGAATGAGGAACAGCCTGCTTGGTTCAACCTTTTTGAAACAAGATACAACTCAGAATTGAAGGATGTCCAAGAAAAATTTGTCAAGAAACGAGGTTAGTCAAGTTAAGGCACACTGAGCACATGGCTGCTCTTCAGCAATATCATGATCAAGTTCAGAAAACTCATGAGTTGATGAGTAAGATGTATCAAGAACAGGGCAGATTAAAGGATGAGATTTCAAAGAATTTTGATATGCTCAAGAGTAATCAATGGGATCTAAGGACTTGGCTTACTCAAGTAAATTCAAATCAAAACTTGCTCAAAGATAGGCTGTATGACCTCAATATCAAGGTGAATACTCAAGACACCAAGTTTCATCAGTTTGCTGATTTTTCAGAGCGAATGTTTAAAACCAATGATGACACAATCCATGGTGTAGAACACACTCTTCGAGGCTATATTGATCACTTTGATACCTCAATAACAACTTTGGTATCAAATCAAGAACAGCTTGGTGACATCATCTTTGATCAGACAAATCCAATCATTGACTCAGTTCATGATCTTCAAGAAAACTTTCAGAACTGGACAGTTGAGTCTCAGCCAGGAGATCCAGATTATCCAAGTTGGCATGATCAAGCTATGGTTTCAAAGAAGACAACAATCAGAACAAGCTACTCCAGCTCAGTCTTCTCCGAGGCGCAGTGTCAGTCAAAGAGCTTCGACTTTGTTCAAAAGAACTTTCTCCAGGCGCAAGAAGTGATATTCTTTTTGGAGAGTTGATGCCAAAGGGGGAGAAATTAGTCTAGAGAGTAGTAGAAGTAAACGTGTGAACTTGTGTGTGCTTAACTTTGGTCTGTTGCTTCTTCTGCCAGTTTAGACTACTTGCTGAGTTTCTCTTAATCATAATTACTCTATTGTGTGTGCTTAAACTCTTTGAAAAATAGTTCTTGTTAAATTTAAGCACGGTTTTAGGGGGAGCTCATTCTTTTAAATTATACTTTTGTTCTGTCAGACTAACATTCTTTTGCAGAAGAAGGAAAGTTTTTATCTGAAAACAAGAAGGTTGTCATCAATCACCAAAAAGGGGGAGATTGAAAGCATCTAGGCCCCCTAATAATTTGTTTAAATTATTTGTTGGGTTTTGGTGCTTGATGATCAACTAAATCAGTCTTATCAGATTTCATCAGAAAAGAGGATCAAGATTAAGGTTTCATTATTCTTAGTCCTTTAGCTCATAAGTCTTTTCAAGTCTTTTTAGATAAGTTTTTCCGGGTTTCAACCGTACTATAAAGAGGGACTATGCACAAGTTCAATTCTTGGTTCCTAGGATTTCTCTTTAAAAAACAACTTGGGGCTTAAGCTAAATCATTTCAGATTCCTTTATTAAACCTTGTTTGAGTTCATATCCTTTTCAAATCAAATTCTAACAGAACTCAAACCGAGCGTTTCCCATTTACAACGGACCAAGTTTTTGGGTCTGTTGCAGTTGTGTTTTCCTTGAAAATCTCTCAAGTGCTTTTATGCTACAACGGACCAAAAAGCTTCCATTTACAACAGACCACCTTTTTGGGTCCGTTGTAAACATAAAACTTACTGGTTTCTGGTGTTCAATCCAATTCCTTTGTTGATGTATAACCAGTAAGCTCTCCTTCTGCGACGGACCAAGTTTTTGGGTCCGTTGTAAACTTGTTCTTAAAACTCTCCCAACGGACCCGGCATTTGCTCAAAGCATGTGTCTGACGGACCAACTTTCTTGGTCCGACGTAGATGCCTTTTTCGCTGGTTTGGGTCCGTAGTTCTTTGAGCCTCTTGCATATTTTTATCAACCCTTGTCGATACAATCATTTCGCTTTTGTCACTTGATCGACATTGGCAAGCGGCTACTGTTGCCAATAACGGCTCTTTGCTTCACGTAGCCTATTTAAACAGTTCAGAGGCTCTCCCAAAATAGAACTTTTTGCCATCTCTTTGATATCTAGCATCCGAAAGCCAAAATTCCAAAAGAGATCAAGCTCCACTCTGAAAAACAAAATCCTACACTCTTACGGCTCCCAAGTAAAGTCTAGTTTGATTGTTTCTAGTGAACCAAGAGACAGGGCTTGTGGATGGTCTATTACTCTTGGAACTAGCTGTTCCTAGACGGTTTCTTTGGTGTTTTTAGTGCGACTGTCCAACCGTGTTTGTGGAAGGCCACTATTATTGTGAAGAAGTTTTGACTCACCTCACCAAAGTGGTAAAAAGAGTTACAATAGTGAAATATCCAAAGATCGCCTCGTGAGTTCTTGGAGGAGCAATACTTCTGAGGAAGTGCTCTAACGGGGACGTAGGAGATTTCTCTCTGAACCTCGGTGAAAAATCTCTTGTCTCTGTGTGATAGTTTGTCTTTTTCTTGTTCTCACTATTGCTTAAGTTGTTCTTAGTCTGTTGGTGCTTATTCTGTTTATCTGCTTAGATCTTATCTTTAAACTGTTTAGTTTGTCTTGTTTAAATTGTTTAAAATTGCCTATTCACCCCCCCTCTAGGCCTTACCGATCCTTTCAACAACTAGGGCTTTTTTTCCTCTAGAAAAAAACGTGAGATCATTTTTCGTTTACGCACGTGGCGTACGCCGCGTTTATCGGCCTAGTCTATGTTACGCAGAGAGTGTGCAAATTGCAAGCAACTGGAGCCCATTACAAGCCCGATCTAGCTGAGGTGTGATGACGAGGAATTGAGGTAGACAGTAGTGTAAATTTAATTGGAACGTTGCACTGTATATATTTTTTTAAAGAAAACGCGAAAGTTTTGCTCTTGTTCCATTAAAGCAGAAAGGGATCGATACGAACCAACACTAGCCGGCCAAGCGCGACCACACAAAACAAACTGAAGGAGCTGTTACAAAAACTAAACGATGACGCGACCTATGACACAGGCCACGGCTAGACTGCGTGCTGCTTCTCTAATGATACGATCCATCGACATGCATGATGTGCCCGGCCTGTATGTACAGCTGGAGGCAGGGTTAAAAAAAACGAAACTGAAAAAACCGATGGAAAACCGAAATTGGAAATTCGAAAATATCGAGCTAAAAATCGTTAGAAACCGAAGAGTTTCAAAACCGAGCATTTGAACAAAAAACATTTAAAACAAATTTAAAAAAAACGAAAACCATTCGGTTTTCTCGAAAAACCGCTCGATTTTCTCGAAAAACCTCACGGCGAGTTGAACCTTTTGAACGATCGGTTTCTTGAGCGGATTTGTCGGTTTTCTCGAAAAACCGTTCGGTTTTCTCGAAAAACCGCTCGGTTTACATAACATAAATTTTTTTAAATTTTTTTGAATTTTTTGATTTTTTTTTTGAACTGGACCGGTTTACTGGTCGGTTTTATATTTCGGTGGGGCTCGAAATCTCGAAAACCGAACGAAAATCGAGAATTTCATTCGGTTTTGTTAACCCTGGGTGGAGGTTGTTGGGTTTCGTCGGACCACGAGCATATGAGTGCGAAGAAGAAGAATACAAAAAAGTTTTAGAATAACTTTTTCTTGTGTTATCTTTATTTCTTTACTTATAAAACTCAGAACTATCTCTCTAAATTTATACCTAAACTACAACCCTACAAAACGGAATAGGATTCTACTTGTCCTAGTCATCCTAATCGGATCAGACACAAGATTAACTCTAATATTCAACCCCTTAATCTTGTAACATTTAATTTCTAACACAAGTCTAAATTGTTGAAGCAGTCGGTCTTAACTACGACTTACCCAACTTTTACTCGACACAGGACGATGAACGCATCTCGAAGGAGTTCCGCTTTCTTCTTGTTGGCCATACCACCGGTGATTATGACATTTGCCTCAGCTCCAATTGTCTTGTCACTGGTAACATAACTTGACGGCGATGTAGACTCACATTAGAGCATTTATGCACGAGAGAACTTGGACACACCTACAAGAACTCATACACACACATGCTAGAACGACGGCCACAACTCCTCAACGTTCTGGACTCCTCTTGGTACACGCAGCGGATTCCTTTTGATCCTCTCGTACAGCATGACCTCTTTTGATGTGTACGACATCTCTGAAGGAACTCGCACACGTTTATCTCGTGAACACAACTCGCACAAGAACCAGTGGCAGAACCAGGAAGTTTTAGAAGCTTGAGCAAGCTTAATAGCCAATAAATGTGAACACATTCATATACACATCATACAAGCAAAATTAAGAACCGCAAAAGTTTTTTTTTTTACATATGAATATTCTATATATGAAAATAAAGAAAGATAAATCAAATATCTTACTACGACTGTACGACACTACCAAGGTTTCATCACTCACCGACAAGAACTTGAGCGAATGAGGACAAGTAAACGAGAGCTGGCCAAGATTAGTAAAAATATCTGGAAATATACATCAGCTTATGCGATCGAGACCAAGATTGGTTACACGGACTCCATTAAATATTTGATTAACTAGGTAGAACCGTGCGGCAATGCCGCACCGTGAAAAATTTGGTTTGGAATTCTTTTTTGTACGGAAAACGTCGGAGAAAGGACCTAGTCTTTTTTTTGAGTTTTTTTTAGAAAAAGGTGACGAGAAGGATGTGGTCACGAATCTACGAAACGACGGGCCTTTTTTTGAAAAATAACCGACGAATGTTCCGAAAAATATTAGCGAACGTCCAAAAAATATCAGAGATGCCAACTTTCTTTTGTCGAGTTTAACACTCTATGCGTCCACCAAGTAGTAATACATGTTTCGAAAAATATTAGAGATCAAGTTGAGAAAAAAGTCTAGAGATAGAGTTGTACACATATTTCTGTTGACGAAAATATTTTTGGGGAAAAACGGAGAAAGGACCTAGATGTAAGGGACGGGGATATGTTTGTTATTTTTTTGGACCTGACCGCTACTCTGAAAAATTAGAAAAGGACTTGTTCGAGATTTGTATTTAAGGAGAGGTCTTTTCTGTAAAGTAATGAACCGAGGGACCTAAATGCTATTTAAAAAAGTTTTTCTTACCTCACAAAAAATCACAAAGGACTTATTTGTAATTTGTAGGGACCAATCCGTAATTTTGAGAAAGTGGAAGGGCTTTTTTGGAAAATGGAATGGGGGTGGCGTGGCAAGTCTGAGAGGCCGGCAATTCTCCCACGCATAATAGAGTTAGTATTAATCACATGCGGTAATGCTGTTCTTACACCGTCGGTTGTGAGCAAGCTAGTAGACTTGAGCGCATGAGCGTCTGAGCGGCTTTGCTGCCTGCTCGACCGAGCGTCTGAGGACTGAGCGCCAGCGGCCTACTGTGTTGGCCCTGATCTAGGCCTTCACGGCTTGCTCCATCGCCCTCCACGGCCAGCAGCTAGGAGTGGCTTGCTCCGTCGCCTGGTTCCAGGCCCTCCATGGCTCCACTGAGCTCCGCTCTGTCTGCTGCTCCGCCGTCTTCACCGAGTCACCGAGCCTGTCCCATCCACGGCTCCACTGAGTTCAAGCTCACTTGGTGCCAGGGGCGGAACTAGAAACAAAATCATCGGGGTTCACCACTTCATTATATATGTGATAACAACTTATTATTCTTATCATTTGCTTGTTATTTAGCCCCCGGTGTCACAAGATTTAGATCAAAGGGGTTCACGTATACTATATATATAGACTAACATACAATAATTTTTTTTATATATAAACTAACATACACTAATTTTTATTTTTGACCCGGTGTCCTGTGACACCGGGTAACTCAATACAATTCCGCCCCTGCTTGGTGCTCCACTTGATTTCGGATTTGGACTTTTGGGGATGGATTTTTGGATTTGGGGATTTTCAGATTTGGGGATGTATTTTGGCCCGCTGGTTGGTCTGTTGTCTATTAGCATGAGCTTGCCTGGAGGTGATTGGGCCTGTAGCAGCACGGAGTGCTCCACTGTAGAGGTCATCGCCGACGAGAGCCCGAGCAGTCACCCACTCTGCTCGGGAGCTGCCTCTGCCACCGATAAGAACTCACGTGATCACACAGTATCTCATCGACACAACTGACACGAGAACACGTAGATTTGACATTTTTTCAATGAGACATGTAGATATCCACCAATACCATCCTGTGCGCTAGTTGTCGACGATGCTCGTGTAGCCTTTTTTTTTTAGCCGGCCTCACTTCCTCTCTTTGGTTAGTGCACCGTTTCGCTTCTGTTTTCCTCTTGCTATAGTAACCGCGACGCTTCACTAGCCCCTTGAACACTCGCATCTTGGTGGCCTAAGCCTGCATGCTATGAACACACGCATGAGCACGAAGAAGAACACGGAAATTTTGGGGTAATTTTCTCTTGTACTATTTTTGTTTTCTTGTTTACAAAACTCAGGACCACCTCTGAATTTATACCCAAACTACAACCCTAAGAAACAGAATATAATTCTACTTCCTTGTCCTAATTGGACTCCTCATCCTAATCGACTAAGACACAAGATTATCTCTAACAGAGGTGGTCCAATCCAAAGCAGTTGCCAAGCGAGCAGAACAGGAGTCGCCATGAAGAAGAAGAAGCTACAGCAGTAGCAGAAGAAGAAGCTGCAGCTGGGTGCTAGTGGCGGCAGACTTTCACTTTTCGTCAAAATTTGAGCTTACCGCACCGGTTCGGAAAATGATTTCATTCGGTTTACCGCTCAAGATCAAATTCAAATTAAAAATTTTAAGAAATTTTTAAAAAGATTATCTAAAAGTTCTCTAAAATTAGTATTAATAGTTTTATAATGTCTGGTGTTTTTTTTTTTTTGAAAAAACGAAGTTTGGAAAAATATATTTTTCAAATTTCCCCCTATTTTTTAGCCTGTCACTGAAAATGTCGAAAACTGCTCGAAATTCGTCGTTTTTTAAGCGGTTTTCGATCTTTTCATTCGAATTTCGTCCATGGCTTGACCAGATTTTAAATTCGTTTGAATTTCGAAACCGTTCGATTTTTTTACAAATTTCAATACCATCGAATAATTCGTCCCTAAGCGGAGGAGCTGAGTAATCAATACAAGGTGGCCATCTACGACCGGCAACCCGCCATAACATGAAGAAGCACCTGTCAATCGAGGACGGGCAGCTGGGGGACCGTACGTACATGAAATAGTATATGCTCCGACGCTGACCTCCAGCGACGACGTCTACCCCTGGTAACTAAGCTAACCCCATAAGGTACGTGTGCCTGCAGGTAGGGATGCAAATGGGCCGGCCCTAGGGTCATCTTTGATCCACTCTAGTTCATTTATTTGCACTAAAACTTAAAAAGTGGAGTAAAAATTAAGTTTTTAGTGCAAACAAATGAACTAAAGTGGGCCAAAGAAGACCCTAGGGTCGGCCCATTTGCATCCCTACCTGCAGGTTACAACACTGTGGCCGTAACCCACACGTACGCCTGCCACGGAAAATAAAACCTGGGTGAAGTGATAAGGGAAATTAGCGGTGAACGTCCTAATCCACTGGTAATTAATCTCCCAGTACACCATCTTTAGCATACAATTCAATACGTATGCACGACGTACATATGCGTTCTAGATTGTGATTACTTACTTGTGTACGAAGAAACCATTGATTAATTCAATACATACAAACGTACGTTCATATTTGGATTCGTACCGAGACCGATGCTAGATTCGTACGTGGGTACGTAGATGAATTATGTTATGTATTAGTTGCCCTCTCAATTAAATTCCATCTTAGATGTTCTTGAATGCAATAATGCATCCATTTGCACCTTGATGAATAGAGAACATAGCTAATTAACCAAATATGCAAGCATCTAAAAGCGGTTCAATCAAACGAGAGATTATTATAATCCACCGCAAATACGAAACTGCGGTACAAAGCGTAGCCTTAAGGTTGCGTTTGGTTCGTGGGATGTGGTTGAATGGGTAGAATGGTCCTGTACTACTTGGTTCTATTCTTTTGGGTGAACATAATGGTTCAGCATTTAAAGGGAATATTCCTTAAATTTATACCACTTGATCCAAGATAGAATGATTCCATTCAAGCAACCAAACACATTGATAATTTTTTTTTCTTAAACCATCTTATACATATACTCCCCCATGCAGTTTAAACTTTCTAGCTAGCTCCTCTAGAGTCTAGGGTTTTCTAGCTAACCTAGCATAGGGATGCTCTAAAAAGGCAAAACAAACGTGCACGTTGTTGGTTTACGACATAATTGTGTCAAGTCGACACAGGATTAAATGGGGGGTACGAAGCTCTTTTTCGTCCCTTTAATACCTTGTTCCCCCACACGGTGGTGCTAATTAACCATGACATCATATATCGATCGATCACAAACATACACATAAACACAATTAAGCCGCGAGTCCTTCTCTCTCCAATCGATCTTACTCTAGCTGTCCATCCAAACACACTGCAAACCGTAGACTCACTGTGTCTCGATATCACGAAATGATATCTTATATGCCCCCACTTGCTCCAATTTTTTTTAAAAAAATTTAGCGTCCTCGCGAGTGAAATTACATATCTAACATCCTCCCATACCCCCACCGCGGCAGACACCTCCTGTGCCTCCCACCGCGGCAAGCTGGCGTGCTACCGCGATCGCCAGGCGTGGCAGGCGCGTTGTCGCGGAGGGGGGCGTGGGAGGTGACCGCCGCGATGGGGAAGCGTCGGAGGAGGTTAGATCTGCAATTTCATCTTGGAGAACTTAGATTTGTAATAATAAAAAAAGGGGGATTTGATAAATATCATTCGGATGTTTTTGTTTGCTGAAATCACCTAAATCTGGGAGCATTGGATCATTGTTGAGATTCGGAAGTATCGATTACATCTGATCCCATGATTTAATCTAACGGTTGAATTTTCAATCCCCCGATCCAAAATTTGAATGTTCTAAAAAAAATAGATCAAATGGACCTAAAAAGGTGGACGTCTCATGATAACTCGTTGCATGCAAAGCTCAGACTTCATCTTCGTTCTCATTTTTCGACAGGCGCTACGCGTTCAGGCTTCAGCCACAGAAGGAATTGGCCGGCTTGGACTGAGCTGAGCTCCTCGATCTCTCTGCATCTCCATGACATGCACCCAAATTAAATACGACTAGCCTCCGAGCTAACACTGCTTAATTAGCGCATTAATCCACAGCGGTTACCTCTGCACACGTGTATAGAGATCGAAAGAGAGCCTAGCTTGCAGGAGGCACGTGGGATTATAAATAAGAAAAAAGCGACTGTTGTCCATTAAACACGGCAGCGATCGATCGAGCTGGGTGACGTGGAACCGCCAACGCCCACGAGATGCAAGTACTACAATATATAGAGGCACAAACAACATATATATATATATACAAACATATATATATATATATAAATAGATATATATATATATATATATATATATATATATATATATATATATAAAATTAATCTTGGGTGGCATACACATATAGTGCTTAATTGTGACATGCGGCAGCTAACGTGAGTGATAATGGAGGCATAGACCTGTATATTCGCAATCTAGCTGCAGGAGGGTTGTTCATGATCTCACGGCACAGGATGTTTTCATCCTGAACCGTCTATAATAACAATAGGATAACACAGATGGTTTATATAAAGAATCGGGTTTTATAGGTGTTTCACATACTGTTTAGAAATCATCTATGATATGTTGTTATTATCACTGGCACATATTTACAGACGGTTCAGAAAATTATCTGTAATTAATGATGTTTTTTAATTATCCGTGATGGTATTTTTTTTAGTAGTGAAACGGACAAATCAAAAGTGGGATCCTGATTGATCTTATCGTGATCCCAAAAAAGGCATGGGTGGTTGGTAGCATTAGTTTTTGTTTCGTTGTTGTTCCAATTTTAATAAGAGATGTGGCCGGAGTGTAGGCGCATTGCTTGATTTTTTTTTTAAATAATATTATTTTAATCAAAATTTACAGAAATAATATACCGAAAAAGAAAATAGCAAAACTACCCCCTGTGTCCATTTGAATTGGCGACAGGGTCCTGTCGCCATTTGAATTGACGACAGGATCCTGTCGTCAATTCAAATGGCGACAGGGGGCATCCAGCCTCTGGCTGCGTGGGGCAGCAGTGGAAATGTCGAGTTTGCCCCCTGTCGCCATTTCAAATAGCGACACCCCCCTGTCGCCAATTGAAATGGACATAGGAGGGCAAACTCAATAAATTAAGGAAAAAACATATTTAGCTGTGATAATTGATGTTGTAATGTATAAAATTACAATTATGAAGGAAAAGTAATGTGAAATGGTGAAAAAATATTATTGAACTGTATATACTTTAATATATATATATATGCAGCACATGTATAAGGAATTTTTGGAATTCTATACACAATATTTACTGTATTTTCAAATCTGTATAACATTTTTGTGTAAGAGCGAAAAACCCAACCGTATTCGCTCTGTATCTTCTGAAACCTGAAATTGCATCTCCGGTATATGGAAAACCAGACATGTTTTATTCGGTCAACGCTAAATCGAAAATCGGTGTATTTGGAACACCGAAATGACAATAGTGAACAGTACCTTCTCCGGTTCACCCGGAACAAGGCCAGCCAATCTATTTTTTTTTTTTGTTTATTTCGGATTTTTGAAACCGAGTTGATAAAAATGCAGATAAGTTTCGATGTACTAGTCACGTTAAATTCGACTTTTTTCATAATCGGTTGTTGCTTATTTGTATTTTCGAAAACCGGTGACTATGTATCCATATGACATGATGAAATTTGATATTTTAATGCTGGAGAATTCTGAGCTCCTCACGAAGGTGTTACATTTTACGTATATGTCAAGAAAACCAATGTCAAGAACCAAACATTGCAAATTCAGAGGGTTGTACAACTTGTACATGCATGGATAATTCCAGTCTAATAGGCTGGCTTTCATGGCTCAACAGGAAAGGAAAGGAATCAATCAAAGAAGGCTACCAATTGATGACTGATTTTACGATCATTGTGAAAAGCACGTATATGCGGTAGTAACGTTAGGAACAAAACTCAACGTTAGTAGTGCACATGTAACGAAAGTTTAGATGATGAAAGGAGCAACGGATTATATTACAATGACATTACAACGGTGACCATATTCCTAGGAGAAGTAGCGATAACACTTTGGTTGTCATGGTGGAACAAGTGATCGTTAGTCTATGTTCGTAGAGTGGGAACGATGCCATACATTTTCTACACATTACATCACCCGTCATTCTTTTGCGATTTGTTCTCGGACACCGCTCAATCTCTCTTATGAAAGAGCTCCATGGCCGTGGGCAGTGCTCCCGATTCTTTGCCGAATGGGTAGCCTATGCCGTGACGTCTGGGGGTATAAGAAGTAACTTGGTTGTGTGCATTCTGGAGTTACGCCCTCCCATATGGGCATGCCATCCCGATTTCCGGCGTCCCCTATGTTAATACCGCTCGGGTTCCCTGATGGTCTCTGTAACCCGGCAAGGATTTCTTCCGTTGTGCGCATCTCGGCATTTGCTTCCCCTTGTCCCTACTTAGAGTGGAGGAACCCTCTTCCACTTCTGGTTCCTTGCGGAGACGTCTTCTTTGTTTCGGCTCGCACTCCACTATGTGGTGCAGGAGGTGCGTGTTGGGCTTGTCCTTGTATAATCAGAAGCGTGCCCTGCAGTCTATACAGTATGTATGCTGTGGTCGTTGCAAAATACCTTGGGCGTACTCGGGGTCTGGCTTTTCGGGGCGAAAGTAGCACCACGGAGAGGGTTGCTCCTCCCAGTTATCCCATATGGGAAGTTTGAGATGTGGGTGGTACTGCTCCGGATCCACCCAGTTGAAGTAGGCGCACCATTCATCCTCGGCCAAGGGGCACTGGTAGAATCTCCGGTCCGCTAGATCCCCTTGGCAGGTATCAAACGATCGCTTCTGTCGTGATCGCAAAATTCGGGCTTTCGGTGCGGGCCCTTGAGGAGGTTTCTCCTTTGACTTTATCCATTTTGCAAGTTTCTTCTTGGAGTCTGTATGCGAGGAAGCGATTTAGAATTACTACTTTGTGATTTGCGTAACATTAGCATGTCGCATAAAACTCACCGATTGGTTGCTCTCTTGCCCACCGGCCTAAACTCGGTCGATCTAGAAGGGGACATATCCCGGCGGCCTCTCCCACGGGTGAAGTTCTCGAGGCGAAGTGGGGTAGGCGTCGTGGCGCTTGTTGAGAAATTCGTGGTCACGTCGTTCGGCGTCGATCCATTGGAAGAAGCAACACCGTCCATACGCTACAAAAGAAAACGACGCATGAAATGGTAGTGGTACCCTTAATCGTAATGACACCAAGAGGTTTACCTCATAGCCGTGTGCACAACAAAGAATGAGCGCGGGCGCCGTAGCTCGTGGTTAGACTGCATCATCTTCGCCGGAAGGTTGCAGCGCAATTAGGTCGGGCAACCGAAGAACCGAGCGTCAACACAACTCGCATCCGGGTATTCGGGGTTAAGTTTCGCTTCGAAGAGGCGACGGTAGAACGACATCGTAGCCTAATTCGTGTGAAGTGTGCGAGAAGTTGATTGTCGATCTGTTGGTAATGGAAGTGTATCCTCCACCGGTTTTATAGTGGTGGCGAGCTAGATAGCTTTGTCATCCACTTGGCAAAGATGCATGACCTGTCTCCCTCTCCGAAAGGCTGTACAACCTGTCACATCATTAGCAAAGCTGAACGACATGGCACGCCTTTCGCAAAGCTGCATCACTGTCACGCCGTGAAAAGCCGCACGACGTCGTGGTCCAATAAGTCCGAGAAAGCCGACGATGGCGTGTTGTCAAGTCGCATTGAGGGTGACCGGTCGTGCAGCTTTTATTGAGGGTGGCAGGTCGTGCAGCTTTTATTGAGGGTGGCAGGTCATGCAGCTTACATTGAGGGTGACTGGTCGTGCAGTTTTGACTGAGGGTGGTAGGTCGTGCAGCTGAGGGTGATAGGTCGCGCAGCTTTGTGTTGTCTCGTGGTCCAATGCATGTTGGAAGTTATTTTTTGGGCCGGATGTACCAGATCTTCTATTTGGTATACGGACTACCATATTCCGTAAAAATATCTCGATTACAGTCTCTTCGCATATAAATTCTCAACGCCCAATAACCCTAAGTATTACATTCGCGCACGAACCCTAACGATGAAGGATTTTCGACGGCCCGTAGAAATGCATGTTGGAAGTTATTTTTTGGGCCGGATGTACCAGATCTGCTATTTGGTATACGGACTACCATATTCCGTAAAAATATCTCAGTTACAACTCTCTTCGCATATAAATTCTCAACGCCCAATAACCCTAAGTATTACATTCGCGCACGAACCCTAACGATGAAGGATTTTCGGCGGCCCGTAGAAATGCATGTTGGAAGTTATTTTTTGGGCCGGATGTACCAGATCTGCTATTTGGTATACGGACTACCATATTCCGTAAAAATATCTCAGTTACAACTCTCTTCGCATATAAATTCTCAACGCCCAATAACCCTAAGTATTACATTCGCGCACGAACCCTAACGATGAAGGATTTTCGGCGGCCCGTAGAAATGCATGTTGGAAGTTATTTTTTGGGCCGGATGTACCAGATCTGCTATTTGGTATACGGACTACCATATTCCGTAAAAATATCTCAGTTACAACTCTCTTCGCATATAAACTCTCAACGCCCAACAACCCTACGTATTATATTCGCGCACGAACCCTAACGATGAAGGATTTTCGGCGGCCCGTATAAATGCATGTTGGAAGTTATTTATTGGGCCGGAGGAAGTCGTCAAACCATGAAAGGCGGATTCATTGAGATAAAACATACGAAAAGATAAACCAGTTGAACAAAGTCAACATTCCTGAGAATGAGTGATAGTACTAAAAGATAAAACTAAAGCAAAAACTAGCTACGGCCCCTGCGAGGGCGACGCCACGTGTGGCCCCAGGCCTCCTCCGACGCTGAACATGCCGGCTGAATATGTCGTGGTCGGCGAGAACTCCGAGAACTCCTAGTAGTGCGACGTGGTGGAGTCGGAGTAGTGAGGGGGTCCTGCGTCGACTGACTGGGTCCGGGCGCGGGGTCAACCTGCGTCGGCTGACTGGGTCCGGGCGCGGAGGCGAGCTGCGAAGGACCAAGGATATCCTCCATCGTCGCCTGCTGGGGGGACTGAAGCCAATCGTGAAGAACATCGGTGTCGTCAACGGGGCTCGAGCCGCCAACTACGACACTTGGGAAATGACTTAGTTCCACCCCTTCCACACCCATGTTCGGAATTCCCTCTCCGTAATATATTGTAAACTGCACTCGTTCATCCATACCTGTCAAACATTTCATGAAATTCTTACTGTGTACGACACACACCTTTTAGACAATGTACTTATGCTACGTATAGACTTTCGATATGTGAAAAATCTATTTTTCAGTCTTTAATACCAATTTTCTGAATTTATTTACTGATTTCTAAAATTTAGGAAAGAAGGAAAGGCAAAATCATAATTTTTACCTATTTTTTAGGAAATTGTTCATGGCATTTTCCCAGCCCATGCAATCATCGCCGTGCAAAGCGTCGAGGCAAGCTCGTGCGGCCGGCCGGTGAGCCAAGGCAGGTGTGATACAGCCGACGGAGCTGAGGCGAGCAAGGCCGAGGCAAGCGCGGCAAACACGGCCAACGGGGCCAAAGGCGGTCGTGACCGAGGTGAGCACGGCGAGCAGGGCCGGCGCGGCGGGAGGTTTGTTCCTATATCGCGAAAACATCGCTAAGTCGCTAAACTAGGCGAGCAAGGCCGAGGCAAGCGCGGCAAACACGGCCAACGGGGCCAAAGGCGGTCGTGGCCGAGGTGAGCGAAGCGAGCAGGGCCGGCGCGGCGGGAGGTTTGTTCCTATATCGCGAAAACATCGCTAAGTCGCTAAACTAACGCTAAGTAGCATGGAGATTTGTTCCTATATCGAGAAAACAACGCTAAGTCGCTAAACTAACGCTAAGTCGCTAATTCGAAAACAACGCTAATCGCTAAATTTTTGCTAAATCACTAAGTCGCGAAAACATGACAATACTACTCGCTAAATCACTAAATCACTAATTAATCAATCTAGTCACTAAGTTAAATGAAACATACAAGAAAGAAAAAAAATTTACCCGCAGACGCGATCTTCTTCTTCCTCCTCTCCCTCTCCTTCCTCCCTCTTCTCCCTCTCCTTCCTCCCTCTCCTCCTCTTTCTCTTCTTCCTCTCCCTCTCTTTCTTTTCTCTTCTTCTTCTCCCTCTCCCTCTCTCTTTTCTCTCGCTCTCCCTCTGTGCGGCGTGCAAATGGCGAGATCGGTTTATTTGCGAACGGGTATAGGCTCCTGTCGCCATTCCATTTGGCGACAGACGCCTCGCGCGTTAGGTATTAAATGCTGTCGCCAAATGGAATGGCGACAGGACGGGGGAAATTCCTATTTTACCCCCTGTTGCCATTTGAATTGGCGACAGGAGCTGCTGTCGCCAATTCAAATGGCGACAGGACCCTGTCGCCAATTCAAATGGACATAGGGGGATAGTTTTGCTATTTTCTTTTTCGGCATATTATTTTTGTAAATTTTGATTAAAATAATATTATTTAAAAAAAATTCCGCATTGCTTTACCTTGTTCAATTAACCGGGGCCTGATCTGCGTGTGTAGGCCTTCGCCTTGCAGATAGTCTTGGTCCTCTTGGATGAGGTGGACTTAGTTGCATGCACAATATGATACTAATATCTATTATATACTAAAAGCTCGTAAAAGTCGTTTTAAAAAAAGAAAAATATGTTAAAAAATTCTCATAAAAAAGCAAAACATCTTATTTTTTAATTTGGACAGACCTGAATTATAACAGCTTAGATTATAAAAAAAAAAAGAGTCCAAGAATCTTCACCATCGGATGTTATTATTTAAAAGAAAATATCTAACCATCTATCTAGCGGGCCCGGGTTATAACGGCTTAGATTAAAAGAAATAGTCCAAGGATCTCCACCACTTATTTTGATGAGACCAATTTACCACGGTGCATATTAATCTATATAGATATTAGAGTTATATATAAAAAATATATATAATTATAGAAAATATAGTTATATATTAAAGATAATTGTATTATAATATCTAGCCGCGTAGTTTCGCGGGTAAATTTGCTAGTTTCTTAAAATGTACATGATGCTTATATTTAAGCTGGACGTACGAAGTACCATTACCCTGACATGGGAGGATCACAGCCATATATACAAAGAAGATTAAGAGAGAACTCTACTGGGGTATGCAGTGGTCGTACAATGGTGCGAACCTATCACCCGAGTTCAAGTCTGCGTCCCTTCAACTCATTCAGGCTTTGATTCAAGCAGGATTGGCATGAGGCAATGTTCATGGTGGTAGACTGGTAGTCTGGTAGAGTTTCTGCTTCGGTAAGGAGGGCAGGACCGCGGAAGCAGATGGGTAGGCGGAAAAGTTGGGTGGATGGGCTGAGGAGATCGATGGAGATGTGAAACAAATTTTAGAAGGTTTTCTTAAATACTGTTTTTACCCAAGTCTCTCCAATACTTTTATCATAGCAATGCAGAGATAGAATATTTTAATTACATAAGAGACTAATCACATCAACAAAATGTCAAACATAAATGCAATGCTTGAAGATGTCCTGAATCAACAATATCTGCCAACTTTTAGGTCTTAATCCGTGATTTCGTGCCCGTTCGTACTGCGTCGCACGCGGGTCCGATCCAAACGATCGTCTTTGGGCCATCGTTGGTTCTCGGCCCGCACGTCTTCTGCATAGCGTGCGGCCTGGCCCGCAAGACGGAACCGCACTGCCGAGCTTTGCACCAGACCATCCCGTCGTGCTTCGGGCTGACCCAAAAGAGCCCGGCTCAGGTGCCCACCCCTACTTGTTAGGGTTCCCATAAATTTCGCACGGTAGCTAGTAGGCACTACACCTCTAGCTAGTCCTTGTTTTACGGTGTGGGCCGGGTCAATTTCTATGATTCATGTGATGTGGTAGACAGAAAGAGAAAGCACTCCCATAGTCTATAGATCGACCAGCTAGAAAGTGAAAAAAAAATCATCAGACGGTAGCGTCAGAGGACGATGGCAAGTGAAAAGGAGCTCACTCCCATCCACCTCTCTCCTCTATATATATATACACACAAACACAGATCCTCACACGCCTCATGAATCACGAGACACCGCGCTGCCATAAGCTTCGCTAGCTAGCAGGCACAAGAGAGAGGCGAGCAGCTGCGAGAAAGAGATCAGATCACGAGACATAGGGGAGAGAATTGAACCAAGAGGCAAGAGGTCGAGGAAGCTGGGGTGGATTGGTGATGGGGAGGCCGCCGTGCTGCGACAAGGTAGGGATCAAGAAGGGGCCATGGACGCCGGAGGAGGACATCATCTTGGTGTCCTACATCCAGGAGCACGGCCCCGGCAACTGGAGGTCGGTGCCCATCAGCACCGGCCTGATGCGCTGCAGCAAGAGCTGCCGCCTGCGCTGGACCAACTACCTCCGGCCGGGGATCAAGCGCGGCAACTTCACGCCGCACGAGGAGGGCATCATCGTCCACCTCCAGTCCTTGCTAGGCAACAGGTACGGACTGCTAGCTTCCAGCTCTTTCACGCATGGTGAATTGCTGCGTGGTGACTGGTGATTCTGATTCATCGGCGGCTTCCAACTCTTTCGGTGCATGTGGATGCGCGCGCAGATGGGCGGCGATCGCGTCTTACCTCCCGCAGAGGACGGACAACGACATCAAGAACTACTGGAACACGCACCTCAAGAAGAAGCTCAAGAAGCAGCAAGCCATGGGCGCGATCTCCGCGTCCTCCTCAGCTGAATCTACCAACCCCGCCGCCGCCGCCGCCGGCGATGTCCTCGACCACCATCATCACCGCGCGATCGCTACTTCCATCTCCAAGGTCGACAGCTACGCCCAAGGAGCAGTCTGCAGCAATCCGGAGGTCGCCCAGATGATCACCAGGCGCTCGCCGTTCGGCGCCACCGGCTCCGTCGAGTGCTCCTCGTCGTCCTACGCCTCCAGCATGGACAACATATCCAAGCTGCTCAACGGCTTCATGAAGAGCGCCTCCCCGCCGCAGAACGGCGCCACCGACGTCAAGCCAGGCACCTTTGAGGTCAACCCTTTGCTGCCGTTCGACCGCATGTCAGGCACCGGTGCCGAGCTGACCTTCACCGCCGCGCAGCAGCAGCAGCAACCGGCGTCGTTACTGGAACAGTGCAGCTACGGCGATATGGAGACCAAGCAGCAGCAGCAGCATCAGGCACCACTGTCTTCGATCGAGAAGTGGCTGTTCGATGAGGCCGCGGAGCAGGTCGCCGACCTGATGGACCTCTCCGATGGCTGCTGCTCCGTTCCAATGCTCTTCTAGAAGCTGGAAGAAAGAATTAGCGTCAGTCCGTATACACATCAATACATATTAGCTAGGTTAATTTTTGTTGCTAATTGGTACTTCAAGCTAGTAGGTAGCTAGCTACGCATGCATACATATGAAACACAATTAAACTGGGGTCAAACTCTCGATCGTGTGATCAGTGCCGCCACCATCAAGTTAATTAAAGAGATGTTACTGACAGTGCATTTGACACTGGCATCAAAAGTCAGAGGAACAAGAGGATAGCAACAGGAATTAACAGGTGCTACGTCGATGTCATCCGTAAGCATGATGTAATTAACAAAGGTTATCTGTGCTTGATTTTATTTTACGTTGAGGTAATTAATTTAGCTTGGCCAATGCGGTGCTGATTTGTACGGACTGTAAATTAATAATACGCAATTAGAATTTTGTCTGGAATGGTGAAAGCCTCCTGTCTCTGTCTGGGTTGGGGTGGACTCTGCAATGACTTGCTGTACTGTTTCTCCTTGTGTGCACTGTGGCACATGAATGCAACCAAAGACTTGCTAGTAGAAAAACGCTGCAGAGAGAGAAGCAACAGAGGAAGATCTGTCTCTGTCGGCAACGGCAGATGGTCCCCGATCACATTAAGTGCACAAAGAAAATTACCAACTCCCAAAATTCATTTTTTTAGGCTGGTTTCTCTTACTTAATTAGTGCAAAAAACAATTGTTTCTCAATAGATGGTTATATTATATGCTTTTTTTTTACAGGACACAGTAGGGGAGGACCCTACTGATATTTAATATTAACTAGTTATATGCCCGTGCGTTGCTACGAAAAACAAAATTGATAACGAAAAATAAAGATTAAAAAATAAAAAAATATTATTTCATAAGATCAAACATCTATCTTTAACGTTTCGTTTCTTGCAAAAGCTGGCTAATTAAAGCAACGCTTCGTTTCTTGCGTAGGGCAATTAAGCAGGGCAATTAAGTAGGGCAATTAAGCAGTGCAATTAATGTGACGTGGGAAGAAACTCTCACTTTATATAGTAGAGATTGATATATAATACATAGTTACATAAAAGATCCACGGGATCAAAAAAAAAATCTCTAACACAGGTTAGCTACTAAAGAAAAGGAAGCAAGAATCAAAGCACAGATCATGCAGAATCACTTAATATGGCATTGTGAAATAATTAGAAAAGTTTTCTCAAGACTTCTTTAAGATCATGAACTGCCAAAACCCTAGCTAAGTGGGAGTTAGCATTGCCTCAAACATTGGATCGACGAAAACCGTAGCACAGAAAAAATATGAAGTACTTACGTATGTGTTCATAGGGAAAGAAGGGTACATATATACAAGAAGAAACACAGACAGAACTAAGAATCTAGTATTAGTGTATTAGTACCATATATACACAGTTTGCATTTGCTTAAACGAAGCATCAAGTATTCAGCAGACAAGCAGGCTTGCTAGCTAAAAACAAACACACAGTAACACAAAGCAGTACAATAATCTTCTCAGGTTACTTCTTTGACCCATTTCATCTATGCCTCGAGGGAAGGAGGAGGAGGTTGCCGAGGGAAAGGACACCGGCCGGGAGGTCGCTGCGAAGGTCACCGAGGAGGAGGTCGCCAGGGAGGAGTTTGTCCGAGAGGAAGATGCCGGGGGCTAGGGTTTCGGAGAGATGAAACGCACTGGGAGCCAAGGTCTGCGCGACAAACTTCTATCGGTATGTTTATATAATGGTCTTAGATCATATCACAAATGGTTCGTAGCTAGAACTGTCTGTAATAGCTACAGTAGTTATCACCGACGGTTTTATACTAAGACCATATGTGATATTGCCGTATATCACTGACGGTTTTTGAAAAGTATCATCTGTGATGATGTCACTGAAAGTTTCACTATATAACTGTCAGTGATGGTCTTTATCACAGACGGTTTTAAAAAAACGTCTGTGATGAGGCATCTAATATAAGCATTTCTATAGTAGTGTACCCCTGATGTTAATTTTTCCATAAAGAATAACCCGTAAGAATACTCTATGTTTTAGCATATATTTATTTTTCCAAACGTACTGTAAAATGGGAGAAACTTGCAAATTTCTAGAGAGAGCCAAGATAAGTCTTCTTTGTTGAAAATAATTTTGAGCCCCAAATGTAAGACCATGAGTCCTGATTGCTACCAAAATTCACCAGAGACTGTCTCACATGCAATTCTTCAAGTTAACTGATAGCAATTACTGATAAGGGAGAATAAAAAGGTTGATATATATGAATCCTCCAGAGAAAGGAAGCCTAAAACTGGCATAAGTACATAAGAATAGAGCTAGGGCTAATCTTCTCTCAGAATTGAGTTAAGCCATAGGTCCTCCCGAAAGAAATGATTTTCCATTACCCAATTCAGGCATAGCAATAGCTTTAAACCAAGCCAATTGTTCAGCAAAGGAACCAAGCTTCTGTAGTACGGCTGCCATAAAAAGTTAATTAACCTAAGGGATGTTCCTGTTATTATAAAACTTACATAAAGATTTCATGAGTAAAGCTTCATTTTGCCTTTTAATATTGATAAATTCTGGTCCCCCGGCCTTTTTTTTTTTGGCAGACCAACTGTATTCCAGGCAATTAAACAGGAATCTCCTTGTACAAATGAGACACCTTTCCAGGATGGTTATATGCTTACAAAGGAGAATTGCACAAGTTATAAAGATAATATTAATTAAGCAAGCACCTTTCGAAGAAAGATCCGCATATTTTTGCAAAGATTGTGCAAAATCTTACATCGATGGTGCCTAGCTAGTCATCAACATCAGTGGAAATGCGTTTTTAGTTTGTTACATGTACGTCAAATTAAGCAACAGGGAGTACTACGAAGAATAGCCATTAATATTCAGGAAAATATTTTAATGCAAGAATAGGACAAGGGCTGTCACGTCCCTCTGTTGCACGTCCCTTTTATATCAGCTGCAGAATCATCTATTTCTAATGCAGTGTAAAAAGTACAGACTTCACATGGTTTATTAGATCGGACAAAAACCTGGCCTGGCTGAGCAAGAGTAAGCTGATCAATTCTCCAGGTTTTCTGCTGGTTCGTAGCTTAGACTGGCTTGGTAATCTCAACTGCCTGACCTACTGACCTTATCCAGCTTAGCTTGGTCCAGACAGCAATATGTTTCACATCAGGTCAGGCTAGACCCAGAATCGGCCCGTCCAGGCAAGGTTTTTCCTGACCCAATCACACTCCATGAGAAGCATAATCCATATCATGGAGTTCTTCCACCAATGACAGGGCGTTAATCTTCTGTTTTGACAGAAAAGAAGCATCATGATAAAAAAATATGTCAATTTAGAAAGAACAATCTCTGCATACTCTGCGATGATTCAGACTCAAAAATATGAAACACAATCTGGATGTAACTAAAGTTACTGAACTCCATATACGTATGTTGCATGAAAGATAAAATCCAGGACATAATTACAGTATGTTTAAGCCATGTCTGTATATGAAGTCATGTTAACTGTCTATCTTCAGAGGTCAGAACATGATGAGTATCGACTAGAAGTATAAATGACAATCTCGATGTAACCATGACCATGCTTGTCAAGGCGTCGCCTAGGCGTCGCGGCGCCGGAGGGAGGTTGCCAGAGCAACTCGCCTCGCCTGGCCGGAGCAAGGCGGCGCCTGGACATTCCAGGCGTCGCCCGGGCTGTCCAGGCGTCGCCAGGCGTGGTCGGGCGGCCGCCTAGGGTTCGGGAGGAGGAGCGGGATAAGGTAGGGAGTCGGGACGAGCTTGAGCATACCTCTGTCAGTCGCTAGGGTTGGGACTTGGCTCTGTCGACTGAGGACCAGAGAAGGATTCGTCGCCGCCACCTTTGTCGCTACCGTCGCCCGCAAATCCGTAAGTCGCCCTCCTCCTTCTCCTCCCTCTCCTTCCCCTCCCGCCGGCCGTGGCCCCCCTCCGCACCGACGACCTCCGCGTCGTGGCCCCCCTTGCTCCGTGCTGTGGCCGTCCTTGCTCCGCGTCATGGCCCTCCTTGCTCCGCGACGTCCCCTCCTTGCTGCGCGCCGTCCCATTGTGGCTCCGCGTCGTCCCCTCCTTGCTCCACGCCGACCTCCTCTGCTACTCGGCTGAGGCGAAGTGTTGAACGCTGCTGCTGCTGCTTCTCTGTTGTGCACTTGTGGCTTGTGCTGAAGAGTGAAGACTGAAGTGTTTGTTGATGTTTTTACAGGGACTAGGGAGTCAGTGAGTGAGGGACCAAGCCACCGAGGGAAATGGCTGATGCTCAAGCAGCTGCCGCCGGCGATGTTGCCAATGCTGCATATGATCCAGCTAAAGACCCTTCACGAAAGGCTAAGTCCAATGATCCGGGATGGAAGTATGGATTTTGGCCGGATTTGAGCAACAAAGATTTGGTGCAATGTACCCTATGTGGCAAACAAATGCCTCTTTTGAACGATGATGAGAATGTTGATGATGATTATGGGGCTCCACCTAGTCCTCATGACGATGAGACTGGTGGAGATGGATCGAACGAGGATTTGAATGGTTTAGAATTAGAACTAGATGTTTGAGTTCGCTTCTTTTGGTGTTTGTGACTATGATTTTCTTATGGACTTGTGGAGTTGTAGTGATTATGTATGATTTGTCCTTCTAAACAATATTAGCTATTGGTAGTAATGTTGTTGTCTACTTGTTTAAGACTTGTATTTGCTTCTCTATTTAATTGGCATCTTGTCCTGCTATCTATTTGCATCCATACAAGGTATATATGTATGGGTGATAATGTGATATACCGAAAATGCTAACCTTCGCCTAATCCTCAGCTAGACGTCTGCCTAGTCGCCTACGCATCCAGGCGATGGGCTGGCGCCTCGCCTCGCCTTGACAACATTGACCATGATAGTACAGGAAGGGGGCCAGGGCAGTTACCATATGTCGCACGTGTAATTTAAGCGTGCCAATAGAGTGTGCCAAGGCAACCAACCAGCAGATAGCAATTAAGTGCGAAACATCAATGTGTTACCTCCGTGGAGTACACAGACAAGCTCCATTGACCCTTCGTGGAAACTTCTTGTAGCACAGCAATGGTAACAATGTTGTCAAGCATCTATTTGCATATCTATTTTGCAACAGCAGTAAAACTGATGTTAGTTCACAAAATGGAAGTAATCTGACCAAAACCATTCCTAAAATTCTAATGGACAGATCACTCTGGCCAGTGTCCACTCATCGACCAACACATCTTTTTTTCCTTTCTTTCATTCCAAAGAACATTGAAGTTTTTGTGCAAAGCTTTACCTTAAGTAGTTTATCAACACCGACAGCAAAAGTGATCTGTATGTGTTGAGGATGCCAATTCATTTCTTTCTTTGCCTGCTTTGGCTGTATGGACGAATTCACTCTGTACTACATCATCAATAGAGAGACATAAGTTGCCATCTTCTTTCTTTCAGCATAAAGGCGCAGACTGAAAGTTGAACCATGCTATCACCAATTGGACCCTAATAGATATCCTCAGGAGTAAGTATACAGGACATTTGAAAGCGACACATACAACAGTGCAAGGATAATGTCATCATCAAGTATTTAATTGCTCCTTAATATACAGGTCATGTAAGACACAAACAGTGTTATGCATGAATCTTTGAATTGAAAAACAATTGCAGGTGACTCAAGCAGACTTCCCAGTCCAATTTTGTAAAAATTGTATTTATCCGTAACAAGGTTATGATGTGAATCTACGCTACACTTGACGAAAAAAAGGTAAGTTAAGATTGTCGAGTGATGAACCCCGAAATTAGCAAGAGGTGCCGAACTGGCCCCGGACAGGTCTAGGATCTCGTTGATCAATACCTCACATGCGGATCTGATGGCAATCTCTTTCTAACTCTATTCGTTTTAATCGAAATTTTAAATTTTACAAAGCAAAATACATCTATTAGTATTATAATTACTAATTAATATCCTAGGGTGTTTCAATATCTTAGTTCACACGAAGGTTCTAGCATACAACATAATCATAACATAGAGTTAGTCTCTTACCTCCCAACTACTAACCAAACTGGCACTGCATGAACCACCTCAGCCAGCCAATTCTTTTGTTGTTGAGCAAAGGGCACCACGGCCACTGTCTCCATCATCCTCCAAATATTATTTTATTTTTCACATTTAGGCACATCTATATTTATTGGAGACAATTTTGTAACCAATTATTTAATGCAGATTTTCCCCACCAGCGTGCTATCAACTGGCTTGATATGGTGTTCAGAAGGCTATAAAACATGCCACATTGCCTGCTATATTTTCCGGCTAATTTGCCACGGTCCTATGCAATACGCAAAAAACTAGACTAAGATGTTTATACATTTGTCACAATTTAGGGTGCAAATTTTGTAGGATCGATGTATACTAATATAGCAATCAGAGGGGGGTGAATGATTGTGCGGAAGCTAAATCAAAATTTTATTAATTCTGAAAATTAGAGAAATATTAATCAAAAGGTATGAAACAGTCTAGAATAATTAGTCTAAGATTATGAATAGAAAAATAGATTTAACTTATAAATTAAATGATCTTTAACAAATATTGCATGCTAGATTATAACACACTTTCTAACCATATAAGCACGCATGGAGCAGAAACTTACTAAGCACAGAACAATGCAACTAGAAAAGGTGGCATGCATTCAATCACAAGGTTAGTATATAATATTAGCATGTATGGACAGGAAACAGAGTACTATATTTTAGCACCAATGATGAGTACGTCACTTTGTTTCTCTCTTTGCACGTTGCACTGCCGAGACAAGGAATCAGCTCCTGCCTGCTGTCGCCGAACTCCAATTCCACGCGCACAGCTTAAGCTTCAGGACGCCGAGTCCCGCAGCGGCAACTTGTTTTTCTTCCCGTGTACACGCCGAAGCCTTGCTTTTATTTTTGGTGTTGCTCTACCTCGCCTCCGTGCTCTGAAGAGCCCTTCTGCTCTGTTTTTATACGCCTCTACGCTCATCCGAAACACACTCGTACACGGTACACGCAAGTGACCGGAGGCCGGACGCCTCGTCCGAGTCCACAAGCGACTCACTGGCCGATCGATTTCCATACAGGAAACTTTGCTAAAATTTCAACTCTAATTAAAAACCTACATGCATATTTATCTGACCCAAAAACACATGGCCCAAAATATGCATACAACTCAAAATTTCTCGCATGCACGCGTACGGCCCACCTGCCGCTACCGCGAGACTCACTCTCCCTCACGTGCACTGTTCTCTAGTCTAAACGCCCCGCATGACATTCTCGATCATCTGAACCTCGATTCACTCCAGAACCTAGTTCTGATCCCTGTCATCGACCACGTTCGACCTCAAGCAACACCTGCACATGAACAAACACAAAACCATGTACGAGCACAAGTCCACGACTTGACTCAAGATCAATCCGTGCAACCACTCACACGAGCGCATTTCATCAAGCAAAAACCATTACCATGCTATCACAAACATATCAAATAATTGACTGAACCAGCACATTTTGGAAATTCAATTCTAAACCAATTTTTCATCACATGATTTCACAATCTCCCCCTTGATGAAAACATTGGCAACACCACTTTAGAATTGAACATTTGCAATTGACATTCACCTTACTAGAAAATTTTTGAAATCAAAAGGTTTAAAATCAAAGGTCAAAGTGAAAAACACAAAATCTCTCCATTTGACAAATATGCAAAGTGAAAAAACTCCGCCTAGGTGAAGAAAAGAAAAACCTCCCCCTAAGAAGAAAAATGTGTGTGTGAATGTGCAATGAGCCCAAAATTCCAAAATTCTCCAAACTTCTCCCCCAAACTTCTCCCCCTTTGACAATGGATTCATCAAGAATACAAAAGAGAGAACAACATGTTTAATTTTTTTTTCTTTAACAATGAATTCACAAAAGAGAAACCAAGGAGTGCCAAGATAGGAAAAGATGAGCTCATTCGATCATATAACCTTATATATCATATAATACGCAAAATACATGAACTTGATGTGATTTTAACAAGTTAGGGAATGACATGCATCTCAACCCTAGTTCAGTCTACTATAGCCAAGTACTAAGTAAAACCTTAGCAGAAAAGCAAGACTCAAAGCTGAAGCAACTAACAACTCAGGGCGAGCAAGTAGTTTCAACTCCAATCTAGTAGGCCAATTTAATCTTTTAAAAAACGATTAACTGCATGTGGCATGCTTGAAGCATACTTCTTTTATTTTATCGGAATGGCATGCTTGAAGCATACATCTTGTCTTTTTAGGGAATGGCATGCTTGAAGCATACATCTTATCTTTTTAGAGGAAAGCAAGTCTGAAGCGCACAACTTAAGACCTTTGCTTTTAACAACCCTTTTTCTTGATTCCCTTTGCTTTTTCTTTTTCTTTGATTGTAAACATGCATAGAGATTAAAATGCCTTTTGAAAGAGTAAAGCTGAAAACACACTTGCTCCATAGCCCAAATTTGTCAAGAAGATTCAATATCAAGCCTAGAAGAGTAAGATATCACAGAGTATTTAGCTATAGACAATCTAACCAAGGAATTCCACAATGTCACTTTTAGTTCAAGTAAAGCAATTTAGATTGTCGTATATCAGCTCAATTACATAATATATAAAGAAATATGATAAAATAAGCTCATCAACTAAAGGACTTGGCAAGGAAACTCCCCCTCAAAACAGGCTCATGGGATGCACAACTCCCAATTCTCCTCTTAGAAAAGCAAATCGAGAAGCATCAAGTGGTTTTGTGAAAATATCAGCAAGTTGCAACTCAGAATCAACAAAATGCAAAACAACATCTCCCTTTTCCACATGATCTCGAAGAAAATGATAGCGAATATCAATGTGCTTTGTTCGAGAATGTTGCACTGGATTTTTAGCAATATTGATAGCACTAGTGTTATCACAGAAAAGTGGAACACTATCTAAATATAATCCAAAATCCTTTAAAGTTGAAATCATCCAAAGCACTTGTGCACAACATGCAGCAGCAGCAACAAATTCAGATTCAGCGATTGAGAGAGCAACAGAAACTTGTTTTCTAGATGACCAAGCAACTAAAGATGTACCAATAAAGTGACATGTTCCAGATGTACTTTTCCTATTAATTCTACAACCCGCAAAATCAGCATCAGAGTAGGCTCTAAGTGATAAACAAGATGATGAAGAGTACCATAAGCCAAACTCTAAAGTGGATTGTAAATAGCGAAGGATTCGTTTTACCGCTTGTCGATGAGAAGCACGTGGGGAAGCTTGAAAACGAGCACACAAGCACACCGCAAAGTGTATATCTGGCCTTGAAGCAGTGAGATAAAGAAGCGATCCAATCATCCTTCGATACTCCTTTTGATCAACCGTTTCTCCTTCTTCATCCGGATCCAAAACAGTTGTTGTACCAATTGGTGTGGAAATTGGTTTGCATGTATCCATCTCAAAACGTCGAAGAAGATCTTTTGTGTACTTCGTTTGATGAATAAAGATACCTTGCTTTGTTTGCTTGACTTGTAAGCCCAAAAAGTATGTGAGCTCACCCATCATACTCATCTCAAATTCCCTGCTCATAGTATCTGAAAACTTGGCAACAAGAGCATGAGAAGTACCTCCAAAGATGATATCATCCACATAAATCTGAACAAGTAAGAGATCATTGCCATGCTTGAGTGAAAATAAAGTTTTATCCACTTTGCCCATTACAAAATTATTTTTTAGCAAATATGATTTAAGACGCTCATACCAAGCCCGAGGTGCTTGTTTTAAACCATATAAAGCTTTTGATAGTTTGAAAACATGATCTGGTAACTTGGGATTCTCAAAACCAGGTGGTTGTTTAACATAAACCTCCTCATTGATGAAGCCATTAAGAAAAGCACTTTTAACATCCATTTGATACAATCTAAAACCTTTAGAGGTAGCAAAGGCCAACAAAATTCTAATGGCTTCAAGTCTTGCAACAGGTGCAAAAGTTTCATCAAAATCAAGTCCTTCAATTTGAGTAAAACCTTGAGCAACCAACCTAGCTTTATTTCTTACAACAACCCCATCTTCATTTTGTTTATTCTTAAATACCCATTTAGTTCCAATAATATTATGACCTACAGGAGGTGGAACTAAGACCCAAACCTGATTACGCTCAAAATTCTCAAGTTCCTCATGCATGGCATTAATCCAAGACTCATCAGATAAAGCGTGACTTACATCTTGGGGTTCAAACGATGCAACAAAAGCGATATGAGCATATGAGGCATTAGTATTGTACTGTTTGAAGTACACGACGCTTAACTCACCAATCATCTGTCGAGGAGGATGTCTACGTTGTATGTGCATTGGTGCGTAAACTTCGAGTTGTCTCATGTACAGTACCATGTGAGGATTACGTAGTTGCTTGAGTTTCTTCCTGGTCGGGTCTGACTGGGCTGGGTTGTCAACTTGATTGCCACTGTCATCTTCATCTTCATCATCACTTTCTTCCAAAAAGATACTTTCAGAACCGCAAGTCACCTGTGTCCCTGAAGAGTCGGGTCTAGTACTGGGGCTAGCCTCATCAAAAGTGACTTCACAAGTCTCAACAATTTTGTTAGTCTCTAAATTCAGCACACGGTAACCACGAGTATGAAGAGCATAACCAAGAAAAAGTCCATCTGAGCATCTAGATTCAAATTTATCAAGATTTCCATGTTTGAGAATAAAGCATTTGCAACCAAAAACACGCATATGAGAGATGCTAGGGGTACGACCAAAACGAAGTTCATAGGAAGTTCTATGTAGCTTTGCTCTCAAAAATACTCTATTTGAAACATAGCAAGCAGTAGATATAGCTTCAGCCCAATACTTCCTAGGAGTTGAAAATTCATCAAGCATAGTCCTAGCCATCTCAACCAATGTACGATTTTTCCTCTCAACTACACCATTTTGTTGAGGAACACGAGGTAAGAAAATTGATGCTCAATACCATGTTTGGAACAAAAGGAAGAAAAAAAAGTATTCTTGAATTCTCCTCCATTATCACTCCTAATTACTTTAAGTGCTTCAGGCAATTCCCTAAACAACCTTAATGCAACCTCTTGAAAACATTCAAAAACTTCATCTTTGGTAGACAAGAAATATACCCAAGAGTACCTAGAGTAATCATCCACAATAACAAGAACATACCACTTACCTCCTGCAGATTTCACTCTAGCAGGTCCAACAAAGGTCCATATGTAGAAGCTGACCTGGAGCATTAGTCATAACAGCAGAAATAGGAAAATGTGGAGATGCAGTCATTTTTCCATGTTGACAGGAGGAGCAAACCAAATTACTTGTTTTATCAATCTTTAATTCAGGCAAACCTCTAAGCAAGTTTGATTTACTTATGCGTGAAAGATGATCGAAACCAATATGACCAAGTCTACGATGCCAAAAAGTTAAATCTTTAGAAACTTGGGAGACAAGACATGTAGTTTCAGATGTTGGATATGAAAAATCACCTTTAAACAAGCGACCAATGCGAGTGATATTGCATACTAGATTTTCAGAAACATCTAATATACGACAAGAATTTTTCCTAAATCTCACCTCAAGATCTTCATCAAGCAAATCGAGAGATCGAGAGCAAATTATACTTGAGCTTACTTACCAAAGCTACATCCTTGAGAACGAAGTTTTCATTGACTCGCACAATTCCTTTTCCAAGAATCCGTCCCTTTGAATCATCGCCAAAAGTGATAACCTCATCACCTGAACTTTGTGTGAGGGAGGAGAACCATTTTGAATCTCCAGTCATATGACGTGAACATCCGTAATCTATGAACCATATGTTCTCCTTCCTCTCTCGCACAACCTACACAAAGGGAATGTCGATGTCTCAATATCAAGTTAGATAAAAGAGTTTTAGGAATCCAAAGATTGAGACATACGACCAATGAAACCAGAGAGACATAACACGAGGATTTTTATCACAATGAGAAGCAGAGTGTGCCTTTCTGACATTAGACTTAGCATTGAACC
Source organism: Rhipidocladum racemiflorum (assembly GCA_036346355.1). Taxonomy (NCBI): domain Eukaryota; kingdom Viridiplantae; phylum Streptophyta; class Magnoliopsida; order Poales; family Poaceae; genus Rhipidocladum; species Rhipidocladum racemiflorum. The sequence continues at coordinate 2,489,869 of CM070590.1, read as the reverse complement.
TTTCTCTCCATTGCTGTTTAGCTAGTCTAAAGCAGAACTGAACTAAATGGCCATCTTTACCACAGTGAGTGCAAGTGTATTTAATATGATGTTTAGCTTTAGAAGTAGAAGAAACATTTGCACTCATCATAGTAGAAGATAAAATTCCAGCAGATTTAAAAACAGTTTTCTCAGGCTCTTTGACAATTTCAAACTTTCCACTTTCAAGAGCTTTAACAACAAGAGGAGCATGTGATTTGTGATGAGCATAAGGATCAAAACCTAAACCTTTGTGATGAGTGCTGACTTTTGATTGATCCAAAATCATATTTAGGTTTTTCTTTCCTTTAGTAAAACGCTCTAAAGACTTTTCCAAGTAATCAACTTTTCGAGAAAGCACAAGACAATTATTGCAAGGAATATCAACTTTCTTTCTGTTTGCGACAAGTAGAGCATGAAAGAACCTCATGAGTGAGCATATCATTAGTCATCTGAGAAACTCTAGAATTTGCATCTTTCAATTTCAATTCAAGAATTGAGCATTTAGGACAAGAGATTAAACCATGCAAATCATCAGTGGAACAACTAGCATTTTTAATGTGTTTCTCATTTTGAAGCAACAGGGAAGCATGAACATTCCTTAAAGCAATAACTTCAGATTGTAGCATATCACAAGATTTGCAAGAATCATCATCAGGAATTAAAGATCTAAGCCTTGCAATTTCAGAATTGGAACTATCAATTTCTAGATCTTTTTCTTTAAGAGCCTTCTTAGATTTTTAAGTTAAAGCTAATTTAACCATGGCATACTCAAGCTCATCATAAGAAGGTCTCACCTCTTCAAGGTCGGAGTCGTTGTCGCTATCCCTTCTAGCCATGAAACACATCCCGGTGAAGTCATCATCAGGATCTCCCTTCTTGTCCTTCTTCTTGTCATGTGGCTCATCATCACTCTCAAAGTCCACATCGCTAAGATCACACTCCTCTATGGCGGCTAAGACTTTCTTAGCAACTTTTCGAAAATTGGGGCGCCTAGGGGTAGTGTGTCTTGAGCTGCGTTGTGCCGGTTCCCTTTCTTCCTTCTTTAACTTAGGACAGTTTGCTTTGATATGCCCGGGAAAGCCACACTCAAAACAGTTGAAGGACCTCGAAGTTGTGCCTCCACGCCTCCTCATCCTCACATTGTTGAGTGCTTTAAAAGCACGTGAGGAGATGAGCACAAGATCTTCTTCAGGAAGCATCTCAAACTGTTCATCTGAAAAGGAAGCCAAAGCAGACAAGGAACAAAAAGATGGTAATCTAGACGAAGTGCTGGGGTTAGCAACAAGTGCATGTGTAGAGGATTTATTATCACTAGGTGACAAAGAATCCATCTCATAAGTTTTCAGTCTAGAATAAAGATCATCCATGGTCAAAGTATCCAAGTCAACAGTTTGATTAATTGCAGTAACAACCATGCGCCATTCAGGACTAAGAGATCTCAAAATTTTACTAGCGTTATCCTCAACTGAATTAGTAACTCCAACACCACGCAAATTACACAAGATTTTCTCAAATTGAGAGAAAAGATCATCAATTGATTCGCCCGGCCTCATAGCAAAATCAGAAAAATCTTTTTGGTAAATATTTTTGCGCACTTTCTTAATCTTAGTAGAACCTTCATGATAGTCACATAATGTCTTCCAAACAGAATAAGCAGAACGTAGATGAGAAACTCGATCAAATTCTTTTTCAGAAATTCCTTGAAAAATCAAATTTCTAGCTTTAGCATTCAGATCAACGTCTATTTTGTTATCATTGGTGACTATATCAGGAACATCAAAAACAGTAGAAACTTTGCGCCAAACATCATTACCTTGAGCTTCAATATAGGATTGCATGCGACTCTTCCAATAAGAAAAATTTGAATCATTAAGCATAGGAGGACGATTAACATACTTATCTGACGCCATACCTTAACCTCGCTCTGATACCACTTGTAGGATCGATGTATACTAATATAGCAATCAGAGGGGGGGGTGAATGATTGTGCGGAAGCTAAATCAAAATTTTATTAATTCTGAAAATTAGAGAAATATTAATCAAAAGGTATGAAACAGTCTAGAATAATTAGTCTAAGATTATGAATAGAAAAATAGATTTAACTTATAAATTAAATGATCTTTAACAAATATTGCATGCTAGATTATAACACACTTTCTAACCATATAAGCACGCATGGAGCAGAAACTTACTAAGCACAGAACAATGCAACTAGAAAAGGTGGCATGCATTCAATCACAAGGTTAGTATATAATATTAGCATGTATGGACAGGAAACAGAGTACTATATTTTAGCACCAATGATGAGTACGTCACTTTGTTTCTCTCTTTGCACGCTGTAATCGCCGAGACAAGGAATCGGCTCACACTGCTTTGTCGCCGAACTCCAATTCCACGCCGCACGCCTTAAGCTTCAGACGCCGAGTCCCGCAGCGGCAACTTGTTTTTCTTCCGTGTACACGCCAAGCCTTGCTTTTATTTTTGGTGTTGCTCTACCTGCGCCTCCGTGCTCACGAAGAGCCCTTACGCTCTGCTTTTATACGCCTCTACGCTCATCCGAAACACACTCGTACACGGTACACGCAAGTGACCGGAGGCCGGACGCCTCGTCCGAGTCCACAAGCGACTCACTGGCCGATCGATTTCCATACAGGAAACTTTGCTAAAATTTCAACTCTAATTAAAAACCTACATGCATATTTATCTGACCCAAAAACACATGGCCCAAAATATGCATACAACTCAAAATTTCTCGCATGCACGTCAGACGGCCCAATTGCGCTACCGCGAGACTCACTCTCCCTCACGTAATCGTTCTCTAGTCTAAACGCCCGCATGACATTCTCGATCATCTGAACCTCGATTCACTCCGAACCTAGTTCCGATCCACATCATCGACCACGTTCGACCTCAAGCAACACCTGCACATGAACAAACACAAAACCATGTACGAGCACAAGTCCACGACTTGACTCAAGATCAATCCGTGCAACCACTCACACGAGCGCATTTCATCAAGCAAAAACCATTACCATGCTATCACAAACATATCAAATAATTGACTGAACCAGCACATTTTGGAAATTCAATTCTAAACCAATTTTTCATCACATGATTTCACAAATTTAAACTATGAAATATAGCACTATCTGGAGTCTCAAAAGCTGTCGGCAAGTGGTTAGTAAACATCAGTTCCCAGATTTCTCTGAGGTTAAGGATTACATAAAGCCATTAATATTCCTTTAATTTACAATGAAATGCAGTCAATGAAAACTGGTCGCAATTCACACCGTTCTCTCAATAAAACAAATAATTGCTCTGTTCTGGGAACCGTTAACACATTAACCTTTGAAAAAATTGAACAAGAAATCCATAACTTGTCAACTCGCTTGCTTTCCTCGAAAGGAAAAAAGTGTTAGGAAACCGGATTCGTATCCGATATGGACTCTTCCTTATCTCTAAGCAGAACCGCTATATATAGGAGGCAGGGGGTCACCCCATTGTACACAAGCATACAGAATAATAAAGCAGACTCGTTTCTCCTCATATTGTGTCTCTCTTTCTCCCTGTCTATTCTCCACTTGAGATCTATTAGGCAACCCCGGACTATTCGATAGCGAGGTTGTCTAACACGTTATCAGCACGAAGCTCTACCGGAGAAAGATTGAAAGGAGAGACTATTAAAAATTCATAGTAGATGCGACTACAACTCATGTATTCGATTCAATACCTTTGCTTGATTTTGATCGCAATTTAAATTCGACGATCGCGTAGAATTTGTTTGGCTATCGCAGAGGATAGAGTCGCGTAGGACTTTTTCTTTCGGCAATCCGAGTGGATGCCGCTTGATGACGAAGTTGATTGCAGATCGGATCGGGCGATCAATCGCCGGTAGTAGACGTCGGCCGCCGATGATCCTTCGCTTCTTGTCTTTTCTCTCCTTTCAATCTTTCTCGGTAGAGCTTCGTGCTGATAACGTGTTAGACAACCTCGCCATCGAATAGTCCGGGTTGCCTAATAGATCTCAAGTGGAGAATAGACAGGAGAAAGAGAGACACAATATGAGGAGAAACGAGTCCGCTTTATTATTCTCAGATGCTTGTGTACAATGGGGTGACCCGCCTCCTATATATAGCGGTTAGCTTAGAGATAAGGAAGAGTCCATATCGGATACGAATCCGGTTTCCTAACACTCCTTGGACTCTTCAACTGCGAGATGCATATGCCTCATTAAAACTCCATAAAACCCAAAGGGGAAAAATAATTGGAGAAAGAGTACATAGCACACGCTTGTCGTGTTGCACGGATTGCCTCATCAAAACCTTATGTAAGAAAACTTCAATGAAAAACTTACTTAAGGAAAAGAGTACAATCCACCCAAACTTCAATGTTAATCTTCAAGATTTACGTTGGGTACTCAAACTTCATGGTTGAGATTTATGTAGGAGTATGTGAAAAATCTCCCCTGAAATCTGCACTTCTCTAAGCCTCATCATCCCGATTCCTCTAATACATCTTTCAAAGGAAGATGCCGGAGTGACTTAGTGAATAAATCTGCGAGATTTTCACACGACTTAGTATGCAAGATCTTTATCTCGCTCATCTTATGCATTTCATGAGCATAAAAGAACTTGGGGTTGATATGCTTTGTAAGGTTACTCTTCACATATCCCATTTGTACTTGTGCAACACAAGCTGCATTATCTTCATAGATAATAGTGGGGTTTGTTCCATGTTCAGACCACATGACTTACGGATGTGGTGAACCATTCTTCAAGCCATGCACATTCCCGAGAGGCTTCATACAATGCAATGATTTACGAGTGGTTAGTCGACGCCGAGACAAGAGTCCGCTTAGACGACTTCCAAGAAATTGCCGTTCCACCGCAAAGGAAAACATACCCAGCTTGTGACTTGCCAAGATGCGGGTCCGATAGGTACTCAAAGATCGGCGTAGCCAACTAAATTCAATTCATTGTTTCTTACGTAAAACAAGCCGAGGTCTTTGCTTTCTTGAAGGTAACTAAGATGTCCTTCACCCCTTTCCAATGCCTTTTGGTGGGTTCTCAGACTGCATCAGCGCTTAGCAAATTCACGGCGAACGCAATGTCCGGCCTAGTGCTATTCGCAAGGTACATGAGCGCTCCAATTGCACTCAAGTATGGGAATTCCGCTCCCGTGACTTCCTCCTCTTCTTTAGGCCTCAGACGGTCTAGGTCTGCTTGGAGTGACCTTCCGACCATTGGGGTCTTTGCGGGTATGCCTTTTCAAAGCCAAATCTCTCCAACACTTTACTGCGTGTAGGATGCTTGGTGTACCAAGATTCCGCCTTGGACATGTTCAAGCTGCAAGCCTAAATGTAACTTGGTTTTACCCAAGTCTTTCATTTCAAACTCAGATTTCAAGTATGTGCATGCTTCTTCAATTTCCTCATCCGTCCCAATGATGTTCAAGTCATCTACATAGACGGAGATTATACAAAATCCATTCGTGGATCGTTGTATAAATACACATGGACAATCTTCATTGCTCGTAGCCTTTCTTGCAGAGAAAGTCACTCAAACGATTGTACCACATTCTTCCCGATCGTTTTAGCCCATACAGTGATTTCTCCAATTTCACCTTTGTATAGGTTTCTCGTTTGCTCTGTCTTGGTTCGGGATAGGGATACCTTCCGGTATTTTCATATAAATCTCCGAATCCAAGTTTCCATACAAATATCTTTGTGACAACATCCATTAGCTTCATTCTCAACTTCAAGTTGACTACCATTGAGATTAAGTATCTAAAGGTAATTCCACCCATGACCGGAGAATAGGTTTCTTCATAATCAACCCTAGGACGTTGAGTGAAACCTTGAACAACAAGCCTTGCAATGGTTGTTGCTCTTTTCATAGATTCTCCTATTATTACAAAATTTATGGCCATTTCGTCATGGTGTGCTTCATGCACTTCTACTTGCTCTTCATTGCTATTTCCCATTCCAGAGCAAGTTCCTTTAGTTTTTCTCCGCTAATGTGTGCGCACACATTATTTCTCAAGGTTTCTTCCAATTGAAGATTCAAATCTGGAATTGCCTTTTCGACAAAGCTTCTTTCGGTGCTGTGTCTCAATGGCTCCCCTTCTTGCTTTGGGGCATTTTTGTGATTGGCTATGGTAAGTCCTCTTGCCCATTTTTCCCAGACGTCTCCGGTACTTTGGGTTTGAGAAGCCGATTTCCTGTTCTTTTCTTTGAGGCCTCTGAACAGGATGAGGATACCTTCGCTTTCTTTGGTATTTCCACCCTCTCGGTGCATTTCTTGCCGGTACATGCGACTTAACCACGCTCTTGAGATCACAAAAATGATCAGGCGGTTCATTTGCTAAATTCTCGCAAATCAATTATCTTACGGACTTCTTGATTTGCTTCATTAGTGCGAGGGTCATGCGCTGGGATCCCAGTGGAATGCCATATTATTTCCGGCATTTTTCATCCAATGGTTGATTCTCTCCCTAATGACGGAAACGGTCCTCGTCAAAGATCTGATCGGCGAATCGGGTGTATGCAAGTCTCGATCATGGGTTCCAAATACCTGATTATGGATGCACTCTCATAACCAACGTATATCCCAGACTTGCGGAGAGGGCCCATTGCAGTCCGCTGTGGGGGTGGTATAGGTACATATACCATACATTCAATTCTTCAGGTTGACCCAATGCACTAGTTTGCATGGTTGAATGGATGTTGTAGGCCGATTGTCTATAATTGATGAGTGCTGCTTGCATACAGATCATGCGTGTCCCCAACAATTGTTGGACAAGTTACAACTCTGCAAGAGCGGTCCGGCAATAAACTTAATCCTCTTTATGAGTGCTTCACTAGTCCATTTTGGCGTATGGACATGCGGTACAGAGTGCTCAATAGTTATTCGATTCTTTGTGCAATAATCATCAAATGCCTTGGAAGTAAATTTGTTGGCATTGTCCATTCGAATGGACTTCACGCGATGATCGGAAAAACATTCTTAATTACGATGATCTGCGAGATCAGCTTTGCGAATGCATGATTCCTTGTTGACAAAGAAACATGTATGCGACCATTTCCGTGAAGCATCAATGAGCACCATAAAGGATCGAAACGGCCCTAACAATGGCTGAATCGGTCCGCAAATATCCCCTCGAATGCGTTCCAGAATGCAGGGATTTCATGTTGCACTTTCATAACAGAGGGTCTAGTTATTACTTTCCGTGGCACATGCATGGCACACAAAATCTTCGTGATTCGAGAAATTCTTAACATTAATGCCATGACCTTGTGAGTTGTTAACTATATTTCTCATCAATCTAAGACCAGGATGACCTAATCTACAATGCCATAAAGCAAATAATTGAGCTTCTAAAGACAGTCTTCAAAGAAGTATACACTACGTGTGCATTGATTTTCGTGTAGTACAACCTGATTCATATGAGGGACATTTTTCTAGTACCATCTTTCCATATTCGCGTGCTTCACAATGCACAAGTGTTCTTTGCCATTTTCTTCATTGGTTTCTACGTGAAACCCATTGGCGCGATATCCTTGAAACTTAAGAGAGTGCGAGTTGATTCAGGGTACAAGAGGGCTTCTTCAATTACCAAAGTTGTACCCATTGGCAATATAATTGTGGCTCTTCCCGAGCCTATTATATGCGTATCGCTTCTGCGATTGTCGTAATCCTTCGGCGTTCTTCGTGATCGTCTGGAAGTATTTCGACTCTCTTAAGATGGTATTTGTTGTGCCACTATCAACAATGCATATTTCCTCCATTGGGTGCTACACGATTTCTAGATGAAAAGAAATATAATTCTAATCTGACAGTGGCAAAGTAATTCAAACATTGCTTGCAAGTAAAGAATACTGGAATAAAGAATAAATAACAATTCTTATTCATGAGAAAGTAAAAGTATGCTCTTCGAGAGCTTACAATTATTAACTAATCAACCACAATCTAAAAGAAAGTGCTAACAATGTTATTCATGCACTAAACGGAATCTGTAAAGTATGCATTCATTTCTGCTTCTATGTCATCCACAGAAGTGTTTTCTTCATTTGCCGAGGGCTTGGCTGCATCATTGATGTCTAGGCCGGCTGCGAGGATGAAGCATGTGGGTGTCAACTTCTATGACATCATCATTGCCTACTTCGCAAAATGTGCCTCTGCCGGTGCATTTCCTTTGGCCTTCTTCTTGGCACGATATGCATTGATCACTTCTTTGGATTCGGCATATTTTTGACCAATGCCCCAAGTGCCGCATTTGAAGCACGTTTGGTTTTGCTGTCCATACGGCTTGCCTGCGGCTTTTCCTTGTCATCCTTCTTCTTTTGGGCTATGGACTTTCCTTTGGCCTCGATGTTTCTCTTTTCCACCCTTCTTGACCCACTTCATGTGGCGGGCTTTCACCTTATAGCTGTTGGCATTGATTTACGGTACAATGCTCCTTCCAGTGGTCGTGAGACGAAGTTCTTTCGAGAGCTTCGTCTTGTGACTCAAGAACTTGCATAACATCAATCAGTTCGCTATACTCCTTGTATGCGTCCTGACGATAGTGCGGGCACTCTGGATAGCATTGGGGTGAAAAGTGGAAAAGTTTTCTCAATCTTCTCCTCCTCGGTGATCTTCTTGCCACATAGGGAGAGATTAGTACAAATTCTGTGCAAGGCGTAATTGTACTCGCCACTGCTTTTGTAGTCCGCAAACCTCAGACGCACCCAATCTTGTCGTGCTTGGGGCAAGATTGTGTATTTGAGCTTCTCGAACCGCTTCGAGTGCGATCCATAGCTCAATTGCACTTTCTTCACCATGTATTCATTTTTCAGGGTGGCCGAGAGATGGTGCCTGAGGAAGTGCAATGCTTGATCGCTCGCTTAAGAAGAGGTGGTGCGCCCTTCGAGGACCCTAAGCCGATGGCAGCTCGGAGCTTCTTGCCGCCGAGTACGATCTTCACATCGGATGCCCAAGTGAGGTAGTTTTGACCGTCTGGGCCAATTCTCGCAAACTCACGATTCACAATGCCGACATCCGCATTTTTACAAGATTCCAACATTAGATTCTGCGTGTAATCTAATAAAGTGTGATTGCATAATTCATAAAATGCGGAAAGTAAACTCTCATGAATTTCCAGAATTTTTCTTAGTATTTGGCAATTTTACGTTAATTATACAAAGAATTTTCCAAAGATCACTTGATAATGTAAAAATAAATTTCAACATGAATTAAACATGGCATAAGTCTAATTACAACTTATATAATTCTTGTTGGTCGAACTAAAACAGTAATGAATATCTCTGTCAATTTGACTCTTGGCCAGTCAACTCCGCCTTAGGGCTCACATGAGGAGGGAGCACTTCCCGTTTCCGGGTGCCAATTAAAGAACCAAGCCTCATGTGTGTTTTCCTAGACACCAATTGTCTCATCTGTTTATTCATTACCAAAATCAAATCCCAACCACTCATGTTCTCATTTTATGCCATATGAAATATTCTGGAATTTTCCTAGCACTTTTCATAATATCTGCTAATATACAAGCAATTTTCAATTATCAGACAATGAAAATTTTAATTTCAGCAAATATCAACATGACATAATTCATAAATTCAAAATAAACAATAATTGCATAATTCATAAAATACAGGGAAATAAATTCCAGGGATTTCCGATATTCTAAACAAGGCAATTATTGCAAAATGCGTGCAAATATTCATAAATACAGAAAATAAGGCTAAGTACAAATTAAAACAGAGCCATTAAATTTTCTGGAATTTTCTAGCTATTTTCATATTTTTCTTGGAATTTTCAGATTTTTTCGGAATTTTCTAATCAATTTTTCTGAATTTCTAATGCAATTTCAGAAAAAGGAAATTAGTAAAAGGAATAAAGGAAAAGGGGGAGGGCAAAGGGGTAATTTCCCCTGCCCTCCCTGTGCCCGACGATTTTCCAAAACCGAAACCAAGCCTCTAGAATCAGGACTTCGTGTCCACTGTCCAGGAGGCAAAGTACTTCATGTCCCAAAGCCGGATTGAAGCTTAGCTCTCTGGACTTCAAGTCCAGTTTGGATTTCATGTACTGATTGGATGGGGTGCCCTTCGTGCTGGGCGTCGGTGGCGATGCTGGGCTGTGGGACCGGAGCGGCCAGCGAAACGCTGCTGCCGGACTTCATGCCGGCGCTGGTGCTCGTGCGGCGAGCCAGAAGGCTGATCGGCGCGGCGTTGGCTCGGTGGCGGCCAGTGGGGCGGCCGGGTAACCCGGCGGTCTGCGTGCCCGAACACGATAGAGCGGCATCGGGTGGCCGGCTTCAGGCGGTAGGGCGGGCGTCTGGCAGCCGACGGCGATGCGCTGGTCCGGCTTGGCCGGCCATTGTCGATCGGTGGCCGTGCCATAGGCAACGCTATATCTTTGTATCTCTGTTTTCAATAACTTCATGCGTAGGGCGGCGATCGGTGCGTTGCGTGCCTGGAGGTCGGTAGGCTTCGGGTGGTGGCGACCATGGCTTCGAGCGGGCGTCGAACCAAGTGGCGTCTTCATTGTCGTTGGCGGCGCTTCAAGCGCGTGCAATGAAGGTCGCTTCAAGCGAGTAATGAGATCCAATCTACTAGATGCAATCCGAAAAATCTAGCGATTCAATCTAAAATTGCTAATAGATTGTTCAGATTAATTTCGAGAATCGCCGCACTATTAAAAATTCATAGTAGATGCGACTACAACTCATGTATTCGATTCAATACCTTTGCTTGATTTTGATCGCAATTTAAATCGACGATCGCGTAGAATTTGTTTGGCTATCGCGTAGGATAGAGTCGCGTAGGACTTTTTCTTTAGGCAAAACGAGTGGATGCCGGCTTGATGGCGAGTTGATTGCAGATCGGATCGGGCGATCAAACGCCGGTAGTAGACGTTCGTCGTCGTCGATGATCCTTCGCTTCTTGTCTTTTCTCTCCTTTCAATCTTTCTCCGGTAGAGCTTCGTGCTGATAACGTGTTAGACAACCTCGCTATCGAATAGTCCGGGGTTGCCTAATAGATCTCAAGTGGAGAATAGACAGGGAGAAAGAGAGACACAATATGAGGAGAAACGAGTCTGCTTTATTATTCTGTATGCTTGTGTACAATGGGGTGACCCCCTGCCTCCTATATATAGCGGTTCTGCTTAGAGATAAGGAAGAGTCCATATCGGATACGAATCCGGTTTCCTAACAAAAAGGACGTACAGTTGCAATACGGATTAACAATTCATATTGATGTGATCATGACTATTTTTAGTAGCCTTAACCGGTCGATCAGGAATTTAAAGGGTAGCATCACACTAATTATTCCAGTTGTAAGGAGTTGGCATGGGTCCAATCAGTTAATTGATTGCGTTCCCACAGTAATAGAAGCATCAAATTGTACAATCAATTTGCGGTTCGGTGATTGAGAACAACCAACTTAACTAAAGAAGCGCAGCATGTCAAGCAATATACAAACAACCCTAGGCAACAAGCTATATGTGGATATACTAAACCTAAAGTGGTCTTTCTGATTGATGCAAACTAAACAGAGATACAAAGCTCTCCCTTCAAATTGTGGTCAGAAACTGTTCACCGTTTCCGATCAAATGGATACCACCTGGTAGCAACGAGACACACAATAATTCATTATTTGCCACAAAGTTTATGTGCATTTGATGATTTATCACACTGTATCTTATTAACATTTGGGCCTAGAAGCCGCATATCAACGAGACATGACGTGGCAAATCATCGAGTGCACATCAATTTTATGGCAAATAATCAAATCTCTCGAAAATGCTATGAAAAAGAAAGAAAGAAGAGGAGTGACAGTGCACAATACATGGTTTGATGTCATTGTCAAAACTTCAATTGTCCATGTGGCGCATGTGTATGCATCAAATTTAGTTAAACGATTAGTCAACATCCGTCAACCCTTGCCAATTCTCGATTGACCATTCTAACTAGACCTAAATGCAGGAAAACATGAGCTACACATGAGGGGAAATTGGGTTTGTTAGGTTGGAAATCATATGGGTCCGTTCGGGTAAACCAGTAAGGGGGTGCTTGGATTAGGGGTATTTCATTGGAATGTTTTAGGATTTAGTTCAAATTTGAACTAAATCTCAAAACCTCCCAAGAAATTACCACTCATCCAAGCAGGGCCTAAAAGGTAGAAGGATTTCTTTTCTTTGACGCGAAGAATTTTTGATGGAAGGGAAATTCTTCGCTCCCCGGCTTACTCGAGAGGAGTAAAAGGGAAGGAGAATTAGAATGCCCTGTAAATTTTGCAATACTGATGTATAGTGATGATCCAAATGAAAAGCTACCCACCTGTTTGTAACAAACTAAAATCGAGCAGGTGTATGGAAAGAAGAGAAACTTACAGGCGAATGTTGAGCGTGGCTGCCAGCAACGGTGACGGCGGGATGGAACGCTTCCGGCGACGTCGGGGGAGGCAGGAAGAAGCGCTGTAGTCGAACGTGCTAAGCGGCGACAGCAAGGTCGTAATTGCCCGGAGAAACATCCGAAAGGTAGTCGAACGTGCTCAGAGAGAACTCCGGGTCTGAGATCGGCCGGCGACGGTGGCGGCGGCTTCTCTCACGAACGGCAGAGGCGGCGGCGCGACAACCCCGTAGCTTAAGAGTATGTTTGGCCATGGAAGGTAGTTGAATAAAGTGAAAGGGTCGTCTACTATTCTATTGTTTTAGATAAATCTTTAAATAATATTTTTTAAATTTATATTCTATCATTCAAAATGAGATTTTAGATAAATCTTTAAATAATATTTTTTAAATTTATATTCTGTCATTCAGAATGAGATGATTTCATTTAAACAACCAAACATATAAATAATTTTTTTCTTAAATTATATCGTACATATATCACTTGATATAACCAACCAAACACGCCCTAAGTTATGAAAAATGTGAACGAATTGGAGGGGGGAAATGGACAAGTTAGCGGGTTTGGCTGCCTGTTATGCAATCCCGCCCACGAAACAGTCCTTTGCGGCCCATTAGGATTTCTAAAAATTTTGATTATTTGCTTGCTTTCTTCCAAACTTCCACTGAGGACTTGACAGCCAATTATCTAAAAAAACAAAGTTCACAAACATGCATGTACAACACGAAAGTGTCACGTTTTGCTTCCAGAAATAAGGCTCAGATTTAATCGGCCGGAATCATACATGATGAACTGCAATAGGGCGAACATAGCAAAGTAGCAAAGCACATACAATAAGAAATTTCAGTTGCTACTTGTATTAGATCGAACAGCAAGTCCCTGAGCACGCTGAATGGACAGAAACAGTACAAGAACAGGGACAGGTGTTTAGTTAACCACAAGTCTTGCTCAACTGTCAATCTTTTTCTCCTTACAGGCAAATGCAAGTCCTAGAATGCTATAGAATCTTGGTTTTCAAACAAGAAGAAGAATGCTATGGAATCTTCATACAAAATTCAGTTTGTTATTCATCAAGCCATAAACAAACTGTCTTGGTCCAGCTTAAATTGAGAGCATCCATAGAGATGATAGAAATATAACAAACACTTCATGTTAGTACAAACTACAAGAAGAAAGGGCAGCTTTTTTTTGTTTTGATTATGCTTAACATGAAATGGATCTATGCTGCATTTTTTACCACACTCATCATAAAACAATTAATTTGTGGTAATTGGTTGAGAATTCCTAATATTCTTACTAGAACATATGAAACCAGCCAAATCACTGTAATTGTCACATATCAACCCACATGGTCTGAATCACCCAAGTATGATGCCTGGTAAAATATCCGAAGTCTATTGCACTTTCAAAACAATCGCAGTTCACAACATCTTTGTATAGCTAAGCTAACTGAATTATGTTGAGCAGCAACAGATATGGCATACCTCTTTGTATGATGATCAATTATGCAAGTTTTGAAAGCATTGCAACAGAACAAAAGTCATGGATGACTACAAGACATACAGTTGGTATACAGTCATCTACATGACCAAGAAAAAATCATATGCTTCAACATGTACTTTAAAGTTTGTAATAAGAACAAATCTGCGCTTAAGATGGCTTGCACAAATAACAACATGATCAAATACTACAGAAAAGCTTTGTAGTTTACACGCTTTAAGAACTTCAAGTAACTTTAGAGACACAGAAACGAATACAACAATATTCTACTATAAAAAAAGGCATGCTAAGCAAGTACAAAGACAAACATCCATTCTTTCGGACAAAGAAAACCAGTAAGCAAATATACCTTGCCCCGTATACATTGGAATCAGGTTTCCATCTATCCTTTACTAATGGAGCCGTTAAACACTGGAGCAATCTCTGCTTTATCACTAAAAACATGATCATCGAGCAACTCAAACGTCGCAAATCACAAGGCTTGTGAGGCTACTCTGCCTAATTTGGTGAAAGATCAGGTGGACAACAATGGACAGTACAACATGTCATGTACTAGCAGGCCTCACCCTCCATTATTTAGAGAGAGAATCAAGCGTCAAGTTCCCACCTTGGAAATGAAAAGAATCATTAGCATGAAAGCATTAGACAAGCACATGCCATCATCACAGCTTCTCCGTTAACCGAATCATGAAAGAACTGACGGCAACAACGTCGAGAACAATCCATGACGACTCAAACATGTCATGGAAGTAGTCTGCGCCGATCTCCTCTGCCGCTGACCTAAATGCGTTACCGAACGCATTACCATGAACAGCTCCGAGCCTTGGCTTCCCACATACCCCAACGACCAGCACCTTTCCAGGCTCCCTTGCTAAGCAAGCACAGATTAGTGGCTTCATCCTCGCACCGCGCTCCTTCAGTGCATCCATCAGGAAGAAGCAGAACTTGGTAAGCGCCTGCGGGTGGCACAGCTTATCCGTGTCCACTGGGTCGTCAAGCTTCACCCACCGGAACTTCTTCGCACTCCGTATGAACCCGGTCTTGGTAATTGCCGAGCTTCCTTGCCTCATTACTGCTCTCTGTATCTCAATTGCGGATTGCATCCCTTTCCGCAATTGATCCACATTGCTCAGCGACAATGCGGAGTATGCAACCCAGAACTGCTCAGCAGGAGAAGAATCCTTTGAGTCCTTGGACTGAGCATTCAGCGATTCTAGCAAAGCTGTGGCGCCATACACAACATCCGCGGCAGAAACCTTGGATCGGTACCCATGCACCCTCAAGAAGCTCCGGTAGTAGAATTCGGTGAGCCCATACTCGGGCAAGAACCGATCAAACTCATCACGCATCTTTCGCTTGACCTCCATGCTCATGTACTGGAACCTCTTCTGGCAGTCGGCGAGCGGGAACCCCATCCTCGCCAGAAGCAGCTTCAGCTTCTTCAGCCCGTTGTCACTCCAAGTCTTGAGCTTCGTCGCGACATAGGACGAGCAGAGCATGGAGTCGAACAAGCTCCACTCCCGGAGCAGCATCAGCCTCGGCTCGTCCTCGTAGGCGATGCGAGAGGTCTCCGGCGCCCGGATCTTGGTCCCGTCCTTGAGCGTGACCACCGAACCAACACCGGAGGGGTCAAGGTTACCTGATCCGTTGATGTGCTGCTCGAGCTCCATGACGGCGGCCTGGTAGCGCTCGTTGGTGATGCGCTCGTGGACGAACTGGTCCGTGAGGGAGACGCAGGCGAGCCAGAGGAGCTCGTTGGTGTTCTTGCGCATCGCGTGGGCGAGCTCGTACATGAGGCACCCCGACGGCTTCCCGTGGAAGGTGCCGAGGCGGTAGTACTCCCTCCGCAGCTTCCCGAACAGCCTCACCGGGTCGCCGTCCGCCTCAGCGTCATCGGAGAGCCGCCGCCTCTTCCTCCTGCCGCCCTCTTCGTCCGAATCGGAGTCCGAAGCATCGGAGTCCTCGTCCTCCTCGGCGACGCGGAGGTGGTCGTGGGCGTCCCCCACGGCGGTGAGGTCGGAGGCATCGGCGAGGGAGGAGACGTCGAAGTCGTAGGACAGATCGGCAGTGTGCTCATCGTCGGTGGTGAAGAGTACGACGACGCGGTCGTTGGCGGTGGCGAGGTTGTGGAGGTGGACGGGGCGGTGGGAGTCGACGACGAAAGCGGTGGCGGCGGGGGGCAGGATGGCCCGGAGGTCGCGGTGCGCGCCCCAGTTGAGGAGGAGGAGGCAGAGGGGCTGGGAGGCGGAGAAGGAGGCGAGGAGGGTGGCGGCGGAGGCGGCGGATGCGACGGGGTAGATGGAGAAGCGGATGGAGTCGGCGGAGAGGACGTGGGTGAGGACCTTGAGGGCGCAGAGGGAGTCGGCGTCTGCTGCGGAGGGGAGGATCAGGAGCGGGGAGGAGGCGGCCGAGGCTGATGCGGCGGCGGCGGCGCGGAGGCGGGCGTAGAAGGAGTCGGCACGGAGCTCGCGCACCATTGGCGCATCAAAATCGGAATCGAAATCTGGGAATTGGGGAGGAGAGGAGAGGGATCTGCGCGTGCAAATGCAAATGGAAGATGGGTTGGATTTGGATTTGGGTGTTTTGTGAGAGCAGCGGGCGAGGGCGGGCGGGAGGGATTCAGAATTTCGGTTTGGGAGCGCCAAAATTTGGGGATCAATTCGAACTCGCTCGAGTAGAGATAGGAGCCGCTTTCTGCTTTGCTTCGTCTGGGTGACATGTGGGGCCATGCGATGGCATGTTGACAGATAGATACCGCACTTTCTGTCCCGCGGTGTAATTACTCAGAGATGGGTGGCCAAATGGGCCGCCCAGGAGCACGACCCATTTAAGCACGGCTAGCCAATAGGTCGTACCGAGGTCCTGGCATAGCCCCGGTGGCTTCTGAGCCATATCATGCTACCACGGCCCACGGCACTCGTGGGCAAATGGGTTGTGCTGTGCCAGAGCTAATCCGTTTTGCGTCAAAATATTTTCAAAAAATTTAACAAAATTAAAAAAAAGAGAGAGGAAACCGTGAAAGATTGAAAAAAATACAAAAAAAAAATAAAAGAAATCTAGAATAATTAATAAAACTCAAAAAATGCCGAATAAATGGGCGTGTCTACGACCGAAGCATGGCTCGCACCCCTTGAACCATGCCGACACGACCCATTTACGGTTGAGCCATGCTGTGCCACGCTCGGCCCAGGTGACATGGCTCATCTTGATATCTCTATAATTACTCGTTCTTGATAAACGTTATCTCCTTATATAAGGGCCTGTTTAGGGGGTCGTGATTGGGCTGAAAAGCTACTCTTAACTTTGTTGGGTTGTAAAACAGCTGTAGCTGGCGGCTGTGGCTTTTTTGATATATCGTTTGGCAAACTGGTTACTACTGTTGTAGCTTTTAGGGGGCAACCGCGTGGGCCGAGTGAGGAGGGAGTCGATGGGGCGAGAAGGGAGGCGGAACGAGCGAGGAGACGGTCGAGTGAAGTCACAGCTGAAAAGCACCTCCCTATCAGCTGTGGCTTTTAGGGGTGCTTCAGCTGTGGCTTAGCTTGCAACCGGACTGTTTGAGAGAGTTTTAGATCCAAAACTAAAGCACACCTAAAATACAGCTTTCCAAACAGGACCTAAACCTATTGTAAAAGTCAAACTATATAGTAAAATATTTGTACTACATATCTCTCTTTTAATATTGAAAGGGTGGATGAGTGGTTGTACGATATCATTGAATAAGGGTATATGTAGTCCAAGAAAGTTAACCTTTTCGTAGATTTAGTATATGCCCTTATTGTAGGGAGTGTTGAATTAGAAAAAAAAAAAGAAAAGAAAGAAAGGCATTTTGACGGCCCATTAATCCCGAGCAGAACTCAGCCCAATCCAAAATGCTACTCCTCCTCAACTTGGACCTGCTACATGGAATGGATTCGCATGTGCTTTCGGTTTCGGCCCATATTGTTAGCATTACACTTGCATATTACTTCCTCTCGATAGATCAGCAAATTTACTGTCGCATGCGGATACAACAAGGTGCATGTTTGGGAAGCACATGAATAACAAGGTGCGTGTTTGGATGGCTATCGTACGTCATTTGAGTGGATCCAAAGTTGTAAATTTGGTCGATGCATGCAAGCACGCCTCTAGATGGAGTGTATAGCCTCTTCTGCATTGCATTCCATCTTTAGTCCTTATTAGAGTCTATTTTCGATCAAGATCTATATATTTTAATCTATCTATATATTTTTCAAATACATTTTAATCCATCTACGTAGATTTCAAACGAGAATAAATCTCCCAAACAAAGGCTCCCCTTCCCCTCCAAATCTCTTCGCGAACAGATCCCAAGTGCTCCAGCGGATTCCCTTCACGATTCCCTCCGGAAGGGATTCAAACAGTGAATCTCTTTAGAAAGGGATTCTCTCTCTAATCCATTCACAAATCCCTTGAAGGGATGCTGCTGGAGATAGTAGAAAATAAAAAGAATAGATATGAAGAAGAGAATAGAAAAAGGAATGGAATGAAGAGAAATTGCTGGAGATAGTCAGACTCATTTCGCCTTCCTTTCCCATCAAACAGCCACCGCTACACATGAGCAACATGTACACCTACACACGTCATATTCGCCAGCGGCCTTTTCTAGCTCACACGTCTCTCTCTCTCTCTGCTCTACATCATGCATGCTCCAACCAACTTTCTGTGCTCCACATCAATGTGATTCTCATGCTCCATCGCAATTTTTTTTTCTCTCCTAGCACTGTTCCGGTCAACAGCTAAGCCACGTACATAGTTTATCATCCACGTGCGTTAAGACACACTTCCAATGCTCCTATATTAATAATATCTAACATACAATTAGAATGGAAGATAAGACAGACGACAAATTAAAGAAGGTAGAGGAAGAAAGCTATGTCGACTTACATGAGGCATAACTTCACCGTACAAACCAGCAAGGAAGATATGCATCGGAGAGAATTGAAGGGTTTTGTCCGCTCTATTCTGGATGACCTGAAAAACTGGGATCGCTCTATCTCATCCAGACACTGCTCTCCAACCAAACGCACCCTAATTGGGTAGAGAGGTGGGGAGAAGAGGCACGAGAGAGGGGATATAATAGAAAACTATGGTATTAGTTGTGGAGACCAGCTAATAGAAAGAATTAATGCATCCAAGAGGCTGTGTAAAAGATTATATCTAGATAATGTAAAATACATTAGTCGACATAGCTTTATTATATTTATATCGGGAGATGCCATCACTAGCGTAAAGAACTAGCTAGTGATATCCTCAGTGCCATCGAAAGTGTTGCATGCATGTTTATATATCTCAATCCTCTTCGGCCTTCATGGTGTCACGTCAATAATGCACAGAAAGGACAGGATGAGAATATACATTGACTCTGATAAAAGCTACTGAAGTGGCATCTTGAACTTTTGTGATCAGTCCATTGGTGCATGGCAACAAGGAGCAAAAGAAACACCCAAAGAGCAAAGAAAAGATTTCAACTGTCTAGCGATCTATACTTTCTGAAACATCTGGAAGAGCAACAGAAGAGTTTCCTAGAGACAGAGAAGCACAGACATTGAACAACGTCGCAGGTAGATCAAAATCAGTCCAAACTAAATTCAATCTATAATAATAAAACCAATTTCTCCATCTCAATCTAACCCACCTAAAATTTCTCAAAATCCAATCTAACCCAACCAACATGCTATATAAACGAAAATCAACCCAACCCACTTCCATGATATGGGTTCAACCCAGGCCATTCCCTGATACTCTCAAATCCATTCCAAGATCTCATCATGGACCACACCGTGAGTCAATTCAGAATAAAAGATAAATATTCATATTTTTTTTGCAACTGTTCAAACTAACAAAATCCTCACAAGTTCTGCCAGTACTTAGACCAATTACAAAAAGTAGAAAACATTGGTTCAACCGTACGTCCTGAAGAGCTCAGCTAGTCTATATTGTCACTATCAGAACATGACCATTTGCAAACCATAAGACCTAACAATTAGAAGCAATTATTCTAATCTTCTCATCAATGGCACCCAACCGTGCGGTTTTTTTTTATGTAAAACTATTCTTTGCATTTAATTGCTCGCCAGACCTACTCTTGCCCTTCACTAAAAAAAAAACCTTCGTGATGGATCATCCATGCATTCCAACCAAAGCTGGTTCACCACACAAGCTACAAAATACAAAGGTAAAATCGAAAGAGAGGCGCTTCTATGCACTTCTTTTTTTTTTTTTTTTTTTGTTAAACTTACACAAACATCAAAGCACGAATGAATAGTACGTAGAGGGTGATTACTTATCCTGTTATCCATTCGTTTGTTTTCAAGATCTATACAACTTATATTAGAGGGGTGGTGTACATGTGTAAGCTCCACTCGGAGAGAGAACATTAATTACTAAGAGAGCAGGCCAACAGGGATCGAGTTGCCAAAGGAATATATGCATGCATGGAGATATATATATGTCGTGTGCATCATTCAAAGCTACGAAGAACAATGGTATGATTCCAATTAACGTCGACGATCAAACACTGCAAAAAGCTAGCGGCACACTCCAATCAGGCAGGCAGCAACTAACCGAGGCCCTACAGCGCCCGCACATGCAAGAAGAGATCGCGTGGTTGTTTGCGCGCGCATGAACGCACGATCGATTTATACATACATATGTAGCTGAAAGCGAGAGGGGCGCCACCAAACCGATCGAGCTGATCGATCGACGAGACATACCTGGCATAAATTGATTAATTGGGAGTTGGATCGATCGATCCTGGAGAGCAAGGCACATGGACTTGGCCCGTGCTCTCGCGCACCTACAAATGGACCTGACCTTTTGGTGATGTACATAAGGTCAAGCATAGTGGGTGAACAGGATTCAATGTGTGTACGGATAGCTAGCTATACAGTTTCGTGCTAGGGGGAACAGACGGTTGAGCGGTAAGAAAAGAAACCGCAGTGGATGAAAATCGCGTTCGATCGGCTCGATAAATGGAACCGGTCGATAAACTGGTTCAATTAGGAAAAAATCGGAAAAAAGTTTATGCAGCGGTGGAAAATCGTCAAAAAATTGACTTTCTGAATTTTGTTTCGCTTAGTTTGCCGATTTTCGAAGAAAACCGGTTAAAAAATCGGTCGGTTTTAGATTTTTTTTGCCGCTTTTTGACCATTGATTTCAAAAGATTTGACTTTGAAACCGTTCGGGTTTTAACGATTTTCGACGTATACAATAAGGAACGTACGTACAATCGTCTTATGCAGCGGTCTATACGCTTTTCTACGTAAGTTTTATTCGTACAGAAGGGAAAGAGTATAGACGTCTCTTCGTGAAAGAATGATTATATAAACAACATAAAATACTATTGTACGGGTTATTGCCTATAATAAATATATACTTTTCCCATATTATAATTAAAAGATGGTACGATCTTACAAATGCAATCTTAAAAATGTCATCAATTATATAAATTATCTCTAATTTTAAATTCAGATAACGTAAAGGAGTATATAGACGTGACCCGGCCGGCAGGGTCCCAGCCAATACTCGATCGCAGCAATTAAGTTGCAAGCTGGCCGGCCGGCCACTATAGTGTGCCATGCTGCTTGCTTGTACTCACGCCCCACTGATTTATCGCCAATGTGGCCATCGTCCATCCGCCCAGCGCCAGCCGCTCGTGCATACATACAGTGAACACACGAGCTTAATCACGAGCAAAACAGGCGAATCGAAGCGCAATTTATTCAGGTGATTTGATAACAGAAAACGCGGTTCCTTCGAGTCGTAATACGGGATTCAAATTCATGGTTCACCGCTTTTTCTTCTAATTTTCACTGCGCGCATAAACGCTTTACCTAGATTAATTACTCTCAGACTCTGAAAAAGCCTGGTAAATTGCTCTCTGGAGACTTCCTTTGTGCGCGCGTGTTGATTTCATCCCTTGTCGTTTACTCTTTTCTTTTCTTGGCAGCAAACAACTTTACCCTCGATACATTATTTAATCACTCCCTGTTAGGATTATTAACCTTGAACAAAGCTAGTCTATACGACTATACTGGAATACTGATGTGGCAACAGCAACGATGAGATAATTAAATGGCCAGGAGGAGGATAAGCATTGCTCTTAATTACACTTTCAGGACGAGGATCCAAATGATGAACCCTCACCAAGGCTAGTGAGAAGATAACATATTATAATAACCGCACTGATCAGTGAATTAAAGCAAAGCTAGGGTACGTATATAATTCCTTTAGGTGAAAGAAAAGCTTAAGGCGTAACTGAATAATACATGCTACGGCAGTTTGCATACTTCAAAGTAAGAAAACAACAGTATACATCACTGAAAGAGACTATAATTAATTAAGCAGAAAGCCACCAACCGATATGCAAACAAGGTGCACAACTATCTGCGAAATATAAGATGTTCATCTCATCGATCTATAAACCCACACACACACACACCAGTTACATGACATAGATGTCGCACGGATTTGTTTACATCACACACAATCCACCAGAATCCAAATAAGAAAGAGGGAATTAATTAGAGATATTATTTTGTTCCATATTGGATCGAATGCAACCACCGAATCACTTCACTGTCCTTCCCTTACCTGGTGATCTACTCGCATGCGCACGAAGCAATCTGCAGGCTTCAACGACGATCACCGGAGGTGTCGGAGGAGCAGTCGCATTCGGCCTCGACCTCGCGCTTGTGGAAGCTGCGGTGGCAGTCGCATGCGGCGCAGAGGAGCGCGGCGGCGGTGCCCTCCGCTCCGGACGCCATGAACTCCCGGCAGCCGTCGACGGCGTAGCCGCCGATGCTGGCCGCGTGGTTGCGCTGGCACTCCTTGTAGTGCACGACCTTGTTCTCCTTCCTTCCTGCCCGCCCCGCCGTGCCGTTGGCGTACGCCTTGGGCGCCGCCGACCGATCTTGCTGAGGACCCATGGTTAGTACGTCTTCCTTCTTGCCGGCGGCCGGCCGTCGATGTTAGGTGCGGAGGAAGTTTTCAAAGGAAGACGAGTAAAGATGGAAGGAAGCACGCCTTGGATGCTGGTACTTATAGGGGAAGGACTGAGGAGCCACCAGATAGGTTACCACGTCAGGTTCAGAAAAACCGATGGAAACAAATCACCAACCACTGCTACTTTTAATAAATCAGGTATCGGAACCAACCGGTTATCTCGGCGCCATCTTCTTTCCACGTAAATAGTAATGCCTGCACTCTTGATTTCTTTTGCCTTTCTGGGTATTATTAATTTACATCTAATTTACTTTTCAAACAGAACATATGCCAGTAATCAAACCGGCACGGGTTCCAACAGATCTTGGTGTCGTCTTCTGTTCAGTGGAATAGTAACGCATGCACTCTTGCTTTATCTTGTTTGTCGGTATCGTTACTTTACACGTAATTTGCTTTTGTAACAAAAAAAAAAAAAAAGAACCATTCGCTTGCAAACAATTTACCTTTTTAAGCATATCATGAATAAAGAAACAACCTGGCATAGGTTTCATGAACCATGTGTCAGAGCAATTGATTATCTTGGTGCGGCTTTTTGTTCTATGGAATAAGCAATTGATTATCTTGGTGCGGCCTTTTGTTCTATGGAATATTTTCTATACACTTTACACGTAATTTGCTTTTTGTAACAGATTAGTAATGCGTGCACTATTCGTTTTTAGGTACTGTTCACTTAAAAACAATTTAAATTTTTAAACGTATCGTGAGTCAGGAACCAACTTGATACTGGTTTCATGAACCATATGTTAGAGTAAATGGTTATGTTAGTGCAGCTTTCATTTCCATGAAATAGTTTTATTTACGCTCTATATTTATCTCTCTCTTTTTACGAACCATATGTTAGAGTAAATGGTTATGTTAGTGCAGCTTTCATTTCCATGAAATAGTTTTATGTACGCTCTACATTTATCTTTTTTTTACAAGTTTCGTTGCTTTACACACATTTTTTTAAAAAAAAAAGTGTCATGAACCAACCTTGTGCTGTGTCTATATAAATCATGTGTACTATTTTGTTTATATTGTCCTCCCTGCGTCTCTAGATTATAAATATAGGTCTTTTTTTTTACCTTTCAAAATCTCTAGTTCAAGACTTTGATCATGATGTTGATAGTAATATATTTGTAAAAATAAACAAAATTATATATGATTACAAATGCTATGGCAATATTTTAATTTGGTCGGTCTACATACTTCTACGTATATTAATTGTCAAAGTTTCAAAATTCACTGCATCGATCTTATGAGCACCTATATATAGGGAGATGTCTAATTAATTTACAAGTAATTTTCTTTTTCTAACATGTCATGACTCAGGAAGCAATCTGATACTCCCTCCGGTCACAAATAATAGTCGTTTTGGACAAGGGCGGAGCTAGCTCAGGCCCAAGCCCCGGGCTGGACCACCTGATCTTAGATTAAATTTCTGTTTTCAATGATTTTTCAATAATTTTTCATAGAATTTTAGTAGGCTTAGCCCCGGATTACAGCCTACTCTGCCCGGAGCCTGGATCCGCCCCTGGTTTTGGACATCAACACATTTTTTCAAAATGTAACTTTGACCACTAATTTTTATTGTAATATATTTAAATAATCCAATAAACTTAACTTTGACCACTAATTTCACTCGGAAAAGCTCTACCTTGTGCTATTGCTGCCAAAAGGCAACTGTAGTGGCAGTTTGGCGACTAATGCCATTATTGTTAAGGACCACCATGGCCAGCAGACTAGCATTCTAAGTAGGTCCATTAGTGGACAAGATTAGATCTGAATTGACTTGACGATACGTCTTATGCGTCTCTTAGACAGATTGAGACTCTCATCTAATTGCTAGTAACATCGTAACAGGTCTTCTTCTTCTTCTTTTTTCGTTTACCGACATTGACATGCCGGCGAAAAAGTAAAAGGAAGGTGAAAAGGCAAATCCACCCTAGTCAAAATTCAGAGATTCAGTGACCGGTGCAGAAACATATATAGTGCAGGAGGAGGAAATTTCTTGGATCCACACAGGCGATTGGATTGAGACGCACTCCTCTCTCCAATTGACTCCTCGGCTTCTCTGTCTGCTGCTTGCTTCTGCCTTCTGGCGCCTTTCGTCTTCAGAGAGACGTCTGACCTGTTGAACTATTGCTCATGTGCTGCAATTCATCGTGCCGCCGCCAATGATCGATGGTGCTGTGATGTATCATGTATGGCTAGCTGTATGCAATAGTAGCTTGTTTGAATGTACGTGCTGATTCATTTCATGGAGGAAAATACTGCCCTGTGGTACGGCACCTTCACTCAGACTACGTACGTGCCCGGATTGAATTTTACCCAACTAAATGTTGGGAGTGTATAGGTATCATTCGGATGTTTTTGTTTTAGCTAACATCCAAATTTTGGACCGTTGGATACCTCATCTGGATATCACCGGACCGTTAGATTAAATCATAGGATCGGATGTAATCGATACTCCCGAATCTCAACAATGATCCGATGGGTTTAGATTTGGATGATTTCAGCAATAAAAACGTCCGGATGAAGTTTATCAAATCCCCTAAATGTTTTCAGAACGCTGTTGGGCTGCGTCATCTTCCTATCACATACGATCTCTCCGGCAACATTTCACCATGAATGTAACAGTCTCTGTGTGAGACTGGTTTGTCACAAATCTGAACCGAAGCAGGAGCTTTAGGGAGATTCTGCCGTACTTGGTAGAAGGACGCGTACTAAACTAAAGGTAGTATTCGGCAGCCAAACTTGTCTCCTGTAGTGGAGCTGGTGATCAAATAACTTATGCCTGCTCTCTCAAAAAGAAGAAAAGATTCACGTCACCAATGTTGTAGTTACAAAAATGGTACATATTCCTTTTTCTACGGGGAAAAATTAATGGTACAGATTCTCACTTTGCTCAACTTTTTTTGTTCGTGAAAAGGGGGCATATTTCGTAGCAGGAATCTCCATATTGTAGGTCTTATCAGATTATACATGTACTTCCTCGAATTTTGCCTGGAATAGAGCTGGAACTATATTTCTAGGGGGAAACTTACACCCGGACGTTCGATTCCCGTTTTTTTTTTCGGGCGCCGTGCAATATTTTTTTTGAACGTATGAAACATTTTTTTTAACATTATGAAATTACGTTATGAAACTTTTTTTTACTGTTTGTCGAAAAAAAATGTTTCATCATGCAGAAAAAATTTTCACACGTAGAAAGAAAATATTGCGAAAAAAACTAACATCCGATTACTAGCAATTCCCATATTTCTATCGACAGGCCATCGCAAATGTTTCTCAGTATTCTCGCCAGACATTACTGGGGAAATGAAAAGGAACCAGAAGCTAGAAATAACACACCTGAAGTCCTTTTCCTGAAAATTATAGTACTCAGGCCCTATTATTAGTACAACGACGTCCTTGTTCCCTTAAATAATTGAAAAACCGAAAAGAATATCTATAGGAGGAATTGGACAAAATCTTGCGTTAGACTTCCGAAATTCAACGCTTTGTGCCCTAAATTGTTTTCTGGATGTCACTGTCCCTGTTGCATAATCTTTCGGTTTAGCTTTATGATTTAAAATGTGCACTTGTTCGGAACTAGAGTAATAATCTTCTCCAGCGGTGAAGTACAACACTTAAAGACCATATGCACTTTGGTAAGTTGAGGGACTTGTGTCAACCTGAGTAACATGCCATATCTACTCACTTACATCCCACATGCTATCGTCATTAGTAAGAAAAGAGAAACATAATGATCTACTTATGTTAGTAGCACCCCACAAGATGCGCTCACCCCGTACGTCATCACTAAAAATTGGAAAAGTTAGCCAAGTACATTGGATTAAATGGGTTTGCCAATTGCAAGTACTACTCTCGAGTAAATACGGGCTCAATTTGTTTGACCTTGTGAGGTTCCAGATGAGGGTCCTACTAGCTGGTCATCACCTCCCTCCCTCTCTCTCTCTCTCTCTCAAAAATGGCTCCCCTCCGAAAGAATTTGCAAATCTAGCCCTTTCCCCACCATGAAAGGCACATTCCACGCTCCTCGCACCCCGCGGTACCCCTTCCTCCCGAGCAGGGGCGGAGGACCATGTATGGTAGGGTATGGCACCTGCCATACCTGTCCTGTCACGTGCATCCTTAATACTCTTAGCACATGTTCTGCCAGTAATATAAAATATTTATGAAATTATTTACCCTGATGATTTTATATGTAGATTTGAGAAATTATTTTAGCAAGGTGTCTAGTAGGTTGAACTCAAATACTTTGCTCCTTATATACTCTTATAAGCTGTTTGGTTGTCTTGTCAGCTCAGCCAGGCAGAGTGGATACAAGGAGATGTTGTTTGGTTGCTCGTATGAGGTTGGACAGGCTGCATAGAGATATTGTTTGGTTGGGCGCCCTGGAATGGAAGTGTGATAGGCAAATTCAAGAGAGGGATGGAACAACTTTTAAAAATACTTGAAAATCAATAATTTCACAAATGAAAATAAAAAGTTTTAAAATATACTTGTAAATCAATAATTTCACAAATGAAAATAAAAAGTTTTAAAATATATTCTAGAAAGTCAATAAATTGAAAAACTAAAATTTTAATCTTTTGAAATTTATATAGCAAGTATGGTCTAGTTTTGTTCGAAAAAATATCAGAAACATATAGGTGAACTCGGTTCATTGATCGGAGATGCTAATCAAAAGATATAGCAAATAAAAGAAGAAAACAAGATAGTAAATGCTGATGTCACCATGCATGCATGGCTCGGCAGAGCTTGGCCCTGAGGAAATGGTGGATTTTCTCATTTCCCTAAAGCCAGGCTGAAAGGAATGTTTTGCATCTGTAGAGCCAGGCTGAGTTAGATGAGAAGGCAACCAAACACCCATTTTTTTTTGTATGTGTAAATGCAAATTTCTTTAGATGCAACCAACCAAACATGCCATTAGTGTATGAATTTTTTTTTGGCATTACAATATTGTTTAATATTCTATCCTACCGATTTCACCGCATCATAATTTTACTCCGTCCGCCACTGCAATGAGAATAGGTTCAAGAGGATGTTGATGTTGAGATTAGGATGGAAGATGCACACATCCAAGGAACACTAACGGTAACGGATAATAAAGGTACATAGAAATAATGATTTTGCCATACCAAAATTTTTTCCCGTCCTCCGCTGCTGCTCCCGGGCTCGCCTGCCGCAAGAGCGCTGACTCCTCCCACGCTCTGGAGACGCGGCAGCCGCTCGCTGTCGTGTGTCTTAACTTTCAAACTACTTAACTAAATTTTATCTTCTTGCTCTAACTTAACTTTAAACAATAACCAACATTTTGCGTAACTTTGACATGCCATACAATTGATCGTTGTTACCCCAAAACCTTCCTTGAAAACAGATAGTACCGATCTCTCACAAACTCCATCCCGATGCTGATCTACGTTTTATACCTACGAACCGACGATTTGCCAAAGGCGTTGAAAATAGCAACTTCTCTCCTTCTCCCTTCCCTCCTCTTCTCCTATCTCCCCTTCTCCTTCCTGGTTGCACCCTTGCCCATCCTTCTTTCTTCTGTGGTGGTAGCAAAATAAGAGTAGCAACAACAACACCAGAGCGGCAGCCGCAACAGACAGCTAACGCCGAACTTGTCCAACGATTAGACAAATAATATATTCGTTTTAACCAGCTTAATGAGATTTTCGTACTTGTGCCAATTATTTTGGCATGCAACATTTATTTCTTCAGAGCATTCATTATGCATCTTTACATTAGGTTTGTACTTATCAAATATGTGCATGCGTTTAATTAAATAAAATTGTAGTTCTGCCCCTCTAAATATAAGGAGCAAAAGCCCAATTAAATTAGAGTTCATCTAATAATATTTAATACTCAAATAATAAATCTAACTGAAAATTACTAAGTCTGATTCTATCCTCATCAGCATGCCAACATGGCAACATGCCCCATGGGCCATGGCTCCCGTTATGGGCTTGGGCCCGGAGACCGAGTATGGGCCCCGCTGGCGCGACGTAGGCCGATTCGGTCACGGCGCCAGCCCAACGTGGCTCGGCCAGGCCACAAGGCCCACAACCCCTCTTTTTAGATGTTACAAGTAGATGTTCCCCTCCTTTGGCATGAAGCCATTTTGACCTCTGGACAAAGAAAAAGGGACAACGAAAATGATAGTTGCATAAACTTTGTTGGAACTTGCTCAAAACATTAAATTTGTTTCTAAAACTTGTCGCCGAAATTTAGAACTCATTTGAAACGCCATGAAACCTGCATATACTTTATTGAAACCTGCTTCAAACATTGAATTTGATTCTGAAACTTGCTATTGAAACCCGAAACCCATTTGAAACAGCATAAAACTTGCTCAAAATGTTTATTTTTTCTCGTGAAACTTGCCATTCAAACTCTTGGAACTTACTGCAAGTAGAAAAAGGACATGGAGGTTCATGGTGCCCACTCGAAGGAGACGGAAGCGTTCATTGGGCACCATGCGAAAGATCGTTGGGTGCGACAAGGAGGACAGGATGGCCGTGCGAGAGGAGGCCAAGGAGCTCGCCAGCAGTGGCGGAGCCAGCCCAGGCCCAAGTCCCAGGCTGGACCAACTGATCTTAAATTAAGTCTCTGTTTTTAATCATTTTTTAATAATTTTTTAAAAAATTTAATGGGCTTTCAGATTAGGCTGGCCGCAAAGACGGCAGCCGGCTCAGATCCGCCGCCGCCAGGGTGGCTGCACAGGAGTGGATCGCCGGGGCGACACGCTGGAGTAGGCGGGGGCAGCTACATGGGAGCATGTCGCCGAGGCGATGCGGCAGAGGCCAGGGAGGACGCACAGGCGAGCGGGGAACAAAGGTGTTGTGGTGGTTTGTTTGTTACGAGACAGATAAAATCTGGTAAGGATTTTATCTATTGGTAGATGAATTCGAACTTATCTTCAGATTTTGTACTATATATTAGACATTGTTTTGTACATGAAAATTAACCTGATAAAGAGAGAGATCACTGCCCCATACTTTGTGTGTGTTTCTACTTATGCTTCTACTTTTGTTCGTGTGGACGTGCTGTTAAATGATACAGATGAACTACTATGTTTTACAGCAGCTTGATTGCTTCTGATTAGAAAGTTGGTTCCTATCCCGTTAGTTGGGTAATATAAAGGGGTACTGTCCCATAGCAGCACTCATACGGATTTGGAGAGAAATATCTCCTCTCAGTGTGTAATGGCATCAATTACTTCCTTGCATTTGTGCACCAGCTTGTGTTTGATGGTCAACCTAGGGCAGGGAATACAAATCCTTACTCCTTATCTACGTGGATTTAATTTCATCTTCCAAAGGAGAATTTTAGATTTTATCGCGGTTACAGTAATCATGAGCATCGTGGTCAAGGTTAAAAACACTCGTGAAATCTCGGATTTTGGCCCATCCGAGGTTCCAAATCCCGGCCGGATAAAAAAAATTGGAAAAAACTCAAATTACTATAGTAAATTCAAAAATCTCGGCGAGATTTCAGCAAGGTTTGCTGAGATTTCAGGTATTTGACCAGATGTTTACTTTTTTGGACTAGATTTAGGTCAATACCTTTTAAGAATGTCAAGTTCCATGAAACTTTGTTGAAAAACCAAAATTTTAAGATGTTTTATAAAAATAATAGAAACACTATCAGATTTTTACAAAATATTTACAAGGTTGATAATGCTTTGAAAATTTATTATACCATATTTAGTAGTCTAGGATCGTATATAATTTTTTTCAAACGAATTGAACTTCATTTTTTATTTAAAAAAATCAAAAATAGAAGGAACATAAATGATATAGTACCCTTGTGAGGGTTTTATAAACTTACTCAAGTGTGATTATGATCCAAAAATTTTATGAGATCTTAACAACTGCCTCAGAACCCTTTTCTAAAAGTTTCAAAACCCTTCTATAAAAATTTCAAAAATTATAAATCCTTTTTGATTGCTCAATCAAATCTATAAAAGCAATACATATACTCAATCATGCTTTTATGAGAACAATAGCACTATCATATTATTTTTTTAAATTCCTCAGGTCTGATCACCATCTAAAAAATTTATAGGAACATTAGTGATTCTTCAGGATCATCCATAAATTTTTTTAAAATTTTCTAATGTGGTTTGAATCAATTTTCATTCAGTTGAAATTTGTTGGTAAGCTTTTTATTAGGACAGTACCACTGTTAGAATTTTTAAAAATTCCTTAGCTTGATCAACATCTGAAAAATTTATAACAACATTAGTGATGCATTAGAACCATCTATTTTTTTTTTAATTTTTTTTTCTAACATCGTTTGAATCGTTTTTTATTCGGTTCAAATTTGCCGTTAAGGCTTTTGCCAGGCAGTAGCACTGTTAAAATTTTCAAATATTTCTCATTCTTGATCATCATTTGAAAATTTTATGGAGACATTAATGATGTGTCAGGACCATCAACAAAAAATTTTTTTAAAAAAATTAACATGATTTTAACCACTTTTCATTAAATTGAAATTTGCCAATATTTTGGCAATTTTGATCGAGATATCGGAAATCCTGATAAAAAATATCCAAATTTAAAATTTGTATTTTGAATTTTATCTAGAATTTTAAGATCTCACCGAAATTTGGGACGTCAGTGCCTCTGAAAAATGATGATCGTCGTAGTAATAGTTTGATCAAAATATAAAACGCTGGAACTTTGATGGATAAGGAACAAGTTTGGTTAACCTACCACCTCAACAGTCACCACCCAAGCCAATCGCAAGCCGAGAGGGAAAAAACCCAACTTTTGCTTCTCTCGCCCTCCATTCCTTTCCCTTCCCAACCCCAGATCGATCCGCCATGTTTCCTCCTCCACCAATCCGTCCATGACTCCCGCTCCCCATGGCGCCCAGCGCCCGCGTTCTCGTCCTGCCGCTCGCCGCGGCCACCGCCCTAGTCGCGTCCACCATCTTCCTCTTCGCCGCCGCCGGCGCGCGCTGGCGCCCCGCGGACACCGGCCTCCCCGTCCCGTCCGACGCCGCCGCCGACTTCTCGGTGGTCCCTGTGAGCATCAACTCCTCCACCAGCGGCCAAGAACTCTCCTTTCTTGACGAGAACGGCCACCCCGACGACCCCACCTCCAGCTCGGCTGCTGGGAGATGCGACCCCAGCGCCGCCGCCATCAGGGTCTTCATGTACGACATGCCGCCCGAATTCCACTTCGGCCTCCTTGGCTGGGCGCCGCCCTCAGGGGATGGCAACAACGTCTGGCCGGACGTTAGGAGCGGCGCCGCGCCGCGCTACCCCGGCGGGCTCAACCAGCAGCACAGCGTCGAGTACTGGCTCACGCTGGACCTCCTGTCCTCGTCGTCAGCGCCTTGCGGCGCCGCCGTGAGGTTGGCCGACTCCCGCGACGCCGACGTCGTCTTCGTGCCGTTCTTCGCGTCCCTCAGCTACAACCGCCACTCCAAGGCCGTGCCGCCGGAGAAGGTCAGCAGGGACAAGGCCCTGCAGGAGAAGCTCGTGAGGTACCTCATGGCGCAGCAGGAGTGGAAGAGGTCGGGTGGCGCCGACCACGTCATCGTCGCGCACCACCCAAACAGTTTGCTCCATGCCCGGTCGGCGCTGTTCCCGGCGGTGTTCGTGCTCTCCGACTTTGGGAGGTACCACCCCAGGGTGGCCAGCTTGGAGAAGGATGTCATTGCGCCGTACCGGCATATGGCAAAGACGTTTGTCAATGACTCAGCCGGGTTTGATGACCGGCCAACGTTGTTATACTTCCGGGGAGCCATTTACAGGAAGGAGGTAATAATTGTGCTTACTAATCTGGCCATGCACATCTATTTATGAGTGACTTTGATTTGTTTTGACCATGAGTTACTGCTATTACAAAGTGCCACAATCTTGAATTGAGCCTGGTGATAGTAATTACTGAACTGTGCTTTTTATGCGGCTATGTGTCAAATGTTGCTTCTGAACAGACAAATATGGTGGTTATATATTGGTGCCATGTAAAACTTTTATCTACCATCAATGAGCATCTGCTTATTTATCGCACAGAAGCTGAATTAGAGGAATACACACATGAGCGCTGTCTAGCTCGTCCTGGTTTTACTTAATTCTTAAATATACGGCAGTACCATTAGCCCCATGGGTTGGTTACCTAATGCAACTGAGACCTGAAACATTTCCTAGGACGGGCATCAATGATGCTTTTAATGCTTTCAGAGCATCGTTCGTTGTAGCGAAGTCAGTGCTTAATAATTTGTGGACGCGTAGCCGTCAAAGGCGAGTGGCACAGGTAGGGCAAGTTGTCCCAAGGCTTGGTCCGAAGGACACCACCGCCCGGTGGCTAGACTTATTCAAATGATGCCCTTTATAGTTAATCTACATCCATCACGTTGGTTGAAAACCTTTGGGTGAAGTATATGTAGTCTAAAAATCTCCAGTGGAGCTAATACAAGAAAGAGAGGTGCTTCTATGCTCTTCCTTCTAGTACAAGTTGCACAAATCTTGAAGCAAGCGAAGGGGTAAGTAATCACCATCTACCCTTCATTTATGCTTTAATAGTTGTGCAACTTTTAAAAGGAAGAGCATAGAAGCACCTCTCAGAAAGAAATGACATTGTCAATCTTCCCATCTTTGTTGAAAAAAGCTCCAGAATTATCCGAGTATGATAAAAATATTAATGCCCAAAGTCCAAAGATCAGAAACTTACAGATGTTCCCTACGCCATCAAAAGAAAAAGATTTAAGGAAAATAAACAGATTTCGCCTGTGCAGAAATTTCATGCACATGCTTTGGTTGCTTTCAGCTAGATGTAAATCTCTACTATTATAAAGCAACAGTTGGTGGCAGTGGTGAGTTCTACTCACGTCATTAATTGCCCTGCTTAATTGCCCTACGCAAAAAACGAAGCGTTGCTTTAATTAGCCAGCTTTCGCAAGAAACGAAGCGTTAAAGATAGATGTTTAATCTTGTGAAATAATTTTTTTATTTTTTAATCTATATTTTTCGTTATCAATTTTGTTTTTCGTAGCAATGCACAGGCATGTAACTAGTCAATATTTAAAAGCTAATGTAGATACATGGAGGAATGTCAGGTTACTAGTTTCAACTGTATTATATCTGTTTGTGGCAACTGGTGATTAACAAGCTAATATATCGCATCATCCTTTTTCAGGGAGGGAACATTAGGCAGGAGCTATATTATATGCTCAAAAATGAAAAGGATGTTTACTTCTCCTTTGGAAGCGTCCAGGACCATGGGGTCAGCAAAGCCAGCCAGGGAATGCACTCATCAAAGTTCTGCCTAAACATAGCTGGGGACACCCCTTCTTCCAATCGTCTGTTTGACGCCATAGTAAGCCACTGTGTCCCTGTTATCATCAGTGATGACATAGAGCTCCCTTACGAGGATGTATTAGATTATTCCAAGTTCTCCATCTTCGTTCGTTCGGCTGATGCTGTCAAAAAGGGTTACTTGATGAGGCTGATTAGAGGTGTAAGCAAGCATCAATGGACAAGGATGTGGAAGAGGCTCAAAGAGGTTGATAAACATTTTGAGTATCAGTACCCATCTCAGAAGGATGATGCAGTCCAGATGATCTGGCAAGCATTGGCTAGAAAGGTGCCGGCAATCCAGCTGAAGGCGCATAGGTCTAGAAGATTTTCGAGTTCTGACAGAGGAAGAAAATAAACAGGAAGGCGGTGTATGTATCGGCCCCCTAGGCTAATCTAACACAACATTTCACTGACCATCAGTTGCATGTCATATGTCATATGTCATATGTGAGTTTACGAGCAAAAATAAGACAGATTGGAATGAAGGAACAGTGTAATCTAAGAAGATTCAGTTGGCTATTGGTTATTCCAAAGAAAAAAAAAAGGACTGATAACTTAGGTGGATTTGTTGGTCCGGTTGAATTGTATACTGGCAGGGCAAAGGCTTACTGTTTTTGTAACATTTTTAAAGTAAACTATAAATGAGGGAGGCAAAGTTACGTTGTTTCTGAACATAATGTGATCAAACAGCGATTGTCTTGGTCATATACTCATATAGTAGGTTTAAGCTGTCGTGTGCATTCAGTCATGCCCTGGCACATGCTGGCGGTACCATTTCAATCTGTAATGTGCATTTCATGTCTCCGACGAAGAAACCCAGGATACAAAACGTCCCTGGTGTGTGATTGGCCATAATCTTCCATAACAGTGTGCCTCTGTTCTTCCACTGCCCAACCATGGTTTGATCCAATTGGCCATCTAATCATCTGTTAAGCTAGAGATTGCTAACCACACCTACCGCGAGGTGTGCTCAATCTCTAGAGTACACTTCAAAAATCTAGAACCATCTCTATTCCGAAATACAAGCTAGCTCCTATCCTCAAAATAATGTATTACAGGCAAACAGGAAATAGGTCAAAAAAAAGGCCCAAGATGAAATTATTCTTCTGACTCACGTCCTCTAAGGGTCCACACGTTAGTGACCTAACGTCAGAGGCGCCACAGAGGATCTCATTTCGAAATTATGGGCAAATTCAATGAACATTTTGATGGGCGTCTAGAACTGCAAACTTCCTGCCATGTCTTAAGCTGGTTTTACTTATACAGCGCAAAGTAGTGTAGGCGATCGTGAATACAGGTTTGCTTCTGGAAAACTAGTGATGCCTCTCAGCAAAAAAACAAAAAAAAGAGGTAAAAGCCATTCTGCTACTTTTTTTTAAGGTAGTTCTGCCACATTGAAGATGGGAAAAAAAGGTAACTACTCGCGATTCTGCTTTCATGATTAAAGTTTGGAATCCAATATAATGCTGGGAAAGCTGCTTTTAATCATGGAATGTTCACAGTTAAACGCATCGCACACAACTTAAAATGAATAAAAAGGGTTAAAGAGATAATGGAAAGAAAATGCCATATGTATCACAATATTAATGTATCGATCTAGGGAGTATGGACTAGAAGAGTTCGCAAACATATGACAACTACTTCATGCTAAATCCTGTAAAAAAAGAAAATAAAAGCAAGACATTCATCCTAATGAGCTATTTGTGTAATCCCCTGCTAACACACTGAATCTGCAACTTGCAGTTGGCGCCGATCAGGAAAACGAAAGCTGCAGACCAGCTCTTCATCGAGAATTTCAGGACACCTTGATGGTTGCATCTTGTAGCTTCAGACCAATAGCAAAAGCAGACATGCCACATATCCAAGTCAAAACTTTATGGAAGTAGACATGAACATCTTCATGTAATCATCTTCCTGCGTCACAGCAAACGTCAACATGTAGCAGCACAATCTCAGTATGTGGAAACTCAAGTTACTTCTGTCAGAGTTCACTTTCATCAAGATAGAACTCTTTTCTGCATATGCTCCTTCCGCTTGGCACGCTAACATACACAACATTGAACTATAGCTGACTGATACTATGATTTGAAAATACTTGACACTGAATTAAGGAAATCTCTATCACGCACAGACTGCACCACCCTTAGACTGAGGTGCGATTTATCAACATTCCATTGCAAAATAAACGGCACTAGGTTCATTATAATCAGTATCACTCCTACATCAACTGGAACCCATACTTAGTTTAAAGGAAGGCATTCACCGATTCAGGACGACTAAGAAACAATTGATGTGAACAAAGTAAGTAAAGGTTCAGTGAGCTCAACCAGTATACGCTAAACAAATTCATGTGCATATTCCATTACTAAGCATGCATAACCCTATTGATGCACCCATAGAATGTACAAGGGATTAGCAAGAAGCCAAGAACAGACAGCAATAACCAAATACTCATCACAAACTACGGCATTAGCCTGTTTTTGCACCCATCATTGTTAAACCAAATTAAGTATTCAACAGAGGTTACAGAGCAACATAAATTTTAGAATCACTCGATTAAAATAATAATCCAAGGACAAATCCAACATATGAGAACCAAACAAATAAAAAAAAACCAAACCAAAACAAAACAAAAAAAACGCTTTCAAGACACACAAAAAAGTTTTTAATGGAAAAAAAACCAACAAAAGCAAATGTTGGGGATGGTTTGTTGTTTGGGTGAGCCCGCGCCGCCATCATCGCGTGCGCTCCGACCGCGGGCAGTCGTCATCGCGTGCCGCCGGTGGCCGTCGCGGATGCCAGCGCCGCCTCCTTCCCCAACAAAGTGCGCCACCTTCCCGCGAACCCTTGAAGGGCGCTGGGGGCAACGCGGATGGGGTAGAGGCGACTCCGGCCGCCGCGGCGTTGCAGGACGGCTCGCTCAGATAAGATCAAGTAGTGTTCGTGAGGGCCGAAACCCTACGCCTCTCCTCCTTCCACCATCGCCTTTTACAATTGCAGGATTTGGACTTCAGCACATTTGAGTTACTCAAGGCCCAATATTTATGAGCCCAAAAAGGCCTAATATTTCTAGGCCTAATAAAGGCCCATTGTGTTCTGGTTTGGCCCATTTAACTCGTATTTAACTTGATCCGCCTATCTTCTGGGCCCCAACCAATCGTCTATGTCCCACATGTCATGCTCAGAGCCTCGAATGCCAAGCAAAAGCCCTAATCCCTCCTCGCTATAAAGACGCTGTCCTTTCGATCCCCTCTCGTCGCCGCCACCTCTCCTCCGGGACCAAGCAGCCAAAACCCTAGCAGCCGCAGCCGCCGTCGTAGCCGCTGTGCTTCCACCAAGCACCACCGCAACCATGGTTGCCGTGCTCACCCGCCCGGCGCCCGGAACGGTCCAGTGCTTCGGCCGCAAGAAGACGGCGGTGGCCGTCGCCTACTGCAAGCCTGGGCGCGGGCTGATCAAGGTGAACGGTGCCCCCATCGAGCTGATCCGCCCGGAGATGCTCCGCCTCAAGGCCTTCGAGCCCATCATGCTCGCCGGCCGCTCCCGCTTCAAGGACATCGACATGCGCATCCGCGTCCGCGGCGGCGGGAAGACGTCCCAGATCTACGCCATCCGCCAGGCCATCGCCAAGGCGCTCGTCGCCTACTACCAGAAGTACGTCGACGAGGCCGCCAAGAAGGAGGTCAAGGACATCTTCGGCCGCTATGACCGCACCCTCCTCGTCGCTGACCCCAGGCGCTGCGAGCCCAAGAAGTTCGGTGGTCGCGGCGCCCGCGCGAGGTTCCAGAAGTCCTACCGTTGAGTGCCTGGCGGATCATCGCGGGTGTGGGAGCGGTGTACTCTGCTTCGTCCTATCAATGGAGCTGCTTGTCTGGTTCTATATCTAGCTGCTGCTTTACTTCAAAGTTAGTATTTTTAAGCTTAGCTCCAAACCTTTCTGACATTGTGATACGAATTTGATGGAAATGTTACTATTGGTTGGTCTCTGGAATGTGGTTTTGCCTCTTCCTATTTTGAGCAGTTATGCTATGATTGCCTTATGTATGCTGCGTCAAGAGTTTCATTCTAAGTGGTTTTGCTCTGTCTGTTCTCATATGTCTATGTTGTTGTGTTGTGAACTTGTGATTGGTAGATAGTTTGGTACATTTGCGGTACTACGTATTTGTATGTCAGGTTAGCTTGAGGATTACAATGTTGCAAAAAATTCTAATTTTGATCGACTAGGAAATGCTCATTTTGCGCTGTCTTTCTGATTATCATCAGTTATATCGTTAATATGACTGATGTGTGTTGGTATCTAGAATTGATGATTTGCCCTCACTTATTCTTGCCATTGATCATTTGTCATGTGATGTCTCACTGATATGAGGATCGGGCAATATATCAGTGACATATATGAGGCAAATGATCAATTGTACCAACTAAAATAGGAAAATGATCAATTCTCCCTTAAATTTTCAGAGTGGTTGACAGTTGCAATGTTGCAAATAAGCAAATGATGTTCCTTATCGTCAACTGGGAATATATAGGCATTTGATCGTTGCTGTCCTATGTGCATGTTTTTGGGAATTTCTTTTTGTTGAAGGCAGTGTCATGGAGGTGGGCTTGGCCTTCCACTCTCTGGGTGCAGCACGGCAAAGAGGACTTGCGGCTCATGCTGCCGGGCAGCACGTCTGTGTGTACAAGGAGGCATGGTATTATAATTACGAGAAATTTGATGATGCATTATAATGATAGTATATAATATGTAGTAGAAATTATATCTAACCGTTAATTTGTTAATGATGTTTCTACTACTCTACTACC
This sequence comes from Rhipidocladum racemiflorum, assembly GCA_036346355.1. Taxonomy (NCBI): domain Eukaryota; kingdom Viridiplantae; phylum Streptophyta; class Magnoliopsida; order Poales; family Poaceae; genus Rhipidocladum; species Rhipidocladum racemiflorum. The sequence goes on along the minus strand of CM070590.1, from coordinate 2,450,811 downwards.
AGATGATGTACAAGTAAACTCTAGTTAATCTGATTCATTGGATCAAAAAGAATGAATGGTTTATATTCAATTTAGTGTACTGTAAAAAAGCTCTATAGTTACTGCTCACACATATATGCTCATGAGTGCGAGGGTACTATTGCAACTTTGCAAGGGCAGGATTGGATTAGTTAGGATTATGGTAAGATTACTCTAAGAGGATCTTATCAATTAGTTAGTTAGCCGATTTGTTACTGTCGGCTCGTATAAGAGCATACGGTAGCCTTTTGGCACATTAAACAAGAATAAATTAAGAAGCTTGCGTCCTTGTTCACTTTGCGCGCACGCTTTCTTCTTCAAGCTATGTTGCCTAGACACTTCCGATGATAGTCAGTTCATGACAACTTGGTATGAGTCAGGCGCTGCGCAAACCTCCATGGTGAGCGACGGTGAGGGATCTGATTTCTTGGTTGTGCAACTAGCAGCTATTATCAAGAAGCTTGACATCATCAAAGCAAGCTGTCATAAGTTGGCAACCAGTGTGGTGGAAATCAACATGACATGCGCACTTGGAGAAGGCGCATACTGTTGCGCCCGCTAGTGCAGTACCGCTGGAGTTGACTCCAGGGCCGATGACACTCTCTCTTACTGCTAGGAATGAAAACGGATCGGATAGTTTCCGACCGATCCGGATAATTTTTGGATACAGATACTGTGGAATCGGATAACCTTTCACAGCTAGCCTAGTAGGGATACATTCCCCTTTGAACAACACAGCGATCGAGGCAGGCATGGCTCTCGGTAGCAAAGGGCATTGCTCATTTAACTCTCCTCCAGCACAAGACATCAAGCCAGCAGCCACATTTCCTCCTCTCAGCCGAAAGCCAAGAACCAAAGCAAAAAAAAGAGCCACACTACCGTGAGCTAGCCACCAAGAACCGAAGGAGGAGCTCTAGAAGAACCAAAGCAAGGAGATCCCCAAGAGCAACCGGAGCTCTAAGAAGCCAGAAGATCAGCATGAGGAAGGACCCACAGGCAAGGAGCAAGAAGACCCAGAGGAGGAGCCAGAATTGAGCTGGCAACCGCATCGTCTTCCTTTCCGTCAACCGAACCCCCAGATCCAACCATCAGGTGCACAACCCTAGTATAGCATCCCTAGTAGTAGTAGCAGTACTACTTACATGATAGAAGTGCTTACATGGGTAGATCGGGAGGGGAAACCAGTGGTCTCAGTAGAGGACTCTAGAGTTGCATAGGCCATGTTTGGATGGACTAAAACTAATTGTTAGCTGGCTAATGGCTAGAGCTAATTGTTAGCCAGCTAATAATTAGTCCATCTAAAATTAGTCCAGGGCTGTTTGGATACATGACTAATGGTTGGACTAATTTCTTAGAAAAGTAATGTCTACCCCTCATAATGGGTGAGGAAATGAGGATAAGACTAGCGCGAGGGTATTTCAGGCTTTTCCCAGCGTGTTACATGCTATTAGCCCAAATTAGCTCCTCTCCACCAACTAATGGACTAATTGTTAGCTAAGGGGTTGGCTAAAAATTAGCCCACCTATTAGTCTTCCTGTTTGGATAGACTAGGACTAATTTTTAGCCAGCTAACAATTAGTCCAGGGATCCAAACATGGCCATAGTTGAGCTTGAGCACCTTGTCGTCCCACTAGAATCCATGCATCCTTGACCTTTCTTACAAATCAAAAGTATAAGCAAAGAGTAAAATATGCAAAAACCATATACGAAATCTTAGGAAAATAGACCAAGTAATATCTGTTCTTATCTCGTTAGTAGGGGGAAAGGAGGGGAAAACCGAGCCAATAGAGAGAAGTAGGAAGGACTAGAGAGAGGATTAGAGGGGAGAGTAGAGGGAGAGAAATAGAGGAGAGGAAGCGACGGCAATGGCGCCGAGTGGAGGGGGACCAGAGGCGTTGGCCCAAGAGGAGAGGAGAGGAGAGGAGAGGAGAGAAGAGGGGCCTGGCAAGCCCATGGGGGTGGCGGCTGGGCTAGCTGCTGGCGTGGGGAGGCGGCACGCGAGTAGAACAAACGACATATTTTTGTTGCGCTTAGATCCTATATAAACTATGTAATGGACATGTAGCCCTGCGTGGTTTGGAATGTATTATATTTCCAATTCAATCTCTAATTATTATTTTGTTGCAACACTCTGAACATGGTATAATAACTGATAAAGTATCAGGACGTCCAATATTTTGTAAGCTACTATGCCGAGATTCATATAATTAACTCGGGGTAATTATGCAGGTCACCACACATGCTCCTTAAAGGTTTCACTTGGTAGCTATTTATGGGCTGTTTGGTTGGCTGCATCTAAAGAGATTTGCATCTGTAGATGCAAAAGATGGGTGTTTGGTTGTCTTCTCATTTAACTCAGCCTGGCACTACAGATGCAAAACACCCCTTTCAGCCTGGCTCCAGGGAAACGAGAAAATCCACCGTTTCCCCAGAGCCAGGCTCTGCCGAGCCATGCATGCAGGCTGACATCAGCATTTACTATCTATTTTTCTTCTTTTATTTGCTATATCTTTTGATTAGCATCTCCGATCAACAAACCGATTTCACATGTATGTTCCTGATATTTTTTCGAACAAAATTAGACCATACTTGCTATATAAATTTGAAAAGATTAAAATTTTAGTTTTTCAATTTATTGATTTTTTAGAATATATTTTAAAACTTTTAATTTTCGCTTGTGAAATGATTGATTTTCTAGTATTTTTAAAATTTGCTTCATCTCTCTCTTGAATTTGCCTATCACATTTCCATTCCAGTGCAGCAAACCAAACAACATCTCTGTGCAGCAACCTCATATGATCAACCAAACAATATCTCCTTGTATCCACTCAGCCTGACTCCCACCAGACTGGCTGAGCCGAGAAAGCAACCAAACAGCCCATTAACTTCCTTGCAAAACAAATCATTTCTGCTGCTTCTGAATCCTGTGGTGTTTTCACCTGTGGGAAGGGAATATTTTGGTTCAATGCTCCTGTTTCTTCATTCAAGTGTCAAGAACGAGGGGAGAAAAAAAATCCTCCCTATTACTGTTGGATATGGCCCCCATTTATGTTCTATGAATACTTTTTGTGGAGTGCTTGGCTGTTTTGTTTGCACTGTATAACTGATGTAAGTAAGTAGTGTACATCTTTCGCGGTTGGAATGAGCCTGAGGCAATGGCAGTGATTTTCCCGTGGATGATACAGCAGTACACTATGCAGTCAAGTTTTGTTCGGAACAAATCTATGCAGTGCTGTTCCAGCGATCAGCTGCGATGCTATGGCTAGCATGGCTATGGCTACTGGCTAGCGAGGTTTCGTTGAAAATACTTTTTATTATCAGAGTTTTTTACTGATTCAGAATTCAACTATTCATATTAACCTTCATACAGTGGGTGGAATTCGCGTGAGCTCCGCCGGCACCTCGTCACAAGGAAGTATATGAGATGCCGGCTAACTTGCGACACCGTGTTGCCGACTACGACTGGTCGTGTTCGTTCTCCATGTCATATTAACACCCTTAGACACCGTGTCGCCGACTACGACTGGTCGTGTTCGTCTAAGTTCTCCATGTCATATTAACACCCTTATAAGTGCTGGCTTTGGAGCCCCACCGTGCCCCTCATGTGTCACCCCGGTTTTTCACGAAAAGCCTCTCCGGTTTCTTCGAAATTACGGTCGGATCCTTCCACGATTTTATGTGAGAGGAAAATATTTTTTCGGGTTCGCGTTTAGGTCTCTAGTTTGCCGTTTTACACGGAGGACCTCCCGTTAAGTACGAATCGCGGGCGAGTCCTTTCCTAAATTTTCAAAATAGCGAACGGGTCCAAAATTATAACAAATTGGTCCCCGCGCTTTATGTTCGGATCCTTTCTCCGTTTTGTCCGAAAAAAATATTTTCGTGGTCCGTTTTTTCTCCGAAGCATGCGAAAAATATTTTCGGTGGCCGTTTTTCCAAAAAAAAATTGGAAGATCGTTTTCTTTCTCCGTTTTGCCAGGAAAAACTGTTTTTGTGATCCGTTTTTCCTCCGAAGCATGGGGAAAATATTTTCGGTGGCTATTCCCCCCAAAAAAAATGGGAGACCGTTTCCTTTCTCCGTTTTGCCCGAAAAAAAATGTTTTCGTTATCCGTTTTTCCTCCGGAGCATGGGAAAAATGTTTTCATTGGCCGTTTTTCCAAAAAAAAAAAGTAGAAAACCGCTTCCTTTCTCCGTTTTGCCCGGAAAAATTGATTTCGTGATCCGTTTTTCCTCCAGAGCATGGGAAAAATGTTTTCGGTGGCTATTTCCCCCCCAAAAAAATATGGGAGGCCGTTTCCTTTCTACGTTTTGCCTGAAAAAAAATATTTTCGTAATCCGTTTTTTCTCCAGAGCATGGGAAAAATGTTTTCGTTGGCCGTTTCCCCCCAAAAAAATGGAGATTCGTTTTCCGTCCGTTGTTTCTCCGTTTTTAACCGTTTCCCCTCATTTTTCACGGGAAAATAAACGCACAAGTGTTAAACTCGGCATCTAAAATTCCTTTTGCGGCTCGATCTCTAATATTTTTTGAGGCATGAATTATTGTTCATTGACCGCATAGGGTGTTAGACTCGACGTCTATAGCTTTTTTTTGTGGTTTGGGATCTAATATTTCTCGGAGCATGTATTATTCTTTTTTCCCCCAAAAAATGGCCGTTGTTTCGCTGGTTCGTCGACGGTTCTTACCTAGCGTCTTTTTTCCAAGAAATACCCAAGCGAACAAAAAAAACTCGGATATTCCTGTCTTTTTTTAAAGATAAAAATTTGGATCAAATTTCGCACGGCGCGGCGGAGCGCGCAGCCCTCACTAGTAGTTTTCATAGTACGTGGGTAGCGAAGTTTCTTTGAAAATACTCTTGGTTATCATAGTTTTCTACTGGTCCAGAATTCAACTATTCATTGTCTATATCAGAGAACTGGTCCACAATTCAGTGATATTCCACATTTCCACGCAGATGCTGTCAATTGTCATGCATCCCTGGGCCCGTCTGGAAACAGTGGACCAATTAGGAAGGTTGGTCTATCTTTCTCAATAATGCCTTCAGCAAATCAGCTGCTGCGCCTATGTTGTGCATCTCCAACCCCAAAAGCTCGCTCTTGCACTGCGTAGCGTAGGTGAAAAGCGATGACCATGTTTGCATACAGAGCAGGAGAAATCAGCCAACCTGAGTTGGAGTTCTATGTATTTACTTGTTACGCTCACCGATTTCTTCATCAACATCTCTAACCTCTTGTGCAGATAGGTTGATTTTTCTACCGCTTCTTAACTCCCAGGGAGGGATAAGAACATATAATATTATCAAGGCCTTCCACCACCTATGATCAACTCAAGCCCAGCAGTGACTGGTTGTCGTCCTGCACGGATCGGAGCCTCCCAAAGGCTTTGCTCGCCCTGGATCTTGTCTGAGACCCATCTCGCATCGCATCGCATCGCATCGAGCAGCAGCAAAACTCTTGAAGTTGTCACGCAGCCGGCTGCTTGCTTCCTCCTCTCGATCAAACAACCTTACACGTTCATCTCGAGAAAACTCCCAACCACAGGTACTATCTGTGTTTACAGTCTCTTCTTTTCTTCTAATCTTTTACTACGTGATTTCAACGCTTTCTACGAGGATTTGAATAGCAAAACTAGTGTATGCACTTGATATGTATATGTTAATTATCAAATATCAAATCTCCCCAGTCAAAGATTTGCGGTTTAATCTGTACGTAGGGCTTGGAAGAACGAGAAGCTGTGATCCCAAGGGGTGCAATGGAGGCTGCTTTAGCATCCGGAGTGTTGAAGGTTGCAGGCGATAAGCTAGGTCAGCTGATATCCGGCAAGTTTGCCTCCCTCATGGCTGTGACACAAGATCTCTCTGAGCTCCGAGATTTATTTCGAGTGATTACAAGCCGGCTCTCAGCTGTTGGGGACAGAGGGACAGAGATCGACCCGTCGTTTACCTGGGTCAAAAAATTGAAAGATGTTGCTTATGATATTGAAGATTTACTATATGAGGCCCACATGGAAGCTGAGAAACACAAGGCAGGCATCCATGGTGAAAAGCATGCTACGGCCAACTGCTTCTCTGCAAAACCTAAATCCGTTTTGTTCCGTTGTAGGATGGCCAGTAAGATCAAAACAAACAAGGAGAGATTTGATGCAATTGTGAAGCAAATATCTGGCGTCACTGCTATAGATAATATTTTACCGGTGGATCGTCCAGGTCGGCGTAACAACAACACTATTGGGGAGATGTCCATATTGGGTAATGTTGGTGACTCAACCATACGTGTAAGAGATGAGGAGAAGGATATGATCATATCTAAGCTAGTAGAATCTAACGAACAAGAGAAAACCTTGACAGTTTCTATCGTCGGGCTAGGTGGCTCCGGCAAAACTACTTTGGCCAAACACATCTGTGATGATAAACAGATAAAGGAGCATTTTCAAGATGGAATATATTGGGTACATGTGTCTCAGGAGTTTGATGAGTGGAAGCTTATCGGAAAATTATTTGAAGCTGTTTCTGGGAAGAAGTCGGAGCATGAAGCCCAACCACACATGGTCAAAGTAGTTTCAGACAAGTTGAGCGGTAAGAAGTTTCTACTTGTCTTGGATGACGCTTGGAATGAGGACCGACTACGCTGGGAACAATTCATGCGGTTTCCAAAGAGTGGTGCACCAGGAAGCAGGATTTTGCTCACTACTCGTGATAAAAGAGTTTCGGAAGCAGTGGAATCTGCATATACATTTGATTTGGAGCTCTTACAGCCGGATGACAGCTGGAAGTTTTTCCAGCAGTGTTCTGGGTGGGTCGAAGAAGCTATGGACTCCGAGTTCATTGATGTTGGAAAAAATATAGTGAGCAAATGCGGCGGGGTGCCACTAGCAATTAAAACTCTTGCAGGTGTCCTCTACGATGAGAGAGACAACATACACGCATGGCAGGCCATTAGAGACAGCAATTTACTTTGTGTCCAGGATATCCAAGACAGAGTAATGGGATCCCTGAGATTGAGCTATTTTCATCTGCGAGATGATCTTAAGCAGTGCTTTGTGCTTTGCTCTATATTTCCAAAAGGCTACCCGATTCATAAAGAAGAATTGATTGACCAATGGATTGCTCATGATATGATCACTCCCACAGATGGTGTTGGTTACTTGGACTCGGAGTACAACAAGTGTTTTAACTGTCTTGTTCAAATGTCTTTCCTACAAGATGTGCAAGAAGCAGATGATGGGAGTGTGACATGCAGGATGCATGATCTGGTTCATGATTTATGTCGGTCCATCTTGGGTGATGAAATTTCACTTGTTGTGCCAGATAAGACAACCAAATCTATAAAAAGCTGCAGATACTTTTCTTTAATTGATCAGAAGGGAAATGGTCCGCCCGTACATTTTTTTGAAAAAGGACGTGCTATGTATGTTGACGGTGGTGATTTCATATTTGGCAAGGCATTGAAGAACGCAAAACAATTGCGCAGCATCACTGTGGAAAATGTCCATACAGAACCAGTGCTCGCTGCTGTGCTAAAGATAAAAAATCTGAGGTATCTTGCCCTTCCAAATCTGGCTTGTAAAACACTTCCCGAAGCTATTTCGGATATTTGGAGCCTGCAGGCTCTTGCTTTACCATATAGTGAAAGTCTTTGTGAGTTACCTAAATCCGTTGGTAAGCTGAAGAAGTTGAGAACATTATTCTTGCTTGGCTGTTTGAAGCTAAGGAGTTTACCAGATTCTATCGGTGATTGTCACGTGCTTTCAAGTGTAGACCTTTCCAGTTGCAGAGAGTTTATAGTGTTGCCAAACTCTATCAGCGGAAACAAAAACCTGAGAGTGCTGAGACTAGGTCGTACCGGAATTGAGAGGCTGCCATCAAGTATTACAACATTGGGAGATCTGGAAATTTTGGACCTTAAATATTGTTCCGAGCTGGTTGAGTTGCCAAACGGCATGAAAGACTTAAAGAAGCTCAAAGTTTTGAACCTAGAAAGATGCAACAAACTGTGTGGCATACCGGTCGGGATTGAAGAGCTCAGTCGGCTACAGAAGTTGGGACTGTTTGTTGTGGGAGAGGGTGAAGATTTCGCAAAAATTTCGGAGCTTGGAAATGCAGGTGGAATAGATGGGAGACTAACTATCACTAATATTATGTCTGTGAAGGACCCAGATGATGCAGAAAAGGCATGCCTGAAACAGAAGGCTAATCTACAAGGCTTGAATCTAGAGTGGCGCAAAGAGATATACTCGGATTTGACAGCCGAGAATCGGAGTAACGATGTGATCGAAGCTGAAAAGGAGCTGGCTGTACTGGATGCTCTGGAACCACCATCGGGGATTGAATTTATACGAGTTGATGGGTATCCTGGCGAGCAATGCGCAAGGTGGATGTTGAAGCAATTAGTCGATGTCGGGGAAGTTCATCCTCGTTTCCCTTGTTTGACAATATTGTGGCTAGAAAACTTTCCAAACCTGAAGCATCTAGAGGGGCTTGCGGAGTTGCCTTCCTTGCGCCTGCTTGAATTGAGGAAGATGCCTGCTCTTGAAAGCATAAGCGGAGGCCCATTTCCTTCGCTGGTGAAGTTAGAGATGTATGAAATGTCCAGTTTGGAAGAGGTGTGGATGGTGGCCTTGGCTGATGAAGAGGACGAGGCTCGTCCGGGACGGCAGGTGCGAATCGGTAGTCACCTGTCATGCTTAACCATAGGGAAATGTCCTAAATTGAAAGTGAAGCCGTACTTGCCGTCATCGCTGGAGGACTTGTGGTTGGAAGGGAGCGACGAGGAGCTGCAGCACTTGACGGTGCTCGAGAGGTTGACATTTGAGAATTGTGATGGCCTAACGGAGTTGCCAGAGAGCATGCGGAGCCTCACATCCCTCCGATCCCTAGATATCGAATGGTGCTCTGCTCTCCGCGTGCTGCCCGAGTGGCTGGGGGACCTCCGGTCGCTGCAAGATTTGACGATCAGATTGCAATGGCCTAAGCAGTCTCCCCGAGTCGTTGAGGCATCTCACCTCCCTCCAGCAGCTCTGGATATCTCAGTGCGGTGGCCTAAGCAGCCTCCCTGAGTCGTTGGGCCATCTCACCTCCCTCCAGTGGCTCCTAATATTTGGGTGTAATGCACTTGACCGCCTGCCCGAAAGCGTGGGGGACCTCAGCTCTCTACGCATCCTGGATATCCAATACACGCCCTGCCTGAGGAGCCTCCCCCGATCGTTGGAGCATCTCACCTCCCTCGAGGAGCTACGCATAGGAGGAGGCTGCGATGCACTCCATCAGCTGCCCGACTTCTTAGGGGAGCTCCGCTCTCTGCGCACATTCGAGATTAGAGATTTGCCGGGCCTAACTAGCCTGCCCCAATCCATGCGCCGCCTCACCTCCCTTGAAGGGCTTCAGATCCTAAGTTGCCCGGGCCTCACATCCTTGCCGGAGGGCATACGGGACCTCACCGCTCTACAGGTGTTGGTCATTAGTGGATGTCCTGATCTGGAGAGGCGTTGCAAGAGAGTGAAGGGCAAGGACTGGCACCTCATCTCCCACATCCCTCATGTACAGATCGATTGATCACTTTAAGATTATCACCTGGGGAGGTTCATTTGGTATCCCAAAATTACTTATCAACAATCGGACAAGTGGATACTATTTGGGTCTCATGCTGTCTGTCCTCTTTCGACGGTACTTACCCTTGTCATGAACTTCGTTCATGACAGACAGCAGTGTATGAAACTGATATTAATGCGTCAAATTACTTTGTGAAGCTGTCATCAGTTTCACATACTGTGTGTTCATACAAACATAATGTAGCTGTCTCTAGTTTAATTCTAATTTCAAATGCATGTCCCTGAAATTGATCTTTAGGGCCTGTTTCGGTAAGGATGTAGTGTGAACGGTGAACCCATTTGCTCTTATCCGAATGAACCATTGCTATTTATTGTTTGTAATTTTCAATCTATTGATAGGGGTACCAATGATCACATTTAAGGCATCGTGGCTTCTGAGGAGCATGGTTACCGGATTTGCTCTAAACTCTTGCGAATCGCGAACCGGATTTGTTGAACCCGTACAAGTTTAGGATACGAGATTCATGTTTGAAGTGAAAAGTGGAAGAAAAAATGGCGAATCGTGAATCCAAATCACATAGCGCGATTTAGATGAACCGTGTTTCTAGTAACTATGCTGAGGAGTTTCTGTGTTGTTTTTATGATATGGTCTATGATTACTCCTAGAAATACATTGATTTGTTATTTAGAGGGTTGCAACATTAGGTGCGACTTACTCAATGGGTTTGTTGAGAAAGTGTGTAAACAACAGAAAAATGCATCTCGTTACGACAGAAACAGGGATTTATATGTTTGTCCGGCTTATAAAATCAGAAAAACTAAAAAACGGTATACCGTTGCAACGGTATACCTCTGAAACTCATGAAACTTATGATTTTTTGCACTGAAACTCATGAAACTTAGCACTAAAAACTGATAAAACATGAAACTGATGAAACTAAACACTGAAACTCATGAAACCAGCACTGAAACTGATAAGTTTCATAAGTTTCATGGCTATACCGTTGCAACGGTATACCGTTCCTTAGTCACTCTCTATAAAATAGCTATTTGCTATTTTTGCTCTAGTTGGGAATTTGTCATGGTTATTGAAGCATACTTGAAGTGTCGCTTTGTCGTTGTTTAAGCATCCGCGGGGGGTCCAGTTCCAGGCCTCACCACCTCCATCCCTGTTGCGGCGTCGCCGGTCGCCCTCTTCGGTCCTCTACACCCACCTCTAAGTCCTGGCCGTCCCCTCTCTCATTCTCCCCGCCATCCTCTGCTCAGCTCTTGTTCTCCCCGCTCTCCTACGCTCTGCTCTCTCTGCCTTTGTTCTCCCATTCCCCTCTGCTCTTTTAATGCTTGCCATGTATGATGCTATTGCTTGCTGCTGTTAAGTACTTAATTGTTAATGCTTGCTTGCTGTTAAAGGTTAATGGTTGATGTCTCGATTCTACTGTTACTTGTTAAATTTTAAGGTGTGCATGGTGTCTCGCATTGTCGCTCGCCTTAAGCTCTTTGACGATACAAATGTGGTGAGTCGCCTCGCCTGATCGCTTTAATAACCATGGAATCTGTGCAAATTTAGATTCAGTTCCACCAAGAGTTTTGAATATATATGGTACGTGACATTCTCTACTGTTGTGTTCATGATACCTATGAAACAGTTACCGCATGCATATAATCTGTGGGTGTATCTGTGTTTAGAGATGCCATTGTGTATGGCAGAATTTTCCTGGAGGGGCTGTCTTCGATGAAAAATTTTCATTGTGATCGACATTGTGACAGTTGTCCTGGTGTTGTATTATGGTTCTCTTTGCCATATGTGATCTGTTCATTGGTTTATCTTTGTTTTGGAGTTGTGTTGTTTCTCCATATTCTCTCATGCTCCTTAAAGGTTTCACGTGGTAGCTATTTAACTTCCTTACACAACGAGTCATTTCTACTGCTTTTGAAATCCTGCCTGTTTTCCTTACATAACAAGGGAATTTTTTGGTCCAATGCTTCTGTTTCTTCATTCCAGCGTCAAAAAAAAGGGGGGGGGGGGATCCTTTATATTACTGTTGGGTATGACGCCCTTTTATGTTTTCTGAATACTTCTGTAGCGTGCTTGGCTGTTTTTATGGTCTGTATAACTGATGAAAATAGTGTACATGTTATGCGGTAGGAATGAGCCTGAGGCAAAGGTGGTGATTTTTCCCGTGGATGCTACTGCATTTTGTGATCCTTAATGTGTTGATGTTGCACCGAACGTGGCACTAAGTAGCGGTTTGGCTCGTCCAGGAAGCAGTACACTATGCAGCCATGTTCTGTTTGGAACAAATCTATGCAGTGTTTTTCCAGCGATCAGCAGCGATGCTATCCACGGGTGTTTTTTTTACCTGGGTACAGAGGAGTTTACTGCAAGGCAATATGCAGTGTTGTTCCACATTTTCACGCAGCTCGGCTGTCATCCTGGGCCCGTCTGGAAACAGTCGACCCATTAGGAAGCCTTCGAGCTCCATTCCCACTATTTTCTTCCATGACGGCGTGAGTTGGGTGTGCTACATTATCAATTTAAAACTAACGCAGGTCTAAAATAATTAGGAATATTATTTGGTGTGAACGTGTTTGGCTATTTAATTGTCGGGGAAGTTTGGACTATTCACTAGTCAGGTTTCTTCCAATTCCCCAATAATTGTCCATTTGTCCATCTCTTTCTCAGAGTCTGTTTAGAGGTGCTGTAGTTTTTCTAAAAAACTATTTTTTAGTTTTCTGAGCTCAAATATAGCTGTTTTTCTTAGCAATAAGCTGTAAAATCATGTTTAACCCAGTTTTCAGATTTTATATATGACTTTTTGATTATACCAAAAATCGCTTAAAAGTTGAGCTGTTTAGAGGAGCTTGCTAGTTTTTTAGAAGCTGAAGCTATCTTAAAACTCTTCCAAACAGGATCTTAATAATACAGAAGAACCCGTCATCTTTTCGGGGATAGGTTTGATGATAAGGAGGGAGGAGCTACCAAACCTATAATTAACTCAAGCCCAGCAGTGACTGGTGGTCGTCGTGCACGGCTCCACAACATTATAGAATCACTTACCTATATCATGTTACACACCCGATCGAGATCCTCCCAAAACCTTTGCTCGGCTTAGCTGTGCTGCTGAACCAGATGCGAACTTGCGCGCGTTGACTCCTAAGCTGGCACCTCATCGCCATACCCAACCCTCCAAAAGCTTTTGCTCGCTTCAGATCTGGTCTAAGACCCAACGAGCAGCAGCAAGGGCGATTGCTTCCTCTTGATCAAGCATCCTCACCGGTTCATCTCGAGAAAACTCTCAACCACAGGTACTATCTGTGTTTAACAGTCTTCTCTTATTTTCTTCTTATCTTTTAGTAGATGAGATTTCAACGGTTTTTATGAGCATTTGAACCACAAAACTAGTATATGCACTTGATACGCACATCTTATGCTCCACTGTTAATTACCAAATATCAAATCTCCCCAGTCAAAGATTTGCGGTTTAATCTGTACGTAGGGCTTGGAAGAAGGAGAAGCTGTGATCCTAAGGGGCACAATGGAGGCTGCTTTAGCATCCGGAGTGTTGAAGGTTGCAGGCGACAAGCTATGTCAGCTAATAACCGGCGAGTTTGCCTCCATCATGGGTGTGACAAAAGATCTCTCTGAGCTCCAAGATCGATTTGGAGAGATTACAAGCTGGCTCTCAGCGGTTGGGGACAGAGCGATAGAGATCGACCCATCGGTTCGTTGGGTCAAAAAATTGAAAGATGTTGCTTATGATATTGATGATTTGCTATATGAAGCCCACGTGGAAGCTGAGAAACACAAGGCAGGCATCGATGGTGCAAAACACAAATCCTTGATGTTTCCGTCTCAAGATGGCCCATAAGATCAAGGCAATCAAGGAGAGATTTACTGCAGTTGTGAAGCAAAGATCTGACTTCAATGCTATAGTGAATAATTTACCAGTGGATCGTCCAGGTCGGCGTAACAACACAACTGGGGAGATGTCGATCTTGGGTAATGTTGGTGAGTCAACTATACGTGTAAGAGATGAGGAGAAGGATCGGATCATATCTAAGCTAGTAGAAACTAATGAAGGAGAGAACATCTTGACAGTTTCTATCGTCGGGCTAGGTGGCTCCGGCAAAACTACTTTGGCCAAACACATCTGCGATGATAAAGAGATAAAGGAGCATTTTCAAGATGCAATATATTGGGTACATGTGTCTGAGGAGTTTGCTGAGTGGAAGCTTATCGAAAAGTTATTTGAAGCTGTTTCTGAGAAGAAGTCGGAATATGAAACCAAACAACACATGGTCAAAGTAATTTCAGATAAGCTGAGCGGCAAGAAGTTTCTACTTGTCTTGGATGACGCTTGGAATGAGAAACGACAAGACTGGGAACAATTCTTGCGGTTTCCAAAGAGGGGTGTACCAGGAAGCAGGATTTTGCTCACTACTCGTCATAAAGCAGTTTCAGAAGCAGTAAGCAGGATTTTGCCCAACCATACATTTAATTTGCAGCTCTTACAGTCGGATGATAGCTGGAAGTTTTTCCAGCAGTGTTCTGGATGGGCCGAAGAAGCTATGGACTACGAGTTCATTGAAGTTGGAAAAGATATAGTAAGCAAATGCGGCGGGGTGCCACTAGCAATTAAAACCCTTGCAGGTGTCCTCTCTGATAATATAGAGATAAACACATGGAAAGCCATTAGAGGCAGCAATTTACTGACCAGTGAATCGAAAATCGAAGATAAAGTAAAAGGACCCCTGATGTTGAGCTATTTTTATCTGCCAGATGATTTTAAGCAGTGCTTTGTGCTTTGCTCTATATTTCCAAAAGGCTACGTGATTGATAAAGAACAATTGATTGACCAATGGGTTGCTCAAGATGTGTTCACTCTCACAGATGGGCTTGGTTACTTGGACTGGAAGTACAACAAGTGTTTTAACTCTCTTGTTCAAATGTCTTTCCTACAAGATGTGAAAGAACAATATAATGGGAGAGTGACATGTAGGATGCATGATTTGGTTCATGATCTTGCTCGGTCCATCTTGGGTGATGAAATTTCATTTGCTGTGCCAGATAAGACAACCAAATCTTCAGAGAGCTGCAGATACTTTTCTTTAATTGATCAGAAGGGAAATGGTCCGCCCAAACATTTTTTTAAAAAAGGACGTGCTATGTATGTTGACGGTGGTGATTTCATATTTGGCAAGGCATTGAAGAACGCAATACACTTGCACAGCATCACTGTGGAAAAGGTCCATACAGAGCCAGTAATGCTTGCTACTGTGCTACAGATAAAAAATCTGAGATATCTTTCCCTTTCAGGACTGGCATGTGAAACACTTCCTGAAACTATTTCGGATATTTGGAGCCTACAGGCTCTTCATGTACAAGATAATTGGCGGCTTCGTGAGCTACCTAAATCCATTGGTAAGCTGCAAAAGTTAAGAACAATAAACTTGTCAGGCTGTGGGAGGCTAAGGAGTTTACCAGTGTCGGTGTTTCGTGCACCGGCAATACGAATTTATGGTCGGATGGGGTAGCGCGCTCCCTCTCCCCGAATGGTTGACTCAAGGAGTCAGAAGATGTATACTGGTTCGGGCCGAATGTCCCTACTCCAGTTCATGCGGTGTGAGTGTATTGATCTTTGGGAGATGGACAAGGGGTGTACAAGCGAGGCGGGCGGTCGGCTGTCCGATCCCCTTGATGTTTTTTGCTAGGGAGTCGAGGCTACCTAGAAGACTGTTTTTCTCTCTTCACTCCCCTCCCTCTCGGGTCCTGCCTCTCCTTATATAGACGGAGGAGGCAAGTTACACGGGAGTTGTGAAAACTACGAGGGAAGGGGCCTGCACGTCTTGACGTCTGGTTCCTGTCTTGTCCGACCGACCCCTGCTCGTCCCGAGGCAGGGTTGGTGGTTACTGGCGTCTGATACTGCGTAGTGCTGTCTAGGTGGCGTGTTGCGTGGTGCTCCTGTCAGCCTCGGTGGCTTTAATGGCGCTTGACATTGCCTTGGCCTCGGGAGTGGGCGTACTCCTCTGCGGTGTGCCAGGCGACGGGACGGGGGCTTGACTTCTTCGGTGGCTCTTCTGACAGCCTTGGGAAGGAGCCGCCTACCCTGGTACGGATGTCAGGGGACGCTGCGCACAAGGCAGCCGCCTGACACTGGCGTGGGCCCTGCTGGCTCGTGCGCAGGTGGAGCTTGATCTTCAATATTAGGCGGCGCGATGCCGACCGCCGAATCAGTCTGCCGGCCGTCAGAGTCGGCCCGCACAGTCGGGCTCGTTCCTGCGACCCAAGTACCTTTCGGTGGTCTTTGGGCCTCCGCCAGTGATAGGTCGACCCGTTCGTGCTTCCGGTGATGGGGTACCCATGGTATGGGTACTCGTCGAGAGCCTCGAGCCGAGCGGGTCGGAGAGCCGCTCGGGGTTTAACTGGCGGCGGTAGCCGTCGGCCGAGGTCGGTGATGCTAGGTCGTCGTGGCTGCCTGGGGGCCGTGCCCGACCTAGAAAGAGCCGGTCTTGGCGAGCGCACCGGTGGGTGTAACCAGAGCCCCGAGCGGTCGGAGAGCCGGTCGAGGGTTTACGTCGAAAAGTGGCGCGGACTGAGGTCGGCGACGCTTTGGTCGGGGCCGCCGCTTGTCGGTCGTGTTCGCCAAAGAGCCCGGTCTTGGCGAGCGCACCGGTGGAAGTGCCGAGCCCCCGAGCGGTCGGGGAGCCGGTCGGGGTTTACGATCGAAAAGTGGCGCGGACCACTGAGGTCGGCGACGCTTTGGTCGGGCCGCTTGTCGGTCGTGCGCCAAAGAGCCCGGTGCGCGAGCACCGTGGGTGTAAGTTTTGAGCCCCGGCGGGTCGGGGAGCCGGTCGGGGTTTACCCGATCGAAAAGTGGCGCGGACTCGAGGTCGGCGACGCTTTGGTCGGGCCGCCGCTTGTCGGTCGTGCGCCTAAAGAGCCCGGTCTTGAACACCGGTGGTGTAGTTCGAGCCCCGAGCCGGCCAGGAGCCGGTCGGGGTTTACGGCCGAAAAAGTGGCGCGGACCACGAGGTCGGCGACGCCTTTGGTCGGGTCGCCGCTTGTCGGTCGTGCGCCAAAGAGCCCGGTCTTGAAGCACCCGGTGGGTGTAGCCAGAGCCCCGAGCCCCGAGCGGTCGGAGAGCGATCGGGGTTTACCGGTCGGACTCTGGCAGGCCACGGTGTGCGTGGGTCCTCGAGTCAGTGAGCTGACGCGCGTTTACCTTCGTCGGTATGAACGCCGTGCTCGAGCGAGCTACTAACGGGTAATCCGAGTGGAACCATGGCGATCCCCCTTGAGGAGTTCGTTTCAAGCGACGTAGCTCGGCGTGGGCGTCCGACTACTGGGGCGTTCCATAAAAACCTTTCCTTACTCGATCCGTGTCGGATTGCCGGTCGTCCGCCGACCGGAGCGGCCGCCGCTACTCATCGATGAGTTCAGCGGGAGAGTGTGAGGTATGGTCTCGGGCGCGAGTCACAGTGATTGGGTCGTCCGCCGACCCATCTGGAGGCCCTGCGGGGCTCGGCTGCGACTCGCCTCGCTCTTTTACGTCTTTGGGCGGCTTCGTTCGGTGGCTGGATCGGCCTTCGTAACCCACAAGACGGTGCCGGGCCTCAGTGCGAGCCTATAGGCGGCTTGCCCTCCCGAGGCCGGGCGGCCGATGGCCGTTGCATACCTTTCGGCATGGGGCACCCTGGCCCATCGTAATCGGGCGAGGCCGCGATCTTTGTCTTGGCCTTGTGGCGCGAGGCGGCCATCTGTCGGGCGATTAATGCGATGGGATTTAAATGGATCGCGACGTTATCGGGAAGCAGGCGGCGTGACGACGGTTTGCGACCGCGCGTTGATTTGCGTGAGGAGGCGTCGATTTGGCGCGAGGCGCGTCTGTTCCGCCTGGCGCCTATAAAGGAAGGAGTGGGTGGCGTGGTAGGCGCCAAGCCCTCTGTTCGCGCTCTGCAAAAGGAAAAGGGAAGAAAGAAAGCGAGGAAGAAGAGGAGCTTCTGCCCGTCGCGTCGTTCCTGCTTTCCTTCGCGCATTTGGAGATGTTGTACCGCACTTTCGGCCGCGGCGGAGTCGCTATCTCGATGCGGAGAGGAAGGAGTTCCTTCCTCCGCGGCCCGAGTCACAGTTGGCGAGTTCCGCCGGCCGACCGAGGTCCCGAAGTTGAGGACGGCGAGATAGTCTGTTGGCGTCCTTCTACGAAGCAGGGCCGGCTTCCGCTCCACCCGTTCGTCAGGGGTTCTTTGCACTATTACGGGGAGAAGTTCACCACCTGAACCCGAATGGAGTCCTCCATATTGCGGTCTTCATGTTTGTGTGAGGCCTTTACGGGATTGAACCCCATTTTGGGCTCTGGCGCCACTTCTTCTTTGCGAGGCCGTCACCGGACACCACCGGCCTCCTCGGAGCTCTGATGATCCAACTGCGCAACCATCGCAAGCCGTTCTACGTCGATTTGAGGCTGCCGACGTCTAACCGGGGGTGGCATAGCGAGTGGTTCTACGTCCGGAACCTCGACAACAGTGCCCTCCGCCGGTGGGAATTTACCAACGCCGCATCCCTGTTGAAGTGGGGTCTGACACGAAGGACCGGAAGAAGGTGGACGCGATCCTTGAAAAGCTCGCGGACTGAAGCGGCGGGCCACGAGGCAAGGTGGTTCTCGAGACGTTCATGGAGAGGCGCATCCAACCCCTCAAGGGTCGGTTACGTCCCATGTTTGAGTACATTGGGCCGACCGACCCTGCAAGGTCGTCGGAGCGGGAGCTCCCTCCGTCGGAGATCCTTGCGCGCGTGTCCGCAGTCTCCATCGCGGGAGATACCAAACCAGCGGGCGAGGCGCCTGCGCCGTTCTCGGCGCAGAATCCGCAGAACCTGGTACGTCGGCGGCTCTGTTCGCTTTTGCTTTGCTCTGCTCCTTCGCCCCTTACCCGGCGTGCTCCAGGCTCGGTGGACTGATCTCCCGTCCCTTGCTGCCGGGGGAAAAGGAGTTGAGGGCGGCCGCGCGCCTCGAAAAGGAGAAGCAGGACGCCGCCCTGCTAGCGGAAAAAGAGGCCACCAAGACGCGGAAGAGGAAAGAGTGCGCGGACCGGGCCGCGCGTGGCGAGGAGGGCTCGGAGGAGACCTCGGAGGAGACCTCGAGTGAGGGTGACGAGGAGTCGCTGTCGAGCGAGGAGGAGAAGTTGCCGGAGGCGGTCCAGCGGCCGTGGCGTGGGTTCGATCGCGGGGCCGGCCGCGACTCCTCGGAAGAAACCGCGGCGCAGGTTTATCCTGCGAGCGCGAGATCCTCGCCGCCTCGCAGGGGTCCGTGAAAGAGGGCTCGTCAGTGCCGGTTGTTCGCTCCTCGGTAAGTGACTTGCGCAATTCCTCTGGTCTTGACTTCTTACGCAATTCTCGACCGAGCCGTATGCAGGGGCCTCACGACTGAGGGCGCCGAGCCCTACGCCGGCGGTGAGAATCGCCTCCCGGCCCTGTCCGCTGGGCGTCACGGTGGTTGTCGAGGCGGGATCGTCGGATCGCTCAGCGGTAGAACTGTCGGCGAGGGACGCTGCCAGGGGGACGCATTCGCCGCCGCCGGATGCGGCCAGCGGCGAAGCTTCCGTCGGGCATGCTTCCGCCCGTCTGTCGTCGATGAGACCGGCGAGGTCCCTGCCTTCCCCGTGTTACCCGGCCGTGGAGGTCAGCGCGAGCCGTCGCCGGAAGCGCTGGGGTTTCTTGGCGTTCAACGCCGGCGGGGCGAATCTGCCGCCCGCCGCCGCCGCGCCGCCCGATTCGGCGGTCCGAGTGTCGCCGATGGAGCGCGACCGACCGCCACAGCGTCCGTCGGCGAGGAAATCAAGTCGAAGCGATCGCCGATCGCCGCTGGCTGACTTGGCCG
Source organism: Rhipidocladum racemiflorum (assembly GCA_036346355.1). Taxonomy (NCBI): domain Eukaryota; kingdom Viridiplantae; phylum Streptophyta; class Magnoliopsida; order Poales; family Poaceae; genus Rhipidocladum; species Rhipidocladum racemiflorum. The sequence goes on along the minus strand of CM070590.1, from coordinate 2,431,375 downwards.
CCCCGACCCGGCCGGGGTCCCGCTCGCTCGACGGGCGTAACGCAGCGATTGGGGCGTTCGAGGAGGAGATGGGAAGGATCCACGCCGACCTTACCCTTGTTGTTGACGCCGCATCCAAGGCGAGGAAGTCCATTGCTCGAGAGTCGCTTTCGGCGGCCCGGCGGTAAGTCCGACGGATTTGTCTCTTGTGCATCTTCTTGACCGGAAATGGAGATCGGCCGGGCGGGTACTTGCAGCGCTTGACATCCCGAGCGGTGGACAAGTCAATGTTCCTCCGGCACTTGCACAGCCGGGGGAGTGCCGTAGGGAAAGAGCTGCTCGACGCTCGGAGGGCGCTTGCCGCCGAGCAAGGAAGAGCTGCCTCGGCGGGTCAGCGGCTGGGGGAGGTCACCGAAGCCTTGCGGGAGGCTCAGCGACTTGCGGAGTCGTTGACCGCGGAGGGAGAGAGGGCCAGGTCTTCCCTGGCGGATGCGGAAGCGGCCAAGACTTCTGCAGACAGTGCGGCAGCATCCGCCCGGGCGGAGGCCGCCCTCTATCGGGAGGAATGCGAGTCGGTCCGCAGGGAGGCCGACCAGCTTCGCGCCGAGCGGGATCTCGCTCGGGGGGAGCTCGTGACGGTGAAGGAGCTTGCCGACCGTGCTGCGGCCGACCGGGAAGCGCGTGCCAAGGTCGAGGAGGAACTTCGCGCCAAGGAGGCTTCCGTGGCCGGTGAGTAGTTCGTTCTTCCGGGAGCCACCACGGCGAGCGTCCCCTCACGTCGTTTTCGTTCCTGCAGATCTGCGAAAAAACCTTAGCGACGTGCTGGAGTCGCGAAGGGTGGCGGTGGAGGCACGAGACGCGGCGGTCGAGTCACGCGACTCGGCCCTTTTGAACAAGCGGCTGGCGGAGAGGGATGCGGCCGATACGACGGCCCAGCTGACGGTCCTCCACGTGGGCGTCCAGGCCGCCTGCGACCGGCTGTTCGGGCTTACTCCGGGCCCCAGCGCCATCCCCGCCATGCTTGGGTGGATCCCTGAGCGCGTCGAGGCGTCGGTGCGGGAAGCGGCGGTGCTTGGCGCTTCCTCGGCCCTGGTCAACACCGTCTCTTATTACGACGGCGTCGACCTTGAGGCGGTCGGGAGCGGCGTCGCTGCTGACCGAAGCGACGAAGAGGTCGACGCGTTCATGGCCCGGGTCGATCCGTGCGCCCAAGAGATTGCCGGCCGAATCTCGCCGCGCGAAATTCTCCGTCGGAAGGGGGAGGAAGATTAGTTTTCCTTCTGTTTGCTTTTTTGGCAATGTATGTAATGAACAAGACCGCCCTAGCTGAGCTCAACGCCGGGCTGTTTTAAGTTACTCTGCCCGTCTACCCCGTGTTTCTTTTATGAATTTGGGCAATTTTTCAACCGTAGCTACGGGGGCCCACAGGGGGGCCCTGAGAGCGTAGGCGTTGCACCAGGTTCATGCGAAGAGGACACGGGCGATGAGCTGCCTCGGCGATTGCTTGGTGAAGGAGGTGTCGGGGTCGGACCACCTCCTTCGCGAAGCTTGGCGGTTTGAAATCTAACATAAGTGGGGGTGCTCCGACCGCTCATAGTGTTTCTTGCTTTCCGGAGGGCTTGTTTCTCCGCAGAGTGCCACTGAAGCCGTGGAGCGGGGCGAGGGCCGTAGCACTTTGAGCCGAGGGAAGTAGCCGCGAGGTAGATAGCTCGGTCGGTGAGTGCGGCTTAGGTTAGCGACCAGCGCTTTTAAATGATGGTCGGGTTGGGCCCTGGGCGTAAGTTGTAGCATTCGCCGATCTATATCGAAGGCTCCGTCAGGCCACCGCTCGGCCCTTCGGCTCAGGTAGCCTCCTTTTTGCGCAAAGTGCTACCGAACCAGAGCGGGGGCGTGGGCCGTAGCATTTTGGTTTTGAGGAGGTTACTTAAGAGGGGAGCTCGGTCGGAGTGGTAACCGGTTATCGATTTAGGTCGCCGACCCCTGAGGTTGCAGCCCCCGAGTGGTGCGTGGGGACTGAGGGTGCAGTCGCCACGCGCCGCTTGAGCTCGTGGCGGGTGTGCGATTTTTTTCGAAAAGGAACTTTATGCTTTCGGGGATAAGGGTGGATTAACTCGCCTTGAGGATCGCGCCGCCTTCGGAACTCGTGTCGGGCGCTTCGTCTTCCGCTCCGTTATGCGACTCTACGGTGCTTCGTCTTCCGTGCCTCCCACACTGCTTGCCTATAAAAGGAGAGGCGCCGGTGCGCCCATTCCCCGTGTGCCATGGCGGACCACAACGCTCAGCTTCACGAGGAGGTAGCCGCCCATCAGGCCTGGTTGCGGGAGGTGGCGGATGCTGAGGCTGCGGCTGTTCGTGAGGACGTGCGGCGAGTCGGCGTCCTCGTCGTCGGCGTTCCTCGGCCGAGAAGCGAGGGCGCCATTAATGGGGCGGTGGTAGAGGCACGCCGTGAGTTCGGCCGGTGGCGCCGCGCGCAAGATCGCAATGGGCGGTTCGCTCTTGGTTGGGGCGATGTTCCTCCATAGATAAATAAAGTGCTCGGGTTTCTCTTTTCGTCTCTTTTCGCTCCTTCTCTTTTTGTGTTGAGATCTAGCCCTCGTTCTTTCGCACGTGATCAAAGGAGGACGGCTTCGGGACCTCTCGCTTTCGGGCGGAGGTCGTAGTGCTCGGTCGACAAAGCGAGGAGGTTCGAGAGAGAGAAAAAACCACTTGGTCGGTCGTCCGACTGCTGCAGCTCTCTTTGCTCGAGTGTTTTTCGCATGGTACAAAAAGAGGAGAGAGGCCGACTATGGATAGAACCTTCTCAGCTTCTCTATGTTCCAGGCGTTTGTCACGAGATTCCCTTCGGTGTCCTTGAGGCGGAAAGTGCCGGGTCGAGGACTTCCGCGATGGTAAAGTGCCCTCCCAAGGCGGGAGAGCTTGTGCCTGTCCTTCGCGGTGGACTTGGCGCGACACTAAATCGCCGACTTGAACGAATGGCCGCGGACGTCGGTGTGGTAGCGACATTAACGCCTGCCGATATTTTGCCGGCCGTGAGACGCGGCGACGTCTCGAGCCGTCGAGTCGGTCGAGGTCATCTTCTTGTTCCTCGATTGCCGTCTTATTTGTTGTAGTTCTGCACCCTTAGTGCGCCGTACTCAAGGTCGGTCGGGAGGACAGCCTCCGCCGAACACCAAGAAAAAGGAGTGAACCCGGTCGGCCGAAGGTCGGCGTGGTTCGCAGACTCCAAAGCAGGCGGTAGCTCGGCGGCCCATCGTCCCGCGAATTTCTTGATCGGTGAAGATTCGGCTTGAGTCCTTGGAGGATCATGCCGTTGGCTCGCTCGGCTTTGTCCGTTGGCTCGAGGTGTGCCACTGCCGCCCGATCGACTCGGATGTTGAAGTTGTCGCGAGAACTCGAGGAACTCCTTTCCGTGAAGCTGCGTCCGTTGTCGGTGATGATGGAGTTGGGTACCCGAACCGGTAGACAATATCGCGGAAGAAACTTCGCTGCTGCGCCGATGTGATTTTGCCAATGGCTTTGCTTGATCCACTTTGTGAACTTGTCTACGGCGACAAGCAAGTGAGTGAAGCCCCGGCGCCTTACGAAGGGTCAGGCCAGGTCGAGCCCCAAACCGCGAAGGGCCATGTGATGGGGATCGTCTGCGCAGGCTTGCGCAGGAAGATGCGTCTGCTGGCGAAGAATTGGCATCCTTCGCAGTGCGGACAATGCAGTCGCATCACGCTACGGTCGGCGGTAGAAACCTTGTCGGAAGGCCTTTCCTACCAGGGGACATGGCGCGTGCATGGTGCCCGCACACCCGTCGTGGATGTCTGCGAAGGTGCTTCCCTTGGTCGGTCGAACGCGCCACGAAGGATTCCGGACGGGCTCCTCTTGTAGAGGGCGCCTTCTATCAGGACGAAAGACTTAGCCCGCCGAGCGAGGCGCCGAGCCTCGGTGGTATCGGCGGGGAGCGACCCGTTTGTCAACCGATCGACAAACGGTCGCCTCCAGTCGGTTTCGATGCTCAGGACGCCCAAGTCCGACCCAGGCGGGTGGGCATCTAACCGAAGATCAGTGGGGCCACCCGCCTTTGAAGTCGGCGGCGCCCTCAAAGACTTTCGGGTCCAACCGGATCGATGAAATGCCGAGGTCGAGACGAAGATTCGAGGGGAACCGCCCTTCGGAGGCGAGGTTGGCGAGGAGTCGGCTTCACCGTTGTAGCGTCGGTAGCTATGATGGAGCTCGAAACCCTTGAACTTCTCCTCGAGCTTGCGGACCTCCAGGCGATGGCGGCCATCCGAAGCGTCCACGGGGCTCGGTGGCTTTCATCACTTGGTCGACGACCAGCTTGGAGTCGCCGTGAGCGTTGAGCCGTCGTGCGCCCAGGTCGGCGGCGATCCGAAGGCCGTTGGCGAGGGCCGTGCTCGGCGACATTGTTGGTGGCGTCGAAAAGTAGTCGTATGGCATACCGGAGCTTGTTGCCGAGTGGGGAGATGATGGCGACCCCGACCGCCCCGTTCTTGGTGTAAGACCCATCGAAGTACATCGTCGATTACTCGGGTCCTCGGCCGCGCGAGGACTTGCGCCTCGGTCCACTCGGCAACAAAGTCCGCCAAGACACGGGACTTGATCGCCGTCCTGGGGCGTACGATATGTCGAGGCCGTTGAGCTCGAGAGCCCATTTGGCGATCCTTCCGTAGCGTCGCGGTTGTGGACGACTTCTCCGAGCGGTGAGGAGGTTACCACGGAGATGGGGTGTCGATCGAAGTAATGGGCAAGCTTCCTCTTGGTGATGAGCACCGAGTACAGTAACTTCTGTATCTGAGGATATCGGACCTTTGTTTCGGAGAGCACCTCGCTGACGAAGTAGACCGGCCTCTGCACCTTGAGAACGCGGCCTTCCTCCGCTCGCTCCACAACAAGTGCCGCGCTGACGACCTGAGTCGTGGCGGCGATGTAGAGGAGCAAAGGCTCCTGCGGCTCCGGGGCGACCAGGACCGGAGGTGAGGTCAGAAAGACCTTTAGTCGACTAAAGGCTTCCTGAGCTTCGTTGGTCCAGGAAAAATGGTCGGACTTCTTCATCAGCTTGTAGAGTGGCATTCCTCGTTCGCCGAGGCGGGATCTGGCGACTTAGTGCCGCGAGGCATCCCATCGACCTTTGAACTCCCTTGGATCGTTGATTGGCCCCATCCTTGCGATAGCGGAGATCTTATCTCGGTTGGCCGATCTGGCGCTGGAGACGATGAATCGACAACTTGCCCTTGGGGACCCCGAAGACGCACTTCTCGGGGTTGAGCTTTATGCGAAACCGTCGGAGGTTCGCAAAAGTCTCCTCCAGGTCGGTGATGAGGTCATCGGCCTTCCTGGTTTTGACAACGATGTCGTCGACGTAGGCCTCGATGTTACGGCCAATTTGGTCTGAAAAACATGCCTGCATACATCGCCGTATGCGTGGCGCCTGCGTTTTTCAGACCAAAAGGCATCGTGACGTAACAGTACGAGCCATACGGGGTGATGAAGGAGGTCGCGAGCTGATCGGACTCCTTCATCGCAATCTGGTGATAGCCCGAGTAGGCATCCAAAAAGGAAAGGGACTCACACCCGGCGGTGGAGTCCACGACTGGTCGATGCGAGGCAATGGGAATGGATCTTTCGGACAGGCCTTGTTGAGGCTCGTGTAGTCAACGCACATTCTCCATTGCCCGACTTTTCTTTACAAGGGCGGGATTGGCGAGCCACTCGGGTGACGCACCTCCCTTACAAAACCGGCGGCCAAAAGTTTGGCGATCTCTTCCCAATGGCGTCGCTTCTCTTCGTCGAAGCAGCGGTGACTGGGCGATCGGTCTGGATCGGTTGAATGTTCAGGGAGTGCTCGGCGACCTCCTTCGAGACTCTGGCATGTCCGAGGGTCTCCAAGCGAAGACGTCTCGGTTTGCTTGGAGGAAGTCGACAGCGCCTTCCTATTTGGTGGTGAGGGCGCCCTGATCCGCACGGTCTTGGCGGGATCTTCGGGATTAACGGCGACCTCCTTCGTGTCCTCCGCGGACTTGAAAGAGCTAGGCCACGACTTGCTGGAGTCGGGGCGGATCGGAAGGCCTTCTCCTGGAGCCGGCGAGCTCGGCGGAAGCGACGATCGCCGAGGCCAGCTCGCAATGCTTCGCCTTGATTGTGTAGCTGGAAAGATGTGGCCACGGTGATGACACCTTGCGGTCTGGCATCTTCAGCTTGAGGTAGGTGTAATTGGGGACCGCCATGAACTTCGCGTAGCATGGTCGTCCCGAGAATGGCGTGGTAGGGCCGGGAAGTCCACAACCTCGAAAGTGAGGCTCTCGGTGCGGAAGTTGTCAGGGCTCCCAAAGGTGACGGGCAGGCCGACTCGCTGCAGGGGTGGGCCTGTTGGCCTGGTACGACGCCGTGGAAGGGCGCCTTGCTCGGCCGGAGGGCGGAGCGAGGGACCCCTAGGGCATCCAGGGTCTCAACATACATGATGTTGAGACTGCTGCCGCCATCCATGAGCACCTTGGTCAGGCGCTTCGTCCCTACGATGGGGTCGACGACGAGCGGATAGCGTCCCGGGTGCGGGATGTGGTCGGGGTGGTCGGTCCGGTCGAAGGCGATCGGGCACTCCGACCACCTCAAGTAGGTGGGCACGGCGGGGGTAGCCGTGTGGACCTCTCGGTGGGCGAGCTTCAGCCGTCGCTTGTCGGCGTAGCACTCCTCCCCTCCGAAGATCATGAGGCAACCGTCGAGCTGCGGGAACTCGTCGGCCGGCTCATCGCCCTTTGCCCCGGCGTCGGACGCCGGGTCGCGCTTCTTCCCCTTACCCCGCGACGTCGTGGGGTTCCCGGAGAGGAAACGCTTCAGGACCTCGCAGTCCCGATACTTGTGTTTGACGGGATAGTCGTGGTTCGGGCACGGACTATCCATCAATTTCTCGAATCGGTCGGGCGCCTGCCGAGCCTGCTGTTTAGCAGGTCGGTCGGCAGCGGCGACCATTCGGCCTTCGCGGCCCTGCTTCCCCTTCCGCTTCCTTTTGTCAGGGCGGTCGGAGGGGGCACCGGCTCCGAGGCTGGCTGTCTTGTGGGCCGTCTTCCTTTCGAAGATGGCCCCCACGGCCTCCTCGCCGGAGGCGTGGTTGGTGGCGATGTCGAGGTGCTCCTTGGTGGTCCGGGGCTTTGCGCAGCCCAACTTGTGGACCAGGGCCTCGCACGTGGTGCCGTAGATGAACGCCCCGACAACGTCGGCGTCGCGGATGTCGGGGAGCTCATTGCACTGCTGGGAGAAGCGGCGGATGTAGTCCCGGAGGGTCTCCGGCTTTGCTTGCGGCTCTTGAGATCTCAGAGTTGCCGGGGCGTTTATGCGTGCCTGGAAGTTTCCGACGAAAAGGCTCGTCAGTCGGCCCGGTGCCGATGGTATCTGCGGCGGTACTCGAGCCATGCTCGAGCTGAGTCCGCAAGATAGATGGGGAGTCTTGGATAACGAAGAGTCGTCTGTCGCTCCCCGGCTCGACAGCGAGCCGATAGTCTTCTAACCAGACATTTGGGGTTGGTAGCCCCGTGTACTTGGCTATGTTGGTCGGAGCCGGAATCGGCCGGGAAGTCGGCGTTGCGGATCACGGCGGGTGAGCAGCGTGACCAGGACCGTCGAATCCTGGGTCGGGATGGTTCGTCGCCCGCTATCGGCGACTTGCGAAGTCTTTGCGCGTCGGTAGCCCTCCTTCGCGCCTCGAGGGTGGTGCGAAGATCGTACTTGTCCCCAGCGGTGCCGCACCGGGTGTAGGATGCCTGGGGAGCTCGCAGAGTGGGGCCGTCTTGGCTGAGCTCGTCGACCCTGTGAGGGGAGTAGGCCCAGCGGCCCGAGTGGCGCGTCGCGGAGCTGGAACCTTGGGCGTGCTCAACGACAAGACGCTCTACGATCCGGAGGTTACGGTAGGTGGCCTTGGCCAGGCTCCGTTGGCTCGAGGCGGCCCTCGGAGCGGCATTGCCGCGGCGGCAATGTTACAGTTGGCGTGAGGAAGAACGGAAGGCCGTTCGCTTCCTCACCAATCGAGTAATGTACCTGGCCCAGCGAAGCGCGCAGTGGTGGTGGGCTAGGTGACGGCGCTCGATTCGGCACTGGAGCTTATCGCGCTTCGGCCTTTGGGCTTCTAACTCCTCGCGGCCGAAGGTCGGCGGCGTTGTAGAATCTTGTGCATCGTCTTCCGCCGAGGATTCCTCCCGCCCGCCGTCGCGGGAGGAGGGTCCCGAGGGTAGCGGGGGTGGCAGATGGTTCCGCCGCACCCGTCATATTGCACTCGCGGGTGTAGGCCCTTCGAGGGGCACACTCCTTGTCGGAGCTAGAGCCATGGCTGGAGGAGTCCGCCAGCAGGTCGTGGAGGGAAGCCGGCGCGTAACCGGCCATGGCCACGAGTTGAGAGCTCGTGGAGGGCAGTTCCGCCGCCGCCATGATCCGTGGCGGTGTCGCCAGAGCAACGCCGTAGCTGTCGGCCCGCCCGGCGGCCCATGCGCGGGGCCTCGAGGCTGAGGTTCTTGAGGCGTCGGCAATCGCATCGAGCTTATGAGGGCGTCCGGTCCCGACGGCGAGGACGAGGACAAGCTCCCCGCCGCATCGACGATGAAATCGAGGGCGCCAAGCGGATCCACCCCGACATCGGCGAATCGTAGTGGGAGGAGGCCATCGAGAGGAGAATGGGAACCGAAGATGAGAATGTCGGTGAAGGCGCGCGAGATCCCTACCGGCGCACCAAGCTGCCGGTGTTTCGTGCACCGCAATACGAATTTATGGTCGGATGGGTCGCGCGCTCCCTCTCCCGAATGGTTGACTCAAGGAGTCGAGAAGATGTATCTTGGTTCGGGCCGAATGTCCCTACTCGATTCGTGCGGTGTGAGTGTATTGATCTTTGGGAGATGGACAAGGGGTGTACAAGCGAGGCGGGCGGTCGGCTGTCCGATCCCCTTGATGTTTTTTGCTAGGGAGTCGAGGCTACCTAGAAGACTGTTTTTCTCTCTTCACTCCCCTCCCTCTCGGGTCCTGCCTCTCCTTATATAGATGGAGGAGGCAAGTTACACGGGAGTTGTGAAAACTACGAGGGAAGGGGCCTGCACGTCTTGACGTCTGGTTCCTGTCTTGTCCGACCGACCCCTGCTCGTCCCGAGGCAGGGTTGGTGGTTCTGTGGCGTACAGTCTGCGTAGTGCTGTCTAGGTGGCGTGTTGCGTGGTGCTCCTGTCAGCCTCGGTGGCTTTAATGGCGCTTGACATTGCCTTGGCCTCGGGAGTGGGCGTACTCCTCTGCGGTGTGCCAGGCGACGGGACGGGGGCTTGACTTCTTCGGTGGCTCTTCGGCTGACCTTGGGAAGGAGCCGCCTACCTGCACGGATGTCGAGGGCGCTGCGCACAAAGCGGCCGCGCGACATCGGCGTGAGCCTGGCGCTCGTCGCGCAGGTGGAGCTTGATCTTCAATATTAGGCGGCCGGCGCATGCCGACCGCCCGGAACCGGAGTCCGCCGACCGTCCGGGGTCGGCCCCGCACAGGTCGGGGCTCGTTCCCTGCAGCCCAAGTACCTTTCGGTGGTGCTGGGCCTCCGCCGTGATAGGTCAGCCCGTTCGTGCTTCCGGGCTGATGGGGGTACCCATGGTATGGGTACTCGTCAACCAGATTCTATCGGTGATTGTTACATGATTTCAAGTTTAGACCTTTCCGGTTGCAAATGGCTTTCAGCTTTGCCAAACTCTATCAGCGGAAACAAAAACCTAAGAGTGCTGAGACTTGGTCATATCTATTTTGAGAGGCTGCCATCAAGTATTACAACACTGAGAAATCTGGAAATTTTGGACCTTCAAGGTTGTTTCATGCTTATTGAGTTGCCTAACGGCATGAAAGACTTAAAGGAGCTCAAAGTTTTGAACCTAGAAGGATGTGAGAAACTGTGTGGCATACCGGTAGGGATTGGACAGCTGAGTCAGCTACAGAAGTTGGGACTTATTGTTGTGGGAGAGGGCGAAAATTTCGTAGAAATTTCGGATCTTGGAAATGTACATAGAATAAGTGGGAGTCTAACTATAACTAATATCATGTCTGTAAAGGACCCACATGATGCAGAAAAGGCATGCCTGGAACAGAAGGCTAATCTACGAGACTTAACTCTAGAGTGGTGCAATGAGAGTTCGGATTTGACAATTGAGAATCGTAGTAACGATGTGATCGAAGCTGAAAAGGAGCTGGCTGTACTGGATGCTCTGGAACCACCATCGGGGATTGAATTTATAAAAGTTGTTGGGTATCCAGGCAGGCAATGCGCACGGTGGATGTTGAAGCAAGTTGGTGTCGGGGAAGATCATCCTCGTTTCCAATGTTTGACAAGACTCTGGCTAGAAAACTTTCCAAACGTGAAGCATCTAGAGGGGCTTGCGGAGTTGCCTTCCTTGCGGGAGTTTTACTTGTGGAAAATGCCTGCTCTTGAAAGCATAAGTGGAGGTCCATTTCCTTCGCTGGTGAAGTTAGAGATGCATGAAATGCCCAGTTTGGAAGAGGTGTGGATGGTGTCCGTGGATGATGGTGGCCTAACGGAGCTGTCAGAGAGCAAGCGGAGACTCACATCCCTCCGATCGCTCAAAATCTCCTCCTGCTCCGCTCTCCGCGTGCTGCCCGAGTGGCTGGGGGACCTCCGGTCGCTGCAAGAGATGACCATCAGCTCCTGCGATGCCTTTATTCGGCGCCCGGAATGCCTTGGGGAGCTCTGCTCCCTGCGGGATCTGGAGATAGAACGGTGCGTTGGACTAAGAAGCCTCCCGGAGTCGTTGGGGCATCTCACCTCCCTCCAGACGCTCCAAATACGTAGGTGCGCTGCCCTTGTTCAGCTCCCAGAATGCCTTGGGGAGCTCCGCTCCCTGCGGATTCTGGTGATCGAACACTGCGATGGCCTAAGCGGCCTCCCCGAGTCGTTCTGGCATCTCACTTCGGTGGCTCACAATAGAATGGTGCGATGGCTTAAGCAGCCTCTCCGAATCGTTGGGCCATCTCACCTCCCTCCAGACGCTCAAGATAGTTGGGTGCCATGCACTTGGCCAGCTACCGGAAAGCGTGGGGGTGCTCAGCTCTCTACGTACCCTGTGGATCAAATTATCGCCCTGCCTGAGCAGCCTCCCCCAATCGTTGGAGCACCTCACCTCCCTCGAGGAGCTATGGATAGGAGGAGGCTGCGATACACTACATCAGCTGCCCGAATGCCTAGGGGAGCTCTGCTCTCTACGCGCATTCAATGTCGATGATTTGCCGGGCCTAACGTGCCTGCCCCGATCCATGAGCCGCCTCACCTCCCTTCAAAAGCTTTGGATCAATAGTTGCCCGGGCCTCACATCCTTGCCGGAGTGGATACGGGGCCTCACCTGCCTTGAGCAGCTTCGGATCGAAATTTGCCCGGGCCTCAAATCCTTGCCGGAGGGGATACGGGGCCTCACCGCTCTACAGGTTTTGCAGATCAATGCATGCCCTTATCTACAGGTATTGCCTAGGGGGATACAGGGCCTCACCGCTCTGAAGGAATTGGCCATCCGTGGATGCCCTGACCTGCAGAGGCGCTGCGAGAGAATGAAGGGCAAGGACTGGCACCTCATCTCCCACATCCCTCGTCTAGAAATCGATTGATCGACGGCCACCGGTGCCGATGAGTCATTACATCTCTTTTCTGAGCTGATTATTTACTTTTTTTTGAAAGACAACTGAAACTGTTTTTATATTAGCAGGAAGGAAACATAATTACAAGGCGTAGGAGACTGAGTCTAGTCTAGGAGATAATGAAAAGGGAGAAAGGAAGAGAAAGAGAGAAGAAAAAAGAAAAAGCAAAAGGTCATGTCAAGGAAGATGTTCTTCGAGAAGGGTCACAGAAGACTTGTTTCTGTTTGCTTCTTGATCGAGTTTAAGGTTGTTTGTCCTGTGTGCTCCTAGCCAATCAATCGTTCTTCCCTTTAATTTGTCATCTGTTGGTCGGGGTTAAGTCATTTCGTACTCCTACGGATTTACCAACGGGTTTACGTGCAGCAAAGAAACTTCGTAAAATGTCGTATAAATTTCTAGGAAATAGTACAGCTCCTATGAATTTTACACAAGAAAAGAACACAACTTGAAAAATTTTCGTATGGTGCATCTCGCCTAAAGTTTCTCCTAAAACCGTTCATTCCAATACATGTGACACATGCAAAAAGATGATCCTAAGCCTAAGGTCGCTGCAAAAAATGCTTGGCAAATTTCCATTGTAAGAGTTTGGCTGGCGCATCTGTTGAGTTATGATTTTTTGTGTTGAGTGATTTGCCAAAAGAAAAATTAATAATAATGATAATTATATAAAAAATAATAGAATTTACATGCATGTATGTGTGTATCAGTGTATGTATATGCATGATGTGATGTGTGTTTAGTGCTTGGAGTGCTGCGTGATGTGTACATGCATGTGGTGTTGTGCAGCCAGTGTGTGCGTGCATGTGTGTTGGGCGCTTGGTGTATGCGGGATGTTGCGTGAGTGCGTGTGTAGCAGGAAACGAGGTGGCCAGAGCATGCATCGGTGGCCAGCGGACGCACAGGCAGAGTGCAGGGGTCACACGCATGCAGGAGCACAGCGACGCAGACGGCAGGTGGGCCAGGGCCAGGCGCGACGTATGCAGGAGCAGAGGCGGGCCGGGCCGAGTTAATTAGCTTCGCTATAAAAAGCGATCTGCAGCACGACGAGGGTGCTGCGCTACGAGGGTTTCAATGAATTGATTAGGAGGCGGCGGCGCACATGATTAGAAGCGACGCGAGGATAGAGAGACAGGAAAAAGGTGCGGCTGGTGACGGCATACTGGAGATGCGCTGATCACGCGCAGGAACGGAAGGCACGTGAGGGCTTCGCAGGCGACGGCGAGTAAAGTTCGGCAGAAAGCCGGCTGCTCCCAGGAGACGGTTTTTTACTGGTGCAAAGATGCGCTTGATAGTGTCGTGTGGCGTGGCGTGGCAAAGATCACCGGTGAAGCGTCGGCACACACAGAGAGGCACGACGATTGCACGGAGCAACAAATGAGGTGCAAGAGGGTATAAATTCTAGATTAAATTTTATGTGATAAAATTTATATTTTGACACGTTGATTGATTTAATGCATAAGTGTGAATTTCAGTTTGATTATTGTGATTGATTCTCATGGTTTAGTCGTTTGGTTTAGTATTGTTTCAATTATTTCTTCCGCTGCCTAGCATCGATTAGTGTGTTCAAGGGTATTTAGCGCCAACGATCCTTCAGCATCCTTCACAGTATGAAATTGCTTAATTACGTACTTGTGGCTGAAGCATTTGTCAATAGATGTTCGAACATCCAAATTTAACACAGAGAATGGTATGATTTGACGCTACTTAATAATAATAAAAAAGTTTGGCAGTTATTTTGCTTAGAAAAAGAATATATAGCAATTCAATCTTGTTATAATCCCTGGAAGCACCTTAACTTGTTACGAGAACGCTATAATTCATAAATCTGTATGATTATGTGTTTCTAAGTACATATATATGTTTGCAGGATCAGTGCACTTGGATTAGTTTGACAATCCACACGAAAAGATCTGCATGGGATAAAAAAAATCTCAAAAAATATATAGTAGATGAAGAAGAGCTTCAGTCTTGATGCTGAACACAAAATCGATTTCACTGCTTCGACGTTACCACTTACCAGTCTGTATTTGTGAAGAGAAGCCAGAGGGTTGATATATCAAAGTGAGCAATTCAAAGCTTGATGCATCCTAAAGCTCTGGATTGGCATGAAGAAATGTGTTATTGCTTTTATCCTTATTTACCGAGGCAAACTTCCTTCACTAACTGATTCCATGAATGAATTTGCCGTAGAATTTAGAAACATCAACCAAGACCTGTTATGCTTCCTGGACCATACGATTGTACGGCGTACACATCTTTATTATCAGAAATCAACGACAAACAATGTTGCATTCTACCTCATTCAACATTAGGTCTTGCAGTTTATAATGCTATACGCTTATTGATGCCTCCGGTACTTGATAAAATTGTTGAGGGTGTCTAGGGAGCACCTGAGTGTTTTTTGTTGTTGTGAGCACTCAAATTTGTACCCTTTGGATCAAAGACTACAAATTTGCCATCTCTCTCCACCACCCTCCTCTTTATAGGCCCCCCAAGTTGAGTGCTCACAAACCAAAAAAACACTCAAGTGTTACTTAGCCATTCTCAAGATGGTTTCTGCATATCCAGGTGATACCGATACCATCGTGTACAAATGATTATTGTTAGGAAATCGGATTCGTATCCTATATGGACTCTTCCTTATCTCTAAGCAGAACCGCTATATATAGGAGGCAGGGGCTACCCCTTTGTACACACAAGCATACAGAATAATAAAGCAGACCCATTCCTCCTCATATTGTGTCTCTCGCCCTCTCTCTCTGTTCTCCACTTGAGATCTATTAGGCAACCCCGGACTATTCGATAGCGAGGTTGTCTAACACGTTATCAGCACGAAGCTCTAACGGAGAAAGATTGAAAGGTGAGAAAAAGACAAGAAGTGAAGGATCGTCGACAACGACGAACGACTACTACCGGCGATTGATCGCCCGATCCGATCTGCAATCAACTCGCCATCAAGCCGGCATCCACTCGGATTGCCGAAAGAAAAAGTCCTACGCGACTCTATCCTACGCGATAGCCTACCGAAGAATAGATTGGAAATGTGAGAAACAGAAGATTGAATCTAATAGCTCGTTCAATTCTTTACGCGCATCTATGTGGCACGAAGCTACGAGTTCGCGGTGTTTCTCTAGTACATAGTATGAATGCATCTAATCGTGGCATGAAGCTACGAGTATGCATCTAATCTACGCATCTAAGTACCGTGTTCTTCAACGTGGCACGAAGCTACAAGTTCACAACAACTTTCGCAGATCGTAGCATGAAGCTACAGATCGCTATAGTACATCGGCACGAAGCCCTATCACGGAAACAGCGATGCGTGGAGCACGAAACCATCACTACATGCACGCTTAATTGGCAATGTAACCTGAGTGGTTGGGATTTGATTTTGGTAATGAATAAACAGATATGAGACAATTGGTGTCTAGGAAAACACACATGAGGCTTGGTTCTTTAATTGGCACCCGGAAACGGGAAGTGCTCCCTCCCTCATGTGAGCCCTAAGGGCAGGTTGACCTGGCCAAGAGTCGAATTGACGGAGATATTCGTTACCTGTTTTCGCTCCCAACCAACTATAGTTTCATAAGTTGTAATTAGCATTACACCGCATTTAATTTATGTTGGAATTTATTTTCTTTATCAAGTATTGATGAAAAATTACCTTAATATAATTCATTGGAAATTCAAGCATGCCGCGACGAAGCGCCACCGTCAGCGCCAAGAAGGCCGACGTGCATGGAATCGACAGCGCCAAGACGCACGGCCGCGCTTATGCCGATCGCGACGGCCGATCGTGCACACAAAGCCGATCGCCGCGTATGAATCCGATCGCTGCACGGCCGATCACGCGACATGAAACAGATCGCATGAAGTCGATCATGCATATGAATCCGATCGCATGCACGAAGCCGATCGTGCACATGAAACAGATCGCGACGAAGTCGATCATGCACATGAATCCGATGGCATACATGAAGTCGATCGCGCATAAATCTGATCGCATGCACGGCCGATCACATACATGCACGGTTGTATTTATGAATTTTTATGGATATTTATGAATCTGTGTATATATGAATCTTGCATTTATGAATCCCGTAATTATGAATCTTGTATTTATTAATCTTGCAATTATTGTTTTCTTTTAGTTTACTGGAAATTCATGAGAATTTGTTTTATGCATTTATGAATTTTTGCAACCACTATCTATTAGATTACACGAAGTAATCTAAAGAAAGAATCTTGTGAATATGCAAATACCTGGCATTGTCAAACGTGAGTTTGAAGAACTGACCCCGAATGGACAGAACTATCTCACATGGGCATCAAATTTGAAGATCATGCTTGCGAGCAAGAAGCTCCAAATGTGGCTTAGGGTCCTCGTAGGACGCACAACCTAATGCCGAGCAAAATGATCAAACTTTGCCCTTTCTTGGACATCACCTTTCAGCCACTCAAGAATGAATATATGGGTGAGGTGAGTGTACTTGAGTTATAAAGCGCACTTGAAGCGGTTCGAGAAGCTCAAGTCCACCATCTTGCTCTAAGCACAAAGAAGATTGAATTACTGAAATTTTGCGGACTACTGAGCGATGGTTGTTAATGAATTTTGAATAATGAATTGTAAGCTCTCGAAGAGCATACATTTTCTTTTCTCATGAATAGAATTGCAATTTATTCTTTATTCCAAAGATTCTATATTTGCAAGTAATGTTTTTGAATTACTTTGCCACTGTATGATTAGAATTATATTTCTTTTCATTGAGAAATTGTGTAGCGCCCAAATAGAGGAGATATGCATTGTTGATAGTAGGCAAAGCTAATACCATCTTAAGAGAGTCGAAATACTTCCAGACGATCACGAAGAACGCTGGAAGGATTACGAAAATCGCAGGAAGCGATACGCATATAATAGGCTCTGGAAAAGCCACAATTATATTGCCAATGGGTACAACTTTGGTAATTGAAGAAGCCCTTTTGCACCCTGAATCAACACGCACTCTTTTAAGTTTTCAATGATATCCGCGCCAATAGGTTTCACGTAGAAACCAATGAAGAAAATGACAAAGAGCATTTGTGCATTGTGAAGCACGCGGAATATGAAAAAAATGGTATTAGAAAAATATCCCTCATATGAATCTGGGTTGTACTACACGAGAATCAATACACACGCAGTTTATACTTCTTTAGAAGCTCTGAATTATTTTCCTTTATGGTATTGTATATTTAGGTCATCTTGGTCTTAGAATGATGAGAAATATAGTTAACAACTCATAAGGTCATGGCATTAATGTTAAAAATTTTCCGAATCATGAAGATTTTGTGTGCCATGCATGTGCCACCGGGAAATTAATAACTAGACCCTCTGTTATGAAAGTGCAAAAAGAAATCCCTGTATTCCTGGAACGCATTCAGAGGGATATTTGCGGCCCGATTCAGCCCTTGTCGGGGCCGTTTCGATAATTTATAGTGCTCATTGATTCTTCCTTGAAATGGTCGCATACATGTTTGCTGTCAACAAGGAATCATGCATTCGCAAAGCTGATCTCGCAGATCATCAGAATTAAGAATGCTTTTCCTGATCATCGCGTGAAGTCCATTCGAATGGACAATGCCGACGAATTTACTTCTAAGGCATTTGGTGATTATTGCACAAAGAATCGAATAATCGTTGAACACTGCATCGCACGTCCAAACGCAAAATGGGCTAGCTGAAGCACTAATAAAGAGGATTAAGTTCATAGCCCGACCGCTCTTGCAGAGTTGTAACTTGCCCAACACTTATGGGGACACGCAGTCCTGCACGCGGCAGCACTCATCAACTATAGATCATCGGCCTACAACATCCATTCACCAATGCAATTAGTGCAAGGGATCATCCCGAAGATTTTCCATCTTAGAAAATTTGGTTGTATGGTATATGTACATATACCACCCCCACAGCGAACTGTAATGGGCCCTCTCCGTAAGTCTGGGATATACGTTGGTTATGAGAGTGCATCCATAATCAGGTATTTTGAACCCATGACTGGAGATTTGCATACAGCCCGATTCGCTAATTGCATCTTTGACGAGGATCGTTTTCCCGTCATTAGGGGGAGGAAATGAACCATTGGATGAAAAATGCCGGGAAATCATTTGGCATTCCTTTGGGATCCCCGCGTATGACCCTCGCACTAATGAAGCAAATCAAGAAGATTTGCAGTGTTTAGCAAATGAACTGCCTGATCATTTTTGTGATCTGAAGAGCGTGGTTAAGTCGCATGAACCAGCAAGAAATGCACCAGAGAGGGCTGAAATACCAAAGAAAGCAGAAGGTATCCCTCATCCTGTTCAGAGGCCTCAAAGAAAAAGAACAGGAAATCTGGCTTCTCAAACCCAAAGTACCCGGAGACGTCTGGGGAAAACTGGGCAAGAGGACTTACCATAGCCAATCACAAAAATGCCCCAAAGCAAGAAGGGGAGCCAGTTGAGACCTGGCACTGGAAAGAAGCCTGTGGAAAAGGCAATTCTAGATTTGAATCTTCAATTGGAAGAAGCCACCGGAAATAATGTGTGCGCACACATTGGCGGAGAAAAACTAAAGGAACTTGCTCCTGGAATGGGAAATAGCAATGAAGAGCAAGTAGAAGTGCATGAAGCACACCATGACGAAATGGCCATAAATTTTGTAATAATAGGAGAATCTATGAAAAGAGCAACAACCATTGCAAGGCTTGTTGTTCAAGGTTTCACTCAACGTCCTAGGGTTGATTATGAAGAAACCTATTCTCCGGTCATGGGTGGAATTACCTTTAGATACTTGATCTCAATGGCAGTCAACTTGAAGTTGAGAATGAAGCTAATGGATGTTGTCACAGCATATTTGTATGAAAACTTGGATTCGAAAATATACATAAAAGTACCAGAAGGTATCCCTATCCCGAACCAAGACAGAGCAAATAGAAACCTATAAAGTGTGAAATTGGAGAAATCACTGTATGGGCTAAAGCAGTCAGGAAGAATGTGGTACAATCGCTTGAATGACTTTCTCTGCAAGAAAGGTTACACGAACAGCGAAGATTGTCCATGTGTATTTATACAACGATCCCCGAATGGATTTTGTATAATCTCCGTCTATGTAGATGACTTGAACATCATTGGGACGGATGAAGAAATTGAAGAAGCATGCACATACTTGAAATCTGAGTTTGAAATGAAAGACTTGGGTAAAACCAAGTTCTGTTTAGGCTTGCAGCTTGAACATGTCCAAGGCGGAATCTTGGTACACCAATCATCCTACACGCAGAAAGTGTTAGAGAGATTTGGTTTTGAGAAAGCATACCCCGCAAAGACACCAATGGTCGGAAGGTCACTCCAAGCAGACCTAGATCCATACAGGCCTAGAGAAGAGGGGGAGGAAGTCCTGGGAGCGGAATTCCCATATTTGAGTGCAATTGGAGCGCTCATGTACCTTGCAAATAGCACTAGGCCGGACATTGCGTTCGCCGTGAATTTGCTAGCACGGTACAGTGCAGAACCCACCAAAAGGCATTGAAAAGGAGTGAAGGACATCTTAAGTTACCTTCAAGGAAGTAAAGACCTCGGCCTGTTTTACAGAAGAAACAATGAATTGAATTTAGTCGGCTATGCCGATGCTGGGTACCTATCGGACCCGCATACTGGCAAGTCACAAACTGGGTATGTTTTTCTTTGCGGTGGAACATCAATTTCTTGGAAGTCGTCTAAGCAGACTCTTGTCTCGACGTCGACTAACCACTCAGAAATCATTGCATTATATGAAGCCTCTCGGGAATGTGCATGGCTTCGAAGAATGGTTCACCACATCCAGAAGTCATGTGGTCTGAACATGGAACAAACCCCCACTATTATCTATGAAGATAATGCAGCTTGTGTTGCACAAGTACAAATGGGATATGTGAAGAGTAATCTCACAAAGCATATCAACCCCAAGTTCTTTTATGCTCATGAAATGCATAAGATGAATGAGATAAAGATACTGCATACTAAGTCGTGTGAAAATCTCGCAGATTTATTCACTAAGTCACTCCCGGCATCTTCCTTTGAAAGATGTATTAGAGGAATCGGGATGATGAGGCTTAGAGAAGTGCAGATTTCAGGGGGAGAATTTTCACATACTCCTACATAAATCTCAAACATGAAGTTTGAGTACCCAACGTGAATCTTGAAGATTAACATTGAAGTTTGGGTGGATTGTTCTCTTTTCCTTAAGTAAGTTTTTCATTGAAGTTTTCTTACATAAGGTTTTTGATGAGGCAATCCGTGCAACACAGCAAGCGTGTGCTATGTACTCTTTCTCCAATTATTTTTCCCACTGGGTTTTTATGGAGTTTTAATGAGGCATATGCATCTCGCAGTGAAGAGTCCAAGGGGGAGTGTTAGGAAACCGGATTCGTATCCTATATGGACTCTTCCTTATCTCTAAGCAGAACCGCTATATATAGGAGGCAGGGGCTACCCCTTTGTACACACAAGCATACAGAATAATAAAGCAGACCCGTTCCTCCCCATATTGTGTCTCTCGCCCTCTCTCTCTGTTCTCCACTTGAGATCTATTAGGCAACCCCGGACTATTCGATAGCGAGGTTGTCTAACAATTATATCCGAAGCTATTGCGTTGCAACTTTTCTTTTGGCTACAGATGATACTCTTATTGATTGCTGAGCGCGCTGTCATATCTGCACGCGCTTATTCGGATGGAACTCTGCGGAGCTTGCTAATCAGTTTGTTTCTTGGTTTGCACTTCATACTTAAGTACTGGTTTCTTGTTGAACTCCATCGATCTCGCTGGGCACCTCAACTAGTATCTTCCTTACACGAAACATCGCAAAGTGATGTCACCTGCGATATAGAAACAAACCCACTTTTCACGGAGACTCATTTGCAGTTGATGTGGTTTTTCTTGTCTACCAACTCAACGAGTTATGTGTAGTATGTGCTTCCTCTCGTTGATGTATGTGCTTTTGGTGCTGTCCCCTCTCTCTTCTCCAGCCCAGCATGCACACCGGAAACTGCAGAAATGCGCCCAACCGGGCGTGGGACGCGGTAGCCGATACGGCGCCAGTCGCCGTCTCCTGAAATCAATTAATTTTCCTTGGATCAGAATAGGTCAGGTGGATAAATTGGCAGTGGACGAACAGGAGTGATGCAGAATTGTGTTAGAGCCAAAGCGATGCAGAATATGCACATTTTTCTTCAACGCTAGGCATACATGAAATGCAGAAATAGAGATATGCAAACAAAGTGCTACCTAACAATGCTATTGAAATATAATCTGATGAAGCAGGCAAATAACAATTCAAAAGGGCTAGACCACACATAATTTCAGAGTTTGCAGAAGAACCACAGAAGCAGAGCTGCGGACTCAAGGATCCATCTTTCTGAAGAAACGACAGATGAGTTAGCAGTCGGTTTTGGTAATTTCAGCAGAGGGAATTTGCTGGCAATATGTTGATCATCCTCACAAATATCACAACAGATTATTGCTTCACATTCTGAATAAGAATGCCCTCTTTTCTGACAGCAGGAACAAACAATATTGGCTTTACTGTCAATTACCTTAGGTGCCGGAGTTGATGAAGACGATTGAATATTCGTGCTGTTCACCAACTCTTGTCCAACTTTACTGTCCACTGTAACTTGCCTCTTAGACATATCCATAGTAATTGTGTCTCCATCTGAAAAACCTCGGCCTCGCCCACGTCCCCTGCCATTGAATCCTGCACTAAAGCGCCCCCGGCCACGACCGAAGAAATGAGGTTGCCAGTGAGCACGACCACGTAAATTTCCACCTGAAAAGTTTCCGGTCGCATGGTCATGGACGCTTGCTCCAGTGCCAAAAGAACCTCCATGTCCGGCAGAATTTCCTGAACTTCTACCACCTCGTGATCCTCCATGAGAACCTTGGCTGTTCAACCTTCCCATCTCGTTGCCCTTACCAGGAACAGCACCTTGACCATTACTACAGTCCATCTGGTGACGAAGAACCGAAACAAAGGAACGGCGATCACCTGACTTAGTCCCAGGCCAGAAAGGACACTCCCTGATCTTAGACTTCCAAGTGCGTGAGAATAGATTTGGCAATCCACTATTACGGTTATGGAAAGGTCTAAAATGTCTCCGGATTTCCTGTCCTGATCTAAAAGGAGATCGTTGCAATAACTGGGGAAGGGAATGTTGTGTATTAGAAACTTTGTCCTGTAATTTCGGCTGGAAAGAAGGACAAGATCTGTTTCCTTATGAAAATCGACTATCCTTTGTTAACACATCGCCAAAGGTCATCGGAGGTGACAACCTTGGTAACGGCAAAGGGCCCTGCCATGGTCGAACCTTGGATGACACTCTATTCTCTGTTACCTTCCTGCCAACCGGAGCCAGTTTGTCAACACTTATCCAATTCATGCATCGAGTATCCAGCGTCAGTGGCATCTCGAACCAATTGTGAAGGATTTGGTGAATAAAAAGCATTATCCTCATCTGAATTTTCTTCCGAAGATAACACCACAAATTGCGATCCATTTCTAGACCTATTTCTAGTCATTTTGATTCTTCGGCATTGTAAACAGAACAAAGTGAAACAGATTTTGTCGAACAGGAAACAGTAAAACTAAAGAGAACAAAACTGCAGTTCCGAAATCTTCTCCCTAGCAAAATTTCTAATCCTTCCGATTAAAAGATACCTCCTGGTCTCCTCTTGGGAGATCAGTGCAAGTGCGTCTCTGGCCGCGAACGCCAGTACGTCCGCGCAGGAGACGACGCCGACCTGGCTGCTGGTATGAGCCGATACCTCAGTTCAAATCTGGCCGTAAAACTGTCTAATGCGGCTAATTTTGTAGCAATTTATGTCCGGGGGACCGAATTCTCAGCGAAATTTGATGAAATTTCGTCAAAATTCATTTAGTGCTGTAGCAATTTGAATTTTTTATTGGGTTTTGATAAGTTTCATCCGGATGTTTTCTTTAGCAACCATCATCCAAATTCCTGGTCATTGGATTTGCTTTCAGATCAATGCACGCCCCCCCTGAATTCAAGGTGGATTGATCCTATGGATGTGTGTTTTGATCGTACGGTTGAAAGTTTGGATGTTTTTTGAGACAAAAACATCCGGACGATGCCTATACACTCCATTTTTTATTTCATCAGGATTATGAATATCAGAGGAGCTGAAATTCGATATTTTGACAAAATTTCAGGAAATTTCATCCTGATTTTAAACCTTGGTAGCATCTCAAGGAATTTTTTTTTAAATATACTATATTTTATTCCGAATTGCAGAAATAAATGTCTTTCGCAAGAAATTACAATTTTATACGTCTGTCGCCTGTCCATCGGGCGATATAAGCCTGTCGCCCGATGGACGGGCGACAGGAGGCCTTTCGTGTTTTACATGCCTGCGTTAGGCGAGCGACGAGCTTCGTCGCCCGATCAAAAGGCGGCGACTTAAAAATCCCGATGGACGGGCGACATTATTGATGTCGCCTCATGGACGGCGACATATACCATTTTTGATATTTTTGTTAGTTTTTATGAGAATTTTTTAAAAATATATTATATTTTATTCCAAATTGCAGAAATAAATGTCGCAACAAATTTCAGTTTTATACGTGTGTCGCTAGAAATTTCGATGCGAGCATGAGAAAATCTGATTCGGTTTTTAGGTGGCCCTTCTTCACTCCCGGTCAACTCGTAATTATTTTTTGAAGACTTCGTGTAGTTATCTTCAAAGATGTGAAATATATGTACTGCATTAATCAGACCGATAGATGGGGAGCAATAAGAATGTCTTGAATTGCATACGGCTTAGAAATGCTAAACAACAATGGCATGTACGGCACACTCTACCGAGTATACGGGACTAAACGTAACATGCCTTAGGCGGAGGAAACAGCAATAAGGGCCCTTCTCTTGGGCTTTCTTGAGTGCAACGAGGATATTTTCCCTCACGCAAGTTTCGGCTCCTGCCGCTCTGGCCCTAGCTGTCCTCTCACGCTTTCTCTCGCGCTCGGCCTCCCTCTCCATTGCATGGCGCTACTGCTCGGCCTCCTCTCGTGCATGCATATGTTCCAAATGCTGTTGGCGCTTCTCCTCCTCATCCTGCTCACACCATCTTTGCTCCACGATAGCCCTCGATGCGAGTACTACCGATTCCGCCTCCTCTCCATCTCGGGAGTTTGTTCCGCGTCAGAGAATCGGATGAACTCGCATGATGGAGGCTGCAATTAGTCACATCACACGGTGTTACAACATGTATGAATTGGGAGCAGCACCAAATGTTAGTATGAACATACAGGGCTTCTCCGCGCATCCGCATCCCAGCGTTGGCTCGGAGTCGTGGTTGCGGCAGCTCGATTACCTCATACCGTAAGTGTATGAGTTGTCTCTGATCGCCGGAGCGGCAAGGATCAGCATAGGCACATGGGGACCTCCGTGCCTTCGGGATTGTTTCGACAACGTTGTGCCTTGGGGCGAGGAACTCCATTGGTCTTTGCTTTCGTTTGGGTTGGCGGTGATGGTTCTCTTTGTTGTATTGGAGCGATGGTTTTGTCGATGCAACGCTGCGAAGGCATGAAGGGGTTAAATAGCGGATAGAGCGGCAGACTTGAAGCTTAAAAGGAATCCGTGAGCATCGGATTCGCTTTGCAGCTCTGCTGTGCTTGATACCGACATATGCACGCAGCTTTGTATCTTGGAGGAGGTGCGGTAAAGCTTTGCCGCTATGCTTTGACGGACGACTTCGTGCAATATCTGGCACACATGCATTTGACATGACATTTCGGACAGAATCGATCGACATGATTATGACATGATATGTCCTACTGAGCTTTGCCAAAGAATGCTTTCACAGACGTACTGTGCAGCCTTTGCTTGGATTATAAAATACAATCGAATGGGATGAGAAAACTCATGGTGTATGTACTAAGTGCTAATATCATTGTTTGTTTATAATAATGACTGCGATGGTAAGCGTCGTTTGCTACGGTTTGTTGTTTGTTTTTGTTGTCATTGTTTGTTTATAATAATCAACTGCAGTTTTAAAAATTGAAAATTCGTTCTTCCTTGTATTGTTTGGTGTGCAACAAATCTGATGACAAATCTGAGTTACCAAGAAGCATGACATTCATATTACAAAGTACAATAGGGAGAACAACTACAACAGCATTTCTTGTGAATAAGAACTAACATACAAATGGATGCAAGGTTGAGCGGCTTTAGAACTTTCCAGAATCATCACTATCATAGAATTCAACACCCTCTTCTTCGAAAAACTCCCAACGGTCACGTTTGTAGTCTTCAACGCTAGGGCCGTTAAGAGAAACAACCAAATCAGGGCTTACAGCTTCGTGGTTATCTTGTACGGCGTGCTCAAGGAAGCGATCATACGCTTCACGGTTTTCTTTTTGTTCAGGCCGAACTCCCTCTCTTTGCGGTAATTCTCGTACCGTTAGCCTGTTAAGTTCCTGCGCGAGATCCGTCCTGTGCTCTACCATTGGAAGCGTCCTGTTTAAAGATGTCGGTGTATTTATACCGTCTGCCCACTGCATATATTGGCATCCGGTAGACTACACGACAGTGTGAGCATGGCTATTTAAAACTGTGTAGGATCGAAGTATACGAATATAGCAATCAGAGGGGGGGTGAATGATTGTGCAGAAGCTAAAACCAAATTCTTGATCTACTAAAAGTTCACCCCAAAACAGAACCAAATAATTGCCTCGTTTTCGACAAAAATAGAATGACAGAGGTTTGGTAAAACGCGAATTCCCGGAGATCCAACCGTTAGATTGATCTGAAATTTGGACACGAGAAACTAGATTCCAATACGAATCGAACCCAAAAAGAATCAGCTCGATCGGACTTACGGATCAAAAGTTATGAGCTTCGCAAGCTTGCTGATCCAGAACTTGACGAGAATCAATCTAATCAAAACTTCAAGATTAAACAAGAACGACAAAAGATTGATCAACTAGACTTTGAGAAACACTAGATCAATACCCTAGAGAGGTTTTTGATGGATCAAATCAAGATAAAACTTAAAGAACAAAAACCAATCTAGAACTAGAACAAGCATGCAAACAAGAACCAAAAAGAGAACGTTGAAGCAATGCGGGAACTAGAAGAATTGATCTTTATTTCTTTTGTCTAAAGTACTCCCATCAAAAGAGTACAAACCCTAAAACCAAGCTCAAGGCTTGATGCGCTTAGCTCTGCTTGGTGCCTTTCAACAGGAGACCCCCCACCTATTTAAAGCACCAACCCACAAAGAGTTCTGAATACGATTCCTATTCCCTAGAAGGAATCCGTATCCAACACAACTCTACTTGGCCCAACCTGGCCGAGTACAACTCTTGCACGCGTATGGTAACCCTACCATACTCACGTGACTAACACTTTGCACGCGTATGGCCACCTGCCATACTCACGTGACTAACACTTTGCACGCGAATGACCTCCTGCCATTCTCACGTGACTAACCATTCTTCATGTGCACCATTCTCTTAGCCCGAACGTCCCGCATGACATCCTTGACCACCAAGACCTCAGTTCCTCCTGAACTTAGTCCCGAACCTCAGTTCCTCCATGAACCTAGTTCCGGTCCGTCATCGACCACATTCGTCTTCGAGCAATACCGCACATGAACAAACCTAAAACAAATCCAAGCACAAGTCCACGACTTGACTCAATGTCAATCCATGCAACTACTCACATGAGCATTGCATAAAGTCCACTTCAAGCATCATGAAATTCTCACAAATTTTATAATCTCAAAAACAAATCAAAATTCAAAGTCCAAATTTGCACAAACCCTAATCGAGCAAAAAGCCATTCACGAGACAGATCGCCAAAAGCATGTGTATGGCGGACCAAAAATTTGGTCCGTCATGCATGGGAAAAAACGAGATCGCCAAAAGCATGTGTATGGCGGACCAAAAATTTGGTCCGTCATGCATGGGAAAAGCGAGATCGCCAAAACGCATGTGTATGGCGGACCAAAAATTTGGTCCGTCATGCATGGAAAAACGCGATTTCTTGAACAAGCGTAAAAGCATCAAAATCACGTTTATGACGGACCAAAGACTTTGGTCCGTCATACATGCGAAACTCCTTGTTTTTGGATGTTTGGTGCGGCGCAAATGCAAAGTCTCTGTTTTTGGATGTTTGAATGTTTGGCCCTTTATGCAAGCAATTTTGCAAGATTAAACCTAATCAATTTTCCAAAGCACATTATCAAGCCAATTTTTCATCACATGATCAAGCCAATTTTTCATCACATGATTCACAATCTCCCCTTGATGAAAACATTGGCAACACTAAATAAATTGAACATTTGGCATTCACTTTACAAAAGATTTTGAAATCCAAAAGATCAAGGACCAAAAGAGAAAAACACAGAATTCCCCTTTGACCAAAATGCAAAACAAAATCTCCCTCGAGAAGGAAAATGTGTGTGAATGTGCAATGTGTCCAAAATTCCTAAAAATCTCCAAACTTCTCACAAAATGCAGAAACAAATCCCCTTTTTCTTCTCCCCTTTTTCTTAAACTTTTCAACGATTCCCAAATTTCTCCCCCTTTGACAATTGATTCATCAAGAGTACAAAAGAGAGAATTTGTTCAAAATTTTTCTTTTTGCAGCAATGATTTCACAATGAGAAACAAAGGAGTGCCAAAATAGAAAAGATGAGCTCATTCGATCATATAACCTTATATATCACATAATATGTAAAATACATGATCTTGATGTGATTTTAACAAGTTAGGGAATGACATGCATCTCAACCTCAATTCAGTCAAATATAGCAAAGTACTAAGCAATATCTCATTAGAAGAACAAAAGCTCAAAAATTGAAACAACTAACAACTCAGGCGAGCAAGTGATTTCAACTCCAATCTAGTAGACCAAATTAATCTTTAAACAAGATGTGCATGTGGCATGCTTGAAGCATACTTCTTTTATTTCCTTGGATTGGCATGCTTGAAGCATACATCTTGTTTTTGAGGGAATGGCATGCTTGAAGCATACATCTTAACCATTTTAAGGGAAGCATGCTTGAAGCAAATAACTCAAGCTTTAGCTTTTAACTACCCCTTTTTATTCCCTTTTCTTTTCTTTTTCTTTGATTGTAAAACATGCAAGAGTGATTAAGAGGTCTTATGAAAGAATAAAGCTGAAAACACACTTGCTTCATAGCCCAAATTTGTCAAGAAGATTCAATAACAAGCCTAGAAGAGTAAGATATCACAGAGTATTTAGCTATAGGCAATCGATCCGAGGAATTCCATAATGTCATTTTTAGTTCAAGTGAGACAATTAGATTATCATATATTAGCTCAATTACATAACATATAAAGAAATATGATAAAGTGAGCTCATTAAGTGAAAGAACTTGGCAAGGAAACTCCTCAAAACAAACCCATTGGATGAACAATCCCAAGTTCTCCCGAATAAAAGCAAACGAGAAGAAGACAAAGGTTTTGTGAAAATGTCCGCCAATTGATGTTCAAGTATCCACATGATGAAGCACAATATTTTCTTTTTCAACATGATCTCTAAGAAAGTGAAATCCGGTATCAATATGCTCAAGAAAAGGGATTACTCAAGAGGTGGCACGAACCAAATCAAATCAACATCCTCCAAAGTCAACATCGAGAAAAAGCTCTTAAACTAATCCATGAGGAAGCAGAAAGCCAAATGCCAAAATCTTGAGTTCTATGAAGATACCTGAAAATCCTTTTGATAGCTTGTCGATGTGAAGCACGTGGGAAGCTTGAAAACAAGCACACAAGCACACACAAGCACGTGGGAAGAGTCTCTCATGTAAACCTCTAATTATCTCGTCCTCAACGACATTATCATCTTTATGAACAAAGACACTCTCCCCTGAACATATGCACTTGTACGCATCATTTGAACTAGTGCCTTTTGCGAAAATGTATGGAAGAAGCATCTCCAAAGGCAACACTTTCAAAGCATGAGATGCACGAGTGAAGGAGAACCAAATCTTATCCTTTGAACATATGAAGTGAGCATCAGAAATTCACTAGCCACATGTTCTCCCTCCTCGTGAGAAGCCTACATAGAAGCAAAAAGTGTCGAGGTCTCAGATCAAGGTTAGAAATAAGATGTTTAGGAATCCAAGATCTTGAGACACACGACGGACAATGATAGGGCACAACACGAGCAATCTTATGCACAAAATCAAATTTGCCTGTTCCCGTGTTTCTAGCAACAAAAGGTGCTTGCATCACCCTAGGCACGTAGTGAGAAGCAAAGCGTGCCTTTCTGAAATTAGACCTAGCCTTAGCTCTTTCTTTCTTTTGTTGTTTGGCTAGTCTAAAGCAAAAGTGTACTAAATGTCCATCTCTACCACAATGAGTGCAAGTGTACTTAACATGATGTTTTTCTTTAACAAGAGAAGCACATTTTGCATTCATCATAGTAGAAGATAAAAGACCAAAGTGATTTAAAGACAGTTTTCTTAGGCTCATTGACAATTTCAAATTTTCCACTTTCAAGTGTTTTGACAACAAGGGGGAGCATGTGATTTATGATGAGCATAAGAATCAAAACCTAAACCTTTGTTATGAGTGCT
Organism: Rhipidocladum racemiflorum; assembly: GCA_036346355.1. Lineage (NCBI taxonomy): Eukaryota > Viridiplantae > Streptophyta > Magnoliopsida > Poales > Poaceae > Rhipidocladum > Rhipidocladum racemiflorum. The sequence goes on along the minus strand of CM070590.1, from coordinate 2,402,129 downwards.
GACTTTTGATTGATCCAAGATCATGTTTAGGTTTTTCTTTCCTTTAGTGAAACGTTCTAATGACTTTTCCAAGTAATCAATTTTTCGAGAAAGAGTTAAACAATTATTACAGGGAACGTCCACTTTTCCTTTTTGCTTGCGACAAGTTGAGCATGAAAGAACCTCATGTGTAAGCAAATCTTCTGTCATTTGAGAAACCCTAGCATTTGCATCATGCAACTTCAATTCTAGTATGGAGCACATAGAACATGGAGTTGTATCATGTAAATCAATGGTAGAACAACTAGCATGTTTAACAAGTTTCTCATTTTTCTCATTTTCAGAATTGATTTGCTCTAACAAGGTAACATGTTTTTTCCTAAGCAAAGTAAGCTCATTGTAAATTAAGACACATGATTTGCAAGCATCATCATCAGGAATCAAGGTTTTAAGTCTAGCAATTTCAGCATTCAATGACTCAACAACAAAATCATGTTTCTTAATTTTCTTGTCACGTTTATCAAGCAATTTACCAAGTCGAGCAACAGCAATAGCTAATTCATCGCAAGAAGGATCTACCTCATTGAAGTCGCTGTCGTGGTCGTCCTCGATAAAGTATTCTTGCTTTTAGCCATGAGACACAACCCCGTCAACTCATGCTTGCTTGGAGTTGCATCGTCCTCACTGCTCCCTGAATCCACATCGCTCAAATTGACTTGTTCAAGAGCAGAAAGAACTCGGTGGACAACTTTACTGTTGATGAAGTTCTTCTTCTTTCTATTACTTGAAGAGAACTTCTTCTCTTTTCTTTTGTCGTTGTCCTTCTCCTCCCTTGATGCTTTACCTGCAAGTTTAGGACAGTTTGGACGAATATGGTCGAGATCACCACACTCATAGCATCTTGGAGAGCCACCACCACCTCTCTTTTTCATTCTCACATTTTGTAAAGCTTTGTTAAAGCGAGAAGAGAGTAGTGACAAGTCTTCTTCTGGGAATTACTCAATCTGTTCATCGGTTAGTGAAGACAAGAAAGATAGAGCAAAGCTTGAAGCAGCACCATTATGAGATATGCTAGATTGAGATGTCAAAGCAATTGATTTATGATCATTCTTTCTAGCAAGAATATCTAATTCATGAGTTTTCAACTTGGAATAAAGAACATCTAAGGTAAGTGTACTCATGACAAAGAGATTCTCTAATGGATGTAACTTTCATCTCCCAAATAGACATGTCTAAAGCACCAAGCAATTGTCTAGCATTAGCAGCATCATCAAAGCTAACTCCAACAAAGACGAAGATTACTAAGAATTTTATTGAAGCGTGCAAAAAAGTCATCTAGCGACTCACCGGTTTCATCTCAAATCGCATGTATTCTTTTTTGTAAAGATCTTGACGAACCTCTTTAATAGTGTTAGAACCCTCATGGTAATCACAAAGAGATTTCCATACCTCATATGCGGATCGAAGATGAATCACACGATTGAAGTCGCTACGTCCCAAGCCTTGGATGATCAAGTTGCGCGCCTTCTTTGTTTGCTTCAACATGTGTGCGATTGGTGTCGCGTTGACGTTGTCGTTCTGAGGACTTCATATGGCTTGTAGACCTTCTCCCAAATTGCGAATCCTCGAGCTTGGATGAACGCCTCCATCTTGGCCTTCCAAAACTGAAAATCAACACCATTGAACACACAAGGTTTTGTCGAATAATGATCCATTGATCTAATCACCGATTAAGATAGATTAGAAAAACCTTGCTCTGATACCACTTGTAGGATCGAAGTATACGAATATAGCAATCAGAGGGGGGGTGAATGATTGTGCGGAAGCTAAAACCAAATTCTTGATCTACTAAAAGTTCACCCCAAAACAGAACCAAATAATTGCCTCGTTTTCGACAAAAATAGAATGATAGAGGTTCGGTAAAACGCGAATTTCCGGAGATCCAGCCGTTAGATTGATCTGAAATTTGGGCACGAGAAACTAGATTCCAATACGAATCGAACCCAAAAAGAATCAGCTCGATCGGACTTACGGATCAAAAGTTATGAGCTTCGCAAGCTTGCTGATCCAGAACTTGACGAGAATCAATCTAATCAAAACTTCAAGATTAAACAAGAACGACAAAAGATTGATCAACTAGACTTTGAGAAACACTAGATCAATACCCTAGAGAGGTTTTTGATGGATCAAATCAAGATAAAACTTAAAGAACAAAAACCAATCTAGAACTAGAACAAGCATGCAAACAAGAACCAAAAAGAGAACGTTGAAGCAATGCGGGAACTAGAAGAATTGATCTTTATTTCTTTTGTCTAAAGTACTTCCATCAAAAGAGTACAAACCCTAAAACCAAGCTCAAGGCTTGATGCGTTTAGCTCTGCTTGGTGCCTTTCAACAGGAGACCCCCCACCTATTTAAAGCACCAACCCACAAAGAGTTCTGAATACGATTCCTATTCCCTAGAAGGAATCCGTATCCAACACAACTCTACTTGGCCCAACCTGGCCGAGTACAACTCTTGCACGCGTATGGTAACCCTACCATACTCACGTGACTAACACTTTGCACGCGTATGGCCACCTGCCATACTCACGTGACTAACACTTTGCACGCGAATGACCTCCTGCCATTCTCACGTGACTAACCATTCTTCATGTGCACCATTCTCTTAGCCCGAACGTCCCGCATGACATCCTTGACCACCAAGACCTCAGTTCCTCCTGAACTTAGTCCCGAACCTCGATTCCTCCATGAACCTAGTTCCGGTCCCGTCATCGACCACATTCGTCTTCGAGCAATACCGCACATGAACAAACCACAAAATAAATCCGAGCACAAGTCCACGACTTGACTCAATGTCAATCCATGCAACTACTCACATGAGCATTGCATAAAGTCCACTTCAAGCATCATGAAATTCTCACAAATTTCATAATCTCAAAACAAATCAAAATTCAAAGTCCAAATTTGCACAAACCCTAATCGAGCAAAAAGCCATTCACGCCGGACAGATCGCCAAAAGCATGTGTATGGCGGACCAAAAAATTTGGTCCGTCATGCATGGGAAAAACGAGATCGCCAAAAAGCATGTGTATGGCGGACCAAAAAATTTGGTCCGTCATGCATGGGAAAAGCGAGATCGCCAAAACGCATGTGTATGGCGGACCAAAAAATTTGGTCCGTCATGCATGGGAAAAACGCGATTTCTTGAACAAGCGTAAAAGCATCAAAATCACGTTTATGACAGACCAAAGACTTTGGTCCGTCATACATGCGAAACTCACTGTTTTTTGGATGTTTGGTCTGGCGCAAATGCAAAGTCTCTGTTTTTGGATGTTTGAATGTTTGGCCCTTTATGCAAGCAATTTTGCAAGATTAAACCTAATCAATTTTTCAGCACATTATCAAGCCAATTTTTCATCACATGATCAAGCCAATTTTTCATCACATGATTGACAAACTGGAGCAAGAGAATAATCATCGAAATATGAAGATATCGAAATACATTTAGACGTACAAAGAAATTTGGGCATCTATAGAACACTCGTCCGTTATTTGGCGCAGTGGTGGAGTAGCAGGTTTGAGCATCCACATGGCAGTTAGGGCAAATTACCCGCCCTGCATTGGCAACCACTGAGCTCGACGCCTTCGACATGGCTTTGACAGAACCGACGAACACTTAAGTCGGTATCTACACGAAGCAAAAACATCAATAAGAAGCATAAAAAGTACAAAATAATGTGTACCGTGCAAAATAACTTTTGTAAATAATACCTGTGGAACAAGACGCCGAAATGAAATGAAATATTGGAAAAAAGGAAAGCTAAACTAACAGTTCTCCTCTTTGCGCTTTGGGTTTTCTCAACTCAATCCAAACTTTATGAACTCGGAGCAATGTATCGCTTTTGCCTGATAGAAGTGCGGTGCCTTGCAATTTATAGGCGGGAGCGAGGAGAAACGAGATACGGTGGCGGCACATCATCGTATGGCGAGGGGCCAAGACAAAAAAATCGGCACGCGTGGCGGCGTTTGCGGCGCTGTGGGGTCTGGCCGGTAGCGATGGCTTGGGAGTGGCCACCAGTTGGCGGAGCATTAGCGCGAGGTGGGGGCCTGGCTGAACAGTAACATCGCAAAACCGCGGCTCTCCGTCGCGGTATTTTTTTCATTTTGAAATTCGAATTTCCGCGGTCCCCGACAGGAAAGAAAAATCCAGGAGCATCGGATTCCCTTGCAACTGTGGCTGTGCTTGACATCGACAGATGCATGCAGCTTTTACAGCTTTACAGATGACACCGACGGGTCCTGGATGTGGAGTACACATCTTTGCAGATGACATCGACGGGTCATGGCAGTGGAGTACACAGCTTTGCAGATGCAATCTAGGCTGGCTTTCATGGCTCAACAGGAAAGAAAATGACTACATGGTTTGTGCGCGACTATAAAACTTAGGTACCAGGCGTTGAGGATTTATATGCGAAGAGAGCTGTAACTGAGATATTATATTCGCGCACGAACCCTAAGTATTATATTCGCGCACGAACCCTAACGATGAAGGATTTTCGGCGGCCCGTAGAAATGCATGTTGGAAGTTATTTATTGGGCCGGAGGTACCAGATTTGCTATTTGGTATACGGACTACCATATTCTGTAAAAATATCTCAGTTACAACTCTCTTCGCATTTAAACTCTCAACGCCCAACAACCGTAAGTATTACATTCGCGCACGAACCCTAATGATGAAGGATTTTCGGCGGCCCGTAGAAATGCATGTTGGAAGTTATTTTTTGGGCCGGAGGTACCAGGTTTGCTATTTGGTATACGGACTACCATATTCTGTAAAAATATCTCAGTTACAACTCTGTTCGCATATAAATTCTCAACGCCCAACAACCCTAAGTATTATACTCGCGCACGAACCCTAACGATGAAGGATTTTCGGCGGCCCGTAGAAATGCATGTTGGAAGTTATTTATTGGGCCGAAGGTACCAGATTTGCTATTTGGTATACGGACTACCATATTCTGTAAAAATATCTCAGTTACAACTCTCTTCGCATTTAAACTCTCAACGCCCAACAACCCTAAGTATTACATTCGCTCACGAACCCTAACGATGAAGGATTTTCGGCGGCCTGTTGCCGCTGTGCTGGGTCCCCGATCTTCGCATCCTGTAATCTCTCGCGCTCAAACGAGGAAGTCGACAAAAGCTGGAAAAGGTGATATGACAAAAGCTTCAAAAGGTCATATAACAAAAGCTGAAAAAGATGATATGACAAAAGCTGGAAAAGCGGACAGAAATATGTAATGAACCACGTAATATGACAACGTACACAAAATAGATGGTATTACATAACATAGTACCAACAATCACCGCCCTAATCGAAACTGCCAACCAAAATAAACAAAATAATTACAAACACTGAAACATAAAAGAAACTAGTGCCGGCCCCTCTTCGCGGCGCCTCCTCGCTGGTGTGTAGTCCTCCTCCGGATCTGACCTCGGGAGTACGTCAGGTGCGTCGGCGGCTGGTGGGTCCTCTGTGGTCTCGCTGGAGGTGTGGCGTACCAGTGGTCGGCTGTCTTGGTGGTCTTTGGGGGTGTGCAGTCTTCGCGTCGGTCCAACTGCGTCGGTGGAGGTGGCGGCACCAACGACCAGTGGGTCATTGGAGGTGGCGACACCTTTGTGACGACCGAGGCCGGTCATTTGGAGGTGGCGACACCAGCGCGGCCGGAGTCCGGAGGTGGCGACACCCGCTGCGACGACCCACTGGTCATCGGAGGTGGCGGCACCCATCGCGACGACCAGGCTGCGTCGGTCGTGGCGCCCATTCTTCTTTGTCGCGGTACCAAGCTGAACTGGGGGTGGATCAACGAAGTACCTCCACACGGTGTCGTCCTCGTAGTCGTCAAGATCATCACCCCGCCCGCCGTAGTCATCGCCAGATCGGCAACCACGGTCTTGGCCCGACACTGCAGGGACCTCCAAGCACTCGCACGAAAGGGAAGAAATGTTAAGACCAGTGACTTGGTGAGTGCAAAGCATGAAAAGTGAATGCAAAACATGAAAACACACACATCTGCGGTACCTCCAGTGTGGAAGCCTGCACCTCCACCGTGCTGTGAAGAAGAAACAGCTCCGGTGTCGAAGCCTTCACTACCGGTAGCAGTCCCTCCGTGGCGCGGCGGCGTCGGGGACCACACCACGAGGCAGGGGTGATCCAGCCAACTCCGGGCCAAGGCGTCGAGTCGTCTCGAAACTACCGAGCAGGCCGGGCAACGCCCGCTGGTCACCCGCCGGCCGCTGGTCAATCGCGAGAGCATCCTCGACGACTCCTCGTAGAAGCTGCCTAGCATGTCAGTCTGGAAAATACATCGCAAATTAGATAGCACCGATATGAAATGGTTAAACGTATATTGGATACAACGTCGCGGCGTCGCGAGCCGCGTCCGTATGGGCGGGATACGTGTCTCTTGGGCCGGGGGCGTGCCTGGGAGGATCCGGTCGGCCAGCGTACCAAGCGCTGCGTGTGCGAGAGGTGAACCACCGCTTGTCGACGCTGGTAAGTCTCAGATCGTATGGCGCATCGTCGGCATGGACGCCCTCGAGGGCTCGGCCCACTCCTCGATCCATTGCGCCATCCGCACGTGCTGTGGGTGGCCCCATGCACCCCTTCCTAGTCCGGGCCGTGGATGAGAAATGAATGTATAAATATTAGATGGCAACACACGATAGTAATTATGGAACATCGATTGAGGAACTTACGTGTGGGCGGCGTGTGGGAAGCAGACGGCGGGCGGCAAGATCGGGAACTCTGTCGTAGGCGAATCGCCTCATCACTCGATGGGCGGCGTAGGCCTCGACACGGACGTCGAACACCAGGAACCGCCGTGTGAGCCAAGACGCTGCGTCTCGCGTGCGTGGTCGACAGGGTGGCGCCACGGTCACACGGTTGTACCTGCGCCTGAGTGTACGGCGTCCAGCGCACGTGGTCGTCCGTGAGGTGGTCGAACGCCGCGACGAACTGCGGGTAGCCCTGGCGCACCGTCTGGTGTGCCCAACTAGGCTGCAGTGAAACAAAACGTTACCGTTAGTATTAAAAAATGTAGAAGCAATAGTACCAAACTTTCAGTTCAAATATCTTACCCGTCGGTGGCACCAGATGGTGCCCATGGTCGGACCGTCGACGTCGCCATCGCCTGTAGGGTCAACCGACGCCAGGCTGATGGCGGGGCGCCCGATCTGGAACCTCTCGTATGCCCACAGCTGTACCAGCAGCGGGCATCCAGTGAAGGTCGACTCGGCGCCGGTCCGGGTACACCCGTCGCAGAGGGCCCGGTACGTGCTGCAGAGGACAGCGGACCCCCAGGAGTACTGCGGCACGTCGTCGAGGGGGGCGTCCGCTATCTCCCTCGCATGGACCGGGCGAGGTGCTGTCCACGCTATCCCCATGGGAGCTCGTGAACAAGCACCGGTAGAACGACCACAGCAGTACACCTCCAAGTGGCGGTGACCGACTGTAGTCGTCGCCCCTCGACGATCTGCGAAGGTGCAAGATAGAAGATCACATATTACATGTTGTTGTAAGTTGTAATTGAAGAGTACTTGTTTTTCATAGTGTAGTTGCGCATCACGAATCGCCGAAGCCACCGCAGCGTAGGGACCGTGTGTCGGTGAAGGTCCGTGTCACAGTCTTTGGAAGCACACCAATGAACCGGCCGAAGTAGCCGCGGGCGCCACGCAGTGGTCGACGTCGTGTGGCACCACGGCGTCGCCGGCGATCGGGAGGCCGGCGGTGCGACACGCGTCTGCAGAGTGATCACCATCTCCGACGGGTAGGTGGAAGGTGTGGGTCTCTGGCCTCCACCGATCCACCAGGCGGTGATCGAGGACTGTCGAGCGGAAACCGCCGACCCACATCCCGCACCATCCGGCGAAAGGGAGCAATCCTGAAGCTTCGAAGCCTACGAAAGGAAAAACATGTAATTTATTTCAGTACAACACCGGTAAGAACGATTACCTCAAACATATAAAGAAATCGAATTGTAATATGTTACACTGGGACCCAACGAGGATCGATATCCCAGCCATCTTGCGGTGTCCTCGGTCGAAGGGCGCCCAACGTGTGCGCCTCGCCTCCTCTCCGAAAACCGGTGGCGAAGCGGGCACGGTGACTACCATCGACCACCGGATCCGGTAACTCGAATGGCCACTCGTCATCTCTGGTCGGGTCGACCATACTGTAAATAACAAATTGTGAGTTACATTTCAAAACCATATCAAAAGAAAATCGTCCGAATACTATAGGTTTCTCACAACAATGTGTTCAAACAAACATTCACGTAAAATTGTTCAAGCATCATAAATATTCGAAAGCTTGATTACAATAATTTTGATGCACAACACTCACGACCACATGCACGAGGCTTACACACAAGGTCCACACAGGGTTCACACAACACACATCATATCGATTACATTGCGATTAAATTGCTTCTCATGTAGTACGTTGGCGTCGTGCGGCACTCGTCGCCGCAGGGGCGATCCACTCCGCCACCGTCGGATTGCCATCTCCTCCTTCATCTCCTTCGTTTTGTGCGTGGCAATTCTTGAATGTATGTCCTGTTTGCTTGCACAATGAACATTTCTTCACGCAGCGCTTGCTACCGACTCATCCATGTCATTTCGATACGTCTTGTCTTCCGATGCCTGCTTTTCATCTACTGCATTAAAATTGGGACCCGAACCTTTCATCAAGGCTTTCGGAGTTGTCGTGAAAGAACCCACAACACCGTAACCATACATCTCCTCGCTCCAAGTTGCCATCACCCTTTCCTTCCTGAAATATTCAGATAGATAGGTACCAGGTTGCATTCCAAATAAAGCACATGCGGCTATCACATGAGAACACGGCTGTGCAAAGGTCGGGCTTGTTACACGAGCATTTGCAGATGTCTGTAATACGCACTCTGAATGACAACCCATTTGGTTGGTTCCACGCCGTCCTTTATCCTTACATATCACCTCGAGCGCGGTGTTCGTGCACCAACTTTTATAGCTCTATGCTTGGCCGCCTTCGACTCTTCTCTTCCATGTATTTACTGATCATGGAGGAGTACAGAGCTTCTCATCTCTCAAAGACTATCTGCGTAGCTTAATGTCTGTCGGCGAAGTACTTGGTTGTGCCCCGGCACTCCCTCAACAATTCCCACCAATGGGAGACACCTCATCCCTCTCATTACCCGGTTGTAAACTTACGCAAAGTTCTTGGTCATCACACCGTATCTGGCACCATGTGTGTCATGTAACAGCCCACTTTTCCTTTAGTTCGTGCTTGATCGGTCAGAAACATTTGATTGGCGTTTGCCTTCGGCGGCGATTAGTCGCGTCATCTTCGTTGGCGGTGGGGAAGAGGCTTCGCCTCATCGTGTCCTTTTGGCGATACTCTTGTTCGTCGTCTCCTCTTTGTGTTTTCTTGTCGGCTCATCGATATTTTTCCACAGAGTCAGGAACTTGCTCTCACGGTTACCGCTTACATAGCCTTTTGAATATGTTCATGAGTTCCTTGTTCCTGAATTGCTTGTAGAAATTTGCGGCCAAATGCCTCATGCACCATCGGCTCTGCAAGTCGTGCCATGGAAATGGCTCCTCTGCCTCGTTTGCAATCGGTTGATCGCACTAAGGTATCAAGCATGCTGTCGTGCAAAGACGCACACATCCTCGACGAGTTTTGACCACCCCAATCTTCAAGTTCCGGGAACCATAGCCAACTCTCGTAGTTCTCACTTTCTACAAAGGCGAATGCAACAGCAGAATCTGGTTGTTTCCGTCAACACCCACAATTTGTCAAAATTTGCCCTTTGTATTTCCCGGTCAAGAATGTGCCGTCCACGCACAGCAATAGACGACAGTGGTAGAACGCCTTAATGCAAGCTCCGAATGCGAAGAACACTCTCCTCAGATACCTTTTAGTTGGCCACTTGATTGACGGACAATCCTGATAATCATAGTAAGTGCCGGATTTCTTCCTGAATGCAACCGAAGCAAAGGCGGGCAGATTGTGGTACGAGTCTTCAAACTTCCCAAACCTCGTTTCTAAGGCCTTCTGTTTCGCCCTCCAAGCCTTCCCATAGCTAATTGTGTCTTCGATATCTGTTCTCGAGAGCTCGGATAATAGCACTGGGCTCATAAGTCAGGTTCTCCACTATCTCTGAGTACATGATATTCGCGACAAACCTAGATGACAGGTTCCTGTGAGCCATCATTGTTTCCTCAATCATACAAATTGTCGCTCAACCTTCGAGCATAACCAATGGGTGCCCCACTTCGGCTTGTCTGCGTGCACTCTCCACGGACAGCCATGGATCTCACACACCACGTCGTAGCAGTCGGCGTGGATTTCTTAACCCTGAAAGTCCTTCTTAATGATAAGGCCCAATCTTTCACGACATCCTGCACGGCCTCCTTTGTCGCGTACATCTTGTCAGGCCTAACCTCGTTGGGGTCATCGCTAACGTATGTCGTTGGTTTCATTAACAACCAACCTATCAAATTGATGTGTGCTCCACTCGGCCGCACAGCGGCTCCGCACCTCCATCTTCCTCGTCGGACTCATCGCCGTCTTCCACTTCTGCTATGCCGTACTCAAGGTCTTCCTCTTCCATCCTAACTGTTATTTCATCAATTTGCTCACCTTAAATGCTACTCCCAGCGCTACTTGTCCAACATTTGCTTCGTCCTCCCCAAATTCAGATTGTTCGCCACTTTACGCAAATAATGTCCTCGTTCATTGTCTGGATGTCTTGCCACGGCTAGATACCCCAATTTCGGTGTCACCAAAACTTAACTCATTTTGAGCCTGACTACACTCCCCACCGTCCGGCTGCTGCTGGGGGGCTACATCCCGGGCATAGGCTTGCACTAAAAGCACCAGGTTCCATCCCCGTTGCTCTGTCCCCCTCACATATGATCTCCACGATGCGGTTCCTTTCAACTCAACTAGCTCCCAACAAAATGGATTGTTCTCGCATACTCTGAGGCAAAATACCTTCAGCTGCCACTTCTCTTCTTCCATCCGAAAAGTATAATACAACCACTTCATCATTGAAGAAAATGTGCGCTCTTCGACCCTACTCAAACTTATGTCTACATACTGGAAGTTACTTAGATCTGCACCCTCCGAACCATACATTACAACCCCTTCGCCATAATATATTCTAAATTGAACTCGTTCTGCCATATCTGCAAATCCATTCATTCACCCACGAATTAAATACTTTCCGTAAAAAATATTACGACCCCCAACTTTGCGTTGGTATATCTATATGCTACAAAATTACTTATTTAATCGTACAAGAATTTGCAACATTTCTAATAAGACATATCTACGATCGTAACAATCGCTATCTCTGCCGTACTACATTCGTAAGAATTGAATATGTATATGGATGTATTCGTATCGGTATACAATATCTACATTCAATAGATCTACTACTAAAGAATTGAACAACTACTGTAACTACATTACATGCGATTAATTTCTACTCGACATACATCAAACTACTTTCGCTATATGTACCCAACTGCATTCCTAAGAAATGAATACTTCTATCTGTTCAAAGTATCTACATTCGATATATCAACGCACACAAACCAAGATCTAAAATCATTTCTACTAAATCATAACCTACTGCTACAAAAATTAGAACAACTACTGCATACCTACAAACTAGGTTTGCTAAATCTACCTACACCTAACTAGATTTGCTATATACATACTACATATAACTACAAACTAGGTTTACTAAATCTTTCTACATCTAACTACATTTCTTAACTAGATTTTCTAGATCTACAAATACAAAAACTAAAGAACGAGAAATTACCTGAGTATGAAGTGACGGGCTCAAAAATCGCGCAGAAATTTTCTTCCCTCTCTCTTTTTTCCTCTCTTCTTCTCCTCTTTTCTCTCTTCTTTTTGTTTTCCTCCTTCTGATGCCTCTGTGTGAGCCTGACAGCGATTATAAAATATATCTGTCGCCCGTCCATCGGGCGACAGGAACCCCGCATGCTATCTGTCGCCCGTCCATCGGGGGATTTTTAAGCTGTCGCCTTTTGATCGGGCGGCGAAGCCTGCCGCCGTCCTAACTGCAGCGAAAAACACGAAAGGCCTCCTGTCGCCCGTCCATTGGGCGACAGGCTTATATCGCCTTTTGATCGGGCGACAGACGTATAAAACTGTAATTTCTTGCGAAAGACATTTATTTCTGCAATTCGGAATAAAATATAATATATTTAAAAAAAAATTCGCATCTCAAGCTCTGCATTGGCATCAATAAATTAAAGCGTTACCAGTTCCTACTTTCGTCCTTGTTTTACTCAAATGCCGGAAAGTGCATGCATGCGCGCAGTTCGTTAGGGTGTGTTTGGTTACTTGCACCATCCTAGTTTGTTTCGTATGAGCCATCCAGACTAGCCTTGGCCTGACTGAGTGGATGCAAGTTAAGTTGTTTGGTTGCTTGTTTGTGCATCGCATGGGCCTGCATTAGAGAGAAGTCCAATTTCTGTGTTTCCTCCATCCTGTATGAGTGGATGCAATTGCATCCACCTGGCCAGGATGAACATGAAACCAAACATGTGTCTAACAGATACAGTTGCATCCACTCATGCGATTCAGACATCATGCAGGCAACCAAACACACCCTTAATGAATTGGTCGTGAAGTACTACTTGTTACAACCAGCATCCTATGCAATTAATGCATGGTTGCTTCATTTTAGACGAGATTGATAGAACCAGCGAACTATTTTTGTTTCATTACCTGTACATATCATGCTGGTTGTACTCATTTGCAGCCAACTTAATTGCTAAGCTAAGAACATGGTAGTGGCCGGGTTGGTGGCTGCCTCGTTACAAAAGCAAAGCTAAGAACATGGTGGTGGCCGGGTTGGTGGCTGCCTCGTTACAAAAGCAAAGGACACATTAACCCCACCAAGAAGAGAAGAAAGTGACGTAGCAAATGGATCTGATTTAGCTTAGCAAAAAAAGAAGAAAGTGATTTAGCTTAGCAAATGGATCTGATTTAGCTTAGCAAAAAAAGAAAAATATGTACTACGATGTTTCGATCTACGTACATTATCATCTAATTGTTGAATTGATTTGTAGTGGCAGTCGAGAGTACTCTTCTTCGCATCAGATGAGATCAAGTTGCCCATCGTGAAACACAGACGTTGCGAGTTGTAGTGTATTGATTGATGACTATGCGTGGAGGCGAGATGTGGAGCGGACGGCAAGAAACAAGATAAATTAACAACGTTCTCCTGCTTTCTTTTTTATCTCAACCCGTGATTTTCCTTGTGGTGTTGTGTGTCGTGTCCCGGTATGAATTTGTAGGGACGAAAGGATGTGTGCGTGCGTATGTGCGCGTGCTCCCCCCGGTAGGGATGGCAACGGGTCCGGGTACCTCCGGGTCCAACCTCCGTGGACCCGGACCCGAGACCCGAACTCTGGACCCGGATCTGGACCCGAAGTCAGACACGGGTCCAATCTCGGACCCGGACCCGAACCCGACGGGTACCCGGACCCGACCGGGTACCCAGGACCCGAAATAGAGAGAGAATCAAAGCTATTGCCTATTGGTTTGGACAGCATTGCAGCATGAAGAATGAAGCATCTTACAACCAATTTTCAAGCAGCATGAAGAATGACAGAATGATGCATGATGCATGAAGCATCTTACAACCAGACCATTTGTAGTAAAAGTGTAGCAGCTAATGGTTAAGCAAACCATTAGCTTGGCTTCAGAAATCAGAATTCTATTTGCTAATGGTTAAGCAAACCACCGGACAGTTGCCATCCCTACATTGGCTTCATAATTCTATTTGCCACATCTAGACAGGCTTCAGAATCAGTAATTTGGACAGTTTCAGAATCAGTAATTTGCAAACCACCGGACTGCTTCAAATCAGTAATTTGGACAAGTGGTTCCCATCAAAGAAAGACAAAAATATTGCCACATCTAGAGAACTAGTAAGAGTAGCGCGCTACGCTGCGCCGACTGTAAAATCAGTCATCTTTGTGAATAATTGAATGAAATGACATGTGAAAGGTTTAACGCCGAACCATAAAGACACAAGGGTATAGCTAATACAGAGGTAATATGAAGTGAAATATAGATTATAAGATGTAACAATACTTGCCTTTCTGGAAATGAGCTCTGCCCGCTAATACAGTTCACCGATATTCCATTTTTCTGTCAAAAAGTAACAAATTTCAGTATTACGACAATAACAATGTCCGTCACTGCGTTAAACCAACCTATATTGATTTGGAGTGCAACTCCAAGAATATAAACTGGAAAAAGGAAGCACCATGCACAAAAACCTAAATATTCATAGAAAATTAAACCAAAAATAACCTCTTTGTACAATTTCCTCCTTTCAGGTTTTTACATATTGAAAGCATTTATACAATAGGCCAAAACCATTCAATGACAGCATACTCCAAATTAAAAAATAAAATTAGTTGCAGATGAGATGGGATTGATAAGTTGTCAAATGAAAGGTCTGTATCTTTATATATTTGATGATCTTCTGTTCCGATCTTTCCTTAAGAAAGGTGTGCATTAAGATGCAATATATATCTAATAGCTGCAAAAAGGGGCAACAGGATATTCTGTTATTGAAAAGGATAAACCTCAATGATGCTATCGCGTGTCATCATCTACAGACCTGGAAAGACATAACATAGTCATTTTGTTAGAAGGATCCTCGAAGCTAGCACATTAAGAGAAGTAATAAAATTTCATTACTAAAGAATGAAGACAACTATTAATCTGCTATCGCCTATTACATTAAATGTAATGCTGAGGTAGAAAGCTATGTTTGTTACAACTAAATCGAACCTCATTCACGCGGACCATGTTAATCAGAAAAAAAGACCGAAAGAAATGTGTACGGTAAATTAAAATCTAAATGTATTCACCTTGCCTGCAGTCCTCCAAATCCAAGTTTCATTTTTCGCCAGCCAAATAACTACTATAAGTCAAGCACATATAAAACACTGAAAAATAAAATCCTAAGTAGGATATAGTCACCTTGTTCCTGCAAATTATTTTGGTCATGTAGGACCATGTTAATCAGAAAAAAAAACTGAAAGAAATGTGTAAGGCAAATTAAAATATACGTGTATTCACCTTGCCCGAAGATCCTCCTCCAAATCCAAGTTTCATTTTTCTGACCAAATAAGCACTATAGATCAAGCACATATAAGACACTGAAAAATAAAATCCTAAGTAGGATATAGTCACCTTGTTTATGCACATATAAATCCAATCAGCCAGTGTGCTCGTGGAACTCATGTTGGAAGAAAAATAAAAAAGGATAATAATATTTGATTTTATTGCGGTGTGGACTGCATTTCAGATACAATCTACCATGGTGAGCCCATTCTAACTTGTACTACAAATAAATGTTTACAGGTATTGATGAAATGATGTATTGGGTCCTTTGTGCATATGAATCATAGGAACTTCAGCCCTAAGATAGAAATAAGGAAAGGTAGTGTTCCAAAAGCGAAGCTCGGTGAGTACCATATATAGCTCTCCAGACGTCTTAATATCATAGTTCATGCAACTCAAGATTATCCAAAAACATAATTAATTATAATTTGGCAGAAACAGACTTACCTCAACCCATTCATTGTAAGATTCAAAAATGGGCGGCCGGCAAAGTTCTAAATTCTAATGGGCATTAGCACTGCAAGCAGATAACAAACAATTGAAAATGACACACATGATGGCATGACACACCTAAGATAGACACAAGAAAAAGGAGTGTTGCAAAACAGAAGCTTGATGAGTACCATATATATCTCTCCAGATGTCTTAATATCACAGTTCATGCAAATCAAGATTATCCACAAACATAATTAATTATAATTTGGCAGAACAGACTTACCTCAATCCATTCATTGCAAGATTCAAAAATGGGCGGCCAAGCAAAGGTTCTAAATTCCTAATGGGCATTAGCACTGCAAGCGAGACAACAAACAATTGAAAATGACACAAATGATGGCATGACACAGGACAAGTCCAGGGTGTACATCTCAGAACTTACATGACATCAACAGGCGGTTATTTTCCAATTCCTTATTTTCTTGTGAGTGAAGTGAACTACCTATGGAAAAGAAACTATAGAGTTGAATGGTATATGATAGATAGCACCTGAGAACGAACGGAGTACCTTGTATGTTCCAAGCTTACTAAAAGCAGTAGTAAATTTGGACATCACAGGCCCTACAACAGGATAAAGAATTTGGAACTTCCACTTGCCTCTTAAATCTGAATGGTTTCATGGAACCACAATTTATTAAAGAAACTTGTGTGATGTAATTACAGTGAAATGTCATAGTATCAAATAATGTTTACTCTTGCAATAACTATGGTTTATTGAGTAAATTTGAGTGTACATGACACCAGTAAATGATTGCATAAGCAGGAGGAAAAAAATGTGCTAGCAAGTGCCTTTTATGTCTGTATATTTATATATTTGATGATCTTCTGTTATGATCTTTCCTAAAGAAAGGTGCACATCAAGATGCATTATATATCTAATAGTTGACAAATGGGGCAAAAAGATATTTTGCTATTGAAAAGAATAAAGCTCAATGATGCTACCGCGTGTCATCATCTACAGACCTAGAAAGACAGCATAGTTATTTTGTTAGAAGGATCCTCAAAGCTAGCACATTAAGACAAGCAATAAAATTCCATTACTAAAGAATGAAGACAATTATTAATCTGCTATCGCCTATTACATTAAATGTAATGCTGAGGTAGAAAGCTATGTTTGATTGTTTGTTACAACTAAATCAAAGTCCACTCACGCGGACCATGTTAATCAGAAAAAAGACCGAAAGAAATGTGTAAGGCAAATTAAAATCTACATGTATTCACCTTGCCTGGAGGTTCTCCAAATTCAAGTTTCATTTTTCGCCAGCCAAATAAGTACTATAACTCAAGCACATATAAGACATTGAAAAATACAATCCTAAGTAGGATATAGTCATCTTGTTCCTGCAAATTATTTTGGTCATGTAGGACCATGTTAATCAGGGGAAAAACTGATGGTAGTACTGTATGCCGACATGCCATAATTACTCTCCAACTTTCTACCCTACCTGTCTTTTTCTCTCCAAAAAAATGTACCCTGCCGCTGCTAGGTAGGAAATTGAGCTAATACAGCATGACTTCAATCTAGATGCACTATAACTGTCAGCACAAAATATTGTTTGCAGACGAAAGTTTAGCTTATCAGTGTGGTTCAGGGTGCATTTCGAATATTTTGAATTAAAGAAGCTAGGAGTAGTTGTAGGACAAGTAATCAAAGTTTTTTGGTAACCAAAAGAAATGGATATGCTGCAGTTTGCAAAAATGTAAAATGAAGCTATGAGTATATAATGAGAAATATGAAAGATAGATTAGATTGAAGACAAATAATTGAATCTCAACAAAGGACATTAGTGAACACAAAAGGAAAAAGCTTTGTATTGGGGCCTCGCATGGAGCACCACATCCATCAGGCATATGTTCAATATAGTGGGGCTATTATAAATTTGTTGTATCACAACCACGGCAAATACTGTTGTAGAATAAGTTGATGGTTCCATACATCTAATGATAAAAAGGAAATTTTGAAAAGAAGGGTTTTTCTTACCTGGTAAGTTGAAGAAGCAGTGCTAAAGATAAAACCAGAAGAGAAGTCTGCTCTCCTTATAGCTTCAGCGGAAGCATCAAAGCTGATAAAGATATGAAGTAGTGTTAAGACACCCATGTTGTTTTCTTCAGTTTGTAGCACTAACTACATATGTCCTTATTGCACCAGATGAGTATATAATGAGAAATATAAAAGATAGATTGAAGACAAATAACTGAATCTCAGCAAAGGACATTACTAAACACAAAAGGAAAAAACAGTAGGAGGGGAGCTGTTCAGAGGTGCAGAGCCTTATAAGATAGCTGCCACAATATGAATTGAACAAAGCACCCAATGTACAAAAGATGTCTGGTTGTTTCTAACATTTTAGAGCATCTTATCAAATGTAACACAATAAATAGTAGAATGATGTTAAAGCCTGAAGTATCTATTGCATTATTTTGGTGCAGGAACTCTTTTTTTGGCAGAAAGAAATTCTTATGCTATATACAGGAACTCAAAGTAACCGAAAGGAGTAAGCTATAAAAAGATAGTTATAAATCATATGTCCAATCCAAATTTGACATACGCGAACCCTGAACCCTTTTCTGAGAAGCTGGAATAGGGCTAAAATCCCACTATCAGAAAGTGCTCAAATGTAAAAGTAATTAAGATATTTTTTTTCAATTGGACATGATTCATGAGATAGCAGCAAACCTGAAATCTGCAAAGGTAAGGAAAACGCTCAAGCTGTTCCCGGAGAACTTCCACATTATCAAAAGGATTATCTAATGAGTTGTGCGCAAAGATGACCTGAGATGAATAGAAATAACAAAACAATGAGTGACAACAGATGCCTGCTGAACCGAATTAAAAGCAGTAGCTGCAGCTCTCGCAGAAGACAATACCTACCTCTGAACCATCCAATACAGAAGCACGATTCCGAAAACGTTTCTGTGTATAATGATTCATTAAGCCAAATCAAAGCAAATATCTAACACAAACCCATGGTGGTAAAACTAAACCATGCAGTGAAAGAGGTTGCGCTAGCTATTTTATTGTACCTTGCTGAATTGCAGAAAGCGAAATCAATCACGGACAAACCGCTCCCAAATCGTCCCCAAATGGTTCAAT
The DNA here is from genome assembly GCA_036346355.1 of Rhipidocladum racemiflorum. Lineage (NCBI taxonomy): Eukaryota > Viridiplantae > Streptophyta > Magnoliopsida > Poales > Poaceae > Rhipidocladum > Rhipidocladum racemiflorum. The sequence continues at coordinate 2,383,326 of CM070590.1, read as the reverse complement.
TTCGAGGAGAATCAGCCACGCGCCTTGACGTCCTCTTGGAACTGCCCTGTGTCCTCGGTCTAAACCCTAAGAGGAGGACGACCATATGGAGCGACTCACCACCGCCATGGCAAAGACCCAATAAAAATGAAGTGAAACATAAAGAACACAAATTCCTCACTGGAGATAACAACGAAAGGGTGGCAGCGTCCAGAGCACAGAAGGTAGGTCCACCTCAACCCCATCTGGATTCGGTGTCGTCACCAGAAGGCAACTGCGACGTCCGACCACCATCTTGTCCTTGGCCGGGAGGGACGGGTAGGGCCTCGGAGGCCGCCAACAGCCATTCTGCCGGATCCGACTTTCCTCGCCGGGTGGCGGCGACAAAGACAATGGGGCTGGCCCACCATCTTGTCCTTGGCCAGAGGGACGGGTAGGGTCTCGGAGGACACCGGCAACGGCCACCGGATCCGACCTTCCATGCTCGGCGGCGGCGACAGCACACGGCGGGGCTAGAGGAACACCAGGAGGTGGGGTTGCTGAGGCGTACGGCCATGCGACGGGGCAGTGCAGGGAGAGGAGAAGGCGACGGTGATTGGGAGAGGAGGGGAAGCGGGAAGGGGATCTGGGGAGATCGACGATGCGGGGGGGGGGGGGGGGGCGGGGGGGTGAATGGAGGAAGAGCAGCGTGAGGGCTGAGGGACGCCGGACGCGAGGCTTCAAGAGGCTCCGTGAGGACCAAATCCACGGCGCTTAATCGGTCGTCGATTGGGACGCGCGTTGAGCAGATGGGTACCGAGAGCGAAACAAGGAGGCGCGCGCAAAAACGCGAAAAGACGGGGTTCTCCACGCGAAGGAGGCCGACGTGGCATACGCCAGAGGCCCGGAATTCCTTCCCTCATAAGAAGAGTTAATATGGCTCCAATGGGGTGAATGCTTCTTACAGGCTACAGGATGAGGATATTGTTGTGTCATATTGAAAATAGACAAAATATTGCCACATCTAGAGCACATATGCAGATCCTAATCCATAGAAAATGGAATGCTAACAAGGCAAAGCACCAAACCGTTGCGGTCGGCCGGTGAAGCGCGAAGTGCCGTCGGGAGTCGGCGTCATGATCGGCGGTGAAGCGTGGCGCCGTCGAAGTCATGGCGTCGCGCTCGGCCGTAAGTCACGGCGTCAGGGTCGCGGAAGGCCGGTGGGGGCACGGGGTGGAGACGGCCGGACACCACGGACGGGGAGAGTCCAGATCTGGTCGGGGTGGCGCCTCGCCGGTCGCCGGACGGGTTGAGTCCAGATCGCCAGATCGGGTCGGCGGCTAGGGTTGCTGCCTTTTTGGTTTAAGGAATGAGGACATGAGAGAGTAAGAGGCTGAGACAGAGGGCTGATGGAGTATCGGGTTGGCGGCTAGGGTTGCCTCAGCGCACAGCGCTTGCCTGCCTGGAGACTGGACTGGAGTGGACTCAGTGGACCCACTGTCATGTTTCGGGTCCGGGTCTATTATACCCACGGGTCCATATTCGGATCCGGACCCGGACCCGGACCCAGACCCGGACCCGACTATAAATACCCATGGGTCCAGATTTGGACCCGGACCCGGACCCATCGGGTCGGGTACCCACGGGTATTTCTGCCATGCCTACTCCCCGGCGTGTCGTCATGTATGCGTGCGTACTGTACGAGAGAGGAGGGAGATTATATGCATTAATACTCACCATAGCACGTCATGGGCTCATGGCCTTTTGCCGGAGTGCTAATTGCTCCTGCTGCTAGATTGTTGCTTCACGTTCCTCCCTCCTTATCATCCAATCTATATTTCCCGGAGCTTTCACGCAAGGAGATCTGATCCACGTGTCCATTCGGTGATTTTGCAAAAAGGTCCCTCTGTTTCTCCGAATTACGTATCATCCAATCTATATTTCCCGGAGCTTTCACGCAAGGAGAGCTGATCCACGTGTCCATTCGGTGATCTTGCAAAAAGGTCCCTCTGTTTCTCTGAATTACGTATAGGTCCCTGCGAATTTACGAAAAGATCTTTTGAAATTTTTTGTGAGGGAAAATTTTTTTTACCCTGATTGCGTTTAGGTCCACCGTTCGTTACTTTACGGAAAGAGGCTCCTGTTAATTACGAATCGCAAGCGAGCCCTTTTTTAATTTTTTGGGATAGCGATCAGGTCCAAAAATATAACAAATAGGCCATTGTTTCTTATGTTTAGGTGCTTTCTCCGTTTTTCTCGAAAAAAATATTTGATGAAATTTCGTCGAAATTCATTTAGTTCTGTAGCAATTTAAATTTTTTATTTCATCAGGATTATGAATCTCAGAGGAGTTGAAATCCGATATTTCGACAAAATTTCAGGAAATTTCATCCTGATTTTAAACCTTGGTAGCATCTCAAGCTCTGCATTGGCATCAATAAATTAAAGCGTTACCAGTTCCTACTTCGTCCTTGTTTTACTCAAATACCGGAAAGTGCATGCATGCGCACAGTTCGTTAATGAATTGGTCGTGAAATACTACTTGTTACAACGACGGAACGGAAAGTTTCCGACTGTTCCGAAGAAAAACGGAAACGGAAGCTCTTTTTCGGAAACGGAAACGGAAAATACCGATACGGAAACGGAAACGGAAATTTTTTGTCGGAAACGGAAACGGGAGAGCCAATTCCGACGGAAACGGAAATTCCGTATAAGTTGAACCGGAAACTAAAAACGAAAACGGGCCGAAAAGAGAAATGGTCTTGGCCCAAAAATGAGAAAGGAGAGTTTATATTTATTTTCGAATTAAAATAATTTCATAAATACAAATAGTTTTATATAAAATATTAAATAGAGTTCAAAAATTCTGAAAAATTCTCAAAAATACTTTGGAACATTTTGAACCTAGAAAAATTATTTTCAGCATTATTTATTTATAAATAAATTAATTTTATAAATCTAAAAATAGCAAAATGGTATTTATAAACTCCAGAAAATCCAAGATAAATTTTAGATAATCATAAATGAACATCGAACAATAATATACAAATTTTAGGGTGTTAAACCTTTGTAATTGGTGGAGCAAAAGGATATCTATGATAATTATATGGATGAGGACATGATGGTCTGATATGGGAGACAAATAACGTACCTTCAACGGACAAATTTAAGAAAAATTTTCTAGCGATACCAGTGAACATAACACTATTCTTGTGTCCACCTTGGAGGTGGAATGTGTTACATTGTTCTTGTGGTCACGTATATTGTGATTCTCTACTATGTTCTTGTGGTATTTTCCGCTTTCCTTTCCGTATCCGTTCCGTTCCGTTCCGCATTCGTTTCCGTCACTATCCGTTTCCGGGGTTTTCGATTTCATTTCCGTTACCGGTAAAAAATGTGGAAATAGAAACGGAACAGTCATTTACTGACCGTTTCCGTACCGTTTTCATCCCTAACAACCAGCATCCTATGCAATTAATGCATGGTTGCTTCATTTTAGACGAGATTGATAGAACCAGCGAACCATTTTTGTTTCATTACCTGTACATATCATGCTGGTTGTACTCATTTGCAGCCAACTTAAAATTGCTAAGCTAAGAACATGATGGTGGCCGGGTTGGTGGCTGCCTCGTTACAAAAGCAAAGGACACACTAACCCCACCAAGAAGAGAAGAAAGTGACGTAGCAAATGGATCGGATTTAGCTGAGCAAAAAAAGAAGAAAGTGATTTTTCGCGCTAAAAACGTGATGTAGGGTTCTCAGCCTCGAACACGCAAGACAAACGCCGGGTTCGAGCGTGCCAGTCAATTTGACCTGGAATTGACAAGGTAAAAATAGTAAAATCAATCGGAGCCGATAAAGATATAATTATCGGCTTAACTCCGGTCGGCTAAGAGCCGATCAGGGGATAACTAGATTAACCAGTTACGGCTGATCCAAGGGTAAAGGCAGATCGGCTTTGAGAGGTGATGCGCAACAAAACAAAGCAAATCGAACCTGGGGCGAAATCGGCGGAATCAACAAATTGGCGGCGCAACTATTTATTGATCTCGTCGACTTACAGAGGAATGCTTACAAAGCTAGAAGATAACGAAAAAGAACTGTAAAAGTAAATGTATGGTTGTGTTGGTTTTTCATTTTCCTACGTCTCTTGGCTCGCCCTTCTTTTATATGCCTCGGCCGATCCGAGTCCGTCATCAACACGGCCACTGAGTCCATATCGGCCACGATCCGATCCTTGATTTCCAAATCCGTTACGGTAACTGAATCTGCGTCGATCACGACTTAATCTTCGGTCTTTGGATCCCAAACCGTTAACTTTTCCATACCTAGGCTGATATTTTCGTACGTGTCAGATTTTGGTGCAAACATATGCCCCCATTTTTGGAAGATAACTTGTTATCTTCCAAAAATTGTATCGGCTTTTCTCCTCAATCGGCTTGTGAGAAAAACCCTTTTCGATAACTGCTCCATTAATGGCGCCGTAAAAACCTCGGTGCGCTTTCAATGCATATGTTGTGTCAAAAACTGTTCCCGCCCTTTCATCTTTTTCACTGCGGTATAAATATGCGGGTCCCCCACGATCATTCTCACGCTTTTAAGCTCTCGAGTCATCGACAATCGGCTTTCTTCGCTTTCTTGTCCAAGCCCTAAATCTTCCAAAATCGGCTGAAATGGATCCGTCGCAGGTATTTATCCCGATCTCCCAGAGTACTGATCAGTTCTTCCTAGGGCCAATAGGAACCATAGAAGCCGATACCGTAATTAATCAAGAAATCCCTAGGCTCCCCTTATCGGCTGCTGGATACAATGTAAAAGAATGGGGAAAAAGTTTTAGAGCCTGGCCTACAGCCCTCAAGGGATGGAGGTCTTATTACATTCGTGTATTGGCCCAAAAGAGGGCAGAGTGGGAGAGGATGGGTATAGCCGAGTGCCTTCCTCTTAACTTAGCCGACCCTGAAGCCAACGAGCCCTTGGTGGCCACGGCATGCTACTTCTGGTCTGATTCTTTCAATGCCTTTCTTTTCCCAACAGGTCCAATCGGCCCAACCCTTCTCGACATAGTCGAACTCTGCTGCCTTAGGCCGGACAGTGATCAATTATCGGCTTTTTGCGGAAAGACCAGATATAAGTTGATCCATTCCAAAGGGGAAGGCTGGCGCAAGTATATTCAAAACAACAACAAACTTAATGGGTCAGTATCGGATGAAGAGCATGTCGCCTTTCTCAACCTTTGGCTAGACCGCTATTTATTCTGTGGGGCCTCTCTTGGTCCTACCCAAACATACCAGCTAATAGCAGAGCAACTAGTGAAAGGTCGTCGGCTCGCACTAGGGAAGATGTTTTTGGGGGCCGAATATCAAATGATGCACATCATCCGTAGTCGGCTTTTCTGCGGCTTTGCTAATTTCGTTGTCGGCATCATAGGAGGACCCTTGTGGTTCATTCAGATCTGGCTATATTACATGTTTAGCCGATCTATCCTTTCTGAGCCCGTAGGAGCTCAGCCTTCCCCCGGGAGGATTACCCTGAAACCGCCCAACCCCAGTACAGACCTAGCCAATCTTATGGGGAGAAATTCATAATGTGTTCTGCTGGCGAGCTAAAAATAGCTCCAGTTGGTCTGAACAAGTACCTTAATTTCTTTTTGAACCTGGACCGGTCCATTTTCGGCTAGCAGGATTTCTTTAGCTATATCGATGTAGCCGATCATCCGTGGCCCTCCTTCATAACCTTGGATGCGGACAGTTCCCAAATGCCCTAATCTACTCTAGATCTCTACAAACTTTTCATTTCTCCTAGCGTGATCCATGTCGGCTTAAATACTAGAAATCAGACATTTCAGCCCTCATACGAGTTCTATTCTACCACCCTTCCGTCTATGCCCGCCAATTGGGTTTTGGACAAGCCATCCCTTGCTTCCCCTTGCTTAATCGCCTCAAGCCCCGATCTCGTGTAACCAACCAGACTACTACGGAAATTGTGCTCGAGGTAGCCGACGGTCTCCAAGTTCTTGCGTTGCCGCATTTCTTCCTCAACTCTCGTCGGTCAAGTCCATTTTTGCAGTGGTGGTCTCTTGTGGCGCAGACCCTTTTGTTGGACAGAACTCCATCGGCTATTATTTCTTTGTTTCTGCCCGACTTCCATGAGCCGACGGTAGTCTCTACCGACAGTTCCAGTGAGAGTTCGGGTTATACCATCTCTTCAATAGCTGTAGAGGTATTGACCTTAATATTCCTTTTTTCTCGAATGTTTTATCTGCGATCGGCTTGACTGAGTTTTTCTTTCTTTACAGGACAAGACTGTGGCAGATGTCGGTGAGCAGGTGGCCAACCCCCCAGCTCCGTCTGGCAGTGGTCAGCAGAGGCGGTCAGGCCAGGCGACAAGCGTCACGCGTTATTCGTCGGGTACCCTGGGTATTCGCAGTCCATCTCTATCGGACCTTGCCCAAGGACGACGACCCACAAGCACGTCTTTCTCCCAGTATTGGCTTTTATATCTCTTCTTCTAGCCGATATTTATTATAGCTGATCTTTTTAGAAAAGGCAAAAACAAAGTCTGCAGCCAGGAGATCCCCGAAGCCCGTGGAGCACAGCGCCGAGCATTCCCCGGGTCGGTCGACTACTGAGGTGGATTCTGTTTCTTAGTTCTCTTTTCCTTGTAACCCCAAGTATAATGCTAACTTGTGCACCTTGAATCAGCCATCGCCGTCGGTTCAGGTGGCCGGCATTGTAGGTGATATACAAGGCACATCGGCTATGCCGCCTTCGCTATCTCCGACGCTTCCAGTGGTGCCGCCTCCAACGACTGCTGCGCCTACTTCTTCAGACTTGTCGGCAGATCCGGCCAGCCTTCTGGGCTTCACCCTGGATGAGTTGGTCGACCCGGAAGTAATGGCCACCGATGATTACCCAACCGACATCCAGAGAATAATCAATGCTTCCACTGTTGCGTCGGCTGCCGTGACTTCCACGCCGGGCATGCAGGAATGGCTTAACCGCCTTTTTCCCGAAGTCACGCAGCCTGAAGCCTAGCTCTTGGCTGACACCCAACCGCCGAGGAATGCCATGGCTGCTGTTCAAGCCGACCTCCCCCCCGAGGCCATGAAAGCCTTAATGGACGTTTGCCACATGGAACAAACCCCCACTATTATCTATGAATGGTGCGTTTGGTTCGTTGTACCAGGGTGAACCGAACCGTTTCGTACAGGATTTGATCTTCGATACGGCATTTGGTTGATTGAACAGAACCATCTGGTACGGGACAGGATGGTACAGATTCCTGGAATATTCTTTGAAGATGTTGTACCATTCGATACCGAGAATTCGGTTGAACGACGGATTGGTACAGGACCGCATCGTTCACCCTCGTTCGCATACATATGCAGCAGGTGCTGCATTCAGGCAACCAAACATCATCTCGTACCATCCCGTACCATTCCATTCAAGCAACCAAACAAAATATTGTACCATTCCATTCAGGCAACCAAACACTCTCCTTGTACCATCTCATCCAGGATCATTCCATTCATCTTGTACCATTCCATCCCATTCAGCCTGGTACATCCAACCAAACGCACCCGAAGATAATGCAGCTTGTGTTGCTCAAGTGCAAATGGGATATGTGAAAAAGTAACCTCATGAAGCATATCAACCCCAAGTTCTTTTATGCCCATGAAATGCATAAGATGAACGAGATAAAGATATTGCATACTAAGTCGTGTGAAAATCTGGCAGATTTATTCACATCACTCCCGGCATCTTTCTTTGAAAGATGCGTTAGGAGAATCGGGATGATGAGGCTTAGGGAAGTGCAGATTTCAGGGGGAGAATTTTCACATACTCCTACATAAATCTCGAATATGAAGTTTGAGTACCCAACGTAAATCTAGAAGATTAACATTGAAGTTTGGGTGAATTGTACTCTTTTTCCTTAGTAAGTTTTTCATTGAAGTTTTCTTACATAAGGTTTTGATGAGACAATCCGTGCAACACAGCAAGCGTATGCTATGTACTCTTTCTTCAAGTATTTTTTCTACTGGGATTTTCTAGAGTTTTGATGAGGCATATGCATCTCGCGGTAAAGAGTCCAAGGGGGAGTGTTAGGAAACTCGGCCCGATCGTGGCCCATGTGGACTCGTACCGAAACCCTGATTGTAGCTTAAAAATAGGAGGCAGGGGTCCCCTATTGCACACGTGCAATCAGAATAATAAAGCAGAGCAGTTCCTCCTCATATTGTGTCTCTCTCCCTCCCTCTCTCTTTATATATATTCTCTAGTTTAGATCTATTAGGCAACTCCGGACTATTCGATAGCGAGATTATCCAACAATTGTAAACCCTTAATTTGGTCCAGAAGTACCACTTGTCACAACCAGCAAGCATCCTATGCAATGCAATGCACCTGTCACAGCCAGCAACCACTTGTACGACAAAGACGGTACTGGTGCCACTGCCACCGCGTGATCGACACCCATAACAGTGCAGCAGTACAGCCGATCGAGAGCCTCCCATAGCCTTTGCTCGCCTTAGATTAGATGAGATGCAGCATGCGTCATGATGTGCTGCTGAAGCAGATGCATACTTGCGCTCCTTGATTCCTTTATGCCAACACCTCATCACCATACGTACCCAAGCCTCCAAAAGCCTTTGCTCGCTTCAGATCTGGTCTGAGGGACTGAGACCCATCGAGCAGCAGCAAGGGCGATTTCTTCTCTCTTGAAGGTGTCAAGCGGCCGGCTGATCGCTTCCTCCTCTTGATCAAACCACCTCACTCGTTCGTCTCGACAAAACTTCCAACCACAGGTACTATCTGTGTTTGCATTCTCTCTTCTTTTCTTCTAATCTTTAAGTACATGATTTCATGACTTTAAGAAGGTTCTAGTGATAATAATATCCTTATCACTAATTTCTCATTACTTACATTCATCTTTTCGCATTATGGATCTTAGGGTTTATATTACATGTCGTTATGTTTTTAATAGGATTCAGATGCAAAGCAAGTTATAATAGAATTATTTCTACATAATGAGACAGTCTAGCTTTAGGAAATATTCTAAAGCTGATCCTATAGGTATTAATGCTCATTTCTTAAATTCTTTAGTACGTTATATCTATCATATAAAAACATGTGTCGATTAAGGGTTAAGTGTGTAGTATGGCTAAGATCAAACTTACAAATGGGAAACCAATGCCTACCAGGGTTAGATCTAGTCGTTTTGTAGTATTAAATGGTCCTATCTTATAGATCATTTATAACAGGTTTTATATACACTATTACCTATACGTATAAAGATATACTTGGAACAAAGGTTTTACATGACTTACATACTTAAGGACATAATAAAGATAAAGACTGAACTACTTAGGATTTACTTTAGGTTCTGACATTTGAACTTAATAACTCATTAAATCAAGTTAAGTTTATTAAGCCAATATCAGGTTAGGGATTCTAATTAGGCTAAACAGAATTATGAACTTACTTGTTGTAACATCTCAGCACCTAGTGTGTCCAGAATGTCACCACAACAAGCAATACTAACAACTTAATATCATTTTAAAGAATAAATTCCAGCAAGAACACTAACATTTTAAATAAATTTCGATAGCATGAATCCTCCCCACAATAGTTCTACACAACAATTAAAATATAACAGCATTGAAGTTTAAAGAAGGATAACAACAACGAGTCTAAATGGAATAATAATTCAACCACGAGAGAGCAACATAAGACAAGGATAATAATTAACAAGACTAAACTAAGATAAAGAACCACCAACTCCATATAATTCATTAACTAGACATAAACAAAGTATAATCAACGACACAATCCACTAGACAGAAACTATTACATTAAACTTAAGTATGTGCTTGTCTAAATTGAGTGATTTCACGTGCAAATATGATACTACATCCCCTCCCCAAATGCCGATCTCAAGGTACCTAAAAAATATTTAAATAAACAAGAGTGAGTTCAGAACTCAGCAAAGTGCATCATAATATGAAAATAATACATAAGCACACCATGGCATTGTATCTCATGTTCTATAACCATTCAGGAAAGAAAAATGAACACATCAATTTAACATTTACTTCTCTTCCTTTATGCAATGCATCATGCCTGCTCATATCCACATCTCATAGCGTATACCGGTATAGCTGAGTGCACACCCGTCGGTGTGCACCCTCATTCCCTTCCATCCCATGGAGGAGCCTACCGAAGTAGGTCTTTCGTGCTCATTACGTGTGAGCACAGAGGCCCACATGGGTCACCGCTTTCATCAGGAATGCACATATGCAAATGACATGAACAAATTGCAAGTCACATTCTTTTCCAACCATAATCATATACATAAACATTAACATCTCGTCAAGAAGGGGATAACAAATATTTAGGACAGCTAGGTAGAAATTCATTATGCAAACAATGAACCACCCTAGCATCATTCTATGCGATGCACTTGCTGTGCTAGATAAGACAAATACTAGTTTTAAGGTCTCAATGTTTGGTTAATCTGATTAGTCAGATTCATTCTGACTTCTGAATTGAAGGTTTAAAGCTATCCTAGAACATTCTTTATCCTACTTTTTTTACAATGTTACTTCTTATCTTTTACTAATTCCATTTTATTTACTTTTCAATCAAGAAATCACCCAAAAGGTAATTAAATTCAGGATAAATTCAGAATAAATCAATTAGATATTTTAAAATTTTCTTTTTATTCTTTATTGAATTTTAGGATGTTACATTTTCTAATATTTAAGTAAAGCTTTCAACGATTTTTACGAGGATTTGAACCACAAAACTAGTATATGCACATGTGTTATGCTCCACTGTTAATTACCAAATATCAAATCTCCCCAGTCAAAGATTTACAGTTTAATCTGTATGTAGGGCTTGGAAGAACGAGAAGCTGTGATCCGAAAGGGCACAATGGAGGCTGCTTTAGCATCCGGAGTGTTGAAGGTTGCAGGCGACAAGCTAGGTCAGCTGATAACCGGCGAGTTTGCCTCCATCATGGGCGTGGCAAAAGATCTCTCTGAGCTCCAAGATCTATTCGAAGGGATTACAAGCTGGTTCTCAGCGGTTGGGTACAGAGCGATAGAGAGCGACCCATCCGTTCGTTGGCTCAAAAAATTGAAAAATGTTGCTTATGATATTGATGATTTACTATATGAGGCCCACATGGAAGCTGAAAAACACAAGGCTGGTATCGATGGTGACAAGCATGTTATGGTCAACTGCTTCTGTGCAAAACCCAAATCCGTTACGTTCCGTTGCAAGATGTCCCATAAGATCAAGACAATCAAGGAGAGATTTGCTGCAATTGTGAAGCAAAGATCTGACTTGAATGCTATAATGAAAAATTTACCAGTGGGTCGTCCAAATCGGCGTAACAACAACACAATTGAATATGGGGACATGTCGATATTGGGTAATGTTGGTGAGTTAACCATACGTGTGAGAGATGAGGAGAAGGATAGGATCATATCTAAGCTAGTAGAAACTAACGAACGAGAGAAAATCTTGACAGTTTCTATCTTCGGCCTAGGTGGCTCCGGCAAAACTACTTTGGCCAAACACGTCTGCGATGATAAAGAGATAAAGGAGCATTTTCAAGATGCAATATATTGGGTACATGTGTCTCAGGAGTTTGATGTGCCGAAGCTTATCGGAAAGCTATTTGAAACTATTGCTAAGAAGAAGTCCGATCTTGAAGCCCAACCACACATGGTCGAAGAAATTTCAGACAAGTTGAGCGGTAAGAAGTTCCTACTCGTCTTGGATGATGCTTGGAATGAGGACCGACAAGACTGGGAACAATTCATGGGGTTTCTAAACAGTGGTGCACCAGGAAGCAGGATTTTGCTCACTACTCGTAATAAAAAAGTTTCAGAAGTAGTGGAATCTACAAATACATTTGATTTGGAGCTCTTACAGCCGGATGATAGCTGGAAGTTTTTCCTGCAGTGTTCTGGATGGGCCGAAGAAGGTATGGAGTCCGAGTTCATTGAAGTTGGAAAACAGATAGTAAGCAAATGCGGCGGGGTGCCACTAGCAATTAAAACTCTTGCAGGTGTCCTCTCTGATAATATAGAGATAAAAGCATGGCAGGCCATTAGAGACAGCAATTTACTGAGTGTCCAGGATATCCAGGAGAAAGTAAAAGGATCCCTGATGTTGAGCTATTTTTATCTGCGAGATGGTCTTAAGCAGTGCTATGTGCTTTGCTCTATATTTCCAAAAGGCTACAAGATTGATAAAGAACAATTGATTGACCAATGGATTGCTCAAGATGTGATCACTCTCACAGATGGTGTTGGCTACTTGGAGTACAACAAATGTTTTAACTCTCTTGTTCAAATGTCTTTTCTACAAGAAGTGACAGAAGGATGTAACGGAAGAGTGACATGTAGGATGCATGATTTGGTTCACGATCTTGCTCGGTCCATCTTGGGTGATGAAATTTCACTTGCTGTGCCAGATAAGACAACCAAATCTTCAGAGAGCTATAGATATTTTTCTTTTAATGAGCAGCAAGCAAATGTTCCGCGTAAACATTTTTTTGTAAAAGGACGTGCTATGTATGCTGTCGAGGGTGATTTCATATTTGGCAAGGCACTGAAGAACGCAATATACTTGCGCAGCGTTACCATGGATAATTCCAGTACAGAGACAGTGCTCGCTGCTGTGCTACAGATAAAAAATCTGAGGTATCTTGCCGTTTCAGGACTGAGTTGTGAAACACTCCCCGAAGCTATTTCAGATATTTGGAGCCTGCAAGCTCTTTATTTACCACATAGTTGGAGACTTCGTGAGTTACCTAAATCCATTGGTAAGCTGCATAAGTTGAGAACACTATACTTGTCAGGTTGTTGGGGTCTAAAGAATTTACCAGATTCTATTGGTGATTGTCACATGATTTCAAGTGTAGACCTTGACGATTGCAGAGAGCTTACAGCGTTGCCAGACTCTATCAGCAGAAACAAAAAACTGAGAGTGCTGAGACTAGGTCGTACCGGTATTGAGACGCTGCCATCAAGTATTACAACACTGGGAAATCTAGAAATTTTGGACCTTAAAAATTGTTTCAAGCTGGTGGAGTTGCCTGACGGCATGACAGACTTAAAGAGGCTCAAAGTTTTGAACCTAGAAGGATGTCACAAACTGTGTGGCTTACCGGTAGGGATTGAACAGCTCAGTCGGTTGTTGGGACTGTTTGCTGTGGGAGAGGGTGAAAACTTCGCAAAAATTTCGGAGCTTGGAAATGCAGGTAGAATATGTGGGAGTCTAACTATCACTAATATTATGTCTGTGAAGGACCCAGATGAAGCAGAGAAGGCATGCTTGAAACAGAAGGCTACTCTACGAGGCTTGACTCTAAAGTGGCGCAATGGGATATCTGATTTTGATTCTCGGCGTAATGATGTGATCGAAGATGAAAAGGAGCTGGCTGTACTGGATGCTCTGGAACCATCATCGGGGATTGAATCTATAGAAGTTGATGGGTATCCAGGCGAGCAATGCGCAAGGTGGATGTTGAAGCAAGTTGGTCTCGGGGAAGATCATCCTCGTTTCGGATGTTTGACCAGTATGAGTCTAGCAAATTTTCCAAACCTAAAGCATCTAGAGGGGCTTGCGGAGTTGCCTTCCTTGCGGGAGCTTCACTTGAGGAAAATGCCTGCTCTTGAAAGCATAAGTGGAGGTCCATTTCCTTCCTTGCGGAAGCTTGAATTGAGGAAAATGCCTGCTCTTGAAAGCATAAGCAGGGGTCTATTTCCTTCATTGGTGAATTTAGTGATGTCTAAAGTGCCCAATTTGGAAGAGGTGTGGATGGTGGCCTTGGCTGATCAAGGGGAGGAGGCTCGTTCAGGACGGCAGGTGAAACTGCGAATTGGTAGTCATCGGTCAAGATTAACTATAGTTGAAACTGCGAATTGCAGCGAATTGAAAGTGAAATGTACTCGTTCGCTAGAGTACATTCATTTGCATGACAGCAATGAGCAGCTGCTACTATCGCCATTTCGCCAAGGGCAAGGGCCCTCCAGTGATGCAAAGGGATTACCATCGTCTTTTAGCCACCTCAAAACGTTTGAGGTATCGTCGCCCGGATCCAGATCTGCTGGATGTGGGTGGGAGCTACTACAGCACTTGACGATTGACCAATGCGATGGCCTAACGGAGCTGCCAGAGAGCATGCGGAGCCTCACATCCCTCCGATCCCTTGAAACCTCCTTCTGCTCTGCTCTCCGCGTGCTGCCCGAGTGGTTGGGGGACCTCCGCTCTCTGCAACATATGACAATAAAATTCTGCGCTGCCCTTGTTCAGCTCCCAGAATGTCTTGGGGAGCTTCGCTCCCTGCAGAATCTGACTATAGTTAACTGCGGTGGCCTCTGCAGCCTCCCCGAGTCGTTGGGACACCTCACCTCCCTCCAGCGGCTCCAAATACGTAGGTGCGGTGCACTTGGCCGGCTGCCCGAAACGGTGGGGGACCTCAGCTCTCTACGTATCCTGCAGATCTCATCCTCGCCCTGCCTGAGCATCCTCCCCGAGTCGTTGGGGCACCTCACCTCCCTCGAGAGCCTCTTCATAAGGGACTGCAATGCACTTGGCCGGCTACCCGAATCCCTCAGGGAGCTCAGCTCTCTACGCAAGTTAACTATCCGGCACTCGCCCTGCCTGAGCAGCCTCCCAAAGTCGTTGGGGCACCTCACCTCCCTCGAGGGGCTATACATAGGAGGAGGCTGCGATGCACTAGACCAGCTTCCCGAATGCCTGGGGGAGCTCCGCTCTCTACGCAGATTCATGCTGATCGGAGGTTTGCCGGGCCTGACTCGCCTGCCCCGATCCATGCGCCGCCTCACCTCCCTTGAAGTGCTTCGGATCCAAAGTTGCCCGGGCCTCACATCCTTGCCGGAGGGGATACAGGGCCTCACCGCTCTACAGGAATTGATCATCAGTGGATGCCCTGACCTGCAGAGGCGCTGCGAGAGAGTGAGGGGCAAGGACTGGCACCTCATCTCCCACATCCCTCGTGTACGGGTCGATTCTGCTCCGCTATCCGCGTGCTGCCCGTGTGTCTAGGGGATCTCCGTTCTCTTCAAAGGATGACCATCTCTGAAAAATTAATTCCAGGTTCACCTTTCTCCATCTGCACATGTACGTACGAATACAGTGTTGTTTCTTCTTCTCGAATAATTACAACAATGGAAGAGTAATTACTACTTACAATGCTGAGGTTTCTATATATTCATCAGAGACACATGCATGTCCAGCATTCAGTACATGTTGCCGATTTCATCGTTGTTAAACATGGCAACCAGCAGCGTCAACTGTGGAAAAAGGTAATTCTCTAATCTTCCTTTGTTTGGTTTCCCGGAGAAAGAGTACGTCATTAATTACTGATGCACTTTGTTCTTGGCAACTTTTAGGTAAACAATCCAGTATAATTTCGAAAAAAACTTGTGTGGCAACTCAAATTTTAGGCCCCTGAATGATATCGTTAATCAGCAATAGATGCATATATACTGTGCTTCCTGAGTACTAGAGATGGATTACGATTGACTCCTAGTATACCTTTGTCATTAATGACTGCACCATTTTTTGACAAGCATGCATGCCCCTCTTACCATTTTAGAGGTATCGGAGAGATTGATGCTGAAGCCTGGTGGTACTGAAATTGCCAGATACTCGGTGGATTAACTTCCATGGATTACGTTTGCAGTTTTGCACATGCTGATGACAAGCCTGCCAACGTTGCATATGTGAAAGATGGAATCCTACAAACACCTAAGGTAATTGCAAATATACAGGTTAAATTGTTCTTACCAAATTTTAGTAAACAATGTAGACGCCATCTTTTGCTGGAAGTATACAAAGTGATTAGGTTATAGTTTGCAAAATGCCTACATTTTTTGCATGTACCCACACGTGTGTGTATCTGATGTAACAACAACAACTGAGCTTTTACACGTGTTTGATTATCTCTTGTACACTTTTCCGTGCATTTTCCTGGTCTTAGCAAAACTGCGCATTCTCCTTTCGCTTCTTCAGAACTATGATAGTAGACATATTAGCAGCAAGAGTCATAATTTACAATGTACCCTTTGATTATCCAGGATGCATTTTAGCAAACTCAACCCATATATTCAGGGCTAACTGCAAAGCAGTGTGTTATTTGGAAGGGAGACTCCGCGGAGCTTGCTAATCAATTTGTAATTTCTTGGTTTGCACTTCATACTTCAGTCTTGGTTTCTGTTGCCACCTCAAGGTCCTCAACTAGGATGTTCCTGACACGAAACATCGCCAAGTGGATGTCACCTGCGATGCAGAAACAAATCCACCGTACACAGAGAATCATTTGCAGTTGATGTGGTTTTTCTTGTCTAACAATTCAAAGGAGTTACGCGTAGTACAAAAGATGAGTAGGTTCCTGGGGTTTATGCGTAATTATGCTTCCTCATGTTGATGTATGTGCCGTTGGTGTTGTCTATGTCCGTCGCGACCAAGCTCCTATCTCGCGAAATCTCGATAAAATCTTAAATTATTATTCGCATTGTTTTTCGAGTGTGACAGTCGATAAATCATCCAGTTAGCCTATGCATATTAATTCTCACGGTCATAAAATAAGTATCTCGGTTGTGAGAAATTTTTAAAATTTTTCTCAAACTTGATCATTTTCTGAAAATTTTATGGGAGTATTAGTGATGCATCATGTCCATCCATAAAAATTTCAAAATTTTCTAACATGGTTTGAACCATTTTTCATTCGGTTGAAATTTATCGGTCAGCCTTCAGTAGCACTATTCGAAATTTTTAAAATTTGTCAAGCTTGATAATTATCTAAAATTTTATGAGAATATTATGGATATGTTAGGACTATCCACAAAAATTCAAAAGTTTCTAAC
The DNA here is from genome assembly GCA_036346355.1 of Rhipidocladum racemiflorum. Taxonomy (NCBI): domain Eukaryota; kingdom Viridiplantae; phylum Streptophyta; class Magnoliopsida; order Poales; family Poaceae; genus Rhipidocladum; species Rhipidocladum racemiflorum. Next base: position 2,366,462 of record CM070590.1, on the reverse strand, counting down.
ATGGTTTGCCCCATTTTCCATTCCGTTGAAATTTGCCAGCTAGCTTTTTTATCAGAATAGTAGCACTGTCTGAATTTCTAAAAATTCCTTAGGTCTGATCATCATCTCAAAATTTTTATGGGAATATTGGTGATGTGTCAGTGCCTTCCACAAAAAAAATTCAAATTTTTTTTTGACTATTTTTGGACCACACATTCGTGGTTGGGGATTTGCCGGGCCTAACTCGCGTGCCCCGATCCATGCGCCGCCTCACCTGCCTTGAGGAGCTTCAGATTGAACTTTGCCCGGGCCTCACCGCTCTACAGAAATTGGTCATCATCGGATGCCCTGATGTGGAGAGGCGCTGCAAGAGAGTGAAGGGCAAGGACTGGCACCTCATCTCCAACATCCGTCGGTGAGTCCTTCGTTATTACATCTCTTTTCTGAGCTGTTTGTGGAAGCCCTTACCTGTTTGTGAAATTGCCAGATACTTGGTGCACTAACTTCCATGGATTACATTTGCAGTTTTGCAAATGCTGATGACTAGACTGCCAAGATTCAACATGTGAAAGATGGAATCGTATAAACATCTAAGGTAATTGCAATTATACAGGTTAAGCTGTTCTTACAAAATTTTAGTAAACAATATAGATGCCATGCTTTGCTTTCAGTATAGCAAGTGATTAGGTTATAGTTTTGCAAAATGCCTACATTTTTCACATGTGCCCACACGCGTGTATCTGATGTAGAAAGTAAAAACAACAACAACTGAGCTTTTACCCGTGTTTGATTATCGCCTGTACACTTTTCCTTGCATTTTCCAGGTCTGAGCAAAACCGCGTATTCTCCTTTCTAATCTAATAATTCATTAGACCGCTTCTCCAGAACTATGATAGTATACATGTTAGCATTGAGTCATAATTTACTATGTACTGTCTGATTGTCCAGGGTGCAAGTTAGCACTAACTGCAAAGCAGATTGTTTCCTATATGTTGTGACACGTGTAAAACGATGGTTCTAAGTCTAAGATCACTGCAAAAATGCTTGGCAAATTTCCATTGTAAGAGTTATGCTGGCGCATCCTTCAAGGGTGATGAAATTGGTTGCTGATGCCTTTGTGCGCGCGCGCATAGATAATGCTATTTTGGCAATTATTTTGCTTAGAAAAAGAATCTAAAGCAAGCAATTCAAACTTGTTATAGCCCCTGGAAGCAACTTTTTTCAAGAACAAGAAAGAGGATTGATCCCTGGAAGAACCTTAAGTTGGTACATCTGTACGTTAGTTTACTCCAGTAATTGCAATACCACTAGAGATGTTAAATGCATGAGAACTCTATAATTCATAATCTGTATGATTATGTGTTTCTAAGTACATATATATATGTTTGCAGGATCAGTGCACTTGGATTAGTCTGACAATCAACACGAAAAGATCTTCATGGGATGAAAAAAATATAGTAAATGAAGAAGAACCCCAGGCTTGATGCTCAACACAAAATCGATTTCACTGCTTTGATGTTATCACTTATCGGTCTGTATTTGTGAAGAGAAGCCAGGGGGTTGATATATCAAAGTGAGCAATTCAAAGCTTGATGCATCCTAAAGCTCTGGATTGGCATGAAGGTGCTTTTATCCTTATTTACTGAAGCATTTTGCAGCAAATTTCCTTCACTACCTGATACTACGAAAGAATTTGCTGTAGAATTTAGAAACATCAACCAAGACCTGTTACGCTTCCTGGACCATTTGATTGTATGACGTACTCACGGACAAACAATGTTGCATTCTACCTCATTCAACATCAGGTCTTGCACTTTACAGTGCTATACGCTTATTGATGCCTCCGGTACTTGATAAAATTGTTTCTATGTGATACCATGATACTGATACCATCGTGTACAAATTACATCCGAAGCTACTGCGTTGCGACATCTCTTCTGGCTATTTGCCTTGCGTAGTTTGGATTTGTTTGAGCGCATAGCTTTTGATGACCACAACAAATCCTTGCCTGCTTGGTCCATATTACCATACCGACCCTGCAGTTCCTTTTGCTCTGATTTTCTATTGATCACTGTGACCTCTAATTGCAAAGGAACTTGAAGCCCTGAGTTCCATATTTTTTTCCTTTTGCTTTTATTCTATATTCATTTCATATTTTCAGTATATACAATCCGGGACTTGGTCATGTCACGGATGATAAACGACCCAAGTGGACAGACTGATCTAATTGTCTTCTGTAGTAGTGGTTTCAAAGATTTAGACAATGCAGAATCAGAAGGTTAGGTTAAGTGAACTAGGTTTTGTTCTTTCACCGTCAACGGCACAACTTAAACATAATGTTCTGCTACCTTGTTTCAAGGGAGTTGCTTTCGGAGCTGGTTGTTATGCTGAAAAAATCCGGGGCTAAATATACAGTTCTTATGCTTCTCAACCCTATGTTTCGCAGGAGAACCCTTCCAACCTGCCATTAGGCAGGTATCTTGCAGAGAAGACCGATAATACTAAACCTGGCCTGGGCAAATGTGATGGAAAGTGCATAGTAAAATCAACTCTTCTGGAAGGAAGTTTTGTTGTAAGTCGTAAGTTGGACTGTTTTTTTTGTTAGTAGCCCTTTCTGTTCAGTTGACATTGGTCTTCAGCGTGTTTATTCTCTAGAAAAGCTTGCATCAGTTTATTAGTGGTTTAATTTTATGATTGCCTCGACTGCAACTGCAAACTGTGCTTTTGAGTTTTATGCCCCTCACTAGTAGAATGCTTGTTTCTGGATTACTATTCCTGGTATCATTGCATTATTTTCTCACACGTGTGTATAATCTGCAGGGAATAGTGCTCCTTATCGTCTTGATATCAGGACTCAAATGCATGATGGGAATTGATACACCCTCAAGGCTCGAGGCTCTACGGGAATCTTGATCCCATTTTAAAGCAGCTATATATGGAAAACTCGAGGCAGGCACAAGAAATATGAATGGCCAGTGTTTGTTACTCTGCATTGTGGATATAGTTAGTTTCCTATTGGAAGGTGGCTTGCGTATTTTTCTGAGCTAACTGCTGTTTAAAATGTGGTCAATTTTGGTTGTAATATTACGTATCATATCTAAGGAGATCTAGCTGAGCTTTTGCAAACACTTACATGTGCAAGGCTTGTGTTGTACTTGTACCAAACTTAAAATTGCTTCCAGTGTTTTCTGTGAATAACCTGGAATTCATGTAGCCAATAAGATGGCCATGTTTGTCAAATAAAATCTTGTTATTTATTTATTTATTCGATGTTAGCATTCTTAAACAAGTGATAATATCTATTAACAATATGTGCCTCAACTGTAACTGCAGGCCGTTGAACATTGAGTACAGTCTCTGTTGTGAACATTTGTGGTCTGGAATTGCAACGCGTTTGATTCTGATATACACAGTCTCCTTATGGCTGGTGAAGATGGTTGTTAGTTTCTTATTTCCTAGCTCATTAATGTTCTGGAGATTGTGGGGGGAAGCACCTGAATAGGTATCATTACGTGCTAATGAATCAACAGATAGATTGTTTCAATCCCGTTTCGCGATCAATAACTTGGCTGATTGGGACACTAAACCGCTTATTAAAGCATCGATCGTTCCTTTTTCCAGCTTTCACTGGTGAGGCAGTTGTCAGAGCAAGCTTACTGCTCAAGTGATCACATGATTGAGACACGGGTGAACGCTCTCTCTGCTTCGATTAAAAAAAACACTTTGGACTAAACGACTCTCCAGTCTTTTTCTCGTCGGTCAATTTGCCGCTTATGTTGCTTTATCTTGGCTTAGCTGTCAGGACCCGATTTATGGATCCGAGCGATTGATGCTTCTGACGAACGAACAGGCAGCAAACTTGAAGAACAAGAAAGAGGAGAAGCTAACTTGCTATTGAACTAACAACTAAAGTATATGAGATATGCCAAAGTCTGTTGCGATTGATTCTCCAGCAGGGTTTTATACCCAGGGTCATTACAAGTTTACCCTTAGTTAAATAAAATTCCAGTAAAACTGAGATTAACTATTACATGCTGCTAAAACGACAAAAGTAAACGTGCTCCAGTAACTTTCAGTAAAACATTATAAAGCGACTCTGCCATTGGATAGCTTTCAAATCTTCAGACAGAACTTTAGCTGTTAATTCACTTGTAATTGAAGTCGACGAACTAATGTCCTTCCCGCCGAATTCCTCTGTTCATCAGCTTCCTCAAGTCATTCCTGACATTAGCGCTCAAGTTTCTGGGAAATTTGTGGCGCGTCTATTCTAGTATGTACGTACTTGGTCGACCCTGTCCTCAAGGCTTCTAATGAAGCCACAAACTACGAGAGAAAACAGAGTGACAGAGGACAGTAACCAAAGGCAATTATTATCAAGCTCACGAGCTGGAAAACTCAAGTGCAGATCATATCATCGCGTTGTATTTATGTAAATAAAAGATACCAGCTGATTAAGAATGAAATGATCACACGCAGCTCGAGCTGCATGCCGATGATTTAGCATTTACATCAGCTGCACCATGGGTCGCTGGGATCAAGCACGGCGTGAAAAAGCTAGCGATTCCGTTGCGTGTCCTGATGCAACTTTTTCTTGACCGATCCTCGTATCAATGGTTTTTTCTGCCACTTGGTCAAGGCGGCATTCATATATGCGGATGAGATTTTCCAACTGTCGGCAGCGACGACGATGCGTTGGCACATACGAAGGCTGCCACATAAGTGCATAGTCCGGCGTAATAAAAACTTACTGTTTTTGTAAAACTTTGTCTGGCACAAAAACATGTTCACGACGGACAAAACAAAAATCAGTCCGACGTACATGCGAAAACAAGCTTCAAAATGCTGTTCACGGCGGACCAAAAATTTGGTCCGGCGTGCATGTAGAAACAGCCGTAAAAAAACGTAGTTCACCACGGTCCAACAATTTGGTCCAATGTAGATGTGAATTCAGGCCTCAAAAACATGTTCACGGCGGACCGAATATTTAGTCCGGCGTAGATGCGAGAAACGGTCCGGCGCAGATGGGAAACTTACTGTTTTTGCGAAATTCAGTCCGGCGCTAAAAGAGAAACACTGTTTCTTGTCAATTTGTCAAACACATGTACAAACACATTTTGCAAATTCAATTCTTAAGCCAATTTTTCAGCACATGATTTCACACCGAAGATCCAACCATTGGATTAACGTGAAATTTGAACTGTAGAAACTATATTCAATTTATAAACTAACACAACAGGAATTATCTCAACCGGATCTACGAATCGGAAGTTATAATTTTCGCATGCTGACTATATCAGATAATGACGGAAATTGATCTAACCCTAATTACGAAATTAATCAAGATCTATGAGGAATTAACCGATCAAACTTTTTAGATCAATAACTTGATGCCCTAAAAGATTTTGATTAAATCAAATCAAAATTATCATGGTTAAATAATACCTCAATATAAAAATTAAAATAAGCATACAAATAAAGAACGAGATTACCAACCACTGCAGCGATCATGTACTGTTCATGGAACACTGTGGCACCGATTGCTGCGCTTCGACCATGATGTCCTGCTTGCACAGTGCCGAGGGAGACCTCCGTTCTGGGCACCTAGGCGCCGATGGACACGTATGTGGATTAATAGAAGAGCACAGAAACTTATCCAATCTTGATCACGACACTCTAAGAAATCTGAAACGACTACTTTTCTCGCTCGCTAGAGCCATCGGTGTTCTATTTTTTGTGCGCTCACTTGCGACTCATCTAAATCCACGAGGACACCTCCTATTTATACTAAACAATTATAATTAGTTATATTCAAATACACGTATGTATATTCATCTGGAGCTCAAAATTCTCGTATGCACACGCATGGCACTCCTGCCACTACCATGTGACTTACTCTCGACTTCACGTGCACTGTTCTCTAGTCCGAACGTCTCGCATGACATCCTTAACTACTAGGACATCGGTTCCTTTGTGAACCTAGTCCTGAACCACATTTTCTCCATAAATGTAGTTCCGGTTCCGTCATTGACCACGTTTGACCTTAAGTAACTCCTGCACATAAACAAACCACAAAACAATGTCCCGAGCACAAGTTCTGACCAACTTAACTCAAAATCAATCCATGCAGCCACTCACACGAGTGCATTGCATCAAGCAAAATAATTACTATGCTATCACAAGCATATCAAATAATTATCGGAAACAACACATGCACAAGCACCACACATACCATGATCATAAACACTTTAGAATACTAAATTCATCGTTATGCTAATTTTTAAGCACATGATTTCACAAATGCCTGGCCCGTTTGGAAACAGTGGACCAATTAGGAAACCTTCCAGGCTTCTACGTTATAAATTTACAATTAACGTAGGTCTAAAATAATTAGGAATAGAGGAATGCTTCTATACTTTTCCTCCTAATACAAATTATCATCTACTTCAGGCTTCAGCAAAGCAGCTGCTGCGCCTATGTTGTGCATCTCCAACCCCAGAAGCTCGCTCTTGCACTGCGTAGCGTAGGTGAAAAGCGATGACCATGTTTGCATACAGAGCAGGAGAAATCAGCCAATCTGAGTTGGAGTTCTAGGTATTTACCGATTTCTTCATCAACATCTCTAACCTCTTTTGCAAATAGGTTGATTTTTCTACCGCTTCTTAACTCCCAGGGAGGGATAAGAACATATAATATTATCAAGGTCTTCCACCACCACCTATGATCAACTCAAGCCCAGTAGTGACTGGTTGTCGTCCTGCACGGATGGAGAGCCTCCCAAAGCCTTTGCTCGCCTTAGATCTTGTCTGAGACCCATCTCGCATCGCATCGCATCGAGCAGTAGCAAAACTCTTGAAGTTGTCACGCAGCCGGCTGCTTGCTTAATTCCTTCTCTTGATCAAACATCCTCACCCGTTCATCTCGAGAAAACTCCCAACCACAGTCCACAGGTACTATCTGTGTTTACAGTGTCTCTTCTTTTCTTCTAATCTTTACTACATGATTTCAACGCTTTCTACGAGGATTTGAATAGCAAAACTAGTGTATGCACTTGATATGTATACGTTAATTATCAAATATCAAATCCCCCAACTCAAAGATTTGCGGTTTAATCTGTAAGTAGGGCGTGGAAGAACGAGAAGCTGTGATCCCAAGGGGCACAATGGAGGCTGCTTTAGCGTCCGGAGTGTTGAAGGTTGCAGGCGACAAGCTAGGTCAGCTGATAACCGGCGAGTTTGCCTCCATCATGGGTGTGACCAAAGATCTATCTGAGCTCCAATATTTATTTGGAGAGATTACAAGCTGGCTCTCAGCTGTTGGGCCCCAACAGAGCGATAGAGATCGACCCATCGGTTCGTTGGGTCAAAAAATTGAAAAATGTTGCTTATGATATTGATGATTTGCTATCTGAGGCCCACCTGGAAGCTGAGAAACACAAGGCAGGCATCGATGGTGCAAAACACAAATCCTTTATGTTCCGTTGCAAGATGGCCCATAAGATCAAGACAATCAAGGAGAGATTTGCTGCAATTGTGAAGCAAAGATCTGACTTCAATGCTATAGTGAATAATTTACCAGTGGATCGTCTAGGTCGGCGTAACAACAACACAACTGGGGAGATGTCGATGTTGGGTAATGTTCGTGACTCAACTATACGTGTAAGAGATGAGGAGAGGGATCGGATCATATCTAAGCTAGTAGAAACTAACGAACGAGAGAGAATCTTGACAGTTTCTATCGTCGGGTTAGGTGGCTCCGGCAAAACTACCTTGGCCAAACACATCTGTGATGATACAAAGATAAAGGAGCATTTTCAAGCTGCAATATATTGGATCCATGTGTCCCATGAGTTTCATGTGCCGAAGCTTATCGGAAAGCTATTTGAAGCTGTTTCTGAGGAGAAGTCGGATCTTGCATCCCAATCACACATGGCCAAAGTAATTTCAGACAAGCTGAGCGGCAAGAAGTTTCTATTTGTCTTGGATGACGCTTGGCATGAGGACCGACAAGACTGGGAACAATTCATGGGGTTTCTAAACAGTGGTGCACCAGGAAGCAGGATTTTGCTCACTACTCGTAATAAAAGAGTTTCAGAAGCAGTGAAATCTACTAATCCATTTAATTTGGAGCTCTTACAGGCGGATGATAGCTGGAAGTTTTTCCAGAAGTGTTCTGGATGGGCCGAAGAAGGTATGGACCCCGTGTTCATCGAAGTTGGAAAAGATATAGTGAGCAAATGCGGCGGGGTGCCACTAGCAATTAAAACTCTTGCAGGTGTCCTCTATGATAATATAGAGATAAACGCATGGTAGGCCATTAGAGACAGCAATTTACTGAGTGTCCAGGATATCCAAGAAAGAGTAAAAGGATCCCTGATGTTGAGCTATTTTTATCTGCCAGATGATCTTAAGCAATGCTTTGTGCTTTGCTCCATATTTCCAAAAGGCTACATGATTGATAAAGAACAATTGATTGACCAATGGATTTCTCAAGATGTGATCACTCTCGCAGATGAGGTTGGTTACTTGGAGTACAACAAGTGTTTTAACTCTCTTGTTCAAATGTCTTTTCTGCAAGAAGTGACAGAAGGATATAACGGGAGAGTGACTTGTAGGGTGCATGATTTGGTTCATGATCTTGCTCGGTCCATCTTGGGTGATGAAATTTCACTCGCTGTGCCAGATAAGACAACCAAATCTTCAGAGCGCTATAGATATTTTTCTTTTAATGAGCAGCAAGGAAATGTTCCGCGTAAACAATTTTTTGAAAAAGGACGTGCTATGTATGCTGTCGAGGGTGATTTCATATTTGGCAAGGCACTGAAGAACGCAAAACACTTGCGCAGCATCACCGTGGATAATTTCAATGCAGAGTTAGTGCTTGCTGCTGTGCTACAGATAAAAAATCTAAGGTATATTGCCGTTTCAGGATTGAGATGTGAAACACTCCCCGAAGCTATTTCGGATATTTGGAGCCTACAGGCTCTTCATCTACCAAATAGTTGGCGGCTTCGTGAGTTACCTAAATCCGTTAGTAAGCTGCATAAGATGAGAACACTAAACTTGTCACGCTGTTGGAATCTAGAGAGTTTACCAGATTCTATTGGTGAATGTTGCATGATTTCAAGTGTAGACCTTTACCTTTGCAGAAAGCTTACCGCATTGCCAAACTCTATCAGCGGAAACAAAAACCTAAGAGTGCTGAGACTAGGTGGTACCGGAATTGAGAGGCTGCCATCAAGTATTACAACGCTGGGAAATCTGGAAATTTTGGACCTTCAAGACTGTTCCAACCTGGTTGAGTTGCCTAACGGCATGAAAGACTTGAAGAAGCTCAAAGTTTTGAACCTAGAAGGATGTTGCAAACTGTGTGGCATACCGGTAGGGAGTGAACAGCTTAGTGGGCTACAGAAGTTGGGATTTTTTGCTGTGGGAGAGGCTGGAAATTTCGCAAAAATTTCGAAGCTTGGAAATGCAGGTGGAATATGTGGGAGTCTAACTATCACTAATATCATGTCTGTGAAGGACCCACATGATGCAGAAAAGGCAGGCCTAAAACAGAAGGCTAATCTACGAGACTTAACTCTAGAGTGGTGCAATCAGAGTTCGGATTTGACAATTGAGAATCATAGTAGCGATGTGATCGAAGCTGAAAAGGAGTTGGCTTTACTGGATGCTTTGGAACCACCATCGGGGATTGAATCTATACGAGTTGATGGGTATCCAGGCGCACAATGCGCACGGTGGATGTTGAAGCAAGTTGGTGTCGGGGATGATCATCCTCGTTTTCGACAGTTGACCAAGGTGAGTCTAGCAAACTTTCCAAACGTGAAGCATCTACAGGGGCTTGCGGAGTTGACTTCCTTGCGGAAGTTTTACTTGTGGAAAATGCCTGCTCTTGAAAGCATAAGCGGAGGTCCATTTCCTTCGCTGGTGATGTTAGATATGCATGAAATGCCCAGTTTGGAAGAGGTGTGGATGGTGGCCTTGGCTGATGAAGAGGAGGAGGCTCGTTCGAGACGACAGGTGCAAGTGCGAATTGGTAGTCACCTGTCAAGTTTAACCATAAGGAAATGTCCTAAATTGAAAGTGAAGCCGTACTCGCCATCGTCGCTGGAGTACTTATGGTTGGAAGAGAGCAACGAGCAGCTGCTGCTATCGCTATTTTGCCATGACGAAGGGCCCTCCACTGATGCAAAGGGTTTAGCACCGTCTTTTAGCCACCTCAAAAGGCTTGATCTATCAAGGATAACAGCATCGTCATCGCCGGAATCCGAATCTATTGGATGTGGGTGGGAGCTGCTGCAGCACTTGACGACGCTCGTGGTCTTGACCGTCGACAGGTGCGACGACCTAAGGGAACTGCCAGAGAGCATCAGAAGCCTCACATCCCTCCAGTCCCTCAGTATCCAGCGGTGCTCTGCTTTCCGCGTGCTGCCCGAGTGGTTGGGGGAGCTCCGGTCGCTGCAAGCCATGACCATCAGCGGCTGCAGTAGCCTAAGCAGCCTTCCCGAGTTGTTGGGGCATCTGACCTCCCTTCAGGAGCTCGAGATAATTGGATGCGATGAACTTGGCCGCCTACCCGAAAGCATGGGAGACCTCAGCTCTCTACGTAGATTGTATATCCGAGACTCGCCCTGCCTGAGCAGCCTCCCCCAATCGCTGCAGCACCTCACCTCCCTTGAGAGGCTGTACATAGGAGGAGGAGGCTGTGATACACTACTACATCAGCTGCCCGAATGCCTAGGGGAGCTCCGCTCTCTGCGCACATTCGAGGTCAGAGATTTGCCGGGCCTAACTAACCTGCCCCAATCCATGCGCCGCCTCACCTCCCTTGAAGAGCTTCGGATCCAAAGTTGCTCGGGCCTCACATCCTTACCCAAGGGGATACGGGGCCTCTCCGCTCTACAGGAATTAGTCATCCGTCGATGCCCTCATCTGGAGAGGCGTTGCGAGAGAGTGAAGGGCAAGGACTGGCACCTCATCTCCCACATCCCTCGTGTACAGATATATTGATCGACCGCCACCGATGCCGGTGAGTTCGTCCGTTATTACATCTCTTAATTTTCTGAGCTGTTTATAGAATCACTTACCTCAATTTCCTAATCCATCTTTACTATTTGCAAAAAATATAATTCCAGGTCCATGCCTACTCCAACGGTCCAACCTCCTCCATCTGCACATGTACATGCGCATACAGTCTCTGCTGTTTCTTCTTTTTCTCGAATACATACAACAATGGAAGAGTAATTACTGCTTACAATGCTGGCGGTACTATATTTTCAGTAAATGTTGCCATTTCATCATTGTTAAAACATGACGACCAGCAGCGTCAACTGATGGAAAAGGTGATTCTCTAAACTTCCTTTGTTTGGTTTACCGGAGAAACACCAATTTAGAGTCCTTTGTTAGCCAGCTCCAATTGTTCAGAAATGTCTTCGTTACTAATACTACCTATAATATCAGCCGAAGGATTCCTGGATGCTCAGCCCCTCACGTCACCCCCCCCACCCACACACCCACACCCACTCTCTCTCCCTTTTTTGCAAAAAAACCTCCGATTCTTTGGAATTACGGATAGATCCTTTACGTTTACGAAATAGCCCTTTGCAATTTCCTGTGGGTGAAAAATACTTTCCCTTGTTTCACGTTTAGGTCCTCCGTTCGTCGTTTTACACAAAGAGCCTCCCATTAAATACGAATTGCGAACGAACCCTTTCCTACTTTTTCATAATAGCGAACAAGTCCAAAATTATAACAAATAGGTCCCTGCACTTTACGTTCAGGTCCTTTCTCCGTTTTTCCCGAAAAAAATGTTTTCGTGGTCCGTTTCTCCTCCGGAGCATGGGAAAAATGTTTCCGTTGTCTGTTTTTTCTCCGGAAAAAAAAAACACAAATTTGTTTTTGTTTCACGCGCGCAGCGTGCGCCGCGCGTATTTTCCTAGTGCATATATATTGCCGTGAGAATGATATTCAAAGGTGAAGTCCAATGTTATCAGGACTCACAATATTATTTTAGAGCAGAACTAGCCAACGGTATACCGGTGCAACGATATACTTGAGTTTCATTAGTTTCAGTGATGAGTTTCATCTGGTTTCTTGAGTTCCATTGTTTAGTTTCATGTTTCATCAGTTTTAGTGCTAAGTTTCATGAGTTTCAGTGTAAAAATTTTACGAGTTTTATGAGTTTCAGTGCTATACCGTTGCAACGGTATACCGTAGAATAGTATTTCTGATTATTTTATCATCTGCTGAAAGGATTTCAACCAGAAACTACGTTGTGCAGGGTTCCACTTTTCGTCAGCGAAAAACCGTTAGAAAAATTGACGTTCGAAAATCGGTAAAAACCGTTCGAAAACCGGTTGAACAGTAGCGGTTTTCAACGAAATGCTTTTTCGAATCGTAGCGGTAAGGTCGGATTTCGCGAAATTCGACCGGTTTTCAACGAAAAGTTGAACCCTGACGTTGTGCACACATTTATTCATTTTCTAGTGGGAAAATTCCAAGTGTTTGCTTGGATCAGAATATTCTATCAAAACTATTTATCTCTTAAGGATATGTCTTCGTTACTAATGTGGAAGTCTGTTGTTTCTTCTTATTCTCGAATACTTACAACAGTGGAAGATTAATTAGTGCTCACAATGCTGGGGGTACTATATTATATTCGTCAGAGGCACATGCATGTTCAGCATTCAGTACATGTTGCCGATTTCGTCGTTGTTAAACATGGCAACCAGCAGCGTCAACCGGTGGAAAAAGGTAATTAATTCCCTGATCTTCCTTTGTTTGGTTTTCCGGAGAAAGGCCAATTTAGATTTTTTTTTTCTCCCTCCCTCCTGATTATGCATTCCAGCTTGCAGTTTGTCCCAAGTGCTGTGAGAACGCTAGGGCACTATGGAAACACATTTTGGTTGGTCAAAATTGGTCTGAAACTATTAAATTAGTGAAATGATTAATTTTATTAATGTATTTTAACTGTGAGCAGTTCAGTAAAAGATTTTTGTAGATTTTTACCAACTGTTACTGAAGCTGAAATTTTTACCATAAGATCTTTATACCTTTACCCTTATCTAGTAAAATTAGTAAAAATTAATAACTATAATTACTATTTATTCCAATTTATTTATCTCAAAACTAAAAATCAGCAAAACAGAGTAAAAGAATTGTTAGAAAATAAATACTTAATATTCAAGTCTAAAATTTTTATGAAAAATCCCTGACACTAATTCAAACCTTGTGTAAAAATATCAAAAAAATTTAATAAAACGATTTAGGCCCTAAATTAAATCAATTTCCGAAATAGAATACCTGAATATTTCGCATTGTCAGAATTTTAGCAAATTATCTCCTATGAATTTTGACCCTCCAATTTTTACGGTCGTTAGATGGCTTGTCTGGACACCTTGGTAAAAATCTGCAAAAATTCCTCATGTGTGTGGACTCTTCAATTAGAGAAGTACTTCTATGCTTTTTCTTAATAGAATCGTACGAATCTTGAAGCAAATGAAGAGGTAAGTAATCACCATCTACCATTTATTTATGCTTAAAAGTTTGTGTAACTTAAAAAAAAAAAGTGCATAGAAGCACCTCTCAACCAATTAAATTGTTTTTGACCGACTGTACAAGGGAACGAACCACATGGGACCCACTACTTTTAACGCCCAGTTGACCGGCTCCCGGGTTTGATTTTTTCTTGTTGAACTTCTTATTTAAAATTTTTAAAGTTAAAGTGATCTAATTCTAAACTTTTGTGTTAGAGATGAACGAAGGGTGGTGGGAGAAGTGACTAGAGAAGACGGATGAAAGAAAGGTGGAGGTGGATGAAGAAATGACACATAACAATCTAAAAGGATATCTTTAAATTTGTTAATGTAATACTACCCTTCTTTCTTTGTGGATCCCTGGAGATATGTCGAGTTTAAGGTTGTTTGTCTAATCTGCTCAATCCTCTCGTGGGATCAATGTTCTGCTCTTTTGTCATCTGTTGTTGTGGTTACGTCATATCCTGCTACTACGGATTTACTAAGAGCATCTCCAATAGAGGGCTCTAAAAATGAGCCTTAAATTTTAATTTAGGACCCCAACTAATTAGATTTAGGGCTATAACGAAATATTCACTCTAGCAATTAGGCTCTAAAACCCAATAAAGATAGGGCTCAATCACAGAGTTGCTAAATATAGCTACTCTACTAGAGGCCCTAAAACAATTTTTGCTAAATTTTAACAATTTAGGACCCTTGCTGGAGTTAATCTTTTCCCCAAAAGCCCTATAATTCAATTTAGGGCCATATTTAGGCCCCTCTTGGAGATGCTCTAACAGGTTTACGTGCAGCAAATAAAATTTTGTGTGTTTGTATTTCTAAGCAGTGGTTTATGTGTGACAAAGAAATTTGTAAAAGTGTCCTATAAATTTTATAGGAAATTATATAACTCCTAGGAATTTTACACAAAAAAAATATAACTTGTAAAATCTTCATAGGAAACGGTACAACTCGCCCAAAATTTCTCCTAAAACGGTGCACTCCAATAAAAACCCAATACAACTTGTAAATAGTGTGCATCTTATGCACTTGGAATGAGCCAGAGGCAATAATGGCAGTGATTTTCCCGTGGATGTTACTGCATTTTCTGATCCTTAATGTGTTGATGTTGCGCCGAACGGTTTCTTCTGTTGTAATACTCCTATGGTAGTACGTGGCACTAGGCACACTATGCAGTCATGGTTTGCTTGGAACAAATCTATGCGGTGTTTTTCCAGCGATCAGCAGCTATGCTATATACTGGTGTTTTTTTTTCCTGAGGAGTCTACTACAAGGCAGTATATATATCTGAGGTGCAGGCTAACTTGCGACACCATGTTGCCGACTACGAATGGTCCTGTGCATCCAACGTTCTCCATGCCATGGCTATGGCTACTTGCCTAGCGAAGTTTCATTGAAAATACTCTTCATTACCAGAGTTTTTTACTGGTCCAGAATTCAACTATTCATTGTCTACATCAGAGAACAAATCTACGCAGGTGATCAGCAGCGATGCTATATACTGGTGTTTTTTTTTTCCTGAGGAGTCTACCACAAGGCAGTATATGAGGTACAGGCTAACTTGCGACACCGTGTTGCCGACCACGACGGAAAATTTGATGATTTGCCCTGAAGTTGATGGACGTTTGATCATTTGTCCAAAGTTGGTGAGCATTTGATCATTTGCCCTACGATGTCTTATTGACATGCGGGTTCTAGGGCCACATATCAGTGAGACATCGTAGGGCAAATGATCAAATACCTGTCAACTTTGGGCAAAAGATCAAACGTCCATCAACTTCAGGGCTATGGCTACTTGTATAGCGAAGTTTCATTGAAAATACTCTCCGTTATCATAGTTTTCTACTGGTCCAGAATTCAACTATTCATTGTCTATATCAGAGAACCGGTCCACAATTCTGTGATAGGTAGAGAATTATTCCACATTTCCACGCAGGTGCTGTCATCCCTGGGCCCGCCTGGAAATAGTGGATCAATTAGGAAGCCTTCCAGGCTTCTACATTATCAATAATAATTAACGTAGGTCTAAAATAAGTAGGAATATTATTTGATGTGAACGTGTTTGGCTATTTGATTGCTGGGGAATGTTGGACTATTCACTAGTCAGGTTTCTTCCAAATTGTCATCTTTCTCAATATCTCCAGAAGAACTTGTCATCTTCTCGGGGATAAGTCTGATGACAAGGAGAGAGGAGCTACCAAACCAAAGGCCTCAACTTCAGCAAAGCACCTGTTCGCTCTTGCACCGCGTAGCGTAGGTGAAAAGCGATGACCATGTTTGCATACGGAGCAGGTGAAATCAGCCAACCTGAGTTGGAGTTCTAGGTATTTACTTTTTACGTTCACCGATTTCTTCATCAACCTGAGTTAGATCTTGTCAGAGACCCATCTCGCATCGCATCGCATCGCATCGAGCAGTAGCAAAACTCTTGAAGTTGTCACGCAGCCGGCTGCTTGCTTAATTCCTTCTCTTGATCAAACATCCTCACCCGTTCATCTCGAGAAAACTCCCAACCACAGTCCACAGGTACTATCTGTGTTTACAGTGTCTCTTCTTTTCTTCTAATCTTTACTACATGATTTCAACGCTTTCTACGAGGATTTGAATAGCAAAACTAGTGTATGCATTTGATATGTATACGTTAATTATCAAATATCAAATCTCCCCGGTCAAAGATTTGCGGTTTAATCTGTACGTAGGGCTTGGAAGAACGAGAAGCTGTGATCCTAAGGGGCACAATGGAGGTTGCTTTAGCGTCCGGAGTGTTGAAGGTTGCAGGCGACAAGCTAGGTCAGCTAATAACCGGCGAGTTTGCCTCCATCATGGGTGTGACAAAAGATCTCTCTGAGCTCCAAGATCGATTTGGAGAGATTACAAGCTGGCTCTCAGCGGTTGGGGACAGAGCGATAGAGATCGACCCATCGGTTCCTTGGGTCAAAAAATTGAAAGATGTTGCTTATGATATTGATGATTTGCTATATGAAGCCCACCTGGAAGCTGAGAAACACAAGCCAGGCATCGATGGTGCAAAACACAAATCCTTTATGTTCCGCCTCAAGATGGCCCATAAGATCAAGGCAATCAAGGAGAGATTTACTGCAGTTGTGAAGCAAAGATCTGACTTCAATGCTATAGTGAATAATTTACCAGTGGATCGTCCAAGTCGGCGTAACAACACCACAATTGGGGAGATGTCGATCTTGGGTAATGTTGGTGAGTCAACTATACGTGCAAGAGATGAAGAGAGGCATAGGATCATATCTAAGCTAGTAGAATCTAACGAACAAGAGAAAACCTTGACAGTTTCTATCGTCGGGCTAGGTGGCTCCGGCAAAACTACTTTGGCCAAACACATTTGTGATGATAAAATGATAAAGGAGCATTTTCAAGCTGCAATATATTGGGTACATGTGTCTCAGGAGTTTGATGAGTGGAAGCTTATCAGAAAATTATTTGAAGCTGTTTCTGAGAAGAAGTCGGAACATGAAGCCCAATCACAAATAGTCAAATTAATTTCAGACAAGTTGAGCGGCAAGAAGTTTCTACTTGTGTTGGATGACGCTTGGCATCAGGACCAACAAGACTGGGAACAATTCATGCGGTTTCCAAAGAGTGGTGCACCAGGAAGCAGGATTTTGCTCACTACTCGTAACAAAAGAGTTTCGAAAGCAGTGGAATCTGCATATACATTTGATTTGGAGCTCTTACAGCCGGATGACAGCTGGAAGTTTTTCCAGCAGTGTTCTGGGTGGGCCGAAGAAGCTATGGAGTCCGAGTTCATTGATGTTGGAAAAGATATAGTGAGCAAATGCGGCGGGGTGCCACTAGCAATTAAAACTCTTGCAGGTGTCCTCTATGATGAGAGAGACAACATACATGCATGGAAGGACATTAGAGACAGCAATTTACTGAGGGTCCAGGACATCCAAGACAGAGTAATGGGATCCCTGAGGTTGAGTTATTTTCATATGCGAGATGATCTTAAGCAGTGCTTTGTGCTTTGCTCTATATTTCCAAAAGGCTACATGATTGATAAAGAACAACTGATTGACCAATGGGTTGCTCAAGATGGGGTTGGTTACTTGGACTCGGAGTACAACAAGTGTTTTAACTCTCTTGTTCAAATGTCTTTCCTACAAGATGTGACAGAAAGATATAGCGGGAGAGTGACATGCAGGATGCATGATTTGGTTCATGATCTTGCTCAGTCCATCTTGGGTGATGAAATTTCACTTGCTGTGCCAGACAAGACAGTCGAACCAACAAAGAGTTGTAGATACTTTTCTTTAATTCATCAGAAAGGAAATGTTCCGCCCAAACATTTTTTTGAAAAGGGTCGTGCTATGTATGTTGACGATAGTGATTTCATATTTGGCAAGGCATTGAAGAACGCAATACACTTGCGCAGCATCACTGTGGGACATGTCCATACAAAGCCAGTAGTGCTCGCTGCTGTGCTACATATAAAAAATCTGAGGTATCTTGCCCTTCCAGGACTAGCATGTGAAACACTTCCCGAAGCTATTTCGGATATTTGGAGACTGCAGGCTCTTCATGTACCAAATAGTTGGTGGCTTCGTGAGCTACCTAAATCCATTGGTAAGTTGCAGAAGTTGAGAACAATAAACTTGTCAGGCTATTGGAATCTGTGGAGTTTACCAGATTCTATCGGTGATTGTCACATGCTTTCAAGTGTTGACCTTTATGAGTGCAGAGAGCTTACAGCGTTGCCAAACTCCATCAGCGAAAACAAAAACCTGAGAGTGCTGAGACTAGGTCATACCGGAATTGAGAGGCTGCCATCAAGTATTACAACACTGGGAAATCTGGAAATTTTGGACCTTAAATATTGTTCCGAGCTGGTTGACTTGCCTAACGGCATGAAAGACTTAAAGAAGCTCAAAATTATGAACCTAAATGGATGCCGCAAACTGTGCGGCATACCGGTAGGGATTGAACAACTCAGTCAACTACAGAAGTTGGGACTATTTGCTATGGGAGAGGGTGACAACTTCGCAAAAATTTCGGAGCTTGGCAATGCAGGTCGAATAGGTGGGAGTCTAACTATCAGTAATATTATGTTTGTGAAGAACCCAGATGATGCAGAAAAGGCATGCTTGAAACAGAAGGCTAATCTACGAGGCTTGACTCTAAAGTGGCGCAATGAGAGATCGGATTTGATGGTCGAGAATCGGAGTAACGATGTGATCGAAGCTGAAAATGAGCTGGCTGTACTGGATGCTCTGGAACCACCATCGGGGATTGAATCTATAGAAGTTGATGGGTATCCAGGCGAGCAATGCGCGAGGTGGATGTTGAAGCAAGTTGGTGTCGGGGAAGATCATCCTCGTTTCCGATGTTTGAGAAGACCGAGGCTAGCAAACTTTCCAAACCTGAAGCATCTAGAGGGGCTTGCGGAGTTGCCCTCCTTACGAGAGCTTTACTTGAGGAAAATGCATGCTCTTGCAAGCATAGGCGGAGGCCCATTTCCTTCGCTGGTGAAGTTAGAGATGAATAAAATGCCAGTTTAAAAGAGGTGTGGATGGTAGCCTTGGCCGATGAAGAGGAGGCGGCTCATTCGGGACGGCAGGTGCAAGTGCGAATTGGTAGTTGCCAATCAACTTTAAATGCATGTCCAAATTTGAAAGTGAAGCTGTACTTGCCATTGTCGCTGGAGTACTTGCGGTTGAAAGAGATCAACGGAGCATGCGATGGCCTAACGGAGCTGCCAGAGAGCATGCGAAGCCTCACAACCCTGCGATCCCTGGATATCCACGGCTGCTCAGCTCTCCGCGTGCTGCCCGAGTGGCTGGGGGGGCTCCGATCGCTGCAAGAGATGACCATCCGCTCCTGCAATGCCTTTGTTCGGCTCCCGGAATGCTGGGAGCTCCGCTCCCTGCGGAATCTGGAGATCCAATACTGCGGTGGCCTAAGCAGCCTCCCCGAGTCGTTGGGGCATCTCACCTCCCTCCAGACGCTCCAGATAGTTGGGTGTGGTAAACTTGGTCGCCTGCCCGAAAGTGTGGGGGACCTCAGTTCTCTACGTATCCTGGGGATCCGAGACTCGCCCTGCCTGAGCAGCCTCCCCCAATCGTTGGAGCACCTCACCTCCCTCGAGGAGCTATGGATAGGAGGAGGCTGCGATACACTACATCAGCTGCCCGAATGCCTAGGGGAGCTCTGCTCTCTACGCACATTTGTGATCAGAGATTTGCCGGGCCTGACTAGCCTGCCCCAATGCATGAGCCGCCTCACCTCCCTTAAAGAGCTTCGGATCCTAAGTTGCCCGGGCCTCACATCCTTGCTGGAGGGGGTGGAGGGCCTCACCTCTCTTGAAGTGCTTCGGATCCTAAGTTGCCCGGGCCTCACATCCTTGCCGGAGAGGATACGGGGCCTCACCTCCCTTGGAATGCTTCAGATCCGAAGTTGCCTGGGCCTCACATCCTTGCCGGAGGGGATACGGGGCCTCACCGCTCTACAGGTATTGGAGATCAGTGGATGCCCTCATCTGAAGGTATTGCCGAGGGGGATACGGGGACTCACCGCGCTGAAGGAATTGGAGATCCGTGGATGCCCGGATCTAGAGAGGCGTTGCAAGAGAGTGAAGGGCAAGGACTGGCACCTCATCTCCCACATCCCTCATCTAGGAATCGATTGATCGACCGCCACCGGTGCTGGTGAGTTCATCCATTATTACATCTCTTAATTTTCTGAGCTGTTTGTTGAATCACTTACCTCAATTTCCTAATCCATCTTTACTATTTGCAAAAAATTAATTCCAGGTTCATGCCTACTCCAACCTCCTCCATCTGCACATGTAAATACGCACACAATCTGCTGTTTCTTCTTCTTCCCGATTACTTACAACAATGGAAGAGTAATTACTGCCACTACAACATGGAAAGCCTGCTGGGGCATCTATATATGCCCTCAAAAGCTGGTAAATGCCCCAAAATAGTTTTCCACGGCACTTATTGGCCGTCAAGAGATATGCTATCGGGGAAAGGTATTTCTCGGCATTTAGCTATCCCGGCACTTGTATATGCTGCATTTTCCTTTTTACCGGCATATATTAAATGTCGGCGTTGCTCTAACTCGCCACATGATAATCGCCGTAGTTGGTTAACCAGGGGCATAAAATAAACGCCGTGGATTCCTTTCACTGGCATATTATAAACGCCCTGGATTCTGTTCGCTGGCATATTACAAGTGTCGTGGATAATCTTCAGGGGCAAAATATATATGCTATGTTTGACCTACGCAGGCATAAAATAAACGCCGTGGATACCCCTCACTAGCACATTATAAATGCCGTGGATGCCTTCGCTGGCATATTGTAAGCGCTGTGGATGCCCTTTAGGGGCCAATATATATGCCATGCATCTATGCGCCTAGAATACCAATGCATTGATAGCTTTAATCGATCATCTCAAACTGCCAAGCCAAATCATCTCAATCATCCAAAGCAAATAATCCATTCCAATCATCTCAAACTGCCAAGCCAAATCAAAATTGTTATTTAACACAAACAACAACATAACATGCCCTCTCTCACCAAAGTAAGGCAAATCTGCATTCAATATATATATAGAGTTGCCATGCCCAAGTGATCTCAATTACATGCATGTCACATTAAGTTTCATATATGCCAATATATACTAATGTCTCTAGCTAACAGGTGTAGGTAGCAAAAGACACAAAATACACCTTGTGCTACTTGGCTATTAGAACTATATATAGTCGTTGACATTTCGCATCATCATATATACACATCTAGCCATATCACATCCATCATCCACAAAAGTCAAACAAAGCCATTACTAACTCCATAATCCTCCCATAGCAAAAGACTTTAACACATCCAGCACATCCAACATCTAATCACTTGAGGACATCTGCAAATATAAGGAAAGTAGTATGAATACTAGGTGAAATTTTGGCAAAAGGACAAAATGCATCCATCTGTAATGATGATTAATTACCTAATGTCCGCTTGGACATATTTAGAGATGTTCCATCTTTTCGAATAATCTGTAAATAAAAAATAGATCACATATAATTAAGAAATAGTTATGCACATGTAATATAATTGCTTTAACCATAATGTGAAATCCATACATTCTGTAAAGGCCAAGGAATGCAACGGCCAATAGCAGCACCCAACTTGGTAACCTGCCCTTGGACTCGTGGAAGTAAGACATTTTTATCGAGCACCACATCAATTAAAACCTCATAGTAATCACCTAAGGGCAGTCCATCCAAGCATTTAGCTTTCTTGTCAGTACATCTAAGTCTACCATATGCCACAATCTTGGAGCAAGATAGTGAACGCAGAGCAACTTCCTTGCCATCCTACAAATGAATGCCAATACATAATTGTGAAGTCTTCAGTTTATACATGAACAAAATTATGAAAGTATGCATACCCCATCTTGTATTTGTGCAAGCTTCCTGACCCTTGATTGATCAGAACCATCCACATGCAGCCCCTTCAAGTTCCTTGCTTGATTCACACCATCTACATGCAGCCCCTTTATGATCCTTACGTCATTCGCACCATCCACATGCAACCCATTATTAGATGATGATTGCAAATTTGTGCCCTTTGCTGCAATCTTAAGGTACATAAAAAGAGAATATTCCATTTACATTAACATAAAAATGTAGAACAATGATATACATTGAAAAATGAAAATTGCATGCATTCAAAATATATTACTATAACCTTGTTTTGTCTAATTGCAGCTGAACTTTTTTCAGTAGCACTAACTAATCTTGATCCTTGCTCGACAGCAGTGGGTTGTGCTATTTTATCAACAACAGGAACTTCTACCTCATCAGTACCACCTACACAATTATTTGCACCATCAGACCCATGTCCATTGTGATCACTATTATATCCTATTCTTTGTGATTCTACCCCTGGGGACCTTGCTCCTTGTAACGCTAGTACTATAGACTTTAGTTCATTATAATTCTGCTCATTTAGTGTATTCTTTCGCTCAGCAATCTCCATCCTCTCTCTAAGTTCTGAATTTTCCAACTCCATTTGTCTCAGTGCTGCTGTAGTTCTTGCTAAAGTAATAGACTTGGATCCACCTGGTAACAAACCCAATCCACGTATTCTTCCCTTTTGCTCCTTTGGAAACACATCAGCATATAAATCACCATCTTCAATAGATTTTGTAGCAAGACCTTCATCATTCTTAATCCTTTCCCTTATGTCATCCTACAAGTATTTCATTTTAACAAGCAAACCTACATATATGAAATGAATGTCACATTGCTATATATAATACTTACAATTTTTTGTCGACAATCTTCATTAAGGGATTGTCCATTTGCTTTTGTGTGTGTAACAATGTATAGTTCAGCCCGAGAGAGTTCACGACCAAGTTCTTTTTCCTAATTGAGATTATTGATATAAAGGAAAGATTATTTCTACAACTCTTGCAATAAAAAAAAGCAATAAAAACCAAAAAGAAATTATGCTCACCAGTTGATCAGATACTACAGCATAGCTTCTTGAACCACATGTATGTAGTGCATTAAATTGATTATGACGAACAACTTTGTTCCTTTGAGCTTTATCAATAGGAAGTTTTACCGTTTTGAATTAATTGCTTCACATAATGGTTCATCAAGAGTTACCCCATTACTGTCTACCCTAGCATAACTACCATCGTCAAAAATATGAATAGGTATGTCATCAAATGATGGGCCAGTAGGTTCGGTACATAAGTATATGTCTTCATCTTCATCCTTGTTTGTTGAGTCTAGGTCAAAAACATCTCTTGGATTTATAAATAGTACAGCATGCCAATCTTTGTCAATGGGATCATGCACATAATATACTTGTGAGGCTTGTCTTGCTAGAACAAATGGCTCTTCACAAATGCTGTCACCATTATATAGCAAGTGGTTGAAAATCACAAGTGTAATCCCATATTTGTCCTTTTTAATACCTGTATGTTGAACTACGTCAACCCAATCGCACTTAAACAAAACAATTGAACCCTTGTCCGAGTAATTAAGTTCAATAATTTCTTTGATGACACCATAGTATGTAATTCCTCCTGTTATTTGATTCTGATCGTTAGCACTAGAGGAACTTGATGCTTGTGCAACCACAGATACACCAAAATTTTGTGTGGTTTTTCCTTCACCGTGACACTTAGTTTGAAATTTATAACCATTTATAGCATAACTGGTATAATGTGTGACAATTTTATAAGGCTTGTTAGCTAGGACTTGTAATTCTTCTGGAACTTCGTTGCCTTCACTAACCAATTGTTTGACCTGTAAGATCATAAAAATATATAATATGTAATTCAAATAAGGATAACATACTTGAGATATGGCCCAATGTGCTCATAGTTGATTAAAACATTATAATGAGCTTGAACCCAAGATATATTGTCCAAATTGGCATTGTAGCTACCAGCCAATTACTTGCCTACTCTTTTAAGATATGAAAACAAAGTAGTGCAATTATCATTATTGTCATAATTGTGACATGCACGAGTGAACCTAGTTTCACAACCATGTAGGTAACATGAGCAAAAGGTGATGCTTTCATCTAGCACATAGCCTTCAGCTATGGATCCTTCTGGGTGACTTCGTGTCCTAACAATTGATTTTAACTTCTTAAGGTACCTACAATTAAAATTTACACCTTTAGTCTATAAAAACTAAAAAGGTATCTAATATATGTCATTGTGATTAAATTAACCCACCTCTCAATAGGATACATATTTCGATAATGTACTGGACCTGCTAGCCTTGCTTCAGTTGGAAGATGAATGCACAGATGAACCATAATGTCAAAAAATGAAGGCAAAAAAATCTTCTCAAGGAGACATAGTGTTTCGGCAATTTCAAATTCTAGCCTTTCCATGTCGCTGACATTGATAACTTTTGAATATATTTTCTTGAAAAAGTTGCTTAGACGAACCAATGCTGCGCAGACATTTTGTGGTAAAATTCTTCTTATGGCAAGAGGAAGCAATTGCATTATAACATGACAGTCATGAGTCTTAAGACCAACTAGTTTTTTTTGATCAACCAAAACCTTGTTGTGTAGACTAGATGCATAGCCATCTGGAAACTTGACATCTTTTAGGACTTGACAAAACATTTTTTTCTGATGGGCTCATTGTGTAGATAGCTGGTGGTAAATAAGTCTTGTTTCCTTTTGCAACTGGATGCAGCTCTGGCCTTATACCCATTGCTTGGAGATCAAGTCGAGAATTTAGATTGTCCTTTGACTTTTTATCAACATTTAAAAAAGTATTTATAATGTTGTCAAACACATTCTTCTCGATATGCATTGGATCAAGATTATGTCGTATCAGAAGGGTCTTCCAATAAGGTAGCTGAAAGAAACAAGATCTTTTGTGCCACATGGGTTGTACGTCCTCATCCCCACGCCGACGCTTCTTTGCACGTTTCTTCTCTTCTAGCTTTCCAAACACTATGCGTAAATCTTTTGTTTGCTCAGAGACATCATACCCAGAAATCGGGATAGGGGCCTCCCTCAACTCTTTTGTACCACCTTTGCATCATGTCTAGACTTGTCATTCAAAGGTAAGAATCTACGATGCCCCATGTAACATGCCTTATGCCCATGTTTTAATTTTATTGAACAAGTTTCAGTGTGGCAAGTAGCACAAGCAACATCTCTAGTTGTTTTCCTTCCGGAGAGGTATGCATTACCTGGGTAGTCACTTATGGTCCATAGTAATGCAGCCCGTAGTGTAAACCACTCCGAACAAGATGCATCAAATGTTCTCACACCCTCACCAAACAAATAATCTAGTTCTTCAATTAATAGTTGCAGGTAGACATCAATATTATTTCCAGGGGATTTTGGGCCAGAGATCAGTAAAGAGAGAATAAAATTTGATTGCTTCATGCATACCCACGGTGGAAAATTATAAGGAATCAAAATAACTGGCCATGTGCTATGGGACACACTACATGTTCCGAATGGATTGAAACCATCTGTTGCTAAACCAAGTCTAAGATTGCGACATTCGGAACCAAACTCAGGATGATTGAAATCAAAGTCCTTCCATGTTGTAGAATCGGCTGGATGTCTCAACAAGCCATCTTTTGTGCGACCTTCACTATGCCATCTCGCGTCAGATGCTGTCTTGGAGACATGAATATTCTTTGCAATCTTCTTTTTAGTGGAAAATGACGAACAACTTTATTTGGAACCCTATGGACACGCTTTCCACCTATACCAACCTTTTCACACTTCCACCTAGAAGTGCCACAAGTAGGACATGTAGATGCATTTGCATATTCTTTCCTATATAATATGCAATCATTTACACAAGCATCAATGCAGACATATCCAATCCCAACATCTTTGACAAACTTTCTAGCCTCATGATAGTTTTTGGGCAATTTTTCACCTTCTGGAAGTGCTTCCTTTAGAAGTTCAATTAGCTCATCAAAACATGCATTACTAACTCCCCATAAATTTTTTAAGTTAAGAAGCCTAACAATGAACTGAAGCTTTGAAAATCTCTGACATCCTGGATATAATTCTTTACTAGCTTCATTGGCTAACCTATAATATGTTTCTGTGTCTATATCTTTCTCACTGATGTCCTCAATATTGTTTACATCTCTAGCATTGTCACCAAAAAACCCAAGTCCTTCCCTAAGCATAGCATCAATTTCATCGTCCATACAATTCTCTTCTTGAGGATTGGAGCTAGGAACATACTGAGAAGGCCAAGTTTGACCATGAAAAACCCATTCACTATATCCTCCCAGAAAACCATTGCAGATCAAGTGATTATACACGACAGTCTTGTCTAACCAATACAAATTAGCACAACTATTGCAGGGGCAACGAATTGTATCAGCTCTTGCTGACTTCGAAAATGCAAATTCCAGAAATAAATTTACTCCATTGTTGTACTCAATCGTATGTCTAGGCAAATGCATCCATTTCTTGTCCATATTTGTGCTTCTAGTAAATAATTATACTTTAGAATTAGAATAACAAGCTCAAAATAATAGGAAATCCCTACTAAAGTATATAAATCACAAGATAATATGATTTCAATTAACCAATGTGAGTAAAGCATATTGAATCTCAACTCACCAGGTCACAATCAGCAGGACTAATGTCACAAGTTTTCACAACCAACACCTTGAATATGGCCTCATCTTCAATTTGCTCCTCTTGCTGGGGCATCATATAAATCCAGTTTCAGTGTGGCAAGTAGCACAAGCAAGTACTTAAGGCATCTTGATGACAAGCACATATAACAAAAACTGAATAGAATGATATAGAATGGAAAAGAAATATGCTCTTCACATTTTCTATGTTTTTAGCTTTTCAGGAAGGGGTTGGAAGTCACCTAGGGTTAGATCAAGGGGGTTCTCCAAGTGTAGCTGATCCTTTGGCAAGAACTCCTGCGAGTGGGTATTCGATTGCACCTGTTGGACAGAACACAAGGGTGAGTACTCTCCTCACTTCACCAGTCATAGTTTACCCTTCTAGCCATAGAGCGACAATGACAATTCTGGGACAGATGCAGTATGGAAATACTAATTGGACTCCAATTAATGGGACAAATATCTTCAACGTTCCTATTTTCACTAGTTCACTAGCTGAATTTTCCTCTTCTCTTCTCGCTATGATTCAATCTCCAGAAATTTCTCTCCAATCCGAATCCCTAGGGTTCCTAACAATTGGCCTAGCAATTATAGCAATCGGTGCCTACTAATCATCACAGGATCGTAACAAAGGTTTGGCCACTTGGATGAGATAGGAATCAATACAGAACAGGAACCAGAGACTGGCTGACCTTAGATCCACCGGAGGGGACAAAGGGGCGGCGTCGCACCGGAACACGATCCCGCGCAGCGAGCGGTGGGGTGTCACGATGATGAGGTGATGGGGAAGGGCAGCGAGGTGCTTCAGATCCGGGCGCTGCCACTCCAATCCTCTTCACCACCGGATCTGAAGGAGCCGTCCGGTGGGTGAAGTTTGCTGAGGGCAGGGTGGCGGCGGGACGAGTTGAGGTATAGGGGTAGAGGGTGGCGGTGGGATGAGCTAAGGTAGGGGCAGATGGCGGCGGAGCGGCGGGGGCGTGGTTGATCGAAGGCGGCGGGGCGGTGGTGGCACTGTGGTGAGGAAGATTGGGAGGGGAGGCGGCGGCGCTGTGGTGAGGAAGATGGGGAGGGCAGGCGACGGCGCTATGGTGCGGTAGATGGGGAGGGCAGGCGGCAGCGCTGTGGTGAGGAAGATGGGGAGGGGAGGCGGCGACGGCGGTGGTGCTGTGGAGGAGGACAGGAGGGGGGCGGCGCTGTGGAGGGGATCGAGTGGGGGGTGGTTTAGGGATTAGGCGTGCGGTCCTGTGGTTCTAGGAGGGGAAGGTAGGAGTGAGAGAGATCTTGGGACTTGGGAGGCGCGCGCAGGGCAGCAGTCTTTTCGCTTCTCTCCCGCCTAAATTTCACCCTGCGCGCCAGAACGGAGTTTAGCTGGCATTTACTTTCTCCGACACATAACAAACGCCGTTCTTATTATACCTTGGCAATTACTATGTGCCCTAATATACTAGAATTGGTGGCAAATATCATATGCCAGACATTAGTCAAATCCGGCATTAGTAAATGCCTAGCTTATTAAATAATATGGTGGCACATAATTTCTGCCCTACAAAAGTTTTCTTGGCATAATATATGTGCCATGCAAGTATGTGCCTCTAAATATAGAAAAATGCCCTGAATTCATTAATCCATAGCATTTAAACTAAGTGCCAGCTATAACTAAATGCCCTAAAATGCATATCCGTGTTGTAGTGTGCTTACAATGCTGGCGGTACTATATATTCAGTAAATGTTGCTGATTTCATCATTGTTAAACATGACGACCAACAGCGTCAACTGATGGAAAAGGTAATTCTCTAATCTTCCTTTGTTTGGTTTTCCGGAGAAACGCCAATTTAGAGTCCTTTGTTAGCCAGCTCCAATTGTTCAGAAATGTCTTCATT
The DNA here is from genome assembly GCA_036346355.1 of Rhipidocladum racemiflorum. Classification (NCBI taxonomy): domain Eukaryota; kingdom Viridiplantae; phylum Streptophyta; class Magnoliopsida; order Poales; family Poaceae; genus Rhipidocladum; species Rhipidocladum racemiflorum. The sequence continues at coordinate 2,337,926 of CM070590.1, read as the reverse complement.
ACTAATGTATACTGCTGTGAGAATGATATTCAAAGGGAAGTCAAAGGTTATCAGGACTCACGATATTATTTTATCATCTACTGAAAGGATTTCAACTAGAAACTACGTTGTGCACACATTTATTCATTTTCTAGTGGGAAAATTACAAGTGTTTGCTTGGATCAGAATATTCTATCAAAACTATTAAACTCTTAAGGATATGTCTTTGTTACTAATGTATACTTACAACAGTGGAAGAGTAATTAGTGCTCACAATGCTGGGGGTAATATATACTCGTCAGAGGCACATGCATGTTCAGCATTCAGTACATGTTGCCAATTTCGTCGTTGTTAAACATGGCAACCAGTGAAAAAAGGTAATTAATTCGCTGATCTTCCTTTGTTTGGTTTTCCGGAGAAAGGCCAATTTAGATTTTTTTTTCCTCCCTCCCTCCGGATTACGCATTCCAGCTTGCAGTTTGTCCAAAGTGCTGTGAGAACTCTGGGGCACTCTGGAAACACATTTTGATCGGTCAAAATTAGTGTGAAACCATTAATTTAGTGAAATGATTAATTTTATTAATGTGAGCAGTCCAGTAAAAGATTTTTGTAGATTTTTACCAACCGTTACTGAAGCTAAAATTTTTACCATGAGATCTTTATACCTTTACCCTTATCTCGTAAAATTAGTAAAAATTAATAACTATATTTACTATTTACTCAAATTTATTTATCTCAAAACTGAAAATCAGCAAAACAGAGTAAAAGAATTTTTAGAAAATAAATACTTAATATTCAAGTCTGAAATTTTATGAAAGGTCCTGGACACTAATTCAAACCTTGTGTAAAAATATCAAAAAAAAATTAATAAAACGATTTAGACCCTAAATTAAATCAATTTCCAAAATAGAATATCTGAACAGTTCGTATTGTCAGAATTTTAGAAAATTATCTACTGCGAATTTTGACCCTCCAATTTTTACAGTCGTTAGATGGCTTGTCTGAACACCTTGGTAAAAAGCTGCAAAAATTCCTGAAGTGTGGACTCTTCAATTAAATTGTTTTTGACCGACTGTACACGGGAATGAACCTGGTTTAGCCCCCCACTAACGTCGCACATGGGACCCACTACTTTTAACGCCCAGTCGACCGGCTCCCTGGTTTGATTTTTTCTCGTTAAACTTCCTATTTAAAATTTTTAAAGTTAAAATGATTTAATTTTAAACTTTTTGTGTTAGAGATGAATGAAGGGTGGTGGGAGAAGTGACTAGAGAAGACGGATGAAAGAAAGGTGGTGGTGGATGAAGGAGATAACACATAGCAATCTAAAAGGATATCTTTAAATTTGTTAATGTAATATTACCCTTCTTTCTTTGTGGATCCCTGGAGACAGGTCGAGTTTAAGGTTGTTTGTGTTGTGAAACAATGTCGTCAATCACGCAAACAACGAAAGGAGCACACACAAAAGCAAAATTCATTTTATAAATCCGAAAATAGCATTTTAACGAGCAGCACTGTGAGACCCTCATTTTTATGTCAGTAAATAACATAAATATGAGGTTCTTTAAGTGCATCCTGTGCCATTCCCATGATCAGTGGCTGGCACGCACAAACACAATTTGGAAATTACAGCCACACAGATACACATTTTTATTACATCATCAGTTTTATAGTGTTATTACAATACCAAAAGTAGCAGGAAATTAGAACCATGTCTCATAGTATGCCAACTATTCCATAACTCCACAGGCAACTGTTGAGATGAACCTAGAAAGATCAGTCGTCGCTAAAATTCGCAGGTTCCTCATATTCATTCCCGTCATTATCGTAATCTTGCTCATCACCTAAAAACATTTGTTGAAGCAAGTTGAGTACATTGGTACTCGCAAGACTTTGTAGTGTATGCAATTCCTGGAATATATGCAGGCTGAAATAGAAAGTGGGTTTCTACGGTTGTTTTGCATAAAGCGAAAGTTTTGAATGAAGTAATACTGAATAGTAATGGAAAGCGTAAATAAAAATTTAAGACAGTTTGATAAGTAATTGAGATAACAAGTAATAAAAGAATAATAACATTTTTACTCACGGCCCTTTGTGAGTAAAATAACGAACAAGACCCTCCATGGTCTTATATGGACAAATGTAACAATAAGTGACATAAAAGGGGTATAAATCATTTCTCAAATCATCTAATCAAAGGTTTTTTTTTTTTGAAAACAGAAACAGCTAACTATGTGATGACTTTACCAAGTGCTCATGATCAGCGCGGCTGCTAATCGATTAGGTTTAGACTCTCTGAGTTTGTCTTGCTTTACCCACAAGATATGTTCTCCCTTTTTGCAAGCTATAAGACACACTTCCTTTGGTATGTCCGCGGGGAGTTCATAACGAAACCGTTCGATTACTTGAACCTAACTTTGCACGGCGGTGTTTAACCACGACTATGATGGAAGTTAAAAGGTAAAAGGAATTCGGAGTCGATAACCCACCAGGAATAGAAATTCGGAGTTAGTGACCCACCAGGAATAATAACGACCCCAAATTCATAACCAGGCGTACAGTATACGCCTACCAGAGTGCAAAGCTAGTTCCAAATAATTTTAATTGGTTAAGACTGTCCCATTTCAGTACTTGTGGATGTACGGTTATCTTGGCCTGAAAACAACACATTAGCTCGGTCCTTATTGTGACATGGGCGATACTCCACCTATCTACGCATTACGTTAAAACATGTACAACCGGCTATTGCCAATAATCACCCACGTCGAAACCATAGTTTTATTTTCATTTTTATCAAACTACCAGTATCCTTTACTGCTTAAATAAACCATAAAAGATTTCATAAAGAAGTGTGTATGTGGGTGTAGATATCAACGTATCATTCTAAGCATTGCTAAGCAGATGCAATTAATATTCGTTATAGCCCATCTTTTAATTGAGTATCCATTCCTATGGTTATCATGGGGTTTATGTTGATATGATTATGATAATATATCAACATTGGGTTATAACTACCAAGAGCGTGAAATAAATAGTTAAAATATGAGCATGCGGAAGATTCTTAATCACATTTTAGTTGGTTATGAAATCTGGGTTCAAGAATGATCAAAGGGGTGCTTGCCTTGCTCCTCGGCGGTGTAATTTGGATGCGTGTAAATCGATAGCGTAGTTGGCAATCTCAGCGTCTATACGTCGATTAAGAACATGGCAAATAGAATACTTCAATATCAATAAAAGAAGCAAATACATAAACAACAAGGATAGCAGTTGAAAGATTCAAATGAAATCAATTCAAATCAACCAATGATGGTAATGACTTAATCAATTCATGCATTAACCAAGTTATAAGATTTTGGGCCTAAGGGCAAAAGCTTAATGACATTCAACATGACTACCTTTCTTTATGTATTTTTTTTCATTTTAATTTACGGATTCAGGAAGCTAAGATTGTAAGATTGAATTTAATAAAATTCATTTTCAAGGTGTGGTATTGATTGCACTAAAACTAGTTAGTATATAAGCAACCTTAGTCATGTCAAAAGATAGCAATATGGTGAATCCTAACTTTTATCTTACTAACTGGTTCTAATCAGTGTAATGAGCACAAAGAAACAAATTTTATTCATTTTGGATCATTTTTGAGTAAGTTATTGCAACTATATCAAATATACGTATTAAACAAAGTCCTAATGTGAAATTTTCACAAATTAATTCCAAATTCAAGTCTAAGGACATATTTGGGTAGTATTTGTCCTAAGGATTCCAACAAAGTTGGTTTCATTCAATTTGGACGTTATTTGCAAAATTTCTATATGCCACATATTCAAACTTCAAGCTTTAAATTCAAATTCAGATTTAATTTGCTAAACAAGTTTCAAATGTTTTTACATATTATGAAACTAGATGATTTATGATGAATTTACAAACAAGTTTCACTTGATTTGGAATTATAGATCAAAAGATATAGCCATTTAAAGTCATTCGGTTCAAAGAAATTCCAGAAAAAGGGAAAATACGTTTTCCTTAAAGGAAAGCGTATTTCTAACGTTTGCGCGGGCTGGGTTTTGAACTGAGTTACGGTCGCTGACGTCCTAGGCCCATTTGGCAGTGGCTCACGCGCGGGCACATGCACATCTGCGCGAGGCTGAGAAGGTGGGCCCGCACGGCAGCGAGACGTGCCCGTGCAAGCAACTGTCCGCCCGGGTCCACATGACAGCTAGCTGAACCCGAGCCAGCTGACAGAGATGGCCCGCATGACAGCGACTCTAAGCAGGGGAGGCTCTAGCCGAGCTCGCCGGCGACTTCCCGGCGGCGTCGATCGACTTTGGCCGGTAGCACTAGCTTCACGGGATCATGGTGATCCTAAGGGATTACTCGGATGAGGGTGGTGTTCGGAGAATTTGAGCTCACGGCGACGACCGGCGGAAGCTCACGGTGAGGTCAAGCTCGGCCGCGCTACAAAGCATCTCGGGCCTAATGGTCTTGAGCACGAGCTATGGGAGGCTCCAGGGATCCTAACCATGCGCTTGGTTCGGAAAGAGAGTGGACGGAGAGAGATCTCACCGAGCGGCGTCAACGGCGGAAGAGGTTGCACGGCGCGGAAGTTCTCCGGTGTGGTTCGGGCTGAAACAAGGTGCGCATAAGTTTCATTAGCACCTAGAGATACTCCAAGATCCATCAGTTTGGATGATTCCTTACCGAGTCGCACGAATTTGGGATTTCCCCCAAATCGAGACTTACCGGCAGCGGTGAAGATGATCTTGGCTCAAGCGATTGAAAGGGGTAGGAGAGGAATGGTGGTGCGGACTGGGTTTGAGTGGTTAGTACGGGCTTAGTTACCGCTTAAATAAGGCTAGAGAGTGGCTGATTAGGGCTTTGAAAGGGGAGGATTTAGGCGGTGCTTCACGGCGGTCTCTGGAAGTTCTCCGCTGGCTCGGTTAGGGCATGGGCGAGGGACCCCGTGGCAGCAGCTGGCCAGGGCGGCCTCGAGGCGCGCGACATTGCGGCGGGAAACGACAAGGAACGAGGCGGTTCGGCGGACTTTGCCGACAACAGAGAGAGAACGAGAGAGAGATGAGAGGAGAGGAGGAAGAAGCACCTGACTGGTGGGGCAACGGGTCCACAAGACAGAGAGACGGAAGAAAGAAAGAGGGAAAAGAGAAAGGAAGAAAGAGAGACCGACACGTGGGCCATGTGACCTTTGGGTCCCGTCGGCAGCTGCCGACGCCGCTTGGACCGGCCGAAAGGCCACTGGCTACGTGGCCCCACACGTCAGAAAAGGAGGGAGAGCTCTAGCTCCTTCCCCTGGACAGCGCAACAATCCAAATAAATGAGGGGTCAAACCGCCTCCAAAATCTTCAATATTTTTCTTGCAAGTTGCTGGGTGAGATATCTAGCCCTAGTAAAATTTTGAGATTAAAAAGATCTACCACTAATTTTTAGTAATTCTGACATTATCGGCTGCCCTAGAAACCCATTTCGGTTTTTGAATTGATTATAGAACCAAATCAACATATTTATTTTTGAAATTTTTATTTAAGGTGTGATCCCACATCAAGGTCCTACCATAAAAATTTCAGTACTAAAGTCACATTATTTATTTTTTTATAATTCTTTTACTGATTTCTGCAGAATTGCAACTCAGCTTTATTTAATTGTAAATAAATAGTTAATCTTCTTAATAATTTTCGAAAATTTTTGTGGATGAAGGTGATAAGTCTGAAGTCTTATGGTAAAAATTCCAAGGTCTAGATCGCTCTACAACATTCTCTAAAAATCTGACATGGGACTGGCCAGAGATAGGATTTATCATTTTTAATTGTTTTCTTTATCAATAAATGCATACACATGGTCTTTTGACCATCTAGGGATATCTTCTAGGGTTTGGCCAGGTTATACAAAATTTTTACCATGGTAATTCTTCACTTCTACCATTTTACCATTTTATCCTTTTCTTTCTTTTACTCTATTTTCCAAATTTCCAATAACCATTCAATGACAACCAACCAAACATTTGCACCAGAAATCATGAAATGCATCAAGAAAATGATTTCACTTTTTAATATTGGATTTCTATTTGCTTATAAAGTTGAGGATGTTACAGGTCTACCCCCCTTACAAAAAATCTCGTCCTCGAGATTTGCGAGGGCTAAAAGAAAACTAAAAGAAGTCTGGAAATTCCTTCATGAGTTGATCTTCGCGCTCCCACGTGGCTTCTTCTTCAGTATGATTACTCCACTGAACCTTCAACATTCTGTGGATCTTGTTTCTTGTGTGTCGCTCGGCTTCTTCAAGAATGCGAACAGGATGCTCTCGATAAGATAGATCAGGTTGTAGATCGAGATCGTCGAGATTAGCGAGATCAGTTGGCACACGAAGACACTTCTTGAGTTGGGATACATGGAAGACATTATGAACTTCCGATAAACGGGAGGGCAGCTCCAACTTATATGCCATCTCTCCCATCTTCGCGATAATTGGAAACGGTCCAATATATCGAGGGGCTAGTTTCCCGCGGATTTGGAAACGATGAACTCCGCGAAGAGGAGAAACTTTCAGATAGACATGATCTCCGACTTCAAAGCTTAAGTCACGTCGACGATTGTCGGCGTAACTTTTCTGACGAGATTGGGCTTCTTTGAGTCGACTCCTAATCATGTCAACTTGCTCTTGGGCTTCTTGGATAATGTTTGGTCCAAAGAAATTTCTTTCTCCAGTTTCAGACCAAAAGAGAGGGGTTCGGCACTTTCTCCCGTAAAGTGCTTCAAAAGGAGACATCTGGAGACTGGCCTGAAAACTATTATTATAGGAGAATTCAGCAAAGGGTAAGCTTTTCTCCCAATCCATGCCATAAGATAGCACACAAGCTCTCAACATATCCTCCAGGGTCTGATTGGTCCGTTCAGTCTGTCCATCTGTTTGGGATGATAAGCCGTACTGAAATTCAGCTTTGTCCCTAACAGAGTATGCAAACTTTCCCAGAAACGAGATGTGAACTGGGATCCTCGATCGGACACAATAGTCTTAGGGATTCCATGAAGACGAACAATATTCTCAAGATATAACTCTGCGAGTTTATCTCCGGGGTGAGTGGTTTTGACTGGTATGAAATGGGAAACTTTGGTTAATCGATCAACGATAACCCAAATGGAATCATGCCCTTTTCTGGTTCTCGGCAATCCAACGATAAAATCCATACAGATATGGTCCCACTTCCATTCAGGAATTTCAAGAGGTCGAAGTAAACCAGCTGGGCGTTGATGCTCGGCTTTTACTCGCTGACATATATCACATTTCGCGATATACTCAGCGATTTCCTTCTTCATGCCGGGCCACCAATATTCTTGCTTTAGATCTTGATACATCTTCGTGCTACCAGGATGGATAGATAGAGGTGATTCATGAGCTTCACTCAAGATCAACTTCTTGATTTCTAGATCACTGGGGATATAGATTCGATTCTTGAATTGGAGTATACCATCCGAATTTTCTGAGAATTCCAATTCTTTGCCTTGTTCCAACTCTTTTCGGATTTTAGATATGGCTTCATCTTTAGATTGAGCTATCTTAATTTGGGTTTTCAGATTTGGTTGCATTTGGAGACTAGCAACAAATCCTTTTTCAACAATTCCCAAATTAAGCTTCTGAAACTCCTTTACTAATTCAGATTGATCAGTGTATGTTGACACCGTCATACAATGAAGCTTACGGTTCAGAGCATCTGCTACGACATTAGCTTTACCAGGATGATAATGAATACTAAGGTCGTAATCCTTTATTAGCTCCAGCCATCTCCTTTGTCGCAGATTAAGATCTGGCTGAGTAAAGAAGTATTTTAAGCTCTTATGATCTGTGTAGATGTCACACTTGTTTCCAATAAGATAGTGACGCCAGATTTTGAGGGCATGCACTACTGCAGCTAACTCCAGATCATGAGTTGGATAATTAAGCTCATGAGGTCGAAGCTGACGAGAAGCATAAGCTACGACTTTCATCTCTTGCATCAACACGCAACCAAGACCATTGCGTGAAGCATCGCAATAGACATCGAAGCTCTTATGGATGTCGGGTAACACCAGCACTGGGGCTGTGGTTAACCGTTTCTTTAATTCCAGAAAACTTGCTTCGCATTCTGGAGTCCATTCATATTTCTTTTCTTTCTTCAAGAGCTGAGTCAAAGGTTTGGCGATTTTGGAGAAGTTTTCGATAAAGCGGCGATAATATCCCGCTAAACCGAGGAAACTTCGAATTTGAGGAACAGATTTTGGTTGCTCCCAGTTTTGGACTGCTTGAACTTTGCTGGGATCAACAGAAATTCCACCTTTGGAAAGGATATGCCCGAGGAATGCAACTTCCTTCAACCAAAATTCACATTTCTCGAACTTGGCATATAATTTATGTTCTCGGAGTTTCTCCAGAACCAAGTGTAGATGTTGGGTATGATCTTCTTCATTTTTGGAATAGATGAGGATATCATCTATGAATACCACTACGAACTTATCGAGATACTCCATAAAGACTTTATTCATTAAGCTCATAAAGCTAGCTGGAGCATTTGTAAGTCCGAAGGACATTACGACATATTCATATAAGCCGTAACGAGTGGTAAAAGCTGTTTTAGGAATATCCTCCGGTCGGATTTTCAATTGATAATATCCATGTCTAAGATCGATTTTGGAGAAGATTTGGGCGCCGGTTAATTGATCGAACAGATCATCGATACGGGGTAGAGGATATTTGTTTTTGATGGTAACATCATTGAGAGCACGATAATCCACACACATGCGTAGACTACCATCCTTTTTACTGACGAAGAGAACTGGGCTACCCCATGGAGAAGTACTAGGTCGAATGAACTTTTTGTCTAACTGTTCTTGAATTTGCTTTTTGAGTTCTACTAACTCATTTGGTGGCATACGATAAGGTCTTTTGGAAATTGGGGCTGTACCAGGTATAAGATCAATGACGAACTCTAAGTCACGATCTGGTGGCAAACCTGGCAATTCTTCTGGAAATACATCAGGAAAGTTGGAAACTACAGGAACAGATTGAATCTTTTCCATTACCAATGCATTTAAGTATGATCTTGATTCGGAAAGATTCTGGGTGGAACTAAAGTTCACTTCAACTCCATCAGGATTAATAAGAGATATGGATCTATTAGCACAATCTATCTGTCCTTTATTCTTAGCTAACCAATCCATACCAAGAATGATGTCTAATCCTGGGGTTTTTATAAGAATAAGATCAGCATAAAATAAAACTTCATTTATTTCTATGCTAACCTTAGGACACATTTTAGTAGTTCTCATTTTTGCTCCAGGAGAATAGACTATCATGGACATGGGTAAAGATTCAGTTTGGATTTGATGTGATTCTACGAACTTCTTGGATATAAAGGAATGAGATGCACCGGAATCAAATAACACCAAAGTGGGAATAGATTGGACGGGGAACATACCCAGAACCACATCTGGTGCTTCCGTTGCTTCCTCAGCCGTCACATGATGTAAACGTCCCTGATTGGCGGCTTGAGCAGGTGCAGGTCTCCCGGCTTGTTGTCCTCCAGCTCCTTGAGGACGACCAGGAGGTCGCTGAGGAACTCCCTTGCTTGGGCAATTATTGGCATAATGTCCAAGCTGCTTGCACTTGAAACATGTGACATTTGGAGTCTGAGTTGATGCTCCGGTAGGACGTGCTCCAGTAGGATTTGCCGGACGTGCCAAAGGCTGTCGAGGTCGAGGGGTAGGACCTTGACGCCTTTGCTTCTGTGGCGGAGCAGGTGGTCGCGCATTACCCTGAGGTGCAGGGCGAGGTCTGGATGGGCTTGTACTAGCAGTCTTTTGTGCCATCCATTTCCTCTTGCGTGACTCCATGGCAGCTCGAGTGCTGTGCTCCACTCGAATAGACTTATCCACCAGAGTTTGAAAGTCATTAATATCAATGGCAGCTAAAGCACATTTGATTTCCACATTTGGGGTAACTTCTGATGGTGCATAACGGGAAAGGTAATTGAAGCGATTAAGATACTCCATTACCGTCTGATTTCCTTGACGGAGATCAAGGAATTCCCGTCTTTTGATGTCCATCAGACTGGAAGGAATATGGGTTCGGCGAAAAGTATCCTTGAAGGATTCCCATGAAATCTGATCCACTGGAAGAATAGCTTGGTAGTTTTCCCACCATAATGCAGCGGCTCCTCCCAACTGATAAGATGCATAAAGAACTTTCTCTCGATCATTGCACTGTGCAATGTTCAACTTGCTCTCCATTGTTCGCAGCCAGTCATCTGCGTCCAATGGGTCAGCAGCAGTAGAGAATGTAGGAGGTCGAGTCTTTAGAAACTCAGACAACCTTGATGGTGGAGCACCACCACCACTTCCTCCAACAGGGACTCCTTGGGGGGAAGTATTCTGAACTAACTGTTGCAGAAGAAGTGTATGGGTTTGACGGTTTTGCTCGATCATTGCCAGAACTTGCGCCATTGTGGGCGGACCTGGCAATTGCTCCTCTGGGATTCCACCTTGCTGATTAGGATTTGAATCTGGATTTGGTGGATCTGGCACTTGATGAGAAGATGAAGCCCTTGCAGAAGGGTGCATCGGATTAGGTTGCGCTGGAGTGGGCAATGTTTCGCGAGGAGGAAAGGGTTCCTGCGAAGCCTCACTCTCCAAGATCCCGCGAAGAGATCTGGTTACAGGCATCCTGAAATTTCAATTCAGATGAGAAAACAATGTAATTAAATGATTTAAGCTGGTAGACTGAAAATTTCAACTCAATCTCCATTGGTTAAAAGGCAACATTTCATTCCCTAAAATTTTATTATTCTTAAAGAAATTCATTAACAAGGGAGGTGTGTTGATATGTTATGTTATATTGTGAAAGATAACACAAAGGATCACATCACCGTGAAGTTGTAATAAAACATTAGAAAGTCACGAGAAGGAACCAAAACAAGCAGAAATAAACAGTAACAGCACTTTATCCAACTGCATATTAACAACATGTACAACAAAAGTATGACAACCTCACAACTCAACTCTACATGACCACATGTGCTGCTACAACTCAAGGTAAACCTACTCCAAACCTGGCGCTACAACGTCCTCGCCAGTAGACTCAACAGGATCCGCAGGGGTAGAGTCAGTCACCGTGGCGGGAAAGGTACCACGACGCCTGTAGACCTGCGTCACATGGGGACGCAGTACACCTGCAGTGACCTGTCCAAGTCTAACCCGCGACAGTCGTGGACGACTAACTCCGGTGGACATCCTAGCCCGTCGGGAACGTCTAGTGGCCCTAGCAGACCTAGGTGTAGGAGTACCAGGCACCTCCTGAACTGGCAACAAAGTAGCATCGTCGCCAAGAGCTGACCTAGAGAACAAACCCATAGCCACGAAAGGAGCTATGGCGTTCTCTAAAAAGGCTACTCTCCCACATGCTACATAGTACTCTAATACTGCCTGACGATGGTAACGGTCAGCAGCATGAAGGAACTCAACTATGATCCTATAGTGCTCATTAGGCACTGTACTAGGATCTATGTAACTAGTGTCTCCCCTCGGCAACAAAGCAGGTATCTCCCGGTAAACAGTCGCCATCTCTGGAAGAGCGTGGCGCAGTCGAACGATGGCCATATAAGCAACATCGCTCAACGCAGAAGACACCGAAGCTCCACGACCATCAAAAGTACGATCTGACTCTCCGAACTGTGTCCTAGCTGGGATCTCAATCCTAGCTATGTACTCTATCGAAACTGGACTCGCCATCCTCTGGTAGACGGTGTATCGAGGTGTCTCAAACTGTGCAAAATCTAACATCTGTGCTAAGACTCCCATCAATCCCGCTCCCAGACGCTCGGAGGTGTGGAAGCATGGCGAATACCCTTCCATCTGCACATTTAATAAGGAATTAGTATTCCAGATTAAATGCAAGATGCAACGATAACGCACAAAAGTAAAGAGTAGAAGACAAAACAGTAAAGAATTAATAACAGATATAACAAGTTTTATATTCCTAAGTGTAATGTGTCTATTTAAATTTTAAATTTCCCTCCTAACGACCATTCTAACTAAGGTTCTCCTACAGGCAGCGTGGCTCTGATACCAAACTGTGAGACCCTCATTTTTATGTCAGTAAATAACATAAATATGAGGTTCTTTAAGTGCATCCTGTGCCATTCCCATGATCAGTGGCTGGCACGCACAAACACAATTTGGAAATTACAGCCACACAGATACACATTTTTATTACATCATCAGTTTTATAGTGTTATTACAATACCAAAAGTAGCAGGAAATTAGAACCATGTCTCATAGTATGCCAACTATTCCATAACTCCACAGGCAACTGTTGAGATGAACCTAGAAAGATCAGTCGTCGCTAAAATTCGCAGGTTCCTCATATTCATTCCCGTCATTATCGTAATCTTGCTCATCACCTAAAAACATTTGTTGAAGCAAGTTGAGTACATTGGTACTCGCAAGACTTTGTAGTGTATGCAATTCCTGGAATATATGCAGGCTGAAATAGAAAGTGGGTTTCTACGGTTGTTTTGCATAAAGCGAAAGTTTTGAATGAAGTAATACTGAATAGTAATGGAAAGCGTAAATAAAAATTTAAGACAGTTTGATAAGTAATTGAGATAACAAGTAATAAAAGAATAATAACATTTTTACTCACGGCCCTTTGTGAGTAAAATAACGAACAAGACCCTCCATGGTCTTATATGGACAAATGTAACAATAAGTGACATAAAAGGGGTATAAATCATTTCTCAAATCATCTAATCAAAGGTTTTTTTTTTTTTGAAAACAGAAACAGCTAACTATGTGATGACTTTACCAAGTGCTCATGACCGCGAGCGCGGCTAATCGATTAGGTTTAGACTCTACAGAGTTTGTACTGCTTTACCCACAAGATATGTTCTCCCTTTTTGCAAGCTATAAGACACACTTCCTTTGGTATGTCCGCGGGGAGTTCATAACGAAACCGTTCGATTACTTGAACCTAACTTTGCACCAGCGACAGTGTTTAACCCTGACTATGATGGAAGCTAAAAAGGTAAAAGGAATTCCGGAGTCAGTAACCCACCAGGAATAGAAATTCCGGAGTTAGTGACCCACCAGGAATAATAACAGCCCCAAATTCATAACCAGACGTACCGCATTATACGCCTACCAGAGTGCAAAGCTAGTTCCAAATAATTTTAATTGGTTAAGACTGTCCCATTTCAGTACTTGTGGATGTACGGTTATCTTGGCCTGAAAACAACACATTAGCTCGGTCCTTATTGTGACATGAGCGATACTCCACCCTATCTACGTAACGTTAAAACATGTACAACCGGCTATTGCCAATAATCACCCACGTCGAAACCATAGTTTTATTTTCATTTTTATCAAACTACCAGTATCCTTTACTGCTTAAATAAACCATAAAAGATTTCATAAAGAAGTGTGTATGTGGGTGTAGATATCAACGTATCATTCTAAGCATTGCTAAGCAGATGCAATTAATATTCGTTATAGCCCATCTTTTAATTGAGTATCCATTCCTATGGTTATCATGGGGTTTATGTTGATATGATTATGATAATATATCAACATTGGGTTATAACTACCAAGAGCGTGAAATAAATAGTTAAAATATGAGCATGCAGGAAGATTCTTAATCACATTTTAGTTGGTTATGAAATCTGGGTTCAAGAATGATCAAAGGGGTGCTTGCCTTGCTCCTCGGCGGTGTAAGCTGGATCTGTGTCGTCGATAGCGTAGTTGGCAATCTCAGCGTCTATACGTCGATTAAGAACATGGCAAATAGAATACTTCAATATCAATAAAAGAAGCAAATACATAAACAACAAGGATAGCAGTTGAAAGATTCAAATGAAATCAATTCAAATCAACCAATGATGGTAATGACTTAATCAATTCATGCATTAACCAAGTTATAAGATTTTGGGCCTAAGGGCAAAAGCTTAATGACATTCAACATGACTACCTTTCTTTATGTATTTTTTTCATTTTAATTTACGGATTCAGGAAGCTAAGGTTGTAAGATTGAATTTAATAAAATTCATTTTCAAGGTGTGGTATTGATTGCACTAAAACTAGTTAGTATATAAGCAACCTTAGTCATATCAAAAGATAGCAATATGGTGAATCCTAACTTTTATCTTACTAACTGGTTCTAATCAGTGTAATGAGCACAAAGAAACAAATTTTATTCATTTTGGATCATTTTTGAGTAAGTTATTGCAACTATATCAAATATACGTATTAAACAAAGTCCTAATGTGAAATTTTCACAAATTAATTCCAAATTCAAGTCTAAGGACATATTTGGGTAGTATTTGTCCTAAGGATTCCAACAAAGTTGGTTTCATTCAATTTGGACGTTATTTGCAAAATTTCTATATGCCACATATTCAAACTTCAAGCTTTAAATTCAAATTCAGATTTAATTTGCTAAACAAGTTTCAAATGTTTTTACATATTATGAAACTAGATGATTTATGATGAATTTACAAACAAGTTTCACTTGATTTGGAATTATAGATCAAAAGATATAGCCATTTAAAGTCATTCGGTTCAAAGAAATTCCAGAAAAAGGGAAAATACGTTTTCCTTAAAGGAAAGCGTATTTCTAACGTTTGCGCGGGCTGGGTTTTGAACTGAGTTACGGTCGCTGACGTCCTAGGCCCATTTGGCAGTGGCTCACGCGCGGGCACATGCACATCTGCGCGAGGCTGAGAAGGTGGGCCCGCACGGCAGCGAGACGTGCCCGTGCAAGCAACTGTCCGCCCGGGTCCACATGACAGCTAGCTGAACCCGAGCCAGCTGACAGAGATGGCCCGCATGACAGCGACTCTAAGCAGGGGAGGCTCTAGCCGAGCTCGCCGGCGACTTCCCGGCGGCGTCGATCGACTTTGGCCGGTAGCACTAGCTTCACGGGATCATGGTGATCCTAAGGGATTACTCGGATGAGGGTGGTGTTCGGAGAATTTGAGCTCACGGCGACGACCGGCGGAAGCTCACGGTGAGGTCAAGCTCGGCCGCGCTACAAAGCATCTCGGGCCTAATGGTCTTGAGCACGAGCTATGGGAGGCTCCAGGGATCCTAACCATGCGCTTGGTTCGGAAAGAGAGTGGACGGAGAGATCTCACCGAGCGGCGTCAACGGCGGAAGAGGTTGCACGGCGCGGAAGTTCTCCGGTGTGGTTCGGGCTGAAACAAGGTGCGCATAAGTTTCATTAGCACCTAGAGATACTCCAAGATCCATCAGTTTGGATGATTCCTTACCGAGTCGCACGAATTTGGGATTTCCCCCAAATCGAGACTTACCGGCAGCGGTGAAGATGATCTTGGCTCAAGCGATTGAAAGGGGTAGGAGAGGAATGGTGGTGCGGACTGGGTTTGAGTGGTTAGTACGGGCTTAGTTACCGCTTAAATAAGGCTAGAGAGTGGCTGATTAGGGCTTTGAAAGGGGAGGATTTAGGCGGTGCTTCACGGCGGTCTCTGGAAGTTCTCCGCTGGCTCGGTTAGGGCATGGGCGAGGGACCCCGTGGCAGCAGCTGGCCAGGGCGGCCTCGAGGCGCGCGACATTGCGGCGGGAAACGACAAGGAACGAGGCGGTTCGGCGGACTTTGCCGACAACAGAGAGAGAACGAGAGAGAGATGAGAGGAGAGGAGGAAGAAGCACCTGACTGGTGGGGCAACGGGTCCACAAGACAGAGAGACGGAAGAAAGAAAGAGGGAAAAGAGAAAGGAAGAAAGAGAGACCGACACGTGGGCCATGTGACCTTTGGGTCCCGTCGGCAGCTGCCGACGCCGCTTGGACCGGCCGAAAGGCCACTGGCTACGTGGCCCCACACGTCAGAAAAGGAGGGAGAGCTCTAGCTCCTTCCCCTGGACAGCGCAACAATCCAAATAAATGAGGGGTCAAACCACCTCCAAAATCTTCAATATTTTTCTTGCAAGTTGCTGGGTGAGATATTTAGCCCTAGTAAAATTTTGAGATTAAAAAGATCTACCACTAATTTTTAGTAATTCTGACATTATCGGCTGCCCTAGAAACCCATTTCGGTTTTTGAATTGATTATAGAACCAAATCAACATATTTATTTTTGAAATTTTTATTTAAGGTGTGATCCCACATCAAGGTCCTACCATAAAAATTTCAGTACTAAAGTCACATTATTTATTTTTTTATAATTCTTTTACTGATTTCTGCAGAATTGCAACTCAGCTTTATTTAATTGTAAATAAATAGTTAATCTTCTTAATAATTTTCGAAAATTTTTGTGGATGAAGGTGATAAGTCTGAAGTCTTATGGTAAAAATTCCAAGGTCTAGATCGCTCTACAACATTCTCTAAAAATCTGACATGGGACTGGCCAGAGATAGGATTTATCATTTTTAATTGTTTTCTTTATCAATAAATGCATACACATGGTCTTTTGACCATCTAGGGATATCTTCTAGGGTTTGGACAGGTTATACAAAATTTTTACCATGGTAATTCTTCACTTCTACCATTTTACCATTTTATCCTTTTCTTTCTTTTACTCTATTTTCCAAATTTCCAATAACCATTCAATGACAACCAACCAAACATTTGCACCAGAAATCATGAAATGCATCAAGAAAATGATTTCACTTTTTAATATTGGATTTCTATTTGCTTATAAAGTTGAGGATGTTACAAGCACACAAGAAAAGTGACATTTTAACGAAGCCATCGGCGAGAGTGATATTTTAGCTTACACCACTCGTGAGAGTGGCATAATACCAATTATCTCCAGAGCAGCGTGTTTCCTGTATGATGTGACACGTGCAAAAAAGATGGTCCTAAGCCTAAGGTCACTGCAATGCGGTGTGTTTCCTGTAAGATGTGACATGTGCAAAAAGATGGTCCTAATCCTTGTTATGAATATGACTTGTATTGAATATGGGGGCCAATGGCCACAATATATAGAGTACATAAGGGAAAGGAATAACAGGACTCTATCTCTAATATAGAGACTAGAATAGCAGGGCTCTATCTCTAACACCACCCACAAATGCAAAGCGTATGCAATAGCATTGCATTTGGAAGGGATGAACTAAAATAGGGAAAATCCAAAATCATAATCTTGAAGTAGCCGTCGTAGCATATAACTCTTGAAAAATCGAGCCGACGAAGAATAGCCAACGAAGAACCGAGTCGATAAAGAAAAGTCGACGAAGAAGCCAAATCGACGAACCAAAGTCGAAGGTAGGGCCGAGTCGACAGCCAGATCGACAAACGGAAGTCGAAGGTAGGGCTGAGTCGACGACGAAGAGCCGACGGTAGAGCTGAGTTGACGAAGAAGAACCGACGAAGCCGACAAAACGAGCCGAGCCGAGGTAATAAGAGTTGACAGAATGAGCCGAGCCGATAAAAGAGCTGAGCGATGACAGAATCAAGATGCTAAAGACTTGGATGGACGCAACAGAAGACTTGAAGAAAATAAAAGCAGTAGCCCGAAAGCCATCGAGCCAACGAAAGCCAAGATGAACCGAAACCGAGCTGACCGAACTGGAGCTAAGTCAGCCAGAAGCCGGAGTTTGGAGCCAAAAAGGCCACGGACCGGTCATGAAGTGAAACAATCAATCGGACTTGAAAGCCAAACAGCCAAAGGACTAGAAGTAAAGAAGCCAAAAGACACAAAAATTGCTTCACGCACGGACTTGGAGTCCGACTAGATCGCGCAGGAGCTGGGCCATGAGCGGTGTCGGGCTCGGCCAGATCCGGCGGCGGCGGCAGAGGCGCGCCGAGGCGGTGGCCCGTGCGGAGCCGAGGCGAGCCGGTCGAGGCGTCGCCGAAAGAGGCGAGCTGGTCGAGATGTCGCCGAAGGAGGCGAGCCGGCGGATTGGCGACTGACACACTGCGGCGGGCGGCTTGAGCGACCGGGCGAGCGGAGGCGGCTCGAAGGACATGGCGGCTGGCGACTTGAAGATGGCCAGCGACGGGCCAGGCTGACCACGGGCGGCAGCGCAGTTGGTGGCACGGTCCAGAGGTGGCTGCGGCGGTCGACGACGCTGTTGGCGGTGTGGTCCATGAGATTCGAAGAAGTATCGGCGACGGGAGCAAGCCGACACTGGCAGGACAACGTCGGTGGGCGAGCTCGGTCAGCAGAGGAGGCGTGCTCTGCAAGCAGAGGTCGTGGTCGACGAGTGGAGGGAGGAGTCGACGGGCGAGATTTGCTGACAGCGGCGGAGATCTGAAAAAGGAGACACAAAGAATGAGGCGCCGGGCGGAGACGCTAGCGGCCGGGCGCGGCCGACGCCACTTGCCGGCGCCGGCGGGGCGGCGTCCACCTCCGTCCTGGCAATGAGGCCGGAGGGGGCTGGGCGCGGCGGTAGCAGATGGAAGAGCCGCCGGAAAAAGGAGAGCCAGCCGCTTCACCGCCCGAGCCCGGCCTCACTCAACCGGGTCGGCGACGAAGAAAAGCGGAGAACCGACGGGACCCAACTGCGGCTTGAAGATGGATGCCGTCTAGATTGGCTCAATCTCCAGGCGGACGGGCGTCGATGTGAGCGCGCAAGCAAAGAACACCGACAGCAACGTCGGCCAGGCCCGGGGATGGCTGCTACGCGTCGTAGGCTAGGCGGGCCCGAGCGGCTGATGGACGGGAACAGAGGAACGACGTGCGTAGGCGAAGTCCCAACGCAGGAGCCGCCCTGGGAGTCTCCTCCTCCTCCCGGGGCAGCGGATTAGATCTGAAGCAGCGGAAGAAGCTAGGACTGTAACCTATGCTCTGATACCATGTTATGAATATGACTTGTATTGAATATGGGGGCCAATGGCCACAATATATAGAGTACATAAGGGAAAGGAATAACATGACTCTATCTCTAATATAGAGACTAAAATAGCAGGACTCTATCTCTAACAATCCTAAGGTCACTGCAAAAATGCTTGGCAAATTTCTTTTCTGGCGCATCCTTCACAGGATGAAATAGGAGAATTCCTTGATATCTGTCTTTGCTGAGAATTGTAACTACGGTTTTGGAGGAAATCATATCACATACACAGACACGTTTTACTATAAGTGGTGAAGATCTGAAGAAACATCAGAGCATGGATTCCATTTGTGTAAGTTATTCTATATATTTTCTCTTGCTTTTATTTTATATTCATTTCATATTTTCAGTATATACAATCCAGGACTTGGTCATGTCACGAATGATAAACGATCCAAGTGAACAGACTGGTCTAATTGTCTTCTGTAGTAGTGGTTTCAAATATTTAGACAATACAAAATCACAAGGTTGGGTTAAGTGAACTAGGTTTGGTTCTTTCACCTTCAACTGCACATCTTTAACATAATGTTCTGCTACCTTGTTTCAAGGGAGTTGCTTTCGGAGCTGGTTATTATGCTGAAAAAAATATAGGGCTAAATATACAGTTCTTTATGCTTCTAAACCCTATGTTTCGCAGGAGAACCCTTCCAACCTGCCATTAGGCAGGTATCATGCAGAGAAGACCGATACGACTAAAACTGGCCTAGGCAAATGTGATGGGGAGTGCATAGTAAAATCAACTCTTCCGGAAGAAAGTTTTGTTATAAGTTGTCAGTTGGACTGTTTTTTTGTTAATAGCCTTTTCCGTTCAGTTGACAGTGGTCTTCAGCGTGTTTATTCTCTATAAAAGTTTGCATCAGTTTATTGTTGGTTTAATTTTATGATTGCCTACTGCAACTGCAAACTGTGCTTTTGAGTTTTGTGCCCTTCACTAATAAAATGTTTGTTTCTAGATTACTATTCCTGGTATCATTGCTAGGGGTGAGCATTTTTAAACCGAAACCGAATTACCGAACCGAATCAAACTAAATTAACCGATTATTTCAATTTTTTCGGTTTTGTTTTTGTTTTGGTATAATTTGGTTTTCATATTTTCCAAAAAAATTTCATATTTTTTCATATTTTATCATCGTTGTGCTATTCATTTCTCCTTTTTATATATATTTTTACTTATTTCTAACACTTATTATGATTTCTTTTGTCTTTACAGTAATTTTACAAATTTATAACATTTCTCAAATTGTTTTGGCATTTTTTTTTCTAAATTTTCTCAAATTTTCCCATTTATCCTTCACAGCCACGGTTTTCCACCGTTTATCGTTGATAATCGTAGAATATCTAGCGATAATCGTAGCATATCGAGCGATAATCTCTACTTTCTAAGAGATTTTCCACAGTTTTTAATCATTTTTGGATGAGTGGTTCAAATCGGTGCATTTGTACGATTTTTGCTCGAAAATCAACGGAAATCGATACCGGTGGCTTAGCGATTTTCTGCTCCGAAACGGTAAGGTAAACTCTGTTAGAATCTATAACCCACTTCATATGTGCTTTTGGATTTCAGCTTTTGAAGAATCAGCTTCTTTACAACTACTAGTAAAGTGCCCGTGCATTGCAACGGATCCCAAATAAATGATGACACTATAAGTTCTAAACTCTTAAAAACAAAAAAAACGAGAATTTAACATTTGAGCTATCACTTATTTGAGATCCTTTACTGAAGAATCACTGAACAAGGGAATACAATGAAATGCAAATAAGGTTAGATAAACAGCAAATAGCTACAGAATTCCTCACCTACTGGGCCTTGGGCCCCTACTGTTCTGGCCCAAGAACGGCCTGGCAGACTCACCATCACCACCAACTCATTCTTATAATAGTTAACATAATCCAGAATCAGTTTTTAGAGAATCCAAAGCAAAAACAAACAGCCCTTTACTCGAACTTCAGTGGCATTAGTCTAAAACTAATTTTCAATAAGCCAAAAAAACACCTCTATGATGGCTTTTAGTTATATGGAGGCTTATGCCTTTTGAAAAAGCCCAGAAAAAAATCACCTATTTATTTTGGCTTTAACTTTTTAACCGCTTAAAAAGGCTAAACAAATGTGACGTTCGAGATGCCTTTGACAGTTATTTGTACGTTTGTATATGACAGAATTTTCCCGGTGGGATTCGTTTTTTTATATTTTCTTTCTTTGATGAAATGTTTTCATTGTGACAAGTGTTCGACATTGTGACAGTTGTCCTGTTGTTATATTATGGTTCCCTTTGCCATATGTGATCTGTTCATTGGTTTATCTGTGTTTTGCAGTAGTGTACTTTCTCCATTTTCTCTCATGCTCCTTAAAGGTTTTACTTGGTAGCTATTCCTGCTGCTGCTTAAATCCTGTGGTGTTCTCACCTGGGGAAGGGAATTTTTTGGTCCAATGCTTCTGTTTCTTCACTCCAGTGTCAAAAAGAGAGACAGAGAAAATTCCTTGATTTTACTTTTGGATATGACGCCCTTTTATGTTTTCTGAATACTTCTGTAGACTGCTTGGCTGTTTTTTTGGTCCGTAAAACTGATGTAAATAGTGTACATCTTATGCACTTGGAATGAGCCAGAGGCAATAATGGCAGTGATTTTCCCGTGGATGTTACTGCATTTTCTGATCCTTAATGTGTTGATGTTGCGCCGAACGGTTTCTTCTGTTGTAATACTCCTATGGTAGTACGTGGCACTAGGCACACTATGCAGTCATGGTTTGCTTGGAACAAATCTATGCGGTGTTTTTCCAGCGATCAGCAGCTATGCTATATACTGGTGTTTTTTTTTCCTGAGGAGTCTACTACAAGGCAGTATATATATCTGAGGTGCAGGCTAACTTGCGACACCATGTTGCCGACTACGAATGGTCCTGTGCATCCAACGTTCTCCATGCCATGGCTATGGCTACTTGCCTAGCGAAGTTTCATTGAAAATACTCTTCATTACCAGAGTTTTTTACTGGTCCAGAATTCAACTATTCATTGTCTACATCAGAGAACCGGTCCACAATTCTGTGATAGGTGGAGAATTATTCCACATTTCCACGCAGGTGCTGTCATCCCTGGACTCGTCTGGAAACAGTGGACCAATTAGGAAGCCTTCCAGGCTTCTACATTATCAATAATAATTAACGTAGGTCTAAACTAAGTAGGAATATTATTTGATGTGAACGTGTTTGGCTATTTGATTGTTGGAGAAGGTTGGACTATTCACTAGTCAGGTTTCTTCCAAGTTCCAACTTGTCATCTTTCTCAATGATGCCAGAAGAACTTGTCATCTTCTCGGGGATTAGTCTGATGACAAAGGAGGGAGGAGCTACCAAACCAAAGGCACCAATTCAGCGAAGCAGCTGCTGCGCCTCTGCCCTCTGTAGCGCATCTCCAACCCCAGAAGCTCGCTCTTGCACTGCGTAGCGTAGGTGAAAAGCGATGACCATGTTTGCATACAGAGCAGGAGAAATCAGCCAATCTGAGTTGGAGTTCTAGGTATTTACCGATTTCTTCATCAACATCTCTAACCTCTTTTGCAAATAGGTTGATTTTTCTACCGCTTCTTAACTCCCAGTAGAGCCTCCCAAAGCCTTAGATCTTGTCTGAGACCCATCTCGCATCGAGCAGCAGCAAAACTCTTGAAGTTGTCACGCAGCCGGCTGCTTGCTTCCTTCTCTTGATCAAACATCCTCACCCGTTCATCTCGACGTAACTCCAAACCACAGGTACTAGTTATCTGTGTTTACAGTCCTCTTCTTTTCTTCTAATCTTTTACTACATGATCTCAACGCTCTCTACGAGGATTTGAATAGCAAAACTAGTATATGCACTTGATATGTATATGTCAATAATCAAATATCAAATCCCCCCACTCAAAGATTTGCGGTTTAATCTGTACGTAGGGCTTGGAAGAACGAGAAGCTGTGATCCTAAGGGGCACAATGGAGGCTGCTTTAGCATCCGGAGTGTTGAAGGTTGCAGGCGACAAGCTAGGTCAGCTAATAACCGGCAAGTTTGCCTCCATCATGGGTGTGACAAAAGATCTCTCTGAGCTCCAAGATCGATTTGGAGAGATTACAAGCTGGATCTCAGCGGTTGGGGACAGAGCGATAGAGATCGACCCATCGGTTCCTTGGGTCAAAAAATTGAAAGATGTTGCTTATGATATTGATGATTTGCTATATGAAGCCCACCTGGAAGCTGAGAAACACAAGGCAGGCATCGATGGTGCAAAACACAAATCCTTTATGTTCCGTCTCAAGATGGCCCATAAGATCAAGGAAATCAAGGAGAGATTTACTGCAGTTGTGAAGCAAAGATCTGACTTCAATGCTATAGTGAATAATTTACCAGTGGATCGTCCAGGTCGGCGTAACAACACCACAATTGGGGAGATGTCGATCTTGGGTAATGTTGGTGAGTCAACTATACGTGCAAGAGATGAAGAGAGGCATAGGATCATATCTAAGCTAGTAGAATCTAACGAACAAGAGAAAACCTTTACAGTTTCTATCGTCGGGCTAGGTGGCTCCGGCAAAACTACCTTGGCCAAACACATCTGTGATGATAAAAGGATAAAGGTGCATTTTCAAGCTGCAATATATTGGGTACATGTGTCTGAGGAGTTTGATGAGTGGAAGCTTATCGGAAAGCTATTTGAAGCTGTTTCTGAGAAGAAGTCGGAACATGAAGCCCAACCACACATGGTCAAAGTAATTTTAGACAAGTTGAGCGGTAAGAAGTTTCTACTTGTCTTGGATGACGCTTGGAATGAGAAACGACAAGAGTGGGAACAATTCATGCGGTTTCCAAACAGTGGTGCACCAGGAAGTAGGATTTTGCTCACTACTCGTCATAAAGGAGTATCAGAAGCAGTGAAATCTACATATCTATTTGATTTGGAGCTCTTACAGCCAGATGACAGCTGGAAGTTTTTCCAGCAGTGTCCTGGGTGGGCCGAAGAAGCTATGGACTCCGAGTTCGTTGGAGTTGGAAAAGAGATAGTGAGCAAATGCGGCGGGGTGCCGCTAGCAATCAAAACTCTTGCAGGTGTCCTCTATGATGAGAGAGACAACATACACAAATGGCAGGCCATTAGAGACAGCAGTTTACTGAGTGTCTTGGATATCCAAGACAGAGTAATGGGATCCCTGAGGTTGAGCTATGTTCATATGCGAGATGATCTTAAGCAGTGCTTTGTGCTGTGCTCTATATTTCCAAAAGGCTACACGATTCCTAAAGAAGAATTGATTGACCAATGGATTGCTCATGATATGATAACTCCCACAGATGGTGTTGGTCACTTGGACTCGGAGTACAACAAGTGTTTTAACTCTCTTGTTCAAATGTCTTTTCTACAAGATGTGCAAGAAGCATATGATGGGAGAGTGACATGCAGAATGCATGATTTGGTTCATGATTTATGTCGGTCCATCTTGGGTGATGAAATTTCACTTGCTATGCCAGATAAGACAACCAAATCTTCAGAGAGCTGTAGATACTTTTCTTTAATTGATCAGAAGGGAAATGGTCCGCCCAAACATTTTTTTGAAAAAGGACGCGCTATTTATGTTAACGGTGGTGATTTCATATTTGGCAAGGCATTGCAGAACGCAAAACACTTGCGCAGCATCACTGTGGAAAATCTCCTTACAGAACCAGTGGTCGCTGCTGTGCTACAGATAAAAAATCTGAGGTTTCTTGCCCTTACAGGACTGCAATGTGAAACACTTCCCGAAGCTATTTCGGATATTTGGAGCCTGCAGGCTCTACATGTACCATATAGTCGGAGTCTTTGTGAGTTACCTAAATCCATTGGTAAGCTGCAGAAGTTGAGAACATTATTCTTGCTTGGCTGTTTGAAGCTAAGGAGTTTACCAGATTCTATCGGTGATTGTCACATGCTTTCTAGTGTAGACCTTTCCAGTTGCAGAGAGTTTACAGTGTTGCCAAACTCTATCAGCGGAAACAAAAACCTGAGAGTGCTGAGACTACGTCAAACCTTAATTGAGAGGCTGCCATCAAGTATTACAACGCTGGAAAATCTGGAAATTTTGGACCTTAAATATTGTTCCGAGCTGGTTGAGTTGCCAAACGGCATTAAAGACTTAAAGAAGCTCAAAGTTTTGAACCTAGAAGGATGCATTGAACTGTGTGGCATACCAGTCGGCATTGAACAGCTCAGTCGGCTACAGAAGTTGGGACTATTTGCTGTGCGAGAGGGTGAAAACTTCGCAAAAATTTCGGAGCTTGGAAATGCAGGTAGAATATGTGGGAGTCTAACTATCACTAATATTATGTCTGTGAAGGATCCAGATGAAGCAGAAAAGGCATGCCTGAAACAGAAGGCTAATCTACGAGGCTTGACTCTAAAGTGGTGCAATGAGAGATCAGATTTGGCAGCAGAGAATCGGAGTAACGATGTGATCGAAGTTAAAAAGGAGCTGGCTATACTGGATGCTCTGGAACCACCATCAGGGACTGAATTTATACGAGTTGATGGGTATCCAGGCGAGCGATGCACAAGGTGGATGTTGAAGCAAGTAGTTGATGTGAACTTTCAACAGTTGACCAGTGTGATGCTAGCAAACTTTCCAAACCTGAAGCATCTAGAGGGGCTTGCGGAGTTGCCTTCCTTGCGCCTGCTTGAATTGAGCATCATGCCTGCTCTTGAAAGCATAAGCGGAGGCCCATTTCCTTCGCTGGTGAAGTTAGAGATGTATGAAATGCCCAGTTTGGAAGAGGTGTGGATGGTGGCCTTGGCTGATGAAGAGGACGAGGCTCGTCTGGGACGGCAGGTGCGAATTGGTAGTCACCTGTCATGCTTAACCATAGGGAAATGTCCTAAATTGAAAGTGAAGCCGTACTTGCCGTCATCGCTGGAGGACTTGAGGTTGGAAGGGAGTGACGAGCAGCTGCTGCTACCGCTATTTTGCCAAGGAGAAGGGCCCTCCAATGATGCAAAGGTGTTAGCACCATCTTTTAGTCAACTCAAAAGGCTTCTACTATCATCGCTCGGATCCGGACCTGCTGGATGTGGGTGGGATCTACTGCAGCACTTGATGGCGCTCGAGAGGTTGACATTTGAGAATTGCGATGGCCTAACGGAGCTGCCAGAGAGCATGCGGAGCCTCACATCCCTCCGATCCCTAGATATCTTGGACTGCTCTGCTCTCCGCGTGCTGCCCGAGTGGCTGGGGGACCTCCGGTCGCTACAAGAGATGACCATTAAAGGCTGCGGTAGCCTAAGCAGTCTCCCCGAGTCGTTGGGGCATCTCACCTCCCTCCAGCAGCTCTGGATATCTCAGTGTGGTGGCCTAAGCAGCCTCCCTGAGTCGTTGGGGCATCTCACCTCCCTCCAGTGGCTCCTAATATTTGGGTGTAATGCACTTGACCGCCTGCCCGAAAGCGTGGGGGACCTCAGCTCTCTACGCATCCTGCAGATCCTAAACTCCTCCTGCCTGAGCAGCCTCCCCCAATCGTTGCAGCACCTCACCTCCCTCGAGGAGCTACACATAGGAGGAGGCTGCGATGCACTCCATCAGCTGCCCGAATGCTTAGGGGAGCTCCGCTCTCTGCGTACATTCTATGTCACAGACTTGCCGGGCCTAACTAACCTGCCCCAATCCATGCTCCGCCTCACCTCCCTTGAAGGGCTTCGGATCGAAATTTGCCCGGGCCTCACATCCTTGCCGAGGGGGATACAGGGCCTCACCGCTCTACAGGTGTTGGTCATCAGTGGATGTCCTGATCTGGAGAGGCGTTGCAAGAGAGTGGAGGGCAAGGACTGGCACCTCATCTCCCACATCCCTCATGTACAGATCGATTGATCGACCGCCACCGGTGCCGTTGAGTTGTCCGTTATTACATCTCTTAATTTTCTGAGCTGTTTATAGAATCACTTACCTCGATCCTATTTGCCTTGCGTAATTTGGATGTTGTTTTTACTAGTGGACCTGTTTGAGCACATAGCTTTTGATGACTGCAACAAATCCTTACCTCTTGGTCCATATTGCCATACCAACCCTGGTTAATTATAGCTTATATATTTTGTTTTACACCAATAAACCATTTTCTTACAGAGTGCAAAATGTATAACTTATTTTGTCAAAATGAAATTCAGATAGCGGAGGGTGGAGTATGGTGGTTGGAAGTAATTTTTGAATCGAAACGGAGGGCTGGAGGCTTGATGTAACCCACCAATTTTAGAACCCTGCTCTTTTTGTTCATGTAGAATAGTAATCTATGTGTATAAACCTAGGATGAAGGAAGCAACACAGCAGAGATTGTGTTGTTCGCATTAGAGCTGTGTTTGTTCCTAACCAATCTACTCAGTCATATATATGGGTTTCGTTACTTATTGACTATATCCACATTCACCCAGTTCATTTTGGGGGTCTTATGGATTCAACTTGCCGACTTAAAAGGAGCCGCCTATCTTAAAACACCTTGCAAAGGAGGGGAATTTTTTGTTGTTGAAGGCAGTACTGTCATGGAGGTGGGCTTGGCCTTCCAGTCTCTGGATGCAGCACGGCAAGAGGCCTTGCGGATCATGCTGCCGCCCAGCACGTCTATGCGTACAAGGAGGCATGTTATTATAATTACTGTTTACACCTATGTGATTTTGTGATCGATCCTCACTGTGTTGATGCTGCACCGAACGGTTTCTTCTGTAGTAATATGGTAGTATGTGGCACTAAGTAGAGGTTTGGCTCTTGTCCCGGAAGGAGTACACTATGCAGTCATGTTCTGTTTGGAACAAATCTATGCAGTGTTGTTCCAGCTTACCACAAGGCAATATGAGGTGCATGCTAAATTGCGACTACGACTTCCAGAATTACACTTCATTCTCCATGGCATGGCTATGGCTACTGGCTAGCGAGGTTTCGTTGAAAATACCCTTCATTATCAGAGTTTTTTACTGGTCCTGAATTCAAGTGTTCATTGTCTACATCAGAGAAGTGGCGCAGAATTCTGTGGCAGGTCGAGAATTCTTCCACATTTTCACGCAGCTCAGCTGTCATCCTGGGCCGTCCGGAAACAGTCGACCAATTAGGAGAAACATTTATATTGTACTAGTCTCTATGTTTTTTTATTACAAAACTAGCCTTATGCGAAATAATTTGCAAAAATAGCTTTCTAGCCTACCCAACCGCGCTGTTCGAGTACGGAAGCAAGCTTTCGCGGTCTGGTAGCGACGAAGCAAAAGCTTCCGCGCATGCGGCACGCGGCGCGTGGGCAGGTGGGGGCGCGTTGGGGATCGGGTGGGCGCTGGCGCGTTGTCGCATGGCGCTTGCTGAGCATGGGAGCGGGTGCAGCGCCCAGGTGTGGTAGCCGTGGGCAAGAGGATATTTTTGAAAATTATTTCGTATGAGGGCTAATTTTGTAAATAAATAAAAAGAGGCAAGTACAGTAAATGCATCCAATCAAGAGAGTAGTTTTACAGTACATTAAAATCAATATGAGTTGTCCATTCCATAGAATCTAATGGTTGAAATTAGTTTAGATCTAGTTATACTATCACTTGTAGTATTAATAGTATAAGCTGACAAGGGGTAAAAGGGTAAAACAAAGAGAATCTGTCTGTGACCATTTTGTCCCCGTGCAACCCTAGTGGGAGATGGCACACGCTGCACAACACCTTGCCGGCAAGCTAGAGGAAGTGACCTCCTCGGCAGCTTGGGCGGCGTTCTTCCCGGTGAGCTGGGCAGCGAGGCAGGGGAAGGGGCGACCTGGGCTGCAGCAACAAACTAGGCGGCAGTGACGATCTAGGCATCGAGGTCGAGGTATTGTGCGAACGACGACTTGGGCGAGGAGGCGGCAACCTGGGCGGTTAGGCAGTAGGCAAAACAGCGAGCTGGGCAGTGAGGCAACGATGACATGAGCAGTTAGGTGGCAGCGACGGTTCCTGAGTGGAGGCACCACCACCAGGCAGTATGGAGTTCCCTCACGGATCCTCCATCTCATTAGTACCTTGAACTCGATTTGGTTTAAATCGCTGCCAAAATTTGTAGATAATTCATATTTGACTATTATTTTCCCCTAAATAGGCTTGATCTGATAACATGGAGAGCATACGTTAAGATTGAAGGCTTTTTTCACAAAATATCTTGATGGTAGGAGTGTACACCAAGGGTAGAACACTGCTATGGGTCGTCGAGTCTAACCGGTTCTCATTGCAATCGTTCATGCAGTATTATGTAGCGAGGTCAGATACGGTGTGGTGCTATGACAAAAGACAGGGGAAGGATCCTAGGTTGTTGTCTAACAAGTTCCTGATATGTTTGAAACGTACTAGGATTGTGGTTGTGTTTGATGATGGTGTAGCAATCAGCTATGGTGCTGAGCCAGAGTTGTATAAAAATTCAGATTATTTTAGTCAAAGTAAGAGCCAGTGGCGGAGCCAGGATTCTAGTAAGGCTCGGGCCGAAAACTAAACGGCAATAACTAACGTCGAATACTATCCACACCAAAATAGAACAAAAAAGCAAGATATCGAACAAAGCATACCTAAAAGATGTCACTATAACATAAGATTGCATCATACTGTTCCACATTCAATGACTGAAAAAAATAAGAACAATTGTAAGACAAAATAGAACAAAGTGGACCATAGTTTGACACATCAACTTAGGCCTAATTGACCTTGGACTTAAGGACTTAGGAAAATGCATAGCACTAGGTGCAAGGGGGAATTGGTTTGAGCACATGATATTCTATGGAGCATTGATCACCCTTAAATATTTCAAGTTTCCTGTGAATAAACTTTTGTCTTTTTCTTTTAACTTAATGTCAGGAATTACTATTTTTTTGTTTATCCCAACATAAATTTAATTTGGACTCAAAATTTTAAATGGGGTTGTGCTAAATTGAGAACTAACTTCACAACTTCTTTTTTAAGGAATCATGGTGTTGTCAAGCTGATTTGGTGCTCAAACCACAGATGTTGAGGTGCAACTATTGCCCACTAGTACATATAAGATCAAACATACGCTTGAACTCACAGGGAATAGACTTTCACTAATAAAATTTCCTTGAGAATCATGATATTTGGGGGAGCAGAGAAGTTGCTACTTTAGCTAATTCAAGCCCGAGTCTTAGCATATTGAAGATTTGAACCTATCAAGCAATGGTTAATTGAGCAGTGCATATACAAATTAGTTTCACCATTAGCGCTTGTATTGTTACGGCCTCGTAACACTCGAAGAATCCTCAATCTTCACTAATGTCTTCCAATCAGACAATGCAAGTAATGAAGGTAAAGAGGTACTTCAAATCTCAAGAATCAAGATTGGGGAGAAGAAGCAACCTCAACTCCTCAAGGCTCAAGCATCAAGCAGTCTCCAGACAGGGACGGCGGCCGGCAGGCGCCGGGAGCAGGAATGGGCTGTCGACGGGCATCGTCGTGCCGGGCGGGGGCGGCGTGCGGGGACTGGGAGTAAGGACGGCGCGACGTCAAGCAGGGAGCCAGGGGCGGAGTTGGAAGCGACGGGTGGCCAGGCGCCAGAGAGCGGCGATCGGCGCCGATGGACGGCGACTTGAGGGGTGGCGGTGGCGTGGGCGTGGCAGGGCGGCGCCGAGCGTAGTTGCGGGGCGGCGCCAACGGGCGGCGCTGCGGCGGCGGCGCCGAGGGCTGGTGCCTTGAGGGGGCGGCGGCGGCCGGCGAGGGGCGCCAGGGGGGTGACGCCGACATGCGACGGGGGCAGAGGCGGCTAGCGTCGAATGCTTCTGAAGTTCTACCTTCTAGGGTTGCCTCGCTGGTTTCTGGGAGATGGCTAGCATGGGCTAGTGGGCTGAAGGCCTCGGGCCTAATTAAAAAAATCTAAAATTTTGAATTGTTATTTGGGCTGGGCCTCGGGCCCAGGCCCCAGTGGCCCGAGGCCCAGCTCCGCCCCTGGTAAGAGCAATGACAACATTGAAGCCCCCAGGACCAAATGATCCATGCGATGATCCTGGTGAGTATGTTGGTGTCGATGATGAGAAATATATGATGATCCTAAAGAACAACCTATCAATGCCACTGATGTACAACAAAATGATTCTTTCCCTGATATGCCCAATGCTATTGAGGTTGTGCCTTTGAAGCAGAAATAAATGATGTTGAGCATTACATATGACCATGAGAACCCTGTCATACAAGAGAAGGCTTTATTTCCTGATATGGTAACTTTTAGGAAAGTAACTAGACACTATGTTGCTAAGGCTGGCTTCGAGCTCGGCACTTGTAAGACTGACACTAAAGATTCATAGGGCAATGCAAAGCTGAAAATTGTAACCGATGCATACATGCTTCTGGGCTTCATGGGTGTCCTGCATTTCTGAACCTGGAAGGATGATATTATCAGAAATTTCGATGTTGTTGTTTTGTGATGTTGCATATCAACCATATATGACACAGAGACATGCTCAACCACAATTTTTTCATTCATGATCAGTTACAAAAAGAGAGAATTCTCCATTTGTAGCTCTTAAGTACAATCATGATCAGTTACAAAAAGAGGATTTTCTATTCATATCTCAAGTACAATCATGATCGGTTACAAAAAGAGAGAATTCTCCATTCGTAACTCTAAGTACAATCATGATCGGTTACAAAAAGAGGATTTTCTATTCATATCTCAAGTACAATCATGATCAGTTACAAAAAGAGAGAATTCTCCATTCGTAACTCTAAGTACAATCATGATCAGTTATAAAAAGAGAGATTTCTCCATTAGTAACTCTAAGTACAATCATGATCAGTTACAAAAAGAGGATTTTCTATTCATATCTCAAGTACAATCATGATCAGTTACCAAAAAAAAAAAGATTTTCCATTCATAACTCAAGTACAATCATGATCAGTTACAAAAAAGAGAGGATTTTCCATTCATAATTCAATTACAATCACGATCGATTACAAAAGATAAACTTTTCCATTCATAGCATGTACAGGCTGCTTGCATATCTTTGAGTAGATTTTCAATCTTTTCATTATTCACTTGTTCATGCATTTATGAACCTGAAAACATTTGGAAATGTAGCTAAGAAAAAAAAACAGCAGCGAGGGTCATTATGTACATGGAAATACAACAGCACTGAGGATCTGAAAAATGTAGCGAAGAAAATCAAGAAAATGTAGTACCGATTCCAATAAAAAATCACTGGACAAATATTGGAGTATTGGACTTCTATGTCCATATTTCTGAACAAAATTTCATATCTTCTGCTACATATTTTGATAGCTTAGAACTTGTATTATTCTAGAATGGAGCCAATACTACATTTCTGAAGTTCAAATGAACGGATTCATAGGAGCCTGCCTCTGCTTTATACATAATTCTATGAATAAGCACTATGCAATCCATATATAAAAGCATTTCTTATGAAATGTGATCTCTAACGAGTATGGAACATGGCATCTACTCATGCTTATGATCGTTGAATTATTGGAAGCTGGAGCAGTTAAAAACAGTACTACATTTCTGAATCTCAAATGGAGGGATTCTTGGCATGCTTGATGAACGGATCAACTCCGTCTTATTGTGTGAGGATTGGGTAGTATATGACAGAGTACCGTTCATTGAACCACAATTACCAGATTTAGCATTGAATCATAAAAAATGTAGCTAACTTGATTCACTAAACTATGGAGACCAGAGCAACATACTTTTAATTCACCTCCATGGCCACCTCCATCTCCACCAAATCGCCGTCGCGGCAGACAGGAGGGAGGTGGAGGGATGTGCGGTGAGGGCAACAGTGCAGGGGTTTCAACGGAGACCGAGGTGGTGACCTTCGGTGGCAGATAGGAGGGAGGTGGAGCGATGTGCGGTGAGGGCAACGGCACGGGGTGGTTGCCGGAGACTCTGCGTTGGCCTTAGGCTATGGCGGTGGGGGCCTCCCTGGCCACCACGGAGATTGCTGCCCCAGTTGCTAGGTCGCCTGAGATTGCCACTTATCCGGCAATGGATTTTTTTTAAATAATACTTTTAAAAAATGTATTGCGGTATTAATATACGAAAAACAAAAATTGCAAAAATAACATCTATTCGCCAAACGGTATTGCAAAATAGCTATTTTCGTCAAACGGTACGGCAACAAATGCCTAATTACGCAGTTAACCGTTAGACGATAAATTCCACGGGAAACGAGGGTATTATCGCCGAACCATTTGGTAAAAATAGAATTGTCGCCGAGCCGTTTGGCGAAAATAGGTATTGTCGCCATACGGTACGGCAATAATAGCTTCTTTCCCCTAAACTCTGACAGCCGACTGTTAACTGTATAATTAGGCATTTGTCGCCATACTGTTTGACGAAAATGGATATTTCGCCGTACCATTCAGCGAAAATAGCTATTTCGCTGTACCGTTTGATGAATAGGTGTTATTTTTGCAATTTTTGTTTTCCGCGTATTAATACCGTAATTCATTTTTAAAAAAGTATTATTTAAAAAAACTCTCCGGCAATGCAACATGAAAAGACGTTAATACCCTTTCAAAATTTAATGTTTTCATTTCCAAAAGTCCACAATACCCTCATCAAATAAATAGCTTAATCTAATTTATACTATCATTATAATTCACCATAAAAATTCTGGATTAAGAAGCCTTCCGGCTCCATTCCTACTGTTTTCTTCCATGATGGCGTGAGTTGGGTGTGTTAGATTATCAATTTACAATTAACGCAGGTATAAAATAATTAGAATTTTTTTTAAAAAAAACTTTAAAGCATCCCTTAGCTATTTAATTATGGGTGTGTAACCCTTTAATTATTGGGTAGGTTTTGACTACTAGTCAGCTTTCTTCCAGCTCCCCAATAAATGTCCGTCTCTTTCTCAATAATGTCAGACAAACTTGTCATATTTTCGGGGATAAGTTTGATATAAGAGGGATAACTCAAGCCCATCAGTGACTGGTCGTCGTGCTGTGCTGCTGGTCGTCAAGCTCCACCCGATCGAGAGGCTCCCAAAGCCTTTGCTCGACTTAGCTTACCTGTGCTGCTGAACCAGATGCGAACTTGCGCGCGTTGACTCCTAATTTCCTATGCCGGCACCTCATCACCATACCCAAACCTCCAAAAGCTTTTGCTCGCTTCAGATCTGGTCTGAGACCCATTGAGCAGCAGCAAGGGCGATTTCTTCCATCTCTTGAAGGTGTCAGGGAACCGGCTGATTGCTTCCTCGTCTTGATCAAACCACCTCACCAGTTCAACTCGAGAAAACTCCCAACCACAGGTACTATCTGTGTTTACAGTCTCTCTTGTTTTCTTCTAATCATTTACTACATGATTTCAGCCGTTTTTACGAGGATTTGAACCACAAAACCAGTATATGCACTTGATTTGCACATGTTATGCTCCACTGTTAATTACCAAATATCAAATCTACCCAGTCAAAGATTTGCGGTTTAATCTGTACGTAGGGCTTGGAAGAAAGAGAAGCTGTGATCCTAAGGTGCACAATGGAGGTTGCTTTAGCATCCGGAGTGTTGAAGGTTGCAGCCGACAAGCTACGTCAGCTGATAACCGGCCAGTTTGCCTCCATCATGGGCGTGACAAAAGATCTCTCTGAGCTCCAAGATTTATTTGGAGAGATTACAAGCTGGCTCTCGGCAGTTGGGTCCAGAGCGATAGAGAGTGACCCATCGGTTCGTTGGGTCAAAAAATTGAAAGATGTTGCTTACGATATTGAAGATTTACTATATGAGGTCCACCTGGAAGCTGAGAAACACAAAGCAGGCATCGATGGTGACGATCATGTTACGGCCAACTACTTCTGTGCAAAACCCAAATCCGTTATTTTCCATTGCAAGATGGCCCCTAAAATCAAGACAATCAAGAAGAGATTTGCTGCAATTGTGAAGCAAAGATCTGATTTCAATGTTGTATTGAATAATATACCAGTGGATCGGCCAGGTCGGCGTAACAGCAACACAATTGGGGAGATGTCGATACTGGGTAATGTTGGTGACTCCACCATACGTGTAAGAGATGAGGAGAAGGATAGGATCATATCTAAGCTAGTAGAACCTAATGAACGAGAGAAGATCTTGACAGTTTCTATCATCGGGCTAGGTGGCTCCGGCAAAACTACTTTGGCCAAACACATCTGTGATGATAAAGATATAAAGGAGCGTTTTCATGCTGCGATATATTGGGTCCATGTGTCTCAGGAGTTTGATGTGCCGAAGCTTATCGGAAAGCTATTTGAAACTATTGCTAAGAAGATGTCGGATCTTGAAGCCCAACCACACATGGTCCAAGAAATTTCAGACAAGCTGAGCTGCAAGAAGTTTCTACTTGTCTTGGATGACGCTTGGCATGAGGACCAACAAGACTGGGAACAATTCATGGGGTTTCTAAAGAGTGGTGCACCAGGAAGCAGGATTTTGCTCACTACACGTCATAAAGGAGTATCGGAAGCAGTGAAATCTACATATCCATTTGATTTGGAGCGCTTACAGCTGGCTGATAGCTGGACGTTTTTCCAACAGTGTTCTGGATGGACCGAAGAAGCTACTATGGACTCCGAGTTCATTGAAGTTGGAAAAGATATAGTAAGCAAATGTGGCGGGGTGCCACTAGCAATTAAAATTCTTGCAGGTGTCCTGTATGATAAGAGACAAATAAACTCATGGCAGGACATCAGAGACAACAATTTACTGAGTGAACCGGATATCCAAAAGAAAGTAATGGGGTCCCTGAAGTTGAGCTATTTTCATCTGCGAGATGATCTTAAGCAGTGCTTTCTGCTTTGCTCCATATTTCCAAAAGGCTACATGATCGATAAAGAACAATTGATTGACCAATGGATTGCTCATGATATGATCACTCCCACAGATGGTGTTGGTTACTTGGACTTAGAGTACATAAAGTGTTTTAACTCTCTTGTTCAAATGTCTTTCCTACAAGATGTGCAAGAAGCTGATGATGGGAGAGTGACATGTAAGATGCACGATTTGGTACATGATCTTTCTCGGTTCATCTTGGGTGATGAAATTTCACCTTCTGTGCGAGATAAGACAACCATATCTACAAAGAGCTATAGATACTTGTCCTTACTTGAGCGGCAAGTAAATGTTCCGTCCAAACTTTATTTTGAAAAAGGACGTGCTATGTATGTTGTCGATGGTGATTTCATATCTGGAAAGGCGTTGAAGAACGCAAAACACTTGCGCAGCATCACCGCGGAAAATATCCATACAGAGCCGGTGCTCACTTCTGTGCTACAGATAAAAAATCTGAGGTATCTTGCTGTTTCAGGACTGATATGTGAAACACTTCCCGAAGCTATTTCGGATATTTGGAGCCTGCAGGCTCTTCATGTACCAAATAGTCGGAGTCTTCATGAGTTACCTAAATCCGTTGGTAAGCTGCAGAAATTGAGAACACTAAACTTGTCAGGCTGTCAGAATCTAAGTAGCTTACCAGATTCTATTGGTGATTGCCACATGATTTCAAGTGTAGACCTTAACGAGTGCAGAGGGCTTACAACGTTGCCAAACTCTATCAGCGGAAACAGAAACCTAAGAGTGCTGAGACTAGGTCGTACCAGAATTGAGAGGCTGCCATCACGTATTACAACACTGGGAAATCTAGAAATTTTAGACCTTGAAAATTGTTTCAAGCTTGTTGAGTTGCCTAAAGGCATGACAGACTTAAAGAAGCTCAAAGCTTTGAACTTAGAAGGATGCGAGAAACTATGTGGCATACCGGTAGGGATTGAACAGCTCAGTCGGCTACAGAAGTTGGGACTGTTTGTTGTGGGAGAGGGTGAAAATTTCGCAAAAATTTCGGAGCTCGGAAATGCAGGTGGAATAGGTGGGAGTCTAACTATCTCTAATATTATGTCTGTGAAGGACCCATACGATGCAGAAAAGGCATGCCTGAAACATAAGGCTATTCTGCAAGGCTTGATACTAGAGTGGTGCAGTGAGATTTCGTATTTGACAGTCGAGAATCGAAGTAACCGTGTGATCGAAGCTGAAAAGGAGTTGGCTGTACTGGATGCTCTAGAACCACCATCAGGGATCCAGTTTATACAAGTTAATGGGTATCCAGGCGGGCAATGCGCAAGGTGGATGTTGAAGCAAATTGGTGTTGGGGAAGATCATCCTCGTTTCCCATGTTTGACAAGGGTGATGCTAGTAAACTTTCCAAACCTGAAGCATCTAGAGTTCCCATGTTTGCCTTCCTTGCGGGAGCTTGAGTTTTGGAGAATGCCTGCTGTTGAAAACATAAGCGGAGGTCCATTTCCTTCTCTGGTGAATTTAGATATGTATGCAATGCCCAGTTTGGAAGAGGTGTGGATGGTGGCCTTGGCTGATGAGGAGGAGGAGGCTCATGCAGGACGGCAGGTGCAAGTGCGAATCGGTAGTCACCTGTCACATTTAACTATAAGGGAATGTCCTAAATTGATAGTGAAGCCGTACTTGCCGTCGTCGCTGAAGTACTTGCAGTTGGAAGGAAGCAATGAGCAGTTGTTGGTGTCGCCATTTCGCCAAGGGCCCTCCAGTGATGGAAAGGGGTTACCACCGACTTTTAGCCACCTCAAAAGGCTTGATCTATCGGGGATGATAGCATTGTCGCCCGGATCTGGATCTGCAGGATGTGGGTGGGAACTGCTGCAACATTTGACGGTTAATGGATGCAATGACCTAACGGAGCTGCCAGAGAGCATGCGGAGCCTCACATCCCTCCGATCCCTAGATATTGAATGGTGCTCTGCTCTCCGCATGCTGTCCGAGTGGCTGGGCACTACATCAGGATAAACCTATAGTAACACGCATATGTGCTACTACAGCTCAAAAAAAGTGTTACTGAGTCCTATTGCAACATATTTGATTAGTGTTACTATAGCCTATGTTGCTATAGAAGGGTCTACTGTAACATGTAACAAGTGTTCTTATATATAAGAGAAGGTGTTACAACCATGCTACAGCAACATGTATCAAATGTGTTGCCATAGACTCTAGTAACACCTTTTTTAGCAAGAGCAACACAGTACGTGTGTTGCCATAGACCCTAGTAACACCTTTTTTTCACTAAAGCAACATAGTAGCATGGGTTTCTATAGACCCTAGTAACACATTTTTAGATACAATAATTAAACTTAGTAACACCCTTTTTAAGTACAACAACACAATATTGAGCTCCTAAAACAAATTTAAATATCTTTATTATTTTCTTTTTTTGTGATGTACAAATTAAAATTGATTCATAGAATATCCTTTGATAAGCATATATAACACATTGTACAATACAAAACACAAATGACCATAAATGCAACAATGATAACATATTGCATTGCATCAAACAAATAAATATCAAGTATTTCATACCATTCGATATAATACATAACGATTTGATTTCTATAGAAGACAAGTATTTAGTCTAATAATCTGAAATACATTGTTCTAAATAAAAATAATATAAAACATATCTAGTATTGCCTAATCTTCATGAAATTCTTTGCTTCTAGATCCCTTCATATGGTAAGCAACCAAATGTTTGAAGTTCAACCATTGATTTTTTCAACCTGCACAAAAGAAAGTATAAACCTTTATGATTGTAATTACAAAATATAATATATGCACTTCATTACAATTGAAGCAAGAAACAATTAACATACACAACAACAGTTTGTCATAGGTGCCTATATTTTGTGTGCAACACTGCATTTTTCTAAATTGGAGACCAAATTATTATAGCATATGAGTTCTTTCTGCTTGCTTCAATGTTTACAAATTTGCACCTATGGGTCTAAACAAGGTGGTGTTTATTTTTATGTTGGTTAATTTGGCTATTCTGTAAGCAATAATTCCTAGAAAAGTATTAGGAAGCAATACTGTGGTCACTTGTAGCAATCCATACATATTTAAAGAGAAACAGAACATGTCAAAGTATAGCTGCAACCCGATTCAAATATCTGATTCTAGTTCATTCAGCCAACTACACAAAGAAAAAAAAAGGAAAAATGGCTTTTAGAGAAAGAAACAGAAAACATAACAAAATGATAATACATGTATAATATATTCCAAGCTTACTCTGGTTGATTCCTGTAGAACCACTGGAGATTGGTCAAGATCATCCTTAGCAGCAACTATCAGACAAGGAACTTCGTAGCCGGTGTTTTCTCCATGTGTAGCCACTTGCACAAGCAAATCTTTTGCTCTTTGCCAAGAAAATTCATCACAACTGCCATTTTAACAGGCATCACATTTAGTCATATGCAGAGCAAAGAAATTTATGTAGAATTGAATAATAGATCACATAACAACATATAGTAGAATAAACAATGGGGCATGACTCTATTGAAATATAAGTTTAGATATATAGAATACAAAAGTAAAAAAGAATATCAATCCAAAAACGAAAAAAACCAACAGAAAGCAAGGAGAAAAACTATTAGAAACGATATAGGTTAAAGAAAGCTAAACCCTTTCTTAAGAAATGTCTGTAAAAACCAGGATCAAACACATCTGCCCTTCCTATTTAAACTTTATGATATTTTTAACTAATCTCGAAATAGCTTCATCATAGTTTTAGATAGTCTTCCTTTGAAGAGTTCCACTATCCTGGATTAGAGGGTTTTTTTTATATCTGTGCCTTATTTGAAAGCACTCCATTAAAAATGCATGGAACTAAATATGACAGCATTCCAAAGTTAATTTCCAATTCTTTGAAAAAGAGAATGGCTCTGAAGGTTCATTTATTTCTTGTCACAACATTTCACATTGATCCGAAGATACATCCCATTCTACACCAATTAATTACTCTCCAACAATCTTGCTGAATCTGCAGGTGAATTGGAGATGTTTACACTCCTCCAAGACATCAGGAGAGCATTGCGCAAATAACTCTAAATCCACAAAGTTATTGCTCAGCATATCTCGTAACAAATAAAATGGTCTAACTTTAAACAAAGCAGCACTAGCAAAAATGATAGAGGTTCTCAATAAGGAGATATATAGAGCTACATCCATACTCGAAAGATCGATGTTGTCCTCGCAGAGGATTCAAATAAACAATGTTGCAGTGTTGATTCTGATCAGTAAATAAGATGACCAAGCACATAGAGATTTAGCATCAAAATGTTATACAAAAACAACCATGATCCATAATATTGATCGTGAATTCAGGATTTATGATGCACAACACTAGGGTGCCTTGTATTTGAACATAAACAAGTTTTGTAGT
This sequence comes from Rhipidocladum racemiflorum, assembly GCA_036346355.1. Lineage (NCBI taxonomy): Eukaryota > Viridiplantae > Streptophyta > Magnoliopsida > Poales > Poaceae > Rhipidocladum > Rhipidocladum racemiflorum. The sequence continues at coordinate 2,297,922 of CM070590.1, read as the reverse complement.
AATCATACAATGTTTACCTGATCAGTAGTATTAGTTTACATAAATTGATTTCCAAGGACTAACCAAAATATGACACAACCAACAACGCAAATTTGTAAACATTGAAGCAAACAGAAAGAACTCATATGCTATAATAATTTGTTCTCCAATTTAGAAAAATGCAGTGTTGCACACAAAATAGGCACCTATGACAAATTGCTATCAATAAATCACAGCCATGCTGTCGTTTGCTGATTTAAGAAGGAAGAAGAATGCTAAATGTTCAAGGCTTCAAATGCAATACCACCTATTATTACCCTTAAATCTTCAAATCTAAAGTCAAGTTGTATATCTATTCTTCAATACCATACAAGCCTAGACATAGTTGCTCATTAAAAATTCTAGCCTTCTAATCTCAAGTAAGTACATCAGTACCGAAGTACTATACATTGTTCCTTTTTTTTCCCCTTTACCTGAAGTTTCCAATCACCCATGGAAAACTATCACAAGAGAGGAATTATGGTTGGACTCACAAAGTAAAAGCAACTTATAGCTCTAGTATAGTTATGCACAAATTAATCACTTAAGCACATCATAGACTACATCTCAGTGCAAGTCCATTCAATCTTAGCTTGCAAATCACAAATCAACACTTAAATCAAAGATCAGGGAGGGGAGGGGAAAGGAGGGGCGCTGACCTCAGGGAAGACCAGGGGGTGTCGGTCGGGCTGGAGAGCTGAGGGCGACGCCGGAGCTAGGCGGGGTGCCGGCCAGGGAGCTCGCCAAGGAGAGCTCGGCCAGGGGCTGGCCGGTCAGGGACTCGCCGGATCTGAGGAAGCAGGGGTAGGGCGGCCGAGCCGGGGAAGCTGCGTAGGGCGGCGACCTCACCGGGGAGAGGCGGCGCGCGGTCGGGGAACGGCCGGGGAGGGCGCGACATCAAGCTGGGGAGGCGGCGCTGAACCTGGGAACGGCCACGCCGGGCTAGGAGGGGAGGAAGCCGGGGGCGTCGGCCGGCTGCTGAAGGAGAAGCCAGGGGCGGCGGTGTCGCCGAGGGAGGGAGAGCCGGAGCAGGGGGAGCCGGGAGAGGCGAGTTCGGCTGAGGGAGGCGCGCCGGAGGAAGCAGGCTTCAGGTTTGCTAGGGGCTAGGGCTGGGGAGTTTTGTGCAAATAGGGCCGGAGGAAACATGTCTTTTGTAACGCAAATTATGTGTTACTGCAATATATTTTTGTAACACATTGTTCAATGTGTTAAAGAAATGTGTTACAGAAGATATGTTTTGTAGTAGTGGGGGGAGCTCCGATCTCTGCAGCAGATAACCATCTGGGGCTGCCGTAGCTTAAGCAGCCTTCTTCCTGCATCCATGCAGGCGCAGCACCTCAGTGGACTAAGCAGCCTCCAGGATCTGATGATCCGATTGTGCAGTGCCCTAAGCAGCCTCCCCGAGTCGTTGGGGCATATCACCTCCCTCCAGCGGCTCCAAATAGTTGAGTGCCGTGCACTTGTTCGGCTTCCAGATTGCCTTGGGGAGCTCCGCTCCCTACGGGATCTGAAGATCCGATTATGCGGTGCCCTAAGCAGCCTCCCCGAGTCGTTGGGGCATGTCACCTCCCTCCAGCGACTCCAAATAGTTGAGTGCCGTGCACTTGTTCAGCTCCCGAAATGCCTTGGGGAGCTCTGCTCCCTGCGGGATCTGAAGATCCGATTGTGCGATGCCCTAAGCAGCCTCCCTGAGTCGTTGGGGCATCTCATCTCCCTCCAGCGTCTCCAACTAGTTGAGTGTGGTGGCCGCCTGCCCGAAAGCGCGGGAGACCTTAGCTCTCTACGTATCCTGCATATCCGAGACTCGCTCTGCCTGAGCAGCCTCCCCCGGTCGTTGCAGCACCTCACCTCCTTCCAGGAGCTTGCCATAGGAGGCTGCGATGCACTCCACCAGCTGCCGGAATGCTTAGGGGAGCTTCGCTCTCTGCGCACATTGGTGGTCCGAGATTTGCCGGGCCTGACTCGCCTGCCCCGATCCATGCGCCGCCTCACCTCCCTTGAAGAACTTCGGATCGAAAGTTGCCCGGGCGTCGCATCCTTGCCGGAGGGGATGCGGGGCCTCACCGCTCTACAGGTATTGGAAATCACTGGATGCCCTGATCTGGAGAGGCGTTGCAAGGGAGTGAAGGGCAAGGACTTGCACCTCATCTCCCACATCCCTCGTCTACGGATATACTGATCGACCGCCACCGGTGCCGGTGCGTCGCCTGTTGTTGCATCTCTTTTTCTGAGCTGTTTGTACAATCACTTATTCACTTACCTCTATTTCATAATCCATCTTTATTATTTGCAAAAATTAATTCCAAGTCCATGCCTACTCCAAGCTCAGCTTGCTCCATCTGCACATGTACATACGCATACGGTCTCTGTTGTTTCTTCTTCTTCTCGAATACTTACAACAATGGAAGAGCAATTACCGCTTACAATGTTGGGGGTACTATATATTCGTCAGAGGCACATGCATGTCCGGCATTCGTACATGTTAAACATGGTAAGCAGCAGCGTCAACCGGTAGAAAAACGTAATTCTCTAAACCTCCTTCGTTTGGTTTTCCGGAGAAAGGCCAATTTAGATTCCTTGAGAAGTTTGTCTCCTAATAGTGCAGCTATCACTTATTCATAGGTGGGTCCGCCTTATCGGAAGTGCTAACACGTGACGGAGTTGCAATTCCTTGAGAAGGTTGTCTGATTGTCTCCTCACGGTGAAGCTACGCGAAATTGTCGCTTAAATTTCTAGCAAGCTGATAATTTCACCACTGAAGTTCCAGTTTTGCGAAATTTCCTCTTTCCTAAATGTTATTCAGACATTCATTCTCATTGAAGATGTCTAGGCCTGGAACTGGCTAGCAAGATGGAATATATCTTCAAAGGTAATTTCATAATTCATTTTTGAACTTTCTTTCAAATTTCGTTATGCATTGAGTAGATCATTAATTACTGGTACGCTTTGTTCTTGGCAACTTTTAGGTAAACAATCCAGTATAATTTCGAAAAACTTCTGTGGTAACTCAAATTTTAGGTTCCTGGATGATATCGTTAATTGGCAATAGATGCATACTGTTCTTCCAGAGTACTAGAGATGGATTTGGTTGACTCCTATACCTTTGTCATTAATGACAGCACCATTGTTTAACAAGCATGCATGCATGCCCCTCTTACCATTGTAGAGGTGCCAGCGAGAGATTGATGCTGAAGCCTGGTGGCAGTGAAATTGCCAGATACTTGGTGGATTAACTTCCATGGATTACATTTGCAGTTTTGCACATGCTGATGACTAGACTGCCAACATTGCATATGTAAAAGATGGAACCGTACATGTTATGAATATCACTTGTATTCAATATGAAGACAATAAGCCATAATATATAGTGTTACATGAGGGTACAAAAGGAAAGTTTATACAAGACAATATGTACAAAAGGAAAGCGTATACTACTCAATACGTATACAGGGCAATACAAGATATTAGCAATCTCTATACAAAGAAAGTACAAGATACTGTCTAATACCTCCTCGAACTCATGGTAGATCAACAACACTGAGTTTGGAGAGAGAAAAAACTATGTTAAGCTCTAGTCTGTATCTTCATGAAGAAGTCTGCCAACTGATCCTCTGAAGGCACATACTGAAGAGCTACAATATGATCCTACACATGTGACCCCATGTAGGAAGCATCAACACCGATATGTTTGGTGAGCTCATGCTTCGTTGGATCTTGAACAATGCTAATAGCACATGTACTGTCAGATAAAAGGGGAGTCGGTGTAGAAACAGAAACACCAAAATTCTCAAGTAACTACGGTAGCCAAGTTACCTCTGCTGTCAAAAAAGCCATAGCCCGCAACTCAGCCTCAACACTCGAACGAGAAACTGCTGTCTAGTCTTCCAAGCAATGAGAGAAACACCAAGAAAAATACAGTAAATAGAAAGAGATCAGAAGTGTCAGAAGTGTAATGAATGTGTTTGGCAAAATCATTTTGCAGCGTTCTTACTTTAAAAAAAGTTCATCTAACTCAACATCTAATGAATCGTTTTGAGAAAAAGTATGTGAAAATTTAGTGCAACACTTTCTTAGTTTGACATCATCTAATAACTTCATATTGTTTGAGCTAAGTAAAAACCCACATATACTTTTGAACACTTAAAGTTTCTCAAATCTATTCCTTCATCCTTGTATACTTCGGCAGTTCAGCTGGCCCAATTAATCAACTATGTTTAGTACGGAGACTATATAATATAAATACATGTAAACATATTGTTTGCACCAAAATTCAGCGTGCATTGAAATCGGTCTGAATCGGGAAAGAAGTATTTATATAATAAGGAATCGGTAAACGACTCGGAGAAGGAAACCGTTTCTAAAAGGGAAGGAAATCAGATAAAAGGCCGATACGAATAAATACACCGTATCTATGTACAACTCGGATCAACCAGGTGTGTTATAAAAGGAGGAGGGCGTCAAGCAAAGAAAAAAAATCCAACAACACACACATCTACTTTTTACAAGCTTTTCTTTTACATTGTTTTAGCCTCATAGATCTCTTTGCAAGTCGACGGAATCAACATAGCTGCGCATCGCCGATTGTTGATTTTAGCCGATTTCACCCAGGTTTGATTTGCTTCGTTTTGTTGCGCATCGCCTTCTCGAAGCCGATTTTACCTTTTATCCGGATCAACTGTAACAAGTTGATTTAGTTACCTCCTAATCGGTTCTTGCCGACTAGTGAAAAGCCGATAGATCCTTGTTTATCGGCTTTGATCGAATTACAAACTCTACCTTGTCAATTTCAGGTCAAATTGACTGGCACGCTCTACAAACCCGGTGTTTGTCTTGTGTGTTTGAGGCTGAAAACCTTCCTTCACGTTTTTAGCGCGAACATATTTTGGCACGCCCGGTGGGACCAACAAAAAGAATGTCGTCAACCGACAAGCCCGCGGTCACCGCCGATATCAACACTGATGCTATAATCGCGCCTCAAATGGCCGATTTAACCCCTGAGCAGCGGAAAGAAATCGAAGACCGAAAGGCGGCTCTGGAGGAAATGATGCTACGGTGCTTCCAGAAAACACGCCGTGGCGTTACTCAAAAGATTGCACTCCCAAGCATCAACCCTATCGGAGATTCGTCATCTGAATCGGTAAGCCGATACGCACCCGCTCAAGCCGATTTATCAAGTATGATCGAGCAATCTGTCCATCACGCATTGATTAACCAGTCATCGGCTCTAGTATCCACATTAAAGCCGATGATAGAAAATAGTGTGAAAACAATTGCTCAGGAATTAGCTGCGTCTGGAAGCCTGCTAGATCCACCACAAACCATCCCTACGCACTCCAAGATATTCCATAACACCTAACACCAAAGACAAGAAACGTGTCGGCTCAGCGCCTATTATGGTACCAACTCAACCTACGGTTTTGAAACCAAGCATACAGAGAGATGGATTCACACACTACCATGGGCACACGGATGGGGCCAAGATAAGCGCATCAAATCAGTCAAATGGGCCCTCCAATAGCATCGGATTATCGGCTTATCAGCCGAGCGAAAAGGGTCAGGTTCCGCAGTCACGGGGAACCACAAACATGAAACAAGCGCCGTATAGGGTGGTGCCGTACGTCGAACCTTTCGCGCCTGCACCGATTTATTTGGTTTTAATCATGATTATGACACAGTGTCAAGACCTCCTGAGGTGCGATTTGGACAAAGACCCGAGTTTGCACTCGGGGGGCAGGGCACGAACAATGAAAATTGGCAATGTCCGGCTGCACCACAAGCCGACAATGTTAATTGGGCAGAACAAATCGCCAATGTTTTGAGAGAACAGTTCGGTTCTGACCCGGAGGAAGGGTAATCGGCTCTGAGGAAGCCGTATCCCGATTACATAGATGAATGCCATACCCCCACAACTTTAGGATACGGACTTTGCTAAATTCTCGTGTGATGATTACATTACCACAATTGAGCATATCGGACGGTTCATGGCTCAATGTGGGGAGGCTGCCTGATCAGATGGGTTAAAAATTAGATTGTTCCCTTTATCATTGTGCAGCCTTTGCATTCACTTGGTTCACAAATCTACCACCTAATTCAGTTCATATATGGAACGATTTAGAAAGCCGATTCCATGAGTACTTCTTTCGGAACTATGGAGCTTAGGATTTACGATCTTAGCTCAATCCGGCTGTATACGGCGAATCGGTCTCTCGATTATATCAAGAGGTTTGGGCGCACGAATAGGTGCTCTGATGTAACATTACCCGATGATCAATTGGCCGATCTAGCGTTCCAAGGATTAATCCCTCCATTGAAAGAGAAATTATCGGGCCAAGAGTTCCCCGACTTAGGCCACTTACTCCATCGCGTATCGGCACATGAAAGCCGATATGCAGAAAATAAAGGATTTAAAGATAGATTTAAGCCAAACGGTAATGAAAAGGCCAAAGTAAACATGGTAGATTACAATTCAAGCGACACCTCCGAGGACGGCGAGGAAATAAACATAGCCGAGTGGACCAAGGGTTCTAAAAAGCCACTCGTATGCTCTCTACTCAAACCGACGAAAAATAGGGCGGAAATCAAGTATTCATACGACGTGTCAAAGTGTGACAAGATATTTGATTTATTACTGCAAGAAAAACTCATAAAGTTGCCGGAGGGACACGTCATACCATCGACCGAGGAAATTAAGAAGCGAAGGTATTGCAAATGGCACCATTCGTTTTCACATAATACTAACGACTGCAATATTTTTCGACAACAGATTCAATCGGCCATCACTGATGGCAGGCTAAAATTTGCGGAAGAATCGGCTATGCAGATAGATATGAGCCCTTTTCAAGTCAACATGGTTCAATGTTCACGAAAAGAAAAGAGGCCTGCGGAAGAAGATAAGCCGACTAAGGGAATTGTATCACGAGACGAGACAGTGCAGATTACTATCGGTTCTATACAAATAGAAGCCGATAGGAATGGACAAAACTCAAGAACGGTAAAACCAAGAGGGGACTTGGAGGTCGGTAAATAGTATCGGGCTGAGAGGGCTCCAAGGAAAGCCGATTTCAAACCAAAGCCGACCTTCTCACAACTCCTGGGGAAGTATGAAAGGATAAGTCGGAGGTGTGACACTCAACACCACCAAAATCCTCATCGACTAAGGCAAAAGAGGGACGAGCGTTGGCGGCCAGATATGTCATGCCGGCCAACTACTGAAGAAGAGAAACATCGACAATGTCCCTTTTGGCAGTTTTGCTGGGAGAAAGGGATGACCTTACCAACAGTTATGACTTGTCCTATGCAACACTCATCTGTATATCGGCCAAACCGGTCTGTAAAAGATAGGTTGTCTAGACCGATATACGATCATCTAGATATGAGGAGTAGGCCGATCCATGAAAGGTTGTCAACATCAGGGCAAGGCGAGTCCTCCCGAAATCAGGAACTATCGGCTGACACAAGTAGAATGGAATCTGACAGCGAGATGAGCAATTTAGCTGGAAAAATACGAAAGCCGATAGAACCTAAACCTAGGTGGTGCCCCCCAGGTCTCAGCAAATCACAACGCAGAAGGCTTCAGCGATTAAAAACACAAGAAGAAAGGGAGGCCGAAAAGGAGAGCGAGAGGGATCGGATGTTTAATAAGTTAAGACCGGTACCAATTTTGAAAAAGGAGTGGAGAAAGAAGGAACAGATCGATAGTGATTCAGACCAATCGATCGAATCCGGTTCTCCGATGATACGGGATGATACGCCACCAATGGATATAAACATGGTATTCGCTCTACCTGCCGAGTTCAAAACCGAAGAATCGGCTGAAGAAGTATTCGCCCAATTATGCCTCGGAGCACCAGGTATTTGTGTTCGAAAAGCCACAAGACATGCATCGGCATCTCAAACCATTATATACGAAAGGGTATATTAATGGCCGATCGATATCTCGTGATGTTGGTCGATGGCGGGCGACGATCAATCGATGACGTTAAGTACTTTCAGAAAATTGGGTAAAGCCGATGAAGACTTGATCAAAACCAATATGGTGCTAAATGACTTCACGGAGACCCAACCGAGGCTAAAGGCGTAATGGTGTCGAGCCGATCGGTAATAAAACTTTGCCAACTGCATTTTTGTGATTGAAGCCAAAGGCAATTACTGGCGTGCTCCTCGGCGGGGCTGGATCCATGCCAATTGCTGTATACCATCAACTATGCACCGTAAATTGGTGCGGTGGAACGATGATACAAGAGAAGTCGTCGCCGACACATCGGCTCATATCGCCATGGCTAGCCACGACACCAATTGGCCACACGAAGAAGCCGAATGTATATCGTGGAAAGCCTTGGACAATTGCGATTTTATCTGCGTTGAGAAGTCAGGATTCAAGCCGATCAGCGTTAAACCCAACACGCTTTGATCGGACAGGCGAAGTAGTAAGAAGATGGAGCACAAGACACTAGCAAAGCTGTAGGAAAAGGCAAGAAGCTATCGGCAAAAAGAATACGAAGAAGCTGTTGAGGATTTTGAAGAGGAAAGAAAAGGGTTGGGATTTACTTCTGCCGATTTGCTCGAAGAAGTCAACATTGGGGAAGGTGATGAAGGTGATAATAAAAGACCAACGTTTGTAAGTGCCAAACTAGAACCCAGTTATAAAGCAAAGTTAGTCGAAATACTCAAGAAATATAGAGATTGCTTCGCATGGGAGTACTACGAAATGCCAGGCTTAAGCCGAATGACTAGTTGAGCATCGGCTACCAATAAAACACTGGTATCGACCATTCAAACAGTACCCTAGGCGATTTAATCCTACATTGTATGACGCTATAAAGGAAGAAGTAGGACGATTACTAGAAGCAAAGTTTATCCGGCCTTGCCGATACGCTGAATGGGTCTCAAACATCGTCCCTGTAAAAAAGAAAAATGGCAAACTTAGGGTATGTGTCGATTTTAGAGATTTAAACAAAGCTACACCAAAGATTTAGTACCCGATGCCCATAGCCGATATGCTTATCGATGCTGCATCTGGGAATAAAATTATAAGCTTTTTGGACGGGAACGCTGGATACAATCAGATATTCATGGCCGAAGCCGATATACCCAAAACGGCTTTCAGATATCCGGGGGCTTTAGGGCTATATGAGTGGAAAGTTATGACCTTCGGTTTAAAAAATGCCGGTGCTACTTACCAGCGTGCCATGAACCATATTTTCCATGATCTGATCGGCAGTACCGTGGAAATATACATTGACGACGTAGTGGTAAAGTCCAAAGAAGACTGGCAACATTTAGCCGATCTGGAAAAGATGTTCGAAAGCACAAGGTTACATGGGTTAAAAATGAACCCTCTCAAATGTGCTTTCGGAGTATCGGCTGGACAATTTCTTGGGTTTACGGTGCATGAAGGAGGAATTGAAGTAAACCAAACCAAAGTAAAAGCCATAGCCGATACTAAACCGCCGACAAGCAAAAAGGAGTTGCAGGTATTAATTGGGAAAATCAACTACTTGCGACGTTTTATCTCAAACTTGTCGTATGCATTCGGGCCTTCACACCGCTGCTGAAAATTAAAGATAACCAAGAGTTCAAATGGGGAGCCGATCAGCAAAAAGCCTTCGACGACATAAAAGGTTATCTGATGAGTCCACCAGTATTGACCGCACCAAAACACGGTATACCTTTTAGACTATATATATCGGCTAAAGGTGATACGATTGGGCGCTTTTAACACAAGAAGCCGATAGGAAGGAACGAGCAATATTTTACTTAAGCCGACGTCTTGTAGATGCAGAAACCAGGTATCCCCTAGTAGAAAAATTATGCTTATCATTGTATTTTGCTTGCACCAAGTTAAGACATTATATGCTGGCTTCCAAATGCGTTATAATATGCAAAACCGACGTAGTTAAGTACATATTATCAGCACCAATCCTGCGGGGTCGGCTTGGTAAATGGGCATACGCCTTAACAGAGTTCGAGTTAACCTATGAGTCGGCTAAATCTGTGAAAGGACAAGCTGTGGCCGATTTTATCACAGGAAGTGAAACATTAGTAGGAACGGCTAGTGTAACTCCTTGGCAACTATATTTTGATGGATCTGTTTGCCAAGAAGGCGAAGGCATCGGTGTGATATTAGTTTCACCTAGGAAACAGGAGTATGACTTCATGTATCGGTTAAATAGCCGATGTTCAAATAATCAAGCAGAATACGAAGCGTTGCTAAGAGGTCTACAATTGTTAGATAGCATCGGAGTGAAAGACGTCGAAGCTTTTGGAGACTCGATGTTAATTGTACAGCAAGTCAAAGGAGAATACCGATGCAATGATGATGCGCTAACTCAGTACTTGCATCAATGCCTCCAGATCATCGAGATGTTCACTACATTTTCTATAAAACATATCCCCAGAGAAGCTAATAATAAAGCAAACCAATTGGCACAATGTGCATCAGGGTACAAGATTGAGAGTCGACAGGGGCCAATCGAGCTAAGCGTTTGGCCGATTTTATGTGTTCACCCTGTCGACTGGAGAACAGAGATAAGGGATTATTTGTCAGATCCAGCCAAGCCGACCGAGCAGAAGGTCAGGCGCAAAGCACTCAAATATGTTCTACTAGAAGACGTATTGTACTTTCGGACTATGGAAGGTTTGTTATTAAGATGTCTGGGAACCGAGGAAGCCAAAGTGGCGATGGGTGAAGTCCATGAAGGCATTTGTGGATCACATCAATCGGCCCATAAAATGAAATGGACACTGAGGCGAACAGGATATTTTTGGCCGACGATGTTAGAAGACTGCTTCAAATATTATAAAGGATGCCAAACGTGCCAAAAGTTTGGTAACATACAATCAAGACCAAAGATCGGCTTTGCATCCGATCATCAAGCCATGGCCATTTAGAGGATGGGGTATAGACGTAATCGGCCAAATATTTCCGTCATCCAGCAAAGGACATAAATTCATCCTTGCAGCCACAGATTATTTCTCAAAATGGGTTGAGGCTGTACCACTCAAGAAGGTTACTAGTAAAGAGCTGATCGACTTTGTAAATGAACACATCGTCCATCGGTTTGGGATTCCACAAACAATCACTACTGATCAGGGTACTGTGTTCATGTCCAACGATTTCAAAGGTTTTGCGGAAAGTCTTGGGATAAAATTACTCAACTCTTCCCCTTACTACGCTCAGGCCAACGGACAGGCCGAGTCGTCAAACAAGACATTGATAAAGCTGATAAAAAGAAAAATTGAGGAAGAGCCAAGGAAATGGCATTCAACGCTATCGGAGGCTTTATGGGCTTATCGGCTATCTCATCACGGATCAACTAAATTGTCATCCTTTCAGTTGGTATACGGACAAGAAGCCGTTTTGCCCGTTGAAATCAACATCGGCTCAATAAGGCTACACGAGCAAGACAAGGTATCAGCCGATGAATACAAACAGGCGATGTTTGACAATCTAGATGATTTGGCTGAACTAAGGTTGATCACACTAGATCGGCTTAAAAAGGATAAAGAGAGGGTTGCCAGGTCATACAATAAAAAAGTAATTTCAAAGTCGTTCGATCAAGCCGATTTGGTATGGAAAACCGTGTTGCCGATTGGGTCTAAGGATAATCGATTCGGCAAATGGTCTCCAACATGGGAAGGGCCTTATAAGATCAATCGGCCGATTGACGGGAATTCGTATATACTGGAGTCCTTGGAAGGGTTCATCCTACCTAAAGCAATCAATGGAAAATATCTGAAGGCATATCACCCAAGCATATGGGTCGGGTCCTAACTACAGAAGAAAATATCAGAATCAATTACAAAAGCACATATAGATAAAATCGGTCATACAGCCGACCGAGACACCCATCCAGATTAAACAGTTTTACAAAATCAGTTACATAACCAATCAAGCCAAGTGTTCGAGGAACGACATCCCAAGGTTTAAAGCGATATTACAAGAAGACTGGCCACACAACTAATATCAATAGATCAAATCAGTGAAGTCCGGAACCAGGCAGATGGGCCCCCAAAGCCGATAGTGCTGCAGCCGCCCTACCAATAGTAGCTTGAACACTATCTATTAGTTGCTCATCGGCTTTTGCATCACCTGGGATTGGGATCATTTTAGCTGAATGGTTCCTGACTTTGGTGAAGACTTCACCAATTTGCTGTCTCTGGGCCGCCAGTGAAGACGTCGCATCCGTGATACCGATCTGGCAATCCGAAAGTTCTTTTGTAACCAAGGCCAGCTGTTCTTCAAGTTTCTTCTTAGATAACTCCAGCTCTTGGGCCTTAGTCTTAGCCGATTTCAGCGCAGCAGCACCCTGATCAAATGCACTCTTTCGAGACTTGGCATCCGCTATGAGCTTGTCCAAGATCTCTTGATCGGCTTGTTGAGACTTCCGCTGTTCAACCCTTTGCTTGGCCAACTCTACATCCTGCCGACGAGCGTCCAAGTGGCATACCTCTAGTAGTGCGTTCATAGCAGCAGGGGGAAGATCGGCTTGGACGGTCGCCATCGCATTCCTCAAAGATTGAGTGTTGGCCAGGAGAGCTGCTTCCGGTTGCATCACTTCGTCCAGGAGACGGTTGAGCCGCTCCTGCATGCCCGGCTCCGCGGTTACAGCAGCCGATGCTGGCGCGGAAGCAGCAATTATGCGTTGAATATCGGCCGGGTAGTCGTCAGTGGCCAACACCTCCGGATCGTCTAGCTCGTCCAAGGAAAAGCCTAAAAGATCGGCTAAGTCCATCGACGGAGCCGGTCCAGAAGCAGGTTTTGGAGGTGAGGAAGCGGATGGCGGAGCAGGAGCCAAAGCCGGTAAGACAAGCACGTCCGTCTGGGTCTTCTCTGCATCGGCTTCTAGCAATTGGACGGAGGGGGTTTCCTGAAAAATATTTTCACGGTAAGATCAAGGAAGACAAAGATAAATCAAGAATAGGGTCGAAGCTAACCGCAGTAGCCGATCCGGTTGGGGATGATGCTGCATCACGGCCTGCAGGTTTTGGGGATCGCTTAATGACGACTCTACGGCTCTTCTCTAAAAAGACGAACATGGGGTTAGCCGACAGCAAGCATGAAACTTCACTTGATGGAGAATAGAACTAGACGTACTTTTGGTGCGCTGGACGGCAAGATCAGACAGTGATGGGCTATTGACTCCCAACGTGCCAGAAGATAGACCGGCAAGAGGGGTCGATGACCTTTGCCGTTTTGAGCGATCATCGGCCGATGCGGCTTGTGCTGGGGTTGATCTTTTGCTAGTCTGAAAAGGGTAAAAGATATGGTTAAGCCGATGAAAATCTTATTCCAATAAAACATCAAAATGAAAATACCTCTAAAGACGAGTTAGCATCGCTCGAACTCGAGCTAGACCCAGCAGCGGTCTCCGTCGGCTCTCGAAAGCCAGGAAGAAAAGAGGATAGGACCTCGGGAATAGTACGCCTCCGCAAGAGTGCCTCAGCTATGGAAGCCCACCATGTGGTAAATTGGCCCGATCGACGTGTGTTTAACACGAGGAATGGTAAGTCTACCACATGGAGCTCATCAGCTAGCTCGATAATAAGCTCCGCCGCAGTAATGTTAGTAACTTTGTTTCGTGGCTTAATCATGCTAAGCAAAGGAAAGCAAGGAATTGTTTGTCCGAAACCCAGCTGGCGTGCATAAACTGAAGGGTGATAGAACTCGTAGGTCGGCTGAAATGTTCTATTTCGAGTACTTAAGCCGACGTGAAGGATGCAAGGAGAAATCAGCAGGGGAAGCAGATCAAGAGTAGACTGGGGCATTAGAGAGCTATCAGAATTTAAACGAAGAAAAGAAGGCCACGGGAGATCGGCTAATTGGCTATACGAAAAGAAATCTCTACGGTTAAAAGAGGCTTGGTTAAGATTCAGGAAAAAGGACAAGTACTTATGGAAGCCGGCAGGAGAGATTTTTTGTTCATCGATTTAACACATGATGAATTTTTCGCACGGGATCGGCTAGGTTGAAATCTGAGGATGGCGCCCTCGGAAAGTCTTCCGTTGGGAAAGCTGATTCTTCCGAAGGGTCCGGGATAATGAGGCGGCCAAAAACGCAGTAAAGCCAAATCTGGATAAACCAAAGAGGGCCGCCAACATTACCTACGACATAGGAACCATTGCCAGTGAAAAGCCGACTCCGGATGATATGCATCATATGGTATACGGCGCCCAACAAGGACTTCCCTAAAGCTAGCCGATGGCCCATAACTAGTTGCTCCGACATAAATTGATAGACCTGGGTTGGTCCTAGGGAAGCGCCACAGAAGAGGAATCGGTCTAACCATAAGTTGATGAAAGCTACGTGTTCTTCATCCGATACAGGGCCGGTTACTTTGTTGTTATTTTGGATATATCTGGACCAACCTTCTCCCTTTTTTCTAGTCAATTTGTACTGAGGTTTCCCACTAAAAGCCGATATTTGGTCTCCATCAGGTCTGAGGCAGCATAATTCAGCCATGTCTAGAAGGGTTGGGCCGATGGGACCGGTTGGGAAAAAGAAGGCGTTAAAAGAGTCCGACCAAAAATAGCAGGCGGCGGCTACTAAAGATTCATTGGGTTCTGGAGCAGCTAAGGACATAGGGATACATTCAGCAATACCCATACCTTCCCACTCCGCCTTCTTTTGGGCCGATACTCTAATATACCAGGACCTCCAGCCCTTGAGAGCTGTCGGCCAAGCCCTAAAACTTTTGGACCACTCATTGATGTTGTAACCAGGAGCCGATAAAGGGAGTCTAGGGATCTCATCTCCAATGACAGTATCAGTTTCTATGGTTCCTATTGGACCTAGGAAGTACTGATGATCGCTATCTGGGATTGGAACAAGTACCTGTGATGCATCCATTTCAGCCGATGCTATGGGAAGAAGGGGTTGAAGCGGAGGAAAGCCGATTTCAGGATGAACGAGAGCATGCCAGGGTGAAAATGACCGCAAGGGAGGGCCTCATATTTATACCTCGGTGAAAAAGGTGAAAAGGCGGGAACAGTTGCTGCATTAAAAACGCACCGAGAGCATTGCGGCGCCATTAATGGGGAGGTTACCGAGGAAAATCTTAAACGTTAAGCCGATCACGGAGAAAAGCGAAGGATTTTTGAAAGATAGCAAGCTACCTTTCAAAAATGGGGGGCATATGTTTGCACCAAAATTCAGCGTGCATTGAAATCGGTCTGAATAGGGAAAGAAGTATTTATATAATAAGGAATCGGTAAACGACTCGGAGAAGGAAACCGTTTCTAAAAGGGAAGGAAATCAGATAAGAGGCCGATACGAATAAATACACCGTATCTATGTACAACTCGGATCAGCCAGGTGTGTTATAAAAGGAGGAGGGCGTCAAGCAAAGAAAAAAAATCCAACAACACACACATCTACTTTTTACAAGCTTTTCTTTTACATTGTTTTAGCCTCATAGATCTCTTTGCAAGTCGACGGAATCAACATAGCTGCGCATCGCCGATTGTTGATTTTAGCCGATTTCACCCAGGTTTGATTTGCTTCGTTTTTGTTGCGCATCGCCTTCTCGAAGCCGATTTTACCTTTTATCCGGATCAACTGTAACAAGTTGATTTAGTTACCTCCTAATCGGTTCTTGCCGACTAGTGAAAAGCCGATAGATCCTTGTTTATCGGCTTTGATCGAATTACAAACTCTACCTTGTCAATTTCAGGTCAAATTGACTGGCACGCTCTACAAACCCGGTGTTTGTCTTGTGTGTTTGAGGCTAAAAACCTTCCTTCACGTTTTTAGCGCGAACACATATCATATCTTTTATAGGTCCTAGGCGGTTGCTCCCACTGCCTTGGCCCAGGACTGGCCTTGGCTGCTTGCCAACTGTATAGATCTCTCTTTTCTAGATGTGTCAAGAAGCACAAGCTTTGGATGGATTGGGAGAGTAATTTTATGGAGTGAGGCTTTGAATGGATTGGGACAATAATTTTCTGGAGTGACAAATAGTGAATATGAAAAGCTAATAATAGCGAGAAGCTAGTATTTAGCAGCATCTTGAATTATCTATATTCGGTTTTGGCGCAAAATCATCTAATAAATTTGGTTTTTTAATAAATTTTAATCCCAGATGTTAAAACCCTAATAATACCAATTTTAGAGAGTTTTACGATAATTTTCCCAAATTTTCTGAATTTTTTGGATTTGGATTTGAATTTCACCAATTTGTTGATCAATTTTCTTTGCTGGACCGCCTCAATATCCTTGATTCGCGATTATCGTTTGATAATCGTCAGTTTTGCAATCCCTGCTCGCGATTATACCCACCGGAGAGAGATCTGGTCAATGTATCGTGGGCCCTCAGGCTGGAAGAGATGAATAATGTTGTTTCCTATGTTGTATACATCTCCACATCTCTCGAGGATGCCATATGTTATCTTCTCCATCTATCTCCGTTCCCTTTTTTTTCCCTAACTCACTTCCCTCACCCCTTCTTCCCTCTTTAACTCAAAAATTTTAAATTAGAACATTTAAACATATAAAATCTTAAATAGTAAGTTTCAACTCAAAAAATTTAAATAATTTTTTTAAATTACTTTCAACTCGAAAAGTTTCAACATAAAAAGTTTTAAATAAATAATTTTCAAATCATAAAAGCTTTAACTTGGAAAAGTTTCAACTCGAGAAACTTTCAACCGGGAAATTTTCAACTCAAGAAAGTTTCAACTGAGAAATTTTCAACTCAGAAAATTTCAAATCGAGGACTTTCAACTAGGAAATTTCATATCGAAAAAGTTTCAACTCGAAAATTTTCAAATTAAAAAGTTTCAAATCATAAAAACTTTCGATTCAAAAGTTTTGATTCAAAAATCTTTTGGTTCAAAAAGTTTCAACTCAAAATTTAATTCAAAAAAGTTTCAACTCTAAAAAATTTAAATTCAAAACTTTAAAATTTTGATTCAAAAAGTACTAGTCCCACTTGTTTCTCAATGGGCCGGTGTTTGGTTGTGGCTTGCAACATGGTGCGGTCCAGTCTTTGCCGATCGAGCCGCAACGCTAGAGCTCCACGTGGAGGTGGGCGCGCACACGACCGTCCAAGGGCGACCGTAAATTAACACTTCCCGTATTTCATCTCTAATCTTCGAAAGAGGTATCTTATGCTTATTGATTGACGCCTTCAGTATTTCCTGCAAATTGGTGCTGCATCTCTCTTCTCCGGTCCAGCGCTGAATAATGTCCAATCAGCTAAGAGACTTTAAATTTACAATGTGAAGATATCAAACGATACTAAAAGCTACTCCCTTGGGCCTTCAAAAAGTTGACGTTTTGGATAAGGTGATGGTCAAATTTTGAAAACTTTGACTATCGATATATTTTTAAACATTTAAATTGGATATATAAAAATTATATATGTAGACTTGTCTCACAAAATACTTTCATAATATTATAATTTTATTCAATTTTATAGGTATATTATAATAAAAATTAGCAATGTAGGTAAGCAAGAACTGGTGGTGGTTGCCGGCTGTCCTCTGCATACAACAAAGGCCTCATTCCACAAGGAAATGACATCTTAACCCCACCCCACAAAAAAATGATAAGCAACAAATATAACCCCTATTATAGGGGAAGGGAATGCCGGCCGGCCGAGCGGCCACGTCATGCCATGGAGATTTTGCAAAAAAAGTCCTCTCATTTTCTATAAATTACGGATTGGTCCCCGAAAAATTACAAAAAAGTCCTTTGCAATTATTTGTGAGAGCAAGAAAATCGTTTTTAATTTGCGTTTAGGTCCCTCGGTTAGTTACTTTACGGAAAAGCCCTCCGCTAAATACAAATCTTGACCGAGCCCTTTTCTAATTTTTCAGAATAGCGATCAGGTCCAAAAATATAACAAATAGGTCCCCGCAACTTACGTCCAGGTCCTTTCTCCGTTTTCCTCGAAAAAAATATTTTCGTCAACAGAAATATGTGTACATCTCTATCTTTAGTCTTTTTTCCCCCAACTTGATCTCTAATATCTAGACTTTTTCCACAACCCGATCTCTAATATTTCTCGGAACGTGTATTATTACTCGGTCAATGCATAGAGCGTTAAACTCGACGAAAGAAGGTTGGCAGCTCTAATATTTTTCGGAACATGTATTACCCGTTGAACGCATAGGGTGTTAAACTCGGCATCTATAATTTTTTTTACAACTCGAAATCTAATATTTTCTGGAACGATGTCTAAGATTTTCCTAAACATGTATTATTACCCGGTGAACGCATAGGGTGTTAAACTCGGCATCTATAATTTTTCCGTCAACTCGAAATCTAATATTTTTTGAAAAATATATTATTCATTTTTTTTTGGCCAAAGGCCCGTTGTTGCACAAATTCGTCGACGGTTCCTGTATAGCGCATTTAAAAAAAAAAACGAACAAAAAAACGCTTAGATCTTTCTATCAGACAAAAAAACTTGGATCAAATTTCGCACGGCGCGGCAAACGCGCGCAATCTTACCTAGTGGATCTTATGGTGGAATAAAAAAAGAAGAAGCTAAGATGCCTCTCTGCTACCGCTTTCGCCCACTTTGAGAAAACGGCCAGCCAACTTTTCCTTTAATCTCCACCGAGAGGAGGCATTCATTCCATAGAATCAGTCCAGCTGCTACAATCTGTTCCATTATTCCTACTAATACTGCCCATTATTCCTCGCCCTCGTCTACACTCCACATCCACATCTCATCCGCAACAAGCTTTCTTTCGCTACGCTGCTTAACTTGCCATCACATATAATTAGTTGATGAATTGATTGCCAGATCAGTGGAAGGTCGTATCTGACTTCGCCGCTCAATCAATCGATTTACGCTCCCCAATTCCTCAGCCATATGGTCAGTCGTCTACAGCACTGCAACTAAGCGAGCAGTCAATCGGAGACAGTACTCAATTGGTAAGGCATTTGATTAATTAAACTCCATGGTCCTCTTCTTATACATGTCGCTCCTCGTTTTTCTTTTTTGTTTTACTTACCTGCCTCTTAATTTCTGAGGCATATGGTCCACTTGGATTAATGTTGGCATATAGTACGGGTTGAATTGAATCCGTTGTTTAGAGATAAATTAGGAAATTAAAGATAAAATTTGATTTCATTACGAATGTAATCCTTGCAATAAATAAAAGGTATAGGATTCAGTAGGATTAATACAATTTCTTCCAAATCTATATGGTACCAGAGCCCTAACCTTGAGACGCCATCCCACACTTTGGAGTTGATCACTATAGTAGCCCCTTCCGTGCTTTTTTTTTCCTCCAAAAATAGCTCCCACTTCCCTACCACGAAAGATCTATAAGGTGACAGTGTCACCTCCTGCGATCTGGTAACTCGGGATTCAGGTGTGGTGAACTCTCTTCTTTTTTTCGAACCCAAAGATCCTCCCCTTTACTCAAGGCAACGATTTTCAATCTAATGTCGTGCCGGCCATCATCGCGCGACGTCGTCATCAACCGCCTTCGGCTTCCGCGCACGCTGCCACTCGGCTTCAATCTTCGATCAGCGCCAGCGTCGCCTACCCCGACACCGCGTGTCGGCCAGCCTTGGGCCTCGTCGTCCTGCGAGCCGCGCCGCCGCCTCGGCTCCAGCCGCCCTTCGGCTCCGCTGCCGGCCACCCGCTCCGACCGGCCTCTAGGCCGACTGCTCCAAACCTCAGCACCAGCCACCGGCCACCTCCGGCCGGCCTTCCGAGCAGCCAGACTGGCCACCAGTCCTCCGCGCGCCGGCGACCGCCGCACTCCTCCGGGCCGCTATTGCCTCCGTGCGACGGCGCCACCGCACCGACCGCCGACGTCTCGACGTCCATCCACGTGCCTGCTTCGCCACATGCCGACGTCACCCCGGCCGGTCTCTCCACGCGCTAGAACAAGTCCCGATTGGAAGCAAGCTTATGTGTTGAAGTGGTGACTTCTGAAGGCTTCGGTTGAGTTGAAGTGGTTCACGTGACTTTCAAGTCCAGTCTTCACTTTAGTGTGACTTTCAAGTCTCGGTTCATGTCCATGAGTGAAGCCTGACTGCCTGAAAATACAAGTTTCAAGTCCGGTTTAGCTGGTCTCAAGTCCATGAAGGACAAAGCTCAACCCCAGTTTTTTACCAGACTTTCTGTTAGACAATCTCGCTATCGAATAGTCCGGGGTTGCCTAATAGATCTATAGTGGAGAAGAGAGAGAGAGAGGGAGAGAGACACAATATGAGGAGGAACTGCTCTTCTATTCTTTATTGCTTGTTTCTGTGTACAAAGGGGTAGCCCCTGCCTCCTATTTATAACCTGCCAACTAGGGTTTTGGGAGAGTCCATATGGGCCACGAGGCCTGGTTTCCTAACACTCCCCCTTGGACTCTTCACCGCGAGATGCATATGCCTCATCAAAACTCTAGAAAAACCCAGTGGGAAAAATACTTGGAGAAAGAGCACATAGCATACGCCTGCTGTGTTGCATAGATTGCCTCATAAAAAACCTTATGTAAGAAACTTCAATGAAAAACTTACTTAAGGAAAAGAATACAATCCACCCAAACTTCAATGTTAATCTTCAAGATTTACGTTGGGTACTCAAACTTCATGATCGAGATTTATATAAGAGTATGTGAAAATTCTCCTCCTGAAATCTGCACTTTTCTAAGCCTCATCATCCCGATTCCTCTCACACATCTTTCAAAGGAAGATGCCGGGAGTGACTTAGTGAACATATCTGCGAGATTTTCACACGACTTAGTATGCAGTATCTTTATCTCATTCATCTTATGCCACTGCAACGAAGGAATCGGTGGAGCTCAAGGAGGATCGTCTCTTCGTCCAGCTGGGGGAGAAGGGCGATGGCGACTGCACTAGGTGGGTCCTTGACACGGGCGCCACCAACCACATGACTGGCGCCAAGTCTGCCTTCTCCGAGCTCGACACCGGCGGGCGCGGCTCCGTCAAGTTCGGCGACGGGTCGGTGGTCGGCATCAAAGGGCGCAACACCGTGCTCTTCAAGTGCAAGAATGGGGAGCACCAAGCTCTTACGGGGGTGTACCACATCCCGCGCCTCACTGCGAACATCGTCAGCTTGGGACAGCTCAACGAAGATGGCTTTGACATCCAGATTGACGGCGGCGTGCTTCGAATTCGGGATGAACGCCGTCGTTTATTGACGAAGGTGCACCGATCGCCCAGTCGCCTCTATGTTCTCAAGGTGGTTATCGCCCAGCCGGTATGCCTGGCGGCGAAGGGAACCAGCGCGGCATGGCGGTGGCACGCGCGGTTCGGCCACCTCAACTTCCGCAGCCTCCTTGAGCTGGCACAGAAGGAGATGGTGCAAGGACTACCACAAATTGATCACGTTGATCAAGTCTATGACAGCTGCCTCGCTGGGAAGCAGCGAAATCTAGCGTTTCCAAGCAAGGCGAAGTACTGGGCCACGTAACGACTTGAGCTCGTCCATGGTGACATATGCGGGCCCGTGATGCCGGCAACACCAAGCGGCAACCGGTATTTCCTCCTCCTCGTCGACGACCTGAGCCGCTACATGTGGCTCGTGCTGCTGGGCTCGAAAGATCAGGCATCGTCGGCGTTCGTTCAGTTCCAGGCGGGAGCAGAAGCGGAAGCAGGGAGGAAGGTGGGAATGCTGCGCACCGACCGCGGTGGCAAGTTCACGGGGCGTGCGTTCATCGACTACTGTGCCGATCAAGGCATTCAGCGGCACCTCACCGCGCCATACACACCCCAATAAAACGGTGTGGTGGAGAGGCACAATCAGGCGGTGATGGGCATGGCAAGAAGCATGATGAAGGCGATGGCAATGCCAGGCTAGTTTTGGGGGGAGGCGGTGACCACGGCGGTGTTCGTGTTGAATCGCGCTCCAACTCAAAGCGTCGATGGGAAGACACCATACGAGGTATGGCACGGTTCCCGGCCATCAGTACATTTCCTTCGCACATTCGGGTGTGTTGCACATGTGAAGGCGGCCGGCAAGCACCTCTCCAAGCTCGACGACAGGAGTACACCCATGGTGTTCGTTGGCTACGAACCAGGGACCAAGGCGTACTGGTTCTACAACCCGCTCTCGCGCCGTGTCCACGTTTCACGTGACGCGGTGTTTGAGGAAGAGCGTAGTTAGGATTGGGGCGCAGACAAAGGAGCCGGGCCAGGTGATGATGCTGAACCGTTCCACGTCGAATACTTCTCGGTGCCTGCGGAACGGAGCGACACCGACATGCCGGCAACGACTACACCACCAGCGATTCCAGCCAGCGTGGCGATGCCCACGTGCGGGTCTGAGCCCCGCACACCATCGGCACCGCCGGCATCTAAGTTTGTGTCGCCACCAAGCGGGGAACTCGATCTGGACGACGACCACGACGATGCGCCACTTCGATTTCGCACTCTGGACAATGTCCTTGGTGCGGCGACGCCTCCGGGGAATGCCAACCGTGAGCTTGCTGAAGAGCTCATGGTGGCGATCGGCGACAAACCTGCGTCCGTGGAGGATGCAAAGAAAAATGGTGAGTGGCGCAAGGCAATGTTGGAGGAGATGGCGTCGATCGAGGAAAACAAGACGTGGTCATTGGTAAGCTTGCCTCCGGGGCAGCGCGCTATCGGCTTGAAATGGGTGTTCAAGCTCAAACGCAATGAACACGACGAGGTGGTGAAGCACAAGGCGTGTCTCGTCGCCAAAGGGTACGTGCAGCACCAGGGGATCGATTACGAGGAGGTATTCACCCCTGTTGCAAGGATGGAGTCAGTGCGCATGGTGCTTGCCGTGGCTGCGATTCGCGGTTGGCTCGTGCACCACATGGACGTCAAGTCAGCATTCCTTAACGGCGAGCTGGCAGAGGAGGTCTACGTCATGCAACCTCCTGGCTTCACTGTCGCGGGACACGAGGAGAAGGTCCTAAAGCTGCACAAGGCTTTGTATGGGCTGCGACAGGATCCGCGGGCATGGAACGCCAAACTGGACGTGAGCCTGCACGCGCTCGGGTTCGCCAGGAGTGTGTGTGAGCATGGGCTATACACACATGGCGTCGAGCGGTCTCGCCTTGTCGTGGGCATCTACGTCGACGATCTCATCATTGTGGGGGAGCTCGCCGACAAAATCAACTCCTTCAAGACAGAGATGAAGAAGATGTTCCAGATGAGTGATCTGGGAACTCCCTCTTATTATCTCGGTATCGAGGTAAAACAGGGGAGACGCGGGATCGAACTTTGTCAAGCTGCCTACGCCAAGAAGCTGCTCGAGAAAGGAGGCATGGGCAGATGCAATCCGTGTGCGACACCGATGGAGACTCGCCTCAAGCTGTCCAAGCAGTCTTCATCACCGACAGTCGACGCGATGGAGTATCACAGTCTCTTTGGCAGCCTGCGCTACTTGATGCACACTCGGCCTGATCTCACGTACGCCGTGGGATACTTGAGCCGATTCATGGAGGACCCGAAGCAGGAGCACATGGCGGCGATGAAACACTTGCTCCGGTATGTCGCAGGCATGATCGACTATGGCTTGGTGTACACGCGAGGCGATGCCAAGCTCGATCTTGTGGGCTACAGCGACAGCGACATGGCAGGAGACATAGATGACCGGAAGAGCACATCTGGTATCATCTTCTTCCTCGGCGGCAACCCAGTGACTTGGCAGTCACAGAAGCAGCAGGTAGTCGCCTTGTCATCGTGCGAGGCAGAGTATATTGCAGGTGCAGCGGCGGCTAGTCAAGGTGTTTGGCTCAGACGGCTGCTCAGCGACGTGATCGGCGTCGAGTCATCTCCGCCGAAACTGAAGATGGACAACATGTCCGCAATCGCTCTCAGCAAGAACCCCATTCTACACGATCGGAGTAAGCATATCGACACCAAATTTCACTACATCCGTGAGTGTGTTGATAGTGGGGCAATTGGCTTGGAGTTCGCAAGTACTTAGGAGCAACTCGCGGATATTTTGACGAAACCGCTCGGAAGGGTCAAGTTCCAGGAACTCTGCGAGCGAATCGGCACCACCAAGCTCAGATGAATGACGCCAGTATTAGGGGGAGATTGTTACATAATCCAGGCGCCTGATCATCAATTCATTTGCTGTTTTTCTTGTAGTAGTAAATGTTCCGTTACTATCCATTCACGTCATGTTTCAGTTTTCCGTTTCTTGCATGTTCAGTTACATTTTCCTTTATGGCTGTAATGGTCAATTGGTCAGTTTCTGTCTTTCTTTGCTATATAAGTTGAATAGAACAGCAGTACAGATGCAGTTTTAAGCACCAAAAAAGTAATTGTGTTTTATTGTGTCTTGCTGTCCTCCTCCTGGCGTGAATTGTGTTTGTGCCAAATCGGCTGATTTCCATCAACATGACTCATGAAATCTGCCATGGTCATGACTCATGAACTCGTTGTCTCCTTGTGATGTTGCCAGAATGCCAGCATGCCTTAGCCACTTGTGTCTTTAAACACTCATATAAGATTATGTCACTATTCAGTCTTATGTTTATATTTCTATGTGATACTGTGATGTAATCTAAATATTATCGACTTGTCTTATTGTCTTTGTCATGAAGACATGGAGTCATGGTCATGTTATCGTGATATTATTTACAAATCGTTCTATATTTCGGAACTCTTTGTATGCGCACCATTTAAATTGAATATTCTTTTGCAATTTTTTTGGGCTACATATATCTTGTTGCATGTTAAAGTCATATAATACGATTGGTTAATTAGTGCTATATGTGTGTTTTATGCGGTCTCTGTTTTTATGCGTTATCCAATAAAAATTATTTGGTACCGTACTGATTTTGATCTGTATTCGATTCGAATCCGCGACCGATATTATCCGTACCGTATTCGTATCTGGCACTATCCGAAACCGATTTCGAATCCGACAAAAAATATGGTTTAGGATATGGAAAGAGCGATATCCGACCGAATCCGAACCGATTGCACCCCCTACTAAAGCTGAAGCATATCAAGTTTAGTGAACAGTTAGCTTATTACTTCACTAAAAAAGTTAGATCCTAGCGTGGGTGCTACAATATGTAACAAGATGGGTATGATTGATATTTTTAACCTATCTTGTATGGGAGTGTTGGGATAGATTACTGATTGAATTAAATCTGTTAATTAGAGATAAATTAGGAAATTAAAGATAGAGTTTGATTTTATTACGATTATAATCCTCGTTATAAATAAAAGGTGTGAGATCCAATAGAATACACACCGGTTCTTCCAATTCTATAATTAAGAATCTCATGCTAGTGCTTTCTATATACATGTCCGATGTGGTAGCGGCTTCACTGCTTTGCGTCCGTCAAAGCTTTGCATCATCTCATCTTAATTTTTTTTTTCGAGCTTGATGCTCCTGTTTGAGGAATGCCAGGTAAACTACGCATTGAAATAACCAGAATCTGGTTGACTTCGGGTATGATACGTTCATGCTATTTCATCCTAGTCACGGAATGGCTTGCCACGGTGATCAGTGCTTGTCCCCTGGTTGTTTTGATTCAGACCACTGAATCGCAAAAGTACATTGATAGTTGAACTTGCTGCGGAATCTAGTGCTGTGGATCTTTCTGATAGTTGAATTCGCTGCAGAATCTAGTGCTAGTTTTCCCTGCCTTCGGGGACGTTGGCTTATGCTGCCCTGAGTTGACTCGCAGCTTATCTGTCGATTTTCTTTAGCAAACACATTATACCGCTGTTCATGTCATTTGGCTCTGCTCCACGCAGGAGGAAGGGTGATTTCTTCTATCTCTTGAAGATGTCACGCAGCCGGCTGCTTGCTTCCTCCTCTTGATCAATCAAACTAATCCGTTCATCTTGAGAAAACTCCCAACCACAGGTACCTTCTTTTCTTTGAATGATTTTAGTAGATGATTTCAAAGGATTTCATGAGTATTTACACCACAAAAGTAGGATCTGCACACGCTGTGCGCCCCTGTTACCAAAAATCAAATCCACACAGTCAAAGATTTGCGGTTTAATCTGTACGTAGGGCTTGGAAGAACGAGAAGCTGTGATCCTAAGGGGTGCAATGGAGGTTGCTTTAGCATCCGGAGTGTTGAAGGTTGCAGGCGACAAGCTAGGTCAGCTGATATCCGGCAAGTTTGCATCGATCATGGATGTGACAAAAGATCTCTCTGAGCTCCGAGATTTATTTCGAGTGATTACAAGCCGGCTCTCAGCTGTTGGGGACAGAGCGATAGAGATCGACCCGTCGTTTACCTGGGTCAAAAAATTGAAAGATGTTGCTTATGATATTGAAGATTTACTATATGAGGCCCACATGGAAGCTGAGAAACACAAGGCAGGCATCCATGGTGACAAGCATGTTACGGCCAACTGCTTCTGTGCAAAACCCAAATCCGTTTTGTTCCGTTACAGGATGGCCAGTAAGATCAAGACAAACAAGGAGAGATTTGAAGCAATTGTGAAGCAAATATCTGGCGTCACTGCTATAGATAATATTTTACCAGTGGATCGTCCAGGTCGACGTAACAACAACACCATTGGGGAGATGTCGATATTGGGTAATGTTGGTGACTCAACCATACGTGTAAGAGATGAGGAGAAGGATATGATCATATCTAAGCTAGTAGAATCTAACGAACAAGAGAAAATCTTGACAGTTTCTATCGTCGGGCTAGGTGGCTCCGGCAAAACAACTTTGGCCAAACACATCTGTGATGATAAAAAGATAAAGGAGCATTTTCAAGATGCAATATATTGGGTCCATGTGTCTCAGGAGTTTGATGAGTGGAAGCTTATCGAAAAGCTATATGAAGCTGTTTCTGAGAAGAAGTCGGATAATGAAGCCCAACCACACATGGTCAAAGTAATTTCAGACAAGTTGAGTGGTAAGAAGTTTCTACTTGTCTTGGATGACGCTTGGAATGAGGACCGACTACGCTGGGAACAATTCATGCGGTTTCCAAGCAGTGGTGCACCAGGAAGCAGGATTTTGCTCACTACTCGTAACAAAAGAGTTTCGGAAGCAGTGGAATCTACAAATACATTTGATTTGGAGCTCTTAAAGCAGGATGACAGCTGGACGTTTTTCTTGCAGTGTTCTGGATTGGCGGAAGAAGCTATGGACTCCGAGTTCATCGAAGTTGGAAATGATATAGTAAGCAAATGCGGCGGGGTGCCGCTAGCAATTAAAACTCTTGCAGGTGTCCTCTATGATAAGAGAGACAACATACACGCATGGCAGGCCATTAGAGACAGCAATTTACTGCGTGAACCGGATATCCAAAAGAAAGTAAAAGGATCCCTGATGTTGAGCTATTTGTATCTGCCAAATGATTTTAAGCAGTGCTTTGTGCTTTGCTCTATATTTCCAAAAGGCTACCCGATTCATAAAGAAGAATTGATTGACCAATGGATTGCTCATGATATGATCACTCCCACAGATGGGGTTGGTTACTTGGACTCGGAGTACAACAAGTGTTTTGACACTCTTGTTCAATTGTCTTTCCTACATGAAGTGCAAGAAGCATGCGATGGGAGTGTGACATGTAAGATGCACGATTTGGTACATGATCTTTCTCGGTTCATCTTGGGTGATGAAATTTCACCTCCCGTGCGAGATAAGACAACCATATCTACAAAGAGCTATAGATACTTGTCCTTACTTGAGCGGCAAGTAAATGTTCCGTCCAAACTTTATTTTGAAAAAGGACGTGCTATGTATGTTGTCGATGGTGATTTCATATCTGGAAAGGCATTGAAGAACGCAAAACACTTGCGCAGCATCACTTTGGAAAATGTCCATACAGAGCCAGTGCTCGCTGCTGTGCTACAAATAAAAAATCTAAGGTATCTTGCCCTTCCAAATCTGGCATGTGAAACACTTCCCGAAGCTCTTTCGGATATCTGGAGCCCGCAGGCTCTTAATTTACCATATAGTGGAAGTCTTTGTGAGTTACCTAAATCCGTTGGTAAGCTGAAGAAGTTGAGAACACTAAACTTGTCACGCTGTTGGAATCTAGAGAGTTTACCAGATTCTATCGGTGATTGTCACATGCTTTCAAGTGTAGACCTTTCCAGTTGCAGAGAGTTTACAGTGTTGCCAAACTCTATCAGCGGAAACAAAAACCTGAGAGTGCTGAGACTAGGTGGTACCGGAATTGAGAGGCTGCCATCAAGTATTACAACACTGGGAGATCTGGAAATTTTGGACCTTAAAAATTGTTTCAGGCTTATTGAGTTGCCAAAAGGCATGAAAGACTTAAAGAGGCTCAAAGTTTTGAACCTAGAAGGATGCGGGAAACTATGTGGCTTACCGGTAGGGATTGAACAGCTCAGTCGGCTACAGAAGTTGGGACTGTTTGCTGTGGGAGAAGGTGAAAGCTTCGCAAAAATTTCAGAGCTTGGAAATGCAAGTAGAATATGTGGGAGTCTAACTATCACTAATATTATGTCTGTGAAGGAGCCAGATGAAGCAGAAAAGGCATGCCTGAAACAGAAGGCTAATCTACGAGTCTTGACTCTAAAGTGGCGCAATGAGAGATCGGATTTGGCAGCAGAGAATCAGAGTAACGATGTGATCGAATATAAAAGGGAGCTGGCTGTACTGCATGCTCTGGAACCACCATCGTGGATTGAATTTATACGAGTTAATGGGTATCCAGGCGAGCAATGCGCAAGGTGGATGTTGAAGCAAGTTATCGAGGAAGATCATCATGGTTTCCCATGTTTGACCAGTATGTGGCTAGAAAACTTTCCAAACCTGAAGCATCTGGATGGGCTTGCGGAGTTGCCTTCCTTGCAGGAGCTTGTCTTGAGGAAGATGCGTGCTCTTGAAAGCATAAGCGGAGGCCCATTTCCTTCGCTGGTGAAGTTAGAGATGGATGAAATGACCAGTTTGGAAGAGGTGTGGATGGTGGCCTTGGCTGATGAAGAGGAGGCGGCTCGTTTGGGAAGGCAGGTGCAAGTGCGAATTGGTAGTTGCCTGTCGAGTTTAACTATAAATGCATGTCCTAAATTGAAAGTGAAGCCGTACTTGCCATCGTCGCTGGAGGACTTGAAGGTAGAAGGGAGCGACGAGCAGCTGCTGCTATTGCTATTTTGCCATGGCGAAGGACCCTCCAATGATGCAAAGGGGTTAGCACCGTCTTTTAGCCACCTCAAAAGGCTTCAACTATCAGCATTCGGATCTACTGGATGTGGGTGGGAGCTGCTGCAGCACTTGACGGCGCTCGAATCCTTGACGCTTTACCTACCGGAGCTCCCAGAGAACATGCGAAGCCTCACATCCCTCCGATACCTGAATATCTCCTGCTCCGCTCTCCGCGTGCTGCCCGAGTGGCTGGGGGACCTCCGGTCGCTGCAAGAGATGACCATCATCTTCTGCAATGCCCTTGTTCAGCTCCCGAAATGCCTTGGGGAGCTCCGCTCCCTGCGGTGTCTGTCAATTCGATTCTGCAATGGCCTAAGCAGCCTCCCCGAGTCGTTGGGGCATCTTACCTCCCTCCAGCGGCTCAGCATAATTGGGTGCGGTGAACTTGGCCGGCTGCCGGAAAGCGTGGGGGACCTCAGCTCTATACGCATCCTGCAGATCCGAGACTCGCCCTGCCTGAGCAGCCTCCCCCAGTCGTTGCAGCACCTCACCTCCCTCCAGGAGCTCGACATAGGAGGCTGCGATGCACTCCACCAGCTGCCCGAATGCTTAGGGGACCTTCGCTCTCTGCGCACATTCCAGGTCAACCATTTGCCGGGCCTTACTTGCCTGCCCCAATCCATGCGCCGCCTTACCTCCCTTGAAGAGCTTTGGATCAATAGTTGCCCGGGCCTCACATCCTTACCCAAGGGGATACGGAGCCTCACCGCTCTGAAGGATTTGGCCATCCGTGGATGCCCTGATCTGGAGAGGCGTTACAAGAGAGTGAAGGGCAAGGACTGGCACCTCATCTCCCACATCCCTTGTGTACAGATATATTGATCGACCGCCACCGGTGCCGGTGAGTTCGTCCGTTATTACATCTCTTTTTCTGAGCTGTTTATAGAATCACTTACCTCAATATCCTAATCCATCTTTATTACTTGCAAAAATTAATTCCAGGTCCATGCCTACTCCAAACACATCTTGCTCCGTCTGCACATGTACATACGCATACAGTCTGCTGTTTCTTCTTCTTCTCGAATACCTACAACAATGGAAGAGTGATTACTGCTTACAATGCTGGCCGTACCATATATTCAGTAAATGTTGCCCATTTCATCGTAGTTAAAACATGACGACCAGCAGCATCAACTGATGGAAAAGGTAATTCTCTAATCTTCCTTTGTTTGGTATTCCGGAGAAACGCCAATTTATTTGTTTCAGCTTGCAGTTTGTTCTTAAGAATTTCCTTTCTGAGTGGCCAAATTTACTCTTTAGATTTTAGGTACATCAGTCAGCTTGGCGTTAACTTGTTAAGTGATTTTGATTACAGATGCAGAGCAAGATGGTTCGTCCGCTGCTTGCTCTTTTTGTCAAATACATAACTAGGTCAATTCATCTATTGGATGGAGCATCGCAAGCTTCGTGCTTTCAGGGGCACCTGTATTAAACTTGCCGTCATTCAGCCATTTGATCATCACATGAAATGGGAAAACCAATACAAAAGAATAATGTTGTAAGCTGGACCGTATACTGAGTGCCATAAGATATTCTCGGGAGAGTCCTTTGTTAGCCAGCTCCAATTGTTCAGACATATTTTCGTTACTAATGTATACTGCTGTGAGAATGATATTCAAAGGGGACGTCAAAGGTTGTCAGGACTCATGGTATTATTTTATCATTTACTGAAAGGATTTCAACTAGAAACTACGTTGTGCACACATTTATTCACTTTCTAGTGGGAAAATTCCAAGTGTTTGCTTGGATCAGAATATTCTATCAAATATATTTAACTCTTAAGGATATGTATTTTCTGAAACACTATTTCTTATATGTTGTTCAGACATTCATTCCCATTGAAGATGTCTAGGCCTGGAACAGGCTAGCAAAATGGAAGATATCTACAAAGATAATTTCATAATTTATTTTTGGCAAAATGTAAAGATATCTACGAAATGTAAAAATATGAACCTAAGCCTAAGGTTACTGCAAAAATGCTTGGCAAATTTTCATTGTAAGAGTTACTAGGAAGATTCGCGCGCTACGCCGCGCCGTGCGAAATTTGATAAAAAAATGATGAAAAGCAGGGAAAAACGGAAAAACGACGGGCGAAAAACGAATTTACGTTTTTTTGGGAACGACCAGCGAAAACATTTTTCCATGTTCGGAGAAAACACGGTTCACGGAAATAATTTTTTCAGGCAAAGCGAAGAAAGAAAACGGTTTTCCATATTTTTGTGGGGAAATAGCCACCTAAAACAGCTTCCCCATGCTCGGAGGAAAACGGATCACGAAAACATTTTTTCTGAGCAAAACGGAGAAAGGGAACGGTTTTCCATATTTTTGTTTTGAAAAGCGGCCAGCGAAAACATTTTTCTCATGCTCGGAGAAAAATCGGATGGCGAAAAATATTTTTTCGGGCAAAAGCGGATAAACGAAACAGTCTCCCAATTTTTTTGGAGGGAAATAGCTATCGAAAACATTTCCCCCATGCCACAGAGGGAAAACCGATCACGAAAACATTTTTTTCGGAAAAAACGGAGAAAAGAAACGGTTCTACATTTTTTTTTGGAAAAGCGGCTAACGAAAATATTTTTCACATGCTCGGAGAAAAAGCGGACCACGAAAATATTTTTTGGGACAAAACGGAAAAACCGATCACGAAAACATTTTTCGGCCAAAGCGGAGAAAAGAAACGGTTCTACATTTTTTTGTGGAAAACGGCTACGAAAATATTTTTCGCATGCTCGGAGAAAAAGCGGACCCCAAAAACATTTTTTGGGACAAAGCGGAGAAAGGACCCGAACGTAAAGCGAGGACCTATTTGTTATAATTTTGGACTTGTTCGCTATTTTGAATAATTAGGAAAGGGCTCGCTCGCGATTGGCCCTTAACGGGAGGGCCTACATGCAAAACGCGAAACCAGGGACCTAAACGCGAAACGAAAAAATTATTTCCCTCTCACATAAAATCACGTAAGGACCTAAACGTAATTTGGAAGAAACCGGAGGGGCTTTGTGCAAAAAAGGGAGGGGA
Organism: Rhipidocladum racemiflorum; assembly: GCA_036346355.1. Lineage (NCBI taxonomy): Eukaryota > Viridiplantae > Streptophyta > Magnoliopsida > Poales > Poaceae > Rhipidocladum > Rhipidocladum racemiflorum. The sequence continues at coordinate 2,265,826 of CM070590.1, read as the reverse complement.
CACGTGGGGGGGCCGGTTGGCCCCCAATTCCTTCCTCTATAAGGTGGGTACCATATGCTGGCGCATCCTTGAAAGGATGAATTTGGTTACGTACTTGTTGCTGATGCCTTTGTGTGCGCGCGCATAGATAATGCTATTTTGGCAATAATTTTGCTTAGAAAAAGAATCTAAAGCAAGCAATTCAAACTTGTTATAATACCTGGAAGCAACTTTTTTCAAGAAAAAGAAAGAGGATTGATCCCTGAAAGAACCTTAAGTTGTTACGATCTGTACGTTAGTTTACTCCAGTAATTGCAATACCACTAGAGATGTTAAATATATGAGAACCCTATAATTCATAAATCTATATGATTATGTGTTTCTAAGTACACATATATATACTAGTAAGGTGCTCGTGCGTTGCAACGGTATCTACATTTTGAACGGCTGTCCTGCTATTACGATAACATGAAACAAGAAAATATGTTGTGCAAATAATACTTATACAGTAGGACACTATTGAAGCAGTATTTCTATATTTCTATGTAAATGAAGCGTTCTAAAGCTTCGTTTCTTGCGTCTGGAGTGGTTAATTAATTAAAGAGGTGGGTAATTAAAGAATGGTCTTGTGTGCTATCTTCCATCCACACCTGGAGTGATTAATTAAAGAGGTGGGTAATTAAAGAATGGCAGAATTGGTAATTTTGATGAAATGACGTGGGAAGAAACTCAGTGCACTTGGATTAGTCTGACAATCAACACGAAAACATATAAGAAATTGGATCAATGCAAGGTTTGGAGTTTAACAAGAGACAGAAAAAATGGGGTCCAGTCCCAAGCAAGAGAAGAAGTAGAAGGGTGGGCGATCAGGGTAAAACAATTTTACAGAAAGCATAAGAACTTCAGCAGCAAAAGAATCTAGAGAATTGTCCAAAACCTAAAGGTGCATCAGGTAAAAGTTCTTTTGATTCTTTTTCTGTTTTTGAGTTAAATGCTTTAGCTGAGAAAGTTGATATTGTGATGGGGAAGTCAGACATAGAAATAGTTGATAATATTACTATTTGTAAGGAAAATGATGCTATTAGAATGGATAGTTTTGAGCATAATATCTCTGTTGGAGATTGTTCATTTGATAATGATCATGTTACTGAAAATAATAATGATGGTCACGCAGAAAATATTAGAGATATAGAGATATGTCCTATTCCTCTGACGGAGGCTCATGATAATGATAACTCTCTTGAAGGATGGACTACTGTAGGTAAATTTAAACGGGGCAAGCACCCTATGAAAAACATGATTAAATGAAAGGTATATTGTAACATCCTCAATTTTGGTCTTCTGGAAAAAATTAATTTAAATTAATTAAATTTAAATTTTGGATTTCCCTTAGTGTTTAATTTAACCTAGCATCCTTATCCGTCCAAAATCGGAGTTCAATTCTCCCTCGCTCGAAAAATCAAATTTCCAGATTCCAGTTCGTACCCGAAATTCCACCCGAGTTCAAAAATGCTTTAAAAATCCCGGAACCTATTGCATTAGGTCCCAAATATTCTAAAAACATTTTGGGAATTTTCCCAAGATTTTTGGAAGCTCTCTGGTATTTTATCTCGCGCGGCTTTCGTTTAATGCCCGTTATTCGCTCCAGAATATTCTAAACTCCAAATTTCATCCAAATTCCGCGAAACCAATTTTATTGTCTTCCAAATATTCCCTAATGGTTCTAGGAATTTTTCTGGAATTTTTAGACATTTCCCCGCCGCCGGACTTCAAGAGTTCGACATCCTCGCTGCGATTGAAGGCAAGTCTCCTTGACGCATTTTGATCCATGTTTGCAAATGTTTTACCATGTTTACAATTGTATGTCAAATATAGATGACTAGTTAATCCGAATTGATGTCCACGCCTTGATTATTGATATCCATATTTACTTGTAACCCTAGGACACTTTGCTATGTCATGCCTAATTTATATTGTGACATTTGATGATTAGTACGGTAGTTGTGCTTAGTTGCAAAATTATCAAAAAGACCCATGGGTGGGATTATATCAAAGTTATGATTTAAAGTGTGATTTGGAATTTTAGCAAAGTATTTGCTACTGTTTTTGTAAAATAAAAATAAAATGAAAAATGATTTGGACTTGGCGGAATGGAATGTCGGGCAGGTGCGGATAGAGCACTGGTCTTGGTTTGTGCAAGTACCGCCCCAAGTCAATTAAGGATCGACGCTTATGACTGTCCATTCTAAGCATAACCGTACTACCACATGTCTAACATGGTATGATCTGGCTAAATAATTTGTACAAACCTAACTTAGACTCACCAGATAGTGGAATGTGAGTGCCGGATAGAGGCAAGACTGTTTTTCTCACACGGCGCAAGAGGGGGCTTCTGTACTGGGTGGATAGAACCCTAACAGCGGTGAAACCTCAGCGGGCGGGTCGGGTTAGGCGTATACATTGTAAATGCTTGTCATGATATCTCTGCCGGCACACCTAAGGAAGTGTGTTAATCGCGTGGCACTAAGAGAATATCATGTCTTGTGGATAAAGCTGTACACCTCTGCAGAGATAAAACTATTCGAATAGCCGTGCCTGCGATCAAAGGCAAAACGAAGAATGCTTTCATACTGGTAGACTTTGGTTTTAGTTTTGAAAATAAATAAGGTTTTGTTTTGGGGTTCGGGAGTGGTTAGAACTCTCGGATGTTTAATTGGCGGATCGAGCCAACCAGGTAGATGGAACCTATTTTGATCATGACGGATAGAGTCATGAATTGGATTACCATAACCTTTTAAAATGTGGCGGATAGAGCCTTTATACTGGTGATGGTGGATAGAACCTTCACTAGACTATTAAATAATTCAATTGCTAAAATAATTGTTAAAAATGTGCTTTGTGAAAATTATTATTAAGTATGGTTTGATGAAACTTGGCTTTATGCAAAAGAACCATAATAAGCCTTCCTTGGAAAACCCTTCATGTGCATACTTTCCCAGACTTGCTGAGTACTTTTGTACTCACATGCTACACAAACTTTGTCATTAGAAAACTATCAGGATGCAATTGAAGACGGTGAGTTCTACGTCGAGGAGTACAATGAAGGACGCCAAGATAACTAAGCGCACGTTCCTAGTCGTCGCCTGTGGTGTTATTTGGATTTTACTATTTGTTGTTTTATTTCCGCTGCTGTGAACTCTGGTAATGTGACCTTATGTTGTAATAAATAACCATGTGGCTAATACTTATTGTTTATTATTTTATTTCGTACTGTTCGGTAAGGATTCATCCTTGTCTGACTGTGTGTACTAGCAACTGATCTGGGACTAGTACAGAAATACACAGGAGGTAGCCGATCCGGGGTCTCACATATATTTTGGAATATTAGAGGTTTGGGGCAACCTGGGAAGACTCAGTGTATAATAGATCTTATTGTTGATCATAGTCTAGACTTTGTTGGCTTCCAGGAAACCAAAAGAGATGATTTTAGTATTTCTTTTCTCAATAAAATTAGTGGTTCAAAAAATTTCGAGTGGCATTGGTTACCAGCCAAATCCACTGCTGGTGGTATTTTGGTTGGAGTTAATACCGAATTAATAGATGTGGCTCATGTGAATGTTAAAGAATTTTCTGTTCAATGTCTACTTAAGAATAAGGAGGATGATTTTATTTGGAGACTTGTTACGGTGTATGGGTCTCCTTATGAGGAGGGTAATAAGCTTTCATCGCCGAACTTCATGAAACCCTTCTTGCAGATGATCATGTTCCAATTATCTTTGGAGGAGATTTTAATTTGGTTAGTGTTTGCGCAAAAAACTTAAAGTAGGATTTTTCGCACCAAACACACAAGACAAACGCCGGGTTTGAAAGCGTGCCAATCAATTTGACCTGAAATTGACAAGGTAATGTGATAGTGAGCGCAACCAGCCGATAACAAAAATTATCGGCTTGACACTGATCGGCTACGGGCCGATAAGGGGATAATTAGATTAGCCGACTAAGGCTAATCAAAGGTAAAGGTAGATCGACTTCGAAAGACGATGCGCAACAAGCAAAGTAGATCAAACTTGAGGACAAATCGACAAGAACAACAAATCGGCGATGCACAACTCTTTATTGATCTCGACGGCTTACAGAGGAAAGATTCCTACGAAAACTAGGAAAACGTAAACGCACGAATAGAAGTGTATGTTGATGGATTTGTTGATGCATGTGTCTTCTGGCCGTCCTCTTTTATACGCCTTAGCCGCTCTGAGTCCTGCATGGATACGGCAACCGAATCCACATCGTCTTCAATTTAATTTCTTTCTGATTTGACAACTGAATCCCTGTCAATCACGGTACATCTTTTAACCCTATACGCATCATACTTTCCATATTCTCGAATTGGGCCGATATTCATTGTACGTGCCAAATTCTGGTGCAAACATATGCCCCCCATTTTTGAAAGATAACTTGTTATCTTTCAAAAATCATATCGGCTTGTCTTCCTAGTTGGTCTATAAAAGAGATCTTCCTCGATAACTGTTCCATTAATGGCGCCGTAAAAATCTCAATATGCTTTTAATGCTCGAATCCGTTACCGCCTGTTCGCCCTTTTTACCGCAGTATAAATATGCGGGTCCCCCGCGGTTATTTGCACGTCTTCGAGCTCTCGACTCAACATCAATCGGCCATCCTCGCTCTGTTTGCAAGTCCCAAATCTTCTCTCAAATCGGCTGACATGGATCCATCTCAGGTATTTATCCCCATCTCCCAAAGCGTAGATCAATTTTTCCTTGGACTCATAGGAACAATAGAAGCCGATGCAGTGATCAATCAAGAAATCTCCAGGCTTCCTTTATCGGCTGCGGGATACAATATAACAGAGTGGGGGAAAAGCTTTAGAGCCTGGCCCACAGCCCTTCAGGGATGGAGGTCTTGGTACATCAGGGTGTCGGCTCAGAAAAGAGCAGAGTGGGAACGGCTAGGGATAGCTGAGTGTCTTCCTTTGTGTTTGGCCTATCCAGAAGCTAATGAACCCCTAGTGGCCACAGCCTGTTATTTCTGGGCTGATTCTTTTAACGTCTTTCTTTTCCAACTGGTCCAACTCTCCTGGATGTAGCTCAGCTGTGTTGCCTTAGGCCAGATGGTGACCAGCTATCGGCTTTCAGCGGGAAACCCAACTACAAATTGGTCCGAACCAAAGGGGAGGGCTGGCGCAAGTATATTCAAAACAACAATAAAGTTAACGGTCTGGTATCAGATGAAGAGCACGCTGCCTATTTTGCGGAGCTTCCCTTGGTCCCACCCAAACCTATCAGCTGATCGCAGAGCAACTAGTGGAGGGTCGTCGGTTTGAGCTAGGAATGATGTTTTTGGGGGGCTGTAGGATCGAAGTATACGAATATAGCAATCAGAGGGGGGTGAATGATTGTGCGGAAGCTAAAACCAATTTTTTTATCTATTAAAAATTCACCCTAAAACGGAACCAAATAATTGCCTCGTATTCGACAAAAACAGAATGATAGACGTTTGGTAAAACATGAATCCCTGGAGATCCAATCTTCGGATCGATCTGAAATTTGGACACAAGAAACTAGATTCCAATACGAATCGAACCCAAAAAGAATCAGCTCGATCGGACTTACGGATAAAAAGTTATGAACCTCGCAAGCTTGCTGTGACAGAATATGACGAGAATTGATCTAACCAAAACTTCAAGATTAAACAAGATCTTCAAAAGATTAATCAACTAAACTTTGAGGAACTCTATATCAATACCTTAGAGAGGTTTTGGATGGATCAAATTAAGATGAAACTCAAAGGACAAAAACCAATCTAGAACAAGAACAAGCATGCAAACAAGACCCAAAACAAGAAACACTGTAGCAATGCATGCACTGTAGCTTCGCGATTACTGTAGCACGCAAAGGATCTGGAAGAATTGATTTTTATTTCTTTTTGTCTAAAATACGTTAATCAAAAGAGTACAAACCCTAAAACTCTGCACTATGCTTGATGCATAAACAGGAGGCGCCTCCCCTATTTATACAGTGCAAACACATAGAGTCCTGAATACAATTCCTACTCCTAATCCTAGAAGGAGTCTGTATTCAACACAACTCCACTGGGCCCAATCTGGCCAAATACAGCTCTTGCACGCGTATGGCAACCCAGCTATACTCACGTGACTAACAACTCTTGCACGCGTATGGCCACCATACCATACTCACGTGACTAACCATTCTTCATGTGCACCATTCTCTTAGCCCGAACGTCCCGCATGACATCCTTGACCACCAAGACCTCAGTTTCTCCCTGAACCTAGTTCCGGTCCCGTCATTGACCACGTTCGCCCTCGAGCAACACCTGCACATGAACAAACTACAAAATGATTCCGAGCACAAATCCACGACTTGACTCAATATTAGTCCATGCAAATACTCACACGAGCATTGCATAAGTTCAAAACATGCATTATGAAGTTCAAAACACGCGCTGGGCCAAGATTGATTCAAAAAACAGGAAACCAAACAGTTGCATCAATAAATTTCATTGCATCCACTCATGCTATACATGGTGCATGCAAGCAACCAAACACACCCTAGCTGATACTACGAAAGAATTTGCTGTAGAATTTAGAAACATCAACCAAGACATGTTACGCTTCCTGGACCCTTTGATTTGTATGACGTACACATCCATGTTATCAGAAATCGTGGACAAACAACGTTGCATTCTACCTCATTCAACATCAGGTCTTGCAGTTTATAGTGCTATACGCTTATTGATGCCTCCGGTACTCGATAAAATTGTTTCTAGGTGATACCGTGATACTGATACCATCGTGCACAAATTACATCCGAAGCTATTGCGTTGCGACTTTTCCTCTGGATATAGATGATACTCTTATTGACTGCTGAGCGCTATGTCATATCTGCAGTGTGTTATTTGGAAGGAAGACTCTGCGGAGCTTGCTAATCAATTTGTTTCTATGTTTCTTGTTGCACCGCATCGATCTCACTGGGCACCTCAACTAGGATCTTCATGACAGGATGTGGGCATTGGTTAGGGGCCTACATGTCAACATTTTTCCTTGTTTTGAGAGCCGGTTTTTCAAGGGATAGCCCGAAAAATGGAGGATGATAGACAAACTCTCATTTTATACCAATAGACCATTTTCTTACAGATAGCAAAATGTATAACTTATTTTGTCAAAATGAAATTCAGATAGTGGAGGGTGTATTAGGGTGGTTGGAAGAAATTTCACCCTACTTTGAAAACGGAGGGCTGGAGGATTGATTTAACCCACCAATTTTAGAACTCTGCTCTTTTTGTTCATGTAGAATAGTAATCTATGAGTATAAACCTAGGATGAAGGAAGCAACACTGCAGGGATTGTGTTTTTAACAACAGAGCAGAACTGTTGCTCAACTTGTTTGCATGTCCACTCCCTCGTTGTGTTGACATTAGGAGAGTAAAATGTGAGGATCTGTTAGACTTACGGCCATATTTTGTTAGCTGAGCAACGAACCTGCAGTTCTTTTTGCTCTGATTTTCTATTGACCATTGTGGCCTCTAATTGCAAAAGGAACTTGAAGCCCTGAGTTCCATATTTTTTCTCTCTTGCTTTTATTTTATATTCATTTCATATTTTCAGTATATACAATCCAGGACTTGGTCATGTCACGGATGATAAACGACCCAAGTGGACAGAAGGATCTAATTGTCTTCTGTAGTAGTTGTTTCAAAGATTTAGACAATGCAAAATCAGAAGGTTAGGTTAAGTGAACTAGGTTTGGTTCTTTCACCTTCAACTGCACAACTTCAACATAATGTTCTGCTACCTTGTTTCAAGGCAGTTGCTTTCGGAGCTGGTTGTTATGCTGAAAAAATCTGGGGCTAAATATACAGTTCTTTATGCTTCTCAACCCTATGTTTCGCAGGAGAACCCTTCCAACCTGCCATTAGGCAGGTATCTTGCAGAGAATACCGATACTACTAAACCTGGCGTAGGCAAATGCGACGGAGAGTGCATAGTAAAATCAACTCTTCTGGAAGGAAGTTTTGTTGTAAGTTGTTGGTTGGACTGTTCTTTTGTTAATAGACCTTTCTGTTCAGTTGACATTGGTCTTCAGCGTTTTTATTCTCTAGAAAAGGTTGCATCAGTTTATTAGTGGTTTAATTTTATGATTGCCTCGACTGCAACTGCAAACTGTGCTTTTGAGTTTTATGCCCCTCACTAGTAGAATGCTTGTTTCTGGATTACTATTCCTGGTATCATTGCATTATTTTCTCACACGTGTGTATAATCTGCAGGGAATAGTGCTCCTTATCATCTTGATATCAGGACTCAAATGCATGATGGGAATCGATGCTCCCACAGGAATCTTGATCCCATTTTAAAGCAGCTATATATGGAAAACTCGAGGCAGGCACAAGAAATATGAATGGCCAGTGTTTGTTAGTCTGCAATGTGGACATAGTTAGTTTCCTATTCGAAGGTGGCTTGTGTATTTTTCTGAGCTAACTGTTGTTTAAAATGTGGTCAATTTTGGTTGTAATATTACGTATCATATCTAAGGAGATCTAGCTGAGCTTTTGCAAACACTTATACGTGTAAGGCTTGTGTTGTACCAAACTTAAGATTGCTTCCAGTGTTTTCTGGGAATAACCTGGAATTCAGGTAGCCAATAAGATGGCCCATGTTTGTCAAATAAAATCTTGTTATTTATTTATTTATTCGATGTTAGCGTTCTTAAACAGGCGATAACATCTATTAACAATACGTGCCTCAACTGAAACTGCAGGCCGTGGAACATTGGGTACAGTCTCTGTTGTGAACATTTGTGGCCTGGAATTGCAACGCGTTTGATTCTGAATTTCTGATATACAGTCTCCTTATGGCTGGTGAATATGGTTGTGAGTTTCTTATTTCCTAGCTCATTAATGTTCTGGAGATTGTGGGGGGAAGCACCTGAATTGGTATCATTACGTGCTAATGAATCAACAGATAGATTATCTCAGTCCCGTTTCGCGATCAATAACCAAAGGCAGAGCTTAAACAAGCGATAAGTTCTATTAACCCACAAAGCGACTATAAGTCTATAGCCTACAACCTTCAATTCAAGATTGGTGGCTCCATCGGCGTTCCTTGATCCCCCACAAAGCAAGACGCGGTTTCGACGGGTTAATCATCTACGGTTTTTAGAACCTCTGGAAAGAGAGGAACACACGCATCTTCCAGGATACGGCGAGCCCTGTGCACTTAGTAGTAAATAGAGCCAAAGCTAACGTTGCAGAGTTTGCTATTGCTTCTAAGAGACTAGATTAAGTGTTAGTCAGTATGAGTGAGTGGGTTGGCTGCTTCCACCTTGGTCTTCGGACTCTTTTGTCACCGTTTCTAAGTTGTTTTGGACTGTTGTTTTCTATCTCCTTAAATGATTAGGCAGAGCTTAAACAAGCGATAAGTTCTATTAACAATACGTGCCTCAACTGAAACTGCAGGCCGTTGAACATTGGGTACAGTCTCTGTTGTGAGCATTTGTGGCCTGGAATTGCAACGCGTTTGATTCTGATATACACAGTCTCCTTATGGCTGGTGAATACGGTTGTTAGTTTCTTATTTCCTAGCTCATTAATGTTCTCGAGATTGTGGGCTGGGTTCCCACCTGAATAGGTATCATTACGTGCTAATGAATCAACAGACAGATTATTTCAATCCCATTTCGCGATCAATAACTTGGCTGATTGGGACACTAAACCGCTTATTAAAGCATCGATCGTTCCTTTTTCCAGCTTTCACTGGTGAGGCAGTTGTCAGAGCAAGCTTACTGCTCAAGTGATCACATGATTGAGACACGGGTGAACGCTCTCTCTGCTTCGATTAAAAAAAACACTGGACTAAACGACTCCAGTCTTTTTCTCGTCGGTCAATTTGCCGCTTATGTTGCTTTATCTTGGCTTAGCGCTCAAGTTTCTGGGAAATTTGTGGCGCGTCTATTCTAGTATGTACGTACTTGGTCGATCCTGTCCTTAAGGCTTCTAATGAAGCCACAAACTACGAGAGAAAACAGAGTGGCAGAGGATAGTAACCAAAGGCAGTTCTTATCAAGCTCACGAGCTGGAAAAACTCGAGTGCAGATCATATCATCGCGTTGTATTTATGTAAATAAAAGATACCAGCTGATTAAGGATGAAATGATCACACGCAGCTCGAGCTGCATGCCGATGATTTAGACCCTGTTTGGTACAGTTTCAGATTCTAGTAGAAACGGAAACGGTTCCAGATTCTTAGTAGAAACGTTTCAAGTATAATCAGAATCACTGTCTGGAAACCGTTTGACTAGCTGTATGGATTCTGTGAATCAGGGTGGAACACGGTTGAGGGCGATTCAGCCCCAGCGTGAAAAAAGAAGAAACGTTTCGAGGAGAATCGTTCCGAACTTTAACCCGTTTGACTGGGTTTCTTTCAGATTCTAGTAGAAACGATCCGATTCTAAGTTGCCAATCGGAGCCTGCATTTACATCAGCTGCACCATGGGCCACTGGGATCATGCACGGCGTGAAAAAGCTAGCGATTCCGTTGCGTGTCCTGATGCAACTTTTTCTTGACCGATCCTCGTATCAATGGTTTTTTCTGCCACTTGGTCAAGGCGGCATGCATATATGCGCATGAGATTTTCCAACTGTCGGCAGCGACGACGATGCGTTGGCACATACGAAGGCTGCCACATAAGTGCATGTCAGGCTCTCAGGATCCATGCCACGCGTGTAGGCCGCAAAACATGACTTGGAAGAATTAAACATCTTGAGATCTAGTTTACTTGCAATGAACAAATATTCCTTTCAAAGTTAATGAGACGTGTGTAGCTAGCACTTGGGAGTAAAGAAACTCCATTGGTGACTGCGATGCTCAAAAGATCGAGCATGGTGGTATGTAAATGTAACATGCATAGAAATAATATCGCATCTACTCCTATCACGTGGCAATCAAATTCATTTAGTAATTAATTTGTAGGAATTAAACTTATGATGGCTACAGTTTTTCATATATTTTTTTCTAGAATTACATAGGAACACGTAGACGTAGGAGTCACTTGTCTAGCTAGGCAAGCAGAATTATTTTTGCTCTTGAGAGGAATTAACAAAGTTTTTTTTTTTTTTTTTTTTTTTTTGAGAAGGGGAACTGACTAAGGCCCTGTTTGTTTGCCCTATGGATTATAATCCAGCTTATATAAGTTAATGGGGAAACAAACAGTCTAGATTATAATCTAGATTATATAATCTAAAACATGAGATTATAATAATCTATAAGCAGCCATTAGGGTGCTTATATAATCTCAAACTAATAATCCAACACAGTAATAATTCAGGAAAACAAACAACCCACCGGCTTATTTAAAGGTAGCTTATATAATCCAGCTTATATAATCCAACACCAAAAAGCTGGATTATATAAGCTGGAGAAGGAAACAAACAGGGCCTAAGACGGCGGCCGGTAAAATGCAAAAGCCTGCGGGGTTTTTACATAGCACGGGAAAACGGACGGAAGAGAGGTCAAAAGCTTGCACCGGCTTTTGACGCACGAAAGATGCCCAAATGCAGGTAAAGAGGTGATTGTTTCTTCCTCAGTTTGCATCACGCAGCTACCCACGCGAATGTGCAAGCTGGATGCATGCCATAGGTTTGAGCTACCTACTTTCTAAGGAAGAAAGTGCAGGCGCGTCTAGAATCCACAAAGCAACGTGTAGGTGTATATACGGCTAGTACATTAAAACCACATTTGCTTATTTGCTTACTATAAATATGTATACATTAGTTTTGTCCTATATAAAAAAAAATAAGAAAAGAGAAGAGAAATGATAGTTACCTCTTATTTAATAGCCAGGATCGCACGGAAAATAATAGAATAGTTATGCACAAGAGAGAAAATAGTTATTGTACACCATCTAGAGACAACCTTTAGAGATAGTTATTGTATAAGCTGGCTTTATTATTTACTCTAGATGATATGGATGGGAGATGGAGTAAGTAGTGGATTTTGTTGTTGTATTTGCTCTATTAGGTAACTTCCCCTTGCATTATCTAAACAGCATTAATCATTTCATAAAGGAATTTGCTAATGCACAGCCAACAGAAAATTTCTTAAGCTTAACTCAATTTTTCTCACCCTTGGCTCATGGAGATTTGTGCTCCGACGAACTTATTTTCCACCTCTCTAGCACTGTCGTCATTCACCGTCGCCGGGTTAGGGCTTGGGTTCACCATATTCCTGGGTTTGGAGGGGGGGAGGGGCGACAGAAGAACAACGGTGGATGGCGGTGGCAATAGTGTGGCGAGGCGGGTTAGGTTGGGATTATATATGGAGTGTGGGAGGTGATCTCCATGGTTAAATCTAGATCTAATGGCTTAGAAAATTGACAAAGTTAAAGAAAATTTCAGACAAACATGCAATCAATAGTCCCATCAACAAAATATTTATTACACGTTTCTCTAGGATGCGCTGTGTTAGAGATAATGTTCTAGAAGTCTCTCGTGCGTGTAATCTTCAGCCAACCGAATCAATCTCCTATAGATAGAAAGGATATATTCTAGGCTGTGTATAGATAGAAACTCTAACAATAGATTGATTCGGTTGCCTCATTGTATAAGCTGTTGCACTCTATATAAACATGCAATCTGCGGCCACCCATGTGTGGTAACAACGCTTCAACCATTGCTTTCTACATGGTATCAAGAGCAAGGTCCTCTACAACACATCCATCATGGCGAGTAGCTCCTCGAATTCCACCACCATCCCCTCCTCCTTCTCGATCCCGGTCACCGAAAAACTCACCAAAACCAACTACCGCCTATGGAGTGCCCAAATACTGCCGCCCATCCGCTCTGCCCAGCTCTACAATCTGCTCACCGGAAAAGAAAAGATACCGGCTGAGACCGTCTGTATGACGGCGAACGACGCTTCTACAAAGCAGTCCAATCCCGAGTACATCAACTGGGTGACTCGCGATCAAGCGCTGCTGGGATATATCCTCTCCTCTCTGACGCGCGAGGTCCTGATGGGTGTCACGACAGCCACGACCTCGGCCGAAGTCTGGAGCTCCCTCGCGGCCATGTACGGATCTCGCACACGTGCGCGGTCTGTCAACACGCGCATTGCGCTCGCCACCACGAAGAAAGGCACCGCCACAATGGCCGAATTCTACTCCAAGATGAAGAGTTATGCTGACGAGATGTCGGCATCCGGCCAACCTTTGGGCGATGAGGAGTTCGTCGCCTATGTCCTCACCGGCCTTGATGAAGAAACCTACAACCCGCTTGTGTCGTCCATCGTCACTCGTGTCGAGCCAATCTCTCCTGCCGAGTTATACTCGCAGATGCTCAGCTATGAGCTTCGGCTTGCGCAACAGTCTGGCGGCGGGTACGCTGCTCATGGATCAGCCAATGCGGCCACTCGTGGTCGTGCTAGCCCCTGGCGTGGCGGTTCTCCAAATCGCGGCCGCGGACGCTCGCGCAGCAATGGCCGCGGTTCTCCTTCATCGTCATCGCGCGGCGGCTATAACAACAACAGCCACTTCAGGCGCAGCCCCGGTCCATCGCCAGATCAATCCGGTGGACAGTCTCGTCCACGCTGCCAGGTCTGCCTTAAGGTCGGTCACACAGCTAATATCTGTTGGTACCGCTTTGATGAAGAATTTACTCCTGATGATCGGGTCGCGGCCCTGGCGTCATCCTCATCGCATCGATCCAAAGCGGTATCTTGACTCTGGAGCGACTGATCACATCACCGGCGAGCTGGAGAAGCTAACAGCTCATGATCGTTACAATGGCAATGATCAGATTCGGGCGGCTAATGGTGCAGGTATGGAGATTACTCACATTGGTCATTCTGCTTTGCCCACATCCTCCCGCCCTCTGCACCTAAATCACATCCTTCGTGTCCCTCTTGCCCATAAAAACCTTGTTTCCATTCATCGGTTCACTCTTGATAATAACACCTATATTGAGTTACATCCTTTCTTTTTCTTGATTAAGGATCAGGCCTCGAGGAAAGTGCTGGTGCGCGGACCATGTAGGGGCGGTCTCTACCCGTTGACATCTCTTGCACCACCTACCCAGAAGCACATCCTTGCCGCAATAAAGCCATCCTCTGAGCGTTGGCATTGCAGATTAGGTCATCCATCGCGTGATATTGTCACTCGTGTCATTAGAACAAATAATCTAATATGTTCCGGCTTAGATTCCTCGGAGTCTGTTTGTGATGCTGCGCCGTGCTAAGGCCCATCAGTTGCCTTATCCTCAGTCGACCAGTCAGTCCACTGCTCCTTTAGATCTGGTGTTCTCCGATGTTTGGGGACCCGCCATCGATTCTTTTGGTAATAAAAGATATTATGTCAGCTTCATTGATGATTATAGTAAATTTACTTGGATCTACCTTCTTCGCCATAAATCTGAGGTGTTTCAATTCTTCAAAGAATTTCAAAGCCTAGTTGAGCGTTTGCTCAATAGGAAAATCATTGCCATGCAAACTGATTGGGGTGGCGAATATGAGCGGCTTAATTCATTTTTTCGTACCGTTGGCATCACTCATTTGGTGTCCTGCCCCTATGCTCATCAGCAGAATGGGGTCGCCGAGCGTAAGCACAGGCACATTGTTGAGATGGGTCTCTCTTTACTCGCTCATGCGTCTATGCCGCTTAAGTTTTGGGACCAAGCGTTCCTCACCGCAACACATCTTATCAATCGAACTCCTACTAAGCTTCTTGATTATGATACACCGCTCCACCGTCTCTTAGGTGCTACCCCAGACTACTCCAATCTACGCATTTTTGGCAGTGCATGTTGGCCAAATTTGCGGCCATATAACACCCATAAACTCCAGTTTCGGTCCATTCAGTGTGCCTTTTTAGGCTATAGTAATCTTCACAAGGGTTACAAGTGTCTTCACATCTCTACGGGCCGTGTTTATATATCACGTGATGTTGTTTTTGATGAGATGATTTTTCCCTTTGCTGCTCTCCATCCCACAGCCGGTGCTAGATATACCTCTGATGTACTTCTTCTACCCGATCCTAATAACTCTCGGGCAAACTCAGATGATTTTGTGACTAATTCTCCTGCTGCATCCAGCATACTTGCTCCGATTTTGTGGCCTAACCAGCTTTTGCAGCTACCAATGATCTCTGCTGCAGATTCTGCTGCAGATTCTGTCCCGGCTGGTAGCCCCCATTCTGGTGCTGATCTGTTACCGGCCTCCGCACCACCCTCCTCAGACTTGGCTGCAGGTGCTCCCAGCAATATGGTACTTCCCACCATCCCGGCCGCATCAACAGCACCGGCCGCTTCGGGCTTGGCACGTGCCGACTCTGGTGCAACTGGTCCCTCTCTCGCCGATGTCAACTTTGCCTCCAGCGGCGGTAGTTCCACGCCACGATCTCGGCTCTGCTCGCATCCTACCATGCGCACTGACTCTGAGGATGGCATTGTGCAGCCCAAAAGTACCACAGATGGAACGATCAGGTATGGAAATTTGACAATTTGTGAAGAACCCTCCAGTTTGTCTGCTGCCTTTTCCGACCCAAACTGGAAAGCTGCCATGGACCTAGAGTTTTCTGCCCTTCAGCGGAATAAAACATGGCACTTGGTTCCTCCCGCTCCTGACAGAAATTTGATTGATTGCAAATGGGTGTATAAACTCAAGAGAAAAGCTGATGGGTCTATTGACCGTCATAAAGCTCGCCTGGTGGCTAAGGGTTTCAAACAGCGTTACGGCATTGACTATGATGACACTTTTAGCCCAGTAGTTAAATTTGCTACTGTCCGCCTTGTTTTGTCTCTTGCTGTCTCTCAGGGTTGGAGCCTCCGCCAACTGGATGTGCAGAACGCGTTCCTTCATGGTGTTCTAGAGGAAGATGTGTATATGAAACAGCCTCCTGGGTTTCAAGATCCTTCTCATCCGGATTATCACTGTAAATTGGACAAGGCACTATATGGTCTAAAACAGGCTCCGCGCGCTTGGTATGCTCGGCTTAGTCTCAAGCTTCAAGCTCTTGGTTTCACTTCATCAAAAGCGGATATATCATTGTTCATTTATCAAAAGGCTGCAGTCACCATTTATTTATTGGTATATGTTGATGACATCATAGTCACCAGCTCTTGTCCATTCGTTGATGCTCTCATTTCTCGACCGATTTGAATTTCCGCTTAAAGACTTGGGGTCTCTTCATTATTTCTTGGGCATTGAGGTTACCCAGTTGTCTGATGGCATTCTGCTCACCCAAACCAAGTATGCCTCGGATATTCTCAGGCGAGCTGGTATGTCGAATTGTAAGCCTGTTACTACTCCTCTCTCCACCTCGACAAAATTGTCAGCATGTGATGGTGATCCGCTTGGACCAGACGAGGTGTCCACATACCGCAGTATTGTGGGCGCTCTTCAGTATTTGTCTCACACCCGGCCTGATCTTGCCTTTTCCATCAATAAGGTATGCCAGTATCTGAGCTCCCCTACCACTGCTCACTGGACTGCGGTAAAACGCATACTGCGGTATATCCAATTTACTCTTCGTATTGGCCTCAAGATTCGTCAATCATCCTCGACTCTTCTTAGCGCCTTCTCCGATGCGGATTGGGCCGGCTGCTCTGATGACCGGAAATCTACGGGTGGCTTTGCTGTTTTTCTTGGGTCTAACTTGATATCCTGGAGCGCCAAGAAGCGACCAGCGGTGTCTCGGTCAAATCGAGGCGAGTATAAATCCATGGCTAATGCCACAGCTGAGCTTATGTGGGTTCAGTCCATATTGAAGGAGCTTCACGTCTCTTCTCCACGAGCTGCTCGGCTCTGGTGTGACAATATGGGGGCTAAGTATTTGTCATCCAATCCGGTCTTTCATGGTCGAATGAAACACATTGAGGTTGATTATCATTTTGTTCGCGATCAAGTTGTCAAGCGTCTGCTTGATGTTCGGTTTATATCCACTCAAGATCAAATAGCCGATGGTTTCACCAAGGCTATTTCTCAACAGAGACTACAAGAACTTCGACGCAATCTCAACTTAGACAGTTGCGATTGAGGGGGGGTGTTAGAGATAATGTTCTAGAAGTCTCTCGTGCGTGTAATCTTCAGCCAACCGAATCAATCTCCTATAGATAGAAAGGATATATTCTAGGCTGTGTATAGATAGAAACTCTAACAATAGATTGATTCGGTTGCCTCATTGTATAAGCTGTTGCACTCTATATAAACATGCAATCTGCGGCCACCCATGTGTGGTAACAACGCTTCAACCATTGCTTTCTACACGCTGCACCCATCAACAAAGTTAATTGAGAGGATTGATGCCTCATTGTACTCTGTACTCAAACCCTAATTAAAATAGTGATATCGTTCTTCGGCGCCCGTAGTTTTTTCCCCGAAAGGGTTTCCACGTAAAAATCCTTGTGTCTCGTGTGTGTTTGTTCTATGATTGATTTACAACATGTGGGAGGTGATCTCGAAGGTTAGATCTAGATCAATGACTTAGGAAATTGACTAAAAGTTAAATAAAATTTCAGACAAACATGCAATCAATAGTCCCATCAACAAATTATTTACTCCGCGTTTCTCTAGGATACGCTGCACGCATCATCGAAAAAAAATGTATTTGCTTGAAATTCCTTACACATCCAGGCATGCAGCGCCTATCTAGCTGTCTTGTACCTTCGTACGCGTTGTTCGTGGTCTCTATAAAGTTGACGTAGCACATGGCATGAGATCACCACATGGTCTGCATGCGCTGTCCAACATGTATGCCGGTCTGGCTCACGTGCTAATTTTCTCATCGATCGATCAACTGTGACCATACCTAGATTGCACCAAGCTGCATGTAACAATGTCAAACCTCGAGGCATGACGTGCCGCTCCTAACTTGTGTTTTTTTAGATAATAAAAGATTAGATCTCCCAGCCTCTGCATCCGAAGATGTACACAGCCATCTCCTAACTTGTGTAGTATGAATATAAGGTTCACTTCTAACCAACCCATCCACCATTGCGTATTGATATACATAGAATATGCACTCCTTTTAAACTTTCCTGAAACAAGGCATCAGTACCGGTTCATAACACGAACCAGTACTAAATGCCAGCAAGAGCCCCGTAGCCAATGAACCGGTACTGATGTCACTATTAGTACCGGTTCAAATTCAATCGGTATTGATGTGCCGGTAGGAAAGCCTAGTTTTCTAGTAGTGGTTGCATCTTTGATTACAACTATGTCAGAACATTCTCATCGCAAAGAAAAAAAAAGGAAAGAAAAGAGGAAAGGAAAAGAAGTGCCACTAGCTTCTTTTCCCGTTTGTAGCATGTAAAGAACGTAAATTAGTTTGTATGGCAATTAAATGTTCATAATCAATATCATTAATCTAAATTCAACAAAGAGATCAAGGCTCTTAATTAGTTTACTAAAACAGTAGTCATATATACAGATGCAATCAAAACTAAAGGAAACAAAGTTTCGAAAAAAAAACTTTGTGTCAATATACAGACAGCTCCAGAAAGCTAAGCAACAAAAATTTCACAACAGACAACTAATATTGTCCTTTTCACAAAGATCTGGAACAAACAGTATGATCTCTCTCTCTAAACACCGACTAATGAAGCAACCAACAAAATTACCACATAACTAGAATCGATCACCATTCATGCACCTTCAGTAGTGCACTAACCGAGCACCCAGATTCTCCACAGATCCAGTGGCAGAAGTACTAGCAGTACGATGACTACTATAAGGATGACCATAGCTCCATAGCTTGTTCTGCGGCACACCGAGAGAACTCTGCTGCAAAACTCCGGCCATCTCCGAGCTCGGTAAACCCATGGACACACCAGAATTTAGGCCAACGACCCCTCCTAGGGCTTTCACCATTACTGCCTGCTGGTGATCATCTTGGTGCAAGCTAACGTTGTTGCTGTAGCTTCCCATGCCATGGGCCGGTCCTGCAGCTTGAAGCATATTCCAGGAGGAGCTGTTACTGCCGCTGCTTGTCGGGAGCGGAACTGAATTGGCCATGGCAAACTGCTGGTTGCCTGCGTTGATCGAGCTGTATTTAGGCAGGACGAAGCTACCAGTGGTACGACTCGTACTCCCCGCGGCGGCGGCGGCAATAGAATAGTCCGCGTTGTACGGCGCGGCGTCGATGGTCGTCTTGGCCGGTAAGTATACGTTGCTGGCAGAGTTGTTGAAGTAGATGGGATCGATCATGGAGTCAAGAAAGTCATCGTCACCCTCGCCGGCGTCGACCGAGCTAGCGTTTGGCGTTGTTCCAGCGGAGTACTCCACGGCGGCGCGCTTCGTCGACTTGGCTTCTCCCTTCTTGTGGAACACCTTGCTCACAACCCATTCATCCTAGCAACACCCATAGCAGAAAAAATAAAATCCAAATAAGTCACACTTTGAATATATATATACATATAGCTGCAAATTTTCAGCACGACTAGGCCGTGCAAATTGTACGTACATACCTTGGGATTGACACGTAGGTTTGCGTTGTCCCTGGAGTTCCCCTCGAGGCGGAACTCGTGCATGACCCAGTTGGTCTTGGAGCCCCTGGGGGCCCTGCCCATGTAGAACACCAGCGTCTTCTTCATCCCCACCAGTAGATTACCGCTAGGGTTCTTGTTGCTGAAGATCTCCTTGTCCTTGCCGGTGGCCTTCCAGTAGCCCTCCTTGGTGGCGCGGTTGGTGCGCATGCCCGTCGGGTATTTCATGTCCTTGTGGCAAAAAAAGAACCACTCCTTCTCCCCCATCTTCGCCTTGCCTTTGTGCATGTCAAGAACAAATGAAGAACATCAATTATATATATAGCTCAAATTAAGATGCCATATTACAAAGGGAAGGTTTTTGCAGCTTAATTACACGAAGAAATAGTTGCACACAGAACGAGATTAGGTGCATGTGACTTACTTGGGAGATCCCACGGCTCGCACTTGTTGAGGTCCACCTCCCCGACGGCACGGGAGGTGAAGCTAGGGTTGAAGAATTTCTGCAGGAGGTAGCTTGTGATGACCTCCTCATCCGTGGGGTGGAACCTGAACCCCGGAGGCAGCTGCAAGCCGCCTTGCTCTGACCTGACACTAGTACTCTCCACCATGCTAGCAGAAAATTGAGCTCCAGATCAAGGAAGCACTAGCAAGCTAGCTAGAAGCAGTGAGATCGATCACTGGAGTACAGGGAAGGAAGATGTACAGGAGGAAGGAGAAGCTTGGGGGCACAAGAAAGGTGGATACGGGGGAATAGCTAGAAAGCGGATAAAGAGAGGAAGAAGCCGAGTTTTATAATGCTTTGGAACCTATCTTTTCCCTGGTTTTTGAGGGGCCAAAGCCTGCCACGATCTTGCCTAGGAAGAAAGTCTTCACTCGGTTTCATCATCTCTCGTCGGTGGCCATCAGATGAGATTTAAGGCGTGATTAGAGCCATTTAATTTAGCTACTGGTTGTAGTATTATACAGCCTTAATTTGCGAGCTTCTCGCAGTGCTGGTGACAGCTACAGCTAGCTAGGGATCGCAAATTGTCCGGGAGGCTTGTGCCGTAGGATTACAGCCACTTGACTTTTTCTTAAGTTTCTTTGTTGCGTTGCTGAGAAGGATACAAATCTTTCTCATCTAAATTAATATCATGACGAAAAATACCATTTCCTTTAATTCCTTTTCTCATCCGGGGTAGGGCTTTGTTTGTTTTTTAGTTTGTTTTTACCGGTGAGTTTGGCCAGGTCTTGCAGCTA
The DNA here is from genome assembly GCA_036346355.1 of Rhipidocladum racemiflorum. Classification (NCBI taxonomy): domain Eukaryota; kingdom Viridiplantae; phylum Streptophyta; class Magnoliopsida; order Poales; family Poaceae; genus Rhipidocladum; species Rhipidocladum racemiflorum. The sequence goes on along the minus strand of CM070590.1, from coordinate 2,245,102 downwards.
GGTTCTATATATGATTACATTATTTTGCCGCACTATCAAGTAATCCATGGTGATATATAATTTGTTAATTCGTCGACGAAGAAGTATGCTAGGTCGTAGCTAGGGTCGGTATCTTGGTAACTGCCATCTCTTTGATTTGACAAAAATAAGCGGCGCGTTAGTAAGCATGTACGCACGTCATACTGATGAAGGTATTATCGAATCATCTGAATAATAATATTCCTACGTACTGCATGCTGGGGCCAGTATAGCCAGTTAGGCTTGTTTGTTCTTCATATTGTAGCACGTGCTTCAGCCAGTGACAATCGTGGCATAATGTTACTTTGTCTGAACAATCGCAAGTTAGGTACGTAGGCTTACTCGTGTGGTTGTTTTATTACGATTTTCTGGGATATGAACTTCTGATCTACGAGTTTGTGAGCTTTAAGATTACCACACTAGTCCATTGCTACTAGTCAATTGCTATGCCTCTTACAAGCCTACCGTGTACTAGGAGCAAACCATTGCATGTGGGTTTAGTTGGGCACACAAAATTTCATTATTTTACGGTACGAAAATTTGAACCATGCACGCAGCAGCAGCAGCAGCATGTATTTGACTGGTGCATCTAGGCGTACGTACATATATATTCTCGGTCGCCGGTGAATGGTCAAAGCCTAGCTAGCTACCTGAATAACGGCTGTTCATACCATTACCAGGCATGCATGCATGTATGGAGCAATCGAAATTGGTCAGCTCTTAGGCCACGCACGAGCTTCGATCTCTGCAATTAACACGTGCGTGCGTGCGTGCATATATGCTGCTTAATTAGCTCTAGAAGCGAGCACAATGTACGTACGGTCGGTCCAGCTAGCTTATCTGCCCGGCGGTGGTATTGGATATCGATCGATTTGGCAGCCTGCCGGACTTCAAACCCGAGCTTGACCGACGCGAGAATTGATCGGCTGCACGTACCGTTTACATCCGTAAGTCAGATTAAATCGTTCTTTGAAAAAGTACTGCTTGGTTGATGCGGGGTAATTTCCCTCATCTTTCTGAGAAACTGCATAGCTTTTGTTGGCTGCTTAAAGTATCCACAAAAATGATGGAATATATATATATATATATCTTAGTGCCCAAGTAATCCAGCATAAGCGAATTAAAGTAGTATCATATATACACAACACGCTGTTCCTTGAAATCATTGCTGAAATTTAGGTTAAGTCGATCGGTTTTTTTTTGCTGAAACCATTGATTCCTAGCTAGCTAACCAATCGAATACATTCTATATTCATGCATGCTAAGAACTCCCTCCAGACCTCTAGTTAAAAAAAAAGCCATGCATTTTAGAATGCATACAGTCAAACATTCTAAATTTTGGTTATTCATATCTTTATGAATATTTAGACTGGACATAAGAATATGGTGCATGTAGATTTGTCTCGAAAAATACTTTTCTAATATTATAATTGTATTAGGTTTTATCAATAAATTGCAATAAAAATACCTAGTCAAAATTATATTTTGGAGACTATGTTAATGCTCAAAACAATTTTCTTTTTTGTCCGAAGGAGTATCTACATAAATATTCATCCACTCTCTTTTGTCGTGGGTTCCTACGATAAATATGATACATTAATTCCAGATAGAGCCTGGTAATTAAGCCGTTAGGATGCTAGCTAGCTGCCTGTTATATATGCCATACATGCTTCTTGACTTAACCCCTCTTGTATATATGTATGCGTCTGCCTCACAGGCCACGTACTAACCGGAATGAAGGCCACAAGGTCAGCAAGTCAAAAGAAGGCATGCATGCATGCTCTTACATGTGTCATGGGAAAGCGATCGATGTGTTTATCGGTGCATGGATGATGAGGTAGCTATCTAGCTTATGCATCTCCAGCTAAGCTATAAGAGTACTCTTAATTGATGCAGACTAATCCTATCCATAGATTTGTCAATACTCCATACAATAGAGGTGCTTTGAACTGGCTAGACAGCATGCATTCATGAAACGAGTTGCTATAGTCCTTAGAATTTTAAGGATTTGAAATATATATGGATTATTATTAACCTTTCTGAAAACTTAACAGCTGGCTCATCTGGGATCTAAGACACCATCTGCAAGAGATGGCGCCATTAGATCTAGATACATAGATGCAAGGAAAGTATTCCACAGCTACCCGTACGTACTCCACTAATTTAAGAATCCCATGCGTCTTCGCTAGCTTTCCAAACAGAGATACACATGGATCTACCTGTCCGGTCTTAACAAAACCAATTTCATAACTCTTCTATCTGCCGGAAAACAGCTCAAGAGTTGTACTTTATATACTGATGGAACATTTCGATTGGAAACTGAGTGTGCAAACAAATTAATGCTTGAGTAGTTGATGAGCTCATACTTGATATATATATATATATATATATATATATATATATATATATATATATATATATATATATATATATAACATTGATCTTGCGCTGGTGCTAGATACAAATATGCGACAGCCCAAGTCAGGAAGATTAATTGTGTGCCCTTGGGCTTTACGGCCCATACGAATCCTGGCCCATCTTGCTCTCCCGAAATAAGCACCATTCTAGTTTGTGAATCTGTTAAGGCATGCATTGCCATTAAGTAATAAAGTGCTTTAGTAAACCTCAGGAGCTCATCATGATTACTCCAAGCTTAAGACTGCGAGGGTTCATGTTTACCGCAACCAACCAATTATTAATGGCTAGCGGCTCATTCTAGAAAAAGGAATCAACCCCGAATGTCATGATCTCGTGTGGATAAGCCTTTAACCTGTTGACGTACGTGCAGAAACCGAGATCCTAGTAAGCCCCACACATAAACTAATTAGCTTTTGGCAGGCACGCGTGCTTAGAGATAATCTATGATAATGTTTAGGGCGTCGATAATGACTTTGGCAACCTGATTCGGACGGACCCTTCATTCTTATCTGCTCTCATCATCAGTCACCACTGTCTTCTAGACGCTATCCTATCCGGAGCTTAAACTAGTATAGAAGTGTAATACTTTGGACCGTTAATGTGAATGCTCATGTGGCCAATGTAAAACGGTGGTGAGATCAGTCACATATTGCTAGCGTAAAGTGAGTTATTATAGTAGTATGTAATATCTGTTAGGTCCGAATATAGTACCTTCGGATTAACTATTTTACGCAAAACGAGTACAAAAATGTAAGTAATTAAGGTGCTATACATGTGTGATCCCTCCCGCCTTATGGTGGGCGGGACTATAAACGAAATTTGGACCATGGTGTTACAAGCACCAAGTATAACCGGTCTCTGTAACATGTGACTTCATGCTTGCTTTAGCTGGTTAGTTTCTTCGCGATTGCTTCAAACCATGGGCGTGGTAGATAGAGGTAGACCAGATCGAAAAGTTTTGTTGCATTATTCTGCATTATCTTCTTGTCATGCATGGTACGGTGGTTTGAAAGAGCTGGCTAGAGGCATAAAGAAATCGCTGTCTCCAATGAGGAAACTTGCTTAACCAAACGGGGCGAATAAAGCAATAAAGGACCTATCAAATTGAACGTGTCATACGTGCATCACCATGAACCATGCATTCGTGTATATTAATCAAGTAGTTAGCTGAGCAAACGTGCGTCCGCTATAGTAGTATCAATTGTTTCGGCCGGTGATGACGCTTAGCCATTTTATTAGTCCACCAACGCAAGGACCTCGGCATGCAAATGTTGAATTATGGACAGATTTTTTTATATAATGGAAGAATATATTAATATTCCGGTCGCTGAATACTAGGATGCACACAGCCAAATAATTATTACAAAGTTTAAAATTACAGCTAAAAAGACTGTCAAGTAGGAAATCAAACTTAGAAGTTCAAGAAAGAACAACTCTTGCAATAAGTAAATAAAGGAGATCAAATAATCAAGTTGCCCACAGTATTGTTTGGAATCTCTGGCCGTTCCCAACAAAGAGGTCTCTAGCTGCGGTTTAACATCCTAAAATATTGCATAAATAAAATAAACTTTTGTAAATGTGAAAACATGATTAATTGCTTTCTATCCTCAATTTGGATTTAGTCTCGGAGAATAAAGCATTGGGATTTAGCATAAGGAAAGAAAAAAAGAGGTAGTAGTAAAAGAGTAAAAGATAAAATGGTAATGAAATTTTACCCTAAAATGATGTTGACCTGCTACAAGCTTTCTAAAAGTCAAAAAGTGGATTTGGAACAATAATTGATGTGAAATGATTTAACTTTCCTTGACTCGACAAGTAATGCCTGATTATAATAAAATTGTTCATAACTCATGTAAAGTCGTAAATTTTACCAGCAATCCCCCTTAGTACTATATACTTCTGGTAACAAATTTTAGAATGTATAACTATTTTAACTATATTTAGAAATTCAAAAAAAAAATAGTAAAGACATAAGTTTGGGAAGTGCAATAAGAGATTTGTTTTAGTATGAATGTTGATCGAAATAACTTGAGTTTTCTACTAGAGATCTTCTAGTGCTATTTCATTTCCCAGCTAAAGTCTTCAAAAAGCTAATTTTTGTGATTATCAGAACACCCCCAAACAAAACAGAAAGGATTGCTTTGGATTAAAGCAAAACAGATTGACAGACATCCACCAAATCGCAAATATCCAAAAATCCAACCATCAAATTGATGTGAGATTGTTGCTGCAGAAACTAGATTGAATTTAGAAACTAACCCAACAAGAATCACCTCAATTGGATCTTCATATCAAAAGATATAAGCTTTGCAAATTTACTGTTTCGAAATCGACTAGTTCGGACCGGTCCGATCTTGGTAGTCAAGTTCGGACCGCTCCGATCAGAGTTCGGACCAGTCCGATCAGGATCGTCAAGTTCGGACCAGTCCGAACTTGATGATATCGGCTTTTTGTATATGTGTTCGGTAAAGCATGATTTCCTAGAAATCCAGCCATCAGATTGACCTGAAATTTTAATACAAGAAACGAGATTCTAATATGAATCAAACAAAAGAAGAATCAACTCGATCGGACTTACGGATCAAAAGTTATAAACCTCGCAAGTTTGCTGTAACGGAATATGACGAGAATTGATCTAACCAAAACTTGTAGACTAAACAAGAACGACAAAAGATTAATCAACTAAACTTTGAGGAACCCTAAATCAATACCCTAGAAAGGTTTTTGATGGATCAAATCAAGATGAAACTCAAGGAACCAAAACCAATCTAGAATCAGAACAAACATGCAAACAAGAACCAAAACAGGGATACTATAGCAACGTGGTTATTGTAGCACGCAAGGATCTGAAAGAATTGATCTTTATTTCTTTTGTCTAAAGTACTCCCACACAAGAGTACAAACCTTAAAAATTGCGCTTTGCTTTCTGCCTAGCGCAATGCACTAAAATCCAATGCTTAAAAAGGAGACAACCCCTCCTATTTAAACAGAGCAAACACAAAGAGTTCTCCAACTCCAAACATGAAAGGAGTCTGTATTCAACACAACTCAACTTGGTCCAACCTGGCCAAATACAACTCTTGCACGCGTGTACAACCAACATGCCATACTCACGTGACCAACCACTTTGCATGCGTACGGCCACGCTGCCATACTCACGTGACTAACAAGCCTTCACGTGCACCATTCTCTAGCTCGAACATCTCGCATGACACCCTTGACCACCAAGACCTCGATTCCTCCAGAACATAGTCCCGAACCTCAGTTCCTCCACGAACCTAGTTCCGGTCTCGTCATCGGACACGTTCGCCCTCGAGCAACACCTGCACATGAATAAACACAAAACGATTCCGAGCATAAGTCCACGACTTGACTCAAAGTCAAACCATGCAATCACTCACACGAGCATTGCATACAAACAATCCAAACTCAATTGCAAAACCCTAATCGAGTTCATCAAGTTCACGATGGACCAAAGTTTGGTCTGGCGCACACAGAGAAAAGAGAACCATTTTTTGCCGTTCACGCCGGACCAAAAATTTGGTCCAGCGCAAAAAGGTCTCAAAACACGTTTACAACAGACCAAAAAGATTTGGTCTGGCGCCAATGCAAAGACACCACTTTGATCTGGCAAAAATCACGTTAACGACGGACTAATTTTTTTGTCCGGCGTACATGCACATTTGTAGTTCGGCGCAAATCGAGGTCACGACGGACCGAACAAAAACGATCCGGCATCAACAGAAAAAACGCTGTCACTTGGTCCGGCGCGAGAACAAGCGGTCCGGCGCAAATGTAAAAGTTTCTATTTATTGAAAACTTAATCAAGCACATGCACAAACACATTTGCAAATTCAATTCTTAAGCCAATTTTTCAGCACATGATTTCACACCGGTGGACACAAAGCCTCCTCGGAGTTGGTCGCTACTCACCTGCTCCAGTGCGGCCACGCCCTGCCGCGACTTGACCCATGCCATGCCGCCCTTTCTCCTCTCTTTTCCTCGCCATCTAAGCCTCCAGACCATCGCCTCTTGCCCCCCCCCCTTCGGCACTCTGCCTCAACCAGCTATAAAGGTGCATTAAATGTTGGATGGTTTCCTCATTATGACAAAAACAACATTGTTTGCTACCAGTCTAATTTATTTTACTTAGATTATCTTTTGTCAAGATTACTCCTCGACGTAAGTACCATAAAAAGATTTTTATTTTTAAAGGTACTTTAATCCGCCACAGTTGTCTATTTGTAACTGAGATATTTTGATGTAATAAAGCAGCATACATCGAGTGAACAGAAAATTATCCATTTTGAAGGAGATTCCAACTAAAAGTATCTCTTTCAGTTGACAACTGTATATCGATAATCCTTGTAAAAAGCTCATGCATGGCTTGTAAATTCGTTTCCATAGTGACCCTACGGAATGACATATTAAGAAATCCATAATTCAATATTTAAGCCACCGTGGCATGTTTTTTCCGAACAATATTAAATAAATGGATGTATTGAGTACCAAGTGGGTTGTTAGCATGCCAGGTATCATGCCAAAACCGTATTTTGGATCCATCATGAAGCTGAAAAGTTCTAAATCTAAAAAAAGTGATGTTTTACCTTCATTATACCCGACCAAAAATGTTAATCCTAGTTATGATAATTTGCGAAACACCCTCTTCATTTAAAATCTTGAATTTAAATGAAGAGTCATTTGCTAAGTAAACATATATTTTTTATATTAAGGTCCTGAATACCTAAACCATCCTGATTCTTAGACTGACATACTCCCTCCATTCCATAATATAGGGTGTATTTTGATTTGAAAAAAGTCTCTTGAGACAAACTTTGACAATTGTCTTCTATTATTATATACTATCAATTGCGGTATTGTTACATTGTATTTAAAGCAATTTAAAAGGCAAACATGTTGATATAGCTTTCATGCACTAAAGATGCATATAATTTGATTAATTGTTGGTCAAAATTGATAAAGTTTGACTTTTTTCTAGTCAAAATACGTCCTATATTATGGAACGGAGGGAGTATATGCTATTATGGACAGATTAATCGAGAATTAATTTCTCATTTGGTTGGAACCTCCCAGATCAAACTGGTTTAATTGTCCTCGAGTGCCAATTAGTTTGTCTTTTGGAGCATGGTTAATTTCCAGTGACGGATTAAGCAAGAATGGTGTGATGTGCAATACATAGCATACGAAGTGGCATAATCTGCAGGTTTACCATGCACCCACGGCATCCTTCGTTTGACTCTGATCCATCTCGATCTACAAGGGAATCATGAGCAGGTAGCAGCTAGGTATATTCCAATTAACTTCCAGTGGATCACGCGAGTAAGCTACTAATTTTCTTTCCAAGTGGATAAGGACTCAAATCAAATTGCACATGCGTGCTGGCTGGCTAGCCCGCGCTGCCTAGTATATTTATGCTATGTATTGCATTATTACAAAATATTCTGTCTAGATTCCCAGATCACAGCACCAAATTAATTAAGAAACTTGCATGACCGATGATCATGCATCATCGATCTTGAATTGATTTGCAAATCAATACACATAATTTACATTCTTGTACATGAAAATGGGAACGACAAACTCATTAATCCCGCATGAAGAATCCTGCCTGACTTCTTTTTTTTTCCGTGCGTCGGCCACAGCAATAACCCTGTCTATCTGTCACTCGTACGTACATCTCTTCTACAGGAAGTTGAAATGGATAATGGAATAATCAGTAAAACCGGCCCCTCAGCTTTGCTTATCGAGTTGTAATTTCCGCTGTAGCGATTGACGTCTCGATTGGTGCATTAATATAGGTTTACTAGTTACTACTGCATCTGCTGGTGGCCGTTCAGCAGCAGCTGCTGGTTCATGAAGGGATGGCTCAGCAGGCTGCTGTACTGAAAGCTACTCTGATCGGCAAGCTGCTGGTTGCAGTAGCTGCTTGTGCTGCTGCCAAAATTGCCGATCCTTGAGTCACTTTGCAGCAGCGGCGTTTTTCTCGTAAAACTGCCGCCATCTTCTAAGAATCTAGCGCTATCAGTCACTACCCTCTTCCTTTTCAGGCCATTATACTTGGCACCGTGATCTGAACATGCGTCTACTTGTGGCAAACCAAGGTGGTTGCTGTTCACGTTGCTGTTGTAGTAAAGCGTCTGGCATGGAGGTGCTGCGTAGATTAGTGGGCTCGGCGTCGGCTCCGGAGCCGACGACGAGCCGTCGAGGAGCAGCTGCGAGAGCGTGGAGTAATCCATGGCGTTGAGGAGATCGGTGAGGGAGCATGACTTGCTGATGGGCATGGGACGGAGCTGATCGTCAGCAGCAGGAGCTTCAGAGTTCGGTGAGGTTTCGTTGATGGTGACGGAATCTTCCTCCACGGTTGAGCCGCCGTCCTCCTGCCCTTGGTAATCACAAGAGAACTGCTGGAAGTTGTTGCTCTTCTTGTAGATTCTACACAGCACCCAGTCGTCCAGCTGAACGACATCAACCCAGCAAAAGATTCAGCAACACGCAAACAAAAAACAAAAGTTTCTAATTAACTAAGCCTACATATTTGACTCTTGGGTGCAGATAACTAGAGCATATGTAGTGACATGTACTAGCTTATCACACGGAGCAAGTAACTGGCAGAGGAAAAAAATAATGCTCACCCTCATGGAGGGTCCTCTACGCTGCTTGCCCTTGCTGGTCGTCGCCGTGAGGCGGTACTCATGCATGATCCAATCCGTCTTGACTCCCTTTGGAGGTTTACCCCCGTAGAACACAAGGGCCTTCTTGACTCCGATGCTCTCGCTCGTCGGAGTTGATAGGATGGCCTTGTCGGTGCCGGTGGCCTTCCAGTAGCCTGATCCGGCAGCCCGGTTGGGACGAGCGCCGTTTGGGTACTTGCGGTCCCTCGGACTGAAGAAGTACCACTCGTTTTCTCCGAACAGAGCTTTGCCTACAAGGTTATGGTTCCAAAAGGTTTAGCGCAAACATTTGCCACTAGTACATATATCATATATGTTCATTAGCTAAGAAAAAAACGAGTCGGCATGCATTTTTTTTAGCTCTGCAAGTAACTTTTTTTTTTTTACAAATTTGACCTTCTTCCGAACATAATTATAAAAATAGTCCTATGTTCGACCGTGGGATTGGTTGAAGGTCGATCACCTTCCGCGCTTCCTTACCACGGAATCCGCTACCGCTCTTCTAGAGCTTGGTAGCTTCTGTAATTGGTTCAGAAGGATGACAAATTTTTTAAAAAAGAAGAAGAAGAAGAAGAAGTTCTATACAGAGCTAGAAAAATGATGATTTCAAGAAGAAGAAAAACATGAAACTGATTAAAGAGTTCCTCCGCATGATTTGGGGGTGTGTTACAGTTAAGTTCAGTTATTTACCAGGAAGATCCCATGGGTTACACTTGTAGATATTGACCTCTGCAACGATAGGCACAGGGCATGCCATGGAGGCAGCCTGGTTCATGAGGTAGTGAACAATCAGCTCCTCGTCCGTTGGGTGGAACCGAAAACCAGCCGGAAGAGAAGGCATACCGGTGCTCGGCATGTCGAGTTTTCTGATCACAGCTAGCTCGTGTTGGTCACAGCCAGCAGCTGGAACGGAGGAGAAGAAGAAGAAGATGGCTAGCTAGCTAGTAGCTAACGCTTAGCTACCTGGGCTGGGGTATTGATCTTGAGGTAGGTAGCAGGCTTGAAATTTTTGAGATGGAGGGATTGGGGCTTGGATTTATAGACGCCATGGCTTTGTCTTCTTGCAGCTAAGCGGGGTGGGTGGATTAATAGTATGACGATCGAGGGCGCGATAGGAAATTACTATTAATTAGAACATGTCATCAGGGACAGCGACTCACCTAGCTTGCTCTGAAAGAGCGGGTGCGAGTTCAGTTCAGTTCGGTTCGGTTCGCTGGAAGGAATAGCAGCTGCTTATAAACAAATGACTAATTTGCCCTTGGACGTAGTTATCGGCGTGGCTCCACGTAAGACACACGTGTGCATGGCATGGTGGGGGGCTAATTGAAAGCCAAGCAAATGGTTTGATAAGATGATGACGCCATCCACCGCGCCACGTGTTGGCTTATCTTCTGCGCCAATGATATGTGATGGTTTCGGCGGCTTGCGCTGGGCTAGCCCGTGGCTTTCGACTTCTCTCCTTGCTCTCTCTCTCTCTCTCTCTCTCTCTCTCTCTCTCGCTAACTATTCATGTGCTTCTACGCCGCAGCTTCTTTACCTCTGTACGTTGTTTGTTTCAAAAATAAAACAGTACTACTGCTGAATGGGCAAGCAAGAAACATATGTCATACGTACCACCAAATTCTTTTTGTTTGTAGACTTCTCTCCGTTTTTACCTTTTCTCTTATTCTGTTAACTACGATGTAGAACGTCAAAAATAAAAAAAAAAGAAAGGAAAGCAATGACGGATAGTTGACGCACACCAATTCTCATGTAACATGTTCGTGCTGTTAGAGCATGTACAACGGGTTGACGTCAGCTGTCTATAAGAAATGACGCATAAGATTTTTGATGAGGTGGAAGAGAGAAGGAGAAGAGAGAGTAGCCGTCCTTTGGTGAATAGACGGTCTTATAGATAGCTTTAAAATATTTGTACCATTGTATAGACAATCTATTAATTATATGAGAAATCATTACAGACGACTATATAGACGATCCATTATATAAGTTATCTTTAGTGCTGTCTGTAGATGATGTGGAGATGCATTATAGACAGTTGCTGTCTATATCACTGTACATGCCCTTATACGTACCATGCTCCGGATTAATGCAGATGTAAGGGGAGAAATAGCAGCGAGGAGGAGATAGATCGAAGAGGTCGCATTTTAAAATTTTAACCACCAACATGCAGGCTACTAATAAGTAGTATTTTAATCAAGGACAATTCACTAGCCCCTAATTTTCTTTCCATGTCTTGTATTTCAAACTCGGGATGACAAACGAAGGATACGGTTTAATTTGCAGCTGGAAGGGAATATAACGTCTCTCCTTCCACAGAGAAAAAGGCAACTGATTAAGTCTTGAGATAAGAAAGGAGGGTGATTCTTTTGAGAAAGGAAAGGACGGGAATTTTGAACTGTGCAGTCAGTGCGTGTCATCCTCGTCATCTTACATCCGGCAATGTAAGCATCAACGTACCTGTCGCTGGCTGGCCTAAGATAAGAGCTAGCTCTGCCTCGATCCTAACCCTAGTGATGTACATGTGTGCGTGCTCAGTTCATATCCCTAGGACAAACCGAAAACGTAGCCGGCAACTTTTGCATGTAGCACGAAAAACTCCATTGATTGGTTTCGAAAACAAAAAAGGAGAGAGAGAGGAAAAAAATCCATTTCATTCAAGAAAATACACCTCTTGGAAAGCGGGAGTTTGGATCGATCCAGTGCATACATACCAAAGAGGCATAACCAAGATATCTATCTGTTTATCTTAGTCAGGGCCTGCATCAAGCTCCTACGACTAATCGATCTTATATTAAATCTGCTTTTAATCATTTTTCAATAAATTTTTAAAAAATTTTAATCGCTTGATCTGCAGCTCATGCGGCCAGCACGGGCAGCCCGGACCTTTATCTGCCCCTGAGTACAGCATGCGATTGTTTGAAATGGCATCTGTCGACGTTGCCACCTCGATCATCGCATGGCTGACGTACGGCACCTTCGCCGTCTCGCCGCGCCTCCTCCGCTAGCTCTTCCGCCCCCAAAACCTGCCTGCTGCCAGTCGTCGATCGTCAGCCATCGCCGTCCTTCAATCCCCCGGTCAACCTAACCTAACCTAACCTTGCGCTCGCCGCATGCCGCCGCCCACCGGACCATCACCTAACGCTTCGTCGAGATCCCGCCGGCTTGGGTCGTTGACGACATTGGAGGACCTCTGCAGAGGGAGAAGCGGTGGGGGAATCGATCGATCGATCGAGCAATTCGTTCGCAATTAAGAGGCGTGGGCACACTCACTAGGCTGGGAGATGCACGAGGCTATTGGGCTGCGGCTTTTGGCCCACGTGACGCAGCAAGGACCCGAGAGAGTGGTCCAGGAGGACCGGGCTTCCTCGGCAAACCTCGTCGTGTTTAGCGGCGGTGGGGCATCGCTGGACCTCCACGGCTCGTCGCCGGCGACCACGAGCGGCTATCCGTCCTCGTTGGAGGTGGCTCCGCCAGATCGATTCAAAAGTCAAAATAATCCCCGCACGTGCGTACGGGGGACCGACGGCCCAAGTGACGAGGTGTGCGAAAAGCTAGGACGACACACAGCCGGCCTATTCCTGTGGGGTCATTTCGGGAAGAGAGAGTGAGGGGGAGAGAGAAAGAAAAAAGAGCTACTCCCTCTGTCCCACAAGAGTGTATTTTTAGTGTTCAAATTTTGTCCCACAAAGAGTGCATTTCTAGTCCGTAGGGTCCAACTGTAAGTGTATGCATGCTCATTTAAGTGCTTGTGGAAACCGAAGCACCAACATGCTTGTGTATGGAGTAATGAGGGTCACATTAGTCATTTACCTTGCACACTAATCTGTCTTAAAAATCCTAGAAATGCACTCTTTGTGGGACAGAGGGAGTACTCCCTTTGCCCTTTGTCCCACAAAGAATGCATTTCTAATGTTTAAAATTTATTCCACAAGGAGTGCATCTTTAATCCGTATGGCCCAGCTGTAAGTGCATGCATGCTCATTTAAGTGCCTGTGGAAACCGAAGCATCAGCATGCTTGTGTATTGAATAATGAGGGTCACATTAGTCATTTACCTTGCACACTAATCTGTCTTAAAAAGCCTAGAAATGTACTTTTTATGAGATGGAGGGAGTACTAATCTGTACTAATAATATTTACACGCAAGTTGGGATTTAGGAATAAAGATCTAGAAATTTTATATAACAGTTGACCCCACAGTTTTCGGCTCCGCCACTTATCGATCACATCAACTATCAACTCTTACTTGCTGTGCTTGCTTATCAATCAATGATGGATGTGCGTGCGTGTGTGTGGAAGGAGGCCTAGCTGCCGAGCTTTTCCAACAAAAAAGCGGCGCGTGGCCGCGTGCAAATGCATGAACAAGCTAGCTAGCTATAGTTCTCCTTCCTTTTCTTCTCGGCGATCTATCTATCTATCTATCTATCGATGGAAGCCACTTGTATCTTCCTTACTTGGTTGGGCGACGAGAGGACGGTGGGCTCAATTATTTGATCCATCAAACTTCGTACGAATACGATGCCGATCGATTGATGGGTGCCTTTTCAACGACAGGGGCAGGGATCAGATCGATGACGCGTCCATGTCCATCCGCCCAATTCGCAGTACACGACAGATCGTCGGTGCGTGAAAACCTAGGCGAACGCCTCCGCCGCTCGATGCGGGACGACGGCACACGCGCGCGCGCGCGTGTAAATGCTTACTCCCTCTGTCCTACAAAGAGTGCATTTCTAGGATTTTTAAGACAGATTAGTGTGCAAGGTAAATGACCAATGTGACCCTCATTACTCCATACACAGCGTGTTGGTCTTGGTTTCCACAAGCACTTAAATGAGCATGCATACACTTACAGCTGGGCCCTACGGACTAGAAATGCACTCTTTGTGGGACAAAATTTGAACACTAGAAATGCACTCTTTGTGGGACAGAGGGAGTAGTAATTAGCTCGAAGCGGCACGTGCGTGATTTGTACTTGGGAGTACGGTGTACGTTATTATTATCCGCTAATTTCAACCGGCTACCTACCCTGCCTAATCTCTAAAGTCAAAATGTTCGCAGAAAGCGGTTTAAAGATCCACGAATATTCGTTTCGTTTCAATGGAGCAACTAGCTAGCCCAAGTTTTTACTCTCCCGGTCTCTCTCTCTCTTTTAAAAAAGATTTTCATATGATTTACATTGGAATATATTATAACTAGTAAGGTGCCCGTGCGTTGCAATGGTATCTACATTTTGAACGGCTGTCCTGCTATTACGATAACATTAAACAAGAAAAAAAAATGTTGTGCAAATAATACCTTAATGGTCTACATTCTACAATTAAAGAGGTTAATTAAAGAATGGCAAAACTGTGTGTTGTCTTCCATCCACGCCTGAAGTGGTTAATTAAAGAGGTGGGTAATTAAAGAATGGCAGAACTGGTAATTTTAATGAAATGACGTGGGAAGAAACTCTCACTTTATAGTAGAGACTAGTATGGGAGTATATCCAAAGTTATAAGGAGTAATATGTGTGTACTATTTTATAGCTGTGTGTAGAATAAACTATTGTACGCTCGGGGCCATATATTTAACCCAGTTCAACCAAGCCATACATCCCACTAGATTGTACTATCATGTAGAGAGCATAGTACCCTGTGCAGTCTGTGATTATTCTCAAATGAACATTATTTTACTACTATATGATAGTAAAGTCTATATATATGAATATTAAATTTTTTATATATAGATAGTAAAATGAGGATGCTTCACCTCTGGCTGCATACGGATGTCCGCTTGTACCCTTAAGAATATATAAACCAAAAGCTGTGATTCAGTGGTGTAGGTAACTAGCGCGCTCTCTAAAAAAAACTAGTACGTAGCATCGTGTATCACCATGCATCTTCTCGATCGATCGCAGAAATACGTGCCAGCACGCAACTCGTAATTAAGAGTAAACACGAAGCTTTCTTTTTTGAAAAGGAAGCTAATTTGATCGCAAAAAAGAAAAGAAAAGGGAAACTAATCACGAGGCACGTACGCATATATCTGCTTGTTTAAACAATATCTTAATTAATGGAACTACTTGTATTTCATATCAGCCACATGTACATATGTATGTGTATATGTATATGTATGTGTATGTGTATATGTATAGTATAGTTTCAGAGACAGGACAGCGCTCGTGATGACTGCAATTAAGTGGCCGGTGAGCTTGTTAGCAGTTGAGCACAAAATATTGACCCAGAGTATATATGCAGCTCGTTTGTTAATTTCGGTTCAACCCCTTGCAGAGTTGCAGGTGTACACATGTACGCACCTTACTTTCTTCGGTTCAGGCTTAAGAGTTCAGACTTGTATGTACGATAAACTATGGTCAATGTCTGCCTACTTAGCTCTTACTTAGCGCACGCAATTGGATTTTATTGATAACGACCGGATCATTATATTAGTTGAGCTATCTGCGTCTGCACTATATCTTAAAACAAACGAAAAGATAAATAATGAACATGTACTCTTTATTCATACTTTAATATTTATGCAATTTTAAAATAGCTAGTGATGCATATAAACATCTCCTAACAAACAAACGGTGCCTCCGCGTGATGATATCCGATCCCGTTTGATTAGTCTTGGCCATCGCCGTAACGATGTTTTTCTATGGATATCTATATATGTGCCTTTTGATTGATTCTGTTGTCAAGGTGACTGTCAATTTCATTTCCATAGATATCTTCATTATGACAGTAACACAGTTCTCCATTTGTTGATAGTTAGCTTGGATGTTAGGAGGATGAATTAAAGGGCTCTAGAAAAGGTGTGAAAAGATGGATGAATTATTAATACCCCACCGGCGAACCAGACGTAATTTATGTGAGCTGATCACTTGGGTGAAACGTCTATATATGGAGAGGTATATAGAGGCATGGGTAGCTAGCTTGCTCTGACGAAAGTTTAGATATTTTTTTAGAGGGAGACTAGAGAACGGCATACCGTTCCAACGGTATACTCCCTCTGTCCCACAAAGAGTGCATTTTTAGGTTTTTTAAGACAGATTAGTGTGTAAGGTAAATGACCAATATGACCCTCATTACTCCATACACAAGCATGCTGATGCTTCGATTTCCACGGGCACTTAAATGAGCATGCATACACTTACAGCTGGGCCCTACAGACTAAAGATGCACTCTTTGTGGGACAAATTTTGAACACTAGAAATGCACTCTTTGTGGGACAGAGGGAGTATTCGTGAAATTTATGAAACTTATCAGTTTCAGTGCTGGTTTCATGAGTTTCGGTATTTAGTTTCATCAGTTTCATGTTTCATCATTTTTTAGTGCTAAGTTTCATGAGTTTCAGTGTAAAAATTCACAAGTTTCATGAGTTTCGGAGGTATACCGTTCCTACGGTATAACGTTGGTTAGTTTTTCTGTTTTTTTAAGACTACAAAAGTTCAGATTTGCATATGTAGTACGCACGCACGTACGTAGCATTGGCAAATCATTAGCTAGAAAATACAAGCGGTGACGATATGCAAGTTGCAGGTTAATTTCAGCCTAGCTATATCTAGAGTTGTAGACTAGTTGGATTCATTAGCTATCTAGGAAAAATAAGCCGCACGCACGCACGTAGCCTTTTCCCTTCCACCCGTGCGGCTCTTATCATCGTGATTTTAAAACATGAGTTGTATAATACAGTAGTAGGGTTTAGTTGGCCTGACACAAGTCGCAATCTTGACCGCCGCAGCATAAGCTGGTATTAATTCCGGCTCTCTGGAGTACGTGTTTCGTGCCAAGACAAGCGTTAGGAGTTAATTTTGTAATGAGAATGACTAGGGAACGGTATACCGTTGCAACGGTATAGCCATGAAACTTATGAAACTTATCAGTTTCAGTGCTGGTTTCATGAGTTTCAGTGTTTAGTTTCATCAGTTTCATGTTTTATCAGTTTTTAGTGCTAAGTTTCATGAGTTTCAGTGCAAAAAATCATAAGTTTCATGAGTTTCAGAGGTATACCGTTGCAACGGTATACCGTTTTTTAGTTTTTCTGTTTTGTAATTAGTTGCCTGCACACATCAATAAGCTGCACGCCTGCGATTGATGATATCATTAAGTTAGACTTTCTTATATACTCCCTCTGTTTCACAATGGTTACATTCTAGCATTCAAAAATTTTATCAAAATGGTTGTAGTTCTCACACATTCCAATGCAATTTTAGAGGCAACATGACATTTGTATCCTTCATCAATGTAGCCATTTGTTTAGCTAATCTATTCGGCTACCCTTCATTAATCACAAAGGGGATGAATTAAATGAGAGTAGACAAGTCATTTTTCATGTCCCCTTATTTTGTGTGAATTTAGCTAGAACTACAACCATTGTGAAACGGAGGGAGTACAATTTTTATGCATGGGTAATATTGTAACGCTCTGGTCTAAATTTTACTTGTGGCCCAACGCACTATAGAATAGATCAATGCATACATAACACTACACTTAGACTTTTATTATCGCTTTATGTAAAAGGGTTAACCTGAGAAGGCATTATGTTTAGACTCAACATACGTTATACACTACTACAACTCACTTTACGGTAAATGCCCAGAATCACCCCTCCATACACATCCGTCCATTCAGGGCCGGTGCATATGCTATACCGTGTAGCCACACGCATCATGTGCTATATGCCCGTTCCCCTATCCCATACGCCCCCCGTGCAGGGAAAGTTGGTACTCTGATACCATCTGTAACACCTTGTCACTTTGTGTGCCTTGAATGTCACTTCAACATACCTGTTCACCAACTTTTTAATATTTCAAAAGTTAGCGAAAAAAGTACGATAAAGTGTCGTGGAGTGCTGGGGTTGTACAAATATAGTCAACTATATTTGCCCATTTCAAAAGTAAGCGAAAAAAAAATATGATAACGCACGTAGAGAGTACCGAGGCTTTGCAAACATAGTCAACAATATATGCAAACATCGCCACACGTAGAAAGTCGTGATACTTTTTTTGTCAGCCAGAAAATGTATAATGCTAAAATGCACGCATAACACGAAGTCACAGAACAAGCTCCAGCAATATAAACCACAAGATGTCCCCCATTGGAAACAGTGCCTGTCAGTACTATGATTTTCCGCCAAACTTCGTTGGTGAAAACAAAAGGTCTTGCATTCATTATTCCAACGACAAGGGGTAGACGTGGGCGTGCATGCCGCCCTTCCGGCCAAGCACGGCGTCGCCGAAGACTCCTCTAGGGTTCGACGAGGTAGATAAGACGAGGAGAAGCAGAACGACGTACGTATCTGCCGACGACGTCGCTCGTGAGCCGGCCGTTGACTGCTGCATGCGTTGGTACTAGAGGTGGGCGTCGTGCCGTGCCGTGCCGTGCCGGTCCGGTCCGGTCCGGGTTTATTGTGTTTTGGGCCGGAACTGTGCCGTACCACGACGGCCCATCGTGCCAGGCCGTGCTAGTCCGACTCGTTTTTGGCGAGCTCAAGCCCGGCCCAGGCCTGACCCATTTTCACTATTGTGACGAGCAAAGAAATAAAACACATCACTACTACTAAACTACCTATTTTAATTACATAAGAGACTAATCACATCAACAAAATGTCAAACATAAATGCAATGCTTGAAGATGTCCTGAATCAACAAAATCTGCCAACTTTTAGGTCTTAATCCGTGATTTCGAGCCCGTTCGTGCCGTGCCGGCACGGGCCCGACCCAAACGATTGTGCCGGGTCGTGCCGCCCATCGTGCCCGGTTCTCAGGCCCGGCACGACCCGTACCGTGTCGGGCTTTACACTGGGCTAGCTATCCCGTCGTGCTTCGGGCCGGCCCAAGTGCCCACCACTACTTGGTACTGCAAGCACGTCTAGCTCCTACAGTCCTAGGTAATCGATCGCGGCCGTGTCCTGTCAGTGTGCACGGGTGCTTTATGCAGTCGAGGTTTCAGGCTTTGAGCCGAGACTTGGGGGGATTAGTTTCTCAAATTGACATTTTCATCTGAGTGGTTAGTGGCGCAGTACTGTAAACCATCCACCATCGTCGTTTTACCACGTAGTGAGACAGTAGATTCATCATGGGAGCAAACGTACGTCTCTCACCACTCGGGGAAAAGTTGAGATATACATACGGGCCACGAGGTGAACACTGAAGCAGGAATCATTCGCGCGCGGTCTGCAGGTGTAACGACGCATGGATCGATGCTCATTTCCTTCGAATTAGGTAGCGAGATTCGATCGACCTCTGTAGGCTGAAGGCATGCATGGATATATGCTCGTTTCCTTCGAAAGAAGGTTTGGCTTGATCCATGCATGCAGCACGGCCCATCGATCGATCGGTCTCTGTCGTCTTCTTAGCAGAGAGACGCGCTAAGCTGCACCGGTCAGATTCTTCGATCCATGGATGGGGTGGGGTGCTGCTGTGTGTGTATACCTACGTTCGATCGCTTGGTCCCGTCTCCCATATTATCTGTTGTCCCTGTCACGGATCAATTCCCTCATGATCTATTGATAAGGCGATACAGTGCAATACAATCAGGCTGCGCAATGCTTTTCGGAGGAAAATTGGGATTTTTCTTTTTCTTTTTGAAGAATGCGCCGGGACCAAAAAGCGGATGAAGATGCATTTTTTTTTTTAACTTTTGAAGGGATTTTTCGTGTTTTCTCTGGGGAAAAATGGACCGGGATGAAAAAATAAACACAGACGTATTTTCAAAATCTATGAAGAGCCTTTTCCAATAACGGAAGGATCTAAACATAATAATACGTATTTTTAAGAGGTTTTCACGGAGGAACGACACGTGGGCAGGCTAACCTCCCAATCTGAATATATAGTAGTATAGTATACACCTTTCGTTGGAGAATATCAACATACAAGGCTGCCAATTAAGGACATCTTACAATATATTATACTGATAATATATAATAGATAGCATGAATCAGAACTAGCTATTGATTTGTTGAAATTATTCATACTACCCTACTACCAGAGGAAGTATAAATAATGAGCTCTTTTACGGGACACTAAATTGAATATGAATCGTTCATTCTTTTCGATCCAATGGATCAAATTGACGAAGTTTATTTATACTTTATACAGTAGTAGAGTATTACAAATATCATTAACAAATCAACTATTAGATTTGATTTTTACTACACAATATATATTACCAATATAATGTAGCATAAAATTTGCATAATTAAATGCTAGCAAATCTGATTCATTGGATACAAAGAAGAGCACTTTCATGGCTACTAAATTCAATATGAACCGTT
The DNA here is from genome assembly GCA_036346355.1 of Rhipidocladum racemiflorum. Lineage (NCBI taxonomy): Eukaryota > Viridiplantae > Streptophyta > Magnoliopsida > Poales > Poaceae > Rhipidocladum > Rhipidocladum racemiflorum. Next base: position 2,224,719 of record CM070590.1, on the reverse strand, counting down.
TATTTTTTTAATCCAATGGATCAGATGAGTTAATACTTATTTATACTTTCTTCGGTAGCATAGTAGTAGAGAGATCTTTAACAAATCACTAGCTAGATTTGATTTCTCCAAAAAGAAATCCTCTATACGTGCCAAAAAAAAACAGAGCACGCGTGGAATGCCCAAGAACGGAATCCATTTATGTTAGGCTAGCTTCAAGTATACCGATCGAGAAGACATACAGTGATTAGTAACAACTGATTGACGTACGGCCCTGCCATCAGAAACAAATGCCCAAGATCAAATGCCCATGCATGCAGTTGAGTTCAGAACTTGAGACATCGCGTATAAATCATGTACCGCTCCTTGGTAATTAGACGCCCTTTGTCTATGATTTGTAATCCGCAGTACTAAACAAAACAACAGACAATCCTCCATATAGGATGAGGAACTCAGGACCCCCATTGAATGATCACGAGATACATTGGAACTGCATGCATGGTGTCCTGCAGGCTGCAGGTATTCGCAAATCGCAAGCATATACGAGGCATCAGCGCCGTAATTAAGCCTGGTTTCTCGATCATCAAAGGCATCACTAGACTTTAGAAAAGGGGAGCAATACAGAGAGCGATCAGGTTACGACTGACACACAAACATCCTACCAGCTAGAAGCATACACTGAATCATGCAACTTGATGCAGCGTCTTTCTGGGTGAGACGGCCTCAATGGCAGTACCCAGAGGCCACGCTGCTTTGATGTAGTACTCTCCGTGCTTCAACTTGGCCACCAGTGTGATCTCCTTCGTTGGCCCCAGACCTGTGCAATTAACCACCGTATCAGTTTATCAGATGGCCACAATTGTGTAACACTGGAGCATCCCTTCCTAGATCAGCTGCTACCTTTGGATCCTTCGTAAATTAAATAACAATGCTAGCATATCAGCAAGCAATGACAGTAAAATCTATGAAATAACAATGCTAGCATATCAGCAAGCAATGACAGTAAAATCTATGGGTGATGCAGAGTATGCATCCCTGTACTTACCAAAGCCTTCCACGAGCAATTTGTACTGGTAGATGAGGTACGTAGAAGCTGTGCGGCCATGTCGTAGAAGCTGGATGCAACGTAGACGTTGGCCTGGCCAGCTCCTCCGCCGCCATTCCACACACCGTCGTTGAAGGTGCAGTTCTTGGTTTCACAGGGTGCATTCGTCTTCAGTGCCTTGATTACGTCTTCTCTGCACTCATCATATACTGCTCCTTCTGGTGAGGCAGTTGCATCGTATTCCTCCCCCATTGTAGCTGAATTTACCTTAGAAAAATGTAAATAAAAAGAAATCAAATCCTCAATCAATTAAGCATCACGTAGTTCCTGAAGAAATAAGGATGGAACATGGGTCAGTCAAACTAGGAAGATGCATATATACAGTAGCATACCATTGAATCCACGCAGCATGCAATAGCTAAATGGTCCTTTCTTTGCCTTTAATATCTCTACACGGGAAGCAAAAGCGCCGTAGTACAGGTAGCTGCCAAAGTAAGATCTTTCTGATGTTTCGGTTAAGTCAGACATGCGATCTCCTTTCAACCAAGATTTTACCACAACATCGTCCATGTAGACCTCCACATTGCGTCCGAGTTGATTATGGAAACACCGTTGTATCGCGCGCTAATAGGTTGCGCCGGCGTTCTTCAACCCGAAGGGCATTGTAACGTAGCAGAAAGCTCCGAACGGCGTGATGAACGAGGTTCTGATGCAATCTTCTTCCTTGAGGCTGATCTGGTGATACCCTGAATAGGCATCCAGAAAGCTCAGGAGTTCGCAGCCAACGGTGGAATCCACAACTTGATCGATGCGAGGTAACCCGAAAGGATCCTTAGGGCATGCTTTGTTGAGGTCGGTATAATCAACACACATACGCCAGCTTTAATTCTTCTTGCGAACCAAGACCGGATTTGCTAGCCAATCGGGATGATACACCTCTTTTATAAAAGCCTGCAGCTAAGAGTTTGGTGATCTCTTCTTTGATTGCGTCACGTCGATCTTGGACGAAACATCGGATGCGCTGCTTGATTGGTTTCGCATTCTGGTTTACATTTAGCGCGTGCTCGATCACCTCCCTTGGAACACCAGGCATGTCTGAAGGCCTCCAGGCGAAGATGTCCTGGTTTGCCCGGAGAAAGGTGACGAGCGCGCTTTCCTATTCTTGATCGAGCCCTGTCCCAATCAAGGCCGTTTTGGCCGGGTTGGACGGGTCGAGCGATATTTTCTTGACCTCTTCGCTAGTCTGGATCCCTGCCTTTGCCTGTTTCTTGGCTGGCACGTCCCCATCCTACAAAGTGGACGCTGCTAACCGGATTTTTTGCAGGTCGGCTGATGCCTTTAAGACCTCGGTCAACTCGCAACTTTCCTTGTCGCACTGGTAAGATTGTTGTATGTCCCCACGGACTGTGATGACTCCTTTGGGTCCTGGCATCTTGAGCATTGAGTAGGTGTAGTGCGAAACTGCCATGAATTTCGCCAAGCCGGGTCTTCCCAAAATAGCGTGGTATACTATCTCGAAATCGACTACCTCGAAGTTCATGTGCTCCGTCCTGTAATTGTCATTTGTGCCAAACGTAACGGGCAAAACAATCTGCCCGAGTGGTACCGAGGAAGTCCCCGGAATCACGCCATGGAAAGGTAATGAACTTTGCTTGAGTTCGGTCCAAGGGATCTTCATGCCGTCGAGGGTTTTGGCAAATAGAATATTGAGCCTACTGCCTCCATCGATCAGCACCCTCTTGAGTTTTACACTACGGACGACTGGATCGAACACCAAGGGATATCTACCCGGAAAAGGTATATGGTCGGGATGATCGGAGCGGTCGAAGGTGATGTGAGCTTCTGACCACTTCAGGTATTGGGGGGTCGCCGGTGCGATTGCATTGATATCCCGAGCGGTAAGCTTTTGCTTCAGCTTGGACTCATATGCGCCTGAGCCCCCAAATATGAAGTTGAGCTCTTCTTCGATTTCTGGGAATTCATCCTCTGCGGAGGGGTCGTCTTTCTTCCCAGCTTCCTTCTTATCTTTGGGTTCTGACCGTGTGGGACCCCGGATCAGCTATCCAGAATCTCCTGTGTATTTCCGTACTAGTCCCAGATCAGTAGCTAGTACACACAGTCACAGTGATACATCATTGCCGAACATGACGAAACTTGTAATGTAAATATTCAAGTATGGGCCACATGGCCACTTATTACAATACTCGGTCCAACGACCGGACACTCAAAACAGCGGAAGCAAAAGAAAGCAACGAGCGAACGTCACAATGCCACAAAGCATTTACTAGGAACGCAACTAGTCCTCCTGGCAATCCTCCTCGAAGAACTCCTCTTCTTCCTCAAAGATCTTGATAAATTTCGATGATTACAATGTTGGTGTAGCACGTGAGTACAAAAGTACTCGGCAAGTCGAAATTATGATCATGAGGGCTTTCCAAAGGAAGCTTAATAGGGTTTATTTGCATAAAGCCACATTTGATTAAATCATACTTAAGTAATAAATTTCACAAGGCATATTTTACAACTCTTTTTAATAATTGAATTATTTATTATTGTAGTGAAGTTCTATCCACCATCACTAACATAAAGGCTCTATCCGCCAACAGTTTAAAAGATCAAAGTTAATCATGCGACTCCATCCGTCAAATGAAAAACAGGTTCTTTCCACCTGGTTGGCTCTTTCTGCCAAACAACGTTCGAGAGTTCTAACCACTCCCGAACCCCAAAACAAAACACTTTTTGGTTTTAAAAACAAAAACAAAGTCTACCAATATGAAAGCATTTCTTGCTTTGCCTTTGACCGTAGGCACGGCTATTCGAATAGTTTATACTCTGCAGAGGTGTACAACTTTACCCACAAGACAAGATAGACCCTTGTTGCCATGCAATTAACACACTTCCTTAGGTGTGTCGGCAGGGATATCTTGACAAGGCCGTTACAATGTATCTACCTAGCTAGACCCACCCGCTGAGGTTTCACCGCTGTTAGGGTTCCCTCCACCCAGTACAGAAGCCCCCTCTTGCGCCGTGTGAGCAAAACAACAACCACAACAATGCCTCCGTCCGGCTCTCACACAACAACCGAGTGGTGAGTCTAAACTAGGCTTCTACAAATTAGTGAGCCAGGTCGTACCATTATAGACATGTGGTAGTACGGTTATGCTTAAAATGGCAATCATAAGCGTCGGTCCTTATGTGACTTGGGGCGGTACTTTGCACAAAAGGATCAAGACTTGATCCGCTTCCACCCGACATTCCAGGCCGCCAAGTCAAAATCATTTTACTTTTCTTTTATTTTAGAAAACAGGACCAAAATCATAATAATAACTTTCAAATCACGTTTGATAACATTCTTTTTGAATAATCCCACCCATGGGTTGTTTTGGTCGGAAAAGGTCCTAAGCAATTCTACCGTACTACATAGCAACGGATACCAAATAAACATAGGCATGGTATAAACAATGATCTAGGGTTACAATGGATATGATTAACAATGTCATGGAGGAATTAACAAGTTCGGAATAACTAGCTCTTATATTTGACATATTTAATTAAACATAGCCATGCAACTTTATAAACAATTTTAAATCCTTTCGCAAACATAGGAGCAAAGTGCATCAAGGAGACTTGCCTTCAGTTGTGGCGGCGGTGTCAAACTCGGAAGGCTCGACGGCGAAATCGGCGGTCGCGGCGGAATCGTCGACTACACGCAAAACGAGGCAATAAATAAATAACGGAAAATAAATAAAATCCAAAAATTATAAAATTAGTACTGGCAGAAAGGTCTTGATTTTAGATGAATTTAGAAATTTGAATGAGGTCAAACGGAGTTCGGACGAGAAAGTTATGAGCTTCCGAAGTTTGAATTTCGAATAAATCGGCAGGAATATTCCCAGAATATTCCGTTTTGACCGAGTCAACGTTTGACTGCGCTTTGACCGGACGTTGACTGGTTTGACTAGGCTTTGGAGTGTATGACAGTGGGGCCCACGCGTCATAGAGAGAGAGGAAAGAGAGGAAGCTTCCTCTGGAAGCTCTCATGCGATCCATGGAGGAGAGAGAGGTAGAAAAGGAAGAGAGAGAGAGGGAAGGAGAGCGGCCGTGGCCGTCCGGAGCTCGCCGGCATGTGGCGGGCGTGGCCAGCATGCGCATACGTCTTGGCGTGGCCGGCGCTTCAGCGGCGGCGAAGCGGCCATGTGGCCGGCCGGCGACGGCTCCGGCGAGCACGGGCCCAAGGCCACCAAGAACACAGTGCACTCCAAAAAAAAAAAAAAACAGAGAACGCCCTTCTCCCTAAAAACTTGATTTTTACCTTATTTTTGCATGGAATCAATCCAAACAAAAAGCTAGAACCTCTAGAGGACCTCCTTAGCAACATCTAGGATGAAGGAATTGAACCTAAACTCACCGGAATTGAAGAAATCGACGACGAACGGCGGTTCGGCCGAAACGAGCAAAACGCGAAATTCGTCGCCCACGATCGATGAAACCTAAAAATCAATGGAAGGATTAGAATCTAGACTTCCTCACGGAGTCAACAAAAGAATCGGAATAGAAATTGAACCACCGAGGAGGGAGATATGAGCAAGAACACGAAGAACGCGAAGAACACGAGAGTTCGTCGGTTTTCTTGATCTTGCGGCCGATTGGGTTTGAGAGGCTAAAGAAGGGTTACACCAACGGAAAGAGGACTCTTATACGGAGAGATGAGAGGCGGAATCACGCGGAACGGACTAGGAACGGCCGCGCAATCTCCAAAAGAGTCGGTTTCGGTTTCCACGCAACCGTTCAAAAATTAGCGAGATTTCGGGGGCATTATCCCCATGGATAGGAAGAGGAGTCCGTTGTGAGTCCAACGGATCCGGCCGTTCGCGATTTGGAGTTGTATAGGAGGAGCTAGATGGATTTAAAGAGGGCATCCACCATTTTTGCTTGCTTGGAGCTCCAAAGTTCATGCATGGCAAGAGGTTGAAGATGATGAATAGTGACTGCCACGTGGCACCTCCTCATTGGCCCTCTTTTACGCAAATGTTCCACCCTAGGGAAAAATAAGGAAAAATGGCCTAAAAATTCCGGAAAAATTCCTAGAGCCATTTTAGGTTATTTGGAACTCAATGGAAGTGGTTTGGTTGAATTTGGATGATTTTTGTGGAATTGGATATACGGGCGCGGATCGCAGGCATTAAACAAAAGCCGCGCGAGATAAAATAGGAACGGTTGTCCAAAAATCCGGGGAATGATTCCTAAAATCATTTCGGAATATTTGGAACATTTTAGAAGTGGTTTGGAGATTTTTGGAGCGCTTTTGGACTCGGGTGAATTTTCGTCTGGCGTGATCGAAAATCAATTTTTCGCCGGGAGGAATTAATTCCCGATTTCGAAGGGGAAAGGATGCCAGGTTAATATAAACACCAAAGAAACTCCAACTTTTGAATTTACTTTATTTTAATTAGGTTTTTCTCCAGAAAGCCAAAACGAGGATGTTACAGACCGGCTCCAATTTTCTCGTGCAAATCTTTTCAAGGTGAAGCAATCTTTCACCGCGTGCTTTCCCTTCGGGTGGAAAGGGCATTGGGCATTCATTACTTCGTCGTACTCTTTGTTCTGAGGAGCTCTCGCCTTTCCACGCTCGGCTACAGCAACCAGATCTTCTCCCTTCTGCTTTTTCTCCTTTTGTTTCGAGGGTTCGGTATAATCTCTTTTGTCTTTTTGATGAGGTCGATCCTCCCGACGCTCTGCTAATGCATCTGATGCGGCTGCGTAGCGATCAGCCAGGGCGAACATCTCCCTAGCTGTGGTCGGAGGTTTCCGGGACATCTTCTTGATGAGATCGGGATCACTGACACCTTTCTGGAAGGCCGCGACGACGACCGCATCAGAGACGTCTCGAACAGTATTCTTCTTCTGCGTGAATCACCGGATGAACTCCCTCAGGGATTCATTTTTCTTCTGATGGAGTTGGTAGACGTCCCAGGAGGTTCCAGGGTTCTCGAAAGTGCCATGAAAATTTGTGATAAATTGGTCACAAAAATCTCCCCAAGAATTAATGGAATCTCTTGGAAGCCCTGTAAGCCACGCTTGGGCCGAAGGAGCCAACATGGCTGGTAAATAATTAGCCATCACATTGTGGTCGCCTCTGGCCGCTTTGACTGCGAGAGAGTAGACCCGCAGCCAGGCTTTCGGGTCTCTTTCTCCGTCAAACTTGGTAATGTCTTTCGAATTAAAACCATCTGGCCACTGCACTCGGTGGAGGCGAGCAGTGAATGCTCGGATCCCATCAATAGGGCCTTCGTCGCGCTGAGTACGATGGTGGCGCGGCGAAGAATCCACTTGGCGGTCTTCGTCCCGGTGTGGGTTGTGTTGGCTTTTGTGATAGTCGGAGGTCCGGTTACAAACATGCCGACTATTATGTTCACGATCAATGCCAAAACGTTCGCGGTTGTCGTCCCGATGGCGCCGCTCATCATCGTCCCGTTCTCTTCTCCTAGCATCAGGTCTTGGCGAAGGTCGCGGTGGATGGTGGAGCGTACGTCCCTGTGGCGTGGGGTTTGTGCCGACTGCTCCTCGTCCGACTGCGGCCAGTCTGACTGCTAGCCGTGTGAGTTTCTTCTCTTGTACATGAGGGCTTCGTCGTTTTGCCCCGCTGGTTGTGTTGAATCGCCGCAGCCGTCACCATAGCTTTTACTTGTGCCATGATCGGTGTAGCTGGGCTATCAGATTCGATCATGGGTCCCAAGGTGTCAAGGAGTGTTTTGGTGGCCATGATGTTTTGTTGCGGAGTTTGGAAAACCGACTGGTTTCCTGCTCTAGCATGCAAGATGTCGTCGTTGACATTATGTGCCCGATTTTGAAGTGACCGGGCACGGTCGTCTGAATCTTCATGCCGGGCATGATCCGTCTTGGTCTCTCCGGGTTCCCGTCGATTCTGTGATTCGGGAAGACTGCTTCCGATCACAAATATCGAACAGAAACCGGGAAAGCTCTCGGACCGGATCTGATCTGAGTCCGACAGGATGAGGGCGCTATGCTCGTTGGCGATGAAGTGTAGACTTCCGAAACAAAAACCTTGGCCTGGAGCGAGGGTGATGCCATTTTCGAAAGCCATCGAAATCACTCGGATTGATCTTCGCGCTTCCCCTACCTGGCGCGCCAACTGTCGACGTTTTATATCGGCAATAATCTTACGGGATGTGAATTTGTGGGGCAAGACGCGGTATAAGGATCTCGATGGTGCAAGGAAGCAGATCCCCTGCAGCAGCAGCAGCAGCTCTGCAAGTCGTATTTTTCCAAGCTGCCCCATACAAATCAAATTGATTTTTTTTTTTAAAGAGAAGATACCTGAGAAAGGTACCTGGAGAAAATCTCCATCTTACTTGAGCGGTCAACTCAAGGTCAACAGCCTATATATCGGTTCTCAATTCTCGGTTATATTATTATATAGGCTAACGACTTATTTTAAACAAAATTAAGCAAGTGTCTCTTATCGAACCTGGTCCTAATTAAACACTCTTAGGACTTCGAGAAGTGAGATCTAAGTATCACTAGACTACGTGGAGCATAGAAGAGCTACGAATTCCTTGGAACGATACAAGCGCCCTGCCGCTGCATATAGTAGTCGAAACTGAGAAATAGCAACTCCATAAGCTTGCCTGATACCTCGTCAGACATTACTGCTAGGTAGGATCAGAGGGATAATCCATGGAGCGAAACAGATAGCGTGTGATCATGTTACATCAACTGAGACATTCATACTGGAAGCCTAGCCAAATCATGCATCTTGGAGCCGCTTTTTTGGGGACACGGCCTCTATAGCAGTACCAAGAGGCCACGCCGCTTCAATGTAGTACTCTCCGTACTTCACCCTGGCCACCAGTGTGATCTCCCTCGTTGGCTCCAAACCTGCAGTGTGCAAATCATAAAAGGTAAAATAAGGTCTCGGTTACTTCAAATTGATCACAACACACTCTAGTAGTCCCTCCGGTCACAAACAGTTATCGTTTTGGACAACCGGTATGATATGACCCCCAAAACACAACTATGACTACCAAATTCTATCGTAATATATTTATTAAACCCAATAAAATTATAATATTATTAAAGTACTTTTTGAGACAAATCTGTATCGGTTTATATATTTGAAAACATATTGACAGCCAAAATTTCGAAAGCCTAACCGCAACTATGTCCAAAACAGCAACTATCTGTGACTAGATTGAGTAATTTGTAACCGTAGAGCTACCTCCTGGATGTAAACAAGAAATGCTCTACTTACCGAATCCATCCACGAGCAATGTGTACTGGTAAATGAGGTCCATGCATATGTAGGGTGCGTCGAGGACGTCAGGATATGCAGATTTGGCTTCGGTGGCGTCCAACGAGCAAACTTTGTCTGCAGCAGCTTTGAACGCTGCAGGGGTGGACTTCGCACTGGGCGCCTCACTGTCGATGAAGCCAAACTGCGAGACAGGCGTAGATTAGTGCGGCTAATGTATAGGGTCATAACTCAGATCGAATTAATTGGTAGCTTCCATCTGCAAATAACTCGAACAATTAACTCATGGAGCTATATCACCTGAGCAGCCTTGTCATGGAAGAAGGATGCGACGTAGAGGTTGGCCTGCCCTTCCCCGCCACCGCCGTTCCACACTCCGTTGAAGCTGCAGTTCTTCGCTTCGCATGGTGCATCCAGTTTTAGTGCCTTGATTATCTCTTCCCTACACTTGTCGTATACCGCGCCTTCCGGTGAGGCAACTGCGTCATATTCCTCCCCATTGTAGGCGTACTTACCTTCATTCATGAAACAAGAAACATACTCAAAATGTAAACCATTTCCTTGTTATTAGGTGAAGTGCGTGCTGCCACTGAAATGCGTGATAAATTGGACAAATGAACCTTCTTTTCGATGTATATATTTGCACCTGAGAGAGAGAGAGAGAGAGAGAGAGAGAGAGAGAGAGAGAGAGAGAGAGAGAAATCATGTTTCTCTGTTACTACATAGTACATACCACTGAACCCACGTAGCATGCAGTAGCTAAATGATCCATCCTTTGCCTTCAAGATCTCTGCGCGAGCAGCTAAAGCGCCGTAGTACAAGTAACTGCAAAGGCAACCACAGCCGATCATCATTTTCAATAACTGGGTAAAAAAAACATGTCTACTTGTTTCATGTTTTGATAGACCAAATTTTTAACAAACTTTGTATTTTTACTAAAAGTAAAACTAGAGCACTATAAGTGTGTCAAAACCTGTGGACATAAAGGTTGTAGTCTTTTCCCTTGAGGTACTCTTTTGTGATGTAAGGATCCTTTCCCTTAGGCACTGTTGGAGCGTTTGCAGCAGCATTTGCAGAGACTGCATATGCCATTTGCACCGATCCACCCCCCAAATCAATCACACCCACTGTCTTTGAGTAATCCCCTCCCAACTTACCCAACAGATAATTCAGAGCAACCTGCAACACATGCCAACATGTGCATCAAATTTTGCAAACGGAAGTACACGGCATGCTACTATACGAGGATGTTAGGGATGCAGTGAATGTTGTCTCTGAACGAGACTGAGTTCATATATATATATATATATATATATATATATATATATATATATATATATATATACCCATAGGTAAGAGCCTTCCTGAGATCCCTCAAGAACAGTGATCCATTTTGGGTTGTATTGGAATTTGCTCTTGCCGTGGACAAGACCCCGGACCTGTACCAAGAATTATATGTTACATGTATGGCATGGTTGCGTTGGTACGAGAGTAGATGTTCAGATTAAAATACCGCTTCAAGTATCTGCTCTGACTTGTCGTCTCCGATAAGTCTTAGCCCAGCAGTCGCCTGCAATTTTATCTTCAATGTTATCCACACTTAGCTTGAGATGCTGTGAAAATCTTTGCAGCCTCCTAGAAGATGAAATCAATTACCCCAAGTTTAAGAGGAGTTGTTTTCTGAAGCCGGCGAGGGACGACATCCTGAGCCTTCTCAAGGAGGGGAGCTATGGAGTCTGCAGCCTCCTGAGGGCGACCGGCATACGAGCTCAGCCCGGGCTTTACCTACACCAACAATATATTAATTACATGTAGGACTAGAAAATTATCTGCAAAACAATGAAGAGAACTGGATCATCAAACTGACGGTGGAGTTCAATTTGTATCTCCGTTATTTGCCCTTTGTTGCATGTGTTGTCAAAGTGCATGTGCACCTTGTCTGAAAAAGATGCATGTGTAGTTGTGTACCACTGTTGTAAAATCGCATATGTGCCAAACACCAAGGGCCGGACCACTGTTAGCCTTCATGTGTTAAGGTATTAAGTACGACCACGAGTGACTAATGGTTTGCCTTAAAAAAAAACTACAAGAAGAAGAGAAGACTAGTGACTAATGGCTTCTCATAGACGTAGATATATACTCCCTCCGTCCCACAAAGAGTACATCTTTAGTCCGTAGGGTCCAGCCAAAGCCCATTAATTCCTCTAACTCCACGGCACCCATTAATGTTTGGCTCCTTTGCATGCTTAGTGACTTGGCGTGGAGTAATATCTCACTAATCTTCTGCATGCAGAGCTGTAAATGTATGCATGCTCATTTAAGTGCCGGTGAAAACCAAAGCACCAGCACACCTGTGCATAGAGTAATGAGGGTCACATTAGTTATTTACCTTCCACACTAATCTGTCTAAAAAAACTAAAAATGCACTCTTTATGGGACGGAGGGAGTAGGTGGTATGTTTCACCCCTGTTTGTCTGGAGAGCTCTTCTATGGTACACTAAATTCAAAATATTTTTTTTCCCGGTCAAATGAATTAAATTAGCTAGTATTTATTTATACTTCTTTTGATAGTGAAATAGTATGAATATCTTTAAAAAATCAATGGCTAAATATGATTTCTATTACCCACCATACAATACCATTAAAATTTCTCTCGGTTGAAAAGGTACTTTCATTTTCATCTTCTTCTCACTGAAAGAAAAATGACAAACTAAAGACAAGAGGTCCCTCTCGTGATCTGATTAATTAATGTAATCCTGTTAGTGATAGGCGGCACAGTCGAACAGCTAGTGACTGTAGTACGTCGACAAAACTGCTTAACTGTCGTGGCATATTAACACATATATTATTACTTTTCTGCGATACATAAATCTTACATGGTTACCTCGCTAAAAATCTTAAATGGTTCCAGCTAAGCGGCTATTTGAATTTTTTTTTTCCTTTTAGGAGGAAGCTGAACACATATAGTACTGGTGATTGATCATCGATTACTAATACTAATTGTCAATCCGTGCATTCGCATGGACTAACTTCATAGATAAAGTCATTTGGGTCCATTAATTTGGTTTGTACGTGATAGCCACTATAACTTGGTTATGATAGATAGACGCTAAATTTTTTCTATTTCTCGATTAATGTAATTTTTTTCATAGTTTATAATTATTACATGTAATAGATCTTATTATGAATTTTAATGTTTTTCAATTTAGCATTTTAATTCGCATACAAATCAAATCTCTAAACATCATTTAATTTATCCCTAATTCTTACATTGTTGGGATCGTATTTTGGATGAATTTTTTCTATCATTTTTTAGGTTAGACTACGTATAAAAATCTATTTTTTATTTCATTTATTGTTATTCTAAATTTTATTTTAGGGTTTACTTTCGAATTCGTAAGGGAATAAAATTGCTAATTTATTCTTTTATTCTAAATTTTAGTTAATTTTGTTTGTACTTGACAAAGGCGCATTCCGTCAAAAAATATGTGTATTTTTAATGGTTTTATTCATAAATATAGACCGTATTTTATATTCAAATAAAAATTTGTATGATCAATATTATCTTGGTCTATGTGCAAGAGAATATGCCAAACAAATATAAATACTTACTTTATACCCTTTATATACATACATTATATAGTATTTATAGACAATAATTGGGGGTATTCTAGTAATTTTTAATATCACCTTGGTGTATATGCCAAGAGAAAATACGCTCAACAAACTTGGATGGAGTCAGTAACTATTATTTTGAATTTTTTTATTTATAGATGTTACTCTGGAGGTCATACAAATAAAATCTCCAATCACCTCTTTAATTTTTACACTGAATTTGCTTATATTTTTTATCGTACTTGGGGGGTGAATTTTTCAGTTTAAGTAGAATTTGTATGAAAAATTATATTTTTATATATTATTACTCATAGTTTTATTTATAGGGTTTACTTTGAAATTCGTATGAACCAAAGAATCTTTGTTTTTTACTTGATAATTTTTATTTAATATTATTCTAAAGTTTTGTTATTTATGGATTTACTTTGAAAATCGTATGGAAATCACTAATTTTTATTAATTGCTATTTTGAATTTTAGCTAATTTATATTGTTTTTGATATGTACTATTTTTTAAAATTAAGCCGTTATAACTCGAGTATTTTTTATTCTGAATTTTAGATTATTTGGCTTGTACTTAATATAGACTATTTGTTTTAATTAGCTAATTTTTATTTAATTATTATTCTAAATTTTAATTATTTATGGATTTACTTTGGAAATCGTATGAAAGTCAAATTGCTAATTTGTCTTATTTTTTATTCCAAATTTTATTTAATTTAAATTGTACTTGACATGGACTATTTATTTTAATCTAAGTTGTTATAACTCGAATCCGACAGATAGAAGACCAGATCTTTTTGGTAACATTGGAGTTTTTGGTTAAGTTGTTATACCTAATTAGTATAGGTATGGATAGGTAGATCTTTATTTTTTATTTTGAATTTTTGTTAATTAATTTAGGTTGTGCTTGGCGTTGATTTTCTTTCAATCTAAGCCATTATAACTTGAGCCCGGCAAATAGACGGCCATATCTTTCTGGTTAACATGGAAGCTTTCTCAGAGTGTCTAATTACTATAGGAGAGGTGCTTATGTGTTTTTGTTTTTTAAAGTTGTATAAATATTAAAGCATTAATAAATGGTAGATAATGATTACTTACTCCCTTCGCTTGTTTCAAGATTTGTACAATTTGTATTTTGGAGGAAAAATATAGAAACACTGCTCTAGTTATAGATAGATAGATAGATAAATATATCTTTATTTTTATTTTGAATTTTTGTTAATTTAGGTTGTGCTTGATATTGAGCCTTTCTTTTAATCGAAGTCATTATAACTTAGATCCGGTATATAAGCGATCATATCTTTTTGGTTAATGTAGGAGCTTTTTTACAGTGCCTAATTAGTATAGGTATAGACTCCAATCACAAATAATTGTTATTTTGGACATTAATATGGTCTTCAAAATACAGTTTTACCCTTAATTTTTATTGTAATATATTTATAGAACACAATATGATTATAATATTATTAAAGTAGACATATATATACTTTTTATTTATTAAATTTAAATATTTAAAATGATGTCGAAAGCGAGTATATATCTCGAAAATCTAACTGCACATATATCAAACATACATCAAAACTATAGCCATTTGTACCGGAAGGAATAATTAATTACCTTTGCGAAGAACTCGATGTCGTCGCCAATCTCGACGAGGTCCAGCCGCTTGTCAAACTTGAAGACGTGCACCCGGCTCCCCGTGCTCCCGGCGTCGAAGATGACGGCGTACCTCCCCGCTGCTGCAGTATTCTCGGCGGCCGGCTCGTCGACGGTGGCAGCACCCTTCCGGCCAAGCACGACGTTGGCAAAGGCAGCGCTGCTGAGGTAAGACGAGGCGATGAGGAGGAGAAGCACGGCAGCGGCGCCGGCGAGGCGAGCCATCTCTAGCTAGTCGCCGACACTGCACTGCAGCACTGCTAGCTGCAGGGGATCGAGAGCAGTCGGTGCGTGCTGCGAGGCCACTTGTTTCTGAGTGTCTGCTTGCAGGTTCCTGGACTGAAGGAAGGATGCTTAGGATGGGGCGTTTGCATGTATATTTATATATAGCTACAGAGGCTTTAGCTTTTCAAGGGTTGGAGGGCCGCCCGGATGAGCCTCAAGTAGGTAGATAGTCTCCCTCAACACGTGCTGGTTACACCAAAACTTTTCCTCGAGAGTTAATGCGCAGAACAATTAATTTTAGAAAGATGTTTCTATATTTTTCTTTTTAAATGTTGTATAAAAATTAAAGCATGAATGAAAGGTAGATAATGATTACTTACATATTCGCTTGTTTCAAGATTTATGCAACTTGCATTGGGAGGGAAAACATAGAAGCATTGTTTTTAATTTTATCAAAAGCTAGATGAAGGGACCGGTTCCGTGCAGTCGGTCACACTGCCGGCCGTCGGATCTAAATCCGAGAGCCTGCGTTCGCTGCAGTAGTAAAGTGCTGTCGCGAAGAATCCGAGCCATTCATGGTGGGAATGGATAGATAAAATCGCAGCGACTACAGCTGATCCGTGTCCTAGATGAAGTGGTAGTACACTAGTCATACCTCTGCTTTTTTTTAACCGTTGTTTTAGGTATCGACATGATCTCTAATATATATATTTGATTATTACTCTTCGTTCCTGAATACATGTCATTATATCTTTTAAATTTTGTTTCTAAATAAATGTCATTCTACAATTTAAGGTGATTTTCAAAATATTTTTTCTATCTATACCCCTTCCCTTTAGTTATTTTTAATATCATTTACTACCATAGACTAGATTAAAACACATCATCCAAATATATACTCCCTAAGGTTACAAATAATTGTCGTTTTAGACATCGATACGGTCTCGAAAACATACCTTTGACCTTGATACGGTCTTTTTTAACTGTAGTTTTAGATATCGACATGATCTCTAATACATATATTTGACTATTACTCTTTTTAGTTACTCCATCCGTTTGTGAATACATGCTATTATAGCCTTTAAATTTTGTTTCTAAATAAATATCATTCTACAATTTAAGATGATTTTTTAACATTTTTTCTACCTATATCCCTCCCCTTTAGTTATTCCTAACATCATTTACTATCATGGACTAGATTAAGACACACCAACTAAATATATACTTCATCAGGTTACAAATAGTTGTCGTTTTGGATATTGATATGGTTTCCAAAACATACCTTTGACCACAAATTTCTATTATAATATATTATAAAAAAATCAATAAAACTATAATATTATGAAATTACTTTTCAAGGCAAATCTGCGTATATGATTTTCATGTATCCAATTTAAATATTTAAAAAGATATTGACCGTCAATGTTTCGAAAGTTTGACTGCACCTATGTCTAAAACGATAACTATTTGTGATGGAAGGGGGTAATAAAAAGAAGTTTTACTCGAAAAATATACTAATACGAAAGTAGTTTTACGATCTTTTTAAGAACGGTTGAAGTATATGTTAGTAAAAATTATTAAAAGATATACTAATACGAAAGTAGTTTTATGAGATCTAGTGATATCATTTTCACGTGATCAAAGATCAAAGTTTTTAAAAGTTAACCATTACGCATTATAAGAATACAAAACAAAGAACGGAGGAGTACAATTTACTCGATGATCCGGTTGGTGGTAGTGGTTGTTTTCGTACCGATGCGAATCCCGAGCACACGTATCTCCTCTTGGAGCACGTGGATGCACGTTTTCGTCTTTTCACGGGAAATAAAGAAATTAAGTCGTGTCTCCTCGAAAAAGCCAAGAAGAAAAAGAAAAAGAAAGTCGTGTCAATCAGATGGATGGTACATGCATGTTTCGCTGTGTCGTCATGCATGTCGACGTCGGGGTATAGGGGATTAGGCTGCAATTAGTCGGATCGATCGAGTCACGTTTCAGAATCTCGATCAGGTTTTGGATCTCGGCTTATGGCCCGGGGAGAGATTTTTTAAATCTCGATAAGATAAAAATTTGAAAATATTTAAATTAATTGAGTGATTTGGAGGTTTTTCAATGAGATTTTGGATTTTCTTTACCGATACGATCATAAATTCGATCGGTTTTTATATTTGTAGGATCAGATTTAGCAGTAGATTTTTTGTGGTAAATTTTAATGCCTTTTCTAAAAAGTACATGTGAAAATTTTGTAAAAAAAATATATGTACAAAAAATTCAAAAAAGAGGGGAAAAAACAGACGTTTTTTTTTTCCCAGCTTTCACTGATCAAGAAACCAGAACTGGTCGACAGTCCGGTTAATACTTCGAGTTCACATAAGTTGTCATATTACATCATATTCTTATGATTTAACCATAATTAGTGTCCACCACGAGAGACATATGTACTCTATGTTTTTTTCCTGTTAATATTTATTTTTTATTTTAACAGTTTAGCACCGTCATAAACCATCCATCGTGCATCGGTATATATGTTCATGTTAGTACAGTGGCGGAGCCAGAAAAAGTTCAGAGCCTGGACGAATTTAATTATGGTCTGGGCAGAGCCTAAGTGCCTGTTGCCATATAACCTAGATCTGAACTTTGCTGGATAAATCACTAAGCGACCCATTTGCTAGCCCTAATTTATGGTTATTAGACTTTGAGCCCGGGCAACAGCCCAAGCCCGCCGGGCCGTGGCTCCGCCGGTGTGTTAGTATGTGGTTAGTGGTTACAGTAGATCCACATGGGAGCAAACATGAATTCTATGGCCAGATCTCAAACAGCGCATGCTAGCAGGTAGATAAGATTGATAACATTGAACGAGAATCATTCGCGGTCTCCATGTGTAACGCATGGATGCTCATGCTCTTTTTTCTTTGAATTAGATACGGATATTTGTAAATGTGGGCCGTTTCATGGGGAAAAAACAAGAACAAATATTTGCTCAGCTTGCAGCTTAAGAATGAGACAAAGTGTGATGCGACTTGATAATGGGCATCATTGTTATTCATTTTTTTTTTCGAAAAGGATTACTGGGCATCATTATTGCTTAGCTTTGTTGAGTATATATATTCATTTAGTGACAGCCACCGTGAACCCTGGTCCCTAGCCGCAACCCATCGATTTTCAAAAGTAAGTTTAAATTTCCTTGGCTTTTCTGGTTTTTTTTCTAGATTAGACTGTTCTAGGTTGGCTTTATCCCCAGTAAGGCAGTAACGACGCTTTCGATTCCCACGTGTGTATCTGCGAAGGATCAAAATTTGGCAGGGGATTGTAATACTATTCGTGACCAATATATATAAAAAGTATGCAACAAACCTTGGGTATGAAGCGTTCGATCACATCTTTGAGTCCTGCCGGAAGCGCTTCGATGCCATTTTTTCTTGCGTGTTGTAAGGCTCACAGTAAGACACAAAAATACAACAAACAAAAAAAAAAAGAGTAGCAAAGGCTGGAGTAGGTTCCATATTTCGTTTAGAGGTCAAATCTCGTCGCCCTCCGAAATCCAAAATCTCGGCGAAATCTTGTTATTTCGAACGAAATCCAAACGAAATTCAAAAAGCAAAATTCAAATCCGGCATTTTTTTGAACCGGGATTTCGGTCCAAAAAATGATTTTTCATTCGAAATTGCCGAATCTCTGTAAATTTCAACCGAACAAAAAATAGTTCGAACGACATCAAAAAAATTTGAAATTTTTTTGAATGATCCTGACACAAAACTAATGTTCCCATAAAAATTTTAGAAGATGATCAAGCCTAAGGAATTTTTTAAAAATCTAATAGTGCTATTGTCTTGATAAAAAGGGTGATCGGCAAATTTCAACCGAATGAAAAATAGTACAAACCACGTTAGATACTTTTGAAAAAAAATTGAATGGTTATAACATATCCATAATATTACTATAAAATTTTCAGATGATAATCAATCTTGAGGAATTTTCAAAAATTCGAAAAGTGTTACTGAAGACTGATCGACAAATTTCAACTGAATGAAAAATAGTTCAAACAATGTTAGAAAGTTTTTTAAAATTTTTTGGATGGTTCTGATGTATCAATAATATTCTCATAAAATTTTCAAATGATGATCACGCTTGAGAAATTTTTAAAAATTCTAACAACCGAGGTACTTAATTAATAACCACAAGAATTAATGTGCATAGACTAACTGGGTGATCTACCGACTGTCCCACATGGGAAATGATGTGAAGAATACAATCCGGTCAATATATGGTCAAATCCGGTCCAATCCGGTCAAGTTTTGATCAAATTTTGGTCAAAAACACCGAGATTTCGTCAAATATACCGAGATCTCGGCGAGATTATAGGTTACTGTAGCACTTCGAATTTTTTCAAATTTTTTAATTTTGCTGGGATTATGAAATTCAGGAGGGTCCAAAATCCGAGATTTCGCCGGATTTCGATCCTTGGGCTGGACTCGAACCCGGGTCACAAAGTTAAAAAGCTAACAGTCTACCAACTTATCTAGGTGATGTTACGTACTTAGATATCCCCCCCCCACCACCCCCAAGTTTCTGGAAGGAAATGTTCTGCAGCAGTGCTGCAAATGAAGGAAGTACAGCACCGTTTAGATTTATGCCACTGACGGCCAATATATCCTTCCCGGTAAGTCGCTTCCTCGGCAAGCTTCGTGAAACGACTGACGTTTGGTTTCCAGCCGCGTAACGCTCGTCGGCTACCCTCGTCATCGGCAGCGGCCGGGCGCGACCATCGGCGGCGCGTCTGTCGCACGAACGCGACGGCGGCGACTATCGACGCTGGCAAAGAACGGGCGCCATCTACCGGAGAGGCCATGAACAACGGCGGCGATGGTGATCAGAAGCAATAGAGAACAAATTTGGATTTATGTATGTTATATCATATCAGATGCTATCTCTAATCTAGTATTAGATGCTACTTTTCATGATTGAATATATTTTATCTAATTTGAGATGACCATATAGATTTTGGCCTAGCCATGGCGGAAGCAACCAGTGAGATCGAGTCGACGCCTACAGCCAAGATTGTGCCCCGATTGCTGCTATCATCCACATCAGTTACATCTGTCCCAGAGATAACCGAATCTATGGAACCACAAAATTCACGAACTGAGGTAACACAGAAGTTACAAATTTAGCCAAACATAATTTGTCATATTGTGGTACCATCATTTTTTCTTTAATCCTAATGTAATGTAGGTGGATGATACACATGGCCAACTTTTAGTTGTTCCTGAAGTGGGAATGAGTTTCAAATCAGAGAAGGATGCATATGACATGTATAACTCTTATGCAAGGAAGATTGGGTTCAGTATTAGAAAGAGCTACACAAGGCGAAGAGGATCGGATAAAACTATATATCAGAAGCATATTGTTTGCAGTAATGAAGGAGAACGAGGTCCTCACTCATCACACGAAACTTTGAAAGAAAACGCCATTACTAGGACATCTTGCAATGCTCGTGTTCAATTCAGTATTTGTCGAAAGGGAATTTGGACAGTGCAGAAGGTTGTACTCGACCACAATCATTATCTTGCAAGTCCAAATAAGGCGCACAAGTTGAGGTCCCAACGACGTGTTATAGAGGCGGATAAACATCTAATCCGTCAAATAAGAGAAGCCGGAATGAAGCCAGCACAAGTGTATGACTTTTTCAAAACATGGTACGGAGGAGCTGAGAATGTGCCCTTCTCGCGAGTGGATTGCAATAACCAGATTGGTCATGAGCGCAAGAAGTATTTGGCATCCAATGATGCGCAAACTCTGTTGGAATACCTGAAGAACAAACAAATGAGAGGATCCTGCTTTCTTCTATGCCATGGAATTAGATAACGATGATGGTCGGATAGCTAATTTTTTCTGGGCAGATGGTCAAGCTATCATGGATTATGCATGCTTTGGTGACGCCGTGTCATTTGACACCACATTTCAAACTAACAAGTTTGAAATGCCTTTTGCTCCACTCCTTGGAACCAACCATCATAAGCAGACAATTATTTTCGGGGCTGCACTGTTATATAATGAGACCATTGAGTCATTTGTTTGGCTTTTTAGGACATTTCTAGTAGCAATGTCTGACAAGCATCCTAGCACAATTTTCACGGATCAGTGTGCTGCCATGGCTGCAGCAATTAGTATTGTATTCCCCAACACACGCCATCGTCTTTGCTTGTGGCACATTTTCCAGAATGCTGGTAAACATCTTAGTCATGTAATTGCTGAGGATAAAAAGTTTCTTGCTGAATTTAAGAGATGTGTCTATGAGGAAAGGTCAGTGGCATACTTCAACAAAATATGGGATCAGCTGTTGATTCGTTATAAGCTTCAAGATAACTTTTGGCTGAAAAACCTATATGACTTGCGAGAGCATTGGGCTGCTGTCTTTCGTGACTCTTTTACTGCTGATATGACCACAACTCAAAGGAGTGAAGGTATGAATAATGTTTTCAAGAATAGGTTTCGACGAAAACTCGGTATTTCAGAACTTCTTGAAGAATGTGACAAGTGTGCCAGCGCCCTTCGGGAAAATGAGTTAGATGCAGACTATAAGTCACGCCACTCTAATCCGATTACTTATATCCAAGATTTACCCATGTTGAAGACTGCTGCTGCCTCATATACAATGAGGCTATATTTAGAATTTGAGGAGCAATTTAAAGAGCAGTTTTCGGTCTCATGCAAATTGTTACAAACTGAGGGAACAATGATGACTTACAAGGTTATGCCTATGAAATTTCAAGATGAAGCAATAGTCGTCTTTAACTCTAAGGATACGACAATAACATGTTCTTGTAGAAGATATGAATGCATTGGTAAGTATACACTTTTATGATTACACTACATCATAATACGTTTTCTAAAAAATTTTACTTACAGGTCTATTGTGCAAGCATGCTCTCCGAGTATTCAATATCAACGAAATTTTAGTCTTCTTGGGACAAGTACATACTAAATAGATGGACAAAGTATGCAAAAAGAGGGTTTCATTATGAGAAACAAAGAATTGAGAAAGGAACTCTAAAAACACATCTTCGCGAATCTCTCGAAAGGCCACCGCTATTGCATTGAAGTGCGCAAAATCGAAGGAACTTCTAGAAGATTTGGAGAAAGCTATTGATAAGCTAGACCTAGAGGCGGATAAGTCGCTAAGCCAAATACCTGCAAATTCTTGTGCGGTTTCTCAAAGTTGTAATGAATATGACATGGACATACTAAAAGGTAAAGTATCAATCAGAGTTCCTCAGGTGATGAAAGGTCGAAAGATTAAAAGATTGAAAGTTTTACACGACAAGAAAAAAGGGAGCAATTCGAGGGCTGCTAAGAAAAAGGTAGTGTAATTTAAAATATTTTGACCTCATGTTTACAACAAGTAATATTTATGATTTTCTTTTATATGTGTAATCTATAGGAGAAGATTCAAAGAAATCAACAGACAACGGAGAAGTTGGATAAGATTATAATGAGTTTATTGTAAGAATAATGACACAGGCTCTTTTTTTCTTTCAATAATTCTTCTAGTTGCATCTATTCTAAAGAATGCCTTTTGTCAAAAACAACGAGGATCTTTCGATGTAGTTAATGGTGGTAATATGCATGGGGATTTTTCTACCACGATTGCTCCTTCGATCCAAGGAGAATATACAAGTCTTTTACTTGGACTTCATCAAGATGGTGGTAATATGTATGAGGATACATCATTGCAAGAAGATTATGTTTTGACCAAGAACCAAATCATGCAATATTTAAGGAGTAGTCATGCTTTTAGTGTTGCTACTGTTGTCAAAAACAAGTGTGTGATATCTATGCAAGTGTATGTTTTTAATTTTGCTACTGAATTTAGAGTGCTCAAAGCTAGCCTTAAGCCTTAATTCCATGCCAGGGTAATAACCCTGTGAATTAGGAACATTTGATATCCTTCTCTCTTTTTTTCCAATTTCAGTTTTGGAGCCAGCTGAATTTCTTTGCATCATACACATACATCTTCTCTTAATGAGCCAGCTGAACTGAACATTGCAGTGAAGCTAAATAAACAAACAGATCCAGAAAACTGAAACAGAAAAACTTGCTGAGGAAGCGGAAGGCTGACAGCACCGTCACCGCGGAGAGCAGTGAAGACTGTGCACACCTGAAAGTCCACCCGCACCAAGTATCTGACCATGAGAGACTCTCTAAAAGTTCCTCTGTCCGTTGCGGGGAAGCGGTTGTCGAGAAACTTCTCGACGCTGTTTCTGATCTTAAGTTAGCTTATGTTAACATTCAGCAAGCGCATGTGCCATATGATCCTGAAGAGATTATGATCGCTGACGAGCGTTTTGTGTCGGAGCTTGAAGAAACTGCTGAGTTAAAGGATTTATATGTTAATGTGAACAAATGGAGCAACCCAAAGTACCGGTGTTATGTGAGCTCTAGAATTCAGGAGGGTCAGAAGTTGGCAGTGGAGTTGCAGGCTGCCATTTGCAAAAAGGACTCTGAAATTGTTTGTTTGCGAGCGGAGTTGGACCAGCTGGAAAGGAAGAACATGGAGCTGAATGAGAAGATTGGTCGGAAGGCGTTGTGCAGAGAAGGCTGTTTCACATTCAGAGTTCCTCAGGTACTGAACATTGCCGATGACGCGGGGACGAGCTGACCGAAGCGTTGCCGCGGCTGGAAACCAAACGTCAGGCTGTTCACGAAGCTTGCTGAGGAAGCGACTCGGCTGGGAAGGATATATTGGCTGATACAGGTGGCATAAATCTAAACGGTGCTGTACTTCCTTCATTTGCAGCACTGCTGCAGAACATTTCCTTCCAAGTTTCTGTAGCCTCTTAGACCATTTCAAAGGAGGTTGAGTGTGACCGAGATTTGGATATTTCATTCAAAATTGCAGTAATTTTGGCGAAATCTTAGAAATTCCAGTTGAAAAAATTTGGATTTGGATTTGGATTTTTAAATTTCGTTCAAAATTCTGAGATCTCGCTGCTATTTCAGATTTCAACCACCTCCAAGATATTATTCGAAACCAAAATTTGAAAGCTTGGTATCTGCATTCTACAAGGAAGCAGATCCCCTGCAGTAGCAACAGATGTTTTCTTGTATTTTTTCCAAGTTGTTTCCTTTTAGTTCGGTAATCTTATCATATCAGTCATTTCTTTTCTTGGGATATACGTTAGTTCACTCAAAATCTTAAGCTTATGAGTAAAAACGAGCAATTCACTTATACTTTAACACTTCCTTTCATATGTGGGCTCTTTCAGAAGTGGGCTACAATTATTATTATTATTTTAATTGCATCAACTGGATCTTGAACTCAAATACCTCTTGGCTCTAATACCCTATTGAGTTGCATGCACCAGCCAATTCATCTTAAGCTTATGAGGAAAAGCAGACAATTCACTTATACTTCAGCACTCCCTTACACGTGTAGACTCTCTTCGACCTAATACGTGGAATAGAAGAATAGAAGTGGGCTGCAATTATTTTTTAATTGAGTCAACTGGGTCTTAAACTTAGGATCTCTTGACTCTGATATCATATTGAGTTGTATACACCAATTAATTCACCTAAAAACTTAAACTTCAACAGGGTACAAAGCAAACACATACAACTCAGAATAACATACGTACGTGCGAATTGGAGGTTTCGATCTCCAAAGTATGGGAATACGGTGTCCCATTGAATGCGTAGGCATGTGCATACTCGACGTACCCGATCTCAGGCGAGCGTGCTACTGGACGGCGGACTCAGCCACTGAGCTACGGCTCAGATGAGTTCTCATCTCATTAGTCCTTTCCATGCGGGCCTAGTAGTATACTAGAAGAGCAAGCGCGGCGCACGCCACACGCGAACGAAAACGGAAAAATATTATAAGCTGAGTTGGGAGAAAAGACATAGAGATAGAGATGCACATTTATTTCCGTTCACAAAAATATTTTTTTCAGGAAAAACAGAGAAAGAACCTGAACGTAAGGAGCGGGGACCTATTCGCTATATTTTTGGACTTGATTGCTACCCGGAAAAATTAGAAAATGGCTCGCTCGCGATTCGCATTTAACGGGAGTCTCTTTCCGTAAAGTATCGAACCGGGGACATAAACGCAAACCGAGAAAAAAAAATTCCCTCACAAAAAATCGCGAAGGACCTATTCGTAAATTTGTAGAGACCTATACGTAATTTGAAGAAATAGAGGGACTTTTTTTGTAAAAACGCCGGACTGTTTTGCAAAACAACTAGCTGGACACGTGGGCACCCGGATCTCTCAGGGAAGCTCCCGAAAGTGTTTTATCGAGTATATATATATATATGCTCTTCTCCCTCGCTGTTGTGTGCTACTGCCGAGATGTCTAGTGGAAATTTCATCTCCCCTTGCAGTGATAGCTACTGCTTCTACATCTGGTGCATCCAGTGGATTTCGACAGTATTA
Organism: Rhipidocladum racemiflorum; assembly: GCA_036346355.1. NCBI lineage: Eukaryota > Viridiplantae > Streptophyta > Magnoliopsida > Poales > Poaceae > Rhipidocladum > Rhipidocladum racemiflorum. Next base: position 2,199,496 of record CM070590.1, on the reverse strand, counting down.
TCCGAGGTGCCAGGGATTGTTGATGCCTACCGGATTGCATCCATAGATACGAAACTCAATGCATACAGGCAACCAAACACCCCTGCTGCAGCCGCAAATTGGTGAGCAGTAGCACCGTTCTGGGCATTTGTGTTTCATGTTGCAGGTGCTTGACAAATCGAGGTTGCGATTTCTAGGTCAAGAATGTTTTATGGGGACATGAGGCGTTTCTGAGGAGGAAGCTGGAGGAGCAACAGCAGGCCATGGCACTACAAGGCCCCCCAGTTCATGGGGCTGCATCTTCTCGACCTCAATAACATGGCTCACCATCTCAGCTTCCCCGTGGGCTCAGCTATGGGCTATGGGACAAGTTGATGGCAAAAGGTGGCGTCAATGGGAATGTCAATCACGTAGGATGTCACCGTAAAATTTTAAAAAGTGATACAAGATCATATCTTTGATCGACTAAATTAGTTTCGCTTTTGATAGTTTAAGATTTTTAAGATCTTAAAACTATTTATATTGTTCTTTTAGTAAATCTTAAATATATATGTTGAATTTATGATATTACAAAATACTTGTAAAAGTTTATAGAGTTGTATGTGTAAAGTGTATAATCCAAATAAAAAAATTCTAGTTCAGCCATTGATCCAAGGTCCATATCTTGATCTTGACATCATACTAGCTCTTGTATTGGTAAGATGCTTATAGGTTCGAACTTGGCTAGCAGGAGCATCAGGAGGAGAGGAGGGTAATGGTAATGGTAATGGCAGTCCCAAAAAAACAGTCAACTTACGAAAATAGGGGAAGACGCTGTCGTGTGGCAGTAGCACCCAATGTTATTTGTGGCTTTCAAGAATAGAAATTCCACGGTGCATTACACTGGTAGTATATAATGTGTAGTATAAATCATATCTAATTGTTGATTTGTTAATAGTGTTTCTATTACTCTACTATCAGATGAAGTATAAGTAAACTCCAGTTAATCTGATCCATTGGATTGAAAAGAATGAACGGTTTATATTCAATTTAGTGCACTGTAAAAGATCTCTCCAAGAAAGGTACGATTTGCAGAAGTAAAATATTTTTCAAATGGGCACTAAGGGCATAAGTTATTTCTTTTGTGGAAAGAAAAAGGAAAAAATGGCATATGTAGAGAAACAAAGAAAACTTGTATCTCTTTCTTTTGATACCTTATCCTTTTAGGGTGTGTTTGGTTGCTTGTACTAAGTGGTATATATGTATAAGATGGTTTAAGAAAAAAAGTCATCTATTTATTTGGTTGTTTGAATAAAACCATCCCATCCTAGACCAAGTGATACAAATTTGAAGAATATTATCTATAGATGTTGAACCATTCCATTCACCCAAAATAATGGAACCAAATGGTACATGACCATCCCATCCCATTTAACTTTATCACATCAACCAAACACACCCTTATTTATCAATATTGACTCAGTTCTCGAATTAATGCCATTCTAGATTTTAAATTTTGTTTCCGAATACATGTCATTCTACAATTTTGACGTGACTTTTATCATTTTTTATTATATACCCCTCCCCTTTAGCTATTTACGTTAAGGGATTTTCATAAATTCCAGGGGCATATAAGAAATTAATTCTATAATAAAGAAGGTCAATACAGCCTTTTGTTCATATATCTTGGTGGAAGTGTAATAATTTAGGCTCTATTTGGCAGAGCTCTAGATCCCAGCTCTATCTCAGATATGAAACTTGTAGGCTAAAATAAAGTGAATTAAGTTTATATTTTTATTCTGAAATGTAAACAAGACCTAAACACTCTTAATATACCCACAGCTCTAGCTCTACGAATCTAATGGAGCTAGAAATCCACGGATCTGGTGGAGCTAGAGCTCTGCCAACAAGACCTTAGAATAATATTTATTTAGGAGCTAAGGGAATATGTTACATTGTTCTCTCTAACTGAGCTAAATATGCCCGAGTGCTTCTTAATGCTATTGCAGAAAGAGGTGTGGTATAAACAATTAGAATGCACATTAGTTTTCATGATTGTGATTGGGAGTAATAAAATGGAGAAAAGCAATGTATAGGCAAAAGGTTGGGGAAAGAGGAAAGAAACTAATAAACACAAGTAATGGCTATTATTAAGCGATTTCTTGTGCAAATTATGTCATTTAGGAAGCTTTTCAAGATTGATATGTTTATTGTTGTTTGAATTTTAGTGGCGTGGAGCACTACTTGCAAGATAAGCCCCTTTGCTTCCGCAACCAAGGCCTCCATTAATGCTTGTAAAAATCAATCACTCAATTGTGATGGATATAAAATTAGCTTCCTGCCAACCGTTGATTGCTCTCTCTCTCTCTCTCTCTCTCTGGTGTGTGTGTGTGCAGGGACACATGACCACCATCAAGTGGAGGAAAGGAAAGCTTTACCAAATACTAGTAGGGGTGCAAACGGAGCGGATACGGATGGATTTTGTTCATCCTATATCCTATTACAAATTTTTTCTCGGATACATAATCGGATACGGACAGTGCCGGATTCGAATACAAATACGGATTACTTCGGTCACGAATACGGAGCGAATACAGGTCATTCCGGATACGGTCAGTCTCGGTCACGAATAGTTAGTCGGATAATGCGTGAAAGCAGAAACCATGTATGTCATATATATTAGGATCAATCAACCATACACAAAACTTTACTATAACTTTCAAGACATGTAAGTGTTTCAAATTCAATAATAGTTGCATTCCCTATATAAGAATAATTACAACCAAGTACAATTCCAATCAATATATGCACTTATATGATGTATTACAACTTGCTAACATTATATCACAGGCTCACAACAGCACTATGTTTCACATTATATTACAACTTGCCTAATCAGATAGCACATAACCAACACGCAACATCTAAAATACAGCTAGCAAGCACTGTAAATCAAATACACACATTATGAACAATATTGCAGGGGTATCGGGTCGGATATTTACCGGGTATTGGGTCGGATATTTACCGGATATCGGATCGGATATTGCTCTTCCCATATCCTAACCCATATTACAGGAGATTTTTCGGATACGGATCGGATATTGCTCTTCCCATATCCTAACCCATATTACATCAGATTTTCCGGATACAAATACGGATAACATCGGTACGGATTTTTTTCGAATACGGTATCGGATCGGTCGGGAAATATCCGCTCCGTTTGCACCCCTAAATACTAGGAGTATCTTCCGAGAGGAACAACACCAAACATGTCGAGTGCTTAATCCCTAGCCCCCCTAACTTCTTCCAGTATCGAGAGCAAGAACAGAGCATCATGCATGTTGTCTTCTCCTTTGTAGTATTGATGCCAGTATGATACAAGTATACCGCATTCCTAATCTGTTATATGTCTGGTTGTTCTTGCATTGTCAACATCCAGTCAATAGAGCAAATGATCGATCACTGCTACAATAAACATGATATGGAATAGTACATTCATCGCCATAAGGAACATGATTTAGCAGCTGTGTGCTTCGCTATTGTACCAGGTATCTAAAACGACAAGTTAGTATCGTCTAACCAGCAGATGAGATGAGAACACGCATGACGGGGAAAATTTCGTATTCTGTACGAATTTTGTCTCATAATTACAAAACGATACAATATTTTCGCGTATTTACAAAGAAATCAGTGATGTCCGGTACGTAGAAAACCGATTTTGAATCGTCGGTTCAACAAAAATCGGACATTGAATCCTCGGTATACCAAAAACCGGACATGTGGGTGTCACCTCATCTCCAGAAAATGAAGAACCGGACAAGGGCAGCCACCTTATCTCCCGAAATTGGTGAATCGGACAAGAGCAGCACTGCATGCATGCAATCTCCGGAGATAAAAAAAACCAAAAAAAAAAAAACCTTGTCCGGTTTGTGGTAAACCGGGCAAGGTTTGGTCGGTTTACCACAAACCAGACAAGGCTTGTGCGGTTTCTCATGCACCGGAGAAGCAATTTAATATTCACAAATACTCTATGTCCGGTTTTGGGGATCCAAATACGTTATGTTCGGTTGTATTAAATACGAAATTTGTAAGTACAGTCACAAGTTGTATTAAATACGAAATTTCCCCGCGTGACGAAGATACGCAAGGGAGAGAGAAGTGAAGTATTTTCAGGTTGAAACGTGCCATGGCACGCTCATAGGGATCCTCTGGAAAGAAGATACAAACACCGCTGTCCTTCCACGCCTTGTCACTGAACTCAGGTATGACGTCTGATTCTGCTACCGGCACAGGGACCTTCTTGTGCACAGGGTTGTAATCCAGGAGCAGGTTACTCTATTTCCTGATATCCTCCTCGTGCGATGTAGTCATGCTCGACGCCTTTGATCCTTAGTGCTCATATCACTTTGAGAACTTGAGTGCTCGACCATGTGCCGAAGAACTTCACCTTCTCTCCCTCCTCTTGGACCCAGAGATTTTGTTAAGATCTGTTTGCTACTAGGTATCTGATGTTGTAGCGGTTTTCTTGTGATGGACATTAATATCAGTCTCTTAGTCAGCTTTGGTGTCTTGACTTACTATAGAACAGTCTACATGGTGTGTGGCTTTTCGTCATTTCTTCAGTCTACTGCATACTGTTTAGGTCCAGCCCATCCAAACCTGAAGAAGACTACTGAATTTTGCCATGTATTTTGCAACCATGAGGTATTTACTTTAATTAAAGATCTACCTGTCATTCTGGATTGTGGAAAGCCAATATTTCGAATTTGAAAGTATAAGTAGAATGAAGGGAGCTTCAGCATAACACTAGCCAAGAGTTCTGAATTCATAAGAAAGAAGAATTTTGTTTCTTCAGAGAATCAGGGTAGGATCGAAGGTTCTAATCCATTTGTCGTTTCAATTCCTACTTTATTAGTTGCTTTCGACCTGTGTTAACAGGACCCAGAACGCTCTGTGTTAACCAAACCTCACGTACATCAGTAACACGATATAGAAAATGCAGTGTTGTCAGCCAAAAAGCCTCTTGCAAACGATACTACGTGGCAACAAAACTAACATTAATCCAAACTAGATCATATATTCTATACAAGTAAGCATGACAATGTTGTAGCGTCTACCATGAATCTGCAAGACGGTACAGTCAGAGATAAAGATTTGCCAGGGCTCCTAAATTCCAGTCTGTTGCGAGCCATGTTTCAGATCCACGAGCTCAGTTTGTTACTCACTCCAATTGGGAAAACCTTTTGCTTTCCTTGTGCACGTTTGTGAACTCTGATGAACGCATACGTGATGCCTATTTTTCGTCTTGTTTGGCCTGTCGTTGAGCTTGGAGTACTGACAGGGGCGGAGCCAGCCATGGTCTAGGCTTTGGATTGGGCGGCTGTTATTGGGCCGATATGTATTTTTGATAATTATTTAAGAAAAACGTTTATGAGTTTTTCATCCTAAACCTTGGACTATGACCAAATAGGCCAAGAGCTGGCTCCGCCCCAAAGCTAGCAAACCTACCTCGTTCAGACAAATACAACAAGACAATTTCAAGAGTGCATGAATTGCATGTGTTGCCTAGCTTGTATGATCAACAAATTATAGCATTGCATTGACAACTAGGCAGAACTGTGCGGCAATTCCGCATCGTGCAAAATTTGATTCGGAATTCTTTTTTTTTAAGAAAAACGCCGGAGAAAAGACCTAGTTGTATTTTTTTTGAGTTCTTTTGGAAGGCGCGCGCCGTTTTTACTCTCACAAAAAATCGCAAAGGACCTATTTGTAATTTGTAGGAAACATTTTTTGAAAATCTTTTTCCTCCACTGAAAAGGGAACATTTTTTGAAAATCTTTGAACCCAACTGACAAGGAACTAAATTGGACGCCGAAAACTGTACACTTTAGCTAATTTGTTCACTAATGACTGATGCGGCAACTTCTTTTCAGCTTCAACAATCCTACTGCTTAGCAAAACATCCTATCTAGAAATGCCAACATATTTGAATAATAAAGGAAAAGTAAGGGCGGGAACAATAGATAAATATGAAGGAATTTGACCTAGAAACAATTAGAATGGTCACCTTGAAAGATTGGTGAAGATCACAATGGATGATCAGGTTATGCCTCAGGGATATATACATTATTAAGGATTTTGGGTTAAGGGAAGGTTTGTTGGAGATAACTCAATATCTTAATTTACCATATATTTTGGTATTATGTAAATAGTTTGTTAGGAGTCTCATCCCTTTCATACTCGGACTCTTTCGCTATATAAGCTAACCCTCTGTACATGTAATCTTTGAAGTATTATAGTGGATTGTTTCCCATGATTTTTCCTCCCAAGAGTTTTTCTACGTTAAATCTTGTCTCCAGTTTATTTGCCATGCTAACCCTAACAGCTGAATTGTAGGTGGAAATGATGACAGAAGTAACTGTCATTTCTAGTATGCATGCAAATATATATAAGGAAAAGCATAGAAGTACCTCCAAAAAGAAATTATCTATAGCATTGGGTAAGTTGTGGTACCGAAAAAAAACAACAACTCTATCTCTGTCATGCTGACAAACAGGGTTGGGGCGAGCACGTCAGTGAGACAGTTGTATTTTTGAAATCTGCGATTTTCCAAGTGTTAAACTCTACAGTACTTTTGTTCAGATGTGGAAAATTCTGACAAACTTCGTGCACAGTGCTTGTGAAATTCCATTCTGTTGGTATACAGGTGTCTTGAGACGATTCCCGAGCAAACAATCTTAGAATGTTCTTGCATCCAGTAGAAATCACTTCATTTGCTAGGATGCTGAAACTTTTTACACTCTTGTTCTGTTGTCAGCTGATGGCAGCAAGCAACGCAAGCAGGAAACGTCTGACAATCTCCGAGTTCACTCTTGCCCTTCAGATAAGGAACAGGATGTCACCAGTTCTTCAGGCAATTGCTGGAATTTTAGTCTAGAATTATGTTTCCTACAACCGTCACTCTGACATTTTATCTTGTTCCTTTTCTCTCCTTTCAGATGCAATGCTGATGATGCAATCAGAATCAGACAAAAACTTGATGCAGCGAATACTAGCGTTCCTCATGCCATCAGTACAGGTTTGCTCTGAAAATATTCCTTCGTCATCACTAGTTATTCGTAGAGAAAACCGCAATTGTTGGGTTCGTACTAAGACGTACAGGATTCAGGCTTAACACTAAATTCTACTTCTTGCAGTTTGTTCTATACACTACTACGGAAAAGGCTTTTAGTACCGGTTTAAAAGAGCCTTTGGTACCGGTTTTTGAACCGGTACAGGCCATCCGGGACTGATGCTCTTGAGCATCAGTCCCGGTTCCCTCACCGATCTTGATAGAGTATCGATGCGGTTGGTAGTCACACGTGGCGCGCATCGTGAGACCCGATGGACCTTATCGATGCCGGTTGGTGTCTCCAACCGGTTCGATGAGCCCTCATCGATACCGGTTGTTTTATCTAACCGTGCGATGGGTTGTATATAATACATATGTAAATATGTGTGTGTCCAATCTTGGCTATTATATATAATATACTACAATATATTATATCAAATCACGGTGACTTCATGTGTGTGTTAAATCACAGCAATTAAAACACATATAATCAATCATGCACATTTGCACGATAATAAAATCACTGTACATTCATTAACAAATTTAATTACATATAATGTACTACAATATGCACACAACTTTAATTACAACTCCAGTATTTCTTTTCCTTACATTCATTGGGATTTTTACGTGCATCGCTCTTGCTAGCCGTAGATGTCGAGAATGACGATTCACCGGTCCTTATTGAAGGGCCCCACCTATTAAAATTTGGTTCGTGAAACTCGCCTTTTGGATTTACAACCTCATCGTAAATGAAGCCAACGAGTTGTTCTTGAATTGCTCTCACTCGGCCGAGAGTTCGAACCTTGTTCCGCCAAATATTGAGGCACTGCCGTTAAGTCATTAACAAATCAATCCTTGAATTTGTACGGATGTAAGGAGTAATATACATCGTTAAAGGTAGTAATTATATTTACTCACCCCTTGTCGCCTTTTAGCATGCGGTCGGCTCCGGTTTGGGTGTGCAAAAACTCACATACGTAGTAACCGCATAAATTGTTGCCCGCCGACTGACTCAAGATCTGCGGTTGAAAAAGTTGAAAGCGTGAAATGAATGCAAGGAAATTAACTTAACTAACCAAAAGCTAGCTTTATGATATACGTACTTGAGAGGCTGTTGTAATTTCGAATTTCTCCTTGAATCGCCCCTATTTTTAGCACTAAATCGTGCGAATGCACTACACATGTGATTACCAATTGTACATGATTAGAATTTGTTTCAAATGGAAGGAAATAGAAGTAATACAATAATGAAAGGAACAAGAATTAATACGGTCGAGCAAATCGATGAAGGTTTGATACGTTTGAACTGGTTTCCTTCTCGAGTCCATAATTGTGATCCGACTATGATCTAGCTCGATCATAATAAGAATCGATGAAAATTGTACATATGTCAACATAGATAACTAATTAGTTCTAACATAGTGTTATGAAAAAGGAGTAGAACAAGGCGATGCGAAAACACATACTCATGTGCGTAGGGTAGATATATCCTTGACTTATATTGATGTCCCATTAAGCGCATTGTATACGTTAGTACGTGTTTCGCTTGGGCTGTATCTAACGGTTGTCTCGTTGATAACTAATGGGTCCATGAATCCTATGTCAAAAATTTGATCCCTTCGGCATCTTTGTATCTCCATGCTACACAAGAAGAAATTAGTTAGGCTTGCAAGGTCCGTACTCTACAAGGAGCACGCACGATGGTTTTTTGTAAATAAGACACTTACAGAGTCCAAAGAACCCACCAAGGACGCCGAGGGCGCCTGCAGTATAGATCATACATGACGTGCCATTCCATAAAAATTCACCGTCACCGTGATAAAAATCTTGATCCTTGTACTTGACTGACAAACAATCGTAGACCATGCTTGGTCGCGTCCAAGTACCATTCATGGAATTGCCGCATCTTTGTCGTTATTTGGAGGCGACTCCTCACGCTGACCAATGATCCACCCAATGTAAATGGCCATCTTACTTGGGCATACTCAATCTCTCTTGAGCCTAATATTTGATTTGGGTCAAGCCCGGTTTCATCAAAGAATTGTAGCATCGCCTTAGCCTTCTCCTTCTCCTTCTCCTCATTGCCCACTCCTTGTGGCATTCCTTTCGCAATGTCTTTCGTAGTTTGATTAGCGAGGCATTTCTTTTTATCCTTCAAATTTGTAATAGTCCTCAAGCCTTTGTGAAATTCTTTCGTGCAGGTTGAACCTTCTTCTTTGGTGACTTGGGTCTAAAAATTCAGTTACCTCACCTTGTACAATCTTATTGGTCTCCTCGTCGGTCATATAAATGCACGCCCGACTTGAAAGTGGGCGCAACTTCTTGGATTGGGTGGAGGGCGTCTTCTTGGGAGGCTGGCCGAGTGGCTTGTTTCCTTTGGTCGGCGCCTTCTTGGGAGGAGACGGTCTTCTTGTGGGGCTTAAGTGCACGGGAGGTGGTGTAGAAGTTGGCGCATTCTTGGGAGGAGACGGGCTTCTCGTAGGGCATATGTGCGGGAGGTGGTGTAGAGTCGGCGCCTTCTTGGGAGGAGATGGGCTTCTCGTAGGGCTTATGTGCGGCAGGTGGTGTAGGAGTCGGGCTTCTTCTTGGGCTTGGGTGTGCGGGAAGTGGTGTAGGAGTCGGGCTTCTTCGCAGAGAGGACACATCCATGTTATCTCGAAAAATTATGTGCCGTTTGCGCCATAGGATGAAAGTGTGTACCGCCTCTCCTAGCCGTACTCCGTCACCTCCGGAATTTCGAGCTCAAGGTCCTCGTACTGGGCAAACCTCCTCCACCGAGACCTTGGAGTAGTTTGACGGTATCTGTTGGCCATGGATGAGCTGCCCGGCTCCTTTGGGTGAACCATGCCATGCGCCGCCTTCAAGGAGAGGTTTCGCGCCCCGACATGCAGCTCACAAGGTGTCTGCTGCCTGATGTCATCTACGGGGTACCTATCCAAGTCCGCTTCGGGCAACCCACCGGAAGCGCATTTGCTCCGCCGGTGGGGTGATGATGTTAGGATTCTTTGGGAGGTTCTGGCACGTCTCCGTTGTTGGCTCTGTGCTAATTGTTCCTCTATTTGAGTCATCGTTCTTCAAGCGCACTAAGTTGTTGTGCATGTCGAGCCTTGCTTCTCATTCGACTCCTATAGGTCTCGGCGTCTGAGCGAAACCAACCTTCCAAGGGGCAGCGCCAACGCCTGCGTGTGCGTCCAGGGTGCTCTGGGTTTTGTAGAGCCCTTGTTAGCTCGTCATTCTCCCTGTTTGGCACGAAGCTACCTTGGGAAGTCTCCTCGATGGGTGCACAAGCCTTACAGCCACATCTCTCGGCACCTCCCCAAACACCGCATTGCTGTTATCATCGAGGCCACCGCTGTGAGCATAGAACCAATGCTTTGCTCTGTCAGGCCATTCCATTGTTGCGAGTGTGACACCCTTTGCTAGCAGGTCATGCTCCCTCTTCTCCCATTTGGGTATTGCTTGGCGGTAACCACCAGGGCCGAGTCGGTGGTGGTAATTCTTCTTCTGTGCATTGACTTGTTCTTCTCACTCAAACTTTGACCTTCCTCAGAAGTCTTGTAGTTCACTTAACGCTTCCAGTGATCTTGCAACCGGGAACTTGTTGAAGTCGGGCGTTCGATTCTTCTTGATATACTCTATGTTCAACTTCTTTTTATAAGTTTGGAATCGATGGCCATCTTCTTGAGAGTGTAACTCTTCACCTTCTCTTCGGTCCCTTGGGGAAGGTGAATGTCTCTCGACATCGTTCCAAAGCATGTTTTTCGTATCTTGAGGAACCTGATCCCATTTTGCTATGCTAATGGGCACGTGGTCCCTAACGTGGGCGCCGCATGCCGAATTGAACGGCCCAATCACCGTCAAGGGTTTACGAGGTTGGCGTTCGTTGACTTCGGTGACAACATATCTTGCCTTCGGCTTCTTGGTTGGACCTCGCTGTTGTGATTGCGCGCTTGATTGATCGGTCTGAAAGCATGGTACAATCATGAACGGGTCAAAATGTTGGCTTAGCATGATAGTGACCTCGACAATCATTAACGTGACTGATTGTTACCTCCGCGGCCTCATCGTGCTCTGCGGCCTCATAACCACCATCTCCCGCAATCAAATTTGTCAATAAATTCTTCCTGATCAAATCCTTCGCCGTCCATCGTTGTTTCTTAGGCTAGAAGAAGATTGAAAAAGTAGCAGGCGTGGAAGACGGCGAGGAACAAATGTTGATTAGACCAACTCCATACTCATGTGCGTAGGGTAGATATATCCTTGACTTATATGTCAATGTACTCCAAATGACAACTAGCTAGGGCTTGTTTTTCTTTGTACGTATTGCTAGTTGTATGATGAAGTATGTGATCCATATAAGAGCAAGTGGCACGAGTTGAGTGGTTCCCTCTTTAGATATTTTTGTCTCACTAATACTCTATGTTAACTCTTGTTTTACAAAATATGAGTTAGGGATTACAGGTAAATGAACAATTAAGTAGTATCAAACCAAGCGTATGTGTAACATGAATACCCCACTATAAAAGACAAGTTTGCTTGGATTAGCCATGACATTATGTAGTTTGTGTTCCATTTATAAAGGAGAACACGTAACGGATGCACCATGCAAAATTGATAGCATCTCTCAATAAACTCAATATCATGTACAATAGAAAAGCGGAATTGTAGCTTGTGCTTCATTTATAAAATTGATAGCATCCAATCCGTGCTCTATCTCAACAAGCTCTATCTCAACAACTATCAAGTAGCGAAATGAAAGAACTACCTTATTTGTTTATGCGATTACTATCTTGGCAACATAGAATTATTTTTGACTCCACATAACCTATCACAGAGAACCTGACATTCATTCAATATTCGTGAACAAGATCACAACCTCCACGGGGCGGCGCGGTCGAGGCGAGCTCGGGGCGCGGCAGGTCGAGGCGAGCTCGGGGCGGCGCCGTCGAGGGCGAGCTCGGGGCAGCGGCCTTGATCGGGGCGAGCTCGGGAGAAGCGGCGTCGTCGGAGAAGCGAGCTCGGGGCGGCGCTTGATCGGCGAGCTCCGGGAGGGCGGCGTCGTCGGAGAAACCTGAGCTCGGGGCGGGCGGTTGATCAGGCGAAGCTCAGGGCAGCAGCGTCGTCGGAGAAACACGAGCTCGGGGCTGGCCTTGATCGAGGCGAGCTTCCGGGGCAGCGTCGTCGGAGGGCACGAGCTCCGGGGCAGCGGCTTGTGATCAGGCGAGCTCCGGGGCAGCGTCGTCGGAGGCGTGATCGGAAATGGGAATGCATCAGGCGGGAGGAGCACCAAAGTGGGGAAGAAATGGCGGCGGCGAGGTTTATAGGGCCCCATCGGTCCGGTTGGTTTAACCAACCGGGATTGATATACATATTAGTACAGGTTAGATACACCAACCGGACCGATCGTTCCACATATGACTCACGAAGGAAAACCTAGGTTGGCTATCGATGCAGGTGGGTGTATCCAGCAGATCGATTATATCACATCAAGATCTTGGTTAAATACACCAACCTAAGATCGATTAGAATTAAATTCAAAATCTCTTTAGAATAAAATGAAAGAAAAATCAATTATTGCTTCTTTGCTTAATAAAAGTAATAAATTATACTTATTCGGTTATTCCACACTAAAATGATTTTTTTAAAAAAAAGATTACTAGTCATTTATAAATTCCTTTTATAGTTTCTACAATTCAACAATAATATTGAAAATCTATATTTTCTTTAGAATATTAGTTTATGAATTAAAAATATAAAAATAAAATGAAGTAATTTTTTCACTCTTATAATTCCAATTCAAATTTTCACCTTGTTACATGCATATCACAAAGCATGGGAACACGATGAGACTAGATTTAACATGAAAAATGAAAACTAAGCATCCATCGTTGATAGACTATAACTTGTAACAACGGACTATACAACAAGGTTGGACTTATTTGCTAACATACTTTGTTTTACAAGCGATCCTTCATTATGATCGCGGCGTACATAAGGAGATTGCTCTGTATCATTCAGGGCACTAATGTCTACGTCCTTTGTGAAAGGAGGCGGCTCGTCGAACTGATTATACTCTTCTTCGTCCGTGACGCCCTCAACTCCGACAATCCTTCTTTTACAGAAAGAACCACGTGGCGCCTTGGTTGATCGCCACCGCTAGTATTCTCATTCGATTTATGTTTTGGTAGATTTGTCATCTTGCCTCTTCCTTTTAGTAGGCTTGTCATACGCTTTTTAGTTTCTTTGTCCATGTCCATCACATAGAATACCTGTGTCACATCATTAGCAAGCACGAGCAGTTCGTCCCTATAGGCCACTTGCTTGAGGTCCACGGTTGTCATACCGTACTCATCGATCTGCACGGTGCTAGTTTGACCCATTGGCACCAAAGCAGAGGGACTTTTAAAGGTCCGTACTCGAGCTCCCAGATCTCTGTATGAAACCATAGTAGGTATCCAGCTTTCTATTTTTGTCCAAGGCATCTATACGGACGCTTGCTGTTTTGGTTGGTGCTCTTGCTATCACAGGCTATCGTGTAAAATGTGTACCCATTTATCTCATACCCTTGGAATGATACGATTGTCGTGGGCGGTCCCGAGCCAAGAGTTTCAACTGTTCATCATCTGTCTGGTTGGCTGATTGCTTTTGTAACCAACCGCGAAATGATCCATTTGCTCATTGCGATCCACTTATCGACTTCTCTGGGTATTGGGCGTAGACTAATCTCGTGAGCATACATATACGGAGCCACTCTGATTGCTTGTTTCAATCTTGTGAAATGTGCTTGTTTAAATGAAAGTAGATCGCCGCTATAGGATTCTTTTCTCCCTAAAGTCCCTTTTCCCCGGAGCCTCCCCTCATGGCGTGATACAGGAACGCCGATCGGATTCAGATCATCAATGTAATTAACACAAAACTCGATGACCTCCTCTGTGCCAACACCCTGCGCAATGCAGCCTTCTGGGCGAGACCGATTCTGAACATACTTCTTTAGGATGCCCATGTACCTCTCGAAAGGGAACATATTGTGGAGGAACACGGGTCCGAGAATTTCTATCTCTTTAACAATGTGGACCATGAGATGGACCATAATATCAAAAAATGATGGAGGAAAGATCATCTCAAGGCTAACCAGACTATTGACCATGTCATCATGCAGATTAGATAACTTATTTGGCTCGATGACCTTCTGCGACACCGCGTTGAAGAACGAGCATAACTTTATGATTGTCCCTCGTTACCCGGTCCGTGAATACCTCGCATACCGCCACCGGAGCAATTGTGTCATCAACACGTGACAATCATGGGATTTTGTGTGTACAATTTTATTCTCTTTTATGTTTATGAGTCTCCTTATGTTCGAGGAGTATCCAGAAGGGACCTTCACACTGTTCAAGAACTTAATCATATTTTTTTTCTCTTCCTTGCTCAGAGTGTAGCTAGCGGGGTGGAGGTAATGCTGTCCTTCTGCTCTCATTTCGGATGTAGGTCGTTCTGATTCCCATGATTGTAGGTCCTTTCGTGCTTGAAGTGTATCTTTTGATTTGCCATACATATCTAGGAAGCCTAGCACCAACACGCAGACATTCTTTGTGATATGCATGAAGTCTAGTGAGTGACGGACCTCTAAGTCTTTCCAGTAAGGTAAGTCCCAAAATATTGACTTCTTCTTCCAAATGGGCTTCGTGTGACCTTGTTCTCTCGGGACAGGTTTGCTACCTGCACCTTTTCCAAATACTACTTTCAGATCCTTTACCAAAGAAAATACAAGAGCCCCACTGCGATGCAGGGGTTTCTTACGTTTCTCTTCTGTCCCATCAAAATTCTCACCCTTCCTCCTTAACGGGTCCTTCGGATGGAGGAATCTGCGGTGGCCCATGTACACAACCTTTCGAGAGTTTTTTAGGTACTTGCTGTCCGTTTCCTCTAAGCAGTGGATGCAGGCTTTATATCCTTTGATAGACAGGCCGAAAGGTTGCCAAGTGCAGGCCGATCGTTGATGGTTACGAATAGCAATGCACGCCAAAATGAAGTGCTCTCTCTTGTACTCATCCCATACACGTGCACCATCGTTCCACAATGTTAGCAGATCTTCAACCAGCGGTTTGAGGTACACATCGATGTCGTTTCCAGGTTGCTTCGGGCCTTCGATAAGCAACGGCATCATAATGTATTTCCGCTTCATACACAACCAAGGAGGAAGGTTGTAGATACATAGGGTCACAGGCCAAGTACTGTGACTGCTGCTCATCTCGCCATACGGGTTCATCCCATCTGTACTCAACCCAAACCTTATGTTCCTTGCATCCTCAGCAAAGTCCGGGTATGTTCTATTGACTTTCCTCCACTGGGAGCCATCAGCAGGGTGTCTTAGCCTTCCGTCGTCCTTACGGTCTTCTTTGTGCCAGCGCATCATCTGGGCATGCACTTTGTTCGCAAATAAACGTTTCAACCGGGGTATTATAGGGAAATACCACATGGCCTTAGCAGGGGGCCTCTTCTTCTTACACTGCCCCTCTACCTCACCTCGGTCATCATGCCTGGTCTTATACCGAGAAGTTTTGCACACCGGACAAGCATCCAAATCCTCGTACTCATTGCGATAAAGGATACAATCGTTACGACATGCATGTATCTTCTGTACCTCCAACCCCAAAGGGCAGATAACTTGTTTGGCATCGTACGTAGTTTCGGGCAGTGTGTTCCCCTCTGGAAGTAACTTTTTCATGAGGCATAACAACTCGTCGAATCCCTTATCAGACAATCCATTGGTCGCCTTCCATTGCATCGATTCTAGTGTAGTACGCAACTTTGTATGGCCTGTTGGCCGTTTGGATACAACAATGTTTTGTGGTCCTCCCATAGGCGCTGAAATTTTCCGTAATGTCTTTCATCGATGTATTCTCCCTCTCCATCAAGCAGCATCTGGTCTAGGTCATCATTACCAAACTCCCCAAATGTATCTTCGTTAGAGCCGGGTTGGCGGCGTCTAAGATATTGTTCTCCGCCTCTTCTTGTTCACCTTCTTCTTGTATAATCTCTTCTTCACGTGCTTGGTCCAACAGGTATAATTTGACATGAAACCTCTTGAGAGCAAATGGAAGTGAATGTGACCGAGTTTGACCACTCCTTCTCATTCTTGCGATCTATGCATGGACAACATATGTAGCCTGACGTCGTGTATTCATCGGTGCCTGAAGAAAATCTTGCAAACCCCGCAAGAACTCCGGGAGCGTCGGTCCATGTACATCCATCGCGGTCCATCTACATTATATTCGATCAAGGTAACTTTTAACTCATTTTTCGATAATGAATTATTGAACATTTCCCAAAATCCAAATCAAGACAACTATATTTTTAAAATGGCTTTATTTCATTAAATATTTTTAAAGGCACTATATTTCATTACATATTTTCCCATAAAATGATTATTTACTCCGGTATTCATACAGACAATTAAATCTTAGGTTCGCCACACATACAATTCGAGCTAAATAATAATGCAAGCAAAATATAAACTTACACAAGTTTTTCAACCTACAAAAAAAATTGGTCAATCATAGTCTAGATTCAAAATTGTGAACAAATTTAACGACATCTTTGCTTAAATTTTGAAAACTTTTGTCAAATGCACTATTCTTAATTTCCCCAACTACGTGCAACCAATTTTATGAAAACTTTTCTCAAATGCACCATTTTTAATTTCCCCAACTACGTGCAACCTAATTTGAGCTAGATCGATGGAACTAAAACATAAAATTGAGCTAGATCCAAACCTTAAATGCGAGCTATATTATAATCCAAGCAAATTATAAGCTTACACAATAAGTTTTTGTATCTTACTTCAATTGATCGAGCTTGATTTATACATTTATAATCCTTCAACGATTAATGGAAAAGATCAAATTTTCTTTATAATTTAAGCAAAGAAGAGGCCCCATTTAACACCAAGTGTAGTGAGGAATGATATTACTAACCTTAGGTATCTTGGTTGCGAGTAAAATGACAAAAATTCGAATTTTGGCGGCACCTCCCCTCCTTCGAGCTCCTTGGCGATGAACTCCTGTTCATCTCTCGCGATCAAATGACTCGATGCAGCGAGAGCGGGAGGGCGAAGAGTTTAAATTGGTCGGACACTAGTCGGTTCAAAGCACAAACCGGTACTAATATCCACTTGCAACCGTAAATTTGTTGCTACTAGATAGTACCGTTCAGAATACAAACCGATGCTTGATGTGACTATCGATGCAGGTTGGTACCTTTAACGATCTTGTGACCACGAGATAAATGTACACAAATGATTTTCATGCATATAATATAAATATTTATAAAGATATTCATCTCGAATCATACTTTCATAATTTTTCTTGCGATTTTCTCACGATTTTCACTTGTCCAATCGAATGTTTCTCGAAGCCATTGTTTTGAACGACAATGCATTGTGCCGTAATTTTTCAACGGTTTTTATGTTTTATAATTTTTTTAATATTTCAATTTAACGGTAAAAGCGGCGGAGCTTCAAGAAGGGAGGTAAAACATTATATATTATATTAATAATTCATTACATAAAACATTACATATCATATTAATAATTCATAATATAAAACATTACATATTATATTAATTAATTACAATATATATAATATGCATAGCGGCGCCTGGGTGGTGGGTGGCGCGATCACCCATATACCACCACTCGCCGTCATTGCCAGGTCAGAAGTGTCGTCGCCGGAGTCGCCGTCGAGGCGAAGCGATCGTCGTCGCCGTCGTGGATGACGTCTTCATCATCGTCATCCTCGTCCGACGACGTCGCGCTCCTCGAGCGGACCCAACCCCAACCCTCCTCCTCCTCCTCCTCCTCCTCCTCCTCCTCCTCCCGCTCCTCCTCCTCCTCCTCCTCCTCCTCCTCATTGTCCTCCTCCTCCTCCTCATCCTCCTCCTCCTCCCGCTCCTCCTCGTCCTTCTCCCGAGGTGGTGATGATGGCACGCTTGAGGGAGAAGAAGGAGAAGCTGCCATAGTTAAAAAATGGGCTTACTCTCGATCATCAGTAAGTCTCCCTTCTGATCGATCCGACGGTTTTATAGGAGGTGGATCGGAAAACAAGAATCCGGATGAACCACGAATTAAGAGTTTCATCGTAAAGCGCCTTGAGGGATTGATCGGTAGCGGAGACGAAGCGCATTAGTACCGGTCAAATACAACAACCGGTCTTTGATGCTCCATATCGATCGGTTGGTTACACCAACCCGTGCTAAGCGACCGACAGGAGCCGAGGAGGCTGCAAATCTTGGTTGGTTTAACCAACCTGATCGATAACACTAACATCGAGACGGTTGGTTACATCAACCGGTGCTAAGAACCATCCACGGCTCTGTCTTTGCTTAGTATGCGGGTTGGTGTAACCAACCGATCGATGTGAGCATCAGCACCGGTTGGTAGTTACAACCGGTACTGATGATCCCCCCGGACCTGTAGACCGTTGAACCGGGACTGATGTAAATGTTAGTCCCGGTTCATGCATAACCGGTACTATTGGGCCGGTATGGAAGGCCGGATCTGTAGTAGTGATACTATCACGTCCAGCCCTCCCGCTATGTAGCACAGCAAACTCAATTATCAAACTCAGATAGGTACCTTCTGTTGAACGCAAGTTTATGTGCAGTGTTAATTATTGGCAATATACACCCTTTCAATCTTATCTGTACGGTTAGTTAAATTTTAGAGGGAGACTAGGGAACGGTATACCGTTACAATGATATAGCCGTGAAACTTATGAAACTTATCAGTTTCAGTGCTGGTTTCATGAGTTTCAGTGTTTAGTTTCATCGGTTTCATGTTTCATCAGTTTTTAGTGCTAAGTTTCATGAGTTTCAGTGTAAAAATTCATAAGTTTCATGAGTTTCAGAGGTATACCGTAGGAACGGTATACCGTTTCTTAGTTTTTCTGTAAATTTTATCGTGTTTAGTGTCAACAAAACTTTAAAAGATAACAAAAGTAAGTGTTAAAGAAGAATCTGGTTATGATAACAAGTGAGGTGATGAGCCAAAGCAGTGCCTATATCTTGCTTTCATGATGCTCTGTCTTCCCTGTTTCTTTCCTGCCACCTGTGGAAATACACATTGGGAACTCTGGAAACAGCATTTTTGTTGGGCCCAACAAGAGTTAGGGATATGGTTGAGTGCTTTAGTCTTGAGGAAGGCTCTTGAATCCAGTACCTCTAATTTTTGCTTAGGACCCCCCAAAAACAGATTATGGAACTCTAGTTGTTCGGAGTCAAAGATTGCTAGTAGTTTGCTTGCTCACTTGGTAGGTACAGGCACTTATCCATGATGAAAACAGTGTTTTTGGCATGTCCCACTACAGCAGGACTCAGTGAGGGAAACGTTCTATCTACGCTTTTGCATAATGGAAAGCTAAGGTTAACTCCCTCCTAGGAGCATTTTAAACGAATGTAACCAGCTTGTGAATTTCCTCTCTTCGGCAAGTGCTTTCCTCTCGAGTTTGAGCATTGCATCTCACTTTCGGATCGTCGTTCCAGTGCCTTGTTTGCCTTTCCTTGTCAGCGAATATTGCCAGATGCTTACACGAACATGATAGCCATTGATATCCATAACAGTTCCAATCCATGATAGCCATTGATATCCATAACAGTTCCAATCCAGTGCCTTGTTTGCCTTTCCTTGTTTGCAGCATTCCTGTTTGTGTAGCTTACTTCATATTTGTGTACTGCTCTACAAGTTTGAGGGTACTAATAAAAGAGGTTCGGCATCTTGTACCTTTTATTTTGTTGAAACCAGTCAATCCTGTCGTGGTATTGTTCAAAAGGAGATTTGATTATTTGCCGCAAGCGTATCACCACGAAGTCAGTGGTCAGCAGTTAGTGCTAGTTTTAACTCTTTATTGATGACAACAGAAATGTTCATATAACTGAAAGTGACGATTGATTCTGGCAGTGAGCTGATAAATTATATACTTGAGGTGCTGTGACATCCAAATTAATAATAAGAGCTCTTTTACGGTATACTTCATTCAATATGGACCGTTCATTATTTTTTATCTAACAGATCAGATTAACTAGTATTTATTTATACTTCCTCCGATAGTAGTAGAAATACTCTACAAACCAATGGCTAGATCTGATTTTTACTAGCCAATATATACTATCGGTATAATGTACTGTAAAATCTCTTGATAATAAATAGAATAAAAAAAACTAATAGAAGGTGATAATGAAAAAAAAAACTAATGGAAGGTGATACTATATGCTTAGTTCCTTCTACCACCAACCTTGAATCTTTGTTTTTACAGTAAGTTCAAAAGGCCTACAGGGGAAGATGATAAAATTGAGAAGCATAGGGATAGCCGGCCAAATTGCCCCCACCCCCCACATGATCACAGCTAGCTTTATTTTGTGCGATCTTGTGCGGCCAGGTGGCCAACATTCTGATGTTATATTTTGCATCACAGGAGAGCCCCATGTTGAAAGGGGAGACCAAGATTCCACAATTCACCACTACTTTGGACTTCTTTACTCCAAAGCACAGATATATAGTATTCTGCTTTGAACACCAAAGTAGTCCACCAACCAGTCGCCACCGGCCACTTCCTTCAGCATTCACGAAGCCATGGGAAGTGAAATCTCTAATTTGGAACATTGACAACCTGCTAATACATTACATTGACATAAATATTCGAAGATCTCATACATACACGTACTGACAGGCTGACAGGATCGAGAAACCGAGAAAGCAAACTAGAAAAAGTATATATACTGCTGGTCATTGTGTTCGATCGTGTGCACGTGTGTGAAGCGCAAAAATTGGCAGGATGTTGGCTTGACAGGTAGGCGTTACATATATGATATAATAGCAGTAGTGTGCTGTATAAAATTAATACGATGGACGATTGATTCAGTTGGCCCAGCGCCGGGACTTGCTCGTGTAGGAACTGAGTAGGAAGGACCACTGCATCAGTCACGAATGGAAAAAATCGCCATCAAATGAAACCTTGCCACAAGCTACGCAATGGGCCAGCGACTTGATAGCAATATGTATAGGATACAGAAGGTTTGCATGCATGCATTCTGCTGCCGACCAATGAGTTTATGGGTTTGTATGGTATTGCCTTGATCTGTCTGATACAAGCGTATATAATAGAGTAGTGACTGACAGTAGCCTTGGCTGAATTCAGGATTCAGGGGTAAGTAAGTAAGCTGACCGATCGATTCCCTGGCCTGCTGATGCAGATGAGTGCAGAAGCTGTTAAAATAGTCTCACATTGGTTGTGGAAGGGCAAATGACCTAACTTATAAGTGGGGGAGTCTCTCACCTATTAAGCTATCTTTTGGGTTTGAGAAGGCCCTTACGATCCAACAAAAGCTTCAGTTTTGCTTGCAGGGTGAGTTGTTATTTTTAGCTTGGTCGTCTCAAGTGGACAGGGCCAGGTGGAAAGACTAGCGTAAGATGAAGCGGTAGTTACTGTGGAGAGATCTGTGTCTGTTGAGAAAAAGAAATTCAGAAAGGAGGTGGTCGAATGGATGCCTACAAATAAGACAGCATCGGTGCATGTGAGGCAGCGAATGTGACGAGGCATGGCTTGTTTGGATTTACTTTCACAACAGGACAGACGAGGAAAGGTGATAAATTGAATGGAATCGGGGGAAATCAGTGGTAGTAAAAGTAAGACCTAGAAGCGGTGAAGCCATGGTAATTTTTTTTTAAAATTACAGGAAAAAATACGTCAAAAAATTAATTGCATAAATATACCTTGCATAAATATACCTTGATCGACTGGAATCGCCAAATTAATTGACGACAGAGTTTATTTAATTTAACCAACCATTTTGTTGTTGATTCATTTGGCCGACATGACCATTTAGCCGCTAGACTTCTGTCACCAATTCAATCTACCGTAGAGGTATTTTTATGTAATTATTTTTGACATATTTTTTCCCTATGATTTCATTTAAAAATTTTAATATTTTTTTAAAAAAATTCGAAGCTAGGATGAGTGGCAAGGGATGGATGAACGGTACCTCCTCCTCCTCCTACTGTTGGTAGCATGCAGCTTAGAGTTAGCCGCAGCGAGTGCCTCAGTAAACAGTCATGGCTCAAGAGGCGCCGTTGATTTGTGTCCGGTCACTGCCCCACGAACGGTACGGGATGTCTGATGCAGTTAAATGGAATACATCCAAGGTAGTTGAGTTAGCTGGGAGGAAGCTGGCCGGTTACCTAGCTGCGATGCACTGGCTGAACCATTAACTCTCTATCTTTTCTTTCATTTATTGACTAGTAGTGGCTATTGGCCGTAGTAAATTAGTACTAATACCAAATGTACTCCATGTTGTGATGAGTACCCAACCACTCGACCGAAGTATTTTAGTATAACAGCCTTTCTAAGAACAATAATAAAGCCTACTGCTTACTCCATCTCTCATCAATGTTATCTAGAATGAGCAATAAAGCCAGCTTGCATAATAACTACCTCTAAATATTATCTCTAGATGTCGTGCAATAACTATCTCTTCTCTCTTGTACATAACTAATCTATCTTGTTTCCTGTGCGATATTGACTTTCGCATGAGAGCCGACTCTTTTTCTCTATCATATTTTCTCACTCTTCCACGTAGTACAAAACTGATGTACAGTAAACTAAGATGACCTTATTCTACACGCCCAAAAGCCCTTGACCCTGTTGGTTGCCAAAATTTTTGATTACCTTTCCTCCCTTTAACTCTGCCATTAATTGGTCCTTGCCATTTCGGTTGCTCCAACACTTAACTCGTCTTCTTCTCCCTTTTTAATTCTGCCCTCAACAACCATGACTGATAAATCAACCACACAAGAAAATAAGAAATTAACGACCGACAGGCCTTGCAGAGTGTGTGTCATTTTGACCATGTAAGCTACTCAATTACTATATAAATACGTAATATAGTACTACTATACGTACTAATCAATTGCTGCAACGCATGCATGCATGGCTGTCGCGTCGTTGCCTTATGCTGCCATTGTTATGGCCATTCATCAACTACTCCTTTTGGCTCTCAACGCCAAAAGCGCTAAGCACTAGTCTTCCAGCCAAAAGGATCGGATAAGCTCCTCCGTAACCCTAACTCATTGCTCCTGCATGCTCTAACCAATTGGTTGTCGGTGTCGCCATATGTCATTTGTGCGGCATTGACATGTACATGATCTCCACCCCCTCCTCCAATCCAATCGCAATCCTCCCCTTCTCCTCCTCCTCCTCCACCGGCCGTCGTCACTCCAAGCCACAACCCTTCAATCAAGGATCAATTACTCTCCTGTTCCAGAATCAGATCAATACATGGAAGCACCTCTACTCCTCTTAACCATTGTCAACAGCAATTATATGTAAATTTTTGGAAAACTATGTACTTTTACTATATCCAATTCAGTTAGTTAGTTTATAAGTTTTGCCCAATATGCAGCCTCGTGTACGTACCTAGCTTCATCCATGGATGACATTGTTAATTGTTTTGACCTGTGGTTTGTTTGAAACAAAAAGAGGAGCACCAGGATTGATTTGGTAGTGTAACATCCAGAAGGATGTGTTACTTTCTTTACCATCTCTTTCCAATCTGACGTGAGTATGAAATTACTATACAACCTCCAGGCTCCAACTTCATCTTTAAATTAATATATACCTAACCCACAATTTAAGTACCTTCCAACAAGGCAACGTATCTAGTGCAATTAAAGTTTTCGTGCAACCCTACTAAAAAAAGTTTCAAACAATTTTTAAAAAAATCATGGATGTACATCTCAACTTACCCCATCTACGTATAAAATTTCATGATCAAATTCGTCCTATGTTAGAAGTTACAAAAAAGACAAATTTATTTTTTTTATAACTTCTAACATATGATGAATTTAATCATGAAATTTGTTTATACGTAGATGGGGTAAGTTGAGATATACATATGACACCCTAGCTAGCACCGTAGAAAATCTCTATTATTATATATAAGTCGGTACTTAATTAGTGTACTGATTATGCACTGAAACAATTTCTTCAGCAAAAAAAGAAAAGAAAAGAAAAGAAAAAACTACTGATATCTCCTTGAGCTTTGTGTCTCCCCATGAATGAAGGGAAAAAGCTAAAAGATGAGATAGATAGAGCATATAAAGTAACACAAGGGAGACGAGGAAAGGAAGCGGGAGGAATGACAAATTAAATTCTGTAGACGCGGCCTGTGCAGGCAATTCTCGTGAGCTAGCTAGCTCTCAATCCGCCTGCTTTTCCGCTACAACGAAGGATCGAATCTGCCGCTGAAACGAAGACCAACCAACGCCTAACTTGGACAGCTACAGCAACCGATCGAACGAGTGATTCTTCCCAGTAAGGAAGCTGGGGAAATTCAGAGTACCCGAGCAGGTGATTATTTTCACACGAACCCGGCCTCCAGCTTTTTCTCCAAAAATCCACACAGGCTCCTTATTTACTGTGCGTGTTAAATGCACTAGTCCAGCTTAGAGATCAGTAACAAGTAATGTATGACGGAAGAGTATCCTCTGACGTCGTGTCCTCTGACGTTGAGTCACTGACATGTGGACTTCACGTGTCGTTGGGCTCATATATCAGTTACTCAACGTCAGAGAATCGACGTCGGAGGATCTCAATTAATGTATGACAGCAAGGTGGCTTGTGAAACAAAGCCCCCTGCACGAGATTGGAGAGAGAGAGAGAGAGAGGGGAGCGTCGAAAGCCAGAGCAAAAGAGGAGAGAAGGGACATGCTAAAGAAAGAAACTTGGGAGGGAGAGAAAGGGAGCAGGTCGGCTCCAGTTGCAGTACGCTCCTCCTCGCCCCACTTCACTCTCCGCTAATGCTTGGTCAGTTCCACGCTTGACACACTCGCCAAGAAAACCGCCTCCTTTCTTTTCTTTTCTTTGCTTAGCTAATGCCCAAGTAGCAATCAGCCAGAAATCAGCAGCAGCAGCAGGAGGAAGCGCGTGCTGGCGCTGAGAGCAGAGTTGGTGGTATCAGTATGAAGGGCCATCACTACCACCATTCTTCGCCCTTGGTGGCGTCGCCGGCCGCCAAGCGCCGCTGCACTGGCCTGGCCGCCGCGGTGCCGGCTCTAGTGGTCTGCTCCATCCTCCTGCCCCTCGCCTTCCTCCTCGGCATCCACCGACCCGGTACGCTACCTCACTGCCCCCCCAGGTAGCTAGGTAGCCCCCCCTCGCCTCGGATCTGTGCTGATAATTCCGTCCTTGCGTTCTGCCTCTGCCTGCAGGGTACGGATCGGAGGAGCGCGCCGCGGTGGTCATCAGCACCGTGAGATTTTCACACCAACTTTTGTTTTTTTACCGATTTCCTCTTCTGATGCTGCATTTTTTAACTTCTGATATCTTTACTCTGTTTAGGAGTTGGGTTTTGGGGCGCATAAGCATCTGGATGAGAGGATGAAGCACAAGCTGCTCAAGGTTGCTATTCTTGTTTTCCGTATGTAGTAGTAAATAATTGCAATTTTGCATGCATTCAGCGTAAGGTGGTCAATTGTTTCCGTAAGCAACAATAATGCTCAATTTTGAGGTCATCTTTCCGGGTGGTCTCGAAACAAGACGGTTCCTTTACATTTTTAGGGCATTCATGCATTTTCGTGGATGTATGCTTGCTGACACACTGCTGCCTACTCGCTCTGTTTCCATTCTGATATTGGCATCTCCAAAATGTTCTTTGATGATGTCACGGATACCTCTTATACATTGCAGAATTCCATCGTATGCCTAGGAACTGGTCCTGTTTTCTCTTTTGTTGTTTGGCCTTTTCTATACTATGTAATCACCTTTACATCAATCCATAGCTGAATTGAAGAGTGAATTATAACAAAGACCTTCTAAAACATCTGGATTAACAGTGTTGTGCTAAATATATTTTATCGAAAATGGTATCGAAGGTATGAAGCAATTTGTACATGCTATACTGGTTCTGAAAAAAATTGCTTGAATGTACACACTGGTGCACAATTATTCCTTACATGACTCAGTTGTGCCAAAGTGATATTTGTTGGCTTGCTTACGACAATACTTAAGAGCCTGTTGCACTAACATGTCAAATGTTTTCTTTTTTGCGTAAGCAGGATGTGTCCAAAAAGATAACTTCTGGATCTAACAGGATTTCGGGTGACAAATCTAGTAGATCAAAGTCCAAGAATCTTGCCGTCAAATCGAAAACAAAGCTCAAGGGTACTTTCTCTTTTGTTGAGCTCAAAAATGACACCTTCAAAAATAACGGTAAGAAATGCAGGATCAGATTTTGCAAGCTGTTACTGTTACTTGGGAAAGTAGGAACTGCCAAGACACTACCAGTATCCATCTTACTGTATTCGATGGTGTTTCAGGACCTCATTCAAAGAGAAGATATCATTTAAAGGACTTGTCCCAGAGATCAATGGTAAGAAACTATTTCTTTGTTTCCCTACTTTTCAAGGATTTTAAGTAGCCTGAGTTTTAGTTTTGAACAATGGTGGAATAGCCTTGTGAGTATACCACACAAATTGTGAGCTCGATTAGTCTTAAGATGTCTGTAATTTTGTATAGCTATTGCTATGTTGCCTTAACCAATGGGGTTTCACAGTCGACAGGATTTTCAGGAAGATCAATGGTGAATGCAAAATTTAAGTATCGGGACATTGTTAGCTTCAGTGTGGCATCAGTAATAATCTCGTATTTGTTTGTGTGAGTTAACCTTGCAGTAATGTTATACTATATCGTTAACTTCAGCCAGATTTTGCACCTTAAAAACTGCTTGTTAGATGTTTTACTATTGATCATCTGTGCTTAAAAGAGGCCATGCATATTGTAATAGTAGATCCTTCTTACCGTTTTGCTTTTCTACCATAGGACACTAAATTTGTTTTGTGACAGGATACTACTATTGATGGGAAAGATAACCAAGATCATGAAGTAGCGCCTGAGGAGAATCCCAAGTCCTGTGAACTTGAATACGGAAGCTACTGCCTCTGGTCTGTTGAGCATAAGGAAGTGATGAAAGATGCTATTGTGAAAAAGCTTAAAGATCAACTTTTTATGGCAAGAGCTCAGTATCCTAGTATTGCGAAACTAAAGAACCAGGAAAGATTTACTCGTGAACTGAAGCTAAACATCCAAGAACATGAACGCATGCTCAGTGACACCATTGCAGATGCTGATCTTCCACCATTGTGAGTCCCATCTTAGTGTTAAAACGTTATGTGCTTCTTTGGTTTTTATAAAGCTTACACTTCATAAGTGAATAATATGAGCATTAGCAATGTCAGCACTGCTTTCCTTTTGGTGAAATGGTTTATTAAATATGTGCTGACCCTATTTAAATCAGGTTCAGTACCGAGTAATACTACTACTCGTAGAACAGATTATAGAAAAAGTACGAGAGATAGTGTTGTCATGTCTTTGTTTCTTGCACTAATTCAAAATTTCCTTGTGTCAAGCAACTGTAACATACAAAATGATGGTGCATTTGACTTACGTTTGTAAAATATTACATTGCCATTTCTTTTCTCCTTTCTTTTTGTCCTTTTGATTATTTCTTAAGGTAATGGCTGCTTACTCTTTTCAGTTTTGTTAAGAAGCTAGAGAAAATGGAGCACACGATTGAAAGAGCCAAGTCTTGTGAAGTAGGTTGCTCAAATGTTGAACGGAAACTTAGGCAGCTACTTGATCTAACTGAAGATGAAGGTTATTTTCATACAAGACAGAGTGCATTTCTATATCATCTCGGCGTCCAGACTATGCCAAAAACTCATCATTGCCTGAACATGAGATTGACAGTAGAATATTTCAAATCCACATCTATTGGCATGGACCGGTTAAATAAGCAGAAACTTGACAGCCCTACCTTCCATCATTATGTAATATTTTCCAGGAATGTACTTGCAGCTTCAACTACTATTAATTCAACAGTTGTGAACTCCAAGGTATATTGTTCTTTCCAATAATTGAAAACCTTATGACTTATAATATTTCTCAGTGCTAACTTATGTCCTATGACACATTTCAGGATTCTGGTAGCATTGTTTTCCATTTGTTCACTGATGCGCAGAATTTTTATGTGATGAAGTATTGGTTTGACAGATATTCATATTTGGAGGCTACTGTTCATGTAACTAATATTGAGTGTCACCAGAAGCTCTCAGATGTTGATTCTCTTGAGACGCAAGAGTTATGGCCTGCTGAGGAATTTCGTGTCACATTTCATAATCATTCTCATCCTTTTCAGAGGCAGATGAAAACTGAGTATGTATCTGTGTTTGGGCATTCGCATTTCCTCCTGCCTGATCTTCTTCCTAGATTGAATAGAGTAGTTGTTCTGGATGATGATTTGATTGTCCAGAAAGACTTATCATCTCTGTGGAACCTCAATCTGGGAGGTAAAGTGATTGGTGCTATTCAGTTCTGTGGAGTTAGATTAGGTCAGTTGAAAGCTTATATAGATGAACATAATTTCAACACCAATTCATGTGTGTGGTTGTCTGGTCTGAATGTCATTGAATTGGAAAAATGGAGGGACCTTCGCATTACCAGTTTGTATGATCAATTGCGTCAAAAGGTCAGTACCAATCACCATTCCTCTTACAGTCCTATCCAAAAGAACTCGTATTTTATTACCAGTTTTTGCCATAGAAATATCTGTAGTTCCTCTAGTAGCTCTAGCCCTATCCTCTCTGCATAATCTCCTTATGTTAATTATTCCTGAAAAACAGTGAAGCTCTGACGCATTGCCTTTGCCTTTGTAGTTGCAAAAAGACAGTATGGCATCACGGCGACTCAAAGTACTCCCTACAAGTTTACTTGTCTTCCAAGATCTGATATATCCTTTGAAACATTCATGGGTTCAATCAGGTCTTGGACACGATTACGGAATTAGTCGTACTGATATAGAAAAGGCTGCTACTCTGCACTACAATGGTGTCATGAAACCTTGGCTTGATTTGGGGATACATGATTATAAGAGCTACTGGAGGAAGTATATGACCAATGGGGAGAGATTCATGACAGAATGCAATATACATTAGTAGCAGTGACATTACTGACATAAGATTCACCACACATCGCATTTGTGGGAATTTGGTGCAACAAACCTCATAAACCCTTGAACACGGGGATTATAACGAGGAGAAATTGGCTGCAGTATCTATAATGAATCAAGTACCCTCAATTCCAAAAAGGAAATAAGATAAAATGCTTCCTGCAAAAAATTACAAATTTTACATCTTAGAAATCAGCAGGGCACCAAAGACGAAACATCTGAAGTACATTGCAGGTTTACTGAGATATATCTTGATTTGTCACCTGTTTGTTATAGAGTCAGATGAGTTTTCATCTGTGGCTCGGAATTGCAAAAGTGCAGTTCCCTGCTGGTCATTTTTTTTGTATACATTCTTTCATACTATTCTTTTGCTCGTTGTATAAGAGCTACTCTGAGGGGCTTCAGTGTTGACTGCGGCACAGCATGTACATAGAACAGATGCTTCAACCAGCAAGTATTGGCTTGTAACTCTTTGCCGCAAGGATGACTGCTCTTATTGTGGGATGATCTCCATTATGGCATGCTAAATGGATGTTTGTTTGGTCTATCGCGTTCGCAAGATGTCTCAATATTTGCGATCTTATGTGCAAATTTCAATATGTTTCTGTAAAAAGAATTTAAGAGCTTGGATGGTTGTACCTCAGAAGGGTTGTATTTATTGTGGCTGAAATCACAGCTCGTACATCATAAATTTGATGCAGATAAGAAGAACACATACAGCTAACTAAATCAGATTCCGCGTCCGAAGATAGGAAAACATAATGGCACAACAACAGTGGCATAAGTGCAACGTCTGCACACTCATTTACATTTATCTTCAGTAAGGCTCAAAGCTTAATCTGCTAGGTGTTTGTTGATTTCTGTAAACGATCACTTCGGTAGCTGGTAAAATAACTTTTCTGTAAAAGAAAGGTAAAAGGTAGACATTCTATAGGCTAGAGAGGACACTGTCAGCATCAAGTAACAACGACAACACCTCTCAAACTAAGTTAATAAAACCCCTATACAGTTGATCTTAGATCATGGTTTCGGTACGTGGATTGCTAGCTTTTATACACTTCTATTCAACGCTAAATCTTTAGAAACATTCTAATCGCTCAAGTCTTTTTTACTGCTTCTTCCCACACCAGTCTCAATCAGCCCATATCTCTTCTTATATTTTCGAAACAACTTAAAATTTTTCACTACGTACCAATGCTTAGGAGGCCTTCGTTGGAGATGTTCAAACCATCTCAGACGATTTTAGATCAGCTTGTTTTCGATTGGTGCTAACCTAACCCTATTACGTATATTACCATTATGGATTCGATCTCGTCTTGTATAACTAGCATCAAGTAAAAATCGAGAAATTTCAGTTCTAGTGTTACAAACCATGAAGCTTAGGACCATATGCCTTGGTTGACGCCTGCGCCGCCGCCTTCCCCCGCTGCTGTTGCGCCGCCGCCGCAGCCGCGGTCGGCAGAGATCGATAAGAATAGAAAACAGAAGGCCTGTGCGGCCATTGGCGAGCGACAATGGTGCCGCTGCCGGCGGAATCGGCATCCACGGCGGCAGCAACGGGCTCCAGAGGTTCTGTTCCGCCCCGCTCTTCTCCGCCTTGTTCGCCGGAGCTGGCATCTAGCGGCGAGGGGAGTGGCTCGGAAGCCACCTCTGGACATCACCTCTGGAGTCTTCATGGGCAAGAGGGAGAGCTCACTGAAGCCATCGCTGGAGGGCATTTTCGGGAGGAAAGTGCTGCGCTGGAAGCCATGTCGACATTGCTGGACCCAGAAGCAGTTGAAATGGATGACGAGGACCTAGAAGATTTTTTTGGGCAACTATGGGCCGTCCCTACCTCTCGTCCCCCCCGTGCTAGGGTTCAGACGGCGCAGAAGGCGTTTGTCTGGATACGCAGTGATCTGCTCTCCTCTGGGAAATTTTCAATCTCTGATTGCTTTCCTATCTCTTCCAGTGATCAACTTCCTTCCAGCCACCGCACACTAAATTTCGCCAGAGATTTCTGTGGTAAAGGGAAGGGTAATCCAACTTTTGCTTCGGTGGTGAAAATGGCGGATCAAGGTTGGAACCAGTGGGAGAGAGGCGGAGGCGGAAGATGTGGACGAGGATGGCGTCCTCCACCTCCATTCAGAGGTCAGAGAGGTCAGCGCAGTCGGTATCAGATATGGAATCAGAATCAATGGTTCCCCCCAAATCAGAGTCAGATCCGTCCTCCTCCTCAGATTCAACGGCAACAAGTTCAAGGTTCATCTGCTAATACTGTGACGCGAAAATCAGGAGATAGCACAACCGTCCAGGTCAAAGGTACTAACCCTTCAGACTCAATAGAGATCGTGCCTGCTTACGTTAACTCGATCTGTTATAATTGTGGGGAACCGGGTCATCTAGTGGGGAACTGCACGAATCCTAAACTTTGTTTCATCTGTGAAGAATCGGGCCACCAAGTAGAACTTTGTCCTATTCGTTCTCAACCTCAGAAACCAGCCAAATTTTTGGGTAGTGCTGCCAGTGGATTAGGGTTCTTCCATCTTGAAGTCCCTGAACATAGTAGAAGTGCTTCTTTCAGGTTTAACAATTGTGGGATTATAACCATTGATCAAGGGGAGATTTCTTTGGCTGAGTTGGAAAAAATTTTGGCTGATATTTTTGATGCACATTGGCCCTGGCAGGTTAGACAGTTGGAAGATTTTAGATACCTAGTTCGTTTTCCACCCCAGAAAAAAGTTTCTGACCTTGCTCTGTTACCTAGTTTTAACTTGAATAAAAGTGGTGTGACCGTTTATATTGAAGCTTGGAAAGGGGAGGTAGACACTTTTGATGAACTTCAGGAGGCTTGGATTCAAGTGAGAGGTATTCCCCCTAAATGGTGCACTTGGAAAGTTTTTGAGCAGGTTGCTTCTTGTTTTGGCATATTAGTGAATGTAGATTGGACCGGGATGTTTAAAAGCTTTTATGAGGTAGTTAGATTGCAGATAGCTTGTAGAGATCCTAGCAAAATTCCTCAGAAAAGGTTGATGGGTGCAGAAAAAGTGCTGTTCTTGATTAATATAATAGTGGAGAAGAATGAAATCCCTCAATCAGTGGAAGGTGATGATCAGAATGATGACAACGAGGATGATTTAGATGAATTAGATGAGGAAGAAAAAAAGGATGGAGACAAAGGAGATAACATGGACACTGAACAAATCCATCTTACAGCTGACCAATCTCAATCTCGGTCTGGCTCCTCTAGCAAACAATCTGGCAAAGCAGGGGGTAAACAATCTGTTGCTCACAAGGAGATGCTTACTGAGGAGAAGGAATTAAATAGACTTGAACATGAACTGCTGTCGGTTCAAGCTTCTGAGGATAGTGGACAAAAAACTTGGCTACAAATGTTTCAAGAAAATGCAAAGAAAGCCTTCCAAAATGAAACAATTGATAATGACAGATGCTTTAAAATGTTGAAGGAGTTAGGATTGATTGAATTTGAGGAGGAAATAGAGGAAATCTCTGAGGAAAAAGATGTTACATTAAATGGAGATCAAGGTTTGAAGGATATGCATAAAGTGAACAATGATAAAAAATATGATCTGGATGATGTGAAACCTATTCAAAGTAAGAAGCTTCATAAAAGGCAAGTTCATTGGGGCCCTGTTCCAAATAAAAGAAGAAGCAAGAGAGTGGAAGATCAAGGTAAGACCGTACTGCAAAAAGCTCAGGAATTACAACAGAAGAAAAATCTTGAAAACTGCCCCAGACCTACAGGTACGGCTCTCAAGAATTCCTTTGATTCGTTTTCTATTCAAGATTTAAATTTGTTAGCTGAAAAAGTGGATATTACGATGGGATACTCAGATGTGGAGAAATCTGATAATGTTGTCATTTGTAAAGAAGCTAATGCTGTTAGAGTAGCGAATTTTGATCAAAGAATCTCTGTGGGAGAATGCTCTTTGATTGATAAATGTGATCCTATCTTATTTACTGAGGATCTCATAGAAAAAGAAGATTATCAGAACCTATCCCCATTAACTCTGTTGGAGTTGCATGGGGAAAAGAATGATGTAGAAGGATGGACCATGGTTGGTAAAAATAAACGGGGCAAGCACCCTATGCAAAATAAGAAAATATGAGAGGCCTATTCTGGAATATTAGAGGGCTAGGGCAGCCTGGTAAAACTCAGTGTTTAAAAGATCTCATTCGAAATAATAGAACAGATTTTGTCTGCTTTCAAGAAACAAAGAGGGAAAAGTTTAGTGAATCCTTTTTTAGTACGATTGGTGGTTCTAAAGATTTTGAATGGCACTGGCTCCCAGCCAAAATCACTGCGGGTGGTATTTTGGTTGGTTTTGATTCTGCTACTTTAGAAGTCATACAAGTAGAGATTAAAAAATTCTCGATTCAAAGTCTAATTAAGTCCAAATCTAATGATTTTGTTTGGAGGCTTGTTTCGGTTTATGGGTCCCCTTATGATGAGGGGAAGCAAGATTTTCTTTCTGAACTGCATGAAATTTTCCTTATGGATGATCTCATCCCAACTATTTTAGGAGGTGACTTCAATCTAGTTAGATCTCAAGCTGATAAGAGTAATGGCAATGTAGACCAGAGATTGTGTGATAGATTCAATGACTGGATTAATATGTGGGGACTTATAGAAATGAATTTGACTGGTAGACATTTTACTTGGTCAAACAATCAAGATAATCCAGTCATGTCGGTAATTGATAGAATCTTCTGTAATACGGGTTTTGAGGCAAAATTTCCTCTAGCTATTGCTTCCTCCCTTCCTAGAATTGGTAGTGATCATACCCCCATGTTGTGGGACTCAGGTGAGGGTGTTTATCATTCTAAACCTACATACAAGTTTGAGAAATGGTGGCTCCTTCATCGAGATTTTGATGAAATCATCCATAAAACTTGGAACACAAATGTTAAGGGTCAGAATGCGATTGAGAAATGGCAGTATAAAGTTAGGAAGATTAGGAAAGTAACTAAAGGTTGGAGTCTTAATCTTGATTACGAAATTAGGAGAAAGAAGAAACTTCTTCTTGATGATTTTAACAATATTGATATTCTCTCGGAAACTAGAACTTTGACTCCCTCTTGAGAAAAATAGATTTGAGCTCATTAAAAAAGATTTAGAGAATATCTGGGCGATGGAGGAAACTAAAGCTAGACAAAGAGCTCGGGAAAAGAATATTAAAGAAGGAGATAGAAATACTAGATATTTTCATGCTGTGGCAAATCAAAGAAGGAGAAAAAATTTCATTAATGTTCTTGATGGGCCTGAGGGGCCGGTCTATGATACTAATAACATGATTGAGATAGCTTGTGACTATTATAAATCTTTATTTGGTTTCGAAGCTAAACCCAATATTAACCTAGGAAATAATTTTTTTACGTTGGATGAGATGATTTCTGAAGAAGAGAATATGTCTTTAGAGGCCCACTTCACAGAAGAGGAAGTTAAAAAAGCAGTCTTTGATTCGTACTCGGATGGTGCTCCGGGTCCTGACGGTCTTCCTTTTATGTTTTATCAAAGATATTGGATGGTGATTAAGGATGACTTGATAGACTTATTTAGGGCCCTTGAGAGAGATGAATTAGATCTTTTTAGAATTAATTTTGCTATGATCTCTCTTATTCCAAAAGAAAGTAATGCTACAAACATAAAACATTTTAGACCTATTAGTCTTTTGAATTGCAGCTACAAAATTATTACCAAAGTTTTAACTAATAGGATTGGCCCCATTTGTGATAGAATCATTTTATGCAACCAAACTGCTTTTATAAAGAATAGATACATTTTGGAAAGTGTGGTTACGGCACACGAAGAAATTCATAAGATTCATCAAGACAAGAGTAAGGGTTTTGTACTCAAACTTGACTATGAGAAAGCTTATGATAAAGTTAATTGGAGTTTTCTAATGGACATCCTTTCTAAAAGGGGTTTCGGAATTAAATGGCAAAATTGGATTTTTTCCATCCTAAACAAGGCTCTGTGGGAGTCAAAATTAACAATGTGGAGAGCAAGTTTTTCCAAACTGGCAAAGGTTTGAGACAAGGCGATCCTTTGTCTCCTATTCTGTTTAATCTGATCGCTGACGTTTTTACAAGAATTTTGCGGAAAGCTGCTGCAAATGATTTGGTGAAAGGTTTGTGCGAAGATTTCTGTCAAGGAGGCATTATTAGTTTACAATATGCTGATGACACCCTCCTTTTTATTCAAAATAATGAGAAACTTGCGTTAAACCTTAAATGGTTTCTAACTTGTTTTGAACAAATGTCTGGTATGAGGATTAACTTTCATAAGAGTGAGTTGATTTCGATTGGTTGTGATAAAAACGAGACTGCTAGTTTTGGTACAATTTTTTGTTGTAAAATTGGTTCGTTCCCTATTAAATACCTTGGTATCCCTCTTCATTATGAGAAAATCAAAAGAGATGACCTTCAACCTCTTGTTGATAAAATTTTAAAAAGAATTGCGGGGTGGAGAAGTAAACTCCTCTCGCACAGTGGTCGTCTAACGCTCGTTAAAACTTGTCTCTCAAGTATTCCGATTTATCTTATGTCTTTCTTCAAATTTCCTAAATGGGCTTTAGATCTCATTAATTCTCACATGGCCAATTGTATGTGGAATGATTATGAAGGGCATAACAAAATTCATCTTGCTAATTGGCATCTAGTTTGCATGTCAAAAAAATATGGCGGTCTTGGTATTCCTAATCTTAGAGATCTTAATCTTTGTCTTTTGGCCTCTTGGATCAAAAGATTGTGTGCAAATGAAAACAGTCAGTGTGTTGGTTTGGTTAAGTTCAAGTATAAAACGGAGAATCCCAACATTTTCCTTAGTAACTATGAGCATGCTTCGGTGTTCTGGAAAAGTGTTATGTTGTGAGGGAGCCGCCCAGATCGTCCTCGGATTATCGAATGTCCTGTCGCTCTCATCAGATTTGAAGGCTAGCAACGGATCGCCGGTGGCATTCGTAGTGCTAGCACCCAAGCCCGAATGAGACGACAGCAACCCATTCGATGAACTCGACAACAATCCCGGTATTCCCCCGGTATGCGACCCGAACTCGCCCAGGATCCTCACATACCGGTTTTCAATGCCGTTATCAATTCAATTTGCACAAAGGGGGCAACGAACTCAAAACCAAGCAACCAAACACGCACGCGGAAACACCCGGCACAAAGACAAACCCGACAACCACCAAACCACACTTAGCAACAACTCCAAGACTCTAAACCACACCAGAACTAAGAATTTGACCAAGACTCCAAAATCAGGAAAATTTCGGCATGACCCTCCTAGAACCTATGGACATCCACTCAGCAGACAAGAAAACACAGTTGCAGTATATGTATATCCAAAAGTAATGCAACAACCACAACAGCAGTACGATCACAATTAGAAACCATCCACAAGACATCGACAGAGACTTAAACAACGACGAAACACAATTTAAAAGGCTATCTATACAACAAAAGTGAATCAAATCGCAACACATTAGCAAAATAAAACTTCTCCGGAAGTGTTCTGCCCCTGAACACTTCCGGGCGTGTGCGATGCGTGCTAAGCCTCTACTCGGTGCCCTTGCCACCGAGAAGCGATGAAGCAGAACTTCGCATCCACCCACGATCCTCACTGAAAACCACAAAGCGAAGCATGAGTACAAAGGTACTCGCAAGACTTACCCGGGGTCCATATATGACCGACTCCAAAGGATTATGCATTTAGTTGTAGCAAGGAGAAAGCTTAAGGTAAAAGTGCGGAAAAGCATTAACATTTGTAGTATAAATGCGACAATCGAACCAATTACAAGTTTAAAGCAGTTATAGACCGCACTTACTTCTAGGGTGAGATTGAAATTAACAACAATTAATGTAGAGCAATACATAACCATTTTAAAGCTCAAGCCCAACGGCGAACCACAAGTTCAAGTTGTTTACTACGTGACTGTGCGATGAAAGAGCTTGCTCATATCCGAGAGCGGCAATTCGAATCGCTTAATTAACCTGCGAGGAAGCATTGATCGCCACGACACTTACCACAAGGGCCTAGTGTCAACCCTCCCAATCATACCCAATCGCTGAAACGTCCTCCTGTGGCCCGAAAACCTAGCACCCCTCGAGCAGCCCCAAGCCCGGCTTGGCGCTCGAGAGTCGACCTAAGCCTGCGCCCTCAACCACGTCCAACCACGGGAAGATTACGGTCCATCGATTCCGTATGAGAGAAAGAGTGGCTTACCGTACCATAATCGGGCATGCGACCAACCGGGTGTGCTCGATCAAAGGGCAACCATCGAATCGGTCCTTAATCGACTCAGACGGGCTACACATTTGAGTCTCCATACTCAAATGAACCGACTCCCGCCGGTCCACAATTTATTAATTACGACTCATAACCATACCCATTCCAATCCATCATGTGTGAAGTGAAACAATTGTTAATAATCGCAAGCGGGAGAACCATTCCCCACTTGGCCCAACCCAACATCTAAGCAAAACTAGCGTAGACTCGTTATAATTACCCATATTTTGGTTCGAAGGAGTGTTCTACAAATTTCAAGGAGTGTATGTGCAGCAATTAGGTTCTAACCCTGTTCCCACCATTCAACTCCTAATGCATACTTAATCGACTAAATAAGCAATTTAATTCTCTAAGATAAAATCATATAATGGGGTAAATATGCTTAGGTGCTTGCACAGTGCTTCTGGAGTCTCAAGAATAACCGGGCTCACCGTGATCACCCTCGATCGCGGCCACTTCACCCTCCACGTGAGCGTTCTCTACACGATAACGATGCATATGAAATGAGATGTATGCCATGCACATGAGAGGGAAATGACAATTGAAGACAAAAAGGCCAACATTCAACAAAGCCAAAATGAAATACAACTCAAGACTCCAAATCATTCGATTAAGCTAGAGGCCAACCGAATCGTTAGAAGGATGCAATTACAACTAATAGCTCAATTCAACAGTTGGTTGTTAGGGAGAAAATGACAACAAATGGGAACGAACAGAGCCTAACTTGAAAATACCAATGGAGTCTGCCTTCCAAGGCTAATAGCTTGACCCACGGTTTGATCATAACCTTCGACACGAACACTTTAATGGCCGTACGAGAAGACTACAAACTCAATCATAAGGTGTCCTCACACCTTTGCTATGCCATAATATGACACCTCCAATGTGCCCCTTTTATTTAGAGGATTGAGATGGATACAAGAATTTGGCAAGAAGCAATTGGATGCACATTGGTCCTAGTTGGCATTTTAACAAACACCTAGCAACAACCACCTCTATTGAGTTTGTATGAGCCCTCACAATCATCAATTCATCATCTAACATGACCACAAACCTAGAAGGACCACTATTACCCACACATCCATCCTTCTAGTGCTCATAGCCATTTCATCAAACACCTACCATGCACCCAAATTGGAGCAACTATTCCCTAACACCCAAACCCTAACCATGGCCATGGGGTGGAGAGGAAGGGAGAGAGAGAGAGAGAGGAGGGGAGAGTCTTCTTCTTCTTTATCGAGGAAGGGGCGCCGTGGGAGGAGGAGTGGCGCCCAGCCGAGTGGAGGCGGCGAGGCGGGAGGAGGCGCTGGCCGTGGGAGGCCTTGAGGCCCGTGGCCGAGTGGAGGAGACCGTGGCCAGCGCCTTGAGGGCCGGCCCGGCAGAGAAGCCGTGGCCGAGGTGAGAGGAGGAGGCGTCGGGTGAGGGGGCAGGGGTGGCGTTCGGGCTGGGGAGGGAGCCGGGTGGGGCTTCGGGCTGGGAAATGGGGAGGGGAGAGAGAGAGAGAAAAAGGGGTGGGGTAAAAATAATGACCCAGGACATTTACCAATTTGCCCTCATGCCCACACATGGGAAAAATAGGACCATGACAAATCCTCCCCCCTTAGGGGAATCTCGCCCCGAGATTCAAGAATGCGTACATGGTTGGACCGGAACTGATACCGACAAGGATTGCAAATGGATAGGCCTGAAGCACTTACATAGTTTGGAAGAATTCAGGATATTCGCCCTTCAAATGATCCTCCCGCTCCCAAGTGGCCTCATCTTCAGTGTGATTGCTCCACTGAACCTTATAGAACCTGAGAGTTTTCCTTCGGGTCTTGCGCTCCGATTCTTCCAGAACCCGGATAGGACGCTCCGCGTAAGACAGATCCGGTTCAGGCGCGACCCCGAGGTCTTCTACCTCGAGAGACTCGAGCGAAGTACGGAGACATTTCTTGGTGGGAGGCGTGAAACACGTCGTGAACCATTCGGCGAAGGAGGAAGCTCCGGTGATATGCTACTTGGCCGCTTTCCAAGGATCTTGAACGGCCCTACGTAGCGAGGTGCTAGCTTCCCTTTAACTCCGAATCGATGGGTGCCACGGAGAGGAGATACCTTCAAATAGGCGAAGTCGCCAGTGTCGAAGGAGAGGGGTCTCCTACGGCGATCAGCGTAACTCTTCTGTCGCGACCGCGCTATCCTCAGATTTTCCTGGATAGTCCTGACCTTTTCTTCCGCCTCCATAACCAACTCAGGTCCAATCAAGGAGCGTTCCCCACTTTCTGACCCGATTCGGCGCTCGACAACTGCGACCATAAAGCGCCTCGAATGGAGACATCTGGATACTGGTTTGGTAGCTGTTGTTGTACGCAAACTCGGCGTACGGGAGACACTCTTCCCACTTTTTCCCGTAGGACAAGATACATGCCCTCAACATGTCTTCGAGGATCTGATTGACCCTCTTGGTCGGCCAGTCGATCTGAGGGTGGTATCTTTGAATCGAGAAGCGACCGTGCCCAAGGCCTCATGCAGGCTTCTCCAAAATTGGGAAGTGGGCCGAGAGCCTGCATGCGAAACTACGCTTGGGCACTCCATGCGGACTTACGATCCGGAGATATACAAGTCCGCATACTTCTTGACGCGATACTTGGTACAAGCGGCCAAGAAGTGCGCAGACTTCGTCGATCGATCGATGATTACCCAAATCGAGTCATGGCACGAGGAAGTGGTCGGCAGCCGGTAATGAAGTCCATGGTGACATCCTCCCACTTCCAAACTGGAATAGGAAGAAATTTGAAAGTGCCGGTGGCTTGAGGTGTTCGGCCTTCACCCTCTTGCAGGCGTCGCACTCGACACATAGCGAGCGACCGCGCTTCATGCGAGTCCACCAAAGCTGCCGCCTCAGGTCTTGATACATCTTGTTCTGCCGGGTGAATGGTAAGCAACGAGTTGTGGGCTTCATCAAGGATCACCCTTTTCAATTCTTGGTCCTCAGGGACAACTAGTCGCTTGCCGAACCAAAGTGTCCCATGACCGTCAAGTTGGAATTCAGCGGCTTGGCCCAAGTTCAACTTGTCACGAATCTGGGCCACACCCTCATCCTTACGCTACGCTTCTCGGATCTTGATCGATGGTATCCGAGCCGCAGATCTATCTTAGAGAACACCGTGCTCCGTGAGTTGATCAAACAAGATGTCGATCCGAGGCAAATGGATACTTGTTCTTGATAGTAACCGCATTCAGCGGGCGTGTCGACTTACAGCGAAGAGAACCGTCCTTCTTTGTCACAAAGAGAGTGAGCAACCCCATGGTGAGGAACTCGGACGAATGAAACCCTTGTCCATCGGCTCCTTCAATCGAGTCTTCAACTCGGCCAACTCATTGGGCGGCATTGATCTGGCCGCCGAGGCTGGAGGCGATCCGGTGGAGCTCGACTACGAACTCAATATCCCGATCGGGAGGCATCCCTGGCAATTCCATTGGGAACACATCTGGGTATTCAGAAACCATGGGAATGGACTGGTTCTTAGACTTGGCTAAAATTTCGAATCAAAACATGATCTAGACAACGACAAGACAAAGGAACTTTACAAATCCAACATACATAAAAGCATAGATCAAGATGCAAAATAACATGGCAAAACATATGCGTGCATGGTATGACATGGATCTTACATGCATGGCATGAAATGCACGATTCCAACGTGATCGTTTCTCCCACACTCACCATTCAACCTATACAACCTAATTATAGACATAGGGCGGGTAATATAGCGTTAATTGCTACTAGGAGGCTCAATGAACCACCAACAATCACTTAAGTGGTCGTCAAGTTTACGGTTCGTCTTTATGCACCTTGCTCTGATACCAGCCTGTGAGGGAGCCGCCCAGATCGTCCTCGGATTATCGAATGTCCTGTCGCTCTCATCAGATTTGAAGGCTAGCAACGGATCGCGGTGGCATTCGTAGTGCTAGCACCCAAGCCCGAATGAGACGACAAAGAACCCATTCGATG
Organism: Rhipidocladum racemiflorum; assembly: GCA_036346355.1. Classification (NCBI taxonomy): domain Eukaryota; kingdom Viridiplantae; phylum Streptophyta; class Magnoliopsida; order Poales; family Poaceae; genus Rhipidocladum; species Rhipidocladum racemiflorum. The sequence goes on along the minus strand of CM070590.1, from coordinate 2,158,084 downwards.
AACTCGACAACAATCCGGTATTCCCCGGTATGCGACCCGAACTCGCCGGGATCCTCACATACCGGTTTCCAATGCCGTTATCAATTCAATTTGCACAAAGGGGGCAACGAACTCAAAACCAAGCAACCAAACACGCACGCGGAACACCCGGCACAAAGACAAACCCGACAACCACCAAACCACACTTAGCAACAACTCCAAGACTCTAAACCACACCAGAACTAAGAATTTGACCAAGACTCCAAATCTGAAAAAAATTTCGGCATGACCCACCTAGAACCTATGGACATCCACTCAGCAGACAAGAAAAACACAGTTGCAGTATATATATATCCAAAAGTAATGCAACAACCACAACAAAGAAGACGATCACAATTAGAAACCATCCACAAGACATCGACAGAGACTTAAACAACGACGAAACACAATTTAAAAGGCTATCTATACAACAAAAGTGAATCAAATCGCAACACAATAGCAAAATAAAACTTCTCAGGAAGAGTTCTGCCTGAACACTTAGGGCGTGTGCGATGCGTGCTAAGCCTCTACTCGGTGCCCCGCCTGCCACCGAGAGGCGATGAAGGGCAGAACTCGCATCCACCCACCCGATCCTCACTGAAAACCACAAGCGAAGCATGAGTACAAAAGGTACTGCAAGACTTACCCGGGTCCATATATGACCGACTCCAAAGGATTATGCATTTAGTTGTAGCAAGGAGAAAGCTTAAGGTAAAAGTGCGGAAAAGCATTAACATTTGTAGTATAAATGCGACAATCGAACCAATTACAAGTTTAAAGCAGTTATAGACCGCACTTACTTCTAGGGTGAGATTGAAATTAACAACAATTAATGTAGAGCAATACATAACCATTTTAAAGCTCAAGCCCAACGGCGAACCACAAGTTCAAGTTGTTTACTACGTGACTGTGCGATGAAAGAGCTTGCTCATATCCGAGAGCGCAGCAATTCGAATCGCTTAATTAACCCTGCAGGGAAGCATTGATCGCACAACACTTACCACAAGGGCCTAGTGTCAACCCCCTCCCAATCATACCCAATCGCTGAAACGTCCTCCTGTGGCCCGAAAACCTAGCACCCCCTCGAGCAGCCCCAAGCCCGGCTTGGCGCTCGAGAGTCGGCCTAAGCCTCGCCCTCAACCACGTCCAACCACAGGAAGTTACGGTCCATCGATTCCGTATGAGAGAAAGAGTGGCTTACCGTACCATAATCGGGCATGCGACCAACCGGGGTGTGCTCGATCAAAGGGCAACCATCGAATCGGTCCTTAATCGACTCAGACGGGGCTACACATTTGAGTCTCCATACTCAAATGAACCGACTCCCCGCCCGGTCCACAATTTATTAATTACGACTCATAACCATACCCATTCCAATCCATCATGTGTGAAGTGAAACAATTGTTAATAATCGCAAGCGGGAGAACCATTCCCCACTTGGCCCAACCCAACATCTAAGCAAAACTAAGCGTAGACTCGTTATAATTACCCATATTTTGGTTCCGAAGGGAGTGTTCTACAAATTTCAAGGAGTGTATGTGCAGCAATTAGGTTCTAACCCTGTTCCCACCATTCAACTCCTAATGCATACTTAATCGACTAAATAAGCAATTTAATTCTCTAAGATAAAATCATATAATGGGGTAAATATGCTTAGGTGCTTGCCTGGTGCTTCTGCTGGAGTCTCAGTAACAACCGGCTCACCGTGATCACCCTCGATCGCGGCCACTTCACCCTCCACGTGAGCGTTCTCTACACGATAACGATGCATATGAAATGAGATGTATGCCATGCACATGAGAGGGAAATGACAATTGAAGACAAAAAGGCCAACATTCAACAAAGCCAAAATGAAATACAACTCAAGACTCCAAATCATTCGATTAAGCTAGAGGCCAACCGAATCGTTAGAAGGATGCAATTACAACTAATAGCTCAATTCAACAGTTGGTTGTTAGGGAGAAAATGACAACAAATGGGAACGAACAGAGCCTAACTTGAAAATACCAATGGAGTCTGCCTTCCAAGGCTAATAGCTTGACCCACGGTTTGATCATAACCTTCGACACGAACACTTTAATGGCCGTACGAGAAGACTACAAACTCAATCATAAGGTGTCCTCACACCTTTGCTATGCCATAATATGACACCTCCAATGTGCCCCTTTTATTTAGAGGATTGAGATGGATACAAGAATTTGGCAAGAAGCAATTGGATGCACATTGGTCCTAGTTGGCATTTTAACAAACACCTAGCAACAACCACCTCTATTGAGTTTGTATGAGCCCTCACAATCATCAATTCATCATCTAACATGACCACAAACCTAGAAGGACCACTATTACCCACACATCCATCCTTCTAGTGCTCATAGCCATTTCATCAAACACCTACCATGCACCCAAATTGGAGCAACTATTCCCTAACACCCAAACCCTAACCATGGCCATGGGGGTGGAGAGGAAGGGAGAGAGAGAGAGAGAGGAGGGGGAGGTGCTGCTGCTGCTGTACCGAGGAAGGGGGGCGCCGGCCGGAGGAGGTGGCGCCGTGGCGAGTGGAGCGGCGGCCGGGCGCCGAGGGAGAAGGGGCCATTGGGAGGCGCAGGGGCCGGCCGGAGTGGAGGAGACCGTGGCATGAGGCGCAGGGCCGGCCGAGCAGAAAGCCGTGGCCGAGGAGAGGAGGAGGCGTCGGGTGAGGGGCGAGGTGGCGTTCGAGTGAGGGAGCCGGGTGGGGCTTCGGGCTGGGAAATGGGGAGGGGAGAGAGAGAGAGAAAAAGGGGTGGGGTAAAAATAATGACCCAGGACATTTACCAATTTGCCCTCATGCCCACACATGGGAAAAATAGGACCATGACATATGTGGGCGATTCAACCTACCAAGTTTGGGTACAGATGGATTGTAGGTAATGGAAAAAAGATTAGGTTTTGGGAAGATATTTGGTTTGGTCCTTCTTGCTTAGCAACTCAATTTTGGGATCTCTATGTGTTAGTGTATGAAAAAGATGTAACTCTTGCTGAGATTTGGGATGGGTCTAATCTAATGTGCACTTTTAGAAGAACCTTTTCTGAGATCATGATGACCAGGTGGTTTGATTTACTAAAAGTTATGGAAAATGTTAGACTTGTGGGTGAGGATGATAAGTTGATTTGGCAATATAATAGCAATGGTATTTACTCTGTTAATTCTTTTTATGCAATCATAAACTTCAGAGGTGTCCTTCCTATGTTCATTCCTGCTATTTGGAGCTTGGTCATTCCCCCAAGAATCCATTTCTTTCTTTGGCTTCTCTCTCATAATAAACTAATGACTAGAGATAATTTGTTGAGAAGAGGTATGAATAAAGGTTCATCCTGTATTTTTTGTGATGAGACTGAAACCAGCATGCATCTTTTTTTCGATTGTGTGATAGCAAGGTATATTTGGGAGATAGTTAATAGATGCTTCGATTTGAACATTGGTCATAACTTTGATTCTATTGCTCGTTACTGGATAAATAATAAGAAAAATGCTGCTTTAAACACTATTTGTGCCGCTGTTTTATGGAGTGTATGGAAGTGTAGAAATAACATGATTTTTCTTTCTCAGAGCTGGTCAAGTGTAAAAACAGTTCTAAGAAGATTGCTTATCTCACTAAGGGACTGGAATCCACTTTACAAGGAGAGCATGATGCTTCAGTTGGATCGGTTCTGCGGATTGCTGGAGGGCTTACTTCGAGCTCCTCTTCCTTTGGGACATGGCGCAATGTGAACAAAGAATGAAGTCGAGATGGAGGATACACCTGGGGAGGCTTATTCTGCAGAAAGTTGGTTACTATTTCAGCCCTCTGTACTGAAAAAGGAGTAAAAAGCAAGCTATGATTGTATTTTGGGTCTTAGAAGTCCTTCTGTTAGAAGGTTGCCCTTTAAGCTGTTTTTCTTTTTGAGTGAAACCATAATGGATATTGTATCAAACGCTGCTGCCAGTTTCTTTCAAAGGAACTGGGACATCAAAACTCTTGATGTCCTTTTGATCTAAAAAAAAAAAAGCTTAGGACCATGAGAATAATGACCTTCCGGAGGACACTTGCAATGTCTTCGCAACTCCAGGTACCTCTCCATGTTAAAACTGTGATTAGCGCAAAGCTTTCTCCTACTTGACAAAAACAGCCTCTCCAATCTCCATGAAGTCTTGATACGTTGATACGTCCGATCCCTTGAGGTAGTGGGGAAATAGGCATAGCCGACAAGCAGGCCAGATGTGGTTGCGAAGAAGGCGATCGGCTCCATCACATCCCATGAGAACTCCCAGAATGTCAGACAGAAGAAGACACCAGCTTGGCACATGAAGAAACCTAAGCCAGACCACGGGATACGCTTGACTTGCTTGTGTGCCAGCCAGGGTTAACAATATCGTATTGAAACCATTTGAAAATTAAAATTCAAAAATTGAAAATTTTGAGTAAAAAATCGTCAGAAACTAGAGGGTTAAAAAATCAAAAATTTTAGAAAAAAATTAAAAATATCGAAATTCGACCCGTCGATTTTGACCAATTATTGACCAACCAATCGAATTTTTGTGGCGGACGATTTTTTGAGCGATTATCAAACGATTTTTATTTATTATCGGCTGGTTTTCACCGATTATCGAACGATTTACGTCTGTTAGCCGGACCCTTATAAACCATATTCAAACCCTCCCCACAACCAATGTGGAACTATTACAACAACGTCACATAATTTTTTTCCAAAATTTTTGAATTTTTTTTGAATTAGACCAGTTTACCGATTGGTATCTGATGTCGAGCCAACTCGATACCGCCGATAATCAGGTCCACAACCAAAAACCAGTCAATAATGCACCAATATATTAGCTGAAAATTTTACTACATGATGGCCTTCTGTGTACCAGGGTTGACAAAACCGTTTCGAGGTGGAAAATCGAACCCAGCTCGGCTTCGGTTTTTCGCGAAAATCGATCGAAAATCGTCAAAAACCGAAGATTTTCGAAACCGAGCGTTTGAACAAAAAAATTCAAATCAGATTTAAAAAAACAAAAACCGGTCGGTTTTCGATCGGTTTTCTCGAAAAACCGCTCGACGAGTTGAACTTTTTGGGCGATCAGTTTCTTGAGCGGTTTTCGTCGGTTTTCTCGAAAAACCGCTCGATTTGCACCGGTTTTCGATCGGTCTTCATCGCATAAATTTTGTCAAATTTTTGAATTTTTTTGAAATTTTTTTTGAATTGAATCGGTTTACCGACCGGTTTATGATTTCGAACCGGCTTGATACGGTCGAAAACCGCGGTTTTCGACCGGTTTTCGACGGTTTTGCGAACCCTGCTGTGTATCGCATATATATTTTCTGAAAAATCTTTAGCTCTTGCCAACTATGCATAATTGTTCATCATAAAAAAAAAACTTGTAAAATTGTCGCTTCCCCACAGTTAAAAGCAACATAAACAATCTCAAAACGATGACGCAGCCCTTGTCGGATAAATTCTAAGCTTTTACGGTTGTAGTGTCCACAACTCAAAGAATAAAGTAATAGTATCTCACCTACGAGGTTCCACTTTTCCTGCTTAGAGTTAGAGCATTCTATGGTATTTGATCTGATCAGGTCAGGTTTGCAAAACAGTCAAAAATCGTTTGAAAATTACGGTTTTTGATTGTGTTGAACTAGTTCGAAATTCTAAACCGATTGATAAATCGATTCAATTAAAAAAAATTTAAAAAATTTACGCGATGTAAACCGATGAAAACCGAGCGGTTTTCGACAAAAATCAACGAAAATCACTCCAAAAACCAGTCGCCCAAAATATCCAACTCGCCGATCGGTTTTTCGAAAAAACCGATCGATTTTTATTTGTTTTCTTTGAATTTGTTTTGAATCTTTTTTTCAAATGCTCGGTTTCAAAACTCTTCGGTTTTTGACGATTTTCGCGGTAAACCGGTACCGTCGAGACCGCGATTTTCAATTCAAAAACGGTTTGGTTAACCTGGATCAGGTAGGTGAAGAACATAGTGTTAGAGACTGGAAAGTGAAACCTCTTATTTCTACCATATAAGGGAAATCACACCATCTTGGTTCTGTTAATTACAATGAATTCAATCTACATCTCGATTCTTTGTTATTTTAGCTAACTAATATTATCTCTCAGTTATAGATCAATCCGCTGCCCCAGGAGGAGCAGACTCTCAGGGGCGGCCATCGCACGGCCGTTCACCTCTGGCGACAACCTCGGCCGCTCCAGTCATCTACCTTTCGACGTCACCTTCGGCCGCACCTCCGGCCGCTTGTCGCTTTCTATCTCTGCACCAGACTCCTTTGCGGCCGGCCCTTCGTCTTCGGCCATCTTCACGGCAGCCATGCTTCGTCTTCTGCCGCCGGTTTGGACCATTTTGCCTCGCCATACGCGCTGGCCTCCGCTCCATCTCTTTGCAGCGCGTCCTCCGCGTTGCCTCGGCCGGCCGACCGACTCGTCACCTTTCGCCTCCGCGCGCTAGCGCTCGCCTCCCAAAGTTAGTCATTGCCTCTATTCACCAATCATTAGTTTATTTCCTACAAAAACACTAACACGCAGATATACTAACTCGGCACAGTTGAACACACTTAGCCCAATGCAAAAGGTAGTTCATGGAAATATTTGTCCACTACAACGACTACAACATGACTAACCTGAAGAAAATTGCATTTTTTTTGCAATTATTGCATTTTGATAAAATTTGATGAGCTCTCAGTTGAAACCTATTCTGCGTATGTGTTTATCTGGTAATTAATAACGGTAGAGCCTCCATTTCACAAGCATGACTGATGTAGAAGGATGACTAGTTTGTTCCAAATAAAGGAGGGGTATTTAAATCTCCAAACTATCTGAAGACAATTCTATCAGTAGGAATTTCACGTGGAAATATCTCAACATGCAAGAACTCACTTGAGGCAAAAGGACACATTTCAATTGGAATCGAAATCGTCATAAAAACACCTCGTTTAGGAGAATCGAGCGCTGCTCGATTGGCAGGATGCGGCGTCAACCAGCCTACCTACCCAGAAGGCGTGTCTTATTCTAGTCTATACTAGTAAATGATAAAAAGTCATCTCGAAATGGTGTGAGCAATCATTCTTCTCAAAAGCCCATTTGACACATTTGACATCCCATCCAAGCAGCTTGATGCTTGTTTCCATGGCATTGCAACAAGTTGTAACACCCTGGCACCAACTGTGCCCCAAGTGTCACCAAAACATATCTTAATTTCTAAAAAAAATTGCAAGATCTTCCCTGCTAAATGGACATCTACTCAGCAGGCAAAGAGATCACAATTAACTCAAACACAAGCATGAATAACGAATAACATAATTAGCAACTAATAAGTTTACTACACAACAAAGCTTACATTAACTCAAATCACAAACACAAGATCACAATGATCATACACTAGTTATCAAAGTGTAACACTCTTCCAAACTATACATTGATCATGGCATGAAGTGAGTGAGGGTGAAGCTAAGTCCCATCCCTGCGAGTAGCCCTCAGAGTACCTAAAACAACATAAACAACAAGTGTGAGTCCAAGACTCAGCAAAGTGCATCAAATAATCAAATTATAACCAATTAATGCATTTAAATCAACAACAAAATCATCTCTCTTAAACCAATCAACAAATACATAAACCAATAGTAACAACACTAATTACCTCCTTTACCTCATTATTTATTTCACAAACATACCTCATTAAGCATCTTAGGAGGAGCCCATGACTCTATCCCGAATCCACACATCACCATTAACACAATAATTATCATTAGCGATGCAATGCAACATGCATGCTCATGAATGCACCTTTTCTTGCGCATACCGGTATTGCTGAGTGCACACCCGTCGGTGTGCACTCTCTCATTCCTCTCCATCCCGCGGAGGGGCCTACTCTTACTGTCTTGCTCTCATCCATCCCTGTAGATGGGACTACGAGGTAGGATTTTCGTGTTCACTACGTGTGAATACAGAGGACTACATCAGCATGGGTCGCCTCTTCCATTATATATGCACATATGCAATTCAATATGAATAAATCACAGATTTCATTCTTTTCTAACATCCACATTTCCATCAACAAGAACATAAATATAATCATCATCATTAAGCCAACCAAAAGCATTAACATAACATTCAATTTCATATTCATTTAGGAATTCTCTTTCGACATAAACACATTCACAATTATACCATTATGATTAGCACAACATATTCATAATGATTAGCAAGAAACAACGTCCTAGCATCATACTAATTGATACACTTGTCTTTACCCACTCAGAATGGAGTGGCGAGAAGTCGCGGTCACCGCTGAGATCACATTCTCTGCAAAACCATATATGCATTCATCTCAAAACAATGCAAATCATTGTTCAACGACAAATAACAATAACACTTTCGCTCTTATGCTTAACCCCGCTTTAAACTTCCTCCAGAGACCAATTAATCAATTCACAACTAATCCAACTCAAATTCAAATCTTGCACTTGAGCCAAACTACTGCCACACCGGACAGCAGCCACTAAAAAATCATAACTTTTGGTTCGCTTAACCAAATTGAGTGAAATCAGTCTCTAAATGACCACAAGAGGATAATCTATAGTTATCCCATACCCATTCATGCTGGAGATAGCTCAATTATTCCCATATTTGCAATGAACATCAATCAATTGCATTAACTCTAATTCCAGACAGTCTACACTAAAATTAGCATATCTCCCAAATGGCTAAACCAAATTTGGAGTTCTTATGCTCTAAATGACCACAAGAAGATAATCTACAAGTATTTCATATCCATTAATGCTAGAGATATCTCAATCAATCCTAGATTTGATAAGAACAGAGATCCCGAGCTGCCCCCAAAATTCCAAATTTCAGTTTTGGATAGCTCACTTCAACATAGCATAACTTTTAATTCTTGAATCCAAATCAAGCAAACAAATATATTTTCTTAATATACAGGAAATTCTCCATCTATATCTAGGCAAATAAAAATTCTAATTCGGCGTGCTTCTGGACCTAAACCGCAGTTCAAAATTACAACTACTCACACATATACATTTTGGACAGCCCGCACTAAAATGGGCATAACTTTTGATTGACTGAATATATTTTATTGTTCTTATGCTCAAATTAAAGGGGAAACAACGATCTACAACTTCCTCTATAGTCGGCCAAATAGAAAACTCTTCTAACAAACCCGAAACGCAACCCTAACAAAGGGGATCCAATCTGCCCGAAAAATGAAACAGACCTAATCCGCCCAAATCCCCAACTAAATCCAACTCCAACTTGAAGAACCTTGATAAGAATACTCTAAATACACACATTCAAGATCCCAATCCCTCAAAAACAGGAAAACCCCTAATATATTAACTTCTTGCTGTTTTGGGGGAGGAGGGAGTTGCTACCAAGGGAGAGGAGATGCTTGGCTGCCATAGAGGGAGGAGGAGGCTCCATGGGGAGCTGCTGCAGGTGGAGGAGGCGCCATGGGGAGCTGCTGCAAGGGGAGGTGCCTAGGAGGAGGAGGGCTCAAGTGGGAGGATCCAGGAGGAAGGTTGTGAAATAGAAAACTCTTCTAACAAGCCCAAAACGCAGCCTTAACAGAGGGGATCCAATTTGCTCGAAAACTGAAACATACCTAATCCGTCCAAATCCCCAACTAAACTGAACTCCAACTTGAAGAACCTTGGTAAGAACAATCTAAATACCCACATTCAAGATCCCAATCCCTCAAAAACAGGAAAACCCCTAATTTACCTTCTTGCTGTTTTGGGGGAGGAGGAAGCTGCTGCCAAGGGAGAGGAGATGCTTGGCTGCCATGGAGGGAGGAGGAGGCTCCGTGGGGAGCTGCTGCAGGTGGAGGAGGTGCCATGGGGAACTGCTGCAAGGGGAGGCGCCCAGGAGGAGGAGAGCTCAGGTGGGAGGAGCCAGGAGGAAGGCTACGGGTGGGAGGAGGAAATGGGGAGTGGGGTGCAAGAAAGTGGGGCCAGGGTTAGGGGAAAACCCCTCAAAAAGCCAAAACCCACCATCTAGCCCACTAAAAGAACAGTCCAACCCAAAACCCCAGCTGGAATCTTCTTTAACCTAGAAGAGAGATACACAATATTACACAAGTATTCTATCGTTCTACAGGTGTATTGTAAACTCCGGAATGTGAGCTCAATCGGATGGATCAATATGGTGATTGAGGAACACCATCCATTCAAAATGCTAGTATATTTTTCCTGCCACTCAAGTCTCATCAACCGTAGGTAAGAGTAGTAGTAATTTTCAAGTTTACAGCTACTCCTGTCTTTTTAATAAATTTTATAAAACTACAAAATTATTATATAAACTATCAGAAAACTATAGGTTTTAACTTTAATTTCATAAAACTACATATATTCAAAAAAAACTTGTATCACAAAATTACAGGTTTTAGAATTGACGTTTCTTATAACGAGTCTGATAGTGTGGGCCCATATGGCAGCCTCACGCGCCCCTATTTTTTGATTTACTCGCAAGTTAGGCTGTCATGTGGGTTCACACTGTCAATTTTAAAACATATAGTTTTGTGATATAAGTTCTTGCTAAAATCTGTAACTTTATAAAATAGAAGCTAAAACATGTAGTTTTTTAATAGTTTGTAAAAGAAGTCTGTAGTTTTATAAAATCTACCCTTCTTTTTTAAGATGTCGTTTTAGTCTTCTGCATGTAGAACCAAGGTTTGAATTTTTGTTTTCGGAACCCATCTTATTGGTGGCCAAAATCCAAAATTTTGGTGAAATCTCGGTATTTCGGATAAAATTAGGTAAATTTGAAATTGAGAAAAACAAAATTTTGATCAAAATCTCCAAAAATTTTAGCGAATTTTTGGTGATTTCAACCTCCTCTGAAATGGTCTCAAAGGCTAGAAAAACTTGGGAAAAAAATAAAGACATACCACGCCATCTAGCTCAGTCGATAGAAACGTTAGCGTCTTAGCTTTGTGACCTGGGTTCGAGTCCACCATAGGGCTGTGTGAGCTGGCGGAGCACGTGGCGCTCGTGGCGCGGTCGTGCGAGCATGGGCCCAGGGTGAGCACTATGGGGGGCGTGGGCGCCGAGGCGAGCGTGTTGTACGGGCGTGGGCACCAAGGTGAGCATGCGTGGGTTCAGGCGTCGAGGAGCATGAGCGAGTGGGTCCGAGGCACGTTCCGCGCTACCGGTGTGTGGATAGTGTTTTTCCGCGCTCCCGTGTGTGGATGGTTTTCTTCTGCGCTTCACATGTGCGAAGGTGCCTCCCCGGTCTTTTGCTATGGAGAAAAGGGCTATTTTGTAACAAAAAAATGTCATGAGGGGGCTATTTTATATTTTAAAAAAAGTGTGGAAGGGACCATTACAATGATCACTTCACCGATATGTGGGAAACAATTGGATGGAATGGAGAAATAATATTTATGACAACCCCGAGCATATGGAAACAAAAATACCTAAAAATCTAAAACGGCATCTATTTCAGAATAAAATTAACATCCTAGAACGATATCCGCTCTAGAATGAAGCCAGGACAGTAATGAAGGTGGAAGGATCAACCAGGTTCCAAATTTCGTTTTTAGTTCACATATTGTCATCCTCCAAAATTCGAAATGTTGATGAAATCTTGTTATTTTGGATGAAATTCAGACAAAATACAAAAAGCAAAATTCAAATCCGGTTATTTTTTAACAGAGATTTTCGAGGTCTTGTTGAGATTTGTCGAGATCTCGGTGATTCTTAACCGAAAGAACATTGGTCCAAAACGCATCAAAAAATTTGAATTTTTTGTGGATGGTCCTGACACATCACCAATGTTCTCATACAAAATTTCAAATAATGATCAAGCCTGCAGAATTTTTCAAAATTCTGATAGTACTATGTCCTGATAAAAGGCTGACCGGCAAATTTCAACTGAATGGAAAATGGTGCAAACCACGTTAGCAACTTTTGAAAACAAAAATTTAGATGGTCCTAAGACATCTATAATATTCCCATAAAATTTTCAGATGATCAAGCTTGAGGAATTTTTAAAAATTCGGACAGTGCTATTGAAGGCTGACCGGCAAATTCTAACTGAATGAAAAATGGTTTAAACAATGTTAGAAAATTTTTGTGGATGGTCCTGATGCATCACTAATGTTTCCATAAAATTTTTCAAATGATGATCAAGCTTGAGGAGTTTTCAAAATTTGTGATAATGCAAATTACTGTAAAATGATCTCTCATGGCTAGAAATTAAAAATAGAAAAAAATTTAAAAAATCATGAAAAAAATAGCTTGATTTTAACCGAACAAAAATGCTTTCACAAAGCTATAAAAAAACTGTAACAAAAAAAATTTAACATGATGTTGAGATGGCTGGTTGGTTATGGACTTAGAATAAGGCTTCCAACTATTCATAGGAATTTGTAACCGTGTAAGTCGTTAATGAGCTCGGCCAATTCCCTAATTCCCCAAAGACGTTCATGAGCTGCATGGAAACTAGTATTCCGCGTTCTCTCTCCTAACGGTCCATGAGCGAGGATTCAAAATTTCGGTTTAGGGTAGAATCTTATCACTCATCGAAATCCGATTTTTCATCGAGATCTCGTTATTTCAGACAAAATCCGAACGAAATTCAAAAAACAAAATTTGAATCCGTTTTTTTTTAACCGAGATTTCGGTTTATTTAGACGAAATTTCGTCCAAAATTCCAAAATCTCGACGAAATTTCCCGGTACTATCACACTTTCAAATTTTTAGGGTTTTTTCAACTTCACGAAAATTATGATCTACCGACTGTTCCACATGGGAAATGATGTGAAGAACCTAATTCGGTCAAAATCTGGTCAATTACGGTTAAATCCGGTCAACTTTTATACAAATCTCGGTCAATTTTACCGATATTTCGGTCAAATTCACCGAAATCTCGGCGAGATATTAATGCACTGTAGCACTTTCAAAAATTTTTTAAGGGTTTTTTAATTTCGCCGGGATTATAAAACTCGGAGGGGCCCGAAATCCGAAATCTCGCCGAATTTTGCCGAGATTTTGAACCCTGCCATGAGCTCGGCGAAAACCGGCCCAAAATCATGAAACTGAAATCCACAAACCCCCAAACACTGTAGCACTTTAAATTTTTTAAACTTTTTTATTCGGACGGGATTTAAGATCTCATCCAAATTTAAACCGAAATCCAAAATCTCAGCAGAAATTCCTGAATTTTCATGGGAATCTTGAACCTTAGGCTCAGCACAGCTACTGTGCTATTACATCTCTCGCGGCAAAAAGCGTGCAGCGTGCTGCTAGCCTGCTAACTCTGCCATGGCATGCATACGGTAGGAGGGCTCAACAGCAGTAGCTCATCACCTCTCCTCCTCTTTCCCAACTGCAACAAACAACCTACCCGGCAAGCTTATCGTCACTCACTCGGCAGCAAGCACAAGACAAGAAGAGTCAGGCAGGCAGTTACTACTAGAATGAATGCACTCCCAAGTCACAACTCCTTTTGATGCTTTCCCCCGTTGCTACAAGCAGACAGAGACAAACTCCTTCCATGGTTCCATTCCCATTCCCCCCATTAATTCGACACCTGTAGGAGGAGGACGAGTGCGGTAGAAGCTGGCTGTCGAGCTAGGGCAGTTTGGCAGAACATGTTGCCGTACCTGAGGAGCTCGACACCTTGCTGCCTGCCGAGCTAGGAGAGCGCGGCAACACGCTTGTCACGGTGGGCCCACCGACCGTTGTTGCGGTCGACCAGATTGCCACGGTATATAAGTACGTCAGGCGACACGTATCACCTTCTAGTGTTTTCACTGTTGGAAAATGAAATATTTTTGTAATTGTATTAGCACGAAAACTAGATTTGCAAAAATAAAAGTGATACCTGACTAAAAAAGCTAAGACTTCCAATCAGGACCATTGCATTGCATGTACCACATATGGCCCACTCAAAAATCCCATTCAACAATTAGGTTAATCTAATCTATGTAACCTACTAATCTTGGTGAGGTACGGCTGATCTGTCCGCATGCCGCCACGTGTCCCTATAGCGCTAGAGCTACAGTATGAACTACACTGTTTGTTGTTTGTTTGTTTAAAAAGAAAAACAGTTTTCCTCTTTTTAAGACTTTTTTTTCGAATATTTCCCCTTTTAATTACTTTTTTTTCAGGGCAAGGATTTTTCGTACACAGATTTCGAATGATTACTCATTAGGGTTTTGATAAGTTTCATCCGGATGTTTTTTTTAGCAACCATTATCCAAATTCCTGACCATTAGATTTGCTTTCAGATCAATGCACTCCCCCACCTAAATTCGAAGTGGGTTGATCCTACGGATGTGTGTTTTGATACGGTCCAAAGTTTGGATGTTTTTTTTAGGACAAAAACATCCCGATAATGCCTATACACTCCCTACTCGTTATAGGGAAGCATCAGTCTCATCACATCAAACCAACGAGAACCATCGCCAGCCTTTCCCGCGATGCAGTGGATTTATCACGTCCAACAACCGCACCCGACTATCATCGTCATTCCCAGAGCCCTCGTACTACTAGCCCTTTCTCCGAACCCAAGAAGGCAGGAACAGCAATGGCTAAAGCGACCAGCGTCTTTCCAGGCTGACCTCCTGCCAGTGGTAACTCCCACACAAGAGAACAAGAGACAACAGGGTACGGCGTCCGTTGCGAGAAGAGGACTACTCATAAGGGTAAAAATGTTGGGTCCTGGGGACAAGAAACATAGAGAGGATAGGTTGGAGATAAGAAGTCTTAAAAAAAACGAAGCAGCAGAGAAGAGACCCATCACCCATCATGGCAAAGAGCTAGTAGACGCCAACAAAGTCATAGGTACCCTTGCCCCTCTCTCTCTCTCTCTCTCTCTACCCTTGCCCCCTAAACCTCTCTCACATCCACTCCATGAATCCATGAAGAGGAGCAAGCATTTTATCAGAGAATAATGCCCATAGGACAAGGCGAGTCTTCAGCACTTGAAGGCTTTTGTTTTGCTACAAGATTGGCAGATAACCAACTTAGGAGAGGTGGCTAGGAAGCGAAGCCAGTTAGCACTTAGTACTGCTAGCAATGAGATGGCAATAATTGGAAATGCAGGCGACCTGTGGAAAAAACTGATGCTTATTGCAGAAGTTAACAATATATCTTGCCATTAGTACTTGGCGGATGCTGTGATTCTTCTCTCTCTCTCTCTCTCTCTCTGAACAACCCAATGGAAAAGTTCAATTTGTTAAAGATATAGTAATAGAACAATACAAAAGTAATACTCTCCGGTTGTGTCATTCTAACTTTTAAATAAATATATGTCATTCTACAATTTCTAACTTTCAAATTTGTTTCTAAATACATGTTATTTTACAATTTTGAGACAACTTTTAACTATTGTTTCTTCCTATATGTACTGTGGAATAAAGTAATACACCATCTAAGACCAAATAAATGAGCTAATAAAAGAGGACGATTTAGCAATGATGGCTTGATTGAAGCGTGAAATCCTAAATCGTCAAGAAAGGGTAAACGAGCCAATGGTAGTGTTCAAATAACAAAGACCAAGAACTCGTCAAGAAATGTTAATTACAAAGAGAAACAAAGACCAAATGAAAAGATTTGAAGTATTATAACGGAAAAAGATCTGACAGTGATGCCCAAGTAAACAATGCTCAACATACTAGTTTGGGGTGAGGTTATCCAACAAGCAAAAAAAGAATTAGCAAAACTAATGGAGTGGGATTGCTTGACGGGGATGGTGAACTCACAAGATGCCCAAATTCTCACTCATGGAATGTGACTTAGCGGGGAAAAAAAATGAATCCAAGATGAACATGCAAAGTCCTATTGGCCAATGCGACCAGAAAGCAAGATTTAACATGCTAATGACCTCATGGAGGGAAAAGTGAAAAGGATGCAAAGGTAAACCATGTATATATCCAAAAGAGACATCAATGGGTGAGCCCCAATAAAGATAACTATGACTCGCGCAAGAACGTAAGAAGAATAATACTAGGATATAATATAAATGAGTGATGGAAAAGGCAAAGTGATGTCAAATAAACAAGAAGGAAAGAATCAGCAAGAACTATCAAACATGAACTAAAACCACCGGTGCTAATTAAGCATGACTTTAGGATGCCACTGATCCATCCACTTAAGCTACAGAAATCCTATGTTATCCATCACACTAACGGTTTAGAAATGGTATTCATGAGAAAATAGGAGCACATGTAACTTCTCTAGTTAAGGTGAAGATGGATGCACCAACAGAACACCAAATTGTTTACCATGTGGGTAAGCGATCAGGGACGAGGCTACCAGGAGACTAGCATATATCTGTGAACTATATTAAGTACTAACGAACAGTCAAGAATGAGCTGAACGGAAGCTACCTGACATTTAAGCTAAACATTAGTAAGTACCACTGTGGAGAGAGCTAGCAATTAGTCATCAGAATGTTTTCCTTTTCTTATCACAGAAATGACGAAATTGAGCAGCTAAAGAGGCAAAAGAACCAGGCAATGCCATGCCATCTAAGTAAGATATAGTAATTAATACTTTCGCTCTATAGATTTGCTCTCAATTTTAACGGCCTGAAGTCTGAATTGGGCGCCAAGCAGATGCAGTGAGCAGGCATAGATCCTTCCATCCGAGCTTCAGAGCACCATTCTCCTCGACGAGCGTGTACCCGTCGGAGGGGAACATGCCAAGCAGCAGGGCGGCCTGCGCGGCGGCGCTGCCCGCCAGCGACGCCACGCGGAACCCCGACTGCGCAAGCTTCTCGCGCCAGCTCCCAAACCTGACGTCCCCCGTGCGCGCCGGCCCGCCGACGGCCAGCACGTTGCGGATCTCCCGGGAGAGCAGCTGCTGCTCCACGACATGCCGCTCCGGGCTGTCCTCGCTGTAGCTCGCGTCCAGCGAGTCGAACAGCGCCGAGTAGTAGTGGATGGCCTCCACGAAACGCGCCAGGAAGGAGCCCGAGTGGCTCAGGTCCTGCTCCACCATTGTTACCACCTTCGGCGCCAACCTGATCCAGTGGTCCACAGACTCAACATCAGTACAGCAATTTATGGCGATTCTATTCGACTAGGACAGACTCAACCGGCAACATTTAACATTATAATGATGCATCAATGCAAAGGACATCTTCTTTAATTGATTTCTTGGTTCCCCATGCAAGTACCGTGGGACGACAGAGGTAGCAGTCCACTATAGAAAAGCCATCACCTCAGACGAGCTTTTTATCTTAGCTTTTGCTATCCGAACCAAGAACTGATTAGTAGTACTACGATGACAGACATTTCATTTTAATAATCAGCATCTGTGGCGCTTAGAACAAAAAAGTTGAAACCTTTTAGCATGGAAAGTTTGTCATGATGCTAACAACTTTTAGCTCGCTCTTAGTGATCCACAAACCAAATGGAAGCGAAATCTTTTCAACTTCTCGGATCACCAAAGACCACGGAAGAGCTTACTAACGCAAAAGCAATAGAAAGTTGCAATCCTTTTAGCGTAAAAAGTTGGTCATAATTACAAAGTTTTAGCGCCCCGGCCAAGACGCAATTTTTTCCCACTCTTAAATCAATGGTGTCCTTGTACTAGTACTACCATTGATGTGTTGATTGTAGGTCACATTGACACATCGGTGAAGGCAAGTGAAGGCTGAAAAGTAAGCAAGATTTGACAATGGAAGCAGCATTGGTACCTCTGGATGAGCCAGAGCGTGTTGGAGTCGGAGCCGGTGACATCGTAGAGCGAGTGGTGCAGCCAGTGGACGGCGACGGCCTCGCGCCGCGTGACGCCCAGCTTCTCCGGGTCAAGATTCCCGGCCTTGTCCGCAACCGGGCAGAACTCGAACGGCAGCCCCAGCGTGTCCGCGAAGTCCGACAGCCGCTTCCCCGTCGCCTCCAGCGCCTGCATGGACGCGCCCAGCCCCGTCAGCCTCACCCTCGGTGGCCCGCCGGGGCGCGACGCCAGGATGTGGAAGAGCCCCGGCCACTGGAGCCCCTGCATGATGTCCAGGTCGATGATGTGCACGCGCTCCTCCTGCTCGAACGCCTCTTGGATGGCCTGGTTCGCCGTGAAGTGGGAGAACTTGACGAACGGGCTGATGCCGTTGAACACCTGGAACGCCGCGGCGACGCGGCCGTGGAGGCGAGCGGCGGCGGGGGACGCGTGCGGCAGCGGCGCGTACAGCCCCAGGCAGGAGCTGACGAGGCGCGCGGACATGGCCTCCGCGAAGTAGGCCGCGACGCGCTGCGTGGAGGTGCCGAAAGGCGTTGCGAGCTCGGCGATCTCCAGCAGCGCCCGGTGCGCCTCGTCGAGGTTGTCTGCGTTCACCGACTCCGCACACTGCAGCAGCAGCGTCAGCAGGTGCAGTCCATCCTCGTCACGCTGCTTCCGTCGCTGCTCCTCTTTCCGCTCCTTGGCTGCCGCCGCTGTGGCGGCCGCGGCCGCAGCTGCTGTTTCCTCCGCGGAGGGGGCCTTAGTGGACTGCGGTCGGTTCGGCTCGTCCTCGTGGCGCCGCTTGTCGGGGGGTGGGGGAGGGGGAGGGAGAACCGCGACCGGTGGGGCGGCGGCCGTGGTGTCGGGGAGGAGGGCAGGCGGACGGGGAGGAGGCGGCGGGGCGGGGTCGGATGTGAGGAGGGAGCGGAGGCGGAGCTCGAGGAGGGAGGCGAGGCCGGGGTTGCAGGGGTGGATGATCTCGCGGACGTTGTGGATGAGCTGAGTGATGGAGACCGCGGCGCCGCTGCTCCCGATGATGTCCCGGATGATGCCGTCCACCCAGGCCGTGGTGGACGGCGCCCCCTCGGACGCCTGCGCCGGCGCGGCGATGTCCATCTCCGCCTGCTGGAACGCCGGGAGCTGGGTGGGCAGCGCGGGCAGCTGCGCGCTCGCGGACGACGGCGAGTCGCCCGCCGCCGCCGCCGCGGTGACATCAGAGAGGTCGCCCGTGACATGGCGGCGCGGCGGCGGCAGGTCCATGTCGGGCGCGGGGCGCTTGCGGACCATGGCGGCTTCTTGATGGTCTAGTCGCTGGAGGTAGAGGAGCAGGTCGGAGGAGGAGGATGGTAGGGGAGGCAATAAGGAGTGGGAAGACGAGGTGACGGTGGCATAAGTAGAAAAAGAGGTGGAGTGGGAGGAGGCGGAGGACGACGAGGGGAAGAGGAGGAGGGAGGAGGAGCCCATCTACAAACGCCAAGGAGAAGCCGCCGCGCGCATGGCGATCCAGCGAGCGCGGGAGAGGTTGGGAAGGTACCGCAATTTTTATGAGCTTTGGCGCCGCGCTGCCTGCTGCTGAGGTGCGAGGCGAGAGTGGGAGTAGGAGAAGCGACGCGACGCCATGCGATGCTCGGGGCGGAGTAAAGAGCAAGAGGCCGATGGGAGGCGACCAACCACAAGGGGCTTGCAAGGAAGGGAGGGTTAATTTATGGCGGCCATTAGGGTTGCCATCGGCCTCTCTGTCTTTTTTTTTTTCCTTCTCTTTTTTAACTATAGTAGCAAATTTATCCGACAACTGCTGGACTACATATTATTGTAGAATTCTTTTTGATATATAACTCTACTTGCTATAACTAAATTTAATTATATTTGTTATAATCTTGCCTCGTAAAATAATTGGTGAAGATTCTTCTCTTTTTATTTTGATTAATGTGAGAATTTCTATTTTTTTTATTTTACAATTACCATGGAATTTTTTCTCTTAAAATAATGGAAGTGCCTCCCATATTACCACTTATTTTTATTTATATATAATAACGATACAATCTCAAGGACATGTAGCTTGTCGCAAAGTGTAACTGAATGGCAGATCACTACAATATAAGAGTATATTAATATTTTAATATAAAATTAGTGTGATATTCCCTCTATAACCTTAATAAATATCCACATACTTTATTTTCTCTATATGCATATATTGATTATAGTGCTTGGTGATAATAATTATTAGTGATAATCTAGCTATTTTTAATAGAGAGGTGTTTCTATACTCTTCCTTCTAGTACAAGTTGCACAAATCTTGAAGCAAGCGAAGGGGTAAGTAATCACCATCTACCCTTTATTTATGCTTTAATAGTTGTGCAACTTTTAAAAGGAAGAGCATAGAAGCGCCTCTCTTTTTAATATCTTCCTGATCTACTCCCTCTGTCCCACAAAGACTGCATTTCTAGTGTTCAAAATTTGTCCCACAAAGAGTGCATCTTTAGTCCGTAGGGCCCAGCTGTAAGTGTATGCATGCTCATTTAAGTGCCTATGGAAACCGAAGCACCAACATGCTTGTG
Organism: Rhipidocladum racemiflorum; assembly: GCA_036346355.1. NCBI lineage: Eukaryota > Viridiplantae > Streptophyta > Magnoliopsida > Poales > Poaceae > Rhipidocladum > Rhipidocladum racemiflorum. The sequence goes on along the minus strand of CM070590.1, from coordinate 2,137,794 downwards.
TATGAAGTAATGAGGGTCACATTAGTCATTTACCTTGCACACTAATCTGTCTTAAAAAACCTAAAAATGCACTCTTTGTGGGACGAAGTGAGTATATGCTAAGAAAAAGTATGTAAACTTGGACGGATGGAGTATTTGGCAAGAAGGCAATAACTGTACCCGGGACCAGATTGGGGCACAGGGGAAAGATGAATTAAATGCGCGATCTAAATGCCGTAGTGTCTCTTAATTAAATTGACATCAATTCAAAATGTAGGAGTAGTTCAAAATAGATGCGCATGCAGATGCTTTAGAGGAAAACGCAAGATGTTTATATTGAAATATTTGAGAGGAGAGAGAACAAGGGCTCAAGACAGATTAATTGCCCGGAACAACTTGAAGGAATTTTAGCGTATGGTTAGATACAATGTTTTTGTCCCCTCAGCAGTTTTATACAAAATTCCTTGCAAAAAAAAAAAGAAAAAAGAACAGCTTGATGAAACAAATTTCCACTGGATTGGAATCATCCAAATCCCCTCCAAATTGTGTTTGTTCCAAATAGGCCCTTAAAATGAATGGCACAAACCCTAACCTAGATGGATGAAGTTTTAGAGTCCATTGACTTCTTTGGCAATATGGTATTACAGTGTTACTAGTGCCATGTGATCGTGATATAACAAGTTTGATTTGTTTATGTACCTATATAGGAGGGATTATAACCTCACGCACCCATCCAAAAAAAAACAGAACTGAACACAATTTTAATCCTAGCTCGTTAATGGAGTTGTTAAGTTTTATGACTCCAGCATCTTATGCCAAGCAATTGACTTCTATGCGCGTCGAGATAAAAAAAAATACGCAGGCAAAAAAATTATTATAGAACATAGGTGCAATTTTAACTTCACTTTATGTATCAAAGTAGAATTATCAAACGTTATTCCTTGAAGCCTTCCTTATGTGGCCAGTCCCATGTATGCTTTTTTTTTCGTTTAAATCTAGCTCCCTTTATGTATTTGCAAATTTGGCTCTCTTTCCCACCGCAGAAGACGCGGCAGACAACACCTGTCCTCTGCCATGCCCGGGAAACGCAAAAGGTGACCGGCATCATGGTAGGGTAAGGGAGCGCAAGAGTACAAGAGGAGGGCGCTGCCACGCTCCGATAGCGCGGGAGATGCTGCTAAGTTACGATAGCACAGTAGTGGGGGTGTGGGGCTAAATTTTGCAAATGCATACGCGAAGATGCTAGATGGAAAAAAAAGAGAGAAGAATTATTATTCTTTTCCTCTGCATGTTTACGAGTATGTGAAGCATTCCAATTTCGACCTGAACCTCGATTTTTGAGGGGCAATATGATGTCCGAATAAGAGCATGTGTTGCATTCTTACCGGACAGAATCACATTGGTAATACTGTCAATTATATATCAACCACACATAGTGTGTTATCACTAGATCGATTTATGATCAGAATGGTTACGACATGACACCATCTAGCTACTTGATTGGATCTGCTGACCAGCACTATTTGCAGCAACTTTTTTCTCATCTCAGTCTCGGAAGGAATCCTGCTATATTTCGCACGCAGCGACGCTCGTTCGCCCGGCAGCTCGAAACGTTGTTGTCGGCGAGTCCTTTTGGCAAGAACTGTGTTGTTCTTTGTCTGTGCATGTTCTTCTTCCTCCTTTTCCTTTTCCTTCTGCCCATGGAGATGAATCAGTGGAGGATCATGTACGTTCACCTTGATCGAGGTCGTGAGCTATGGAGAGATCGATCCACACATCTCTTTCCCGGTGAGATTTTTTGACAAGAATTAGATCACTCGTGTCGTGTCTCCATCTGTGTCTGCCTTTCTTTGTCACCATTTCCTTTATTTTGTTCGCATGACAAGACGCATCTCCTTGATCTTTACTGAAATATGATATGGAGTACCCGTGGTATCTAACTTTCTTGCGACAAAATCATGCGTCTGTTTTCGTCCAGCAATTTTACTTGCCTTCGGCTCTGTTTAGGGCAGATGGATGGATGTTACGAGATTAGATTATGGGCTGTTTGATTTAATGACTAGCTAACTCTATCGTCTCTAACCTTAGCTGTGTCACAGCTTCTTAAATAGATAGGTTTGGTTCATCGATCGTTACAAATTATGGCTCGTCACACTTGGATCCTAAGCACCATGGTCCACATGTGAAGGACTCAACTTCTTACACCTTCCGTGGCAAGTCACACTTTGTCTAACCTTAAAATTAATTTCCTAACGAAATCCTCCTTCCTGACGCCTCATTTGGACGCGTAGAAACTTTTTTAGTAGCTTTGTACAAAACGAAATATCCACTCTCACTGGATGTTAGATTTCAAATGAAAATCTCCACGAGAGTTCCAAACAGGCCTAAACAGGACTAGCTAAGCTTTTTTAGATAATGAAATATTATATCTCCTAGTCTCTGCATTATAAAATGCACACAACCAAACGTTTATTACAAAGTTTTAGTAAAAAAAACTTGTCAAATTAAAGAGCTCCCTATCATGAAAGTTTCGACAAGCCATGACAAACAAAAACATAGAGTTTTAACCCACACAGAGTCTGTTACTGAATCGCCATCCGTGGCTGATGAAGAGTTTCCGAAACACAATCTCCAACGAGTTGCATGTCGATAACACCACTTCCCTTGCTTCCTGATACTGCATGCAACACAGACCACAATCGCAACCGAGACATGAAATGCTTTTAGCGTGGATCGAGCTGCAGCAGGACAAGTCACTAATCCACTGGAGCTGAAATGCGGCTTGGCTGCTGGCATGGGAGGTGGGGACTCGAGCATGCCTGCTTATGCGCTTACAGCTTGTTGCGCATGCATGCATGCCTGCCTTTCTTCAACCTCACCACCTAAAACGCTGATAGACCCCTAACGTACGTAGCATGCATGGAGTTTGTTGGACCATGGCATGCACTGCTCCTCTGCTCCTGCTCGTCCATCACCACATGCCAACCATCTCGATCGATCTCTCCGGTCCACTCAGCCTGACATGCTGATCGATGCTCACCACTTAGGCTAACATGAATCTATTTTGGCGTACTAGTAGTACTGATGATGTGTGGAGTGCCGACTGCCGGTTTCTTCCCTTTTCTACTCCTTCACATTTTGTTTTCAAATACAATCATCTTTAGAATAAATTTGTAAAAGTGGTCATCTCCCTAATTTTAAAAGACGTGTCAAATGGCACGTATCACCTACCGAATTCGAATAGTTCAGCAACTTTTTGGACATACAGCTCCCAAGCACAAGGGTGCTCGGTATGGCTGCTACCAAGACTCTTGTCGAGCATATAGAGCCAAATATGTAAGCTCCTTCTAAGCTAGGGGGAATACAACAGCGAGTTGATCGGATTCTGCGTGTTTCAAACAGAAGAAGACGAGGCTAATTCTTCACAAGGTTACTGGGAGGAAGATTGAATTTTTTTGTAAGAAAAACTGTGAGTACGGAGTAGCGGCAGGGGGGTTTTCGAAAGCGGAGGTCGGTAGGGTAGGTACTGCTGCATCGTGGATTGTACGTCGGCTTTCTTTGTACCGCTGTCCTGGCCTCCATCTCCAAGACATGCATGTGTATGGGGCTGTGGCCTCGTTTCTTTCCCCGGAGTGGACATGGAAAGCGTCTCGCCTTTTCGAGGACCTTTTTTTTTTTCTTTTGGTCACGTGTTGCTCCTCCTCTCATAGGCTCAGAGGCAGTTCAATAAGATAACATCAGTTTACTATTAGTTTGTATATTTCAGTTTTATTTTATATATAAAAAAAAAGTAAAAAAATTAAGAGAGAAGAGAGTTTACTCTTATGTAGAGCCAAATGTGTAAGCTACAAAGAATATATTTTTAGTGTTCAGAATTTGTCCCACAAAGAGTGTATCTTTAGTCCGTAGAGCCCACCCAAAGCCCATTAATTCTCATAACTCCACTCCAAGATTTGAATTTTTTTGCTCCTTTGCATGCTTAGGCTGAACCCAAGGATGACCTGGAAAACCAGGCCTCTATGAGCCTTGAATAGTGTGGCCTGCATTTAATTTAGGTCTTTATATTGGGTCGATTTCCAACCATGGCCTGAACTCTCTTTCGCACATAGCACACGCAAGGACGGCCTCACCATATAGGGATGAACCCCTCCGACCTCTTCAATAGAGGCGCACATAGCACACCCCCTTGGAATGACTACAGGCCTGAATAGACCTTCAAATATCCAAAAAAAATGTTTTCCAGGCCATTCTTGGAGAGAGTCTTAGTGATTTGGCGTGGAGTAATATCCCACTAATCTTCTGCATACAGAGCTTTAAATGTATGCATGCGCATTTAAGTGCTGGTGAAAACCAAAGCACCAGCACGCTTATGCATGTAGTAATGAGGGTCACATTAGTCATTTACCTTGCACACTAATCTATCTTAAAAAAACTAGAAATGCACTCTTTGTGGGACGGAGGGAGTAAGAGAGAAGAGATAGTTATTGCACAGCATATAGAGACGACTTTTAGAAACAGTTATTGTACAAACTGATTTTTTGGTTACTATAGATGACATGGACGAGAAATATAGTAAGTAGTGGGTTTTACTATTGTACTTGCTCTAAGACCACCTCATCTTGCTATTAGTCTGTACACGTCAACTTTATCCTATATAGAAGAGTGAGAAAAGAGGAAATAGAAAAGGTCTGGCTCTTATTTAGCAGCCAGCTTTGCACGGGAACATAGGTAGATTATGAGAAATGCTTTTATGCTTTTCTTTTTAAAAGTTGCGTAAATATTAAAATATAAATGAATGGTAGATAGTGATTATTTAACCCTTTTCTTGCTTCAAAATTTGTGCAATTTGTATTGGAAGGGGAAGCATAGAAGCACTGCACATAGATTATTTATATATAAGCGAGAAGAGATAATTATTGCACAACATCTAGAGATAATATTATACAAATTAATTTTTAGCTTACTTTTAGTAATCTATAGTGAACTTTGTTACCGTAGTTGCTCTCATCTGCTGCAACTTCACCTGCTTGGGGTCACCGCTCGTTTCGTCTGCATTAGCACGTACGCATCCCTCGGTGGACTCTGAGCAATAATTGCTATTCTTACCAAGTCTCTTGGCGTCGACCAGGGAAGTGCTTGGTTGGCACGAATTGCACAGGATTAACGGTGCAATCCTACGGAAATACTAACCGGAGGAGTTGTTTTTTTGAAAGGTGTTTGGAAATTTTGCAGAAATTTGAAGTGAGGGGACGTTAATCACTACTACAGAACCAGCTTCTAGAGGCGGTTCGGAATCACTTCTAGAAGCGGTTGTAAACCGCTTGTGGTGGTGCGACACCAAGCGGTAAAAGGCAGTAATAATATCGTGAGAACGGGATTCGAACCCACGACCAGCACTCCATCCTCGTGACTCGCCTCATCTATCTAGCCAACCTACCTACGCGTGCTCTCTGATAGAGTAGTGCACGCATTCCTTTTATTATTTCTAAAACTGGGCTTCTACAAGCGGTTCGTGACACGAACCCCTTTAGAAGGGGTTCGTATCACGAACCGCTTCTAAAGGTGGGGCTTTAGAAGGGGTTCGTGCCACGAACCGCTTCTAGAGATCCCCTCCGGCCTGTTGCCACGAACCGCTTCTGGTGCGAGTATTACAACCGGTTCGCACCAAACCGTTTCTAATAGGCCGGTTGTGATGCCCGATTTTGTAGTAGTGAATGCAGGACACAAAGCATATTTTTTTTCCGTGAGATCTAACCTCATGTTGCAGTTCCTCCAAAATTTCTACAGATCATATCATTCCACAAAAAATTCATAGGAATCTTAGAAGCTCATCCCTTTGTTTCAAATTCCCCCAAAATTCACAGTTTCAAAATTGGGCCTTATGTGATGTTACCGTCGTCTTCGTCTTGAATTGTCACTCGGCCTTTGTTGCCACTGAATCCAATTAATCGTCCTACACCGCTCTTTTACCTGTGATACTTCATGGCTTCACCCCCTCATCTACTACTTCCTTTTCCTTATTGTTAGGGTTAGATTAGATCAATCACACACGCGCATACGAGAGAAGTGGAACACAATATTTTACGTGGAAACCCTTGCAGGGCAAAACCACGGGAGACGCAATCCACTATTTGGTTCAATAGTTACAAGTACATAGGGTTGGTTTATATAGCCAAAGAGTCCGAGTTGTATGAAAGGAGGACTCTAGATTTGTTAAGATTAGAGATTGAGTCATATTCCTAACAAACCTCCCCTTGACTCAAAATCTATAATGAGAATTTGTCTCCAAGAAACTCTAAAGGGTAATTGAGCACTGAAAGTCCAAAGGACAATGCGAATATGAAAGACTAGAACAATCAATCCAAATACTTCTTGCGAAGCAAAATTTGAGCAAACCACCAGTAGGTCAAGGAAACAACTGGAACAGTCAAACCAACAGAGCTATAACAATGCAGACGAAGAATCTGGGTATTCAACTCATAATCCCAGTAAAGTCTGAGTTTGTGCAACTGACCTCCTGAATAAATGCCCAATCATCAAATGGCATAAGCCAAGACATCATCTGTGGTGCTTGATAAATAGCGAAGAACTCATCTCATGGAATTGACATGCTCCATCTGGAACAATAAATTCGGTAAACAACGCTCATTGAAAAAGCAAATTGCACATGTAGTCACCACGTACGAAAAACTGCCTACTGATATTCCATGACATGGTTAAAACTGCTCCTACATAACTGTCAAGATGAAAAGAACTGCCGTGCTGTCAATGGAGTAAATTGCAGTAGACCCCTCATATCGAGCTAAGACAATAAGATAACGTTGTAGTATCCACTGAAAAGCAAAACTCCTTCTTGCACTTTAATACTTCATCTCAAATTAAAACTCCTTCAAATTTGACGATGAAACATCAAATAAATTGACGATGAAACGTCGAATGAAGTGCTAAGAATTCGCCAATGATAAATCGACGACGAAACGTCGAAGAAATCCCCAATGATAAATTCCACCATTAAAATCCACCAATAAGAAATATAAATGCCAGAAGTCGAAATCAATAAGCTGGAGCCCAGAAGTTAGAGCTAGAGCCAAAGAAGCTAAGCGAAAAACTAGCAACTAGAGCTGGAGCCAGAAGAGGAAGCTGAAGCCGAGTTGTAAGTTGGAAGCCTGGAAGCTAGGAGCCAAACCGGATTCAATTTTAGTTTTGAGATCTTGTTGGAGTCCAGCTGCTTGCTTGATCGTGTGTCCCGTGTATCTTGTGACGGACTGCCTTTTCAGGGGAGCTACCCAGGAAGATTAGCTGCCAGTAACCAAGCATTCATTGCCAAACAAAGAATTAACACCAACTCTTTTATTGAATATAAGGCCTAGCGGCCAAGTTTTTACAAAAGAGGGCGCAGCGGGGCCCAATAGATTACAACCCAAAACACCGCACAGGTATGCTTAAGCAAAAGACTAAGACCTCAAAACCAAACCAAATCGCCATCTACGAACTCTTGATAAGATCCAGCTTCTTGAAACTCTGAAAGGATCGGGTTTAAGCAAGGGTGAGTACAACAGTACTCAAAAAGTCGCACGGAAAAATGCTGAATACTATATGCAAGGGATTAACAAATGGATGACACAGGGTTTAAGTATTGTGGATGCAATTTTATTTGTAATATCATTTTACATTTGAAACACAAACCATAAATAAATAGTAACTGGGGGGTTCCATAAGTTCAACACCACTTAGCTATATTCACAAAATTCTCCAAAATTGATTTGAGCGAGGTTACGGGTGTCACCCCGGTTCAAACTTAGCTTCATTAACCGGAAACACGGCGTAATCGATTACCATTTTATCGAGACTCTGCAGAGCTGCTCAGCTTTACCCACAAGATATCTACGACCATTAATGCCACGCGAATCACATGTAACTTAAATGCATGCGGTTGGACCGAGATCATCATAGCCTTTTGATTGAGCATCCCCATGGTAGCTCTTACCTGATAGGTCATTGGACCCACTGTTCTTGGGGTCCCACTGGCCAACGCGGGAGCCGCGCTCCAATACTGAGTGGGTACCTATCGTTGTGCGAATCGGCGAATGACACCTCATTCCCATTCCACTAACCCTTCATCATTCCTCTTTGGGAATGCCGCTCCCTATTCTCCTCTCTGAGAATGGTACCACCAATGTAAGTATTCCCAGGGGATGAACAATGTTACTGAGCCATGTCGGAAAACGGTTCAACTGACTGGTCCGACTTGTGGTTGAGCGAGATCTTAAGTTATTTACTTTGCTCAAGGGGGTTTCAACATTAATTTGCCAAAGATCAAGCCATACGACCACAAACCAATCTAGTACATGCACGTATTGGCCACCAAACGAACCATGGCATTAATCATCAGCCGGGGATCGGACTCATCCACCTCGTGGCTAGTCTAATACCATGGCATGCACTGCTCCTCTGCTCCTGCTCGTCCATCACCACATGCCAACCATCTCGATCGATCTCTCCGGTCCACTCAGCCTGACATGCTGATCGATGCTCACCACTTAGGCTAACATGAATCTATTTTGGCGTACTAGTAGTACTGATGATGTGTGGAGTGCCGACTGCCGGTTTCTTCCCTTTTCTACTCCTTCACATTTTGTTTTCAAATACAATCATCTTTAGAATAAATTTGTAAAAGTGGTCATCTCCCTAATTTTAAAAGACGTGTCAAATGGCACGTATCACCTACCGAATTCGAATAGTTCAGCAACTTTTTGGACATACAGCTCCCAAGCACAAGGGTGCTCGGTATGGCTGCTACCAAGACTCTTGTCGAGCATATAGAGCCAAATATGTAAGCTCCTTCTAAGCTAGGGGGAATACAACAGCGAGTTGATCGGATTCTGCGTGTTTCAAACAGAAGAAGACGAGGCTAATTCTTCACAAGGTTACTGGGAGGAAGATTGAATTTTTTTGTAAGAAAAACTGTGAGTACGGAGTAGCGGCAGGGGGGTTTTCGAAAGCGGAGGTCGGTAGGGTAGGTACTGCTGCATCGTGGATTGTACGTCGGCTTTCTTTGTACCGCTGTCCTGGCCTCCATCTCCAAGACATGCATGTGTATGGGGCTGTGGCCTCGTTTCTTTCCCCGGAGTGGACATGGAAAGCGTCTCGCCTTTTCGAGGACCTTTTTTTCTTTTGGTCACGTGTTGCTCCTCCTCTCATAGGCTCAGAGGCAGTTCAATAAGATAACATCAGTTTACTATTAGTTTGTATATTTCAGTTTTATTTTATATATAAAAAAAAAGTAAAAAAATTAAGAGAGAAGAGAGTTTACTCTTATGTAGAGCCAAATGTGTAAGCTACAAAGAATATATTTTTAGTGTTCAGAATTTGTCCCACAAAGAGTGTATCTTTAGTCCGTAGAGCCCACCCAAAGCCCATTAATTCTCATAACTCCACTCCAAGATTTGAATTTTTGCTCCTTTGCATGCTTAGGGTGAACCCAAGGATGACTGAAAACCAGGCCTCTATGAGCCTTGAATAGTGTGGCCTGCATTTAATTTAGGTCTTTATATTGGGTCGATTTCCAACCATGGCCTGAACTCTCTTTCGCACATAGCACACGCAAGGACGGCCTCACCATATAGGGATGAACCCCTCCGACCTCTTCAATAGAGGCGCACATAGCACACCCCCTTGGAATGACTACAGGCCTGAATAGACCTTCAAATATCCAAAAAAAATGTTTTCCAGGCCATTCTTGGAGAGAGTCTTAGTGATTTGGCGTGGAGTAATATCCCACTAATCTTCTGCATACAGAGCTTTAAATGTATGCATGCGCATTTAAGTGCTGGTGAAAACCAAAGCACCAGCACGCTTATGCATGTAGTAATGAGGGTCACATTAGTCATTTACCTTGCACACTAATCTATCTTAAAAAAACTAGAAATGCACTCTTTGTGGGACGGAGGGAGTAAGAGAGAAGAGATAGTTATTGCACAGCATATAGAGACGACTTTTAGAAACAGTTATTGTACAAACTGATTTTTTGGTTACTATAGATGACATGGACGAGAAATATAGTAAGTAGTGGGTTTTACTATTGTACTTGCTCTAAGACCACCTCATCTTGCTATTAGTCTGTACACGTCAACTTTATCCTATATAGAAGAGTGAGAAAAGAGGAAATAGAAAAGGTCTGGCTCTTATTTAGCAGCCAGCTTTGCACGGGAACATAGGTAGATTATGAGAAATGCTTTTATGCTTTTCTTTTTAAAAGTTGCGTAAATATTAAAATATAAATGAATGGTAGATAGTGATTATTTAACCCTTTTCTTGCTTCAAAATTTGTGCAATTTGTATTGGAAGGGGAAGCATAGAAGCACTGCACATAGATTATTTATATATAAGCGAGAAGAGATAATTATTGCACAACATCTAGAGATAATATTATACAAATTAATTTTTAGCTTACTTTTAGTAATCTATAGTGAACTTTGTTACCGTAGTTGCTCTCATCTGCTGCAACTTCACCTGCTTGGGGTCACCGCTCGTTTCGTCTGCATTAGCACGTACGCATCCCTCGGTGGACTCTGAGCAATAATTGCTATTCTTACCAAGTCTCTTGGCGTCGACCAGGGAAGTGCTTGGTTGGCACGAATTGCACAGGATTAACGGTGCAATCCTACGGAAATACTAACCGGAGGAGTTGTTTTTTTGAAAGGTGTTTGGAAATTTTGCAGAAATTTGAAGTGAGGGGACGTTAATCACTACTACAGAACCAGCTTCTAGAGGCGGTTCGGAATCACTTCTAGAAGCGGTTGTAAACCGCTTGTGGTGGTGCGACACCAAGCGGTAAAAGGCAGTAATAATATCGTGGGAACGGGATTCGAACCCACGACCAGCACTCCATCCTCGTGACTCGCCTCATCTATCTAGCCAACCTACCTACGCGTGCTCTCTGATAGAGTAGTGCACGCATTCCTTTTATTATTTCTAAAACTGGGCTTCTACAAGCGGTTCGTGACACGAACCCCTTTAGAAGGGGTTCGTATCACGAACCGCTTCTAAAGGTGGGGCTTTAGAAGGGGTTCGTGCCACGAACCGCTTCTAGAGATCCCCTCCTACTGCTGGCCACTTAACCGCTTCAAAAGTGCGAGTATTACAACCGGTTCGCACCAAACCGTTTCTAATAGGCCGGTTGTAATGCCCGATTTTGTAGTAGTGAATGCAGAACACAAAGCATTTTTTTTTTCCGTGAGATCTAACCTCATGTTGCAGTTCCTCCAAAATTTCTACAGATCATATCATTCCACAAAAAATTCATAGGAATCTTAGAAGCTCATCCCTTTGTTTCAAATTCCCCCAAAATTCACAGTTTCAAAATTGGGCCTTATGTGATGTTACCGTCGTCTTCGTCTTGAATTGTCACTCGGCCTTTGTTGCCACTGAATCCAATTAATCGTCCTACACCGCTCTTTTACCTGTGATACTTCATGGCTTCACCCCCTCATCTACTACTTCCTTTTCCTTATTGTTAGGGTTAGATTAGATCAATCACACACGCGCATACGAGAGAAGTGGAACACAATATTTTACGTGGAAACCCTTGCAGGGCAAAACCACGGGAGACGCAATCCACTATTTGGTTCAATAGTTACAAGTACATAGGGTTGGTTTATATAGCCAAAGAGTCCGAGTTGTATGAAAGGAGGACTCTAGATTTGTTAAGATTAGAGATTGAGTCATATTCCTAACAAACCTCCCCTTGACTCAAAATCTATAATGAGAATTTGTCTCCAAGAAACTCTAAAGGGTAATTGAGCACTGAAAGTCCAAAGGACAATGCGAATATGAAAGACTAGAACAATCAATCCAAATACTTCTTGCGAAGCAAAATTTGAGCAAACCACCAGTAGGTCAAGGAAACAACTGGAACAGTCAAACCAACAGAGCTATAACAATGCAGGCGAAGAATGCGGGTATTCAACTCATAATCCCAAAGAAAGTCCGAGTTTGTGCAATCGACCTCTGAATAAATGCCCAATCATCAAATGGCATAAGCCAAGACATCATCTGTGGTGCTTGATAAATAGCGAAGAACTCATCTCATGGAATTGACATGCTCCATACTGGAACAATAAATTCGGTAAACAACGCTCATTGAAAAAGCAAATTGCACATGTAGTCACCACGCATTTAAAAGCGCCATCGATATTCCATGACATGGTTAAAACTGCTCCTACATAACTGTCAAGATGAAAAGAACTGCCGTGCTGTCAATGGAGTAAATTGCAGTAGACCCCTCATATCGAGCTAAGACAATAAGATAACGTTGTAGTATCCACTGAAAAGCAAAACTCCTTCTTGCACTTTAATACTTCATCTCAAATTAAAACTCCTTCAAATTTGACGATGAAACATCAAATAAATTGACGATGAAACGTCGAATGAAGTGCCAAGAATTCGCCAATGATAAATCGATTTACGAAACGTCGAAGAAATCCCCAATGATAAATTCCACCATTAAAATCCACCAATAAGAAATATAAATGCCAGAAGTCGAAATCAATAAGCTGGAGCCCAGAAGTTAGAGCTAGAGCCAAAGAAGCTAAGCGAAAAACTAGCAACTAGAGCTGGAGCCAGAAGAGGAAGCTGAAGCCGAGTTGTAAGTTGGAAGCCTGGAAGCTAGGAGCCAAACCGGATTCAATTTTAGTTTTGAGATCTTGTTGGAGTCCAGCTGCTTGCTTGATCGTGTGTCCCGTGTATCTTGTGACGGACCGCCTTTTCAGGGGAGCTACCCAGGAAGATTAGCTGCCAGTAACCAAGCATTCATTGCCAAACAAAGAATTAACACCAACTCTTTTATTGAATGTAAGGCCTAGCGGCCAAGTTTTTACAAAAGAGAGCGCAGCGGGGCCCAATAGATTACAACCCAAAACACCGCACAGGTATGCTTAAGCAAAAGACTAAGACCTCAAAACCAAACCAAATCGCCATCTACGAACTCTTGATAAGATCCAGCTTCTTGAAACTCTGAAAGGATCGGGTTTAAGCAAGGGTGAGTACAACAGTACTCAAAAAGTCGCACGGAAAAATGCTGAATACTATATGCAAGGGATTAACAAATGGATGACACAGGGTTTAAGTATTGTGGATGCAATTTTATTTGTAATATCATTTTACATTTGAAACACAAACCATAAATAAATAGTAACTGGGGGGGTCCATAAGTTCAACACCACTTAGCTATATTCACAAAATTCTCCAAAATTGATTTGAGCGAGGTTACGGGTGTCACCCCGGTTCAAACTTAGCTTCATTAACCGGAAACACGGCGTAATCGATTACCATTTTATCGAGACTCTGCAGAGCTGCTCAGCTTTACCCACAAGATATCTACGACCATTAATGCCACGCGCGAATCACATGTAACTTAAATGCATGCGGTTGGACCGAGATCATCATAGCCTTTTGATTGAGCATCCCCATGGTAGCTCTTACCTGATAGGTCATTGGACCCACTGTTCTTGGGGTCCCACTGGCCAACGCGGGAGCCGCGCTCCAATACTGAGTGGGTACCTATCGTTGTGCGAATCGGCGAATGACACCTCATTCCCATTCCACCAACCCTTCTGTCATTCCCCTGCTGGGAATGCCGCTCCCTATTCTCCTCTCTGAGAATGGTACCACCAATGTAAGTATTCCCAGGGGATGAACAATGTTACTGAGCCATGTCGGAAAACGGTTCAACTGACTGGTCCGACTTGTGGTTGAGCGAGATCTTAAGTTATTTACTTTGCTCAAGGGGGTTTCAACATTAATTTGCCAAAGATCAAGCCATACGACCACAAACCAATCTAGTACATGCACGTATTGGCCACCAAACGAACCATGGCATTAATCATCAGCCGGGGATCGGACTCATCCACCTCGTGGCTAGTCTAATACTATCCCCCTGACTGTAGCACTTTCATAAAACTCTGAGCCAGCAGCTCGCCATAATTTTCTTTCTCTTTTAAAGACTTGAGTGATACTAACAGGATTAATATCTAACTACATTTGCATAATTAATATCTAGGGCTAATCAAGGTTTTAATAAGGTTCAACAATGTCAAGGAGGTTTAAGAACAATTCGGCATTATCTAAGCATCATGTCCTTCTAAATTATTGATTTTCAATAATTCAACATACGAGTAAAATAATGCATTAGGAGATAGATACTTATAATATCAGGGATAATTAGGTTTACTATGATTAAAGGCGTGTGGTTTGCCTTGCTGGGCTAGGGGGTCGTTTAGGGCGTAGTCGACGTAGTCGTACTTGGCTTCCGTCTGGTCATGCTCCTGCTCCGGGAACTGCTGATGCTCCTCAAACTGCTCAACGGCCGGATATAGCACAAAGAACGAACGACGATAAATAAACGAAAAACAACGGACGGAAACGAAAACCGAAACCGAAAACGGGCTGAGAAAGAATTGGAGGGCAAAAGGGGCATTTTGGGAATTTTGGGAGCTTCGGATGGCGAAACGGAGGTCATTTTTGAACTCAGTGGCACAAAAAGTGTTAAGAATATGTATTTTTTAATGGAGCGGAGGTCATTCCGGGAATTAGTAGCAGTACCATGCTTCAGTCTTTAATATAGTCCTCCGTAGTACTCCAGCCTTTTTTAATGGAGCTTCAGGCTTTAACAGCCACTCATGTATGAGAAATTTACGTCGTATTACACTAGTAGTACAGTGGATAGTAAAAATTATATCTAATTATTAATTTGTTAAGAGCATTCTTACTACTCTATTATCAAAAGAAGTATAAATAAATACTAGTTAATCTGATTTATTAGATAAAAATTAAACAATTAATATAAAATTTAGTGTACAGTAAAAAAGCTGCTTTTGGCTGAAAAGTAGCTACAACTTTTTATAAAGAGTGTTTGACAAAAAGCTAATTTCCCTCAGCAATAAGCTGAAAAAACTTTCAACCCAATTTTCAGCTTTTATATATGACTTCGAGATTATGCTAAAACCACTTAAAAGTTAAGATGTTTGGAGGGGGGGGGGGGGGGGGTTGCTAGCTTTTTCAAAAGCTGAAGTTGGCTTAAAGCCCCCCTAAACAGAACCATATATACCAGGCAGGGTTCAACTTATTGATGATAATCACTCGATTATTGTGATTATCGATCATACCGAGTCGGCACGCAATCAGAAATCAATCAATAAATCGGTCCAATTGAAAAAAAAAATTAAAAAAATTATGCTTCGTAAGCCGATTGAAAATCAGTGAATATCGATGAAAATCGCTCAAAAATCAACCGTCAAAGAAGTTCACTTGATCGGTCGATTATCGCTGAATATCAATTGATTACCAGTGAAAATCAATTTTTTAAAATTTTTCTCTTTAAAAAGTTTGATTTCAAAACAATTTGATTTTTAATCGATTATCGACGAAAATCAGTACCATCCAGGAGACGATTTTCAAGTTTAAATCTATAACGTAAACCCCGTACCCAGGTGCAGCGCAGTGGCCAGGTACCTACCAGCACTTCGCTCTTGCCCTTGCTTCCGCATCTGTACCACCACCGACCGCACGCGTCCAGTGAATCTGTCTGCAAACCTGAAACCCCCTCCAAAAAATTACTCTTACCTAGCGGCGGCAATTCTTTTTACTTCCTACCTTTGGTTAATATTCCTCACGAATTAAAAACTGTTACAGCAAATGTCTACTCTACTTCATCTGCGAGCAGGGGCGGATCCATGCCACGGCAGAGAGATCAGAAATGGCGCCGCATCAAAAGTTCTACTAAAATTCTACGAAAAACTATTGAAAAATCATTGGAAACAGATATTTAATCTAAGATCAGCTGGCCCAACCCCTGTCTGCGAGTGCATGCTACCAATCTATCAGATGGATTAGGACTTCTTGCCCTAACTGATAATTAAATCGAGCCTGAAGAATGCAGAGGGGCAAGGCAAGCAGGGTCAACCGTGATGCCGATAGTCGTAGCCGTAGCCGTCGCTCCAGATTGGAAAGGGAGGCGCCTTTTAGACTTTCTAGCTAGAGAACAGGGCAAAGCATGGATAAGTATGCTGGTGGTGGGCCCGGCGTATACTTTCTACGTACCACGTACGTAGAATCGTCGTAGATGCACCTATATTCTATTCACACTGTACTTGCTGGGTAAACTGCCCGAGAACACTCGAGATTTCGCTCCCTTTTTTTTCTCATGGTATTTTTTTTTTTCAAATCTGGCTTTTTTGCGAACGAGTTTGTAAAATTAGCTCTATTCTTAACCACATAAGCAGCGGCAGGTGTCGTCTGTCGTACTCTTGCGACGGCGGTGGCAGGTAGAGGGGTTAATTAAGTGATTAGTTAGTTGAAGTGTTATTCATTAGAATAGGATACAGCTAACTAATTCCCATTCTTTAGAATTGAAGCCAATTCTCACCGATTTGAAGGGCAGTGGGTGCTTCTTTTCTTTTTTTTGTTAACAGAGGGCTGTCACCACCCCAGTTCCATCTTTATTTAAAACGAAACCAAGTTTTTAGCAGGGCATGCTGTTCACAGTTAAGCCCCTCGTACAGTTACAGTTAACCGGCATTTCCTCTTCTTTCCGGATAATAGCATCGCGTAACACTCCCTGAGTTTCATGAGTTTCAGGTTTCATCAGTTTTTAGTGCTAAGTTTCATGAGTTTCAGTGTAAAATTTCACGAGTTTCATGGGTTTCAGTGGTATACCGTTGCAACGTTATACCGTAAAATAGTATTTCTGTCCCAGATAATAGCATCGCGTACTTACTACTCCCTGGAACTAATCCTATTACATTCTCATGGCATTTCACAAGTTGCAGCATCCACTACAATACAACCATCTTTGTCAACCGCTGGGCATATACTCCGATAAGCTTCATCTCCACTTCAGCACTTGTGCGTCCTTCGCTTTGTTGTCCAAGCTCCAAATGTAGCCATCCATCATCTGCAATTGAATATCCTGGCAGAGCACTCTCCAGCTCTTGACAGTCAAGATCTCTTCTTCTCCAAATAACCTGCAAACCAAACCATTGTTTACTTTGAAAACATAACTCATTTCTTATTTCCACCACACCCAAGAGCTAGCAGTAGTGACCATGTTCATAACTGCATATTTCTTATTGCTTATCCACCATGTTTAGCAATTGACTCAAAGCTAGTCGGATCCCACCTCATAACCAATAATGCTTTCCAGATCATTTTGGCTACCACACAAATCAAAGAACAAACTAATGAACTACACTTTCTTTCTCACTGCAAAACGAACAGGTTTTATCCTGTACATTTTGTCTCTCTTTTCTAGGTTTTATCATAAACAGAGTGTGCGTTATAAAAGGACAGAGGAATGGAATTTCCAAATAATAGCATCATCATCATCAGAAAAAGAGATGGACTTGGCAATATTAATCAACTCTATGTTCAAAGTTGCATGAGCCTGTGATCCACACATCTTTCAGAAATAAATTTAAGGTTTTCTCCATCCCAGACCTCAGACAAAGTGCACCCCTGGTCATTAACCAACACATATATTTCCCAACATTCAATGGCAAGGCTAGAAGTCCAAAACCATGCATATATCTAGAATTTGTGTTGTAGACTATTCCCAATATTGTTGTTAGCTTCAAGCTGTTGATGGCTGGAAAGAAACATTGTTTGAGCAAGCTAGGTCGATACTATAATGGCATCGTTGTCTTTATCATCATCAATTTTGGGAGAGATGGTAGCCTTTTCGGTGAGCGTTTGACTCGAGAGCTGCAAATGCGAAGGGAAGGATCCAATTCCAATGGGAACTTGTGTCACGAGAACCATGAATCAGCTGTGCCATGAAAAAACAAAGCAGCCGGACATATATATATACAGGACCAATACACTCCTATTTTGCTGCCACATGCCCACATGGATGATAATGTAAGCTGTATATATGTTTTGTCAGACAAAATGGTAATATATTGTATGAATTGGTGCGAGCATAAATAGAAAACGTTTTAAGTGGTTGTGAGTTCATCCCACTTCTATCTCATGTATTGAATTCAGATCGAATGGTTCACGAATCACGTTGAGAGTTGCATAGTTAACGCCATAAGATGGATTTACACTATATATATCTGAGCAGTGCTTCTATGCTTTTCCTTCTAGTACAAGTTTCACAAATCTTAAAGTAAACGAAGGGGTAAGTAATCACCATCTGCTTTAATAGTCGTGCAACTTTTAAATATATATATATATATATATATATATATATATATATATTATTTTGAGATGGTGTGCTTAAATTATTGCTACAAAGTAACACTGGCAATACTGTAAGATCTTTGGGGAGAAATAACGTGATTGACAAGCAGGGAGGGACCATGGCAGCTGCGCGTGTGGACGTGGTGACCGGATAAGAAACGAACGGTGGACAACTGGAAAGGATATGAGGTGCAGTACAAGGAGATGGAAGAAGGGTAAAGTGATCCTAGGCAAATGAGACCCAACAATATGCATGCATGTATCGTCAGAGAGCAGCAAGCAATCAGCTACGAAACCAGACGACTCCATCCATGCCTCGCGAGTCACGAGTACCCTGTCCTATCTGTGGTATACTGTGTCATTTCTGTGACAGATTCCATGCGGAAATTCTGATCTGAATGCGACGCATCAGGCATGAACTAATTGTTGCTACCAGTCTACAGCAGTCAAGATGCAGATGGAGATAGTAGCTAGGGCGCACGCATTCGCAGTATTGAGCAGGTTCAGGGAATGACAACACAACAGGCGCATGGACCTTCATCTTCTGTTCCTATTCAGATCGATGCAATCCAACTGTCGTTGTTTTTCCCCCCCTTTTCTTGTACTGAATACGATTTTTTCCATGTGTACATATGGATACATGTACCATCAACATCATTCTCGAAAATGATACAAACTTTCGAAATTTAAACCACTGTCCTATCTTCTAATCAATGCCGCATGGGCCAGATTAGAATGCCAGTAGATGGATAGAGTGAGTAGTGACTCGGCCGCCATGGCAAAGGTGCTGAACCATGTTATAAAACGTAGTCGTTTATCTACGATTAATCAACAGTGTATCATGAAAATCGCACAAACAATAACAGGAAGCACACACTGAAGTAGGGGCAAAACGTTCTCTCTTTATTAGATTGATTCTCTCTGTACAAGGGGTGCCTATTATATAGCAAAACTGATAGAACATAAATTCGGATTCATCAACCAATAGATAGAGTCCTTTCAAACTTGGACTAAGATTCTATCTATACCATAACACTCCTTCTTGCTGAATATTGCGTAATGTACATGTCTCGCTAAAAACTCCTCCAAAAAAACTAATGGAAAAAAGAGTGCATTGCACTCGCACTCAGTATTATACTAGTTGCCTCATTAAAAGCCTTCATGTGAGAAAATTTCAGGAAAACTCGCTAAATAAAAAAGAGTACAACTTGTAATCTTCAGAATATAAAGTAGGATCTTTAAGATCATGTAAAGGGTTATGATTCAGGGTTTACTCCCTCTAAACTCTGCATGTCTCTAAGTCATCTTATTCCAATGCTAATGACTTTGGCAAGGATTTAGTGAACAAATCTGCTAGATTTCACATTACTTAGTTTGTAATATCTTTACCTCACTATTCTTCTGGACTTTGTGAGGATAGAAAAATTTAGGGGCAATATATTTTGTGATATTATTCTTTACATAACCCATTTACATTTGTGTAACACAAGTAATATTATCTTCATAGATAATCAAGGGGTTTCAACGGTACTAAAACCATTTGACTTCTGGATATGATTAATCACACGTCTCAGCCAAACACACTCACGTGAGGCTTCAAATAAAATTTAACCTCTTAGTGGTCGATAGAAGGAGCTACTAAGGTCTGCATGAAAGACCGCCAAAAAATGATTGAACTACCTAAGAAAACACAAAACCAATGTTAGATTTGGCACTGTGGGGGAATAATATGCCTATCATGGTTAATTCTTAGTTCTTCTGGAAAAACACAAAATACAAAACACAAATAGCCAACATTCATATATCCTATCATGGTTAATTCTTAGTTCTTCTGGAAAAACAATCCAAGATATTGAGTACCTTGGAGGTATATGAGTAAAATCTTAACACTAGTCCAATGTCTTCTAGTTAGGACTACACTATGTCTTGCTAGCAAATTTACTGCGAATGCAATAATATGCCTTGTGCAATTCGCACGATACATACGTATGAGACTTCAGGTCCTAAGACTTTCTCATTTTTCATCATTGGTCTGAAAGGGTATTTATCTGCTTCGATGGATCTTACAACCATGAGGTCTTTAAAGAACGAGATTTATCCATATTAAATCTTTCCAATACCTTCTTGGTATAAATAGACTGGTATATAGAAATTCCTTCTAGGAAATGCTATAGCTGCAGGCTTAAGCAATATTTGGTTTTACCCGAATCTTTTATCTCAAATTCCGTCGTAAGGTAACTCTTTAAGGGATTCTCATATAAATATATGTATCCACTAACCCATATAAGTATGCAGTCACTACATCTATCAACTACACTGTTAATTTTAATATTGCTGCCATTAATATTAAATTTTAGAAAATTATTCCACTCATTACAGGAGAATATGTTTCATCGTAATCGATGTCAGGTCTTTACGTGAACCCTTATGCTACAAGCCTCGCTTTATATCTCACCACCCATATATTTTCATTTCTCTTCTAGATGAAAAACCCATTTGTTCCTACAGGGAACACTTTATGAGGTATTTGGTCAATGGGACTCAAAACTTTTCTCATATTAAGCGAGTGCTACCTCAATCACTTCTTTTTATTTTGACCCTATTTGAGCGCTTTTGACACTCTGTCATGAATTTTGGTTTTGGATCCAGCTTTTAACAATTGTTTAGAGGCAGAATATATGTCGACAAATGTAGCCTTTCTTTTATACAATTCTCCCGCATCACTTTGGGGATATCTCTTCATTAATCTCTTCCAGTTCTTCGTGATTTTTCACAACGATGGAATCTGGGTGTTCCGACTTCCCAGCGTTAGATTGTGCGTGTAAATATATGCTAGGGTTATCATCTTTAGGATGTATCACTTCAGGGATATTACCATCTCCTGGGTGGCTCACTTCAGGGATTCTCTCAATATCAAGTTGAGCTTCTTCCACCGTCACAGGTAGTGTTCTTATCTGTTTGGTTCTCTACCTCTGCGGATGTATCCACCGAATTGAGTCACGTACACCTGGAGGCCTCCCCTTATTTTATCATGAGGGTTAAGAGTGGGTTCAATAACCTTCTAGAATATTTTCACTCTTTCAGATACATATATTGCCGGTATACGAGATCTTTCCACTCCCTTATGATCAGTGAATGCATTTGGCAGATTATTAGCTTATTTGTTGTAGATTTATTATTCTTCGAACTTTAAGTTCGGTCTCTTTAGTGCGTGAATCTAAGAACTCCGTATTCTTTAATGTGGTGCTTATCTCCCCTAATACTGAAAAATATCCTTAGTACAATTAGTGTACTAAGCCGTGTACAGATCCCCTATCATAGGCTCTAGATGTTTAATAATTAACGGAGATTCATAACCTACATAGATCCCCAACTTCCAGTGAGGTACGATAGTGGTACGCTGTGATGGAGAGATTGACATGTATACAGTACATCCAAATTTTCGCAGATGGGAAATACTTGATTTTTTTTCATGCACTATCTGCAACAGATAAATTTCAAGATATGCAGTTGGTCTAATTGAATTAATATAGCAGCATGCAGCTCTACGTGGACACAACAACTGGTGGGAAGTCTACTATTCTGCAAGATTAGCCAAGCAATAAGTTTTATTCTTTTAAATTTAATGACTCTACAAGGCCAATATAAATGTGGACATGAGATACAGTATGCTCTATATTAATTCCCAGAGCCATACAATAATCATTAAATACATTTGAGGTAAACTCATTAGCATTGCCTATTCGAATATACTTGATCCTTTCGTGTGGAAAGGAGGCTCTTAATAATTTGGGTAATTAGTTTAGCAAAAGCATGGTTCCTAGTAGATAAGAGACATACGTGGGACATCTAGTAGAAGCATCTATTAGTACCATAAAGTATCTGAAAGGACCTGACAGGGGCTGAATGGATCCACATATATCACACTGAATTTTCTCTAGGAAATTCAGTAATTCTTCCCTAACTATTAGGTAAGAAGATCTAACTACGAGTTTTCCTATAGCACAAACGGGGCATAAGAAATCTTCAAGTTTAGGAAAATCTTTATGCCATAGCCAACAGAATTATTAATTATTCTTCTTATAATATTCAACTCAGGATAAATCTAGTCGATCTGTCAGATCTTAAATATTTTTGGGTTTTCATGGCTATATAAACTTCAGGTTTTATATGTGCATAGTATAATCCAGAGGAAATTTTTCAACCACACGTTTATTACACCCATTGGATTATACTTTATTCTATATTAAAAGTATGACTTAACAATCAGACAATTGTTGCATCAGGAACAAATTATAGAACAAACATAGCACAATCAATCAAATATCTGGGAGATAGGCATTTATTCAATTTTAAATGATAATCGCTCAACAGGAGCGTAGACCAAATGTTCATTTAGGAACTAGGGCAAAAATGATCAGGAGACTTATAAGGAATATGTGATATAGACTAGCAAAGTGAAAAAATACTTAGAAGACTAATCCAAGTCTCCATATGAATTACAGGTGTCCTCCTAGAACTCCTCAAACTTCAATAATTCTAAGAAACATATCATCACACTTCTCAATGTCCGTGTTAACAACTGGTTGAACGGTGAGGTATGGCTCAACATTGTTTTTCCCAGATCTAATTAATTTTTCAGTGGATTTTATGTAAAGGTATACAATATACTTCGGGATGCGATAGTTGCACGACCAATGGCAAGTGCATCCATACCTTAAAATAAGTTATTAAGGGTTTACAGCCGTATTAGTGAGTCTTACTTCCGGAAGCCCCCTAGCCATTTACCTTACTTTTCCACTATAGATTGCCTCTTCCCTTATCTGATCTGCCATTCTTCCACTTATCCCATTTATTCTTTTGGCCCTTGCTACGGCCATGGCTATTGCTAGTCTTCTGAGCATTCACATGTGCTTCGAGCTTTGCTTGACTTCCATTAGGAAGTACGTGATGATTCTTCACCAAGAGTTCATCGTACTTTTCTGCTTCTAGCAAAATGCATATAAGCTCTGAGTACTTATGGTACTTAGCATGACAATACTATTACATCAATATCATCATATTGGAGTGGAAGGTGCATAATGCCTTGTCGAATATTTTAGCATTAGTAACTTTCTGGTAACAGAATGTTAGTTCAGTGATAGGCTTGTGCATGGCCAAGTTATACGCTACCACAACATTTAAAAGCCTGAAATTGTGGGAGGATTCATTTGCATTGTGCTTCTGGCAACAGAACGGATCCTTGCTGGTGATATATTTTTCCTTTAGAGATTTCAAGAGTACCAGCTGATCCTTTCCATCAAATATTCGGCCTTCAGGTCCATATGAAGATGGTGCCTCAGGAAGTGCAGAGTTTCATATGTGGCGATTTCGGCAAGATTATGGGTACCAGGTTCAAGCTGGGAAAGCAGTAGCTCTAAAAGATCAATCTATCATATTAATCTTGCTATTTATTACCCAGATAAGGTAATTGCTACCTTTAAGGGCAAGCTCGATAAATTCTCTCTATACGATGTCCGATATATCCTATTTCTATTTATGCAAAATGACTTCTACTACTAGTAAAATTATTGTTTGCACCAAAATTCGGCGTACGTGGCAAAATCGGCCCAATTCAAATATAGAATTTGTAAACCGGTACCAACAAGGAATCCGTCACCGATAAGGAAAGGGAAATTGAATCTATAGCCGATACGGATATAGTTGCCGTATCCATGCAGGACTCGGATCGGCCGAAGTGGTATAAAAGGGGGCGGACTATGAGGCGAAAAGAGGACAATCAGCCAATCAATCAACACAACCCTAGTTACAATTTTTCCGTTCTAGTTCGTAGCAATCTTTCCTCTGTAAGTCATCGAGATCAATAAGAGTTGCGCATCGCCGACTTGTTCCTCCCGTCGACTTGTTTTTCAGGTTCGATCTGCTTTGTTTATTGCGCATCGCCTTTCAAAGTCGATCCACCTTTACCCTCGGGTTAACCGTAACTGGTTGATCTAGTTATCTCTTGATCGGCTATTAGCCGACCGGTGTTAAGCCGATAATCACCCAGTTATCGGCTCTGATTGATTCTACAATCTTTACATTGTCAATTCCAGGTCAAATTGACTGGCACGCTCTGCAAACCCGGCGTTTGTCTTGCATGTTCGAGGCTAGAAACCCTGCCTCACGTTTTTAGCGCGAACAATTATTATATTACTTGATCACTCTTCAATCAGTAAAACTTAGTCTATATCAATCTAGTAAATTACACGGTAGAATTTTCTAGCATTTTTTATAATTTTCTATCAATGTTTAAGCAATTTTTAGAATTAATTAATGACATAAAATTAAATTTTAGCACATATTAAACATGGAATAATGCTAGAAAATAAACCCAATGTATGGAACTTCCAGTGTGTGCTAAACATTAAATTATCAAAATTTTACGGAAGTCCATATATCTAGAAAGTACAATTTCTAGGATTTAACATCAATTTTCAGAATTTATTAACTAATTTCTAAATTTACTAAAAATCCTGAGGACATAATCGTAATTTTTCATCATTTTTTAGTCCGGGCGGCCCATGCGGCCATGAAGGCCCACTCTGGCCCATCATGTGAGTGTTAACCCTAGCCGCCACTCAATCTTCTCCTCGGGAGGTGGCACGGGTTGCGTGGCCGGGCTCGGGTGATGGAGTGGAGGCCGAGCAAGCTCCGGCGATGCAGGCAGGTGACACCGACACAGGAACCGAGCGGGCTCCGGTAGTGCGCAGCAGGCGTGGGTGGAGCAAAGCCCCAAGCAGCGGCCCACATGAGCGGCTCGGTGCGGAGACTGAGATTCGGGCGGTGGTGCAACGTTGGGCGCGGGCTACAGCACGCGGGCGCAAGGGCGCCACCTCCGGTGCTTCGGACGTAAGGGCATAGCAATCGATGCTTTGGGTGCAAGGACATGGGTCGTCGCCGACCGCCACGTTGGACGCCGCTTCGAGCGTCTCATCTGGCGCTGCATAGGTTGTTTTCTCAGGCGCAGCCGCCCGTGCGATGGGCGCCATCAGCGTGGGCGTGCGATGCGAGGGGTCATCGCTGCCATTCACAGAAGCCGAGGGGGCCACGTCGCCGCTCCGAGCGGGAGCCGAGGAGCCGCACCGTCGTGTGCCTCGTCGGGATGCCTTATCGGCTTCGTGGGCTTCGGGCGTAAGCGCGTGGACTACCACATGTGGAGGACGCCGCCGTCCAATCACGCATCAGGCGTGGAGGGGAAACCACCGCCACTCCTTTGGCTTTACCGGCGCTATTGTGGCCTCGCGCTTCGGGCATGGAGGCAAACTGCCAAAGGTGGACGTGGTGCGCGGAGGCCAAGGTGGCGCTTCATGCACGGTGGCACGGTCGTTGGTGCGGAGAGCGAGGAGCCATCGTCTGCCGTCGCACGTTTCGGCTTGTACCACCATGAGGCTTGTCGTCGGTGTTCGGCCTCTTGGACAGGATTTTCTCTTTTTTAATGAGCAATAATAATTATGCAATTAATCTTTAATTATGATACGATGATCTGCGGGATCAAAACTTAGTAGATGCAATCTACTTACGTAGGGCTCATATATAGTAGATTTATCGCTTGCCATAGGACGATTTTGATGTCATGTAGATCGATGTAGGTAGACGATCTGGTTTTGCCTCGAACATGGTATCTGTGGCTGCTGTCTTCCTTTCGCCTGACAGTCCATGTGCTTATGTCGAGGTCTCCCCGTTGATGATCTATATCGATTTATTCATAGTACATGCACCGAAAAATGATCAAGATGTGATTAGCACAATGAAAACATAATTGATTTGATCACCAATATATTTAGAATGACATACCCGAATAAAGAGCATTCGCGCTGATAATATGTTATAAAACGTAGTCGTTCACTCGTGATCAATCAATAGTGCATCATGAAAATCACATGAACAAGAACAAGAAGCACACACAGAAGTAGGGGCAAAGCTTTCTCTTTATTAGATTGATTCTCTCTATTAACTTTCCTTACTGATTTTTGATCAATTTTATTCGATTTTTGGCACACTCAAGTAAATTTGGGGAAATATCGAGGAAAATTAGAAAAAATTACAAAAAATTGGGGATAAATTGCATAAAATTGTAATAAATTTCAATTAATCTATAAAACACCTTATATAATTTTGAATTTTTTTTTAATTCAGTTAGTTCTTCTAAAATGTCAAAAACAACAATCAATGAAAAGAAACAGAGACACTGTCAAATTTTTATAAAAATTTACAAGGTTGATCATGATCTTACATTTTAATAATATCATAAATAATTCCCAAGGATCTTGTAATAAAATTTTTAGAAATATTAAACTTCACTTAGTTCTCCTAGAAAATAAAAAACAGAAGGGTACATACAAAGACAGTAGCACAGTCAGAATTTTAAAAAAATATATAGAACTAATCATTATCTAAAAATTTTAAATCATCATTACAATTCCTTAAGACCTCACACAAAAATTTATAGAAATATTAGACTTCATTTATTGCCCCTAGAAAATAAAAAAAACCGAAGAGCATATACAAAAACAGTAGCACTGACAAAATTTTTAAAAAATACATAAGTATGATAATGAACTAAAAATTTTGTAGAATCATTAACATTACCTCATAACCTCACACAAATTTTTTTAACACTTTTCATAAATTTTTCCAATTTTTTTGAATTTGAATTTGAATTCCACCAATTTACCAAGCAGTTTCAAAAATCGAACTGTGCGTCGATATGCTCAATTTTTTGCAAAAATCAAGGTATTTTTTATGGGTTTTCAAACCTTGATCACACCTTCTAACACATAAAATGTAGGCAAAAATTGGCTACAACACACTGTAATTTTGTGGTGTTTGCTATGGGACACCGCAAAATCGAGGCTTTAATAAAACACACCACAAAATCGTGGTCCTATGGTAGGACACGGCGTTCTTTATGATATCATTTCTGGCTGAGTTGGAGGGAGAATTTTTCATACATCCCTGAACCTTACAAATTGGGTCCGTATGTCAATGCTTAACACCATCTTCTTCCTCTTGTTCATGCTGATTTAGAGATTCAGACGATTTTTTTCTTGCTGATTTATAGAAATTTTCCTCCCAGTTGTGTCGCAATTTTTGGAATTTCCTTCCAAGTTGTTGTCCTGTTGTTGTCTCATAGCTAAAAATGACACTACAATGGGCATGGTGTCCTACATTACATAGCCATGATTTTACGGTGTATTTCACCAAAACCACGATTTTTTTATGTCCCATAGCAAATACCACAAAATTACAATGCCATATAGCCAATTTTGCCTAGGATGTATATAGGTCCCTAATTAGCTGGAGGGCTTGTCATTTAATTTGCCCCCCACATGTTTATGAGAAAGCTTTTCAGACCTGCTACGCAAACAGCAGTGATTCCTACATAAATGCTCTTCGTTATTAGAGAGTTTTTACCATCCTTAGAGCATCTCCAGCAGAGCCCTTAAATCAACCCCTTAAAATAGGGAGTGTAGTAAAAAAACAGATCCAGCAGGGCCTCAACTCAAGCCTCTAAAATTATGAGGCCTCTAAATTTGCCTCCTGAGCCCCAATTCCCAGGGGGCTCCAACTCAAGCCCCTAAAATTAGGAGGCCTATAAATTTGCCTCCTTAGCCTCAATTCCCAGGGACACAAGTACAACCCCTATTATTGAAGATAGGGAAATACATTAGAGGCTTCGAAAATTTTATCATGTTTTGAAAATTTTAAATTTAAATTTGAAATATCATGTTTTTAAATTGTAAATGTTAATATGCTTATGTTTTATATATTACAAATATTTTTGATTGAATTTTAGTGGTGTCAAATGAAGATTATACATAGCGGACATGTCAAAATAGGAGAAAAAGTAAAATAGGGACTGAGATTTAGAGGCTGTTGCTGGACTTGTGCTCTGAAAACATAGCCCCCAAAAATAGATGGAGTCCCTAAATCCAAAATAGGGACCCTGTTTTAGGGGCCCTTGCTGGAGATGCTCTTAGCATGTACCATAAGGTGCCACTAAATTATTTTTAAACTTATGACATCTTCATCCTTTAAATTTTAAACAAACACGTACCTTTTCTAAATAGCTGCCTAAAATTTCTTAAAATTACACATTAGTCCCAAAAACTCTTCAAAAAAATACATATTGGCTCTCTTTTTTACGAGAAACCATTCAAAAAAAAATGCACAAGGATATACTAGTCCATTTTTTTAGTACACCTCTAGAACCTCTAAAATTTGTTTTTAGCGCGTAGTTTATGGCGAGCACCTGACCCCTTTTTTCTAAATAGCCGCTTGAAATTTCTTAAAATTACATATTAGTCCCGAAACTCTCCAAAAAATACATATGGGCTCTCTTTTTTTATGAGAAGCCATCCGAAAAAAATGTGCAAGGATATATTAGTTTATTTTTTCAGAGCACCTTCGAAACCTCTCAAAATTGTTTTTAGCGTGTAGTTTATGGCGAGCAGCCGACCGAAACTTTTTGCAATTACATATTTATCTTTTTTTTAGGAACCCAAAAACTCCATACGATTTTTTGCGTTAGACATATTGCAACTGATATGGTGTGCGCCGCGCCAACACATCTAGTATATATCAAGACACATGTACAAGGTGACATAAATGTCCATCTCGATTACACCCTGGGCTCGGACAAAATGCCGATTATTTCGGCCAGACAAGAGGTAAAGTTTGAAGCTTGGGACTACACAATCAATCATGCACGACTACTACCCTAGTTTGGTGGCATTTCATGTATGTCCCGTGATCCGTCAACTTGTTACTTTCTCCATATATACATGTCCAGGCATTAATTAACTTGGAGTGGACAGGCGGGGTCAATACTAGTGTTCTTCGAACCCCCAACGTACATACATCTTTGGAGCATGCCGGACGAACGAACAGTTTCCACAAGTCTAATCAAGAAAGCGATTACTTGATTACTGTGTCTGCATCCATGTCTAAAACGAGGTAAGGTACGTACGTACTATGTAGCTCTCGATGTATAGGAGTTGCATCGGCCTCTTATGGCGACGTACGGTGCTAGCTGGACACGTACGTCTGACGATGCTTTCTCGTTATCGGCTAGGGCCGACATACTGTTTCGAAGCATGCGTACGTACACGCATTCAGTCGCAAGCTACTCGATCGATACATATATATCATGCACGTACGCTCGACGTATTGTCCTGTGTCTGTCTCTGCATGCAGTCCATGGAGCCGTGCGTAGGGTACGGTGCATGTGTGTACCATCTCCATCCTGGACAAGGTCTTCTGGTGATCAGTACTAGCTACTGTTCAAGCTGTGATACACACACACACACACACACATATATATATATATATATATATATATATATATATATATATATATATATATATATATATAGGAAGCCTTTCTTACTCTTGGAAATCGTGACTCCCACCTTCATTATACCACTTAAACGAATGTGTTATACTCCTTTATCACTTTCAATATACTCAATTAATAATTCTAAGATACTACAATATGATATTATTGAAAAAAATTCATCGGTGCTCTTTATTTTTCGGAAAAACTAAAAAACGGTATACCGTTGCAACGGTATACCTCTGAAACTCATGAAACTTATGATTTTTTGCACTGAAACTCATGAAACTTAGCATTAAAAACTGATAAAACATGAAACTGATGAAACTAAACACTGAAACTCATAAAACCAACACTGAAACTGATAAGTTTCATAAGTTTCATGGCTATACCGTTGCAACGGTATACCGTTCCCTAGTCACTCTCTTATTTTTTGCTATACCCTTTTCTATATGTAAAAGGAGTATATAAACAAATTATGCTATATTAGGTGGACTTTGGCGAAATTTTTTGTGAAACTCACTTTGGAGTATCTTACAATCAGTATTAGATTATACTCAAAAGGATAAAGAGGTATAACAACTTCATTTAAGCGGTATATTGAGAGTGGGAGTACATACTCCCAGGGGTATAGAACCATTTTCCTATATATATATATATATATATATATATATATACATGTATCGATCTTTCACGCCTGACACTACTACAAAACATCTAATAGGTGACGGTTTATCTCTGTCGATTTTTTTAAAATCGATACAGATAACGTTTTTGTATCGGTTCTAAAATTTAAAATGGCGGGAGGACTATTTATGTCGGTTTTAATTGAAACCGACACAAATAATACATGTGTGTCAGTTCTAAATTGGAACAGACATAAATAGTCTAATTTTTTTATATCGGTTCTAGCCAAAAACCAACACAAATAGTAGTCCTATTATTTCTGTCGGTTCTAGCCAGAAACCGACACAAATAATATTATCTGTATCGGTTCTAGCCAAAAACCGACACAAATAGTTTATACCTCTGCGTCTCGCTAAAACGGCCACAACTTTTTGACTCGTAACTTCGATCGGGACATTCTTTGGCTCGTTGGAAAGCTAAAGAGAAGTTCCATTCGAAAATGCATAAGATAGAAAATTAGCAGGTCTTTCAATGATGATTTGTTTGAGTGCGAGCGCGGCGACAGAATTTTTTTAAAAAAAACGTCATTTAGGGTCTCAAAACGGCCTCCGAAGTTTTGGAGTATATGACCACTAAAATATTAGCTCAAATCGTGTTTGGAGTATGAGAACATTAAAATTGGTGTTCGAGTGCTCTGCGGGGTTAAGGGGAGAGGGACGCCTTATACGTCATATACGATCACACCAGCACTAAAGCACTGGATCCTATAAGAACTCCGAAGTTAAAATCCGTTGGATCCTGTTAGAACTTCGGAGTTAAGCGTGCTTGGGCAAGAGTAGCACACGTGGTTGATGTGTGGCACAGAGTTGTCAGATCTAACACCATTATAAATAATAATAGATACATTTTTTTATCATATTATAAGTGTCGGTTTGAAAACCGACACTGATAATCTCCGATTATTACTGTCGGTACATCTGTGTCGGTTTGAAAACCGACACTAATGCCAGTTCCAAACCGACACAGATGAGCTTCTGCATAGTAGTGTGATAATAATTATGGTGATGTTTCCTTTATACTCTATAAATATCTATCTTTACTTTATATTTTCTATATGTATGCATCGAATATAGTGCTTACCGATAATAATTAGGGATAATCTAATCATTTTTAATATCTTCTTAGTCAATGTGCCAAAAGAAATACACCTTGTAAACTTGGACGAGGAATTACTATGCATCATGTTATATGTTCATGTGATATAATGATATTTTTTTATATAGTGGCTTCAAAGTACATAAAGTATATATTGGCACTTTTGTTTGTAAGATGAGACCCCAAGAATCAAAGAAAAAATCCAAATGAAATTGTGCGATCAAAAGTGTTAAAGGGTAGAGAATACAAGGCTCATCGCTTATCTGGCTCTGGGATTCATTTTTTTTTTTGCAAATCTAACCCCCACACACTCATTTACAAATTTAGCCCAATGGACTACCCCTTCTGCTCCCAGGTAGCGCGGAATCTACCCGAGCGCTGCACAGCACGCTCCCGCACTGGTCCCGCATACTTTAGAATTAGTATGGAAATCAAATTGCTAATTTTATTTTATTTATGAATTATATTATTTTAATTTATTTTTGAATTATATTTATTTAGGGATTTTGTTTATGAACTCGTATGGGAACCAAAATTCTATTTTTTTTATTTTGAATTCAGTTATTTCTGAATTATACTTAACATTGACTATTTTTGTAACTTATACCTTATAACTGACCTACACAATTGATGGTGTAAATATTTCTCTTTTTTCACCTATTGATGTGAAAATTTCTTAATCTTGAGAGCAAACATGGTGACCTCCTTTTTATTGCTTTAATAATAATATAATAGACAGAATTCGCATTTTGACACTAGGAAGCAACGTAACCAAGTTGCAAGCAGCAAACTGCATGTCCGAGCAGCGAGCTTGTAGCTCGCATGTGTGCTTTGTCTGTGGTCATCAGATTGAACGTGCATGGAAACAAGTTACACTAGCCTCGAAACATGTATACTGCAACCAACTCTGCGTCTCCGCGGAAACGAATTGCAGCTTATCTGAAATTGGTGATCCAGACAAATCGTCTATCGATTTGCGCCGCCCCCCCCCCCCCCCCCCCAAGTTGTGTCGGTTGTAGCTGCAGATCTAGCTAGATAGAGAGCTGAGCTGATCAGAAAGCTAGGTAGCTACCGGCCGGCCGGAAAGGGCCAAGCAAATGCTGCCCCCTGGGTTTCGGCCACCACATACGCCATTAGCATCTGATCTGGGAGCAAGCATGTAAAGAAGAAGAACCCCGTGTACCTCTCACTCCCATGTACCTCTCACTAGGGGTGAAAACGGTACGAAAACGGTCGGTAAATAGCTGTTCCGTTTCCGTTTCCATATTTTTTACGGTAACGAAAACGAAATCGGAAACCCCGGAAACGGATACGGAAACGGATAGTGTCGGAAACGGAAGTGGAACGGAAAGGAGCGGATACGAAAACGGAAGCGGGAAATTTCACGAGGACGTAGTACACTAGTACAGTAGTACATGATCTATCCAAAGTTCCAAACATACCAACTTTTTTAAATGGCATACCAAAGTTCCAAACATACCAAAGTTACACTGAACATCTTAATAGCATTAGCCAACATTGAGCATTGTATGAATAAGGGCATGTAAACATTGTTTACCTCAAAATCAACAAAAAACATCATAGTATAATAATAAACATAGATAGTTTCACATCATAATATAATAACAAACACATATAGTTCCACCTCACAACATAATAGCAAGCGCATATAGTTTCACATCACAACATAATACAAAGCACATATAGTTATAACTCACTTAACGGAATGATAAGCAACTCTCCTGCTACCACTTACAAAGAAATACAAAAACCATTTCCTAGTAGGCTAGTAGTATCATATAGCCCTAGTGCAAATGTCTGCTACCAGTCTACCACTTACAAAGAAATTTGCCATATTAGGATTGCAATGACACAAGCATTTAAGAAATTTGCCATCTTAGGATTGCAATGACACAAGCATTTAAGATTTCATTGCAATGACACAAGCACTACAGACTGTGAGTGCATGTACAATTCTACTATGGAGGAGGCTATTTGTTATCGAGTTATTGTACATTCAAAAACAAAAAGAATAAAAGTAATAAATAAATATGTAAATCAAATGTCATCTGATATTCTGATTCCCAACTCAATTTTCAAATACTCTACAAGCATGCTCTGTTAGTAACCGGTAAGAATTTAAGATTACATCTTTTGACTATTGATTAACCGGCAAGATCTCTTCTGCACACAGCATGACAATAGAGGCAACATTACAATATGAACATGCTTATCCTTGTGTCTTTACACATCTTCTGATTGTAAATTACAGAGGCAACATTACAATTGATTGACCATGGGAAGAATACATGTTGAGAAGTATCAAAGATTTACCTATTACAGAGGCAACATTACAAATTTACAGTTGATTGATCTGGATACATTTCTTCGCGTCATAATGATGGATCAACCTCTGCAACAAATAAATGGAGAATGACCCGTCGGTCGAGGAACACACCTTATAGATGGCACTGTCGGGCGGGGAGCTACGCCGTGCCGTGGGGGGCCGTCACCGTCGGTCGAGAGCGGTGGGGGCCGTCGGCCTTGAAGGCGGCGCCATTGTAGATAGGCCCAGTGAGGCGGGCGGCGCCGGGACTTCGGGAGTCACTCAGGTAGGGGGCGCCGCGGTGGGGGCCGCCGGTCGAGGGCGACGCCGCGGTGGACTAAAGCGGTCGGCGGTGCTGCCTGGGGTGGGGGCAAATCGGGAGGTGGCGTGTCGTGAGAATCCCAGAGAGGTAGAGACCCAGAGAAAGCTAGCTAGGGTTGGTGGCTGGTGCCTTGGTGGCTTGGTGAAATCGGTGGGAAGCCGAAATGGTTGGGCCTGGTGGTGGGTTGGGCCGGGCGACGAATATGCTGGGGCGCACCGGAATTTCCGATTAAATCCTAAACGGAATTTCCGTTCCATTTCCATTTCCGTCGGAACTGACTCTCCCGTTTCCGTTTCCGAAAAAAATTACCGTTTCCGTTTCCGTTTCCGACACTTTCCGTTTCCGTTTCCGAAAAAAGCTTCCGTTTCCGTTTTTCTTCGGAACGGTCGGAAACTTTCCATTCCGTTTTCACCCCTACCTCTCACTGTGCTTGTGTGGGCTGCTGATCACTCATCTATTTCGTGGTAAAAGCCACAGGCAGCTCATAAGGTGCCTCTCTCTGTGGCAAGAAAGCCCACATGGGAATTCTCCTCTGAGATTTTGGGCCGTTTGATTCATCTGGTGACAGTGATCTGGAGCGTCCGTTGCAAGCTGACGTCCGCCTCCACCATCACCGCAGACAGACACAGGCGCACAGCGGTTGTTCAGCCAGCGCCGCCGACCGGAATCGAACTGCTGCTTCCTTCCACGGCTGCTCCCACCGCTGCGGCGAGCTGCTGGGCGTTTGCACGGCTCGGTGGCGCCAGTGCGGTGCTAAGGTTGGTGTGGTGTGGGATAGCGAGCCTTTTCCCCATTAATTCTTGCATATTAGTTTGGGAGATGCTCCGATTGCACGTATATTTAGTGAGTGCTATTTCAGGGTTTTCTCTTGCATCTTGCGGGGATTAGTCTGTCCTGGAGCTCGCGAAGATTTCTAGCTTTCATTGTTCAGGTAGATGGGGAATTTTCTACAGCTGCGTGTATATGTATTTGCTGTTCATATGTAGCTGTACGCGGTTATGATTCTGACCAGATTTTATCGCAGCATTCCTCTGTACTGTTGTAGCCTGTTGGGAAGAGCTGATTAGTGATTAGGGAGGGAGAGGTTATTATGCAGTTAAAGTGGAAAATGGGGATCTAATTCTGAAGAGAGCTTGCAGTCAAAGAACAAAGGGAAAAGGGGGAATTAAGGGGTTTCTACATGTAACCCCTTTTGCAAAAGTTGGGTCCTTTGAGGGAGATAACGTGGAATAAGGATACCCATTGATGCTGCCTTTAGCTGTACGACAAATTCAGATAGGTGCACTTCATCCAATAGTAAAAATTCAGCATAGATGATATGGCAGCTTGCAAGCTTTCATTGTCACTCGAATAAAAGACGGCAGCTCAACCACTGCTCCTAAAAGGAAAAGATGATGGCTTGTAATTTACCTCACCGGGTTGTCTTAAGTAACAAGCTTGAAGTGATATGGGGTAGGATTCAGAGAGGTGCAGACTGCTGTCATGAGCTATGTACCTAGTGTCAACTAACCATATGAACGGCGCGCGCAGCGATATGCCAAAATATATAGGTTGCAAGGCAAACCTAATCCACATACCTGCTGCAGATTTTTGATTCGCTGAAAGTGTTGTTTGTGCCATTAACGAAAATCAAGCTCTGTTGAGTCTTGACACATACCTCGCTCCATCTCATGAGTAGTAGTCTTTGAAGTAAGATACATGCTTTTTAAACTTGAACTGGCACCGTAATTATTATTATTATTATTTTTGAAAAATATGTTGATAATGGCAACGTTTTGTGCTTGTATCAACAAAACTTGATATTATCCTTAAAAACATACTTCCAAAAATAAAAATCATATTTGACAAAAAAGTGGTCACAAGCAGGCAAACTGTCAAACATGGGGTATGTACCTTATGATAGTGATCTCATTGAAATTGTCCTCTCTTTTTCATAAGCAGAGAAGTCCTCCATCTTCCGTCAGATGCTAATGGCTGCCCCTGCTTTTCTTCCTATATTCTCAAGGAGTCTAATTACCTGCCTTTTGTCTCACTTGCCCTCTTGATCATCACCCCAGTTGGAAAGGCCATCCCCATTCATCATCCACCTATTCCTTCATACACAGGCCATCATCAAGCCAGGGTGAGAATCAAGAGGAGGGTGTGACAAGAAGATGCTGAAGAAACTGCTGTCAAAGCCTAAGAGCAAGAAGAAGAAGGAGGCTGCCTCTTCTGCCCTTCCCACTTTGGATCGGCTACACGAGGTCTTTCATCCTTTTCATGCCTTAATTTTCTTGTCTATCTTTCCTATTCGTGACCTGCACTTTTCTTTATATATCTTGGCAACAATAGATAATATAGTACTCCTACAGTTGGTATATTACTGCTGAGGAAGTTGGAGAGATCTCTAATTTGTTTTCGTCAAGAAAAAAAAAGGTTTAGAATTAGCAGCGGATCACTTGTAAAATATATAAAGAAAGAAAAAAAAACCCTTGGTACTGTGTATTACCCAAGTAAATAGTAAAGCCAATCTCATGAAACAAACTCAGGTTCTGTAATTCTGTTGAATGTTGTAATGTAAACATGTGGATTTCTGTATTCAATGATTTCCAGAACACAAGAGTGGAAGAAAACAATACAAGTAAGTTCTTTTTTGGACATGGCCAGTCAACTGTATATTTTGACCATTAGTTGCCATGTATCTAGAAGAATATAGTTGGTTGAATTCAAGATATGGTCAATTTTACGTCCTAGTCAATTTTCGGACAGCACTAATCTGTTTTAAGGGCACATAAACTATAGTATTTGATGCTGACACTGTTGTATTCTGTTTCTTGGTTTCTATCAAAGTGATGTTCAGCCTGCCCATCAATCTACATCATAACGAATTCACTACAAATTAATAAAGTAAGTGTGGAGCACAATAATCATTGTCATCATAAGAATGACAAACTTATGCAAAGGCAAAGGAAAGGGAAACTTCAAATTAGGTTCATGTATTGTTCTATGCATTCCCGGCTCCAGCCTCAGGTTAGGTGATAGTAATCTAATTCTGTCTTCAATCTGCTATTGTTGCATACAATGTCACAATGGTACCAATTCTCACACCAAATGTTGTATAATGGTGAAGATAGTTTTAATTTATCTGAAAAATGCCAAGAGCCTCTTATATGTTGAGGAACTCGTACTAGCAAAACAATTAGATAACTTTGAGTTGCTCGATTATGAATACAGTTGAAGATGTTAATTTGACTATTTTATATTTACCATTCACAGTGGTTTATTTTTATAGAAGTTTTATGTTGCATTATACTGGTAGTGCATAATGTGTAGTAGAAATCAAATCTAGCCATTGATTTGTTAAAGTTATTTCTACTAATATACTATCGAAGGAAGTATAAATAAGTATTGGCTAATCTAATCTGTTGGTTCGAAAAGAATTAACGGTCCATATTGAACTTAGTGTATTGTAAAAGAGCTCTATTTTTAATACTATCTGTATGTGTAGACTCTAGAAATGTTGGAGAAGAAAGAGTGTTTTCTTCAGAAAAAATCTTCTGCGGAAGTAGAAAAGGCTAAGGATTATACAAAAGCAAAGAACAAGAATGGTAAGTGCTTCTTTGAAGAAACTTTATTTGTTTGTCTATGAACTTCTGTTATAATCTTATAAGGATTTAGTTATGAATATATGCTAAGGTTGTTGAATTTGCTTTGCTTGGTTATTCATTAACGTTTTCAAGAGCTTTGCATCTGGAAGGCTTTTAAAGAACAATATTTGTGACTGCATTTTGTTTTGGTCAAAAACTGACCTTCATGGTCATGTCTTACATACAATCCATCAACCAATGTGTAAGACAAAGAAGTAAACACTAAAAGTTAGTGATCATGTCTTGACACCATTCCTAACTATTGGTTATTTAATTGTGGGGAAAAATAATGTTTCTTAAGCTTGTGATGCTTTTGTAACTTACATGAGAAATAACTTCTTGTTTGTTGCAGCTGCAATTCAGTGTTTAAAGAAAAAGAAGTTGTACGAAACACAAATTGAGCAGCTAGCGAATTTTCAATTGCGAGTTCATGATCAGGTGATGAAAGATATATAAGTATTTTCGATCTTGAATGTTGATCACGCATTTCTGAAATTCTAAAAGGTTGCAATAAATTGATAGGAAATTAGTTTTGTTGTTGTTGTAGATTATAATGCTTGAGAGTGCAAAGGCAACTACTGACACTGTCGATGCTTTGCGCTCCGGATCATCTTCTGTCAAAGCTATTCAACAATCACTGTAAGATTCCATTTCCTCTCTTTCCATTGCAATTGCATATGAAGCTGCAAGATTTCAATGCCCCAAAGTACTCCATTCTACGGTTTCTATTATTGTCGTGGGCATCGGCATGGTCCTGCGGCCGACTGGCACGCACAAGGCAGCATGATCGTCCAGCATGCCACGGCACATGCATCCAAGGATAACTAGTAGACGTACAGGACGCGGCATAGTAATTAGGGATGCAAATGGGCCGGCCCTGAGGTCATCTTTGACCCACTCTAGTTCATTTGTTTGCACTAAAACTTAAAAGGTGGAGTAAAAATTAAGTTTTTAGTGCAAACAAATGAACTAGAGTGGGCCAAAGAAGACCCTAGGGTCGGCCCATTTGCATCCCTAATAGTAATGCATCTTGGATGCTTATCTTTAGATTAGTTGCTTGCCGTAGATAAAGATTGCATTAGATAAGATATGCATTAGTTAGGGATAAGATACACAGATTGAGTTAGTTAGAGCCAGCTCTATATAAAGGAGTCATTGTATCGTTACCACAATCAACAGTGAAGTGTTCTAGGTCTGTCCTCCCCAACCGGCGCCCTTCTTCACTAGCGCCGTTCTACTTCAGGACCCCTTTTACTTCTTGAGTTTATGCACCTTCTGAGCTTTACTAGATCTCATGTATTTGAAAGCTTTCATTTAGACTATATGGTTACAGTATATGTAGTTTGTACTCAGCAGCAATGTCCATTCGATTCATTCATGAATGTGCTATGTGGCTTAGATGTAGGCATGCAGGCCATCAGTTGGAACTAAAATGCAAATAACGTGTCCTTGAATGAACTGACCATTATAATTCTTCTGCAGGAGTATTGGTGACATCGAAAATGCAATTGAAGAGGCGAATGATCAAACAGAAAACATGAGACAGATACAGGATGCTTTGGCAACGCCAGTGGGTGCTTCTGCTGATTTTGACGAGGTGCTGGTTCTTTTCCCTCTGCACGAGTTAACAAATGTGCATGCTCACACAATCCAAACTCAAAACAACATAGTGAAGGCAGTGTCATGTTGCTCAAACAATAATAAGACAGTCCACTACTACAGTGCATGAAGTGAAATCGGAGTGGTTGGAGTTACTTTTATGCTATCACACACGTTTTACAAGATGCATGATACAGTTTGTTTTTCGAAGCAGGATGAGCTAGAAGCAGAGCTGGAAGATCTCGAGGAGGAAGAGCTTGAGGAAGAGCTGCCTGAACCACCGCAGACGACATCGCTGGTACCATCGGCATCTGCTACAGCACCTTCTCAACCAGCCAATGATTTGGCTGAACTGACCAAACTCCAGGCAGAGATGGCACTCTAGGTCTAAACTGCAGTTTTGGAGAAAGCGCTGACATTGCAACCTCTGTATATCAGCGACATCCTGGTGTGTACGTTTGTAACATGTTGTAAATTCAGGTTGCTGTGGAAGATTCATTCCCGTTTACTAGTTTCTTGCATGCTGTTAGCCCTCTCTGCACTGTGTTTTGATCGTCAACCAATAACAGCTTACCTGTTCTGTTACTAGCATGTTTCCGAGTCGAGGCAAGAACCATACACATTGCCTATATCAAGATTCAAAATTTCTTTTGGTAGAAATCTTGGGACCAGGTGGCCGAAATCCAAAATCTCGGTGAGATCTTGGAAATTCAAACAAAATCTGAATGGAATTCAAAAACCAAATTTTAAATCTGGTTTTTTTCAACCGGGAAATCCGAGATTTTGGCCAAATCATCGAGATTTCGGTCAATTTGTTTTGATTGAAAAATGATCAAAAACACGTTTTTTTTTGAAATTTTCTGTGGATGATCTTGACCCTAAATCCAATCTAATTCGGCCAAAAAAATGAAAATCCGGTAAAAAAAAAGATCGATATTTTGGCCGAAATCACCGAAATCTCGCCGAGATTTGGATGGATACTATAGCATTTAAAAAAAAAAAAATTTACCCAGTGAGATTTAGGATCTAAAGGTCCAAAATCCAAAATCTCGCCGAGATTTGAATACATGGCCATATCGGACGGCTTCCGAAATTATGTCTGGCTTCGGTGCGCAAGGTATGTGGTTCCAGTTTAATTGGAGTTATCCTTGTCTGAGGCGTGAGGATGGCACGCGATAATGAAATACTAGTAAGATTTGGGCGCTCCGCCGCGCCGAGCAAAATTTGATTTAAGTTTTTATTTCTGAAAAAAGGTAGGACTATCCAAGTGTTTTTTTTGTTCGCTTGGGTTTTTTTTTTTGGAAAAAATACGCTAGGTAAGAACCGTTGACGAATCTGCGAAACAACGGGCCATTTCGGGGAAAAAATAATAATAATACATGTTCCAAAAAATATTAGATTTCGAGTCGCAAAAAAATATATAGACGCCGAGTTTAACACCCTATGCGTTCAACGGATAATAATACATGTTTTAGAAAATATTAGAGATCGAGTTGCAAAAAAAAAATAATTAAATGCCGAGTTTAACACCCTATGCGTTCACCGGGTAATAATACACGTTTTGGAAAATATTAGAGATCGTTATGGACAATATTAGATTTCGAGTTGCCAAAAAAATTATAGATGCCGAGTTTAACACCCTATGTGTTCACCGGATAATAATACATGTTTTAGTAAATATAAAGATTGAGTTGCAAAAAAATTATAGATGTCGAGTTTAACACCCTATGTGTTAACCGGGTAATACATGTTCTGAAAAATATTAGAGATGTCAATCTTCTTTTGTCGAGTTTAATATTCTATGTGTTCACCGAGTAATAATACATGCTTCGAAAAACATTAGAGAACGAGTTGGGGGAAAAAGTCTAAAGATTAGATGCCGAGTTTAACACTCCATGCGTTAATCGGGTAATAATATATGTTCTGAAAAATATTAAAAATCGTCTCGGAAAATATTAAATTTCGAGCAGCCAAAAAAATTATAGACGCCGAGTTTAACACCCTATGCGTTCACCGGGTAATAATATGTGTTTTGGAAAATAATAGAGACCGAGTTGCAAAAAAAAAAACTATAGATGCTGAGTTTAACACCCTATACGTTAACCGGGTAATACATGTTCTGAAAAATATTCGAGATGTTAACCTTCGTTTGTCGAGTTTAACACTCTACGCGTTCACCGAGTAATAATACATGTTTCGAAAAATATTAAAGATCGAGATGGGAAATAAATCTAGAGATCTGAGATCGAGTTAGGGAAAGAAAGTCTAGAGATAGAGTTGTGCACAAATTCTACTGACGAAAACATTTTTTCTGAGAAAAACGGAGAAAGGACCTGGACATAAGAATCGAGGACCTGATTGTTATTTTTTTGGACCTGTTCGTTGTCCTGAAAAATTGGAAAAGGGCTCGTTCGAGATTTGTATTTAGCGGAGGGGTTTTTCGTAAAGTAACAAACTAGAGACCTGAACGCAATTTAGAAATGGTTTTCTTGCTCTCACAAAAAATCACAAATGACATATCTGTAATTTGTAAGGACTATCTGTAATTTAATAAAAAGGGAGGTTTTTTTGCAAATTGCCAAGGAGGGTGATGTGGCCTAGCCGGTTGGCCTCCATTTTCTTCCCTTATAAGGGAGTTAATATTAATATTTTCTTGCTCTCACAAAAAATCGCAAAAAACCTATCTGTAATTTGTAAGAATCTATTCGTAATTTAATGAAAAGGAAAGGTTTTTTTTTTAAATTACCGAGAAGGGTGACGTGGCCTAGCCGGTTGGCCTCCATTTTCATCCCTTACAAGGGAGTTAATATATTTTCTTGCTCTCACAAAAAATCGCAAAAAACCTATCTGTAATTTGTAAGAATCTATTCGTAATTTAATGAAAAGGAAAGGTTTTTTTTTTAAATTACCGAGAAGGGTGACGTGGCCTAGCCGGTTGGCCTCCATTTTCATCCCTTACAAGGGAGTTAATATTAATATGCCCACTTCCATACGCAGTAGGAAACAAGAACTTAGTCGTCGTTCCACGATGGGTTTGCCATTAATGCCCTTGGACCAAGATGCAGCCGTCTTCAACAACTTTGATCGCCTTCACTACCCCATGCGTTGGTATTTTCTACCCTTTTTCCAGGGCATGGTTCCGTTCTACCCTCAATATCATTCTAGGTTCTTATAAAGACAAATATCTGCAAAACAGAAATTATATTACGCATCTTCGTTATATCTTTTGATGATGTGACTTACTCTAATATATGATATCAAATAATATTAAAAAATGTTATTTTGAAATTGTAGCATGATATGTATTTAGGATTTTAGGATAAAATTTGAAAGCTAGAAAGATATGTATTTGGAAACAAATAAATTCTATCTATCACCATCACTAGAGGTGCAATTGGCTTGGTTTCGACCGGATATCACTCTTTTTGTATCTGAAACTATATTTATTCTCGGACCCGAGTCGTTTATGGATAGTGTTGGTTTGTTGGATGACGCATATAACATTGGTCAAGAATTCGAAGTGAATACGGAATGGAATCGATATAATACAGGATATTTTTCGTCGGATATCACTCGAAAACAAATACCGCATATAGCACATATATAGCAGTGATTAATCAACCTTACGAGTTCAATATGCAACATGATTATCTCAATTTAACAAGTCCTTTTATCATATAGTTCAACAAAAAGTTGCAAATGTACCCTTCTGATGCGGCATTCTCTCCCACTAGAAATTTGATAAAGCAGCCATATGGCCATATATGCTAATCGGTAGAGACTTAGGCTATTGGTCTAGGTCAAATTGAAGCTGCTAGAATATGAGCTGTAAATTTTTGGATTTGTGAATAGAGTTTTGGAGAATTATCCGAGATAATCGGAATATCCCGATCCCACAGATAGTGATATGTCAAATCCAATGACAAATCCGACACTGATATCAAATCCAACATGACTAACCGAATTTAAACCGAATAGATCCGACCGATCTGTCGATCAGCATCTATCCGATCCGATTGCACCTCTTATCACCGCTATTATTTGCGTGGGCTGTCTATTGTATTAGAAACAACAAGATAGATCGGCATTGTTTGTCCAGTATATATATGGTATTATTCCATATGAAAACTATACGAATGCAAAAAAGGGTTCAACGTGTACAAGGTGGTCAACAAAAGTATTCCCAATAAAAGTCATGTGCAAACGGTCAAATCGGCTTTCGGTAGTGTTCTCCAGCTTGTGCCATATGGTGATCTCTAAATAATGCTATTCTTTCACCAATGTTGTAAAACTAGAAACGCAAGCGCGGCGCACGCCGCGCGCGTGAATGGAAAATATTTTTTTTTTCGGAGAAAAAACAGATCACGAAAACATTTTTTTTATGCTCCGGAGAGCAAACGAACCACGAAAATATTTTTTCCGGGAAAAACGCCGCGCACATGAATGGAAAAACAATTTTGTTTTTTTTTTCGGAGAAAAAACAGACAACGGAAACATTTTTCCCATGCTCCGGAGAGCAAACGGATCACGAAAATATTTTTCCGGGAAAAACGGTGTTCGCGTGAACGGAAAATATTTTTTGTTTTTTTTCCGGAGAAAAAACAGACAACGGAAATATTTTTCCTATGCTCCGGAGAGCAAACGGAGCACGAAAACATTTTTTTCGGTGAAAACGGAGAAAGGACCTGAACGAAAAGTCAAGGGACCAATTTGTTACAATTTTGGACTTGTTCGCTATTTCGAATAAGTAGGAAAGGGCTAGTTCGCAATTCGTATTAATGGGAGGTTCTCTGTGTAAAACGGCGAACGGAGGACCTAAACGCGAACGGGGAAAAATATTCTACACTAACAGAAAATTACAAAGGACCTATCCGTAATTTCAAAAAACCGGAGGTTTTTTTTGCAAGAATGGGAGAGAGAGAGGGTGGGGTGACGTGGGGGGCTGAGGCTCCTGGAAAGCTTCCGCTAATATGTTAGGTAGTACTAGAAATGCAAGCGCGGCGCGTGCGCCGCGTGACTCATTTCTTTTTTCTTTTTTTTTCGGAGAAAAAACAGAATACGGAAACATTTTTCGCATGCTCCGGAGAGCAAACGGAGCACGAAAATATTTGTTTCGGGAAAAACGGAGAAAGCGCGCCGCGCGCGTGAACGAAAAATATTTTTTGTTTTTTTTTCGGAGGAAATACAAAACACGGAAACATTTTTCCTATGCTCCGGAGAGTAAACGGACCACGAAAACATTTTTTTCGGGGAAAACGGAGAAAGCGCGCCGCGCGCGTGAACGGAAAATATTTTTAGTTTTTTTTTTTCGAAGAAAAACAGATCACGAAAGCATTTTTCCCATGCTCCGGAGAGTAAACGAACCACGAAAACATTTTTTTCGGGGAAAACGGAGAAAGGACCTGAACGAAAAGTGCAGGGACCTATTTGATATAATTTTGGACTTGTTCGCTATTTTGAATAAGTAAGAAAGGGCTCGTTCGTAATTCGTATTTAATGGGAGGTTCTTTGTGTAAAATGGCGAACGGAGGACCTAAACGCGAACCGGGAAAAATTATTTCACACTCACAGGAAATTACAAAGGACTTATTCGTAAATAGATAGGACCTATCCGTAATTACCAAAAACCGGAGTTTTTTTTGCCAAAAAGGGGGAGAGAGTGAGGGAGGAGACGTGGCATAGCTAAGGGGCTAGGAATCCTTC
Organism: Rhipidocladum racemiflorum; assembly: GCA_036346355.1. Lineage (NCBI taxonomy): Eukaryota > Viridiplantae > Streptophyta > Magnoliopsida > Poales > Poaceae > Rhipidocladum > Rhipidocladum racemiflorum. Next base: position 2,092,843 of record CM070590.1, on the reverse strand, counting down.
GAGGATTGTTTTGCTGAAGATATCATACTCCCTCTGTTTTAAATACTTGGCATGATTAATTTTGTAACACACCGGCATCTAGTATGTCTGAATGTTACCAAACATAGACTAACCAACATCTAAATACCCCATCTAAAGGTAAATTACAGCAAAGGAGTAAATGCTAAAACCGAAAATTTCGGCAGCATCTCCTTTGTTTTTCCATGAATTGAAGCAACAGTAATCATAAGGCAAGATATAGCATAAGAGACATCTAAAACAGCAATAACAATGGATATAGCATCACTTATGTCTAAAATAAAGAATTCAACCATTCCACCAAATATAACAAAACAAACGATGAACTTAAGCCCATACACCAAGTTTCATGACACTATTCATTATTATCATGACTCCAAATGATTAAACTGTATATAAGTGTGAAGCTACGTGTAGAAGTGTAGCTAATGCCCTTTCCCGCATGCCGGTTTCATGGTACCTAAAAACAACATAAAACACAAGCGTGAGTTCATCACTCAGCAAGTATATTGCAATGGATCATAAAGAACAAATCAATGCCAACATCAGTACATACCATACTTAACATCAAGATCAAGTCATACTTTCATATACAACATCATAACCATGTCCCAATCTCATTCTACACATTTCATTATCATCATCATGTATGCAATGCAATGCACATCTCTCCTCGAAGCACATACCGGTATTGCCGAGTGTACACCCGTCGGCGTGCACCCTCTTTCCCCTTCCATCCCGTAGATGGAGGGTGCCTACTCCTCGCTTCCACTCACCACGGTGGATGGAATCACGAGGTAGGTCTTACACAATTGCACTCCGGATTAGTCATAACTTTCTCACCGACCTTACCGGACTAGTTATGACTTCCTCACCGACCGGGCCAGTTTTTATGCCATGTATGCAACATATGCCATAAACATAAACAACTAATCATTGCATAGCATCATCATAAACCATTTTCATCATATCATGGGCAAGCAATAAACATGGCAAGATATCATATCATGTAATCCATTTGCATCTAATCAAGTCTAGCAACATACAACACGCTACCCATTCCAATACACTTGCCTTAACCGCGGGCGACGGATTGACGAGAGGATGAGGGCACTCCTGGGGTCACACCACTTGCACATAGATACCACACACTCAAAACGTGCCCACAAAACAGTACACAATCGCTCATCTACCCCGACTTCGCAAACTACTCCCAAAACCGAAAAACAGAGACTGTCCCCCGGGACAACAGGCTTCAAACTAGCATAACTTGAGTTCTAGTTCTCCAAATCGAGTAAACGAGTATATCATCGCGAAGCTTAGGAAATTTCCTAGCTTTTTCTAAGTATTGGGAAAAGTTGATTCGGACTCTAAAATTATCTAATATACAAAACATTACATTCTGTCCCAATTACATCACAGATTTGAACACGCTCGGTAAAACGACCATAACTTTCAAACGGCTAGGCGGAATTGGATGTTCTTGGTGTCCAATTAAAGGTATTGAAGTTATATACAACTTTCTCAACAGGCGGCTGACCAAATTCCGACTCTAAAATTGCGAAAACTCAAACCCTAGGTCGTGTGCCCAATCTGCCCGAAACAGAGAACTATGAAATCTCTAGTTTTCATCCAATCTACCCAATCACAGCACCACCTCTTGATCTAAAAGCATCAAAACACCCTCTAGCACAGCACCTAAACCATCCCCAAGGATTACCCCTAACCATACCTTCGCCCGACGAATGGTGACGAATCTCCTCCCAATTCTCCCGATCTCCTTCCTCGCTCCGAATCCGCCGGATCTCCTCATCGCAGAGCTTTCCGATGGAGAGAACAACAGGGTGGTGAGGTGAGGAGCTCCCCTAGGGCAGAAAGGGGGGTCGAGAGGGGTGGTGGCGCAAGGGGGAAGGCGGAGAGGGGGGCGGCGCCCAAGGTGGGAGAGAGGGGGAGGGGCGGCTAGGGTTAGGTGGGGCGCAACAAGGGCAGGGGGAGGGCGCCCCAAGGAAGGAAACCTGGTCTCCCCCCTCCCTCATGGGCCCAAATCTCTTCCCACTAAAGCCCACGACTCATCCCCTTGGGCCCAAACTCCCCCAGAGAGGCCCAAACTCCCGAAATCGGCCCGGAAACGCGATTAAACTTCATAACGTAAAGTTTTAACCTCCGATTTCACATTTTATAATGTTTCGATTCCGTAGTGTCACAAATTTAGAGCCGTCAAAATTTGTAATCTTAGAACAATAATTCTTTTCCGAATATTTAGATTGATTGTATCGACATATATTATTAGATATATCATAACAAATACTTTTATATTTTAAAATAGTGTGATATTTCATTTATACTCATAATAAATATCTAAATACATTTAATATTTCCTACAATGAATATAGTTTTTAGAGATAATTTACTTATTTTTAATATCTTGTTGATATACGTGTTGAGATGGGATCACCTGATTCACCTCCCGTTCACCACGGGTACGTTATGTGCAGGACGTTGTACATTATGTGCCTTTTGTTATGATATGGTTAGAGTTCGTGTCCCTGTATGGTATGACTCTATCCATTGGTGGGCGAATCCGAACTAATCTCCAGGGGTCCTCCACTATATATATAGGGCATTGCCTTGTACAAAATCAATCAATCTAATAAAGAGAGAGGTTTCCCCCTTATATGGTGTGCTTCTCCTTCTTCTGTTCGTGTGATTGCTTAGCGTGCCGTGGATTGGCGTGGGTGAACGATCTTGTTTCACAACACGTTATCAGCACGAGTCTCTATCACAAGAAGCGGAGAATTGTCGACTACGACGAACGGCTACTACCGGCGATTGATCGCCCGATCCGATATGCAATCAACTCATCACCACGCCGGCATCCACTCGGATTGCCGAAAAGTCCTACACGACACTATCCTACGCAATAGCCAATGCATCCGTCATCAAGAAACATGAGTAATCTCGCATGAACAGTGAATGAAATCTTTCAGATCGTTTTCGCTAGATGCATTGCTAATCTAATGCTAGAGAATGGATTCGCTAGATGCATTCTACTGTTAGATCTCAATCTACTGCCAAAAAATTACTACTGTTTGAATTACTGTTCATCATCATACCAAAACCCCCTGCGCCACCGCACGGCCGAAGCCGGCGCCTCCGTCGCCACCACGATTCAACCCGACTCGGCGTCGCCTTTCGGCCCGCCCGCTTGTGCTGCGACCATAGCTTCCGCGACCAGCGACCGCCATCAGGCGGCCGTAGCGCGCCAAGACAGACCTTGCCGCCGCACGCGCGTACCCTACCAGACTTCATTGCGGCGCCCGCGGCCGACCATTGCAGCGCATAGCGACCGCCTCCGCGTCTTTGCGCCGCGCCGCCAGCTGCCTGCCGTAGCTCCCGCCGGCCACCTCGCCAGCGCACCGCGCCGCGGCGCTTGCGACCACTCGTAGCGAGCCGCGCGTCGCTTGCCGATCTCGGTCATGTGCCGCCCATTGGCCTCAGGCCCCTCGCCAAGCCACCACGTGGCGCCGCTAGCTAGAGCCACCCGGGCTCTGCGCGCATAGGAGGAAGTGGCGGCTAGGGTTTCCCCTAGCCGCCGAGTTTTGATCGAGATGAAAATTACCCTTATGCCCCTCTGTTTTCTATAAAGCTAGAAATCAGTAAATAATTCTAGAAAATTAGATTTCTATTTATGGGGACTTCCGAACATTTTTGAAAAAAAAAAATTTAGGACATACTGAAAGCTCCTTGCCCTGGGATTATTTTCTAGCTTTTGTCCATGTTCAACATGTGGTAATTTTTTATTTTCTGTTACACAAGTAATTTTGAAGATTGCTCAAATATTAACAGAAAATTGCAAAATTTGCTAGAAAATTATGAGGACATCTTGTTCATGCCTAGGATCTGGTTTTATTTTCCTTCGCATTTTGTCATGTTGATATTTGCTGAGATTCAATTCTCCTGTTGTAAAATAATTCTGAAAATTGCTTGCAATTTAGCAAAATTATGAAAAGTGCTAGGAAAATTCCAGAATATTTCATATAGCTTTTTATGAGAACCTAACTGGTTGGGATTTGATTTTGGTAATGAATAAACAGATATGAGACAATTGGTGTCTAGGAAAACACACATGAGGCTTGGTTCTTTAATTGGCACCCGGAAACGGGAAGTGCTCCCTCCCTCATGTGAGCCCTAGGGGCAAGTTGACCTGGCCATGAGTCGAATTGATGGAGATATTAATTACCTGTTTTCGCTCCCAACCAACAAGAATTACATAAGTTGAAAATTAACCTTATGCCATGTTTAATTTATGTTGGAATTACATAATTAACAGAAAAATGGCTAATTGCTAAGAAAATTATGGGAAAATCGTGATAATTATCTACTGAATAGATATAGACAAAAACTTTATTAATTAAATGAAGATGCATGCAATATAATATTTTACCTGTAGTAAAATCTCGTATTGCTTGCATACAGGATATGTCTGACATTGCAAAAAGGGAATTTGTTGTGCTTGCCCTGGATGGCAGCAATTACCTCACTTGGGCAATGGATGCCAAAATCAACATAACAGCTAGAGGACTTGGAGCTGCTATTGCTCGGCCTGAATCCGGTGCAATCGAAGTGCCTGAACCCGCAAAATGCGCCGCTTTATATTTCTTGAAGTACCATCTTCATTCGGACTTAAAGGCCGAATACTTGATGGAGGACCCGCTGGTATTGTGGAATTCCCTGAAGGAACGCTATAACCAACAGAGATATGTGTTGTTGCCAGAAGCACAACGCGAATGGACCCTCCTACGCTTTCAGGATTTCAAATCTGTGGTAGCTTACAATTCTGCAATGCACAAACTAGTCGCTAAATTGACCCTTTTGTAACCAGAAAGTTACTGAAGCTAAAAAGATCGATAAAACCTTGTGCACTTTCCACCCCAATATGATGATACTACAACAATAGTACCGTCATGCAAAGTACAAGAAGTACTCTGAGCTTATTAGTGTTCTGCTAGAAGTAGAAAAACATGATGAACTCTTGATGAAGAATCATCATGCAAATACTAATAGAAGCCAAGCAGTGCCTGATGCACATGCTACCGCTCAGCAGGCTAGTAGTAGCCATGGCCGTGGAAAGGGGCAAATGTACAAGGGGAATAAATGGAAGAATGACAGAAATCAAAAGGGAAAAGGAAAATCCCAATGGAACTGTAAAGGGAAGGGTATAGGAACCTTCCAGAAGCAAGGTCCAGCCAATAAGGCACCTGGCTCTCAAACATGTTTTAGGTGTGGTTGCGTTGGCCATTGGTCACCCAATTGTCGCACCCAAAGCATTTGGCAAAACTTTACATTAAATCCACTAGGAGATTCCACAAGAATCAAGAAAAGAAGGTTGAGGCACACTTCACCACTCTACCAGACGTTGAGCAAGACGATGAAAAGAAAGACGACAATGTCACTGGCCCAACGATCAAGTTCAAAGAAAGCCTTCTTGGATATGCTGACTCGCCCATGGAGGAAGATGACCTTCTTGGTACTGAACTTGTGGAATTCCAAAAGAATACTAATGTTTCCCAGGAGATGGAACTTGACTTATATGGAGATCTGGAATAGTCTCTCTACACCTTTTTGCTTTATGTCGCATTTCCATTAGTTGAGTTTCCTTAAAAGCCTCATCAGTTTGAATAATTAAGTTCCTGAATGAACATTTGGTCTATGCTCCTGTTGAGCAATTATCAGTGATAATTAAATAAAGTGTTTTCCAGAATATTTGATATTTTGTGCTATACTTGTTCTATATTCTACAATTTTTCCTAATGCAATAATTGTTTGATTGTTATACTATGCAACCTGAAGTTGGTATTGCGATAAAACCAAGAAATATTTAAAGATCTTGTAGATCGACTGGGCAATCTTGAGTTGAATATTATGAGAAAATAATTAGTAATTCTGCTAGCCATAGCATAAAGACTTTCATAGACATGAAGATTTCTTATGCCCTGTTTGTGCTATAGGAAAACTTACGGTTAGATCCTCTAACTTGTAGAAGAATCACTGTATATCCTGGAGAAAATTCAAAGTGATATCTGTGAACCTTTTCAGCCCCTGTTGGGCCCTTTCAGATATTATATATCTCTTATCTACTAGGAATTTGCTTTGCCAAAGTTAATTGCCCAAATTTTTAAGAGCCTCCTTTCCAGAAGAAAGAATCAAGTCTATTCAAATGGACAGTGCTAACGAGTTTAACCTCAAAAGCATTTAATAATTATTATGTAGCTCTGGGCATTAATATAGAGCACTCTGTACCTCATGTCCACACATTAGAATGGCCTTGTAGAGTCATTATTAAAGGAATAAAATTTATTGCTTGACTACTTTGCAGAATAGTAGGCTACCCACCAGTTGCTGGAGCCATGCAGTGCTCTACACCGCGATATTAATTCAACTCAAATCAACTGCATATTATGGATTTTTCCCGTTGCAGATAGTGCATGGAAGAGAATTAAGTATTTCCCATCTGCGAAAATTTGGTTGTGTTGTATACATGCCAATTTCTCCACCACAGCATACCACTATGGGATCTCACCAGAAGTTGGGGATCTATACACGGCTCGGTACACTGATTGTACTAAGGACATTTATTGGCATTAGGGGGAGATAAGTACCACATTAAAGAATATCGAGTCCTTAGATCCACGCACTAAAGAGACCGAACTTGAAGTTCGAAAAGTAATAAATCTGCAACAAATAAGCTAAGAATCCTCCAAATGCCTTCACTGACCATAAGGTAGTGGAAATATCTCATATACCTGCAGTACATGCACCTGAAAGAGTGGAAATATACTAGAAGGATATTGAACCCACTCTTGACCCTCATGATAAAATGAGGGGGAGGCCTCCAGGGGCACGTGACTCAATTCAGCGGAGACATCCGCAGAAATAGAGAACCAAATAAATGAGAACACTGCCCATAACAGGGAAAGAAGCTCAACCTGATGTTGAGAAAATCCTTGAAGTGAGCCATCTAGAATATGGTAACATCCCTGAAGTGATCCATCCTGAAGATGATAACCCCAACGTATATTTTGTGCGCACAATCCAACGCTGGGAAGTCGGAACACCCAGACTTCATCGTTGTGGGAAATCACGAGGAGCTGGAAGAAATTAATAAAGAGATATCCCTAGAGTGATGCAGGAGAATTATATATAAAGAAAGACTACAATTGTCGACATATTTTGCCTTTAAAAATTGCTAAAATCTGGATCCAGAACCAAAATCCATGGCAGAGTGCCAGAAGCGCTCATCTAGGGTCACCTGAAAAAAGCAATTGAGGTAGCGCTTGCTTAATGAGAGGAAAGTCCTTGGTCCTGTTGATTAAACATTTCTTAAAATGTTCCCTATAGGATCAAAGGGATTTTTTCATCCTGAAGAGATATGAAAATATCCAGGCGGTGAGATATAAAGCAAGGCTTATAGCACAAGGGTTTTAGCATAGACCCATCATCGATTACGATGAAACATGTTCTCCTGTAATGAGAAGGATAACATTCCAAAATTTAATATTGATGGCAGCAAGCTTAAACTTATCCATAAAGTTGATGGACGTAGTGACCGCATATTTATATGGGTCACTGAATACGGATTAAAGCAGTCGGTAAAAATGTGGTACAATCGACTTAGTAAATTCCTCTTGAAGAAGGAATATGGTCCCTACAGGAATATTATCCCTGTGTGTTCATAAAGAAATCCCAGAATAGATTTTTGTTTTTCTCTGTGATGGTACAGCCATTTCTTGGCGGTCTTTAAAACAGACTTTGGTAGCCGCTTCTACCAACCACTCAGAGATTATATCTTTGTAAGTAAGCCTCATGGGAATGCGTTTGGCTAAGGCGTGTAATTAACCACGTCCAGAAGTCATGTGGTATGAATACCGTCGATACCCCTACTATTATCTATGAAGATAATGCTGCTTGTGTTACACAAATGCAAATAGGTTATGTAAAGAGCAATATCATGAAGCATATTGCCCCTAAGTTCTTCTATCCTCACGAACTCCAGAAGAATGGTGAGGTAAAAATAATGCAAACTAAGTCATGTGAAAATCTAGCAGATTTATTCACAAAATCTTTGCCAAAGTCTACCTTTCAAAGGTACGTCGATGGCATTGGAATGAGGCGACTTAGATATTTGTAGAGTTCAGGGGGAGTAAATCCTGAACCATAATCCCTTTTGCTCGATCCTGAAGATCATAGTTTATATCTTGAAGATTATAAGTTGTGCTCTTTTTCCCTTAAGTGAGTTTTCTTGAAGTTTCTCACATCAAGGTTTTTAATGAGGCAACTAGTGTAACACAGAGTGCGATTGCAATGTAATCTTTTCTTCATTCCTTTTTTCCCCACTGGGTTTTTGGGAGGAGTTTTTAATGAGACATGTGCATTACGCGGTATTCGCCCAAGGGGGAGTGTTATGATATGGTTAGAATCCGTGTCCCTGTATGATAGGACTCTATCCATTGGTGGGCGAATCCGAACTAATCTCCAGGGGTCCTCCACTATATATATAGGGCATTGCCTTGTACATAATAGAGAGGTTTCCCCCTTGTATGGTGTGCTTCTACTTCTTCTGTTCGCGTGATTGCTTAGCGTGCCGTGGATTGGCGTGGGTGAACGATCTTATTTCACAACACCTTTCACTATGTAAAGCTAAAGAAAAAACCAGAGAGCCACGTGGCACCTCAAATTAGAAACAACTCTACACATGGCACTTCTAATTTACTAGCCATCGACCGTCGCGCAGCCGCTTGATGTCGATGCCGACAGACTCCAGATCCGGGGGGGAGGGGGGCACGATGCAAGAGCCGGCGGGGGGACCATCGGCGGAGAACATGAGGCGGGTGACGGGGATGCGGCGGAGGGTGCGACCCAAGGAAGCGGGCGACAGTGCGGGCGAGGGTGCACGGCAGAGCAGCGAAGCGATGCAGGGAGAGGGAGGGGCGTGGACGGGGCGAGGGTGGTCGAGCGAGTGTAGGGCCGCCGGGCGGAGCACGCGAGGAGAAGCGCGACGATGACAGAAAAATGGTAGCGAGCAGAGTCCTGGTGCTGGAGTCCTCGAGGGCTCTGCGGAGGAGGATTTCATGGGGACGTATCGGCCAATGCTGGGGGACACGCGGACGGCGCGATCGTGACCAGCAAGACAGATCGGCGGTACACGGCAACGGGAACCCGTACGCAAATACGAAAATTACCAGATTCTCTGCGCAGAAAACGTTGACGTGGCCACGCTGAGGACTTGCCAATGCTAGGCACTATAAGATAAGTTATTATTTCACTCTGGTGCTCGATTGTGATGTGTGGAAGAATCTAATGCTGCTTGTTTTTTCAAGGGTATAAGCCTATAAGGACGCATATAAACACATGCACACTTTACAAATATCATATGCATACACAGGTATGCATCCGCAACACGACAAGAAAATTTTTAGAGCCACCACGACCTCCACAGGGTAAAAATATGCTATCTCACTATATGTATACGTGTGTGTACCCGTGAGGTCCATAAGTAGAATCTAAGATTCGATCTCACGACCGGTCCTGAGCGCACCTGGTTCATAATTTGGGTGTTGTAGTGCAACATATCCAATACCATAATCTTGTAATATCCTCACACACTCTTGTTCGTGACAGCCAGATTATCTCCCATAAAATTATTACCAATAATCAACTACTGTCGAACCGAACTCGTAAAGAAATTAAGGTGTATTTAGTTGTACATATATGAGATGGTTTAAGAAAAAAGTTATTTATATATTTGTTTGCTTGAATGAAATCATCTCATCATAGATGATGGGATATAAATTTTAAAAAAAATTTCTATGGATACTAAACCATTATATTCACAAAAAATAATAGAATCAAATGATACAAGTATATCCTATCTCATGCAATCAAATCCTACGAACCAAACACACTCCAGATGTAGCATCTAAGTGTACAGATATATCAAATAATACCTATCTTCGATTGTAAAGTTAGGTCAAATTTTGCCTAGTTTTTTTCCCAATCACATAAGCTCCATCCATATCTCAATATCTTAGGATGTAACTTAACCGCGACGTACGCGACGTATAGGGATGCACAGGGTTAACCAAATCAAATCAGCCTTGCTTTTTGAAACTCAATATGCATCGATGGAAAATTGTCAAAAAAAAAAAAACCTGAAAGGTTTCGAAGTTATTTTTTTAAACAAAATAAAATCAGTCTTTGGCGAGTTGATTTTTTTTTGCGATCGATTTTTTGAGCAATTTTCATCGAAAATCGATTGATTTTCACCGATTTTCGATTGGTTTATGTGATATTTTTTTTTTGATTTTTTAAATTTAACCATCTACTGATCGTTTAGAGCTCCAAATCGATTCGATTTTCACCATTTTCGTCGGGTTTTGTCAACCCTCACGATGCGACTGTCGTTATAGGTTTTTATTTGAGTCGTAAACATGTGTATGGATCTCAAGATACCAAAAATATCAAGATCAGCATGGGCACGTATGGTTTTGTTGTCTTAGCTGTTAAGCAACACGAGCACAGGTGTCCTGCTCTTCCAGCAGTAGCACGGCAGCCTCTCGTACTGACGCGTGGACCAAAATGACGACCACTCTAGGGTATGGCACACTGACATGTGGGTCATAGGTACTGGACCCTGCAGCTCTGACATAGTGGTCCCGCATGGCAGCGTTTCCCAGCCCGGCTAAAATAGCAGAATCCCGGTACGCGCACACGGCCAAGGTACCCCGGAACGCATCCCTCTTTCCTGGCAGCGGCAGAGCACTCTCCTCTCCCCCTCGCCACCACCGACCCGCTCTCCCCGCGCCTCCCATGGCGCTTGGCCCTCGAGCCGCACGCACCAATCCCTGAGCCTAGATCCCACCACTCGCACACGCGCAAACAATCACGTCCACCGCACTCTCCCCGTGTCCCTTTTTCTCATTGCCCACGCTTGTCTATCGCCATGGATGCGGGGAGCAGCGGCTGCAGCGCCAAGCTGGTGGCGGCGTGCGTCATCGGCGGCATCGTGCTCGGCGCGTCCTTGTTAGCGCTCCACCTCAGCGGTCCCGTGGCCATTCCGAGCCTGCCGCCGGTCGATGCGCTGCGCCGGCGGTTCCGCCGCCGCCGCCGCCCCGTGCGCGTGTACATGGACGGCTGCTTCGACATGATGCACTACGGCCACTGCAACGCGCTGCGCCAGGCGCGAGCCCTAGGGGACGAGCTGGTCGTCGGCGTTATCAGCGACGACGAGATCACCGCCAACAAGGGCCCGCCGGTCACGCCGCTCCACGAGAGGTCATTTTCCAATCCCTCCAGCCTCGCCTGTTCATCTCTCGTATGTGATGGGCTGCTAGTTTCCGTACATAATTATAGCGTGTGGTTCTTTTTTTTTAAAAAAAAAAATCATTCTAGCGTGTGATTCTTTTTTTTTAAAAAAAAAAAAAAATTCTCGCGTGTGCTTGCTTGATGTATAAGATTGCTACCTTCAGTGCTACAACATTTTGTTCCAATGAAAATAGAATCAACGTTTTTTTTCCCTTAGGTAGATGCTTGTTGTGGTTCTCGTTTTAATTATATTCGGAGAATAGTAATAGCTGGAAAACACTCGTGGTTGTTGCTTATTGCAGGACTCAGGACCAACTTGTTGTGTGATTGTGTGGCTTAAATGTGTTAGTTGAGGTGCTGCTGCATAGTGCAATTGCATCAAAGTTTTCTTTTCTTTTTCTTTTTTTGTTTCTATATGGGTTTTAAGATGATTTTTTTGCTCATAACATAGGGTTGCATAAACTGTTTTTGTGTTTTCGGTCTTGTATGGATCTAAAATCAGAGCAGTAGCTGAGAATGATAGCGCTATTTTGTTCCCTGATAAGTAACCACCGAAAAGGTAGCTGCGGGCTATGGGTATTGGAACTACTATTGGTGTGGTTGTATGGTATGAATGATTTGAATTTGGCAATTAGTATTCAATTTGGAATTAAATGGGTTTTGGTCAGTAGATACTAGATAGACTGGGAGGATCTTGGCTAGGATAATGTCGTTAAGTACTACTCCCTCCATTGATAAATATAAAGCCTATAGTTTGAATGGTCTTGTTGAGAAATATAAGGCTTACACGTAGAAGTAATAAGACTTTTCCTACTATACCCTTATTTATTCTTTTTCAAACATATGCATTTATTTATTACCACCCACACAAAGTATTCTTCCTTATCTTTTCAAGATAATTATGAGGGGTGTCTAAGTCATTTTCTCTTGTACCTTTCTTAATTTCACCACCACCTTAAGCCTTGTGGAAAGTCAAAACATGCCTTATACTTCTCCGTTGATTTTTATAAGGCGCAGTTTGATTTGGTGCGGTCTTCAAAGTTGAACTTTGACCGTTAATTTCTTTTATAATACTTTGTTCATAGCTACAAAATCATAATCATAGCAAAGTGCTTTCAAATACGAATCTAATGGTTTTACTTTTGTGTCATATAATTTATATACTGTTAGACTAATTGTTGGTCAAAGTTTACAAACTTAGAATCTCGAAATGCGTGGGCGCCTTATGAAAATAAACAGAGGGAGTATTTCCCAACGGAAGGAGTAAATAGTTCTGGAAAGGTTCACTCATGATAGAGGCACTAACCACTTAGTGCTCGGTCCGCCTGTTCATGCAAATCTGAAGAAGTTATCATGGGCAAGCCACATTCAAGGAAACTCACGTGTGGTTCTGGCCTGGTTTAAGTTGTGTTTTTCATTTTATGCTTATAAAAATGTATTAATCTTAACTGATCAGTTGTACATTCTCTTTTCTTTGTTTGTAATTGTGTTATCAACCTTATATGTGACTGCCGGCCGTATGGGATTTTAGACATTTCTTTAGTGCTGTGCTTTTGGTTCTTTGGATGCATTATGGTGACATTCCCTAAATTTCTATTATGTTTAGGATAAATTTCTTATTTATAATGCTTCCTTTTCTTGGTAATACAGGATGATAATGGTCCGTGCTGTGAAATGGGTGGACGATATCATTCCAGATGCACCATATGCCATAACTGAAGATTTCATGAACAAGCTATTCAATGAGTATAATATAGATTACATTATTCATGGTGATGATCCTTGTCTGCTTCCAGATGGTACTGACGCATATGCCCTTGCCAAAAAAGCTGGCCGATATAAGCAGATTAAAAGAACTGAGGGAGTGTCAACAACAGACATTGTTGGTACTGATTCTGCCTTACTTTCATCTTTTCTGTTTTAAATGTTGCAGTTTGATTTGCCAGTCTGAAACTTCTACGGCAAGGGAATATTTGGGCTCTGGTTCTGAGTTGCAAGTTATCTTTGATAACCAAATCTCATAGTGATCTCTATATTGCAGTTGATTCGAGGTTAACCAGAAATCTATCTGTTGACAAGCCTACTGTCCACCAAACTTTCTTACCTGATTTCTCCTGATTTGCCACTTTAAGAAAACATTTTACACTATTGGCATATTAACAGATGATCAAGGGATAAGCTGTCCCCAGGAGTCATCTGTTTTTCTTGTTCCCACCATCATTTGCACCATAAATTTGCTATGCATTTATGGACCGTGATGGTATGGACTATGGAGCATAATTTATGCTGACTGCCTGACTATATAGAAACCAATGAATTTGTCATTTCTAGTAAAGAAACTGCTTATGGCGATGAAAAGATTTTACTCTCATCTTGAGCTCATCCTTCTTCATGGCAGGAAGAATGCTTCTTTGTGTTAGAGAGAGATCAGCTTCTGATAGTCACAACCACTCTTCACTACAGAGGCAGTTCAGTCATGGGCATGGTCAGAAAATTGATGATAGTGGGTCTGGAAGTGGAACTAGAATATCTCATTTTCTTCCTACGTCTCGGCGAATAGTTCAGTTCTCAAATAGCAGGGTATAACGTTTACAGTTCTCATGCATCAATATATCATTTACTTCTCGGTAATGAACGTTCTATGAGGTTCTGCAGCATGGTTTAGCACCTAGTCTTGATATTAGTAAATAAAACTAGTTGTAGGTGGTTACACTTATATTAATCTCTATGAAAAAGGCAGTTTCTTTGTGGTGAGAGTGAGACTGTCTACCTTGAATTCCTTTTGTAACTCAAACTGTACAGTCTTTAGTCTTTACCCAGACAGAGGTTATTTTGTGAACTGCAGATAAAAACTTACAGTGACAAATGTTTCTTTTTTCTTGAAATATCATGTTTTTAATGTTGATGTACTTACTAGGCATGAAAATGAGATTGAATTGACAAATATAAACAAGCAGAGGGAGGGAGTGATCTTCCGTTTAGTTGTGCTTCATCGATTTGTCAACTGCTATTTGATTGCCGGTTGAGTGCGCTTGCGGCAAATGGATTATTCATAACTTAGACGAGCTTAGGTGTAGTCACAAACAAAAGTTCATATATCATTGAATTATCAGAAAAATTCATATGCTTGTGATCAACTATTCATTTTGTAAACATAAAAGTTTAATTAAATATAGTTTCATTTCTTGAAAATTGGTGATAATTGATGTTAGTCTACTAAATAAAACTACTGGCTCTTCTTTCTCGACTTAAAATTGGAATATGACCACATTTTTTTCTGTTGACTGTAAGCTTTCCCAATGCAGGGCCCAGGACCAGATTCTCGTATAGTTTACATAGATGGTGCATTTGATCTGTTTCATGCTGGACATGTTGAGGTAAATACCAACCACGCATCCACAAAATAAAAGCGGAGAAAAACCATGACATTTTTCTCAGCATGCAGACACACTTGCATATGCATGTGTTGGCTGTACTGTTTTTTTCTCAGTTCTTATTGAAGGGAGCAAACTGAACTTAACTCTCCAAAACATAGTAATTCAGACTTTCTGTGTATTTATAGTTTCCTCTACGTAGATATTGCGACTTGCTCGAGGGCTCGGAGATTTCTTGCTTGTGGGTATTCACACAGATCAAACCATAAGGTAATATGATGGTTACATCTTCGTTTCCTCTTTTAATAATTTACAAGTTACAATACTCATACAGTTTATTCGGTCCATGCATTTATGTTGAAGGCTTGAAGCATAACGACTCCACTCAATTCCTTTAACATAACATTCAGTCTATATGTTGCTGTTGATGTTTGTTATATTATGTTGCTGTTGGTGTTTGTTATATTTGCCAGTTCAACTAGAGGACCACATCGCCCAATCATGAATCTCCATGAGCGAAGTTTGAGTGTTTTGGCTTGCCGTTATGTTGATGAAGTGATCATTGGTGCTCCATGGGACATTTCAAAAGACATGGTGAGTTGTCTATTCTACTATCAACCATGACATTATATAATTGTAGTATAAAATGCTTGATGCAACCGTTACTAGTAATTCCTTGAACGTGGCACTCGGAAACCATACATGCGTCCTATAGTTCTTGAACATGACATTTATGCTTGTTAAGGATATATTCCCTTACATAGATATTGCCTTATATAGACTTTCTTTTTGTACCCTCATGTACTCCATATATTTTGGCCTATTGGCCTCATATTGAATACAATTGCTATTCATAACATGGTGTCAGAGCAAGGTTAGGGTTTTACCGGCGTTGCACTTGCGTCATCCCTAGCCACCACCCCGCTCTTCCGTTGCCACTGCCCTTAGGAGAAGAAATCTCCACTCCCAGGGGCGGCTACCTCTTCAAAGTCGCCCGAAGGCCACCATCGTGTCCTCACTGTCGTTGCACACGGCGCCGCCATGTCTGCGCCGCGGCGTACCTAGCTCTGTGGCTCTGTGCGGCCTTCCTCCCTAACAAGCCGCTGCGCCACCACTACGGTGCCTGGGCCATCGTCACCGGCGCCACCGACGGCATCGTCTGCGCGCTCACCTTCTGCTTCGCAACCGAGGGGCTCGGTCTCATCCTCATCGAACGCAATCCCGACAAGCTCGCTGTGGTTTCCAAGGAGATAAAGACCAAGTACCCCGCCATCGAGGTCCTCACTTTGTCCTCGACTTCGTCGCTGCCGGCCTCCTCCAACCTTCGGCGCCCTCCGCCTCCGTCGCGTCGGCTCGCCCGGCCTCGCTCTTGACCGGGTTCGCCCATGACCGAGAGCATCCACGAGATAGCCCAATGGACTCCAAACAGATCCCAAAGCTTGGTTTAATTCCTGTTTCGGCTCCGGCTTTTCGTTCAGCTTTTGGCTTAAGCTCGGCTCTTCGACTCCAGCTCTTCGGTTCTCGGCTCTGGCTTTGGCTCCGGCTTCTACCAGCTCTAGCTCTGGCTTCTTGGCCCAGCTTCAGGATATTCACCTTGCTTTGGCTTTATGGGCGAGCTATCATGCTATTGCTTCAGCTTCTACTACTTCGGCTTCTCCGTTTTCTACTGTTTTGGCTTCAGCTTTTTGGTTGCTGATATTTCTGAGCTATTGCTAGCAGTTTGAAATTCATCACACTCCCTCAATCGCTGCCGTCAGGCTTCTGCTTGCCTTGGTCGCCGCCGATGAGCTTTGGTTTGACGTCAACATGACTTTCTTTGCGTCGGGCATCGCAGCTAAGTTTTGATCTAGAGTTCTACTTCTAGTCTGGCCGTTGCTGCTGGTGGTATCTACTAGTAGTATTCCTAGTTATCTTTTGAGTCTTTTCATTCTTAGTGTCATTGATTCTGTTGTGTCCATCCAAGTCCTTGGTATCTCAGCTCGGCTTATTCCGTCAACTCCGATTTCCAGCTCATTATGTCGGCTTTTATTCGTCGACTCGGCTCCTTCGTTGGCTTGGTTTTTCAAGAGTTGGATGCTACAATGGCTACCTCAAGACCAGGACTTTGGATTTTCCCTATTTTAGTATACGCCTTGCATTTGAGAGGGTGGGGGGTGTTAAGGATTTATTCCCTTACATAGATATTGTCTTATTTAGATATTGCCTTATATAGGCTTTCCTTTTGTACCCTCATGTACTCTATATATTCTGGCATTTGGTCTTATATTGAATTCAAGTGCTATTCATAACAATGCTATGGTACTAAAAGCCCAACTTCACATCTAGTATTCATTTTAGAAACTAATATGGGCTGACTTGTGCTTATTCATGGATCTATGTGGATGGACTAAGTGTTACTTTCATAGCACAGTTAAATTCACTAAAGTTAGGCCTTGGTTTGGTTCCAGCTTTTGGTTTGAATGTAAGCTAGTTTTGAGCTTAGCTAAACTAGGCCAAGTTAGATATATGTCTAGAGTTGAGGTTTCAACCAGATTAGAAATAGGTGTAACTTGTAAGCCCATTAGCACTCCTAGGTCCACTCTGTATGCATTTAGCTGGATCCAAGTGTTATTTACGTTGGACTGAAAGGCCTAGACCTAGCTTTGATGGAAAGCTGCAATTGAGTTCTTACAATTCACAGAATCATAAAAGGAGCAGAGCCTGTACTCATAGCCTGACAAAGTCAAAACTTTAAAATGACAAAAGTCAGAAAACACCAAAATAACATCCACAAAAAAAGCACTACCTCTGCAGGGTTGAGTACTGATTATATAGGCAAGTATGAGAATTAGTTCTTTACAAAATAAAAGAGAAAAAAGGAAGTTGACAGATAGCAAGTTTCCATAGCCTTCCATAACTGCTAGCTCTTCCAATATCGTCTTCCTTGTATCTTCAATTGGATCAGCTTGACCTTCATTGACCAATGCTCACATTGTCCATGCTAAGATGCAAAACCAAACACCATTAGTCGCTAGGTTTCTGCGAAGCTCTTGACTCTGGAATCCTGTCCCAACCAAAGGCATTCCTCATAGTACAGTGGTACACTGAGAAAATTTGAGAATTGTGCTCAGTACATGATGTGACCAGTGTCCTCAGTTTGTTGACACTGGTTGCATGGATTCTCCAAGTAGAAAGCACCTAACCTTTGCATATTATTCAAGTTAAAATGATCAATGGATCAAGCCCTGCTTTCTCACAAACAAAATCTATATGACTTTGCCTGTATAACATACCGTCTAACCTTATGTATTGATACCCAAGATCACTTAAAAACCGCAAGCTGCAATTTTAGTTATGACTATCAGGTTTTGTGTGTGGTGTGTGGCAGCCTGGCAGGAGTTCTCTAACTTCTTTTTCTGTGCAGATTACCACATTTAATATTTCAGTAGTCGTTCAAGGAACAATTGCTGAGAACATGGAATTTATGAAGGTAATTAAGCTCTACTTTTCTTATAATGTACAAATTCAGAACATTGATCGTTCATTAACCATTGTCACTTGTGCACTTATCAGGACGATTCAAATCCATATGCTGTTCCAATGGCTATGGGTATTTACCGTAAACTGGGGAGCCCTTTGGACATCACTACTAGTACTATTATAAGGAGGATAGTTGCTAACCATGAAGCCTACCAGGTAACTACCATGATGTTGGATCAGATTGCTGGTTGGAGTTTGGTCTTCTGTGTGCTGTATGCACAGCATGTAGTACAGTACATATTCTCAGTTACATAAATATGGTTTGCCTTTTGTCCTCTTTATATCAATGATGTGCATGCAGGATGTATTATATACTGATGTTGTGACGATGCATTACTGCTTTAGTGAAGCCCTTTGCATGTGTACACTAAATATTTGTCTGTTTCCCTAGGACCAATATTTCCTGCTATAACTATGCAACATGTTCTTTGGTGTGGGAGGTTGATGTCGTCTTCATTTATTCTGGTCCATTGATCTGGTGTGGTTTTATTCATTTCTGTTCTCTGTTGTCGCTTTGCGCAGAAGCGGAATGAGAAGAAGGAAGCTAGTGAGAAGAAGTACTACGAGGGTAAAAACTTCGTCAATGGAGAGTAACTTACGAACAGGTCTTGCATGAAGCCTGTTGCCCACATCTTTCAAGATCCTAGCATTCCGTCACAAACGATCTTCAATTTTACTGTTTCATTGTACTCGTTCTCATGTTGCTGATATAGTTAGGAAGCTTCAGATGCAGCCCTGATGAGTGACAGGCAGCGGTACTGAATTAGGCGATGTTAGCCTGGAGGCATTTCCTCCAATCCACTTTCGGTGCCCCTACCCTATTACCCCCCTGTATATGGGCCTTTGCGCCCGGTATCACCTGTTGAGTTGTTTTGAGATCTTAAAGGCTTGTCAGAATTGTGGTACTGTATGGATGTTTGGTTGATCAACTATCTGTGGGCATTTTTACTGGGTCCTTTTCTCGTATATTTGGTGTTCTGTTCTGATCTTAAACTGAACATGGACGCAATCTGCTGGTACACGTCTATCGCCATGGAAAGGGTTGTGCTACCTGTGATCTCCAAATAGTAGCACATTGAGCATCTGGGCCTGCCTGTGCTTGCTCTCTTGCAAGCAACTTGCACTGTTTCCGGCCATTGATCTGCTTCCCAACTCTGGCTTGCCTTTGATTTGGATTGTAGCACCTGTCTCCTAGTTCTTCATTTTTGTGTGTTCATGCAAGGGACCTGCAGCTATGGTAAAACAAAATGCATCCTGGATTGGAATCTGGAACAAGGCCACGAGCCTCTGAATAATGGAGTAGGGTAGAAACTAGGAGTTTCGGCCTTCAGGTGAATGTATCAAGTATCGTCTACACCCAATCGTCCTAGGTTAGATGTACATGCATGCTACAAGTAAAACCGGGTGTCATTACTCATTATATTACTGGTACTGCTAGGGATAAGAACATTAGGCGTGATACCCTAGCTTATCTAGCTAGCTTGTTTAGCACCCGTTTGGAACGTAGGAATATAGTGCCATGCGCAACGAATTCCTACATGAATGAATTTCGGAGGAAAGCTTCACTTGATGAGAAACAAAGGGAGAGATTGCCTCGGAATTCTCAAAATTAAGGGGAAAAATTCCATGAGGTTTGAGCAAATGTTTGATTTCCTTCAAAATACGTAGGAAAGAGGACATTCCTACATGATTCTTAGGATTCAT
Organism: Rhipidocladum racemiflorum; assembly: GCA_036346355.1. NCBI lineage: Eukaryota > Viridiplantae > Streptophyta > Magnoliopsida > Poales > Poaceae > Rhipidocladum > Rhipidocladum racemiflorum. Next base: position 2,072,867 of record CM070590.1, on the reverse strand, counting down.
ACCTTGTTCCAAAGGCTCCTATAGAAAATTTTCCCTAGGATATGAATCCTACAAAATTCCTTAATTTTTCCTTTGTTCCAAATAGGGTCATAAAATAGAAGTGTTATTTCGTTTAGAAATACTAGGATGTTTTCACTCCACCATACATAACCTTTTTTTTTCTCGAGTATACACCTTAACCTTACCCGGGTCATTTATATTAGTGGTTTCCATTACAAAAAAAATTTACGGTCGAGCTGTTAATTGTGATGATTCACATCTAGTCTTTAAAAAGATAAGCTAGATTTGATTTCTTCGTTTTTGAGATCATGCACATTTATGTTGTATCTCATAAAGCTCTGATCCGATCCAAAAAATGCTGTGTATAAGAAGGGGTAAAAGAGTATAGCAAGAGTGAAAATTTCCTCTTGGCACATATTTACTTACATCGCATCTCAAGAGAAGATGCAAAAAAAAAAAAAAAAAAGCAGTATCGATGCTTGTTTGGAACCACATTCAACTTACTTGACTTTTTCACTGTTTTAAAATAAAAATCTAAATTCAAAATGCAAAGTTCGTCTTATTTAAGACCTCAATTATCATCCCCCTCTCTCACTCCACACCTTGGAACTCTGTTACATGCCTATAGAAAAGAATAAACAAGGGAGCCAGCGAAAACATGAATTGTATGGGTGTTTGTGAGATTGTGGAAAAATGTAACCATTTTTTATTGTCCAATTGCTTTGGGATTTACATGTCCTCTTCTTTCCACTGTGCTTCATAGTTATCATATTTGTTGTAACCCTTCACGAATCCATACCAATTTAGAGTACAAGGTTTATATTGGTAGTGAAAATTAGAAGAAAAAAAAAAGAGTGATGAACTATGAACTAGAATCTCATACCACGACTTGAAAAAACATATTTCTCATAATAAATGCTATCAATGCATTATGCTTCGGAAAGTACTAGGGTGTTTAGAAAAAGTTAAGTTTTAAACAATGAAAAAGTGAGTTACATTTCAAACTTTGATCAAAAGTTCACCCAATATCTTAAACTATGAAATCATGCATTTGACCTCCTGAATTTTATAGTCCGGTTCAAATAACATCCTTGACCAGGTTATATATGGTGATATTACCCATGTGACGCAATGAGTAAATAATTTTGCAATGTAGAATGACACACTAGCAAAGTTAGATCAATGACAAGTGAGACCTAAAAGGGTTTCTCCTTAGCCGAGCTCCCAACCATGCTTCAATGACTATCCGCTCCTTTAGCTTTCTCCCTCTCTGTTTTGATTGGAAGGAGAAGCCTCTATGTGCTTTACCTGTCATTCATATAAACTTGCCTAATGTGTCATTTTATATGGTAAAACTGCTCACTCATCACGTTCGTGAGCAATACCAGTATGTGAAACCATACTAGGATGTTTATTTTAATCTAGATTACAAGTTTAGAAATCAAATGTCTAATTTCATAATTTAAAGTGCTCAATAGACTTTCAAACAAAATGTAGATTACTATATGGATTTTTTTGCTACTTTCTTCTGCCCCCCCCCCCCCCTCTCCTGCACATTTCACTTCCTGTGTCATGAGCCATGACACGTTCTCTCCCTCATTCAAAGAGGCTCATCACAAGTAGAAATGTTCACTGTACTGTCCTATGATTTTGATTTTGTTCTTTTGCAAAACTAGCTCTCATATAAAATAATTTACAAAAATAATCCCCTGACCCACATATTCCACGGTAGGGTAGCGCGAAAGGTTGCTACTGCGCTCCTCTACCATAGAGCAACAGCTCCTGTGCTGGCCCGCTTCTCTCGCACCCACGCACGAGCGCGCTAGCTGCGCGCACACACTCCCTCGAGCCCACACGGTCGCGCGCCTCCCGCCACGCCAGAGACACGCATCTCTCGCGATCGCGCGGGTTGCTGGCCCCGCCCCATGCCTTCCTGCCTCGCTTCGCACTCCCGTCGCTCAAGCGCCTGGTTGCATCGTTTCGCGCACCAGGCCGAATTCCGCACATGAAAACCGCGGAAAGCTGTTGCTTCCGCGGTAGGGAGCACAGTAACAACCTTCCGCGCCAACTCCTCATGGAAGGTTGCTTTCGCGCTCTTCTGTCATAGAACGTATGGACTGAAAAACCATTTTTTACAAATAATTTCATATAGAAGCTAGTTTTACCCCTAAAAAAAAGGGGGCTGTTTGGTTTGTGTCTATTGGTTGCCAATGCTTGCCATGTCAAATTTTGGTAGTGTTGACCAAATTTGGCAAGCATTTGGTTTGTTACCAAATTTTTGCTAGATTCTTTTCTTCATTGGCTAGCTAAATTTTGGCAAGACTTAGCTTGGCAAATTTGGCCTCAAACCAAACAGCCCCAAAGTCGCAAGGGCCAGTACAGTCAACATTTCTCACAGCCTCACGGAGTCACAGGTGGTCTCCCCCCCCTCTCCAGTAGCGGTTAAGGCGTTGACCGTGCCTCTCGTTGCTCGGTTCCACAATCCACACACGAACACAAGGCCCACGCATCCCAGAGCAAAGGAAGCAGGAGCAAACAGCTTCCTCTCGTCTCGAGGAGGCGCATGGCATGAAGCCAGGTATCGCCCGCCAAGAATGAGAGTCTGGGCTACCTATCGATATCGTACCTGTAAAAGGGCGCCACCATTACCAACCACGCCACAAGCAGCAGGACGAGGAGGAGATGGGTAACTGCGGGGCGCGAGAGGAGAACGCCGTCGTCGCTGCGCACGCGCAAGGTATTCTTCCTTTCTCGCCTTGGTTGTTCTATTGCCTGCAGATCTTCGGGCGATGCTTGTTTCGGGTCGGTGGCTGTTGGGATCTCCGGTTGGGTGCCTCGAATTGCATCAAAATTTCATCTTGGTGGGTATTTCTCGGTTCCCGGGATTTCTTCTGCTGGTTAGTGGGCTTGGTGCGGAATTGCAAAAAAAAAAAAAAAATACAATCTTGCCTAGTATTGTGATGGCTTCTGGTTTATCAGGATCTTTGTATCGGTGATTTTGGATTTTTTTTTTTTTGGTAGCAAATTTAAAATTTGATTGGGTCTATTCCAAATCGGAATTGCGGAAAGTGGTTTAGATTAAAATCTGATATAAACTTTTGCCGAAATCTCCCACTTTTTTTTCTCTGTTAGTCGAGTACGAGATTTTGTTCGTCTGTGCTAATTCCTCTCATGTATTGCAGAGCATCGGTGGAAGTGATGGAGCTGTTCGATCTGTCCATGTCAGTGCCCTTCCTGACTACAGAGTTCACCGTAGGCTAACGGAGAACAGCGTCCACCGTAGGGCCACCATTCTATACCCCAGATGCTCCCCTCCCCTGCTGTCCCGGCATCGGCATGCAGGGTGAGATGAGACCGTGATGTTTCAGCTACCGCCGGAGTAGGTTCAGTTGTACATTCAAGTCTAAATTTGATCGGCATGCTGCTGATTGTAAGGCCCTCCGATTTTCACAGTGGTCTCATGTATCCTTGACCCAGTGAACCCTGCTAAAACCGGCGGGGTTTAACCCTAGAAATGAAAGGCTGAACTAAAGAGTGGCTGGATGGTTGGTATGTGTCGGACCCCGGAATAACACCTCCGAAATCCTCTGTGTATTCTGTACTAGTCCAGGAAAAGCTAGTACACACAGTAGAAATGAAACCATAGCATATCCAGCGTTCTTTATTAATAATAAATATTCAAGGATTACAAAGGGAATGGCGCGCAGGCCAACAAATAAATAAACGAATAAATAAAGCAGCGGAAATGAAGACAAATAGATAGAGCCCAATTAATTTGCCACAGGCAATTGACTGGGGACGCGGCCTAGTCCAACTGTTCCTCACCATCGTGGTACTCCTCCTCTGAAGTGGTAAATTAAGCAAGGGTGAGTACAAACGTACTCAGCAAATCACACTAGAGATGCAATATAAATGTACAGGTATTCAAAGGATGGCAATATGGTTTGTTTAAGCATAAAGCAACAGTTTAATAACATTTTCAATAATTTAAAAGGCATACTTTATTCCAAAATCAAATCTATACATTTTAACTCAGGAATCTCTCCTGGAATTGGCTAAGTTTTACCCATGATGGACTCCCTCCATCCAACATTATTTTTCAAAAATCCAATTTTAATTTTACCAAAGTCTAATCTGAAAATGGCTTGCTCGGCATGCCCATAACCGCGGGCGCGGCTAATCGATTAGTTTGACACTCTGCAGAGGTTGTACAACTTTACCCACAAGACATAATATTTCCCTTTTATGTCAACACACTTCCTTTGGTGAGTGACAGAGAAAATTATGACAAGGCCCCATTAATAAATCATACATGTAGTCATGCCCGCTAAGGTTTCACATTTGAAAGACTCCTCTATTGAAGCCCCTCTTGCGCCAGAGTGGCAGCATCTCGCTTTCACCACACCACTACCACCATATGGCATGACTGTCCATGAAATGATTTAATAAGGATAACCAGGTCCGTCCCATTCCAGACTCGTGGTAGTACGGTTAGGCTTTACATTCAGCGAAACTCAGACCGGTCCTTAATCGACTAGGCGAGACTTTCCACAAACCCAAACCATGACCTCCCCACTTTCCAACCAGTTCTCGCCCGGTCTAAGTTATTTTCATTTTAACCATACTAATCTCCACATTAATACTAACATTGATCACTATAAGTTTCCAATTGAACATGATGTCATTTTGGCATAAAGTTCCCCAAAATTCCCTAAGTTCAGTTCTAAGCATGTCTAAGCAATGTCTAAATACCATAGTCATAAATCATATTTTTACTAAGGTTACAAGGGTATCGGAATTCAAATGTCAAAGGTCGCATGTCGAATTGGGTATAGCTATCATTTAAAACTAGGTCGGAAATTAATGTTTATAACAAATAAGCATGCAATAATTTTAAATACAACATACAAGTTCATAAACTGGGAGCAACATGGTCAAGGGGGTGTGACTTGCCTGGATCGACGAGTTGCGGCTCGAAATCGGCGTTCGGGAACTCCTCGGTCTCTCCGTAATCTACGCGCGAAAAACAACCAAATTCAAATAAGATCCAAATGAATACAAATAAACCCAAATTGAACTTCAAACTAGCTCTAAACTAAAGTTTGGGATTTCTAATGAATTTAGGAAGAAGAACGGAGCCAATCGGAGTTCGAACGGGCGAAAACGGGCTCCCGGAAGTTTAAAAACAAATAAAACGGGTTTTCTGGAATTTTTCGGAATTTTTAAATCATTTTTTAAAAAGAAAACCGATTTACTGCGTCATGCTGACGTCAGCAGCAAATCGGATTTTTAAAAACTCTTTTTTTTTAATGTCGAGTGGGCCTGGTCGGGCGCTGGGACCGTGATCCACGCACGGGCGTCTGGCTGGTGCATCGCTACACAGACGCTGGCGCAGCGAGGCTAAGCGGCTAGGCGGCGACGGCCCGGCCCGGCCGGAGGAGGAAGGAGGGGCGGCGGGGAAGCGAGCTGGCGGCAGGCTCAGCGGGCGGGAACCGGAGAGGCGGGCGGCGACGGGCGCTTAGGCTCGCCGGAGGCGAGGAAGACGGCGGCGGCGGCGGTGGCGTCTTTGAGGGAGGAGGAGAGCGGAGGGAAAGAGGAGGGCACGGAGAGAAGGGGCTTGGGGGTTTTATAGGGGCGGCGGCTCAACCGCGCGATTTGCTGTGGCGGATTGCGAGCGGCGTCGCGTGGCGGCAGGCGTAGGGCGGGCGGCCGTTGAAGCGGCAGCCTTGTGGGGCGGGGAGAGCAGGGCGTGACAGTATGCTATGAAGTGTTGTCATATATTTTAGTTTCTTTTTCAGAAATCAGTATGGAGTTGCTTCACAAGTTTCTCTCGTTTGATATGCTGAAGAAGGATCTTGTCATATCTTACGAAGTATTATGTTGCATGACTTCTGAATACGTTGTGCAATTGTGTTAAGCTCTGCTCGCTGATGTTGCATTGCTTTTTAAATCTTGTCCTTGCGAAGCATAACATGTCTGCTCATAGCTGCCGTATGATTAGTGTCAAACTGTCGCTGCTTATTGCTGCCTTACTGGGGCAGTACTCCCTTCATCCTGAAAAAGAAGTCGTTTTGGAGTTGTCCTAAGTCAAAGTTTTAGAACTTTATCTATGAATAACTTTTAAACCATTTGGATTGAACACATAAAAGTTACATAAATAGATTTGTCATGAAAAGAGCTTTCAAAATATTATAATTTCAATGCATTTTATAAATAAAATACAATAATTTTTAATGGTCAAAGTTGTATTTTGGAGACCGTGTCGATATCCAAAACAACAAGTATTGCAAACTGGAGGGAGTACTATGTTTCTCCCGTTTGAGGCTGTGCCAGCTTGCACTCCTGGACTTGTGTTTCCATGTGTCAAACACCCTGGTTAAGATATGGCAATCACTCATTAATTGTCTTCCTTTTTGCTTTGTAATTAAGGAGCCCTCGTTGTCTTGTTAGCTGTCATCCAGCCGTAATTTACAAAAATAAAAATAAAATTTGTGCAACAGGGCCAGTTAAGCCAAGGGTTGTTGTAATAGCTAGTTTGCTAATGCTACCTTGGTCGTAATCTAATTCTTTTTCTACTTATGAACTAGGCACAACCTTTTTTGTTTTGAATTTTGGCCAGGAGCTCTGGCAATTAGAAGGAGAGAACAACTGCTGAGCTACAGACGCGAACGCACGCACCACACACACTCACCCCCATGCGAAAATAGCCAGCCGGTGAAGCACCTGGGATAGCCAAGGCTCGAACCCGAACGGACTGTGCATGCCTTGCCACCGAGCCACGCTCGGTCCTCCTACGCACAAGCCTTTTATGTGCGTGTTCTTGAAGAAAAAAAAATTGATCAAGCCATGGTCTGGTGCTTGTCATCATCATCGCTCGCACTCACAGGAAATGGTGCCGTGTGTGACGTGGAGCAAGCAAGCAGATAAGCTTCAGTTGGGCAAATCGAAAGGTGTCTGCTAGCTTTCCCGGGGGCTAATAATGAAGAGAGCATCTAATCTAATCTAATCTATAAAGTTTGTCATCCATGAAAGGCAGATGGAGCTACATCTGGACAAGTGTCGCCAACCCGTTCACGAATTTGGGATTTGGGCGGGCCAAACCCCGCAAATCCTTGTCACTAGCTGGACACCAAGGCTTGGGCTTGGGCTAGTCGCTAGCTGAAGTGCGTGCAACCTAATGATTCAAATTTCGCTCTCGGATCCTATCTTGGAGGTGGCCGAAATCCAAAGTCTCGGTGAGATATCGGGATTTCAAATAAAATTCGGGCAAAATTCAAAAAACAAATTTCAAATCCGATCATTTTTTAATCGAGAAATCCGAGATTTCGGTCCCAATTGAACCGACCGAAAATGGTCAAAAACATGTAAAAAAATTTTGAAATTTTTTGTGTATGATCTTGACCCTAAATCCAATCAAATCCGGCCAACAAAATTAAAAATCCGGTGAAAATACCTGAGATTTGGGTTAAATTCACCAAGATCTCGCCGAGATTTGGATAGGTACTATAGCATTTTTTTTAAAATTAAGTTTTTTTTACCCGGCCGAGATTTAGGATCTCGAAGGGTCCGAAATCGGAAATCTCGGCCGAGATTTCCGAAATCTCACCGGTATTTGGATCCTTGGTGCAACCTTATCTTGTCATGGCCAAGTGATGAATGTAATTAGTGGGCAATCATTTTCAAGGAAAAACATCAAGCCACTCGTATTTGTCCATATGTAATTTTCCCCTTGCAAAAACTTAATAAAATTGCACTGCTCAGACAAAAGGAGAAGAAAAGAATTTATACGGGATGTGAATTATATATCCAAGTATTCAGTTTTTGCTACAATCACTGGCGCAAGAAAAAGGTGATCACCACCGCACATATATATATACATGCATGTGCGTTGGCAACCTGCTGATCAGGATCTGATGTTAAAGAGGCCAGGAGGTTGCAATATTGCAAAGCAAAAACCATACGTGTTTGTTGATATGCAATTGCAAGCTGGTACTGTTGGTTCCTGCAAACCTGAAGAAAGATATTCCCTTTATTGACCCAGGGGAACGCCGATCGCTCTCATTAACTGGCACGCACAACGGTTTGTTCAATTGCTTGATGGCTACGTACATTACTTTCTGAAACGTTGAGCCTTTTAATCTTCTCTTCTCTTCTCTTCTCTTATTCTTCCTTTGTTTGTTTTCATTGTGAAGAACTTAAAAAATCTAGCTTCCATATGTAGAGTTTCAGAAGCTTCCTCGATCGTGTACTCTTAATAAATATCTAGATTTACTTGATAATTTATCTCAACGTGCACGCATAAATATAGTTCTTAGAGATAATAATTAAGGATAGTCATTTTTAATATCTTATTGGTCTATATGCTAATATAAAATATATCCTATAAAGTTGGATGGAGGGAGCAATTATTAATTGTTGTTGATAGACCACCATATATCGTCGTCCTTTTGGCTTTCAATTACAAAGTTGACACATGCATTTCGGCCAAATCTTGTTAGTCAAAAAAGAAGGAGAGCAAGAAATTAAGTAGCGAGCGAGCTAGCTAGCTAGCTTTGTTGTGAAGCTGACCGGCCACGAAATTTTGATTTGATGTGCACTCACCCGTACGTTAGTGGTTTGATTTCAGAATATAAAAGTGTGCAATCTATCTACATGCACCTAATCGCCTAATTAACCATGTATATATCCATGAGCTTAATTCCTTCTAAGCTCACACTAGCTAGTTCTCCATATTAACGATCGATAGGCTGCCAAATTAATGGTCTCTCAATACCCCCCCAAAAAGGCAAGCATTTTCTCCCTTGGCTCCCTCTTTCTTCCATTCTCTCCAAGCCAATCCAGCCATGGCTAATCCCGCGCCCATCTCCCGCGCCGTCCTCGCGCTTCTCCTATCTCTCGCCCTCCTCCTCTCCACCTCCCTCCAACCCGCGCAAGGTACGCATCGATCGACCGCATGCACCGCCCGTCGTCTTGATCCGATATTCTAAATTGATTCGATCCGGTTTATATATATATCTGCAGGAGCCAACAAGGCGGAGGAGCTGGGCGGCGGCGGCAAGGGCAGGAGATCATCAGACTACGTGCCGGTGCGCACCGTGGTGTATCGGTCGGCGGCGCTGCCGGCGACCGCTGCGGAGGCGTCGGGTGGAGGAGGAGGAGGGTACGAGCCGTTCGAGGTGTGCATGGGCTGCCGTTGCTGCTCGGCGTCGAACGCGAGCAGCTGCGTGGACACCCAGTGCTGCTACGACATCGACTGCAACATGCCCGGCAAGCCCTACGGCTCCTGCGCCTTCTCGCCGCGTACCTGCGACTGCGGCGCCGCCAACAACTGCACCCAATCCTAGCTAGCTAGGATCGATCGTTCATGAGCATCAGTTCCTGCATGCATGACGCATACCTCATCTCATCTTCTGATCGACCGGCCGGCCGGGCTGATCGATCGATGACCAGCTAGCTTCGATCGATATGCGTCCAAACTCTCATTGGTTTGGTGATGCAATTGCAGACCTACGTGTTGCTTACTTTTGTGATCTCTCAGAGACTTTTGCGTCTTTAGTTAATTAAGCTGGTGCCATCGCTGTTTGACATGTGACCGGCCTCAAAGTTTAACGAGTAACATGTATCTTTGCGGGATTAATTCCATCGAAACAGTTTATGTGTGCGTTAACACTTCGTCACTAGCTAGCTATATATATAGGAGCCTATAGGAGGACCAATGGTTAGCTTAGCTACTGTGGAAACATTTAAAAATATATAGCGGGTAATAGGAATCAGATCTAAGATCTAATTATTGATTTGTTAAGTATTTCTTAGTAATAAAAACTAGCTCATGTGATCTATTATATTAAAAGAACGAACAGCCTAGGTCTAATTCTAGGGTGTGATTGCTCGCTGTAGACGTTGGTGTGTGTGGATTTGGCCGGTTTACTGTGCAGGGTCGGCGCCTGTTGTACACGTTGACTCTTGTAAGACAAGGACTAGTACCTAACCTTCTTGTTCTGTATGGCCTTTTTCTTCTCAAAGCAATGGCAGTAGTGTACGTGCCCATATAGGATAGATTGTTCAATTGGGCATGCATGGTCGACGGTTCTAGTGGAAAAAGTTAGGCAATCGATTTCGGCTGCTTCCATGTCCTTTTAGGTAGCGATCCACATTGTATGCTTCGAGACAATGCTATCTCAGCTCAGCTTATTTAGGCCAGCTAGCTGCTGGCACAGGAACACAAGAAATTCAGAATGCACAGACGAGCCGGCTCTAAGAGCAAATATAATAACAAAGCCTACTATTTACTTCGTCGCTCATCAGTATCATCTAGAGTAAACAATAAATCTAGTTTGTATAATAACTAGTATCCCTAAAGGTAGTCTCTGGACGCCGTAGACAATAACTATCTTTAAAGCTTTTGTACAATAACTAATCTATCTTATTTTCCGTACGATGTTGGCTGCTGTATAAGGGTCGATCCTCATCTCTTCTCGCTCTTTCATATAGGATAAAATTGATATGTACATACTAATAATAAGCTAAAACGATCTTATTGCTACCAAGAGGTCCTAAACCTAATCTAAATAAACAAATAAATTAACTGTACTGGTATCTGAAGCGCACGTGAGGGTGCTCATTCAGCACGATTACACACGCACGAATAAGTTACCCACAAGATACTCTGCCTCTCTGTCAGGCATGCAACTCGTACGCCCAAGAAGAAGAAAAAAAAGCATCTCTGTCAGGCCCGACCAACCACTCCTTTTGCCAAAGGAAAATTCTCTCATTTGCTAGTCTTTTCCTGGGATATCACGAGGCGTCCACTAGTTTTCCCTGGATCTGAAACTACGAGAAGACGCACTAGCTTAATTTGCCTGTCTGCTCGCCACATGTCAGCCTTCTTGTTTCGACTTTGTGCAAGACAGCAAAACAGTAGTACGCATGCATCCAGGAAGTGCTCTCTTTTCTTTCCTGATAATTTTTTTTTTTTGAAGAGCATTTTCTTTCCTGATAGTTAGGTATATTATTACTCTCTTTAAAACGGAAGAGATCCTGGCTAGAGAGAGCGCCGCCTCACCATTTTTTCACAAAAAAAACGCTCTTTTGAGAATTCTGAAATCGCATCCAGCTCCTCCCATCGGATGTATTGCAAAGAGAAAAAATAGTACTCCCTCCGTTGTTTTTTATAAAGCGCATTAGGTTTCGTTAGGACAAAGCTTTGACCAACAATTACTCTATTAGCATATAATTTTTATGACACAAAATTGATATTAGTATATTTGTATTCAAAAGTACTTATATATAATTATGATTTTGTATTGCATAAATGGTATATTAATGAAGTAATCGTTGATCAAAGTCTTGTCCTAACGAAACCTAATACGCCCTCTAAATTCCAACGGAGGGAGTATATACATTAAGTTGTTGATTTAAGAGCCATGGATAGCAACACGTACGGCAAGAGATTGCATTAATTCCAACAACTACATCAAGTACCAGTTAACACAAGCCGAAAGGAGAGGATTACAATTAAGTTTTGCTTTGATTTGCGAGAGCATCATCCGTCATCGTTGCTCGTACTTCCCCTGTGCATGTTGTGATTTTGAGAGCCAAGCCAACACGTACTTCTCGGTCGTAGTAGTTATTATATGGTCGACGGGAGCGCCACGGCCGGCCGGACCAGCCGGTGCATGCACCATGCACGCAAGGTTCAAAATGTCCGTGAAATTTTATGAAATTTTGATAAAATCTCGGATTTGGTCTCTTTCGAGATTCCAAGATCTATAATCTCGGTGACATAAAAATAAATTATAAAAATTCAAATTACTACGGTAATTTCGAATAATTTTGGTGGGCTTCGGCGAATTTTGCTGAAATTACAGTTTTTTTACCGGATTTGTACTCGCACACGCATGCGTCAGTTATTATGCTGCTGAACGCTGCAGTTCATCAAGATAGTTCCATGCATGGGATAGCACGCACACCCTTGTTGTGCTCCTTCTATAGAGAAATTGCTTCCCTTAGTCTTTCTTCTTGAAACGCACCCAACACACATATTTTACTGTATGCATGAATGCATAGCTACAACAAATCCCTGATAATTTTGTGTGTCACTACATCCCCAAAGCACAACACAACAGATATGTGGCCATCCTCTTTCAGCCTACTTGGCAAGTTTTGGCACATAGGTTTCGACAACGATGAATCCGGTGTGTTCTTGCGTGGTAACTGGCTGCAGTTTTTGAAGGCAACATTCTGGTGTTCCAATACAAAGGTGGCAGCAAGGTGTTTACTGTTAAAGCGTCTGAGCTCACTGGGTGCTAGAAAGTGTACAATGCCCAGGGAACTGGTCTTTAGCCAGGTAAGTATGAAGGAACATTTGACATATGCTTGACAAATTCATCAACAGTAGTGGCCTTTTGGCCAGGCCATGATTTTGAGATCTTCAAGGATGCACCTACTTCTACATTCCAAGGTTTTCGTTGGCTTCGAAACTCATCATTTTTTACAACTCTGACTCTATCTTCAAATTTCCCATTGATATTTCCACTTACTGTTGAGGCCTTCACGTTTGGCACTTCTACTAATTGATCTTGTTGTGAATTTCCCCTTTGTCATCTATCACGACCTAATTAATGTGGCCCTCACATTCCTTTTCTCTCATAAATTCGAGATGATGAAATTGCCGTTGCATTAGAGAATGTTTTCCTTGCTTCATCGTGTAAAAATTTTATGAGAATATAATAGATGTGTCAGGACCACCACAAAAAATTTCAAAAGTTTCTAACGTGGTTTGCACCATTTTTCATTCAATTGAAATCTTCTGATCAACCTTTTATCAGGACAGTAGCACTGTCAAAAAATTTAAAAATTCCTCAAGATTGATCATCTTATGAAAAATTTATGAAAATATTAGTTATGCATAAAAACCATCCACAAAAATTTTTAAATTTTTTTAATGTGGTTTGAACCATTTTTCATTCGGTTGAAATTTGTCGGTCAGTCTTCAGTAGCACTGTCTAAATTTTTGAAAATTCTTCAAGATTGATCATCATCTAAAAATTTTATGGGAATATTATGGATGTGTCAGGACCATCCAATTTTTTTTTCAAAAGTTTCTAACGTGGTTTACACTATTTCTCCATTCGATTGAAATTTACCGGTCAGCCTTTTATCATGACAGTATTATTGTTAGATTTTTTTAAAAAAAATCCTTAGGATTGATCATCATTTGAATTTTTTTTGGGAATATTAGTGATGTGTCAAGACTATCCAAAAAAATTAAAAAAATTTGACGTTGTTTGAACTATTTTTCATTCAGTTGATTTTTACTGAGATTTCGGCAATTTCGGACGAAATTTTGGTTTTTTTGACGAAATTTCAGAAATCTCAGTCCAAAAAATTTTAGATTTGAATTTTGATTTTTGAATTATGTCTGGATTTCGTCAGAAATAATGAGATTTTACTGAAATTTTAGATTTCAGAGGGTGATAAGATGTAAACGAAAAACGAAATTTGGAACCTTGCATGCATGCATGGATGGTGCAGTAGACAGGTGGTTCAGATTTGATGCCCAGTTAAGGACCACTTAGAGCTCCTCCATAGCTAAGCCAACAACATCCAATATTCCCATTCCACAACATCTAATATTCCCCATTCCACGGGCATAAAGGATTCTAAAAATTCTAACGAGAATCAAATTACGTAGTCAATTCCTCCGTTTCTTATCACTAGTAAACATACACTAGTCTTTGTTCGTAAAATGTTACTCCTTCTGTCTATGATTATATAGGATCAACCGTCTGTGATTACTATAGACAATTTTTATTTAGAACCGTCTATGATGACTAGGACATTACAGACAATTCTTATTTAGAACCATCTGTGATGGCAACTTGCTAGATCAATCATATGTGCAAATAAACGCTGAATGCAAGAAATATTTGTTAGCATAACAAATTTTTCTAAAGTCGATCATCATAATTTGAATACCCTAGTTAGTTTTAAAGGGTTAGTTACTAATATTTTCTTCGAAGTCTAATATAAGTAAATAGGCCATGAATCGTTCAATTTCAAAGGATGTGAATCGTGCCAGATAACTTCAATAGATTACAGGTACAAGAAGTTCTATCTGATATGGACAGGTTCCAGCTAGCTACGTAGCATATCATTCACATATAAAAGAAGACCTAATTAACAATACACGCTTGCTGAATATATAGACTTTGTATCAGCAAATGTGATTAACTCAAAATCAACTGGCTAGCTCATGAGTATACATAACTGAGACTCTTTCTTTTATGCTACAGTACAACATAAAAGAAATGTTCCAAAGTGCATACCATGCTAGTCCCATGATCAGTAGCTAGCATGCACTGCCACAATTTGAAAACACAGCCATACAAATGTTGTATCATTTATTACAATGGAATTCATTTTACATATAATGTTACATAAAATAAAAATAAATCAGCAATGGAAATTTTTTTTATCTTGTAGTGTGTCAACTAAGCCCAGTATTCCATAGGCAACTAACAAGGTGAACCTTAGAAAGAATCATCATTATTAAACCTATTTCCAGCGTCAAAATAAGCGTCTTCGGGTATATCTAATTCTTCACCTAAAAACAACAATAATAGCAAGGTTAATTACATTTCATATTCAGCAAGACTTAAGTGTTTGAATATGCAAGGTGTTCCTAGAATAAGGCTTTTATGGTTATTTTTGTTTGGAGCCAATATTGAATAGTATGTTGAAAGAGAAAATTTATGAAGTAATTTGACAGGTATATAAAATAACAAGTATGTAAATATAAAAGTAACAAGTAAGAACAATATAAATGTAATGGCTCACGATCCTTCATGAGTGTGAATCGTCCAATCCAAACATATGACATAACATCTGAAATCAATCTTTGCCAATACATAGCACAACCATTAAATTCAATCTTGCCAACATATGTCAAGTATTGAATCATCTGTAGGGCATCTAACTATGTGATAATTTTACCAAGTGCTCATGATCGTGAACGTAGCTAATCGATTGGTTTTAACTCTGCAGAGGTATACTGCTTTACCCATAAGATATGTTCTCTTTTTGCAACGTGTTTTTAACACACTTCCTTTGGTGTGCCGCAGAGAGTCCATAACAGAGTTGTTACATTACATATACCTAATTTTGCACCAGTCTGGTGATGGTAAACCCCTGCTATGGTGGCAGAAATAAACTTTTATATAAAACATAAGAATAATGAGCTCAATAACCATTTCTCCCTCATAGAAAGGCATACACCACTGTATCAGTAAACGTGTGTTCCAAATCTCTTATTTGCTTGGAGCTGTTCAATGATCTGAATGATTTTTGATCCGATCCGGTCCAACATGCGCCATGCATCCCTCGCCGCGAGTTGTCATCACCATCCAGATTTCAGAATTTCTAGAACTAGCTAGCTCACAAGACACAGCACCTGAAGCAAGTCCACGTGACCACCCGCAGGCCGCAGCTGCATGCTCTTCTTCCACAACGGCGACCGTCGCCGAACCTCTCCTCTCCTCGCGTGGCCGCGTGAGGCGTACGTACGTACTGCTCCACGTACGGATGGCCTCATGAACTCCAAGCGCCGCCATGCATACATCCTCATCTGCACGGCACTGCACGCCGCTCCCAATCCGCTCGATCGAGCTAGGTGGAGGCGCGCGGCCGGATCTGGGTGGAGGAGCTCGATCGGGGGGCCATGCCCCATCTGCATGCGCTGAGGTGGGAAGCTCGATTCGAGCGTACGTTTCCGTCAGGCCAGGCTGAAGAAATGCATGCGTTGGGCCATGCCGGGATGGCCGGCGATGCAGCCAACCAAAAGCTTATATACGCCTGTAAATAAGTTGAACTCATCGAGTGAGCCCGACCTTCTAGTTCGAGCTCCGTAAAAGTTTGAGTTAGGGTTTGAGCCTGAACGATCGGTAAATATAGGGTATGACACAGTTCAACCTGAAGTCTAATAGGAGCCGGAATAACGGGTCAATTATCTCATAAAAGATAATAAGAAGATGGCCATTACGGCCTTAATTAATTTGGGCCGTCCAAGTGGTATATATCAAATCTAACTAGTAAGGTGCCTGTGCGTTGCAACGGTATCTACATTTTGAACGGCTGTCCTGCTATTACGATAACATGAAACAAGAAAATATGTTGTGCAAATAATACCTTATACAGTAGGACACTATTGAAGCAGTATTTCTATATTTCTATGTAAATGAAGCGTTTTGACGCTTCGTTTCTTGCGCCTGGAGTGGTTAATTAATTAAAGAGGTGGGTAATTAAAGAATGGTCTTGTGTGCTGTCTTCCATCCACACCTGGAGTGGTTAATTAAAGAGGTGGGTAATTAAAGAATGACAGAACTGGTAATTTTGATGAAATGACGTGGGAAGAAACTCTCACTTTATATAGTAGAGATTATGCACATTTTTCTGCTAGGAACGCAACGCTCTTTTGAGCACATTGTAGCATGTAAGAAGGAATACTCGAGTGTGTATTCACTCAGATGGGCCATGGGCTGCTCTCTATAAGCGTAACCATCAAAACTTCAGCCTATTGACTATTGAGCCGAGGAAATAAGAAATATCATGGGCTGCATACATTTTAACAGTAAGATGCCCTTCCTCTTGGTTGTCATCTTAACTGAAACCAATCAAATTCTCGAGCAACTGACTGGATACATACCATGATGTGTGTGTCTATCTATATATATATATATATATATATATATATATATATATATATATATATATATATATATATAGATAGATATGAAAAATAGTTTTTACTCCCGGGAGTAATTACTCTCATCTCTGAAATACCACCCAAACGTACTTGAAATACTCCTTTATCGCTTTGGATACACTTATATACTAATTATAAGATATTCTAGTGAGATCTACATGAAAAAATTGCAAGGGAGTGCATATGTTTTAGCTTATTTTGCAAATACCTTCATATACGCATATAAAAAGAAGTATCTGTAAAAAGCGTACATACCACCTCCAAAAAAATGTAAATACCACCTAGATGGACTTATATACTTTTATACTACACATATATACTCTCCGTTGCACGAGATACTCCCTACGTTGTGAGATACGATATAGGGAGTAATTACTCCCGGGAGTAGAAAAGAGGCTTCATATATATATATGAGAGAGAGGGGGGGGGGGATGGGGCACCATAATTTCAAATACGTTAATTCAAGTTAAATTCGGATCTATTTTCTGAAACTTTCAGTTTTAGAGTATATACTCGTCTATAACAATTTAAATGAAACACACACCTTTGGAAAAAAAAATACTCGATTTCAAGATTTAAACGAATTTACATCACATGTTTTACTGATTTATATATATAACCAGCACATACCTACAATCAAATTATCATAAAAAAAAAGAAACTCTAATTTGAATTTTAGTTCAAACTTGTTTGAACTAGTTAGTAAATTGGTTAAACTCAACATCTTAAAAAATTCAAAATTTTTGAATATAAATACATAGGGAAAATACCCATTTTGAAAAATGATGCCCCAGGTGTGTGTGTGTGTGTATATATATATATATAGAGAGAGAGAGAGAATGGCTAGTTTTTTATTGATAGCACTACTACCCACACTCTAAACCATCGGATAAGCCCACTTTTACTATCTAGCTCCCACGCGTTCTGCCCATACACACGAGGGGGCCGTCAGATCCCAAATCGGACGGAGGAGAGAGAGAGAGAGAGAGAAATGGATATACGGAAACTACTTTGTGTAATCTCACCGCCTCGCGCGTCATCAAATTAATATTTTAAGAGCAGTGCTCCTATCCTTTATCTTCCAATACAAGTTGCACAAATCTTCAAACAAACGAAAGGGTAAGTAATCATCATCTACTATTTATTCATGCTTTAATATCTATGTAACTTTTAAAAAGAAAAGGATAGTAGCACTTTTCATATTTCAAATGGATGCTCCCCTTCACTGCCATAGCGCCATGCATGCATGCACTCGCACAGTCGCACTCATGCATGCATGCCGCCTCTCTAATTAAGAAGCAGCAAGGCATGCGAGTTCGATAGCAATATATATCAAGTGCATGCATGCCTCACAACGCAAGCAGACGTAAGACGCAATCGATCACGCGCGAAAAGCAACAGTACGGAAAACGGAAAGAAGCAAAAAAACATATCCCCTTCTGATCTCCTCCTCCTGAGATTTGCTATCTTACAGCAACAACACCAACTTGGGCTTAAAATTTTCCAAACTTTTTCCTAGCCCCTAGAATTAAGGGACAGTCGGTGATACCAAACAAATAGCGTTAATAAACCTAGACAACACGTTATTGCATCATCTGAGCAGTAATCTATGCTCAATTTGCTATATATGACAGATGATCTTATTAGTTAAAGTTGCAACTTGCAAATTATATATTTAACACGTTCCTTCCATTATTTAAGTCCTAGTTCACCAATGTGAGGCTTAAGCGGCGGTCGAATACCAAACCCACCATTAATTGGGCTGGTATACTAATCAAATTAAGGAGATATGATGCTTAGGATCACAATGTAAAGGCAGGATCACGAGTGAGTAGTTAATCTAGATACCATGCAGCTGAATTGTTCAACCTAATAATCTTGTCGTTGTTTGGTTTGGTGTTTGTGTTGTCTACTCTAGAGTGATTAATCATGCGTGCAGTGCAGTGTAATGTGAGTGGCAATGAACGACGTCGTCTGTTTCCCATTGGCCAGACTGAGAAATCAACACAGGGCATGAACGCATTTGGGGATTGTTGTGTAAATCTGGCAAAAGATTCATCAGATGATTCTGTTCTCACTTTCTTCTTCACGAGTCCATGTTTCTTTCCCACGCATGCCAGAGCATCTTAATTTCATATGACCGGCTGTTTTCTATCAAGTAATAGTATGTTTGGAACGATATCCATGTACGTTCTGCTATTCTAGTGCAATAGTAATGTATTGAGTACCATAAACTAATTATAACGGTTTTCCCAAGAACAACTTAATCTGATCGAGAAAAGTAGACAACCTACTAGTATTAATTTCAACAACAACAAAAAATGGAGTGTAAAACT
This sequence comes from Rhipidocladum racemiflorum, assembly GCA_036346355.1. NCBI lineage: Eukaryota > Viridiplantae > Streptophyta > Magnoliopsida > Poales > Poaceae > Rhipidocladum > Rhipidocladum racemiflorum. Next base: position 2,053,769 of record CM070590.1, on the reverse strand, counting down.
GTCAATTGATAGGAAAACTCTCATTAGCTAAGGGTTTAATTTGTGCTTACTCAAGTCTCACGCTACGTATATATATAATTGCTCCAAGAGCTCAACTTCTGTTACTTAGTTAGTATGAGTTATGATGAAGACTAGCAGACTCTAGTTTCAGATGTAGACACAAGTTTGATGCAATTATATATGTAAATGCTTACAATGACAACAGGATGGCACTTGTATGTATCCCATCTCCACATAAGAAATGGAAGAGAGCTCCTGTCTTGTTTCAAAAAAAAAAAATCATGACCGAAGATGTCATGGTACTGCAAGCTTCAAATTTTGTAAGCTACAAGCACAGGCTGTCTGTAACTCACTAACATAGACTGGTTGTTGTCAAATAAAGAAACCTTTTGTTGACCTCAATGGAATGTAGTGGGTATTTAGCCCAACGATCAAATCACACTCTGCTGCAAGTTGAGGATTCTTCCATAGCCAAATTGTCCTCTGTCAGGACATGCTTTTCAGTGCTGTTCATGGAACTTAAAATGTCTTCCAAGAGCAAGCAAGAGGTTCAAGATCGACAGACCGATGCAAGACCACAGAAATATGGAGCAAGTTTTGGCTACTGGTTAGCCATGCATCTCATAAAAAGGCCCCTGGTTCTTGACTGCTGTTTTGATGCAGCAAGTCGATCGATGCTGCCATGCCTGACCTGACGGCGACCTCTCCAGGAACTCCACTTCACGCACACACCAAAGCAAAAAAGAAAAAAAAAAGTTCTTTTTTTTCTCTCTCTTTCTCTACGGCATCTTGGGCTTTAACAATTGCACGGGTAATTATGCCAAGTGATTACTGATTAGCATCTCTACTGGGCATCTCAGGGCAGCGTGCTTGAGGAAATAATGAGATGCACGTTTAAGACAAGGAACACAACAATGGAGGGCATGTAGCCTCTACAAAACTGTCGAGTACCATAGGCTATATATATATATATATATATATATATATATATATATATATATATATATATATTATAACTGTTCCTGTAGGAAGATGAATAGATGACGCGTCAGTGAGGTTGCAACTTGCAAGTGCATCTCACTATATCATTAGTTTGATCAAACAAAGCTGCCACAGATGGAAAATGCTTCGCGCACTAAAAAAATTTGTGACTACGTACGTACGTACGTACTACGACAAAATGATCTCGGCATTTAATAACTCCCCATACTCAATTCTACAAGGAGTGTATAGACATCATGCGGATGTTTTTGTGCCAAAAAACATTCAAATTTTGGACCGTACGATCAAAACACACATCCGTCCGATCAAAACATAGCAACACACCTTGAATTCAGGGGGACGTACATCAATCTTAAAGCAAATTCAATAGCCAGGAATTTAGATGATAGTTGCTAAAGAAAACATCAGGTAAAAGTTATTAAAACCCTTCTACAAATGATCCGTACCATCGATCCAACCAAACGTAGCACACATGTTAGTTCATAAAAGTTTGTGTACCTGCGTGGCGTCCAACCTTTATGACTGTGCTCTGTGCATGCGGCAGGGAACCTTCTAGAAGATTCCATGCCAATAGCTAGCTAGGCTTGGCAAGGAACCAATTTCAAGATTAGCAAAGTGGTTCTGGACCATATATAGATCGCACGGCCAACTTGTCAGGCAGATATGGACTCTGAAATGGGTGCCCTTTCTATGTGAATTAATGAACTGTTTCCTGCTTAATCCATGTTAACTTGTTAAGGCATTGTAGTATTTCTAGTCATTGTGGGGCAAGTGTCCATGCTTAATTACAGATAACAAAACCTTATTAGTAGTGGTTGACGAGGATTAATTAAAAGTCACATTCTGTTTTAGGCCTATATCTTTATAAGGAAAAAGCCTATAAAGAAGAAGAAAAATCAATCCATGGTGCATTATTTCGTTACGTCTCCAACCGGTTATATTCACGATCGGCCATATGGTTACAGCTCCGATCAGTTAGCTATTTTATTGACTTACACTGGTCAACCCCAACAAGTGATTCAACCGCCCCGACCAGACGATACTGGTCGGGACAGGCAGTTACTTCCACACAGGAATAACGTACAAACAGTTTCCTTAACAGATACAAATAATTTTTCGAAGATAGTGGCAGGAGCTCTGTCCATTCATTTCAGAAGAGAAGAGAGAAATCCAAAACACAACACAAGTTTCTTACAAAACGACTGGCAGCTTCTCACCCGTAGCCTAACAAGAAGCAGGCAAACCGTGGAAAGGGAGATGTGCGCTAACAATGCGCACCGTTGACCAACACACCTAGACTATTCTCTTTGTGGCAAGGTGTCATGGTCCAAATTTTCCTAGTGTGTGGGCATGGGGGCAATTGGGTAAATTTTCCTCTTAGATTTTATTTTTCCCCCACTTTCTTTTTCCTCTCTCCCTCCCCACTTATCTCTCTCTCCCTCCCCTGGGTTCCACCCGACGCCCCCCCTCTCCTCACCTTGCCCGACGCCTCCACCTGGGGCAGCGCCGGCGCCCCCCTGCTCCCGCCTCCTGGCTCGACCGGCCGGCTCCTGCGCCCGCCTTGGCTCTGCCTCCCGGCCCGGCGCCTCCACTGGCCGCCCCCTTGCCCCCGAGCCGCCCCACCCCAACCCGCCGCCCCTCCCCTTCGCCGCCGGCCGCCTCCCTCCACGCCGGCGACCCTCATACATCTCCCTCTCCCTCCTCTCTCTCTCCTCTCCCTCTCCAAGGCATGGTTAGGGTTTGAGTTTAGTGCATGCTAGGTGTTTGATGAAATGTCCATGGGGGAGATTTGTGGTTTGGGAGTGCTTATGCAAATTGCTATGGTGTAGTAGTTGAAGTGCGCCTACTGGGTGTTCGATTGAATGCCAACAAGGTTCTATTTAGTGATTGAGGTCAATTGGTAAATGAGTGTGCTTAGCAGATGTTGGATCGATGCTAAGCCACAATGTGAAATGCTAGGATCCTTATTTAGGTCATGTGGTGCATGGCGGTAATCTAGGTTTGGAGTATTGTGGGTGCTCGATTAGATGTGATTGATTATGCGTGAAAGGTCGTAATGGGTTGAGCTAACCGTTAATGGATAGTTCTATGCAGTGGTTCAATGAGTGAGTATTGTCGTCAGTCGTTTTTCCGTTTGTAAGGATTAGATGTTAAAATAGTGTTGGGCATTAACGTTTATTTTTCGCTTGTAGTAGACTTTCGCTTTGTTTTTCCTTTTGGTTGTCGAATGTGTGCATGTTGTTTTTCAATTCTCATTGCATGTCATCGGCATAGCATGCATCTCATTTTCGCATACCTTGTACTCGTGTAGAGAACGATCCCGCGGTGGGTGACGTGGCCGCGATCGAGGGCGATCACGGTGAGCAGGTTGTCACTGAGGCTCCGGCAGAAGCATCAGGCAAGCACCTAAGCATATTTACCCCATTATATGATTTTATCTTAGAGAATTAAATTGCTTATTTAGTCGATTAAGTATGCATTAGGAGTTGAATGGTGGGAACAGGGTTAGAACCTAATTGCTGCACATACACTCCTTGAAATTTGTAGAACACTCCCTTCGGAACCAAAGTATGGGTAATTATAACGAGTCTACGCTTAGTTTTGCTTAGATGTTGGGTTGGGCCAAGTGGGGGAATGGTTCTCCCGCTTGTGATTATTAACAATTGTTTCACTTCACACATGACGGATTGGAATGGGTATGGTTATGAGTCATAATCAATAAATTGTGGACCGGGCGGGGAGTTGGTTCATTTGGGTATGGAGACTCAAATGTGTAGCCCGTCTGAGTCGATTAAGGACCGATTCGATGGTTGCCCTTTGATCGAGCACACCCCGGTTGGTCGCATGCCCGATTATGGTACGGTAAGCCACTCTTTCTATCATACGGAATCGATGGACCGTAACTTCCTGTGGTTGGACGTGGTTGAGGGCGAGGCTTAGGCCGACTCTCGAGCGCCAAGCCGGGCTTGGGGCTGCTCGAGGGGGTGCTAGGTTTTCGGGCCACAGGAGGACGCTTCGGCGATTGGGTATGATTGGGAGGGGGTTGACACTAGGCCCTTGTGGTAAGTGTCGTGCGATCAATGCTTCCCTGCAGGGTTAATTAAGCGATTCGAATTGCCGCGCTCTCGGATATGAGCAAGCTCTTTCATCGCACAGTCACGTAGTAAACAACTTGAACTTGCGGTTCGCCGTTGGGCTTGAGCTTTAAATTGGTTATGTATTGCTCTACTTTAATTGTTGTTACTTTCAACTTCACACTAGAAGTAAGTGCGGTCTATAACTGCTTTAAACTTGTATTTGTTTCGGTTGTCGCACTTATATTACAAATGTTAATGCTTTTCCGCACTTTTACCTTAAGCTTACTCCTTGCTACAACTAAATGCATAATCCTTTGGAGTCGGTCATATATGGACCCACGGATAAGTCTTGCGAGTACCTTTCGTACTCATGCTTACGCTTTGTGGTTTTGGTGAGGATCGAGGATGGCGGGTGTGAGTTACGCCCATATCGCCTCTCGGTGACCGGCAGGGCACCGAGTAGAGGCTTAGCGGCGTTATCGCACACGCTTTCGGAAGTGTTCGGTGGCGGGACACTTCGGAGTAGTCTTATTTTGCTATGTGTTGCGATTTGATTCACTTTTGTTGTATAGTTAGTCTTCTACTTTATGCCTCGTCGTTGTTCTAGTCTATGTCGTTGTCCCGTGGATTCTCTCTGCTTGTGAATGTGTTGTTGCCGTGGTTGTTGCATTACTTTTGCATATCTATATATCAACTGCTGTGTTTTCTTGTCTGCTGAGTGGATGTCCGTAGAATCTAGAAAGGTCATGCCGAATTTTTCAGTTTTCGGAGTCTTGGTCTTTTTCTCCGTTTTTTTGCCTAGTTTGGAGTCTCGGCGTGGTTTTTAGTCTTGGTTGGTGGTTGTTGGGTTCGTCTTTGTGCTGTTGTTATCCGCTTGCGTGTTGGTTCGAAAGTTTCGGGTTCGTTGCCCCCTTTATGCAAATTGAATTGATATCGTATTGTTTTCCGGTATGCGGTGATCCTGGGCGTGTTTCGGGTCGCATACCGGGGGAATACCGGGGTTGTTGTCGAGTCGTTTGGACGTTCGTAAGGTTGTCTCCATTGGGCTTGGGTATTAGCATCAGGATCACCTCCGGTGATTGGTTGCTAGGATCCAAAATCCGATGGGAGCAACTGTTCATCCAACAACTCGAGGACGATCTGGGCGGCTCCTCACAAGTTGGTATCAGAGCAAGGTGCATAAAGACGAACTTAAACTTGACGACCACTTAGGTGATTGATTAGGACTTGCATGATGCATTAGGTAGAGCTTAGTACTGATTACCCGCCCTAGGTATATATTTAGGAGAGTTACGTAAAATGGTGAGCGTGGGAGAAACGATTACGTTGGAATCGTGCATCCATATTATGCATGTGAGGTTCATGTCATGTCATGCATGCATATGTTTACCATGTCATTTTGCATCATACTTTGTGCTTTTGTGTAGGATGGGCTTGTAGGGCTCGGTAGCGAGTCTTTGCGATCTGACTAGATCGAGTTAGGATTTCTGATAATCTTGAAGTATGTTTTCCCTTGTGGAGTTTAACCTGTGTCGTCTGTCTTGTTGGTGACAGAATGAGGACCCGTGGGGCTTCCACCTGCAGGGGTGATGGAGGTGACGAGCGGCGGCAGAGGGTGTCGTTCCGCCACCTCCTCCCAACGTGTTGGACATTCTGCGGCCGAACCGAGCAAAGCACCAGGAGGCGACAAACCGGATCCTGGAGATGCTAGTCCAGGATCGGGTCCACATGGTGGCCGCGGTGATGGGCGAGGTCGGCCCACCGGCTATCTCGACTTTACGCACACGCAGCCACCGGTCTTCTCACGGGCCACCGACCGTTGGAGGCCGACGATTGGCTGCGCACGATAGAGCGTAAATTTGCTCTTATCGATCGTGGGGAGCTCCGAAGGCTCACTTCGGCGCGGCAGCTCCAGGGCCTGCTTTGGTGCTTGGTGGGCCAATTTGCGGGTGATGCGACTGCGGGCACCGATTTACTTGGGCTGAGTTCCGTGAGGCGTTTGGGCGTACCACATCCCGAAGGGCCTCATGGACATGAAGAAGCGGCGATTCCTCACCCTCCGACGGCTCGGCAAGTCGGTGGTTGACTACTCGCAAGAGTTCAACTACTGCGCAAGACGCCTGAAGAGGTTGACACCGACCGGAAGAAGGGTCGGTTTGTGAGTGGGCCGACGGCGAAGATGCAGGATAGGCTGTCCGTCTGCGACCGCCGACTACAATGACCTGGTGAGCCGCGCGATCCTTTGTTGAGCTCAAGATGCGGGCTCATCAGAGGAGAAGAAGAGGAAGCGGGCGACACCGTACTCGGGCGGCGGCTCGCAGCGGGCTCAGGCGGTCGTATCGCCGCCGAGGCCGTCTGCTTCCAGCCGTCTCGATCGGTCGCGTCGGCCCAGCCGTCGGTTGCCGCTCCCCGGCCACGACCACCGCTACCGCCACCGGCAACCAGAGCAGCAGCGAGTCCCGGTCCCGGTCCGTGCTACAATTGCGGACGCGCGGGCCACTTCATCCGGGACTGCCCCTTCCCGCGTCGCGGTACCGGCACCGGCGCTCCACGACCTTCGGGCGCGACAAAGACCATCGCCACTACCTACGCCGAAAGCCGAGGCAGCGTCACCTTCGTCGACGCCGAGGCGGTTCTGAGGGCTCCGCCGTGCTAGGCCGGGCACGCTTTCTTGTTGAGGGCATGAGGCTAGAGTGTTGTTTGATTCAGGGCCTCCCATTCCTTTATTCACACGGGTTTGGCAGAGCAAAGATCGATGAGGGTCGATGAGCAGTGTCACCTCCTTTACGATTGAGGCACCGTGGTCGAAGATCACAAGGTGAGATGGTTCGAAGGCGGTGGTTGGATTCAGGGGATTCCGTTCATCGCCGCTTGTCGCTTCTAGACCTTCGAGGGATAGATGTCATTACGGGATGAGTTGGTGACACGACAGTCGCTTTTGGATTCTTGTAGTCGTACCTGTCACTCCGAATCAGAAGGGCGGCCGACTCACTCTACTTCTTAATGAGAACAAGGCCACCTTGTGTTCACCGAATGGGACGAAGTTGAAGAGCTGAACTTCGATTCCGTGGTGTGCGAGTTTCCGATGTGTTCCCAGCGGAACTACCGGGATGCCACTGATCGGGATATCGAGTTTGTCGTCGAAGCTTGACCAGGGACCGCTCGGTTTCCAAGCGGCCATACCGAATGCCACCCAATGAGCTAGCCGAGTGAAGACTCGATTGAAGGGGCCGATGGACAAAGGGTTCATTCGTCCGAGCTCCTCACCTTGGGGTTGCTCGGCTCTGTTTGTGACCAAGAAGGATGGTTCTCTGCGCCTCTGCGTTGATTACCGCCCCCCGAATGCGATCCACCGTCAAGAACAAGTACCCATTGCCGGATCGACCTCTGTTTGATCACCGACCGTGCACGAGTATTTTCCAAGATTGATCTCGAGGCTCGGCTACCATCGGATCAAGATCCGAGCCGAGGACATCTCAAGATCGCTTTCTCCACCAGATCACGGGCTCTACGAGTATACCGTGATGTCGTTCGGCCTCACGAACGCCGCGGCGTACTTTATGTACTGATGAACTCCATATTCATGGAAGAGCTGGATTCCTTTGTCGTCATCTTCATCGGCGACATTTTGATATATTCAGCCCGGTGAAGAAGAGCACGCCAGACACCTTCGCATTGTTCTCGGGCGACTTCGGGAGCATCGCTTTGTATCACGAGATTCAGCAAGTGTGAGTTCGGGTGAGGGAAGTGTCATTCTTGGGACACGCCCTTTACGAGCGAGGCGTGGCGATTGACTCCGAGCAAGGTACAGGATGTACTCAAATGGGAGCAGCCCAAGATCATCACGGACATCCGCAGCTTTCTTGGGTCGGTGGGTATTATCGCCGTTTCATCCAGGACTTCTCAAAGATTGCGGCCGATGATCGAGCTGCTCAAGAAGGGGTTGAATTCAGATGGTCACGGATCGTGAGAGCGCCTTCCAGACAATCGAAGCAACGTCGACTACGGCTCCTATCCTCACTCACCGGATATCCACAGTCCTTTTGAGGTGTATTGCGTCGTCGGGCATTGGGCTCATTGTGTGCTCATGCAAGAAGGCCGAGTCGTTTCACGCATCTCGACAGCTTGAAGCATCATGAGGAGCACTACCCCACCCATGATTTGGAGCTTGCGGCGGTGGTGCATGCCTTGAAGATTTGGCGCCACTATCTTCTGGGGAACAAGTGCAATATCTATACTGATCATAAAAGTCTCAAGTACATCTTCACCCAGGCAGATCTGAACATGAGGCAGCGGAGATGGCTTGAGCTGATCAAAGACTACAGTCTGGAGGTACACTACCACCCGGGGAAGGCGAATGTGGTAGCTGACGCGTTGAGTCGGAAAGCTCAATGCAACTGCTGTACTCTCCAGTCCCCGAGTGTCTCTCTTTGTGCCGAATTCCAAAGACTCGGCTTGGAGATGGGCGAGCAGGGATTCATAGCCAATATCGAGTTGAGGTCTACATTGCTCGATCAGATTCGAGAGGCACAGTCGAAGGATGGAGAGGTTGACCAAATCCGGGATAAATTGAAATTGGGGCAAGCTGCTGAGTTTCGCCTGGATGAATAGGGAACCTTATGGTTCGGCGACCGCATAGTTGTCCCTGATGACCAGGAGTTGAAGCGAAGGATTCTCGATGAGGCGCATAACTCCTTGCTTACCATTCACCCGGGCAGCAACAAGATGTATCAAGACCTGAGGCGGCAATTTTGGTGGACTCGCATGAAGCGCGAAGTCGCTCGCTATGTGTCAGAGTGCGATGTCTGCAAGAGGGTGAAGGCCGAACACCTCAAGCCAGCCGGTACCCTTCAGCCTCTTCCTATTCCAGTTTGGAAGTGGGAGGATCATTTGAAAGGCGAGTATCCCGAATTCTTCCAAACCATGTAAGTGCTTCAACCCTATCCCTTCGCAGGAGTTGTCTGTGTTAAATTCCTTTCTAGCGATGTACTCGTTTGAATCTCGGGGCAAGATTCCCCTAAGGGGGGAGGATTTGTCATGGTCCAAATTTTCCTAGTGTGTGGGCATGGGGGCAATTGGGTAAATTTTCCTCTTAGATTTTATTTTTCCCCCACTTTCTTTTTCCTCTCTCCCTCCCCACTTATCTCTCTCTCCCTCCCCTGGGTTCCACCCGACGCCCCCCCTCTCCTCACCTTGCCCGACGCCTCCACCTGGGGCAGCGCCGGCGCCCCCCCTGCTCCCGCCTCCTGGCTCGACCGGCCGGCTCCTGCGCCCCCCCCCGCCCGGCTCTGCCTCCCAGCCCGGCGCGCCTCCACCGGTCGCCGCCCCCCCCTTGCCCCCGAGCCGCCCCCACCCCAACCGGCCGCACCTCCCGTTCGCCGCCGGCCGCCGCCTCCCCTCCACGCCGGCGACCCCCCCCAGTACATCTCCCTCTCCCTCCCTCTCTCTCTCCCTCTCCCTCTCCAAGGCATGGTTAGGGTTTGAGTTTAGTGCATGCTAGGTGTTTGATGAAATGTCCATGGGGGAGATTTGTGGTTTGGGAGTGCTTATGCAAATTGCTATGGTGTAGTAGTTGAAGTGCGCCTACTGGGTGTTCGATTGAATGCCAACAAGGTTCTATTTAGTGATTGAGGTCAATTGGTAAATGAGTGTGCTTAGCAGATGTTGGATCGATGCTAAGCCACAATGTGAAATGCTAGGATCCTTATTTAGGTCATGTGGTGCATGGCGGTAATCTAGGTTTGGAGTATTGTGGGTGCTCGATTAGATGTGATTGATTATGCGTGAAAGGTCGTAATGGGTTGAGCTAACCGTTAATGGATAGTTCTATGCAGTGGTTCAATGAGTGAGTGTTGTCACGATCTTTTTCCGCTTTGTAAGGATTAGATGTTAAAATAGTGTTGGGCATTAACGTTTATTTTTCGCTTGTAGTAGACTTTCGCTTTGTTTTTCCTTTTGGTTGTCGAATGTGTGCATGTTGTTTTTCAATTCTCATTGCATGTCATCGGCATAGCATGCATCTCATTTTCGCATACCTTGTACTCGTGTAGAGAACGATCCCGCGGTGGGTGACGTGGCCGCGATCGAGGGCGATCACGGTGAGCGTGTTGTCACCGAGGCTCCGGCGAAGCATCGAGCAAGCAGCTAAGCATATTTACCCCATTATATGATTTTATCTTAGAGAATTAAATTGCTTATTTAGTCGATTAAGTATGCATTAGGAGTTGAATGGTGGGAACAGGGTTAGAACCTAATTGCTGCACATACACTCCTTGAAATTTGTAGAACACTCCTTCGAACCAAAGTATGGGTAATTATAACGAGTCTACGCTTAGTTTTGCTTAGATGTTGGGTTGGGCCAAGTGGGGAATGGTTCTCCCGCTTGTGATTATTAACAATTGTTTCACTTCACACATGACGGATTGGAATGGGTATGGTTATGAGTCATAATCAATAAATTGTGGACCGGGCGGGGAGTTGGTTCATTTGGGTATGGAGACTCAAATGTGTAGCCCCGTCTGAGTCGATTAAGGACCGATTCGATGGTTGCCCTTTGATCGAGCACACCCCGGTTGGTCGCATGCCCGATTATGGTACGGTAAGCCACTCTTTCTCTCATACGGAATCGATGGACCGTAACTTCCTCGTGGTTGGGCGTGGTTGAGGGCGCAGGCTTAGGCCGACTCGAGCGCCAAGCCGGGCTTGGGGCTGCTCGAGGGGGTGCTAGGTTTTCGGGCCACAGGAGGACGCTTCAGCGATTGGGTATGATTGGGAGGGGGTTGACACTAGGCCCTTGTGGTAAGTGTCGTGCGATCAATGCTTCCCTGCAGGGTTAATTAAGCGATTCGAATTGCCGCGCTCTCGGATATGAGCAAGCTCTTTCATCGCACAGTCACGTAGTAAACAACTTGAACTTGCGGTTCGCCGTTGGGCTTGATCTTTAAATTGGTTATGTATTGCTCTACTTTAATTGTTGTTACTTTCAACTTCACACTAGAAGTAAGTGCGGTCTATAACTGCTTTAAACTTGTATTTGTTTCGGTTGTCGCACTTATATTACAAATGTTAATGCTTTTCCGCACTTTTACCTTAAGCTTACTCCTTGCTACAACTAAATGCATAATCCTTTGGAGTCGGTCATATATGGACCCACGGATAAGTCTTGCGAGTACCTTTCGTACTCATGCTTCTGCTTTGTGGTTTTCAGGTGAGGATCAGGATGGCGGGTGTGAGTTCTGCCCATACTGCCTCTCGGTGACCGGGCGGGGCACCGAGTAGAGGCTTAGCGCGTTATCGCACACGCTCGGAAGTGTTCAGTGGCAGGACACTTCCGGAGTAGTCTTATTTTGCTATGTGTTGCGATTTGATTCACTTTTGTTGTATAGTTAGTCTTCTACTTTATGCCTCGTCGTTGTTCTAGTCTATGTCGTTGTCCCGTGGATTCTCTCTGCTTGTGAATGTGTTGTTGCCGTGGTTGTTGCATTACTTTTGCATATCTATATATCAACTGCTGTGTTTTCTTGTCTGCTGAGTGGATGTCCGTAGAATCTAGAAAGGTCATGCCGAATTTTTCAGTTTTCGGAGTCTTGGTCTTTTTCTCCGTTTTTTTGCCTAGTTTGGAGTCTCGGCGTGGTTTTTAGTCTTGGTTGGTGGTTGTTGGGTTCGTCTTTGTGCTGTTGTTATCCGCTTGCGTGTTGGTTCGAAAGTTTCGGGTTCGTTGCCCCCTTTATGCAAATTGAATTGATATCGTATTAATTGTTTTTCGGTATGCGGTGATCCTGGGCGTGTTTCGGGTCGCATACCGGGGGAATACCGGGGTTGTTGTCGAGTCGTTTGGACGTTCGTAAGGTTGTCTCCATTAGGCTTGGGTATTAGCATCAGGATCACCTCCGGTGATTGGTTGCTAGGATCCAAAATCCGATGGGAGCAACTGTTCATCCAACAACTCGAGGACGATCTGGGCGGCTCCTCACACAAGGGCAAACTCCGTCAGATGTAGTTGTGCTCGCTGCACAACGGTGTGAATTGAGCTGGCCGTGTCTTGGAAGATGCGAGGAGACGTATTTCCTTAACAGATACAAATAATTGACCGCAAGTTACATTCCATAAAAGGACGTCTCTTAGCTAAAAGACACATCTTGACGAAAAGATATCCTTCGACCAAAAGACACGTTCTGAAGTACAACAACAGCCGATCTTTCATCTTGTATCATTAGGAAGGCCTCTTGCGCCATCAGAGAGATCGAATAGAGTCACAAACGATACATCCGAAACTTTGTAATAATTGTACTGTGTCAAAGCTAGTAAGCTAATAAAGAAGCAGTTTTTCATCTTATCTTTAGCATTCTTATGATCTTAGAGACTTACAATTCTATTTTCTTTATAAATAAGCTCGGTATAAAGATCCCTTGTCTTGAGCATGGACATTGGTATATATTTCACATGAAGGACTTGATCAGAATGCATGGCTGCCTTGATCCACATGAAGACCAAAGCGAACGTACGATACGCGCGTCGTAGGATACAGCGAGGCGGCGAGCCATTGCCCAGTGACCGAGTATATATAGCATCAATGGAGGATCACACACACACACCAACCGAGAAACACTCACGGCCTCCTCGATCGCATCGACCCAGCAACAGCAGGCCAGCATCATGAGTCGGATTCACCCTAGTAGTTCAGGGATCAGTCTGCTTCCAGATGGCGGCGGCTCGGCGGCAACGGCGTCGGCGGCCGTGTACACGGTGTGGAAGAGGTCCAGCATGGCCGGCTTCCAGGGCACCGACGGCTTCTCCGTCTACGACGCCGCCGGCAGCCTGGCCTTCCGCGTCGACAACTACTCCCGCCGGCGCAAGCCCTTCGCCGGCGAGCTGCTGCTCATGGATGGCCACGGCTCGCCTCTCCTGGCCCTCAGGCCGCAGGTGACGATCGTTTCCAGATTTAGATGTCCTTCTTGTGTTGCGCGCGCTAATCTTGTTACGCTACAACCAATCGAAGAACCCATTCATCAAGCTAGTTCAGGCCATCATAATATCGATCGATCGTAGAATCGTATTCTTGTTGCAATATTTTCCAATACGTTTTTTTTTAGATCGCGGAATGTGCATGTCAGTTCCCAGAGGACACACACCCAGCGATGCAACCAAAACGTCAGTAAGTTCCCAGAATCCGCAGGACTGAAGTATTTTCGTTGTTTCCCAAGATAATTCGCTAGATCGGAGGTACATGCATAGAAGCGTTAAATGGTTATTTTCTTTGACAGTTTCTCCCCTTTCTGACAGCAGTTCAATTAGTACAACAGCTTACCAGAAGCACCGGTTTCTGACCATGAACTGAGAGCTCTCTTTTTTCTTTGTAACAGATCATCAGCATGCACGACCAATGGAATTGTTTCAGGCCATCAGAAGAAGGACAAGGCAAGAGGACAAGATCACAGCGACTCTTCTCAATGAGAAAATGCTCAGTTTTGCAAAGCAGCCGTGAAGCACAAGTGCGCATGTCGGGATGTACCGCTGCACCATCAGATCGTGCTGGCCAAGCTCCCAGCTTCTGGATTGAGGGCTGCTTCGGGAGAAGAAGCTGCAAGATCCGCAAAAGCGGCGGCGAGGAGGTGGCAAGGATAACGAGGAAGAAGCAGTCTGGAGCAGCACCCAAGTCTCTGACGCTTGGTGAAGACGTGTTCAGCCTTATGGTCCAACCGAACGTGGACTGTGCGGTGATCATGGCTTTCGTCGTTGTTCTGGACCGGATCTGCTGGAGGCCATACACGCCTTTAATGTGTTCTTCGTAGTTCATGGTGAATAAAATCTCTTTGACACCTTCTAAAATAGATGGTTCAATTCAACCGACAGTCTCTGAAGCCAGGAAACCAGTAGAGACTATATAGTTTGCTGGTTGCAGATGTCAATTGACTGAAACTAACGTGTAACTTGTAAGCAAAAGATCATGGTCATATTTTTGGATTTTCGTATTGAGCCAAAATTTGACATTGCAATGCATAACGAAATCCCATAATGTAAATGTCAGGGGATGCTTGAGGGTGTCTCCTTATCCTCAGGGAAAAAAAAGGCAATCACAATCTGACTAGGAACAATTAGAATAAATAAAACCAATAGATAGCTCTTTTTCTTGCTCTTGCAACTTGAAATGCTTGTTTTCTTTCCCATGTGCTTCCATTAATCTACCACTTACAAACTCTGAGCTGTTACCAATTGTTCTTACAGGGAAGTATCTTATTAGTGGTTTCCACCTAGATGCCCAATCAGAACAAGTACTATGCATGCGTGTCAGGGACAGTGCAAAAGACAAAACTGGCCAAAGTTTGTCGAATCATAAAAGAGGAATCTGAAATAGAATAGATTTAAGATCTAACCGGTGACTTCAGCTATCTTTGGCAATATATAAAGCAAGTTGAGTGTTCACAACGAAGAGCAAGCAAAAGTGCAAAACCAGTGCTCGCTTTATGCCATCCAAGTTTATTGCATCTATTAAGGTCTGCAATCCCCGTCAGAAGGATTCAGAAGATATTGGAAATATTCTGCAAAAGGAACATATCGCGTTCAGTGCACCGAGAAAACTTTGTCTATATCAAACATCAGAAGAATCAAGAACATGGACAAAGTTCAGCAAATATTACCACAAATCATAGCTGTCTAGTATTCGTCAGTCTTTTCATATTTAAACTACTTTTGAAATGTTGGCTGGATGCATAACTGCACAAAGCAACATGGTACTAAACAACATTTGCCCTGACAAAACCTGTAAATGGCATCACTCTGATTAACATAAAGTTAGTACCTAGTCGGCAAAAAGAATATAATGTTAGTTCATCAGCAAGGAAAAACAAAACAACTAGGCATCGAAATTGAGTTGGATACTATCAGCAAGCTAGACTTTTGACAATTCTGCAGAAACTGTTGTTCCAGTGAAAACAGAATCGACAAAAAAAAATACAAGAGAAAGGGATGAAGGGAAGGTTGAATGGTCTATCCACATAATGCAGCTTTCAAAGTGATGTGAACAAAATACTGCCTTTCGGGAACTTCAAGAGTAGAGACGAGCGATATTGCTGAAAGCCTGAAACTAGTGCAGTACACCAATACCGTCAGATATTTTAAGTTCTCTGCTAAATGAATCGACACATTTCCCCGTACAGTTCCACTTATTAATGGGCTGCCAACATTTGTATTTAAACTGAAAAGTACAAAAGAGCTATTCTTTACTCAAGACTGATCCTTTGCATAGCAAGCAGGATGAAACGACATCTGTTTGGTTGGTTATCGTTACAATTCCATTCCATATACAACCTTGAAAATCTTCGCTCTTTCATAAAACAGCACTGGCACGAGCTTACACATTTTCACTACATCATGTCATGATATATTTTATATTTTGAAATGTTACCCTTACATTTTAAAATGTTACCCCAGGCGTTGGTGCCAAGTGCAAAGCAGTCGAGGCTGTGGTTCATATTGCCTGCTTTTATCATTTGTGGAAGAAGTACTCCATGCATAAGTCCATATCTAATACATGGAGCATCTCTCAAGGAAATCAAACATATTGTTTGGCAGAGACATTTGCATAGAATTTCTCAAAATCTTCTTTCTTCCTGGGGACGATGTGGATGTGAACATGTGGAACTGTTTGGCCAGAATGAGGTCCATCCTGACAAGTGGCAATATTTATTCAACTTCATACTACTATATACAAAATGAGCTATTTTTCATTTTCTTATAAGAGTAGGAAAAATGTACTTAGAGATCACAGAGTAGTAAATAAGACCGCACATGGCACAACATAGAGCCTATATATATTTCCCACAATAGCAACTATGTATTGTTTAAATTCTAATGCCGTCTTAAATCTCACCTGAATTGTGAATGTAACGAAGAAGCTTTGTGGTACTGCTCAAGCCGTGCACCAACATCCTTTGCCGTCATCCATAAATGACAAATCTCACCAGGAGTGAAGTCAGCAAATCGTTTCACTTAACGCTTTGGGCAGACCAGAACGTGTGTTTATAGTCAAGGGAAAACAATGTCTGTCATATAAGCATATGACATGTTTCCTCTTGATTTCTCAAACTTCAAATTGAATAAACAGTTTATAAGTCTAACATGTCAAAATTGTAGTACGAACAATTAGTCCACCACGGAATTAACACAACTAGAACTGAGTTGCGAGATGCTAGACTCCACCGTTCCACCCGGATGGGAGGTACCATCGGGGACACCCCACCACCGTTCGGGTAGTACTGGGGAGACTCCATCATCTCCCAACTGGTAGGTCTCATACTCCGCCATCCCTCCAAGGAGGATACATGGTACAGTGCCTAGCCCTTCAGACACTCTACCTTGTTCCCCTTCATGGAGCATGAGACTCATGATCAACTCCCAGTCCTTGAGAACACCTCTGAAAGCATCTATTGGGATAGCGAGGCACCCTCACCTTGCTCAGTATCGACTGATAAGTGGGGTCGCCAAAGCCTGTGCCCCCCTAGGGCACTTCACCTCCTACTTAGAGAAGGGCACATGGCGGAGTGCCCTAACCTACCAGGCACTTGGTGAAGTGTCCTTCCTTCTAGGGTGTTTCGCCTCATTCTCATCTATGAGGCATATGGCTTAATGCCTGGTCCACTATGGTGCCCTCCTAGACGCCCATGGAGATGGATGGGTACTCTCGTCTCACTTAGGTTTGACTAACAAGTTGTTGAGTAATTAGACAATTTTCAGATTAAATTCCGAATATAAATCATGAACAGCATCATAGAAACTAGCATATATTTCTCTACCATACTAGACAGCATGAACAATATGACCATCTTGTTAAACATGATTAACCACGAGATTAGGACAGATCGAACGTACTGAGCAGAAGAAGATGCAGATGCCGCGGCTGGTGCAGTCGTGACGTTGATGTGGACGACGTTATTGACGGCACGTCGCAGGAGCCGCTCACTGCGACGCCTAGTAGCAGGAACAGGAAGGCGACCCATGGTGAAGATCTTGAACAGTCGCGCGAAGCGCTTCCCAAAAACCTTATTCGCCCTCTCCCGGTGCAGGATCTCGAAGGCGAAGGGTTCCGGAGACCTTCTCTCCCGATCGCATGTGCACGCCGGCGCTCGGAATGGAGAAGGCTACGGTGGTAGCGCAACAGCGAGAGGTGGCAAAACTCTAACCCCTCTCAAGCCTCAAGCACACTCCTGGTGGTGGCCGATAGGTAGTTTATATAGAGAGCCACAGGTGTTCCTCCCCTTTCACTAGCAAGATGGGACTAAAGGATTTCACCATCCTCTAGCTCCCACATGGGCCTTTGAGATTTTCTCTAGGAATTAGTTGATCTGGGCCAAGCCCACTTTATTCCAACACAAGTGAGGCGCCAAATCCCTAGATCCCTACGAGGTCGACCTCCAAAGGAGGACCCAAACCTCGAGACCCCAGAGTCAGAGATCTACCCCTAAAGAGCGATAATACAGGATCCACTACCACCCCTTGGGAATAACGAAGATACCCACGTATAAGTCACTCTACTAGAAGTGGGATCCTAGTAGTAGTAGGCGCGGAGCACCTATAAAAGCTCGATGCAATCCTCACTTTTAAGAAGAAAAACTCTACTAAAATACAAAACATACACAAACTAGTTTGCCCTTGAGATCACTCCCGGGCAAGAAGGCACCCCTGCTCTACCCTACGCCCGGGAAGACACTGACAAAAGTATAGTACCTTCCGTAGTGTTAGAATCTGTATAAATGACCGTTTCTCCGTTACTCTCACGGGTAATTATATAGCCAGCATGCAAGCTAGGTCTCCAACTCTCCATGCGTTCCATTCCATCACCACCTGCATTGTGCAGTACGGCACGAAAAATAATTAAGGCTGAAAGCCACAGATACACACATCGATCGATGCGAGCGAGCTGCGAGCGCCCTCACCCTCACGACAATCCAATCCTCCGATCCCTACGTTACATCCATTGCAATTAATCCAAGCCAAGCCTTAATTTGTGTTAATCTTCAGTCCACGAACCCACAGATTACAAAGCCATTCATATCTACGTACGCCGCCCTCCTTTCACTCACAGAACACATGAGTAGGATACACCCTTCGGGCGGCGCCGGCGTCCGCGGCCGTGCTCGTCGCGCGCCGGCGGTGTACACGGTGTGGAAGAGGTCCACCATGGGCTTCCAGGGCACGGACGGCTTCTCCGTCTACGACGACGCCGGCGGCCTGGCCTTCCGCGTCGACAACTACTCACGCCGCCGAAAAGCTTTCGCCGGCGAGCTGCTGCTCATGGATGGCCACGGCACGCCTCTTCTATCCCTCAGGCCGCAGGTGATTGCCGATTGCTTCTTCGCTAGCCTCTACCGTGTTAATTTTGAGTCTTGGATCATAACATGCACAGTACGTGATTCTTGCTAGTAAAATAGTTCATTTGGGAGTACAGTATCGATTTCTTTCTGCGAGTTAATCAGTCACATGCACGTAAGATCCATACAGTTTCTAAGCATAAAAGATTCAGTTTGTCTTGTTTTGAATCTAAAATTTTCTGTAGCTTACTCATTTAGCAAGCTAGGCATCCGTTCATGGTATTCGAGGTTATATATGTTTCATTTTACACCCCCTAGATTTCATTTTCCATTCTCTGTTATTCTTTGATCATAAAAAAAAAAAGGAGAAAAGTTACACTCCAGCTTCAAGTAGAAATCCAATGGCATCGCTTTTGTGTAACAAGATCTATATATTATTAGACTAACTGTTAATTAAAGTTTACAAACTTTGCATCTCGAATTGTATGAGCACCTTACAAAAATCACTTGAGAGAGGGTACCATCTTCCTTACGTGTCTCTCCGCGTTAATTCAAAGATTTTTAGTGACTTGCGAAAAGATTTATAGGCTAACGACTAGGACAGATCCTAGGAAAATGCAACAATTAACCTCCAAAAACTAGCAAACAAAATGCTTTCGTAGAAAGGGGGAAAAAAAAGCATCCTCACATCACATTTGTACTTTTGTCGTGTTTCAGTGCTTCACCTTAATGCTTCTCATTTGCAACCTGCAGCGTTGCAGTTAGGAACTAAGCAAGGGGTAGAAACATTTGCTTTCGCTGATCGTTTTTTACTAACGGTATACCTCTGAAACTCATGAAACTTATAAATTTTTACACTGAAACTTATGAAACTTAGCACTAAAAACTGATGAAACATGAAACTCATAAAACTAAACACAGAAACTGATAAGTTTCATAAGTTTCACGGCTATACCATTGGAACGGTATGCCGTTCCCTAGTCTCCCTCTTTTGACTAACTAGCAAATTTACCTGCGCAATTGTGCGGCTAGTTTTTGACTAATAAGCAGAACCACCGCAACTAATCAGGGTAAGAACGGTTGTTCGATTGCAACAGATACTCAGCCTGCATGACCGATGGAACTGTTACAAAGCACCGGAAGAAGGCTGCGGCAAGTCGCAGCAACTCTTCTCCATGAGCAAGTGCTCAGCTCTGCAAAGCACCGACGAAGCGGAGGTCTACATGCCGTCGGCGGCGAGGGCAGCCGCGTCAGGGCATCGTATCTGCTGCCAACCTCAGGCGGCGGCCGCCGCCCCCAGCTTCCGGACCGAGGGCCGCTTCTCCAGGAGAAGATGCAAGATCCGTGGGAGCAACGGCGAGGAGGCGGCGCGGATATCGAGGAAGAACGCCGGCGCGGCGTCCAGGCCTGTCGCCCTCGGCGACGACGTGTTCAGCCTCGTCGTGCGGCCAGGCGTGGACGTCGCAACGATCATGGCTATCGTCGTCGTCATGGACCGGATTTGTCGGAGGCCGTACACAACACTGGCGTGTTCTCCACACCAGTTGTAGGCTGGCTGGCAGTTCGTAGTGAGACATCAGTCACATGATGAGTGTGTAAACCGAGCTAGTAGTAGTACCAGTAGTAGTTAGTTCACGGTCATTTTTGCTGCGAGTGAGACGCAACTACTCGTGAATTTTGAGTGTTTGCGTAATGTGACCTCAGAATGCATATCTCCGGGAAGACATGCAGGAGAAAAATGACATGCACGGAGGCACCTGCTACACTGAATACCTGAAAAGCAGCTGCTTTTGCAATGCATCTCTGGAGTGTACCTATTCCAGCGAGCAATCGCAGCAACCCAACAAACAAGAGCATCTCATCTGCACTCGAGTGGCAGCTTGCTGCCATGCCAAGTACTCCAGGACACACGACTAGGACAGAAAATTCCTTGGTGCCGGTTGCCTCGTACAGCGGCAACGTATGCAGCCTAACAATGAAGGGCACAGATACCAACTCATCCGGTTCAGCCCGAACAACATAGCGAAAGCGCACACTAGCCACTTTGCCAATGGAATCACTTTTCTTTCATCAATTGGCAAAGGTAGCTGCCAATTATTCTGTTCAGGGTATCCTATCATGTCAATGGCCTCCAACCAGGGGCATCCAACGAAACACAAGTCCTGTTGATACCAAGCACAATGCAAGAGATGAAAGTGACCAAAGTTGCTCAAACCCCAGAAGCAAAATCAGCAAAAGGAGATTTAGATCTGACCAGTCACTTGAGCCGTCTTCTGCGACGTGTGAAGGCAAAGACCAAGTATTGGCATTCAAGACTAAGCAAAACCAGTACCCTCTTTACTTTACTGGGATCCGGAGTTTCTCCAGCACGAAGAAGTTCCGTGCTGACCCAAACTACAAGAGCATACCAAATGCTTGATGTTTTCAAAAAATTGGAGTATAAAAGGATATAAAGCTAGAAAAACGGATGTTTGCAGGTCAATTGTTATAACATATTTATGTTGTCAAGAAGCTATCAGAACGGGCATTGGCATGGAATGATGTCAGGCCAGAAAAATTGCTGCAAATAGTCAGTAATATTATATTAACGAGTAAGCTCAACTTATGGCATGCTGGCTGGATGCAAGAATGAACAAAAAGCAACATGCTTATAAACAATTTATGCCATGAAAAAGCTACTTTCGGCCAAGATCCTGCTAAACACAAAATGGTTAGTCGGCACAAGGAATAAAAATTTAGCTCATCAGCAAAGAACCCCATACAGGGCTTCCAGTCCCCACCCAAACTCTGCTGAACAGCGTATGCTATTTACCAATGCCGCACAAACTATGAGCTATGCCGCGGCTGTGATTTTTTAGGCTTTAAAACAGATTGGACACATAATTTTCCACCGAAAGGAATGATGGGGTAGGTGAGGTCTATCCGTATAATACACTTTCCAAAGTATTATCAACAAAAATTTGCCTTTGGGTAACTCAAATAGTAGGGACAATGTGGAGTCGATGTGTAAACAGAAACTAAATGCTGCGTCCGATTGGTTGAAATCAATTCATCTTGCTAATATGCAAGCCTAGCTATTCGTATATTCTATAATCTCCACAAGATCTGCAGAATCTTACATGTTTGCATCACAGTTTGCCACAATGTGTTCCATATTTTTGAAATAGAACATGAATTTGGTGTCCAGGAGAACCGGCGTCCCCATTAACCATTTCAACATGATGCAATGTTTAAAAAAATCCAACAAAAAATCATGGATGTAATTCGCAGAGTTATGTGAACCTGCAAAATTTCAATTTCAAATTTATCTCTGGTACCAAGAACCAAAAAAACAAGCTGTTAACCAAGCCCTGTTCATATGCGCTAGAAGTATTGCTTGTCTTTTTTGTTTCTTGATACCAGGGACAAATTTGAAAATAAAATTTTGCAGGTTCACATAACTTCATGTGTACTACATCCATGATTTTTTTTGGGGGGGTATTTTTCAAACATTGCATCATGGTGAAATCGCTAATAGCAGACGCAGGTTCCTATGGACATGAGTGAATTTTCCTTCGAAAATATTACGTTAGGCTGTTAACCACTAGGGCTAGTGTCCATAGTTATGATCGCAGCTCATATTAACAGATTTCATCATTCATGTCATAGTCATACAGCATATGACAACAAATAACGCTCCATACCTAGCAGGCTATTACATAGCCATTCAAGAAATGCCTAAACACCAGGTACCATTTTTGTTAAAATTTAGCCAATATCTTCTGTAACTCATAAAATGAATTCTTTGTCCACAATACTGTTTCCTATTTTGTAGAATTTAGAACCTTACAAACTCAGAAACAAGCCAGGCATTGTAAGGATTATCTGTGGTTTTTATGATCTGTTTGAGATCAGTAAACCATCAGTACACACAAGGCCATACATAACTAATGGCTGTCTAATTTAAAACTTAAAAGCAGGGGAAAAGGTACCCTTTCATGGTTTCACTACAGTTCCACATAAAAATATATTTCTTCCAACAAACAACTGTTGTCCCATACTACATAACAAACAAGTAAACAGCTGCATCAATTTAGATTGGACACCACCAGTATAGTGGAAAATAGGAACTCCATTGCCACAATGCAGAACAAGTAGTCATAGAGCTTATTACTAGGAAAGCAGCAAGTGAAAATTAGAGAATAATTTATTAGAAATACATCTAGGAGAAAAGAGCACGGTACTCATTGGCCTCATGAGCCATTTCCTCCATGGTTCTATCTTTTCTCTCTATGTCCAGGTCAAGCTTTTCATTCAATTCTTTCTCTTTCACGTCAATCTGTTACAAAACAAAATGGTAAGGTTTATGTGAAAAAATAGTACATGAAACTATTGGATGGCAAACAAGGTCACAAACCGCATCATATATTTCGTCATTTTTTTCAAAATCTCCTTTCTTCCTTGGGATTACATGGATGTGGACATGTGGAACTGTTTGGCCAGCTTGAGGACCATCCTGAAAAGTATAAATATCTATCATTCAAGAACTACTTCTCTTCTTAGTTCATAGATGATCAAAAGGTAAACGTGAACAGGGTAATCAAAGGTGGAACTAGAATAGAAGACCAAAGAGCAGCTGGCAAGCTTCATATGGCAGCGTAAAATGTAATTTTGGTGATTTAGCCTATTCTATTCTATTTTGTTTTGTTTTGGATCCCAATAGCAAAACTGACACAGTATGCCCCTTTAAATTGTATGAATTAATTATATGAAATTTGGAAGCATGAGCTATTCATTACATAGATATATAGACTTTACCTGAATTGTAAATGTGAGCGAAGAAGCTTTGTGGTACTGCTCAAGCCGTACACCAACTTCCTTTGCAGTACCCCATAAATCGCTAGTCTCATCATAACTTAGATCAGCAAAACGTTTCACTTCGCGCTTGGGGCACACAAGGATATGTATGTATTGTCAAGGAAAAATGATGTACATGATCACTCAACATATCAAACTTTAAACCATAAGGAGATGTCTTATACTTCAAATTATGAAAGCTGTCAACCACAGGACAACAAGGGGCAACATATCAATACCTCAAGTAAAATTTATATACCATAAGTATCTATAAGCCTATAACTAATGGTAAATGTTGAAGTATGAGTGGATTGCTCGCATTTCGTTACCAACTTAAGCTTTTGGATGAAATGGTTGGTGCATGAAAATTAACAGTAAAGATAATTTTCATGAGAAGATGAAGACTAATTGATTGTGATGCCATCAGGTATGAAACAAACTCCAAAAAGGGAAGATTTAACTATTTTTCTGAACCATTTACTTCTATGAATACCTAACTCTAGCATAATTCTCGTCATACTTGATATTCAGATTTACAATAGCCATGTGTATTTGCAGATCAGTACAAAAGGAGAGAGAAACGATACATACTGTATAATTTTTCATTTATCAAATTCCAATCTACGTTTTCAACTGTATGTGTATCGACACTCTTCATGAGTTGTAAAAAAGCATAAACACACAAGTGAAGCAAAGTTTATTAGTAGTCTGACAAAACCAGGAGTCCAGGTGTCAGGTATGCCATTAGCACTTAACTGAATCTCAGCAATACCTTTGCCAAAATAAAGGATATGACCTGCAGAGCAAGATTGGCCACGTTAATACAGAATAGCTTAAATACACAATATATAAAGTCGTAATCACAAATAGCTGCTACATGACCAACTGGTACAATAGTAGCACAATACTATCAATCTTTGTACTCTACATGCACCCACCGCTACTCCCAGTTATTGTCTAGAGAAATTCTTGAATGGAATTATTGGTACTCACACGAATTTGTTCAATATAACAAAGAGAGTAATGGCATTCAACACACTTAGATTTTTAACTACATCTGAATCCATTTGAAGATGTTTTAAGTAGAAGCTCCAAGATCAGACTCCGTCCATCAACATAGTTGCTTTGTATTTAAAGTCCTTCTTCCAGGAAAAAAAAAGCGAGCCAGGGTTATCAATAGTCAGTTCACTATCAAGTTTGTTCCTTTTCTTTTCTTTTCTTTGTTTTTTTTAGAACTCAACGGTGGGCAAAAGCGCCCACCTGAACGTCAATTCATCAAAAAAAAAAAATTATCGTTAGTGTTAGGAATCTGAATTGTGATTGGGTTATCTATCATGAACTACTTTTGCATCGCAAGATCTCTTTTTTTTTTTCTCACGATTCCAATTTATCGTGCAATTTCTCCAACCATAGTATCACACTGAGCTCGGGATGGCAGACTAGCAGCGGCTAGCAGATCAGATACAGAGAGACTGGAAATTGAGCAATGGAAAGTGCAAGGAGAAGGGAAACAGAATACTCCATTAGGTTACCAGGGAGGACGGGGCGGAGGTTGACCATGGCGTAGGAGAGGGGCGTGGAGTGGAAGACCTCCCTCGCGTCGATCCTGTAAGGCCCGAGCTTGTACGACGCCTCCATCTCCGAAGGCGGCGAAGAGGAGGAGGAGGAGGAGGAGGAGGCGAAGGCGGCGAGGAGGCGGCGGAGTGAGAGGGAAGAAAGACGCGAGCGCAGGGGTAGGACGGAGAAGTCAAGCATCAGCACGGAGTAGCAGAGGACGAGGAGACCAGGGCACAGCTGGAAATTAGGCCCTACATTGGAAGGCCCGTCTGAGCCCATTTTGGCGGTAGTTTTTTTTTTAAGGTAGCACACAACCCAGGCACATTAGACCCACTCACCCACGCACCACACACACGTGTGTCTTTTACCTACGCTAAGAAATTGATCGGAGACTTCATAACCTCCGAAACAAGGGAATATATTGTCTCACTTAACACACACATATATATACTCGTTTTTAATTATTCTGACGAGAAACACCGACTTCAATCCATAGAATCAATCCCAAGCCGAAGAGGCAACCATCTCACACACCCCAACAAAACTTGTCAATACCGTATCAGAGGCTATACAGGTTTGGCTTTTAAAATGATATGTTCGGGTACCAATCCATACTGGAGTATCGTTTTACGTTTAGTATAATAATATATATAAGCATATACATGTTTAATTATATGTACACCAAAATTCACTTATAATATTACTTTAAAAACATAGTAGTATATCAAATATAGTGTATAGTTTAA
This sequence comes from Rhipidocladum racemiflorum, assembly GCA_036346355.1. Taxonomy (NCBI): domain Eukaryota; kingdom Viridiplantae; phylum Streptophyta; class Magnoliopsida; order Poales; family Poaceae; genus Rhipidocladum; species Rhipidocladum racemiflorum. The sequence goes on along the minus strand of CM070590.1, from coordinate 2,028,245 downwards.
TAGACTATATTATTAATTCTACCGGTATGACTGATATTGATCGGTATTGAAATTGATACCAAGACTAGTATGATACATATGGCTACTTTGTACTGCTTTAGATGCTGAAATAGTACATACCAGTTGATATGTAGCAAGGTTCAACTTATCATTGATTATTGCCCGAATACTGCGATAATCAACTAAATACCGGTAGATAAACCGATTAAATTCAAAAAAAAATCAGAAAAACTTATGCGATGCAAATATCGCGATTATCGAGGCATGTCGAGCGATTATCGAGGCATATCGAGCGATTATCGATAAATACTAGTCAATTTTTTGCTTTTTTTTTTTTGAATTTGTTCCCAAAACTTTTGGCTGTAGTTTAGTTTATGAAGATGGTTGCCAGTGTCCAAAGCTTGGCGATGCATGCGTGCAGCTTTAATAAAGCAAAGCATCCATCTAAAAAAAAATAAAAAAATAAAGCAAGAGCAATACTTTTATGCTTTTCCTTCCAATACAAATTGTACAAATCTTGAAGCAAGTAAAGAAGTAAGTAATCACTATTCATCTTTCATTCATGCTTTAATATATATACAACTTAAAAAAAAAGCATAAGAGCACCTCATAAAGCAAAGCAAAATGGCAATGATATCCAGTTGACTTGCTATCAAAAGTGGATTAGAGCTGATCAGCACTCCTGATGAGTAAGCTAAAGAAAGCATTTTGATTCTGCTCCCACCTAGCCACTGTATTGAGCATCCATCACCTCCACCAGATCTCACCTCCATCTGGTCTCGCCCCGTCGAGCTCCGCCGTCGTCGTCACCTAGTCTTGTCCAGCCCCCTTCGCCCGCTCGCCTCCTTCTCCCGACCCAGGCCCCTCCGCTCAGTCGCCGTCTCCTCCCAGCCTCCCGGTTGCCCCCGAGCCATGCCAACCGATCACCGTCGAGCCTCCTCCTCCATGGCTGGTCCTCCTCGCGGCCGACGCTCTCCTCCTCCCAGGCCGTTGCTGTCCTCCCGCTGCTCACGGGCGTGAGCTCCTCCTGGTCCTCTCAAAAAGCAAAAAAAACTACAACCGATTTGCCAAACAGTCTCTCGAGAAAAACTACAACAGTCAACTATAGCTGCTTTGCAGCTCAGCAGCTTTTCAGTATAGCCTCCCCCCCCCCCCCCACCAAAAAAAAAGGCCCCTAGAATCATACTGCAATGGCATAGGGAGAGAAGGAAGACATGAGGAGATGTGAAAGGGAGGAAGGGAACATGGCACTAAATATAATTTTTAATTTTTAAAAAGTTTACTAGAGGTGAATATTGATATAATGAACACATGATAAAAGTTTTATTAAAGAAAAGTTAAGTAAAATTTTATAAAAATCATTCTTTACACTATTTAGGGTCACATCACATAAATGAATTTCATCATTTCTTTAATTAAATGGTTTCATACTCATTTAATATAAAGATAAGGCTCTCCAGAGTATTATAATGATTTTAAAATATTTTTACAAATTTTTATTATATTTTTATTTTTACCTTTTTACTTTTATCTTTTTTTACTAATTCCATTTTAATGATTTTCCCAATAAGGAAATCTAAAAAAGGACAAATTAAATTAAGAAAATTCAAAATAATGCAAACTCATATTTAGAATTTCATTTTCCCTTTTAATTTAATTTTGGGATGTTACATGCATCCTAAAGATCAATGGAATTAAAGAGCAAACAATGAAATTAATAACAATATATTATATAGTATATACCTCTTCCTCGTCCTCAGCTATAGGCTCGTTTTCCTATTTCAGATATAGTCCCCTCCACTCCTTGCGCCCCACTCCGGCTCCTCGCGCTGTCAACCATTGCTTGGCCGCCTTGACCCCTGGCATGTGGGACCTTTCTACGAACAATTCGGAGCTCCTGTTGTTGGAATCAGAAGAATCCAATATATCCAAGGATAAATATGCAATATATATAAATCTGGAGGACCGCATCACAAAAATTACAAAACCCGCCCAAATTGGCTACTGAACCCTAACTCCGCCCTGTTCTTCACCAAGCCCTGTTTTGTCTCTCCCTTGTCCCCTTGTTGCTCCCCCCTGAAAGATGTGATAATTGCCTAGAGAGGGGTGAATAGGCTATTTAAAATTTAAAACTAAATTAATCGCAGCGGAATAAGTATCGGAACTTCCGATAAACAATCGGAACTTCCGGTCAAGTATCGGAATATCTGATCAGTACAGAAGTTCGACAACAAGTAACTAAGTCTAGCAACCTACAAAATACTTCTAGTCTAGTTGAGTACAAGATTGAGTAAATGATCTAGACAAAATTAGCAACAATAGAAGGACTCAACTAAGAAGATTAAATACAATTTACGCAAGAGAGATTAAACCAAGGAGACAAGAGTTTATTTCCTGGAGTTCGGATCCTAGAGGGGATCCTACGTCTCTGTTGAGGAAGCTCACAAAGAGCCGGGTCTTTTCCAACCCTTTCCTTCCAAACCTCGGTCACACTTGAGATTTGGTTTTCCCTTTTTGATTTCTTCCCTTTCGGAGGTGAAATAACCTTCACAAACTTCTCACGGCTTCCTACAATCTTCGAGAGCTCGTGAGCGACGCCTAACGGTATAGGAGTCCTCAATCTCCAAGAGTAACATATGCAAATACTTTTAGTTCATGTCATGTTATGTCATTGCTTGCATGCCTTTGCGTAGTGGATTCATGAAATACCTAGCCGATTTGTTACTTGAAAGCTAGCATCGATCTCCAATTGTATAACAAGGCAGTCTGTAACTTAAGGTGCATGCATGCTCCGTTACATGAAAAGAGTAGGTACGTGCATGATTTCTTCAGTTTCTTAGAAAGCAAAACAACTTTGTACTACACTAGAATATATATATATATATTGTGCGCATGTGAATATATTAGTCAATTTGATCATTAGCCTTAATCTTAGCATGCATTTGCCCAAAGGCAGGCAGGCAGGCAGCTAGGCATTGCTGGCCATGATTTGTCTCCTTGCCTGCAGTACATGCAAACAAGTCTCCGTGTCTGTGTTTCCATGCAAAGGAACAGGCCTGGCTGCAATGTCAAACCGGCCGGCTCCCGGCCGGACGCCGTACGTAAATCTTGAACTCGAGGCAAGCTTCGGAGCGAAGAAAGATATCGAAGAGATTTCAGACACGGCCATATATGCAGATGCAATGCATGCATGTTTACCCTTGAGACAAGGGCAGCAAAAAAGCGACCATCAGCAGTACGTTACGTGGTCTACCTATTCCATACAGGGTTTTGATAAGTTTTATCCGGATGTTTTCTTTAGTAACCATCATCCAAATTCTTGGCCATTAGATTTGCTTTCAGATCAATGCATGCCCCCCTGAATTCGAGATGAGTTGATCTTACGGATGTTTTGAATTTTTTTGAGAACAAAAACATCCGGATGATACATGTACACTCCCATATATATATATATATCCTGATTCCTGAGGCAGCGGGACTCGGGGCTCGGACAGATGCATGCATGTGCATCGACAACTGGGGAGTGGAGTGGTAACCTGGAACTTTGTAGCCACCCTTTTGCATTTTTATTTGGCCTCATATGTCAGTTTGTTTATGGGGAACATATCCTGTGCACATGAAGGCCTTGTGCACATATGCAAACATTAAATCTGGACCGTCCAAGTCCTATCCAACGGTGACTAGATTAGGGGGGTAATTGCAAAATGTTTGCACATGTGATTTCAAGTCACCGTTGGATGGAATTTAGACGGTCCAGATTTAATGTTTGCATATGTGCACAAGGCCTCTATGTGCACAGGATATGCTCCCTTGTTTATGGGGCTAGTAGTAGTAGTGACTCTGACTGGTGAGTGTGCAGCTAGCTAGCTAGTATTAGACGCACGCACGCACGCACGCTTGATGAGGCGATAAGATAAGCGTGCTGCGTGCACGATCGATCTCTCCATCTCCAGGTTCCAGAAAGAATCAAGGATCGATCGATCATCGATGTTACGTGGCACGTAGCAGTACGTCCTATTTATGTTGATGGAATCCATCGGTATTTTATATTTACACATGTACACGCAATGCAAGGACTGATCGATCTCTACATGTGATGGATTGCATGCGTGCATACGAGCGGCTTCTCATCGATAATTAAGCCAGCTAGAGCACATAGCACAACACATGGATATATACGTACTGAGCAATTAACTAAGAGAGTTGCTTCTATGCTCTTCCTTTTAAAAGTTGCACAACTATTAAAGCATGAATGAATGGTAGATGATGATTACTTACCCATTCATTTGCTTAAAGATTTGTGCAACTTGTACTAGAAGGAAGAGCATAGAAGCACCTCTCACTAACTAATCAGCATCCCATCCGTATATCGCCTCCTCTGACACCTAGCTTCTTTCTTTCCCATGCATCCAGAGTGGGATCAAAAGGACCGAATAAATCCGTATACGTATAGCATATATACATAAATGCATTATGCATCTCAAACCATGCATGGAATTAATTAGATAGTATTCGCAAATATATATATATATATATATCTCTACTATTATAAAGCAGCAGTTGGTGGCAACGGTCCATTCTACTCACATCATTAATTGCCGCTTAATTGTCCTGCTTAATTGCCCTACTTAATTGCCCTGCTTAATTGCCCTACGCAAGAAACGAAGCGTTGCTTTAATTAGCCAGCTTTCGCAAGAAACGAAGCGTTAAAGATAGATGTTTGATCTTGTGAAATAATTTTTTTTATTTTTTAATCTTTATTTTTCGTTATCAATTTTGTTTTTCGTAGCAACGCACGGGCATGTAACTAGTATATATATATATATATAGTACAATTACCTGGGACACCATGGTGCCTGGGCACCATGATCTAAAACGGGTATTTTCCATATATATTTGTATGCGAAAAAATTTGAAATTTTTAGGATGTTGAGTTCAACCAGTTTACTAACTAGTTCAAACAAGTTTGAACCAAAATTCAAACTAAAGTTTCCTTTTTTGATGATAGTTTGATTGTAGGTATGTGTTGATCATACATATAAATCAGCAAAGTATGTAATCTAAATTCGTTCAAATTCGAGTATATTTTTTCAAAGGTATGTGTTTAATTTGAATTTTTATAGATGGGTATATACCCTAAAACTGAAAGTTTTGAAAAATATATCCGAATTTGGTTTGAATTAACGCATTTAAAATCATGGTGCCCAGGCACCATGATGTCCCATTCGGCCATCATATATATATATATATATATATATATATATCTTGGAAAGAATGTAGTAGAATTTACAGGCCAGCACCAATCATGGAATTGTAGGATTGAGTACCTTTTTGTCCATCAGCAATGCATGCCCATGTTTTCAGTTGGTAGACTTCAGCCAAAGTACTGCCAAACTTTATCAGCTAATAGTTTTTTTTAGGAAAAAAAAAGGGTTTAAGCTTCACCTGGAGTCTGGGACTGGCTAGCCTTCTAGCTTCTGATCTTCATCTCTTGCAGTTGTGCAACTCCTATCCTTGTTTTCATTACAAATGTGCATGTCCTGTCACCTGTGTGGATCCAATATTATATAGAAAGCTGCACGATCATAAACCACAATTATGGAATGAAGCAAACAGGAATTGATAGACTATATGATAACATCAAAATATATTTAGATAGAGTTAGATATTAATTCGTACAACTCAGATAGTTGTTGGTGCATGCATGATGGGCTCATCTCATCTATCTAGCCGATGGACGCGTCACCGAAGCCTCGAGAGAAAGCATCCATGCATTTTTACGACAATTTCAGCTCATGCTACCAAACAAAAGGGCACTGCCACCTTGAACACTCTTTTCCTGATTCCCCTAGCTACGTACGTGGTCTCTCTTCCTATCTACAGTAGCTTAATTATCTCAAACTCTCGTCTTTTACTACAATTTCAGCAGGCATTAATGAGGAAATTTTCCATTTCTTCCTGCAATCCATAAAGTAAATTTTACAAGGATAGTGAAGACTGACTTTGTCTTCTAAGTTTTTTCTTGAGAGCAATCAGAAGCACACTTCGTACTAAGAAGTTTTTTCGTAGTAAGAAGTTGAACACCGTCGTCGTATCGGCTTCTCCACGATGGTCGTCCATAATGCAGAGTAACCACCACATGTCCACACCTAGCTTGCATCAACAGTCTAGAGTTGGATGCTTTATACCTTGGCTATTACCTTTTCAATCTATATAAATAAAAACAACAGATAATATTTAAGGCACCTCGCTCACTTTAAGGGAAGAAAATCCCACAATGAACCTAAAATTAAAAAACCTTAGAAATTCTCGCATTAGTCAATAGAAAAAGATAAGGATCACCACTACTTATTTTGGTTGGACCAGATTAATCATATGTAGATATTAGAGTTATATACTCCGATGTTTTGAAGACCCCTGCTTTGGAGGCAACAACTTCTACTTACCCGGCCATTCCATGATCACAAGCTTTCCTTTCTTTTCTTTTCTTTTTCTTTTCACCCTTTTTATATCATTGGGAATAACTTATCATCTCTTCAGTCTTACAAAGTGAATTAAGTCGATCGGTCTGACCAGCTGAAGAATATATATATATCCTGATTCGTGCAGCTAGATAGGCCGGCTAGTCCCCCATTCAACCAAAAACCGGTGTAAATAAAAAAAAGGGAAAAATTGGCTGCCAACTCCTGGTGCTCCACTGAGGTCAGCAAGCTGGTCACTACACTCACACTTTGGTCAGGCTCCAACCGATTCAAATCGCCACCCACCTCATTCCTCGCCGTCTCGTCTGCGCGCCCGCCGACCCACCAACAGAAGCAACAGTATTTTTCGGTCCATCGGCTCTTTGATTTTCGTTAAAATGAAATCCTAAATCTAGTCCCTTATCGATCGTAAGCAGATATTTGCCGCGTTCTTATACCGTGGCATGTATTTACCGTGCTCGCAAACCACGGCAGGTAGACTTACCATGCTCCCACACTATAATGGATGGACTTGCTGCAATCTCGTTCCATAGAAAGTGACATATGTCGAGAAATGGACTAAATTTACAATTCTAGGGATGACCAAAATTTAAAAAAAATTGTACAAGTGGAGGGGGAGAAAAAAACTCACCAAGCTGCGGCACCAGCATTAGCAGCAGTATAAATTCCTGGCGTCTCCCCTCGCTCTCTCCTCTCCTCCACCTCCGCTTCCAATTCCAAACGCAACAAATCAAACACGTACGACTTCCATTACCATCTTCTTCTTCTTCTTTACGCGCGCCGGCAAGCTAGGGGCAGGAGTTAACAGGGGAGGATAAGCGATGCCCAAGGTTCATCCCAACGCCGCCGTGCAAGAGCCGGTCAGCACCACAGCGCACCCTCAGCCCTCGTCGTCGGCCGACGACCCCACGGTGCTGACGGTGTGGCGCAAGTCGCTTCTCTTCAACTGCGACGGCTTCACCGTCTTCGACGCCAAGGGCAACCTCGCCTTCCGCGTCGACTGCTACGGCTCCGGCAGGCGCGCCGAGGTCGTCCTCATGGACGTCGCCGGAAAGCCGCTACTCACCATACGCCGCAAGGTCAGATTCATTTAGTTTCCTAGTTATTCCATCTCCTTGCTAAATGCTAAGGATCATACGCTTGCTTACAGAAACTGAGCCTGGCGGAGCACTGGGTGATCTACGACGGCGACGGCGCCGCCGTGCCGCTCCTCTCCGTCCGGCGCCACTTCAGCCTCCGCGCCTCCAAGGCGCTGGCGCACGTCACGCCTCTCTCCTCCCTGGCGTTGCCTGAGGCCTACGTGGTGGAGGGGTCGTACGGCCGGCGGAGCTGCGCGGTGCTCGACGCGCACGGGGACGCGGTGGCGGAGGTGCGGCGGAAGGAGTCGGTGGGGGACGACGTGTTCCGGCTGGTGGCGGACCCACGCCTGGGCGCACCGCTGGCCATGGGCCTCGTCATCGCCCTCGACGAGATGTTCGGCGGCGGCGGCTGCTCCGCGCGGTCGCTGCTGCCGAGGAGCTGGTCGGCGTAGTCGCATCATTGTACATGCATGGCTCTGCGGAGTAAGAAAATAGCATGGGGAGTCCCCACCTGTCAGCGTCAGCACAGTTTAACTGATTGACGTGCATCGACAGAGAGGAGACCGAGCGGCTGTACGTCTGGTTTATATCCCATACTTATCTTACCAAATTTTAATAGTATCGATTAAATTTGGTAAATACTTGGTTTGTTATCAAATTTTGACAACATTTTCGTTTCCTCCGGCTCTATGGCTCATCGTTTGTCAATCTTTGAACAAAACATTGTTAGCCAATTCAATGAGTAAATTGCCAAATTTTAATAAGATTTGATGGGATGAATTTATCATCAAACCAAACAGCTCCCGACTCCCACGAGGAAACAGCCAGCCAGAACAAAAACAGAGGAGGAGCAAGCGTGCGTGTGACTGAAACGGAAACAACCACGCTACTCGTTGCAAGAGTGTTTTTGCTTTAGGATACAGATTACATAGGAGAAGAGACGGGAGCTGCTGCTTTAGGCCGTCTGTTTTTGCTTTTGGTTCTAGATTCTGACCCTAAAAGCTGAATCAAAAACAGTTCGATTCTAGAATCCGATTCTCACAATCCAGTCTATCCATATAAACTAGAATCCACAATTTACTTCATATGTGCTTTTGAATTCCAGCTTCTCTATAACAATAATTCAAAATCAGCTTTTAGAAAATCCGAAGAAAAAACAAGCAGATCCTTAGAGTTGTAGCAATGGTGGATATACAGTCAGCTTACTGCACGAGCTTCTACATCAATGGAATCTCTTATAGCGGTACTAATTAATGGTGTCCTCTGTCGCCTTCAGTTTAATTTTTGCTTATGAATTCTGCCGCTGTTTTAAGTACGTACGTGCGTGTTGCAGCCTTCGTTGCTTAATCGCTTTGACGATTCCGCATGCTAGCCATCCCGCATGTACGGATATGAAGGATCGATGGAACTTTGGAGAGACGTAGATTCGCTCTCGAGTCTCGACAAAGATCACTACAAGCAAGAAGTGGTATTTCGAAACTCTGATTACATTGTCTTCGCCAACCAAAACCAATGCAACACAATTGGACTAGTAGTGTAAATTAGTCATTCGTGAAGTTTTCACCGTACCAGCCTCCGTATGCTCCCCCCCCCCCCCAAAAAAAAAAAAAAACCTAGTTATGTATGAAAAAAAAATTCAAAAATAGCCCACTTCCCTACCAGAAAAGATCCAACAGTTGACACGTCACCTATCACGAGCCATCTGGTAGCGCGGGAGGCACCCGCCAGCGCAGTAGCAGGCCTGGCCCACCAACCTTCTGCGCACGGGTACCACAGAAGCACATGCCCGTCCACCCTTGCTCCGTGCCACCCCCTAACCCCAGCGCGCGGAGGCTCCTGCACTGGCAGGCGCCTCCTGTGCTACCAAACTACGGTTGATGACACGTGTCACCTGCTGGGTCTTTTGCGGTGCGGAAGGGGATTACTTTTTGGAATTTTTTCCGCATGGAGGTTAGTTTTGGGAGAAAAAAAACTAGGTTACTATGGTAAACACTTGGTCCTTCGTCAACCGAAACTTGCATGTACTAGTGGCAGACTGTCTGATTTATGTAGATCTCCCCTTCCAACCTCCGGTATCCATTGTTATGACAAGCTTATCATGCCAGTGCACCACCGACTACCAGCAATGCCCAGCAATAATAGCATTCACTGGATATGTTTTGCAGCCTGGAGCCTACTCTCTGTCCCAAAATTGTACCAACCGGCAGCATTCTGGCGCTGTCTTGCATAGTCGCATGCTTAACTTGGAAACCAGTTCTCTCTGCGTGCCACAATTGTCTGTAAAGCATGCATGCAGCACCCTCTTGCCTAATCGAAGTACTGGTAGTACTAGCTAGTACTAGTGTGCAGGAAGGAGGATCGAGTCTACTCCGTGTGTGTCTGGCGATTTTTTTTTTAAATAATACTTTTTAAAAAAAGAATTACGGTTTTAATACTCGAAAAATCAAAATTACAAAATTAATATGTAATCGCCAGACCGTACGGCGAATACCCTATTTTCGCCATAACCTATGGCGAATACCCTATTTTCGCCGAACCGTGTGGTGACGATACACTAAATCCGCAGTTAATCTGCTACACGGGAATCAAGGCTATTTACGCCGTACGGTATGGCGAAGACCCTATTTTCTCCATATGCCATATGGTAAGGCGAAAATAGCCTTAACCAAACAGCCAACGGTTAATCGGCTTTAATCGGGTAATTAGGGTATTTTCGCCATACCATATGGCGAAAATAGGGTATTCGCCGTACGGTCTGGCGATTACATATTAATTTTGCAATTTTAATTTTTCGAGTATTAAAACCGCAATTCTTTTTAAAAAAAGTATTATTTTAAAAAAAATTCGTGTCTGGCAGTGCAGCCGTTCTCTGCACGGAGCCACCGACCAACCATGATCACGTTTTAATCACCTTTCTTTCAGGAAGAAAGGAAGTAACCTACCTAGTGCCAATGTATGGGGAGATTCATGGCTCCTTCCTACTCGATATGTCCACACGTACTCACTCCGTGTGGGATCGCATTGTTCACGATCGATCGAGCACGCGCATGCATGCAATGGTGGTAATTACATTAGTTGGTTGCTCTTCGTGCGTAACATTTGCGCGCTGACCCAAGGGGGTGCCTGTGGGAACTATTTTCGTGCGCTTTTTCCAGCGTTTGACTTGACGGCAAGTTTATGGATCGGAGTGCTCCGTTGACATTGGTGATATACAGGTACTCCATCAGACATTGGTGATACTGATATCACGACAAGTCGTTAGCATCGTAACCACTGTGATAGATGAGCTACCGCGATATCTGAGGCCGGTAACCACTGCGGTAGAGGAGCTATACGGAGAAGAGAGAGAGAGAGAGACATGGACAACTGGCTAGCATGTGATGCAAAATGTGTGCTTGCCGATCAAGTTGTATGATCATCCAACTTGGCACACCACACCTTCCTTTTAGATCTTGTCCACGAAAGAGGCTATGGACTTATCCCGGTGGCAACGAAATTTGAGGCAGAGACATGATCCAAGCGGCCGCCTGAATTTCTATGCTCATCCAGAGCGTCATTTTCAGGACCGCGTGCGCACTGTTCATCTGACATTTGGTGAACTTTCGCACTTTTGCAGCCGAAATTGGCGATCTGAATCGAGAATATTTTGGCACTTTTGTGGGCCAAGTCATCTTGTCCTCTCCTCTTCAGCTCAGCATGATTAGAAACGCATGCGCAAGGAAGGAAGCAGCCATACAAATCCATGCCCGTCCTCCGTCAACTTTGATCAGTTGCTGCATGCCAAGTTGATTAATTACCTACGTTCCAAGAGGGCGAATTAATTAAGAGCAGTGTTTCTATGCTTTTCCTCCTAATAGAAATTATACGAATCTTGAAGCAAACGAAGAGGTAAGTAATCATCATCTACCCTTCATTCATGTTTTAATGTTTGTGCAGCTTTAAAAAAGAAGAGCATAGAAGCACCTCTCCTAACTTAATTGTTCACTATATATATGGAGAGATCTGCCAGAATGCAAATTAAGCTGAGATGGAGACGTCTGAAAACCATATAATTTGCTGGATTAATTCCTACCTAGCTTTGGACCTTGATGAATGATATGAAGAGGACGACGATATCGATCATTTTTCCTTGGGTTGCTTCCGCTGACTGTGTCTGGATGGGTGCGCTTTTAGGGTTTGCTTCGTGCACTTTTTTGCTGCCTTCCACCATTAACATGCACACTCGATCGTACACACGTAGTACCTGCAGATCGAGAGTCCACAAACAGACCTGTCACCGGTGGCGGACAAAAGGAGCGCAAAGGTGGGCTCCAGCCTCTCTACGACCGGTCACCAGCACTCATGCTGTATGACCACTGTTTTTTCGCTGTATTTTGAATTGATATGGTTTTTGTCTCCTTGTTTAGTGTTGTTTTGTTGTAATCTAATATTAAAGCATGCTGGTTTGCTTTTTCATTAGCTATAAGGCTAGGTATATACTTGAATATAGGGAAAAAATGCCGACTTAAGAGATGAGGCGTACAGGCGGGATCTAAAGGAGGGCAAGATCGCAAGGGTCTTGTCACCGGTTGCTCATCGGTCTTTTACAATTAATGCGACGTGCGCAATCCATAGGATTTTAGCTGGATCAACTTATCTAAGGTTAGTACTATTTTTTTTGCCGACCACTGATTTAACCCATGAGCTCTATTCTTTTTTTTTTTTCTGTTGATGTATAACCCCACGGAATCAAACCACAAAGTCTTGCAAGTGTGGTCATATGCTTGCAAGTTGCATGGTGCAGAGAAGAAGAGAAAACGAGGGATTTGATCGACAGGGGTGGCTGTCCTTCCATACCGCGCCGAAAAGAGCCCCCCAAAAGTCTTGGAACGTATGTCACGCGTGATGTTATTCAGAGGCTCGATGAAAGGAGGAAGCAAGGAAGGATATATATACCTAATATTCTCCCCTGCGAGGACCGAGCATTAGCTCATCGATCGGTTGGGAGAACACGCATATGTGTGCGTATTCAGTGAGCTTCGAAGATCATAGAGTCTCTAAAAAAATTTTAGATCTTGAGTTATCACGGAAGGAGAAGTAGAGCATAACCCGACCGGGAGAGAGGATGTGGGATGGAAATAGAGATGCAGTTAGTCTTCTTTTTATTTGCGAGAGGTTGGGGAGCATGTCGCCGCGTTCTATCCATATATCGGTATATAGTTGCTTTTCTTAGATATGAGAAGAGAGAGAGGATGGATAATCGTCTCTATATACTATTTATATATTACTCCCTCCAATCTATTTTATAAGGCGTAGTTTGACTTTACACGAGGATTAAGATTGCGTTGAAATTGAGAAAGGTATAAGAGAAAATAACTTAAATATCCTCACTTAATTGTCTTGGAAGATGAAAGATATACTTTGTGTAGGTGATACTGAATAAATGCATGTGGTTGAGAGAGAATAAATAGGAGTATAAAAGGAAATGACTCATTAAATCGATATGCAAACCTTATATTTTGGAAAAAGACCATTCAAACTATAGACCTTGTAAACTGGGACGGAGGGAGTAGTAAATATAATATAAAGCTACCTGAGCATTCAGCAGTGGCAGCAGCTACCTGAGCAGAGGCCCATCTATAGACTAGACGGATCCTTTGGGTGCGCCCATCAGCAGGCCCATGCAAACCCCTGACCCAGCCCAGTCGACCCCAGATGTCATCGGCCTCCGCATCCAACGCCATCCAGCAAACACCAGTGCACCACTGACGACGGGCCCCACCGTTTAGTACCGACCCTACCTGTCAGTGGTCGACACATCCCTCCAATCCTCGCTCGCTACGCTCCAACGCCTCTCTCGGACACACGCGGTGAGTGGTTCCCGATTTCCCGTTTCTTTTCCGCTCTATCCTCCGGCAGCCAGCACGAGTGTACTGCAGGAAAGACGAAAGCTGAAAATTATACTTTATGATCCTAGATGGACCGATGACAGCATTCCATCGGATGCAGTTTCTGATAAACTTTCCAAGATTGGGAAGGTAAGCATTCGATCTATCTCGCTAACAATCTCCATCCTTTGATCCTTTACTGAAAATACTGAATCCCTCCTAACGTCCTTGTCTACTGAATTTACAGGAAGCAATTGAACGGAGAGATGTGGCAGCGACCGCTGCAGCTGACGCTCTACAGGAGGCCTTGGTCACCGAATCAGTTACCAGGAATCTAAGGTAATTGAGATCTGAAGTGTTACATTACGATACCAATGGTGATTGTAACATTGTGCTTATTGCTGTCTACAGCAAGTTTTCTGAACTTTGTTCGTCGTGGAAGGCCTCCAAATCCAATCCACTCCCAACAGTCGATCTTTTCCTCGCTGTCTATGAAGATAATCTGAAGTGGAAGAAAATTGCTGAGTCTATAGCCACCAATGGAGAGCTGATGAAGCTGCATTCTGGGAGAAAGCAACTACTCATCGGGTTGAAGCAGCATTAGCAACTGATCTTGATGTCCTCAAGCTAATCAACGGTGCGACCTAATCCATCTCTCAGAAGAAGAGCACTGATAAGTCCAAGGCTCCTTCAGTGGAACCGCCAAGAAGAAGCCTGTCCAAGAGGCAACCGCACGGAGTTCTTCCTCGAAGGCCCAGTTAAAGCAGAGCTACACATGGGATAAATCTCAGGGCATGAACGAGACAGTTGAGCTTGACAAGACCTTGTGGCGTGAGATGTATATGTGGTTCGTGGATGAGGCAGTGGATGTGGGCTTCCACCTGTTATGAGTATGGGCTTAGTCCATAATACTATGGTTGCTACAGCTGATCATAGTAATATTTTGTCAAACTCGTCTAGGTTTAATCATTGAAATTGATACCACACTTGGACTAAAAAGGAGTTGTAGTTGACCGGAGCGTTGCAAAAGTTGGTACGGGCTCTGTCCACTTCAGCTGCCTATGCAGAGACAGTGCAGCATTGCTTCCCTCTCTTCCCCATCCCAAAATCCACTAATTCTCTAAAGTTGGGTGGTGAAATATCAACGGAACTGCTGCCGTATCCCCCCTCCTGTCTGTGCTTTGACCCATTTGCTGGACATATTCTTCATAGCATAAAAAATCTGAAATCTCAGTACCCAAACAGTTTGGATTAGAGGTATTTCATTGGAATGTTTTGCGAAATCCCAAAACCTTCTAAGAATTGATGATGATATTATCCTATCAAATTTATGAAATAACATAATAATAATAACCGATCCATCCTAGGACGAGACGATTCCGTACACCAAACAGCCTGAGCGTGTTTGGCGCTCGTTGGTGGAGGAGGCTACCGGAGAAAGAAGAGAGAGAGGCAGGCACGGGGCGACGATCATCTGGACGGCAATGGAAGAGGTCGTCCATTCTGGTACGGGTGAGTGTGGCAGCAGGAAACGAGACTCCACGAGGAGGATGGCGACGGAGAACGTAAGGATTACGGGTGTGTGCCGACGGCGACGTGTTGCCGCCCAAACCGCGGGGAATTGATGATGCGGTTGGAGACATGACTTATGTTGCATCATGTCGTGCGACTTTCAACCATTTTACTAGTGCTGTGCTGGGATCGATATCACGACTAATGAGTTCATTTCGCGCTTCATATAATTCCAGTTTTTAAATTTTATTTATAAACATATATTATTTTATAATTTTAATATGACTTTTTTACTCTCTCTCTCTCTCTCTCTCTCTCTCTCTTGTTTCTTTATTTTTCATTTTTAGCTATTTCTGATATTAATTATTGATATGAGAGTGACTAGGGAACGGTATACCGTTGCAACGGTATAGCCATGAAACTTATGAAACTTGTCGGTTTCAGTGCTAGTTTCATAAGTTTCAGTGTTTAGTTTCATCAGTTTCATGTTTTATCAGTTTTTAGTGCTAAGTTTCATGAGTTTCAGTGCAAAAAATCATAAGTTTCATGAGTTTCAGAGGTATACCGTTGCAACGGTATACCGTTTTTTAGTTTTTCTGTATTGATATAGATTAGAGTAAGACATATCATCGATATCACGTTGTGCCATGCCGGGCTAGCCCCGTGCGGGTCCATCGTGCTTCGGGTTTGAACCGTGTCAAACCGCGACAGCCCATCGTGCCCGCCATGCCATGTCATGCTGGTCTGGCTCACCTTTTGTGAGCCTAGGCACGACCCATTTGCGTTTCGTGCCATACCGGCTCATCTACACTATTGCGACGAGAGAAAAGAACCGAAGATGCACAGAGCTGATGCAATGGACATAAATATTGGGTGAAAAAAAGTAAATTTTATTCAATCTTGACATGTACAGAGTTACTACTTCGTTAAAAACCTTACACCCCAGTGTGGGTACCCCTGGTAAGGAAAAGTGTATAGTAACTATGTATATATCCATTAATACATAGACTACTCGAGGCTGAGATTGTCAAAATCGGCTACCGCGTCCGTAATCTCTGGATCCTCGGGCTGATGTTGTGCCCTGTCTTCTGCACGTCCCTTTCCTTTAGGCATGTAAAATTGTCTCAACCATCTCGGATGGCCGAGCGAGGCGAGGCAGTGGCCGCCGTGCTTTGCTAGAGGCCACATCAGGTCGGTACGGATCTGACCCAAACGACTGTAACGAACTATACCAGTCATCATGCTCAGTTCTTGAGCCCGGCACGGCCCACGCTACGATCACAGCATGGCCCAAGAGCCGGACTTTGAGCCGTGCAGGGGTGAAAATGGGTCGGGTAGTACCCGACCCGTATCCGGATCCGACGAAATTTTTACCCGAAAATTCGGATACGGATACGGGTATTTTTTTGTCGGGTCGGATACGGGTAATTACCCGGATACTTTTGTTTCGGATACGGGTCGGATACAGGACAACAAATACCCGGTAAATACCCGGATGTTCGGGTCGGATACGGGTACCCGAATAATTCAAAAAAACGGGTACCCGGTTCGATGGCCCAAGCGGCCAAGCCCAATAGCCAATAGGTTGCCCGGCCGGCCGGCCCATTGGCATTAGAGAAGGTAAAGAAACCTAAACCCTTCCCTGATCCTCTCAGCCAGTTCCCTTCCCGCAGGCCGCAGCCGCCATTCGTCATCTTCTCAGCATCTCCATTCTCCCGAGTCCCCGACTCCGGTCCTGCCGGCTGCCGCACCCAGACCCCGGCACACCGCCACCCGCCACAGCTCCCGCCATCTCCTGGCCGCAGCCCCCGCCGCCACCATCGCGCGCGTCTGCCACCTGTCGGCTACCATAGATCTTGCCGCCACCCGCAGCTCCCATCGGGGCGGGCGTCGGTCGGGCGTCAGCCGCCACCCACAGCTCCCGTCGAGCGTCGGGCATCGGTCGCAGGCTCACAGCTCTTCTCCCGTTCTTCGCTTCCGAGTACTGCAACGCAGCAGCAGCAATAGCAGGCGACGGTGCGACCAGAACTCCAGATTCCAGAAGGTACGTTTTCATTTCTGTAAGACTGTAAGTGACTAAGTGAGGACAGAGATAAATTTAATAATGCAAGATTTGTGATTAGTCAAGTTCCAATTACGTTGATTTCTATATATGAAGCCAGGGCGTATGTGTTGATTGAGTATGTTCTGTTATAAGTCCTAGTCATTAGGATCTGGAGTCCCAGTCTTTAGTGAGTCCTAGACTCCTAGCCTTTAGGATCTGGCGCAGTGTATGGAAAGGCAGAGAGGAATTATCGCTGCTGACTGCTGTCCACCTGCACTATTTTCTGTTCATTGTTCGGTACGCTATAAATGCAAGTAATCTGCAGTCTCGTGTGGGATTGCTTTCAAATATTCTTGTTCTTGATCTATTTTCACACTTGTAACATTTTTGGACTGGTACCTCATTTGGTGTCCACCTGCGCAGTGTATTTCCTGACTGCTTGCCAGTAATGTATGTTATCTAGTATCTATTGATAGCATTCAGTGGCTGTTGTCATTTATTTGAACTATCTTGACCTCTCAAGCAACGATTTCTATGTGCCATCCCTTGTGGTATCTGCAATATATTTGGCCTCACGTTTTCCACTTTATAAAGATCCATGTCCTATGTTGTATGCAATGCTAGACTTGTCCAGTAATGCATTTAGCCACTTAGCCACTTACTGGAACTCTACCCCAGTCTTTGCTCTGCAACAAATACCTAAACCATCTGGATGTCACTAATAACAATCTCTCTGGACAAATTCCATTCTCTTGTCCTATAGACAGAGCAGTAACCATTTCTTCCATTCAAGCAGTAACCAACTTCACACAACTGTCTTCTCTTGATATGCACAACAATAGCATCACTGGAAGCTTGCCTTTAGCACTTTCTGCTCTCATTTATTTGAACTATCTTGATATCCACAACAATAGCATCATTGCTAACCAGATTGGCATGTAACAGCATGGAAGACCTTGAAGGCAGCAAGAATGATGTTAATGACAGCATTAACGAACATATGGGTGTAGATGGCGGACAAGTTGAGCAAGAGCAACACATGAATGTTTCTTCCGATGAGAATGGGGTTGAAAGTGAGGATAATGCTGATGCAGTTGGTCGTGGAAGGAAGAGGAAACGAATAGTGGAACTCTCAACACTGCTACCAGTGATCTCTAGGAAGGGCAAGTCGATCATGACCTCTAGGAAAAGCAAGGTAAAGGGCAAAGACAAGGGCAATCCACCAATGGCAGCTAGTAACCCTAATTTAGAGAAGAGGAAGACACCGATGGCATCTTCCAATAGCGACAAGAGTGCCGCTACCCCTACTAGCAAGTTCATGGCATCCGCTATAAAGGCTTCGAACTCGAGCACACATATGGTTTTGGAGAAAACCTTAAAGGCAGTTATAGGTATAAGTTTTTTCAATTTGCATAATTTCTCAGTCGATGTTATATGAGTAGTATGGTATATATGTATGTCACTTATTGTCTTTATGTCTTTGTAACCATGAAGCTAAAAGTGCAAGTGCAAGCGCAAGTGCAAATGTCACGGCAAGTGTAGAAGAAGAAGAAAATCCCAAACCCGGGAAGAAGCTCACTTCATGGGTGTGGCAACATTTCACAAAGTTTGAGAAAGAGGTGAAAAAGGAGGATGGTTCGATCATCATGGAGCGTTGGGCCAAATGCAGTAAGTGCCAACATATGGCTAGAAATTTGAAAGTGCAAATGGTACAAAGGCCTTCAGTAATCATTTGAAACTGAAACATAGGTTGGTACAAGGTCAACAACTCATAGGTCAGAAGGGTGAAAACATGGTCACATATCGGTATGATGAAGATACTAGCTTGAGATATTTTTATGATGCCATCATTATGCATGAGTACCCATTTTCTATCTCTCAACATAAGTACTTTGTTCGATGGGTCAAGTCTATGCGACCAAGCTTTCCTTTAAAATCTCGTGTGACTGTTCGTAAAGATCTCATGGATCTTTATAAAGTGGAAAAGAACAAGTTGTATGAACACTTCAAAACACTCTCTTGTCGTTTTAGCTTCACTATGGATATGTGGACATCCATTCAAAACAAAGCATATATGTGTGTCACTAGGGATGTGATCGGATCGGATACGGTCGAATAGCGTCCTATTCATATCCGTATCCGTATTTTTTACCGAATACAGAATCGAATACGAATAGTGTCGAATACAGAATCGAATACGAATAATACAGGATAATATCGGTTATGAATACAGATCGAATACGGATCGGAATCAACATGGATACGAATAATATTAGTTGGATATTTTAAAATCCAATTTCAGTTTTTTTCCAAAATCGGTCCAAATTTAAATTCAAAATTCCAAAAGAAATATATTTGTATGTCTTTTTTTGCCTTTTTATCCCTAGCTTGTCATACATGTGACTCTGTGAGTAACAATGTACCCCATTGCAATAATTGAATCAAATGATTTGCAGCTGGCATATCTTTCTTTGAATCCTAAGTAGCCCTCCTAAAACGCCACTTGCCAATTTCTGTATCACATTTACCCAAATATCTCCAAATTAGCGTCTAGCACACATGAACACATTATATCTTGTCATTCAATGCAGACCCCAGTCTCTGAAACAGTGAAACATGTTAATTTGTTAATGTGTTATTCTGAAACGTGTTATTCGGATAATATCCGTATGTCATATTCGGATATTATCTGAACAAAAACTCGGATATTCCGTATCCATCGGATAATCAGCGTTCCATATCCGTATCCGTATCCATGTAAATTATCTGTATCCATATCCTTATCCGAGAAATCAACTGGATATCTGTGAAACTATCCAAATCACCATCCAAATCAATTCGGTCGGTCGGTCGGTCGGAAAATATCCGTACCAGTTCCATCCCTATGTGTCACAACGCATTGGATTGATGATAATTGGAATATGCAAAAAAGGAGTATCAATTTCATCCATGTAGAAGGCAATCATTCAGGGCTAAAATTGGGTGAAACCTTTTTTTCAAATGTGCTGAATTGGAATCTTGACAAGAAATTGTTTGCTCTTTCTTTGGATAATGCATCTTCAAACAAAGTTGCTATTGATGTGGTTATTGAAAATGCTAGAGGCTTGCTTGTATGTGGTGGAAAATTCTTTCATGTTAGATGTGCAAATCGCATATTAAACCTTGTTGCTAGAGATGGATTAGAAATAATTGGAGATGCCATTGGAAACATTAGAGAATTCATAACATTGGTTAAAAGATCACCTCAGCAATTGGAGGCATTTGAAAAGTGTGGTAAAGAATGTGATCTAGACACTAAAAGAGCTCTTTCCTTGGATGTTGCCACAAGATGGAACTCTACATATATAATGATAAGAGATGCTATTTACTATAAGGATGCTTTTGAACGTCTTGCTCTTAAAGATAGGGCTAGATATGGATATGTCACCCCTTCAGTTGATGATTGGTTGAATGCTGCAAATATCACCAAGTGTTTGAAAAAATTCTATGATGTCACATTACTTTTCTCTGGCACATCATATCCTACTGCAAATCTATTCTATTGAAGATTTTGTGAGATCAAGATTGGTATTACTAAATGGTGTGAGAGTAGTGATATCATTATTTCTAGTATGGCCGAAAGTATGAAAGATAAGTTTGAGAAGTATTGGGAAATGAACAATATGGCTTTGGCCGTGGCAGCCTTTCTTGATCCAAGGTATAAACACAAGATGGTTGAGTTGTACCTAAGCAAAATGTTCTTGCATGAGCTTGCTGAGTTTGAGAAGATGGAGTTCATGAATGTTGTGAATGAATTATTTGCATTTTATTCATCAAGCTACACTTTAACATCAACCAATAAGGCTTCTAGCTCGAAAGAGAGTGGTGTGGTTGTTAATTCAAGTGATCCCTGAAAAGTTTAGAAGATTGCCTAGAGGGGGGGTGAATAGGCTAATTTTAATTTAGAACAATTTAAAGCAGCGGAAAGGGGTCGGATATTCCGAGTTAATATCGGAACTTCCGAATATATCGGAACTTCCATAATTGATTCGGACTATCCGATTAGCACTTGACAGAAAAAGTCAAGTAGAAAGAGCAGTACGACAATTAGCTCTAGACAACTAAAATTGCACTAAAGAAAATCAATAAGATTAATCAAACAGCTAGAGACAAGAGAGAACACAATAGTTTGATTCCCGGAGTTCGGATCCTTGAGGGGATCGTACGTCTCCGTTGAGGAGGCTCCAAAGAGCCCAGGTCTATTCCAACCCTTTCCTCCCAAACCTCGGTCGCACTTGAGGCTTGGTTCCACTATTTGGTTCCTTCCCTTTCGGAGGCGGAGCCGGCCTTCACAAACTTCTCACGGCTTCCCACAATCGTTGGGGGCTCGTGAGCGACGCCTAGCCGTCTAGGAGTCCTTCAACCTCCAAGAGAAACAAATGCACTCGAATCTCGATCTTGGAGAGGGTCTCTACTTTCTCAAGATGAATACCAACTTAGCCCTTGACTTTCGATCACACTTGACAAACTCTCACTCTAAATGATCCCTAAGATCAAGGAGGAGAGAAAGCTCAAATGATGCTCTAGAGAATACACAAGAAGCTCAAGTGAATAGCCCAAGCAAGTGTGTAACCAAAGAAAAGGAGTGAGAGAGGGGTATTTATAGTTTTGGATCAAAACTAGCCGTTACCCTCGACTTTCGGCCTCACATCGGAATGTCCGATAAGAACTTCGGAACATCCGATGTGTGCAAACTACCAGACTTGGAAAGCTTCCAACGGTCGAAAACAACACGCATCGGAAAGTCCGATAACAACATCGGAACATCCGATGACTCTCGAAGAGGGAACCCAACAAAACAAGCTAAGTCCACATCGGAATGTCAGAAAATAGACATCGGAACATCCAAGAAAGCGATGGGCTCCCAAACAGGAAAACAACCACTTGGAACTTCGAAAAATCAACTCGGACAATCCGAACTAGACAGAGAGCACCTTTACACAAGAAGGCACACATCGGACCTTCCGATACTCAATATCGGAACATCCGAACCAAACAGAGCTCCCAATCTAAAACACAACAGTATCGGAACATCCAAAGCAAGACATCGGAATGTCCGACCCAAACAGAACACAACGGACTAAAGCACAACTACACTTCGGAACATCTGAAACATCGGAATGTCCGATACAACATCGGAACATCCGACTAGAAATTTTAACACAAACTCATTCCGAAGCTAGAGAGAACACTTCTAGCCCTTGAGAGACTCGCCTAAATTCATCTTGAGTGAGGAGAACATCTCTAAGTCAATTTCAATGCATCCCTCTTAATAGTACGGCATTCCTATGACTCAATAGATTAAAATTACAAGCTTAAATACCGTTTTTCTTAGTCAACGCTACTAGGGGACACTTCACGTACATAGACGATCTCTTCTTGAAGCATTTGCCTGTTCATAAACTGGTTGAACACATTAGTTTCTTTAATCGTTTGTCATTAATCACCCAAAACACATTTAGGGGGCCTAGATGCACTTTCAATCTCCCCCTTTTTGGTGATTGGTGACAACACAATTAAGGACAAGTTTATAAAGCATTAAGAGAGAATAAATATAGACGGAACTCCCCCTCAAAATGTGCATTGAGAATGTATCTTGAAAACAAATGCACTTTTCGAGAGAGAAAAAATGGAGCTCCCCCTATATCCTTGCATAGGAGATTTAACACAAGATAGACAGGATAAACAGTATGGATAAATAATAACCATCAAGTTATCAAAAGATCTCCATGCAAAAACACGATAATAACATTCAACAACGAAGTTTTAAACCAAATAAACTAAGTTCCAAGTTCACGGACTCAACGACTTTGAACCAGGGATAGATAGATAAATTTGTCATCTCTCCCCCTTTGGCATCAAGCACCACAAAGGATAGAGAGAGAGAGAGATGTGGAGACTAATCAGACTCCTCTGATGCAGCTTCATCTCACCCGGATTCTTCGTCGTCATCCTCAGACTCTGACGCATCAGGTGCTGGAGCAAAGGGATCCTCGATCTCTTCTTCACTTTCCTCGTCCTCTGAGCACTCCAGATTCAGATGCCTTTGGATATCCTTGAGTCGCTTGGCATTCTTCTTCGCTTCGAGTTGCTCTTGCAAAGAACAAATATTGACTTCAAAGCTCGCAGAATAGGTGAAGAAGATCCGCTGGGAGTAGAAGCTGAAGGAGTAGCAACAGAAGAGGTAGTCCTCCTGGTGGAAGCCCTGGTGGCTCGCTGAGATGGGGCCTTGATTGCCCTGACTTGAAGCGCCACATGCTTTCCATCACACTCAAACTGCTGCCCAGTCACTTGTTCAATCAAATGCATGATAAATGGAGCATATCGACAGCTCCTTCTGGGCTCCTGTCCAATGAGTATGATCTCATTCCAGATGAAGTCAAAGACATCGAAGGGTCTCTGACCATCTTGCATTCTGCTCAGGAGATTTCTGGTGAAAGACAGGACATGAGAAGCATCACCTTCTTTAGGAGCCAAAGTCTTCCTGAAGAGTCTGTTCAGAATGGCAAAGAAGGGCTTCATCCCCTTGGTGTCACCTGGCTCAAACTCTGCATTATCCTCATACAAGAAATTTAGGTTTGATGCACCAAGAGAGACCTCATTGTGGATCTGATCTTTGTCCCTGGAGTCTGCCTCTGTGAAATCAAGTAATCTGGCAAACTGAACATATGTAGTTTCATACCAAGTTCCCTCAGTCATCCAGTGAAGAGTAGAGACTCGATCCCTGGAGACATACATTGTAGCAAAGAACTGAGCTATGATCTCTACATTCCAATCGTGCTGAAAAGCCATGATCCTTTTGGTGTTAGTTCTTTCACAGGCTGCAATAACTTCATTGAATGTAGCATCATCTGCTGCAGCCATATACTCCCAATCAATCAATTGCATTTGGATTACCGGATTCTTTCTAGGATAAATGACTGAAGCATAAAAGTCTTGCTGAAAGAATGTCCAGAAACGTGAGTCAGAAGAGAACTGGTCATTTCGCTTTGGATTCTCTTCACGAGCTCTTCTCACTTGTGCTGCTTTTCCTTTGTAGCTCACTGGCTTCCTCTGCAGTCTAGGGTTCCTCTCAGGCGCTCTCAATCTCGGCATGTCTCTAGCCTGAGATCCTGAGGCACCTGCAATACCCTTGCCTTTCCTAGAGGGTAGCTGTGCTCCACGAGGCACATTGACTGTCTGAGCGGCCTGAGCAGCAGGTTCACTGATTGTAATGCCTGGTTGAGATCCCCGAGCTGAGGCTCGCTTTGTTCTTGCCCCGGTAGGAGTCTTGCGTTTGCGACTGGCAATGACCTTAGCCGGATCCTGAGGAGACTGGTCACCTTGACTTGGATCCATCTGACACCAGCTGATAAGAGAGTAGCGAGATATGATAGATGAAACTAGAGAGAGAGCTGGCTTTAGTGCTGTACTGTCAACATCGGAAGTTCCGACATAGTATCGGAAGTTCCGACTTTACATCGGAAGTTCCGACAGAGAATTTCGGAAGTTTCGATATATTCGGTACAACCCTAAAACTAGGATTCCAACCAAATCAACCAAAGGAATTCGATAAAACTTGAGATCTAGGCGGGAAAACACTAGAGCAACAAGTCTACCGAAAGATATGATCAAGAATTTCACAAAGAGGAATGATCTCGAGATTGGGGATTTAGGTTTACCTGAGAATACGAAAAGAAACAAGATTAACGCGAGAAGAGATCCTCCAAGCCGAAGTAAAATCTTCCTTGGAGAGAGATCGAAGTTTCCATAGGCTCGGAGACTCCGAAGACGACAAGAGATGAAGAGAGGAGAACCGTACGGAGGCTAAGGAATAAACAAATGAGGAGGAGGGGCCAACCGAGCGGTCTTTTTCACGCGTTTACACACACTTCGGAAGTTCCGAACTGAAGTTCAGAAGTTCCGAACGATTTGATTTTCCAGAAAGTCGGAATGTCCGATATAGGATATCGGATGTTCCGAAGAGTTCAAGTTTCCAGCGAACCAAAAGCTGAGCAGGATTCGGATATTCCGATAAAAAATATCGGATGTTTCGAAGAGTTCAAAAACACAGAATTCGGATATTCCGATGACACGATCGGAAATTTCGAAGAGTTGATTTTTCCAGCTGACAAGGAGAAAGGATAGGATTTCTGAGATGGAAGAAATTGAGACTTTGAGACAGTGAACTCGGCAGTCATCCTACTTGTGATCAGAGACCAAAACAACAGTCGAAGCTATGATCACAGGTGGAATGACTAAAGATGCAATTTACAACTCAACTCTTTCAAAGACAGATAATTAATTTTTGCAATCCTTTTATTTTGAAATCACCAAGAATAGTAACTATATATGCGAGCAAGATGTCAAGTCACATTCTGATAGTCTAGGATGTTTAGCTCACTTCTCAATTCGCAAAATCGTTTCTCATCAAGAGGTTTGGTGAAGATATCAGCCAATTGTTTCTTGGTTCTCACATAGGTAATATCTATGTCTCCCTTAAGAGAGTGATCTCTAAGGAAGTGGTGTCGGATGTCTATATGCTTGGTCCGAGAGTGTTGAACAGGATTGTTGGCTATTTTGATTGCACTCTCATTGTCACATAAGAGTGGTACCTTCTCCATGTTAAATCCAAAATCCTTTAAGGTTTGCCTCATCCATAATAATTGTGCACAACAACTTCTGCGGCAATGTATTCGGCTTCGCGGTGGATAGAGCCACTGAATTTTGTTTCTTTGAGGACCAAGACACTAGTGATCTACCTAGAAATTGACAAGTCCCCGAAGTGCTTTTTCTATCCACTTTGCAACCCGCATAATCAGCATCCGAATAACCAATTAAATCGAATTTTGATCCTTTAGGATACCAAAGCCCTAAACTAGGTGTGTGAACTAAATATCTAAGAATTTTTTTCACGGCTACTAGGTGGCACTCTCTAGGAGCGGCTTGAAATCTTGCACACATACACACACTAAGCATAATATCAGGCCTAGATGCACAAAGATAAAGCAAAGAACCTATCATGGATCGATATACCTTTTGATCCACGGGATTACCTTCTTCATTTAGGCCGAGGTGTCCGTTTGTCGTCATGGGTGTATGGATTGACTTGGCATTCTCCATGTCAAACTTCTTGAGCATGTCCTTGATGTACTTTGTTTGACACAAGAATGTCCCTTCCTTGAGTTGTTTGATTTGAAATCCGAGGAAGAACTTTAACTCACCCATCATTGACATCTCAAATCTTTTCGTCATCAATCTACTAAACTCTTCACAGAAGCTTTTGTTAGTGGAGCCAAATATGATGTCATCGACATATATTTGGCACACAAATAAATCATCATCAACATATTTTGTGAAGAGAGTAGGATCGACTTTACCAATTTCGAAACCCTTTTTCATAAGAAAATCCTTAAGGCATTCATACCATGCTCTAGGTGCTTGCTTAAGCCCATAGAGCGCCTTATGGAGTTTGTAGACATGCGTAGGGTTTTTGTGATCCTCCATTCCCGGCGGTTGCTCAACGTAAACCAATTCGGCAATTGGACCATTTAGGAATGCACTCTTGACGTCCATTTGATAAAGCTTGAAATCATGGTGAGTAGCAAATGCAACCAATATACGAATTGACTCTAATCTAGCAACTGGAGCATAAGTCTCACCAAAATCCAAACCTTCGATTTGAGTGTATCCTTGAGCTACCAACCGAGCCTTGTTTCTTGTGACAACTCCGTTCTCATCTTGTTTGTTGCGGAAAACCCATTTAGTTCCTATCACGTTTTGATTTGGTCTTTCCACCAACGACCACACCTTGTTTCTAACGAAGTTGTTGAGCTCTTCATGCATTGCCATTACCCAATCCGGATCTTTTAGTGCATCTTCCACCTTCAATGGTTCCAAAGTAGACACAAAAGAGTAATATTCGCAAAAATTAGCTACTCTTGAGCGTGTAGTTACCCCCTTTTGAATGTCGCCTAGAATGTTGTCAACGGGGTGATCTCTTTGGATGCTTTGATGCACTCTTGGATGTGGAACTTGAGATGTTTGTTGAATTGACTCATTATCTTCAACTTGATCATCCTCCAAGAGTTTGCTTGAACTATCTTGAGGAATGTTTTGATTTTGATTTGAGGTAGGAGGCTCAACTTGCATAGAGGAATTGTCTTGATGCTCCTTTTCTTGCGGCCTCACTTCACCTATAGCCATCTACTTGATTGCAATGCTTGGCTCTTCCTCATTTTCTAACATATTTAGATCAACTTGCTCTACTTGAGAGCCGTTAGATTCATCAAATGTCACGTCTCTCGCTATTTCAACGCAACACGAGGTTTTGTTGAAAATGCGATAAGCATAGGCATTTGATCCATATCCTAGCAAGAAACCTTCATCGATCTTAGGAGCAAATTTAGAGTTCTTGGGTTTCTTGTTAAGAATGAAACATTTACTACCGAAAACTCTGAAATATGAAACATTTGATTTGTTACCGGTGAGGAGTTCGTAAGCCGTTTTCTTCAATATTTTGTGGAGATATAAACGGTTGATGGAGTGACATGCGGTGTTGACGGCTTCCGCCCAAAAGTGATCGGAGATCTTGTACTCGTCAAGCATTGTCCTTGCCATCTCAATCAACGTCCGATTCTTCCTTTCTACAACTCCATTTTGTTGAGGAGAATATGGAGCGGAGAACTCGTGCTTGATCCCTTCTTCATCAAGAAATTCTTCGACTTGAATGTTCTTGAATTCGCTTCCATTATCACTTCGAATCTTCTTGATCTTCAACTCGAATTCATTTTGGGCTCTTCTTGCAAATTTCTTGATTATCCCTTGTGTCTCACTTTTCTCTTGCAAAAAGAACACCCACGTGAAGCGTGAAAAGTCATTAACAATGACTAAACCATACTTGTTACCTCCGATGCTTATATAAGCAATGGGTCCGAAGAGGTCCATGTGTAGAAGCTCCAATGGTCTTGTCGTTGTCATGATGTTCTTTGCGGGATGACGCGCTCCAACTTGCTTTCCGGCTTGACAAGCGCTACAAATCCTGTTTTTCTCAAACTCAACATTCGTTAGTCCAATGATGTGATCACCCTTTAGAAGCTTGTCGAGGTTCCTCATACCAACATGAGCTAGCCGGCGATGCCACAACCAACCCATGCTAGACTTTGCCATCAAGCATGTTTGAAGTTTAGCGCTATTTGAATTGAAATCAACCAAATAGAGCTTACCCTTCAAATATCCTTTAAAAGCAATTGAGGAGTCGTCTCTTCTAAAGACGGTCACATCCAAATTAGTAAATAGACAATTATAACCCATCTCGCAAAGTTGCGACACGGATAACAAATTGTAATTTAAGGACTTAACTAGCAAGACATTTGATATTGAATGATCATTAGAAATAGCAATTTTACCTAATCCCATTACCTCACCTTTACCATTATCGCCAAACACAATATTTTCATATTGTGACCCTTTCTCATCAAAAGATGAAAACATTTTCTTTTCTCCGGTCATGTGGTTTGTGCAACCACTATCAAGCACCCAACTTGATCCCCCGGAGGTATAATCCTACGAAAAACGCATCAAGTCTTGTTTTTAGGTACCCAAATTCTTTTGGGTCCTTGCATATTAGTAATCAATACTTTCGGTACCCACACCTTCTTTTTGCTCACATCATTAGAGTGGTGGGTACCAACATAATGAGCAACCACTTTACCACGGTGGTTCCTCTTCAACATATAAGATGCATAGTGAATAGATTTTGATGTATGACATTGAGGATGTGAAAAGGTTAGAAGATTGCCTAGAGGGGGGGGTGAATAGGCTAATTTAAAATTAAAACAATTTAATGCAGCGGAAACAGGTCGGATATTCCGAATTAATATCGGAACTTCCGAAAACTTCGGAACTTCCGTAATTACTTCGGATTATCCGATTAGCACTCAACTGAAAGAGTCAAGTAGAAAGAGTAGTTCAACAACTAGCACTAGATATTAAAAGGTACCGAAGAAAATCAATAAGATTAAACAGGCAGCTAGAGATGAGAGAGAACACAATAGTTTGATTCCCGGAGTTCGGATCCTTGAGGGGATCGTACGTCTCCGTTGAGGAGGTTCCAAAGAACCCGGGTCTTTTCCAACCCTTTCCTCCCAAACCTCGGTCGCACTTGAGGCTTGGTTCCACTATTTGGTTCCTTCCCTTTCGGAGGCGGAGCCGGCCTTCACAAACTTCTCACGGCGTCCCACAACCTTTGGGAGCTCGTGAGCGACGCCTAGCCGTCTAGGAGTCCTTCAACCTCCAAGAGAAATGAATACACTTGAATCTCGATCTTGGAGAGGTTCTCTACTTTCTCAAGATGAATGACAACTTAGCTCTTTACTCACAACCACACTTAACACAACCCTCACTCACTAAATGATCCCTAAGATCAAGGAGGAGAGAGTGCTCAAAAGAGTGCTCTAGAAAGTGCTCAAGAAGCTCAAGTAAACAGCCCAAGCAAGTGTGTAACAGGCAAAAGGAGTGAGAGAGGGGTATTTATAGTTTTGGATCAAAACTAGCCGTTACCCCTGACTCAAATTTCACATCGGAATGTCCGATACAAACTTCGAACATCCGATGTGTGCAAACTCCAGTGCTTGGAAAACTTCCAGCGGCCGAAAACAACACGCATCGGAAAGTCCGATAACAACATCGAACATCCGATGACTCTCAGAGAGTGAACCCAACAAAAACAAGCTAAGTCCACATCGGAACGTCCGAAAAAAGACATCGGAACATCCGAAGAAAACAGTGGGCTCCCAAACAGGAAAACAACCACTTCGGAACTTCCGAAGACGCAACTTCGGACAATCCGAACTAGACAGAGAGCACCTTTACACAAGAAGGCACACATCGGACCTTCCGATACTCAATATCGGAACATCCGAACCAAACAGAGAGCTCCCTATCTAAAACACAACAGGTATCGGAACATCCGAAACAGAACATCGGAGTGTCCGACCCAAACAGAACACATCGGACTGAAGCACAACTCCACTTCGGAACTTCTGAAACATCGGAACGTCCGATACAAGTTCGGAACATCCGACCTGGACTTAAAACAAACTACATTCCGAAGCGAGAAAGAACACTTCTAGCCCTTGAGAGACTCGCCTAAGTTCATCTTGAGTGAGGAGAACATCTCCAAGTCAATTTCAATGCATCCCTCTTAATAGTACGGCATTCCTATGACTCAATAGATTAAAATTTCAAGCTTAAATACCGTTTTTCTTACTCAGCGCTACTAGGGGACACTTCACGTGCATAGACGATCTCTTCTTGAAGCCTTTGCCTGTTCATAAACTAGTTGAACACATTAGTTTCTTTAATCATTTGTCATTAATCACCCAAAACAAATTTAGGGGGCCTAGATGCACTTTCAATCTCCCCCTTTTTGGTGATTGATGACAACATGATTCAGGACAAGTTTATAAAGCATTGAGAGTATAAATATAGACGGAACTCCCCCTCAAAATGTGCATTTAGAATGGATCTTGAGAACAAATGCACTTTTCGAGAGAAAAGAATATGAGAGAGCTCCCCCTATATCTTTGCATAGGAGATTAACACAAGATTGACAAGATAAGCAGTAGCTTTAGATAATTAACAACCATCGAGTCAAAGAAAAGATCTCCATGCAAAAGCAAGAAAGAGTTTAAAACGAAAATAACATTCAACAACGAAGTTTTAAACCAAACACATAAACTAAGTTCCAAGTTCACGGACTCAACGACTTTGAACCAAGGATAGACAGATAGATAAATTTGTCATCTCTCCCCCTTTGGCATCAAGCACCACAAAGGATAGAGAGAGAGAGACTAATCAGACTCCTCTGATGCAGCTTCATCTGACCCAGATTCTTCGTCGTCGTCCTCAGACTCTGACACATCAGGTGCTGGAGCAAAGGGATCCTCGATCTCATCTTCACTTTCCTCGTCCTCTGAGCATTCCAGATTCAGATGCCTTTGAATATCCTTGAGTCGCTTGGCATTCTTCTTCTGCTTTTCTGAGTTGCTCTTGCAAAGAACAAATATTGACTTCAAAGCTCGCGAGAATAGGTGAAGAAGATCCGGGAGTAGAAGTCGAAGGAGTAGCAGCAGAGGAGGCAGTCCTCCCGGTGGAAGCTCGTGGCTCACGAGAAGGGGCCTTGATTGGCCTGACTTGAAGTGCCACATGCTTTCCATCGCACTCAAAATGCTGCCCTGTCACTTCCTCAATTAAGTGCATGATAAATGGAGCATATCCACAGCTCCTTCTGGGCTCCTGTCCAATGAGTCTGATCTCATTCCATATGAAATCAAAAACATCAAAGGGCCTCTGACCATCTTGCATTCTGCTTAAGAGGTTTCTGGTGTACGAGAGGACATGAGAAGCATCACCTTCTTTTGGAGCCAAGGTCTTCCTGAAGAGTCTGTTCAGGATAGCAAAGAAGGGCTTCATTCCCTTAGTGTCACCTGGCTCAAACTCTGCATTCTCCTCATACAAGAAATTCAGATTTGATGCGCCAAGTGAGACTTCATTGTGGATCTGATCTCTGTCCCTGGAGTCCGCTTCTGTGAAATCAAGCAATCCGCAAATCGAACGTATGTGGTTTCATACCAAGTTCCTCGGTCATCCAATGGAGAGTAGAGACTCGATCCTGGAGACATACATTGTGGCATAGAATCGAGCTATGATCTCCACATTCCAATCATGTTGAAAAGCCATGATCCTCTTGGTGCCAGTTCTTTCACAAGCTGCAATAACATCATTAAACACAGCATCATCTGTCGCTGCCATGTACTCCCAATCAACGCATTGCATTTGGATTACCGGATTCTTTCTAGGATAAATGATCAAGCATAAAAGTCCTGCTTTGAAAGAATGTCCGTAAACGTGAGTCGATGAGAGAACCGTCATTCCGCTTTGGATTCTCTTCACGAGCTTTTCTCACTTGTCGCTTTTCCTTTGTAGTTTCTGGCTTTCTTTGAAGTCTAGGGTTTCTTTCAGCGGTCTCAATCTCGGCATGTCTCTTGGCCGAGACCTCGACGCTCCAAAGAATTCCCTTGCCTTTTCTAGAGGGTAGCGGTGCTCCACGAGGCACATTTACCGCTTGAGCGGCCTGAGCAAAGAGTTCAGCGATTGAAATCCAGGTTGAGATCCTCGAGTGAAGCTCGCTTTGTTCTCGCCCAGTTGGAGTTTTTCTTTGCGAGTGAAAGTAACCTTGGCTGAACCACGAGGAGGTTGATCACCTTGACTTGGATCCATCTGACACCAGCTGATAAGAGAGTAGCGAGATATGATAGATGAAACTAGAGAGAGAGCTGGCTTTAGTGTTGTACTGTCAACATCGGAAGTTCCGATATAGTATCGGAAATTCCGACTTTACATCGGAAGTTCCGACAGAGAATTTCGGAAGTTCCGATATATTCGGTACAGCCCTAAAACTAGGATTTCAACCAAATCAACCAAAGGAATTTGATAAAACTTGAGATCTAGGCGGGGAAACACTAGAGCAACAAGTTTAAGAAAGATATGATCAAAAGATTCACGGAAAACGAAGAGACACTGATTGCTCTAGGGTTTACCTTGAGGGTGAAGAACGAGTTTTGATAGGATTAAGATCTTCTAATCCGTGAGGCTCTCCTCCTTGAGGTAGATCGGAGTTTCCGAAGAGTTGAAGACTCCGAAGACGACAAGTGATGAAAGAGTGCAGTGGAGGGAGAGAGAGAACGTACGGAGGCCAAGTGAAGGAATAAAGAAATGAGGTAGGGGCCAACCGAACCGTCCTTATCATGCGTTTACACGCACTTCGGACGTTCCGAACTGAGGTTCGGAAGTTCCGAACGATTTGATTTTCCAGAAAGTCGGAGTGTCCGATATAGGATATCGGATTTTCCGAAGAGTTCAAGTTTCCGGTGAACCAAAAGTTGAACAGGATTCGGATATTCCGATAAAAATATCGGACATTCCGAAGAGTTCAAAACACAGTCGGATATTCCGATGGATTGGATCGGATATTCCGATACGTGTATTTTTCCAGCTGACAGGAAGGAAAAGACAGGATTTCTGAGAAGGAAGGAATTGAGACTTTGAGACAGTGAACTCGGCAGTCATTCTACTTGTGATCAGAGACCAAAACAACAGTCAAAGCTATGATCACAGGTGGAATGACTAAAGATGCAAGATACAACTCAACTCTTTAAAAAAGCAGATAACTAATTTTTGCAATCCTTTTATTTTGAAATCACCAAGAATAGTAACTATATATGCGAGCAAGATGTCAAGTCACATTCCGATAGTCTAGGATGTTTAGCTCACTTCTCAATTCGCAAAAACGTTTCTCATCTAGAGGTTTGGTGAAGATATCGGCCAGTTGTTTCTCGGTTCTCACATAGGTAATATCTATGTCTCCCTTAAGAGAGTGATCTCTAAGGAAGTGGTGTCGGATATCGATAGCTTGGTCCGAGAGTGTTGAACAGGATTGTTGGCTATTTTGATCGTACTCTCATTGTCACATAAGAGTGGTACCTTCTCCATGTTAAATCCAAAATCCTTTAAGGTTTGCCTCATCCATAATAATTGTGCACAACAACTTCCAGCGGCAATGTATTCGGCTTCAGCGGTGGATAGAGCCACTGAATTTTGTTTCTTTGAGGACCAAGACACTAGTGATCTACCTAGAAATTGACAAGTCCCCGAAGTGCTTTTTCTATCCACTTTGCAACCCGCATAATCAGCATCCGAATAACCAATCAAATCGAATTTTGATCCTTTAGGATACCAAAGCCCTAAACTAGGTGTGTGAACTAAATATCTAAGAATTCTTTTTACGGCTACTAGGTGGCACTCTCTAGGAGCGGCTTGAAATCTTGCACACATACACACACTAAGCATAATATCAGGCCTAGATGCACAAAGATAAAGCAATGAACCTATCATGGATCGATATACCTTTTGATCCACGGGATTACCTTCTTCATTTAAACCAAGGTGTCCGTTTGTAGCCATGGGTGTATGGATTGGCTTGGCGTTCTCCATGTCAAACTTCTTAAGCATATCTTTGATGTACTTTGTTTGGCATAGAAATGTACCTTCCTTGAGTTGTTTGATTTGAAATCCAAGGAAGAATTTTAACTCGCCCATCATTGACATTTCGAACCTCTTTGTCATTATCCTACTAAATTCCTCACAAAAGCTTTTATTAGTAGAACCAAATATAATGTCATCGACATATATTTGGCACACAAATAAATCATTATCAACAAATTTTGTGAAGAGAGTAGGATCGACTTTACCAATCTCAAACCCTTTTAATGAGAAAATCCTTAAGGCATTCATACCATGCTCTAGGTGCTTGCTTGAGCCCGTAGAGCGCCTTATGGAGTTTGTAGACATGAGAAGGATTCTTGTGATCCTCCATTCCCGGCGGTTGCTCAACGTATACCAATTCGGCGATTGGACCATTTAGGAAAGCACTCTTGACGTCCATTTGATAAAGCTTGAAATCATGGTGAGTAGCAAATGCAACCAATATACGAATTGACTCTAATCTAGCAACGGAGCATAAGTCTCACCAAAATCCAAACCTTCAATTTGAGTGAATCCTTGAGCTACCAACCGAGCTTTATTTCTTGTGACAACTCCGTTCTCGTCTTGTTTGTTGCGGAAGACCCATTTGGTTCCAATCACGTTTTGATTTGGTCTTTCCACCAACGACCACACCTTGTTTCTAACGAAGTTGTTAAGCTCTTCATGCATAGCCATTATCCAATACGGATCTTTTAGTGCATCTTCAACCTTCAAAGGTTCCAAAGTAGACACAAAGGAGTAAAATTCACAAAAATTAGCTACTCTAGAGCGTGTAGTTACCCCCTTTTGGATATCACCGAGAATGTTATCGACGGGTGATCTCTTTGGACACTTTGATGCACTCTTGGATGCGGCATTTGAGACGTTCGTTGAATTGGCTCATTATCATCAATTTGATCATCCTCCATTAATTTGCTTGAACTATCTTGAGGAATGTCTTGATTTTGATTTGAAGTGGGAGGCTCCACTTGTGTAGATGAATTATCTTGATGCTCCTTTTCTTGCTGCCTCACTTCGCCTATAGCCATCTTCTTGATTGCAATGCTTGGCTCTTCCTCATTTTCTAGCACATTTAAATCAACTTGCTCTACTTGAGAGCCGTTAGATTCATCAAATGTCACGTCTCTCGCTATTTCAACACAACCCGAAGTTTTGTTGAAAACGCGATAGGCGTAAGCATTTGATCCATATCCTAGCAAGAAACCTTCATCGATCTTTGGAGCAAATTTAGAGTTCTTGGGTTTCTTGTTAAGAATGAAACATTTACTACCGAAAACTCTAAAATATGAGACATTTGCTTTGTTACCGGTAAGAAGTTCGTATGCCGTCTTCTTCAAGATCTTGTGGAGATACAATCGGTTGATGGCATGGCACGCGGTGTTGACGGCTTCCGCCCAAAAGTGATCGGAAATCTTGTATTCATCAAGCATTGTCCTTGCCATCTCGATCAACGTCCGATTTTTCCTTTTTCCATTATCGCTCCGAATCTTCTTGATCTTCAAATCGAATTCATTTTGGGCTCTTCTCGCAAACTTCTTAATTATCCCTTGAGTTTCACTTTTCTCTTGCAAAAAGAATACCCACGTGAAGCGAGAAAAATCATCAACAATAACTAAGCCATACTTGTTACCTCCGATGCTTATATAAGCAACGGGTCCGAAGAGGTCTATGTGTAGAAGCTCCAATGGTTTTGTCGTCGTCATGATGTTCTTCGCGGGATGACGCGCTCCAACTTGCTTTCCTGCTTGACAAGCGCTACAAATCCTATTTTTCTCAAACTCAACATTTGTTAGTCCAATGATGTGATCGCCTTTTAGAAGCTTGTAGAGGTTCCTCATGCCAACATGAGCTAGCCGGCGATGCCACAACCAACCCATGCTAGACTTTGCCATTAAGCATGTTTGAAGTTTAGCGCTATTTGAATTGAAATCAACCAAGTAGAGCTTACCCTTCAAATATCCTTTAAAAGCAATTGAGGAATCGTCTCTTCTAAAGACGGTCACATCCACATTAGTGAAAAGACAATTATAACCCATCTCGCAAAGTTGCGACACGGATAACAAATTGTAATTCAAAGATTTAACAAGCAAGACATTGGAAATTGAATGATCATTAGAAATAGCAATTTTACCTAATCCCATTACCTCTCCTTTACCATTATCACCAAACACAATATTTTCATATTGTGACCCTTTTTCATCAAAAGATGAAAACATTTTCTTTTCTCAGGTCATGTGGTTTGTGCAACCACTATCAAGCACCCAACTTGATCCACCGGAGATATAGTCCTACGAAAACACATCAAGTCTTGTTTTTAGGTACCCAAATCCTTTTGGGTCCTTGCATGTTAGTAATCAATACTTTCGGTACCCACACCTTCTTTTGCTCACATCATTAGAGTGGTGGGCACCGACAAAATGAGCAACCACTTTACCACGGTGGTTTCTCTTCAATATGTAAGAAGCAAAGTGAATGGAATGAGATGTATGACATTGAGGATGCTCCTTTGATTCTTGCCGGTTTTGATGACTTGTGTGGTGGTCAATGGTTGTTTGTCATTTCCTTTGACAAACTTGATGCATTCCTTACCTTTTACAACCACACGGTCATTTCCTTTGCATTCATACTTATCATATCCTAGCCCTTCTTTGTTTTTGTTGCCTCGACCACTTATGGTTTTGTATAGGGCGTCCTTGGATTGATAAGTTTTCATGCAACTGCATACCTAACCAAGGCACTTAATCTCTCGTTTTCGCTTTTTAATACTTGCACAAATTGAGAGTTAGTAGAGCAAGCATTAATATCAACATTATAGCATCGAGAGCAACCATTGCTAGTGGAAGGAATAGAAGCCATTGAAGAATTTACAATTGGAGAATTAAGATCATTAAGAGATTCAATTTGCACTTCAAGAGCTTGGAGATTGTTTTCCAAACTTATGACATTCTCTTGAAGTGACTCATTTGAACCCTTAAGTAATGTTATTGAATTATTAGCCAAATCAAGCTTTTGGTTAACAATTCAATTGTCTCCTTTTCTTTTGTGAGAACCTTCTCGAGAGCAAGATTTTTCTTCTTTTCACAAATTAGCAACTCTTCTTGCTTCTCGAGAGTCTCCTCTTGGCTATCTATTCTTTTCAATAGTTTATGGATCTTATCAATAGCCGTTTTGCTTAAATCACAAAATAGAACATCATCATCATCATTGTCATCGCTTATCCAATTCACTATCACTACTTGGAGGTTTTGACTTAGTCATTACCTTCCGCCCTTTTGCCATGAGACAAATGGGTGCGTCGTCGTTGTCGGTGTCGCTCATGTCGAAAAAGTGATTTTGTTGGAGGAGCGGCTTCAATGGCGACGGTGGCGACTCCTTCATCATCGGTGTCGGAGTCTGAGTCGTTTGAATCCCATTCTTCGCCAATATGGGCTCGCTTGAGTACTTCTTCTTGTAGCCTTTATTTTTCTTGCTTGGCTCACTCTTCTTTTGCTCATTTGAGGAGGTCTTCTTCTTTGGACAATCGGCGATGAAGTGTCCAACTTCACCGCACTCATAGCACGCCCTCTTCACATTTCTTCTTCTCCTTGACTTGTCATTGAAGTTTTTCTTGTATTTGCTTGACCGTCATACTTGAGGAATTTTTTAAACTTTCTCACAAACAATGCCAAGTCCTCCTCCTCTTCGCTCTCTTCTTCTTCTTCATCACTTGATGTTGACTCTTCCTTTTGCTTGCCTTCAAAGCTATTTGCTTCGGTCTTGAGCTTGAGCTTTGCTTAGCAAGGTTCTTTACTTCTTTTGCTTCTTCCTCCATAAGCTCATGTGATAGAATTCTTCCTAGCACATCATTAGGAGTAAGCCTTTTGAAATCTTTTCGCTCTCGTATAAGTGTTACGAGAGTCGAATTCCTTGGAGCAAAGGCTCTCAACATCCTCTTCACCACAACGTGGTCCGTCATATCCTTGCTTCCAAGTCCTCTTATCTTGTTTACGAGGATCATCAGCGATCATACATTTGTTGTGGAGTCTCATCATCATTCATGACAAATCTCCCCAACTTGCCTTCTAGCAATTCAATCTTTGATTCCCTTACACTTGATGTACCCTCATGTGCTACTTGAAGTGTGTCCCATATCTCTTTGGCTTCTTCCAAGCCGTCCACTTTGTTGAATTCTCGGGACTCAACGCTCCAAGCAACACGCTATGCTTGAGCATTGCGATGGATGTTTTGCTCTTGTTCGGCGTGAGCTCCATATCGCCTTCCGGCATATCTAAACCTGTGCAAACAATTTTCCAAACACTAGGATGGAGAGACATCAAATGCATTTTCATCTTGTGCCTCCAAGCGGAATAGTACGTGCCATCAAAGAAAGGAGCACGCCTGAGGACACAAAGTGATATACTGAATGCGAAGAGGAAGTATTTAATTTTTCATAATTGAAAGGAATTTGAGTTCCACGACTAGATGTAGAGGTAGCTTCCTCTTTGCTCTTGCCGGGAGTTCCATCTCAGGTTCTGACTGCTTTTGCTCGTCAGTCATGACAACCTTCAACCGGTGTTGGCCATCACGTTCCTTCAAGCGGTTAAGCCTTCGAGAAGGTTTGGCTCGATACCAATTGAAAAGGTTAGAAGATTGCCTAGAGGGGGTGAATAGGCTAATTTAAAATTAAAACAATTTAATGCAGCGAAGCAGTCGGATATTCGAATTAATATCGGAACTTCGAAAACTTGAACTTCCGTAATTACTTCGGATTATCCGATTAGCACTCAACCGAAAGAGTCAAGTAGAAAGAGTAGTTCAACAACTAACACTAGATATTAAAAGGTACCAAGAAAATCAATAAGATTAAGCAGTGACTAGAGATGAGAGAGAACACAATAGTTTGATTCCCTGAGTTCGGATCCTTGAGGATCAGACGTCTCCGTTGAGGAGGTTCCAAAGAACCCGGTCTTTTCCAACCCTTTCCTCCCAAACCCTGGTCGCACTTGAGGCTTGGTTCCACTATTTGGTTCCTTCCCTTTCGGAGGCGGAGCCGGCCTTCACAAACTTCTCACTGCGTCCCCACAACCTTTGGGAGCTCGTGAGCGACGCCTAGCCGTCTAGGAGTCCTTCAACCTCCAAGAGAAATGAATACACTTGAATCTCGATCTTGGAGAGGTTCTCTACTTTCTCAAGATGAATGACAACTTAGCTCTTTACTCACAACCACACTTAACACAACCCTCACTCACTAAATGATCCCTAAGATCAAGGAGGAGAGAGTGCTCAAAAGAGTGCTCTAGAAAGTGCTCAAGAAGCTCAAGTAAACAGCCCAAGCAAGTGTGTAACAGGCAAAAGGAGTGAGAGAGGGGTATTTATAGTTTTGGATCAAAACTAGCCGTTACCCCTGACTCAGCCCCACATCGGAATGTCCGATACAAACTTCGGAACATCCGATGTGTGCAAACTCCCAGGCTTGGAAAACTTCCAACGGTCGAAAACAACACGCATCGGAAAGTCCGATAACAACATCGGAACATCCGATGACTCTCAGAGAGTGAACCCAACAAAAACAAGCTAAGTCCACATCGGAACGTCCGAAAAAAGACATCGGAACATCCGAAGAAAACAGTGGGCTCCCAAACAGGAAAACAACCACTTCGGAACTTCCGAAGACGCAACTTCGGACAATCCGAACTAGACAGAGAGCACCTTTACACAAGAAGGCACACATCGGACCTTCCGATACTCAATATCGGAACATCCGAACCAAACAGAGAGCTCCCTATCTAAAACACAACAGGTATCGGAACATCCGAAACAGAACATCGGAGTGTCCGACCCAAACAGAACACATCGGACTGAAGCACAACTCCACTTCGGAACTTCTGAAACATCGGAACGTCCGATACAAGTTCGGAACATCCGACCTGGACTTAAAACAAACTACATTCCGAAGCGAGAAAGAACACTTCTAGCCCTTGAGAGACTCGCCTAAGTTCATCTTGAGTGAGGAGAACATCTCCAAGTCAATTTCAATGCATCCCTCTTAATAGTACGGCATTCCTATGACTCAATAGATTAAAATTTCAAGCTTAAATACCGTTTTTCTTACTCAGCGCTACTAGGGGACACTTCACGTGCATAGACGATCTCTTCTTGAAGCCTTTGCCTGTTCATAAACTAGTTGAACACATTAGTTTCTTTAATCATTTGTCATTAATCACCCAAAACAAATTTAGGGGGCCTAGATGCACTTTCAGGATGCCCTTTTGATTCTTGCCCGGTCTTGATGACATGTGTGGTGGTCAATGGTTGTTTGTCATTTCCTTTGACAAACTTGATGCATTCCTTACCTTTTACAACCACACGGTCATTTCCTTTGCATTCATACTTATCATATCCTAGCCCTTCTTTGTTTTTGTTGCCTTGACCATTTATGGTCTTATATAGGGCATCCTTGGATTGATAAGTTTTCATGCAACCGTATCTTACCAAGGCACTTAGTCTCTCGTTTTCGCTTTTTAATACTTGTACGAATTGAGAGTTAGTAGTACAAGCATTAATGTCAACATTGTAGCAACGAGAGCAACCATTGCTAGTGGAAGGAATAGATGCCAAAAATGAATCAACAATTGGAGTATTTAGGTCGTTAAGAGATTCAATTTGCACTTCAAGAGCTTGAAGATTGTTTTCTAGTCTAATAGCATTCTCTTGAAGTGACTCATTTGAACTCTTAAGCATTACAATTGAGTTATTAGCCAAATCAAGCTTTTTGGTTAACAACTCAATTGTCTCCTTTTCTTTAGTAAGGACCTTCTCGAGAGCAAGATTTTTCTTTTTCTCACAAACTAGCAACTCTTCTTGCTTCTCGAGAGTTTCCTCTTGGCTATCTATTCTTTTCAATAGCTTATGGATTTTATCAATAGCCGATTTGCTTAAATCACAAAATAGACCATCATCATTATCATCATCACTATCTAATTCACTACTACTACTTGAAGGTTTCGACTTAGTCATTACCTTCCGCCCTTTTGCCATGAGACAAATGGGTGTGTCGTCGTTGTCGGTGTCGCTCATGTCGCCGAAGAGTGATTTTGTTGGAGGAGCGGCTTCAATGGCGACGGTGGCGACTCCTTCATCATCGGTGTCGGAGTCGGAGTCGTTTGAATCCCATTCTTCGCCAATATGGGCTCGCCCCGAGTACTTCTTCTTGTAGCCTTTATTTTTCTTGCTTGGCTCACTCTTCTTTTGCTCATTTGAGGAGGTCTTCTTCTTTGGACAATCGGCGATGAAGTGTCCAACTTCACCGCACTCATAGCAAGCCCTCTTCACATTTCTTCTTCTCCTTGACTTGTCATTGAAGTTCTTCTTGTATTTGCTTGACCCGTCATACTTGAGAAATTTCTTAAACTTTCTCACAAACAACGCCAAGTCTTCCTCATCATCGCTTTCATCTTCCTCATCATCACTTGATGTTGATTCTTCTTTCTTGCTTGCCTTCAAAGCTATTTGCTTCGGTCTTGAGCTCGAGCTTTGCTTGGCAAGATTCTTCACTTCTTTTGCTTCTTCATGTGAAAGAATTCTTCCGAGCACGTCATTTGGAGTGAGCCTTTTGAAATCTTTTCGCTCTCGTATAAGGGTTACGAGAGTAGAGTTCCTTGGGGCAAAGGCTCTCAACATCCTTTTTACCACGACGTGGTCTGTCATATCCTTGCTTCCAAGCCCTCTTATCTTGTTTACGAGGATCATCAAGCGGTCATACATTTGTTGCGGAGTCTCATCATCATTCATGACAAATCTCCCCAACTTGCCTTCTAGCAATTCAATCTTTGATTCCCTTACACTTGATGTACCCTCATGTGCTACTTGGAGTGTATCCCATATCTCTTTGGCTTCTTCCAAGCCGTCCACTTTGTTGAATTCCTCGGGACTCAACGCTCCAAGCAACACGCTTGCGGCTTGAGCATTACGGTGGATGTTTTGCTCTTGTTCCGGCGTGAGCTCCATATCGTCTTCCGGCATATCTAAACCTGTGCAAACAATCTTCCAAACACTAGGATGGAGTGACATCAAATGCATTTTCATCTTGTGCCTCCAAGCGGAATAGTACGTGCCATCAAAGAAAGGAGCACGCCCGGAGGGCACAGTGATATACGAATGCGAAGAGGAAGTATTTAATTTTTCATAATTGAAAGGAATTTGAGCTCCCTGAGTAGATGTAGAGGTAGCTTCCTCTTTGCTCTTGCCGGGAGTTCCATCTCCGGCTCTCGGGCTATTTTGCTCGTCCGTCACGACAACCTTCAACCCGGTGTTGGCCATCACGTTCCTTCAAGCGGTTAAGCCTTCGAGAAGGTTTGGCTCTGATACCAATTGAAAAGTTTAGAAGATTGCCTAGAGGGGGGGTGAATAGGCTAATTTTAATTTAGAACAATTTAAAGCAGCGGAAAGGGGTCGGATATTCTGAGTTAATATCGGAACTTTCGAATATATCGGAACTTCCGTAATTGATTCGGACTATCCGATTAGCACTTGACAGAGAAAGTCAAGTAGAAAGAGCAGTACGACAATTAGCTCTAGACAACTAAAATTGCACTAAAGAAAATCAATAAGATTAATCAAACAGCTAGAGACAAGAGAGAACACAATAGTTTGATTCGGAGTTCGGATCCTTGAGGGGATCAGACGTCTCCGTTGAGGAGGCTCCAAAGAGCCCAGGTCTATTCCAACCCTTTCCTCCCAAACCTCGGTCGCACTTGAGGCTTGGTTCCACTATTTGGTTCCTTCCCTTTCGGAGGCGGAGCCGGCCTTCACAAACTTCTCACGGCTTCCCACAATCGTTGGGGGCTCGTGAGCGACGCCTAGCCGTCTAGGAGTCCTTCAACCTCCAAGAGAAACAAATGCACTCGAATCTCGATCTTGGAGAGGGTCTCTACTTTCTCAAGATGAATACCAACTTAGCCCTTGACTTTCGATCACACTTGACAAACTCTCACTCTAAATGATCCCTAAGATCAAGGAGGAGAGAAAGCTCAAATGATGCTCTAGAGAATACACAAGAAGCTCAAGTGAATAGCCCAAGCAAGTGTGTAACCAGCAAAAGGAGTGAGAGAGGGGTATTTATAGTTTTGGATCAAAACTAGCCGTTA
This sequence comes from Rhipidocladum racemiflorum, assembly GCA_036346355.1. Taxonomy (NCBI): domain Eukaryota; kingdom Viridiplantae; phylum Streptophyta; class Magnoliopsida; order Poales; family Poaceae; genus Rhipidocladum; species Rhipidocladum racemiflorum. The sequence goes on along the minus strand of CM070590.1, from coordinate 1,985,012 downwards.
CCCTCGCACTCAGCCTCACATCGGAATGTCCGATAAGAACTTCGGAACATCCGATGTGTGCAAACTACCAGACTTGGAAAGCTTCCAACGGTCGAAAACAACACGCATCGGAAAGTCCGATAACAACATCGGAACATCCGATGACTCTCAGAGAGGGAACCCAACAAAACAAGCTAAGTCCACATCGGAATGTCCGAAAATAGACATCGGAACATCCGAAGAAAACAGTGGGCTCCCAAACAGGAAAACAACCACTTCGGAACTTCTGAAAAATCAACTTCGGACAATCCGAACTAGACAGAGAGCACCTTTACACAAGAAGGCACACATCGGACCTTCCGATACTCAATATCGGAACATCCGAACCAAACAGAGAGCTCCCAATCTAAAACACAACAGGTATCGGAACATCCGAAACAGTACATCGGAATGTCCGACCCAAACAGAACACAACGGACTAAAGCACAACTACACTTCGGAACTTCTGAAACATCGGAATGTCCGATACAACATCGGAACATCCGACTAGAAATTTTAACACAAACTCATTCCGAAGCTAGAGAGAACACTTCTAGCCCTTGAGAGACTCGCCTAAATTCATCTTGAGTGAGGAGAACATCTCTAAGTCAATTTCAATGCATCCCTCTTAATAGTACGGCATTCCTATGACTCAATAGATTAAAATTACAAGCTTAAATACCGTTTTTCTTAGTCAACGCTACTAGGGGACACTTCACGTACATAGACGATCTCTTCTTGAAGCATTTGCCTGTTCATAAACTGGTTGAACACATTAGTTTCTTTAATCGTTTGTCATTAATCACCCAAAACACATTTAGGGGGCCTAGATGCACTTTCAATCTCCCCCTTTTTGGTGATTGGTGACAACACAATTAAGGACAAGTTTATAAAGCATTAAGAGAGAATAAATATAGACGGAACTCCCCCTCAAAATGTGCATTGAGAATGTATCTTGAAAACAAATGCACTTTTCGAGAGAAAAAAAATGGAGCTCCCCCTATATCCTTGCATAGGAGATTTAACACAAGATAGACAGGATAAACAGTATGGATAAATAATAACCATCAAGTTATCAAAAGATCTCCATGCAAAAACACGATAATAACTAAGTATCCGGACATTTGGTCCGGAGTCTCCGGATTCAATCCGGAGTATCCGGACATTTTGTCCGGAGTCTCCGGGTTGGACCTCTCGGTTGGTTTTGGTTCCAGCTAGTCCGGAGTATCCGGACATTTAGTTCGGAGTCTCCGGATAACCCGGAGTCTTCGGGTTGTTTGTCCGGACACTCCGGCCTGTACAAAAACGGGAGTAACGGCTAGTTTTCAAAAAGGGTATTTAAAGCCTCCACTCCACTCCAACGGCTAGGATCTCTATTGAGCTCATTCATAGCTGCATTCAAGCCATTCCTAACCATCACTAAGCATTCAATAGAGCCCCCACTTCCTCCCACCAATTAATTTGGTTGTTGTTTCATTTTGGTGAGGAGAGGAAGAAGCAAAGTGCTAAGTGCATTCATTTCATCTTGTTGAGCACTAGTTCATCCTCCAAGCGATTCCTCGTGGTGCTATTTCTCTTGGAGGTTGAAGGTCTCCTAGACGGCTAGGAGTTACCGGGAGCTACCAACTTGTGTGGTGAGCCCCGGTCGTTTGTGAAGGCTTGTCTCGCCTCCGAAAGGAAAGAGACAAGAAGTGAAGCCGGCGAGTGCATTTGTGCAACACCGGGAGGAAAGCGGGTTGAAAGAGACCCCGGCTCAAGTGTGACCGAGCCACCTCAACGGAGACGTAGGATTCCCTTCAAGAATCAGAACCGGTGAACAATCGCGTCTCTCGCTCTCTCTTTTTCTCCCTAGACTTGCTTGTTTGGATTTGATTGTGTAAAGTTAGATCTAGCTCTTTGCTTAGCTTTATTTCAAATCCTGTCTAGCAATTGTTCTAGGTTGCTCTTGCATTCTATTTCTAGTAGTTTGTTGCGCTTGCTAGAGTAGCTTTTATTGCGCTCCCGAGCGGCTAACCCGGAGAGTCCGGACTCAATACCGGACACTCCGGACAAGCCGGAGTATCCGGACCAAAACCCGGAGACTCCGAGTTGACCAGCTCGGCCCGTTTTATTCCGCTGCGTAAATTTTAATCCGCCTATTCACCCCCCCTCTAGGCGACATCGTTGGTCCTTTCAATTGGTATCAGAGCCAAATCTCCTTTACTTTGGCTTAACCGCTTGGAGAATCAAAGATGTCTGACTTAGAGAAGGTTACCGAAACCCATGGCCAAGAGAAAGCCTCGGGTTCCGGTATAGGGGTAGCAATTCCATTAGATTATTCCTCCTTTGGAGTCTCAAACTCCTCATCCTATGTCTCCGTCTGCTCGTCGAGCGCCTCACTTCGATGGCACTCGATATGCGGCATGGAAACATAAGATGAAGATGCATTTGAGATCACTTCATCCGTGTATTTGGAAGATTGTTGAAACAGGTTTCAAGCCCGCAAACCCCAACAATCTCACCTCAAGAAGACAAAGCTCAACACTTCAACGACTTGGCCGTCAATGCCTTGTTCAATGCTTTGAGCGACTCGAAGTTCAACTGGTCGATGGCCTTGACAATGCCAAGGACATTTGGGAAAGGTTAATGGTCACTCATGAAGGAGTGTAAGTGTCCGTGAATCAAAGATAGAGCTCATTATTGGAGAATTGAGCCGATTCACTCTAGAAGAAGGAGAAACTTACACAAAGATGTTTGATCGCTTGATGTCGCTAGTAAATCAAGCAAAAGGACTTGAAGCACCGAGCTCACCGACAAAGCCATTGTCAAGATCATCCTCCGTGATCACCCCACCAACCGCAATCTTGTGCAACTCATCCGCGACCGGCCAAACTTCGACACCCTCACTCCTCATGATGTGATTGGCCGGTTGATGACGGATGAGATGATGGTGAAGGAAGCGGAAGTGGTGGAGGAGCTCAAGTCCGGCAAGAAGAAGGGCATCGCCTTGAAGGCCGTCAAGGTGATGCAAGAAGCCGAAGAGAGCTCAAGCGATGAAGAAGAGTCGAGCGGCCCCTTGACAAATGAAGATATGGCCTTGCTCGTAAGAAGATTCAACAAGTTCTTGAAGAAGAAGGGCTACAAGCCGAGTAGTCACTCCAAGAGCTATGGCAACAAGTCAAGAGGGCGTCACTCCTCACGAAAGTGCTATGAGTGTGGGGAACCCGGTCATTTCATTGCCGAGTGCCCACACAAAGGGAAGAAGGAAGAAAAGCCCTACAAGAAAGACAAGTTCAAGAAGAAGGACAAGAGCAAGAAGTACAAGGGCAAGGGTCATGCATACATTGGCAAGGAATGGAACTCCGACTCCGACTCTGAGTCCGAGTCCGAGTCCAACTCCGACAATGAAGGAGGACTTGCCACCGTCGCCATCGCTACTCCACCGACAAAGTCGAAGAGCCTCTTCGACAACTTGAGCAACGGAGATGAAGATGCTCCAATGTGCCTTATGGCAAAGGGGCACAAGGTATCATCTAAGAGCTCCACTCTTTCTATTGTTGATTATGGCTTAGATGATTGTGATGATGCTAGTGATGATGAGGAAGTAGTATTTAAGTCTATGAATGATTTTGATATTGAAAAATTAGACTTGCTACTTAAAGATATTGAAAAATTGGAGGAAGTAGTTGAACAAAAGGAGGCTATTCTTGAGGCTCAAGAGGATCTCCTTATTTTTGAAAAGGAGAAGAACATTGAGCTAGAGAAGAGCCTAGCTTTTGAAAGAAAAAAGAATGAGGATTTGGTCAAAAGTTCAAATTTGACCAAAAGTGAAGCAATTAGTCTTGAGATCACCAATGCTTCACTCTTAGAGCAACTTGCAAAAGCAAAGGATGCTTGCAAGGCTCTTGAAGTGAAGCTTGTTGATCTCTCGAATAAAGCTTCTACCTCAATCAACAACTCCAATATTTCATTACCCTCGACGAGCAACGGTTGTGCTAGATGCTTTAATGTTGATGTTGCTACTTGTGCTACTAACCGTGAGACTTTGAAAGTCTTAGCTCATGAAAATGAGAAGCTTAAGGTGATGCTTGAAGATGGACTTCAAAAGTCCTACAAGGCAAGCAAGGGTTTAGAGGAGTATCTCGGTAAGCGCCAAGGTAATCCTAAGAGGCAAGGGCTTGGGTATGTTCCGCCAAAGGGCAAAAAAGAGCAACATTGTTGTTGCTCCTTTAAGCAAGCCCATTCACTTTGTAAAAGGCGAAGGAACATCCAAGCACAAAGCTCACTGAGTTCTTTGCTTCTTATGTGCTTAAAAAGACTAACCTCGGTCGTGTAGTTGCTTATCATGTTGGGCGTAAGCCGAAGAATGCTCCTTGTGTTCGTTCTATTTGGGTCCCTAAATCGCTTGTCACTAATGTGCGTGGACCTAACCAAGTTTGGGTACCAAAGAGCAAAAACTAAATGTCATTTTGTAGGCCTATATCTCCGGTGGAACAAGTTGGATTTTGGATAGCGGATGTACGCACCACATGACCGGAGAAAAGGCAATGTTCGCTCAATTGGACGCAAATGGATCAAATAGTGAAAGCATTGTCTTTGGAGACAATGGAAAAGGAGAAGTAATTGGATTGGGTAAAATTCCTATCTCAAGCAATTTTCAATTAAATAATGTTTTGCTTGTTGAGTCATTAAGCTACAATTTATTGTCCGTTGCACAATTATGTGAAGCGGGCTATAATTGTTTGTTTAATGAAAAGGGTGTGGATGTCATTAAGAGGCTTGATGGTTCAATAGCCTTTAAAGGACGTTTGAAGGGTAAGCTCTATCTTGTAGACTTCAATACGGATAGACTTAATCTTAAAACGTGCTTAATGGCTAAATCTAGCATGGGTTGGCTTTGGCATCGCCGGTTAGCCCATGTTGGTATGAGGAATCTTCACAAACTCGTTAAAGGCAACCACATTCTCGGACTAACCAACATTGTCTTTGAGAAAGATAGGATTTGTAGCGCTTGTCAAGCCGGCAAGCAAGTTGGTGTCTCCCATCCCGCCAAGAATGTAATGACGACCACAAGACCGTTGGAAATGCTACATATGGATCTTTTTGGCCCGGTCGCCTACATAAGCATCGGGGGAAGTAAGTATGGATTAGTCATTGTTGATGATTTTTCTCGATTCACTTGGGTGTTCTTTTTGCATGACAAAGGAGAAGTCCAAGTAACATTGAAGAAATTCATGAGAAGAGCTCAAAACGAATTTGAAGTGAAGATTAAAAGAATTCGAAGCGACAACGGCACCGAGTTCAAGAATATTGGAGTGGAGGAATTTCTTGATGAGGAAGGAATCAAGCATGAATTCTCGGCTCCCTATTCTCCACAACAAAATGGGGTGGCCGAGAGGAAGAATCGAACACTCATCGAGATGGCGCGAACGATGATTGACGAGTACAAGGTTTCCGATAGCTTTTGGGCGGAAGCCATCAATACCGCATGCCACAGCACCAACCGCCTCTACCTCCACAAGATCTTGAAGAAGACGGCGTACGAGTTGCTCACCGGGAAGAAACCAAATGTCTCCTACTTTCGAGTCTTTGGGAGCAAATGCTATATCCTTAACAAAAAGGCTAAGTCCTCTAAATTCGCTCCTAAAGTAGATGAAGGTTTCTTACTTGGTTATGGAACTAATGCTTACGCGTACCGAGTTTTCAACAATACCACCGGTGTCGTTGAAATCTCGCGTGACGTGACTTTTGATGAAACTAATGGTTCTCAAGTAGAACAAGTTGATCGTGTTGTGATTGACAGGGAAGAACCTCCTTGTGAAGCTGTCAAGAAAATGGCAATCGGGGAGGTAAGACCTCAAAATTTGGAAACTCACCCGAGCTCCCCAACCCGGAGTCTCCGGACTAAAACCCGGAGTGTCCGGACTGGTCCGGAGTCTCCGGGTCCAATACCGGAGTCTCCGGATGGGGATGACTCAGGCGATATTCTCTCCTCGTCCAAGCAAGCTCAAGATGGTTCAAATGCCACTCAAGATGATGATGGCCCTATTCAAGCCTTGGACTCAACCGTACCTCATCCGAGAGTTCATCAAAGTATTCAAAGAGATCATCCAGTCGACAACATACTTGGAGACATCAACAAGGGAGTATCCACTCGATCTCGAGTTGCAAATTTTTGTGAATTTTACTCGTTTGTTTCCTCTCTTGAACCTCTTAAAGTAGATGAAGCGCTTGAAGACCCAGATTGGGTGATGGCTATGCAAGAGGAACTAAACAACTTCAAGCGCAATCAAGTCTGGGAGCTTGTCAAAAGACCCAAGCAAAACGTCATCAGCACTAAGTGGGTCTTCCGAAACAAGCAAGATGAAAACGGGATTGTGACAAGGAACAAAGCTCGTTTGGTTGCTCAAGGGTACACTCAAATTGAAGGTTTGGATTTCGATGAAACATATGCTCCAGTAGCTAGGCTTGAATCTATTAGAATATTACTTGCCTTTGCTACTCACCATGATTTCAAGCTGTATCAAATGGACGTGAAGAGCGCCTTCTTAAATGGACCACTCTCCGAGATGGTCTACGTCGAGCAACCACCCGGCTTTGAAGATCCAAAACACCTGCACCACGTCTACTATCTTCACAAAGCCCTTTATGGACTTAAGCAAGCACCGAGGGCTTGGTTCGAGTGTTTACGAGACTTTCTTCTCGAACAAGGTTTTGTAGTCGGAAAGGCCGATCCTACTCTCTTTACTAAGCATATTGATAATGATTTATTTGTGTGCCAAATATATGTCGATGACATTATATTTGGATCTACTAATGAACATTTGTGTAAAGAGTTTAGCAAAATAATGACCAAAAGATTTGAGATGTCCATGATGGGAGAGTTGAAGTTCTTCCTCGGATTTCAAGTCAAACAACTCAAGGAAGGAACTTTCATTTGTCAAACCAAGTACATCAAGGACATGCTCAAGAAGTTCGGAATGGAGGACGCCAAGCCTATAAGGACGCCTATGCAGGCCAACGGGCATCTAGACCTCGACAAAGAAGGTAAACCGGTCATCCAAAAGGTATATCGTTCGATGATCGGTTCTCTCCTTTATCTTTGTGCATCTAGGCCTGATATCATGCTTAGCGTTTGTATGTGTGCACGTTTTCAAGCCGCTCCAAAAGAGTGCCACATGGTGGCCGTTAAGAGAATCTTGAGATACTTAGTGCACACTCCTCATTTCGGACTTTGGTATCCGAAAGGATCCTCCTTTGAACTTATTGGCTATTCCGATGCGGATTATGCCGGTTGTAAAGTGGATAGGAAGAGTACCTCGAACCCGCCAATTCTTGGGTAGGTCCCTAGTCTCGTGGTCTTCCAAGAAACAAAATTCCGTGGCCCTATCCATCGCCGGCCGAATATATAGCCGCAGGAGCTGTTGTGCCCAACTACTTTGGATGAGACAAACCTTGAGTGATTATGGCCTTTCCTACAAAAGCGTTCCACTTTTGTGTGACAATGAGAGTGCCATAAAAATTGCCAACAATCCTGTCCAACACTCCCGAACAAAACACATTGATATTCGCCATCATTTCCTAAGAGACCACGCAACAAAAGGCGAAATTGATATCCAACATGTGAGTACAAATGATCAATTAGCCGATATTTTTACCAAGCCTCTTGACGAGAAAAGGTTCTGTGAATTGAGAAGTGGACTAAATATCTTAGACTCTCGTAACGTGGCTTGACATGTGCTCACATATTGCTTGTTGAATGAAAAATGAATTTCAAAACGTTATTCATTCTTTTTCTTTGAAATTATTCAATGTTGTTGGTTCTTGATCCTCTGATCTTGTCATTTGATATGTGACCATAGTTTGTTTGCTTTATTGTTCGCTGGTCATGTATCAAGTTGACATGTTAGGAATCTTTCTCCCTCTCGCTCCGCTGAATTCCTTGAACTATCCTTCATCGTGTCAAATTCCTAACCTAACTGGGCAACCCGGACTGTCCGGTATTCAATCCGGAGTCTCCGGATCATTCGGAGTCTCCGGACTGTTTGTTCGGACTATCCGGGTTGGACCGGAGTCTCCGGACTAAAAATCCGGAGTCTCCGGGTTGGGGCGGTCGGTTAAACCCCAACATCCCGCGCGTTTCAGTTTCTTTCCTATTTCTCCGTGCGTCTCTCCCTCTCCCGTGTTCCCCTCTTGGCTAGGGCGTGATTCTCACCTTCTCCTCCATCTCCTAGGGATCTTGGACCCCTTCCTCGTCCTTGGATTGGAGATCTTGGTAAGTTTCTTTGTGCCCTAATCTTTTTCCTTCCGGGATTGGACTCTTTCTTGCGGTTCTTTGAGCCTCTCCTCGTGCTTCATCTCTTCTAGGGTGTGGCTTGTCTCGTGGAGGTTCTCAAGATCGAAGTGTCGATCTCCCTATTCTCCCGCATTTTCTCGGTTTCAATCCCGTTGAGGTGAGTTCCAATCCGTGCCCTATTCTCGCGAAATCTTGTGCTAGATTGTGCCCTAGACCTCTTTCCAATCTTCTTGTGGCAATCTAGAGTCAATTTGTTGAGTTGTGCGGGTTGGATTGTTCCTCTCTTGGCCGCCCGTGCGCTCTCTCTGGCTAATCCGGAGTGTCCGGACTCTGGGTCCGGAGTCTCCGGGTCTATCCGGAGTGTCCGGACATTTTGTCCGGAGTCTCCGGATGCAATCCGGAGTATCCGGACCTTTTGTCCGGACTCTCCGGGTTGGGTGCCTCGGCCAGATTCATCTCTTCGCTGTTTTTCGCGTCGATTCTCAGCTAATTCTTTTCGTTCGCTCTATCTGGTCAGATGGATCCTTCTCAGGGAACTTCTGGTGGCAGCGATCCTCCTCAGCAGACAGCTGGTGGCAGCGATCCTCCTCAGCAGGCAGCCAGTGGCAGTGATCCCGCTCAGGGGGCGTCTCCCACCAATTCTCCTCCGCAGCCTCCGCAGAAAAGGCAGAGAATTGGAGTGGCCAAAAGACCCATTTCCAGACCTCGAGGCCAGCTAGCTCCAGGGTCAGCACCTGTCCTGTCTCCTCCACCTCAGCCAACTCCTGATCCAGATGAGCATCCAAAGAGATACTCATGCCAGGCTTCGTGATCGAAGAGAAGCCGGCCAGAGCTTCTGGGCACTTCATTGGTCCTCTGATCAAGGCCAAGCCCGTGTGGAACTATCCAATGTCCGTGAACCCAATGAGAGTAATCGATTACCGCACAGGATCTGGAAAGGGGAAAGCCATTGTTGAGCACAGGAAGAAAGATCCTCTAGAGCTCCATCAGGATGAGTATGTGGACCGCCGGTTTTGGAACCGGTTTCAGTCTGATTACTATGAGACGGTCCTATACCCACTTGAGCACCCAGTGGTTCGCATGAAGACCATTGACTGGGAATACATGGCTGCTGCAGTAATCCATCTCTTCATCGAGATCATTCAGATTTGCGAGTGCATCGTATCAAGAACATCATGGCATACAAGTATGACTGGAACAATGAGGTTATCTTGCAGTTCTATGCCACCTTGTACTTTGATAAGAATGATGAGGCCATATGGTGGATGACTGATAAGATTTGGTATGTGGCTAGCAAGAAGAGGTTTGCCAGAGTCCTCAATCTCAGATATAATGACAGTCCAAAGCTTCATGCAAAGAAAGTGATGACTCCTGAGCAGATGGAGGCTTTGTATGACACTTCGAGGAGTTTCACAGTGGGGACCATCAAGGGTCTGAAGGATGTTCCTGCTGTCCTCAACAGAATATTGAGGGTCACTCTTTCTCCCAAGGAGGGAGATGCTTCTACCATCAGTTCCTATGGAAGGAACTTGCTGTTTCATCTCGTCGAGCGCACCCACCCGTTTGACATTGTTGATTTCTTGTGGGAGTCGATGAGATAGAATGCTCAGAGCAACATGGCCAGTTGCAGCTTTGCACCCTTCGTGATGACCTTGATCTCTTCAGTGAGTGGGCTGAAGTTTGTCAGAGATGAGGAGCATCTTGCTTACAAGGTCCGTCCTCAGTCTACTCTAGCCCCTCCAGCTGCTCCTGGTCCTGCTGCTAGACTTCGCCGAGGTCGTGCTTCAGGCTCTACCTCTACCCCGGCCGTGCCTCCTGCCAGTTCTTCGGGGCAGTCCGAGATTTCTAGTGGCACTCTTCAGCGGATGCTCAAGCACGTCTTCCTCCTTTGCCGCGACATTTCCGCCAGGCAGAAGGTGATGAGCAAGCAAATCAAGAAGAATGGTCAAGACATTCGCAGCATCCGCCGCCACAATGGCGAAGCGGTCTCTCCCAGCGACTCCTCCGGGTCTTCCGAGGAGAGTAGCGATGCCACCTCTGCAGATCAGCTCTTCAGCATCACCTCCTCCTCTCCGCTTGCCGCTGGAGATGACCCCGGTAGCGAGTACTCCGCGTCCGACGACGAAGGCGACGACGAGTGATTTTTTTCGTGGCTCTCCCTCTTTTGGTGTCTTGATGCCAAAGGGGGAGTGTTTTCCTTAGTCGCGTTGTCTTTAGTCGCGTTGGGGCGTTTTGCGTTTCCTTGTGTTTCTTACTCGCTTGTGTTGCTTCATATCGTTGTTTATTTCGAGTCGTGAACTCTGTTATTCCATGTATTGTCTTTAATGCTTATTTTATGCATGGATTGCGTTCAGTTCTTGTGTTGTATTCTCAGATGCTGTGTGTGAGGGGGAGCTCTCGGTTATCTCTTGTTAAATATGTGCATTTGTTTCCTCTAAGTTCTTCTAACGCGCACATTCAGGGGGAGCTCCTCTTTTTAATCTTATAGCCTAAGTCTAGTTCTCGTTATTTTATTTGCTGATTAATTGTGTTGTCATCAATACACCAAAAAGGGGGAGATTGAAAGTGCATCTAGGCCCCTCAAATTGTTTTGGTGATTAATGATGACACAATTAAAGAGATCTAATATTTTATCCAAGAATACTGCAGATATCGAGATCATATCGAGCTTGGAATGACATTGGACGGCCCTATGTCTACTCAAAAGCAAAAGGACGGCATCAAGACCAAAGTTGTATCACGTTATTTATTTGTGTCTTAAGGATAGCCGTACTATTAAGAGGGTATGACGAGAAATCGACTTTAGGATGTGCATGTGCTCAACATCATTTACTGCATCTCAAATTAGCACTCCTTCATTTGGTTTTGAAAAGTTTCAAATTGAAACCGAACTGGGTAACCCGGAGTATCCGGACATTTGGTCCGGAGTCTCCGGATTCAATCCGGAGTATCCGGACATTTTGTCCGGAGTCTCCGGGTTGGACCTCTCGGTTGGTTTTGGTTCCAGCTAGTCCGGAGTATCCGGACATTTAGTCCGGAGTCTCCGGATAACCCGGAGTCTCCGGGTTGTTTGTCCGGACACTCCGGCCTGTACAAAAACGGGAGTAACGGCTAGTTTTCAAAAAGGGTATTTAAAGCATCCACTCCACTCCAACGGCTAGGATCTCTATTGAGCTCATTCATAGCTGCATTCAAGCCATTCCTAACCATCACTAAGCATTCAATAGAGCCCCCACTTCCTCCCACCAATTAATTTGGTTGTTGTTTCATTTTGGTGAGGAGAGGAAGAAGCAAAGTGCTAAGTGCATTCATTTCATCTTGTTGAGCACTAGTTCATCCTCCAAGCGATTCCTCGTGGTGCTATTTCTCTTGGAGGTTGAAGGTCTCCTAGACGGCTAGGAGTTACCGGGAGCTACCAACTTGTGTGGTGAGCCCCGGTCGTTTGTGAAGGCTTGTCTCGCCTCGAAAGGAAAGAGACAAGAAGTGAAGCCGGCGAGTGCATTTGTGCAACACCGAGGAAAGCGGGTTGAAAGAGACCCGGCTCAAGTGTGACCGAGCCACCTCAACGGAGACGTAGGATTCCCTTCAAGAATCCGAACTTCGGTGAAAAATCGCGTCTCTCGCTCTCTCTTTTTCTCCCTAGACTTGCTTGTTTGGATTTGATTGTGTAAAGTTAGATCTAGCTCTTTGCTTAGCTTTATTTCAAATCCTGTCTAGCAATTGTTCTAGGTTGCTCTTGCATTCTATTTCTAGTAGTTTGTTGCGCTTGCTAGAGTAGCTTTTATTGCGCTCCCGAGCCAGCTAACCCGGAGAGTCCGGACTCAATACCGGACACTCCGGACAAGCCGGAGTATCCGGACCAAAACCCGGAGACTCCGGGTTGACCAGCTCGGCCCGTTTTATTCCGCTGCGTAAATTTTAATCCGCCTATTCACCCCCCCTCTAGGCGACATCGTTGGTCCTTTCACAAACAGAACACAACGGACTAAAGCACAACTACACTTCGGAACATCTGAAACATCGGAATGTCCGATACAACATCGGAACATCCGACTAGAAATTTTAACACAAACTCATTCCGAAGCTAGAGAGAACACTTCTAGCTCTTGAGAGACTCGCCTAAATTCATCTTGAGTGAGGAGAACATCTCTAAGTCAATTTCAATGCATCCCTCTTAATAGTACGGCATTCCTATGACTCAATAGATTAAAATTACAAGCTTAAATACCGTTTTTCTTAGTCAACGCTACTAGGGGACACTTCACGTACATAGACGATCTCTTCTTGAAGCATTTGCCTGTTCATAAACTGGTTGAACACATTAGTTTCTTTAATCGTTTGTCATTAATCACCCAAAACACATTTAGGGGGCCTATATGCACTTTCAATCGCATGTTGGTTGATGAGGATGAGGTAGAGGATGAGGTTGATCTTGAGGTATTGTATCAACCCACAAGCAATGAACAGAAGATATCAGAGTTGGAGTTGTACATGAATGAGGGACTACTGAGGTTGAATGAAGGCGATGCTACATTTGATGTCCTATCATGGTGGAAAGGCCAAACAACAAATTTTCCTATACTTTCTCTCCTTGCCCGTGATGTGTTATCCATGCAAGTGTCTACGGTTGCTTCGGAGTCAGCATTTAGCGCCGGTGGGCGTGTTATTGATCCATACCGTAGTCGACTTAATCCTGAAATGGTTGAGGCCTTGGTTTGTACAAAGGATTGGATGGTTGCTTCGGAAAAAGGTTTGTTTTATCACGTCTATGTGTTTTCATTCATGCATTAATTATATATCTTTGTTGATAAGTACTAATATATTTGTCTATGTTAGATAAAGAGAGCAAGCTTGGAACCATTATTGATGATGTGAATGCAATGGGGATGGAGGATGATGTTGTCACTTGAGTGCTTTGAAAAATGGTTTGTTTTATCTTGTCTATGTGTTATATGTCTTTCTTGGTAAGTACTAATATAGTGTTTATCTATTTTAGATGAAGAGAGCAAGCTTGAATGTAGCGGGGATGGAGCATGTACTATTTTGTGTGATTTAAACTCTTATCACTATCTTTTGCATTGGACTACTTTGTTGCATGTAATATTTTTTTAGATGATGTGTACATGTGCATGGACTATGTGCTATGTTGATCAAGTTTGTGGACTATTAATGTGACTATGTGAGTCATGTACTCATGTAAGATTTTTGGTGCTATATATATTGTATGGACTGCCATATGAAGATGTCCATGTCCTATGTTGTATGGAACTTGTTAATTATCTTGTGCTACTGCTATGTTGATCAAGTTTGTGGACTATTTTTCTTAGATGATGTGTTTGCATGTCCATGTCCTATGTTGTATGGAACTTGTCAATTACTCAATTGTTATGTCTTTATGTGCTAGTGCTATGTTATATGGTTTATGCTCTTTGACGCGTTAGTTCGACCATATGTTTTGTATTATTTGTGTCAGTATACGCTTTGGTTGGTTTATTTTTATCACAAATTTTAATGCTACACAATTCACATACTATCCGACTAATTACCCGATATCCGTATTATGCCCGTCCGAATACTATCCGGTACCCGTTTTCTACCCGTTTATAGATACCCGTTACCCGTATCCGTATCCGTACCCGATTTTTAACTATCCGTATCCGATCCGTATCCGAGTAAAAATAATTAGGGTAGGATACGGGATCACCTACTATCCGACCGTATCCGACCCGTTTTCACCCCTAGAGCCGTGCCTTTCCCACCTTGTCTGTGGCTGGCCCACCGAGACACGTTCCCACGTCTAGCAAGACAGATCGCAACTCCCATCCGTTAACCAACAACGTACATAGACATACACGCACTGCCGCAACCAACTAGCAGCCTCCGCATTAACTGCCTCCGCTCCGCTGCGCTGTGCCTGTGCTGCATCTGCATGCATCTCTCTCTATGTATGTATTGCTGGCTGTTGCAACTGCAGACTGCAATTGCCTCGATCCCAAGTAAATCCCAATGGCCTCCACCAGCAGCAACGGCAGCCTCCCCACCCACGCCGCGTCCTCCAAGCCCCCTATGGCGGCCGACTACCACCAGGGACGCCGCCGCCGCCGCCGCATGTGCGTGTGCCTCCTCGTCACCCTCGGCGTCCTGCTCGTCCTGGCCGTCACCCTGCTGGTCCTCTTCCTCACCGTGCTCCGCGTCCGCGACCCCACCACGCGCCTCGTCTCCACCCGCCTCGTCGGCGTCGCCCCGCGCCTCACCTTCCCCGCCATCTCCCTCCAGCTCAACGTCACCCTCCTCCTCACGGTGGCCGTGCACAACCCCAACCCGGCCTCCTTCACCTACACGACGGGGGGCCACACCGACCTGACCTACAGGGGCGCGCATGTGGGCGACGCGGAGATTGACCCGGGGCGGATCCCGAGCAAGGGCGACGGGACGGTGCAGATGGCGCTGACCGTGCAGGCGGACAAGCTGGCCGGGGACGTGGCGCAGCTGATCGCGGACGTGGAGGCCGGGTCCGTGCCGCTGGACGCGAGCACCAGGATCCCCGGCAGGGTGGCCATCTTCGGCGTCTTCAGGCGCCACGCCGTCGCATACTCCGACTGCCACTTCGTGTTCGGCGTCACCGAGATGCGCGTCCGCAGCCAGGAGTGCAACGACAGAACCAAGCTCTGATCCACTTGATTGTTTTCTTTTCTCCGTGACGCACGGGCGCACGCCGCCATGTCGTGGGACGGTGGAAGAAGAAGAAGAAGACGAGTAGAATACTTGTGTGTTTGTTTGTTTGTTTGTTACGCAGGCACGGGTGCGTGTATAGTTGGTGGAGTTGACGTGCCGCCCAGCCGACGGTTGGAGCGTCTCCTCCGTCGCGTTTGGCGACCACCGATTGAACTATAAATCTTTTAACGGGATGTACATTTCACACGCATAATTCCATAAATTTACAGAAAAACTAAAAAACGGTATACCGTTGCAACGGTATACCTCTGAAACTCATGAAACTTATGATTTTTTGCACTGAAACTCATGAAACTTAGCACTAAAAACTGATAAAATATGAAACTGATGAAACTAAACATTGAAACTCATGAAACCAGCACTGAAACTGATAAGTTTCATAAGTTTCATGGCTATACCGTTGCAACGGTATACCGTTCCCTAGTCACATTAATACATATACTCCCTCTCTTATTTTTATAAGATGTCCACGTATTTCGAGATTTTAATTATAATTAAGTGTGTAATTTTTGACCAACGATTAATTTGTCCAACGATATATAGATTATGTGATACAAAAGTGATACCATTACATTCGTACTCTGTCTGGCCACAAATAGTTGTTATTTTGGATATTGACATGGTCTTCAAAACACAACTTTAACCCTTAATTTTTACTATAATATATTTATAAAATTCAATAAAATTATGATATTATGAAAATATTTCTTCAGACAAGTCTACACATGTAATTTTTATGTACCTAGTTTAAAATCTAAAAAATATATCGATAGTTAAAGTTTCAATTTCAAAAATATGACAATCACTATGTCCAAAACGACAACTGTTCGTGTCCGGAGGGAGTATTTGAAAGCACTTTCTTATGGTTATGATTTTGTAGCTATGAACAAAGTATTATAAAAAGGAATTAACGATCAAAGTTCAACAGAGGGGTATTTGTTAAAAATACAATATAAATAATTCTACGGTACGACAAATCTCAAACCACCAAAATTAAAATCAATTCAATTAACAAATTTAACCTTATTGAAGAGGTAATCTTCTAGCGTTTTTTATATTTCTAGATGCCCCGTGCATATCCGGCACCCTATCTGGATCCACCCACGTGGCTAGCTGATTGGCATTATTCATGTACAGAAACAGGGTATACATATACAGGGATCGATCTAGGTTACTCTTCCTATTCACTGCTGTCATGCCATCGTCTCTTCGCAAATCGCAACATCGGTCGATCTTACACGTCACTGCTAGCTTCTTTGTTTTTCTCAGGTTCATTTCAACTGCTGCTGCTAGCTTTTGTTGGGACGGATCGAGATGGAGGTCTTGCTTCAAGAACAAAACACTGGCAAGAGGGAGGAGGATGATCATAGACTCCATCCGATGGCATGAGTCATGACTAAGTGCAGAAGTAGAGAGCTGCTTTTGTTCCAGGCGTACGTGCACCTGTTAGGCCCCTTCAATTCTCCTTAATTTCTACTTTCAACTTGCAAGATTATGCATGCCAGCGTTCAATTCTCAACTCAGCCGGCCTTCTGTCGTTTAGAGAGAGACACGCACTCTCAGGGACCGGCTACAAAGGGATCAAAAAGCTTCTCCCTTTTCTTTTCTTTTTTCTTTTTTTGAAGGATAAAAGATATCAAAGTTGAGGCTTACTAAAATAACACTAAAAAAATCTCAAGCTCGTCGCACACCTTGATCTTCAGGTACATCCGTAGATTCATCTGGTGAGACCAAAAGAAAGCAGCGCCTTGATGTGCTTGTCCACCTTTTCCTTGAGACCAAAAGAGGATGATAAGCTTCCAGTTCTAGTTCAATTCTTTTCAGGATACAAGGATGAGTGCTCAGTCACTTTTCTAGCCTTACGGCAAAAAAATTTTTGGCAAATCTTGATCACTTCCGAATGCAATTGCAAAAATAACATCATTTCTGACCGCGAAAAGCTTCGGACCGCGATACATATCGTTTTTCACGCTCCTATCGAGACACGTGTCACTTTCCGCACTCTCACACAGTAAAAGTTTCTGCTGAGTTTCCAGAGCTTGGTAGCTTTAATGGCTTGCCGAGCTTTCAAAACGATGAAGCTATTTTTATGTTTACATCTAAATTAATGGAGGATGATTTTTTTTAAAAAAAAATAGACACGGGGCTAAAAAGTGACACAGGGCTTGTCCATAATGTAATCCTGGCCATCAGGTATGACAAGCGCACGACTATAAAAAGCTTCCAGTCATGAGTTGAGACCCTGGCATCAACGATATGCTCGTTAGTTCCATCCAAGCTAAACAACACAAGGTGAAGAAACATAGGAAAACATTCGGCCACTGCCGGGGAGGCCACGATAGATGGTTTGTTTTCTTCCAGTTTCGAATCGCGGATTGCAGGAGGAGACCGATCAGGACCAGCAGGAGGAGAGCTGCGGGACGATGGAGCCCGATGGATTTCAAGAAAGCGTGCAGGTCCTGGGGTAGGTGATGAAGCTTAGGAAGTTGGGCAAGTTCCTCAGCAGGATGATCCCAGCGGCGGCGACGGCCGGCAGCAGCGCTCATGGTGGTGCACAAGGTCATCGGCGGCGACGGCCGGCAGCAGAGCTCATGGTGGTGCTGCTGGTGCACAAGGTCGTGCAGGGGACAGGGCCCCAGGCCAGGTTGTTTTTCAGCTCGGTGGTGGTGTGTTTTGTCACAGAAGTCAAAGCGTCGGCGGTTGATCGACGTCAAACCACTCAGTAGCAAGCAGGGGTGGTGGTGTTTATTATTATTATTATTTTTTAATTTTCCTTGTAGAAATATTTGCACAATTTTTTGGAAGGAGATAAATCTTCTTTTCAATCTAAAATCTTTAAAAAGTTTTTCTCTCTGATTGCAACGCGCAGATTTTAGTCTAGTTAAACTGAACATGATGGATCACCTGCCGACCGAAAACCAAGCACCATATTCGGTCAGCACTCAGCAGAATAATCACAGACGAAACAAAAATGTCACACAAGAACTGCAAACCAAATAACTACTAGCGGTTCCCATTCAACTCCCCTGTACAGGTCACATCAAACTAATTATTACGCACAGACTTGCTGCCGCATCATTTCAGCAGTTGCATATTGTTGCATCAAGGATAAAACTAGGGGTGGATAATGAGCTAGTTGAACTTTTTTTCGAGCTTTCTTCGACACTGATTTATTCTTATTTATTGTAGTCTCCTGTATTGTTTGAGACCCAACTTCGAACCGAGCTTAACGAGCCGAGCCTAACGAGCCGAGCCGAAGTTGACTCTGGTTCCAAATCAACTAATTTTTATTTTAAAAGAAAAATGAATGTAATCAGAGCAATTTTAAAACGAGCCACCGAGCCAGCTCAACGAGCTTTTTTTTCCAGCCCTAGATAAAACTCACGTCGTACATACGCAACAGGCGCGCATTAGCAAAAAGATTTTACTCCTCTTTCGCTCTTTGCATGACATGATTCTATCATTCAAGCAGATCATTTCTCAATTCTCAGTGATGACAAAAAAAAAGGAATATGATCACTCCAGAAATTAAGCATGTAAAGGAGCCAGACAAAATGAAGTAACAATGATAAAACTGAATTAACTGCAATAGTTCAAGAAGACAGCACAAGTATTTTTAAGATGTACAAAACACTAGGTCAGAGACCACATAGCACATATACTGGTATAAGTTTGGGCAGTAAGACTAGGCTAGCTAAAAGGAAAACTAACATAGCTTACATGTATAACTTAAACTGCTTGCTACTTCTTTAGCATCAGTAATAGCCCTACAGGTTCAGAGTTAGCAAAGTTTCCATATTGACAGAGATAGCTGATACATGCTGTTGCGAGATAGGCAGCTAACAACTGCACTAAAATCATGTTCCCAAGGCAGATCTTCAGGATGCATTATTCAGTTCCAAAAATAAACAGCTCAGTACTCATCAAACAATAGGAACAGGACCAACAGACTTCATTCCTCATTTCCTTCAACAAATAAAGATTTTGGACTTACTGAACCAAAGTCAAGCTTTCGACAAATGCTTGGGCTGAGCTTTACCACTTTAAGAGATGGCCTCAAAGGAGCGTCTGGGCAGGTGTCTGCAATGCCAGTAAGTAACGGCTTTGAAACAGGGGTTTTGCAGCTTTCAGGTAGACTAGCATCTATCAGATCATTTCCAGTTGCCTCCAGTGCTTGATTTGAGATAATCAGATCAAGAAACATCCTGGCGATGCCTTGGAGAAATCGATCCTCCTCCTCAGAATCATCGAATTCATAACTTAAGCTTTTAAATGGGTAGTCACCAGATTCAAAATTTAGCTGCCTGCGGGAAGGAATTTCTGTTCCCCTGATCACCTTCTTCTTTGGTGCACAGGCCGCCTCCTCTGGTCCTGGAGCAAAGGGATCAAAGATGCTTTCACGTGGCGTCTGACAACCTGATAAAAGACTTCCAACTGCAACCGCGCTAGAGATAGACAATTCAAGCTTATCGCCTTCTGGTGTAGTGATGGCCTCAGCAACGTCACCCTTGTTATTTTCAAGATGACAAACTGCACCAAGGGATTCTGCATCTTGCTTTTTTCCCAAGGGAACTTGCAGAAGAACTTCTTCACTCACACTCTTTTCCACCTCTTGTAAACCTGTTAAATCACAGTTCACAGCTTGTGAAGTTTCAATCTCATTCTTGTCCACTGCATAATCTGTTGGGAGTAATGTGGATTCAACCCCCATGATATGGATGTTGACAACAAAGTTTAGAAGGACAACAACTTCCTCAGTCAGCCCCACTAATCTTTAGGATTCATCAGTGTACAACTTGCAAGATTAAAACCTGCAACAAAATTGATGACAGAAATGTAAATACCATAAACTATTCAGGGGATAACAAAAAAATTTATCACCAGAGCTAAAAACCCAAAAATAGTACAAAAGGGTCATCCTACTACTAAGTTGCATATGTTACAGTTGAATATTTCAAACTCAACATTAAGCATTAGCTATATAAAACTGCTAGCCAGGTAACACAACTAGTGTTCCAGATAATGGTGCAAGGTAACCCTAAATTGTGTGTGACAGAGAGAACCTAATATTTGAACCAACAACAGCATCAGAACATACATTTGCAACATAACACTTTTGAACTACCATATTCCATCGTCTCAAGAAGAAAAAAAATCTTATATGCAGCTATGCCCAATATACATTCCAGAATGCAGATTCTAGATACCCGTATACATGTACATAGGTGGGAGGACATTTCGCAACATGCATTTGTAGTACCGCAGATAGGGGTTTTGGTAACCCCATATTTCAGAAATAAACAATACTCCGTATGATTTATACCACAAACTTATTTTTCTCAAGTTCCGCACCTCAAGTACCGCACAAACTACAAACAATGAAGCTCACAGAACCAAAGTCTACAAGCAAGTTGCAAAATCTCAAAAGCTTCCCCGTAGTTAACCCTAGAAAAATCTCAACAAATCCATTTTAGGGACAAGAAAACCCTTATCAGCCTCATATCTCGACAGGGAAAATCTACAAACCGTAACGACATCGCCACAGATGCACAAACGGATATCATCTTCATTCAAGAAAACCGCAAAGATCCCATCTTTAAGCCAAAAACAAGCGTATATTATCAAGGGGGGAGTATCTTGAACAAATTTTATGCTTCCCCGCTCCCAAGATTGAGACTCGACGACCTCTATTGCCCATGATACCCAGCCATCTACCCGAACAGAAAGACATATCCGATAAGGCAGAAAGATCCCACCTTTAAGGACCAAAAAAACACACCAAAAGAGACCTAAAAAGCTATTTTGAACCCTAAGATCTCAACAGCATAACAATTACATGAAAAGATCGGAACATTTCGAGCTAATCGCGGTGAAAGATGCAGGTACAAAAAGCCATGGAAGCTTACCTCAGACGAGATTTGGGTTGAGGCACCAAGAGCAGCGAGCAAGGAGCCTCCCGCCGCCGGCAAGAAACTAAATAAAATAAAAACTTTTCCGAAAAACACCGTATGTTATGTACTATTTGTAAATATCCCTGAGGTATACACAATGACAGTGGGCATATCCGCATATGTACTGATCATATGTGTACATGAAAAAAATGAGAATAGAATGGGTTGGATTGAAAAATGGCCTCGGGAGGGGGAAAATATTGGCGGGGAAATCTAGGCGCGCGTGCAGCTTCCTCCCGCGAAATCAGAAAAATATAAAACGTACTATGTGCACATCACGTCTGGTCTCACTTTTATTACCACAACTGACTTGTGGGTCCATTTGGTGTCTACATGGAAGCTCCTGTCATTTCCAGGTACCCAAAGCATTTGTATGGGAAACACCCTGTCACACCACGTCGAACTACTTTAATCGAACGGCGGTGATTGCTTGGAGGACAGCCACGATCCGTGAGAAGAGGCATCTGACCAGTTAACGTGCGCCATGTGTACATTTCGCATGGAGATGAAGCCAACGCACGTGTGTTACTTGGTGCTCATTCTATGTAGAAGGGAATTGCTAAGATCAGACGTCTGATTTTTTTGTAATATTTTTTTCTACGTGTGAAATATTTTTTTTTACATACTGAAACATTTTTTTATATGTAGTGAAACATTTTTCTTCGACAAACAGTACAAAAAAATGTTGCGCAGCGTCCGAAAAAAAACAAAAATCAGACGTCTGGCTGCTAGTTTCTCCCTATGTACAATGGTATGCCATATAAGATTTTGGATGATATGACGAAGAGAGGATGAAGAGAGAGAAAGATGTGGTATTTAACAGATGGTCTTATAGACAGCTTTATACTATATATATCATTGTATAGACAGTCTATTAATTGTATAAGAGATCATTTCAAATAGTTGTATAGATAATCTATTGTATAAGTTATCTTTAATCCCATCTATAAATAATATAGAGATATATTACAGTACCATATATACCACTGTACATGCCCTTAGGACTTACATGCACATCTAGATCGTATGCGATATTTTTATTATGGATTAATTAAGGTGGGCAATACCTCGTGCTTATCAGAACCTTTGCAAAATTAAATGACAATCACAAAGATTCTATTGATGAATAAACTTTCCAAAATATGATTCGATGAATATTCACCGAAAAGCAAGAATGGAGAACGGATACGTGTCATAATGTAATTGGAGCACACAAGTGGAAAATTCGTGACAATTACTTCTTCCCATTTCCCCTCGCCCCTAAGTTGGGCTTTTCTAAAAAAAAAACACTTTAGTTCATGCAACCAACCAACCAAACAACATCATCCCTTCACAATCAAGAAAGTTCTCAACAGGCTTTGAGCTCATGCAACCAACCAAACACAATCTCTTCACAGCCAGGTTCAGTTCATGCAACCAACCAAACATCATCCCTTCACATCCAGGCTCAACTTATGCAGCCAACCAAACAACATCCACATGTATCAGCCTGGCCTGTCTCTAACCAGCCAGGATGACCTCGTACGGGCCAGGCTGAGAACGTACAACAACCAAACAGCCCCTTAGGGTCTCATGCTGGACTCCACGATGGGGTATGCTATGCCTCTAACCATAAAATTGTCTATACTTGGTAGCCTAACAATGAATAACCTATATTGTATCGGTCATGTTAGTAGACCAATGCTAGAAAAAGGGTTACTTACTGCATCGGTGACATAAAAACACATATTGTTGATGAGGCAACAGTGACCAAGGGGGTGGATAGAATAAAGCTAGGCAAGTGTGCCTACAATGAAGCAGAAGGCCCTTACAATAAGCTTACGGTGGAGCGCAATTATCGACGAAGAATGCGCGAAAGATAAGGTCACCGATAGTGAGAAAGGTATTGGGACCTCAATAGTCTCTATCAGCAAATTAATCTGGTGGAGTGGTTAAAAAAAAATTAGAGTTTGATTGGACTTTTAAGGGAGTGGTTATCGGCCATCGGTGGAAATAGTGGTGCGGAGTGATACATGGAAGAGGTTTTTGCAATTAATTCCTTGTACATGAAATCGGATTGGTTATGTTAGTCCATGTGGTAACGAACCCTTGCTTATTCTTTTGAAAAGGTTTTTGGCCCTAGAAAGACATTGATAGGGGCGGATGTCCGTATTGCACATTTACACCCAGTGGATGTCCGTGTTGCTCAATCACGTTTTTTTTTAAAAAAAAAAAACAAAACAAAAACAAAAAAAAGCTAATTTTTTTAACTGGAATGTCTACAACACATTCCTTAAAAAAAATTCACAACACGAAAATAGGAATACCACTGTTGAGAACAAAGATAAAAAAAAAAAAAAAAAAAAAAAAAAAAAAAAATGGGTGGGAGAAGCGAATGATGTGAGAAGTGGGATTTGAAGCCACGCACGCCCTCACGGAGGACCTGAACTTGAGTCTGGCGCCCTGTCACCTCTGGATCCCCATAACTAAGCTGAATTTATATGGACAGCGTTTGAAAAAACCTAACATTTGAAAAAAAAAATCAAAAAACAAAAAACAAAAATCGATCAGTTTTCTCGAAAATTGACTGGTGAACCTTTTGGGCGGTCTATTTTTTTCATCGATTTTTGTCGAAAATTGTACGATTTCCACCGGTTTTCAACCGTTTACGTCACATAATTTTTTTTCGAATTTTTTTAAATTAGACCGATTTATGATTTTGAATCAGCTCGATACGGTCAATTTTTATAAAAATCGACAAAAACCGACCGGTTTTGTGAACTCTGCCTTCTATGCCGTTGGCAAACCTATCCGGCCGAATAAAACCTGCCAAAGTTATGATCCCATACGGAAGGGTCCCGGGGAGTCGGTGCGACCTGAATCTTGATGTTGGTTCTTTTTTGTTGGAGATAAGAGTCTGAGTCATGTACGACTCGGAGTCATATTAGAATACGATTCGGAGTTATTCATAAAGTTTGGTTGTAATACAGTTGATATTAACGCTAAAAATAAAGGGTGTGAAGATCCTATGGAGACAAACGAACACAATTTTTCGCAAATTTCCAGCACTTTCTGAATGTCGATGCTGACAAGCTTTATGTCATTCAGAGCTTCCCGTGTGATGAAAGAGGCCGGCGGCGAATAGAGGCGGAAGGTCTCCTGGATCACCATTGTTAGCTGCACAAGCATGAGTAGGTTCGCAGGAGGCGCGCACAAGGTCAGCAAAAAGCTATGCCGGCTAGTAGTTACCAAAGCTTTACTCAGCAATATGTCCTTTTCCTGAGACCAAACATGCTATCGATATCCATGAGAGGGGAGTAAACAATATGTCAAATATGCACGACAAGCAGTGTGTATATACTGTATTAGTTTAAAATATTTAGTGCAGAGCTCCTATCTATGTCTATACTTGTTTAAATATATGAATGATTGTGTATCCTTTTCCTGATCTATTGATTTCTTAGTTTTTACATCGCTTTCAGATCCTGGGAGGGATCCACAAGATCACATCAGAAAGACAGCCTTAGCTGATCTATCAATGCAAGGTGTCGTGTATTCATCAGTAGGCTTGTTGTAGCACGTTGGTTTCTGCCTTTCTGCTCGCAAAATATTGTCCCCTCAGTGCTGTGCCTCATGAAAAAGTTTCAAGCCACCACATATTATATGTATACTCTGCAGCAGGCATGCTGCAAGTGGCAAAGTTTAGCTAGGCAAGAGCTCCACTTCAGGAGGAAAATTCAAGACAAGAAAAACTAACACACGAACTTCAAAGGATAGGAGAAGAATTTCCTCAGCACTGGACACTGGGTAAATTTTTAACAGAAAGCGAACTGCAGGCAAGTTGATTGTTCAACTGCAGATTACTAAGGCATTTGATTGAACTTTGAAGCGGAGATTTAATTACGGTTACAGCACAAGGAAGCACAGGACATCCAATCACACGTATCAGTGGAGCAAGAGCAGGCACAGGGTTCGAATTCTTGACGAAATCTCGCAAAATTTCGGCGAAATTTCGGTTTTCGGACCCCCCCGAGTTCCATAATCCCGGCGAAATTAAAAAAACCCTAACAAAATTTAAAAGTGCTACAGTACCCTATAATCTCGGCGAAATTTCGGTGAAATGGACCGAAATCTCGGTTTTTTGACCGAAATTTGTCCAAAATTTGACCAGATTTAACCGGATTTGACCGGATTGGATTCCTCAAGTCATTTTCCAGGTCTGACCAAAATTTCAAATTTTTTTGACATTGTTTGAACCATTTTCCGTTCAATTGAATTTTACCGAGATCTCGGGTATTTGGGACGAAATTTCGGTATTTGGAACGAAATCCCAGAAATTTCGGTTTAAAAAAAACCGGATTTAAATTTTGGTTTTTGAATTCCGTCCGGATTTCGTCCGAAATAACAAGATCTCGCCGAAAAATCGGATTTCGGTCGACGCCGGGATTTGACCAAAAACGAAAATTTGAACCCTGAGCAGGCATCAATACAAGCTTTCCTGAACCAAGCAAAGTAGCGGGAGAAATACGTGTTTGAAGAGTTACAAGAGCAACTCGATGGATCACCTCAGCGATGACAATGTTTAAAACTTTCAATCAAGCTTTTTACAGAGACAGCACTCTCAACAATCACGTGCCATCACACGGTAAATTTGGTGTCTGCATGTATGTGTCTGGATACCTAGAACATGTACCACCAACTTCTTTTTGAGTCTACATGCGTCGCAGTGGCACTCTGGGATCTACGGAATTGTTGCCCTCTACCACTGCCAGCACGGTTTGTAAAGCACAAAACTAGAGCTAAACTAACAAGGCTCACAACTGGAGCAGCTGCAATAAACAACCATCTACTGCGCCCCTGTGCTCTGTCTGGCTGCTCTGCAACATGGACAGCACGTTCACCTGTATTAGCATCTTCCACTGTACCACTAGTCGTGTGATGAGTTCCTTCAACCTCTGCTTCATCAGAAATCTCTTGGACAGTTCCCAGCAAATGTGTGTGCTCCACCCCATGGACGTCTCTTTCACTGGTTCTAGCTTGCTTGGACCTCTCATATTCTGGGTCATCTGTAGGAAGCTCGTATCGGCAAACTGGACATGTATTCCTAGAACTAAGCCACGGCAAGATGCATGACGAATGATACAGATGCATGCATGGTAGCTGTTTTACTTTAGCTCCTACAGGCATTGGTTCTTTGCAGACTGGACAGATCACACTACCATTTGTCTCATGGCTTGTGGAGATAACCGCAGAGGGAAGATTTTCAACGAAAGATGTCGCTGCAGGTGGAGCTCCTCTTCTGGAATTATTTTCGTCAGCAAATTGCTCAAGAAGCATCTCAAACTGTCTTGCATCAACATAATCACCAGGATTCCCAACAAAGGGTGTCCTGATTTCTTGCCCTTCTACATCTGCCATCAAGTTGGTCACATTTGCTGTTTGACTTACAGTCACTCTCCAAGTCCATACACCGTCTTCAGATTCCTGCCCGCTCAATTCAATTGGGCCAATTTCACGTGATTGCTGCTGGTGCTGCTGCATGGTGTCAACTGCTTCGCTGAAATCAGACTCTCCCAACTGCACATCTTCTTGGTCATCTGAATCCCACTGATCTATTCCAGCATCCATGGGATCAATATCTGTATCTGTATTCATGTAATTCTCGTTGTCAAGTTGAATGACGATCTCCCTTCCCATTATGCTATGTTGATCTAGAGAAGCATCTGAGTCCCCACCATAGTAACCAAAACTGATATTTGATTCGATTTCACCAAACACGGAATCAACATAATTGAGATCATCACTCTCATCATCTGAAGCATGCCATCTTTGGGATTGGTTTGGTGTAGAATTATAAGATGCCTGCTGCCGCACAACTGCCGGAGAATCAGTATCTGCTTCATGACCTTGTCTAACTAAGTTAATCAACTGGGAGAACTGCTGTGAGAACGAGTCATCAATGGATTCAAGACTTGCAGTCCTGGATCTCCCCCTTCTTTGTCTTCTCTGCTGATAAGTGCTAGTTGTTACCTCTCTTTCATTGTCATTAAGCACAATTGTCTTGCACTCCCTGCATACGGCTAAAGCTTCGAAGCTATCGGCCACCTCAGTATCCAAAGTAAAAGGCCTTGTGCAAACTAGGCATTGAACATCTGGTTGGCTTGCAAGGAGCGCATAGTCGCTAAATTGTCTTTGATTGTCAGACATGGTATCCGGTACTGGTAAATTCGACACAATGAAATGTGTCAGCAGCGGGCCAGCGAAATGAACAGATGGGAATTCAACCTGTCGCAGATGACAGAAGTCCCTGTTGAATTGCTGGATCTTATATATGTCGTTGAGCACATTAAAAAAGTTATGCCCAGATGTGAACCTGCCAAAGGAAAGCAAGCGGTTGCTCCAGTTATTACGTTGTGAAAGAAGAAATATTAATGTGCTTATGCAGCATATACTAAACCAGATGGCTATGAGAAGGGATCATGGAGATTGGATCTAATTGGATAAGCATCTATAGAAATAAAAGGTAACGAATAAAGTAATAAATAATCAGACTGAGGCCATGTTTGGTACGGTTCCATATTCTAGTAGAAACGGAAACGGTTCCAGATTCTTGGCGTTTCAGGTAGGATTCTGTAAATCGGGTGGAACAGGGTTGAGACCGATTTGGCCACGGAGTGGAAAAAGAAGAAACGATCCGAGGAGAATCGTTCCGAGCTTTAGCCTGTTTGATTGGGTTTCTTCCAGAATATAGTAGAAACGACCCGGTTCCAAGTTGCCAAACGGGGCCTAATTAAACGTGTAGTTTGATTGATCCTACAAGAAAGAGACCAGCAGCATCACAGCAACCAAGCAATTGGAACGGCCACTTCCCAAATTATTTCCCAGAGTCCCCTCAGCTTTCCTCATGAACATCCTCTAGATTAAAATTGCATTATCAATCCCACAGACAGATAAATCTCTAAAAGTATCTGGATCAAAGCAAGGGTATGTAACCAGTGAGCCCCAATTCAACGCAATAAATAGAAGCACCTAATAAAATTAAGGCATAATTGATTATTTGCCACAAAGAAGTTAATCGTAATTGACAATTTGCCACGCCGGCAATTTGCCTCGCCCTTGTTTCATGGCAAATTGCCAATTACCATCAACTTCGTGGCAAATAATCAAATCTCCCTAAAATTAATCATGGCAAAAAGCTCAGAACTAACCAATCAAACCTCATCAAATTAAAGCTGGAAAAGAGTACGGCTGCTCTCGCGTTGCAGCTAACAGCCATGAAAGAGTATGGTTTCCCCTATCGTTCGACAAAAAAAAGGCGTTTTTTTTACAGAATAGATAGCAGGAGAGGAGACCCACGCGAATTAATGGAAATAGGAAGAACAGCAACACTAGTTTAGTAGTTTAGGTAGCAGCAGGGATAGTATTCGTCTCACAAAAGTAGTAGCTAACTTCACCGATTTGCACAATTAACGACTAACGAGGCGCTACAATCAAACGCAACGAAACTACGTGAGTAAATCAGAACAAGAGCCGCGAGCGTTTGTAAGTTAAGGCAAGGCCAGGCAGACCAGTTGACGAGGGAATGGGAGATTTGAAGAAAGAAAATTACTACATTGAATTGGAAAAACTAGGGTAGGAGGGAGCTTACTCACCCGGGAAGAGAAATCGCAAAGCAATCGATTGAGTCGACGATTCGTGGGGGAGGGCAGCGCAGTATACTATACTAGTTCCTCTATTGGATTAGGGATTGGAGATTGGGGGAGAGAGAGCTGAGGGGGTTGATTCGTCGAACTCCCTGCTCAGCCGTCAAGCGTTGGATCCCCAGGCTCGACGCCGGTGTTCTAAAATTAAGAGAGCAGTGTTTATATGCTTTTCCTTCCGGTACAAGTTACATAAATCTTGAAGCAAACGAAGGGGTAATAGTTGCGCAACTTTTAAAAGAAAAGGCATAGAAACACTTCTCTAATTAAAAACAGATACACATGTCTGCGTGTTAATGATTAATTCTGTAGCGTGTATATATATATATATATATATATATATATATATATATATATATATATATATATATATATATATATGAAAAATACTTTGTACTCAGGAGTAATTACTCCCATCTTTGAAATACCACCCAAACGAACTTGAAATACTCCTTTATCACTTTGGATACACTCATATACTAATTATAAGATATTCCAATGAGATCCACATGAAAAAATTGCAAGAGTACATAGTTTTTAGCCTATTTTGCAAATACCTTCATATACGTATATAAAAAGGAGTATGTCTAAAAGTGTACATACCACCTCTGAAAAAATGTAAATACCACCTAGATGATCTTATATACTTACATACTACACGTACATACTCTCAGTTGTGTGAAATACTCCCTAAGTTGTGAGATACGGCATAGGGAGTAATTACTCAGGGAGTAGAAAAGAGGCTTCCTATATATATATATATATATATATATATATATATATATATATATATATATATATATATATATATATATATAGGAAACCTTTCATACTCTTGGGAGTACGATACTCCACCTCCAAAGATACCACTTAAACGAATTTGTTATACTCATTTATCACTTGCAGTATACTCTAATAATAATTCTAAGATACTACAATGCGATATTATTGAAAAAACTTCATTAGAGCTCTTTATTTTTTGTTGTATACCCTTTTTCATATATAAAAAGAGTATATAAACAAATTATGCTACAAAGGGTGGACTTTGATGAAATTTTTCGTGAAACTCACTTTGAAGTATCTTATAATCAGTATTAGAGTATACTCAAAATGATAAAGAGGTATAATAACATCATTTAAGCGGTATCTTGAGAATGAAATACGTACTCTGTGGGTAGGAACCATTTTCCTATATATATATATATATATATATATATATATATATATATATATATATATATATATATATATATATATATATATTTTACTCCCATCTTTGAAATACCACTCAAATGAATTTGAAATACTTCTTTATCACTTTATCTCTACTATTCTAAAGCAGCACTTGGTGGCAGTGGTTCGTTCTTCCCACGTCATTAATTGCCCTGCTTAATTGCCCTACTTAATTGCCCTACGCAAGAAACGAAGAGTTGCTTTAATTAGCCAGCTTTCGCAAGAAATGAAGCGTTAAAGATAGATGTTTGATCTTGTGAAATAATTTTTTTTATTTTTTAATCTTTATTTTTCGTTATCAATTTTATTTTTCGTAGCAACGCACGTGCATGTAACTAGTATACACTCATATACTAATTATATGATATTCCAATAAGATCCACATGAAAAAATTACAAGGAAGTACATAGTTTTTAGCGTATTTTGTAAATACCTTCATATACGCACATAAAAAGGAGTATGTCTAATAAAAAGTGTACATACCACCTCTGAAAAAATATAAATACCACATAGAGACTTCCTATATATATATATATAATAATATGCACATAAAGCTCACTATGAAGTATCTTATAATTAGTATTAGAGTATATTCAAAAGGATAAAGAAGTATAATAATATTATTTACGCAATATATTGAGAGTACGAGTGTGTGTGTGTGTGTGTGTATATCTCTCTACTATTCTAAAGCAGCAGTTGGTGGCAGTGGTGAGTTCTTCCCACATCATTAATTGACGCTTAATTGCCTTGCTTAATTGCCCTACGCAAGAAACAAAGCGTTGCTTTAATTAGCCAGCTTTCGCAAGAAACGAAGCGTTAAAGATAGATGCATCTTGTGAAATAATTTTTTTTATTTTTTAATCTTTATTTTTTGTTATTAATTTTGTTTTTCGTAGCAACGCACGGGCATGTAACTAGTATATATAAATATATATATATATATGCACCATAGTATCCTTATGTACTATTTTGCTATACCGTTCATCTATTTAGACCATCTCCAACGCTATCCCGCCCCTGCTCCCGTTCCCTTCCCCATGGGAAAGCGGCGGCGAGGAAGGGATCGCACTTGCTGCAACGGCGTCCCTTCCCCCTGGGGCTCGGCCTGGGAGAGGACAGAGAATCCCTCCGCGGAGGGCCTCGGCTCGCATTCCCCTCCCGCTGTGGCGTGTACCGGTTCTCCTTCGCGCGGTGGCTCGGACAAGTCGGACGTCTCGAAGGGCGTACGGCGCGACGAGCGGGGGTCGTGCGCGTCACCGGCCGGAGTGGAGAAGAAGCTTGGGGAAATCGACTGGTTGAGGTACGCCCAATCCCCGCCCGTAAAACCTAGATTTTCGGTGCGCTAATAAACCTAGCAATGGATTGGGGAAATTGCCCCGATTTGGGAATGAACTGAATGTTGGGCCGATTTGGTAATCCAAGCGCCGTTTTGGCAATTTACTGATTTGTGTTGAAGAATAACTGGAGGAAAGTCCCTAATCCCCAATTTATTGATTCGTCTTGCTCAAGTAGCCGATTGTTTGGACATGGTATATGGAAGGATTGTTCCTGCTGGGTTGTTCATGTAGGATCTCATGGAGCCATTCTTCGCTTTTTGTACCATTTGTACCATCCTTTGCATTTGAAGGAAATGTTCGTGCTGCGTAGTCTGATTGCCCCTGCCGATTGTTTACGGACTATGCTCTAGAAGCAATCGGAAGCACTCAAATATATTGTGATTGCGAAGTATATCTAGAGGAGAAAACACATCCTCTCTTTAGTTTGTTAATTGGATTTCTGTCCAAGTGTTTACAGAATACAGATCCTTCGAATATACACACTTCTTCGCAACACATTTTGGCTCAGTTGGTGCGTTATTACAGAATACGAAAGTGTTGCATTGTTCGAGCTTAGTAGGATTTGCAGTATAGAGCACTAAGTCCATGTGCTGGCGATATGAATGTAGTGGCGATATGCATGTAGGCCAATGTAGTTCAATGAGTGATTAACTGAGTCCATGAAGTGGCGATATGCAAGTAGGCCTTGTAGTCCTTGCGATTGGCAACGGTGAAACAGTTAGGGATAAGAGCATGTAGTATTTTTGGTTAACTGACTGCGTGTAGGTTACGCCTGTAGGTTAACAACTGGGCATTTTGTTGGAAACATGATACAATTAATCACTGTCAGTGCAGTCCAATGCTTCACGGTTGAGTGATTGGTTGTAGGGCTTGTCGATTAGGTGTCTAGTTTCCAACTGGGTTTCGAACTGACGAACGTATTCTATATGCTGCTTTATGACTGCATGGCATTGTAAAAAATGCTGTTGGTTTCCAACTTGCATTTTGCTGTTATAGATGGACGCCGAGACCCTTCGAGACGTCATCTCGAAGATGCGAGCTATGTTGGAGGCCAAGGCCGAGCAGCTCAGGAACCTGGCTAGGGACAACTTCAGTCCCAGTGATCACATTTGGGCAATTGAGTTGAACAACACGCTTCTTCAAGTGGAGTCTGTAGCCGAGAGCTTGGAGCAGATGTCATTGGACACGGTAGAATTTGGGGCTGCAGCTCCGGCCGCTGTGATCGACGAAACTGCTTCTGAGGAGGGGGTTCCTGCAGAAGACATCGTGCCTGCGGACTACGAGACCTCTTCTGGATCTGTGTTGAGCGACTACTCCACCGATAGCAAATGGTCCATCAAGTCGGATCGCTCTTTCCACCTAGTTTAGATTTCCCGTCCCGGGATATATATTGTCGGGACATCGGTGTTGACCATTTGCCTAGCTTATGTGGTCTGTTTTGGATAGTGAATGCGATGCTTTCCAATTATCATACCTACCCTATGCTGCGACAAAATGCACTTCTGTATTGGATTTTTTATGTGCTGCCAAGTATGGTGTGTTATCCCATTAAAGATTGTTGGCTATGCTTACGTTTCTGTTGTTGATATTTGCTGCTATTATTGCCTCAATTTGTTGCCTACAATACTTTGTACGTCCGAAATGTTCAGAGTCCTATTATCACTGCATGTCTCCATTATGTGCTGGCAATGGACCGATCATGTGCTGGCAATGGACCGAATAGTGCTGGCAATGGATTAAATGTTGGCTATGCTCATGTGTGCTCCT
Organism: Rhipidocladum racemiflorum; assembly: GCA_036346355.1. Classification (NCBI taxonomy): domain Eukaryota; kingdom Viridiplantae; phylum Streptophyta; class Magnoliopsida; order Poales; family Poaceae; genus Rhipidocladum; species Rhipidocladum racemiflorum. The sequence goes on along the minus strand of CM070590.1, from coordinate 1,952,017 downwards.
GCTGATATTTGCTGCTGTACTGTGCCTATATTCTCTCTAGTAGTTCCCTTGCAACTTGCATTGTACATACGAAATGTTTGGGATAGGATGACATTGTTAAAACTGTACTCACCGAATGCATGTAGGCCATGATTATCACTTAATGTGGATCGCAAACTGTACTGTCCAAATTGTTTAGGCTTTGATTATCACTTCATGTCTCTATTGCATGTGAGGGCATTGGACCAAATACCGCTGGCAATTGATGAAATGTTCTTCTATAATGATTTCAGTAAGATGTTCAGTACAATTGTTCTGCTCTACTAATCCAGGGACGAAGACATGGACCCTTTCTTCTCCAACTACGTTGAGGAGGACTTTGACGCAGTGCTGCACGACTTTACTCCCCCGCCACCACCGGCGATGATGCAAACCAGCGGGGCTGCCCCAACTGGGCCCCCACGTGATAAGAAGGCAAAACAAAACACCAACAGGACGGAGAGAACTAAATGGAGTGCCGAAGAGGATGAGGTGTTAGTGTCTGCCTGGTTGAATGTGAGCCAAGACCCCATTGTTGGGAAGGACCAATCCTCGGAGACGTATTGGAGCAGGATTGCTGAATACTACAAAGGCAATTGCAAGGAACACATGAAGGCAAGATCGAAGAAAGGATTGGTTAACCACTGGGCATTGATAAATGAGTGTGTTAGCAAATATGTTGGGTACCTCAATCAGACAGACGGTTTACATCAGAGTGGGACGACAGAGCGTGACAGGGTAAGCTCAATTGCAATGTCATGTTATTAGCATTTCTAATCACTTCATAACGACTTGAACATTTACCGCGGTCTCTAAATTGTTTTCTCAATTTGGCAGATGGCCCATGCTGGGAGGATGTATCAAGACATTGAAGGGAAGGCTTTCGCTTTCCATCATTGTTGGGTACTACTATGTAATCATCCGAAGTGGTCTTCGCACTTGTCCCACAAGAAGCAAAAGACGGTTCGATGTGGTGCAACGCACGAAGGGTCGAATGACATTCCTATCGACCTAGCCTCGCAGGCATCCTCGGAGGAGGGCCAAAGGCCACCAGGGAGGGAGGCGGCAAAGGCCGCGAGGAAGCGTCGCGGTTCGTCGAGTACGCCATCCGTAGGAGTGTACTCCGAGCATTTCGACAAGATGAATGAGTCCAGGTCTGCAATGGTAGATATTAAGCGTGAAAAGTTGGCAATGGCGAAGGAAGCAGAGAATGAAAGGATTATGAGGGTGGACTTGGACTCTTGTACCGCAAAGCTTCGTGAGTACTATGAGAGTCGACAGGACGAGATTCTTAGGGCTCGACGGGGAATGGATAAATAAATTTGAGAAGTATTTGCAAGGAACTTTAATAGCTGTGATGAACTTTAATAGTTGTGGTGAACTTTACAAGTTGTGGTGAAATTTCATATTTGTGGTGAACTGTAATATTTGTGCTGAACTTTAATATTTGTGGTGAACCCAAGTATTTGTGCTGAACTTTATTCCTAGTGTTGAACGATAATCTTTTGTGGAGAACTGTAATATTTGTGCTGAACTTTAATCCTAGTGTTGAATGATAATCTTTGTGCTGAACTTTAATCCTAGTGTTGAATGATAATCTTTGTGCTGAACTTTCATATTTCTCATGAACTTTAATATTTCTGCTAGTTTTGAATTTATGTGATGGATTGTTAGATTCGTTAGTCCACTTACCAAGATACCAGGGTAAACACTGAACGAAACTTATTTATTTCACACAATTTTACTTGCAGAACATCCCATGCAATACATTGGCATTAACCCCTGAAAGTGCGTCTAGGCACTTATGTTGTTTTAGTGATTAATGATAAACGATTAATGACAAACGCATGTAATGTCAATCAATGTAATTGTACAAATGCTTAACTTAGTGCTTAACAAATAACATACCTCTAATATGTTTATATTGTGATGAGACTAACATGTTTATTGCCTAGTTGAATATTAGTCTCATCTATTTTAGAGGAAAATCAATTGGGATGGTTAAGCAAAAATGAGGTATGCAATATTCCTTCCATATTTGTCATTGCATTCTTCTTTAGCAAATGCATGTTGAACTCTAAGTAACTTGTTGATTTCATATGTGCACATTGATTCTTGTCATAATTGCTTGTGCATATATATATTCATTTGAGTTCATTATGTGCTTTGTTTTTAATATGCTTGTGTTAGCTAGAGTTAAACTTCATTGCTTCATATTGACTTGGTGCATACATGTCTTAGTTGTGTATCTTCTAATGCACCTCTCTTAGTGAAGTTTAATCTAGAATTGGATTACATTATTTACTCGCATTCCAAATATTGTTTGCACATGTGTAATTCGTGTATATTCTATCATGTGCTTCATTTAAGCAAAGTCTGTGGTCCTTGCCATGATTTAATTGATTCTTCATATTGGCAATTATCTCTCTAGTGCAGTTAGATCAATCATATATTCATCATGATGCACTTAGCAGAGAATATTTCTATTGTCAAGTGTTTCCATTCATATTGTGCTTCTTGATATGAAACACTTGTTATTATCAATTTATTCAATATATCTTTTAAGCTTGTGGGACTAATATGTTTGCTGAGTGCTTTGATAAGAGTTAGGTCCCAAAGCTGTGTGTATGATGACCAAGATGGTTTGAAGGATGACAATCGAGTCAAAGTCAAATAAGGCACGGTGTCACCAAGAGCTGAGGACTAAGTCAAGAACGACTTGGCGTGAGGATCGTCTTGGTGATGATCGAGGTCAAGGTCGGAGAGGACGAGAGTCTCATGAGGTGAATCGCGTCGAGGTTGACAAGACGAAGGGCGTCATCAATCTTTGTGAAAACGTCATCATGCACCGTGCATCCAAAAAGTCGGCATGTAAGCTTAGTGTAAGACTTAGATTTTGTGTTTAAATTTGAGTCTAAGGATTGCCGTACTATTAAGAGGGATGCAATCGTTGAAATTACTTAGACATGTCTCAAGTGCTCAAAGTGGTCTATCCTTGTCTAAGGTTGAGAAACCCAAGTCACACCGTGTTCACCTAGGTGTAGGTGGGTTGGTGTGAGGATAGAAGTGTTGGTGGTTAGGAAAGTGAGAATTTGAGGTCTCCTTGTGGATTCTTTGTGAAATCTGATTTGATCCTTTTGGATTTGGGTAGTGAGACCTTGTTAGTTGGATAGCCACCGTTCATAGCTTTCGAAAAGTCCGAATTTGCGAAATCGAGTCCGGAGTCAAAAGTTATGCCCGTTGTCCGGGTCTTTGTGTCTGCCTGGGAGATCCGGAGTATCCGGGTTGTAACCCGAGTCTCCGGGTTATCCGAGTATCCGGATGATTCCGAGTATCCGGATGATCCAAGTCTCCGGGGTTTTATCCGAGTCTCGGGTTGCCCATTTCGGTCCCAAACGGCTAGTTTTTTGGGATGGCTATTTAAAGCCCCTTCTTGCCCACTTCAAAGTAGCCGTTGGGGATGTTTTGCTGGGTGTATTGAGGTGTTTTCTTGGTGATCTTGAGCCCCCAAAGCCCCTCTAATCCTAAGATCTTAGTGATCCCCTTTGAGTGAAGGGTTGGGTGTGAGAGTGGGTAGTGCTAGGGTTAAGTGTGATTTGAGTTGTTGAGCACTTGAGGTTGATTCTAAGTGAGTTCTTCGAGAGTATTTGTTACTCTTGGAGATTGAGGACTCCTAGACGGCTAGGAGGTCGCCTACGAGCCACCAACTTGGTGTGGTGCGCCGTGGGAAGTTTGTGAAGGCCGGATTCCGCCTCCGCGAGGAAAGGTATCAAAGAAGTGAAGCCGGCGTATGCAAGGTGCAACGACGAGCGGCTAGCGAGTTGAAAGAGACTCCGAGTCTTGGGTGACCGGCCGTCGCCGAGTGCCAAGTGCAACACCGGAGGACAAGGGTTGAAAGAGACCCGGCTCAAGTGTGACCGAGCCGCCTCAACGGAGACGTAGGATCCCCTCAAGGATCCGAACTTCGGGAACAAATCTTCGTGTCTCCTTCGGTTTCCTCTTTTACTCACTTGTTTAATTTGTCTTCGATTCTTGTGCTTAGATTGATTAGATTGCTTCTACCGCATCTATTATTGCTTGTATACTTGCTTTGTTGCAAGAGAGTAATTTATATCACTAGAATCAAGTCGTGCTTAATTTTATTGCGTGTGCTCTGTTCGACCGAAGCAGGCAACCGAGTATCCGGTATATTGATCCGAGTATCCGGATATACCGAGTATCCGGACCAAATATCCGGAGTGTCGGGTTGGTATCTCGGGCTAAATTGTTTAAATTGCAAAACTTAATTGTACCCTTTGCTTCCGCATTTTCTCACGATAGATTAATTTAAATTGGGTATAATTTTGTAATCGCCTATTCACCCCCCCTCTAGGCCGACATCCCGGTCCTTTCAATTGGTATCAGAGCCAAGGTCTCTCATTTTATTAGACTTAACCGTCTAGAGAGTAAGGGATGGCGACTAGAGGTTTAGTACACTCACATGATCCACTCATGCTAGATGGCTCTAATTATGCTTCATGGAAATTAATCATGATTTCTCATTTTAAATCCATGAGCGCCCAAATTTGGTGGATCGTAGATGTCGGCTTTTCATCTCCATTGAATGAAGTTGATCCAACTAACGGAGAGATGAAATGCCTACATCTCGACGCTCAAGCTACTAATGTTTTATTTAATGTTGTGAGCGAAGATATATTTGATGAGATATGCAATCTCAAGAGCGCTCATGATATGTGGACAATGCTTCAAGACAAATATGATGTGTCCACATCATCAAGTGAGGATTGCATTGAGGAATGGATGTCGGTTGATGATTCTTCAACCTCTACATCAAGTGATGACGAACCGACATCACCATCTACCTCCTCTTCTACCTCAAGCAATGACGACACTCCTATTTGCCTTATGGTAAAGGAGAAGAAGGTATCACACACATCCAAATCTAAAAATGTAGATGATTTAGGTAAAAGTGATGATGATAGTGATACTGATTATGATGGTAGGTATGATGATATTAGAAAAATATCACCATCTAAATTGCTTGTCTTGCTTGATACAATAGAGAAGCAAGAGGACACTCTCGAGAGGCAAGAAGATTTGCTCATCTTTGAAAAAGAAAGAAATCTTGAACTTGAGAGTGTTCTTGCTAAAGAAAAGCGAAAAATGAATCTCTTGAGAAGGAGAAAACTAGGTATGAGATTTTGAAGGTTGAGTATGACTCACTTCAAAAGAATTATGATGTTCTTAAGGAAAATCATGAAAGTATCCTTCTCAAGGAATTCATTAAGCCTAGAGTAGACATTAGTACTCAATGTGATTTAATTGATATGTCTACCTCTAGCATTGCTTTGCCTTGTTGCTCTAACATTGCTTCTAGTTCCTCTAGTTGTTTAGATGATAATCTTGTAGAGGAAAACAATGAGCTCAAGGCCCAAGTCATTAGATTGGAAAATGACTTGGAGAAGTGCTACAAGGGCAAAGCCGTCCTCGACAAGATCTTGAGCGAGCCTCGGGCACCTCAAGATAGAAGAGGACTTGGCTACATCTCCAAGAGGGAGAAGAGCAAGAAGAAGCACAATGCAAGAATGAAGACGATTGTGTGCTTTGGATGCAACAAGAAGGGCCACTTCGCCTCCGTGTGCCCCAATAAAGTGGATAACAAGGCCACAACTCCAACCTTGAGGCAAGCTGGCAAGAAGCAAGACAAGAGAAAGAGACGTTCAAAGCCCACTTGCTTCAATTGTCGGGAAAAGGGCACATCGGTAAGGATTGCCCTAAAGGTACAATTCCTAAGCCTATTATTCAATTCAATGATTATTCGCTTAGGAAGGACAAGAATGGCAATGTAATTGCCAAGCTTGCCAAGTCCCCTATGCCTACTAAAAATGATAATATTCATTTGCATAGGAAGAGTAAGTCTAGAAATGGATTTGCTAAAATTGTTAGGACTCCTAAGCCCATTCAAAGCAATTCCAACAAATTGCTTAGGAGAAATAACAATAGCAATCAATTTGCTAGACTTGCTAGATTCTCTAAGCTTTTCTATTATGATGATCATCATATGCTTAGAAGGGAGCAAACTAGAAATAGTTTTGCAAAGTATCATTGTCCTCCTAAGCCTTGTTATAAAAATGCCAATCAATTGCTTAGGAGGAACAATTATCGTAAACCTATTGCTAGTTATGTTAGTCAAGTCAATAATGCAAATATTAGGACCATTTGGGTTCCTAAGTCTATTGTGACTAACATTGTTGGACCCAACAAAGATTGGGTACCAAAGAGTGCCTAAAAGAATTATTAGGTACTAAGAGATGGATTGGATGCTTGATCTCCACAAGAAGAAAAATGAACTATCAATTGCAATTGGAGCCAAGCATGAAGATAATCAAGTCAATCATAAGCCAATGCCATCTCGGTAACAAGTATTTAAATTGATTACATTATTGCTTCTAGCCTTGTGTAGGTTTAGACGCTTTAGTATCATGCAAATTCAATTTAATTGCTTGTTGTGTGTACTTGCTCTTGCTTCATAGTTGTGCTTTAATTGTAATCTTGAGCAAGTTAAGAGTGGCACATTTAGGGGGAGTGCTAATTCATATTCATGTGTATCACATCCCTACATGTGCCTATATGTATATAAGTGCATAATATATAATTTCAAAATCAACCTTTTAGCCAAAACTCAAAACTTGTGTACTTACTAGTAATCTTTTGAAAAACTAGTTGAAATTGATATACAAATGTCTTTAAAATGTTTTCCAAAGGTTTTGGCTTCTCAAAATCTATTTTGAAAAGAAAATGAGTTTCAAGCCCAAAATCTAGATAGTAGTATCTTGTTTTGGATTTAAACTTATAATTTTCATAGAATTAAAAGTAAAAGGATTTTGAAAATAATCTTAAAGCAAAACTCCTAGAGTTGGTCATTCTTAATATCTTTTGTGTTCAAAAGTTTTTCAAAAGACCAACCAAACAAAAGCTATTTGCTTTCGAATTCCCCGAAAATCTTAGTTTGACCTATATCGGTCAAAATATTGCACTTAATGAGTATTGCCATTTGGACCGGATCCTTTGCTATATCTAAGTCCAAAATGGTATTTCAAACTCATACATAAAGTTTCAAATCTCTAACTCTTATCCCATTCTCTTAAGATGGATTTGATTCTTTGTGTTAATTGAATTTGACTTTGTTGGTTTTCATTTGGTTCTTCAAAAGGACCTTCTTTGGACAAAAGTCAAAATCTTGTTTAAAAGGCCTAAATTTGCAAAAAGGTTTGTAAAACTATCCTACTATGTATTTGAAAGGTTTTACAAGCTTTGAAAATAAAAATTCCTATTCTAGAAAATATTTTGGCCTAAAACAATTTGTTCTTTAACTCAAACATACCTAATATAGGATTTTGGCTTTCAAATCGGATTCTATTGTTTTTATAAGTGGTCATGGCTTCAAAAATGTATTTCAAATCCTTCAAGCCATGAGGGTTCAATTGTGGATGAAATCCGAGTTGAAATTGCACTTTGAGGACTTTTCGAGTTTCGATTTCATTGTTATGCCTCAAAGCGCATTTGGCCAAAATTGAGTTAAATCAAAATTCTTTTAAAGCAAAACTTGTTTCAAAACCTTCAAAATGTCCAAAGTTAGTTCCCTAAAAATTTCAAATCATTTGGACTTCATTTGAATCAAATTTGACCATTTGCAAAAAGTTTCAGTTCAGTCGTGCCAAAGTCGGCACTACCGCACCTGACAGGCGGTAGTACTGGAGGTAGGCACTACCGCACCTGAACGGCGGTAGTACCGGATCCCCTGGCACTACCGGCATTGTGTGCGCGGTAGTGCCGGTCTGGCAGACAAGACTGAAAATTCTGAAAATTTCGGATTTTCGAATTTGGTTTTGGGATATCTTTAATTTGGTACTTCCTTTTTCAAGAATTCTTTTTGGAAAAAGATTCTTGCAGTCCCAAAGCATCTTTTTGCACAAAATCAAATGTTTTTGAAAATATTTGAAGGAGTTCACTAGTGGTATCAGTTTTGAGGAGTTATTTGGTTGCAAGGGGATTTGTTCTTTTCAAGTGGTTTCCTTGTACCCCTTTGCTTGTTCTCGAAATTTTTCAGCTCTGATACCTTTCTAAATCTTTGTGATTTAGATTTTCTTGTGTTTGCATTTGCCCTGTTACCTGTCAGTGTTTATTGCTCTGATACCCTTCAAGCTTATCGATTTTCTTTTAAGTGGTACCATTGGCTAGACAAAACTTGAGCAATTCAAATGCAAAATAGCTCCATGATTCTTTTATTGAATATCTTGAGGAGCGTATTTATGTCAAGTTTTGGGCATTTACATGTTTTCAAGTGGTATCCTCATTTGTTTGACTCTAAAGCTTTCAAGTTACTCTTTGATACCCTTAAATGGTTAATTGCTCTGATACTCATCGATTCAATCGAATATCTTTTTTCTTTTGGTATCAATATCTTTGTGATTTGATCCAATAAGAAGTATCAAAAGAGCGTTATTCATTTATCGTGTTTCCAAGGGGTTTCATCTTATTTGATCTATCCAATTGGTATCAATAAACTTCAAGTTTCCTACAAGTGGTATATGTTGCCTCTTTGTAGCATTGTTTTGATACCCAAAGTCTTTTGAGTTGGATTCTCCATAAGCTTAAATTGTAAGTTCAATCGCTTAAGAACTCTCTATGTGAGGTTCTTTATGAATTGAAATGCATAAAGAGGAGAAATTCCATTTGAGCATTGTTCGTTAATGAAAATTTCTTTATGCTCTTTCTCGAAAGAAGTTCTTCAAGCATCTCCCTTGAGATAGTTTTTTTCCAATTGGTATCTAATTTCTCAAGTGGTATTTGCGTTGGGTTTCTCGCTTAACCCTATTAGGCAAGAGTTTGGATTCTGCAAGAGAATCACGATGTTTATCGTAAAGCCTAATAAAATGAAGTGAGTTATTTGAATTAGTTTCAAATAACCTTGAGATACCTTCCTTTGTTTTGAGCTTTAGTTCTTTCATTTGGTATCTTGGCAAGCCTTTCAAAGATGAAAACTAAGTGAGCTTTTTCATTGCTCCAAGCTTTTGAGTGGAGCTTATCTATTTAAGTTTTCATTCCATTGAAAGTGCATCCTTTGGCTAAGTTCTTTTAGAAACTGGATTTACTTGTATCTTAGCCTCAAAGTGATTCCTCTCTTGAATGTATTGAAGATAATTGCTGAAAGAGGATTTCGAGAGTTAAAATTGAATGTGTTTCAATCCTTCTTGTAAGTTAATATTACAAGATCTTCATTTGGGTTCTTAAATTTGAAAAATTGCATGCAAGTAGTACTATCATGCTTATCATCTATATCTTGCATAGTGCATTTAGACATTATCACACTAACTTGGGTCAAGTTGAAAGATACTTGTTCCCGGAAATCGTGTGCTTGTCTGTTGATGTTCAAGGTTTCGAAAAAGGTGTCAACTTCGACGGTGAGATGAAGGAAAGGAGTGTAGCTCCAAAGTCCGAGGGATCCGAGGCCGTGCGACTTGACTATGACCGATTCGAACATGCAATAGACAAGAACCGATAGAAGGGACGTATTTCTTTCCGACCATATTTAATAATGTCTTTGTACACCATTATGCTAATTGTCTTAAATTTTAAATGGTGTAATGCTTATCATGTTAAGTCTTCCAATTGAATCAATTCTTTCAATCATTATGTATTTCAATTGGTAATTAGATTGCTCTGATACTACTTCAATTGCTTATCAATTGGTATCCTCTCATTGTAAATTGCATTTTCTCTCTATTTAAGTGTCATCTAACTTTTTGCCATATTAGTATGATTGATATGGATGACACCATGCTTAAGGAGGAGGAAATGTAAGTTGAAGAACACATTAGTAAGAGGTATACCTTACTCTTTAAATTGATCATAAGCATGTAATTCACTTCCATACAGTGGCTATATGATATTGATAGTTATTATGCTCGATCTGAGATATTTGCTATATGATCTTTGTCATGATTTAAGCATCTCTTACATTCTTGTGAATCATGACTTCATTTTAATTGGTATCATCGATTGGTATCTTATTCAATTGTCATGTTTCAGCTTCACTTATATCTTGTTAATCATGACAACTTTAAATTTGTTCAATTGGAAATATCAATCACCTAAATCTTGGATATAATTGATATCATATCTTGCCTAGATTTAGGGGGAGCTTAATATCATTGATATCATTGTCTTATTACTAGCTCCTTTGTCTTATTTTGTTCTTCCTAAGCTTTTTTATTGAGTGTTCAATCTAGAGGGAGAAAAGGTTATTCTTTTTGGGATTAATGACAAAGGGGGAGAATTTATGGATTTATCAATTGCCCCCTAATCGATTGACAAAAAGAGAGAGAATATTTGGGGAGAATTTATGGACTTATCAAATGCCCAATAATCGATTGACAAAAAGGGACAATAAAAAAGAGGGAGAATATTTGTAAGTATAATCTCTTACTCATTCTCCGTGTTCATTTCAATGCTAAATACCTTTATATTGTCCTTTGGTGCATTTGTTAAATCGTTTGTCATAAATCACCAAAAAGAGGGAGATTGAAAGTGCGTCTAGGCACTTATGTTGTTTTAGTGATTAATGATAAACGATTAATGACAAACGCATGTAATGTCAATCAATGTAATTGTACAAATGCTTAACTTAGTGCTTAACAAATAACATACCTCTAATATGTTTATATTGTGATGAGACTAACATGTTTATTGCCTAGTTGAATATTAGTCTCATCTATTTTAGAGGAAAATCAATTGGGATGGTTAAGCAAAAAATGAGGTATGCAATCTCGGTATTCCTTCCATATTTGTCATTGCATTCCTCTTTAGCAAATGCATATTGAACTCTAAGTAACTTGTTGATTTCATATGTGCACATTGATTCTTGTCATAATTGCTTGTGCATATATATATTCATTTGAGTTCATTATGTGCTTTGTTTTTAATATGCTTGTGTTAGCTAGAGTTAAACTTCATTGCTTCATATTGACTTGGTGCATACATGTCTTAGTTGTGTATCTTCTAATGCACCTCTCTTAGTGAAGTTTAATCTAGAATTGGATTACATTATTTACTCGCATTCCAAATATTGTTTGCACATGTGTAATTCGTGTATATTCTATCATGTGCTTCATTTAAGCAAAGTCTGTGGTCCTTGCCATGATTTAATTGATTCTTCATATTGGCAATTATCTCTCTAGTGCAGTTAGATCAATCATATATTCATCATGATGCACTTAGCAGAGAATATTTCTATTGTCAAGTGTTTCCATTCATATTGTGCTTCTTGATATGAAACACTTGTTATTATCAATTTATTCAATATATCTTTTAAGCTTGTGGGACTAATATGTTTGCTTGAGTGCTTTGATAAGAGTTAGGTCCCAAAGCTGTGTGTATGATGACCAAGATGGTTTGAAGGATGACAATCGAGTCAAAGTCAAATAAGACGGCGGTGTCACCAAGAGCTGAGGACTAAGTCAAGAACGACTTGGCGTGAGGATCGTCTTGGTGATGATCGAGGTCAAGGTCGGAGAGGACGAGAGTCTCATGAGGTGAATCGCGTCGAGGTTGACAAGACGAAGGGCGTCATCAATCTTTGTGAAAACGTCATCATGCACCGTGCATCCAAAAAGTCGGCATGTAAGCTTAGTGTAAGACTTAGATTTTGTGTTTAAATTTGAGTCTAAGGATTGCCGTACTATTAAGAGGGATGCAATCGTTGAAATTACTTAGACATGTCTCAAGTGCTCAAAGTGGTCTATCCTTGTCTAAGGTTGAGAAACCCAAGTCACACCGTGTTCACCTAGGTGTAGGTGGGTTGGTGTGAGGGATAGAAGTGTTGGTGGTTCCGGAAAGTGAGAATTTGAGGTCTCCTTGTGGATTCTTTGTGAAATCTGATTTGATCCTTTTGGATTTGGGTAGTGAGACCTTGTTAGTTGGATAGCCACCGTTCATAGCTTTCCGAAAAGTCCGAATTTGCCGAAATCGGAGTCCGGAGTCAAAAGTTATGCCCGTTTTCGTCCGGGTGCTGTGTGCTGCCTGGGAGATCCGGAGTATCCGGGTTGTAACCCGGAGTCTCCGGGTTATCCGGAGTATCCGGATGATTCCGGAGTATCCGGATGATCCGGAGTGTCCGGGTTAAAATTCCGGAGTCTCCGGGTTGCCCATTTCGGTCCCAAACGGCTAGTTTTTTGGGATGGCTATTTAAAGCCCCCTTCTTGCCCACTTCAAAGTAGCCGTTGGGGGATGTTTTGCTGGGTGTATTGAGGTGTTTTCTTGGTGATCTTGAGCCCCCAAAGCCCCTCTAATCCTAAGATCTTAGTGATCCCCTTTTGAGTGAAGGGTTGGGTGTGAGAGTGGGTAGTGCTAGGGTTAAGTGTGATTTGAGTTGTTGAGCACTTGAGGTTGATTCTAAGTGAGTTCTTCGAGAGTATTTGTTACTCTTGGAGATTGAGGACTCCTAGACGGCTAGGAGGTCGCCTACGAGCCACCAACTTGGTGTGGTGCGCCGTGGGAAGTTTGTGAAGGCCGGATTCCGCCTCCGCGAGGAAAGGTATCAAAGAAGTGAAGCCGGCGTATGCAAGGTGCAACGACGAGCGGCTAGCGAGTTGAAAGAGACTCCGAGTCTTGGGTGACCGGCCGTCGTCGAGTGCCAAGTGCAACACCGGGAGGACAAGGGTTGAAAGAGACCCCGGCTCAAGTGTGACCGAGCCGCCTCAACGGAGACGTAGGATCCCCTCAAGGATCCGAACTTCGGGAACAAATCTTCGTGTCTCCTTCGGTTTCCTCTTTTACTCACTTGTTTAATTTGTCTTCGATTCTTGTGCTTAGATTGATTAGATTGCTTCTACCGCATCTATTATTGCTTGTATACTTGCTTTGTTGCAGTAGAGTAATTTATATCACTAGAATCGAAGTCGTGCTTAATTTTATTGCGTGTGCTCTGTTCTGACCGAAACAGGCAACCCGGAGTATCCGGTATATTGATCCGGAGTATCCGGATATACCGGAGTATCCGGACCAAATATCCGGAGTGTCGGGTTGGTATCTCGGGCTAAATTGTTTAAATTGCAAAACTTAATTGTACCCTTTGCTTCCGCATTTTCTCTGATAGATTAATTTAAATTGGGTATAATTTTGTAATCGCCTATTCACCCCCCCTCTAGGCCGACATCCCGGTCCTTTCAACCCCCATGCCGTGCCCACAGGTGTTCCACTAGATCTGCCTGCAACCGATGGTGAAGTTGGCGATCCCTCCGTCGTTGAGTTGCTTCTATGCAATGCAAGACGGACCCAGCGGGTGTTGTGGCTGTCACGACCGGAGTACCCATGTAGTCAAAGTTAATTTGCTGTGGTGGACCATTCCGCTCGTCCTCCACGATCATGTTATGCAAAATGATGCATGCGGTCATTATATGCTTTAAAGTACTCTGCTGCCAACATCGGGCGGGGCCCCTAACGATGGCAAACCTAGCTTGCAACACTCCAAACGCTCTCTCCACATCCTTCCTTGCAGCGGACTGCATCTGTGAGAAGTACACCCTTTTGTTTCCCATCAGCGCTGAAATCGCCTTAACAAAGGTAGCCCACTCAGGGTAAATGCCATCCGCGAGGTAGTAGCCCATGTCGTATTGATTGCCATTGACGATGTAGGTTACCTCCGGAGATGTACCATCGTTTTCCCTAGTGAAAATGTTAGATCGGTGCAACACATTTATATCGTTCAAGCTTCCGGGCATCCCGAAAAAAGCATGCCAAATTCACAGGTCATACGAAGCAACCGCCTCGAGAACTATGGAAGGTTTGCGAGTATGCCCTGTGAAAGCCCCTTGCCATGCTTTCGGGCAATTTTTCCAAGTCCAATGCATGCAATCGATGCTACCAACCATTCCAGGGAAACCCCTTTGCTCACCAACAGCAAGGAGTCTAGCAATGTCTTCTGCATTAGGAGATCGGAGATATTTGTCCCCGAAAACCTCGACAACCGCCTTCACGAACTTCTTGAGAGCTATACTGGCCGTACTTTCCCCAATACGAAGGTACTCGTCCACAGCATCAGCTGGAACACCGCAAGCTAGTTGACGGAGAGCGGCAGTTACTTTCTGAAGAGGTGACAAACCAAGCTTCCCGGTTGCATCCCTACTTTGCTGGAACCAAATGTCGTGTCGTTCGACAAGATTCGTTATGCGCAAAAATAGGGAACGGCTCATCCGAAACCTGCGTATGCGAAACGACTTACACATTATTAAACCTTACAAGTTCATATTTCATATTTGTTTGGACTACTGGTTTCTTACCTTCGCCTGAACAAAGCGTCACCATACACGGGGGAGGAACAGAAGTAATCACCATAAAGCCGAGCCGCACCTTCAGCGTGACCGCGGTCAACGACCGCATGGCCTAGAACCGATCCCCGTCGACGGTTGTTACCTCGTGCTTGCATCTCCTCCTCCTCTGCTATTGCTAAGATAAGAGAGTCCTCATCATCAGTATAGGATTGTTCATCACTAGAGGAATCAATGAAGTGACTCATTGTGAGGTTGCCAATGGCTGGTGGGTGACTTACCTCATGAGTGCAACCCCCCAATATATAGAATTGCAGGGTAGTATGGGAGGGGATGAGGAAAAGTTAGGTATTCCTGGGAAGGGAAGAGAATGGGGAAGGGAATCTGTTGGAGTGCATTGCTGGGAAGGGAATGGAATCTGGGAAGGGATTCCCTTCAGGGGGTGGGAAGGGAATGGAACCCTGGGAAATGGTTGGAGATGGTCTTATCAGTAAAGGTGGAACTGTGGATCTACTCTGACCACTGGCTTGCCATAGAATCTTCACCGGCATTATGAATATTTATTTATTCATTTTGTGGTACCATTTGCAGGCCCTTTTTTGAAGAATAAGGATTCGGTGACGATGCAATGGGTTCCACAACAATGATGTACACTAGAAACATGGGCAAATTGTGTTCCTTTAGATGGTCGCCAATTCGCACAATGATGAGATTGACAGCTCCTCTGATGGGTTAACTGCTGCTACATGAGAACATTGCTGCTAGTGAAGGGGTTATGAGCAGAGTTAGCCAAAACAAAACTAGAAAAACCATTAGAAAACCAAAATTCAAAAATAAAAAATATTGAATGAAAAATCGCTTCAAAATAGTCAGAAACCAAAGGGTTAAGAATTCAAAAATTTTGGAAAAAAATTCAAAAACCGACCGAGACCGCTGACGCACTACCACATGATTTTTTATTGAAAATCGATCGGTTTTGCGTTGCATAAGTTTTTCCAAATCTTTAAATTTTTTGAATTTAATCGGTTCATCGACCGGTTTTACATGTTGAACCGGCTCGATACAATTGAAAACCGCAAAAACCTATTTATCACGGTTTTGTGAACCCTGGTTCTGAGATCCAGCAGTGATTTGAAGTTTTGAACCCCCCTCCCTAATTGGATCTTGTTTCCATGGGTATGCAAGCCTTTCTAGCCCACTGTATAACAGAGGAAACTTGTAACAGCCTCGAATTAAAAATAAAGTGAAAATTTAAATTTTGGAATATAAATTTGAATTTTTGGGACTTGAATTAAAAATCTTACTATTTATTAAAATTTTCTGGACCTTTACCATTTAAAGAAAGCTTTAAATGATTAAAAGTACCGAATCCTTAATTCCAAGTTTCAGAATGAGACAAACATAAAATTATTCGCAAATACATCCATATCAACAAAAGAAAAAAGTCCCTAAGCTATGCATGTCTTTCCTAAAGCATACCGTTAGCAATCATAATTCAGATCATAATCAGTGTATGTATGTATTTAGTTGAGCCCAAATTCAGCATTTCATGAGTGTGTGTGTGCAAATACTTACATACAATATGTTAGCTAATTTCTCATACACACATACCAGATTCCAGCACCATATATATAAATGCATGTGTACATGTACACACACACACACACACATATATATATATAGACACACACACGTACCTACACATCTCCACACAATCTCAATGAAAACAAACACATTTCACATTTGTATAATTGATATCCAAATTAAACATTACAATTCAAAAGGAATACTACATTCTATCCAGTACATCCAAATCATCCAACAGATGAGAACAAAGCAAGAGATTTTAATACAAATAGCAAGAGATTACACATGGGCATTTCAGCTCCCAAACACATAATACAAACTATAGCCCAAATCAAATAAAACTATGAACTACACTATGATCTCACAAGCTACAAGATTATACTTCAAATTGAACCATGCAAACCGACCTACCACACTACACGATCCCCAGTTTCGCACTTCAAAAGCCCCCTCTTGCGCCAAAGTGATAGCGTCACGCTTTCACCACACCACTACCTCCAAATGGCATGACTGTCCATGTTATGATTTATTACGGCTAGCCAGGTCTGTCCCATTCCAAACTTGTGGTGGTACGGTTAGGCTTTACATTCAGCGAAACTCAGACCGGTCCTTAATTAGCTAGGCGAGACTTTCCACAACCCAAAATGGTAACCACCCCACCATTCAACCATTTCTCGCTGGGTCAATATCACATTTTTGTTTTAACCATCCCACAATACTAACATCATAATTTCTATTTTAACAGAACATTATTTTGGCACAAATCCCCCAAAATCTCCTAGGTTCAGTTCTAAGCATGACTAAGCAATGTCTCATTATCATCATAAAATAGTTCATATTTTTCTTAAGGTTACAAGGGCATCAGAACTCAATATCAAGGGTGGTATATCAATATTGGTTATAACTAGCATTTAAAACTGGGTCAGGAAATAACATTTACAATACATATGCATGCAATAATTTAAAATTTAACATACAAGTTTACAACCTGGGTACAACATGATCAAGGTGGTGTGACTTGACTGGTTCGACGAGTTGCTACTCGAAATCGTCGCACGGGTACTCCTCGAACTCTCCGTAATCTACGCGTGAAAAGCACCCAAATTCAAATAAAATTCAAATTAAATACCAAATTAGCATGAAACTAAAATTTTAGATTTTAGATGAATTTAAAAAGAAAAACGGAGCCAAACAGAGTTCTAACGGGCAAAAACGGGCTCCCGGAAGTTCAAAAACAAATAAAAAGGATTTTCTGAAATTTTAAAATTATTTTTGTAAAGAAAAATCCAAATTATTGTGCATGCTAACGTCAGTGGCATTTTTCGGATTTATTTTTCAAAAGAAAACTCGCCATAAAGGATTTTTTAATTATTTTTAAAAGAAAATTTTGGTTTATTGCGCAATGATGACGTCAACACCGGATTTTTGGATTTTGAATTATTTTTAAAATAAAAATAGCTAACAGGTGGGGCCGACGGCTGGAGGGGTGGGGGAGGAGTGCGGCGCGCGCACTGGCAGCTGCGCAACGGAGCGAAGCCGGCGGCGAGGTCGAAGAGGAAGAAGAAAACGGCGGGGCGGCGCGTGGAGGGGAGAGTGGAGCGGGGAGAGAGAGGGGAGTGTGCGGGAGAGAGGGATGCCGGGGGGCATTTATAGGGGAGGGGGCTGGCGGCGTGCGGCGCAACGGCGCATGCAATTCATGCGGCCGGTGGCAGAGATGGCGACAGCTGTTGCGGGCAGCGGCGACGTGACGCGTGAAGGGCGGGGAAGGCAGGCGAAAAAGCCGGGCATTACAGTTTGGCTCTTGGAGTGGTATATTTCAGTATAGATCCATACAACGTACCGTTTCTACTTTAATATAACAACATATATATTTATAAGTATACACATGTTTAATTATATATACACCAAATTTTACTAATAATAATATTACTCCAAAATCCAAATACATAGTAGCACTATCAAGTGTAACGTATAGTTCAATAGACGGTATTATCAATTCCACCGGTATGACAGGTATTGCATGGCATCGAAGCCAGTATGACCGATATTGTCCTGTATCGAAGCTATTATGACCGGTGTTAACTGATATTGAGGCCAGTACAATACATATAGCTACTTTATACCATTTTAGACGATAAAATAATGAGAGTGACTAGGGAACGGTATACCGTTGCAACGGTATAGCCATGAAACTTATGAAACTTATCAGTTTCAATGCTGGTTTCATGAGTTTCAGTATTTAGTTTCATCAGTTTCATGTTTTATCAGTTTTTAGTGCTAAGTTTCATGAGTTTCAGTGCAAAAAATCATAAGTTTCATGAGTTTCAGAGGTATACCGTTGCAACGGTATACCGTTTTTTAGTTTTTCTGTAAAATAATACATACAAACCGACCATGCATGCTATCCCATACTGATCCGGTATTGATAAACCAGGCTTATCTGGAGAAAGGACGACACTATGCTCTCTGAAAAATTAAACAGGCCAGAGAACAGCATCGACAGGTCTGAGATCTAAATATCTAATGCATTCAGGCTTTCCGGGCATAAACAAAGAGTTGGACTGTACTTTAACATCAGAACCTATGGTGCTAAGTTATCCTGTGGCACGAGGCGCCATGCGCGCTTGAGAGCAGCTAATTACTTAAATCCAGAAGTGGGGAGATGAAGCGCAAGGGGAAGGCAGAACAGAAAATGCACTCGCTGTACTTGCAGGGCATGTGTGCAGCATAAAGGTTTCGCCATGGCACGAGGGGAGCATCGGTGGTGCTGCCTGCGTACTCGCGCTGTAGATGAACAGGAAGCTCTCTTCTTTTCAGGTTTTTTTTTCCTTTCTTCCAGGCGGCCACCACCACCACCACCAGCTAGCGGAGGAGGCCGGCATGTGAAAAGTATGCCCTTATCTCTCAGTTTGCATGTGCTAATCGATGAGCACGGCCAATTGTTCTTATCTTCAAGATCAGCGCAAACACACAGCATTTCTCTGAAGAAAATAAGCAATATATGTGCTGATGATGTAATTAATACGTACTCTTAAGTATATATATCAGTGTATCTGGTATATATATTCTGATGATGACCGCTAGCTGCATGCATGCTTGCAGGGATCTTATTTGTGAACAAAAACGAAAACATGGTATGTACAGTAGCTAATTACTCCCTCAAAGTATTCATTTCAATATATTTATCTATTGAGGGAATTAAGAGTGTAGTTATTACGATTTTTTTTTTCACTTTCTACCTATACTTAAATGCTTTGAAAAAAGTAAAATAGTTGCGGGATATTACTCCCTCCGTTGTTTTTTATAAGGCGTATTAGGTTTCGTTAGGACAAGGCTTTGACCAACAATTACTCTATTAGCATATAATTTTTATGACACAAAATTGATATTAGTAGATTTGTATTCAAAAGTACTTATATATAATTATGATTTTGTATTGCATAAATAGTATATTAATGAAGTAATCCTTGGTCAAAGTCTTGTCCTAACGAAACCTAATACGCCCTATAAATTCCAACGGAGGGAGTATTTAGGTTTAGTGCTCCCCTAGTCTATTCGTATGATGGGTTGTGGAGAGATATTATGAAACAAAGGGAGGAGAAACTTGACCACACTTAGTCGGCTGTGAAACTTAGGCATAATAATAAATTGACTTCTTAATTAATTTGCCGCCAAAAGGACACCTTTAGGCATGTAATTAGGACAATATGAAATGGAGGTGGATCACAGAATCGGGAGGCATAGCAAGTTCCAATTGTCTTTCTGCTCGCCACAGCTAAAAAAGTTGAAAGGAATGTGAAACAAGACAAGAGCTTAAAGGAACTTAGGGAGATAATATAAGGTTGTGTGTTTGACCATAAGGGAAAGCCTATGAACCTATCCATGTTTTCTGTACACCATAGCCTGTATATATATATTCTAAAGATCGATCGAGCAAGGCGATGATGCCCTAATTTAGCCCTAAGAAGAGGCAGCCCTGTATGCTGCATACCAACTTGCATGTTGTGGAAGAAGAATTAATATAATTAATCAGCTCATGCATGCATGGTTAGCAAGCAAGTTTTTTTAGACAAATTTTACAGTGCATTATATATACTGGTAGTATATATAATGTGCAGTAGAAATTGCATCTAACCATTGATTTGTTAAGGGTGTTTCTACTACTATACTACCAGATGAAGTATAAGTAAACTCTAGTTAATCTGATCCATTGGATCGAAAAGAATGAACGGTTCATATTCAATTTAGTGTATTGTAAAAGAACTCTCTTTTTTAACCCCAGAGAGCATGGCAACTTTGAAAATTAGAGAAATTTTATGGTGCACTATACTAATAGTATATAATGTGTAGTAAAAATCACATCTAACCGTTGATTTATTAAGGGTGTTTCTACTACTATACTATCAGGTGAAGTATAAGTAAACTCTAGTTAATCTGATCCATTGGATCGAAAAGAATAAACGGTTCGTATTCAATCTAGTGTACTGTAAAAGAGCTCTTTAATTAATCATGCAGGCCAACACAAGAAAATTAAATTGTATGCCACAATGCATGGAATACCTTTGTATATACATCTTGTTCATGGTTTTTCAGATAACGAAAGATTATATCTCTCTCCCAACCTCACCCATCTTGTTTATGTAGGATGTAGCACACAGAAACCATGCACCTGCTTGCATGTCAGCCAAAACAGTAACATATACAGAATGTACACCACAGCAGTTATATTGGCATAATGGGTCTAAAAACAGATATATCACCAACATATCAGCTATACATGATTGTGCGAATTTATTTTCTGTTAGTTGCACATATATCCTAGATGCATGGTGTATTAGCTACCTCAATAAACTGTATAAGCGTATAAATGCCACATATAACTTGACAAACTAACGACCCAATGTAGATCACAAGGAAAAAAAACATTAATTATACAAATTGAACCAAGTCCAGTGGAGTTAACAGTAGGACACATGCCACAGCAGACTTGAGCTACATACCACTTAGTATACATATACATGACATAAAAGAGCGTTAATTACAAGCTTGGGCGTAATACGATCGAAATTGACTAGCTGACATTCGAAAAACAAATTCATGTGAGGGAGGTGTGTAGCTCTTGCCTCTAGCTAGCAGTGGCAGCAACAAGAAGAAGCTGGTGAGCTAGCTGAGGGAGCTCCCTTCAGTCCAAGCATGGAGTAGGAAAGAGAGAAGAGTCTCCCGCATCATTCGCTCATCCACACGGTATTACATCGATCAATTCCACCGTGTGTTCGAGTGAATGAGTCAGCAGCTCCTTCAATCCCCGCTACCTCCCATGAGTGGGCTGAAGAAAGCTCCCTCAAATATCTGCTGCTTCAATGATATATCTTCAGTAAAAATCACTTAATGGCTCCACCATCAGTCAGTGCAACATAATTACAATTAATGGTGCAAATAACTGTACACACAGAGACCAATTAATATCCATTAGTACTAGAAGATCAAAGATAAGCTTTTTCCAATGAAAAATCATATGTCATCACATTACATCATATGTCTTACGATGCAGAGACCGGGGGTTAATATATTCTTCTATTACCTAAAAAAAACATTCGAGCTAAATAGATCAGCAGCATGATCATGTGCTCATGAAATCAGGTCCCTTACTTTTTATGTCTGGTTAACAGTCTTGGATGGCCACTGTTTAAATACAAATAACAGGAGTAAAAGTAGGCAAAAATACTCTAATATTGGATTACTAGCTTAGACAAACTTTCTGCAGTAAATCAACAAAATAAAAGGTCAATCTATGTTCTCTACCTAGAAAGAATTAACGTATGGTCCTTAATTTTTCATCTTCATAATAATGGCATCGATCAGAGTACTACAGAAACATGCATGCAAGAGAATTGGGAATCTTGAGGCAAAACGAGTTCTCCAAGAAATAAGAAAATAAATGGCTAATATATACATGACTTCACACAAAGAGCGCAATCAAACTAAGCATCTTTGGAACAGAAGTCTCTCAAAATGAATACATACATACACACACATATACAAAACATAGTAGCCTAATATCTCTTCTCAGGAATCAGTTTACTTAATTAGTTCCTAGATAATAAAATCCACTCAAATAGATCCGATCGAGTATGTATGCAGCTACCTGAATTTATCCCACTAAGCAAGCATGTATCTTTCCACAGAAGAAATGTAGATATGCCAAGTAGTTAATTACACGTAAAGGTTATAATAAGTAAATATAGTAGTAGATCCTGCAAAAGACTGTATCAGATATACCAATCATCTTCTAAACATTTAAGGATTCTAACAGAGAAAAATAGAGAGGGGGGGGGGGGGGGGAGTGAGGGGGGGCACACCGCCGAAGTCGACTAATGATCCAACAGAACACCAAAGTCAAAAGGCCTAATCTCATGTTCAGATCAACACAGAGGCTAAAAAAAGCTCAGGGAGAAGAAGAACGAATAAGAGCCATAGTCACATTGAGCACAAGCTATGTTGGAAAACAAACCGTTCTCAGATCGATCGATGCATACAAATGAAGATCCAGGCCATATAAAGGCCGGTTTCACCTCTCATGAACCTATCATCAAATCGGTAGGGAGATCACGGTAGTACTAGAGAGAGGAAAGCTAGATGGAGACACATAACCAACATCGACAAACACATGTGGCTATGCACGCATGCCCATATCGCATGCAATTAACCCAATACATGCCCTGCTAGGAGGGAATAAATCAAAGCTAAGCTACAGAGAAATGAGCCCACCACATCAATAAATCAAGAAAAGCAAAGCAAACCAATTCCACCCTTTTGCTTTCGTAAGTTTTGCAAAGTTCTAAAAGCACAATAATGAGATGCCACGACGAGGAAAATGACCAATTAATCAACACGGCATTTAGCAGGATGCAGGAGCGTAGCTTTCTGAGGCGTCCTGTGAAAGGGAAGGTTGTCTGGTCAGTGACTTGTGGTTTTTGGAAAGATAGATCTAGCAAGACAGTAGATATAAGAGCTAGGGAAGAGACCGGCGGGGCTAGGTGAGGAGACAGGAGGTGAGGAAGAAGGCCAGGCAACTTGGAGGGGGCAGGGCATCTGCGACAAGAAATGCTCGGTAGTAGTGGAAGTAGGTGGGGTGGTGGGGGGGTTGCCCTCTTGTGTTGTGGTTCAGCTTGCTGATTGGTACCCCTTCAGGTTGTTGACCACTTAATTCATTGCCTTTAGCTAAGACACTCCTCTCTCTCTCTCTCTCTCTCTCTCTCTCTCTCTCTCTCTCTCTCTCTCTCTCTTTTCAGTTTTGAGAACAGCAATGTATGAGGTAATTGCATTGTTGATACAGTTTAATATATGCCACCGACAGCCAGCTCCCAAAATTACCATAGATAATTACTACCGGCTGGTTGGGTGCAATGTTAACTGGGGTTGTATATTTATCGAGACAGCTTTTCTCAACCCTTTGGATGAAGAATAACCATCCTCGTAACCTCCTAATTTCTTATAGCTAACCCATGCAAGCCCTCGCTCCAAGAACAAGGGAATGAAATAAAGAATTATTCTAACCTACACAATTTTTTTAAAAAAAAATTGGTGAATCCCTACAAAATACAAAGACAAAAATAAATGTGCCCTACAAATAAAAAAAAAACAGATAGAACTAAAAGTTATAGTAAAGATGTGCCAAAATTGTACATTACCTGCAGGTACCGCAATTTTAGACCCAGCACTGTGCAATTTTAGATAACTAATTAGAGACGGAAAAAAATTCAGACAACTAAAAATTAACAAGGCAAATATTAATTTCATGCCCGATGTAGAAGATTATTGTTAACTAAGCACTAGTATGCATTGCATGCAGCTTAATTATTGCCTTGATCATCGATCAGTAGACAAATTAATTTCACCTACACATGCATGACTGTGCAATGTGACAAATCTGTGTGTTGCTAACAATATATGTATATATACATAACCTGTTTTTTTAAAAAAAAATAAAAGGCAGGCGACATGTGAATGCATGCATGTCCATTTCTGCAGTGCAGCCTGGCCATTGACGGCATGTGTGAATGACAACTAGACACGAGGCCGATGACTGCAGAGTCGACAGTGGCAAGGACGCACGCGACGGTGGCAGGGACGAGCCGGCCGGCCATCGTATCCCCCATTCCCCCCTCCTGCGCGCATGTACGTATGACTTATATATACATTAGGGGTGAGAAATAGACATAAATTATCTGTATTATTTGATTATCACATTCGATAGGATACGAATACGATGTATATATTTTTTGAGAGGTGCTTCTATGCTCTTCCTTTTAAAAGTTGCACAACTATTAAAGCATGAATGAAGGGTAGATGATGATTACTTACCCTTTCGCTTGCTTCAAGATTTGTGTAACTTGTACTTAGAAGGAAGAGCATAGAAGCACCTCTCTCATATTTTTTCCATCCGATTATCAAATTTTCTTATATTTACATTCGAATACGCATATGGGTACGAACATGCATGGTATGGGCATTTGCAATCTGAAATGTAATTTTAGCCGGACTATTTGTATTCGGCGATGAAGCGTCGAAGCAACATGCTTAGTTTCTTGCAACCTGACTAATTTGTTGTGCAAGTTTTTTTTAATTCAATGTGAATTCATGTTGGTTTAGGTGAAATAAATAAAATTAGACTGATTAACAGTGAGTGTACGAGAATAAAATGTCATTAATATCTTCATGTTACATAAGTTACGAGGATATATCCGGGTCCGACCTAATTGAGTATATGTTCGATTTGATTACAAATATAGCAAAAACACCATTCAATTCATATTCCATCTGTTTCCACCCATGGCATACATGCATGCTTGCTTGCTATGTACTTGTACTTTTTTTCGATCAACTTGCTACGTCATTGTCCGTGTAATGCGTGTGTGTATATATCTGTGTGTGTATGTATGTATATATGTGTGTGCACGCACGCTATACATATTATGTTGAGCAATGATATGTGATGTTTTGCTTGTCTGAGATGGTTGCAGGACTTCGGAGCTAGATCATGGTGAGGCGGGGGAGATCAGGACTAGGCTAAGAGAGCTAATGTCCAGACGGTCAAGGTGACGCCGAAAGATGGCTAAGGTTGGGGAGTTGTTGCGAGCCAGGATGACAAGTGGATGGATAAGATGCTAACTTAAGCCCTTCTCAAGCGAATGAGGATCGTTGGATCAATGGTTCATGGGTGGAGTAGAGGTTAAATTAGTACTAAAGGGTTATTGGATCTTGAATTTAAGTGACGCTTTGAGAAGCGTACAAGTGTATGGTTAAAATCCGTTATGTTGTTGGGTTTGGGTTAGCCCATGTATGAGTAAGGGTGTGAATCTCAACCCTTGATAAGGTTTTTTGAGAGCCAATAAGGTCATCTAATGGTGAATGTTGCTCCTAGCTAGTGTGCTATATAAATAGAGGTGGAGGGATACCTCTATGTCAAGTCTTAGAGAAGGCTTTTTCAGTTTCATTATGCCCCTTTGAGCTTTGATCATCATGAAGTGTGGCTTTGTAATCATCTCTCTCTAAGCAATGCAAGATCTAAATTCATCTGTGTTCTGAAATTTATTTTATTTCTTGTACTTTTTCTTGTAATTTCTTTCATGCAACTTAAGCTTCGCTTCTCCTCCTTCTACTTGTTGTGTTTATATTGTTTATATTGAATCTAGGATGTCTAAGAGGTTAAGGAATTCATCTAGAACATGTCCCAACCCAGCAAGATCTATTAGAACTCATTCTTGCTCAAGCTATGCTTGTAACATCATGATCTTGAGATGAAATTGCTGTTTTGGTGCAGCTTGAACTTTTGGCATAAAAAGTTAAGATCTTGGGCTTATCCTTGCAATTCATTCTGGAATCATAGTCCTAAGACTATTATCTAGTCGTAGTACAAGTTTCATCAAGTTTGGATGGGTAAAACTTGAGTTATTGAGGTTTCTTTGTGGTTAAGTTTATGGAATTCCTGTTTTTTGTGCAGTGTGGATGTTGAGCTAGATATGTCTCTCAGTTGGGCGCTGTTTTGAAATTCCTTTTGGAATCAGAACCCTAAGGACCTTATCTTGCTTTGTTTCAAGCTTCATCGATTTTGAATGTGTAGATCTAGAGTTATTAATGTTTCTTGATGATCAAGTTTGACATTTTGTTACACCCAAATTGCTGAAATTCTTGCTCTATTAATTCTATTTTGGTGTTCTTGAACCTAGTGTTTGCTCTATAGCACTAGTATATTTTGGGAAGAGATTTTGTGAGAAAAATTTTAATTGACTCCTATTCACCCCCCTCTAGTCGTCGGTTTCGATCCTTCATTAAACTTAAGTCGATCATTAATTCATTCATGCTTTAATATTTATGTAATTTTGAAAAAGAAATGTATATATAGAACTAAACTTATTATCCATGACCCTTTTTGAGGAATCCTTGACGTTGTCTCTTAGGTGACGTTCCAATAAACGTTTTATGTTTTACCTTCTTTGAATTCCTTTCTTTTTTGTGATTTCAGGCCCCTCAATCTCATTGGTCATTGGAGAACTATGGGAGGACAGAAAGGAGTGACTCTCGAGCAAGATCAGAGGCACTTGCTGCTTCTGTTAACCAGCTTGGTGGAAGAATCAGAAATGCCTTGGAAGTAATATTCTTAGAGCTCTTTTACGGTGGATTATACTTGTAGTATAAAATGTGTAGTATAAATCACATCTAACCGTTGATTTGTTAATGGTGTTTCTACTACTCTACCACCAGGTGTAGTATAAGTAAACTTTAATTAATCTGATCCATTGGATCGAAAAGAATGAACGGTTCATATTCAATTTAATCCACCGTAAAAGAGCTCTATTCTTATCACCATGACG
Source organism: Rhipidocladum racemiflorum (assembly GCA_036346355.1). Lineage (NCBI taxonomy): Eukaryota > Viridiplantae > Streptophyta > Magnoliopsida > Poales > Poaceae > Rhipidocladum > Rhipidocladum racemiflorum. The sequence continues at coordinate 1,925,211 of CM070590.1, read as the reverse complement.
CTCTATTTTTCTGAACACTGTTACCGATCGACACACGTCACACAACCATTAAAAGTTGCTTCATTCAGAGTCTTCTTTCTGTCTACTCTTTGGATACTTGGCAGAGTTTCTATCTCGGAAGTAGAGTGTCTTGTTGGGTTTCTCAACCAAGTTGCCTTTTCCTTCCTCTCTGTAAGAGGATGGCCTCACTATTGTCGATAATAACACAGCTAACACCATCAAGGATACAAAGAAGCTGCAGTCCCCACAGGCGTGGATCGTTCGATCGAGCAAGCGAGCAGCTTAGATCATCTAAATCCATTTGCTACAGTATTTTTTAGATCCATTCCATCTCTTTTCGATCTAATGGCTCACACGAACTACTTAAGTTGCAGTCCCTAAAGACTGCGTGGAAACCGTGTCCGTGCATTGGTATTTTATGCTGAGAGATATTTGTACTAAGTTTCCCTGTAGTCCTGTACTAAGTTCTTGGCTATAGGCTTATAGCTGTCAATGTGGTTTAAAAGAGCCCTGTCTACTTTTCACCGTCCATTTTGATAGCACTGTTTTAGACAAGTGAATATACTCATTTGTAGTTCATGTGTGCGCAGTGGTTCTTTCTCTTACCCCCTATAATAAAATTGTTTCAGGCTGCTAATAAGATGGCCGATAAAGCAAAACTTGTACATCGTGAACTAAAAACCGTTAAGGCCCTGTTTGTTTCGGCTTTTTCATCGGCTTAAAAGCTAAAAAGTCTAAGCCGAAACAAACGACTGGTTTTTAAGCCGGGCTTAAAAAAAGCCAAAAGCTCATGTATAACTATAAGCCAAAAGCCAGACAAGAGGAGCTTTTTTGGGCTTTTTTGAATGAAATAACCCTTTACCACTAAAAGTCTCCAAAATTACCCACCAAATGCGATCATATATAAATTGAGAATTCCTCCACCATTTCATTTAGGGTATTTTAGACTTTTCATCTATAAATTATACCACCTAACCCATTAATAAGTTAGGATACCAAACAACATGTCTTGGCTTAAAAGCAGACGACTTAAAAGCTCATTAAACCAAAAGGCTAGTTTTAAGCCAAAAGCCAAAAAGCCTAAGCCGAAACAAACAGGGCCTAAAGCTGATCTAGCTTTCGCTAAGCAGCGATGTGCTCGGCTAGAAGAAGAGAACAAGATATTGCGTGAAACTAAGCAGAAAGGGGTCAAAACTGAAGACGATGATGACCCGGTAAAAAAATTTCTTAGGCCAAATTGAACCTTAAGAGTCATATTGTTCTCTGTTCTTCATCCGCTGTGTATTTCTTCATTTTATTCATCTATTGAAAGTGTAAACTAAATAAATATGAATCTATACTACTCCCTCCAGTTTGATAATAGATGTCGTTTTGGACATTGACACGGTCTTCAAAACACAACTTTGACCGTTAATTTTTATTATAATATATTTATAGAACCCAATAAAATTATAATATTATGAAAGTATTTCTCGAGACAAGTCTACATATATAATTTTCATATATCCAATTTAAATATTTAAAAATATATCGATAGTCAAAGTTTTAGAAGTTTGACCATCACTATGTCTAAAACGACATCTACTATCAAACTGGAGGGAGTATAATCTGACTGTAAACTAAATAAATGTCACAGTCAAGCGGCCTTTTCGTTTGAAGAGATTTACTGGTGTCTCTTCTCAATTATTGCTACAGTACAAGTTTGTTTTTTATGCTGCCTTTTTAGTTGATGAGCAGTGTGAACACCTGTATTATTTTTATTTTTTTTCTAAATTAGACCCCTCGAATTCTAGTTGGATTCTGAGTAGCATTTTTTGTGTCAAGAAAATTTTGCCGAATCAGGCCCGTTCGTTTCAGGATTTGCACATCTTCTGCTTAAATAAAAGGAGGATTCTGAACATCTTCTCCCACAATCAGAAGCTGCCATTTACATAGAATCAGAATCTGACTGTAACCTGATTCTCGCCGGTCCAGCCCAGAACCTAGAAGTTGCAGTTGGCCCGGTCCGGCCTGATTCTCCCACAATCAGAAGTAGCTTCTCCCATAATCCAGAAACTGAAACGAACTGAACCTCAAACATCCCGAATCCAAGTCGAATTCCAACTCATGTAAGCGTGTCCATTTAACATTGTTGATGAGGATAGCCTGTCCTCTTCGAGTAATATACTGAAATTCTCCTTGAAACAGATCTGCATGCAACCGGAGACATTACCGGCCGAGAAATCAAGACCGGCACAAGAAAATTCCATGTATGCCCGTGAGAATGGCTTCCAGCGTGAGATAAGTAGATTTTTTTCGTTAACAGATTCACCGCCCACGATGTTGTCTCCTTGGAAGTCGGTGACATGGAAGACAGCAACCCGGAAGAAGGTAGCAGCAGTCACTCATACACCGAAAATATAGTTACATGCCCGTGCGTTGCTACGAAAAACAAAATTGATAACGAAAAATAAAGATTAAAAAATAAAAAAATTATTTCACAAAACCAAACATCTATCTTTAACGCTTCGTTTCTTGCAAAAGCTGGCTAATTAAAGCAACGCTTCGTTTCTTGCGTAGGGCAATTAAGCAGGGCAATTAAGTAGGGCAATTAAGCAGGACAATTAAGCGGTAATTAATGACGTGGGAAGAACGGACCATTGCCACCAAGTGCTGCTTTAGAATAGTAGAGATGTTTCCTGTGGTTGAAGCTTATTTAGCCCGTGCAGAAGTACCGAAAATAGTTTTTAGCCTTTTAAATGTTGAATTCTGTGTTTTACAATTGTTAAGACTGTTTTTATGAATTTCTCTTTGTTAATGTTCCGGTTTAAATTTTGTAATAAACGTTGTGGTTGTGTGCATCTCAAAGTGCAGAAACCAGAAGGTTAATATATTCATCTGTATTATCTAAAAAAAAGTATCTCCTGTCCCCTCCAGGCCAGGATCTCCGATCCTCAGCCCAGGCGAGCCGTCCGTCATCCCCGAAATCCAGCAATTTATGTTGCCGATTTACCCAACAATGCCTTAAAGCCGAATGCATTGCATAATTGGTACCTGATGCAGATTGACGTATGTCATCTGGTATCTTGTTTGGGCTTGCAACTGGTTTGGTTGTGATTGGTATGCGTAAAATTTTGTCAATTCTTTTCTTAATTGTAATTTACTTCCAGATCTCTGCTTCTGCGTAAGATTACATGTGGTTTTGAATTTCCATGTATGTTCAGTCGCCGATTGAATTGGCCGACAGACTATTTTATCGCTGATTTATTTAGTCGACAGGCCGAGGCTTGTATTGCCAATTCATCTGGTGATAGAGATTTATCTTTGCAATTTTCTTTCCGAGGTATTATGTTTGTAAAATTATTTTTAAAAAATGTACTACTTTAAAAAAAAATTCGTTTGGTTTCCATGCATACAGGACTGGTGAGATTGATTGGTGTGAAATGAATAGGCAAAATGGACAGTACGTACTTTGGAGAGTGAGTTTACCACCTGTATATTGAGATTGGTGCACATCAAGATAATAATGAAATAAGGTTTGGTGGGTTTTTGTCCCTTAACATTGTACTACAATAATGCAGAGTTTCCTTGGGCACCTTTCATTTTTACAGTCAATAAAAGATTTGCTGGTCTTTGCTGTGGTCTGCCACCTACTGGCCCATGAGTGACACTGGGCTGGGCTGGGCTGGGCTTGGGCAAAGAACATAGGCTCACTGGCTTGTCATGGCCCATGTTGATCCAGGGCATGGCAAAGAGGGACGAACCGAACAGGCATTGCCCTCGGCTCCTCCTTCCCCACTGGCTGGGAAAAAAAACTGTTTGTGAGGCTCGTTGGCTTATTCAAAATTACTCTAATTACACTTGTTTTTTGATTAATCATTGAATGAGTTAATTTTGAATGAAATTGGTTTTTGCTTTGGCTCGTCTCGGCTCGTTGGCTCGACTCTAAAAATACTTCTAAATTGTAAATAAAATCATATTAAATTAAACTATGTCAATTTCAAAAAAAACTAAAAAAAAACAATGATTTAGCTCGATTTCCACCCCTACCCACTGCTGCGTGTTGCACCTACCCAACCGTAACTAAACCAAGTGACATTCTCTGCTCCCACAGAAATTAATCGACATCTGCAGGTCGACTTGCATGGTTGTACAGCTGAGGCCAGGGTGATGTACAAGTTGAGATCCTGGTGCCAATCTGGAGGCAAATCAATCGTCAAACCGCGATCCAATCACACTGGCTTTGTAACATATGACTATATGAGCATGCCATCGTTGCAGCAAACCAAAGGATGAAGCTGATTTGGTGACTGCAAGATGATCATCAATTTTACTCCACTTTCTACGACGGAGAGGGAAAATTATTTACTACTCGTACGCAGTATCTATGACTGATGATCCCTTCTATATCCAAGATGACATCTAAAACAGAAGGGAGCTGAGGGCCTCAACATGCTGGCAGCATTGGCAAGTATTTTTTCTATGTATGTGCGTGTGTGGTTCCAAACGTAGCTTTTGGCCGGATTACAAATCGATCATTTTATACGATTGCATCTGATAAATACAGGCCCTCAGTTTCGAAAGAAAGTTCGAGTCTCCCTCGTATTTATACAGCTACCATGCGCATTTTTGTTATCTGCATAATTCAGCAAGCCGATCGGCAAAGTAGGACCTGATAATCTGATGCGTTTTCCTTCTTGTCACTCAGGTGACAGGACCAGATCCTTTATTGAACAGTCATTATCATCAGCGCTGCTTTTTGTTTATGTTTCTTATATTACAATAATTGATTCCGATAACTAATGGCATTGACCAGGTGAACTTCCCCAGATACAAGACCATGCATGCTGGAGGACCATATTGTTCAGAAATATTGGTCAAATGTTAATTGTGAAACTGCATCGTTACTAGTGGAAAAGAATACCGATGGAAGAGTTGGCGAAGAGAGGTGTAAGTGCTAATTTATGCTATGCCATAGTGTAATACCTCTCGTACATACATACAGTGGCGGAGCCAGAAAGATTCAACGAGGAGGGCTAAAAAAAGAAACATCCAAAATCAACGAGGTGCGTGCGAGGTTGAGCTACCGAGGCACTAGGCCGAGACAGAGCGGCGAGTCACCGGGAAGACGTGCGTGCGCTGCGCGAGGCCTAGGCACTAGGCAGATCGGCGCCTCGCCTTGTCGTTGTTGCCGTGAAGACGAACTGACGCGATGCGAGTCATGGAGATGCTACGCGGTTTGCTAATTTGCTACTAATGCAATGCATTCAGAATTTCAGATGGCTAATCGCTAATACCGATGGGCAGAGAGGGTTTTGGGGGCTGACGTGGGGTGGGCTTCAGCCCCACCCAGCCCCACGAGCAGCTCCGTCTATGCATACATACATACATACATATATATATTTTTCAGACAACTCTTGCAGACATATAGAGGGCTTGTATAAGCTTTCGAAGACGAGGAGGAGGTCGGCATGATAAACAAAAGCCAGATCAATCGTGGTGGGTGGCCACTCGCCTTTTCATTTGTGCATTGGCCAGTTTGATTTGACCACCAAACACAGCTGGAATCGTGATTAAGTGTAGACTCTTTGATCAGTACTGAATGATTACTCTTTCATGGAAGCCAAATGGACCATGGCCCCCATCATCACTACACATGTGCTGCTGATTTGTTAAGAGTCCTGTAGTGCTCTGTCTTTTGATCCCTTGATCACTAAGAGAGTATCGATGATAAAAAAAAGAAGGACAATAGTTATATATATATATATATATATATATATGTATGTATATATATGCGCGCGAGAGAGAAACATACAGTGCCAACAACGCTGCGTCACAACCGTAACATCATCTCGTCATGATATTGCAATAGAGCGCTACTACACATAAGCTAGCTAACATAGAGCGAGTACGGTGTATATCTAGCCCTATCTACAGTATATATAGTCCTATCTACATTATTTTTTACTAATTTAGCATATTAATGCATTTTTTTAATAAAAATAGCCCTCTCCTCCATCGTGGAAGGCGTGATAGGTGACACATATCCACTGTTATGCGTCGAAGAATATGTGAGGAGGCCGGCCCACGGCTGCATGTGCAAGCGTGGGAGGACACACTTGGGGAGCACAGAAGGCACCCCCCGCACTACCCCAACGCGAAAGCAAAAATCAGGTGAATAGTCGATGCACAATGGACTGACGCGTCCCCTGCCGCGAGGCTGTCCTCCTCCTGCGCTCCCTGAGAGCGAGGCATGGGATACATGTCACCTGCCACACCTTTCTCAGTGGGGTATTTTCGCAAGAAAAAAAATATATTGATAGGCTAAACTTACAAAAAGAATATACATGGGCTAGAAATGCACAGTACTCATTGCGTTGCCGTGCTCATGCACATAGCCACAGGGCTGGCCTCCTCCCACGCTCCCCGGGCGTGGTAAGGGATACGTGTCGCCTGCCGCGTCTTTCTCAGTGAGGAGGGGGGAGCCATTTTTACAAAAAAAAAAAAAATTGATGAGCTAAATTTGCAAAAAAAAATAATATACATGGAGAGGTGCTTCTATACTCTTCCTTTTAAAAATTGCACAACTATTAAAGCATGAATGAAGAGTAGATGGTGATTACTTACCCCTTCGCTTGTTTCAAGATTTGTGCAACTTGTACTAGAAGGAAGAGCATAGAAGCACCTCTCATATACATGAGCTAGATACGCACAGTAGTCACTTAGGGTGTGTTTGATTGATGGGATGAGATGGTCTCGTATCATTTGGTTATATTATTTTGGGTGAATGGAATTGTTCAGCATATGTATAGAATATTCCTTAAATTTGTATCACTTGGTCCAGGATTAGATGGTTCCATTCAAACAACCAAATACATGGATCACTTTTTTCTTAAACCATCTCATACATGTACCACTTGGTACAAGCAAACAAATAAACGCTAGAGGTTCACTTGAAACACACATGCGAAATCAATCCCACGTACGCTAAGGTGGCATGATCAAGTGTCAACGACCTAGTTTTGCTGCCACGTGGAAGCAGCGGGTCCAGCTTCCAATGGGAGCCGATGCACTTTTCACACAGACCCCTGAATTGTTACTTTTTCGTTCAGGCCTAGTCCCCTAGGACCCCCCCCCCCCCCGACTCTATACGTTGGGGAACAACTTCACAGAAGTTAGGTAATAGCTATCATTCTCGTTGCTTGTAGGTGGGTGGGTGGGCCCACACGCCAGTGACCTTGCAATAGAACAGATGAACTTCATAGAAAGCCCCCTCATTCGATTGTAATCCATGTCCGAGGAACATCCAAACGTTGGGAACAAATAAGGCTGGGTGTTCGGTTTTTTTTGGCTTATACGGTTCAATTTATTCAGTATTTGGGAATTGAAAACCGAACCGAGCATATTGTAAAACTGAATTGATTTAACCGAATTAATTCGGTTTGGTTATTTTGGTTTTTGGTTCACCGGTAGCTCTGCTCTGCCTCTGACTTTCCTATGCATCGTAGCGTTGCCTTGTGCCGTAGCGGCCTCCGTCTTGATCATCTGCCGCCTTGATCTGGCGCGCCCGCTGTTGTCGTCACCCCGCTTGTGCCGTCGTCGCTGTCGCTGCGTTTGCGCCTACTTGGACGCCCAGCTGGAGGGGGGAAGGGGAGGCAGGGCGGCGGTAGGGGGCGCCGCATCAGAGGGGAATGGGGAGGCAGGGGCAGCATAGGCCAGATGGTGGTGGAGGGGTCCAAGCGAGAGAAGGAGCTGTGTGCGGGGAGAGGAAGCAGTCTGCCGATCGCACAAGGGAGAGGGAGGGAGGGAGGGGGCTGCGTGTGGAGAGGCGGCGGGAGGGAGGGAGGGAGGCGGCGGGGGCAAGAGAAGGAGCTGTGCGCGGGGGAGAGGAAGCTGGCTAAGACTATCTCCAGCAGCTTCCCCTCAGCCTCTAAATCCCTTCACGAACAGATTCCAGGTGCTCCAGCGGATTCCCTTCGCGATTCCCTTCGGACGAGATTTAGAGAGAGAATCTGGATAGAAAGGGATTCTCTCTCCAATCTCTTCACAAATTCTCTTGAGGGGAAGCTGTTGGAGATGGTAGAAAATAAAGGGAATGAATATGGGGAAGTGAATAGGGAAATGAATGGAATAAAAGGAAATTGATGGAGATAGTATAACAATACAATCGAGTGAGGTTGTCTCCTCTCTCGCCAACCCCTTTTTCCTGGACCCACCCGTCAGCGAGCGCAGGCAGAACACCCCAGGCAGCTGAGCCCTCCAGGGGTAAATCAGTAACTTCATGCGGTGTGCCAACTGTAAGCCCGTGTCTTTTGTTCCGGAGAAAAGAGAGCTTCTTTCCAGCTAAACCCCTGAAAAGAAGCATTATTTCCCATTAAAGCCCCCTCACCAAGAAATCCTCCTGCTCCTCCCCCCTTCCTTCCTCTTCCACACTTGCTCCTAAAATCTCTCACTCTCCCAGTCGATCTCAATCCCCAAACCCCTCCCTCCCCACTGTCGCAATCACTCGTGGGGCGCTTTTAATCGCTTCCAAATCCTGTGGCCTCCAGCCTCTCCTCTCGGATTTCGCCAAGATTGATTTGCTCCTCCTCTCCTCCCAATCCTATCTTGCTTTCTTGGTTGCATTGTTTCTGCCCAATTTGTTATCGTCCTCGTCGTCTCCTACCACTTGCTCGACTCGGTCCTATCGATCTCCCGGTCGTCCTAGCTTCCATCGCCATTGCTGCAGCTGCAGCTGCTCTCTCTCTCTCTCTCTCTCTCTCTCTCTCTCTCTCAAGCATGCTTCTTTGGAGCTAACCCGCGCCGGGAGTAAATGCCCGTCCTTGCAGAGGATCCCAGCCTTTTCCGCTCCAAATATTGTCCTTGTTCCCCCGAGTTAAGAGGTGGAGATTCTCTTATGCGCGTAAATCCTAGGCGTAGTCATAGATGAGGAGGGGATCCTGACTCTTCTTCTTGGCCTCCGGCTGCTCAGCTCCCGGGTCCCTGCGGAGCCGTACCCATGGATTTCTTGATGTGCGTCTGCCTCCTCCACCTACTGTTCTTGGGCTCCTCTCGAGTGGCGGCGCAACAGCCGTCGCCGGCGAGGGCCCTGGACGCATTGCTGCAGGAGTACGCGTACCGGGCCTTCGTGCGGCCGCGCACCGGCATTGTCTACAATGGCACCGTGCTCGGCAACCTCACTGGCATCGCGGTGTCCGCGGTCCGCCTGCGCAGCGGCAGCCTCCGGAGGAAAGGTTTCGCCGAGTACTTCGACTTCGGCGTGCCCACCGGCGTCATCGTGCGGCCGTACGTCGAGAGGGTGGTGCTCGTCTACCACAACCTGGGCAATTGGTCCGAGTATTACTACCCGCTCCCCGGATACACCTACCTCTCGCCGTTGCGCGGGCTGTTGGTCTACGACGCGGCCAACTTGTCGGCAGTGGGGTTGCCTGAGCTGAGCTTTGTCGCGTCCGGAAGCCCGATTTCTGTAAATTTCAACGATGCCAAGGCGGTGCCGTTAGGCGGTCCAGCACCACGGTGTGTGTGGTTTGATTCTGATGGAGTGCCAAAATTCCAGGACCTAGAGGCAAGCACGGTGTGCTCGGCATATCGCCAAGGGCACTTCTCGATAGTGGTGAACTCTAGTGAGATTGCCCCTGCTCCAGCGCCGTCAGGCACAGTTGCACCACCGATACCGACTGCGGTGGGTGGTGCTAAGGGCAGCTCGAGGGCATGGAAGATCGCTGTCGGTGTGGTTGGGGGCACCATAGCATTGGGGCTGCTGGCTTCGCTTATGCTGTGTTTGGTGAGGTACAAAAGGGGTAAGAAGTTGGAGCTGATGGAGCGGAATGCAGAAGTCGGGGAGACATTGCGCATGGCGCAGGTTGGGCGGACACAAGCACCTGTGGCGTTGGGGACACGGACACAACCGGTGATTGAGAGTGAGTATGTTGCATAGTTGTTTCTTCAGTTTTCTGCAGAATCGAGGCAACAAAGGCTCGATGGTGATGCCCGGAGAGGCGGAGACATGGAATTGTCCATATCGATGAGTGTGATGTGAATTGTTAGATTTAGGGCTCAGCTTCTGCTCCATGTGGGCTGGACACATTCTTTTGGCCGGTTTGTTTGGAAGTTTAGTTTTTCTGCAATGGCTATTGTTGATGTTCATAGTGGGGAGCTCAATTCATCTCCAAGCTAGCAATGGAGAGGGGATATTTGTCATGTCAGATTCGGAATCCCTCGATTATTTTTTGGTTTCTGTATTCAAAAGGAGGTTGGCTAGGCAATAAAGCTGAGGTAATATTCATTGCACATGACATGGTGCTGTTTCAGCGAAATTCATTCCAGTTTCCAACTTTCAATTCAGTACCATTTTTGCGGCTTTTGGCTTCTCTTGCTTAGACACCTGTTAAGATGATGTGCATGTTTAATTGTTTAGTTGGTTTGGTAATTAGTCTGACAATTTAGAGTTCATTGTTACTTGTTTTAACATGTCTGTATGCAGTGAGAACTTCCCATTATCTTCTCGGAAACGATTACATTTCTAGTTGTGTATTTTCTTGATGGTAGGATGTTATGATTTATTTGCAAAGAAATAGGCGACTCCAAAATTACTGGCGTGAATTTTAGTTTCTGTTGATAATGAGTTATGTAAATCATATTTCGAACATTCGAATTTAGGCTTGTAAAACAGCAAAAGAAGGTCTGATTAATGCAAGTGTGACCAAACAGCAAAATGAAGATGAATTTTGGATTTGGGAATGCTCTGTTAGCAAAATGCAAAAGTTTCTCTTTTCCACTGGTAGGATTTCGGGTTGGTCTGCCATTAGTAGTAGAGAAAGGAGTATTATATGTTTCAGCGTAGGGTTGTCCATGAGGCATGCATTTCATTTTAATAATTTAGTGTCAGATCGTTTCCTAACTCTCTGTGTTTAATATTGTTCATCACTGTTACCTAGATTGATTTATGAAAGATTGAAAGAGTTACTTATGAATCTCTGTTCTGTTTCTTATCCTTTAACAAGGTAATTTGACAAAAAGGTATGTACTCCCATTCACTGAAAGTCCAGATTTCCTCAGAAATCTATAATTTGAGAGCTGGCCTCGGGTCTAGCTTTTTGAGCATGCTGCGTTCTTTTAGGCTGCACTGTTCTTTACATCCTCATGTTGGATGTCATATAAGCATGAGGAAACTGAGAATTATTAGCTGTTAGTTGTAGCTTATGCTTTGGTGGTCAAATGCAAGTGCCACTTGAAACTTTCCAATTAAGTGTGCGCAGTTCTCCACAAGTTAGCTTTAATAATTAATGTTGTGCTGAAGTGTTTGGCACTTTGGCAGAAGTAGACCTAAGCATTGGGCATTTTTTTTTGGGCCGGCCCGTGGTTAGGGGTGGATAACGAGCCAATTGAACTTTTTTTCGAGCTTTCTTTGACACTGATTTATTCTTATTTATTATAGTCTCCTGTATTGTTTGAGACCTAACTTCGAACCGAGCTTAACGAGCCGAGCCGAAGTTGACTCTGGTTCCAAATCAACTAATTTTTATTTTAAAAGAAAAATGAATATAATCAGAGCAATTTTGAAACGAGCCACCGAGCTAGCTCAACGAGCTTTTTTTGCAGCCCTACCCGTGGTACGGCACGGCCCAAGGCACGGCATGATGGTCAAGGCCATGCCGGGCCTTGCGGACGGGTACGATAGGTGGCACGGCACGCCTGCGAGTTGGGCCGGCACGGCCCGGTTTAGACCCACAGCCCATTGTGTCCGTGCCAGGCCGGCTGGCACGGCACGATGCCTAGGTCTAGGTAGAAGCAACCTGGAGTACTAAGGGGCAAGGGCTCGATTCCTCATTTTTTCAGCTCTCGACTCCAGATTCTGAGAGGATCCCCTCCCCTCCCCTGAGAATATGGAGCTGGTTGAGAGGAGCGTTTGGTAGGAGGTTGCCTCTCAAAACTCTCATAGTGAGGATTGCAGGCAACAAGACCATCATATCCTTGGTTTTTAACACTTAAGAGTCTCTATGTTTCTTACTCTCTTCTATTCCTTTACAAATTTCTGATTTTTTTTTTATAATTCGTCACATGCATTTTGATACAAGTGTTCAAAGCATCTGACGCATGCTGCTGCTGCTGCTGCGACATGACGGATAACGCTAGATCACAATACAACATAATGGGCATCAGTTACACACGAGTACATCAAGCGCAACAGCACACAATGGAACAGCAGTAAAGCCCAAACAAGGGAGCTCCAGGACAACGTCCATGTCACGAGCATCTCAATTACGGCTGCATCCAGCCAGCATCTCGATGGCCGACAGATCCAGCCAGCTGAGATGGATGAGATAGAGGTAGTAGTAACAAACAGAAGCTATGCAGCTCATACCAGAGGGAAAGAATCCTTCTGGGACTTGGAACGAACAGCAAAAGCTGCCTCTGTTTTTCTTCTCTTGTTTGGCTGGAGAAACAAAACCAGCAGCTTGATGTACAGTGGGTCGCATCGCATGTAATGTGGTTCCAGCCAGCACACAAGGAAGGAGAAGTGAAGTCATGAACACTTGTTTTGAAGTAAGCTGGCGGCATTCAACAGTACAAAATTAGAAATGGACGGTGCAGTGGTCCAAAGACTAGATTGACTAGCGGCAAAGACAGAGGGGATAGGACGTAGTTGTTTAATTCATTAAATGAAACCCTAGATTTGAAACAATTATCAGTCCTTTATTTATTGGACCACACGACTAGAAATGGACGCTTGAGGAATTCTATTGGCAGTCACATGATAGTTCATCTAAACAACTGACTCAAAATATGCTGGAGCGTATAAAAGGAATCAACATTTAAGCACCCATTTACCAGCTACTACCCCATAAACTTCCTCAGAGATGCCCATTGTTTTGTAGCAAGTCTTCACCGACAAGCCGTTGAGCTTTTCGATGTGTCCATATGCAGCAGCAAGACCTTCAGCCTCAAGATTACCCTGCCCTTTCACCATGAGCAACACCTTCAGCCTCAGGTTCCTCTCTTTCTTCTGCATCAGCTACACCTTCAGAATACAGCTGATAGAGCTCTGGATCATTGTAAGGCGATGGGATAAGGTTTGCATCCACTATCTGCCAAAGACGAGGAGGCAAATTGCATTAAATTCAGTTTGTCAAATCAAACCAACCCAAAACTCACAACAATACATCAAAAGGCAATCCCATGAGATATACAATTAAGTAGGATAAGCATTTTTTTCTATTAAATTCAAACTTCCTAAAAATACGCCAATAATCAAGAATGCCAAGTATCTCTACGAATAGAACAGAATGCACTGAGTTACATTAGAACATCAATCGGGCAATAAGACTTAACATAATTTACCAGACAGCAAATGTGGGAAATTGCAGGGTTGATTGGGCTTGTTAAAAAAACCTAGAGTCGGCAGCACTCAAATAGCCATACCAACCATTTAAAGCAACCACATCATACATATAAACAAATGTGCCCCAGAATATAAGAATAGCAGCTCAACAAAAATTCAAAACGACAATACTTCGAGAGATTGACAACACGAAGGAACCTAGCGAAGTTCCAACAAGCACTAGCTTTCTCGGATAAACAACTTACTGAGAATGCTCGTAGAAATCACATCTAAACGTTGATTTGTTAAAGGTGTTTCTACTACTCTACTACCAGGTGTAGTATAAGTAAACTCTAGTTAATCTGATCCATTGGATCGAAAAGAATGAACGGTTCATATTCAATTTAGTGTACCGTAAAAGAGCTCTTGAATTAAACTTTGCAATTTGCAAGCAGCGCACGAGACCACAGTTTTTGGATGGAAAGGCAATGTTGGAAACTAATCAAGACTTGCTAAAATTGTTGATTTGCTGTGTCATGAAAGGCAGGTAAAGATTATGATACAATAGGCAATTAGATCAAATCAGATAATTTGTTTCCTTTGTTAGGCTTTTCATATTGAGAAGTGCTTCTATGCTTTTCCTTCTAGTACAAGTTGCACAAATCTTGAAGCAAGCGAAGGGGTAAGTAATCACTATCTATCCTTCATTCATGCTTTAATAGTTGTGCAACTTTTAAAAGGAAGAGCATAGAAGCACCTCTCTTTCATATTTAGTGTTTACCTTGGTTACCAAATTAATTAGGTGGTCCGCCCACTATAAAAGGGTATATATCTCATGAGTTTGAGAATAACACAAGAGAAAATTGCACCAAAATTTATGTGTTCTTCTTCGTGTTTGTGTATGTATTCATGATCCAGGGCTAAACCCAACAATTAATAATTGCACAAGTTTGACACAAACCTGAAGGATGAGCTGAAGCGCACAGCCATCATTACAAACAAAACATTATCCACACGCCATAGACAAAACAGGACTCCATCCATAACAAGTTGTGAAGTCAACAACCAATAGCTCAATTTACCCCCTGTATGTAAAGAGCAGTGGATTTCACCGAATCTGAACTGAAAGATCGAGATGGCAATCAGAGGGAAGGTGAATGATCCCAAATTAATTTCCCCCTCCTACTGGACAAGAAGAAACCAACCAAGAATCACACACAAAAGAAAGAGAACAAATTCTCAAAAACTTGCAGAGGTCGGCACTACTGTAGATGCAGGGGCGGTAGTGCCGTTCATGCGGTACTACCGTCCGTAAACGGCGGTAGTGCTGGGCTCAAGAACATAGCCTGAAATAGCACGAACACCAAAAGCAAATTTGATGTAACTTTCAATCGACTGATTCAAGGTGCATGCAACTTGGTAGATAGCTTCTCAAGGATGCTAGGAACTTATTCCACTTATCAATCTATAGGATTGATATTAAAGTTTTGACCTTTCTTGAATCAAACAAAAATTGCACCAAGAAGTATAAAAAACCAAAATCTTCGATCTAGGCTTGCTCATGGGACATTGATAATCAAGATGATCTTGGATACTTTTCCACTTATCACGGCAAGCTAGAACACAAGAAGAACAAACTCTAAACGTACTCTACAAAGATCTCTTCATGATAAGCACAAGATCGATTTCTCGCAAGAAGAATGCAAGTTTGCCTAGAGGATTAATATTTGATCTGAGAAAAGATTCACCCAGTCAATCACTCATCTTCGGCAAGAAGAACCACAAACAATTAGAAGGAGATGAGGCAAATCCAAATTGCATAAATGTAAATTGCGAGAAAGTAAATGCGTAAAGTAAATACTGAATTTAAATTGCGTGAAGTAAAGACATAATGTAAATGCAAAATTTAAATTCAAAATAGACATGAGAAAAACTTTCTTTTCTTTAGAAGATTTTTACAAAACCTCACAACATGTGGGCAAAGCTCAAAGGAGCACACAAAAATCTTCCCCAAAGACTTGAGGGGAGAGGCATACCCTTACCCCTCTATTTATAGCAACCTTGGAGCAATCTCCACCCTTGATACTTTCATAGCCCTCAAGAAACCTCATCAAGAGTTGAGATTCAATCCCTCATACATGGGCTAACCCGCAACCCAATAGCATAACAGGTTTTGCGCACTTCTCAAAGCGAGCTAACTTGGCCGCTACTCCATCGTTTAAACCGTAATCCAACGACTCTCCTTGATCCGAGCAGCTCCAAGATAGCATCCCAACTGTTTCCTTGCCTCCATGGCTCGCAGCAACTCCGTCCTCAGTCATCCTCCAGCGATCCCCAACCGTTTGGACCTCCGGTGCAGCTCGCATAGTCCCGATCATCCTTCGCCTCACCATGACCTCGTACTGACGTCCTGCAGCCATCAAAAACAAAGAAACACATCACATAGCGATGTCCAAAATGATATGCAATAATCATCCAATTTATCAAATCTCAAATCTAATTCAAATCAAACTCAAACCTGAGCACACCTAGCTCAAATAAAGTCAATTACTTATCACAAAATATGGATAGACCTCCACATAGTTTTTCACGAAACATCAGATGGCTACAGACAATGGTTAAAATTTGTTAAAGTACATGGTGTAGATACACGGGGTGCTTCTAGGAAGTCAGCACCCTAACTAGCAGAGTTTCATGGAACACCCTGCCATGCAAAGAGGGCGACAATTACACTGGCAACGCACTTACTCCAATAGTTTTTTTGCCATTACTAAACAAGCAATCAAGCATGCAGGTGCAAGGATGTTGGATCAAAAGGAACGGGTTGTGCTCAGTCGGGTCTGAATACTGCCAGCCCATCAAGCCAATCTGTCTAGCTATGATGGGCTCTGTGACCGCTTTCTTTGTCCTCTATCTCCTTTTCATGTATACCCCTATAACATAAATATTATATAGTCCAAATACCCCCAAGTCCCAAGGTACAACACGTTAACACTTGTGTCGACGACATGATCTTCGCTGACTCCTTAACACAAGCTACTGGAGATTTGAGTTTGCTATGAAATGTGTCGGGGATTGGCTATCTGGCAAAAGACCACGGTACCCCCGTGAAAAGCTAAACCCGCCGACCAAGCAACACTAGAAGAAGATGCTCGGAGAACGAAACGAGCATCCCTCTTTCTCCTCCGAGCATGCGCATTTGCACCTTCGCTCGCAGAATCACCAAACACCCCCCCCACGAGCAAGCATGCTCGTAGAGGCCACGACCTGCTCGGGTGTTTTGGTCGGGGTGCCCGGTCAATGCCACAAGGAAGGAAGGTGGCAACCAATCAACCGGAGATCAAGGGAAATCATACCCGAAATTCAAATAACGCCTGGATCAAGGGCAGTAGATCGTAAGTACGATTGCGCGGCGTAATCCCAGGAGGTAGTTACCTTCTATGTACCTCTAGTCGTAGTATTTAAACCCCCCTGAAGATCTGTAACAGGGGAGGAACACCGGGATAGAACACAATACACTGGAGTAGGGCTATTATCTCGGTAGTGAGAGGCCCGAACCAGGATAAAACACCGTGTTCCACCTTTCTCCTTCTCCCGACCTTGCGTCGCTCGAACGCCCTCCTTGGTCCGTACGACGGGGCTCTGTTGATCCCCCATTCAACAAGTAAGCTCGACGGGAGCCCGTTCTCCAATCGTCGACAGCTGGCGCCGTCCGTGGGGACGACAGTTTGATTCCCGTGCGGATCAAGATCCTCGAGGATGCCGAACTCGGGAGACACTCGGGACCTTTGTGTTTTCGACCACGTTGAAGATGACGACGTATACTACGCCGCGACAGCGGCCAGGGTGACCGATCCTATCGGTCACACTGAGTCTGGGAGCCCTTCCCCGGACACGGGAATGCGAGGGCAGGGCCTCCATCCCCCAGACATTACCCTCGGGGACCCCGAGGATGACTGTGATGAGCTCTACGACGGCCTGGACATACCGGACGACCTAGAGCTCGATCGAGAGACTGCATCTCAAGGGGACACAATGATGTCCCCATCGCTCTCATCCCGCTCTCGTCGGGTCAACGTGGCCGGAAGCCGTGCGGGGCCCGGAGAAGGATCCTCGGACGCTGCCAAGCACGACCCCTACGAGGCGGCCAGACTCCACCTGGAGGCGTTCTTGGGAAAGACCCTCGCAAGCATTCGCCGCCAGGCAAAGGGGGGGCGCGCTTCCACGGAAAGGAACTCTTGTGGGTACCGAACTCCCGATCGCGCCGGGCGTCGCTAAAGCTTCGCCACCGCCGATTCACCGGAACGGAGCGATTCTGAGCCTTGGCGGCGGTCGTGCGTGACTGCGTAGTTTCCGAGCAGCAGACTTAGAGGCCGTGGGGTGGTCGTAGCCGAAGATTTGGAAAGGCTTGCCGCCGAAGCTAAAAGTCTCGGATCCTCCTCGTGGCCGGATGCGGAGTGTTTCCGGGACCATCACAAACGCTCCCCCGTGCGCTCGCACAGAGGTGAATCTCGGAGCCATGTTCGGAGATCGCCCCAGATCGCTAACCTGATCCGGGAAAGGCCGGAGCGATCCGCAGAGCGACCGGAGCGATATCCGTGATAATCGCCCAGATTACGAGCACTCTGAACGCTTCCACGACCAAGCGGTCGTCGGCGACGACCGTCGCATGAGGTTTTCTCCCGACTCGGCCCAAGGCTGGGCGTTGGAGTGGAAGACCCGCGTGGAGGCCGCTATGACCGAGGATTTCACCGCGAAATCCCGAGCCGATTGCCAGGCCTTCACGAAGCTCCCTCCGGACGCCGCATGGCCGAACAGATTCAAGCCGGCCACGTTGAGAGATTCAACGGGACCCAGAACCTGACGAATTCCTCTCAATATACACTACCGCCATCCTCGCCACGAGGCAATGAGGGGTGATGGCGAATTACCTGCCGACAGTTCGACGAGCCGCCAGACGTGGCTTTTCAATCGAAGGAAGGATCCATACGGTCCTGAGGCGGCTCGGCGCGCGCCCGAAAGCAAATTTCGTGAGCCGCTACATCCGCCGAAAGGAGCGCGACTGAGCGCTTGATCTGAGCATACGTGGAAACCTGCGCGATTCGTCAGAGGTTCATCCAGTCCGAACTCGATCCCGAACATATCGGACGCAGGCGGTCGTCCGGGCTTTCAAGTTCGGGTATTTAGACGCGGCGCTTCACGCAGACCTGGAGATCCACCGGATCTAATCGGCGAACGAGCTCTTCCGAATGGCCGATCGATACGCCAACGCAGATGAGGCCGCCCAATGGAAGAAGATCTCGGGCGAAGGGAAGTCGCCGCCTCAACCTGGCCTCGAGACCTCGGCTAGCAAAAAGGGCTCGACTCAGTAGACAAGAAGATCAAGAAAAGAAGAAAAGCGACCTCGCCACCATGGTAGCCGCGGTGGAACAACAACGACCCGAGCAACCCGGCCGCAGTCACGGGGTTTAATGCTCGGGAAGAGGACAACCACCAGTGCCTCGAGGACGAGGCGACCAAGCGGACCGACGAGGCGACCAAGCCGGATCGACGAGGCGACCAAGCGGTCGACGGGGCGACTCTCATCGGCCCACTTCACCAGCGCACGGCACGACCTACGAAATTGCCGAACGTGGACCTACCGCCTGGAGCAGTTTTACAGCGGCAGGGGTCCCATGCCGACGCTTCCAGAGCAGGGTGAAAATGACAAAGGAAAACAAGCCGCCGAGGAAAGTGAGGATGACATGGAATACCAAGAACCAAGGAATCACATAGCGGTCATCTTCGGGGGCTCCTCCGCCTACAAGTCCCGACGGGACTTAAAGGAGGCCGCAAGGGAAGTGCACCATGTTACCCAGGTAAGCCTCCTGGCAAAGAAATTGAAATGGCCTGAGGTATCCTCACCTTCTCCAAGGACGATTGTCCCCTTGGGATGACCAAACCCCAGAGGCTTCCGATGGTCGTGGAACCCCACCATCAAGAATACTGAGTCGGTCGGGTCCTCATAGACTCCGGGAGCTCTTTGGACCTTATTTCAGCCAAGGTTTTGGACGAGATGCGATTCCTCGCTCCAAAATCAAGAGTGTGGCCGTGCCCTTCTTCGGGATAGTCCCGGCACCTCGATCAAACCTCCGGGACAGTCGTCCCGCCTGTAAGTTTCGGCGGCCCAAGTAACTTCGTAACGGAGCTAATCACCTTCGAGGTGGTAGACTTCGAGTCGGCCTACAACGCCATCCTCGGCAGCCGGCCTTGGCCAAGTTCATGGCCGCCTCGCATCACGCCAGCGTGTCGATGCCTGAAGATTCCCGGGCCGAACGGAGTCATAACCGTCAAAGGGAACCACAAGTCCGCACTCAATTGCGATTTAAAGAGCTGGATATGGTCGGTCGATTGCCCACTCATGCCTACGACCAAGAGCCGAAGCATTCCGGCCTAAACTTGCCCTCCAACCTGGAGGAGAGACCAGTGGCTGTTCCGCTCAACGAGTCGGAACCGGCCAAGGTCGCTCATTTGGGATCTTCCTTAGATCCCAAATAGGAACTCGAGCTTCGTCACTTTCCTCCGAGCAAGGCCGGATGCGTCGCCTGGGAACCATCCGACATGCCCGAGGTCCCAAGGGAGGTGGTCGAGCAGTGCTAGCGGTTCGGCGACAAAAAACCAGTGAGACGAAACTTAGACGCTTTTCCCGAAAACAAAGCGATCATCCGGAGGAACTTGATAAACTCCTAAAAGTGGCTTCATCAGAGAGATCGAGCACTCCGAGTGGCTAGCCAATCGATTCTAGTCAGGAAGAAAGGAGGCAAGTGGCGCGTAATGCGCCGATCACACGGGTCCGAACGCAAAGATGCCCAAAAGACAACTATCCGTTGCCTCGCATAGATCAATTGGTGGACGCGACGGCAGGATCACAGACCATGAGCTTCCTAGACGCCTATTCGGGCTATCATCAGATCAGCTTATCGCGCGAAGACGAGGAAAAGACTTCCTTCATCACCCCATTCGGTACCTTCTGCTATACGACCATGTCTTTCGGTCTGAGAAATGCGGGAGCAACCTTTCAACGCCTCATGCAGAAGACTTTCGCTGCACCAAATAGGTCGAAATTTGGAGGTGTATGTCGGCGACATAGTTGTCAAAAGCAAGAGTACTTCGGTCACGTTGTCGACTTGGAAGAAACTTTCAGAACCTCAATAAGCATCGAATAAAGCTAAATCCAGAAAAATGCGTATTCGGCGTGAAGGCTGGCAAGGTGCTCGGCTACATGGTCGGGCCACATGGCGTTGGGGCTAACCCGGAGAAGATCGAAGCCATTGAGAACATGAGGTCGCCCACTTGCGTAAAGGAAGTACAAGCTCTGACCGGAAGAATGGCCGCCTTAAGTCGGTTCGTCTCCCGGCTGGGGGAGCGAGGACTACCTTTCTTTAAAGCCCTCCGCAAACATGATGGCTTCACGTGGACCGAGGAAGCTGATCGCGCGTTCAAAGAGCTAAAACAGTACCTCTCCAAACCGCCCGTCCTCGTCACACCCACGGCGGGGGAAGAATTGCTACTATACCTGGCGGCAACCCCGCAAGCGGTGAGCTCGGTGTTAGCGGTAGAGAGAGATGGTACCCAGCGACCTATCTATTACGTCAGCGAAGTACTTCATGGACCAAAGGAGCGTTACCCCGAGGTCCAGAAGCCATACCGTACTCACATCGATGGCCTCCGGAAGTTGCGTCACTACTTTCAAGCACACAAGATCGTGGTGCCGACCGGCTTCCCACTCAGGGAAATTCTGAAAAATCAGACGCCCGGTGGTCGCATAGCCAAGTGGGCAATGGAGCTCGCGAGTTCGATTTGGTGTTCTCACCGCGACGGCGATAAAATCACAAGTCTTGGCTGATTTCGTGGCGTATCGGTCGGCTCGGCACCACCAGCAAGGACCAATGATTCGAGGGGAAACTCCTGGACCTTGTATTTGACGGATCCCGAGCATACGAGCGCTCGGGTCGGGCGTCATCTTGGTCTCCCGGATGGAGAACAGCTACAAGACGCCATCCAACTACATTTATTGCGACTAACAACGCGGGCGAGTACGAAGTCCTATTGGCCGGACTACGGGCATGTAAATCGATAGGAGTCCAAAGGCTCACTGTGAAGGGAGATTCACAGTTGGTCGAGAACCAGGTCAACAAGGAGTATCGGTGTTCGATACCTCAATGGCGTTGTACCTGGCCGAAGTAAGGAAGATGGAGAAATACTTCAAGAATTTCGAAGTAATCTACATCCCCAGGAAGGATAATTCCCTGGCCGACCAAATGTCTAAGGTCGGTTCCTCTCAAACCACCGCTCTGGCGGGGGTGCTTGTCGAGCACCTACATAAGCCCTCCATTCCCTCTGAAGAGGAGGCACCAGAGACCGGCGGTAGGGTCTCATTCCTCGAAAGAAGCGCAAATTGGATGACGCCATTCATCCAATACCTTGCGCATGGGACATTGCCCGAGGAAGAAGCCGAGCGTTCCCGGCTAACAAGGCGATCTTCTCATTACAGACTGATCGAAGGCGACTTATACCGGAAAGGCACATTAGGAATCCTTTCCAGATCGTCTCCCAGGAGGAAGGCGAAGACCTTCTTCGTGATATCCACGAAGGGATGTGCGGAGCTCATTCGTCTTCGTAACGCTTGTGAGCAAGGCCTTCCGATTGTTACTGCTGGCCTACGGCCTTGACGGACGACGACGGCCAATCGTAACGACCGCCGAGCGTGCGGTTCCATGCTCGCAAATCCGTCAACCAACAGTCGCCCTACAAACCATACCGCTTTGTGGCCATTCTCGACTGGGTCTCGACGCCCTTGGACCCTTTCCCGAGGTCGAAGGTCGCAAGTATTTGCTCGTGGCCATCGACACTTTCACTAAGTGGATAGAGGCCGAGCCTGCTCGACCATCTCGGCCCAGCGCCAAGAGATTCCTCCGCAGCAATGTGGTAACTCGGTTCGGGATACCCAACCGTCTTATCACAGACAACGGGACCCAGTTCACTAGTGAACTGTTCCAAAGTTACTGCGAGGAGGTCGGGACCAAGGTCTGTTTCGCTTCTGTGGCACATCCACAGAGTAACGGAGCAGCCGAGCGAGCAAATGGTCAGCTAGTCCAGGGTATAAAAAAGAGGGTCTTTAAGACCCTCAACCAGCACAAGCAGCAGTGGGTGGAGGAGCTTCCCGCCGTTCTTTGGTCTGTCCGCACCACGACAAGTCGAGCCACAGGCGAGACGCCTTTCCAACTCGTCTACGGTGCGGAAGCCATTCTACCTGCCGAGATCGTGCTGGGTTCCCCGAGGGTGCAACTGATCGATTCCATCGATCAAGAGGTTGAGCGCCTCGTCGACCTGGACCTCGTCGAAGCGACACGCGAACGGGCGTTGCTCCGGTCTGCGACTTACCTACAGG
Organism: Rhipidocladum racemiflorum; assembly: GCA_036346355.1. NCBI lineage: Eukaryota > Viridiplantae > Streptophyta > Magnoliopsida > Poales > Poaceae > Rhipidocladum > Rhipidocladum racemiflorum. The sequence continues at coordinate 1,902,481 of CM070590.1, read as the reverse complement.
CTCTTCGTAGGCATGCAGCCAAGACAGTCCGACCTAGGGCCCTACAAGTTGGCGACATGGTCTTACGAAGAGTTCAAGACCTGTCGAAGGCCAACAAGCTGACCCCAAGATGGGAGGGACCCTACACGGTCATGTCTACAGCACGCCCGGGGGCTGTTCGCCTAGCGATGCCAGACGGTCGGGAGCTCACCAAAGACTGGAACATCGATCAATCGCGTAAATTCTACGTTTAGACGAGTACTCCTATCTCGCGCCCCTTGCGTTCTTTCAAATAAATCATTTTCCTCTTTCGTGTTTTCACCGCTTTGGCGAACGAGCATCGTCGTCTACCAAAGACTGCAGATTTAACTTATCCGACAAGTATGAGCGCACCATTTCCCTTGGCCCCGGCCGATGCTCGCCCATACGCTCACTTTCCACAAGAGCTCTTCATCAGTATGCGTGGTCGGGCGCGAGCATCCACTCTAAGCCCGGTTCGGTGACCATGCGGGTATGGTGGCTCTACGCGAGTTGTTGGTTTAAAGCTCGTCTGCCCTGTGCTCACACTTCTCTCAGCACAACCGATCTATCTAGGTCACGACCAAAGCGACCCTTAAATTCTCCCATGAACAAACTCGTGCTCGCAACGATAAGGGCACGACCTTTGTCCATGGCAGGGGGGCTCCGTATGATAGGAACGTTCCGTCCCTTCTTATCAAGGATCCTTTGCTCGTATCTATGCTATATGCTCTATGCAGGAACTTGTTTCCTTTTTTCTGCAGAACCGGGATCATATGGACATATGTTGAAGGCGAACTCAAGAAAAGCAGACAAGGACCAAACACCTGCGAGTTTGCTCATTTAACCCGAAGCGTTGTTTTTTTTACAGGGTGTACACGAGCTAAAAATAAAAAGAGGAGCTAAGTCCTACGCTCGGCCTGGAGGGCAGCAAGCTCGTCCTTAAGGGAGTCGACCTCCGCCTCTAGGTCCAGGACCTTCCGCCGGGCCGCGCGACCTTCGGTCGCGCTTTCCCGGAGGCGCTGCGCCTCCTTGAGCTGGGCTTCCTCGCGCTCCCGAGCTCGCTGAAGGTCCTGCCGAAGCTTCACCAGCTCCTCGTCAAGCTCGGCGACATACGCTCTGAAGTGCGTTTCTTCGCCTCTCGCCTCGAAGAGCTGATCCGAGCCCGGGCGATGAGGCTCCTCGCCGATTCCACCGCTTCAGTCGGCCTCGCGCACTCGGAGACCCGACGCCAAGATCGGCGATCTTGGCGTCTTGCTCGCGGTGGTACGACCAGTACTCTTCTGCGGAGACCGAGGTAGCGTCGATATCCTCCATAGCCTTCGCGGCAAACTTCGGGCAGAAAGAGAAAAGAGAAGGGAAAAAGCTGAGCAGACTCCCAGAAGATCGATCACAGGAAAAAAGAAGAAACATAAAACTTACCAGAAGAGCCCTACCGACCATTTGTCCTGGCGGTCGGTCGCGCCGGCCGAAAGAAGGGATTGACCAAGTCATCCGGCCGGCTAGCGTCGGGTCTTGCTCCTCCTGAGCACCCGGTGCTCTCGGAGAGCAACGGCGTCTACCACCTTCGACCAACCCGGTCGCCTGAGGTCGATCCTCTTCGCGACAAGCGGCTCGTGGCCGCCTTCCTGGTCGGGCACCGCGCTCGGGGTCAGACGCCAACCGCGAAACCTTGCCACTCCTTGCTCATGGTGGAGGCGATTGGTCGTTAACGACCGCCTCGCCTCTTGTCCTCTGCGGCGGAGGCGACCAATGCTCATGCGGCCGAGGCATTGGATCGAGGGCGATCACCTCCGCCTCTTGTCCCTCCGTAGTCGGAGGCGCACGATGCTCCACGGCCGAGGCGTTTGATCAAGGACGATCACCTCCGCCTTGCACCTCCGTGGCCGGACGCTGGTGCCCCAAGGCCGAAGGAGTTAGGTCGGGACGACCTCCTCCTCTCCTTGGCTCACGGCCAAGGGCTGTTGGTCGGCGGCGACCAAGCTCCTTCCTCGGGCTCGACGCTGGGCCTCGCCTCAGCCGTCTTCGCAAGGGACCAAGGCCAAGGCGTCTTGGTCCTCGATCCCCTGCGGCTCCTGCTCCTCCGCGGATGGAATAAGTTCGCGTCCGAAGAAAGCACGGTCCCGCCGAGGGAAGCTCGGGCTCACTGAGTCCGTAGCCGGGCGCCGGCTCCTCCCCGCCTCGGCCATCACTTTCGGCCGACGACGCGGTCGAGCTTCGGCGTCACCGCTGCAGAGTCGATAATCTCCTCACCATCTGGCGGAAGTCCAAACGACATCCGAGCTATCACGCCCACACCAAACGGGGTGGGTTAGCCCAAGAAAATCGCAAGACAAGAGCGAGAATAAGAGAATGAAGTAAGAGCTTACCTTCTCGCGGCGGCGCGCCATCCTCCTCGGCCCTCGCCGGGCCACGGGCGACCTGCGTGGGCGGCCTCAGAGGCCTCGGCCACGACCACGACGCTCCTCCGCCGTCGCCGGCACGTGCCATCGGGGTCGACGTCGTCCATGTCGACCTCTTCCGGCCGAGGCGGTCCGAGAAGTCGACCTCCTGCTCCTTCCGACTGAGCATAAGTGTCCTCCTCTTCTTCCTCCTCCTGGGGCATCGACCACCCGAGTGAGCTGGTCTGGAGGGCCTTGATCTGCCTCTCCACCGCTCCTTGGTCGGGAGAGACCTGGCCTCCTCCTCGGCCTTCTTCGCCGCTTTCGGCGAGCTATTTCGATCGGCCCATCAGCCCGGCCTCCTCCGTTTGAAGTCATCGAACTGATTCGGTTCGCTACCTCCTGGCGGTCGGCGTACTCAAGGTGCGGCGTGGGGGTCTGGTCGGCTTCGGCGCCTCTCGCTGGCGGGAGGCGAGGCGGATGCCTGGCGGCCTCGACCGCCGCCCTCTTGCGGGAGCCTCGCCGGGTGCCGGCTTGCGGCACGCAGCGGCCGACACCGCAAGCTCAAGGGCGACCTTCTCCCGCAAAACGAAATTGGGAGGAATGAGCTCGGAAAACATGCCCCGAGCGAAGCGAAAGATGTACTTACCGCGTCGCCGCGGTCAAAGATGTTCTTGGGGACCTGACGATTGGCGCGCCAGCTTCTTCTTCTGGCGCCGAACATCTCGGCGACCCTCTCGTCAACCCGATCCGTCCCTGAGGCTGCGTCGCAACCAAAGACTAAGACAAAAGATATATATATATATATGCATAGCACCGATCACTGTAAAGCAAATGATGCTCGGGAAAGAGATCCAGGAACATACTGCGTTGTCCTCGCGGTGAAGTCATGCCACCCGGTCACCTCGAAGAAGGGATGCTCGCGGCGCCTCGGGGGACACCGGTTGAAGGTGAAGTCGGGCGATATCCCGACCCGGTGAGCCCCATCTGGGCAAGCTCACCGATCGCCCCGAGCACCCGCTCTTCCTCAGTTGCACGCAAGCGCGCGCTGCCTCAAGAGGGCGGAGCGCCCTCCCCAAAGATAGACCAATCGGGACCCTCCGCCTTCTTCTGGTAGAACCAGAGGTCGGCCCAACCCGACACCGAGTCCTTCAGAGCAACGAAGGGGTACTCGTATGGTCGGTTGGGCCGGAGGCGAAGATAAACGCAACCGGCGGAGCCATCCCGGCCGGTGCGAAAGGGGGAATAGAAGTGAAAGAAGAGGCTAGCCGTGGGCATTACACCCACGTAAGCCTCGCAAAGATGGGAGAAGATTGCGAGAGAAAGGATAGAGTTGGGGTGGAGATGAGAGATCTCGCACCCGCAGAAGGCAAGCACGGAGGCGAGGAAGTCGCTCTCGGGCAGACGAAGCCCGTTGATGGCGCATAACTCGCAGGAGACGATCTCCGTCTTCGCGGTGCCGGCGCCGCATCATCTCGGGCACTCGACCGAGCCTGGTCGACGTACCCCTCGTCCGTGAGCACCTGGAGCCTCCTTCGGGTCATCTGGCTAACCTTGAAACGCGCCATGGCCGAAGAAGGAAGGGGAACGAAAAGGGTTCTTGGGCGCTAGGGCTCTTGGAAGATTTTTGGCCGAAGACGAGCAAAGAGACAATGTAACTCCGACCTCTCCCGGTAGAAAGGGCTAAAAGACATGAAGGGGCAGGTTAAAATCGCCGCCTATCACGTAGCGACACCTGGCTGGAGAGAGCGCGCTTTCCGAGAAACTGCCGTACCGTTACAAGGAGGCTTCTCAGGGAAGGAACCGCAGAACAACCAAACGACGCGCCCACGCGGAGCAAGCACGCGGCGGGTAAAGAAGTTCGTCTCCCGACGAAAAATGGTCGTGAGCCACGATCAAAGGAAATTCAATCCCCCTTCAAGTCTTCTTAGGCTCAAGGGGAAGCCCGAGGGTTCCCCACTTGAACCTCGGGGGCTAGCTGTCGGGGATTGGCTATCTGGCAAAAGACCACGGTACCCCCGTGAAAAGCTAAACCCGCCGACCAAGCAACACTAGAAGAAGATGCTCGGAGAACGAAACGAGCATCCCTCTTTCTCCTCCGAGCATGCGCATTTGCACCTTCGCTCGCAGAATCACCAAACACCCCCCCCCCACGAGCAAGCATGCTCGTAGAGGCCACGACCTGCTCGGGTGTTTTGGTCGGGGTGCCCGGTCAATGCCACAAGGAAGGAAGGTGGCAACCAATCAACCGGAGATCAAGGGAAATCATACCCGAAATTCAAATAACGCCCGGATCAAGGGCAGTAGATCGTAAGTACGATTGCGCGGCGTAATCCCAGGAGGTAGTTACCTTCTATGTACCTCTAGTCGTAGTATTTAAACCCCCCTGAAGATCTGTAACAGGGGAGGAACACCGGGATAGAACACAATACACTGGAGTAGGGCTATTATCTCGGTAGTGAGAGGCCCGAACCAGGATAAAACACCGTGTTCCACCTTTCTCCTTCTCCCGACCTCGCGTCGCTCGAACGCCCTCCTTGGTCCGTACGACGGGGCTCTGTTGATCCCCCATTCAACAAGTAAGCTCGACGGGAGCCCGTTCTCCAATCGTCGACAAAATGTCTTGGGTGAATTATATCATTTTCAACACAAGAGGGGTGTGTGTTTGGTTGTCTGTACCAAATGGTATATGTATGAGATGGTTCAAAAAAAAGTCATCCATGTGTTTGGTTGCTTGAATGGAACCATCCCATCCTGAAGTAAGTGGTACAAATTTAAGGAATATTCCCTCTAGATGCTGAACCATTTTGTTCACCCAAAATAATGAAACCAAATGGTACAGGACCATTCCATCCCATTCAATCTCATCCCACGAACCAAATGCACCCTTAGAGGATTATAGTATATATAACTATTACAAGACCACATATCTCCTCCTCATTTAATGAAAGACCATATGGAGGTTTTATTGATTTTTCTTTATTTTTAGAGAATTTATGAAAAACTTGTTCTTTTCTTTGATAAGCTCTAAATTTCTTCTTATTTGCTTGGTATGTACTTGCTTTCTCTTTCATTTTGATCAAGTATGATTTTGCAATCAAATTGCTTTCTTTCTTATATTTTCAAAATCAAATTATGCCTTTTTCAGATTTGTCAATATGCTCATCAAGGGGGATTGAAAGACCATGTGAAGGTATATCTATGTTTGTAATGAGTATTTCATAGTCTTTGAGCTTGTGGTGTTCAAGTTTTAGTTTGATTTGAATTAGATTTGAAAATTGAGTTTTTGGGATGCTTATTGCATATCATTTTGGACATTGTTATGTGATATGTTTCCTTATTTTTGATGGTTGTGGGTTGACAGTGCTAGATCATGGTGAGGCAAAGGATGACCAGGACTAGGCGAGGTGCGACAAGGTCCAGATGATAGGGGATCGCCGGAGGATGATCGTAGACAGAGTCATTGCGAGCCTAGAGACCTGGAATGCGCAATTAACAAATGAAATGCACAATTACAATTCACAAATTCAATTAACGAATAGAATGCTCAAGTTTCACAAATTATGCAGCGTGAAATGTGCCTTTTGGAGCTATGACCTCACGCATCAAGAAATTAGACATGCTTTCTCAAATTGCCTCCAGACAGGACTTTTTAAACGTAGTTGTATCATTGATCTTCTTTGTAACGATGAGGGTTCGCATGTCATGGCAAACGTAGAAGGCACATAGGGTATGTCCCTATTTGGTGCACTGCAAAAATAGAATTGGTTAGTTTGAGGGGCATTATTACAAATGATATCGGATTATTGTCTACTATCAGTGTAGCTGGTGGCTCCGATAGCGCTGGCAGCTCCACTGCAGAAGGTGGATCATATTTTTTATGTTGCCCCGATGCTAGAGGACGGTCGTCGATTAAGATGTTCCTCTTGCGCCACTGGATGAATGTGTTGATGGCATGCCCTAGTGTCACGATCTCATCGTTTGGGAGCATCTCCAGCGGGACGGGATTGAAAGTTAGATTGACGTAATCCACACACACACACACACACACACACACACACACACACACACCCCTACACCTTCGGGTAAACCGGCGCTACTGGGTGACCGTGAACAGTTGTCGTTTCACTGGTTGGATACACGTGGCCCCAACCAGCCTGCAGGACAACAGGGCTATCGACATGCCTCACTTGGAGCTTGCACTGCGTAACCTCCTACATATTGGTACACAATTAATTAGCTATGACATCAAACATACTCTATGTACGGAGCATTCGATATATATGTATTATATATCTAGATGTCATCGACGGTAGATGTGCCATCGTGCACGTTTGTCTCTGGGGCGAACGCATAGCTGCTCTGCCGGTTAGTAGGGCTGAATCGCATCCATGCTGCTGTGGCTTGCGTGGTCTGTTCGAGTTTGTCTGCAATCACCCTTATCCCCCACCTTTCCTCAAGGGTTCTTAGATGTTCATCAAAACAGGCTTTTAGCCCTGCCTATCTTTAATCGACGCTACTAGGCGTTCCTCGCGCTCGATTTGGGCCCTTTTCCTGCTCTAGTAGTAGTATGTGTCGGAGCCCTGTGGAAATACTGTTTTCCAGGGGACAAAAACACCCAAACCCCGTGTGCGATCAGGATGTTCCTTACTTCTCAAGGCCGTTGATAGTATAATTCTAATTTGCGCGGATTTAACTGTTTAGAGATAAGCACCGAAGCGAGATCGAGCAACCAAGGAGAACATATAGGGCGCTAGTAACTCCCAAAGTAGAAAGCTCCATTTCTGCTGGATGGTCGGTCGTATCCTGTGCCCTTATCTCGTTGCATGCCAGGCCAGCATACCCGTCCCCACCGCCCTCTGACGTGGCGGCTTCCCACTCACTTGCTTATATTTTTGTGGGCCCCAAGCGCTATCCTCCGACGTGGCAGGTCGGGAGCCACCGCCTTCCCCTTTCCAGCGGCAGCGGGGTGTAGGTCCGGGAAGAAGGATCATCACTGGTTTTCGTGGCCGGAGGCCAACCCGACGGCCGCCACCATCAATACGGTCACCACCGCGTCGCCTTACCTGTCCAAGACCGCAGCTTCTGAGCATTAACTACATGAAAAGTTTGAGCTGACCATTAACGGGTCTTCAATCCGGCCAAGCTGCAAGCAAGCTCTCAAGCTGATCAATGGTCCGGACATCGCTAATGCTAAAACAGTACAATGCTTTGGCACTCGTGCATGCACGTCTTACGCTTACTGTTACTACTACGGTGCAGAAGAAGCTGCCACACCCACAGCAAACGCAAGAGCAGCTCTACTAACCTGCAGTTTCCCAAAACCAAGCTGAGATCGACCTGCTGAGCAAACACCAGCCATCCAAACTTGTGCTCCCTGGGTGGTCCAGTCAGGTCTCCTTCATCCGATTTATACCAAGATAACAACATGGAAATATATGGGATATCGAGTGTTTCTATATATCCATCGGATGGATCGAAACCCTGCCTCGGATCAGAGCTTTGCTTAGCAGTGCTCGTAGCTAACCTGTCTATATCTACTGTGCTTGCTTGAGCCTAGCTTGAGGAGGAGGAGGAGGAGGGCTGCTCTGTCTCTGTGCTGCGCATGCTCCCCCCTCTCTCCCTTGCTTGCTGTTCATGCAAGCCTCCTCCGGCTCCAACGCCGCCGCCACCTCTGCTTCCATGGAGAGGACCAGCCAGTGGTACGTACATGTGTGTATTGAGTACGCTATGGCTGAATCGCTCCTGCAATTGTGACGAGCCTTGCTCATGGAAATTGTTACGTGATGCGTCGAATGGGATTCGATCGATGCAGGGTGTCGTCCCAGGACATCCCTACCGACCTTGCCATCCGGATCGCCGGCGCCATCTTCCCTCTCCATAAGGTACGGACGGTCACTCCCTCCCTCCGCTTAATTTCCATCTCCTTCTTCCTTCAGTATATGTGTTCATACCCCTATGATCAGTCGGCAGTTTTCTTTCTTTGTTTTTGCTACGACGATCAAATCAATGATCACAACACCTTCAAACTCTGCTTTGATCTCCATTGTTTTTTCAAGAAAAAGAAAAAGAAAAGATTTCTGCTCTGCTTTGATCCAAGTCTCACGTGGACTTGCATCCCTTGTGCTGCATGGCAGGCGGTGATGGTGCCCAAGTGCGACTACATCCGCAAGGCCGTCGCCGCGGCGGGCGCAGAACCGACGGCCACCGTCGACCTCGACCTCTCCGCCCTGCCGGGCGGCGCCGACGCATTCGAGAAGGCGGCCCGCTACTGCTACGGCGACAACTTCGAGATTTCCGTGCGCAACGCCGCCGCGCTCCGCTGTGCTGCAGCTTTCCTCGGCATGCAGCCGGTGGACGGCGGCCTCGCGCGCCGCGTGGAGGAGTTCCTCGCGACGGCCGGGCTCCGCACGCTGCCCACCGCCATCGCCGTGCTGCGCTCCTGCGAGGGCCTCCTCCCGGCTGCCGAGGAGCTCGGTATCGTGCAGCGCTCCGGCGATGCTATCGCTCTCAAGATCTGCAACGAGGTGCTTTTCCCGGCGAGATCGCCGCCGGATTGGTGGACGGCGGAGCTCGCGGTCCTCTCTCCGGCGTCCTTCCACAAGGTCGTCACGGCTCTGCGCTGCCGCCACGCCGACTCGGAGGTGCTTGTGACCGCGGCCACCGCCTACGCCGATCTCTTGCTGGCTGAAGTCCTCGCTGATGGCCAAGCCGATCGCAGCGTGCGCCGCGCGCTTCTCGAGTCCATCGTCGGCGTGCTCCCTTCTACAGACGACGCGCCCCTCCCCCCGGCCTTCCTCTGCCGCCTCCTCCACGTCGCCGTCACCATCGAAGCCGCCTCCAAGACATGCCGCGACCTGGAGCTCCGCGTGGCGGCCGTGCTCGACCAGGCCACCGCGGGCGACCTGCTAAGCATAGCGCTCGACGGCGCCGGGGAGGGCGTCAGAAACATCGACACTGTCCGGCGCATCATCGCCGCTTTCGTGGAGCTGGAGGCATCAGCCGGCAGTGCAAACGGCCGGAGCCGGAGGGCGTCGCTGTCAGGAGGAGCGCTCGGTGCGGGGGCGATACAGAAGGTGGCAAAGACCGTGGACGAGCTCGCGGCGGGGATAGCGACGGAGGAGGCGCTGCCGATCTCCATGTTCGTGGGCGTCGCCGGCGCCGTGCCCAAGGACGCGCGCGCGACCCACGACTACCTGTACCGCGCCGTGGACACCTACCTGAAGGCGCACCCGGCGCTGGACGAGCTCGAGCGGGAGAAGGTGTGCAGCGTGATGGACCCGCTCAAGCTGTCCTACCAGGCTCGCCTCCACGCCTCCCAGAACAAGCGCCTCCCGCTGCAGGCCGTGCTCAGCACGCTCTACTACGACCAGCTCAAGCTCCGCAGCGCCGACGCCGACGCCGGGTGGGACGTCATGCGGTCGGCCGCCGGCTCGGCCCGCATGCAGGCCAAAGCCGACGCGACTCTGGCGCGGGAGAACGAGGCGTTGCGGTCGGAGCTGTCCCGGATGCGGGCGTACGTGTCGGGCATGCAGATGCAGCACAGCAAGGGGAGCGGCTCGAGGACGGCGACGGCGACGAAGAAGGCGAGCTTCTTGTGGTCGGTGTCCCGGACGTTGAGCCGGCTGAACCCGTTCAAGGCCCGGTGGTCCAAGGACACGTCGAGCATCGCCGACGCGCGTGACATGCGTGTGCCCAAGCCCAAGAGGAGGAGGTTCTCTATTGGTTAATTAATAATTAGAGATCATGATGCATCCATGACTCCATGTAATTCCATTTCTGTATAGGCATCAGGACCGATCAAAACACACATCCGTAGGATCAACCCACCTCGAATTCAGGGGGATGTGCATTGATCTGAAAGCAAATCCAATGGTCCAGAATTTGGATGATAGTTGCTAAAGAAAACATCCGGATAAAACTTATCAAAACCCTTCTTTCGTATAGTGGTGTTGGTGTGTAGGGTTATTTAAGATGATTTGTTGCTTGTAGTTTTATAATGCTTGGTTTTTGAGCTGCATGGTTTCCTCATTATGCATGCATCCATGTAATTTAAGATGATTTGTTGCGTTGTAATGCTTGGTTTTGCTCCCCATTAGCACCCGTTATTGGTTATGTGTATATCTTATGATGATGTAGAGATCGAGAGATAGAATCTTTCGTTATCTTAAAAAAAATTAGCACTAGTTATGCTACTAACTCTTACAGGCACATGAAACTTTCCTGATTTTCACATTAACAATTCAAAAACAATAAAACTCTCTTGGAAGTCCTGCGTTCCGGACGAAGGTTATTAACACCCTGTTTGGTACGGTTTCAGATTTTAGTAGAAGTGGAAACGGTTTCAGATTCTTAGTAGAAACGTTTCAGGTAAGATTATGTGAATCGAGCGGAACGGGGTTGAGCCTGATTCTTGGTTTTGCTCCCCATTAGCACCCGTTATTGGTTATGTGTATATCTTATGATGATGTAGAGATCGAGAGATAGAATCTTTCGTTATCTTAAAAAAAATTAGCACTAGTTATGCTACTAACTCTTACAGGCACATGAAACTTTCCTGATTTTCACATTAACAATTCAAAAACAATAAAACTCTCTTGGAAGTCCTGCGTTCCGGACGAAGGTTATTAACACCCTGTTTGGTACGGTTTCAGATTTTAGTAGAAGTGGAAACGGTTTCAGATTCTTAGTAGAAACGTTTCAGGTAAGATTATGTGAATCGAGCGGAACGGGGTTGAGCCTGATTCGGCCACAGAGTGGAAAAAAAAGAAACGATCAAAAGAGAATTGTTTCGAGCTTTAGCCCGTTCGATTGGGTTTCTTTCAGAATCTAGTCCAAATAGCCCGGTTCCAAGTTTAATTATGAGGTGCAAGCTAGGGATTGAACACTGAATTTAACCCAAGTTAGTGCAGGTGGCTGTCAGACATGGTCTTCTGTCAACTGTGAACGACAGTGACAAGAACGAGCCAAGGATGTCTCGAATCCATCCCGACGACCTACCTCCTTGAATCCCATGGCAAACTGCCGATGATCAGCAGAAACATTACTTGTAAAAATGAGATGGTGAACATGTCTGTATATATGGAGATCACCGGTTTTTGAGCCGGACTTTGGGCGTTTGTTGTGGAGAATCACCTGGCGTTGTTCGTCGGGCGAGGGTGCTGCAGGGTTCACAGAATCAACAAAAACCATTTAAAAATTACGCTTTTTGAGCTTATCAAGCCGGCTTGATATTTGAACCGGTCAGTAAACCGGTTCCGTCCAAATTTAAATTGAAAAAAAAAAATTGGAATTTTTTTTATCACAAAGTGTTAAATTTTTATGTGAGGTCTTAAGGCACTGCTAATGATTCCTTAAATTTTTTAGATAATTATCAGACATGTGTATTTTTTAAAAATTCTGACATTGCTACTATCTTTGTATATGCTCATCTGTTTTTTATTTTCTATGTGCACTAAATGAAGTCTAATATTCCTGAAAAAATTATGAGGTATTGTGAAAATTCTAATGATTTTGTAAAATTTTAAGATTGTTCTAGGTCTGTGTATTTTTTAAAAAATTCTGACAGTAGTACTATCTTTGTATATGTTATTCTATTTTTGATTTTCTAGGGGCAATAAATATGAAGTCTAGTATTTATGAAAATTTTAATACATGATTCTTTTTCACTTTTTACGCTATCATTAAAATTTTAGAGCATGATAAAGCTTGTAAATTTTTATAAAAAACATGGCATTGTCTCTGTTCTTTTTCATTAATTAATATTTTTGATTTTCCAGAAGCACTAAATGAATTAAAATATTTTTGAAATTTCTCTGAGATGTTTTATAGATTAATTGGGATTTATTAAGATTTTATAAAAAAAATCCCATTTTTTGTAATTTTCCTTATTGTTTTTCAATTGTCTTTGATGTGCCAAAAATCAAATAAATCGTTCAAAAATCAAATAAAATCGGTCAAAAATCAAAAATTGAAAACCGGTCAAAAATCGAGAAAATCAGTTGATTTTTTATTATTTTTTTCGACGAAGTTTGATCGCTGATTTCAAAAATTTGACTTCAAACTAGTTCGATTTCTACCGATTTTTGCCGGTTTTCGATTTTTGAGTGGTTTTTGCAGTTTCAACATTTGAAACCCTAGGGTGCTGGGTCCAGCAACCTGGCCTTTTCCTCGGCCTTTTTTCCAATTAAGCTTAGAAATAGATTGAAAATTTCTTAGATATTTTCTAAGCACAAATCAAATTATTTCTACTGCACCGTGAATTCCTTAACCACATTTTAAGTACGCCTTGAATGACCAAGACTGTGTAAATCAGAAAAATGCAAACACTACACACTTGTGGGCAGGGATCCAATGAACTGACATAGCTGCACATTCAAACACAAGGATGGCATGTAAATTCAAATTAAGCTTTGCTTACATGAAAACTAGCAAACCATGCAATGATTCCTAATGTCGAGGGATGTTTGTAGCTTTGCATTCTATGGTACCCACAATCATGTGAGATCACTTTTATTTCGAAGTGCGAAAGTTTCAGATGTTTTCATTCAAGCAATGAGGAATGGGTGCTCTTGCATCTTCCTTAACCCTGCTCTAGATTACGGTGGTCTTGTGAATGGCATATCCTAATGGAAGTAGCTGTCATCGGAAACACACGTCCTTACCTGGAGGATGTTTCTTTGGGTATCATAGTTAATATAAACACGGTACAAGATTCGGGTTCACGATTCACCACGTTTTCTTTCGATTTTCACAGCGAACAGGAACCATGTATCCTAAACCGATTCAGGTTCGATGAATCCAGTCCGCGATGGTTTACAGCGAATCCGGTAACTATGACTAGTTACATGCCCGTGCGTTGCTACGAAAAACAAAATTGATAACGAAAAATAAAGATTAAAAAATAAAAAAATTTATTTCACAAAATCAAACATCTATCTTTAACGCTTCGTTTCTTGCGAAAGTTGGCTAATTAAAACAACGTTTCGTTTCTTGCGTAGGGCAATTAAGCAGGGCAATTAAATAGGACAATTAAGCGGCAATTAATGACGTGAGAAGAACGGACCACTGCCACCAAGTGCTGCTTTAGAATAGTAGAGATATGTGCACCGTCCTTCCTCGCTCTTGTTTTCCTCTGTTGATGCCAGCGTGACTGTTTCGAGCTCTCCATAGTTACACTTAGTTTGATGCGCCCTTTTGCGTGGGGGCATTATCGTCACGATTTGTAATATCTGATATGGTTTTGCGGGCAAATCAACTTTGCAATGGCAAAGGTTAACAAGATTACATGTAATACGATGCGTAACAGCCATATAGGTGATAACTAGTTACATGCCCGTGCGTTGCTACGAAAAACAAAATTGATAACGAAAAATAAAGATTAAAAAATAAAAAAAATATTTCACAAGATCAAACATCTATCTTTAACGCTTCGTTTCTTGCAAAAGCTGGCTAATTAAAGCAACGCTTCGTTTTTTGCGTAGGGCAATTAAGCAGGGCAATTAAGTAGGGCAATTAATGACGTAGGTAGAACTCACCACTGCCACCAACTGCTGCTTTATAATAGTAGAGAATAGGAGCAATCGTGGCGCGTTATTACCACGACGGTTTGTATCCCATCAGAATCCTATGATCTGTACCCAGCAGAACACCGAGCTGCTACCTTTTGTGTTTTTGGTAAACAGTGAACGCGTGTTTGAACGGGATTAAGCCGTTTCGAGTGGTAAAATGCGGTTCCAACTAAAGGAAAAGTGAAAAGGCTTCCATAAAAGTATTCCCTGTAGCGACCACACAACAACATAATTCGTGCCTTCCCAAGTTGCACCTAATTAATTGATGCCAATTTCTCTGCCACCAAAATTTCCACGTTTCAACGTAAAAAATGCGGTTTTCTACTGCTAATCAGGGTTCACCTTATCTTTCGTCGATTTTCGGATGAACAGTAAAATTCGATAATCGCAAAAAACGAGCCGAAAATCGAAAAAAAATCGGACAAATTTAAAAACCAAATTTTTTGGAAAAAAAATTCAAAAATAATGGAAAATCGACGATTATCGGTAGAAAATCGACAGCCATGTTGATTTTTGTGTGCGGTCGGCTTTTGTAGCGATTTTCGACGAAAATCGACTAATTTCCACCGATTTTCGACCGGGTTTTGACACGTAAATTTTTTTGAATTTTTTTTGAATCGGACCGATTTATCGACCGGTTTTTGATATCGAACCCCAGCGATACGGGCGAAAATCGCACGAAAATCGTCGATTTTGTGAACCCTACTGCTAATTCGAGTGGTCCTTGGACATTTCCTTTCTTAAACGGGCGTTGTTTGGGGAGCTTTAAGTTGGCACAGTTTAATGACTAAGCTATTTTATTTGGGATAGCTTTAGCTTCGACTTTTTCTCCCTAGAATTTGGAGGCTGTCTCAAGCGATTGATTTTTTCGTAGCCAAAAGCTAAAAGTCAGCAGTCTATTTGTACTAGGAGAAACTGAAAGTTGAAAGCTGGTCTGTGGTGGCTTTTCACAGATTCGGTGGGTTAGGATTCTAACTTTACTACTAGAGTTAAAGAATATTACCCGCTCCCATCAAGTATAAATCTCAAACCCCGTCCCTCTCCTAACCTACACCCTTTACACTAAAAACCAAACTAACAAACACCAAATCTCTCCGGTCCAGCCATGTAGCTCTTCAATCCAGCTATACAGCACAGTCAAAAGTTGTTTCTTAAAACAACTAGGGTCATATTAAACATGCCTTAGATCCCATTTGAGACAACTTATGAACAACTTCTGTTTAAAAGAAAAACAGATTACTTATCGAACGATAGGATTCTGGACAGCTTATCCCACAATCAAAATCAGTAAACTATATAAAATCAGAAACTATCTCAGACCCGATTCTCCACCAGCCACGCGCACTGCTGCTCCCTCCGCCCGAAGCCCCTACGCGCTCAAGCTACTCACCGCCCTTCGCCTGAGGCCCTAAGCTCCTCCGGCCGCGGCTTCGCCGAGTTCCTCTACACTCGAGCTCCTCCTCTCGCCCCTACGCCTATCGCTCTGCACCCGCATCGTGTGGCTCCTACCGTCCTACGCCCCTTTGCCATCAGATCCAGACCGTCTGGTACTTTCCTACATCTCTACTCGAAGCCGTCCTCCGCCGCCGGCCCATCAACAATCAAGATTACCGATGATTAGATTTCTAACCAACAGATCCTTCGTAGAGTCCTTCTTCCAACAATTAGCTACAATTTCGAATCTGCGCGATCTAAAACTGTAGCCTTACATGCACCGTTGCCGCTGTAAGGGCATGTACAATGGTATAGACGGTAGCTGTCTATAATATACATCCATGTCATCTATAGACAGTACTAAAAATAACTTATACAATGGACTGTCTATATAGCTGTCTGTAATGATTTCTCATATGACTAATAGACTGTCTGTACAATGGTATACACACTATAAAGCTGTCTATAAGGTCGTCTGTTAAACAGTAGACAGCATATTTCTCTCTCTTCCCTCTCTCTCCTCCACATCATTCAAAATCTGATGTGGCATACTCTTATAGACAGCTGACATGTACCATTGTACATGCCCTAAGGCCATCTCCAACAGCATTCCTCAAATTTCATTCCCTATATCCTCATATACAGAATTCCCTAAAAAGATTCCTTCCCTATATCTCTTTCCTCTCCAACAGCATTCCCCAAATTTCATTCCCTATTTTGTCACTCCTATATTATAATGATATTTCATAACCGCCGTATGTGCCACGTATATTTTTTAGCGGAAAAAATTTGACCGGCTATTTTTAATTGCAGGAATTTAATAAATTTATTCAAACGGTCAACGTACTTGATTTATATTGTAACTGACTATATTGTAACGGCTATATTTTAACGGCTATATTGTAACGGCTATATTTTAACGGCTATATTGTAACGGCTATATTGCAACGGCTACTTTTTTAGGCTATATATACATAGCCATTTACACTTCCAAGCCTTGCCCATATCTGAATGTTCATTATCTAGTATATCTCAATGAGTCGTCAGAACTTAGTTCATCATTTCCTCTCCGAAGACTCATTGTCGGATGACGACGATGAAACTCTTCTTACAGTAGCATATCTAGCACAGCAGCAAGATAAGTGTGTGAGTGCTCGACGCCATGGGGGTTCTATTGTTGGCCATCAATACATACATCGCAATAGAGAGGAAGGGCATGCCAGGCTATACCGAGACTATTTTGCTGATCCTCCGGTCTACGGCCCAACTTTCTTTCGGCGGAGGTTTATGATGAGAAATATTTCAATTGTTTGTATTTTTCATTGATCATCTTTTCTATAGCTCATTCTTCTTTTAGTATGAGTTTAGAATGAGTCGTTACCTATTTCTTCGCATATTGCATCTTGTAGAAACCCATGATGATTATTTTCTTGAGAAAGGAATTGTCTTTGGAACTATCGGGTTATCTTCTTTCTGAGAAGGTAGCTGCAGATTCCGGATGATAGCTTATGGATGCCGTGAGATGCTATTGATGATTGTCTACGGATTGCGTAGAAATCTTGCCATAGAGAGTCTTAAAAGGTTTGTGCGAGCTATTATTGTCCTCTTTGGAGATGAGTATTTGAGATCTCCAAATGAGAATGATCTCGCTAGATTACTTGCAATCGGTGAGGAAAGAGGTTTTCTGGAATGCTAGGAAGCATAGATTGCATGCATTGGAGGTGGAAAAATTGTCCTACAGCATGGCAAGGCTTGTATACTGGGCATGTACACAAGCCAACAATAATTCTAGAAGCCGTTGCTTCACAAGATCTATGGATTTGGCATGCCTTTTTTGGTTTATCAGGATCTCACAATGATATTAATGTTCTTCACCGTTCCCCTACGTCGCAAAGCTAGTGAAGGACAAGCGGCAGGAAGTGAATTACACTATCAATGATCACAATTACACAATGGGGTACTATCTTGTGATGGGATATATCCTGAATGGGCAACATTTGTGAAGACAATACCAGCTCCTCACGGGAATAAGAAGAAATATTTCTCCCAAGCTCAAGAGGCAGCCAGGAAGGACGTGGAACGAGCCTTTGGAGTTCTGCAATCTCGGTTTGCAATTGTTCGAGGTCCAAAGACGTTTAGGATCAACAAACACTAAGAGATATCATGACGGCTTGTGTCATCATGCACAACATGATAGTTGAAGATGAGCGAGACGGAGGACCACTTGACTATAATTACGAAGGAATGGGAGAAAGCTTGATTTGATGTCACACGAGCATACGCTGAACTCTTTGAGTTTATTCAAACTCATCATTCCATTCGAATAGGGAAACTCACCACCGGCTACAAAAGCGATCTAGTGGAGCACTTATGGCAACGTTATGGAGGGGTGTAATTCTATATGTTGTAATGTATTCGATCATTAATCTATGTATTCGATCATTCATCTATTGCAAAACAAGAATCTGTGATTTGAAATCAACCATCAACCAAGATTGCATTGCAATATGTAAGTCGAGAACCTAAGGAATGAGGGACAAAGCGATTCGTTCTTAAGCAAAACAAACAACCTTGGTTCAACCTGACCTATTACATCTTCTAGCTATTATGTCGATTACGCAAGCTCGTGTAATATTGTTTTTGTGTCTCAGTGCAGCGACTTAGATCAATGCCCATAATTCTCTCCTCCTCGACCATTTTCTTGAATTCAAGTTCATTTTTCTTGAATTCAAGCCTCTCCTTTTCTTGGTCAATCTTCTCTTTTTCTTGCTCAATTTTGACTTTTTCTTGCTCAATCTTCGCTTGTTCTTGTGCATACAGTCGCTCATATCGCTCATCTTTCTTCCTCTCTTTTATAATCTCAAGTTCCCTCTTTTCCTTTCTTAAATTTTCTAATGCTTCCATGTAAAGATTAGTTGTTGGAGCAACTTCTTTACCTCGACGTAATCGTTCTTTCGCCGCCTTATGTCCAATTGGTCTACTTAAGTGATCATTTTCTGCATTAGGATGGTCCTCATCAAGATGAATTGCATTTGTGCTAACAGAATTTGGAAGATCCGGACTTCGCTACTAGATGTCTTTTGCTTCTTTACGAGATAACCGAGCACACCACTTAGGATGGTATTGCAAAGTATTCCAGCAATGTAAGAATGCGAACGATCGGCTTTCTTCCTCATGATACAAAGTTTTAGCTTGCATAATCTGTACAACCACACAAACAATATCTATGAGAACAACATCTACAAATAGGAAAGATACATAGATTATGGACTAACCTTGTCCTGCTTTCGATTAACCCGCTTTGATTTCGACGCTCAATCCGATCATGACACCCACAAAACTTGTTCACTGCTTCTTGAATAACAGACCATCGATGTGTAAGTGAAGCCTGTGAGCGATCCGAGGTGAAAGTCTTGTACTCGTGGAAGTAGTCATGAATTCTTCTCCAATAAGTGCCACGGGATTGTTGGTTCCCTTGTATTGCATCAATACTAACATTAAGCCATGCGGAGACCAACAAATTGTCTTCTTCCTCAGAGAAATTTTTTGATCTTCTATTATTTGCTTTTATTTGGGGACTATCCGTAAGCACTCGTGATGGTTGTGAACCAATTGGACTTTCCTGTGGAGAAGGTTCAGAACCATCCCAATCACGGAGTGCATCCCCTCCCTCACTCAACAGATTTATATAGAAGCCATCCATAATTTCTAATCTGACAACAACAAAATTTCTCAAGTTAACAAACAACATTGCAATATCTTAATGTTTATCTCTCAGCTGCTAGATTCAACTTTACTTTAGCTGAAGATTTGAAACAAGCCGCTTCTGATGAAAAGGTGAAGTCTGAACTTGGTAGCAAGATTAGCAGAGAGCGTATTGGTCATGAGGTTTGATTTCTGCACTTCTTATTGCCAACCAATGCTTCCTTATTTCTGTCCTGTTTTAGTGTACAAGTAACCAAACTTCATCAGTTTGAATATGTATTAACATCATGCAATTCTGTAGGTCACCAATTTTATATGTTTGTATATTGTGCAGGTAGACCTCATGATGTCAGACAAACATCCTATTCTTTGCGATGTGTTATACCCGTGATTTGGGATTATTTTACATTGTCTTTGCTTTTCCTGAGAAACCCGACCATCCAGTTCTAGACAAATGTGATTGGTGTGTCCTTGTTCTAATATATAATCATTTTATGTTTTGAACTCATGCAACTATATGTCAACTAATTAGTCTGTTGGCGCAGGATTGATAGTTGCTAACAAAGAAAGGGAACGGAGGAGCCAGTCATTCAATCTAAATGCCAATAAGGAGAGGGAAGAGAGGGATTTACCGGCGAGGATGGCGCGGCGACGAGGACCGCGTCGAGGATGGCGCGGCAACGGCGGCGAAGTCTTTGGCGAGGAAGGGCGAAGCGGTGGCGAGGACGGAGCGGCGATGGCGGTCGGCAGCGGAGTGGCGGCGAGGTCCGGACGAGGATGGCGCGGCGGCGGCAGCGAAGCGGTGGCGAGGGCGGGTCGAAGACGGAGCGGTGGCGGCAGCGACGGAGGCCCAGATCTATCGCCGCTCACGGGTTCCTCACTGGCGCGGGAGGGAGAATCGTTCAGCGAGAGATGGGATCGGGAAGACGATGGGGAACGGAGAGAGAATCCCGAAATTTCGAGATTCTCTCTCCGTTCTGTAAATATGGGGAAGAGGATCGGTAATCTGTTGGAGCAGCTACAGTAGGGAACTACAGTGCAATATTCCTCATTTCAATGGATGAGGAAGGGGATAGGTAAGCTGTTGGAGTTGGCCTAAGTTGGTGGAAATTAGCCCACCATTCGAAACGGAAAGCTCAAAGCCGCCTCCTCACTCCCCTCTCGCCGTGGTCCCCTCATTCGCGGTCACGCTCCAAGCTCCCGCCGCCGCCGCCGGCAGGCGACGATGCCTCGCAAGGCCTCCTCCTCGTCAGGTACGTGCCCCGACCCCTCCGCGCCTCGCAATTCCCAAAGCGACCCCCCTTTGGCGCACTGACTCCGCCCCCCTCAAAAACCCTAACTCCCCAGATGCGCGGCTCAAGTGGCGGAAGCGGAAGCGCACCCTGAACCCCTCCCCCTCGAAGCAGTCCGCCGCGGCCGACCGCTCCGACGACTCCGACTCCGCCACGGCCGCCGCCGCAAACGACGACGACGACGCGCTCCATGCCTCCGCCAACGGGGGCGAAACCCTAGCTGCCGGCGGCGGCGATGACGACCCCTTACTCGACCTCCGCGAGGCGGAGGTTCTCTCCTCGGCCGAGCCCATCTCCGCGTTCCCGGCGGCTACCCGCCGCGCCGTCAGCCGGCTCCATGCCTCGGTACTCGCCGTTGTCGCGGCCGAGCGCTCCGCGGCTGGTGCCAGCTGCGCTGCGGCTGCCCCCGCCCCCGTGCTCGAGAACATCTCGCACGGGCAGCAACAGGTGCTGTCGGCCATGCTCCCCGACCACCCGTCCCTGTCCAACGATCCTGACAAGCCATTCTCATATGTTTGCACCACGCCTCCACTTATGGAGGGCCGTGGCGTCCCCAGGCAGTTCCATGGAAAATTACTTGCCGTGCCCAGGCACGCAGGTTTGTTCTTTGCACCAATAATGCTTACTAATGAGTTATATTGGTAGAGCAAAATGTTAAGTTAAATTGGTTGGGATGTGGGTTGATCTGTAATTTGTAGATTGGTTCTCGCCCACGACGGTGCACAGGTTGGAGAGGCAGGTAGTGCCACATTTCTTCTCAGGGAAGTCCCCAGGACACACACCAGAGAAGTACATAATTTTGAGGAATAAGGTGATTGCGAAGTATTTGGAGCGCCCTGCGAAGAGACTTGCATTTGCTGAGTGCCAGGGGCTTGTCACGAGCACGGCTGAATTGTATGACCTGAGTAGGATAGTTAGGTTCTTGGACACTTGGGGGATCATTAATTACCTTGCGGTTGGGTCTGTGCACCGGGGTCTGAGGATGGCAGCATCGCTAATCAGGGAGGAGCCAACAGGGGAGCTGCAGCTGCTGTCTGCGCCATTGAAATCAATTGATGGTTTGATTTTGTTTGATCGGCCAAAATGCAGTGTCCGGGCAGAGGATATTGCTTCTGTGGCATCAACTTCATCTGCTCTGGAGGTGGCAAATGGTGATGCTGGTTTTGGAGATTTGGATGAAAAGATTTGGGAGCGGTTGTCAGAAAATTTTTGCAGTCACTGCTCACAACCTTTGCCCAGCTTGCACTACGAGTCACAAAAGGAGGTGGGTATCATTATAAATGCTATGCAGATATTTTTCATTCTTCGTATTTGGGAGATCCTTTAACCACATCTTTAGGATTTTAGATTATGCAATGTTCTTGACATTTACACTTTATCATTTCCTTTTTTAGAATGACAATGACCTATTGCTGAAAGGTTAAATTCAGATGCCAATTGTCACACAATCTCTTCAATGTTATAATCAAACAGCAATTATAGTACAATTCCTATGGTGAGATAGTTATCCTGATGTGCCATTTGGCCAAGGAATTTTCAGGGGGGAACGGATTGGATCTTATGCTTCATAGTGTGCTATGAATTTGTAATGCGTTTTTGTGCATAGCAATGATATTTCAACTTTAAGTTTATTTGCAATTTCAAGTACCAAAAGGTCATATAGTTGATGTGATGGTTTGGTTAAAAATGTGTTGTTGTGATACCACATTGTGACCTATTTCTCATATGCAAATTACAATTAAAATGGTTTGTAATGTGAAAATTATTAAGCTCATTTTAGTCCAGTATAAATTGCATTTTGATCTCTAAATATGAATTGCCCTAGGATGAAAATTGAGTAGCTAACATTTCAATTGCTAAACATACATGAAAAGTTCTGTACTTTTATTTGTCCCTATTTTTGGTCGTTTGGGATCTGCCAATGAATTTTTGTTACTACAAAATATGCATCTCCTTTGCTGTCAATTTTTTGCTATTGTCATGAGTCAGTAGTTAAGAACAATGAAAAGAGTACCTTCAAAAAATAAAAAGAGACGTGTAAATGCTTTACAATAATGTTGCATAGTTCAAAATGTTGCACTGTAGCGTTGCGGTAGCTGTTGAAAAATGCTATTGTATTATGGTTTAAGAATGATATATATTTTATTGAAAGAAGCTTGTAAAGGTGCTAACAAGCTGACTGATTGAGCAGGCAGACATTGCTCTTTGCTCGGATTGCTTCCACGATGCAAGATTTGTTACTGGGCACTCGAGCTTAGATTTTCAGAGAGTGGATGGGAAGAAAGATGGATCAGACAACGACGGAGATAGCTGGACTGATCAGGAAACTTTACTGTTGTTGGAGGGCATAGAGAAGTACAATGATAACTGGAATGATATTGCAGAGCATGTCGGAACAAAGTCAAAGGCGCAATGTATTCACCATTTTATCCGTCTTCCAGTGGAAGATGGTTTGTTAGAGAGCATTGAAGTACCAGAAGCTTCCGTTTCATCTAGGGTGCAAAGCAATGGAGTTTTGCATTCAAATTCCAACGGTAATACTCTAGGTGTCTTCATTATTTGCTCTATGAAACTTCTCATTTTTGTTACAATTTCAGTTCTGAAGGTTTCTAAATGCTTCTGCCTCCATTTTTTAACTGTGACCATTATTTGCCTTAGGAAGCTTTCTTGAAAGTAGCCAACCTGGACACCAGCTTCCATTCATTAATTCAGCTAATCCGGTCATGTCTCTGGTGAGTGATTGCAAACTATGTTTTGTCTGTAAAATCATTGCAACTGCTTGATTCAATTTTAGGTGCCAAAATGTCTGAATGCTTTTGCTTAGTTGCAGTTATAGTTATATTCACTGCTCTTTTAGTGATGTACATACATCTAGACCGCAAATTTCATATTTCTTGTACTGAAATATTTGTGAATCAAAGCCCATGCTATCTTTAAACAAATCATTTGTGAATTTTGAAAATTGAGTTGCGATTGTTAGTAGTTGCCGACCATACGCTGCTGCGCTGGCACTGCTAATCCAGACATCTATGCTGTAGATCCGAACTTTACTCAATGCATGAGTATATAGCTCATTGTAGTTTACTTGACTGATCAAACATCAAAAGCTGTTGAACAACATAGAATTCTGGGTCCGTAGAGCACATTGTCAGATTTGTCAGCATAAAAAGCTTATTGCCATTGATTGAATTCTCGAACTCAAAAACACCTGATTGAGGGCACTGGAGGTACATCGTATAGGCAATCCCAGTGTTAGGTGGAAATCCATGTACATTAGATGTGGAAATATCTAGTGCATAACCATATTTTAGTGCTAACTTGATAACGCCCGACATGAACTGTTGGGTGAGATTTGGAAGCATCACATTTAGGTGGAACTGAGGTGCATATAGGTGGATTATTTTGTGTATAACCCCCTCAAAAATGAGCAGCACAGTGCTATTTTTTTTGCTAGTTAGCAAATACAGTTTTATGTGTCTTTGCTATACATCTTTTCAGGCTGCTGTAGATTTCTATTATATTTTTGGTCTTACTGTTCAAAAACGTTTTGCAGGTTGCATTTTTGGCCTCTGCTGTAGGACCAAGAGTTGCAGCATCTTGTGCAAATGCAGCGTTATCTGTTTTAACGAGAGATGATTCCAGGTGAGCCACCTATATGCTGCACAAGGGATGTCCAGTGCAGTGTGACACGATTAATGATTTGTCAATTCCAACATGCCATATTGGTTTTGTAACTGGAAATGCAAGCGTTCAATTTTGGATGTTGATACTTTTTTTGGTGTCACCTTTCTGGAGTTATCTTTTAACATGCTCTTTTTTATTGTATTAAGGATTTGTTCAGAAGGCAATGATGTGATGGGTCATGCTGCTCATCCAAGCTATGGTAGCCTCTTTTTATTCCCAAATTAGTAGTTTTGTTTTTTGTATAATCTTATTTGTTCAAGAAATTACTATAAAATACAATCTTATTCCAAAACAGATGCCTCATCATCTCTCTCTTCGGAAAGTGTCAAACATGCTGCAATGTGTGGCTTGTCATCAGCTGCAATAAAGTGTAAACTTTTTGCGGATCAGGAGGAGCGTGAAATTCAGAGATTAACTGCCACCATCATAAATCATCAGGTTCGTCGGAATACAAAAGTTCAGCATGCTGCAATTTTGTTGTGGTGATGATAATATAGTTAGTTTCATATTTTTTGTGGCATAGTTTTGCATTTACTGTACGCTGCTGTTGTGCCAGTTCTTGCATGTCTATGACTAGAAGATGGAAGACTTGAAACATGACTCTGAATTGTAGCAAGAACCTTTTGCTATTCTTTGATAAATCATAAAACTTTAAATCACAGGCGTCCTTGACTTCGTTTCCTGGTCTTGCTTTTTGATGATGATACCTCAAAATTTATACTGGCATTTCAGATAAATTAAACAAACAGTGAGGAAAGCAAAATAGGTTTTGAGCATGAAAGAGAGCCATTGGCAGCAAAAACACCGGTTTCCATTTGGAAGGTTTGGGTTTTTGCCTAATGGAGCTGAGTTTTTAGCAAGTCTTGCTGATTCTGAGTAGTTTTGAAGGAGGTGGAAGAAAACTAATTGTTCTGTCATAATAGTTTAAAGAACTTGGCACTAACTTCATAACTCCGGGTTAAGCCCAGGTTTTAATAAACCAGGAGGATCCAGCCAAGTTCGATGTGGGTTTTGGTTGTGAAACCTTAACCAACCTGGAACTTCTTCTGTTAACCACCTGGAATTTGCAACCCATGGTCCTCCAGGAACTGGTTCCTAAATGTGTTGCGAAGAGTCGTTTGGCCCCCTTACATTCATGTTTACCTTTTCGAAATTTATGCATGTAATCCAGGGCAGAAAAACAATGACAATCTAACTTGAGTGCGCCATTTTCATGGTACTGTCACCTGTGACATACTAGGCGATATTTAATTTTATTATTCTCGCCCTTATTGTCTGCCATAACACTGCTTTGCAGTTAAAGAGATTGGAGTTGAAGTTGAAGCAATTTGCAGAGGTCGAGACCTTACTTTTGAAGGAAAGCGAGCAGGTTGAGAGGATCAGGCAGGGTTTGTCAGCTCAGCGTGTCCGGATGATGTCAGCTCGGTTAGGTTCCACCGGAGGCACTCTACCTGGAGGCAGCAGTACCATGGCATCAAATCCAATGAATCAAGGCAACCCTCGACCTCCAGGAATGTCAGGCTCGATGCCTCAGGCCAGCATGCCAGCGATGTACGCCAATAACATGCAGGGGCATCCGGCCCAGATGGCTTTCTTGCAGCAGCAGCAGCAGCGGCAGCAGATGCTCTCGTTCGGGCCTCGCTTGCCGTTCTCAGCAATCTACCCTGGCTCAACCTCGTCGGCACCCAGTGTCATGTTCAACCCCGGCATGCCCAATTCGTCCACTCCTAATCATCATCCAATGATGAGACCGCCTTCTGGGAACAATTCAAGTGTAGGTTAAGGAGAGATTTTTCTCTCGTCGTAGTGTTATGGGTTGTAGCTCTAATTCGTCATTGCCAACCATTGTAATTCAATTGCACAATCACACGTACAAGTATCTAGTGTCATCAGGTTTTCCATTGTAGTTCTTGCCTTTTTGGGTTGATCGTCGTCTCAAAACTCGCAACTGTCTGACAAGATTGATATTCCTATTTCCTAGTGGCTAGGTAAGGTTGCGTACAGAGAGGGGAGAGTTCCACCCCGATGCAAGTAGTTATTGCTCCTAACTGCTACTAGAAAGTGATGGCAATTGAGTTCACCTGTATTCTTTACCTGAAACCGTGGTTTATATTTTTGGAAATCTTGGTGTGCCCGTATACCGCATTCTACCCTTGAAATTTTGTTTTTAGAATGCACATCATAACTGAGACAAGACTCAACTTGCGGCTTGGCACGTTCGTATGAGCGTTCTACGTGCAGAAACTGGTTGGAGAGTGCACGCGCAAACGTTTCTTATGCAGGCAAGGTACAGGCTCCTCTTGGAACCTCTGGGCAAAAGTAGCAGGGCAGCAAGCATGCCACGTGGCAGTGCAGAGACACACGTGTGTCGTACCAAGAACAAGCACAGCTGCACTGTTTTGGGAAAACAAATGAAGCAAGACGACGACCTGACGATTAAATTTTGGTGCCATACTGTGTTATCAGTGGAAATCTGCTCAAAGTGAAGTGGATGAGATAGGCAAGAGACAATTAGGGCATCTGCAATGGTGTAGTTAATTACTAGCTATAAAAAATGTACATATCATCTATAGATAGCTAATAGACAATCTCTCTAATGAACTAGCTATAGCATTGTCTACAAAATTAAATACAGAAAAACTAAAAAACGGTATACCGTTGCAACGGTATACCTCTGAAACTCATGAAACTTATGATTTTTTGCACTGAAACTCATGAAACTTAGCACTAAAAACTGATAAAACAGGAAACTAATGAAACTAAACACTGAAACTCATGAAACCAGCACTGAAACTGATAAGTTTCATAAGTTTCATGGCTATACCGTTGCAACGGTATACCGTTCCCTAGTCACTCTCAATTAAATATGGACCTATATGTAAGAGGTGATAAATGTCTTAGAATCAGCTATAACCTGACTATAAGTTAGTAGTAAGTCTATATCTTTCTCTTCTTTTTCTCTCATCTACCTAAGCAAAATGCTAAGTTGACACCTTTATAATAAGCTAAGCTGAAATGACACCATTGCAGATGCCCTTAGACGAATCTGATCCAAAGTAGTAGGTTCCTTGCCTACTAACCACATTCATAATAACATGGTAAGATATGGCTTCCAAAATTCGGACGAAGTAGCAAACTAGTCACCTAGACGGAATACGTGGTAGCTCGGTAAGACATGGCTTCCAAACTCATGCTCTCTCTCTCTCTCTCTCTCCTCCACCACACAAAAAATTGTACGTAGGAGCTCTCTGCCCTTCCACATTTCTTCTCTCTCCTCACAAACTGAAATTGTGTCTGGATTGCTGTGCTTCATAGCGGGCAGGGCGGAACTTCGAGTGTTGTGCCGGCCTGGATCTGGCCCCATCCGATGAGGCGCCAGTGCTTCTCAACACGGCGGCTCAGGGCAACCTTCTCTCCTTTGCTTGTGCAGACAGGCGCAGTGAGCTGGAGCTTGGCAAGATCGTTCTTAATGGCAACCACACGGGCGCCTGTTGACATGGACCCTATGTTAAGCATCAGGATCTCACCCTTTGTGAGCTTGGAAACCTTCCCAGCTTTCTCTGTACCCTTTGTCCTCACACCCAACAGCCTTCGGAGGAGGAAGAAATTGATCTGCAAAGCAAGGTCCAAGGATGCAAGTGACAGCTAGTTCTGACTGACTAAAATCTTCAAGTGACTTGACAAACCTCAAGCTCCACGTATACATCAGGAAGCGACCCCACTTCACCTAGAACCTGGCCAACCAGCCTATCAGCGCGTGTCAAAGTTGGATCCATAGTAGTTCCCACACCAATAAGCCCTCCTGGGACAGCAAATTGGAGTTCATTCTGCTCAGCATAGAGTGAGACAATCCTTGAGTAGATCGGGGTGCATTTGATGTTGCCACTCTCATCCTTCATGACAATGCCAGGGCGAACTTCAATGTTCTGGTTCACCCTCAGAACACCCTGTAAATAAGAATTGCCATCCAGTTCACATTTGCCACAACAGAAAACAAAGCACTGACGATCGTATTATGTTCCATGACTCAGATCTACATACCCTGAGGATGCTGCCACCTGCTACACCACCCCTAATTTCATCAACCTCTGAACCTGGCTTGTTAACATCAAAGGAGCGAATAACAATCATGTTGGGAGGTGAAGTTCCTTTCGGGAATGGGGATTTTCTTCACAATGTATTCACAGATCACATCAATGTTGTACTTCAGCTGGGCAGATATTGGCACCACAGGAGCACCTTCAGCTATCGTGCCCTGCACAGATGGGGGGAAAAAGATCAAATCGTGAAAGAAAAGAAATGTATTATAACAGGAGAGATGGACAGTAGTGACCTGGATGAATTTTTCGATTGCTTCATGCTGGTTCATCGCTGCACTTTCCTGGATAAGATCAATCTTGTTCTGCAGAATGATGATATGTTGGAGACGCATGATTTCAACAGCTGCAAGATGCTCAGATGTCTGAGGTTGTGGGCAGCTTTCATTCGCTGCTATCAAAAGCAATGCTCCATCCATGATAGCAGCTCCATTAAGCATTGTAGCCATGAGAATGTCATGCCCCTATTCAAGGAGATAGATATTGTTAGCATGGTTATCACGGCACCCCGGCGAGGCAAGTCGCCTCCGGGGTGCCTGGACGCCTAGGCGCCTAGGCGACGATTAGGCGACCAAAAATACTAGTAATAAAATTGCATTTGCAGCCATATCACATATATGTATATAACATATATACCTTGTAGGAATGCAAATAAATAGCACAACAAGATGACAATTAAGTAGAGAAGCAAATATGAGTATTAAACAAATAAATTAGAACATTATCGATGGCTCAATTTATAGTTTTAGCTTTTTCCTAAATCTTCTCTCTTCTTTTCTCCTTTTCTCCCCTCCCCTTCTCTTTTTTCTTCTCTTTCTACCTTATCCTGTCGCTCAGGTAAGTGGGCAACCTCCTTCGGTCCTTCCTCCTCTACTCCCTCTCTCTTCCTCTCCCTCTGCTCCCTCGCAGGACGAGTGGACGACCTGCTTCCGCCGCTTCCTCTACTCCCTCTCTCTCTGCTTCCTCTACTCTCTCTCTCTCTCTGCTCCCACCGGGCTGGGCCACCTCCGCCTGGCGGTGCCCTCCTCCCCGCGCCCCCTCCCCTGATGGCGCCGCTCCTCCTCGCGCCCCCTCCCGGCCTCCCTTGGCGGTGCCCTCCTCCCCGCGCCCCCTCCCCTGGCGGCGCCGCTCCTCCACGGCTCCTCCCCGCACCGCCCCTCCTCCCCTCGTCTCCCCTCTCCGCTTCCCTCCACTAGGCGGCCGCCCGACGTGCTCCCGGCGGCGCCTAATCGCCCAGGGCGACGCCTAGAGCGGCCAGGCGACCGCCTTTCCTCCTCCAGGCGCGGTGAGCCACCACGGCGGGGAGCGCGGACCGACTGGATGCCTTGGCGCCGCCTAGGCGATGCCGTGATAACCATGATTGTTAGTACATATAATCTTTTCCCAATATCATCTTCAACCAATAAAATGCATCAGAGAACTCGAGAAGTCGAGATGATATGCCAATACTTTTATCAATACCCTCAAGTATTTGGGCATGCGCTTTTTAGTGGAAACAGCGTTTATCATCTACAGCTTGATGCAAATACAACCTCATGATCATAAATGACAGAAAAAAATAGAACTATATGTTGCAGGCTAGTCCAAAGCCATGAATTGCATGCAGCCATGTTAATGAACATTCAGGTTAGACTAAATGGTTAGGCTCAGTGTCCCGAGAATTCATGCAGATAACATTCACAATAGAAAAAGGGTTAGGTTTCATCATACCGGGCAATCAACAAAAGAAACATGTCTCAGGAGCTTCATCCTAGTGTTTTCAAACCCAGATACATCGCAGAGAGGGCTATCTTCTTTTCCGCTTCCATAAGCCCTATATAACAGAATGAAAGTCAAAACATAATATACAAGACAACAAAGCAGTAATCCTGAGTAGGTAAATGGCAAAGAATCATATATTAGTTATTTTCTGGAGAATCAATTATTTGAAATTCCAATCATGAGTTATACCAGATATTCACTAGAAGATAAATTATATAAACAGAAAGGTTCAGCGACAGATAGGAGTATTGAACAGACCTGCTGAAGTTCTTTTCACTGCATTGTTAACAGAGTGATAGTAATAGATCATCATGTTTAAAAAAAAACATGACATTTTGTGGATAATGACATACTTGTAGCACATTGGTCGTGGACATCTGTCATCCTCACATTTGTAGATTTTTGCATTGGCATAACCCAGCTTTATAGTGATGTTACGTTCCAGCTCATTCTTGAAGCGAACAGTCTACGAATCAAAAGGAAGCAGTCAGAAATATACAATATAAATAACATATGAAGCACAAAAATAGTGAAAAAGATTGAGCACCTCAGCAACCATCAGTTACTAACCAGTCTAGATTCCAGGAATCATTGTAGCAAACATAGACAAAGAAGCATGAACTACAACAGTGCCTTAAGGAATAGCAGCGCTTATTTTTACTTCATAGTAATAGCAAATTAATTCCAACATACAACTTTTCTGAATCAGGTTTAAACAAATATACACCGTATTCCTAGCATAAATTTCAAAGTTCTCTGTAGTTTACTCACGAATGCACCAAAAGGTGCACACTTAAGCATCACATGTTGGAATAATATGGAAAACTCAATAGCAGTTACTGATATAAGTGATACATACTTGTCAGGCCTACACATAATTCAGATTCAGAATTGGAAAGAGAATGATACTGGAATATACGAATGATACCTGAACTCCAGATATGGCTTTCACGACAGTAGACTTTCCATGGGCCACATGACCAATGGTACCTGATGTTTTACATAAAGATGAAGAATATTAAGTCACTGCAGGAGGTTCTTGCTTTGCATTATGTCACATAATATTTGAGTACTATCCAAATGATATGGCGAAATTTAAAGAAAAAACATAAACAAAAGTTACTGCTGGTTCACAAATCAAAAGTGTAAATAAGATTCACTGAAGTTTTCCTAGTTATAAAATACAGAGCAGTAGAGCACGTCATGTGCATCACTCAGTCACATCACATTACTAACCAACCAAACAAACCTTTTGTCCCAAACAAGTTCGGGTAGGCTAGGAAAGAAACCCAATCAAAATCAATGAAACCCCTAAATCTTCGATCTTAGGGCATAGTTTTGGTACATCGATCGCTAACTTCCATGCACTTCTATCCAACGCCAACTCTTTGGATACATTCCAATCCATCAAGTCTCTTTTAACTGTTTCCTTCCATTTCAGTCTCGATCAACCTTTATCTCTTCTTATGTTTTCGGGACGATTTAAAATTTCTCTACGCATCAATGCCTCAGGAGGCCTCCATTGGAGATGTCTAAACCATCTGAAAACGATGTTGGACAAGCTTTTCTTGAATTGGTGTTATCCCAACCCTATCACGTATATCATTATTGTAGCTTCGATCCCGCCTTGTATGACCACCGATCCACCGCAGCATCCGCAACTCTGCTACACTCATCTTCTGAACATGTTGTCTTTTTGTTGCCCAACATTCTGCTCCATACCAATGTTATTAAGTCGTCGACTAATCCACGATTAGCCGTCCAGTCGGTATATAGAAGACTAATAGGCTGCTCGACTTGACTGGAATGACTAATCAGCGACTAACCGTGTGACTTGGCCCACATTTAGATGGCAGTGTGAGACATATATACCAGTTGGAGACTTGGAACAAAAAGTGGTATAGGCATCACACTATCCTGAGGAAAGTACAGGAAATGTGCGCACCAGCGTGCAAATGAAACTTCATTAGGGTGTGTTTGGTTACCTGCACTATCCTAGCTTGTTTTGTATGAGTCATCCAGGCTAGCCTTGGCCTGACTGAGTGGATGTAAGTTAAGTTGTTTGGTTGCTTGTTTGTGCATCTCACAGGCATGCATTAGAGAGTTCAATTACTGTGTTTTCTCCATCCTGTATGAGTGGGTGCAATTGCATCCACCTGACCAGGATAAATAGGAAACCAAACATGTGTCTAATAGATACAGTTGCATCCACTCATGCGATTCAGACACCATGCAGGCAACCAAACACACCCTTATTGAACAAAAAGAAATGTAGGCATCACACTACCCTGAGCAAGGTATGAGAAATGTATCCTGGTATACAAGAACCATTCCACAGCTCCTTCCATGGTACAAGATAAGCAGAGCTAAATGCTAATGAAATAAACGAATCATTCTTCCATAAATCATGAAGCGTAGTTAGTTCACTGTTCACACGAGAGAACTGAGCAAAACCAAACGCAGTAATAAATTATGTATACTAATACTGAACCAGAGATGAGCAAAACATTGCTGAAAGGATCGTGTCCATACCAATATTGATCGTCGCCTGACGTGAGATAACTTCAGGCGACAAAGGATGGAGCTTTGTCACGTCAAGCTTGCTTAAGTCCTGCTCCATCAATCCCCGGCGTGCCATCTTCGAAACGTCACCTAGTGTCTTGTTCACGTGCTCAAGACCCACTGCAGGAAGCCTGCAGGGGCGGACCTAACGTGCCCAAAAATTTTGGAAAATAAACTGCTAGTACTACACTACTACTCCACGCAACAAACTGCATCCATCTCGGAAAGAAAGATTTGGATGAGGTTGCTCAGAGGGGGAGGAGGGGGAGATCTGGAGAACGGTGGAAACGAAGGAAGGGGAGGAGAAGAAGAGCTCACCGCGCCGGCCGCCGGAGAAGGGGGACGCGAACCGTGGAAACGAAGAGAAGGGCCGGAGAACGTCTCGGTCGTTCCTCTTGGGAGGGCGGCGCAGCGACGTCCGGCAGGGTATCGCCTTGGGACGGCAAGCAGGAGGGGAGAGTGGGAGAGCCAACCACGGACGGGAAGGAGGAGAAAGAATGAAATGCTGGTCGTCACTCTTGGGGTTGGGAAAGTATAACGGCTCGAATGGAACGGACGGCATAAACGAGTAAAGGTAAGGTTCGATTTTGGACCTTAGAAGGATATGATATGATTATGTAATATCTAGATTTGAATGTAAGAAAACTGAGACTATAAACACAAAAAAGATATGATATTTCTTCGTACAAAATTAATCCTCTACTTAAACAAAATAAAGAGAAACGACTAGTCATCGGTTATTTAAAATTCTATCGTTGAATTTATATCGAATCATTTTAGTTGCTCATGCTTATTCCTATTATAACCACACCCCATAACAATCCTAATCAACCACTACCACCTCTGCCCACACACTACAAGACGCCCACCCTACTGTGGCAACCAGGAGCGAACATTCTAGGAGAAGCACCCGTGCCCCCATCCCACCCCATGTTAGGGTAGCCTCGCTTGTCCCTCTAGGCTTCTTAGTGGGGTGATGATATCGTGTCTCTGATTCTCGAGTGGTCCGATCAAACTCACAGGGATTAAACAATAGGTTAATTTATATATATTTTTAAATAATATAATTTTATTTATTAATTTATAAGTATTTTTGTATTTTGTAAAAAATATAGTTTTAAAAATTATATCCGATTATGATTTTAGTCCTAACATATATATAAAAATATTTATAAATAAAATAATATATTTATAATTTTTATATGGCTTCTATAGGGCCTCGCGGGACGAAGGCGATCGCGTCCCCGTCCCACTATTGTAGCGGAGGCCAAACCTCGTTCTTTCGCTCAAAGAGATCAACCCGCCCTCCCGGCCCGCCTCCACCTCCAAGGAAATTTCCCCCAAGGGGGCCCACACCATGGAGGAACTTGTCATCCATATTCTTCGTCACTGGATTCGTTGTCTCAACCATCCACCACCTTCCCAAAACCTAACATGCCACTCACAATTGTCTCCCATTCCTTGCCGCCCTTCTCCCTCTATTTTTGAAGATTTTAGTGAACAAATACCCTAAATTAGGCGAGCATGAGCCCTAGCCCTATCAAATCGCTAGACAAAGGTGAAGGTCTTGTCGGGCGAAGCATAAATTATGGTGCAAATCCAATGGTAAAGAATTCAACTGATTTTATATGATTTTTAGTTGAGTATTATTTAACAATTCTGATTAAATAATAGAGTAGTATCTTTTTTATTGAATAGTGTAACATCTAAACCTACAATTCTATCTATATACTTCTTTGCACAACAATTATTAAAACTATGAAGATTGAATAATTCTTCTCACTACTCTAGAGATAAACAAACATCATATAGTTAATTTAGCCAGATAATTAGGTTTCTAATCTTGTTTTACTATATGTTAGAGTCTAGCACATAGGTTTATGGCAATACATGATATAGCAATGTCAAAATTTTATACCATCGCATTAAAAGCTTCATAAAGGAATACACATCTTATATATCTTTTATATGTATTCTTTTTAAAATTACATAAATAGGTCTTGACCATTAATTAAGATAAACGATATTTTTTAAATTGCTACGTACAGAGCGTGCGCTAATTTCTCTTCTTAGCTCTATTTGTGTTTAAATAGTTCTATTATATAATGTTTTTTTAAAAAAGTGTATTCTTATTTTTATATCATCATTTTATATGTAACTAATAGCATGTACCATACTATGTTACTCCCTATTTCTCGAAATATAAGTCCATTTTCATGGAAAGCATGATCTCACAATATAAGTCTATTGAGGAGATTAAAGGTATAGTTATTGCAATATTTTCATTTCGTACCCTGCTTTAATGATGAAAAAGTGAAAAGTAGTAGTGGTACACCACTCAATAGAGGTATGCATGGTTTAACATTTTTTTTTTAAGATTTAGTTCCTCCTTGATCTGCGTGTATGGTGAGCTTAGAGTTATACTCCCTCTAATCACAAATGTTATCGTTTTGGACAAAGGTGTAGTCAAAATTTTGAAATATTGACTATCAATATCTTTTTAAATATTTAGATCGGATACATGAAAACCATATGTGTAGTTTGTCTTGAAAAGGACTTTCATAATATTATAATTCAATTGGGTATTATAAATATATAATAATAGAAAGGAAGTCCGTTTTGTACTCCCAGGTGTATGTACTCCCTACCCCTATTTGGTTAAAAAACAAATTCCTAATCAGGAAGAATCAGTTAACAACTTTCATTTATGGAATATGCTTCCACGTGTGTAATATCAGTTAATATGCAGAGAGTAGGGAGTACGTACTCCTGGTAGTACAAAGTCATTTTCCATAATACAAAATAGTGGTCAAAGCTGTATTTTCAATATCATGTCGATGTTCAAAACGATAACTATTTGTGACCGGAGGGAATATTGTAGAACAAAAAAGTAGCGATATTTCCTGCAAGATGTATGCACCCAACTAGTTTATCAATAATCAAAAGAGAGATAATTTCATAAGAAGGTTCTATATTATCCAATTTTAATATTTATAAATATTTAGAAATATCTAAGTGTTTTAGATATTTTTTTATTAAACAAATGATATTTTGTCTATGGTAATAAATCTAATCCATATATACGAGCCAAATATCTCATTTCTCATATGCAGATATGCTAAGATTGGACATAAGAAAAGAGAAAAGTGTAATTGCTAGATATCAGTTTTAAAAAAGAGTGACTTATAATAGTGTTGTGTTAAAATAAAGTGTATTAAAGAGACCTAAAAAAAGAGCCTTTCCCAAGCTAAATGCTATTTTCTCTTTTTTCTGTCTGCTAAAGGT
This sequence comes from Rhipidocladum racemiflorum, assembly GCA_036346355.1. Taxonomy (NCBI): domain Eukaryota; kingdom Viridiplantae; phylum Streptophyta; class Magnoliopsida; order Poales; family Poaceae; genus Rhipidocladum; species Rhipidocladum racemiflorum. The sequence goes on along the minus strand of CM070590.1, from coordinate 1,866,713 downwards.
ATCAGTAGTTTTAGATCACAGGAGGCGGTTCAAGCTAAAAGACAACTATGCGATTCAGGATTCAGGCAAGTATGCCGTACCCTATTAAAAATAGAGGCAACGAACCACCAATCCATTACGATGCCAGCAAAGAAAACCAACGCTTAAGACGCTATTGGAGACTCGCGTAGCTATTATTCGAAGCTTATTAATTTCTTTACTGCGTTCAAGGCATGACCGCGTGATTTTTAAACGTAGGATGCTAGTTGAGTCATCTAAATACTTAGCATGTTAATCCTTCTATGTTCTATTTTAAATGGCACCATGGATTTTCATAGTAGAAATAATAATTTTATGAAAAATATTTTTAAAAATTGTCAATCTATATAATTGAAAATAAACTAATTATTGAATGTTAGAAATTTTGATTGCACGTGTTCTGAAATGTCACTTAAAAGGATCGAAAAAGAGTATTTATCTAGATCCAAAAGATATTATAATATTTTACTTCGAACCTCCATCGGTGAATTTCTGCGTCCGCCATTAACCGCAGGAAAATAGAAAACACACTATCTCCAACTGCGAAGCTAACTATTAATTAAACAGCCATGCGCAGAGAGAGTTCTAGACTAAAGAACTAACAGGCATAGCAATCCACGCACTAGTAGTGTTTTTTTTTTTCCAAATCTATGGACTAATAATAGCTACACCAAGCCTCGAATTGCAAGAAATTTTTGCAATCCAAGAATTAACCATCCACCCATCAACCGCATCGCCCGTGATGCCCGCTAAGAACCAGACACTACGCGGCAGTGGCGAAGCCAGAACTAAATTAGAGGGGAGGCTAAGCTAAACATTTCAACTACTAGTAAAAGCCAATTTCATACATAAATAACCATTTAACAAGTGAAACAAAGTAGAAGTTTATAAGATACTCACATAAATGAAGTTGCTCTATGAGTTGGATTTGGAGGTAACAGACAAGCACATTATACGGGTTTTCATCCTTTAAAAGCAGTCCATAATTGCTTCATCATCAATAGATTTGAATATTGTTTTCTCGGTGTAGCACACCATTAAGTCATTGAGCCAATTATCGGAGACTTTGTTGCATAAATTAGTCTTGATAACTTTTATTGCCAAAAAAATCCTTTCAACAGAAGCAGTTGATACAGGAAGTATCAGTGTTAGTTCAATAAGACGATAGACCAATGAAAATGTTTTATGCTTTCCAAGTTGAACCATCTTTTCTGCTAGCATGGCAACATCATTGCATTCATGAAATTCTACACTTCTCTTGACATTGAGAATATAGATTTGGATGGCGCCGGTAGGATGGGGATTTGAATTTTGGAGTGGTGGAGAAGATTAGGGTTGGAGATCGATCGAGACTCACACCGAGTTGTTTGACACAGGCTGCAGGAGGTAATGAGCTTCGGACCACGTTGGAGCAGGAGCGCACGCCCAGTGCGCCCCACTGCTCGCTCCGCCTCTGCTACGCGGTAATCAAATCGAATGGCGATAACACCATCATTCAACAACCTTCATGCATCAATCAAGGATACTTCAAAAGGCCAGATCAGTGATAGAAGCACGATTTTCACAATGGAATGCATCAGTAATTCAGTATACGAACATAGACAGCTGGTAAAGTTGACAATTTTCACAGTGATAGTACACATGATGTATCAGCTTGGAAAAATAGCGCACTCACATCGTCTCCTTGTTTTAAGTCAGATAGGCCCCATGAATAGGCTACTAAATCGATAGCTTCAACAGCATTACGAGTGAAAACAATCTCTCTACCTCTCTACTATCAGCTGCATTGACAAAATTTGCAACTTTAATTCTTGCACCCTCATTTGCATCAGCAGCCTTTCACACTGATGTCAATGAAATAAGTAAGCATGTCAATGGGAGCACAACAAGTGTATACATATGTTTATAGATGCACAAACACTGAAAGAATACAAACAAATGATAGATCTACTATGAAGCAAAGCATTTAATATATATTTCTACCAGCAGTGCATGCAGTTGATCATCAAATATCACATAAGTCTACATCTATAACATCAGCACCCACTAGAAGGCTGGGCGAGTACTATCCTACCTAATCAAACAGTCAAGGAGAAAAACAATCACTTTAATTACAGAAAAACAGTGGAAGAGAAAATCACGAAGTGCCACTCTTAGAAATTTTATTACATAAATATTTCGCGCTGTTGGAGTGTTGGGCAGCACCCACACACATAAGGGCATGTACAGTGGTATAGACGGCAACTGTCTATAATGCATCTCCACATCATCTACAGACAGCACTAAAGACAACTTATACAATAGATCGTCTATATAGTCGTCTATAATGATTTCTCATACAATTAATATATTGTCTATACAATGGTACAAACAGTTTAAAGCTGTCTATAAGACTGTCTATTCACGAAAGGACGACTATTCTCTCTCTTCTCCTTCTCTCTCTTCCACCTCATCAAAAATCTTATATGGCATCTCTTATAGACAGCTGACGTCATCCCATTGTACCTGCTCTAACAAGGGAGTAAGAAGGTTGCCTCCTGCATTGCACCCTACCTCCAGGACCGCTTGTCCTCCTGGGCCAGTCGTTACATCAGGTCACAACCAGGAATTACTCACATATGGTAATGGTGGATATGCATCCCAAATTCCTGGTACTAATATGGATTTTACAATTTCGACACGACGACGCCCTCAATCAAGATGTAACGACTAATGACAAATGTAAAACTTACCTTAGTGCATGAATGCCACAGTGGACATTCGAATTGTAAGATCGGTAATATTTTTCCAATGCTTTCATTACACCAAAAGGTTTCTGTGACATTGCACCATTGTCGAAGTAAACTAATTTGGCACCATCAAATTCCCGCAAGTTCAATGGTAATAAATAAGTAACAGTCCCCTAACTCGAATGTCAAAAGCTAATATCCAACAAACTTAAGGCTAAGATTTGTCATATAGCCACAATGACATGCTCCAACATGCCAACCAAAAAGCAACCCACATTGACTAAAACAATTTTGTCAAGAGCTCTTCTGAAAGCAGCAATTGGAACATGGAGTTTTCACATGCCTGACTGAATAAAAATGACTTTGACATAAAGCGAGATGTAAATCAGCTTAGAAATTGCATCAATCAGATAGCAATCCACAAATCTACAGTGCTAAGCGCATCAGAATATGTGACATGCTTGAAAAACCCATCTCTCTTTTAGCAACAAATGACAAGGTTTTAGGCACTAGCAAAGAAGAACTAGATAAATGTTGCAATCAAGTGTATAACTAAATGTACCATTACAGTGAAAGCACCCAGCACAAACCACAACGATTGATGTAATGCTTCAATCTAGCTCAATAATAACAACCAAAAGACTTCTCTCCAAGTCCATGAAGCACTGATTGATCAGAGAAGCAGTAGAAAACCACAGACTACTCCAAAAGTTGCAACTTGTGCAGACTCCAACACAGGCAAACTCTACTGCTTCACAGTGATTTTTGTCAATTGCACTGCATAATTTTTTTCACAGTGATTATTACCAAGTGAAATATCCCCACATAACCAGTCAAGACACCCACAACTCCAACCAAACAAAAACAAGCCCCATATTTGCATCGTTTCAGTATATACCAGCATATCCACAAATGAATACAATCAATTATTCAACCGAACTCAACAAACATTTTTTTCCCTAAGTATTAGTAAACAAGCAAATTATGTGTGCCCCGACCTTTATCCAAAATAAATTAAGCCAAAACAATATTCGTTCTCCAACACTCAACAGATGTGTAGTGAAATTTCACCATTTAAGCAGAAAAAAACACGACTTTTTTTGCAGCAACCCACAAGAAACAATTTAGATGAAATTTTATCCGGAATAAACAAAACTTGAAACTAGTTCAGAAACAGCCCTCGATCAGCAGCAATGGGCAGCACTCCATGAGCAATTTCTCAGCAACTGCACTGTATGTATCAATACATAACCTAAGATGCTAGTATCAATCAATCATGTGAACTTCTGAATTTTTTTAGGGCTCAAAACATATTAGCAAGGATGCAATTTCATCACTAGACAACACCACCAACAACACTCGAGTCGTTTGTTATGATAAATCAGAGATGGATGTGCGACTGTAACTCTAATCTCGAGTATCGAAATCTACATAATCATGAACCGACTTCAAAATTGGTCCCAAACTGGAGCTAGTTTTGGCTTATGTCAGGGGAATCAGCACTGAAAACGAGTGTCCCAAAACCTGCAGGCCTTAAACCAAACAGAAACTATTATAGCAACAGCGTAAAGGAGGAGTGTACTCTGGCCCAACCGAACTGCGGGGGTGAAACGGAGATAGGTAGGAGAGATCTGGTCGGGGACGCGGGTGAGGTTGCCCGGCGAGGAGGCCGGCTCCGACGCCCGCCGCGCAGAGAGCGCGACTACGCTGCTACTGGTAGGTCCTGGACAGTTATGGGTACTGAAAGAGGATGGTAGGTAGCTGAGCGCCGCCGCCGCCGCCATGCGCGCCGTCGCGACGGACGACGGGACGAGTGGAAGTTGCGGCGGGTAAGCCTTCCGCTTCCGCTCCTGGCCTTCTGTTGCGGGGCCCGCTCGTCATTGTTACGGATGCGGGGCCCGCATGCCAGCTTGACATAGCACCCGATCCGATCTCGAGAAGCCATTGACTCGCATGGAATCGCACGTGATGTGTCCGTTGACCACCGTCGCTGCTTCAGGTTGGAGCACGACGGCGCTTCGCATCCCCCTTCTCCACTACTTGCTCGGCCTCGCCTCCGTCATGGCGCCCGACGCCGACGAGTGGGCAACGGTGGAGCGCCAAGGAGCCCACCTCATGGCGGCAGGGCAACCCTTCATTATCCACGGCTTCAACACCTACTGGCTCATGTCCTTCGCCGCCGACCAGGCCACACGCTCGCGAGTAACCGCCGCCATCGCCGAGGCGGCCGACGCAGGGCTCAACGTGTGCCGCACCTGGGCCTTCAACGACGGCGGTTACCGCGCGCTGCAGACGGCGCCCTTCTGCTACGACGAGGAGGTGTTCCAGGTAAACTATGTGCAGCGAGTTGCTGCGGGGCTATCGGCCTCTGCACGGCACCCGTCTGATGAAATGCGTGCTCGAGTTGCGCTTGCCGTGTTAGATCAAACAGTTTGCTGTCTTGGTTCTTGGATTTAGCAGGCGCATGCCATGCGTTTGATGAAATGGTTGTCTCGTTCGCATGCCCTGTTATCACGTTGCGCTTGCCAAATTTTTTTGTTCAAAGTGGATGCCTATCATTCATTTCTTGAAACAACTTGAACCGAATTTTCTGTATTGCTAAAAAAGGGTTTAATCCCTGCATAGCGGGTTACTGAGTTTGTCACCTCATTTTGTCAGGCATTAGATTTCGTGGTCAGCGAGGCAAGAAGGCATAAGATGAGATTGATACTGTCGCTATGTAATAACTGGAAAGATTATGGAGGGAAGGCACAATATGTAAGGTGGGGCAAGGAGGCTGGCCTAGATCTTACCTCTGATGATGACTTCTTCTCTGATCTAACAATCAAGAGCTACTACAAAGCTTTTGTTGAGGTAAAAATTCTGCTTTGCCTGCTCAAATAGCATTTGAAAATTGATTCCTGATGTTTATGGTGCTGACCGGGAATAGAGCTTTCCATATTCGTATCTACATGAAATGAGTTGTCAATATAACAGCTAATTTTTACTGCAAATTTTCATTTGCCAGCCATGGTTTTTCTTGCTCTTCTACCGTATCCCAGTCGCAATATCGCGCTTATGTTTCCCTTGCGCAGGCTGTTCTGACAAGAATAAACACGATCACAAATGAGGCCTACAAAGATGATCCTACTATTCTTGCCTGGGAGCTGATTAACGAGCCACGCTGCCCTTCGGACCCATCAGGCGATAGGTTGCAGGTCCTTATCCTGGTCTTATCTTTGTAAACTTCTATTTTCTAGGAATTGAGCCTAGCTCAGTTGGTGGGGGGTGTGGGTGTACAGCTCAACCACCCAGGTGTTCGAGTCCTCTTCGGCTCAGATTTGGGTGCCTTTATTCTTCTTATTCGAAAAGATACCCAGGGCTGTTTGGTTCTAAACCTATGCATGCCAAAATTTGGGTTCTTCTTATTTGAAAAGATACCCAGGGCTGTTTGGTTCTAGGCCTATGCATGCCAAAATTTGGGTTCTTCTTATTTGAAAAGATACTAGGGCTGTTTGGTTCTAAGACTATGCATGCCAAAATTTGGGTTACCAAAGTTTGGCAACTTTGACCAAATTTGGCACCCATTTGGTTTGTTACCAATGTGTTACCAATGGGTTACCAATGTGTTACCAATGTGTTATTCTTCTTATTCGAAAAGATACCCAGGGCTGTTTGGTTCTAAACCTATGCATGCCAAAATTTGGGTTCTTCTTATTTGAAAAGATACCCAGGGCTGTTTGGTTCTAGGCCTATGCATGCCAAAATTTGGGTTCTTCTTATTTGAAAAGATACTAGGGCTGTTTGGTTCTAAGACTATGCATGCCAAAATTTGGGTTACCAAAGTTTGGCAACTTTGACCAAATTTGGCACCCATTTGGTTTTTTACCAATGTGTTACCAAACTTTGGTAAGATTATTTTTACATTGCATATTGCCAAAGTTTGGCCAAAACTTGGGCCAGCAATTCCATGACCAAATTTTGGTATTGCCAAAATTTGGCACATATTGGTAGGGTTTGTATGGGTAATGAACCAAACAGCCGTCTGGTTCCTCGGTGGTATTCTTGTAAACTTCTATATATCTTTCAAAAATGTTTGTTCTCTGCACATTTTGAAGACACAAGGGTTTCTTGTAGGCATGGATAGAAGAGATGGCATCTTATGTGAAGTCCATAGATCCTGTGCACCTCTTGGAGATTGGTGTTGAAGGGTTTTATGGTCCGTCCACTCCAGAATTTTTGCTCGTCAACCCAGATGCTTATTCCGGGCGTGCTGGAACAGACTTCATCAGGAACCATCAAGCCCTGGGAATTGATTTGGCTTCAGTTCATATTTATTCTGACACTTGGTAAGTCCTCATGTCTAATTTCATGTGAAATATATAGCCGAGCAGCTAAAACAGCTGAATTGAGCCACTTCATTGAACTGGGATTTACTATCATGACTGAACTAAGATCCTTTTTCTAGGTTGCCTCACTCAATAGGGAAAAATCACCTTCAATTTGTGAACACTTGGATGCAACAACATATTGATGATGCAGCCAACTTGCTGGGGATACCATTAGTGATCGGGGAATTTGGGGTATCACTTAAGGATGGGAAGTTTGATAATGAGTTTCGTGAAACTTTCATGGAGACAGTTTACAGCAATTTCTTGAGATCTTGGAAGAGAGGAGTGATTGGAGGAGGCTGCCTCCTTTGGCAGCTCTTCCCTGAAGGTGCAGAGCACATGGATGATGGATATGCAGTTATTTTTGCAAAATCACCATCCATATTAAACTTACTTACAAATCACTCAAGGAGGCTAGAATATTAAGTGCATGCTGCTTTCCTGAATCGTATATGATACAGTCTATATTACAATGTTTGTCAAGCCAATAGCTTTTCTGTAAAGTTGAATGTTCAATGTTGTAACTTGTAAGGCCCTAGTGATCATACAACGTATGACACACAATAATATACTCTGGTCTTTGGTTTTCAAAACAAATGTGATGTCATTTAAAAAAAGGTTAAGTTTAAATTGTGAAATGAAATTTTATCCTTCCATCATGCACTTACCTAATTACATTTCAACAATATCCTTGTACAGGCATTTTGATTCTTGTTTACATATTTGTTGGTCATATGCTAGTATATGCAAATTTGTTGGTCATAAATGGTATAACCTGTTACTCTACATTCAGAAAGATGAGAAACTGTAATATTTACTAGTTTGAGTACCATCATTAATCTATCACTGGTGTTTGTATAAGAGCCACACTTGACACTTCTGCGATTGATGTTCTTTTAGAAAATTGCAAATGCTGTATTTTGTTTCAAATTTACTGCTGCAAGTTTTCAAATGGAATCCTCAATTTAATTGAATTAACAAATAATTTCTTGTCTACCCCTAAACTATTGTTTGACCCTTTGTGTACCATGAGTTAGTTGTATAGCATGGAATTATTCAAGGGGAAAGTTCTATTATCCACCACCCAAGAAGTTACAGGTAGCAGCTGTACATTAATTCTTTGATGAAAACAAGAACTTCTAAAGATGTCTCTGTCAGATCAACTAGGACCAGCCAAAACTATTTTGATTTCAACCCCCAGTGTAGTCAATACAAATTTTTTTTGAAATGACACGTAAGCATATGAGAAATGGAAATTATAGAGGCACTGGCTTGAATTATTTGTTCACAAATTAAAGGGTAATGTTTTCGCTAAACCATGCCTGCACCCTTAAACCATTTATACAGATGTACCTTGAAGATTCCCTCGGAAGCATGTTTCACAAAGATGCAATCCTATATCAGATGATAATTGTTGTGTGTATGTAACGTTACAAGTATTTGGACAACCTACTCTCGAGAGTTTAGTTGTTTGCAGATTTGCATCATAGAGATTTCACTATTAGATTAAAGAGCTGTTCTGGTGCAGAGAAGAAGGGACTGTGATCTGTATCGATGACCAAAACCTCACTGGGTGGCCACTTCTTGATCATGGAATCTTGCTGCTGAGGGTTCAGCATGTGGTCACGCTCTGTCTTTATAAAAACCCGTTTAATTCGATTCAATCTCTCGTCATCTCCTTCGAAGCTTGCAGTACCAATAGCAGTCACAGGCCATGGGCGCATCAGCATTGAAGCAAGTATTGATTCCTGAACCGGATAAGCGCAAGTATATATAAGTAAAATTTTACATCATTGTTTACCTCTTCATTGGAGAATGATGTTTAGTTGTTGAGGAAATGTTTGCTAAAAAAACATGAATGGGAATTAAAAATAAAAATCTTTTCAGGACTTAGCTATAATGGATTATGATAATACTGGACAGATTGTGGTGAACAGTTTAATAAAGAGTGTGGATTTGGTGAGCACATGGACACATGCCCAGATATCTTAAATATGTGCACTTGCACTGTCAGATATTTTTTAATTCTTGTTTCCCAATTCTCTAGGCACATTTGCATGCAGTATAATACCTCTTCAGGGCTTTGTTGGGATAGTCGATCACGCTGGAATTCTGGTCTCAAGGCAACAGTTGTTGGAGGATCATCTACTCCTGCACCAAATGTCAACTCAACCTCATTCTCAGGCAAAATTGGTAAACCCTGTTACACATTAACATACATAGGCTGTCATTATGTATACATAGTAATTTGTATTATAAGTCTATAACCATGAAATAAAGTAACAGGGGATTGAACAGAAAAAATTCGTGTCACGAATCAATATGATTTCAATGCATACAACTGTTCTAGAATTGTTCCAAGATTCCTTCAACATTTGTTATGTCTATTATGCAAATGTCTACACTGAGAACTCCATGTAAGCCGGAATCATAGGATGGGAGCCTGCCCGCATTGCGCCGTCTCTTGGGGGCCCAAACGCAAAAACAGATACGTGGATACCTTGGGAGGCCGGCAATCCCTCTCCCTATAATAGAGTTAATATTGGGTGCCTGGTTGTCAACGTCCATCATATTTACCCTACTTTTTATCATCTACATTTGAGCTACCATACCTAGGTATATGTGCTTGTATTAATGATTACAATTTTAGGTATATGTAATATATGTTTGTTTGTTGTATCCAGGGAAAAAATCTCAGGTTTCATTTTCAATACATAAAAATATTGAGTATTCTTTTTCGGTTTCAAATTTATAATTTAAAAGGCACTGATAACCATAAGCAGCACAAAAATGCTTGCCTGGTGTAGTGGTAAGGCTTGGTGGATAGAGAGCATGGGATTGAATTCCAGAACTTGAAAAACTTTTTGCTTTTTTTTTGGCTAAGAAATTCAAATTCAAATTTTAAAAAATGGCCACTTTCCCGAGATTTTTTTGGAATTTCCACTTATCAGATTCTCAACAATTGTTCTGTGGCCTATGCTTCATGAAGAAAATAAAGAGAAGCTTGAAAACCATACATCTTTCTTATCTTCCTCGGTTTGAAGTCCAAATGGTAGCATTGTAGCTGCCACAAAAATTGCTTGCCTAATCCTGTCAATGAATTCTTGCATGGCATGAATCACACTCAGCCCTCCAGTACCATGTCCAACCAAAATTACCTGAAATTAGATTGAAATGAGTTAGCAAGGTAAATCAAATCTCCCTTTGATGTGTCTTTATTCTTCACAATTTTGAACATTTGTCCATAAGTATCTTCATAACTACTTTCAGCGTTTTGTGGGACCTAACTACAATTTTCAACATTTATTCATACTGTACAGACTTAAGCATTGAATGTATAATTTTGCTAAAAAAAAGCACTGAATGGATAGTGAGTTTCTAATCAACACATAGTTGTAAACTTGTATTAGCTAGTTATATTTTATTTTTATGTACTAGTAATATGTTTCAATTTTCATCTCAAATATCTTCTGGTAATAAACTTAGATGTGAGCTTCAATTATTGAAGTAAACTCCGATGTTTCCTTACAGCACATTTTAACATTTGGTATTTGGTTGCATTTAAGGGCTTTTGGTTTCATGACCTTGTGGATCAATACAGTGGTGGCACTCGGCATAATCACATGATAATGCAAGGGTACAGAAGTAGGGGATGATACGAAGGGAGCTATGACGATAGTTTTCGGGAGGGTTAATTGATATACTAACAGAGAATCTGCTAGTGAGAGTGTTGCCACTGCAGGTTAATAAACAAGTTAATTTATACCTAAGGTGCTTGCTTCAGTATTATTCTAAATACAAAGAGCATAATTTTAGAGCACTTGAGTTTTGACCCTTCATTCAATTTGATTCCTTGCTTTTATTCAAAATAGCATGAAGCATTTATTTTTTTGATCATTTCCCTGGAAATGTGGTGATATATGCTAATACAGTAAAACATAACATTTAGTTTGAACCAAGATAGTCTTTTTATGTAATGTAAACTGCTTGGACAGGAAAAGAGGAATGCAGGAGCGAGCGTATGTTTGTACCTTCTCACCCTCCGGCAAAGCCGAGATGAGGTCCAGGAGCGGCTTGTCGTACTGCTCGAACGACCGGACCGTGTTGGGGTCGGTAGGGTCGACACCACCTCCGGCAAGGTCTATGCAGGTTACCCGGTAGCCGGAGCCCTCGAGGAGCCAGCGGAGCTTGAACCAGCACCAGCCTCCATGCCCTTCGCCATGAACAAGCACAAAGTGCTCCCTAGCCATGCCCATTCGGTCTCTCCTCTGCACCAATTGCCAAAGGATGGGCTTGAATTGTTTGATCGATGTCGACCAGGGGAACGGCGTTCGCGCGGCCAATCCCAGATGTCAAACCAAGCAGGACGTCCGGTGAGTTCTGTTACAAATGGATCTCATGTCTACATTTCTGCATGTAAAATGGCCCAACATGTCATATGCAGGATATAGCGTGTGGACCAGCTAGTTCTTCTCCCTGCGTTGTGTTTTGCGTGAGGCCTTAATTTTCTTCCCCTAATGGACGCTCCAACTTGTCGGGGGAAGCTTTCTCCCCTTGTGATATCTTGCTGTCTTGCTCGTATCATTTATAATATTCTATCCATTATTATATCATTATTAAAGCAACAGAAAAAGAAGCTAGAAATTTTCACATTAATTGGTAAAAAAAGGAGAAAGATCTACATCATCAATCGTGGTTGGTCTAGATTATAACGGTCTAGATTAAACGAAAGAGTCTATGCCAAGTATAGTCTAGAAATAATTGGAATTTAGAATAAAAACAAAAAAAAAAACTTAGCAATTTGACTCCCATGCAAATTCCTATATAAATCCTTCAATAAATATAATTCCAAATAACAATTAAACAGTATAATCCATAGATAACTGAAATTCAAATAAAAATAAAATAAAAATAGCAATTTGATTTCAATACATATTCCAAAGTACTCCCTCCATCCCATTATGTAAGGCATAACTCCTACCAACGTAGAAACCAATGAGGCAGTTGCGTCGCGCGGGGGTAGAGAGGGTTAATGCATGCATGCGCATGAGAAATAGGAGAGAAGGTTAATGCATACATGCATGCATGGCAATGAGAGATAGGAAAGAAGCCAGAATAAGAGCCGTACCGCCGTGAGAGTTAATACCATGCGCGTGAGCAGGAGCCGAGGAGGCGCCGTGCCCTGTATTGTGGGACTTGGGGAAAAAAGCAGTTGTGCCTTATATTTTAGGATGGAGGGAGTAAAATTGTTAAATAATCGTAATTGAGAATACAATTTTAAAAAAATAGCAATTGGATTTGGATACAAATTCTAGCCAAAAACACTTGAAATTCGAAATAAAAAGGATAAAAGAAAATTTGGGAGTTGATTTTCATATGAATTCCAAAGTAAAATTCTCAAATAACTAAAATTTGGAATAAATAAATAAAATTAGCAATATGATTTGTATATGAACTCCAATAAAAAATAACTAAAATTTTGATTTAAATAAAGATCATAACGAGGATAACTCAAATTGTGTCGAAGGAGAACCAAAAAGAGCGCAATGGTGTCAATCTGTCCTACAAGAAGACATTGATCTAAGGGGAAGTAAAGAGCCGAAGAGGTGGCAGAGATGAGGATAATGTCATGCTTCTCACTTTAGTTGTTCGACAATGACACTGTTGTGCTGCTCAAGCGGAGTCGATGAGGGAAAGTCTAGAGTCGAAGAAGCTCGATAATGAGGAAACCCTAGCAGAGAAGAGATGAAGCTTTACAATGAAGATAGACTATAGACAATATGGGGCTATCAAGTAGCTAGGAGCATGGCATCGTTCATAAGAGGCATAACATGACCGATGATGACAAGAAGATTCTCTATATCTTTAAACAACAACTAAAGCATATATGTTGGCATAAGTGAAGATGGGAGGTTGCCTGTCGGTGTTTCATGCACCGGCAATACGAATTTTTGGTTAGTGGGGGTCGCGCGCTCCCTTTCCCCGAATGGTTGACTCAAGAAGCCAGAGGTTTATACTGGTTCGGGCTGAAGGTCCCTACTCCAGTTCGTGCTGTGGATGTGTATTGCTTCTAGGGGTGAATAACTGCCGGGGGGTTACAGACGAGGGAGTGTTCCCTATGATGCTCAATCGATCTCTGGTTCGATCGATCCAGCCAGAAAAAACCGCCCCTGCTCTCAGGGTCCTGCCCCTCCTTATATATACGGAAAAGAGGCAGGTTACATGGAAGTTTGGCGAGGAAAAGTGGGGTAGAGTCTCTCATGTCTCGAAGTCCGTTCTTGGGTCTTGTCGCCCGACCGGTCCTCACGTCCTTTACGCCGGGCAGGTAGACCAGTCGAGGGAGTCGGTTCTGGGACTGATTGAGGGGAGTGACGCACTGCTTCGCTCGCTCAGGGGTGCTGACGAGGTGGTGCTTGACTTTGGTGTCCCCCACCAGAGGGCGCGTCCCCTGGTTACGTGTCAGGCGAATGGGACCGGAGCTTGACTTCGTGCGGCCCTTCTGCTGCCTCGGGAAGGAGCCATCTACCCCTACAGGGGCGTCCCGAACGTCATGCCCGCGGGGTAGGCGGCCAACTCCCGGTGCGAGCCCTGATGCCGCGGTCGTTGGTGGAGACGATCTCCTTTGGGTCAAAGTCGTAGACGTTCTGACCCAAGGAGGTCGGGGCCCGGCGGGCACCCCGATGGAGGAGGTCGGAGCGTCCGAGCCCTGGTCGGGAGGCGGGGCTCCCTTGCTGCCTAGCGCGGGCCTGTTGGTCAGGGCTGGGCACGAAGCGGCCCAACTGCTTACTCGGGCTGCTTGGGGTACCCGTGGTATGAGTATCCATCATTGCCGTTGAGTTGGCCAACGTTGAAGAAGAAAATTGATTGGCATGGGATAAGAGGACATTCAACACGTATAATATCATGCATGTGCATATACATACATGCATCCATACGAATAGAAGCATAGGCGTACACAAGCAGAGCGGCAAAGAGCTTGAAGTAGAGATGGCGTAGTGTAACATCCCCAAAATTTACTGAACAGTAAATTTAAAATATTAAAATATAAATTTGATTTATTACCTTTCCTAGAATTTAGAAGCTTTTAATAGATATCTTGCTTAAAGGATAATTAAATTATGGATTTTAGGAAAAGGGGATTGATAGGAGATAATGGTAAGAAGATAAAGTTCCCTAACATAAATCTTGAATACTAGATTAATCATAAGAATTCCTTGACTAGTCAAAGAAATTAGTGTCAACACCCTTGACCCATGAATGATCGATTTTAATTAATGAATTTGACTAGGAATAGTACATCAACAGATAAAATGAATTCATTATCATTCCTGATCCAAATCCTTCATTACATGAGTTTAAACAACAATATTGTTTATTGATATATTGTAGTTTACATTTACGACAAATAGAGGATACAAGAATCTTTATAATGACATACAACATTCACATAGGTTACAACTTATATAACAATTCGACTACAAGTCTGATCTTAGTTACATTCCAAAAGTAAACTACAAAACTATAAGCTCCAGTTCCTGTGCTGACTTGATCTGCATTGTTAGATCTGCATATTCAATTGTACTCATATAAGAATAAGAATGGAGTAAATGCATTAAACTAGATACAATAAATAAATAGAGAAAGATTGCCGTCAGCCAAGATTGATCGCTCAGTGAGGTACCCTAGACTGTCCGAGGGCCAATCTGGCTCCTCTTGCGATTAGTTTTGCATCATTCGGCAATAACAAACCTGTGAATTTATTCCGTAGACGCGCGTATATTAAAAATATCGCGGAGTAGAAATATTTTACTGTAGTAAAATGGGGAAACCATATTGAAAAGGGATAAAGTCAAGTTACTGTGCTCTCAGAACCATACAGTTCTTTCCAGAACTGGCTACAACACCAAGCCCCAACCGAAACCTCCAGAGCATGCCCAGGCCAATTCAGCAGCCACGAAGGGGTCATCCCAGCCACAAGATTGAATTATATATATATATATTAGGACAAGGTAATCCCAACCGGAAGATCCAGAGTCACTGAGCTATTCATCCAGTCGAAACTCCCAGAGCTAGAGCCTGGGGATTAAAGTAATCAAGAAGGATGCCCAAAACAAAAGCCCCAGAATCAGCCACGACAACTCCCAGCCGACCAAGCGCGGGTCAAGACAAAGGCCAAGCCACATGAGCAAAATAACCAAGCCATCCCTCCAGCCGGCCGAAAGTCTCTAAGGCTCAAGACAACCGGCCATATGTGTCAAACCAACATCAATGCACTGACAAGATGAATAAGTGAGCAATTAATCCAGCCGCAAAAACCAAGCCACGAGGCCCCCATTCTAACCCTGTTGCAAATCCATTTTCACGGCTATATAATAGCTAGCCAAGTTTCATCTAGCGTTACAGAACAAAGCCATCTCCAGGAACACAACCCCTCTTTTAACCCAAGCAAATCTCTGAGTAAATCATAAGTGATCAAACAACAAGATAGGAGCTAGCAGGCCACAAACCCCAAATAGAAGCAAAGCAACGTTTAGCCACAGACACAAGGCAGACCAGCCGGAGCCATCAATAAGGAGCAAGCCTGCTCAATCAGCTGCGGACCAGATTCTACCACTAGACAGGTATGCCTGCATCTGTTCCCCTTTTTAATAGAATTGAAAATAAACTAGAAATAGAGTATAGAAGAAGAAGATTGAAATAAAGGAATGGAAAGTAGTTGGCCTCAGTAAAAGGAAACCCACTGGGGTTACGCTACTCGTTACCCTAATTCGCGAATACTCCCCCCGCGTACCGCGAGATAAGGTCATCGTCGTAGCGCCATCCAACCGGTGGGATTGCTAAATAGCAAATTATCATAGACCAAAGAAAAGTAGTTCACTCCCAAGACATGGCATCAAATTATCATTTACCATGTAAACAAGTCATTAGGAAGCCTCTATCAGTATGCTTTACCTAAGCATTCAAAGACTTTCAAGTATAGCTTAGTATCAATCAATTTATCATCACTAAGCCAATCTACCCTCAAACAAAGTACCGTGAAACCTCTCACAGATATTTCCAGATCATGATCCATCAGTATATAATCATGGCCATTAAGCGATCAATGGCATCAAAACCATTGTCTGCCACCTAAACAAATCAAAGCCACTGTCAACACACCCTGAATCTATGTTCAAGAATCGTTACAGATTATGGCAAGAAATCAATCCATGTAAGCTAACTATGCATATAACCGACTTCCAATGCATCAGGGCATAGCACAAATCAATCATCCGGACAGGGCAATAATAAGCATAAAAGGACCTCGTTTATTCCTGTGACACAATTTTAACCCCTCCATTTCAAGCATGAGCATAAATAGCAGGCACACAAAAAAATTATTTACTACCTTAGGCTTTCACAGTTCAGTAGAGTCCACTATATGTATATGTGTGTGTGTGTGTGTGTGTATATATATATATATATGAAAATGGTTGCATACTCTTGGGAGTATGTACTCCCACTCTCAATATACTGCATAAATGATGTTATTATACTTCTTTATCCTTTTGAGTATACTTGAAAGTGCATCTAGGCCCCTCAAATTGTTTTGGTGATTAATGATGACACAATTAAAGAGATCTAATGTTTTATCCAAGAATACTGCAGATATCGAGATCATATCGAGCTTGGAATGACATTGGACGGCCCTATGTCTACTCAAAAGCAAAAGGACGGCATCAAGACCAAAGTTGTATCACTTTATTTATTTGTGTCTTAAGGATAGCCGTACTATTAAGAGGGTATGACGAGAAATCGACTTTAGGATGTGCATGTGCTCAACATCAATTTACTGCATCTCAAATTAGCACTCCTTCATTTGGTTTTGAAAAGTTTCAAATTGAAACCGAACTGGGTAACCCGGAGTATCCGGACATTTGGTCCGGAGTCTCCGGATTCAATCCGGAGTATCCGGACATTTTGTCCAGAGTCTCCGGGTTGGACCTCTCGGTTGGTTTTGGTTCGGCTAGTCCGAGTATCCGACATTTGGTCCGAGTCTCGGATAACCGAGTCTCCGGGTTGTTTGTCCGGACACTCCGACCTGTACAAAAACGGGAGTAACGGCTAGTTTTCAAAAAGGGTATTTAAAGCCTCCACCACTCCAACGGCTAGGATCTCTATTGAGCTCATTCATAGCTGCGTTCAAGCCATTCCTAACCATCTCTAAGCATTCAATAGAGCCCCCACTTCCTCCCACCAATTAATTTGGTTGTTGTTTCATTTTGGTGAGGAGAGGAAGAAGCAAAGTGCTAAGTGCATTCATTTCATCCTGTTGAGCACTAGTTCATCCTCCAAGCGATTCCTCGTGGTGCTATTTCTCTTGGAGGTTGAAGGTCTCCTAGACGGCTAGGAGTTACCGGGAGCTACCAACTTGTGTGGTGAGCCCCGGTCGTTTGTGAAGGCTTGTCTCGCCTCCGAAAGGAAAGAGACAAGAAGTGAAGCCGGCGAGTGCATTTGTGCAACACCGGGAGGAAAGCGGGTTGAAAGAGACCCCGGCTCAAGTGTGACCGAGCCACCTCAACGGAGACGTAGGATTCCCTTCAAGAATCCGAACTTCGGTGAAAAATCGCGTCTCTCGCTCTCTCTTTTCTTCCTAGACTTGCTTGTTTGGATTTGATTGTGTAAAGTTAGATCTAGCTCTTTGCTTAGCTTTAATTCAAATCCTGTCTAGCAATTGTTCTAGGTTGCTCTTGCATTCTATTTCTAGTAGTTTGTTGCGCTTGCTAGAGTAGCTTTTATTGCGCTCCGAGCAGCTAACCCGAGAGTCCGGACTCAATACGGACACTCGGACAAGCCGAGTATCGGACCAAAACCCGAGACTCGGGTTGACCAGCTTCGGCCCGTTTTATTCCATTGCGTAAATTTTAATCCGCCTATTCACCCCCCCTCTAGGCGACATCGTTGGTCCTTTCAATTGGTATCAGAGCCAGATCTCCTTTACTTTGGCTTAACCGCTTGGAGAATCAAAGATGTCTGACTTAGAGAAGGTTACCGAAACCCATGGCCAAGAGAAAGCCTCGGGTTCCGGTATAGGGATAGCAATTCCATTAGATTATTCCTCCTTTGGAGTCTCAAACTCCTCATCCTATGTCTCCGTCTCGTCTGGTCGAGCGCCTCACTTCGATGGCACTCGATATGCGGCTTGGAAACATAAGATGAAGATGCATTTGAGATCACTTCATCTGTATTTGGAAGATTGTTGAAACAGGTTTCAAGCCCGCAAACCCCAACAATCTCACCTCAGAAGAAGACAAAGCTCAACACTTCAACGACTTGGCCGTCAATGCCTTGTTCAATGCTTTGAGCGACTCAGAGTTCAACTGGTCGATGGCCTTGACAATGCCAAGGACATTTGGGAAAGGTTAATGGTCACTCATGAAGGAGTGTCAAGTGTCCGTGAATCAAAGATAGAGCTCATTATTGGAGAATTGAGCCGATTCACTCTAGAAGAAGGAGAAACTTACACAAAGATGTTTGATCGCTTGATGCTGCTAGTAAATCAAGCAAAAGGACTTGGAAGCACCGAGCTCACCGACAAAGCCATTGTCAAGATCATCCTCCGGGTGATCACCCCCACCAACCGCAATCTTGTGCAACTCATCCGCGATCGGCCAAACTTCGACACCCTCACTCCTCATGATGTGATTGGCCGGTTGATGACGGATGAGATGATGGTGAAGGAAGCGGAAGTGGTGGAGGAGCTCAAGTCCGGCAAGAAGAAGGGCATCGCCTTGAAGGCCGTCAAGGTGATGCAAGAAGCCGAAGAGAGCTCAAGCGATGAAGAAGAGTCGAGCGGCCCCTTGACAAATGAAGATATGGCCTTGCTCGTAAGAAGATTCAACA
The DNA here is from genome assembly GCA_036346355.1 of Rhipidocladum racemiflorum. NCBI lineage: Eukaryota > Viridiplantae > Streptophyta > Magnoliopsida > Poales > Poaceae > Rhipidocladum > Rhipidocladum racemiflorum. The sequence goes on along the minus strand of CM070590.1, from coordinate 1,847,713 downwards.
AGTTCTTGAAGAAGAAGGGCTACAAGCCGGGTAGTCACTCCAAGAGCTATGGCAACAAGTCAAGAGGGCGTCACTCCTCAAGAAAGTGCTATGAGTGCGGGGAACCCGGTCATTTCATTGCCGAGTGCCCACACAAAGAGAAGAAGGAAGAAAAGCCCTACAAGAAAGACAAGTTCAAGAAGAAGGACAAGAGCAAGAAGTACAAGGGCAAGGGTCATGCATACATTGGCAAGGAATGGAACTCCGACTCCGACTCTGAGTCCGAGTCCGAGTCCGAGTCCAACTCCGACAATGAAGGAGGACTTGCCACCGTCGCCATCGCTACTCCACCGACAAAATCGAAGAGCCTCTTCGACAACTTGAGCGACGAAGATAAAGATGCTCCAATGTGCCTTATGGCAAAGGGGCACAAGGTATCATCTAAGAGTCCACTCTTTCTATTGTTGATTATGGCTTAGATGATTGTGATGATGCTAGTGATGATGAGGAAGTAGTATTTAAGTCTATGAATGATTTTGATATTGAAAAATTAGACTTGCTACTTAAAGATATTGAAAAATTGGAGGAAGTAGTTGAACAAAAGGAGGCTATTCTTGAGGCTCAAGAGGATCTCCTTATTTTTGAAAAGGAGAAGAACATTGAGCTAGAGAAGAGCCTAGCTTTTGAAAGAAAAAAGAATGAGGATTTGGTCAAAAGTTCAAATTTGACCAAAAGTGAAGCAATTAGTCTTGAGATCACCAATGCTTCACTCTTAGAGCAACTTGCAAAAGCAAAGGATGCTTGCAAGGCTCTTGAAGTGAAGCTTGTTGATCTCTCGAATAAAGCTTCTACCTCAATCAACAACTCCAATATTTCATTACCCTCGACGAGCACCGGTTGTGCTAGATGCTTTAATGTTGATGTTGCTACTTGTGCTACTAACCGTGAGACTTTGAAAGTCTTAGCTCATGAAAATGAGAAGCTTAAGGTGATGCTTGAAGATGGACTTCAAAAGTCCTACAAGGCAAGCAAGGGTTTAGAGGAGTATCTCGGTAGCGCCAAGGTAATCCTAAGAGGCAAGGGCTTGGGTATGTTCCGCTAAAGGGCAAAAAGAGCAACATTGTTGTTGCTCCTTTAAGCAAGCCCATTCACTTTGTAAAAGGCGAAGGAACATCCAAGCACAAAGCTCACTCCGAGTTCTTTGCTTCTTATGTGCTTAAAAGACTAACCTCGGTCGTGTAGTTGCTTATCATGTTGGGCGTAAGCCGAAGAATGCTCCTTGTGTTCGTTCTATTTGGGTCCCTAAATCGCTTGTCACTAATGTGCGTGGACCTAACCAAGTTTGGGTACCAAAGAGCAAAAACTAAATGTCATTTTGTAGGCCTATATCTCCGGTGGAACAAGTTGGATTTTGGATAGCGGATGTACGCACCACATGACCGGAGAAAAGGCAATGTTCGCTCAATTGAACGCAAATGGATCAAATAGTGAAAGCATTGTCTTTGGAGACAATGGAAAAGGAGAAGTAATTGGATTGGGTAAAATTCCTATCTCAAGCAATTTTCAATTAAATAATGTTTTGCTTGTTGAGTCATTAAGCTACAATTTATTGTCCGTTGCACAATTATGTGAAGCGGGCTATAATTGTTTGTTTAATGAAAAGGGTGTGGATGTCATTAAGAGGCTTGATGGTTCAATAGCCTTTAAAGGGCGTTTGAAGGGTAAGCTCTATCTCGTAGACTTCAATACGGATAGACTTAATCTTGAAACGTGCTTAATGGCTAAATCTAGCATGGGTTGGCTTTGGCATCGCGGTTAGCCCATGTTGGTATGAGGAATCTTCACAAACTCGTTAAAGGCAACCACGTTCTCGGACTAACCAACATTGTCTTCGAGAAAGATAGGATTTGCAGCGCTTGTCAAGCCGGCAAGCAAGTTGGTGCCTTCCATCCCGCCCAGAATGTAATGGCGACCACAAGACCGTTGGAAATGCTCCACATGGATCTATTCGGTCCGTAGCTTACATAAGCATCGGGAAGTAAGTATGGTCTAGTAATTGTTGATGATTTTCTCGATTCACTTGGGTGTTCTTTTTGCATGACAAAGGTGAAGTCCAAGTGACTTTGAAAAAATTCATGAGAAGAGCTCAAAACGAATTTGAAGTGAAGATTAAAAGAATTCGAAGCGACAACGGCACCGAGTTCAAGAACATTGGTGTGGAGGAGTTTCTCGATGAAGAAGGAATCAAGCACGAATTCTCGGCTCCTATTCTCCTCAACAAAATGGGGTGGCGAGAGGAAGAATCGAACACTCATCGAGATGGCGCGAACGATGATTGACGAGTACAAGGTTTCCGATAGCTTTTGGCGGAAGCCATCAATACCGCATGCCACGGCACCAACCGCCTCTACCTCCACAAGATCTTGAAGAAGACGGCGTCTGAGTTGCTCACCGGAAAGAAACCAAATGTCTCCTACTTTCGAGTCTTTGGGAGCAAATGCTATATCCTTAACAAAAAGGCTAAGTCCTCTAAATTCGCTCCTAAAGTAGATGAAGGTTTCTTACTTGGTTATGGAACTAATGCTTACGCGTACCGAGTTTTCAACAATACCACCGGTGTCGTTGAAATCTCGCGTGACGTGACTTTTGATGAAACTAATGGTTCTCAAGTAGAACAAGTTGATCGTGTTGTGATTGACAGGGAAGAGCCTCCTTGTGAAGCTATCAAGAAAATGGCAATCGGGGAGGTGAGACCTCAAAATTCGGAAACTCTCCCGAGCTCCCCAACCCGGAGTCTCCGGACTGAAACCCGGAGTGTCCGGACTGGTCCGGAGTCTCCGGGTCCAATACCGGAGTCTCCGGATGGGGATGACTCAGGCGATATTCCCTCCTCGTCCAAGCAAGCTCAAGATGGTTCAAATGCCACTCAAGATGATGATGGCCCTATTCAAGCCTTGGACTCAACCGTACCTCATCCGAGAGTTCATCAAAGCATTCAAAGAGTTCATCCAGTAGACAACATACTTGGAGACATCAACAAGGGAGTATCCACTCGATCTCGAGTTGCAAATTTTTGTGAATTTTACTCGTTCGTTTCCTCTCTTGAACCTCTTAAAGTAGATGAAGCGCTTGAAGATCCAGATTGGGTGATGGCTATGCAAGAGGAACTGAACAACTTCAAGCGCAATCAAGTGCAGGAGCTTGTCAAAGACCCAAGCAAAGCGTCATCGGCACTAAGTGGGTCTTCGAAACAAGCAAGATGAAAGCGGGATTGTGACAAGAAACAAAGCTCGTTTGGTTGCTCAAGGGTACACTCAAATCGAAGGTTTGGATTTCGATGAAACATATGCTCCAAAGAGCTAGGCTTGAATCTATTAGAATATTACTTGCCTTTGCTACTCACCATGATTTCAAGTTGTATCAAATGGACGTGAAGAGCGCCTTCTTAAATGGACCACTCTCCGAGATGGTCTACGTCGAGCAACCACCGGCTTTGAAGATCCAAAACACCCAGACCACGTCTACTATCTTCACAAAGCCCTTTATGGACTTAAGCAAGCACCGAGGGCTTGGTTCGAGTGTTCTGAGACTTTCTTCTCGAACAAGGTTTTGTAGTCGGAAAGGCCGACCCTACTCTCTTTACTAAGCATATTGATAATGATTTGTTTGTATGCCAAATATATGTCGATGACATTATATTTGGATCTACTAATGAACATTTGTGTAAAGAGTTTAGCAAGATAATGACCAAAAGATTTGAGATGTCCATGATGGGAGAGTTGAAGTTCTTCCGGATTTCAAGTCAAACAACTCAAGGAAGGAACTTTCATTTGTCAAACCAAGTACATCAAGGACATGCTCAAGAAGTTCGGAATGGAGGACGCCAAGCCTATAAGGACGCCTATGCAGGCCAACGGGCATCTAGACCTCGACAAAGAAGGTAAACCGGTCATCCAAAAGGTATATCGTTCGATGATCGGTTCTCTCCTTTATCTTTGTGCATCTAGGCCTGATATCATGCTTAGCGTTTGTATGTGTGCACGTTTTCAAGCCGCTCCAAAAGAGTGCCACATGGTGGCCGTTAAGAGAATCTTGAGATACTTAGTGCACACTCCTCATTTCGGACTTTGGTATCCGAAAGGATCCTCCTTTGAACTTATTGGCTATTCCGATGCGGATTATGCCGGTTGTAAAGTGGATAGGAAGAGTACCTCAGGAACCTGCCAATTCTTGGGTAGGTCCCTAGTCTCGTGGTCTTCCAAGAAACAAAATTCCGTGGCCCTATCCATCGAAGCCGAATATATAGCCACGGAGCTGTTGTGCCCAACTACTTTGGATGAGACAAACCTTGAGTGATTATGGCCTTTCCTACAAAAGCGTTCCACTTTTGTGTGACAATGAGAGTGCCATAAAATTGCCAACAATCTGTCCAACACTCCCGAACAAAACACATTGATATTCGCCATCATTTCCTAAGAGACCACGCAACAAAAGGCGAAATTGATATCCAACATGTGAGTACAAATGATCAATTAGCCGATATTTTTACCAAGCCTCTTGACGAGAAAAGGTTCTGTGAATTGAGAAGTGGACTAAATATCTTAGACTCTCGTAACGTGGCTTGACATGTGCTCACATATTGCTTGTTGAATGAAAAATGAATTTCAAAACGTTATTCATCTTTTTCTTTGAAATTATTCAATGTTGTTGGTTCTTGATCCTCTGATCTTGTCATTTGATATGTGACCATAGTTTGTTTGCTTTATTGTTCGCTGGTCATGTATCAAGTTGACATGTTAGGAATTTTTCTCCCTCTCGCTCCGCTGAATTCCTTGAACTATCCTTCATCGTGTCAAATTCCTAACCTAACTGGGCAACCCGGACTGTCCGGTATTCAATCCGGAGTCTCCGGATCATTCGGAGTCTCCGGACTGTTTATTCGGACTATCCGGGTTGGACCGGAGTCTCCGGACTAAAAATACGGAGTCTCCGGGTTGGGGTGGTCGGTTAAACCCCAAAATCCCGCGCGGTTCAGTTTCTTTCCTATTTCTCCGTGCGTCTCTCCCTCTCCCGTGTTCCCCTCTTGGCTAGGGCGTGATTCTCACCTTCTCCTCCATCTCCTAGGGATCTTGGACCCCTTCCTCGTCCTTGGATTGGAGATCTTGGTAAGTTTCTTTGTGCCCTAATCTTTTTCCTTCCGGGATTGGACTCTTTCTTGCGGTTCTTTGAGCCTCTCCTCATGCTTCATCTCTTCTAGGGTGTGGCTTGTCTCGTGGAGGTTCTCAAGATCGAAGTGTCGATCTCCCTATTCTCCCGCATTTTGTCGGTTTCAATCCCGTTGAGGTGAGTTCCAATCCGTGCCCTATTCTCGCGAAATCTTGTGCTAGATTGTGCCCTAGACCTCTTTCCAATCTTCTTGTGGCAATCTAGAGTCAATTTGTTGAGTTGTGCGGGTTGGATTGTTCCTCTCTTGGCCGCCCGTGCGCTCTCTCTGGTCAATCCGGAGTGTCCGGACTCTGGGTCCGGAGTCTCCGGGTCTATCCGGAGTGTCCGGACATTTTGTCCGGAGTCTCCGGATGCAATCCGGAGTATCCGGACCTTTTGTCCGGACTCTCCGGGTTGGATGCCTCGGCCAGATTCATCTCTTCGCTGTTTTTCGCGTCGATTCTCAGCTAATTCTTTTCGTTCGCTCTTTCTGGTCAGATGGATCCTTCTCAGGGAACTTCTGGTGGCAGCGATCCTCCTCGTGACGGTGGTGGCAGCGATCCTCCTCGTGAGCAGCGGCAGTGGCGATGATCCCGCTCGGCGTCTCCCACCACCAATTCTCCTCCGCAGCCTCCGCAGAAAAGGCAGAGAATTGGAGTGGCCAAAAGACCCACTTCCAGACCTCGAGGCCAGCTAGCTCCAGGGTCAGCACCTGTCCTGTCTCCTCCACCTCAGCCAACTCCTGATCCAGATGAGCATCCAGCAGATCATCATGCCAGGCGTCGTGATCGGAAGAGAAGCCGATTTAGGCTTCGGGCACTTCATTGGTCCTCTCGATCAAGGCCAAGCCCGTGTGGAACTATCCTTTGTCCGTGAACCCAATGAGGATAATTGATTACCGGACAGGACCTGGAAAAGGAAAAGCCATTGTCGAGCATAGAAAGAAAGATCCACTTGAGCTTTACCAGGATGAGTATGTGGACCGCCGGTTTTGGAACCGGTTTCAGTCTGATTACTATGAGACGGTCCTATACCCACTTGAGCACCCAGTGGTTCGCATGAAGACCATTATCGGGAATACATGGCTGCTGCAGCAATCCGATCTTCAACGAGATCATTGATTTGCGGTGCATCAGATCAAGAACATCATGGCATACAAGTATGACTGGAACAATGAGGTTATCATGCAATTCTATGCCACCTTGTACTTTGATAAGAATGATGAGGCCATATGGTGGATGACTGATAAGATTTGGTATGTGGCTAGCAAGAAGAGGTTTGCCAGAGTCCTCAATTTCAGATATAATGACAGTCCAAAGCTTCATGCAAAGAAAGTGATGACTCCTGAGCAGATGGAGGCTTTGTATGACACTTCGAGGAGTTTCACAGTGGGGACCATCAAGGTGCGAAGGATGTTCTCTTGTCCTCAGCGTAATGTTGAGGGTCACTCTTTCTCCCAAGGAGGGAGATGCTTCTACCATCGATTCCTATGGAAGGAACTTGCTTGTTTCATCTCGTCGAGCGCACTCCACCCGCTTGACATTGTTGATTTCTTGTGGGAGTCGATGAGACAGAATGCTCAGAGCAACATGGCGATTGCGGCTTTGCACCCTTCGTGATGACCTTGATCTCTTCAAGTAAGTGGGCTGAAGTTTGTCGAGATGAGGAGCATCTTGCTTACAAGGTCCGTCCTCGCCTACTCCAGCCCCTCCGGTGCTCCTGGTCCTCTGCTAGACTTCGCCGAGGTCGTGCTTCAGGCTCTACCTCTACCGGCCGTGCCTCTGCGATTCTTGGGGCAGTCCGAAGTTTCTAGTGGCACTCTTCAGCGGATGCTCAAGCACGTCTTCCTCCTTTGCCGCGACATTTCCGCCAGGCAGAAGGTGATGAGCAAGCAAATCAAGAAGAATGGTCAAGACATTCGCAGCATCCGCTGCCACAGTGGCGAAGCGGTCTCTCCCAGCGACTCCTCCGGGTCTTCCGAGGAGAGTAGCGATGCCACCTCTGCAGATCAGCTCTTCGGCATCACCTCCTCCTCTCCGCCTGCCGCTGGAGATGACCCCGGTAGCGAGTACTCCGCGTCCGACGACGAAGGCGACGACGAGTGATTCTTCGTGTCTCTTCCTCTTTTGGTGTCTTGATGCCAAAGGGGGAGTGTTTTCCTTAGTCGCGTTGTCTTTAGTCGCGTTGGGGCGTTTTGCGTTTCCTTGTGTTTCTTTCTCGCTTGTGTTGCTTCATATCGTTGTTTATTTCGAGTCGTGAACTCTGTTATTCCTTGTAACGACTTTATTGCTTATTTTATGCATGGATTGCGTTCAGTTCTTGTGTTGTATTCTCAGATGCTGTGTGTGAGGGGGAGCTCTCGGTTATCTCTTGTTAAATATGTGCATTTGTTTCCACTAAATTCTTCTAACGCACACATTTAGGGGGAGCTCCTCTTTTTAATCTTATAGCCTAAGTCTAGTTCTCGTTATTTTATTTGCTGATTAATTGTGTTGTCATCAATACACCAAAAAGGGGGAGATTGAAAGTGCATCTAGGCCCCTCAAATTGTTTTGGTGATTAATGATGACACAATTAAAGAGATCTAATGTTTTATCCAAGAATACTGCAGATATCGAGATCATATCGAGCTTGGAATGACATTGGACGGCCCTATGTCTACTCAAAAGCAAAAGGACGGCATCAAGACCAAAGTTGTATCACTTTATTTATTTGTGTCTTAAGGATAGCCGTACTATTAAGAGGGTATGACGAGAAATCGACTTTAGGATGTGCATGTGCTCAACATCAATTTACTGCATCTCAAATTAGCACTCCTTCATTTGGTTTTGAAAAGTTTCAAATTGAAACCGAACTGGGTAACCCGGAGTATCCGGACATTTGGTCCGGAGTCTCCGGATTCAATCCGGAGTATCCGGACATTTTGTCCGGAGTCTCCGGGTTGGACCTCTCGGTTGGTTTTGGTTCCAGCTAGTCCGGAGTATCCGGACATTTGGTCCGGAGTCTCCGGATAACCCGGAGTCTCCGGGTTGTTTGTCCGGACACTCCGACCTGTACAAAAACGGGAGTAACGGCTAGTTTTCAAAAAGGGTATTTAAAGCCTCCACCACTCCAACGGCTAGGATCTCTATTGAGCTCATTCATAGCTGCGTTCAAGCCATTCCTAACCATCTCTAAGCATTCAATAGAGCCCCCACTTCCTCCCACCAATTAATTTGGTTGTTGTTTCATTTTGGTGAGGAGAGGAAGAAGCAAAGTGCTAAGTGCATTCATTTCATCCTGTTGAGCACTAGTTCATCCTCCAAGCGATTCCTCGTGATGCTATTTCTCTTGGAGGTTGAAGGTCTCCTAGACGGCTAGGAGTTACCGGGAGCTACCAACTTGTGTGGTGAGCCCCGGTCGTTTGTGAAGGCTTGTCTCGCCTCCGAAAGGAAAGAGACAAGAAGTGAAGCCGGCGAGTGCATTTGTGCAACACCGGGAGCAAAGCGGGTTGAAAGAGACCCCGGCTCAAGTGTGACCGAGCCACCTCAACGGAGACGTAGGATTCCCTTCAAGAATCCGAACTTCGGTGAAAAATCGCGTCTCTCGCTCTCTCTTTTTCTTCCTAGACTTGCTTGTTTGGATTTGATTGTGTAAAGTTAGATCTAGCTCTTTGCTTAGCTTTAATTCAAATCCTGTCTAGCAATTGTTCTAGGTTGCTCTTGCATTCTATTTCTAGTAGTTTGTTGCGCTTGCTAGAGTAGCTTTTATTGCGCCCCGAGCGGCTAACCGGAGAGTCGGACTCAATACAGGACACTCGGACAAGCCGAGTATCCGGACCAAAACCCGGAGACTCCGGGTTGACCAGCTCGGCCCGTTTTATTCCGCTGCGTAAATTTTAATCCGCCTATTCACCCCCCCTCTAGGCGACATCGTTGGTCCTTTCAATACTCTAATACTGATTATAAGATACTCTAAAGTGAGTTTCACGAAAAATTTCATCAAAGTCCACCTTTTGTAGCATAATTTGTTTATATACTCTTTTTACATATGGAAAAGGGTATATAGAAAAAAAATAAAGGGCTTAGATGTATTTTTTCAACAATGTCGCATTGTAGTATCTTAGAATTATTATTGGAGTATACTGAAAGTGATAAAGGAGTATAACACATTAGTTTAAGTGGTATACTGGAGGTGAGAGTACATACTCCCAAGAGTACAAAAAAGGCTTCATATATATATATATATATATATATATATATATATATATATATAGCTCAATGGGATTCAACACAAAGGAAACGCTAGTCACTCATTAATCGAGGTATGTGTCAGGTTAATGCTACACAATGGCTTGAACATCCATTATGAGTGAGAATTGTGTATCCAGCTGGTACTCCATCTATATAGTCTCATAAAGGATCTGATGCAAAAGATTAAGCATACTATGGAATAGCCTATTACAGCTTGGTGCATCCAGACAATGATTCATATAAAGTAATGACGTTCAAGGTATGAAATGCATATACATATACTACCTGATCTTAAAATGGAAAATCGGCAGCACATAAGGTCCTCAAGAAATTCAATATGATATCTAAATATAGATGATAATGCATTCAATCATACTCTATCCACATTTGCATTCCTAGCACAGAAATTCTACTCAAATAGAATTGGAATGATTTTTCTAGTCAAATTCATTAATTAAAATCGTACATGAATGATTTTTCTCCCCAACCCTCTCTAAATCCTCTCCTCCCCTCCCAATGGCCCTCCCTCCATCAGTACAATGACGCGCTCCTCGCCTACACCCCCGCGCTCGTCCTCGTCGAGCCCCGCTTCCCCATCTCCCACGACCACTCCCTCTCCTTCAACCGAGGCAGAGGCGAGCCAGGGAGGAGGCGGGCGACCGGCGAGGAGGCAGGGTTAAGCCTAGCCGGGGCGGAGGTGAGCGACCGGGGAGGAGGTTGGGCGGAGGCCAGTCGGGGAGGAGGCGGAGGCCAGCCAGGGCGAGGCGGAGGCCGAGCGAGCGAAGTCACAGCCCACAGCGGAAGCACCTCTCCTTGGCTACTGACTTGGGGGATGTTTCGATTGTGGTTTATCCCCCCAACAGACCCTTAGTTTCCTCCGCTAAGATGGAATAGTAAGCTTTCAATTGTCAAACTATAAACTCTTGCTTGCTACGTATGACAACGATTGGGATCGAATGGCGATGGCCAACTGTAGTGTAGCCTTGCGATGTGACATTTTATTTCTCTAGTGATGCACAGTCCAGAACTCTTTTTTTAAAGGGGAATTTACAAAAAAAAAAAAGTCATTCAAATCTACACATAATTTAGGTTATCCAAAATAAGTGATTTCGGTCCAAATCAGCACCACACTATGTCAACATCCACGAACCATGCGGTCAACCTGCATACGAAGGTGGCTGTATTACCGGTCAACACTAAAAAAGTTGGAATCTTTTTCTTAAACCTGTGAGATATTTGTTGTGTTCTTGACGTGAGCCAGAGTAGCCTACGTGACGATATTAGTAGTCTCCACAAATTAAACTCCTACCGGTAGAGTAGAGACAAGTCCATGGTTCCAGCCTCCATCCATGCAATTTGGCTGTACAATTTTCTTATACAACTAGTGAAATGCTGTTCTATCTGGCCAGTTGGTAGGCCGCTAGCGAGGCCCCGTGCCCGTCATGCTTGTCTCATCCCCGACCCAACTCCCAACGCCATCACCATTTCTCTCTTCCTTCTTCTCTTGGTTCCATGATCCTCTCTTCTCAAAAAGCCTACCGGACAGACCAACCTTTAGCTCAGCTGGCCATTAATATTTCCATAGGCTTCTTTTCCCCCCCTTCTCCTTTCCTTTGTGTCCTAGCTGGCTAGCTCGCCGCCGGCAGATTTCTCCAAGTTCATTCCGGGGGCATTGAGAGGAGGCAAGGACCAAAAAAAAAAAAAAACGAAGAGAAACTTCATGGGATCATGGTCTGCCAAGAAAAAAAGGTTCTTTTTTCCTTCTTGAATACGGTTGTAGATTTTTCCTCCAAAATATGGGTCCAAGATCCGCAAGTTCTCCAAGATTGGATCAATCTGTATGCTTTCGTGTGATGGTGAGAAGCAGGTGGCAACCTATTTGATTTTTCAACTTACGCTAGTTGTTGTGGACTGATTGAACTTGTGTCATGCCTGTTTTTCGGGATTGGGCCAAGATGTTTTTGGTGGCGTTCCTCTTTGTTGCATTTATTCCTTGATTGTTTATTATGTTCTTGCTATGCTAATTTCTCTTGCCTAATATATACGCGACGATAATTTTTGGGTAGGGGTACTCGAATAATTGATACTCTCAAGAAAGTAGCCACAGAGTGGAAGATAACTGAGCTGGTGGTGTTTATCAACAGGGGGTTTGATGCCATTTGACTGAAGTGCATCTAGCTTCTGTAATCGAGATATTGCGGGGGGAAGATCATGGCCACGGAAGCTCATAAGCTTCGGTTTGTTAGATGCCCGAAATGCCTCCAGCTTCTTGCTGAATACCCGTCCATTCCTATGTACCAATGCGGTGGCTGCGGTACTGTTCTTAGAGGTACAAATCATATGATCTATCTCCCGTTGCTGGTTGCCTTATTCAGAAATATTTCTATTTTGAAGAACAATCTTGATCATTATTTAATCTGTAATGCAGCAAAAAATCAAGTGGTGCATGTAACACATACCGATTCAGAGTCCGGTGAACACAACAATTTTCCAAGTAGCTTGAAAGGATCCCCTCAGAATAACAAATCGAATTGCCCGGATGGACACAAAATTGTCTCCTCCAATGCGCAGCCTAGTGAAAATGTTGTGGAGGGAAACATTTCCTCTACTAGCAAGAATGCCAACTCCTGTGAGACTGTAAATCAAGGGATAACTATGTCCATTGGAGAGAGTGTAAACCCTGGTGAGCATGAGAATGAGGAAAATTGTTCCTTAATTGATGGGAATGTCTCAAACCCTGAGTTTGTGATCAAAGAGACATATGACAAAGGCACTGGAGCTAATTCCAATCCCAAGTTGATGGAAAAAGTTGAGAATGTTCACATGAGTGAAAATGCAAATGGGGAAAAAGGTTACACTACGGATGATGCTCACGATGGAAGTGCTGGCAATGAAGTTGCTGCCATCCATAGCATGGCAGGTGAGGAACCACGAGCTGATTCTAAGAATAATATGAGGGAAGAAACAGAGAGTCTGACTGAGCAAAAGTGTTCTGTTGAGAATCAAAATGTGAACTGCAAAGAGATAGCTGAAAGGAGCAAATTGTATGAGGAAACTGAGGCTAAATCCAATTACATGTTGGTTCGAAGAGAGGAGAGGACACGATTATATGGAAGTTTGCGTGTTGAATCTCATGAAGATCTGATTGAAGAATTGGAGAGGTCTCTTTCATTTAGTGATGATGAAGAAGATTTTTTTGATGTAACAGACAACAATGGGCTTAATGATGCTCTACATTCTCAAATGGGTAGCTGGAGATTTTCATCAGGGGTTAAAATGAATGATGCCTTCCGAAGTGATCCTCATGGCCGATTGATTGAAGAACTGGAGAGGTCTGTTAGTGATACAGAAGAACCATTGGAGAAGCATATTGTGGTTGCTAACAAGGACATTACAGAGATAGTTCATGGGGATGAGCATGGTAAGGATCCACAGTCCCTGGATGCTGAAAGTGCAAATCCATGTGAAGGAAGTATCTCTTCCTTCAATGATGGACATCTCAAATCTGGACAAAGTTTTCATGAAAACAAGCCAACAACTTATGACACTAAAGAAGAGGAACGGGTCCATATAGAAGATGACAATGAGACCAACTGTGTTCATGAGAATGAGGATCTTGTGGTTACAGATAAAGGCATTGCAGAGAGAATCCATGGGAATGAGCATGGTAAGGATCCGCAGTCCGTAGACGCTGAAATCGCAAATTTGTGTGAAGGAACCATCTCTTTGTTCGATGATGATGGGCATCTCAAATGTAGACAAAGTTTTCAGCAAAATGAGCTAACTGATGATGGCACTAAAGAAAAGGAAGAGGGCCATACAGAACATGACAATATGACCAACTGTGTTCAGGCAGATGTTGCAGCTGCTGCTGGGTTTTCAAGCCTGTCAAACGAGAGGATTTATCGCAAGTTGCCTAGCCTTAATAAGAAGAAAGAAAAGAGATCATACAGATGCAGAGCTAGTCAACTTCATCAGGGACTTTCTCTTGATTCTGAAGACTTCAAGTCGATCCAAAACTTTATCGAGTCCCACATGGATGGGACCTCGAGTTCCCATTCAAGCGGGTCTCCCAGTCAAGGGGATTTGTTTCAGAAAACATCAAACACGTTCAAGAATATTAATCGACTCGAGCGCCTCAAGAAGATGGACGAACTAAGAGATCAACTAAATAGGCTTTCCAGCCAGAAGGGCTTGGAGAAAAGGTACCAGAAGAAAGGCCTTCAGTACCAGCCACAACTGAATAGCTACGATGTTGAGCAACATCTTCGAAGTGTTGATTCTGATTCCATCCCAAGTTCCTGTACTCTAGAGTCCTATTATGGTCATGGAAAGCGACCAATGTACCCCCAGCCAAATAATTTGTCACCAACCCATCCATGCACTCACTGCCATTTTGGACATGTGCAAACGCACATGCCGTGCAATTACGATGCTTGGGAGTTCAACTCGTATTATCAGTCCTCATACGCTGGAAGCACAATCCTTGACCATGAGTCACTCAAGTCAAGCTACAAGGAGCAGAAGCGAGTGGTGAGAAAGCATATTTTGCGTCCTCTGTCCGGTGCTTCGCCGTTTACTATCTGCAGCAGCTGTTTCAATTTGGTCCAGATGCCATCAGATATCTACTTATCAAAAGCAAAGATAGGCAAAATACAGTGTGGTCAGTGCTCCAAGGTTCTTGTACTATCATTTCCTGCTGTATGCCACACGGATGCAAAGATCAGTAATGAAGTAGCACAAGAGTCAAACAAGCCCGACGACAGCATGGTCACTAAGGCTGAGGATGCTGCTGCTTCTCATTCTGCTGAGTGCCTAACAGGGGGCCCTGTTAGTGTAGACGAAGAATATGGAGCATCCTTCGCAAAAACAAGCTTCTCAGCTCAAGCTGGATCAGGCCTTGCTGCCTCACGAAGTGGCAAGAAGGTTTCAGACTCGGCACTTCATCGACTCATGGGTTATGATTCTGCAAGCCAGTTGTTACGCCTCAGCAGGGTGTTTGATGATGGATACGACAGCTTTGAGTCAATGGTGCCAGTTTCAGACAGAGTATCCAGAAGAAAGAACATCTGAGGTTTTGCTCTGAGATGTGGAGCATTTGGTCCCTTGCAATTAGGATAGAAAGGGCAAACAATTTTGCAGTATGGTACAACTGTCAGGTCGTAGTTATGAAGACATGCGGACACCTTGCCTGCAAATAGTTCCATGAGTTTTTCAGATAAGTCTATTTTACATCATCTGGCTTGTCAAATTCTTTAGTTATGGTATATATATTTTTTATTCTTGTTGTAAATTTGTCCACATTTGAGGATGTAATAACAGTTATTGATGCTATGGTGTTAATTTGTCCACACTGGCATTTTGTTCAGTAACATCCGTTATCATTAATGCTCAAGTAGAGAGATATCAAAACAAGTACATCATGAAAAAAGGCTAAGAATTCGTGACATGACAAGTGATTCAATGTTGACATTGTCGTAGTTCTTCCTACTGATGCTTACCATTTTTCTAAGAGTAGTTTTACGGTGTATTATACTGTAAGCATACAGTGAGCAGTAGAACTATTAATTTACTAAGGATATTTCTACTACCATACTACCGTCGGAAGAAGTATAAATAAGTACTAGCTAATCTGATCCACAGATCGAAAAAAATGAACAGTCCACATTGAATTGAGGGTACAGTAGAAAAAGACTCTTTTTTTTACTCTCTTTTCCTTCCACAATGCATCTATGCCAATCTCCATTTACTGCATCCCAAAATTAACAGTGGCATGCTAACGGATCAAATGAGGTGCAGGCCTTGTTTCTGTCGGCGCGCACGGGTGTGCGTGTGTGGAGGTGAAGGGGACTATTCAACCACTCTGAACCTAGCATACGAGGCGTACGCTCTCCATGCACATCTTAAGATATGCAGGGATAATAATAATAATATCCGGCCATGTGCCTTGTCTTTGCAAGAAGACATGCATGATGCATCCTGTCTCTAATCATCGCAATAGACAAAGTTTTTACAATTTGCAACTGAACCTCACATTATGTCAGGGGCCAAAGGCTCTGGACAGGCTAATACGACCATTCCTGATGGTCTCGAGCTACTGTCCTAACAATTCCAGTGTCCTGAAAAGTTGGTTCATGTGTTGATGATTCATGTACTGCGCTTGTTCTGCAAATATTTTTGTTGGATTAATTCTTGCTGTTGTAGGACAGAACGGTGTGTTTGAGGCGAGAAATTGCCCTAGGATCTCTTTACGCCGGAATTATGGTTGCATACGTGCTAGTCAGCTAGTGTATTAAACTACATAAAACATGAATAAATACGATAAAGTATTAAAGAAGCGTGTGTTTTGTTAGTTCTCACGAAATTACAACATACAAGTCCCTTATTGTTATATACGCTCCATAGCCCGCTGACGAGGCGAACTTGATTTGGTCGTCGTCTTCGTCTTCGGTGTCTTCGGTGTTTGCTTCCTGCTCTTTATGCATACGATGAATTGTCGATGTAAATATGGGCGTTAGCATGATTCGCCTATTGCAATCATCCGTGGGATAAACCCGTGGAACACATCTCATTAAGCTGTACGTTGGTCGTTTTCTTTGGTGTTTGCTTCCCGCTCTCCATATATATATATATATATATAAAGCTTTTTATGTACTCTTGGGAGTACGTACTCCCACATCCAGTATACTACTTAAACGAATGTATTATACTTTTTTATCACTTTTAATATACTCCAATAATAATTTTAAAATACTACAATACGATATT
Organism: Rhipidocladum racemiflorum; assembly: GCA_036346355.1. NCBI lineage: Eukaryota > Viridiplantae > Streptophyta > Magnoliopsida > Poales > Poaceae > Rhipidocladum > Rhipidocladum racemiflorum. The sequence goes on along the minus strand of CM070590.1, from coordinate 1,831,529 downwards.
GTTGAAAAAAATTAGCTTTGGCCAGTTGAGTGGTACGACGGCATCGATCATCGGGTTGGTACCTTTCATTAGTTCAGTAGAAATAACATGCATGTTGATGGAGATATACGTCAGGGGCCGGCCGGGACGACTCCATTTCAGTGGAGACTCATGCAGGTGGGCATTGCAGGCCATGCATCCCCGAACGTACGCTTTGGTATTATCACGCTCGGTTCTCACCCAGAACCGATTGTGATTTGTATCTCATCCAGAACCGATTGTGATTTGTATTGTGAATAGATATTGTGAATTTGGAATTATTTTCGAGCTTCACAATCGGTTCTCACCTAGAACCTAGAACCGATTGTGCTGATCACCTCATCACAGAACCGATTGTGATAACTGATTATTACAACCGATTGTGAAGCCTAAAAACAATCCCAATTTTTTTTTTTGAAGGTAATGGCAGGAGCTCTGCCTTTTCAATTAAGAAGACAAAAGAAAGTCCAAGTACAGTGTATTAGAGACGACAAATGGGAACCCCTCCCTGGTTAACAACCAACCGCGGGAGGGAGACGTGCGCCAACAGCGCGCACCAAACAACCACACACACCTAGGTTATTTTCTTTGTGGCAAGCGCGGACTCTGTCAGATCTTGTTGTGCTCTCTGCACCACGGTGTGAATTGGGCTAGCCGTGTCTTGGAATATGCGAGCGTTGCGCTCTTTCCAGATGGTCCACCAACCTACCAAGATCACCCCTTCAATATTGTGTCGTACCTGCTGTGCTGGAGTCAAGCATAGCACTAACCACCCTTCTTCTATGGAAGCAGCATTGGCGAGGAGATTGGAGGATGGCACGCCACAACCAAGCAAGGGGAGAAGCATCTGCCAGAATGTTACGGCGAAGTGACAAGTAACCATGAGATGGATTGCCGTCTCAGAATGCGTATTACAAAGCCGGCAGGCTGGTTGGTGAGGCCACCCTCGCAGCGCTAAGTTGTCCCCTATAAGAATGCTGTTACGGAGTAGAAGCCAAGCAAAATTTTTGCACTTGTTCTCTGCTTTCGCTTTCCACACTGCCGCATAATTCCTGTTCACGAAAGACCCTATGAATTGCGCCATGTACGCTGATTTGGTTGAGTAGGTTCCATCCGAGGACCAACGCCAAAGGATTTTGATGAGTACACATACCATGGGTACCCCCAGCAGCCCGGAGCAACGAGTGGGCTGCCTCCTCAAAGCCCAGCTCCGGCGAAGGGCCCATGGGCCCCGAAGGACGCTTGGCCCCGTTGTGGGCCTGACCTAAGGTGCTCCGACCCCCCGGGTCGGGGCCATTCGGTGTAAGCCGACCCCGCCTGGTCCGAGCGCCTATCGCTCCGATCCAACCGAGGTCGCCTTCTCTGGCAGTCGGGACACCAAGGCCCCCGCCTGCGTTCGGCCAACTGCCCAATGGATGCGACAACCTCTGACACCCGTACCGGGGCAGGCGGTCCCTTCCCGAGGATGCCAGAAGACCCTCTAAGAAGTCAAGCCCCAGTCCCGTCATCCTGACGTCACGGAGGAGAGCGCCCTCTCCCGAGGCCACGCTAAGGTCAAGCACAATTAATTGCCGGGGCTGACAATCGTACGAAGTGGTGCGTCACTTCGCCAGCCCGGCAGAGGACCTCCCGCCGCAAGACTACCAACCCGGCGTGGGGACGGACGGAGCCCGGTCGGACGACAAGACGGGAGATCAGACTCCAAGGCGTATGGTACCCCTTCCTTTTTCCTTCCAAACTCCCATGTAACCTGCCACCTCCGAGTCTATAAGGAGAGGCAGGACGCCAAGGGCAGGGGCGGCCCAAACAAGAACAAGAAACACCCAAGGGAACTCTCCCTCGTCTGTAACCCCCAGGCAATCGTTCGCCTCAAGCAACAATACGCACCGATAGCACGAACTGGAGTAGGGACATTCAACCCGAACCAGTATAAACCCAGGCTTCTTGAGTCTACCATTCGGGGAGAGGGAGCGCGCGACCCCCACTAACCAAAAATTCGTATTGCCGGTGCACGAAACACCGACAGATTTCATCTTTGTTTCCTTGTTGCAAGTGAACCTGTTGAAGCATTTGCCAAAGGTTAAGGAATTCGGCTAGCTGTTGGTTAGTATGGATTTTCCTAAGCGGAATAATCCATGCATTGGTGGTTAGCTCCTGAGACACCGAGTTGTTTCTTTTTTTGACCAACCGGTAACATGAAGGGGCGATTTCCATTGGTGCCTTGCCCTGTAGCCATTTCGAAGTCCAAAACTTTGCTGTCTTTCCATTTCCTATAGTGATCAACGTACTAGCATTGAAAAGCGCCACATCCACGGCATTGGAAGGTAGAGGGGTCCCCTCCCATATTCTGTTGCTTTCCTCCCATTGAAGCCAGAGCCACCTCTGCTTGAGTGCTCTTCCAAAAGTGCGAAGATGTGGAATCCCCAATCCCCCATACTGTTTTGGCCGACAGACCTTTCTCCGGCCTTACTGTGCGGTGTCAAGTACAATTTTCCTGTCCTTTCCAGAGGAAGTTCCTTCTCATCTTATCGATTCTTTTGATGGTCCAAGCCGGCAGCTGAAAGATAGTCATAAAGTAGGTGGGCAACGCCGAAAGTACAAAAGTCACCAATATTAGCCTGCCTGCCCTTGAGAGTAAAGCCCCTTTCCATCCTGCTAACCTTCCTTCTATCTTGTCCAGAAGAGCAATCCCAAATTCATAATATGTATTCACAATACAAATCACAGTACACATACATTCACAATACGTACCACATAACATTCACAACACGGTTATCACATCGACAATACACATACCACATTCAAATAATATAATATTGTTTACAACATATATATGAACTAGTAGGAGCCTGTCTGGTCACTATACCTACCATATTCCATTATAACCTCTATCTAGTATCACTAACACATGTGGTCTCATAATTTGTTGAGATCTTTTTTTTATGAGCTCTTACAGGGGATATCGATCTGCTGCAAAATAGAAATGAGTGCACTAATTTAAGTTTTAAAATTTGTATGTAAGAGGCTGAGTGTATTATGCATGTATATATACCTAAGGGAAATGGTATGAGCCGCCAATCAGGATCAGCATATGATGCATGACGTAGAAGCCGCACAGGTCGTTGCACCCCCGTTGATAACATTGTGAACAAAGAAAATCAAATTATGAGACAAAGAATAGATGTCAAAAAAATCATATGCTAGACACTTGTACCTTGAAGTGCTTCCATTCCAGCTAGTTGCCTCGGCTGACATCGTGCAGCCCTCCTTCAGCAACGTAAGACAAGAAAGCCCTACAGAAATCTGAGAGATATCATTGAGACAAAAAAAAATGGACGTAGTTCAATAGAGAAAGTGTTAGTTTAGAGGAATGAACTTATCCAAAATAGGCTTGATTGCATAGGCCATTGGTCTTTTCTCGAGCGAGTTAAAAGTGTAGACTCTGTTTTCACTCGGAACAAGCACGAGTAGAACCCAATGGTTACTTAGAAAATGGTATGTAGTGCAACAAAATAAGTTCATATATGGTTTACGTGCGTACAAGTAATTGAAGGGTAAAGTCATCACATTAGTACTTACTCCTTGTAGTACGGGACAAGAATGAAATCCTTTTTCTCTTCAACCAGCAATGCCTCCTTGATGTAGTTGACAAGGAACTTCGATTGAAGTCTAACTATGGTCGCAGACACCAAATCGGGGTCGACGAATCCAACTAGGTGTTGACCTATCACGACTTGTTGCCTCACTATCCTGAAACTTGTATCAATTTGTCGACGATTGGGGAGCAGGCCCCCGCCGAGCTTACTTGTTGAATGAGGGATCAAACAAAGCCCCTTTCTGCCACAGGTTGTAGCATCGAAGGCGTGGGAGATGGTCCATTAGAAGACACAGAAACACAAGGATTTTCTCCTGGTTCAGACCTCTCATGATCGAGATAATAGCCCTACGTCCAGTCGCCTAGTGGCCTTTTTTGTATTGGAATGATGGATTCAAGTACATGGATCTTACGCCCGGGCCCCCCCTCCCCCAATGTCTGGGAGGTATTTATAGTTTACAAGGGTATCGCGTCGGTTACGGCCCCCGCCATGCACGTCTGACCGTGCCCGACGTGGTCGTAACCGAATCCTACATTTACGCCACGTTCGAGTCATGAGCGCAATAAATTCTTCGGTGGCACGATTATCGCCGTAACCGTTAGTTGCTACCCCCGACCACGCAGCCAGAGCTCGAGCTTGGGCCGAGCTCATTTGACTCCGATCCGAGCAAGTTCGTCCGAGCAACGTGCTCGAATATTAACCGAGCGACGAGCTCGCACCGAACGGGCAAGGAGCTGGCACCGAACGGGCAAGCCAGGCAGCGGTGCTCGACCATCCTTGGGTCATCCTCGGGAACGACCTCCGAGGTGCCCGAGGTCGGGACGAGCTCATCGAACAGGCAAGGAGCTCGCACCGAACGGGCAAGGAGCTGGCACCGAACGGGCAAGCCAGGCAGCGGTGCTCGACCATCCTTGGGCCATCCTCGGGAACAACCTCCGAGGTGCTCGAGGTCGGGACGAGCTCGGCCGTCGTGGCATTATGGTAATTAGGGGAATTAACCAGTCCCCGACACAATTGTTAAAAAACATAATACAAAATCCTATGGTTCTACATGCACGTATCACAATCGGTTTTTTAGTCAAAAGTTTGGAACCGACACAGATGAAACGATAGTGATGTACCATTTTGTAGTAGTGTATGATCTTCAGGATCATGTAAAGGGTCATGGTCCAGGGAGTTACTCCCCCCCCCCCCCCGATCTCTGCAAATTTCTATGTCATCTCATTCCAATACCATTAACACATCTTCGGAAAGTAGATTTTGGCAAAAAAAAAAGTGAATAAATCTACTATATTTTCACATGACTTAGTTTATAGTATCTTTACCTCATTATTCTTTAGGAGTTTGTGAGGACAAAAAAGTTTAGGGGCAATATACTTCATGATATTGCTCTTTACATAACCAATTTGCATTCGTGTAACACAAGCAGCATTATCTTCATAGATAATCGTGGGGGTATCGACGATATTAAGACCACATGATTTCTAGATATGGTTAACCACACATCTCAGCCAAATACACTCACATGAGGCTTCATATAAAGCTATAATCTCTGAGTGATTGGTAAAAGTAGCTACCAATGTTTGCTTAAAAGATTGCCAAGAGATGATTGAACTACCGTAGTGAAACACAAAAATAGTCTGAAATGTGGCACTATGAGGATCAGATAGATAGCCAACGCCTGTATATCCCACCATGGTTAAGTCTTGGTTCTTCTGGAAAAACAATCCAAAATCTTGAGTACCTTGGAGGTGTCTGAGTAAAGTCTTGACACCGGTATAATATCTTTTGGTTGGGGCTGCACCATATCTTGCTAACAAATTTTTTGCAAATGCAATATCAGGCCTTATGCAATTCGCAAGATACATAAGTGCTCCAATAGCGTTTAAGTATGGGACTTGAGATCCTAAGACTTCCTCATTTTCATCCTCGATCTGAAAGGGTCTTTATCCATTTCAAGGGAGAGAGGTGCTTCTGTGTTTTCCCTCCTAATACAAGTTGCACAAATCTTGAAGCAAACGAAGGGGTAAGTAATCCTCATCTACCATTCATTCATGTTTTAATATTTGTGCAACTTTAAAAAGAAAGAGCATAGAAGCACCTCTCTTCAAGGGATCTTACAACCATAAGGTCTTTAAAGGACGAGATTTATCCATATTAAATCTTTCCAATACCTTATTGGTATACATAGACTGGTATACAAAAATTTCTTCTGAGAAATGCTTTAGCTATAAGCCTAAACAATACTTGGTTTTACCCAAACCTTTCATCTAAAACTCTATCATAAGGTATGAATTTGCTTCCTTTATCTCCTCTGTGGTTCTAATATTCTATATTTATGTGACGGACTCATGGCCGATGGGACTCAAACCCAACGATGTGAGTGGAAATCGGATACAAATTCGTAGCACGGGAACAACAATTTGGGATTCGAGGAGAAGAACTAGAGAAAGGGCCGAGGGAGAACAGCAAGAAGGGGAATAGAATTGGATGCCCCCTGAAGTTGTTTCTTATCCTCAAGAAACTGCATTTGGAAATCTATTTTGTTAGACATGCAAATCCTCCCTAGCCGCCATGTCTACAGCAAGCTCTGTCCATTTCACCAAAACTTGCGGCATTACAGCGTCGCCTTTCTTGACAAGCCATCAGTCCAGAATTTATTCCGGTTCAATCTCTTCCACAGACAACTCAGAGATGGGACAGATTTGTATACACTGGGGTATAGTCTGGCAAAAAACTTTCAGCTGGGACACATGAAAAACGGGGTGTGTAGTTGACTGCCTTCAAGGAGTTCCAGCTTATAAGCAACCAGTCCATTTCTTTCCAGAATTTTGTAAGGAACAACAAATATGAATCCTAACTTGGGATAAGGACGATTTACTACTGAAGTTTGAGCATAAGGCTGCAAACGGAGATACACCTAACCCTACCACTTGAAATTGTCGTTTAGTCTGATGCTGATCATGTTTCAATTTGATCCGGTTTTGTGTTGTTGCTAACTGCTGCTTCAGCATTTCATCACGAGCTTCTCTATCCTTCACTAGATCATCTACTGAAGTACTGAACATTGTGAAATCTCATCCCATTTCGGTACTAAGCCATAGTGAGGTTCATGCCGATACAATGCTTTGAAAGGAGAACATTCGAGCGACGTGTTATGGCTAGTGATATGCCAAAGCTCGACCATCGCCAGCCACCGTTACTATTTTGTTGGGGAGTGATGCACCGAGCAGTAGTTACCGAATTCGTTGTAAATCCCCGTGAATCGTGAATCGGATTTGTCGAACCCGAACGGGTTTAGAGTATGGGGTTCATGTTCACAGTGAAGATGGAAGAAAAAATGGCAAACCATGAACCCGATTCCTGAACCGCGACTCAGACAAAACACATTTATGATAACTATGCATTGAGCACCTCAAATACATTTCAAGGCATTGGTTGACTCGCGCACTCTTTTTATCCGTTGGCAGATGGTAAGCCATGCTATACACCAGCTTGGTGTTGAATACTTGAAATAACTCTTTCTAGAATTGACTAGTAAAAATCCTATCACGATCACTAACGATTGAACAAGGGATACCATGTAACTTGGCCACATTCTTCAGGAACACTTTTGCCACTTGTGGAGCAATGAAAGGATGCTCAACGCCATGAAATGAGTCTATTTCGAAAACCTGTTGACCACAACCATCATTGTGTCGTAGCCATCAGAACGAGGCAACCCTTCCATTGTGAGATCTTGCCATGCCCCCTCAGGTATAGGCAATGGTTGGTGTAGCCCTGCTGGTTTGACTTGTTCCTGCTTGGCCTGTTGACATACGCCGCATTGCTTGACAAAATTCTCAACATCTTGCTATTGGATAATTCCTTTGGACAGAGCATAACCGGCTTCATTGAGACTACCAACTGAGTTAACAGAATGTGAGCTACTGCATCCATCTCGTATTAATTGGCAATACAATTATCAGCACCTTTCTTGTATTGGATGGGGAATTGAAGTCCAATCATTTTAGTCCTCGCTTTTCTCTGTAACTCGGACTATAGTTGTTGATCCTCTAGATGACATGGACTCCTATGATCTATACGTATCACAAATGCGCTCCTCTGCAAATATGGTCTCCACCGATCCACTGCCATAGTCAAGGCTAGGAATTCTTTCTCATAGATCGAGAGCTTGTGATGCAGAGGACTAAAAGCTTTACTCAGAAATACAATTGAGTGACCTCTTTGCATCATCACCGCGCCAATACCTGAGTCACATGCATCAGTTTAATTCCACTTAACATGGCCGATTGGAATCAAGTAATACCAAGACTGGTGTCAATGTCATCGCTTGTATCAGTGGTTGAAAGGCCATTTGAGCTTCATTAGTTCAGGAGAAAACTTTCTAAACAAAAGTAATATCCATTGAGTCCAAACCAATTGGGAATTTCCGTACCTTGGCTAAGGTGGTTACTTGAGGATTTTGGTGTTTCTGTTTCTACACCAACTCCTCTTTTATCTGACAGTACATGGGCTATCAGCATTGCTCGAGATCCAGTGAAGCATGAACTCACCAAGCATATTGGTGTTGATGCTTCTTATATGAGGTCACAGGTACAGGATGAGGTTGTGGCTCTTCAGTATGTGCCCTCAGAGCTACAATTAGCAGATTTCTTCACGAAGACACAGACTAGAGCTTATTATAACTTTTTCCTCTCCAAACTCAGTGTTGTTGATCCACCATGAGTTTGAGGGGGGGTGTTAGAGATAGAGTCCTAGTCTATCTGTATCCTGCTAGAGATAGAGTCCTGTTATCTTCTTCCTCATGTACATGTATATATACTGGCCCATTGGCCTCATAATGAATACAAGTGCTATTCATAACAATTCGAACTCAACTAGTCGGTGGCACTGTTCATCCGACCTCCTGTTCAGAGTACTATTTATCTGACCATCTGTTCGAATTATACAGTTCTTTTGGTGTTTTCATTTTTAAGAAATTTTTTTTTATTTGGCTCCTATTCACCTCTCCTCTTGTCGCCTTTTTGGTCCTTCAAGTTTCTCCCATTATTAGTCACTAATAGTACTCTTCAACTAAGGGCAACTCACAAGTTCCAAATCATTGGTGCCGATTATTTATGGCTCCTCCCCAAGGTAGTAGTAGTAGCAGTTATCTTTGCCTGTTGGAATTTCATTTCCTGAACAAAGTGAACTAGCTAGCTCTTGGAGGTTTCGAATGGAGGTTCTCAACGAAAGGACAGAGTCACAGAGTAGCTTGACATTGTTATTACTAGCTGCTGAGTTCCTCATAAAACAAGATAAAAAGCAAGAAGCATTTAGCAATGGTTGGATGGACTGATTATTATGCAGATACGTGGGAAATAAATAAGGGTCTTCTGCAGAATCATCACCTATGCAATTTGATCTGGTCCCATCAATCCAAATAAACTAAGCCGCTTGTGTTGAATTTGTCACCAGGAAGTCTTGATGACTCTACCAGTACCACCTGCAACAAAATAATGCATTGAGGTGATGCGGCTACAACTATAACCACGATCTCAAATGCTAAAATATCGCCTCGCAATGTTTTAAAAGTCCAGATTGTTTTTATTGCTTTTGTGGTCCTTGACAGTGAAATTTGACAGTTAATTAGTCAGCTAGATGATGGCGTTAAAACGTATGCTGATGGTTATTATTTCTCGTACAATTGGAGCCGAAATATATGCAGTGCAAATGTCCATGCACTGAATAGTTCATTTGCCCTGATAGTTCAGGTAAAACCAACGATGAGCCTTTTCTTTTTGGAAGAAAAAACATAGCACCGTTTTCAGATCAATACTCCTGCATCGGCAATTTAGTTTCCATTGTCATGCTCAAAAGGAGAAATAGCTTATTAGCCAATGAACAAGCAACAACAGTAAACCACTTACAGAATGCATCTCTGTCCAGTGTATTTATTGTGTAGGTGTAGAATGGTAGAAGTTTCAGAATATTTAAACTAGGAAAAGTGGTCCCAGTATACTAGTTTGTGATTTATTTAGATACAGCTATAATCGAAAAGTATTGGAAAGAATTATCTGAACAGCTGATAATATATTTTCCATAATCCAAATGGTAGATTTTGCCATACTGCAACCAGTAGCCCTTGCAAACTAGCATTTTGCAAGACTACTTGAAAACAAGTATGAAGAGATAATTGACAGGACTCATGATATTTACAAGGGCATTTGTTTTTCTTCCATGGTGCCATTATATATCATGGTAACTAGCTAGTAGGCAATTTGAATCAGGGGTCATTGGCAAGACTTGTACCTTTCTTCTTTCTTTTTATACTTTCTCTGCCTTGGAACTTCTTTAAAAAGACTACTTGGTGGAAGATTGTCCAAAGGGATGGAGTATTATAAGACTATCTCCAACCATTTCCCTTCATTCCATTCCCTTCCCATCCCCTGAAGGGAATCTCTTCCCAGATTCGATTCCCTTCCCAGTTGCATCTCCAACAGCATCCCTTCCCTATTCCCTTCACATCCCTTCTTCCATATTATAACAATATACTCCAACCGCATAGCAGTTGTACCCAACATTGTACGATTAATGTATTTCCTGTATTTAGGATTAATGGCGTACTTTGTATGGGGTTAAAATATTTGTATTTGTTGCTTACCGGAGAAGGAAGCCATATAATTATTTTATATGCGTTGCTTAGCGGAGGAGGAAGCCAGATAATAATTCTATATGCGTAGATTACCGAAGAAGTAAGCCACTATTAATTCTATATCGGTAGCTTACCAGGAGAAGGAAGGCGGATAATAATTCTATATGACTAGCTTACGAGAGAAGGAACCCGGATATTAAATCTATATCTTAGCTTACCTGAGAAGGAAGCCGGATAATAATTATATATGACTAGCTTAATGGAGAAGGAACCGAAGTATTTCATCTATATAAACGAGGTTGGGTGTTGTGGTAGCCTCGAGAACATATTTGTTGTACAAAGAACCATGAGTTGGTTTCATCGTGCTCCGAGCTTTTCTCGGCGGGCTCATCAAGCTTTTCTGCTGCAGGAATTAGAGGAAGATCTACTTGTGCGCATTGCCATTGAGGAGGAGGAACTAGTCGCACAAGAGAGTGTCCCACGGTGGGGAGGCTCAGTTCCCGGCCGGGCCGTGGTGCACCGAGGACACCATGAGGGTGCGGCTAGACTATACAACGACTACTTCTCGGACACGCCGGTGTATGGCCATGCATTCTTCAGGCGTAGGTATGTGAGAGGTGGTACATTTTGACTACGACATCATTTTCTTGCACTGATATGTGCTTTGCCCATACTGAGTTCCGCATGAGCAGGAACCTCTTCGTTAGAATTGCAAGTCTTTGTCGAGGCCCATGATCATTGGTTCGTGCAGGAGGAGATGCATGTGGAAGGCTGGGTTTGTGCGCCCTCCAGAAGATGACCGCCGCTATCCGTCAACTTGCCTACGGTATCTCCGGCGATGCTACGGACGAGTATGTTCGTATTGGTGGTAGCACTTCCATTGAGTCCTTAAAGTCGGTTGTGAGGGCCGGAGGTGAGGTATGCCCGGATGAGTACCTCCGCGCCCCTCTTGAAGGCGACACAGGCGTCTCCTTGCCGTTGGGGCGGCACGAGGATTTCTGGGATGCTTGGGAGCATTGATTTGTATGCATTGGAATTGGAAGAATTGCCCGAAGGCATGGCAGGGTCAATTTACAGGGCATGCCCGTAAGCCCACATTAGTTTTGGAGGCTGTGGCCTCATACGATCTTTGGATTTGGCATGCCTTCTTCGGCATGCCAGGTAGCCTCAACGATATTAATGTGTTGCATAGATCTAATGTTCTTTCTAGTTTAACTGATGGTACGAGCCCCCCAATCACCTACACCATCAACAACAACACGCATTTAAATGGGGTATTATCGGCGGACGGTATTTACCCGAGTGGGCCACATTTGTGAAACCAATTCAGCGGCTCGAGGGAACAAGCGTGTCCATTTCGATCGCTTTATTCAAGCTGCGATCGCGGAAGGGCGTGGAAGCGAGCCTTGATCTTGCAATCCCGCTTTGCTATTGTTGCAGGGCCCGCCAGATGTTGGGACGAATCCACCTTACACGACATCATGACTGCATGTATCATAATGCATAACATGATTATCGAGGACGAGAGGGAAGGTCCCGCCTACGATTTGATATATGACTTCATGGACGAGCCCGTCCCGATCTCACGTCCGGCGCACCGGTCTGTCCTCAATTTCATCGAGGCAACCCAACAGATCCGCGACAGGAATAAACACCGTCAGCTAATGGACGACCTTGTGGAGCACGTATGGTCCATTCATGGAGAGTGACTGCTATTCATTCTACTATTATCTTCATTAGGTCATACTGTCTGCAATGTTGTCGTACTATTATCTTAATGTTGTGGTATTATCTGTAATGTTGTCGCACTACTATGTTCATCCAGTATCCTACTATCTGTAAGGTTGTGGTATTACTAGCCCTAGCTATCATCTGTATTGTTGTCCCACTATTATCTGTAATGTCTTTCTACTATTATCTTCTTGTACTCGCTTACTAAGGAATGTGATGCGCTCGATCTGATTATCTTCTTTCGTATACAAGCATCTAACTTTTTTGCTGGAATGAAGCACATTTGTAAAACAAACTTAGATCGGGAAAAGGAGCAGGTATTATTACTTAGTCTATACTTCCTGATGATTTCCACATATGGAGCATATTAACAGCACCGGCAACAGACTACATCTTGGCATGTGTATGGTCGAGCTCTGGCTTCTAGTTCCTCTAGTGGGTAGACTGCTTCCAGAACATATCCCTGTTTACTTCAAACATATAACCCATACCTCCAGAAGCAAACATTAAATCAACCCTAGTGTAGTTATACTTCAAACCAGCAAATATATAACAGAAGCAAACATTAAATCAGAGCAAACAGAGTAGCAGGTCACGATTACATTGAACAGAACCATCCTCTGTAAGGATTACGATTACCACGCGAAGCTAAGGGTTACGTAGTAGCAGGTCTGGATCCATAGTTATATGTCACAAGAGCAAACCTAGTAGCAGGTTCGGACTACAGGTAACACAAGCAAATCCACATTCGCAGGGATGGATTACGAAAGACATGCAGCTTGCCAATCCAACTATCATGACCCATACCTCCTAGCGACAATCTCCGCCTTGCGACGCGAGAAGTATTCACGAGAAGCCTCATCCATGGAAGTAATATCCATTGCCATGATCTTGTCCTCCTCGGCTACTTTCTTCATGGACATCTCCTCACGGAGATGTTCCTCATTGCGCTTCATGATGGATACCTCCTCACGCCATAGATGAACCAGTTCCGACTTGTGCTTGTTCATTTCTATTAAGTCCTCTCTGTACGCACCACTTACCATGCTGCCCGAAGACGTGCTACCGACTGCAGCTCGTGCCCGAGCCTTCCATGCGCCATCACGGCCAATTGGCTTAGGTAAATCAGGAGATCCGTCGGATATCACATCGTTCGGCACACTAGACCATGTGGACGACACATACTCCGTCTTCTGTCGCTTTGCATCAATGTGAGCGCACCACTTCGGGTGCTGACTAAGAGTGGACCATAGGTGCAGGAAAACAAATGACCTTCCCTCGATTTCCTTGAACATCTTCATGGCCATGGCAATCTTGCAATCAGCAAATAAGCAAACATATAAGTGCACGGCATAACGTTGGCCAAAATTATATATACGAAATGCCAATTCACTTATGTAATTTACCCTATTTTCGAAAGTACATCCACTAGGGTTAATATCGTTGACCTTCGCCATGTATCCTGCAAATTTGCTCGAGTCCGCACTAATGGTTTGCGGTGATTTATTAAACCCTTCTACGATCTTGGAGTCCAATCCGTAGTGGCATGGCCTTCACAAGATTTGCCGATGTTGCCCCAAAGAGGTCTCGGTGATCGATCGGTGCCTACGATCGAGTCTTGGCTCACATTCAACCAAGCCGACATTAGCAGCTCCTCTTCCGCGGCTTCCATGTTTTCCTCGAAAGTCTTGGCGCGCTTCTTCTTACATTTACCCTTAGCCGAACTCGCTCGCCCGGGAGTCGACCGTCCCGGGTTATGCGTTGGCACCGCAATGGCTGCCCCGCAACATCAAAGCAGTTCAGGTCATCAACACCGTCATTGAGCATGCTCTGTATAAATGGATCCATGATATCCCTGTTTCCGAATTGCATGACAGAAAATAACAAAGATCAGGTATTCTAGGCAACCGCAATCCATAGTTCCAGGAGAAACTACTGTTATCGAATTGCTTTGATGACACAAAATAACAAAGATCAAGTATTCAAAGCAGTTCAGGTTCTAGGCAAGCGCAATCCATAGTTCTAGGCAAGCGCAATCCCTGTTTTTCAATTGCATGACACAAAAAAACAAAGCTCAGGTATTCAAAGCAGTTCAGGTCATGACAGAAAATAACAATGAACTAAGCTTCATAAAGCAACAGCGTACCAACAAAAGCAGTCATGGAGGTTTCAGCACATACAAACTTCCAGGAGAAACTACTAATCCATAGTTGTACAAACACAGCACATAATAGTAATACAACGTCTACGACATACATAACACGTATTAGCGGTTAAAATGCCCCGAGCGGTCGGACTCCCATCCATCGGACCCCGATACATTCGAGCTCCCCCCATCACTTTCTTCAGGCGCCGGCAGTGCCTCATAGTCAGCAGGGACAATGTCGTCAGGGTCCACGTCATTCCAAGGATCACCTTCCTCTTCTTGCTGGCCTGCACTCTCTGCTGCTGCGATTACATTTGCAGCTTTCAAGGTCAGCTCGTCCAAGGAAGACGCGATGGCATCCACAGCAAGGAGGGCATAATTGAGGTCCACGGAATGGCAGCAGGGTGCCGGGCTGAAATTCTCGTCTACTAGCTTCCTAAGGGATTCAACCTGGAACTCAACATTTTCTTTCAAGCTTCGAAGATATGCTACGAGCGTCTGTTGATCCATCTACATAAAGAGTATCTGTTATTGATATCACTACAACAGACAACAATCGCAGATATTCAGTTTGAGAGGGATCAACAAACTCTACAAAGATGCAACTCGTCAAACTACAGAGATACTTGTAGACGAGACAACAAATAGTCAACTAGTTTTTTTGTTCCCTTTCTTTGTTTCCTTTCTAGCTGACCATTTACTTTTTTTTGTTACAAACTCTAGCTGACCATTTCGTTTCTAGTCAACAACAGACAACAGACAACTATAGCTGACCATTTCCTTTCTAGTCAACAAACTCTAGCTGACCAGTTACAGAGAACAACAGACAACTAATTTTTTTGTTTCCTTTCTAGTGACCATTTACTTCAAATAGTCTCCCTCAATTTTCATACATTTCAGCCAACTCGTCAAACTACACAAGATGGTAAGTATAAATGCTATGCCATTGATTCCTAATATAATGGTAAGCCAGATTCCTAATTTCATGGTCCCTCCATTGATTCGTAATTAACCAGTCCAACACCACTCAAAGACCCCGAAATTGAAAGTATTATTAAGGAATGTTGTCACTCTACAAAGAAACTACACAAGATAAAATATTTACCATGTTGTTCACTACTTGATAGTTCTTTCAGACATGCAGATCCGACAATGAGCACAACAATCCCACAAAGACCGGCACCCATTTCAGACAATATTTTTCGCAAGATAGCACCACAATCCCATAGCACAGATAAATCCCAAATGACAGGAAGACCATCCCAACCCCTAACGGCAGCAGATCGTAGCAAGCCTCTATAGTTGTATGTATCGATTCCCATACGAGAGAACACATTCGGAGCTACAACACGGAGATACTTGTATTTACAAAACACACACCAACCCCTACCACAGATCGGAGCTACACACATCAGGCCACAGATCAATCTCTCCTACCATCTAGTTCATGGCCAGATCTACTTGATTTACAGTTGTTGGCCCCCAAAATCTACTTCATCGCACAGATCAGACAACAAATCGGACAACAAATCACTGGGAGAACACATGGATACCACATCGGGAATTTGGGGGGAAAATCGTACCTCGCCTCGCCGCGCCTGTCACCTCTATGCACGCCGGTGAAGACGGCCAGCTGCTCGCTCTTCAACCACAGCCGCCGCCTGCTCGGTCCCCGCCAGTCAAGCCGCCGGCCCTTCAGGCGACTCCAGTGCTGCTTTTCAAAGCTTCCGCGCCGCTCCGTCACCTCTTCCGCGGCAGCGCGCGAGACCTCCTCCAACCGCTCCTCGACTGGAAGGGAAAGGAGAGAGAATCTCCCCCGGCCGGGATTCTCTCTCTTATCCCTTCCGAGCCGCATCCGGGACGAGACGCCGCTGGAGCGTGACCAGGATTCCCTTCGGGGTTTTCTTCCCATCGCGAAGGGAACGAGTGGCCGGACGGGAACCGGTTGGAGATAGTCTAAGCCTCTTGATTGATTCCAACGCTAGCCTGTGCCGGTAGGATAGTTTGATCCACCAAACCCAGGATTTTGTACTAACAAGGCTATACCTTCTTTTATCTAACAACGTAACATAAGACCAAGCTGAGATACTGCATGGAACGAAATGTGATGCGTATGGAGTTGAGCTGTACGTCCTCTTGCACATGGAGTTGCATTGACATTGGCAATAGCTTTTCTTTTCAGATCCATGTGCCGGCCTGGTTTCTCTGGTGACTGATGCCAGCCTCACTCCCTCGGCTCCTCTCCTTCACCACTTCCTATATTTTTTTTATAGAATTTTTTTTTGAATAAAAGGCAGGAGCTCTGCCGCTTCAATTAAGGAGGGAAAAGGTCCGAAAACACAGACAGAAAGGAAGAAACAGGGAGAACAGAAAGAAAAAAGGAAAAACAGTCAGACGGACAGAAAGAAGAAAAAACAAGAAAAGCCCCAAGGGCCGGCAACACCACTACTACTGACGAGGACTACTCCGGAGCCAAGTCCCTCATCGCAACTAGAACAGTCTTGAAGAGCCAGCTGAACAACTGTCGACACCGGAGAGTACCGGTTGTTAAAGATCCGAGCGTACTCGTTTGGATCCAGATTAAGTATTTATTTATTTATATATACTTCTTTCGACGGTAGAGGAGTAAAAATATCATTAATAAATTAATAGATAGATCTGATTTATACTATCCATTGTATACTATTGTTACTATAACGCACCCTAAAATCTCTTATGTAAATGTTTAATTGGAATCTAGTGATAAAAAGTATAAGAGTCAATAGGGCATTTTGGTTCTACTAGCAGGGGAAAATTTTAAGGAGCATGAGATGAATTTGCCCGATACTTCTCTCAGCATTTAACGTGTGTACAATTAGTTTAAAATAACGTGTATAATATTTTTGTTTTCTGGTTTTCCTTATGAAAAGGGGTGAAACAATATTCAATCAATTTTGCTCATGTCTAAATCGTTGTGCAAACGATGGCAGCAACATTTGACATAGCAAGTCAGGACATCTATCTATGACTCCAAGAGGAAGACTTCAAATTTGGAGTTCCTATTAGTCGAAAGGGAATGAAACACTATACTCCTTCCGGACACGAGTAGCTATCGTTTTGAACTTCAAAACACAACTTTAACAACTACTAGCATGGTGCCCGTGCGTTGCAACGGTATCTACATTTTGAACGGCTGTCCTGCTATTACGATAACATGAAACAAGAAAATATGTTGTGCAAATAATACCTTATACAGTAGGATACTATTGAAGCAGTATTTCTATATTTCTATGTAAATGAAGTATTCTGACGCTTCGTTTCTTGCGCCTGGAGTGGTTAATTAATTAAAGAGGTGGGTAATTAAAGAATGGTTTTGTGTGATGTCTTCCATCCACACCTGGAGTGGTTAATTAAAGAATGGCAGAACTGGTAATTTTGATGAAATGACGTGGGAAGAAACTCTCACTTTATATAGTAGAGATAATTTCTATTATAGTATATATATATATAAAACCTAATAAAATTACGATATTATAAAAATACTTTTCGAGACAAATTTATAGTATACTTTTCGAGGCAGTATGAAGCGAGAAAATAAGAAAAAGAAAAGAAAAGATCTTGAATGCATGAGCGCTCCATCGACGGAGAAGGAGGAGAGGAAGGAGAAGGCCAGAAATGCAAGTTGGAGAAGGCAAGCGCCGTTAGGTGACACCGGAGGCGACGCGTGTAGACGTTGAAGAGTGCTCCTCCGCCGTCGTTGTTTAATGCCTGCTATAAATAAAAGTGGTCAGACTCTGAGAGAAGGCCGAGGCGAGGCGAGGAGGATCCAGAAGAAACGCCTCTTCGCTCTCGACTCCCCACAGAATCCTCTCTCCTCGGTGCATCAACCTCTCTCCACTTCTCTCTCTCCTCCTCCTCCTCCTCCATGGCTCTCGACTCTGCTCCATCTTGCCCCAGCAACTTGGGATCCAACAGGGCTACCAGCACACAGCAAAGGATCAGGTATGTATGTGCATAGCTTCCTCTTTTTCTTACAGCAAAGGTCCTCGAGTTTAGTTTCTTGATTTCCTTCTCTCTCTCTCTCTCTCTCTTTGTGTGTGTGTGTGTGTGTGATAACAACTGCAGGAAGGACGAGCGTACATGGACGACGGAGACCTACGCGCCGTACGACGACGGGCACCAGTGGAGGAAGTACGGCGAGAAGAAGCTCTCCAACTCCAGCTTCCCAAGGTTGCTTCTTGCCTTCATCCCTTCGCCATGCAATTCATCCCAGAAAGGAAATCACATGTTTTCAGTCCATGCATGCATGCCTTTCTTGTGCAAAACACATTTTTTTGTTTTTACTGTTGTGATGACATAATTAATTTCAACAAGAACGGTTGATTAATTTTAGGTATTAGTAGATCTACTAGCGAATTTGCAGGGCCTGTAGATGCAGTTGGCCGGTGAACTGACGGTGGTGATCTGAAACCCTTCGAGCTTAGTTCTACCCGTTTTTAGCAGGTAGAAATAGAATTCACGCGAGTAAATTAAACGTTTTTGAAGTTGTCACAAATTTCTTCGAGAACAATGTTTCTTGGCACAAATCTTGACCAACTGCAGTCCGGGTCGATCGTCTACTTCTTGATTGCACAAATCTCGTGTGCTCATCGTGCGTCCTTCATTCTTTTTCCCTTCACCCTGTTCAGTGCTTGGTAATTAAAATTCGCCAATATCTTGACGCCTTTGGAGTTTGAACACCATAGGCACCCCAGTCTAAGTGGAGAACATATCTTTCAGATATTGTACATGTTTACGTAACTAGTGATCTTTAATGTCTGCAACATCTGTGGGTAAAACAATTCTCCCTTTTTGGGGGGTCAATATATATAGCTTTTGCTTTGCTTGTGCAGGTAGCTGGTGGGCCAAATCGCTTGTATATTGAAAATCACATCACGGCTTAATGCACCCAGCGTCTGTATATCAGTGGTCGGCTTGGACATTGTATTTTGTTTCTAGGAGTGTATAGGTATCATCTGGATGTTTTTGTCCCAAAGATGTTTTTGGACCGTACGATCAAAACACACATCCGTAGGATCAACAAACCTCGAATTCAGGGGGGCGTGCATCAATCTGAAAGCAAATCTAATGGCCAGGAATTTGGATGATGGTTGCTAAAGAAAACATTCGAATGAAATTTATCAAAACCCTTTGTTTTTTTTGCAAGAAAACATTGTTGTGGACATATCAAATTGAGGGGTTGTCTACCGGTCCGTTGATGGTGGAATTAGCGGTGGGCAGGTGTCGGCACAGCCATTAATCGAGTGAAAGGAAGGACATGTTTGCCAACTAAAAAAAAATCTCTGCGACGACCGTCGGAAAAGAACCTTCACGGCGGCAATCTCTTCTCTGTAGACAACCCAACAGAACAGATAAAAATTCAGAAAGTGTTGCTCACCATTTGAATAGGAAAATCGCAAGTGGCCCTCCATTATTGCCTGTCACTTATAACTCCTTTGAAATCTAATACTAATTCGCTAGCTAACTAAAAGCTCCCTCATTTGTTTAGCACGCTTGTTCTGATTCAGGTTTCCAACAATTAGCTAGCATCATGCCGACAGTCTCCGCTAGCTCTCTTCTCCTTCCTTGGATGTTTCTTTTCTGAAAAGTCAGTCGATGAACAGGTCTCGAAAGTGTGCGTTGTCAACATTCCGCCTAATTTATGTAGAGATTTTTTTTTTTTTTTTTTTTTTGAGAAAGGTGAGAGTGAATGTTGATGGGAAAAGTGTGAAAGAAGACATGATTTAACCATTCAAATATTTTTTTTCCCTGATGCCTTTAAGGGATGTTACAGGGAATGATCAAACTACACATATGTATGCTTACTCTAGAGTGCTACAATTCAACAACAGAAGAATAAGGCGAGTTGGTACAGTAGGGTGTGAAGAAAAGTTGAAGAGGTGTTCAACCGTCCAACTCAAAATTTAGTAGGATAGTGCCGGCTTTACTTGCTAACTGCAAGGTGGATTGGTTAAGTTTTAAAATAGTAATTTAGCAACAATCTAAGCAAAGATACTAGTGAACAGGACAATCTAAGCCATGAGTGGCAGACATGAAGGTACTCAACTCAAAACAGAAAGAAAAAACTTCCATTACTTTGGAATAGTAAGGAGTGTACTTTTCAGGGGCAGTTACTGTTCTTACAAGCAAATACGAACTGAAGCTGGTATTGGGTATGATTTAGGCTGTGTTACCTAATCGACTGGTTATATAATTTACTCCTGCCAATCACCATCGTTTGGGGTACCACATGGGCACACACAAAAATGTATGTTGTGCCCTTGAATGCAACTATTGCACTATGTTGTACTTCTTAAACATACAGTAATTTGCATTTGGCACTCTCTGTTGAAGATTTCTTCTCTGTCCTTTCCGAGATTTTTTTGTTTCATATGATTACATTTGCAGGTTCTATTACAGATGCACCTACAAGAACGACATGAAGTGCCCTGCCACTAAACAAGTCCAGCAGAAGGACACCGATGATCCGCCATTGTTCTCGGTCACTTACTTCAACCAGCACACCTGCAACAGCAGCTCAAGACCCATCGGCAGTAGCCCAGATGCTCCTGCACGGTCGTCTCCGAGGAAGGCGGTGTCAATCTGCTTCGACTCGCATACCATCAATGGACAGCCCACATTCCTGACGTCCTCAGCTACGCTGAAATCGGCAGGCGTACAACCACACATAGCCGCCGACCAACAGCTAGACGCGAGCGCCGCCTCCTACACTAGCCGGTTTCAGTGGGCGGACGCATCGTCGTCTGCAAGCAATGCTCCGGTTAAGATGGGCGCTGACGATTTTGCTGAAACAAGCGCTTCGTCCAGCACCACCGCCGGCGCTCCGTCGAGGACATTGGTGCCGATCGGTCAGTCGAGGAGCATCGAGTACTTCCATTTCCTGTGATGATTTCCGATGGAAGGAGATGCTGGAGTGAGAGAGAGATGGACCCCGACCTACGTACTGATCTGAACGATCCCCACCCCCATAGAGATACTACTGCTACCGCTTAATTTGTTCTTTACTTCTTTACATCCAGATCCAAGCCACATCTTTGCGCTTGAATGATGTAGATAATTGGATCCAAGTTTATTTAATTTTCGGTGGTAGAGGATAGTTTATGTTTGGTGCCGACTGCCGAGTGAGAATCGATGGCAAAAGAAGCGAACCTAAGAGCTGGGACATGGGCCTGAAGAAGCCCATCCTGTGACTTGCGTCTTGTTTGCAGGCCGAAAGGCAGGCAGGCTGTAGCGTTGGGCCCATCTGAGAATGTCCGCCCCATGGTTCAGCCTTGGGCTCTCTTTTCTTTTTGAGCGATGCTTCTCTGCTTTTTACTCCAATGTAAATTGTATAGATCTTAAAGCAAGTGATATACTTTCTGTCTTAATACAAATTGTACAAATCTTAATGCAACTAAAAAAGATAAATAATCACTATTCATCTTTTATGCATTCTTTAATATTTATGCAACTTTAAAAAAAAAAAACATAAAAACATCCTCTTTCTTTTTACCTATGGGATGACTTTCATTGACGGGAATCATGCATGGCACTCATAAATACGCGTTTGGGTCGGACCGAAGGATCAACGAGATTACATGGGACCTTATATTACTCAGCCGATCCGAATACTAGTTTGACGTGCATGCATGACAAACTTGACAAGAAGAGACGTACAATATATAATATTACACCTCTTATAAGCCCTGGCTGCCAAAGCCAACGGCAGCGCCCACGTGGCGGGCGGCTTTTTGCGAAAAGCTCCCCGGTTTCTTTGAAATTACGTTTAGGTCCTTGTACACCTCTTATGTTTGAAAGTTTTGGAGCCCATTTGGCCCTCCACGTCACCTCCCTACATTTCGCAAAAAAAGTCCCTTCATTTTTTTTAAATTACGGATAGATCCCTGTAAAATTATAAAAAAATCCTTCGTGATATTTTATGAGGGTAAGGAAAACACTTTCAAATTACATTTAGGTCTCTCGTTCGTTACTTTACAAAAAAAACATCATTAAATACAAATCGCGAGCGAGCTCTTTTCTAATTTTTCAGGGTAGCGCTCAGATCCAAAATTTTTTTAAAAACAGGTCCCTGTCCCTTACGTCCATGTCCTTTCTCCGTTTTTCCCGAAAAAAATATTTTCGTCAACAGAAATATGTGTACAGCTCTAGCTCTAGAATTTTTTTCAGCTCGACTCTAGACTTTTTTTTCAACTCGATCTCTAATATTTTTTGAAACATGTAATATTACTCAGTAAACGCATAGAGTGTTAAACTCGACAAGAGAAGGTTGACATCTCTAATATTTTTCGGAGCATGTATTATTACCCGGTTAACACAGAGTGTTAAACTCGATAAAAAAAGGTTGACCGAGTAATAATAGAGTATTAACCAAATTCGTCAAAAGAAATATGTTTCTATGTCCTTTCTCCATTTTTCTCAGAAAAAATATTTTCGTTAATAGAAATATGTGTACACCTCTATCTCTATATTTTTTTCCCAACTCGATCTCTAATATTTTTCGAAACATGTATTATTAATCGGTGAACGCAGAGTGTTAAGCTCGACAAAAAAAGGTTGCATCTCTAATATTTTTCGGAATATGTATTATTACCCGGTTAACACATAAAGTGTTAAACTCGACAAAAGAAGGTTGACCGTGTAATAATAAAGTGTTAACCAAATTCGTCAAAAGAAATGCATGTACAACTCTATCTCTCTATTTTTTTTTTGTAACTCGATTTCTGGTATTTTTCAAAATAAGAAATGTGTGTGTACAGTTGTATCTTTATAGTTTTTTTTACAACTCGATCTATAATATTTTTCGAAATGTGTATTATTCACCGGTGAACGTATAGAGTGTTAAGATCGCTCCGAAAAAAAATATGTTAAGATCCTTCTGCGGCATTTTTTTTAGAAAGAAAACAGAACAAATTTTACACGGGGCGACGTGCGCCGCACATTCTACCTAGTTGTTATTATATCCTTTAGATTATTTCGCTGCCCTTCATACTCCTTCCTCGTGGTAGTTTTCACTTCGAACATCAATACAATCTTAATTTCGAACATCATACAATCTTAAAAGACAGAGTTTATATTATAATATATTTATAAAACTTAATAAAATTGTAATGTTATAAAACTACTTTTTAAGAAATCTATATATAGTATTTTTATGAATTTAATTTAAATATTTTAAAATATATTAACAGTAAAAGTCTTAAAATTTGACTCTAGCATGTATCTAAAACAATAATTATTGGTGGCCGGTGGGAGCCGGGTTAACAATATCGAAATAAAAATTCGATAGAAAATCGAAATTCGAAAAATCGAGCCAAAAATCATTGGAAAATCATCGAATACCCAAGGGTTAGGAATTACCGAAAACCGACCGGTTTTGATCGCGTGCTGAAACCTGATGCACTACCACACGATTTTTAACCCAAAACCGGTCGGTTTTGCGTTGCACAATTTTTTCTGAAATTTTAATTTTTTTTTTGTGAATTTAATCGATTTACTGATCGGTTTTATATGTCGAACCGATTCAGTGCGATCAAAAATCGTGAAAATCCATGAATTTCGACCATGTTGTGAACGCGGTGTGAGTAAATATCAGCCTCACACGGATGTGAACGCACGCCTTGAATTGCCAGGAAGAAGTAATACACACGAACAGTGGTGGGATTGGGCCCATGGCAGGCTGGGCTTCAGCCCTGGGCTTAGAAATTAGTACAGTGTATAGCCCAGGTATATCTAGCTTCAGCCCTGGGCTTAGAAATTAGAAATATGCTAAAAAAAATTGCTATTAGTTATATGCTTAAAAGTTTAGCCCGAAGCTTGCAAGTTTTCTGGTTCCGCCACCGCACATGGACGGACAGCCAGTAGCAGCGCGCATGCAACTAATACTATTCATAAACTAAACATTCCTGACTTATTAATTCACTTCCCACTAGCTGTAAGCAAGTTTTCCATTAATTTGGGTTAACAAAGCAAGCCTTATTATATCATATGCCAAGCAATAGTACATACTCCCATTTTAATTAGATCTTATTTTTAAATATATATTATTACATAATTTTGACATAACCTTTTACGCACCATTTTTCCTTTTGCATACCACTAGCTCCCATTTATTATTTTTAAGATCATTTACTACGGTGAATTAGAGTAACATGCATGGTAAGCGAGCTAATCAACGAGGAGGGAGGAAATTTGGTTTCTCGTATACATGTCTTGGTTATGGTGCGAAACTATAGGACGGCATCTGCTGATCAGAAACGAATTAATTAAGGGAGTATGTATAGGATCAAAGTAGCTAGCTAGATACCTGCACTTTCCCTTTCAAAGTGTAGCTAGCTAGCCAACTTCATTCGTTCGAGTGGCTTACGCTAATCCACACAGTTAGCATACCTCAACTAATTCTTAAAAGAGGCTTTGGTATCAAATGGCAGACTTGGATTTACTCTATTCTTCAAAAAGGCTCTGTGGGAGTCAAAATTAATAATGTTGAAAGCAATTTTTTTCAAACTTGGAAAGGTTTGAGACAGGGAGATTCGTTATCCTCAATTCTGTTTAATTTAGTTGCGGATGTTTTCTCTAGAATTTTAATGAAAGCAACTAATAAGGCTTTAATTAGAGGTCTGTGTGAGGATATCTTCCCTGGTGGCATTGTAAGTCTTCAATATGTTGATGATACTCTTCTTTTTATTGAGAATAGTGAGAGGAACGTTTTACATCTTAAGTGGTTTTTGATTTGTTTCGAACAAATGTCTAGTATGCGGATTAATTTTCACAAAAGTGAGCTAATTACTATGGGCTGTAATGAAATTGAAACTCGGATTTACGAAAGGATCCTCTGCTGTAAAATAGGTTCTTTTCCTATTAAATATCTTGGTATCCCTCTTCACTATGAAAAAATTAAAAAGGAGGATTTTCAGCCGCTTGTAGAAAAAATCATGAAAAGAATAGCTGGTTGGAGGGGTAAACTCCTCTCGTATAGTGGGCGACTTACTCTGATTAAATCTTGTTTAGCAAGCATCCCTATGTATCTCCTGTCTTTTTTCAAATTTCCTAAATGGGCTTTGAAACTTATTAATTCTCACATGGCGAACTGCCTTTGGAATGACTTTGAAGGTCATAATAAAATTCATTTAGCTAATTGGCGTCTAGTGTGTATGGATAAGAATTATGGATGTCTTGGCATACCTGATCTTAGAGATAAAAATATGTGCCTTCTTGCTTCTTGGATTAAGAGGTTTGTCCATGATGATAACAAACAATGGAAGAATCTGATTAAGCTCAAATACAAAACTGAGAACCCTAATATTTTCCTTTGCAATGCTGATCAGTCTTCTTATTTTTGGAAAGGGATTGTCTGGGCTATGCAGGCTACCAAATTTGGTTATAGATGGTGTGTGGGAAACGGAAAGAAAATTAGATTTTGGGAGGATATTTGGTTTGGTTCTTCTTGTCTTGCTGTTCAATTCTGGGATCTTTACACACTTGTCAATGAAAAAGGTTGCACTATTGCAGAGATTATTGAGGGCTCTCGGGTGAAGTGTACTTTTCGTAGAACCTTTTCTGATAATTTGATGCTTAGATGGTTTGAGTTAGTGGAAATCGCTAATACCATTAACTTGTCCAATGATGATGATTCTTTAATCTGGCAGTACCATAACAATGGGATATATTCTGTTAGTTCTCTATATGTTATTATCAATTTCAGAGGGGTTGTGCCGGTTTTCATTCCTGCGGTCTGGAACCTATCCGTGCCTCCAAAAATACATTTTTTCCTTTGGCTCCTTTCTCATAATAAAATTATGACTAAGGATAATATGTTCGAGAGGGGCATTGACAAAGGGGTCTATTGTAGCTTTTGCAATGAAAATGAAACTGTTGTCCATCTCTTCTTCGATTGTGTGATAGCTAAAAATACTTGGGCAATAGTTTGTGATTTTTTTGACATAGATATTGGTTATAATTATGAATCAGTGGCGCGTTTTTGGTTGAGTAATAAGAAAAATGCTGCTTTAAATACTATCTGTGCTGCCATTTTGTGGAGTTTGTGGAATCATAGAAATGCTATGTTTTTTCAATCGCAGAACTGGAGGGATATAAAAGTGATTTGGTGGAGAATCCTCACTTTCTTAAGAGATTGGAGACCTCTACACAGAGAGGAGATGCTGAGTCAGATAGACTACTTCTGCACTTCGCTGAGGGCAAAAATCCAAGCTCCATTGCCCCTGGCTTTGGGCACAACATAGCCTGTGAAGATAATGTGGATAAAGGCAGTTGCTGATGAGAGTTTTCCGAGAATCAGTTGTCTTCAGTTTTTGTCTTAAGGTCTTTACGAAAAATAAGTTTTTGTGGTGCTGGAGTGATAGCTGGTAGATGTCGAAGTCCTCTGGCCGGCAGAGTTTTTTGGTGCTGTGTTGTTTTGTTTCTATACTATCTGGGCATAGAGATGAGATTAGAGCTATTTTCTTTTGGGTACTCTATTATCTGGGCTCAGTTGGAGCTTCAGTCTTGAGCTTTAGGTGAGTTTTGTTGGGTATTGTTTTCCTCTTGTAATCAGGGGATGAGCTTTGCCCCCAGGCAGGGTTCGCAAAGCCGATCGGCTTTCGCGAATTTCGTTCGAAATTCGACATTTCGAGCCCCGGCGAAATTCAATACCGAGCGAAAAACTGAGCAAATTCAAATTTAAATTCAAAAAATTTCAAAATTTTGAGAAAATTTAACCAAAAACTCTCTAAAATAAGTATTAATATTTTAATGACCTCTAGGGTGAATATTTTTTGAAAAAAATTAAATTAAAGATTTTTTGAGCCATTCAAATTGTAGACAATAGAAAAGGCAAAAAAAATGAAATTAGAAGTACATTTTAATATGTTAATGTTATCTAATATTGAAATTTTTTATTGTATTGGTATGTGACAACTTTCAATTATTTAAAATATAGTAAATGTATGGTATTTTTTTAATATATCAGTGTTATCTTGATAGTGTATATTTTAATATTTTAATTACATGCATGTCTTTTTTTTGCAATTGTATTGACATGTGACAAGTTTTAATATGTGAATTGCATTTTACAAATTTTACAACAAATTTTTTGTAATTTTTCTCATTTTTTATATTTTTCTTAATTGTTTTAAATCTGTCGTCGAAATTTCGAGCTTTTCGATCGAATTTCGGTACTTTTCGATCGAATTTCGACCTTTTCGATGGAAATTCGCTAATGTATTTGACCAGTTTTCAAATACGTTTGAATTCGGCAATCATTCGATTTTTTTCGAATTTCGAGCGAAATTCGACGATTTTCGCTACCGAGGCCTGCTCGAAATTTGTCTCCGAAACGATATTCAAAACCCTGCCCCCAGGATACATTTCCTGTTTGTTTCCAAACTGGTTGGTTTCATGAATGGAACCGGAACATCAGGTTTTGATGTCCTATTGATCTAAAAAAAAAAAAATTCCTCCATGTGTTTGCTGTGCAGAACAACAGAACACAAAGAAACTTGTAGTACTGGTATTGATCAGAGGCCCGATGCCCAGGATAGTATGTCTTAGGAGGGAAGAGCTGGCTCCCAATTGAGACAATTAAAGAAACCAGTATAGCACTCAAATTTGTAGCCTTTGGATCTAGATCCATTGATACAATCAATTTGCCATCTCTCCGCACCATCCTCCTCTTTATAGGTCCCCAAATTGAGTGCTCACAAACCAAAAAAAACACCCGAGTGTTACTTAACCACGTATTACTCCAGTTGTACGTCCAAGGTACGCTTGACTACCAGAGCCTATCCGTTGATCGATTTATAAGCAAAAGGTGGACTTGGAAACAGAAAAGGCATCGGTGCTGCGTACGTGAGGACGGGAAAAAAAGCACACACAGCGATATAGACAGATGCGACTTGCAATTAGCTAGCTAGCTACAAGGAAACAAGGCAGAGGTCTAGAAGGAAAGAAACGGCAGGGCGCCTCTTCAAAGGCTGCAATGTTTTTTTTTTTTCAAACCCAGGTCAGCTGGGCGAGCACCTTCACCTCGTGCCACTGAGCCACGCTGATCAGTCCTCTCAAACGCTACAATGTGATGTGACCGAGCAAATCTAGCTAGCAATTGCAGATTGAAGCAGCTGCTCCAACATGAACCCTACCAACCAACGATGAGACTTTTTATCATTGTTGTAAGGTGCTAAAATATACATTAGGTTAGTATCAAGAGATACCAATATACCATCAAAAGTTTAAAAGATGGATATAATAATAAGTATTAAATTTTAAGGTTAATTTGATAATACCTCGCGGTACCCTGGTAAAAAAAAACTCTAGACAACAGTGCACCTGGACTACGCATACACACCTAGCGGCAAATAAAGGATGCCGCGCGATGATCGTCTTTAGTGTTCTGGCAGGTTTGGAAGGAGCGGAGCAAGCGCATCTTCCAAAAGAAATTTGACTCCATGTCAACCATCGTCTTCATCACCCAAGGAGTCACTTCGGATCGATTGGCGTCGAGTATAAATAAATACAAATTAATCTAATCCATTAGATCGAAAAATGATGTATATTAAATTTAGAGTATAGTAAAAGAGTTCTACTCGGCATATACGCCTGCTGCGAAGCCGGATCTTTGAATAGAAGGCTAGGTTTGATTTGCTTATCCATTAATTAGTTCATCATCTAGTAGCTGAATGATGCACGCCTCCAAACTGATGAATACTCCTTCGGTTCATTTTTATAAGTCGTATTTTGACTTTGCATAAGGATTAAGATTGCGTTGAAATTGAGAAAAACATGAGAGAAAATAACTTGATGCCCTCATCACTTAATTGTCTTGGAAGATGAAAGATACACTTTGTGTGGGTGGTAATGAATAAATGCATATGGTTGAGAAAAAACCTTATTAAATCTATATATTTTTGAGATAATAAAAGATAACCTTCCGGTCTCTGCATCATGAAATACACACAGCCATTAATATTAAATCTATATGCAAACCTTGATAGTATTTAAGAATAAAATCGTTCAAAAAATAATTCTTATAAAAACAAACAAATTAAGCGAGTACGTAATACCTAGTATAGTAGATATGCATGCCCTGGTAGCAGCGATCCAAACGTCCGTCCGTCTACATCCCCTAACAGTCTCTGCACGTGAACCTTTCTTTCCTTTTCTACTAGCTAGTGATTCAACTGGGGCCAATCCTGTTCAACTAAGAAGAAGAGGGGTAGGCTAGCTCTTCCACCAATCTTCAAGCAGGCGTAACATCAGAAAATCTACCTTGCTTTCAGAAAAGTAGACGGCCGGACTCGACGATTGGTGATTAACAAAAACAGTAGAGATCGATCAAAGCTGCCAGAGAATGCAGGTGTATCTATCTATCATTGGAATCCAGTTTAAGATAAGGTAGCGCACGAGTTCTGACGAGGGAGGCCCTGATTTTCCCAGTTTGTACGTAGAAGAACTGAAGAAGATGGAGTAGCTAGAAGTGCATGCCAAGGAAACTAGCTAATTGTGGACATTTGGTCCATGGATTGGGATTGGTTTGATTAATTCCATGCTATAGATGTGCATGTTCCGGTCGATCGGTCACTCTAACTACACAGATCAACGCATGGGTTAGGGTCTGTTTGTTTTTGCTTTGGATTCTCTAAAAGCTGATTCTGAATTGTAGTTATAGAGAAGCTGGTTCTCCAAAAGCTAGAATCCAAAAGCACATATAAAGTGAATTGTGTATTCTATTGTATATGGATAGGCTGAATTGTGATAATCGGATTTTATAATTGGACTGCTTGTTTTTTATTCAGCTTGTGGGATCAGAACCTAGAATCAAAAGCAAAAACAAACAGACCCTTAGTCACCATGGCTAGCACTCCACTGCTACGCCTACCAGTAATTATTAGTAATTATTGAGGTTTTTTACGGTACACCAAATTCAGTACGGATCGTTAATTATTGAGTTATTATAGGTATACCAAATTCAGTGTAGATCGTTTATTCTTTTCGATCTAATAGATCAGATTATATATTTATATTTCCTACGGTAGTAGAATAGTATAAATACCCTTAACAAATCAATAGCTAGATCTGATTTCTAATACCCATCGTAAACCACCAGCACAGTGCTATGTGAAATTTATCATTATTCTAGAAGCAGCCAGCCAGAAGCAGTAGCACAAAATAAGAATTGATCGACAAGCTATAAGATGAATCATTTGCACGTGCATAAATTATTGCACCTACAGAAATCATCCACTAACCAACCAGTAATTCCCAATCAGGCAGGTAAAGGATCGATCGAGTAGAGATCTAGTAAGGTTTAATCACTACTCCATCCAGAAGATTTATTACAGTAGTGATATATCATAGGGTAATTAAGTGTAATATATATTAATTAGCAAGTCGTAGTCGATGGGCATCTGGATGCTTGCTGCGACCTAGTACGTCAGCTATGCCTTTGTCAGCATCTGGCCGTCACTACCGTCTGAATAGCTAGCTAGCGAGACAAATACACACTGCTTTCATATGGACTACATACACTAGCACTTTGGTCGCCATCACTTTCCAAGATGCTTCGTCCTAGCCTTGGCATAAATACCCACGAGTTCACTGTGAGTACGTGCGTACAACACCCATCGATCGACCCAGCAATATTCATCTAATTAACTTGGTAGCAAATTAGAGATCGATATATCGATCGATGGATCGATCGATGGGGAGCAAGAAGAAGGAGGCAGGACGAGATGGAGATGCTGTCTCTTCAGACTGGCCAGAAGTAACGCTGCTGGCGGAGAGCCTGATGGAGGCGCAGAGGTTGGCGAACGAGCTCAAGGCCTGTCCGCAGCTAGACCAACACTCGTCGTCCATGGCGGAGGGGATCTCCGACTCCCTGTCTCGAGCCAACATGCTGCTGCTGCAATCCCAATCCGTCGGCCGTTGGTCGCTATTAATGGCCCAGGCGCCGGCAAGCCATGGGAGGGGTGGCCGTGTCTACAAAACAAGGTACTGTACTACCTCCGTTGGTATCGATCGTGTACTAACTACGTAGACTAGTATATATAATAGTACTGTGTAAATCGGTGTAATCTCCTCTTCGAAGGATACTATTATATGTTATATTATCTTCTTTTAAAATGAATGACAGAGCTTCTGGCTTTAATTAGTTTCAAAACATTCCGTGTACGTCATATGCATGCATGGCCTCGCAGGAATCAGGCGTCCCAAGGTTGCAGAAAGGAATTGAGGAACAGCGTGGATGATGCCTACTCATGGAGGAAATATGGCCAAAAAGTAATCTCTACTGCCAAATACCCTAGGTACACTTTGATTCTCAACTCTTGTCTTAAGTTTTTTCTAATCTTTGCATGCCTGTCCACGTTGAGGCCTGAGCTAGCTAGGGAGATGTGTTCTTTTCCTTGGCATATTATATATCTTCCGAGCTATATATAGTACTGATCGATTTCCATTTCTCGATACATATATAAGTATATACTATGGATCGTCACATATATAGATCGAGTTAGGTAGTTGGGATTGCGATGCTCCATCCATTAATTATCAGATCACTTCAATTCATAACTGCTAGCTAGCTAGGGATTACATGACGCTAACCTAACTACATGCATGTAGCAGTTGTGATATATCAAAAAAAAATTTGAAGGCGATCGATGATATTGATATATCAATTGTTGGATCAATACTCACGTTTAGTAACAATTAATTAGTAGTATTCTGTTGGATTTGCCCCGCGTGGACATATACAAATAAACGCATGCGTGCAGGAGCTACTTCCGGTGCAAGCACAGGTACGAGCAGCTGTGCCCGGCGACGAGGCAGGTGCAGCGGTCGGAGGCAGACCCGTCCATGCTCGAGATCACCTACATCGGCGATCACACCTGCTGCACCCAACGACCGCAACATCCGTCGACCATGGCCGGCGGCGCCACTGCATCAAATACTAGCAGCAGCATCATCAAGTACGAGGACGCGCCGCCCCCCTCCACCGAAAAATTCCGTCGTGATCATCAGGCGCCGGCTGATCACGACGACGGCGCACCGGCGCATCGTCTCGATCTCGACGGATCATTTCCATGTGTGACGGCGGGCGACCTGCAGATGGAGGCGTTGGAGCTTAATAGTGTGCATGCATATGGCGACGACTTGATATTCGATGCTCCTTGCCACACCACCGACACCTACTACACTGCAGCTGCTGGAGAAGATGATGAGTTGACCGCCGCAGTATCATCATTCGGCGGTTTTACTAATACCAGTACTAGTGCTATGATATGGGAGCTTATTTCGACCAATAATATATGTACTGATTGATCGGTCACTTATCTTGATGTCGATGATCGGGATTTAGAGTCTTCTACCAAATTTACGGGAAAAATAATACGAGAGTATGATCAAGTAGAGGCTTTATTAACATATAAAGAGTGTTATAAGAATAAGATTAATGTAATCTAAAGCTTTGTTTGGCAGAGCTTCAGCTCCACTAGATCCGTGGATGGTTATTCTTAACTCCACCAAATTCGTGGAGTTGGAATTATGGGTATATTAAGTGTGTTTATGCGGGTCATCTTGTTTACATTTTAAAATAAAAAATATAAACTTGATTCACTTTATTTTATCCTACAATATTCAGATATGAAGTGGAGCTGGAATCTGAACCTCAGCTAAACAAAACCTAAATTGTTTTTTACATATATAGGACTCTCTATTTGTGCCCACAAAAGGGGTGTCAGTTAATACTACTATTGAAGTCTTGTCTTCGCACACGAGTTTTCGTTAGGTCTTGAACCATCTTGCTCTTTGCTCAACCAATGTGTCTCTTGGCCAACCGTCGTAAGTTGCTAGATGCGTTGATAACTTCTTGAGGAGGTCTTCTATGCGATCTTCCTCCTAATACAAGTTGCACAAATCTTGAAGCAAGTGAAGGGGTAAGTAATCATTATCTACTCTTCATTCATGCTTTAATATTTATGCAACTTTCAAAAATAAGAGCATAGAAGCACCTCTCTAACTGCTTTCATATTAATCACGTGGTGAACTGCCTTATCTTCCACCTGGTGGAGCCTTATAAAACCGTATGACTAGTCGTTATTACCTAAAGCTGGTTGTCTCTTGGTCTTAACTAATCCTCATGGTTTTCTACCAGTCTATTACTTTCTTTTGAAGTATGGTTGTAAACACGGGCACATATCCAGTGTAAACCACTTTTATCGTGTAAACTCCATAAAAACTATATGTACAACTTTTGAAAAATTCTCAAAAACTTACCATATAGTGGGGATGTGAGTTTCTACAACATGTGAAATTTGAAGAGCAAAATCAATTGCATTTGAAATATATGAAAAATATAAATTCAGATTGAATAGTGATTATTTTCATTGTTCAATACTATTCATCTCGCTGCTTTTCAATTCGTATATTTCAAATGCGACTGAATTTGTCCTTCGAATTTTACAGAGTTTTACCTCTCCTTCTTATGATAATTTTTAAGAATTTTTTAAACTTTTACATATGATTTTTATGAAGTTTATACGATAAATATGATTTACAATATATATCAGTCAGAACAGTTATGATGTATATTGTATTCAGTAAGGTCAATGATCGGGCCGTGATCAATACGACATATCGATTTGTCCGATAATAATTTTGTAAGCTAGCCTCAATTTCTGCAGTGAACAAGGCTAGCTGCAATGATGGATCAGTGCAAAGCAGGCCGTACGTGAATTCCGGCTTTTCTGAGCGGAATAAAGAGTGGAAGAGTATTCGTTCGCCTATGGATTCCGTCTGGATGAATGATCGATTGCTCGGCGCTTTTTAAAAACTATCAAATTTACTCGCGCAATTGCACGACTAGATATTATGATATGATTATCTTTGATATATAACTATATTTTCTATAATTGTGTATTTTTTATATAACTCTAATATCTATATAGATTAATCTCTACTATTCTAAAGCAGCACTTGGTGGCAGTGGTCCGTTCTTCCCACGTCATTAATTGCCGCTTAATTGCCCTGCTTAATTGTCCTGCTTAATTGCCCTATGCAAGAAACGAAGCGTTAAAGATATATGTTTGATTTTGTGAAATAATTTTTTTTATTTTTTAATCTTTATTTTTCGTTATCAATTTTGTTTTTTGTAGCAACGCACGGGCATATAACTAGTATACACCGTTATAATCTGGTCCCACCAAAACAAGTGGTGGAGATCTTTAGACTCTTTCTTTTAAACTAAACCGTTGTCGTATGGAATCCAATTTCTAATTTTTTAGCTATTTGTGTAATGTAAATGATACAAATTCTTTCTTTTAATCTAGACCGTTATAATCTAGATCCTGTATTATGCAATACACGAACTCTTTCTTTTAATCTAGACCGTTATAATCTGCACCTACCATGATAAATGGTGTAGATCTTTCTTTTTTTTCTTCCGATTAATGTGGGAATTTCTAGCCTTGAGAGCGAACGTGGTGGCCTCTTTTGCCTCTACTTTAATATTATAATAGATAGATACATCTTTGATCGGTAATTTATATTATAATATTATTATAAAATCCAATAAAACCATAGCGTTACGAAGTACTTCTCGAGAAAAAAAAAATCCATGCATATAATTTTTAACGTAGCCAATTTTAACTTTTCCAAAAGATATTTCCACTCAAAATTTCGAAAATTCGATTACACCCACGTTCGAAACGACTACTATCGATCCGTGGGAGTAAATGTCGAGACGGCGACGAGCGGGCCGTCGTTTTCTGGCACAGCTGGATATGCAGCTAGCATATATGCGGTACTGACTGACTGATCTAGCGACCTGTTCTTACTTGTTGTGGCGCTACCATCGAGCTCTGCATCCACATGTAGTTAATTACATCTGTGTTCTGAGGTGAGGCCTCGATCATTCCTAGCTAGCTCGTGCTTTCACTTATGGATAAGCTAGGATCAAATTAACACTCACCCTGCTTCGTCAGGTCGCCGGCCGGCCGGCCGGCACCTAACTAATCTGACCGACAGGTAAGTATTATAGGAGTACATCTGTACATGGTATCAACCCCGGCCGTCCCAGCTGCATGCTTATGTTACCTTTCGGCCAAACGAATGATGCTATTTCCGGTGTAATGCTTATCTGCATGCCTTTTGCGCATCATACCATACCAGAGGACCGCGGTTAGATTGATTTTCACCGCTACGTACGTACGGTAATTTTTTAAGATTTTTTTTAAAAAAAGAGTTGTATATATAGTTTTTACGGAGTTTACGCGATAAGAACGGTTTGCATTGGGTACGTACTCTTATATATTATAGCAAAATATTGAAAATATAGCCGATTAGCTAGATGGTACCTTTCGATGGCAAATCTGCTTTCCACTTGACAAATCCGATTCTTCGTAGTGGTTGAAGTTTTCGGAAGGTGGACTAACATTTCGTTACTTTATTTATATATTTTAACAGAGGCTGTACCCTTTAATTTCTTACCCAGCATGCATCGTGAACAGGGAAATACTCTCTGCAAAGTAACGTGAAATTACTGGGTCACAACATGACCTGGCCATGCATTATTAGGGCATCTTTGACGGGCGGTTGCACTTTAACCTTTCTGCTTTGTTGCTGCTGCTGTAGCTGCCAAAACAATACATAAATCAACTGGGGGGAAAAGGCAGCAGTAGTAATCGAGAGGGTTTACATTGAGCAAGACCTAAACTGTACTTGTTCTGTTCACATACAGTATCTATCATGCAGCTTTTTAGCTGAGAATCCGAACTTTGTATTAATTGTTTGGCTACGTGCATCTCAGTATGCAGAGGCCGGAAGTTTAATATATTTTTCCATTATCTAAAAAATCTATCATGGATGTGTGTGTGTGTATATATACCGAATCGGTCATCGTCAGTACAAATTAGTTAATTACGTGATGAAATCATAGTTAATTACGTGTCATTTTGGTATCTAAATCGGTACAAAATAGTCTTATAAATCGTACCGTTCAATACCAGTCATACCGGTAAAATTGATAATATGATCTATTGAACTATATATTATAGTTGATAGTACTACTATGTATTTAGGGTAATATTATAAGTGAACTTTGGAGTACACATAATTAAACATGTGTATACTTATAAGATAAGAAAATATAAGAAAACCCTCTTATCAATTATACTAAATCCAAAACGGTGTGCTGGTATGGATCGGTACCGGACCATATCATTCTAAGAGCCAAATCAGTATAGTCTCCGGTACGATATTGACAGATGTGAATTCAAGCCCTGAGACAACAAGATTTTTCTTCTTTTCTTTTTCAACTCAGCTGCCAAGCCGAGAGCAAAGATAGCAGAGCAGCAGTGGTTATGGGGTATTGGCCCAATGGCAGCGAAATTCTGAGTTTGCTGGGCAAAGCGGGGCAGCCCAATAGGTTGCCCAAAACGCTCGCTGGGTTCAACCTCGTTTTTTTTAGGGAAATTATTATCTTGTTTTTCCCCAAGTACTTTTCATGACCACTGCAACTACAAACTATGCGTCTACGCGTGCTGGGTATGCGAATGAGATTCAACTTAAAGAAAGAAAAAAAGGTATGCATGCGACTGAAAAAATCTTGTTGGGAGTAGGAAAGCAACGAACCAAGTGTCGAAATGCGTTTGCTAGTTTCATCCATTGTTTGGTTCACATCATGCACGGCTTTGCGGAGGCATTCATTCGCCTGTTTGGTTGCCTGCACGCGCGGAGCATGGCTCACGCGAGCCAGGCCCGCGGAAACGGCCACAAGACGGCGATATCTGCAGCGTGCAGCGGCGTCTTGATGCTAAATTGGCCTTCGTTGCATGCGTTGAGCCAGGCCGCGCACATGTGATGCAGGCAACCAAACACGATCTCGTGTACGGTCAATGCATGCATCGAACCAGGCCGCGCGCATGCAGGCTACCAAACAGGCCCTAACCAATCTCTTCTGTCATCCCATAATATATTGAGTGTAGTTTAATTACACTGAACATGTTCTATGAGAAGACATGATAAGCAATCTCTTGTGAAAGAAAAAGGAAAAAAAATGCTCAACTATACAACAGTAAAATACAAAATCTAAAAAATATACAACAAAGAAAAAAAAATATCAGAAATGACGTGGCGGCCGCCACGTCGTACGGCGGCTGTCACCTCCAACGGCGGCAGCCAGGGCTACCGCCACACCGCACGGCAAGGATTCAAATTTCGTTTTCGGACTCCATCTCGGACCTGGCCGAAATCCGAAATTTCGCCGAGATTCGAAAATTTCGGACAAAATCCGGACGAAATTCAAAAACCAAAATTCAAATCCGGTTTTTTTTTAACCGAGAAATCCGAAATTTCGTCCAAAAAACCGAAATTTCGGTCCAAAAATCCGAAATCTCGGTAAAATTCAACAGAACGGAAAATGTTTCAAACGATGTCAAAAAATTTTGAAATTTTGGTCAGACATGGGAAATGACCTGAGGAATCCAATCCGGTCAAACTCCGGTCAAATCCGGTCCAATCCGGTCAAATTTTGGACAAATTTCGGTCAAAACCGAGATTTGGTCCATTTTACCAAATTTCACGAAATTATAAGTCTTGTAGCACTTTTAAAATTTTTTAGGGTTTTTAATTTCACCGGATTATGGAACTCGAAGTCCGAAATCAGAAATTTCGCGAAAATTCGGCGAAAATTTGAACCCTGCCGCACGGTGGCAGCCAGGTGTCGACCCCTCCAGCGCCCGAACATGCCCTTCAGTGGGGCCGGGGGAAAAGCGCGCACGCGAGGGATGACCTGGCTGCCGCCACGCCGCACGGCGGCAGGACCCACCTGGCTACCGCCATCCGGCGTGGCGGCCGCCACATCATTCTTTCTATTTTTTTAATGTTATATATTTTTGTAATTTTGTATTTTAATGTTGTATATTTGAGTATTTTTTCCGAAAGAAAAACACGTGTATCCATCCATGCATGTTCAGGAGAAGCTACACTAGTAGTTTCCTCCTCGGAAGGAAACAATGGAAGAGAGAGATAAGAAAAGGAAAAAGGGGGGAAAAAGAAAAACCGCAACACGTTGCCCATGCCCCATGTACAATACAATACTCCTTCGATTAGCCAAGAGGTTAGAGGTTGGCTTCTTCACGGCTTCACCACCTCGAGCGACCGTCTCCGTCACCGTCTTCCCCAACTCTCCCGAGTCCCGACCCAAACCCCCCAAAAAATCTCTCCCACACCAACTCCTCCATCCATCCAAGTAGCAACGAAATCCCCTACTACTGCGCGCACCCTTCCCTCGCCTTCAAAATCCAATCTTTCCGCTCTACTCCGCCGTTTTCCGCGGCTTTCTTGGTGCGTAGAATCCCAAGATCGCTCCTTTCTTTTCCCCTCGACAAAGCCGCAGATACCAGTCCAATCCCCTGCCAGGTTTCGCTAATTGCAAGGTTTATTCTCCTGATTGGGGCATGAGGCTTCGATCTGGCCGCGCAATGCTGCGGCTACTGCTGTGGGCGGCGTTCCTGTGGGGTTGCTGCCACGGGAGGTTCGTCGTGGAGAAGAACAGCCTCAAGGTGACGGCGCCCGACAACCTCAAGGGCACCTACGAGTGCGCCATTGGCAACTTCGGCGTCCCCCAGTACGGCGGCACCATGGTCGGTGTCGTCGCCTACCCCAAGGCCAACAGGAAGGCATGCAAGAGCTTCGACGATTTCGACATCTCCTACAAGGCCAAGCCCGGTTCCTTTCCCATCTTCCTGCTCGTCGACAGGGGAGGTGAGAAGAATTACTGCGAAATTGCTTCTTTTTTGGTTGCTACTATGCTATGCTACTAGTGCTTGGTCTCTGTTAGGTCATCCATGTGTGACTTCGTGATCTTGAGCGAGCTAAGCTTTATACACCTCGGTTTGTTGAATTGGATAGGTTGCAGTTGAAAGGTTGACCACAAGTGGCACGATTTTTTTTTTTGTTTAATCGTGTTGTCTTTAGTTTGGTGCGTTAAAAATTAAAAATTTCTATGCGATGATGTGATTAAGTTGAATATTCTTTGACCCAGTTTGGTACAACGACCAAATCTATGACTGGATGTGTGGACGAAGCCTAATCTGAAAGCTCACTGTCAAGCCCTCCCTCATTTACTAGTAGCTAGGTCACTGTTTTGTTGTTTTAACTCCCTATGATGTTCCACTGATTTTGTTTTCGACCAGTCATTGTCTGACATTCTTATTTGTCTGCTCTGTGATGTTGCATTCTACTCAGTTCATTAAAATATATTGTAGATTACATAACATGGTTTTTGTTGTTTTCCACAGATTGTTTCTTCACAAAGAAGGCATGGAATGCACAGAAAGCAGGAGCAGCGGCAATCCTTGTTGCTGATGACAAGGTTGAACCTCTAATTACAATGGACACGCCTGAAGAGAGCGGGAGGGCAGATTATTTAGATAACATCACGATTCCTTCAGCGCTGATAACCAAAAGCTTCGGGGACAGGCTCAAGAAAGCAATTGATAACGGCGACATGGTTAATGTGAATTTGGATTGGAGGGAGTCCCTTCCCCACCCCGATGAGCGTGTTGAGTTTGAATTTTGGACTAACAGTAATGATGAATGTGGACCAAAATGCGATAGCCAGATTGATTTCGTCAAGAGCTTCAAAGGGGCAGCACAGATACTTGAGAAGAAGGGCTACACGCAGTTCACTCCTCATTACATTACCTGGTATTGCCCAGAGGCCTTCATTCTAAGCAAGCAGTGCAAGTCCCAGTGTATCAACCATGGGAGGTATTGCGCACCTGACCCGGAACAGGATTTCAGCAAAGGGTATGATGGGAAAGATGTCGTGGTTCAAAATTTACGTCAAGTTTGTGTTTATAAAGTAGCGAAGGAGAATGAGAAACCTTGGTTGTGGTGGGACTATGTGACTGATTTTGCAATCCGGTGCCCAATGAAGGAAAAGAAGTACACTAAGGAATGTGCTGATAGAGTTATCAAGTCACTTGGTATGTTGGAGTTTGCATATGCCTTTCTATTTTTTTTATTATAAGGTGCTGTAATTGTACTGAATACATTTAAAATTTCCAGGCCTTGATCACAAAGCAATAGATCAGTGTATTGGTGATCCAGATGCTGATGAAGAAAATCCTGTGCTGAAAGCTGAACAGGATGCACAGGTTAGTACTTCAGTGCGGTCTTATCTCTTATATTTGTCCTGCTTATGATCATAACGTATCATTTTGGACACTTTGACATAGATTGGCAAGGGTTCTCGTGGCGATGTTACCATCTTACCAACACTAGTCATCAACAATAGACAATACAGAGGTTCATGTTCTCCAAACCATTATAGTTCCAGCAAAGTGATTTGAGGTTCCCTTCATGCTTATCCAAGCATTTGTTTCTCACTTCTCAGGGAAACTTGACAAAGGAGCAGTTCTTAAGGCACTTTGTGCAGGTTTTCGTGAAACTACTGAGCCTACTGTTTGCTTGAGTGAAGGTTAGTTCGTTGATTCCCCTACCTTTTTCCTCAGTTTGCTGCATTTGCGGTGAATACTTGTACTGCAAGCATGACCTGTTTTGTACCTTCCTCTTAAACATCTTCAACTCATGTTGTCAAACTGTAGATATACAAACAAATGAGTGCTTGGAGAACAATGGTGGCTGTTGGCAAGATAAGGCTGCTAACATCACCGCATGCAAGGTAGTTCTGGTGGTCTAATCTTTTCTGCTAAATTCTAGTTTATGGGTTAATGCTTCTCTCTTTAGCTTATGCATATGGTACTCGTCTGGTATATATGTAGGATACTTTCCGTGGAAGAGTTTGCGAATGTCCTGTTGTGAAAGGTGTAAAATTCGTTGGTGATGGTTACACTCATTGTGAAGGTATATATACTGCAAGAAATCCGGAGATAATTCTCTTGCCATCTTCTTTATTTATTTTGAGTATTTAAATAATGGGCATTCTTTACTTGAGGATGGTTGATTGTTGTTTAGCACTAACCCTTGTTAATGGAGATAGCACTTCTACCGCAACAGACAAAGTGTTGTTATTTCGTTATATGCAATTTTAGACTTATTGACTATTTAATTATACTTGCCCTTGTTGTTTTAGCTTCGGGATCTGGGCGTTGTGAGATTAACAATGGAGGATGTTGGAAGGAGACCAGGAATGACCGGACATACTCTGCCTGCACTGTAAGCTATATCCGTTGGGATTTTTGCTGACCTTAATGCTTCCACATGTATTGTAAAAAATCTGAAAGCATGTTGTGATGTTTATAACCTACAGGATGATGGCTGTAAATGCCCGGATGGGTTCAAAGGTGATGGTACCCACAAATGTGAAGGTAACAGTCAATTCCTGAACTCCATTAGACTATTAGAATTTCTTGTGTGTCCCGCAAAACTTGTAGGTTTTAATGGGCAAATGTGAATATGCTCCTAATAATTTCCTGGCAGAGTCAAAGCATATTGGATATTAATGGTCGTGTTGCTCCTTTGCTGTTGTGCTGATGGTAAATATTTCGTGACAGATATCAACGAATGCAAGGAAAAGACTGCATGCCAATGCAAGGAATGCAAATGTAAGAACACATGGGGAAGCTATGAATGCGGTTGCAGTGGAGGCTTGCTGTACATGAAGGAGCATGATACATGCATAAGTATGTACCTATCTTTTCTAGACTTATTATTGTCTCAGTAGTCATTAGTTGCACTTAATCTAACCAGTGAGATTCGGAGGTCAGAAGGTCCCACAAATTGCAGGTAGTTAATCTATTTGAGGCACACTAATCTGATTGGTGATTATTTCTTCAATAGATTAGCTGTTGAAAGTTCAAAGTAGCAACATATAGGATAAGTCTAAGCATTTGGTTTGGGTGATACTAAATTTTCATCCATTGTATTCAGGCAAAAGTGCAGGAGCACAGGTAGGGTGGAGCTTCCTGTGGGTTATCTTCTTCGGCCTAGTGGCAGCAGGAATTGCAGGATATGCAGTGTACAAGTACAGGATCCGGGTACGAATGATATGGGCAACTCATGCGAGTTAATTATCCGCTCATTAACTCTAGGTTGGCATCTAATCCTCTTCTGCTTCTGTGCTTACAGAGCTACATGGATTCAGAGATCCGCGCCATCATGGCTCAGTACATGCCCCTGGACAACCAAGGTGAAATTCCAAATCACTCTCACCAAATTGAGATGTGAAGAGCAATACAGCATCCACCTTATGAAACGGATGAAGAGAGGAAAAGAATTTGTCTTGCATGTGTACCACCGCAATGATCCTATGTGTAGCCTACTAAGACCATCCTGTAAAAAATTTCTAGACCATTAGCTTTCTGTAGCTTGGCATGCCCCCGACTTAATAATTCGCACTACCTCTTTCCTTTCATCAGGAAAGAGGCGGCAAACTCATGTGGTCTTTGCTCTGTTTCTTCTTCTTCTTCTTCCTGGAGATGTACGTCGTCTTCTTGCTCTCCTCCTCGTACCAGTAAAAGCAAGTGGAACGCTACTTCCATGTCAAAACTCAATGTCGTGTTGACAAGTTAGATAATAAAGGGGTGGCATGGCAGAGTTGTACTGCGCTCTGTATAAAAGATGAGAATTGTTTTTCTCGAGGGGAAATCGGGCGAACGTGAAAAAGTAGAGCTCAGACGTGATCACGCAGGACCTGTAATCCTCTATGCTTTCGCCGGCCGGTTAAGACAAAGGAAGGGGGTATAGTAGCTGAAATTAACTTGATTTATTACTTTATATCATTCTATTGAAATATAAAAACACTACGGACATTGATTGCCACTCAACTAAACAACAGTACATGATATATTTGTTAGGCAAAATTTAGTGCAAGACACTTGTGTACTTGCTAGAATCAACAAGAGACGTTGGTTTGTTCCATCATGTTTCACTACTGGTGATCCATTCCGTCTGGAGATTTGTCTTTAAAATAACCTAACATACGTCTAACATTCCGTTCTGAGATGTTTCTATAGCTTTCTGGGCAGCTACATCGCGTATGATCTTGACATTCCATCTGCACGTTCGCTTAATTATCCTTTTATTTTTTTTGGCTTCGTAGGATG
The DNA here is from genome assembly GCA_036346355.1 of Rhipidocladum racemiflorum. NCBI lineage: Eukaryota > Viridiplantae > Streptophyta > Magnoliopsida > Poales > Poaceae > Rhipidocladum > Rhipidocladum racemiflorum. The sequence continues at coordinate 1,788,308 of CM070590.1, read as the reverse complement.
ATCTCTCATTCAAGCTTGAGTATGTTCATCCTTATCTGGATGGCGTGGACAACCGTAGTAAAAAGGAATAATTGATGGTTAGCCTTTATTTACTTGTGCTATTGCTCATTTGCTTCGCGATGTTTCACTGATATGCGGATCTCGGACCATATCTCAGTGACTCACATGTGTTAAATGATCAATTGCACCGACTAAAACCGGCAAATGATGAATCCTCCCATTACTTTTACATGAACATTCGTCTTCAAGATATAGTTGTGGCGTGAGGAAAATGCGCTCTTGTCTTCTCAGAACCTGACAAGGCAGATCAAATTCATGTATGGCTCTGCTATTCATGAAGCATAAAGGAAAATAGTAACGTTCCCATATTGTAATCCAGCTCCAGCCAGTGGGGAAGTCACAGATTTTTCTAGATGTAATGGCATTCGATCTTGAAGCAGTAACCGTTAGTGTACGAATTCTGTTTTGATGAAATGATCTAGATACCCGTTAGTGTCAGGAATCAGGATGTGCTTTGTTCTATGTGAAGTTTGTGTTGCAGATCATGGAGAGCAATACGTTGATCAATGTTCAGAAATACTACCTCCGCTTCCAACTGTAGGTCGTTTTAGAATCTGTTCTGGTTAAAAAGTTTTTAGGTTTGACTATCAATATATAGAGAATTACCAAAATTGACAACATAAAATTGGTGTTACTAAATCCACAATGAAATATACTTTCATAACGTGTAATTATTTTTATTTGAAACAACATATTTTTTTTATAGGAATTGAATTTCAAAGTGCCGCTATGAAGATTGTGTCAATGTTCAAAAAGACTAATATTTGGAATTAGAGAGTATATGCTCCAAACTAACAAGGGCTGTCTTACATCGCTTTTGTCCTATTGTCAATTTGATTCGCCGTTAACCATTTCTGCAGTATTGTTCCATTTTAGGAGCATGCATTGTAGGCTTTGCTCATCTAATTAATGGCTTGTATATGAGAGAACCCAAAAAAAGAACAGCGGTGAAGTGCTTTTCTCATCTTCTCTGGTCAGTATAGCAAGGAATTTGAGACGCAGGTTGAAGAATTTTAACACAATTTTATGCCTCGTGTCAGGAGTCCACATGCAATGCATAGTGAACAGTGAAACCTGGACATCTCAGGTGGCCAGAAAAAAAACAGGGCTTTCATACAGGTGAATAGGCAAACAAAATGAACGGCCAAAAAAAACTACATCCACTCCTCTATGCTCGGTTCATATACTGGCCGGTTCTTGAATCAACCAGGATATCATCGCCAACATTCACAAACGAGGGCACAGTGACAACAGCTCCTGTTTCCAGGGTTGCAGGTTTTGTTCCTCCTACAAAATACAGTAAGAAGATGATTATCAATCTTGATAAGGTTAACTTGCTTTCCATCATAAAAGAAACATCCGAATCCGCGACAATGTTGTGATCTTACTTTTATTAGCAAGTTCTTTGACTACGAAACAATCACAGAGACATTTTGCATCAGCATAGTAGAGAATTCCCTACCTTGTGCACTGTCACCTTGCCCCGGGTCTGTGTCAGTTACAGCCAGCCTAACAGTGATGGGAAGATCAAAATCAATGATCTACAAACATTATCAAAGTTAATGGCCAATATCCTTTGCTGCGTAGTAGTATATAACACAACCAACTAAAATTACGAGAAGGTAATTGACTAGTTGATTGGATATCAGATGATGTGGAAAAGAAATAGGAAATACCCGCCCATTCCAGTAAAGCAAATTGCAGTCCATTCCCTCTTTCAACCATTTTTGCTTGTCACCAACCTCTGCCTCGTTTAAGCGACTTTCTTCAAAGGTCGTCTGTAAAAGGAAACTAATAATGAGAGCATTGTACACTTGAAGAATGCATAAAAGGACTTATTCCTATTTTAATGACAAGTTAGATGAATATGAAAGGGAAAGAACTGAGGTTTATTCCTTGCTCCCAAGATAACAGTTTGTATATATCCTGCATTGCAAGATTGTGTGCAAAAACTTAAATAGACACTGGTTCTAGGCTTCTAGCACCAGTTTCTACATGACTATTAAGTATTTAAGTTTGATATGTATTTTTGAAGTTCACAAGTTGCTACCAGGATTTCAGGTTTAAACTTGTTTGCAAATTTAGAGGAGCAAGTGGCTTGGTTTTTGTTCCGAGATCATGCTTTCTAGGCAGATGGAAAATTAAATTCTACTTTTCTGAAATTCCATCATTATTTTTCTGAAAAGGCAACTGAAATGTGCCAACGCCTGACTCTTTAATTATATTAAAAACTTTCACGTGACAATATGGAGTCTTAATAAACCTGTAGTTTGCAATTGCATCATGAAAGAATGAAGCTGCATGTTCACACAACTCAATCCATCATAACAACATAACCTACATAGGAAGAAAATCCTGTAGTAACCACAGCTCCCTTCCAAAGAAAGCCCCTCTCTTTCAATAGATGCAATGAGGAAAACATATGAAGTATACAGGCAACTCGCAAATACTTTTATGACATATTTCAATGAAAATTGGAGTATGTACCAGATCCATGAACACGAACTGGGAGCCATCTTTATATGTAAATTGCTTGGTATCCTTTGAAATGGATGCTTCCAGGATCTGAAAGCATAACAAAGAAGCTCTTTTAATTGTTGCATAACTCAAAAACACTGAGGAAGAGACGCTAAGCATTACATGAGTTGGTTGAATGAAAGGCAACCCCCAGAAGGCAAAAAAAAATAGCATATAATTTCTCAAAGTAATGAAATATGAGAAACTTCACTGTTTGGTTTACTAAGCTAAAGCATGTACTAATACTGAATTACTGACACACAAAAAAGAACTGCTGAACTATGCTTTCGGATTCTGAAAAGTGAGTTTCTGCTCAGATTACCGTACTTCCAGCTCGAAAGGTTTTCTCAACTGTGTTGCCGGAGATATAATTGCGCATTTTTGTCCTCACAAAAGCAGCACCTTTTCCAGGCTTCACATGGAGAAACTCTGTTGTTGCATGGAGAGTGAAATTTTGATTAACATGCTTCTCATATTGAGACCGCTTGAAATAAAAAGAACAAAATTCTTCAAAATTAAAATATAATAGAACGGTTAGAGCAATCAATGGTGAGTTATCATATATTTTTGTTTTCCGAAAAGAAACTGCCACTTCTGTGCTTTTCATATGAAAAACTCCACTTTCTTAGGAGCTTTATTATAACAATGTAGTTTTCATGAAGCAAACAATGAACTCTAATGCTCAGTTCATAAGGATTTCAGTATGCTGTACCATTTCACTATAATAATTTGATGAAACATATTACTAATTTGAAGAAACATATTACTAAGGGTGTATTGAAAATTGAAGCACACCTGAGGAAGAATAACACCCATATGTAGCGTTAAGTTAGATGCAAGAATGCAAAGATTAAAACAATGAAAGCCCATTTGTTCCCCTAAAAACCATAAAGGTAGTTATTGTCATATTGCTTCAGAATCACATTATCAGCAGTTCGGTACAAGGGAATTTCTACTCGAAAATCAACTAACACGAACCATTACTTCAATAGACATTTCGAGTCAACAGCCTGAACAACCCAACAACACAAGTGAAGGTTAAATGTACCAAAATTTTCCTGTTAACATAGCTTGGAACTGATCAAATAAATCACCAATGATTGAGCAGCGAGGTACATTGACTGGATTTCTTGAAATTATGAAATTGCTCCTTCAGGTGCAAAAACGGATGCTACATTCACATAGTATATCCACCCAGATAAGACGCCCAAGAATCAATTTGTATGTAGAGAATAATAGACATGTAAAGGAAGATGATTTTGGTTGTTACCAAGAACCCTCCACGGCGCGCCGTCCACCTCGACGTTGGTGCCCACCCTGATGTCGTTGCTGGACAACGCATAAACCCCTGAAAGGAACAAGTTCAGAAACCACACAGGAAATCAGGGAGCGAACCAAAGAGCCCATCCAAGAAGCGGCGAGCAAATGGCGGGTCGAGGGGGAGCGGAGGTTACTTACTGGTGAAGCGGGAGCGGAGGGGTCGTGCTCCGGCGAGGCAGGAGGACGGGCGACGGAGTTGAATGGAGGAGGAGTTAGCAGGGACACGGTGGTGGGTGGCGCCGGCGAGGTGGCATAGAGAAGCCATTCTTTCCAACTTCGCCGTCGTCCCCGACTCCCCGTTGGCCTTAAATTTGCGCTCCACAGGTGATGTGAATGTGATGATGATAAGGAAGGAAAGCAAAGAGGGATGCGGCGGCCATCCTCTCGCTGACACACGAGGGCCCACTCGTCATTGGGATAATAGCATTTCATAAGATTGGTTTGGGCTGGGACAAGTCTTTAAATTCACAAAACTACATGTTGGTACAAATTATCAAAAAAACTACAGATTTTACATCCTATTTCGTGAAGATTTTAGAATTGACTATTTCTTATAACGGGTTTGACATTGTGGCTCACATGGCATATAGTTTGTACCCATATCCATAAGACACAGGTACCACATCGGAAGGACTAGCCGTTTTATTTATCGTTTTGGATATCGACATAGAATTAAATACATATCTTTAATCCCTACATTTTGTACGTTAGAAGATTATTAAAATAAATAAATTATACGAAATTACCGTCGATGACAAATCAGCTAATGTCATCTCCACGTGACAAATGCAAATACTTACATGTATATCAGTGGTGAAAGTTTTTTAAAAAATGAACACACTTGTTATATGACAACAAGTGAAAGATTTATTTTTCCCGATAAAAAGGGCAGTCCCCATTTCCCATTATTACAAAACACAACAAGCTGCTTCACAAAGCTCAGAGCAACACTGCCACATCCTGAGTATCTGGCTCAACTAAGCCACACTCGAACCTGCTCCCTCACTACCTCCCTATCACAAAACAATGCCTTCTGTTGCTAGCTGATTATGTCTACCGCCGCGGCAGGGTTCACCTTTTCGTTTTGCCGATTTTCGAATGAACAGTGAAATTTGATAATCGCAAAAATCGTAAAAATCGCATAAATTTAAAAACCAGATTTTTTTGAAAAAAAATTCAAAAATCGTCGAAATTCGACGATTTCGATGGAAATTCGATGATTTATCGATGGAAATTCGACAACCATGTTGAACTTTCTGTGCGGTCGACTTTTGGTAGCGATTTTCGACGATTTTTGACGAAAATCGACCGATTTCCACCGATTTTCGACCAGTTTTTGACACGCAAATTTTTTTGAATCGGACCGGTTTATCGACCGGTTTTTGATGTCGAACCCTAGCGGTACGGTCGATTTTCGACGAATTTCGACAAAAAGATGAACCCTACCGCCGCCTACTAGCTTCTGTATTATTCATCGATTCTTCTTGTCCGTGACGCCCAGCCTCTTCCGGCTCTGAAAACTTCAGTAGCCACCTGACAGAGTACCTCCTGCATTTTGGGCCAGAGATTAGACGACAAGATAGATGGAGGCAATGGTAGATTAATGGCTAACGAGACTTTTTTTTTACAAAAGGTCACCGACTTCTTTCGGTCCAAGTATTTCAAGCCCAGCTCCGTCGTCACCTTCCACTTGCCAGCGTGCGATTTTCGCGATTTTCGCCCGTATCGCCGCGGCTCGATATTAAAAACCGGTCGATAAATCGATCTAATTCAAAAAATAATTCAAAAAAATTTGAAAATTAAAAAAAATTACGTGTCAAAAACCGGTCGATAATCGGTGGAAATCGGTCGATTTTCGTCAAAAAACGTCGAAAATCGCTACAAAAATCGATCGCACAAAAAAGTTCAACAAGGTCATCGATTTTCCACGAGAAATCGTCGATTTTCCACGAGAATCGTCGATTTTTGATTTTTTTTTTATTTTTTGAAAAAATTTGGTTTTTGAATTTATCCGATTTTTGACGATTTTCGGCCGATTTTCGACTCGATTTTTACGATTATCGAAAATTACTGTTCATCCGAAAATCGCCGGATCGGTTTAGTGAACCATGCTGTTAAGAGCCTGGCAGATCATTTCGCAGCGCTGCTCTCTCCATGATAAACAAGTGTCTTAACTCATGCTTGGCCTCCTCTCGTGTACTGCAAATAAGATTTTTCAACTATTGGAGATGCATGGTAATATATTGCTTTGTTTACTTGCTCAAAGCATAAGAAACACACATATATAGTTAGAAATTAACAACAACCAATCCAGAATGCATAAACTAAATAGATTAGGGGTATATGATTTTTTGTTAGAGGTAAGTTTAGTTTTGAGCTCTTTTACGATACACGCTAATGATCTCTGGCTTAATGATCTCTGATTTTAAACCGTTTATTTTTTTCAACCCAACAGTTAAGACCCTGTTTGGTACGGTTCCAGATTCTTGGTAGAAACGTTTCAGGTAGAATCAGAATCACTATCTGGAAACCGTTTGGCTAGCTATCTGGATTCTGTGAATCGGTGTGGAATGGGGTTGAGAGCGATTCGGTCCCAGCGTGAAAAAAGAATAAACGTTCTGAGGAGAATCGTTCCAAGTTTTAGCCCGTTTGGTTGGGTTTCTCCCATATTCTAGTAGAAACGGATCGGTTCCAAATTGCCAAACGGAGCCTTAATTTCTACTATCATCCCTACTAGCAATAATGTACCGTAGAAATTCTCTAAATGAATTATGAGGCACTTGACAATTAGCAAAACCGAACAGGTTTGGGGATGCATTTACAAAGCTCAGCAAGATAAACGTGGAGGTAGGAATCTGTTTCAGTGTTCGTTGCTCAAGGGCGAGTGGTTCCACTTCCAAGTCGTCTTTGGAGCTTGCAATTGAAGAGGGAAAACGACACCGGAATTTCTAAGAGAGCAATCTAACGGCAAATTTCATGAATAGAGCCATAGTTTGGTGTGTCCCTTGTGCGGGTGATGGGACTTCATGTTACTTTCAACGAATTCCTTACGACACGCAATCGGATAGGAAAAAAAAAAAGGTAGGATGTATGTTGCCGACAGAATAGATACTGTTCGCCTAACAAATTCTTAACAAAATACATGAAAAACCAGGGAAAGTTTGGATAGTAATAGAGAAAATAAAACATAGAATGAATTTGATAGAATTACAGATTATTTGCGGAAACTATCGGAAAGTTACACGTTTTAATTTTTATTTCATGAAACTACAGATTTTAGAAGAAGTTGCATTACAAAACTGCATGCTTTTTGATAGTATTTACAAGAAACTTGTAGCTTTATAAAACTTAGTCTCGTAATTATTGATTAATATTAGTCCATTGGCCTTCTTTTCGATTAAGCTAGTAAGAAGCTAGTACGAGTTGGCAACCTGAAGAAAAGGGAAAAGAAAAGGTCAGTGGACAGATATTAGATGCTAGACGACACCATTTGAGAAAAAGACATGTCCATTGGGGAAAGTCTTGTGTGAATGGATAACCAAAAGACCAACCCAATAAAAACTACTTTTCCCTTCTTCCAACTTTATAAAACTTATTTTTTTTAATGATTTCGTCCACTAATATAAACCGTATTCGTATTCCGATGTAAAACTAGTGTGATGCTGTCTATAATAAATATTTATCTTTACTTTAGTACTTTTTACATGCATACAATGAGTACAGTGCTTAATGATAAAAGATAATAATCATGAGTACTGTTCCAATGTAATATTAGTGTGATGTTCTCTGTACATTTAATAAATATTTATCTTTACTTTAGTACTTTTTACATGCATATAGTGAGTACAGTGCTTAATAATAATAATAATTAGGAGTAATCTGCTATTTTTAATGTCTTTTTAACTCATATGTCATAAAAAATACACCTCATAAACTTGGACCGATAAAGTATCTGGAAAAGAAATCTCATATAGTCCAACACAAAGGAGGAACTCATCGGAAGTTCGGAACAGCTAATCATTTAATCAAAGTGACAAAGACACTAAAAACATTGCACCCAGCCCCTCGTATTATCACAAAATGCAAATCCCAATTTACGGGTAGCACCCGTACCAAAACGAAAATCACACCCACAGTTCACAACCAAACCTACAACTTTGCACTTTGACCCCTACCCAGAAGGAATTAGAAACCAGTAACATTATATTGGGTGGCCGGCCGCCGTTGCCGCGCCGGCACCGCCCTCCTCCTCGAGAAGCGAGTCCCGGCATGTGGGGCAGGAGGAGTGCGTGGCGAGCCACATGTCGATGCAGCGGACGTGGAAGCCGTGGTGGCACCTGGGGAGCACGCGGACCTTCTCGCCGTCGGCGAACTCGCCGAGGCAGATGGCGCACTCGGTGGCCGGAATGCCCGCCTTGGGGCCGTACACCTCCACCGGTATCCTCCTGAGCGCCTTCTTCTTCAGGCCCGCGGTGGCCGACGGCGCGGACCTTGTCCTTGTGGTGGTGGCCGTGGCGGCGGCAGCTGGTGGCGGTGCGAGCCTGCAGCGGGCGCAGTGGAGGACGCAGCGGATGACGGAGTTGAGGCCGAGGGCGCAGATGAGGACGCAGAGCAGCACGGAGAGGATGATGACCATGTTGGCGTTGAAGCTGGCGTTGCTTATTGCCTGCTGGTTCCTCCCACCCGCACCTGCACCTGCCGCCGCCGCCGATGCTGGCGTGACCAGCGCCGGTGCCTGATCGGCGTTGCCTCTGTCGCTAAGCCGTCGCATGGTGGTGGCTGCCTTTTTTTTTTGGTAATTAGTCTTGTTCCACTGCATGTAGTGTACTGGGCTACTAGCCGAGGATCGGAGCGGAGGGAGGGGTCAGGTCAGCTAGCTTTTGTTCGGGATTTGCCCGTATAATTAATTAATAGATTAAGGGCCTGTTTGTTCCGGTTAGAGATTGCAGAAAGCGGTTTTTAAAATCTGGATTGTAAGAGCTGGATTATTTAAAAGCTGGAGGTTGAAAAACTGATGACTGTTTGGCAATTCAGATTATAGTGGGGGTAGGCTCGGGCGTGAACAAAACAGGGGGGCTTGAGCGTGAACAGTGAGGGGCAATGGTGGGTAATTTCGACTGAAGTTGGATGAGTATTGTGGTCTTTTGCAAAAAAAAAAAGCTAGAAAAAGCTCCTCCAGAGTGGATTGTGGTATTGCTACAATCTGACCTTCAGATTATTACAATCTATATTGAAAATTTTCTGTTTGTTGACCTTTCAGATTTTAAAAGCGGCTTTCTATAATCCTTAGCCGAAACAAACAGACCCTTATTTAGTATTTGTGGAACTAAATTGTTGTATTTGATGATTTATTATGCTATGTTTTATTAATATTTAGATCTTGAAGCCACATATAACAAATCATCAAATATACCCACTTAAAAGTGGCAAATCCTCAAATTTTCCTTAAGTAATTGTGTATGAGAATTAACTTAGACATATTAAGCTAGGCATCCATTTCTCTAGTGCGTACTCAGTTCGATTGGGGGGAAAATGGGCTAAAATCTTGCTCAAATCTAATCTAAATCCAAAATTTTATTTCTTTGATCTAGTCCAGTCCAAATCTAAAACTAATAAGCCTAGGTCTAATCCAGGCCTCAATAAATGCTTCAACCTTGATCCAAACCAATTACATGCACAACATTCATGTAAATGTGACCAAAATTAATACATAATGCGTGTAATATTGTGATTTAGTGAAAAAAACATAAGTTCCAAGTCTGACTCAATCTGGTCTAGATCTGGTCCAAATAACTATCGATCCAAAATAAGTCCAATCCATTTTAAATTTTAGAATGATCTAACCCAAAAGTCTAGACCAATCTAAACCCATTATCACCCCTACGTTCGAGCGAGTCGACGGCGACCTTTTACTTTTTTTTTTCTTGCGCAGTTAGCTAGCTGATCTGTGAAAGTGAGAGTGAAAGCGTTGTATGTCACAGATACACAAGTCTTTAATGTACTCGCGGAGTACATGTTATTCTCTTCTAATGTAACATTTAAACTAATATGCTATACCTCTGTATCATTGATACTTTCGATATAATTGAAAACTAATGTTAAGATAATACAATACAACATGGTTGAAAAATTGTCATCAGAGTCCTTTAGTTTTATTATATACCCTTTTCATACGTAAAAGAAATATATAGATAAATTAGGTCATAAAAAATGGACTTTGATAAAAAAAAATTTCATAAAACTCACATTAAATGTGTGTATATATATGAAAAATTATATTCCTTATCACTTTTAGTATATCTCTTGTAGACAACATGCAGTCTCTTATTATGTGCTTTTCTTGTAAGAGATGCCGCCCGCTGCTCATTTATGGTGTGTTTGGTTGATGGGATGGGGTTGAATGTGATGTGATAGTCTGTACCATTTGGTTCTATCATTTTGGGTGAATGGGATGGTTCAGCATGTAGAAGAAATATTTCTCAAATTTATATCACTTGGTCCAAAATGGGATTTGACGAGTACACGTACCATAGGTACCCCCAGCAGCCCGGGACAGTGAACGGGCTGCCTTTGAGGCCTGGTTCCGATCAAGGGCCCGTGGGCCATGAAGGGATCTTGTCCCTGGCCAAGCACGAGTGCAGACACGCTCCGACCCCCCAAGGGTCGGGGTGCCCAGCTCACTCCGACCCCCTGGGTCGGAGCAAGCAGCGGCTCCTTTGAAGTATTTAGGCACCTGCCCTACTGGCATGACGTCCCAAAAACGTCCGCACCAGGGTAGGTGGCTCTTTCACAAGGTGTCAGCGAGGCCGCCTAAGAAGTCAAGCTCCGGTCTCGTCATCCTGACACGCAACAGAGGGGAGCGCCCCCTCCCAAGACCGTACGGAGCGGTGCGTCACTTCTCCAACCCGGCCGAGAACCCCCCACCGCAAGACTACCAACTCGGCATGGGGGTGGACGGAGGCCGGTCGGACGACAAGACCGAAGACCAGATTCCAAGACGTGGGACACCCCCCCCCCTTTCTCTTTCTTTTTCCCATTCCAAACTCCTATGTAACCTGCCGCTTCCGCCTATATAAGGAAAGGCATGGCCTCGAGGGGAGGGGGGCGGAGAGAGAGAGAGAGAGAGAGAGAGAGAGAGATCGGTCGGAAAACTCATCAAGGAAAAATGGAAAGATCGTCTGGCTTTTCTTCCCCCCGAAGGAAGACGCCGTTGTAACCCCCGAAAGAGCAATATACACCCACCTCACGACCTGGAGTAGGGACGTTTAGCCCGAACCAGTATACATCTTGGACTCCTAGAGTCAGGCTATTCGAGGAGAGGGAACGCGTGACCCCACTAACCAAAAATTTGTATTGCCGGTGCATGAAACACCGACAGGATTATTCTATTCAAGCAAACCAAACACATGGATAACTTTTTTTCTTGAACCATCTCATACATGTATCACCTGGTACATGCAACCAAATACACCCTCTAGTGTATCGGCACATGCATGTAGGATCGGGCAGAATCATCTTAACTTGAAAAGGTAACAATAATGCTAACAACCTAATTTGTAGTATTTGCGACATCAACAGAGTTATCCGATTATTCTTTGCCAAAAACATGCATCCAAGAAACGGAGCAGTTGGAGCCACTTTATTCCTACCTCTATTTCTTCCCCTGATGCATCAGTTTGTTTGCCACAACATGATAGATAACCTTTGCTGCTAAACGATTTGTGAGTGACCCTTGAAAGGCGACAAGCTAGATACTCTTCTTCTTTTTTTTCCTCTTTGCAAGATTTTTTTCCCCATCTCTCTCTCTCTCTCTCTCTCTCTCTCTCTCTCTCTCTCTCTCTCTGAGGTGAAACAAACTAAGCTAGCTAGTCGCATCACCCATCAGTGGACTCTCTGTAGATGGAAATGGAATGCATGAAAGCTACCTTCAATTTCATTAGATGGAAGAAAAGGTTCATATCAGCCAAAGATGGACTCTCTGTGGATTCGGTCATTTTCTATCATGGGCCCGTAGATGGATGCGCACACAGGCTACACAGCCACAGCCGGCCTTCTACTGCAAGAGGTTCCAAATTTTATTTTCGGTTCAAATCTCGTCATCATTCGAAATCTGAAATCTCAATGAAATCATATTATTTCGGACAAAATTCAAATAATAAAAGTTTAAATCCAGTATTTTTTGAACCGAGATTTCGGTCAACAAAATGGAATTTCGTCCAAAATTGCCGAAATCTCGCTAAATTTCAACTAAACGAAAAATGGTTCAAACGACGTCAACAAATTTTGAATTTTTTTTGGATGGTCCTGACACATAACTAATGTTCTAATAAAAATTTTAGATAATGATCAAGCCTGAGTAATTTTTAAAAAATCTAGCAGTGCTATTGTCCTGATAATTAAAAGGCTGACCGGCAAATTTCTACCGAATGAAAAATGGTGCAAACCATGTTATAAACTTTTGAAAAAAAAATTTGAATGGTCCTAACACATCCATAATATTACCATAAAATTTTTAGATGATGATCAATCTTGAGGAATTTTCAAAAATTCGAACAGTGCTACTGAAGATTGAATGATAAATTTCAACTTAATGAAAAATAGTTCAAACCATGTTAGAAAATTTTGAATTTTTTTGGATGATCACTAATGTTCTCATAGAATTTTTAGATGATTATCAAGCATGAATTTTTTAAAAAAATTATGACAACCAAGGTACTTAATTAATGACCGTGAGAATTAATATGCATAGGCTAACTGGATGATCTACCGGCTGTCCCACATGGAAAACAACACGAGGAATCCAATCCGGTCAAATCTGGTCAACTTTTGGTCAAATTTCAGCCAAAAAACTGAGATTTCGATCAAATATACCAAAATTTCACCAGGATTATAGGGTACTGTAGCATTTTGATTTTTTTTCAAATATTTTTAATTTCACTGGGATTATGAAATTCAAGGAGATCCAAAATTCGAGATTTTGCGGGATTTTAATGAGATTTTGATCCCTAACTCCAAGCCAGACAGGTACAATACATAATAGATCATTGCTAGGGCTATTAAAAAAGCTCGAAACGAGCCAATTCGAGCTCCAAATGAGCCAAACTTAAGTTCGATCCCAAGCTCGTGAGCCTCACCGAGCCGAGCTTGAATAGCTCACGAACCTACTCGAGCTTGGACCGAGCCTTTTTAAGACGAGCTTACTCAAATTTGTTACCGAGCTTACTCGAACTTGTTACTGAGCTTACCAAGCTTACCGAGTTTATTCGAGTTTGTTACCGAACTTACTAAGTTTACTCGAGCTTACCAAGCTTACCGAGTTTACTCGAGTTTGTTATCGAACTTACCAAATTCACTTGAGCTTACCAAGCTTAATGAGCTTAGACCGAGTCGAGCTTGAGCCTGGATTCAAGATTAAGCTCCAACTCGAGCTCAACTCAAGTTTGGATCGAGCTCGAGCCTAGAGAGCCAGGCTCGCTCGGCTCATTGACAACCCCGCTCCCAGCTCGTTGCGACTGATCATCATCCCATCAGCATGCGTATTACTCCAATTCTTTTTCTTCACTGAACTAGTCGAAAATATTCCCTAATTAATCGATCTAGCTATCTATGATTGATACATGCAAGATCCAACTTCAATTCCAACTGTGCTGTATTTGTTTGGTCCTTATGTTAATCCAATTCCAAGCACTCATGTGCATGTTTCCACCAAAGATAAAATTCGACTAGAATAAACCAAGAATGCCTTACAATGTCTTGCCCGTGGAACAAACGACCATTTTTTTTTAAAAAAAGCTCCTATATGTACTTCTTATATTAAGGTCCTGTTTGTTTCGGTTTTTTCATCGACTTAAAAGCCAAAAAGCCTAAGCCGAAACAAGCGGCTTTTTGGTTTTTAAGTCGGGCTTTAAAAAAAAAGCCAAAAACCTTTGTATAACTATAAGCCAAAAGTCAGACAAGATAAATTTTTTGGGTTTTTTTTGAATGAAATAACCCATTTGCCACTAAGAGTGTCCAAAATTACCCACCAAATAACATCATATATAAATTGAGAATTCATCCACCATCTCATTTAGGGTATTTTAGACTTTTCATCTATAAGTTGTACCATCTAACCCATTAATAAATCAGGATACCAAACAATATGTATTGGCTTAAAAGCAGACAGCTTAAAAGCTCATTAAGCCAAAAAGCTAGCTTTAAGCCAAAAATAAAAAAGACTAAGCCGAAACAAACAGGACCCAAAAATGACATAATTAGTTCATGTTCCTATCACGTGCCCAAAAGCGGGGGGGGGGGGGGACAAGTTCACATGAACTTAATTTTGATTCTGTGGTCGCAGTAAGGCTAAATTAGTGAACATTAAGGATTAAACGATGATTAGAAGTTACTTAGAACAGAAAAGGTTAGCATAATTAGCGAAGGCTAGCCAATATAATCCTAGCTAAATTAATCCGGATCCAGCTAGGCTCAGCTCACATACATACATAATGGTTTCGTGATTTAGGAGTACGTACTACTATTTTCAGTATACTTCTTATATATATAGGGGGCATATTCAGTGCAAACCTCCCTTACCGTGAAAACCATGTGTAAAAGTTTTGAAAAATTCTCAAAAAATTATCATACGTAGGGGAGGTAAGGTTCTACAACCCTATAAAATTTCAAGACCAAACTCAATCGCATTTGGAAGATATGAAAAAGACAAATTCAGTATGAATAGTAATTTTTCACTGTTTAGCACTATTCATTTTGCAATTTGTCTTTTTCATATCTTCCAAATGCGATTGAGTTTGGTCTTGAAATTTTACATGGTTGTAGAACCTCACCTCCCCTACCTATGATAATTTTTTGAGAATTTTTCAAAACTTTTACACGTGTTTTGCACGGAGTTTTCACGGTAAGGAAGGTTTGCACTGAATATGTATATATACATACAGTCCGTACTCTTGGGAGTATGTACTCCCACCTCCAGTATACCACTTAAACGAATGTGTTATACTTATTTATCACTTTTAATATACTTCAATAATAATTCTAAGATACTACAATATGATATTGTTGAAAAAAATTCATTAGTGCTCTTTATTTTTTGCTATATACCATTTTCTATATGTAAAAAGACTATATAAATAAATTATGCTATAAAGGGTGGGCTTTAATGAAATTTTTTGTAAAACTTACTTTGAAGTATCTTATAATCAGTATTAGAGTATACTCAAAAGGATAAAGAGGTATAACAGTATCATTTAAGTGGTATATTGAGAGTGGGAGTACATACTCCCGTGAGTATGGAACTATTTTCCTATATATCTCTACTATTCTAAAGCACCACTTGGTGGCAGTGGTCCATTCTACACGTCATTAATTGCCCTGTTTAATTGCTCTACTTAATTGCCCTGCTTAATTGCCCTACTCAAGAAACGAAACGTTGCTTTAATTAGCCAGCTTTCACAAGAAACGAAGCGTTAAAGATAGATGTTTGATCTTGTAAAATAATTTTTTTTATTTTTTAATCTTTATTTTTCGTTATCAATTTTGTTTTTCGTAGCAATGCACGGGCATGTAGCTAGTATATATATAATTAAAAGGGTAGTGGGCTAACTGGAATTCTAGATGGGCCGTGGGCCGTAGCTTATCTCGGAGACCACACAGCTTGTTGGGCTGAAAATACTTAGCGCCATTTATAAAAGATTAATTTGGTTCCATATTATCTAAATAATAGGTATATATGATCTATATATATTTTTCTTGCGAGGATAGGAATGGTGAATAATAAAGATGAAAATGTAAATAATTAAATGGTACTCCCTCCGATTAAATCGAAATGCGTAAATGCGGTAAGGTTGTATTCTTTTCTGAAACGATATTCTGTAAACTTAGTGACACATTAGTCATTTGATTCCTTGTACGTTATCGAGTAAATTTTGAGCAATTGGGTACGTTTCGTTTCTTTGTCCGGCCATGTTTGAACATGAACCCGCGACCACGCAATGAACAAGCCAAGCTAGTTAGACAGGACAGAGACCACAACTGCAACTTAAGAAGTTGCGTATGAGTCGTTAGATCGAAAAGTGACGGTTCAGATCAAACCAAAATACTGTAGCAAACAGGTTTAAATGATTCGGATCGTTCAGTCGTTCGATCGAACGGCACACATCATACGCAACTGTTTAAGTTGCACTTGCAAGTTGCAACTATAACTACAAACGATCCCTGTCCAGTTAGACAAGGGTCAGCATTGAACAAGCGAACCAAACACGTCGCCCGATGCATACGTACGAGTAAAAAAGCATTCACTTAAGCGATGTTTGGAACAAAAGGGATTTTTTTTTAGAGAAATTTGATCAAAAGGAAAATTTCTTGCTGGTGGTGTTTGCTAGCTTTAAATGCATCGATTTATCTTAATTTTTTACAGTGCATTATGCTGGAATTCCTACTGCTCTATCATCGAAGAAAGTATAAATAAATACCAGCTAATCTGGTCTTTGAATCGAAAAGAATGAACGATTCATATTGAATTTAGTGTATCGTAAAAGTGCTGTCAATTTATTCCCTCTACTGCGTTGTTTAGCTTTAGAGAGGTGCTTCTATGCTCTTCTTTTTAAAAGTTGTACAACTATTAAAGCATGAATGAAGAGTAGATGGTCATTACTTACCCCTTCGCTTGCTTCAAGATTTGTGCAACTTGTACTAGAAGGAAGAGCATACACTACTACAGAAATGCTTATATTAGACGCACTATCACAGACGGTTTTCAAAAACCGTCTGTAATATATAATATCACAGACGATTCTATAAACCAACCGTCAGTGAAACTATCACAGACCGTTATTAATAAAACCCGTCTGTGATTAGATAAATATCGCAGACGGTTTTGTATTCAAACCGTCTGTAATATTATCACAAATGGTTCTATAAAAACACCGTCTGTGATATAAAGTAATATCACAGACGGTTTTACTATACAACCGTTTGTATAGTAAGCACAGACGGTTGTGTTTATAAACGTCTCTGATATTGCTTATATCACAGACGTTTTGTGTTTATAACCGTCTGTGTACTGCATTATAACATTTTGATGTTTTTATCGAACTACGTATTTTCATCGAAGGCCATAATTCGTTCATAGATAGGACGAAAAATGGTAACAGCCATTTTATAACATAATGAAATTCGAAATTGCTAGTGATCGGACGTCAGTTTTTTTCGCAACATTTTCTTTCTACGTGCGACAAACAGTAAAAAAAATGTTTCATTCATTCAAAAAAAATCTTGCAATGCGTCCGAAAAAAAAACGAGAATCGGACGTCCGAGTGTAAGTTTCTCCCAATGAAATTTGATAACCATCAGAATAAATGACCATTTTATAACATAAAACATTTCATTACATTACTACATTATATATATATTATTACTTATAAATTAAAATATTCATCGTCGTCCGGAGGAGGTGGCGAGCTGCCATCGTCGTCGTCATCGCTCCCCGGTGGGCTGCCATCGTCGTCGTCGTGGCGCCACGGTGGGCTACCGTCGTCGTCGTCGTCATCTGAGCCCCCCGAGTGCCTGACGTGGTCGTCTTCCTCTGACTCTTCCTCGTCCTCCTCCCGCTCCTCCTCCTCCTCCTCCTCCTCCTCCTCGTCCTCCTCCCGCTCCTCCTCCTCCTCTTCCCGCTTGCGTTTCCGCATAAGCGGCGCCGAGGAGGTGATGGTGGAGCGGCGCCGGGGGAGCTTGCGGGAGGAGGTGATGGTGGAGGCGACGCCGGGGGAGGTGAAGGTGGAGGCGACGCCGGGGGAGGTGATGGTGGAGGCGACGCCGACGAAGGAGAGCTCGCGGGAGATTCCATTAGCAGTAATGTGTTTGATCGAATTCGATCAATAGTGGTGATTTAATAGGTGGCCGGAATTGAAGACGAAGCGAGAAACGAAGAGTTCTCATTCAAAGGCGCGCAGCTGGAAACGAAGAGACGAAGACGGACCGTCGCTATCACAGACGATTCTATAAACCAACCGATTGTTGACTATCACACACCATTCCTCGTCTGCCATCACGGACGGTTTTGAAAATAACCGTCTGTGATATACTTATATATCGCAGACGGTTTAGTTTACATAACCGTCATACAATATCACCGACGGTTGGTACACATCGCTGCCTGTAATCTTACTATATTACAGACGGTTATTACATAGAACCGTCTGTGATAAAGATTACACATCGCCGTCTGTAATCTTACTATATTACAGACGGTTATTACATAGAACCGTCTGTGATAAAGCTTGCCTATATATAGGCCCGAGCGCAACTTCGATGTTGTGGTCACCTGTAGGGATAGAATGCTAAGACCGTTATATCACCGACGGTTTGGCAATACAACCGTCTGTAAGCCTATATAATAGGTGATTCTTGTGATGTAATTAAGGTTAGTAATGGATAATTGCATTATATATATTAATTCAGATCTAAGGTTAGTATTGGATATAAAATTGCCTTATATATATTAATTCAATATCTAGCTTGGTTATGTAAGAAATTTAAGATTGTTTACATCTAGCTTGTAGATCCATGTTTTGGTGGTGATAGTAATTGGACGTTATAATTGCAATATTATTTTGAAGCTCTAACTTGTTAAGGAAAGTGTACTTAATCAGTTGAAAAGAGAGTTCTAATTGGATCGAATATTACATGTGTAGCATAGATGGATCGAAAATTTGGATGTACGCTGGGACCGTATTTGTGTGGAGTACATTAATGGCGTCTCCACTTTTAGAAGAGCTGCAGAGGAGGACATGTTTAATAAGGGAGTGCAGATATGCCTTGTCCATGCATCGATTGCGTAGAATATGATGATGTTTCAAACTCAGCAGATCGAAGCACACTTGATTATGCGAGGTTTCAAAAGGGATATACATGTTGGACGATCCACGGCGAAGAGCATAATATACAAGAAGCAGGTGGTACTGTTAACATCTTCGACGAAGTCAACGATATGCTTAGGATGATCACATTGATTCTCGCTCAAGCGAGGATATGTTGCATGATGACAATCTGGACGAGATCTTTGCGCGACGCAGAAGGGAACCGTGATGAAAGGCAATATGAAAAATTCGTGGGTTTGATGGAGGACTCGAAGAAACCTTTGTTTGCTTGGTTGCAAGGTGAAATACACAAGGTTGTCGCCTGGCTTGAACCGCTGAAATTGAAGGCAAGCAATGGTTGGTCGATAAGAGTTTCACAATATTATTACGTCTATTGGCAGACATGCTTCCAGAGGGAAACGAGTTGCCGACAACAACCTACAAAGCCAAGAAGGTTCTTTGTCCCTTGGGAATGGAGGTAGAAAGAATACATGCATGTTCGAACGATTGTGTCCTATACCGCAAAGAGTATGCAAACTTGCATGTATGTCCGGTGTGCAACGCATCCCGGTACAAGCGTAAGAGTCATTCAGATGAGGAGGTGAAGAAAGGAAGTCCTGCTAAGATGGCATGGTATACGCCTCTAATTCCCGATTGAAGCGTTTGTTTGCTAACCCAAAGGAGGCCAAACTGCTGTGTTGGCATTCCGAGAAGCGTAAGAACGATGGAATGCTAAGACACCCTGCTGACTCCACCCAGTGGAGAAACATCGATAGGAGGTATGAAGAATTCGCTGCAGAGATGAGGAATATAAGGTTTGGACTGAGTACAGATGGAATGAATCCTTTCGGTAACATGAGCAGCCGGCATAGCACTTGGCCCGTGAATCTCTGTATCTACAACCTTCCTCCTTGGTTGTGTATGAAGCGAAAGTACATTTTATTGTCTGTGCTTATCCAAGGACCGAAACAACCTGGGAACGATATTGATGTGTACCTAGCTCCATTGGTGGAAGATCTAAAAACATTGTGGGTTCCTGGGGTACAGGTTTGGGATGCATACAAATGAGAGAACTTCACTTTACACTGCTTGTTGTTCTGCACAATAAATGATTACCATGCACTTGCTAACATGTCGGGCCAGAGTACAAAAGGTGCCAAGGCTTGCACTCACCGCCTAGACGAGCATCGAGAGTGTGTGGCTGAATCACTCGCGTAAAACCGTGTACATGCGTCACCGTAGGTTCCTTGGGAGGAAACACCCATACTGCAAGATGAAGAGACTATTCGATGGGACGAACGAAACGGTTCAACTCCAAGTCATTTTAGCGGGAGAGATGTTGATTACTTTGTAAATGTTTTTGATGTTACGTATGGATAGTGACGTAAAGCAAGGTCGACCAGTGAGAATATCTTGTGGAAGAAGAGATCAATCTTTTGGGACCTACCTTCTTTGGGAGCACCTAGAAGTTCGCCCCTTTGCATCGATGTCATGCACGTGGAGAAGAATGTCTGTGATAGCCTGATTGGTCTCCTACTAAACATTAAGGGCAAAACAAAAGATGGTATCAACGCACGACTTGACTTAGTCGATATGGGCATAAGACCTGAGTTAGCACCAAAAGATACCGTTAAAGGTGGTACGTATTTCGAAAAATATTGTTACACTCACTCAAAGGCCGAAAGAACTGAACTTTGCCAGTGCTTGCATGGTGTGAAAGTTCCGTCCGGCTACTCGTCCAACATGATGAGACTTGTTTCAATGCAAGATTTAAAATTAATTGGCATGAAGTCTCATGATTGTCATGTGTTGATGACACAAATGCTCCCTATTGCAATTAGAAGTATTTTGCCAATAAAGGTCCGAGAGACAATCACGAGGCTGTGTTATTTATTTAACACAATCGCTCAGAAGGTCATCGATCCCGAAGGACTAGATGGTCTGCAGGCTGAGGTGGTGATGACTCTATGTAATCTTGAGATGTATTTCCCTCCGTCATTTTTCGATATCATGGTCCATCTTATTGTTCACCTTGTAATAGAGATAAAGATGTGCGGGCCTGTGTTCCTACGTAGCATGTACCCGTTCGAGAGGTATATGGGAATTCTTAAGTCTTATGTACGAAATCGATCTCGTCCGGAGGGTAGCATTGTCGAAGGTTATGCAACCGAAGAGGTCGTCGAGTTCTGCGTCGATTACATGGCTCAGGCCCAAACAATAGGTGTGCCTCGATCTCGCCATGAGGGGAGGCTCCAGGGTATCGGGACCATCGGAAGGAAAGCAATCACACCTGATCCAGTTGCGTGTGCTCAAGCCCATTTCACGGTTCTACAACACATGACTGCAGTGTCCCCGTACATCGTCGAGCACAAGCAATGGCTAAGGCAAGAGAATCCATCACGACATGAGTCTTGGATCATAAGACAACATAACCTTCAGTTCAACAATTGGTTCAAAGAGCGACCCATCACTGGCAGCTCGTCAAATGACACCCTGAAATGGTTGGCAAAAGGCCCAGCTTTTACAGTTGTCACGTGGAAAGGATACGACTTAAATGGATACACATTTTACACGATAGATCATGATTTGAAGAGCACAAACTGACAGCGGGTCCGCATAGATGCGTTCAAAGGTCACTGGTCAACGAGGAGCTCCTACTATGGGTTCATAGAGGAGATTTGGGAGCTTGACTATGTACTTTTCAAGATCCCACTATTTCGGTGTCGTTGGGTCCACCTCCAAAGACGTGAAGGTTGACAAATGCGGCATCACCACTGTGGACCTCAAACGTGTCGGATACAAAGATGAACCATTCGTGCTCGCAAACCAAGTTGTTCAAGTCTTCTATGTTACCGATCCGTCTGACAAGAAGCGCCACGTAGTTGTTCAGGGAAAAAGGAGGATTGTCGGAGTTGAGAATGTAGTAGATGAGGAAGAGTACAATCAATTTGATGATTGGCCTCCTATCGGAAATGCCAGCATGGTCCAAGAGGAACAAATTGAGGAAGTCACCTACACACGCGTCGATCATTGTGAAGGGCTAATTTTCACTGTATAATTACAATGTTAATTTGTAAGCAGGAGCATGCATGTATGGATAATAAAGTAATATTTCTGTACTTATGTTATTGCACACGTGGTTGTAGAGTAGTAGGCCATAGTAACCAAGCTTCGTAAACTTGCAGACATCAGCAGGTAGGGTACGTTCGGTACATGTTGAGATAGCAGTTCGCTGAGCCACGGAGGTAGCCCATGGTGGCATCCGCCGCATAATAAAGTAATATTTTAAATTACGTACCCTAGCACTGAGCTAGGTAAGGTCAAGATGAACGTCCAAGAGGGAACTACCTAAGTTGTATGCAGTGAGCTAGCTAAGGTCAAGATGAACGTCCAAGAGCGAACTACCTAAGTTGTATGCAGTGAGCTAGCTAGGTAAGCTCAACTTGCATGAGTATATATACTTCAGAGGAATGGTGAGTCAGATCACGCAGGCGGTTCTAAACTAGAACCGTCATGATATATAATATCACGCACGGTTCTATACCGTAACTGCCTGCAATATGGTAATCTTCTGACGGTTCTAAACTAGAACCGCTCGTGATATATAGTATTACTGAGCGGTTCTAGTTTAGAACCGTCTGTGATATTCAAACCCTATAAAACTTCTTCACTTGAAACGTTTTCTACCAGACTTCAAACGCACGCACACTTCAAACCCTAACGAGCGCCGCCGCCCCTCGGCGCCGCTGTCTCCTCGAGCCCCGCCGCAGCCTCCCGAGCCCCGCCGCCGCCCGAGCACGCTGATGGAGACCGGGCGCCGCCTCCCTGAGCCCCGACGCCGCCTCCCCGAGGCCCGCCGCGGCTGCGCCTCCTCCTCCCCCGACGGCTGCGCCTCCTCCACCCCCGGCGACGTCTCCTCCTCCCCCGGTGACGTCTGCTCCTCCCCCGGCGACGTCTGCTCCCCCCCCCCAGGGCCATGACGAATGCTCCGCCCCCCCAAGGTAAAAGACTAAAGGCGAGAGAGAGAGAGAAGAGTAAGGAATTGTTGGTAGCTCGGCTCTGTATGTATATATGTATGTATTGTTTCGTGTGTTAATTATCGTCATGAATGAATGAATGAATGAATGGGCAAAACTTGCTCGAATTTTCTTGGCTCCATGCATGCCTCGTGCTCGTGACCGAGATGTAGCTAATTAAGGTTGCATACTTGCTCGAATTTTCTTGGCCATGAGTAATAGCTTGCACTCCGGCCAGCTAATTAACTTGTGCGAATCAATCAAGTGGCGAAAGGGAACCATAGGGCCGTTTGCAACTTGTGATATTGCGACCAATTAATCTTTTCGAGATTAATGGAAGTGATTAGAACCTGCTTCTAGCTTGCCCTCCCCAGGATGAAGAAGGGCATGCATTTCAGGAAATTAATTATCTTTGCCCCACTCACACGCACTTCTTGTTAGCAAACCGAGTAGATTAAAACAATGTTAGCACTACTACAGAAATGCTTATATTAGACGCAAAGGTGGAAAAAAGAAGAAGAGGAGGAAGAAGAATGTATGATGGATGCATCATACATTCTTTCAGTAGTATGTTGCTCTTATATATTGTCATGGTTTGAAAAATTTGGCGATGCGCGTAGTAGCCTTTTAAGGCAATGCATTGTGGAAGGGAGGGATTGGACACAACTTGTGGGCTCGCGCTGTGCTGGAATCTCTTAGCTTAGGATAATCATCGGGTGGCCTCGCGCTGTGCTTAGCTTTCGCTTCTTTATTTTTATTTTTGTGTTCTTGGCTTTCCATCTATCCAGCCCCTTTTGCTTCTTCCTTTCCCCTTCTTTTAGATCATGGACGGTAATCGGCCATGGTCAACTCTTGCATGTTCTTGTCTTTGCTCCCAGATATTTGCTTCCTCGCAGCCGCCGCTTAATTTGCACCAAAGATGTTCTAGATCAAGTGTATATTTAGGTTCATTTATTTTATTTTTCTTTTCATAGTTCCCTCTCTCTCTCTCTCTCTCCCCTTTGTTCTTTACATCGGCCCATGGTCGTGGGCGTCGGGTGGCAAGTCAGTGCGCTCCGGTGACGGTGGATGGAAACTGGCTGAGGATGAAGGGGACAACGGGAACCCGAGGCGGCAGTGGAGTAGCGGCGGCGACATTGTTGGATGTATTTGAATTTTGATTGGATATCGCCGAATTTTGACCTGATCATGACACCAAAATGAGTTAAAGTAGCCTCTCTCTCTCTCTCTCTTTCTCTCTGCCATGTAATCATGACATGAGAATCTTAACATCCGTTATAGAGTACCCTTAGTCATAAGAAACTGGATGTTTAGATGTAATAGGCTATGTAGAAACAAAAAGATTTAGATGAATCAGTGGACATTTCTTCTTTTCATGTGATGAACACATCCAAACAGTTCCCATCGAAATAATGATGGAATAACATTATTTCAATATTTTCTATCCACCTTAGGACCCATCAAGGATCTGTTCAGCCGAGTCAAGTCAAACCAACTCGCGCTCCAAGAAAAGCAAACAAAAGGCCAACAGGCCGATATAGCATCACGGCGATCGATCCGAAAGATGGGTCCCCTACCGGATGTAAAAAGGTAGTGAATGCGTTACGAACAATGTGCGGGATAGTTGTTCGCGAACGGGTTCCCATCACAATTGTATCCTGGAAGTCACTGACTGACGAGGGCCGCAACGACCTGCTTACAGAAATCCTTTCCTCCTTCGATATCCCAGAAGAACTCGAGGCCCCAGTGCGACGGTATGCACTGCTAGTGGCAGGAAAGGCGTGGAAGACCTTTAAGAGCACACTTGTCAAGGAATACGTCAATAAGGACATGACTCCCTACTCTAAGTACGGGTTCATTCATCGAGGATTCATGGCGGCGTTTTGTTCGAGATGAAGACGACAGATCGATTCGTGCTTGAAAGCGAAGCCCACAAGGCCTGCGCAGTAAGGAACACCCACCCCATTGCACTCGGCACCGCCGGGCTACGCTGGGAAGAGGATGCAATGGGACGAGGAGGACGAGGGGACTCCGCACCATTTGAATCGATTGTTGACTGGTAGCGCAGAGATCGGCTAAGAGCGAGGTCATGTGCCACACCATCTCGGCACCATATCCTTTACAAACCCTCGCGGACGAGGAAGTGCCAACGTTTGGTAAGATATCGAACCACCATTTTGGTACGTATTTAGTTCCTAACTTCATCAGTGAAATAACTTGTTGGGGTCTTGCGGTAGAGTTGAGTGCACAATCTTAGGTGGATCTTTTGTCCCAAACAGGAGAGAGATGCACTCTCCACGGCATTGGGAAACAAGGAACACCCTGGTCGCACGCGAGGCAAAGGGGTTTTCGTTCCTGGAAGACGGGCTTCAAGACACCGACATGTACCGGAGTAAGAAGAGAGGTAGAGGCAGGCGTGAGAAAAGATCGTGAAGGATCTTGAGGACAGTGAGAGAAGAATTCAATGATAAGATAAGAAGCCTCGAGGAAAGGCTCAATGCTCAAAACGCATAAATCTGTGGAAGACCTAGGGTTCAGCCCCACTACACGTAAGAGCAAAAGGTCCGCCGACCAGTGGTAAACACCCTGCAGATTCCCTGTCTGTGACATCAAGGTATACTAAGTATGATCCCTTGAATGCTCCATAGATATATCTTTTTGGCACATTAGCTAATTGGGTACCGTTGTGTAGGAGCCCACGCGGTGCAATCTCCAGGTGAGAGTTGCCAATTGCTCCTTCCTATACAGTCGCTTGGGGCCTCGCGTATCCATCCATTGAAGGGGCGATGGTGCACGGTACCTGCTAGCGCCGGGTTTCACGAAGGTCAATGTGGGCGGCGTTCATGACATTTTCAAGATCATCACACTACAATTGCCTCCAAATGACGAGCTTCAGACACTGGGGGATGTCATCGGCACATTCATCCAGTGGCCCAGCAGCGACATATCTCTAGACATCCATCCTCCACCAGAAGTACCTCTACTTCCTCCGCCAGAAGTTGATCCAATTCCCCCCAAATCAGTTATCGTGCCCTCCCACCCAAAAACATTGTGAGTGAGTTTGATATTGACTTTGACTTTGATTGCTCTCTACTCCCCTCGTCTCCCCCGAAGATTTCCGTTCCAACAAAGAAAGGGAAGGGCAAATCGAAAAAGATAGCGAAGGCCTTGGAGTACTATCCGATGGCCCCGTTGGCCCGGGTATTCAAGCTAGGAGAGCCTTTATTAACGGAAGATCGCATCAAGACATTGACTTACTGCTGCAAAAGCCTGCATACATAC
This sequence comes from Rhipidocladum racemiflorum, assembly GCA_036346355.1. Classification (NCBI taxonomy): domain Eukaryota; kingdom Viridiplantae; phylum Streptophyta; class Magnoliopsida; order Poales; family Poaceae; genus Rhipidocladum; species Rhipidocladum racemiflorum. The sequence continues at coordinate 1,762,258 of CM070590.1, read as the reverse complement.
TACATGAGAGAAGCTAACAAGCCAGAGAACGAACGTACAACAAGTATCATGGTCCGCTACAAGCCTAAGCATCTGTTCAACGAATCAGCGGGGGGCTACTTCGCGGTCGGCTTCAGGACTGTTCGATCTCTTCAACCTCGACGCCCTCGACGCCTCGCTCTTAAGATGCTGGACATTGTGAGTGTGTCTTCCCTGTAATACGGATAAATGTCATATATATATATATATATATATTTTAAGTGACCCCTTTGCCTAACTTTTGTATATATAGATTCATGATACGCGAAGCGAGAACGAACAATACATCGGTGGGTTTCCTCGACCCACTCTTAGTCTCATGACCAACAATGAACCAAGATGCAAAAGCGAGAGGAATACGTGCGACATGCCTTGGATGCTCGAGAAAGATAAAAGCTTCATACTTTTACCCTTTAACCAGGGTAAGTCTTTGCCCGACTTGGTATACTCTCATTTGTAATGTGCACACAATACTTTGGTGCTAATTGACCATGGCAACATACCTATGCAGGTTTCACTGGGTTCTAATTGTAATTCATCTGGCCAAGAACCGGGTTATTTACGTTGATTCCTCACATACCGGCAACCACGACTTGAACCCTATCGCACGGTTAATCACCAGGTAACCACGTTGTTTAAGGAGCTTGTTGCTCCTGGAATAGCTGAGGCTAACCTTTCAAATCACGTGGGGCGGTCAAAGCTTTGCGAGATCCTTCGTTCAAGGCGAGGATAAGGCGTTGCAAAGACGATTTCAAGTTTCGGTATCCTCTATACAAGATAATCCTATTTCAAACTCCGTAGCCATGATTCTCGAACTAAGCAATTCTATTTTTCCAGTGCCACCAACAAGGACAGGGCAATAACCGATGTGGATTTTACGTTTGCCATAACATGCATCTCCTCGTCAATGCAACACAAATGAGTAAGGATAAAACTTCGTTGCAAGACAAGGAACTGGCGTCCATTCGAGGAAAACTTTGTTTTTTCCTAGTCACTGAAGTCATTAGTAAAAAAGGCGAGTTCTACGCAGGTGCCTAACTGCAAGAGTTAGGTTTATCTCTGTATTGCCACTTGTACTGTCATTAGTCAAAGCAATTCTAATTTTCCAGTTTATTTGCTGAAATAGATGTACGGATAGTGCTTGTGATGATCTCGTGATCGCTGAAATGGATGTAATGTCTCTGTCTCTCGATGAATCGTGAAATGGATGTAATGATGCTTGTAATGTCTCTGTGATCGATGAAATGGATGTAATAATGCTTCTGTGCTGATCTTCAGTTGATGGGCATGAAGGGAGTCAACATATCTCATATCAAGAGCCATCTTCAGGTAATACATAGGATTTTCCAAGTATACATATGCCATACTATATCTTATCACTAGTGCGGACATATATCTTGCCGTATATACATGCTTTCTTTTGAGATACATATCCCTAATAGGTCACTAGTGTGCAACCTTCTTCTTTTTCTAAAAATTATGAAGTCTATGCATTTCTTCTAGTGCCTAATCCCTGCTCTTGCACGATCAAATACAAATGAAATAGAGAAGGTTAAGAAAAGAAGAGAGGAAAGAGCAATTGAAAAAGCACACCATGAGGAGGAAATGGTATGTATATATCCCTGGTTATCATAAATCATATATTAGTTTCAAGTAATATTGCTTGTGGAACTAAAGGTCTAATTTATTCTAGTTGTGGTTATTTTCATTGTGTGGATACTATTTCATCCAACAATAACTTGTATATAGTAATGTGGCTGGAAGTGCATCATTTGATAACTTTATTTAACGCTTTGATAAAGGAAATCCTCAATCTTTGCACACATGAGACATTGTTGTCTCTGTACAAGGTGCCGACCTTTACTTGATTGATGATTTCCTTGTAAAGTTGCCACACTCGGGAAATTGAAAAAGGGTGGTATAGTGGATGTTGAAGGCTGCTTTGCAAGAATTGTGCTTCATGACTGGAATGAGGGTAGGATATACTCTCTCCCATATCAACTTTGTTGATTCTTTATTTTTTCCGAGTCACCTGATCGTCCTGTTGTTTTAGGTAAAATACCCTATTATACACTGCCACCTAAAAGGGATGCTGTGGAGGACGCAGACGCCATAATTATTTCAGAAGCTGGGAAAGAATTTAATATTGATGAAATTTACACAGCTGAGTCTTCATTTGCTGAAATGGATGTAATGATAGTGCTATAATCAGCTTGGAACAATTGCTAAATGAATCCCAAATCTGTGATTGCTGAAATAATGCTTGTCTAATAACTGCAATGTAGCTTCTGTGTTATGTCTGTTTCAGAGGGCATGGCTAGCATTTCCTGAGGCTAGCCAATAAACAGAAAAAGATGTATGTATGAAAACCATATCACAGACGGTTCACAACTAAGTACCGTCTGTGATATAAATATCACAGACGGTTCATACATGTGGACCTTCTGTGATAGTTTGTATAACACAGACGGTTCATATCACAAACCGACTGTGATATACACTAACACAGACGGTTGGTATATGGAACCGTTAGTGATAGAATTTATATCACAGACGGTTCATATTACAAACCGTCAGTAGATTTAATATAGCACTGACGGTTGGTATATGGAACCGTTAGTGATAGGATTTATATCACAGACGGTTCATATTACAAACCGTCAGTAGATTTAATATAGCACTGACGGTTCTAAATAAGAACCGTCTGTAAAATTATTATCACAGACGGTTAATAAAACCGTCTGTGAAGTGGTTATATTATCACTGACCCATTGTTAGAGACGGTTCACAAAGCCGTCTCTGATGATATTTGTGAACCGTCTCTGATGGGCTTTTCTGTAGTAGTGATAGAAGCACCTCTCTTAGCTTTATTACTGAGTTTTGTTACACACCACCACCACACAACATGGGGTGCAATTAACCCACTCACACACAACCTGAAATGGCGAAGGCAACGAATAATTCCTCGTGATTTTGTGGAGCAAGTGTGAAGTGTACGTACATATATATATACTGCGGAGCATGCTGGACTCGATCGAAACCAGGCTAGCTGTTAATTAGATGTACACGAAGTCTCACTCTGCTCTCGTTAGAACAAATTAAGCTGGCTAGCTCGCTTCTTAATTAGTTAGGTTGCAAGCATCTCCGAGTAAATTATCTCAAAGAAAAACGCACACAAAATAATCTCGATCACATTCAGGCGTACGTGTGGAACAGCGAGAGATAACGATCGATCGACACCAAAAGGAGCTGTTTATATATGATCCGTAAACAACAGGGAAAGCGGTGCACATGGTACGTACGTACGTAGTACAAACTCTGTCAGGTACTGTAGGAACAAGCTAGCTGAAGATACCGACACAAACAGCATATATTTAGGCACAAAAAGTAGTACTCCTCGATCTCTCACATGCACACTACCTACGTACGTACCATGCATGCATGTACGTACGTATATAGTGCCCATGGAGATGGAGATCGAGCTTTTTATTCAGTACACGTATATATATGTGTATGTATATAGAGATCGAGAGGCCTCAACTCAACATCGATGGATGAATGGATGGATATGGATGGAGCTAGGCGGCGGCGCTAAGTGATGGATCGACCAGCTGATTAGCTCACCCTGCATCCACAGATAGATCACGCAAATTAAGACATGCATGTTCAGGATCGACAGTACTCCTATTAATTTAATTGTAGCTAGGTATGTATATACTTGGAGCAGTCGGTGGAGGTGCTGATGGTGTATGGGATGCTGACGCCGCACTTGGACGGGATGCTGGCGGCGTTGCCGGCGTTGAGGCCCTTGATGCCGGAGGCGGCGGACTTGAGGCAGCTGCACGCGGCGCGCCTGTCGGCGGTGGTCTGTGCCTGGGAGTTGAGGCTCCTGACGCCGCTGCAGCATCCGGCGGAGGGGGCGGCGCCGGTGCCGCGGGCGTAGGCGAGGCAGGGGCCGATGGCGGAGCTGACCTGGCCGCAGGTGATGGCGCCATCGGTGGCGTGCGGGGCCGCAAGAAGCAGCGCCGCGACGAGGGCAACGACAAGCACCTGAGCGCTGGCCATCTCGATCCGACTGTTAGCCAGGTAGGTGTTTGGTTCTTCCTGAGCTAGCTAGTGCAGGCAAATAGGCTAGGTTTGCGATCGAGGATATGCCATGGGGAATGTAGGGGCCGGCTTAAATAGGCCAGGTTTGGGGATGGATCATGGATGGATGGATCAAGAGATGGATTCATGGATTCATGGATGCAGCTAGCTAGCCATGTTTAGCCGGTGGTTTATTGCGCGCATTATGTTGGGACAGAGGGTGGTTGGATGTTGGCAGAATGCCCCCGTACGTAGTACATTTGCTGCGATGGAGCGAGCGGTTGGATCGATCGATGCTGAGTGCCTGGCATTGATGATGGTGTTTGTTTGGAGTTAGATCGATCGATCCAAGTGACCATCAAACAATAACATCCATCCATCTTTTAACTCTCCAGCACCCGCTAGCTAGCTCTTGCCTCCACCACACACGCATGACACGTACTACGCGCAGGAGGGTTAGACCATCATAAGTATTGAGGTTAGACCATCATCATAAGTATTGCTTGCACACAGTAATGGTCCAGCAAAAATATAACCGAACACTCCATGCTTATACACACACACTCCAATATCTACAATAGTTTGTCCTCTCTAGGGATTTTAACTTACCTACAAACAATACTAGAGACACATCTCCAATAGTTGTCTTTAACATCATTCATTTTTATTATATTTTTTCTCTCATACTTCTTTATTTTTTGCGTTGGTTTGCGTAATCAGGTTGTCTCTTAGCATATTTTCTTTCCTCGCGTTCTCTCTCCACTGTAGGATTTTGTTTACATGGCATAGCAAGAGGCAGCCAAAGTGGTACTATTGGCGATGTCCTTAGAGCAAGTACAATAAGTCCACCTCAGCTTACTCTTAGCTTATACTCCCTCCGTTTCTTTTTATAAGGCGTATTTGGTTTCGTTAGGACAAGACTTTGACCAACAATTACTCTATTAGCATATAATTTTTATGACACAAAATTGATATTAGCAGATTTGTATTCAAAAGTACTTATATATAATTATGATTTTGTATTGTATAAATGATATATTAATGAAGTAATCGTTGGTCAAAGTCTTGTCCTAACGAAACCAAATACGCCTTATAAAAAGAAACGGAGGGAGTACATATCAGCTAAATTTATCCTATATGAAAGAGTGAGAAAAGAGAACAGAGAAGAGAGCTAACTCTTATTTAGTAGCCAGCTTTGCACGGAAGCATAAATAGATTATTTACATACAAGAGAGAATAGATAGTTGTTACGTAGCATTTAGAGACAGTTATTGTACAAGCTGATTTTTCGTTTACTATATAATTAATATGGATAAAAGATAGAGTAAACAATGAATTTTACTATTATACTTGCTTTTAGGCGGCACCGAAGGCGGTGTATATACGTGCATGCGCGCGTCCACTCGAGACGGAGGCACGCACGCACAACTACCATCTGTCCAATCCAGCATTACGTTGTTGCAGGCGTACATGCGGCGTATCGATCGAATGCATGTACGGACGAACATGGTGCTACGTACGTATATTTATACTCCTATGCCACTAGCTCGATCGCATGCAATCTAGGCATGTCTGCCCGGTCGTGTATATATGCATGCCTTGCCTTCTCGTGAACGAAGACGTACATATCTCTTTGCAGTGCAGTTCGGCTTCAGCACGTACGTATTCTTACGCGCGGATACTGCCGGCCTCTCTCTAGCTAGCTCGATCGACCAATGTAATGACTGATAAGTATAACTAGCTAGGTGGCTGGCTAAGCTTGCTCTATGTGCTGAGAACAGCTCATCATCGTTCTAGCTGGATCATTTAATTATACGTACGTGGGGTAGTACATGTTAAGTCTATGTCTAGATAATGTCAGAGAGAGATCGAGAGGGGAGAGAAATTAAGTTATTGTCTAGTATTTAACAGATAATCTTATAGACGGTTTTATATGGTATATACTATTGTGTAGATAATTTATTAGTTATATGAGAGATTAATATAGACAATCTATTGTATAAATTATCTTTAGTAGTCTTGTTTAAAGATAATACGAAAATATACTATAGATAATCGTTATCTATACCATTATAGAGACGCTTAGCCTAGCTATTAGCTAGCTTGGGCCGGTTCCCAGCTAGCGTGTATATATGCATGTGTCCATAACCATCTATCATCTACCTCCCAACCATCTTGTATTAATGCCAGCCACGACGTCAAGGCGTAACTAATCCGATCGTGACCCGCTTGTAACCGACTAATTATTCCATTAGTAAAGGAGTGTTTGGTTATCTGTATCAAGTGGTATATATATGAGATGGTTTAAGAAAAAAAAAATATCCATATATTTGGTTGCTCGAATGGACCATATCTCATTCTGGATCAAGTGATACAAATTTGAAGAATATTCTTTCTAGATGTTGAACCATTCCATTCACCTAAAATAATGGAATCAAATGATACCATCCTATCCCATTTAACCTCATCTCATCAACCAAACACAACCTTAAATACTCGCGACGTACATGTTCTCTGCGGACTGCGGTTACAAAAGAGGTATGTTTTGGACATCGACTCGTAGTTCTTTAAAAGCGTATTTAACCACTAATTTACCTTGTAATATATTCGTAAAACCTTAAAAATATAACATTATAAAATTACTTCCCAAAACGTTACTCTTTTGTGAATAAAACTAAGTGTGCTGTCACTACTCACTACTAGTAGTAGGTATATTTACCATTAATTCCAACATCACTCACTACGTACGAATGAGCAACTAGTTAGCTAGAGAGTTATTTAATGGCAAATTAATGCCCTTACCAAAGCAATTCCGTAAAAACCACTACGACAATCACAACACCAAGCTGCTGTACGTAGAGAGTTTCCAAGAACACAAACAAACCGTTGTCGGTAATTCAGCGAAGGATATATACACACTTCACTGTCCGAACAATCTTGCCCTAGCTCATCAATGCCGCCAATTAAGCTCCCGCCATTCACCAACCAGTGCCCTTCGCACAGCTCTGACCTGTCCACAAGCTTCCCTGCACCGATCCGGTCCGTGCATCGATCCCTGAGACCGCTGGCTCTGGAGACCCATTGTTGGGCCCACCTGTCATCTGGCTGCTGGCAGTGGCAGGGCTATAGTTCCACAGCGATCGATCTCCGGATGGTGCCACCGGCCGGCCACCTTTGAGTTTGAGTAGAGAAGCTTCATGTATTGGTCTCCGTTCTTCCTCCTCACAGGCTCAAACCAGCGGCTGTCCTGCTCCTCGATCTGGCACCTGCACCAATGGTGATGTGCGCATGCATCCCGGTAGGGTTTGAGGATCTTTCGAAGAGAGATGCCAGATGCTGCACTTGGATGCATGCGTAGCCTGTTATGCTTAGCACCTTCCAAGCATGATCTTAGTGATCGACTGGCTTGCGACCTACTTCCACCTGAAATGATGTGATACATGTTGGGTTGATCTTGCGCCGACCAACCGTCATGGTTGTGGCCCCCTGTTGTACACGCGCTATAAATAGGAGGGGACTAGACCGGCCCGGAGACCAACGTTCCCCGGAGCACACACCCCCTAACAGACTCACCGATCAGATCTATTACGCGTGGAAGCAACGGGAAGGTCCCTGCCGTCACCGACGTCTTCCTCACGTCACTGCTACATCCCCGACTACGGCAATGGCTTCATCGTCGTCTAATTCCGAAGGTAATCCTAAGACCCACTCATCTAGGTGTTGTTCTAGGCATAAGATCCTCAGATAATCAACAATGGTATCAGAGCGCGGTTAGAATGCCTAGATCTAAACCCTAGACGAAGTTTCTCCTTCGGGTAGACAAACATGGCAACTAGAAAAAGAAGAATCCCCAAAACCCAAAGAATAAATTCAGATCAAGAAAAGAACAAAAGGGAAGAACCCATACCTAGCCGCATGGGCGGGCGCGCCCCTGCGTCGCGCGCCTTCAGCTGGTCGGGCTGCCGTGCTCGACCACCTTGTGCGCTGCCTGCTGCCGGCTCGGCGCCTTGCGGCGCCTCCATGCGCTGCGCCAGCGCCGCCGTCGCCGCAGCGTCAGCCGCTTGAGCCGCCGCCGCGCCGACCACCTTGTGCACCGCCCTCGCGCGCATTGCCGGCTCAGCGCCGTTGCGCGCCTCCTCCACGCGCTGCGCCCGTCTTGGCCGCGCCTGCCCGTCGGTAAAGCCCCGCCGCCTCCTTGCACCCCCCTCCCTGATCCGTTTTTCACGGGAGAAGAGAGGAAGTTTTTAGGGTTTGTTTTGGGGTTGCGAAAATTCTGGTTTTTTTATTGCATCCCAAATCAATCCCGACCGTCTGATTCGATCGGACGGCTAAGGTGAGGGGGGTGCTTAGCCTTTCTGTTTTGGGCCGGCCTGGTGGCAAAGAAGGGGGCACTGGAATTTTTTTGTTTGGGCCGAAACTGCCCAAACAGTACATAATGTTTTTATGTTTCAGAATTTTCCAATGTGCTAATTTCAAGTTTAAGTTCATAATTGCTATGCATAATTAGTTTAGGCACTGAGTAAAGTTATATTTTCCGATGCTAAAGTTTGAGTTTAATTTTCTGATTAAATTAGATCCAATGTGAAAATTTAATTGGAAAATTGTACTAAGTCCATTAGTATGGGAATTTTATCTTCTGACCAACGTTGTTGATAAAATTTACCATAATTATTAAGATTAAATTTTTGTTCTATTCTAATTCTGCCCAACGGTGATTTAGAAGTAGAACAATTTTGATGGGTCCTGGCGCGGTCACCTGAGGTCCTCTAGGCAACGCGATGGGTCCTGGCGAACCCCCCTAGCTGCCGGGACGCCTAGGCGGCGACGCCGTGATAACCATGATGAGGGTAATGTTTACATTCTAGATAAAGGTTGATCGCCTGGACGAGGTGGTGCTAGGTTCATGGTTCTTGCCCACAGTGTGACTTTGAACTAAATCATCTCCTCCCGTCCTTCTGAAAATCACAGTGACATCCTGCAGGATAATCCATCTATTATATATTAAAAGCTCATGAGAGCCACTAAGAAAAAAGAGAAATAGGCTAAAAATTCTCACAAAAGGCAAAACATCTGACCCTTAATCTGGTGGACCCTAATTACAACCACTATCGGATGTTATTATTTAAAAGAAAATATCTAATCGTCTATCTAGCGGACCCGGGTTATAACTGCTTTGATTAAAAGAAAGAGTCTACGTAATCTGGTGAACCCTAATTACAACCACCATCAGATGTTATTATTTAAAAGAAAATATCTAACCGTCTATCTAGAGGACCTGGGTTATAACAGCTTAAATTAAAAGAAAGAGTCTAAGGATCTTCACCACTTATTTTGGTGGGACCAGATTATAACGGTGCATATTAATCATATATAGATATTATAGTTATATAAAAATACACAATTATAAAATATACAGTTATATATCAAAGATAATTGTATCATAATATCTAGCCGCACAGTTGCGCGGGTAAATTTGCTAGTTGAGTAAATTTCACAAAACTAAAAGTTTCTTGTATAAGCTATCAGAAAACTTCAGATTTTAACTCATATTTCACAAAATTATTGATTTTATGAGAACTTGTGTCACAAAACTACCGGTTTAGAATTGACCGTTTCTTGTAATAGATCTGACAGTGTGGGCCCATATGATAGCCTCACACGTTCCCCATTTCCCGTTTCACTCATGCATAAGGTTGCCAAATAAGCACACACTGTCAGACCATGTTACAATAAAGGTCAATTCTGAGAACTGTAATTTTGTGGTACAAATTCTCCTAAAATATGTAGTTTTGTGAAATAGAAGCTAAAACTTGTAGTTTTTTGATAGTTTGTACAAGAAATCTGTAGTTTTGTGAAATTTACTCTAATCCATTGGAAGGCTCAAAAGTTATAGAATATCACACTGGGTTACATTAAGTAATACAATAATGACACATTAAAAGAAATGATCACCAAGGCTGATTGGTTTGTTCACCAATGTAATAAGAAGAAGCAGTTTAAATAGGCGAATACACAGAGTTTAGTGGCAAGGCAAATCGGTAATTCAGAAAACATAACAGCATAATTAAGCTTCAGCACTCCAAAAGTTCATCGAACAGAATATAGGTCCTACGAAAGGGGCCTCGGTAATAAATCTACATGTGATACTTTATAGTGAAGCAACTAAAAAAAAGTGTAACAGCATGAAGATGATGACTAGGTATATAGTGGTATGGAAGGGACATGTACGGTACAATAAGCCCACATACCATAATTAATAGTGAATTGCTGGCAAAAATAATCCATGATAATTACATTACGGAAAGGATATTTGTAACTCTAATGATTAGTTTGAAGGAATTGGATAGAACGGAAATGAATCTCCCACTGACCACTACATACCCCGAAGGAGGTGCGGATAAGAGATAGTTTCAAACTCTGACATCAACTAAACACGCCCTTCATACTTTGTTGAGAGAGAAATCATAAAGTATATCAATTGTTCTTCAGCAGTAAGCAATACATCAATAACATGCAGCATGGCAAAAGAAAACCATAGTAGTATGTCCTAGCCTCTTTTGCAGCAAGATATGGTGTATTTGGAGGTTGCGGATATACTCCTTGGCTGCTGAACCCAAAAGTTTATGTTTCCTGAGCCAAAATCATCATTGAAGTACAATAAGATTTGTTAAAACCTAATGTCGATGAGTCTAGTTGAAGAAAACCAAACCTTATTCTCCGGTCTTAAAAGACCTAAGCCTGTATGGATTTCATTTTCAGAAAACCTCTGATCTCCAATATCATGCATATAATTTTTAATTTCCACTATATAAAGTGATGATGAACTATGCTTCTTGATGTAAATTACATCCTTCCCACCAATGGTAACAGACATTATTATATGTGTTCCATAATTCTCAATGAACCTAATAAAAAAAAACTCAAAACTGTAAAAAGCCTTCATGTTTTTAGAGCAAACTATTTTAGCTAGCATGTGTGTGTTTACCTTACTAAAGATGATGGCTCCCATGAGCGTGGCACTGCATGCTTAACTTCCTCTACCAGCGATAAAGGTTGTCGTACAAGGTGCACCTTATATAAGGGAATAGTCTTCCCATCCATCCCAAGACTTTTGGTAGCCATGGCATCAAATTTCTTGGATCCAGTGAAGCTATATGCAGAATTAAAGCTTCCAAGATGTATATTCCCTGCAAGCTGAGCATTTCTGCTAAAATGCCCAACCATCTATATTCCCTCACAAACAATACACGAAAACAAAACACATGAGAAATGAATACTGCTAGAAGGAAGATGGGTATTAGATAGCAAGTTGATATTAGACTAAAAAAATGATTTGTTAATCTCATGAGTAATAGAAATTTGAAATGTACATGTGCCAATGGGACTAGATGATGAAGAAAATCATAAAAAATGAAAATCACAAGCAGAACATCCTGTACTGAACTATTGATACTAGGCTACACAACTCATTATGTAGTTTCATCCTTTGAATATATAACTCTACAAAACAGATCATTGAAAACAACAACGGCAAGTGGCTATCATGAATGGTGCCATAAGTAACTTTGGTATCATCTGACACAAAAAACACTACCTTTAACAGTTTAACTCCTTGAATTCTATATTGTCTATTTGAATGTATGTGCTTTTACCTTGCAGTTTCACTAGACAAACAATGTAAAACACTATGGTCTTAGTATTGACAATATGGGGTGTGAATTACTAGATATTCCTTGTTCCAAGTATAATTGTCACGGTAAAGCACTTGGTCACACTAACTCATTGTGATGCTTGTCCATAGCATGTGCTTGCTAATGCATCCAATTATTCTAAGTCCTCCAAGATATACACACATTTATAAACAGTATGCCCTCGATTACCATTCATACGACATCAACCATGAATATATATATAACTATGTTTAATAAAAATCAGAGAAACACATGAGTAGTATCAGTCATAGGCACCTCGTGGAAACTGCATGGACCGATGGTTTCCCGTCCATAAATCCCATACTCACTCAAGCAATGAACATCCTTTGATAGACTAGGGATAATTAAGGCATCAGATATGACCAAATCCCTGGAGGTGAGCTCATCTACCTCCTCCTATCATAATTCACATTAAACCTTCTCCCCAATTCCTTGATATAATTTTGGAGTATGTGCAGTGTGGCATTCTCATCCATTTCAGATTGGAAGTAACCAAAAACAAGGAACCTGATCGGACGGTAAGATATGTCAAATTTGAGCTTTCAAGAATTTTGGAGGGGCCGAATCCTTTCCCAAATGCCTTCAATTCCACCATTTAGTTAAGTCAGATCAGAAACTTGAGGTTTCCAAGTGTAAGTTCAACCTCCAATGGTTTTGATGATTGGTTTATGATTCATGCTTAATCATAGTTTATGACAAATCCAATCTTTAATAAGACTAACATATTTATTGAGCTTATGTTTGGTAGCCTCATATTTGGATGAAAAATGGAAAACCCAAGGTACGCATCGTATTAATGTTCATCATTTTATTGCGTACTTAGGATTTAAGTTGAAGTATGAATTTCTCCACTGCTTTAATCATAAATTGTGTATCATGTTTTCCAATCCATATATTACATGGATGCACATATTTAGGGGGAGTTCACACTCTAACTTAATGTTTCATTGTATTGATCTATTTCTCATTACCACACAAAGGATCAAGACATTGAAACTAATTCTTTGAGTATACATTTAATATGCCTAGTTGTAGTATACTCATGGTATTATAGGATATGCTCCAAAGCAATAAAATTGAATATGTGCATATTGATTCAAGGTCAATTATATGTATGCACATATCTTTGTGGAGTTTATTATATAGTTGATGGTTTAGAGTAATGATCATTTTCATACATTCCACATATTATGGATCATTACTTTCCATCAACATGAGTATATGAAAACCTGTGTAGTTATTATATACTCATATCGATTTAAATGAACATTTAAATTGAGATCGTTTATCTCTTAATCATCAAAAAATATTTCATCATGCGTTGATACTGTTCTTGTGATCGACTAAGGGTAATCGATAGTTCTTGAGTATAACGAAGCATTAGTTGCATCAATATACTTAAGACACATACAATTATTCATTAAATTGATTAAGGTTGTGCTCAATTGTTATGGAGGTATCCATTATGTGTTAATGGAGTGCAATAGATGGTTGAGACAACCATGTGTGTTGAAATAACACTTTCAAATGAGTTGTGAAAGTAGGATTTAGTCCAAGTGGTTGAGAAGATGAAGAAACGGGATAAGAACGACATCATGAAGTGATAGACGTCAAGAGGAGATCCCGATGAGAAGAAAAGAAGAGAATCTTCATCAAGAGTTGATGAACAAGAAGAGAAGGAGTCGGGTGATGATCCCGAAGAGAATATTCATCACGAGTTGATAAACAAGAAGAAAATAAGGGTGACAATCCCGAGAAAAAGAGGTATGATTGAAGATCATAAAGACCCAAAAGGGGATTGATCGCGTGCGGCGTCAAAGGTAACTAGATAGAGTGTATAGTTATAGGGTTGCCGTACTATTAAGAGGGATGCAACGTTGATGATTTAGAAATATTTTTGTGCTTAAGTGTTATCTATCCTTAAATAGATGAGGGACACAAAACACATCACGTACACCGAGAATGTTAGTCTTTCTGTCTGGATCTGATGTTCCGATCAGTGGATCGGATGTTCCAATCCATCGGTAAGTCCGGTGGTTTATTGGTGAGAGTCTAGGACCTCTCTGTATTGATAGAAAATTCCGATCAGGGGATCGTAAGGTCCGATCCATCGTAAGGTCCGATGCTAAGTTGTCTAAGTCTCAGGTGCTCCGCTGTGAGGATCGGAAGTTCTTATCTATGTGATCAGATGGTCCGATCAGGACTTAGAAACTTTTCGAGCTGATTATAGTAAGAATGCTTCTCTGGAAGGATCGGAAGGTCCGATCCGTGTGATCGGATAGTATGATCAGGACTTAGAAGTTTTTAAGAAGATCTGGTTAAGGTGCCTCTCTGGAAAGATCGGAAGCTCCGATCTGTAGGATTGGATAGTCCGATCAGTGCATTAGATTGAAAGGTGTGTCTCTGGACGGATCGGATGTTCCGATCATGCATATCGGATAGTCCGATATGTGTAAAGTTCAGTTGTGAGTAAGCTCGAGGTGTGAAGCTGTTCTGGAGTTTTTGCCTAATCGGAATATCCGATGTTGAGATTGAAAGATCTGATGTGGGTAAAAACGGCTAGTTTTTTTGCTCCAATGGCTAGTTTTTTGGTGTGGGGTATAAATACCCACCTTGGCCGGTTGGGAGCTAGGTGTTGAAGTGCTGAGCAAGAGGTTGAACTAGTTGAGTAGAGAGAACACATTGGGATGCATTTGTTGCTCCTTGGTCATCTTTTTAGCTAGAGAGAGCTCTAATCACATGTGTTGTGATTATGAGTGGATTGAGTATCCATCTTGTCTCCTTCCCTTTTTGATATTTGTGATTCCTTTCTTGAGAGAGGTGTAGGAAGTGAGATTGAGTGCTAAGAGCGATAGATTGAGATATATCTTGAGCACTAGAGTTCATCTCCAAGATCATCCATTCGTTGGATTCGTTACTTTTGGAGTTTGAGGACTCCTAGACGGCTAGGTGTCGCTCATGAGCAACCAACGAGTATGGTGTGCCGTGAGAAGTTTGTTGAAGGCGTGATTTCGCCTTCGGAAGGGAAGAAATCAAGAAGAGAAGCCAAGTCTCAAGTGTGACCGAGATTGGCGAGGAATAGGGTTGAAAAAGGCCTGGCTCAAGCGTGACGGAGGCTCCTCAACAAAGACGTAGGAACCTCGGTGGAGGAAGTCCGAACTTCGGTAAATAAATTATCGTGTCAATCCTTTACATTTGCTTATTGCTTTACTTCGATATCTTGTATTGGATTGATCTATCTAGGGTTAATTCTTTCTCTAGCTAGCTTTACTTCAAGTTGTTGATATTTGCTTGTGCTAGCTTCAAGTAGAAATCGATTTGTGTTTAGGCGTAATTGGTTTTACAATTCTCTAGACTCTGTTCTAATCGGATAATCCGACTCTCATATCGGATAGTCCGATTGGACCGGAACCTCCAACTCTCATATCGGAAGTTCCGATCTGTTTTTCGCCGCGTTGTTTTGGAGAATTGTTAATCACCTATTCACCCCCCTCTAGGCGTCTATCCTCGATCCTTCACCAAGCACATCGCGATTTCTGGCCGTTCTCACTTCCACCACAGATTACATAACAGAAGGCCCTTCAAAGGTGAGATTTCTTAGACTCTGACTCTCTCCCACTACAATCCAAGGACTGAATAGGGAAAAATCGACTCTCCAAACTGCTCCCAAGAAAATCGAAGAAACTGCCTCCTAAATGGTAGGGGAAGGCTTGCAAAGAAAGACCCAATGAGAGATTTTTCCCCTTCACCAATTTGTGAATTCTTGCTTAAAATGTATCAAATCGAGTGAAGCAACCCAAGAATGAAGAGAATTACCCCACAGTTGCTGTAAAACCTTAAATCAAGAAGAACAAGAATCGTAGAAAGGATATATATTTTCCCCAAATGGCACTTGCCATGGCTAGGCAACAAGACACCCCCACGTCCTCTAGCGGTGCTGCCATGGTTCCACTTCCCTCCACCTTTTACCATCTATCAACTTGTAGATTGTTGATCTACCTGTTAGCTCAACCCATCGCCCACTTGTCTAGATTAACTTACAGCCTGCACTGCCTTTGCCATAGTTGGTAGCCACTTAGATAATCTAGGGTTGTGTTTGGTGAGCCTACGAGCAAACAACTAGTAATTGATGACAACTACGTGGTAATGAAGTTGTGTATTGCTTTGCTTTCAATTTTGGTAGGCATTTGTAGAAATAGATTATTATCTATTGTAGACATTAAGGGCCCGTTCATTGGGGATTTAGCTCCTGCTCCTTCCTGATTCTGCTCTGATTTCTCTTGATTTTGATCTTCTGAAGAATCAGGAACAGTTTGAGGGATTGTTCGGCTAGGCATTTGGGATTCTAGAGAGGAAAGAGAGAGCAGAGAGTTCCGAGCAGGGACAGCGGTGCTGGAGGCAGCGGCGGCGGCGCTCCAGTGGCTCTTCAGGCGACGCTTGAGGTTAGGGCTGCAAGAAAAGCTCGAGGCTCGCAAACTATTCGAGCTCGGCTCGTCAGAGACTCGGCTCGAGCTATATTCGAGCTCGAATCGAGCCTGATCTCAAGCTCGCGAGCCCAGTCGAGCCGAGCTCGAGCCTACTCGAGCTTTGTTCACTAAATTGTTGCATGGGTTATGTGATTTTTAAGTTATGCAAATGCTCTCACTTGATGAAAATTGTTGCATGCAAATGCTCTCTTGATGAAAATTGTTGCATGCAAATGCTCACTAAATTGGTGCATTGCATATACGCTCTAGGATGTTTTGATTTGTTGCTTTTGTTTGTGCTTATCTGCTGCTGTTGTATATAAACAAATGTTATCGAGCTTTTTCGAGCCGAGCTCGAGCCTACTCGAGCTTTGTTCGAGCTCGAACCGAGCCTGCCTGTAAACTCGAACCTAATTTGAGGCTCGGCTCGAGATCGGCTCGAAATTGTTCGAGCTCGAGCTTCGTAGGGCAAGCTCGCTCGAGCTCGGCTCGTTTGCAGCCCTACTTGAGGTCAAGGAGGAGCTCGGGGTCGAGGCGGCAGCACGACGGGGTTGGGGCGACGGCGTCCATGCGACAGGGTCGGGGTGGTGGCACAATGGGCTTGGCGCTCATGGTTGAGGCGACGCTCCAGGCGGTGGGGTCGAGACAAGGATGGTGGCGTATGCTCAGGGGCCGAGTGGGGAGGGGGAGTCGGAGGCAGCGTCGGGCTCGAGGGGCCGAATGGGGAGGGGGAGTCAGAGGCGAGCGGGGACGACAGCGTCAGGAAGATTGGAGCAGAATCCAAAGAAGCGGCTAGAGGTTGATTCTCGCGTCTAGTGTAAATAGGAGAATCGCATCTAGTGTTGATTCCACTTCTAGCGAGGGGGGAGCGGAGGCCGTTCGGTAGAGCTTCGGCTCCCCCGGACGAGAATCCGGAAGCCAAAACTCTACCGAACGGGGATTGTTATGGTATTGTCTAGCTAGTTCATGGCTTTGAGGAGATTTACCATTCATACACATCTGGCAACTGCCCTTGGAAGTTGGATGTCAAACGTTTCACAAGGCTTTAAACTCTTTTTCTACGGATCATCACGTTACAACCTTGCACGGCTACATATACTACTATTATTAAATCCCGGAGGTTTTCTAGATCCGGAGCCTATCCACGTTGCGGCTCCTCCCGTGTTCCCGTGATAGTGTGCGGCTCCACATGAATAACAGAAATAAATGCCAAAGAGCCGACGAGGCAAAGAGAAGTGGAAGGCGTCAAGCTTCAAGAGTTTCAAGTCCAAATATATAACAAAACAAAGAAAATAATCGAGCATACATGAGACAACGTGATTTAAGGTGGAAAAAACCAAACCGGCCGGGAAAACACAAAACGCAAATGGCCGAAGATCCAAAGGGAGCTAGTATCAAAGAAATACGAAAAGCTAGAAGGCAGGGACGGCAAGGCAAGGCAAGGCATGCCACGGTAGCACGCGCAGCAGCACGCAGAAAGTGAGTGACGGTGCCAACACAACGCACGCAGTGTCACACAGCGAGCTCACGTCGTCGTCGTCGTCGTCGTCATCATCATCTCTGTCCACGCACAATTGCGCAGGAGAAGAGGAGACAAAACAACGGAGGAGGCGGCCCGACCGAGCCAGGAGATGGAGAGAGAAAAACTGACCCTTTTTTCCTTCACATATTAAAAATTACCTTCTTTTCTTTGCTCCGATCCTGCTGTCCCTATCCCCTCCCCTCGCCGGCGGCGCCCGGATCGCGACTTCGCCCCCTCCGACCCGATCGCCCCCGTCCTCACTGAGGGGGTTCTCCTCGCTCGCCGTTTCCGGCGGTTCCTGCATCGCCTCAAGTTGCCCGCCATCTTGGACGGTTGCCTCACGCCCCCGGATCGTTTCCACGAGGGCTTTGGCCTCCGGCGCCCATGGTCGACACCCACGAGTGCTCGCTGGCGATCGTGCCCGTCTCCGACGCCGACTCCGACCCCGCGCCGCCCAACCCGGACCCTTCCTCCATCTCCACGGACGCCTGGGAGCCCTTCGAGTCCGCCGTGCGCGCTGTAGTCGGTCAGATCCAGCCCACCTTCCCCTCCGAGGCCCGCCGCGCCGCCGTCATAGACTACGTCCAGCGCCTCATCAGGTGCACCGTCGGCTGCGAGGTACCACTTACTTCGTTTTGCATGCTTCAGTTCTTTACTGGGACCTCATGCTTGCCTTAGTAAGTGTTCCGCAGCTTAAAAACCCCAACTTTCATTTGTGCATCAAGGACATGGGCACGGCGCCTAGGTGTGCAGACGAGTATCTATTGCGGCATGGCATTCTTCGGACTATGTCTATGTAGTTGCTTGGGGGTGTTTTTGGGAGGATTCATTAGCGTCTCACAGTCATTCGTCATTTATGTCATGGAAATGCACTTAGGATAACCTGCTTGGTGCATTGCTGCTGCTTATTTCATAGTTACCATGCTTGCGGTTTCATTTAGCTGTATTGTAATAGCTCAAGTGTGATTTTGCTAACCCAGTTGATGCCGCCAAACTGATATTCAAGTTGGTATATTTGAAATGGACCTTATATGGCTAGGGGCTAGATGTGTCAAGTGTTTATTGGCCATGAAATGCTTTAATGCCCGTTGTCGGATGCGCACTCGAGTTTCCACGTCATATGGTTTGATGATCTATTTATGCGAGCGTGAATTGATGGATGACACGTGTTTGGGTACTGTATTGAACAACAGCAAATTTGCTGATCTTGGGTTGGAGGGCTGATTATATGGTATATACCTTGGTGATCATTTTCGTGACGTGGCCGTCCATATCTTGCTCATGTTGTACGGTCTTTTTGGATAAATGGCTTTGCCCCTTGCCCCACTACTTTGGTGCACACAAGAAATTATAAAATCCTGGTTTCTCCGTATAGCTACTTTTATTTGAGTAAGAAATATTTACATGTTTGTTATGTGAGTGATCTATCTCTGTTCTACCAATGTGCCACTGTATGAAATCATACTTTCAAATGTATTGGTAAATTTTTTAACTTGACCCGATTAAAAATTCTGTAAGAGGTTCACCGCCAGTTGTTCTATGAAGAGTCCATTGATGATGCTAGGTACCAACATGGAAATCACAGATTTTTTTTGTGTTACTTGTATACAAAAATGGGGGGAAAATATTGCTTGAGCTTTTATTCCTCTACTGAGATTGATCTCTCTTTTTTTACTATTTTGAATCATCCGGCAACATGTTATAGAAATACAAAGTTAACCTTTTCCTTTTGTAAAACATAGGTCTTTCCATTTGGATCTGTTCCATTGAAAACATATCTTCCTGATGGAGATATTGACTTGACTGCATTTGGCTCTACAAGTTCTGATGAAAACCTAGCAAATGAGGTGCGAGCTGTTCTACAATCAGAAGAGCTGAGGGAAGATGCTGAATTTGAAGTCAAGGATGTTCACTATATCCATGCTGAGGTTTGCCACTTGGATTGCATCTCTTTTTAAAAATTGCACAAATATTACAGCATGATTTTTTTTTTTTTTTTTTTTTTTTTGGGGGGTAGATAGTGATTAGTTACCTCTTCGCTTGTTTCAAGGTTTGTACAACTTGTATTGAGGGCAAATTCATAGAAGCACCTCTCACTAATTGTCTCATTCACATACTTTTAAGTTGCTGCGATCTACTTATGAATGCTCCTTTTTTGTGTACATTATATACGTTGGTCAATGGCATTCATCTGATTCGTTTATACTCAAATATTGTTAATTTCTTTTTGCTAATGTTGACCAAACATTTCATAGCACCCTTATTATACCATAAATGGGGAAGGACAATATAATAATCCATCTTTGCATGTGACATACAATGAAACAATGTGAATATCTCAATATGCCACTGCCAACGATAAAAAGAAATTGTTGATACTTGATAGCGATCGAGTGTACTGTCCACCACTGTGCTCTATTGTCATTTTTTGGTAGGTTCTCACTATGCGCATGTCCATGCATAGATTCTCAAGGACAGTCTTTTTTGTGCTGACCTGCTAGGGACAAATTTTGGGCACTGGTGAAAATGTCGCATATTGTTAGTATTTCATCACCAGGATATTTCAAATGTTGAGTCTTTTTGATGGCAGGTCAAGCTGGTCAAATGCCTTGTCCAAGATATTGTTGTAGACATCTCATTTAATCAGATCGGTGGACTCTGTACACTTTGTTTTCTCGAGCAGGTAATATTTCAGAAGTTACCGCAAACATGTAACTGCTTTGTTCTTTTCCTTAAAAGCACAGATCTATAATCTATCTGATATTTGATGTGATAAAAGTCCATTCCCTTCTTTATGAAGGTAGGACTTTGGACGCGGGCTTCCTTTATGGCCTCTGCTCATTGGCAATTATATTTATAAGCATTATGTTTTGCAGGCTGATCAAAGATTTGAAAAAACCCACCTTTTCAAGAGAAGTATAATACTGATAAAAGCCTGGTGTTATTATGAAAGCCGCATTCTTGGTGCTCACCATGGTTTAATTTCTACCTATGCCTTGGAGACATTGGTGGTATATATTCTCCATCTCTTCCATGAGTCTTTGGATGGTCCATTAGCTGTAAGTTCAGACTTAAATTTTGTGCCGCCTTTGTAAGTTATTGTTTTTGTCACCTTATCTAAGCTGCTTTACGATAGACATATTCCTAGGGTTGACTTCACTATATGCTCTTCTGAAGGTCCTCTATAGGTTTCTGGACTATTATAGCAAATTTGACTGGGAAAATAAGGGTATAAGCTTAGATGGCCCTGTTTCCTTGGCTTCCCTACCTGAGCTAGTTAGTAAGTGAATGCAGTCTGATCTGGTTTTTTGTGATTGAAAGTTTCTGTTATTATTGGTCATCACATAGCTTTTCTTGCACAGTTGACCCAGCAGACTCTCATGATGATGGTTTTCTTAAACGGGAGGAGTTTCTCAAAGAATGTGCACAAATGTTTACTGTTCCCCCTAGGAACTCTGAAAAAAATACTCGTGTATTCTCTCGAAAATTTCTCAACATAGTGGATCCATTGAAGCAGAGTAACAATCTTGGGCGCAGTGTCAGCAAAGGTTTGTTTTCTGCCTCTAGATCGTGAATTTTGATGGTAGGAATGGATGATTATGCTTGAAATCGTGTCGCACAGCTTTATTAATTTTAGGATAAGTTGATGCTTTAACTTGATCATTGTAATCTTAAATTGTTCGTGCATTCATCTTCGTCTCATGATTAGCATTGCCACTTAGGGGAAGAATGCTGGTCGATAGCTCAGCTGCAAAAGTGACAGTTTTTTCCACCATATTATTTGTGATTTGGCAATATCTTTCTTATCCTATCCTTCAGTATTTTGCTAGTTCATTAATCATCACACAATAAGTTAACATAATGAGTGGTTGCACTGGACTTCCCACATCCAGAGTTCTACTATTGATACGTGCCTTTACCATCAGTTCACATAATGAGTGGTGGCATTGGACTTCCCACATCGAGTGTTCTACTGTTGATGCATGCTTGTTGAAATTTGCAGTTTCTGTGTCTACCTTTTCCAAATCTAATTCTTTTTAAAATTTACCGTTAACTACAACTAGTGTTATTTGGACTGTCTTGCTTTTGCTACTGCCTCGCTGCTGTTTACCTGAGCGCAGTTACTGTTTATCCATGGGCCAAGGGATTTCATTTCAATTCTGTGCAGAAGGAAACACTCAGCCACTCAAACCAAGCAGTAGGAGGTGCGAGCATTGCTCGCGACGCTGTTAGCGAAGCTGCCCACCAGCGTTCAAACCATGGTTTGGCGCTAGTGGCTCATTTTCTGTCTAGGCTGACATCTTGGATAGAATTACATGCACACGTTGGGTGCGTTCAGTGGTTAAAGTGCGTGCCCGCGCTCGGGAGGCTCTGGCCTCCTTTCTAGATTAGACGTGTGCTAGGGACGTATCCATGTGCGCGTGTAAGTGTGTGTGTGGGTGTGTCCTATCATGTAATACAAAAAAACAAGCAGTGGCACTACTATCTAGTGGGAGCTTGGGTAAGGGCTCTTAGGCCTGATCAGGGTGTCCCTAGACCCAAGTGACGTGACGGCGCCTTGATGGCAGCCGCACCACAGGGGCAGGAAAGAGATAGACTAGGGAACTTCGTTTTATTTCTTGCTTAGCTGATAATGACAACAACAACCTCCTTATACAGAGGACTGTCCTAACAACAATATAGATAGAATCAATCCCGATAATAACCTACCTAACTTAATAGATAAGATGCCAAACAACTAATCCTTATCATAGATAACTTGGTTTGGAAGAACTGTTCTAATCATCGACACGGACCTTGCTACAGTACCACTGTGCTGTTCACGCTCGTGAAGCACATAGTGATTTCTTCATGTGACAACTATGCTCACTTGCATTGCATACCAATGTGATGTTATGTGCCCCTGCACCACCTTACTACCAGATGTGGCTGCTGTCTGACAGGCTAGAACATGGATACTGATGGCACTAAATTGTTATCTGTTGCATGGGTACTTATTGTTAATTCAATCCACAGGCATAGCTTTCTTGTGGTATACTGCACAGTTGCTTATGTGCATTAGGCTGTTGGATTGCTGTTTATTTTGTCCTTAACATTATACAAGATGATTCGAACATATAGTTTTTTTTCATTTCGTTTAATTTGCCTGGGCTAATTCCACTGTGCAATGCGCAGGTAACTTCTACCGAATACGCAGTGCATTTGATCTTGGTGCCCGAAAGCTTGGGAAGATCCTTCAAATGCCTGCCAATTCTATTGTGGATGAAGTGAATCAGTTCTTCAGGAACACATTGAAGAGACATCGCACTAGGCTAAGGCCAGACGTGCAGGACATTGCATTGGACTTCAATGTTGAAAGAGCCAACAAGGGTTGTTCACCTTTATTTGGCGATCTATTTGATCAGTTCAATACCATCAGCATTTCAGGTTCTAATAATCATGGGTCTCTAAAGCAAAATGAATGGAATTCTATGGCTGAGCACAAGGAAATGAAGTCTGTTTCAAATCTTGTGACGACTCATTCGATTTGTATGAGGGATGGCAGTGACTTGTGTGAGGCCGCACCATCAACTAGTGGAACATGTTCCTTGCCATCTGGGAAAGGTTACTACGCCCCACATCTCTATTACGAGTCAGAAAATGGTAAGTTCGACATAAACCATGATACAAACCTGTCACACCATGGGAAGTCAACTAAGGGGCACACAGGCAGATATCACCACTCCATTGAAAGCACTAAGTATGACGATGAACTTTCAACACATCCTGTGGACAACTACATAACATCAAGAAAAGGGGCAGATAGCAATGTGGTTCAAGTTAAAGAGTTGGGCTGTGATGGAGGTACCACCAGTCACAATATATCAGATCTTACTGGAGATTATATAACAAACTTGAATAATCTTCTCTATGCACAAGGGTGCCGCCAAGATTATCCAATTAATCAAGTTTACTATCAAATGCTTGCCCCACCACCTGCACAATATCAGAACAAGCGCTCACCAAATGTTCATAGCGGTAAAACTGCATATGGATATGCTGGTACAAATGGAATAGTCCCTGCTCCTTATCCACCTGGCTATTTTGTTTTAAGGCCATTCTATCAAACAGATGATCCTATGCGAGCTCGTGGAACAGGCACCTACTTTCCCGACCCAGTAAGTTCTCTTTTTGCACGATTTATGCTTGCACAACTTAAATCCACTTTTTGAATAAAATGCATCTAGTGTTACCCTATATGAATGCTTGGAGCAATTTTTTTACTAATGTTCTCGTACTTAAATTATTGTGTTGTTGGAGTTACTATATCTTCTATACATAATATTCTGGAACATATCCCCATTAATTTTATGTTTCTATTGCAGAATTGTATTACTTTTGCAAGGTTAGGCATTATATTTGTGTCGCTTGGTTATGTCTTGTGTTTTTTCTGAGTTTTCTGCCTTGTTGGACATTGTAGAATTTATGCAAGGACAGGCCCACTGGACGAGGGGAAAGAGGAAGGAATCAAATCCCTCCGAATAACTATCATAGGTCTCACCGCTATGGCAGAGTGGATATTCCTGCAGATATGACACCTTCGGAGGAATTGAGGCAAGAGCCACCATTGCAGATTTATATTCCTGGTGCAAACGATCATGGAATTCCCTCTCCGTTGAAGATACCAGTACAATCTCCGTCTTCCCAAGCTCCAAGGGATATTATTCATGGCAATGGTTTTATTCACCCACAAGACAGTAAACTTGAGTTTGGGACCTTGGGGGCATTGCCTTTGGACGTTAGGAGTACCTCCCAAGACCAAGCTAACAGATCAAATTCTGCTTCTAACAGTCAACGTTCTGCAGCTGTGAGTCCTATGTCGCCAGCACAAAATCCTGGAATGGGTTCTAATCGAGCGAGGTAAGTATGATGCATTCTTTTAGTAATAAAATCAATAACATCAACTGTTTCATTAAAGGGTCGTATAGCTAATAGCCATTTCTTTACCATGTTAGAGCAATGAGATATTTACCTTCAAAAAACAGCAATGAGATTTTGACTGTTGAGGCACGCCATAATTAATAAGTTGTTTAACATAATTTAAGTTCTGTATTAGGTTGGACTGGAGCTTCCGCAAAAAATATTGAGATGGCCATGTGAAGCTTATGCTTGGACATTAAAATATAATGTGGAAACCATCCATATTTTAAATCTTACCGTGAAGGCAAATCTGTTCAGCTTGAAATTTGCATTTCTTCTTTTCACTTTTTTTTTACCACGTTCATCTTGTAACTTCTCTACTTCCCTCGCAAAAAAAAAAAACACTTCTCTACTCAGTTCTCATGCATGTTTTCACCTTTTATAATGTTTAATCCCACACTACAATTTACAGGAATGCTAAGCCATATCATCTCAAGGACAACGATGACTTCCCACCGCTATCCAGTTGATGTGATATATAGTTCATTGCGCATCAGAGAATGCGGGCCAAGAAAAAAGATACTGATACATGGTGCACACCCAGTGCAGCAAGGGCAGAGGGCTACTCTGCAAAATTCCAACTTTACCTTGTCGTTCTCCAGTCACCAGACTCACCATGCAGCTGCAATGCAGCTCGTGCTGCCATAACTGAAATCTCATGCGCCCTTGCCCCTCAGTAAAAAAAAAAAAAAAGGAAAGGAAGAAAGCTGAAACTTTGTGCCATGTAGATACTTTTGTGGGGAAATAAGGTCCTTCTGTTTTCTTTAAAGATTATGGAGGGCCCCTTTGAAGGGGGAACAGGTGTGGTAGTGATCTAGTTTAGATCTGTTGTTTTGACCTCATGAGCTGTTTGCCCGGGAGCTCTCAGTATAATCTGTTTGGGTCTGGAGAAGCCTTGTGTTGGCCTGGCCCCATCTTTTGAAGTGACATTAGCTGCTTGAAGAAATGTGTAGGCATAGAGATATGTATGGGCTGCTAGATTCAGTCTTTATAGAAAGAAGGAAGTATTTAGTCTTTTTCTCAGAGAAAAAATGGCTCCCTCTTTTTTTCCTTCCTTTTTGCCTGTTGTGTCTTTCCATATCTTCGTTAATTAATTGGATTTGTAACATAGTTGTGCTGAAGGACCATGTGGAGGTCCATCCTTGTTTGTGATGAGTATTTGACTTGTTTTGAGCTTGGGTTGCTCAGGTTTGAGTTTGATTTGATTTGGATTTGACATGGATTTCAAATTGAAAGCATTTTGTTTTGCGCCGGACCAAGGAACCAAGTAACAGAGACTTTTCCATTTGCACCGGACCATGTTAGGAATAACTTTACACTTGTGCCAGACCATCTCTTTTGCATCGGGTCAAGAAACAGAGAGTTTCACGTTTGCACCGGACCAAAAAGGTTTGCAAACAGAGAGTTTCACATTTGCGACGGACCCGAAAATCGCATTCGCCACAGACCGGTCTGTAATTCGAAATTTTGGAGGTCTTCCCGTGCTCGAAAAATTATTTGGTCTACATGAAAGTTGTAGAGAATTTCGAGACGCATCTTTTTCATGTTGACAAGTTTTTCATTTGAGCAACATAAAAAATCATAAAAAAATCGGGAAGCTAAATGCATTCGCAAAGGACCAAAAATGATGGTCCGCCGTAGATGCTTTGTGCTCTGTTGAGCTTTGACGAAAATTCAATATTATTCTTGAGCAATGCTATGTGATGTGTTTTCCTTGTCTATGATGGATGCAGGGCTCTGTTTGGTGGTCATGGTGAGGCGAAGGGAGGTCGGAACTAGGCAAGCGTTAGGGAGGTTCAAGATGGCGGAGGTCGCGGAAGATGGCCGGAGATGGAGCAGTGCAGTCCAAGGAGGCAAGGAGACAAAGTGTCTGCTAAGCTTGAGGCTTTTTAGGTCTAGTAGATCAAGGGGTTGTTGGTCTTTAGAGCTAAAGTAGTGGTCAAGTTAGTTTACGTGAGAGGGTTGTTGGGTGATCACTTAAAGATGCTTTGAGAAAGCATGTGTAAAAGTGAAGCGGTGCAACCCATGGGAGAAAGTGTGGGATCAGATCTTGACCCTTGGAAGTTAGCTTAGGGTTGAAGCAAGACATCCAAGGGTGGGAATTGATCCTAGAACACTATAAATAGAGGGAAGGGTGCCCTTCTTCCTGAAGTTTTTGTGTGCTCCTTTGAGCTTTGCCCACATGAAGTGAGGCTTTGTAAAAACTTCCAAAGAAAAGAAATACAAAAACATTCTCTCCACTCTGAATTTAAATTCTGCATTTATATTATGTCTTTACATTACGCAATTTAAATTCAGTCTTTACATTATGTAATTTAAATTCAGTCTTTACATTCTCGCAATTTAAATTCCGCAAGTTGGATTTGTCTCCTCCTTCTACTTGCTTACGGTTCTTAGTGCCAAGGATGAGAGATTGATTGGATGAGTCTTCACTTAGATCATATCCCAATCCTCTAGGCATTCCTTGTTCGAGTTTTATGAAACCGATCTCTTATGTTTCCATTGATGAATCATTGTTTCATCGTGTTTTGATGGGTTTCTTTGTGACCTCTAGCTTGCTGTGACTCGTGGGAAGGTATCCAAGTTTATCTTGATCTTCAAAATCCCACGAGCAAGTCTAGATCACATATTTGCTCTTGTGCTCCAGGAGAGAATTTTTGCTCCAGGTTCTTTATTCCTTATAAGAGAGGTTTTTAGTTGGATGCTATTTGTCCAGTAGGTGGGGAAGTTTTATTTTGGGATCATTCACCCCCCCTCTGATCGCCATTCCGATCTTTCATGTGCTCCATTGTTGCCAGCTCTATTTCAGGTTTAGTAAGGGGTATGATCATAGAAAAACAAGGAGCTGTATTTTCATAGGAAAACAAGGATTGCATCTGAATTTTCGTAGAAAAACAAGGAGCTGTGTAATCATCTTCTCCTCTTGAAGGAAAATGCCTCCCTCTTTTATGAATCTACATGATCGTGTGTGCCCGATTCTGGGCTTCTACAGGCCTCATTTTCGTTAGATTGCGTAATTTTGCGATTATCCATTTGCTCCTTTCTTTGGAAATTATACGCTTGTGGTTATTCTACCTTCATGTTAATTATATATGACCTATGGATTGGAAGTCCGGGTCCCTGCCAAAACAATTTCTTTTTACCAGTTTTTCTCGCTAATTTGTTCAGAAATGTGTATACATGGTATAGTGTCTATATGTACACACTCCCACACTACTCCCGTAAATTCGTGAATGAGTCTTTCACTGTTTTTTTTTTTTTTTTTTGCAAAGAGGATCTCGCGGTTACTCAAATTCGTTAATGGCTCTTAGCCATCTCATTTTTGGAAAACCCCTTGCGAATTTCGAAATTGCAAACAAGTCCTTTTGTTGTTTTTTTTTTTGCAAAAAGGTCATGTGGTTTCGAACATTCGCCGATAGGTCCCCCATATTTTACGTCTAGGTCCTTTCACCGGTTATTTGCAAAAATGACCCCATAGTTTCATAGATTCACAAATGAATCCTCCATCGTTTTTTTGCAAAACGGATTCCATGTTACGCAAATTCGCAGATGTCTTCTATCGAGCCTATTTTTGAAAAACTACCCCATAAAAATCAAAATTACATTAGGATCCTCCTACTTTTTTTGCAAAAAGAACTCTAGATCAAATCTCCCACGCTACGACCGTGCGTATCGCACGACTCTGCCCAGCAAAAACGTAGTCGGCAACAATTTAAGGCAGTGCCATGTCGCGTTCAAGATGGGCTGCAACTTGTCGATCGAATAAGTAAACATACACGTCGAAGTGCAATTGGACGAACCGAATCGTATCTTGATCCACAAGCTAGGACAGGATCCAATCCATGGATATGTTCAGCCGCGTAGTTAGTCAAAAAGAAGAAAAGAATTACCGCCAGCCAATAATGCTGTTTTTTTTTATATTTCCATATGAAGATGTCATGTAGTAGAAAACT
Source organism: Rhipidocladum racemiflorum (assembly GCA_036346355.1). Taxonomy (NCBI): domain Eukaryota; kingdom Viridiplantae; phylum Streptophyta; class Magnoliopsida; order Poales; family Poaceae; genus Rhipidocladum; species Rhipidocladum racemiflorum. The sequence continues at coordinate 1,733,541 of CM070590.1, read as the reverse complement.
GACAATTATTTCTACAGGACATTGTGCTCATAGCTTGAAATTATATATGCCACTTGTTTATATGTTTCTTTGGAGGGTGTAGGGCGTACGAATGTTTACATCTACAATAGAATTGTTGGCTCAATTATTGTGGTCAATCTCCAGAAAATTGATGAATAGGTTGGCTGTTCTTGGCCAGGTGATGTGTTCAGAGGAAAAACGAGCCACCTTGACAAATCTTTCGCTCTCATGTGCACATTCTCAGGGGTTAATTCAGAAAAGATTGATGCTCATTTTGCTTTACGATTCCTCTGCAAATTCAAGGAACTGGTGGCGCATGTGGCGTCTATATGAGCTTTTAGATGGCATGAGGAGTCAAAACTCAGCGGCACAGGTCCGTTTCTCCAAGAAAAAAACTCTTACGTAGAAACAAGGCTAAGGTTAGGCACAAGCACGATAGTGTGATGTCAGCCGTTTATATACTTTATCACGTAAGATTTTTGCTGATACAGAGAAAAAATAAACATTTTTTTCATACCATAATTAAAATATTATAGGATCTCATAGAGAGAACATCAAAATATTATCTATATAATTGTATACAGGAGGGGTTAAACATTCTTCGCTTAACTAAATAATTGTACTTTGATAGAGGGAATACAACCAGGTGCCTAGCTAGCTCTATGTTGGTTTTTTTTTTTTTTTTTGTTAGTTTGAATGATTTTGAGACGATAAACCAATTCCCCCCCTCAAATCATGCATATGCTTTGCTATGTGCGTAGGCTTAGATTATTTTAGGAGAGAAGAATAATTGAGCTTAGCTTACATATGGCCTAACACGTAGTCTGAATATGGTTAGCAATTAATAATTGATCAATGAATTCACAATCATAGAAGTAGAGAACTGTCTTGGGGTTCAGGTTTGAGCCGGTGGTGGTGGTACTAGTGATGGACAGGACTCATCGGGAATCTTGAAATCCAACATAAAGAGAGGAGAAAGAAATGATTGTTTGTTTGAATGATGTAAGCTACAAATTTTCACTCTCCATCGACAAAGAAAAGAGCACCATATAAACTAAGCTAGCTTTCGAAGTTGTGCACCTAAATTTGCTCAAAGCGACATGAATAAATATTAAGCAAGAGTATGCTAGAGTTTAATGCAAAAATAAAGCAAAGTCAACCGAGAATCATTCATATAAGCTTGGTTGCTCTGCCTCTTCCCCTCCACTCCAAAGGCAAGGCGGACTGACAGAAGCATATCCCACCCAAATCCCCAATTAATCTTCCATTCACGAACCTCCAAACCTTTGAAGCTCGCATCCCCTCTCCCAACCTTTTCCGGTCATTTGTCCACAGGCAGCTCAAATTCTTCCACAGGAATTAATACTCCACAGATGGAGCTTTCAAGGCACAGATTCTTCAAGTTCAGGTCAGCAGCCGCCTCCCTCCAGCTCTCCATGTGATGGCGAACGATCAAGACCAGCGCAAGAACAAGCCTACAGAAGAGGAGAGGAGGAGAAACCCAAAAAATAAAAAATCTTTTCTGATGCTAATTTCCAGGTGACAACAAGCTCGCAGATTGCTGCATACTATTCCTCACCAGTAAAATTAATTGCATCGTTTGTTCTTCCTCTCTATATACACATCAAGTGATGCACAAGGTCGGTTTCTTTTTTCTTGCGTACGTAATTAATCCTCTGCCTCGTGCTGATAAGTCAGCGTCAGATCGATGAGTGCACGGCCCTGCTTCGACGTTGTGCACGGCCCTGCAGCTTCGACGCTGTGCGCTGCTGCCCTACGGCGTCCATGGCGCGGATCATGCGGCGCATCGATTGCTCCCGCCTCGGCTGGCTCCTCTTTTCCGTGTGCTCACCTACGAGAACCACGACGGGAAGCCAAGGATCCAGCACAGCCAGATTAATCACCCACCCCCCATATATACAGCAAAAACTAGCTACTAGCCTCTCTTTCACTAATCCCTTTGGTGCAACAAACTAAGTGCTTGCTCGGTCGAGCATGTCCGGCCCACGGCGGTGCGGTAGCCGGCGGCCGGAGAGAACGGCGAAGGTGGGGGACAACGGCAATGGATACGTCGAGACCGACCCCACTGGTCGCTATGGCCGGGTAACTTCTTCCTCCTGAACTCTCTCTCTCTCTCTCTCTGAAAACACTTGCACTCGAATGTTCTTGTCATTGGCGATGAACAATCATTACAATTAGCAGCATGTTAGCCGTGTTTACCACGATTTAAACCGTTTGATTAAGCATGCAGTGGTTAATCAGATTCCTAGCTAGGACGACATATATGATTAAGGGTTTTGATAAGTTTCATCCGGATGTTTTCTTTAGCAATCATCATCCAAATTCCTGGCCATTGGATTTGCTTTCAGATCAATGCACAGCCCCCTCAATTCGAGATGGGTTGATCCTACGGATGTGTGTTTTGATCGTACGGTCCAAAGTTTGGATGTTTTTTGGGATAAAAACATCCGGACGATGCCTCCCTATGATTAATTACAACCACTTGTAGGGTGTGTTGTTCATATTCTTTAGCTTTTCAAGGATGGATTAATTCCTTGATGATGCGCACATCGGAGCTACCCCTCAATTTGGACACGATTATTGTACCTTGGCTGATGATGCATGCGCAATACATCTTGTTGATGATGTTCTTTTGGCTTTAATTTGCTGCCTAGCCAGGGGCTGCATGCAAACCTTGTTTACTGTTTAGTGCTAACATCAGCTGGACCCAGCGATTTCTTTTGCCTTTGCTGAAAACATAGTGGATGGTGTTCTTGTCTTGGCTAAGATTTCCATATTGTACATGGTATAATTCATTCGCAGCAGCAGCCTGCCTACCTTGTCAAATTTCCTCAAAATCACCTACTGCTGATGTACTGTACTACAGACAAATTACCTGGCCTGCGTACGACATATTCATAATAAGCTATGAAAATCACAGGTAGCTGGAATTAATCATCACACGGGAGGAAAATCACACACATATATACATATATATATATACATATACATATACATATATACATATACATATATATATATATGTGTATATATATATATATGTATATATATATGTATATATATATATATGGCGCCGTAATGGGGCACCATGGTGCCTAGGCACCATGATTTTAAATGCACGAATTCAAGTCAAATTCAGGTATAGTTTATACCCATTTATAACAAATCAAATGAAACACATAAATTTAGATTACATGCTTTGCTGATTTATACATATACTCAGCGCATACATACAATAAAACTATCATCAAAAAAAGAAACTCTAGTTCGAATTTCAGTTCAAACTTGTTTGAACTAGTTAGTAAACTGGTTAAACTCAATATCCTAAAAATTTCGAATGCAAATAAATAAATAAAATACCCGTTTTAGGTCATGGTGCCTAGGCCCCATTGTGTCCAGGTAATTGTACTATATCTATATATGTGTGTATAGCAATATATATAGAGAGACCAGGGATTTTGCTTAATCGGTTACGCGTGTGGTACAGATACGGCGCCATAGTACCAACGACAGCTCTAAACAACTGTTGTATGGAAAATAATCATGATCAATTATTTAGTACTTGGTCAACCAGTGGAAGTGGAATATCATTAATCTGAGATGATGACAATTTGATTATGATTTCTCTCCCGATCCAATCAGGGAAGGGCCAGAGAATGCTCTGGCAAGCGAGAGCTGGTAATTTGATTGGTATTTGTATTGGACTTTCCTGGTAGGTTGAATTTGATGGATCAGTGAGGCTTGTTCCATGTGTCCATTTGCCGATAATGAGATGCCTTGAAAGCTTCGAAAGGATAACATGCTCTGTCATAATCGACAGATATGGTTCGGCTTTTCCACCCCAGTGGGATGACCTTTTTTTTGGAGCGGTCAATCGTGTTGGTCTTTGCACTTTTCAGTAGTTTCTCCCCGGGGGTACAAGTGACTAGTGTACTAGTGGTTAAGTACTCGAGTGGTCTTTGCAAAAGTGTCTTATCTTGTCGTCCTTGACAAGCACCTAGCTAGTACCAGTTCAGCTAATATTATTTGTTTCAAGTTTGAACCAACAAGTAGTGATAAACTGATAATCTGCGGTTTAGTGCAGCTGGTTAATGACATAGCTAATTAAGCCAGCCCAAAAATATGCATGGATGTGAATGAATGTGGGATTAGGCAACTATAGCTTGTTGGACGAGGTGCCGACGGACATACTCTCTTCGGTTATGAATAGTTGCTGTTTAGGGTATTAGCATGGTCTCCAAAACATATGTTGGACAGCTAATTTCTATTATAATGTATGTATAAAATCTAATTAAATTACAATATTATAAAAGTATTTTTTGAGATAAAATCTACACACATGATTTTCATGTATCCAATTTAAATTATTAACGGTCAAAGTTTTTAAGATTTGATTGTATTTATATCAAAAACGACAACTATCCGATTACCAGAGGAAGGGAGTAAAATCTCCTGGTTGGTTTCTCAAATAAAACATTCAGCTACACAACAATTAATGCAATTTCCTCGGTAAATTAAGGTGCAAATTTGGCAATTATACATAGCACAATCGTGTTCGCGTTGGCTGATTAAAAGTGTTTCCTTTTCTCTCCTGTTGGTGGCGTGCGTGCATGCAGTTGGACGAGCTGCTTGGCAGAGGAGCAATGAAGTCAGTGTACGTCAACGCTAACCTGTGGAGTCCGGATTAATTTGCATGCATGGCAAATGCTACAGCAACATGAATGTGTGGCTGCATGCAGGTACAGGGGGTTCGACGAGGTGCGAGGCGTGGAGGTTGCGTGGAACCAGGCCGACCTGAGCGACGTCCTCCGTACGCCGGACGCGCTGCAGCGCATGTACTCGGAGGTGCACCTCCTCAGCACGCTCCGCCACGACGCCATCATCGCCTTCCACGCCTCCTGGGTGGACGCCTCCAGCCGAACCTTCAGCTTCATCACCGAGCTCTTCTCCTCCGGCACCCTCCGCGCCTACCGCCTCCGCTACCCGCGCGTCAGCCTCCGCGCCGTCAAGGCCTGGGCGCGCCAGATCCTCCGGGGCCTCGCCTACCTCCACTCCCACGACCCCCCCGTTATCCACCGTGACCTCAAGTGCGACAACATCTTCGTCAACGGCCACCAGGGCCAGGTTAAGATCGGCGACCTCGGGCTCGCCGCCGTGCTCCGCGGCGCCCGGGCCGCCCACAGCGTCATCGGCACGCCGGAGTTCATGGCGCCCGAGCTGTACGAGGAGGAGTACGACGAGCTGGTGGACGTCTACTCCTTCGGCATGTGCATGCTGGAGATGCTTACCATCGAGTACCCCTACAGCGAGTGCTCCAACCCCGCGCAGATCTACAAGAAGGTCACCTCCGGCAAGCTGCCCGACGCCTTCTACCGGGTCGAGGACAAGGAGACGCGCAGGTTCATCGGCAGGTGCCTGGTCGCCGCCTCCAAGCGTCCGTCCGCCGAGGAGCTCCTCCTGGACCCTTTCCTCTCCCTCCAGGACGACCGTACCACGTCTCGTGCTGCTGTGATGGCACCATTGCCTGCTGCTCCGGCCTGCGCTAATGGTACAGCCAAATCTGACGGTACTTCCGATCTCTCGTCACATGATCACGAGGAGGAGGAGGAGTCGGCGCAGCCACCGGCAAGGACTGACATGACCATCACGGGCAAGCTGAACTCCGAGGACGATACCATCTTCCTCAAAGTACAGATTACCGACGACACAGGTCTCGTCGTGCAGCATTGCAATGTTTCTGAGAGCTAGGCGCACACAGTACACCATCTCTGTAAGTGACGAGCAATATTTGTTATGATCAGGCCATGCGAGGAACATCTACTTCCCTTTCGACATGGTGGGCGACACGGCGATGGACGTGGCGAGCGAGATGGTGAAGGAGCTGGACATCACCGACCGGGACCCCTCGGAGATCGCCGCCATGATCGAGCAGGAGATCGGCAGGTTGGTGCCCGGCTGGTTCGGCCACGGCGGCGGCGAGCAGCAGGAGTGCTACACGTACGCAGACGATGATCCGTACCACAACCACCTGTCCTCTTCTCCTACTTCGTCCCAGAGGTCTCTCTGCGGGGTGGGGCCCCCAGCATCAGGGCGGTCCTTTGGCCCACATGCCGGGCACGGCCACGGAGGCTGGTTCCAAGGTAACACGTACCACCCACTGTCTTGTGTTGTCGTACTCGGCCGGATCACCAATCCGAATCCTTTGTTTCACCCACTATTTCCTGGATTAGTAGATACATTGCTAGATCATACACATAAATTGCATAAGTTCTTACGATATATACTTAATGTTACACAACACATAAATAGGCCATATATACATCCATTTGTCTCACCAGACGGGCCGATCAAGCTACTCCCTCTGGTCACAAATAGCTATCATTTTAAATATAGATGCAGTCACAACTTTGACTGTCAATATCTTTTAAAATATTTAAATTGAATGCATGAAAATCTTATATGTAGATTTGTTTTGAAAAGTATTTTTATAATATATTGAGTTTTATAAGTATATTATAATAGAAATTAGTGATCAAAATTGTATTTTACAGATTGATACAAAAAAATATAACTATTTATGACTGGAGGTGCTAAATACTTTGCACAGAGGCCAACAACAGAAATAAAAATAGTTGCGGAAGCAGATAGAAAACAGTAGGCTTAGGGATCTTGATTCTATAACTCTAAAATATTGATTTAATTGAGCGAGTACGAGTACAAATGTACGTCTCAAGCCAACACACCTAATACAATTATATATAGTAGATGCAATCATGCAAGGCTATACGTACGGTATGGATTGGGAGTGTATATGTATCGTCCGGATGTTTTTGTTTTAAATAATATTTAAATTTTGGATCGTATAATTAAAAGTTCAACGGTTTTATCAAATCATAAGATCGGATGTAATCGATACTCCCGAATCTTAACAATGATCCAATACTCCTAGATTTAGGTGATTTTAGCAAATAAAACATCCAGATGATGTTTATCAAATCCCAAGTTTAAAATAGTTTTTGAGTTTTTTTGTTGAAAAAGTTCAACATTCCAGCCATCTCTATCCAATGGCCGCCCAAATCAAGCATTGATGTTTGAATGATGCTGAGGCATATTAATACCGACATGCCAATGTGTCTAAGCAAGGCTAAACATGGCACTTAAATACGGACTTAGTAACTAATTATGCATATATACCATTATTAATTCCTAGGGCACCAAGGTACGTATAATATTGTCAAAATTAAGATCAAGGAACCAAATTTATTAGCTCAATTAAGGCATCAACTACAAGCTGATTAATGGCAATATAATTATGATTAAAGTAAAGCATGAAATTTGATAATTTAAAACAACATATATACGTTCGAAAGATAGGTGAACTTACATACGTTACAAACATACTCACTGCATCTTAATTTATGTGCAATGCGTGCTCTATTGTTGAGCCAGCATGACACACGTGCATTTTTGTGGACATACATTAATGGGATTGTTGGTGTAGATTACCACTGCTACGACCCTTTAAGCAGCGACGAGGATGACATGAGCTCGGCGCACTCCGGTGAGTACTCTGCCCTGCACTACAGCTCAGGTAACGACGAGGCCCAAGCCGGAGAAGGGTTGAAGGCGGCGGGCATGGCCAAGGTGACGAGATTCGGACCAGGAGATCAGAGCTGCAGCTCAAGAAATAGAGCTGGTCAGGCCCAGCAGTACAAGACGCTCGCGCACCAGTTGCGGCGCCAATGCAGCATGTCGCCGGACGCCGGCCGGCCGCGGCACGGTGGACGTGGGAGCCGGGAGGACGATCGTCGCCGCACGATGACCCGGAACCGGTCGATGGTGGACATGCGGAGCCAGCTTCTGCACCGGACGCTGGTGGAGGAGCTCAACAGGCGCCTCTTCTTCAACACCGTCGGCGCCGTCGAGAACATCGGCTTCCGCCTCCCGTGCTACGGCCCCTCCTCCTCGTCGTCGTCATCCTCGCGTGGCGCCGACCACCGCCGGAGAACCAGCGAGGGCAAGCACCACTATATGCTTTGACCGAATTAAAGGCTCGATCGGTATATATGTACGTACGTGTGTGGTTAATTTCTGTCTCGTGTACAGCTAGCTAGCTTCTGCAATGTTTCTCCATATTATTGATTTATTTGGCGACGTGTAAGTACTACTGCTGGGATGCAACTGCACGGGTAGTGCAGCTAGCAGAGATGTTTAAAATATGGGTTTTGATAAGTTTCATCCGGATGTTTTCTTTAGTAACCATCATCCAAATTCCTGGTCATTGGATTTACTTTCATACCAATGCACGGCCCCCCTGAATTCGAGGTGGGTTGATCCTACGGATGTGTGTTTTGATCGTACGGTCCAAAGTTTGGATGTTTTTTGGGACAAAAACATCCGGATGATGCCTATACACTCCCTTAAAATATATTATATATATTGGAATACTCCTATCATTCACTATTCATAATGTTATTTACTACTATAGACTATGATAAAACACATCATCTAAAAATATAACGAAGATGATGAGTACTAATGCAACCTTTTGTAAATGTGTTTTAGTGAAAGTTCAAAAATATAAAATAATATATATTTAGAAGCAGAGGGAGTACATACTGAGTGGTTCTGGCGGCACCTTAGGAGGGGCTGCAGTAATGTAATATACTTTTTTGGATCACAAATAGTAGTCGTTTTGAACATCGCCACGGCCTCCAAAACTCAACTTTGACCACTAATTTCTATTGTAAAATATTTAAAAAAATCCAACAAAATTATAATATTACGAAAATACGTTTCGAGACGAGAATGTACACATGATTTTTATCCAACCAATCTAAATATTTGAAAATATATCAATAATTAAATTTTCAAAAGTTTAACTTCACGTATCCTACATCGATTACTATCTGTGACCGGAGAAAGTAACAGGGCAATGTGTGGTGCCCAGCGACAGGGTGCGGCACAGGATAACATCTTGGGACCTCCAAGCCCGATCTAACTTCCTCTCTATCTAAATTACTCCCATCGTTTTCATTCTAGAACGAACACAGCAACATATTAGGATTTTTAATGTATTCTATCTATTATTATTTGTTGCATTGAGATGGCATTAGCATATATATTTGCCATCGAAAGCAATTTTACCAGTCAGAAGACGTAATGATGATCAATGTCCAAAAACAACAACGGAATGGACGGAGCAAGTGGTGGTATGCTACTCCAGTATTATTGCAAATCCGATGTTTCGTACAATTAAAGAAGAAGAACAATGATCAACGTACGTAATCTCTGGAAGGCGAAACTACGTAATTGAAACTTATCAAGCACTAGTAGATGGTAACGCAGAAGCGATAATTAATTCCCATAGTTACAAGCTGGGCTGGAGTACAACAACAATTAGACCCCGAAAGGCACAGTATATATGTCGTCCTAGATATAATTTCTTTATCTAACAAGAAGAAGAAAGAAGAAGAAGAAGAAGAAGAAGAAGAAGAAGAAGAAGAAGAAGAAGAAGAAGAAGAAGAAGAAGAAGAAGAAGACTGCATATGGTTGCATGTACACTAGAGAGAAGGGGAGAAGAAGAAAGAAAGAAAGATTAGCATCTATCCCTGCTCCAAATTAAAGCAGAGTATGCGACGGACTCCAGCTAGCTAGCTTTTGACGTCGTTAGTGCCTTTGCTGGGGCCGGACGGCGGCGGCCTCCCCCTGGGCTTCCTGTTGAGCAGCAGCTGCTCGTACTGCTTGTAGTTGTTGGCAGCGAGCTCCTCCCTCGACATGGGCGCCGCCGTTTCGGTGGGGAGGGCTATCGTCTTCATCTGGACGGCCGCGGCGCCGCCATTGTTGAGGGGCGGCCCAGCTGCTGGATGCGGCTGCAGACGCCTGCTGCAGCTGGAGGGCGGAGTGAAGACGGCCAGGAAGAGCAGCAGAAGCACGAGGAAGAGGGAGCACGGCCGCCGAGGGCGCAGGTTGTTTAGAGACAATGTGGCCATGGATCGATTTGGATCGGACACAAACTGTGTATGCCGTGCAGAGTGATCGATCGATGTGCTTCCTTCTTAGGATTGAGATAGCTGGAATGGAAATGGATGCGAGTATGCCTGCGAGGAAGAAATGAATATATAGGCTGGCATGCAGTCAATTAGAGGTGCAGTCAAGTCGTCGATCCCGGGAGAGAGAGAAAAAAAAAAAAAAAAAAAAGCGCCGCCGTGTACTTCGGTTTAATCAAATTCGTGGAATGGAATGGAAGATAATACGAGGAGACAAGCTAGACTTTTTATATATCATCCTTAATTAGCAGCTGACAAGTACCAAACTAGCTAGTTATCCATTGAGCAAACATGCACTAAAATGTACCAAGAGCTAGATATCAAAAGTTTATACATCGGAACTCGGAATTAATTACTAAGAGTACGTCGAAGGGTAATTCGGTAAGGATGGATCCTGGTACCTGCTGCTAAGGATAGTGGTAGAAACTCTCTAGTAATGTACACATTCAGGTTAGGTTAGTTAAAGAAAGAAAGGAAATTAAGCTGGAGCCGGCCAAGGGTAGACGCGTGAAACAAGCTGCATGGAAGGTGTAGACTTAACATTGGAGGGTTCTGAAACGTGTGTGCATTCAAATTAGCGCGTCACCGTGCCGCTGCTAGCTAGCTAGAAACGACGCGTCTTCTGCTCATCTATCTCAACTGAAGCAGCTGGCAGGCTGCATCGGTCAAAAGATTACTCCCTCCGTTTCTTTTTATAGGGCGTATTTGGTTTCGTTAGGATAAGACTTTGACCAACGATTACTTCATTAATATATCATTTATGCAATACAAAATCATAATTATATATAAGTACTTTTGAATACAAATCTGCTAATATCAATTTTGTGTCATAAAAATTATATGCTATATATCCTAATAAGGGCCTGATTCGCAATTAAGAATCTCACTAAAATCTCAATCTTCTCCTAGCTGGAGTAGCAAGTAAATTTTACTCCGCCGCTGTCGACATTAATTAATCCGTGTGCTTATGCATGCATGTAAAATCCTGCTGGTTAATTTGTTCCTCTAATATTATTGCACCGCTTAATTACTCAGAAACTAGAATCGAACAATTCATGCGTAGTGCTGCTCAATGAACCAGCTGGCTGAAACTCCGTTCTTCCGGCCGGTTCCGGTCAAAGCCGACCAGCTTGCATGACTAGGGTGGGCATTTGGTTTAATCGGTTCGATTTTTTTGGTTTTAAAACAGTTTGACTTTTAGAAACTTGCTACCAAATTTCTCGGACCAAAATGGGAAACCGAACTGCATTAATCAAAAATTCGGTTCGGTTAATTCGGTTTTTCATTTAACCGAAATATGAATAAATATTATGTACACTAGATTTTATTCTTCTTATGTCACAACACAGAGTAGAGATAAACTCACACAATATACATAGGCCATTACAGTATAAGCATAGTAAAATGTATGAATATACCACACATATGGATAAGATGTTAGAATATGAGAATTATTTTGTAGTTGTAGAAAGAACATTATAGAAGTGGTATTGTACATGGGCTATTCGATTATATATTTCGATTTTTGGAATAGAAAACCGAACCGAATACAAAAAACCGAATTATATCAAAATAAAAACCGAGCAAAAACCATAAATAAAAAAACTAAAATAATCGATTAATTCGGTTCAGTTCGATTTGATAATTCAATTTCGATTTAAAAATGCCCACTCCTACGATGACAACATGGCTAGATAGAGAGAGCTTACTTTCAATGCAAGTTGCAACACATGTCTACCTACCTTTGTCACTAATTTCCCGGGATGTACTGCTACCTGTACCACTTCCCCGTGTGTGTTTGTGTTGTGCCGCTATGGAGAAGTACAATAGTAAAGATATACAGTATCCCTCTGTAATCCAGAGACAAAAACTAAATACTATTTCTATAATGGTTAGCTTGTCTCTACATAACCCTATAATCTTTTAGTTATGACACAGAAAAGATGTCTGTTATAGACAAATAACTAATACAATAGTATTTTGTGTTGTCTATATACCCTAAACTAGCAGGGTGGCCCGCGCATCTGTGCGGCAAGATTTGTTACAAACTTTTGCTATTAAAAAATAGAACTTAGGTATATTATAATACAATTTGTATTTTTTTCTTGGATATTTGGGGCATATTTGAAATGTAAAAATTGCACAAAAAAAACATTTTATTCGTCCCAACAATCCAAGAAAATTTTACATTAAACCCTATTAATGCTGAAATTGAGCTGATTCTTGCGCTCCGAAAGGTGGCCTCAAAATAGGTCTTCGCAGCTAGCAGCAGGTTTTGGCACTGTTCTTCATCCGGCAAGCCGGACTTTTGTTCTTAATTGTTAGTCTGCGTGGATTTTTAGAATGCATTTGACAAAATTCAGTGAACATTCTCGGAGTGGATCTCGTTTTTGGGCCTTTTTCTTGAAAGGATGAAGAGGATGCCGGCTACTCAGCCTCTGAATTAGTATCATTCTCTCTGAAGCTTCAACCTAATCCTGCCCAAGTGTCCAGAAACCATCCCTCCTCTTTTTTACGACCTTGCAAGGGACCTTTGCTGCCGCCAAGGACTTCTCCTCCGTGCGGACTAATTTAAATTAGTATTCTAGCTAGGTATAGTACTTATTTTCCTACATATATATTCAGTCAACTTTGATGTGTATGTCTGCATACGTGCTACTGGTAGGTATTTTAACGCATTAGCGGTCGATTTGTGGCTGACCTGACCTCATTATCAGATAGTTGCAGCTGCATAGAACCTTTGTTCCTCAAGTTTTAGCTGACTTAATTCGACCTCATATGTGCGATCCACTCAGATTCGACCGGATATGATTTTTTTTTCATATTCTCTTTTAAATTATATTTTTGTCGGATCCGAAATCGGGTATAAATAGTGCGGGATATGAATACGGCACAGATAATATCGGTCACGAATTCGAAGCGAATACAAAGCAGAATTGATACAATACCGAATATTTTTTATCGGATATCGTGCGAAAACAAATACTGCATATAGCACACATATAGCAATGACTAATCAACCATACAAGTTCAATATACAACAGGATAATCTCAATTTAACGAGTCATTTTACAGGTAGTCCAATAAAGTTGAAAACACACCAAAAATTCCTATATGTTTCGCAATTCATTGGGTATTCACGTAGGCATGTGGAAGCATATCCTTTCATGTCAAGCTTGTCGAGACCGGCCAGCAGGATAGTGGATGGGACGGGCGGCAGGAGGGTGAAGCCGTGGAGGGAGGGAGGGTCTAATTTGGACTATTTGTTTCACCAAGTATTCACGTAGGCTGCTTACTGATGGCGCCCGCCGCCGCCCTGTGGATGACACAGAAACACCCTGCAGGCGACCACCGTGTCACCGATCTTGAATCCCGGCGTGACGGTGAATGCAACAGTGCTACGCTTCTCTTCTGCCGCCGCCGCCGCCGCCGCCGCTGCTGCTGCTTCGTCTTCCTCCCCACCGAGTGCGGCCGCCACGCTCTCCATGTACTCCTCCACGTACTCGCTCCCCCTCTTAGCGTAGAACACCTTTGCGCCATGGGCGAAGCGGTGCGCCCGGGTCACCACCTGCAGCGCCCACGTCGACCTCGCCATTGTCGCGAACGCCCGGTAGAACCACGTCCTCGGATGGCCGCCGCGCGACGCAAACGCCCTCTGGTCCAGATTCCTGAACATCGCGGCCTCCATCCCCGACGACACCGCCGCTAGATACTTTGACCGGCAAAATCTCGAGAAACTGGAGCATGGATCTTCCATCAAGGCGTCGAGAGGGTCGCAGGATCTCATGATTCGATCGAAACGAGCAGCGTCGAACCCTTCTTCTTCACCTGTACCGCCACCTAGCATTGTCCGTGACAAGTGCGCCTCGAGTGAGAATCTCCTGCGCAGTCGCTCGCCGGCGTCGCCGACACAATGATCCGACGCAGATGCCATCAAGCTAGTGATCAGCTCTGCAAAGTCGTGCACCGATGCCGACGCCACCTTGAACAGCTCCAAGAATGCACCAGGTCTCGTCAACTGCTTTGGTACAACGGAAACCTCGTCGTGCCTGACCGACGATCTCTTCTTCGTCTTCTTGTTCAGCGTCGAAATCGCTCTCTGCAGCCCGTGCAACTCTCTCCTCAGCAGGACGATGTCAGATTCTTTCTTCCTCATCTCGGCCTCCAGCTCCTGCACCAGCGACCATCGTTCGTTGATCAACGACCCGACGCCACCGCTCGTGCCGGACAAGCACTGAAGAGCTGTGACCGAGTCGAGCTCCGAGGTGATGATCTCGTCGGAGAGGGAGATCTTGGTAGGATCATACGGTATGTGAGCTCTCTGCAGCTTGATGTAGGCCGACTTGAGGGCTCCAATTGCCTCGAACAGAATTATGATAACTAGCCTCTGATCATACCCACCGCCCTCTCCGAATTCTGTCTTTGTGTCAGTAACATCGGGCGCTGCGCAAACCTTTGTGAGCTTGGAGAGGCCCAGTAAGAGACCAGGAACGCTGCAGGTAGTTCGTAAAAGTCTTGGTGTCCGGGACTCCATTTGGGCTGATTCAGATGAAACGAAGAGAAAAATTAAATCTTTGGAATGAGATTTAGGGGTTTAGGCAGGGAGCAATCCCCATGAAATTACACGCATGGAGAGTTTTCAGAATTTGACACACTTTAAAATTCGCATTTCGGAATTTGACACTCTGGCCCACTGTCATACACACAGACGGTCCCATATGTCATCCAAATAAACCGAAAGGCCTGCGAATTGAGTGTCAAATTCTGAAATTACACGCATGAACAGAGGCACACCGTAATGCGTAGTTCTAAAAAACTTGTCTGCTAGATTGGTGAAGAGACTGAAGAACTCCGATATAACACCACAAATTGCATTCAGAAGAATATTTATGTTTTTGAAATCTAAACCAAAGCGGTCAGCATAGATTACAGAAACATCTTGGTGACATGTAAATCTTGTGTTCGATCTCCACTGTCTTGGACAAGAGTATAATAAAATTCAGAGTTCAGACACCACATTCTGCTAGATTGGAGCAAGCAGGTGGATGCTAGCACAAGGATACGAGCGATGAGCAGGATAAGATCTAGCACAGAACTTTTGGCTGTTGGACAAACAACAAAGGCTACAGATTAACAACTTAGATGCTCTTCAGAATTTTATCAAGCAAATAAGTCGATAAGTGAAGGGAGGGTAATGTCAGTTAGCAGGATTACTGATAACAAAAAAATCCCCATAAACAGCAAACAACAAATTACCAGATAAACATTACGAAGGGACAAAATTACCGGCTGGTCATGAAGAGCAAGAAGAGAAGTAGTACCTGAGCTTAGAGAGTGGAATGTTTGATAGATGTAGAGCGATGGGGACTAAAGAAGCAGACTTGCCATGTCTTGAGAATCCCAAGTATTTTGAAGTCCAGTGGCAAAGTGAAGGGAAAGCAGTAGCAATGGTGGTGGTGGTGGTATGTAGGACAAGAACATCGACATGGCATTGGCATTGGGAACAGCAAAAGCAAAAGGTTGCAGAGAGACAAGGATTTGTGATGCAATGTGGCCTGTGGGTCTGGGAGGATTAAGGTCCCAATGGCTGTGTGCTGGCCCCTACTGTCTCAAAGGCAAAAGAGGAAAAGTGGTAAATGAATTGGAATGGTATTTTTAACCAAATCTTTTCGAAAAGAAGGTAACCTCGAAATCAAATTGCAGCCACCTTTCCGATTTCTAAATGGCGAAATGCATGTGCAGATTGTCCTTTTAATTCTCTCTTGAGAATGTTGAGAAGGTGGATACATAGAGACTTTTTACCATCGTTAGAATATACTAAAATTTACATTAAGATAGTACCAAAAGACATAAAAAATTTAAATTAATATATAGTTCTAACTTAGTGTAACTTAATGTAAATTTTTATACCTCCCAAAGATGATAAAAAATCTCGGACACATAAACTACTTTAACATGAAAGATAGCTACAGAATGCTGGAGACACTGAGCTGCTAAACCCACAAATCATAATGCTCACACCAACCCTACATAATTTGAGCACATTTTCCCAACTTACACGTCAACAATTTTGGCTATTTTTACAATACATTCTACTGATAGCAAAGAGTAGTAGTAGAAATCAAATCTAACAATTGGTTTTTAAAGGATAGTATAGACTTTTGTCTTTAACTTCATTGGTTTGACCTAAACGAAGCTGATCTCATTTTGTATGCCGCCGCCTGTGCCTAACGAAGCCCAACAGCAATTTGAATTACGCATCCGTCGTCTACGCCAAACAAAATCACCGTTCCCAGCTATCATTCAGAGTATCACCTGGCATCACCCCTCCGTAATTTGCTTCTTGTCTCCGATCACACTTTGCATATTGCCGATGCTCAGAAGATACTCGTCTCTAGGATTAGTTTTTTAAAAAATATCTTGTTTTAAAAATTTTACAGAAATAATATACTGAATCAAAAAATCACAAAAATACCCACCTGCAGTCATTCGAATTGGCGACAGTTCTCTATCGTCATTTCAATTGGCGACAGAGATTTGCATCTATTACTGACAAACCTTTGTAACTATCCGTTTAAAATGGCGACAGAGTATGTCACCATTCCAAATGACTACATGTATGTAGTTTTGTAATTTTTTGATTTGGCATATTATTTTTTTAAATTATTTTTAAAAATGTATTGTTATTTTTTTTAAAATTACTCGTCTCTATACTGACCTCTAGTGGGCTATGAGCCAGCCAGCCATGAAAATCTAGACGGCGGCAGGCAGGCAATAGTATTCATCAATTTGGAACGAACGAATTAATGCATGAAATTTATTCCTGACAGAAAATAGTAGCAATCGGTAGATATTCAAGTGACTACGAAAAAGCCATGGCAATCGGTTTGCGGCAACAGATTCAAGATCTACTAATTAGCCTATATACGTACATTTTTGGATTAATAAAGCGTTGTTACAATTTTACCCTTAAGAGAACAATACTGCATCATACTGGTGGTGGTGTAGTATGATCAAATCGTAATTGATTTGACCTGTTGGATTAAAAAGAATGGACGGTCCATATTAACTATTGTGTACCGTAAAAGGGCTCACAATTTTATATCGGAATTGCTAGGATCAAACGTTTGATTTTTTTGCAACATTTTTTTCTACGCAGTGAAACATTTTTCTTCGACAAACAGTAAAAAAATGTTTCATACGTTCAAAAAAATGTTGCGCGGCGTCCGACGTCCGGCTGCTAGTTTCTCCCATTTTATATGCATCTACTCACTTAACGTGTTCGCTATCAGCAGGAGACTACACCCCTGGCCCTACAGATTATCCTTAATTCCCACGCGTGCAATATCACCATTATGATCATATCCCCCACCGCCGCCCCCCCCCCCCCCCCCACTATAATAAATCACCATTCAACATTTATATTCCAAGGATTAAAACCGAAGAGGCAACGGTGTACATCTGACTGACTTCTATCCAATTTTATATATATATATATACACACACACATATATATACATATATATGAAAATGTGTTACCCCTTTTTATACATAGCAGTCTCCAGATCGGATTAGAGTTTTGTAAGATATGACACGAGCGTGCATTAATTCTACTCCGAAAGAAATGCTAATTCTATTAGAATTCATCTAGCACGCCATTCCAAATCTTAAAAGACTATATATGCGTCGCTATATTTAACAATAAGACTACTCTAAATACAGATCTTCATCGAACTACACGTATTCGACAAACGATCAGAGAGAAGTATATGAACCGAACCGCAACATTGCCTGTCGATATTCAGACTTGATCCATGGCTAGCATCAGTCACAGCCTTGTAACTTGTAAGCACACCAAGAAAAAAAAAAAAGGGACAAGCTACAGTGCTACACCATGTTTTCTGCGGCGTTGCCCGGTTCTGCCACGGTCACCGCTGCTCTGCAAAGCGGGCAGGTCCTGTGCCTGCGCAGCCATCCGGCGACGCAATCCTTGTGGAACACGTGGGCGCATCCCGGCAGGACGCCGCACCTGTCGCCGAGCCGGTAGATCGCCATGCAAATCGCGCACGAGGTCTGCACCTGACGCTGCTGATCCGACGACCTTTCACTTCCGACCGCCGAGCCGTCTTGATAAGGGAGCTGCTGGTACGGGACGTCGGGTATGCTCTCCAGCAGCTGCTCGAAGGGTAACGTCGGCGACTTGCTTCGGCGCCGTCGCAGGTCGCAGACGACGCCGACGATGACCAGGACAAGCACCAGAGCGGCCATGAGCACCAAGGTGAGGAAAATCAGGTGAAGCATGGCCCATTCGAACCAATCCAGAAAATCGTCGGCGTCCATGGCATGCAGATGGATGGATCGATCGATCGTCTTTTCGATCGGAAGCAGCTAGCTAGCTAGCTAGATCGGAAGCCTTGTACGTACTCTCGTCTCGTCTCGTCTCTTCTTGTTGATTTGCAGGGTACGTAGTTTCTAGCTCGTTAGGTATAGGGAGAAGCCATGCATCGACTCGTTGTAGCTTAATCGGACTCTGACGCCGATCCCGATCCAAGTTGGTTAATTAATTCCTTATGAATTGGTATATATATCTGTATGGATTGCTTGCTCTCGACTACGCATATATACATAAGTAGCACGTACGTATATACGTCCGTTTGTTTGCCATCGATTAACAAGCAATTAATCTTCGTCGTCCGCGCAAAAGCAAACTAGATTAATGAAACAGAATTAATAGACGCAGAGAGCGCGCGCGCGATTGCGGCCGGCCATGGTGATGCTCTCCAATGGCGTGGCGCTCCGACTGTGGATCGCGGGTGGCCTTGCCATGCCACCCTTCGCTGGGTATGCCTTGGGTGTTGGATTATTTGGGCCAAGCCCATTTGATTGAGACAATAAATCCTAGAAAATCTCAAAGGCCCACCTCATGAGGAGCATGTGCACTAGCAATAGTACCACATTGCTAGCCTAAAGTGGTGAGCACTAGTTTAAATAGTGGAGTGTGCTACACCATGGTAGAACCATGTGGAGAAAGGGAGAAAGAATACACACGCGCTCGCCGCCGCTCGCCTCGCCGGGCTCGGGCGGGGGCGTGGCGGCACTGCGTGAATGGTCCGCCGAATTCCGGTCCAGGGCTTTGCGTGGCGCAGCCTCCTTTTGCAGATTACTCTTTTGCTACTCGGAATCGCGGTTGTAGTATGAGATAAGGACATTGCCGCTTCTCGCCGCCATCAAGTTCGCTTCGCCGTCAGACACGGCGTGCACCAAATAACGGGAAAGCTGGTCTCCGAAACCGTCCGTCCTCGCGTTCTTGCACCGGGAGAGGTCGAATCAGGTTTTTGGGAAGCGCTCGGCGCGACTGCTTCCACGTCACCGTCACGGCACGTCTTCCTCGACGCTCAGAGCGGCCGTTAGGCATCGCGCCGATCGCGCGCGCTCGCCTTTGATCAGACGCGCTACAACGCTTCATCGCTTCCATCTGCACACCTAACGATGCGTTACAATGTTTCTACTGTTTATTTTCAATCTATTGATTGTGAGCACATTAGATGGATATATGTGTAGTCTTCTAGCATATGCATCTATAGTATGCTCTCGTTATTCGTTATCGATAGTCAATCACATGTTGTTCATGATTTACTTTTGGATTAAATTAAACCTAGATGTGCCTTTAATTCTAACAATCCAAAAACCTGATTATAGGCGCTTAGGTTTATCAATGGCTGGCTTTGCCGAGGCACCGAGGCGGAAAAATTCACCGTGTGCACTTCAAAAGATGGCGGACAAGGGTCACCTTGTGGCTTACAGCTATGAACGTGTTACGGGTGTCGAACGGCAAACCAGGAGGATATGGATCCAACTCCTGAAAAGGAGAAGGCATATCGGGATGCCAACACACTCTTTGTGGGAGCCGTTCTTAGTGTTCTTGCCGATCGTCTGCGGCGATGTGTATATGCACATTAAAGACGCGAAGGAACTATGGGATGCTCACGAATGCTAAGTTCGGTGCTTCGATGTCGGGCGGTGAACTGTATATCATGGAGCAATATCATGACTACAAGATGGTGGATAACCGCTTCAGTAGTTGAGCAGGCTCATGAGATCTGAGTTCTCGCCAGGGAACTCGAACTTCTCAAAATCCAGTTACTGATGTGTTTGTGGTCGGGGCATTATTGCCAAATTACCTCCTTCATGGAGGAATTTTGCCACATCTTCAAACATAAGAGACAAGAGATTTCTGTTGAGAATCTGATTGCGTCTCTAGATGTTGAGGAGAAAGCTCGAGCTAAGGATGCACTGTGAAAGGAATCGAGGGGCGATCTAGCGCCAATGTGGTGCAACAGATTCTCACATGGCAAGAACAAAGGGAAAAATAAAGCCAAACAAACCACTAATTTCAAGAAGAAGAAGTCAATGAACAAAGACGAGAAGCCTGCTTTGTTTGCGGTGAGATTGGACATCGGGCCAAACAAAGTGTCCAAATCGCAAGGGCAGAAGGGTGAGCAAGGACAGAACTCAAAGTGCATCAACGTGACCATTGGCAATACCGAGGAGGAACTTCGGGTATGGTAACGCACCTATTGTTCTTTCAAGAAATCGGACCACCGATTGGTGGATTGATCTGGAGCTAATGTTCATGTGTGTCTTGATCTCTCTTTGTTCTCTTCTTACCAGGCCGTGCGGGATTGCTCCGTGTTGATGGGAAACAGCTCGAATGCTTATTCTTGGTGTTGGCACGGTAGATCTGAAGTTTACTTCGGGAAAGATCGTGCAGCTAAAGAACGTGCAGCATGTCCCCTCAATAAATAAAAACACAGTCGTGGCTCCCTTCTATGTAGAGAAGGGTTCAAAGTGGTGTTTGAGTCTAATAAAGTAGTCGTGTCTAAGCATGGACTTTTTATTGGTAAAGGCTATGAATGCGGAGGCTTGTTCCGTTTTCCCTTTCGATTTTTGCAATAAAGTTGTGAACCATATTTGTGATATTTCCAATGGAGGTGAAGCCGATGTTTGGCACTCACGGTTATGTCATATAAATTTTGGTTGTATGACTCGGCTCGCTAGTATGAATTTAATTCCAAAAATTCCCTCTGTCAAAGGTTCTAAGTGCCAAAGTTGTGTGCAATCAAAGCAACCTCGCAAACCTCACAAGGCGGCGGAGGAGAGAAACTTGGCACCATTAGAACTCATACATTCAGATCTTTGTGAGATGAATGGTGTGTTGACTAAAGGAGGAAAAAGATATTTCATGACTCGATTGATGATGCATCTAGATACTGCTATGTTTATCTCGTTGAAAACTAAAGATGAGGCTTTAGACTACTTCAAAGTCTATAAGGCTGAAGTTGAAAATCAATTAGAAAGAAAAATCAAAAGGCTTAGGTCGGATCGTGGCGGTGAGTACTTCTCTCGAGTTCGACTTATTCTGTAAGGAACATGGAATTATTCATGAGAGGACACCTCCCTATTCGCCTGATCTAATGGGGTTGCCGAAAGAAAGAACCGCACTCTAACCGATTTGGTAAATGCCATGTTGGACAACTGCGGGTCTATCTAAGGAATGGTGGGGAGGCCTGTTGACTTCTTGTCACGTTTTGAATAAAGTTCCTTCTAAGAATAAGGAGAAAACCTCATATGAAGAATGGGAAGGAGAAAACCATCACTTTCATACTTGCGCACGTGGGGTTGCTTGGCGAAAGTCAATGTGCCCATAACTAAAAAGCGCAAACTTGGACCTAAGGCAGTGGATTGTGTCTTTACGGGATACGCTCATCGGAGCATTGCCTATAGATTTTTAGTAGTAAAGTCTGAGGTATCGACATGATCGTCGGTACAATCATGGAATCCAGAGATGCCACCTTCTTTGAGGGCATATTTCCCATGAAAGATTTGCATAGCGTTTCTAGTCAAAATCTGAGATAATTCCGAACCTATTGCACAAGCGAGGATTACGAGCAGATACCGAGCAAAATCTGAGGAGGATGGCAGTGAGGCTCCTAGGAGGAGCAAGAGACAAAGGATGGTTAAATCCTTTGGTAATGATTTCACTTGTGTACCTTGTGGATGATACTCCCACCTCTATTTGAAGCTTATGCATCTTCCGATGCAGACTCTTTGGAAGGAGGCGGTCAGTAGTGAGATGGATTCTATTCTCGTCTAACGGAACTTGGGAGCTCACAGAATCGCCTTATGGTTGCAAACCCGTGGGCTGTAAGTGGGTGTTCAAAAAGAAACTAAGGCCTGATGGTACTATTGAAAAGTACAAGGCTAGACTTGTGGCTAAGGGTTATACGCAAAAGGAAGGAGAGGATTATTTTGATACTTATTCACTGTTGCTAGGATCACAACCATCCGGGTACTTTTATCCTTGGCTGCCTCTCATGGTCTCATTGTCCATCAAATGGACGTGAAGACGACTTTTCTTAATGGAGAGCTAGATGAGGAGATCTACATGGATCACCAGATGGATTTGTGCTACCGGACATGAGAGCAAGGTGTGTAAGTTATCAAATCTCTTTATGGCCTTAAACAAGCACCTAAACAATGGCATGAGAAGTTCGATAGAACATTGACACAAGTCGGCCGTTGTAAACGGCCGACAAGTGTGTGTATTATCGCCATGGTGGGGGTGAGGGAGTTATTCTGTGCCTATATGTGGATGACATTTTGATCTTTGGAACAAACCTTGATGTGATCAATGAGGTCAAGTCTTTCCTGTCTGGAAATTTTGATATGAAAGATCTCGGAGAGGCCGACGTGATCTTGAACATCAAGTTAGTCAAAAGTGAGGATGGGATTAGTCTTTCTCAATCCCATTATGTGGAAAAGGTTTTGAGTCGGTTTGGCTATTCGGATAGCAAGCCTTCTCCAACACCTTATGATCCAAGTGTGATTCTTCGGAAAAACAAGAGAATTGCTAGAGATCAAATGAAATACTCTCGAGATCATTGGATCTCTCATGTACTTGGCTAGCGCTACAAGGCTCGATATCTCATTTCTTTGTAAGCAAATTGAGCCGATTTACTTCTAACCCGGAGATGATCATTGGCGTGCACTCGAAAGAGTTATGCGTTACTTGGTGGGTACAGTAAATTATGGAATACACTATACCGGGTACCCTTCAGTACTAGAGGGTTATAGTGATTCAAATTGGATCTCTGATGCTGATGAGATTAAGGCCACCAGTGGATATGTGTTTACACGAATTTTTTTTATAAATAATCTTTTTTTAATTGTGTATTACATAAATATACTACTATATATTTTTTTTACAAAAATAGGCTCTTTTCGCGCCATGTCATCGCGAAAAGGGAGTTATCGCGCCACGTCATCGCGAAAAGGATGGATCAGCATGTCGCGCCCGTGGCGCGACGAGCGATCGTAGCATGTCGCGCCCGGCGCGACGGAGCTGGCGGCACGAGCGTGAGCGGGCGAAGCGGCCAGTGGGCAGCCGGTTCCACTGGAAGAAAGAAAAAAAAAGAAGAAAGAAAAAAAAAGAATGAAGAAGAAAATGAAAAAAGGGAAAGAAGAGGAAAAGAAGAAAAAATAATTGAAAATTTATTTTTAAAATTTATGGTTAGTTTCATGAAACTTTGCGGAAATAAATAAATTAATTTATTTTCTTTCTTCTTTTCCTTATTTTGAGTTGTTAGTCGTGGAATTTGTTTGTATGCGCATATTAAAAAAATAATAGTTTTTTATTCGCAAATTAAAAAATAATAGTTTATTATTCGCGATTTTTTTATAAACTTTGCGGATTTTTTTTATAAATAAACATTTTTTATTCGTGTATTCGCGATTTTATTATTTTGTAAAATGGACTTGTCGCGACACGTCGACGCGAAAACAAATCCAATCCCCCATTTTTTATTCATTCAATGCTTAATCGCTACATGGTGTAGCGACATGCAACTTTTTTTTCCATTTTTTTTTTCATTCTATTCGATTTTTTAATTCAATAATTTATATCTTTTGCTAGGAAGCTCCAAATCCAACGAAATAAATTTCTAAATTTATATTAAACTATAAGGATTCAGATTATACAATAAATATTTTTCCATTATTTTTTTTTCCTCTTCTTTCCTTTTTTTTCTTTTTTCCTTTCTTTCTTTTTCTTCTTCTTTCTTACTTTTTGGCCGCTCGCTTCTCGCTGTCGCCAGTGGTGGCGCGACAGCTTGCGCCGCCTGTCGCGCGTGGCGCTGGCCACCACAAGATGCCACGTGGCGCTGCCCGGCCCATTTCGCGACAGCGTGGAGCGAAGCCCCCCATTTCGCGATGACGTGGCGCGAAAAACCCTATTTCGCGATGACGTGGCGCGAAAATAGGTTATTTTTGCAAAAAAAAAAATATGTAGGTATATTTTTGTAATATCTGAATAAAAATTGATTATTTATAAAAAAAATTCTGTTTACACTTGGTGGGGGCGCTGTGTCGTGGAGGTCTTGCAAACAGACTATTTTGACACGGTCAACTATGGAGGCAGAATTGACTGCATTGGAATCTGACCATTGTTGAGGCGAGAATGGCTACGTGAACTCTTGATGGATCTTAGGTGGTTGAAAAACCAATACTGCCATTCTTATGAATTGTGACAATCAAACAATTATTGTTAAAGTGAGCAGTTCTAAAGATAACTTTAAATCCTCAAGACATGTGAAAAGAGTTTGAAGTCAGTCAGTAAATTGAAAAACTCCGTAGTGATAGAATTGTATTATATTTAGACTTCTAAAAAAATTGCATATCCATTCACTAAAGGGATATCACGGAATGTGATAGATAATGCATCAAGGGAACTAGGTTTAAGACCCATGTGAGTTATACCATAGTGGTAACCCAAACTATGTGATCGGAGATCCCGTGAATTAGAACCTGGGAAAAACAAACTATTGGTTAACTGGAGGAGAGTATTTTCTAACTAGTTCCAAGTGAAGATGTAATACTCCCGAAATTTGTTTGGCAGGTTGGTTTTTGCCTTAATGTGTTCTCGTTGGCTTTATTTAGCGAAGATGTCATCCTCTGAGCATCTTGAAAGAACACACCTATATGAGAGTGATTGTTGAAAGTCATGATCTATGAGACTTGGGTAATCTCTAGTAAGCTCATGAAAAGACCATGGAGTACGACTTATATGCTCCACCCGAGGAAGCCTATTGGCGACCTAGTATCGACTAAGGCTTTAAATGAAACTCGATCGCACAAAACTTGCAATTCAAGGCTTAGTCCATTGTTCAAGTTCGGTGAGTGTAATTTGGAGTCCTAGGTGCAATTCAAGGCATAGTCCATTGTCACTGAAATCTTTGGTATATTAACGACTTTGGGAACAGGCAAGGTATCGGTGGGACTTTGAGATCTGGTGGGGGATTGTTGGATTATTTGGGCCAAGCCCATTTGATTGAGACAATAAATCCTAGAAAATCTCAAAGGCCCACCTCATGAGGAGCATGTGCACTAGCAATAGTACCACATTGCTAGCCTAAAGTGGTGAGCACTAGTTTAAATAGTGGAGTGTGCTACACCATGGTAGAACCATGTGGAGAAAGGGAGAAAGAATACACACGCGCGCGCTCGCCTCGCCTCGCCGGGCCGGGCCGGGCTCGGGCTCGGGCACGGGCCGGGGCGCGGGCGTGCGGCACCTGCGTGAATGGTCCGCCGAATTCCGGTCCAGGGCTTTGCGTAGGCGCAGCCTCCTTTTGCAGATTACTCTTTTGCTACTCGGAATCGCGGTTGTAGTATGAGATAAGGACACCGTAACAGATCCCGTAATGGACTCCGATCGTGGGACGTCCTCGAGTCGTGTTCGGTTCTGATCGTTACTGTGGCTCCTTTATATCGCGTCGCCGTCATCCGGTAAAATAGAGTTTTCGCGCCTAGCGTTTTGCCGCTTCTCGCTGCGCCGCCATCAAGTCTGCCCCGTCCCGTACGCCGGCGTGCACCAGCGAACGGGAAAGCAGGTCTCCGAAACCGTCCGTCCTCGCGTTCTTGCACCGGGAGAGGACGAATCAGGTTTTTGGGAAGCGCTCGGCGCGACTGCTTCCACGTCACCGTCACGGCTCGTCTTCCTCGACGTTCAGGAGCGGCTGCTAGGCATCGCGCTCATCGCGCGCGCTTCGTCCTCGGCATCACGCGCTACAACGTCTCATCGCTCCATCTGCACACGAGCGATGCGTTACAATGTTTCTACTGTTTATTTTCAATCTATTGATTGTGAGCACATTAGATGGATATATGTGTAGTCTTCTAGCATATGCATCTATAGTATGCTCCTGTTATTCGTTACTGATAGTCAATCACATGTTGTTCATGATTTACTTTTGGATTAAATTAAACCTAGATGTGCCTTTAATTCTAACATTGGGCGTGCTCTGCCGGCGGTCTGCTGCTGCGGCGCCACCGGTGGACTTGAGGGTGGCCGAGAGCTGGCTGCCGGACCACGCGTACCGACGACAAGACGGCGGATCATCGTCGACGACGTCGGAGTGCTCCATATGCCTGGGGCCGCTGGAGGACGGCGAGAGGTGCTGCACGCTGCGGATCTGCCGGCACGAGTTCCACAAGGAGTGCATCTATCGGTGGCTGATCAGCAACCACAGCTGCCCGCTCTGCAGATCATACATCGTCCCGGAGTCGGCTGCATGCTCGTGTTGCGCGTCTCGCTTACCTAGCTAGCCTAGTCTAGCAGCACCGTGCATGCATGGCACGTACGTACAGGTCCGTCCCCTCCTCCTTATCTGCTGCAAATTAAATCGTCCTCGCCTTAAGAGTAGATCCAAGATAGAGCTTCTTTGCGTCTTCGATCTCTAGGTTATTCCTTAGCGCTAGATTCTTATATAGGATAAGGATTCTGTTCGCGCTAAAAACGCGAAGGAGGGTTTCTAGCCTCGAACATACAAGACAAACACCGAGTTTGCAAGGCGTGCCAGTCAATTTGACCTGTAATTGACAAGGTAGAATTTATAAGCAATCAAAGCCGATAAAAACATTGATTATCGGCTTAACGCTAGTCGGCTAAAAGCCGATCAGGAGATAACTAGATTAACCTGGCGATTAATCCGGGTACAAGGCGAAATCGGCTTTGAGAAGGCGATGCGCAACAAAACAAAGCAGATCGAACCTGGGCGAAATCGGCTAAAACCAACAATCGGCGATGCGCAACTCTGTTGGTTTCGTCGACTTACAGAGGGAGGATTACAAAACTAGAGACTACTCCTAGTTGACAGGAAAATAAAAGAAAAGTAAAGCGTGTTTGTGGGTTGGCTCTGGGCGCCTTTTCCTTCTCGCCTCTGGTCCTCTTATATAGCACTCGGCCTGAACGTATCCTTCTCGGTTTCTTCAATCACCCGTATCGGTCTCAATCTCTCCTTACCATATTAAGTCCGATCGTATCCGACTCGATCCCTTATCCTACCCGTATCGGACTCAGTTTCCTTTGAATCGCGGCCCTCCAGTCCGAAACGGTATCAACTTGCTATAACCGACATATCCCTTATCAAAACCGATCTCCACAAGATCGGCTTTACCAAATTTTGGTGCAAACAGATTCAAAGATCTTAAAAGGTTCGAGAGGTTACGAGAGAGTAGCAATCCAGTGTAATTATTTGAGGTTGCGCTCGAAGAATTTACGGTCGGCTTCGCTAAATCTTCTATCTCATTGTGGTTTGCTTCAACGTCGTTATTCTGGTTCTCTCTACGAGATTCGTCGATCATTTTCGTTCTTGAGACTGTGCACGCTCGTGCCGAAACTCTAATATAATCTCTTTTGTAGCAGTGCTGCAGCGGCGAGGACGTCCACAACACAAGGTGCAGGCCAGGCATTGTCCTCCGATGGCTATTAATCTGGATGTATCAACGACGTCTCACTTGCCGTTCTTAAGACATCCATCTGTAAATAAAAGAAAAACGCGCGCGCTTTCATTCTTCAAGCTGAGTCGCTTGCATTCCGTCGATTCAGCTGTATTCAGAGCCTCGAGCTTTTCACAAATCTTGGACTAAGAACCTTGAAGTGAAAATACAATATTTTCACAAATCCTTGTATCTCTGCATCATCAGTTGCATATTAGTCCATTGTTTCTGCTTAAGTATCTTTGCAAATGTATTTACTTTTAGTTTCTTAGTTCTTCCACGGATAGACATCCTATTCTCTTACGGTATTCGATCATGCAAGCCTTTTGCTCAATAAATTCGGTTTTGCGTCACAAACGTCTAAATTTTTTGGTTTTTCAGATCATTTTGATGTCGGACGTCACAAATCTATTAATACTAATTTTAGAAAAAATTTATGACAAATCTTTGCAAATTTTTTAATTTTTTTAAATTTAAATTTAAATTAGACTGGTTTGCCGAGCGTTTTATTGTCGAACCGGCTCAATACGCTCGGTTGTTCAAAACCTGGCCAGTATTCAACTTGAGGTAAAAGTACAGCATTTTCACATCATCACATCGATGGAGTACATGAGAATCGAGTAATTGGGACGAACTGGTTCAGATTAACTGGTTGATTCCTACACGACTTAAAAAGCGATTTTGCCGACATTGCTTAATCATAATCAAGTTTGTCCGTGGAATTTAACTTGTACGGCTAGTCTGCACCGGGCAAATCAACGATCGATGATACCTCCTCTTCTTTATTTTCCATTCGGACGACGTACGACAACTACTAAAACACCTTGCATTATTCTACTTGTACTGATCTAGTGACTTGTCATTGTCCTGCTTGTTGTGGCCTCGTGGGTGAAGTATTGCTGTGAAGATTGCTACTACGAAACGGTAAATTAATTTTTACCACCAATAATTGGTGTTCTATCTGCTTCTTCTAATGGACGTACATACATACATACATATATAGGAAATATGTTTTGTACTCCCACATGTATGTACTCCCTATCTCTATTTTGTTAAAAACAACTTCCTAATCATAAGGAACCAATTGACCACTTCCATTTATAGAATAAGCTTCCACCTGTGTAACATCAGTTAATATACAGGAAGTCCGGGAGTACTTTCTCCCGGTACTCCCGGTAGTACGCTTTCGTTTGTCAGGGATTGGATAATCTCCATAAGTATTGTTATACCCCGACAGCCAATTTCGACCGATCATGCATACCCTTGGATGATGTTCCCAAAGAAGACTTTTGAATGATCTAGCTGGCTGGTCCGCCCGATCGGGCCAGACTTAGTACTCGCCTATGAGCACCCTTGCTCGGCCATGAACAACTATGCTCGACTTAGGCTCGCCCCCGAACATAAGTGCTTGGAAATACCGGGCAAAGCTAGGAAACTCCTCGAGCATGGTCAGAAGGTCATTCTCGGCCCAGGTAAATTGAGGGGGGGGGGGGGGCGAACATAGGTAGAGACAATACTTTCCTGTGAAAGATCGCGGTGAATGTATTGACAACATCAATACAAAAATCATTGAAGTAGGGTTATTATCTTCCCAATGAGAGGCTCGAACCAATATAAACATTTGTCCACCTTCTGTGTGTCCTGAGTCTCTGGAGCATCATTAGACGCAAACCCTTCACCGAAAAAGAGGCTCGTATTGATCCCTCATTCAACAAGTAAGCTCGGCGGCGAACCCGTTTCTCAAACGTCGACAGTTGGCGTCGTCTGTAGGGATCTGCCAATTCTTTCGTGAAGAATCCCTAAAGATGGTCAATTATCAGGATACTCAAGACCTCTACGCATCCAACGATTCTTCCAAGTAGGATCTCTTGTGAATGAATGAAGACGGGAGTTCATTTGAAGTTAATTCTTCAAATAATTATTTCAAATAAGTCGAAAAGGACCACCTAGGGCCGGGAATGATATGAATGAAGCCAGAAATCTGGGCAGGTTCGGTGCTACTATATGTTGTGCCCCGGGCCCCCGGCAATAGACCACATGCAACCAGCGAATGAATCGAGCCGCAACTACTGGCAAGATTCGTTGTGCTGCTGAAATCAAGATTAGAATCAGACCATAAGCAGCAGAAATAGCAATATCTGTAGCACAAGTTAAGGGAGTTTTCCAAAGAAAAAACGATATATATTTTTTTGTTACATTCGAGTAAGATGTATAGTTTCCATGAAATTCTCACTTTCTTTTTACAGGTACAAGATGGAAATAGTAGTTAGCACTCATCGTGTCTACGAGTTCTGAAGCAACAGTAAATCTTTTTCCCCCCCATTTTCGCTGTACATTTCGGTCTCATGTATGCAGTTTTCATGAAAATTTTCAGTTTCCCCAAAAGAATCTTGGCCCCTTTTCAACATCTTGGAACTTCGAATGGATTTCTTGAGTTTTTCGTATTTCTTATTGTTTTTTTATGATATGTTGTTCTTCTCTGATGTGATAAAATCAGTGGTTGATATCAGAATCATGTTTATAGCCAAGTGACCAAGTGTTTCTCACTCTTTGCCACATCGCTGAACTATCTATAAAATGTTATTGAATTATATATGAACCGCTTGCCATGGTAATTAGTTGCTCAACAACTGCCAAGATTGTCATTTACAGCCACAGCCATGCGTTGGCAACAGATCAAGAGCACACAAGTATATGTTGTGCTGCATCCTAATGATGAACCGCTTACTATTTCCTGATGTGCGACGTCACCGTGCAAAGACGTTCAATTACATAAGTCGTTTCCGTCGTCAGGTTGGCTATCGAGTTTAACGAATTATGATTGAGCTTATTTTAAAATTGACATGGTTCGACATAAAATCATTTTACCTACCATTTAGGTGGTTATTTTAAATTCAAACCAACGAGCCACCACTGAGCCGAACCTTATTGACCTTTTTTGCGCCCGAAACGGATCAATTTTAATTTCAAACCCATTAACGACCGTAATCGGATCGATTTTGATTCGAGCCCTAACAAGCTTGAGCCTAATTAGGATTTAGAAATAGAACTACGCCGCACGGTGAGATGATGATGTGCTACATCATGTGAATTAAGTTTTTTTTCCAAGGGAAAAAAAAAACGACGATGCGCTGTATCAAGCAAGAATATTCCCCTCTGCGATGCGGTGCCCCGGAAACGCACCCACTTCCCAGGGTCACTATGGTCGAGTCGAATGGATGCTCAGTTGTTCTCTTCCTGGCGGTGCTCTGCTCTTCTCTGCTTCTCATCTCTACTATTATAAAGCAACAGTTGGTGGCAGTGGTGAGTTCTACCCACGTCATTAATTGCTCTGCTTAATTGCCCTACGCAAAAAACGAAGCGTTGCTTTAATTAGCCAGCTTTCGCAAGAAACGAAGCGTTAGAGATAGATGTTTGATCTTGTGAAATAATTTTTTTTATTTTTTAATCTTTATTTTTCGTTATCAATTTTGTTTTTCGTAGCAATGCACGGGCATGTAACTAGTATAAGAAGAAGAAGAAGAGTCTCACTCTCATCTCACCTCAGGCACCACCAAATTAACCCCAAAACCGAACGGAGCACAAATCCCTCCTGGTTTCCCTCTCTGCCGCGCCGGAAGGTATGCTCTTTCTCTATCCATCCTACCTCCACTCTTAACGCCAACCGTCAATGGATGTCCTCATACATCCGTCTTATGGGGGATCAATCTGTTCTTGATTCAAGCAGTAGGAGTTTATGTTGTCCGTGTATCTTCTTCAGTTTTTTTTTTCCTTTCTTTTCCTTTTGGCTTACTGGTATGTGTTAAGATAACAACCTTAGGAAACGTCTAACCGTCTGGAGTCTCGGGTTGTTAGTAGTTGTTGGTGATCCACCTTTGTAGCTCATGCCGTTGTAACCAGATATGAATCTTACTGAGTATAAATACAATAGTTAGCTCGCCCTTGTTTGGTGCGATGCCCCAAACTATTCTCCAAATTCTCTGAACTTTTCATGGTATCAGAGCCGAAGGAATTCCGCTGTGGTCTCGCCATCCATGACGTCTCCCACTGAAAGCATGGCATCGTCATCCATCACCGGCGGCACGGCTAGCCCAGGATTTAATCATCTGGTGAACATCAAGTTAAACCAGAGCAATTATCTCCTGTGGAAGGCTCAGCTCATGCCGTATCTCCGTGGGCAACAACTCCTGGGATACGTCGACGGCACGGCGAAGGCGCCGACAGCTACGGTGAAACAATGCGACGCCAAAGGCGAGGAGATCGATACTCCAAATCCGGAGTATACCCACTGGATCCGACAGGACCAAACGGTGCTTGGCACCATATTGTCCACGCTGGAGCCGGATGTGCTCGGTAGAGTACTTTTCCTGACAACGGCGGCCGAGGTATGGGATGCGCTTGAGCGCATGTACGCCTCTCACTCTCGGGCGCGCCTGATTCAGGTTCGCTGGCAGCTCGCTACTGCTCGCAAGGGGTCTCAGTCCATGACTGATTACTTCAATCGAGTAAAGGGCTATGCCGACTCTCTGGCGGCTGCTGGACATCCGCTGGATGAAGAAGAAGTGGCCATCTACATGTTGTCTGGCCTCGACTCCGAGCACGATCCGCTGGTGACATCCGTCGCAACTAGCCCGGCTCGGATCACACTCAGTGATCTCTACGCTCACATGGTGAGCTATGAGATTCGTCAACAACAGAACCAGATCACCATCGACAATCCTGCTGCATCAGCAAACACGGTCTCTCGTGGCCGTGGATGGCGTGGAGGAGACGGTCGTGGCCGCGGCCGTGGCCGTGGTCGTGGAGGACAAGGTGGACGTGGTAGCCCCAACTCCAATAGCTTCAATGGAGATCAGCCTCGGCCCACCTGCCAATTGTGCAACAAGCCAGGCCATACTGCTTTCCGCTGCTACAATCGATTCAACCATGCTTTCCAAGAAGAAGATCCAAGAATTGCAGCCATGGCTAGTGCAAGCTATACTGCAGATCCTGCGTGGTACACCGATTCAGGGGCTACTGATCACATCACTGGCGATCTCGACAAGCTGACAATACGTGAGAAATACGGTGGCAAAGATCAAATCCATGCTGCCAACGGCTCAGGTATGCCAATTATGCATATTGGTTATTCTCAGATCAGGACCTTGTCAAAACCCTTGCTGTTAAAAAATGTTTTACATGTACCAGATACTCATCGCAATCTCTTATCAGTCCACAAACTCACTAGAGACAATAACGTGTTCTTTGAATTTCATCCTGATCATTTTTTTATCAAGGATCGCATCACGCAGAGGACTCTTCTCAGCGGTTCCAGTAAGGGTGGACTATATCCTCTTGGTCAGATCAATTCCATTCAATGCAAAGAAGCTCACTCCGTCAGTGTGCTGCCGGATGAAGCTCTATGGCATACTCGGCTAGGTCATCCCTCTTCTAGAGTAGTTCAGCAAGTCATCTTGAAGAATAAACTTCCATGTCGTAGTAATAAAGATAACACTCATGTGTGTGATCCTTGCCAGCGTGCAAAGAGTCATCAGTTACCCTTTTCCCTTTCGAATAATGTTTCCGCTCGTCCTCTTGAACTTGTTTTCTCAGATGTGTGGGGACCTGCAGTCACCTCTTTCGGTGGCTACAAATATTATGTGAGTTTTATTGATCATTATAGTCGTTTCACCTGGCTATATCCTATCAAATCAAAAGCTGATGCTTATAAGATATTTCCAGTGTTTAAGAATCGTGTAGAGCGTCTGCTGAATGCAAAACTCATCCATCTTCAGTCTGACTGGGGTGGAGAATATCAGAAGCTTAACACATTTCTGCAGTCCATGGGTGTTACTCATCGAGTATCATGCCCACACACACATCAACAGAACGGCACAGCTGAAAGGAAGCACAGACATATTGTTGAAATAGGGTTGGCCTTGCTGGCACAATCCGGTCTGCCAATGTCCTTTTGGGATGAGGCTTTCTCTACTGCATGCTTTCTTATCAATCGGTTGCCAACTCCAACCATCGATATGGCCACACCCTTGGAAAAACTCTTCGGCCGAGTGCCTGATTACTCCTTTCTTAAAGCTTTTGGGTGTGCGTGCTGGCCAAATTTGAGACCCTATAACACTAGGAAACTTCAATTTCGCTCGGCACAATGTATTTTCCTTGGTTACAGTGGTCTCCATAAAGGGTACAAGTGTTATCATCGACAATCAGGACGAGTGTACATTTCTCGAGATGTTGTTTTTGATGAACTACACTTTCCTTCTCTGACCAATTCTGCCACACCATCACAAACGCCTACAATACAATCCACTGAATCTGCTATTCTTCTTCCACAACAACTTCCTTCCATGAGTCCTCCTTATTTCCCTGAGAATAATCTTATGCATAATGAGCATCCTGTGTATGTTGAGGACTCACATGGGTTTCCAGATCCCTCTGGTTTTGATGCATCTGTACAGGAATCTGTTGCGGACACGGGGGATACAGAAGCGGTTCAATCGTCAGACGCAGCTGCACAAGTAGAAGCCCCTGCTGAAAGCACTGGTGTCGCTGGCGTCGATGGCACTGTCGATGGCAATGGTTCAGAACGGCCACATGGCATGCGTACAAGGCTGCAGGACAACATACGCAAGCCTAAGGTTCGCACTGATGGCACTGTCCCGTTTGGACGGAGTGTGCATTTGCTGACGAGGGAACCAGCCACTTATTCTGAAGCTTCACAACATGAGTCCTGGAGAGAAGCTATGGATCAGGAATATACTGCACTGATCAAAAACAAGACATGGCATCTTGTACCATATAGATCAGATATGAATCTTATTGACTCCAAATGGGTTTTTAAGTTGAAAAGGAAAGCAGATGGATCAGTTGATAGGTGCAAGGCCAGATTGGTGGCAAAGGGTTTCAAGCAACGGTATGGTATAGATTATGAGGACACTTTTAGTCCAGTGGTGAAACCAGTGACTATAAGACTTATCCTTGCTTTGGCAATCTCTAGAAACTGGAAGATGAAGCAGTTGGATGTACAAAATGCATTTTTGCATGGACTGCTAGAAGAAGATGTCTATATGAAACAACCGGAAGGTTACAAGGATAGAAATAATCCTATGGCAGTATGCAAACTGGATAAGTCATTATATGGCCTCAAACAGTCACCTAGAGCATGGTATTCAAGACTAAGTCAGAAACTTCAAGAGTTTGGCTTTAGTACATCCAAAGCAGATACTTCATTGTTTGTGTACAATCAAGGTGACCTAATAATCTACATCTTGGTTTATGTAGATGATATCATCATCACTGGATCCTCTGATCATGCAATAGAGCAGTTGATTCGAAGCTCAAGGGAGAATTTCTTGTCAAGGACTTAGGTGATCTTCATTACTTCTTGGGAATACAAGTTCATAATAGTGAAAATGGCCTGGTCTTGAGTCAATCTAGATACATCACTGACATACTAGACAGATCAAACATTTCTAATTGTAAGACTGTGACAACTCCACTTGCGCTTTGAAAAACTATCAAGGGAGCAAGGGAAAGCTTTGAAGGCAGAAGAAGCTACAAAGTATCGAAGCATTGTTGGGGCACTCCAGTATGTAACTCTCACAAGACCGGATATATCCTTTGCTGTCAATAAAGTATGTCAATTTTTGCATTCACCCACAGAAGTACACTTGACAAAGACCAAACGAATACTTCGCTATCTCGAAATATACAAGAAGCTTTGGATTGCACATTGGCAAATCTTCATCGAGTTAATCGGTGCGTTTTGAGGCAGATTGGGCGAGTTGTCACGATGATCGTAGGTCAACCGGAGGTTTCGCAAAGATATTTTGGAAGCAATCTAGTGTCTTGGAGCTCGAAGAAGCAAGCCATCGTATCCGTGTCTAGTACAGAGGCCGAGTACAAGTCCTTAGCAAATGCAACAAAGAGAGCTTGTATGGATCCAATCCTTGCTTGGAGAGCTTGGGGTATATCAGCATCGACCTCCCGTCTTATGGTGTGATAATCTAGGTGCGAAATACCTATCAGCAAACCCGGTGTTTCATGCCAGAACCAAACATGTTGAAGTAGACTTCCACTTTGTGAGAGAACGAGTAGCAAATAAAGCTCTAGATGTTCGGTTCATTCCTTCTAAAGATCAAGTTGCTGACAGTCTTACCAAAGCAGTTTCAACATCAGATCTTAACCGGAGTCGCTTCAATCTCAACCTTGTTAGTGTTGGGATTGACGGGGGGTGTTAAGATAACAACCTTAGGAAACGTCTAACCGTCTGGAGTCTCGGGTTGTTAGTAGTTGTTGGTGATCCACCTTTGTAGCTCATGCCGTTGTAACCAGATATGAATCTTACTGAGTATAAATACAATAGTTAGCTCGCCCTTGTTTGGTGCGATGCCCCAAACTATTCTCCAAATTCTCTGAACTTTTCAGTATGGCCATGATAATTGGACAAGGGAAAGGGGGGATTTTTTTTTATCTGTGTTAACATGCATAGATGCGCAAACTTCGTCAGTTTAATCCATCGGTGCATCCTCGCAATCCTGTTCTTGCCGTGTGGTTAGATTTGGGAATTTGCCACCTTTCCTGTGGTATTAGTGCTTGGATTTGGAAAAGGCGCAATTTTTCGTCGGATTTATCTATCCCCTACGTCTCGCCTTTTCTCCGGTTTTGTGTGTGTGTGTGTGTGTGCATCGTCACCTGAATCCAAGCCTGAGTTTCCTTGGAAGGAATGCTGCTACATCCTCTGGTTATATGGAAATCCTTATCTTGTGATGTGCCTTGCCCTTCCCGTGAGTTTTCTTTGAATTGTTGATTTGTGTCGTGTTGTCCCAATCTCTGGTTTGTTAGAAATAAACAAGATTTTTTCCCACAAGAGCTAATGATCTAGCAATGGTTATCCGTATTAATACAGTTGTTCCTTCATTTTTCTTTCAATTTTGTTCCATCTATCTTTTCTTGCCCTGTAGATTACTGTAGCTTGCTCAGATTCTTTCTTCTACCGATTATAAATAAAAAAAAACAGAGAAACTAACCTATGGTATACCGTAGGAACGGTATACCTCTGAAACTTGTGATTTTTTATACTGAAACTCATGAAACTTAGTACTAAAAACTGATGAAACATGAAACTGATGAAACTAAACACTGAAACTCATGAAACCAGCACTGAAACTGATAAGTTTCATAAGTTTCACAGCTATACCGTTGGAACGGTATACCGTTCCCTAGTCTCGCTCATAAAAAAAATACGAGGGCACTGGTGTTCATTAAAAAAGAAAGCAACAGCCAAGCTACAAATGTATACGCATGCTTGCAAACACTCCCCTGCGTTGAGCTGCGCTCAATCGCGATCGGGCTGGTTGCGCGCCACGCACTCCAACCAACCGAGCTACTCGGCCCTATTTCTTCTAACGATTATATGCACAATTCTTATTTATTCACCGTTCATATATAGGTTCCCTAGTTGTAAAATCAGCCAACTTTCTGTTATTTTGTTGAATAGTTCATGGAGTATCTTTATCGCGTGTTTTTAAATCTTACATTGCCGGATCTTAATGTTCGTTTTGAATGTTAACGTTTCTTTCTTCTTTGCACAGCTCCGTTCGAAACAGCAGCTCGAAACCTCAGGGAATGCTGAAAGATGTGCTTGCATAGAAGAAATTTCTCCTGCGAGACAGAGGAGATCGCCGCCCAGCGAGGGCCGACTTGGTCAACCCTTGATGCGAGCAAGCACCTCACCTGCATCGGTTCTACCTGGTTCCGGAGAGGTCCTGGCCGGAAGGAGGGAACCCCCGGCGAGGATGCCGCCGCAAAGCCGGCCGCCACCGCGGCACCAGGTCCAAATGTGCAGCAGCGCAAGAGGACCGGCCATGGAGACGTGAAGCCCCTGGCCGTGACGAGCTTAAACGCCTTCGAAATAATCTCCCTCTCCACTGGGCTCGACCTCTCCGGCCTGTTCCTTGGAAAGGAGCACAGAGAGGCGGCGAGGTTCGCCTCAGGTAAGACCGCCCCGGCCATCGTCGCGAAGCTGGAGGACGTCGCCAGGCTGCTTAATCTCAGGGTAAGAAGGAAGGACAATGGCGTGGTCAAGATGCGAGTGAGGAAGGAGGGGAGGAGTGGTGTTGTGCGGTTTGACACGGAGATCTTCGAGATCGCCGGCTCCTACCACCTCATCGAGATGAGACAGACGAGCGGCGATTCACTCGAGTACCGGAAGCTACTGGAGGAGGGCATCCGGCCGGCGCTACAGGACACGGTCTGGCCCTGGCAATGGGGGGGATGGTCAGCAGCAGCGGCGGCGGCGGCGGCGGCGGCGGCGGCGAGAGTAGCTTAATTTGGATGTCTCGACTCTCAATTGCTTGGTTTTTATTCCACCAATTCGTTGGGTTTGAGTGATTCTGTCTTTACATTCGTGCTTTCTCTTTACAGAAAAACTAAAAAACGGTATACCGTTGCAACGGTATACCTCTGAAACTCATGAAACTTTTGATTTTTTGCACTGAAACTCATGAAACTTAGCACTAAAAACTGATAAAACATGAAACTGATGAAACTAAACACTGAAACTCATGAAACCAGCACTGAAACTGATAAGTTTCATAAGTTTCATGACTATACCGTTGCAACGGTATACCGTTCCCTAGTCACTCTCTTCTTTTTATCGACTGCATTGTTGTTTGTATCGGATTCGGAAGAGCACCCGGTGACCGGTGATGCTGTTGTAACACCTCAACACTTCGAGTGCTCAAAGTGTTACCATAACCTACTTTGTTTCATCCGCTTTAATACAATTTTATCGATAATTTCAGCAAACTAGCCTAATCAATTATTTTAATACTAAACAAGATAAACATGAATAGCATAATGATATGAACAGGAACAATTAAACAATAATAAACATGGAACCACGTGCCTAAGAACGCCCGAGACCATGCGCTCTGGAACGCCTAAAAAATCCTCACGCTGCCCAAGAACGCCTAGATCACATGCATCCGAGAGCAATCATTACCTTTTTGGCGACGGTGAAGAACGAAGTTATATAAACAATAAATAATAAACCAATCTTTTCAAACATTATATAAATTCAATTAAGTTCACCTGACTTATTATGAGAAGAAAGCTCGCTAACTAAACAGATTAGGCACTTTATTAATCCAAGATTACCACTAAACTAAATAAATGTGGTGAATGATGTGATAAGTGAAGTGATGGCTCTACTCCCAAAAATATTAAAGAAGCAAGAGTGAGTCTAAGGCTCAACAAGTATGCAATAAAACAGTAAACATTAAAAATTTCACCGTCATTAGCATATTCACATCATTTCCCAAATTACTCAATGTTACTTGCAGCTTTCTTTATTGAAATGCAAATGCCCATGCACATATCTCTTTCTCTCTTTAGCATATACCGGCGTAGTGGAGTGCAACACCTATTGGTGTTCACTCAAGCCCGTCCTCTTTCATGTGAAGACCTCGAGTCTGTTCTCTTTCATACGAGAACCTCATCTCCATTCCGTGGAATGCCTACCTCAATAGGCCTTTTCTCTTCCCATTCCCGTGGGATTGCCTACATACAATAGGCTATAGATGTCGCTTAGGATCTATATATGTCTTATGATACATATGATGCCATATTTATCTTTCATAGTATGAATCATCAATATCATGTTATACCATTCATATTATCATGAATGAATCATCAATAATAAAAGCAAGAATATGAAAACAATCATAAACTAATAGGACACATCATTTATAATCATTGAACAACAATTTAACCAACTGTCTATCGTTCTATCATGCACTTACCTTTTAAGCACATGAGATGGACTGATGAATGGTTGAAGCCAAACCCAAAGTCATGCCTCCTATGGCAAGTAATACCAACTCAACAATATACCATTAACAATCTATAACATCAACCATAATAATATCGCTCCTACCCACAACCTTGGACCTAATCTTCCCTCTCGCTGGATAACTTTCTCTTTGTTGTCCCGACAGTGGGATGCCAAATCTCTTAGATCAGGAGCTCAAACATAAAAAAAAAACCATATATGTTTTGAAAACTAACACACGATTATCTACAATTTCCTAGTTGGCCATATTTTCAAATTAATTCACTAAACCCCTCATTTATAGCCCCAAAGACTGTTATGTTATTTTACTGGACAGTAGTGTTAACAATTTTGTATCTATTTTTATAAAACTACAAATATAGCAAACCATAGTATATCTGGAATCTATGAAAAACTACCTAGCTTTCTCTAGTTATGGACATAATTTATTTCGGTCATTATATAGACCTAGTAAGCAAATCTATACAAATGCACTTAGCAGCGATCGATTTTTGGACATCAACATTCTACAAGCCATAACTTTCTAACCATTTAACCAAATTCGACATTCTTGTGCTCTAATAAAACTTTAGACAATTACATACACTTTTCATAACTTGGATAGGCCATGAAGCTAACCATAAATACTTCAAAACTAGCCCCCAAAACAATACCGATCACTCCTAAACACCATTCCAATGCTCTCTAACTTCCCGATCCACCACTAATATGATCATAACATTGCTCTACACTAGCGCAAACACGATGAACAACAATCTAGGGTTTATACCTGCATCCCGAAGATTTGAGGAAACTTTCAAAACCAGCGATGACTCATGTTTCCCTCTCTATGAGAACAACATAGCGGCGGAGTGTTCCCCTCTTCTTCCTTTTTCCTTCTCTTCTTTTTTTTCTTCCTCCTTTTCTTTCATTTCTTCTTTTCCTTCTTGTTTTATTTTTTTCGTCTTTCTTTTCCTTCCTCCCTCTTTCTTCTTTCCTTCTTCTCCCTCCACTGCCTGGTTTCTGCCTTTCCGCTGCTCCTATTCTCAGCAGCTCACGAATAGCAGGCAGCACACAACTACAACAAAAAGCGGCGGTGCAACGCTCGGGCAAGTGGTAGCGGTGATTGAGGTGACGGCACATAGTGGGGTGCACTGTGGAGGGAAGAGGGATGCAACGCGGCCAGGGTGACATCGCGTAGTAGGGTGCGACGTGACATCGATGGGCAGCGCAGTGGTGACGGTTGGCAGAGGCAATGAGTGGCCAGGCAGGGGCAACGTGGCATGGAAGATGGTGCTGTTGAAAATATGCCCCAGTGGCCAATCATAGAGATGATTAATAGATGCTTATGGTTTCATGTTCCTTTAATAAATACCATGGCATAGACCATTAAGCTGTGACTCGATCGTGAGACTCTGTAACAAGTTTGTTGTATTATTATAGATCGTCTCTTGTCGTTTAATTGATTGGAACATCGCTTACTTATTTACATAGACAAGCATATGACTGTGTGATAATCATACTCTACGGATGATGGATATGCGATATAAACACAATTATATGATGGTATGGAATAAATGCCTTTGCAAACTTCTTTACGTTTACTTTATCATTGCCATGCGATGGCATTGAACTTTTATTACTTATGAAGGGTTGTGAGTATATTTGTTACAATTCAATTATTGCTTACTTGTTATTTTAATTACTCGCCAAGTTGTTTTTATTTCATTTACGCTTTCAATTTACTACTTAGCATTTACAATTCAAATTCAGCTTTATGCAAAAATAACCGTAGTAACCTTTCATTTGCTTCAGCTTGCATATATCTAGGTTTTGTAAAAGTTTTGCGAGTACTTTCGTACTCAACTTGCATTATTGTTCTTTTTAGGTGAAGAAACAGATATTCCAAAAGATGTTTACTTTAACGCAGGATACGGGTTTAATGACGATGGTTATTTCTATATTTCACCTTGTCTGTTACTTGTGGAATACTGAGCTTAGATGGCATACTACAAGATGAAAGTTTTCCACTGTTGCTTTATTTTTGTTATGTAAGATTATGAAATAGACTTCCGTCGTAATAAATTATGCAATTTTTGTATGGCTGTGTTTCCAAATTGTGTTGTGCGTGCTAGCTACTGATCATGGGACTAGCACAGTATACACTTTAGAATCTTTCTTTTATGTTGCACTGTAGCATAAAAGGGTGGGTCTCATAGCATGGCTATGCCCGATCAGATTGAGGTGTCAACCGTTTAATCTATTTAGTCTAGTTTTGGAGTTTTGAAAAACAATGGATTAAACAACATAAGGATGACACATATCTCATATTGGGTTTAATCTTGATATCTAAAAGTGACAAAAGGATCAAACACGTATTCATTGATGGCTTATCGGATAAATGATATCTGTGTGTTCGAGGAAGTCATAATGTCCTGATAGAAACTACTTATGATTTGTGCGTCGAATGATTATTCGATACACTACCAACATCACAAATTCACAATAGGCCTACAGGGCCACACAAAAGAATGGGAACCTACTTGTCTGTTAATAAATCACGTACATTATTATATGAATAATTAATATATTGGAATTATTAAATACAGAATATATCATTGTTTGATTTGGATTATTCGAATATGTAATAGCAAGGCTATATAATTCGGATTAATGTAATGCGAATTAAATAGAGAGACAATTAGGATAAGGATATCAAATTATAAAGGTTTTCGCAAAACCTATTCGGTTATAAAACAGAAATGTTTCGGGCTTATCTTATTCTATCTCCTTGATTATAAATAAAGACTTTTTCTGCTGCTGAGAGGTCGCACATGCACGTCAAATGATAACGCTAGAACCTTAATATGTAATCTTAGATCACATGCAGCGAGGGTTTTGAGTTCGAGTAGATGAGAAATTTTAAAATTGCTTTCTCCTTACTGTCCTTATTTCCTAACAGGCGCGACAGCGCGCCAGGGGCAGCGAACGGCTAGGGGCATGGATGCTCTGCCCCTTCCGCGTAAAAACGGCATGGCTCTGCCCTGTCCAAACTTGGGCCAGCCCGGCCCAATTTTTTTTTTTTTTCAGGGAATTACAGTTGTTGTTTCTATCGGCTACGTTATGTAGATGCAATAAATACTTTCAGTTGGTGCTCTGCTGTCAAACTCAGCTTTTTAATGAACATGACTATCTCACTATGCAGACTTCCAACAAGCCAAAAAAAAAACCTTAGAAAATGAGTAGTGGAGTAATAGATAAGTAATGAGGCACAGATGAGAAACTTACAGCTTACTCCCTCTGTCCCACAAAGAGTGCATTTCTAGGATTTTTAAGACAGATTAGTGTGCAAGGTAAATGACCAATGTGACCTTCATTACTCCATACACAAGCATGTTGGTGCTTCGGTTTCCACAAGCACTTAAATGAGCATGCATACACTTACAGCCGGGCCCTACGGACTAGAAATGCACTCTTTGTGGGACAAAATTTGAACACTAGAAATGCACTCTTTGTGGGACAGAGGGAGTAGTTGGATTGCAAATAAATGAATTGAGAAAGCAGGATACCCTAAACCACAGAAAGCAAAGCAAATGATACATAAAAGGGCAATACATGAAAAAGATGGAACGTACTTCACGTGTTGATAAGTCTGACCTAGAAAATATTTAAACTCCACTTGAGAAGAAAACAAAGTTAGGTTCCAAGTTTCCAACCTAGATGCTTTTGTCCTTGATGAGTAGCATGATAGATGCCTGATACGATGTATCACCGCGAGTTAGAAAGGAAAATTTTGTCTTTGATAAGTCGTATCGTCTTGAAAGATGCAAATTGCATGCTAATTTTAAATGGATTGGTTCATCTGCGCATTGCTTGTATCTTCATAGGATATATGTTTTAAAAGAAACACGTTGGTTGACACTAATGCGTGAATGCGTGTTGATCGTTCAGTAAACATGTAGCTAGAGTCTTTTTAATAAGAGATAAATAGAACACAATCCTGAAATGTCCTCATGGC
Source organism: Rhipidocladum racemiflorum (assembly GCA_036346355.1). Taxonomy (NCBI): domain Eukaryota; kingdom Viridiplantae; phylum Streptophyta; class Magnoliopsida; order Poales; family Poaceae; genus Rhipidocladum; species Rhipidocladum racemiflorum. The sequence goes on along the minus strand of CM070590.1, from coordinate 1,689,794 downwards.
GTTTGCATAGGTAGATCAAGAGGACATCAAATGATATTTTTGTTTCATGGCAGGATTTGAACAGTTTTCCAGTGTTCAAGTCTTGTGCTTTTCATCAGTTATGCACATTATCATTATGGATGGCAAGATTAAGATAAACTTCACAAAAATAGCAAACATACGCTAATGATCAGCCATCACAAGATTGTCTCCTACAAGTAGCATCAAACACACAACAAGAGAATTCAAAATGACCGCACCAAACCAGCTACATCAGACACTGCATGGAAAAGGAATAAGTCTGTAATGGAACATCATTTCAACAACAGATTGTTACATGCAGTCCAATCAGCCTTTCCAGAAACTCCCAGAACGCTACACACATTTGTTATATGCTTCAAGTCACACATTTAAGCATGAATTTAGTGGAACGACAACACGTGCAAAATTCAGTCCAAATCTCACGTCCACATTCCATACTCCCCACATTTCCCCCAATTACAGTTTTATACAACTCAAGGCTCAAACATGAACGATTTTGCACATTTACTTTGATATATAATCCCTGTATTACAATTTCCACCGTATTACACATCAGCGTCAACATGTAACCACCACAGAAAAAGTTCATCACCGCGCCTTCTCAGATTCACATTTTGCCGGTGGTGAAACAATGGTCCGCCAAAGGTACCGCCCGCTAGCCATGTCCACCATTGTCCAGAATCCTGTTTTCATGGCCGATCCAACCTACATTTGCACACAAAATTCTTCTTCAGACCAAAGACCAATTCTAATTAAAGAATCAATATGAAGAGGTTCAGTTTCAGATTTGTACACAATGGAAAACCATGTTATTTCATGGTTTAGTCTTAAATATAAGGAGTCTTGCCAAGTAGCTCTTGATTGTGTACCATTACATGTAGCTAGCTTAACTATATTTTGTCATGCATACTGCAACTTTTAAATACTTAGTCCATTACACTTTAAATCATCTCATATTCGCATAATATTCCAGATAAGTCTATGCCGTTAACTTTGTATAGAAATTTGGACAAGTACATAAAAAAGATGTATCCATAGGTTATATAATGTTGGTGTGAGAGTTGAGGATGGTGTGAGCGCTTGGGTAACCTTCCTATACTAAAGCATCTGACGAAAAAAAAACAAAATCCTCATGCTCTGAATTAGTAAAAGGCTATCAAGCCCTACTGAAGCATTTGTGTAATTAGGGTAAGCACTGACAAAAATGAGTGAAAATGTAGCTGTGTATCTACAAAGTCGCATATCGCCAGCCTTTGTTTTGCATGCGTCACAGTTGTTAATGAGGTACTCCCATTCCAAAAAAAAAGACAGTAGCTTAGCCATAGCATGTGTATGAAGTATGAACTAACAACCAAAGTGCCTGAAATTGAGACTGGAAACAAGACAAGGTTGCAACCCAGATGAAAGTTTCGGTGCTAAATCATCATTAAGCATGTTTACTGAGGTCATGAATGTGCATAAAAAAAACGTCGAATTCCTTGTACCCTTGTGAGGGGAAAAGTTAGCTACGAATCATATCAGCAGTACATTAGCGGAACAGAATGATACATCGAGCGGATAGCTGATTGAGGTGTGAAGACCTAATGCCGTAGTATGTTGCAAGAACATGGGCTGGAAATTTGGCAGTTGCGCCGCCATATCAAGGGCTATTAGCAGCAGCAGCATTAAGAGTTGCTGTAGCAAGGTCCCGACCGGACGCAAGAAAAGGCTCAAGGTAACGGAGCTAAGAACAGGGGGGAGGGAGCTAGCAAGAATGGGCAAAGATTAGGAAATGGGGAAGGGTGGGGGGGGGGGGGGGGGGGCCGCTTAATTGAGCACCTTGGAATGGAGGGGCACCGGGGCCCTGGGGGATTCCGAGCCCTTGCCGTCGTCGGCGTCGTCTTGGAAGTCGGGGTCGGCCTTGACGCCACGGAGGAGGAGGAATCCGGCGATGGTGGCGGAGAGAAAGATGAGAATCACCCTCAGCGGGCACATTTCTTCCTTCCTGGCCGAATCAATCGATGGAATTGGAACCGAGGAATGGTGGAAGATGGAAAAGAGATCAAGATTTCTCCTTGTCCTTGCTGGGTTCCGGTGGTAACCGGGGATGGGAGAGGAGAAGGGAAGGGGGGTGGATTAGCGAGGAGCCGAGGAGTGGTTGGGCGGATTGGTAGTTTGGTACTCAGAAATAATAGGGGCATATCCTGTGCAATCAACAGTTTGGTATAATCACCGTGCAATCAAACTAAAAAAAGTTTCAAAAAATTCTGAAAAAAATCATGTATGTACATCTCAACTTACCCCATCTACATATAAAATTTCATGATCAAATTCGTCCTATGCTAGAAGTTACAAAAAAGACAAATTGATTGCACAGGATATGCCCCCTAAATAATATATGTATATTTAATTACATATATTATTATATTAAACTTAAAATAGTAGTTCATATGGATCGGTATTAAGGCCCCGTTTGGCAACTTGGAACCGAGCTGTTTCTACTAGAATCTGGGAGAAACACAGCCAAACGGGCTAAAACTTGGAACGATTCTCCTCGGAACGTTTCTCCTTTTTCCACACCGTGGTTGAATCACCTTCAACCCCGTTTCACTAGTTTCTACTAGAATCTGGAACCGTACCAAACGGTTTACAGAAAGTGATTCTGATTCTACCTGAAACGTTTCTACCAAGAATCTGGAACCGTTTCCGTTTCTACTAGAATCTGGAGCCGTACCAAACGGGGCCTAAATTATATCATTTTAAAAATTAAATCGGTATAGTATTTGATACGGTATTAACAGGTTTAGAAAGGAGAGGAGCTCCTTGGAATTTTTTGGTTTTTAGTCTGCTTCTTGCTACCGGTGGAAAAACGAGAATCACTCCAGGTATTCCTCATAAATGGTATTCTAATTCCCTAAAAAAAATTAGTCTCAAATCCGACACAAAAACATAGCAATACTACAAAAAACCGCAAAACCTTGTCGAGATTTTAAGTTACTGTAGTAATTTGAATTTTTTTTTTCAAAATTTTTAGTTTCGTCAGAATTATGAATCTCGAAAGGAGTCAAAATCCAAGATTTTCCGGCTGAGATTTTGAACCTCGGTTTCTCCCGTGTGTTCAGTGGGCCCAGACGCCCAGTGTACCATGTTTTCTTCCAAGCGTGAGGTGCGGCAGATTCTAGCCAGTAGCCATGGCATTCTGGAAGGTGAGTGAAGAAAATTTCATTATTATTAATTAGAAAAAGAGGCAGGTCCGCATGCTCAACCATCAGTGCAATCCCACTATTTGCTCGAAAAAGTCAACGTATGCAGGCGACGAGAGCCTACCGACTGCCCCCTCCGTTCCCGTGTACATTTGTCATTCTAATTTTTAAATTTTACTTTTAAATATATATATATATATATATATATATATATATATATATATATATATATATATATATCATTATATAATTTCAAGTTGACGTTTTATTATTTTTCCTCTTTTTATACTGTTCTCTTTAACATTTTCAACGTCATTAATTTACTATTATGGACTAAAGTAAGACGACACTATCTAAATATATAATAAGAAGGGATTTTTTTTTTTTTTTTTTGGTAGCTGCACCTTAGTGGAAGTGCAACATGTATTATGAACGAAAGGGGTAGTCGCTACTTGAGCGCAATTATCGATCATTAGCTGGCTAATTAGCGCCCCGGCCGGATACAGCCATGCATGCACATCTGCGGGTACATAGATTCTGGTCACTGGCTAATTTAGTGGGGAAAAAAGAAAGAGAGAGAGAGGAAGGAAGAAGGAAGGTCGTATATTGTATGCATGTATGCAATTTAAGGTGTGGGGAAATTTTTTAATACAATATAATATTTGATTCGTATTTACAAATCGATACAATATGCTTGCGTATTTACTGAAAAATTATTTATAAACGAAATTTGAAATTTCGTTTGACCTTTACCGAAATTTGAAATTTCGTTTTTGCTGTATTTGAAATCTGAAATTTCGGATATATATTAAACGAATTATGAAACTTCAGGTATAGGGTCCCATCTCATACCTGAAATATAAAATATTTGCGGAGATGAGGTGGGGGCCATACCCGAAGAATGAGGTTTCGGCAAAGTAAGGATAGTTCGTTCCAGAGCACAGGTAACTAGTAGGAACGACTGTTTGCTCCTGCAAAGATAATGTAAAAAAGCAACACTGATCTAAAAGCAAAAGCATTAAAAAAAACAAGGGTGGTTCAGCCGGCTAGACGTGCTAGCTAGCCTGCCCAACTAAACTGGAAATATAAATGTAATCCGATGGATGATGCTAACGATCCGGCAGATAAAAAGGAAGAGAAGATGCATCCAATTGTATATTCTGTTCAATAATACATATCGCCGCTCGAAATTAAGAACGGAACAAGCTGTAGCTGCTAAATGCCAATCGGCATCAAGGATAATAATGCATGCCCATGTACTATTCCTAGTGGTAATCTTTGCCTAATTTCGACTTATACGTAGGAAACTCAGTCCAAAATTGCTCCAATTACATTTGTTTATTGATTAAACATTGAATGAGTTAATTTCGAATAAAATTGGTTTTTGCTCTGGCTCGGCTCGCTAGCTCGAATCTAAAAATGCTTTCAAATTATAAATAAAATGATATTAAATCAAATTATATCAGTTTCAGAAGAAAAAAAACTCAAGAAATAAGGATTTGACTCGATTTCCACTTCATCCTATTCCCAGTGGTAAATGGTATTTTTTTTCCATTTCCAATACTAGTAAAATATGATCGACCTAACTACCTAGCCCTCTCAAAAAAAAGAAGGGGATATGCTGGAATTGCGTAGTATAGCTTAAGATAAAAAAAAACATTTTTTCAGTGCAGCTGCCAGGCGCAAGCATGGAGCTTTCGTCGTACAGCAACCAATGGACAGTCATGTCCCTGTCATCCACCAATTTCCACAACACCACCAAAAAAAAAAAAAAAAAATTTGGCAGGCAGTGTGGTTGCTAATGACCACTGGCTAGTGAACCACTCGCAGCTCATGGGTTACACTCGTAGCTTTGGATTGGATTTTGTCAATTAAACTGATGCAGAGATAAGCATGCAGATTAACAAATTACCTGATAAGATGCACCCAAAGCAGCTAATGCGAACAGCATTTGTTCCACAACTCTTCTTCACCCTTTTTTTCCCCTTTCTTGGTAAGGTTTCTTCATCCTAGTTTCCCCCCACCTCCCTTCACCCAGGGCATTTGCAAAAGGAAACCACCTCCATATACACACGACTCAACAGACTAGAGTAACAAGGATCTCAGTGGAAACACAGCAACCCCCACTCAAGCTCAATACTCAATATCCACGCACAACAGACAATGTTAGCAGCAATCGATCCAGTAATCTGATGATATCACTAGTCACTACAAAGATAAGGGCGAAACAACGCCTGTGCATGGTGAGCTCCCATCCCATTTTGCATTGAATCCAAAAAGGGGGGAAATGAGCCAAAAACATCAGGCGAGAGGCCTAATGCAATGCATGGAAGCGTGTTAACAGGTAAGTGATACTAAATAAAACGGCCATCATTCGCATCACGGAATACAATTCAACAAATCTCCTCAACTTCCTACACTGAAAGGAGGCAAGGATGCCTTGGCTCGACGTTTGATTCTATAACAAGTTCTATGTTGTCTCTTTTTGATTGAACGACCAAGCTGACAGTACATCAGGATTAGTTGAAAATAAGCCTCCTCCAACATGTGCCCCGGTTGGTGAGCAAATTTGACCAGCTTCCTGAGGTCCATTCAGCACCAGTTCCTCCCTGCATAAATCATAACCAAACAAGTCATGAGTTTTCACCACTTACATTTTATCAACGAAGTACGATACTACCATGAAAGATACTACCATGAAAGCGAACAAATACATCAGTGGTAGCACACGATTTTATTTGTTGGCCTAGAACAACATTTTTCAACATCAACCACCAGTTGCAAAATGCCACTAAGGCTCAGTGCCTCAGTTACTTGAGCTGCATAATTCTCCCTACAACAGGTAACATTGCAGTACTTCCAGCCAAAACACCGAAAGGCGAAATGGCCATGGTAAAAGAGTGAAGATTCGAAGGATTTACAAGGTTATATACTCCATTCATATAGGACCATATGCGAAACTCCAAGCTAAAAGGACTCCCAATGATGAGACCATGAACATGTAAGATCTGACTAAAATAGTTAAACAGCCCACAAAAGACCTAAAGTTCCTAATCTACTTCAAGGTAATGTTATTGTCTCAGTTTAGAATTAGAGCGCTTACAAAATAATAAAAAATGAACATTATCTATTGAACAACAAATAGCCCTCGAATTCAAAATGAACATGACAATTGACATTTAGATTTTACAAATACTGGAATTTTTATTTGACCCACCAAACAGAAGAGGTAAGCAAAAACTAACGAATGGTAACAATTCTTGGCAGGGTCAAGTATTGGAGAAAATAATCAGCACAAGTGCATAGCATCTATCATTCTATATTAACACATCTCAAACCCTTGTATATCAGCTGGTCAATGCAGAGAACCTACGTCAAACCTAGTAAATTACATTGATGGTGTGTAACCAACCAGACCTCCATAACTCATCAGATAAAATACTGTCTTAGTGTCTTTTGACCTCAAGTTGAATCCAGAAGATACTTGTCCAAGCTAAGTGATTAAATCTTTACTCCAACAAGCATATAATGAAAGACACCGTAGAAAAAACTCTCTTGATAAGTTATAATAGCTTCAATACTGACCCAAGGTTTTGAAAACTGAAAACTATTATAGACCTGATCCCCAAAAGAAAGCCAATGGAGACCTCCCATTGTCAATCCAAACCCAAAAGGGTTGCTACCCTGACCCCAAGAAAATCAACCGTCAGAAAACCAGCAATTTTCAACCAAAAAAGATCAAGCGAACAAACCATGTTTTTTTCTCATCCCTAGCCCTGACAGCCTGAACTGAAAAGTTCAGAACCATTGTGTAGTATATCAGATACAGATAATATTGTGAAGATGCACGCAGAAAGCCATTAACTACTTTAACATGAAAGACAGCTACAAATTGCTAGAGATATTGAACTGATAAGCCCATATTAATAGTTCATGCCAACCCTACATCAATTCAGCACATTTTCCCAACTTACACGGCAACAGTTTTTATAACAGGTTTGCTATCAGCAGGATATTGCACTCCTACAGGTGTATCTTTCTTACTTTGAACAGTCTGACTTACCATGTTAGCCCTCCGAACCGGTATTACCCAGTACCCACCAAATAGACCATACAGGTATATATGCTAGTTTTACTAAGTTTTCATCATCTTGGAGTTGATGGTTGGCTGAGTGTCCCCAGAATAGAACCTGGTCTGTTTGAATCAGTTGCTTCCAGTCAGACCACACATCCTGAGTACTCCAAGTTAACCCAAATGAAATGGCCAAGCAAAGAATATGCTCATTTTTTTTGTGTTTCCCTGAGCCACCTCCACAACTACATTTTTTTTGGGGTTTTGTGTGTGTCGAGGGGGCGGGGGGTACCACCTTATATGGTACAAGAACATGGCATGTCCAACAAAGCAATTCAACAACACCCTAAGCAGGTAACCAATCGCCACTTACAAACACCATTTCTTAGGGTAATCATGTCAGACATCTGCAATGCCAAAAGGCCCAAAAGGTTTATGCTATCAAACTTTTTATTTCACTAAGAACATGCAAGCAATCCAAATATAACATATAAACAATGAGTCAATGACAGCTCCCCACTTAGCCATCCCTTCAAATATTGAGGAGTTTTGACATTATGCAATCTACAAGCAAATCAATGATTAATTTTGAACTTTGGAGTCAAATGAATTTAATTTAGTCAATTTCCAGTCTCATATGAGATATTAACATCTTCTAAACTTGCAGCAGTGCACATTTCCTTGCATGCAATATTGTCATGGTCTTATTCAATATTCATAGTTACAAGATTCGCTGTAAACCCCCGCGAATCGCGAATTGTATTCGTCGAACCCGAACTGGTTTATGGTACGGGGTTCGTATTCGCAGCGGAAATTGGAAGAAAAAGAGGCGAACCCGAATCCCGTACAGCGGTTCGGGCGAACCGCGTTTCTGGTGACTACGGTCTTACTCTTACTACAGTTAAAGTAAAACTAGACTAATTGATATCAAACATAATAATTTAAAAAACTCATTAACAAACCATACAACCTATTCCATGCCATCAATGACCAATAACACGGAATGCACATGGAATTTTTAAGTTGAAGACCAATGAATTCATTGCAGTAAGCACTTTAACACAATATCATGTATCTACTATGTTTATCAACTCCACACATCTTTTCACTCCAAGTACAAAGACTTATGCCTGTCAAACACTTCTAAGACAATATTTGATTTGTATTTCATCCTATAGACTTAGACCACCTTAATAACCCACAGACTACACTGAAAACAGCAATGGAGTAAATTTGTCCTAGCAATCGAAAAAAAAATAACTATGACACTGTTGAAACAAATTCTTGACTGACAATACATTTAAATTTTAAGGTTCAATGGAACACATCATGATCATGTAAACCAGACCAGGTGCAATCCCTGATAACTAAAAGTTTAGGATGTGAGTTGACCATCACCACGAACCACTAGCAGAGTATAACTGTTAATATCATATCACCAAGGATGTAGATATTTCTCATAAACAAAATCCATATAAAAAATCCACCAAATCATTAAAAGATTATTGGTGCTTACTGGTTTCAAGACAAAAGGATCATCCAATTACCGCCTCTTTTACATACGTCTCACAATACAACAAGATGAGGGTCATACCAGCATAATGTAGAAATCAAATCACTTGGATGGACTACATAGCAAGATAATGCACTCCACTTTTAATTTTCTCTCGGTTATCTGTTCAGTAAAATTAAAAAAAATGTCCTGGTTGGAAACTACTCCCTCCAATCATGAAAGCTTGTCATTTGGGGCATTTTGCTGGATTACACAAAAGCTAGTCGGTGGGGGGATTTCAGGGTCATTTGGTCAATTGTGCCCCTAATTAAGTCAGCTGCATGCATGCTCGTCTTAACTGCATTTACCTCGCTTGCTATTCTCAAAGCTTGATTGTTGGTCATGCCATGCGTTTAGGTGGGATTAAAAGGGTTGTTCGCAGCATTTATGGTTCCAATGAAGATGATTTGATAGGGATAGTATTGTGACAAAATAGCTCATTAATCTCACCTTGGTAGTATAAACCTAGCCTAAAACGACAAGCTTTCACGACTGATATGCTTCAAAAGTTATACCCACGCACATGTGCATGTACACACAAATTTTATGTATATAAGCATGCAAGACAGAAGCATATCATATGAATTCGTCAGCTTTGGTGCTTATATATATTGATACTACAAGAAGCTATAGTCGGTAGAGAATTGGACCACCTAAATGGCAATTAGACTCACATGCAAAACAATCACTGTCAACATCTGGGGGGAGGGTGACAACTGTTCTCTTATGAGTTATGATCCAAGTTTCTACGTCAAGCTAAGAGTGTCAAATAATTGGTAAGGTGAAAGGCGTCTTTTCTATGGAAAATTTAGAGGGAAATAAAAAAGAACGTCAGAAAAGACTTACTTGAACCGGGAATGACCAGATGGTCCAAAGGTGTGTGCATGAGCTGATTCGTTTGGAGATCCAAAACCCAAGTCATTGTGTATAGCATTTTCTGAAACATCATGTGAAACAAACAGGCTCCCTGTATCAAGAGGCAATTGCTGGAAGGATGCTTTTTGCAGCCATAAATCATTGTCATTCAACCCAGCACCCAGGGGGCTTCGTGTTCCACCGTTCAAGTGGTTGACACCATGGTTAAATTGGTTTGTGTTTGGTAGAAGCCACTGTGCCTGAAGACCTCGCAGACCAAAACTGTCCTGAACCAGTGGTGTGCTCCACATTTTCCATGTGCCTTGTTCATTGGTAGCCTCAGGTGAAATGGAACCATTAGGCCCTTCTACCATTGAGAAATGTGAGTTTTTAATAGGCTTTTCTTCAACAGTCCGTGATCTTGAGAGAGGAGACTCAATTGGAGAAGGCCTAACATGTTGTTCCTTGGTGACATCACTCGAGATGAACCTGCTATCCAAGTCTGGAGGGAAGTCGTCTAGGGACTCTGAAACTGGCCCAAGCAATGCGATTGCATCCGGATCATAGCATGGGTCCTCAAATTGCTCTGGTTCTTCCAATACTGTTGGTTCTGCCTCATTATAGAAGGGCATATGTCCAGCTGGAAAATGAGGAAGTGGCCTGTTGGCAGGTGGATTCACTGGTGGAAAACCAGGAAATTGCATGGATTGGCTCATTTTGCTGTCCAGAGGAGGATACTGAGACAGAAAATTTTGAGCGTTGCTTATTTGTGCTCCATTATGTACTAGCTGCCCGTTCTTTTCACAAGCTGAAGCAGAAACATCAGGACAAGGGGACACTGATGTGGAGCGACTAAACAGCTGATGCCATGACTTTTTAAAGCTGGTAGGATGTGGCTGCATATTTGGACCAACCTGCATAGAGCATAATACAAATAATTGAAAGATTAAGATGGTAAATGGGGTGAAAACAATTTATGACATGTTATAATAATAACAGTTTACAGTAATATAGTAATGCCCTTGTCACTCACAGGTCGATGAAAATTAGTCCACGAATTTCTGGTTTCTCCAGTAGTAGATTTGGCCATTGCCAGTGCAGCTGCAGGTTGCACATCTCTTTTGACTGCATTACTCTGGTCAGTTGCAGTAACAAGTGGTTTAGTCACCTTGTTAGCTTGAGGAGCAGGGGCCTGAGCACTTCTGCCAAAAAAGGAACCACCACCAAAACCCCTTGAAGATAACAGACCTCCCGTCATACGGCCAAAGTACTCAGTCCTGCCCTGTAATATCTTACTACCCTGATTGTTAGCTTCAGTGTTATGGACCTTATAGCCCTCTGTCCCAACTCTTGCTGCATCCCGCCTCTCTAGTTCATTTCTTTTATCGAAGCTCCGCTTTCTCTCACCTTCCCTGCCCACTCTTCTCTCAATATCCTCGCAATCTGAATTGCTCTTGCTTGACCCCTTATCCTTCTCATCCTTCCTGCTCCTCTCCTGCCGGCGCCGTTCTGCTTCCTTCCTAGCATCCTTCTCCCCAACGGGGGTTGCACCTTTGGATCGTTCCTCAGCCTCTGCTTTCTCATCCCTCAGCCTCCTCCTCTCCTCCACTAGCGTTGCCATCTCCTCTCGTTGCTTCCTTTCCTCCTCCTCCAGCATTTCCCTCTCCAGTCTCGCCAACCTCTTCTCCTCTGCCTTCCTTTTCGCCTTCTCCACTCTGCTCTCCTCAGCCTTTTCTCCATTGTCCCCTCCTTTTGCCAACATGTTACCATCCCTGCCCAAGCCTTCGCCATCCCCTGACGACCCAAACCTGAAAACTTTCCTCCAGAACCACCTCATGCTCAGGCAAAAGCACGACAACAGCCGCCATGAGAATCCCGAATATGGGTTATCGGCCGAGCACCGCAAGTCAAGCCAGTAGCCTGGGTCACCGGCAGCATTTGCCCAATCCTGGCTGCAGGGCCACCCTGTTGGGACCTTCCCTGCAGGACCGAGGTCAAGCACGGGCCGTTTGGATACGTGGCCGCAGTAGGAGCACATGAATTTTCCACCGCCAGGGTTCTGGTCCCTATAGGGGTTGTTGCAGTTGCGGCAGCGGCGGGTGGCGGTCTTGCGGAGCTTCTGGAGCTCGAGGGCGTGGGCGCGGCGCTCCTCGCGGAGGCGGGCGGAGCGGCGTGCGCGCCAGAGGGAGAGGCGCGGGAGGAGGATCTCGTACCAGAAGAGGGTGAGGAGGAGGACGGAGACGCAGGCGAGGCGCGGGGAGGTGACCTCGAAGCGGTAGGCGGCGGGGAGGAGCTGGGAGAGCGCCCATAGGAGGATGAGCGGGAGCACGAGCCACGGCAGCATGGTGGCGACGCGCCGCGACCACCGTTGGACGGCGCACAGTATACACATTATCCGACCGCCTCCGCCGTCGCCAGCGCCTCTCTCCTTAAACCGTACCTAACAGGCGGGGTTGGGTTGCTTGCTCCGTCGGAGTTGCGATGCGATGCGATGGGGGCGGCTTTGGGTGGGGGTGGGGTGGGGGGGGGTGGTTGCCTCGGATGGAGGAGAAGGAGCGAGGGAAAGGCGGCTCGTTTGGTGCTGATGCGAGATGCGGGGGAGGGGAGCCTCACCCTAGGAGAAAGAGATTGGGAATGGAAGGGGAGGGGAGCTCGAGGTGGGTGATGGCCATGGCGAAAACCCTACCTTTCTTTTGGATGGCCCTTTCAATTTCCCTTGTGTTTTGATTTTCCCTTCTTCCTCTCCGCCTCCTCGGGCTGGTTGGTTTAGAGGAAATTTCATTATTTACCATAAAATTAATACGTACTTATAATTTATAATATCATATTTTATCAACATGTGACCTCTTGATCTAAATATCAGTCAGATTATAACATAGTAAATCATCAAATACGTATTAATTTTCTGATAAATAACCAATTATTTCTTGGTTTGGAAGATTTGAAAGCGTGGTCTCAATACCGAATATTGCTCGTGCTTATGTACAAATTATTTTCTTTTCTTTTATACCCCTATTTCACTGGTTATCCACTTTTCTATCCCATTCTCTGATAGTCATTTTTTATTGATCTCTTGTTTCCTTTATTTCCCTCTTTGTGGAAATATTTTTAGATATCTCTGTAAGTCACTTTCTTTTTCAGTTTGTCTCTCGCATCTCCTTTTTATTTATTAGCTACAAACATTACAAAACTCCTTTTTATTTATTAGCTACAAACATTACAAAACTGCACGGCTAGACGTTAAAATACATAAACCTGTATATTTAAAATAATGTTGTACTATATTTAGAAATAGACCTATATTCGTTATATAATTTTACAGCTCTAGGATATACATGATTATTCTCCACAGTCACTCAACAAATAAAAGCAATGTAGAATATACCCGTTTAATCTTGATAAATGATGCAAAAAAAAAAATTTGTGGAAGTTTGGTCCTGAAAAGAATACCACCCAGAAATTTTAACATTCAAAGCATTAGGCCCCATTTGGAGCGAAGCATTTCGTCAGAGGTTTTAGAGAAATTAAAATGTTTTTTACAATTTTTTTTTTTTTTTTGTAAATCCAGTTTCCTAAGTTTGGCACAAAAAAAGAAAGAAAGAAAGAAAACATTCACATTGCGTTGGACGTGGAAGTGCAACCGGAGTCCGGATCGATGAGACGAACAAGGGAAGGGGAAGCCGCACCGCACCACGTCTTTTAGACCAAAATCCTGTCGTCTTGCAGGCACGGCAGCCATGGCCAACACCTCTCGTCTCCCCACCTCCCGGAGCCCCCAAATCGGCAGCACCGTCTCTGGCCATGGCCGCCGTTGGTCGGCCATCTGGAGGCAGCGGGAGCCTCGGGGTTTTCCTGTGCTGCTCCTCCACTACGGCCGGAGCCGAGGAGGATGGAGGATTACAACACCGCCATGAAGCGCATGATGTGAAATCCCTACGAGTACCACCATGATCTCGGTACTGATTACGATGTGTTTCTTGCGATAGCCCCCTGATAGCTACTAGAGATGGGTCAAATGCTGGATTTTGCAATTGGGCTGTTGGTTTCTTGTCCAAATAGTTTGGTTCTTGTGCCCATTGTTTTGGACATGTCATACTAGTGCCATCTTAGCAATGCCACGCAATTGATATAGTACGGGGTAATATTGCTAAGGGAAGAACTTGCACCAGACGTCCGTTTTTTTTATTTTTTCGTACGCCGTTGCAACATTTTTTTGAACGTAGTGAAACATTTTTTTGTAACGTATGAAACATTTTTTTTTACTGTTTGTCGAAGAAAAATGTTTCACTACGTAAAAAAAAATGTTTCGAAGAAAAACAGACGTCCGATCACTAGCATTACCGTATTATAGTGCCCCAAATATATGGAGAAAATACTTGTTTTGTATTATAGTGCCCCAAATAATTATATAATATATATATATATAGGAAAATGGTTCCATACCCCTGGGAGTACGTACTCCCACTCTCAGTATACCGCTTAAATGATGTTGCTATACTTTTTATCCTTTTAAGTATACTCTAATACTGATTATAAGATACTTCAAAGTGAATTCTACGAAAAATTTCATTAAAATCCACCCTTTATAGCATAATTTATTTATATACTCTTTTTACATATAAAAAAGAGTATATAGCTAAAAAATAAAGGGCTCTGATCAATTTTTTTTCAACAATATCGCATTGTAGTATCTTAGAATTATTATTAGAGTATACTGAAATTGATAAAAGAGTATAACGTATTCGTTTAAGTGGTATACTGGAGGTGGGAGTACGTACTCCCAAGAGTACGGAAAAGGCTTCCTATATATATATATATATATATATATATATATATAGTATAAAAGAAAAGAAAAACATACTATCGTAAATATGTACTCCCTACTCAGACAAGGGCTCTAACAGATCCCGGGCGGCCAAAGATCCATATAAGTGAATTGGGGCATCGTCCGGCAGCTGCGGTTGACTGGTAGTCTGGTACTAGTATTAGCCACCAGCTTGAGTGATCAGAAGAACTGCATCATGGATTCATGGCGCGTGCTCTTTGCAATTGTTGCCATCAGGCCAGCAATTCCTTGGCTCCGACAGCAAGATCAGCTCCAGTCGAACTGATTGATTAATTGAGTGAGGTTCACAATTAACATGCAGGAACAGGGACAAGTCCTGGGAACAACAGGATTAGTCCTGTCCTATATGAGTAGCAGTGATTGTTAACACAATAATAATACTACGAGGGAGAACCAAGAAAAAAACACAAATTGAACATAGATAAAAGCTGAAGTTAAAAACAATGGAGATTTGACTATTTACTACGCTATATGTCAGTTGACATTTGACATTGAGTCCAAATACGAGTAAACAATACGTACTGTCGTTACGATCTGAGATACGGTAATCTCGATGCCAACCATGGTTGACCCTGTATATAGGACCATCTCGGTGGCAGCTATTCTCGAGGACCATCGCGCGCGGTACACAATAATACAGACTGACTGTCCCTAAAGAACAGAAGTCAAAATTGAAATCGTTCCAAACTAGTGTTTCAAGAAGTTTTTTATAGTTTTTTTATACTAGAGTTTTGAAAGTTAAAAGCTGTTTCAAACGGATAGATTTTTTATAGTCAGAAGTTAGCAGCCTATTTGTACTAGAAGAAGCTGAAACCTGAAAGTTGGTTTTAAATAGCTTCCTACGGTTTCTGTGGATTGAGATTATGACTTTACCATTAGAGTTTTCACCCTTATTCTCAATCGGCATCGCTCACACCTAAAAGCTATACTGAAAAACCAGACCGTCAAATACCAAACCTCTTCAGCCTAGCCGTTCAACCGTGCAGCCCTTCAACCATGCAGCCCGGCGAAAAACTATTTTTTATAAAAGGTCCAGTCATACCAAACAAGGCCTTAATCTGAGACGCATAACTGTGATGGAACGAGGAGAACCTGCCCATTTTCCGCTAGATATACCGTCTTACCTACTAAATTTAGCTTCTTCCAGTCGTTTACATATCGATACAGATTCACTCAACACAGTATTTTACCACTAGCAAGGTAATAAGCAGGAGATCGAACAGGGTGCGATCGATATTACTGGATTGAATTGAGATACATTAGCTTGACAGATTCAAACAGCTCGCTCCCTCTGTAATACTAATACAGGGTACGCAGTTAAGGATGGAGCAGCCAAATATTTGTACTGTAGCCCATATTTACAGCAAGCAAGCACTTGAAACATACTGTTTAAATTCACCATTCATGCCTACGCACTTCGTGTAATATAACCTTCCTCCTACCTTCATGCGTCACTCCGCAATCCCCCTTCAAAGAATGATCCGACTGTCATTTCCTTTTTGCTAGCGTCACAGGCTTGGATCAGTGCGCATACATCATTCTTCTCAAGGAACTTCTCACCATTCACCAGAATGAGAGGGATGTATTGCAGAACCATTCTCTTGCACTGTCAACAAACAACAACAACAACCAGCGTCATAAGGCTTTAAGGACAAGCATTTATACATCTTCGAATGGTTTATTGATGTGCAGATGTAAATCTGACAAATTGAGTGGTGGGGGTAGAAAACATCAAGTGGTCCTCGAAAACAAGTGTCAAATAGCTTACCTGCTGGACATGGCCTTCAATCTTGTTGCACTCCTTGAGCAGAAGTTGAATTATCTCAAACTACAGATATCACATGGAAAATGTAAGAGGCGAAAACGTTAGCTCAGGACAGCGACTATGTAAGTGAAGCAATGCAGTTACCTCTGCATCAGGATCTTTCAGTTTGGAGAGAACTTCATCGACGAGGTGGTGGCAAAATACGCATGTGCTTTCACTATTCACACCAGAGAGAAAAGCTATGTCCCTGCAGAGGCCATACTGTTTGCAGAACTCGTCTGGCTTGATCTTGGTAATCTCGGCGAAGAGAAGAGTAGCATAGGAGTCCACCAACTCAACACACTGCAGAGACATAAAGAGTTGATGGTAACAAAAGGTCATATGCTATTGCTGTTAGGGAGTTTCTTTCCAGCATGGACATGTAGCAAGGCAATCAAAATGCTAACCTTCTGTTCTAAGGAGAATGTCTGAGAACAAGCGTCATGAAGGATCTCCAAGATCTTTTCCTGTGTTTGTTTCTCACTGAGATAACTGACAGCTTCACTTGTGAAGTTCTCACAAGTTGAGCAAAGTGGGCTGCCCCTCTCAAGAGGGACAGGGATTTTGCTTGAGGTAATTTGCTCCTTGTAGATTGGGCCAGGATTTCGGACCTCAGTTGTATCAATATGAAGAACAACTAGGAAGAAATAAATCAGATATTACTATTGATGTTGTTGACAAAAGAACATTTGCGAACACAAGGAGGAACATTTTCATAAGCCTAAAATCTTCTAACATTGGATACATTATGCAGTATCATGGTTACATCTTGTTCGTGTATATTCGCCATACCTCCATCTAGGCCTTGAGTTAGCGAAGCAAACTAACATTGCAAAAAGCATACAAAACAAGCATTAATATATGAGAAAAGTTAACAATGTTAACAATGAAATTGGATATCCTCAGTATACTGTGTCCAGAATGGCTATCCTTACACAATCATGCATGATTTATTAAGCAAAAATACACCATGACACATTGGCAGAATCTAAGCGGTTGATGGCAAAAGATGTGCGATATGATGAACCTTTGATATGTAAGTAACTAGCATAAGAAGGTCAGGAATAAGATAACCTCAACTTCAATTTCAATTTCAACCGAACAGCATACCCTCAGCAGCTGCGCATACAGCCTCATGAATGACATTATTCAGCATATACGAAGGTTTCCATAATAGTTACCAGAAACGCGATTCGTTCGAGTCACGGTACGAGAATCAGGTATCGCGGTTCGCCACTTTTTATTCAAATTTTCACTGCGAACATGAATCCTATACCCTGAACCGATTCGGATTCGACAAATCTGGTTCGCGAGGTTTACAATGAATCCGGTAACTATGGTTAGCAGGGGTTCAAAAGATGATTTTTTTTTTTACTGTATAAAATCTTCATGTTGATTCCAAATTTGCTACGTATGGGAGTCATCGGTGTTGCCATGAAGATGAGTAAACATAATTAGCAGCATAGGAAGGCTGCCGAGCAAGACATACCGGTGCTCCTGGCTTGTGCGGCTCCCGAGGTGACGACCAGCAAAAGGAGGAGAAGGAAAGGCACTCTCAAATCCATTGTGTGACGGTCTCCTCGTTTACCTGACATGGGAATTATCACTACGCTTCAATAATCAAATTAATTGATTTTAACCAGGAAAAAGAAAGGGGGGGAATCAGTCTCGGGAGAATTGATGATCTCAAGAACAACCGAGCCTGGCGCCGTGGCCTGCCTATACAGTCAGTCCGATCCAAATCCAAAAATCAGAAGACGAAGGCGACGATTCATGCAGCCAAGAAACAGTTCGACCAGCTAATCTTTAGATAAACCGATCGAATCGAGCAGGCAGGGCAAGGAAAGTAGCGGGAGGAGGAGCAAGCAATTCGGTGAAGCACAAGATACCAGCGAAATCGAGCAATTCGACAAAGGGGAACACCGCATCCACCAAGCGCAAGCAAAATTTCACCAGGAGGGGCAAAAAAAAATAAAAAAAATTCACCTTCGGAAATCGAGGAGCAGCGAGCAAGGCGCCGGGCAGGAAGAGGCCGCGTGATTCTTCCTCGTTTCTAAAAAAAACTTGCGATAATCCTCCTAAAGTGCGCGCTCGGATGATATAATTGCTCGTGGCCTCTTCCTAGTCGGATTCGCCTGGCTGTTCGTTGCGTGGATTCGTGGTGGAGGGGAAGAGGAAGAAGTTGAGGCGGTTAAGAAAGAAACAGTTTTACTTGTTTAATACTAATCCGAGTGAGTGATTAGGCAGGCAGAGGTGAGGATTGGATTTGGATTTGGATTTCGATTTCGATTTGCAGTGCTGGTATTAGCCCTAGTCTCTTGCGGCCCAATTGTAGCAGCTCGGCCCAATTCAGCCCAGATTTCCTTTTATGCCAAGAGAGAGAGAGAGGAGGAAAAGGTAGTCATTATTATGTGCTCTCTCCATTTAGAAATGTAATGCGTATTTTAATTTTGCATAATAATTAAGATTACGGTGAGACTGGGAAAACTATAAGGGAAAACGACTTAGATACGGTACTTAATTGTCTTAAGAAATGAGAGATAATACTTTGTGTGAGTAGTAATAAATAAATACATATGACTGAGAGAGAGAGAGAGAGTATAAATAAAGGTACAATAGGAAAAGCCACAATAAATCTACATCCAAGCTATAAATTTCTATACAAAATCATTCAAACTATAGACCCTGTATTTCGGAACGGAGGAGTATATAATACTCTACCAGACATCCTTTATCCCGGCGACACCAGCGCTTTCCACGTAGCTGACATGCAGTTGCTAAGACACGCGGTAAAATCAATAATTTGCTGATTTTATATAGTTACCAACTATTAAGGAATTTGACCAAATAATTAAGCTCAACCTTTAGAGTGAAAGAACAAAAATGTTTGTGCATATATGAAACAAATGATATATAGTTCATCAATCACTCAAACGAACAAACATATCGATGCATCGGTCGGTACAACATATATATATATATATTAGTTTCACAATCGCTCGCGGAAATGAATAAAAAAGAGAGATAAGAACTAAGGAATTACATGCATGCATGCTTGCAAAGCATGATCTCAAACACAGATCGAGCGTATTAATTGCATGCGTTGCCTCTTTAATCAGTTAATTAACCCTCCTGCAGTTCTTCCTGATCTGGCCGTTGGAGCCCGTCAACGGCGAAACGTCTCCCATCTTGATCATGCCGGTCACGAAGTCGGCGAAGAAGGCGCTTTGGCTGCTGACATACGACTGGACCTGCGGATCGGTGGCTCCGCCATTGAAGAGCTCCTGATCGGAGTGCAGGAGGCCCTTGCTGCCGACGAGGTTCTTGTAGTAGTCGTTCTCGAAGGCGGTTGGGGTTTGAAGGTCCAGAGGTGCCAGGTTGCTGTCACCTGAGCCTGAGGTGCTGGGGCAGCCTGATTGCCTCGCCGTCGCAAAGGCGCCGTCGATGTTGGTGTCGTTGTATACGTGGGCTCTGAAGTTTGTGCAGCGTGCTTGTCCAATGGTGTGAGATCCTGGCAAAAGAACAGGGGCTGAATTCGTTCTTACATTGTTTATGGCTATATACACACACACACATACATACGGTGCTACTGTTTTTAGGTATTAGATTTTCGTGGACTTTCTGTCAAAATAAGATGCATTTTAGTATTTCTCCAATTTAAGGTGCATGTCTGATGGCGGACATCTTTCAACTACAGTCATTTGATTGAATTGTGGGGTTGCTAATTGCGTCAGGTTTATAACATGCAAAAGCTCAAAAAATCTTTGCACAGATTAAAACCGTCTCTTAATTCCAGAAACCCCCACCGACAACCATGCATGCTCTACCAACTTAATTTCGTACTGCGTTTGATTTGTTTAGTCGCCGTGGAAGAGATTGGAGCTAGCTGGGTTGTCTAAGCCTTTGCATGGAAGTAAACCGACAAGCTAAGCCGGCCAATCCAATCAGGAGACAAAAAAAGGAAGAAATGGTAGGTACTGGTCACTGGTGATATACAACTCATCACCTGTAAATTGCTATGTATTATCCTGTCATAGGTAGCTTGGTACTCGATCCAATGTGAGAAGGTTAATTAAGCTCTGAGGTCAAAACTTAGCTATCAATTCCGTTGGCGATATATGTACCAGCTGTATAAAGCTGGTAAGGTGGCTATTGAGACACAGGGTGTGAAGTGGTTCGTTCTTTTCTTCTAGAGGGAGGAGTTGATTATTGTTCGTTTTGTTATGATTACAGCTCTCACTTAGGGTCTGTTTGGCAACAAAGTATATATTTTCATAGTTTCTAGACACAATCATGGTTTTGAAGAATACTATGGTATTTTTGGCCATAAGTATTTGGTTCATAGTTTCTAGACAAATAAATGTTGTTTTAGACATCGACGGTCTCCAAAACACAGCTTTGACCGCTAATTTACATTATAATATATTTATAAAACCCAATATAATTATAATATTATGAAATTAAGTACTTTTCGAGACAAATTGATCTACACGTATGATTTTCATGTATCTAATTTAAATATTTAAAAAGATATTGACAGCTAAAGTTTCGAAAGTTTGATTGTACTAAGTCAAAACGACTACTATTTGTGACCGAAGGGAGTATATATATTCTTTACTTGAAATGCGTACTCGATCATTTGATCATTGATTTCTTCTTCTTCTTTCTTCTTCTTTTTTTTTGGTTAAGAATGATGTGAAAGGGACTCCATGCATGGTTGAAAATCTCACATAGTACAGCCCTTGTGCTAGCTAGCTAGTGCTAGTTTGTGTGGAGAAGATAATAACTAATTAGTCAGAAAAGGACGAGGAGTATGGTCAATTGCGCAGGCAGGACGTAGCTAGGCGCGTACCGGAGAGGGCGACCATGTCCTTTTGGGAGAGTCCCTGCGCGGCGAAGAGGGAGGTGAGGTTGGCGAGGCCCGACGTCGGCGGGGGGATGTTGTTGTTGGCGCCGCTGAAGCTCGCCGTCGTCGAGTCCCTCCGCCCCAGCTTCACGTCCCAGTTGGGCCCACCGAGCTGCACCATTAATTTACGTACGTCGTGGCATTTGTGAGTACGTCGTTGTTACATATATACGACGACAACGACGCGCAGTATAGTATATCTAGAGAGAGAGAGAGAGAGAGAGAGAGAGAGAGAGAGAGATTTGGACAGGCTTACGATGACTACGCTGTCCCTGGCTGCGATGGCGAGGATGTCGGCGCAGGAGACGACGCCGGGGCACACCTTCTCCACGGCCGCCTTGATGCTGTCGATCACCTCGAAGCCTCTCACCGACCCGTTGTTAGGGTTCGCCATCTTCTCGCCCTGCAGGCTCGGCGTGTCATCCAGCAGCAAGGAGGCGTCACAGCCCTGCGCGCGTGAATTAACGACCAAAAACAAACACTTGGTTAGTTTAATTAGCGCGATTAACAATTGATTAGCCAGCTGGTTAGCGGCCTGAGAAGTAGCTAGCTAGCTAGGTACGTACTTGGACGAAGCAGTCGTGGAAGAAGAGCCTGAGGATGGAGGCGCCCATGCGCTTCTCCGCGTCGATGGCGGACTGCATGCCCGACTTGACGGCGTCCAGCACGCCGGGGCAAGAGTAGGAGTAGAAGCCCGTGGACAGCTGCGCCGACGAGCTTCCGGCGGCGAGCGCGAGGAGGAAGACGAGGGCATTAATAATGCCGCCGCACCTTGCAGCTGATGGCGCACACGGCCGAGCCATGATCGATCGAGCCGTGGATCCTATTCCTACTAATTCCTCGATCGATCGATGCGGTGCGATCGACGCCGATCAGATGCTAGCTAGCTGTGCTGTGCTGTGCTGCCTAGCTTGATCGAGCTTGCTTGCTGGGACAAGACGAGAGTGGGCGATATTTATAGCGCAAACTAAACCCATGGTGCTAGGCTGCCGGCCAGTATGCTTGCTAGCTAGCAAGCAGTGCATGCATATGATTACATCAGTGATCAGTCTACCATCTTCACCTACCCTCTTGTACTTGGAGTTGAAGTGTTGAACAGGCCGGGCGTTGGCCGCTAGCTCTCAGAGCAATTAACTTCTTTTTTAATTACCTCCCCTAATATTCTGGGACAGCATGCGCTTTAAATTTGGATGGATGGATTTGGTGTGTGAGAACACTTGGACCTGACAAACAGTGAGGGCGACGCGGCTAAGTAAGTAAAGCTAGCTAGTGATGATATGGCTCCTTCCTTCCTTCCTTCCTTTCCTTGGGGACGCGCTGTTAAGTAAAGCTAGACAGCCTCTGCTGCCACATGTGTGTTGTTGCCCATCATTTCAGGTTCACGGCAATAACTCTCTCTCTCTCTCTCTCTCTCTATATATATATATATATATATATACTAGTTACATGCCCGTGCATTTCTACGAAAAACAAAATTGATAACGAAAAATAAAGATTGAAAAAAAAATTCACAAGATCAAACATCTATCTTTAACGCTTCGTTTCTTGCGAAAGCTGGCTAATTAAAGCAACACTTCGTTTCTTGCGTCGGGCAATTAAGCAGGGCAATTAATGACATGAGAAGAACGGACTACTGCCACCAAGTGCTGCTTTAGAATAGTAGAGATATATATATATATATATATGTATATATATATATATATATATGTATATATATATATACACACGGCAACATATCCTGTGCAATTAAATTTCCGGTGCAATCATCGTGCAACTGAACTACTAAATATCGTGAAAAATTCTGAAAAAAATTGTAGATGTATTCTTGAACATACTCTACCTCTGTATAAAATTGCAAATTCAAATTCATTATATATTGAGAGTTACAAATTCTATCAATATGGGTCCACATGCCAGTCCATGTGGGTCCACACTGTTAGACTTGTTACAAGAAATGGTCAATTGAAAACCTATAGTTTTATAAAATACAAGCTAAAATACTGGTTTTCTTACGGTTTTGTAAAAAAAAAAGGCGTAGTTTCGTGAAATTTAAACATTCGTTTATATAGAAAGAGAGAAATGGGCTATATGTTATTGATTTTGCTAATCATTGTGGCGGAATGACACGGATGTTCTGCCCACAAAGATGCGCTTAGACGTGCGTGTGTTTTTATTAGGTGCCTGATGTTGATACCGTAATCGAAACCTTTGACATATTAGCCCTAACAAGAATAAAAAAAAATTCAGGGGTCCGATGCATAGACACCCCATGGACGATCGTCGATCAGTACGTCGTTGCAATCATAATTTTTTTTTGGTTTTTGATAAGTTTCATCGGATGTTTTCTTTAGCAACCATCATCTAAATTCTGGGTCATTGGATTTGTTTTCAGATCGATGCACACACCCCTGAATTTGAGGTGGATTAATCCCACGGATGTGTGTTTTGATCGTACGATCCAAAGTTTGGATGATTTTTATGACAAAAATATCTGGATAATACCTATACACTCCTTTTTTGTTTCCCCTTGCATCGACGCTCCCGTTCGTAAGAAACGCCAATGCCTTAACTGCCAGTGCTTATATATCCTACCATGCATCCATCCATCGTGTTGGTTTTGGTTGCTGCCAATGCGTATACTGTTTGTTCTCTCTCTCGTTCTGTACATTCGACTTTCAGGCAGACAACGACAGGGGTCTCCATGGTAGAAACTTGCCAGAGACATCCATGGGCCATGGCCGAAATAAACTCTTTCACAAGGTCAAAAAGTCAAGCGTAACTACAGTGCTACTCTCTGCTCAAGCTAGTGTGTATATACGCTAGCTGCATGTGCTTCAGCAGGTAGTAGGACAAGATATAGTATATACAATATTTTTCGTTGTTCTGTTTGTTCTAAATTAGTTAGTCGCCATGGTTCCGTGTCGTCATTTGTTTCTCGGACTATTTGCAGGAGGGAGTCTGAAGTCAACAGTGCGTCCAATTAGCTGTGCTTATGGAATTCTGTCTTGTAATGAGAATCTTCAAAGTTAAGTGTATATATATGTATATATTATAGGGATCACACTTATCTGTTGACCATATATTTTGGTTATTATTGTAAGAAGATTTGGAAGATTTGGCCATCTTCGCACTTTTTTTTGTGTGCGTATTTTAACCTTTTTTCAAACAAAATTACAAATCTAACCTCCTTTCTGATCTTGGAAGCACCGACAGGTGATACGTGTCACCTAACATGCACCTCTACTGCGGCAGGTCGTCGGTATCGCACCCGCGCCGTAGCAGACGAGCTATGGTGTTATCCAAGCTCGGCAGGACGACGTACCTTGGTAGTCGAGCTTGGCAGGAAGGTGGGGCCCACCACATTTACGTTTGTCGCACAGTTGCCGTGATGATTGAAGTCGCTATGGTGCCAATGACCTATCGTGATAAGAAAACATTGTAGGCCGTTCGGAGGAGACAAAATACAAAAATAAGTAGTTAGGGGCCAAATACACCCACAACTCTTATCGTGAGATGCTGTAGGTATTGTTTGGTTAAACTGTAGGATAAGGCTATTATTCGGTACGCGCATGCGCGCAGTTCATACACCCAACCACGCACTTAACTAGAAGCTTAAGTAAAGAACTCTTTTACAGTACAATAAATTAAATATGAACCGTTTATTTTTTTTCGATCCAATGGATCAGATTAATTAGAGTTTACTTATACTTCATCTGATAGTACAATAGTAGAAACACCCTTAACAAATCAACGGTTAGATCTGATTTCTACTACACTTTATACTACCTATATAATGCACCGTAAAATTTGTCTAAGTGTAAGAGCTCTTTTATAGTACACTAAATTAAATATGAATCATTTATTCTTTTCGATCCAATGGATCAGATTAACTAGAGTTTATTTATTTCATTTTTAACATTTCATACTCTCAGTCTAGCTTTTGCTTTTAATCCAAGGAAATTGCTCAAGGGATGGGGGGAGATTAATTCCTAATGCCGCCTCATCTTTAAAGTGATCATGCACAGTCTTAAGATATACATTATACATGCTTGCTTGGTAATTTTCGACATCCCATAAAGTATCAAAAGAACTGCTAACTTTTGGTGATCTAGAACAATTTATCCATTTTTAAGGTGTCCAATTACCCCTTTTGTCTTTGGTACAGCTTCCGAAAGGGATGGAGATGCTTTCGAGGCAGTGGTAGTACATTTAATTATACTAAACTGAACTAAGTGGTGCAGTGAAGACAAGCTCTGATTGTACGAAAAGCTAGCTTAGCTAGCAATTGATCGATGGGCTTTCCTTTTCCCCAGAGATCGAGCCAAATTGAAAGCAGATGAAATGTCACTAATTTGTGGAGATTTCGTGTTGATCTATAAGTTGGTCAATAGCCATCAGGAGATAACACGTGTCGCTATGCGAGTGCGGTCAGTTAATTTACTCGGTCACCGCATCTACCATCCATCTATTGTCAGGAGGTAGTTTGCATCCGACAGATAGAGATGCTACGGAAGACGTACGTAGTGCTTGTTGATTCGTGAACCGAATTCCGATGGAATGATGGCTCGTAGGAGCAGAGCATAGGGTCCGAAGTAGTAGTTTAGAATGCTCTACGGATTTGTTTATTTTACTTTGAGTTATCTTGTACCATTATATTTACATATATATATATATATATATATATATATATATATATATATATAGGGGCATATTCGGTGGGTGCAAACCTCCTTTACCGTGAAAACTCCGTGAAAACCACGTGTAAAAGTTTTGAAAAATTCTCAAAAAATTATCATAGGTAGGGGAGGTGAGGTTCTACAACCCTGTAAAATTTGAAGACCAAACTCAATCGCATTTGGAAGATATAAAAAAGACAAATTCAGTATGAATAGTAATTTTTCACTGTTTAGCACTATTTGTTTTGCAATTTGTCTTTTTCATATCTTCCAAATGCGATTGAGTTTGGTCTTCAAATTTTACAGGGTTGTAGAACCTCACCTCACCTACTTATGATAATTTTTTAAGAATTTTTCAAAACTTTTACACGTGGTTTTCACGGTAAGGGAGGTTTGCACCGAATATGCCCCCATATATATATATATATATAGTTGATGTATTATTAAAAACATTTTCAGCTCATAATTAACTCTCTTACGCTTTCTCATATGTTCGTTTCATGCTTATTTTCCCTGTGTTTGCCGTGCGTTTAATTTCTACCAGAGCCGATTGATCCTAGGTACGTAGTTATCAAC
The DNA here is from genome assembly GCA_036346355.1 of Rhipidocladum racemiflorum. NCBI lineage: Eukaryota > Viridiplantae > Streptophyta > Magnoliopsida > Poales > Poaceae > Rhipidocladum > Rhipidocladum racemiflorum. The sequence continues at coordinate 1,663,304 of CM070590.1, read as the reverse complement.
AAGGAAGTTGTAAGTGTAACGTTAGTGTAATAATCTGTTTGAAGAAGAGAGGTAATTTAGAAACGGATGGATGGATGGATGTAGACCCATGGACGGACCGTGCCGGCCGGCCGGGGGTGCAAGGCCAGGTTGGTACGTGAGGCCGAGTGCTAAGAAAGCAAAGACAAATTGGCACACGACGACCGTGGAATTAATAAACTAATAGCACAAGTAGTAGTAGTCAGTGATCATTGATGATCAGGCCCTTGTTTTGTCAAATAATGCATGCCAGCTGAAAGCATATATATATAGAGAGAGAAAGAGAGAGAGGATTGCTAGTGTGCTATCGATAGCACAGATCATCCGTGCTATAGCGTTGTGTTTGTAAAATTTGAAGATGAAACTGTTGATCCAAACCGTGCATTTTGTTCATCTCATTGAAATCTCACTACCCACTAAATTTTATATTTTTTTTGAATTTGTTCTCTTATTTATTTTATATTTTTTCCCTACACAAGAATCTAATATTAAAGAATAACTAAGCATCTAATCATCTTGTGCACCTCTGCTATGGATAAGCTCTTTTTACTTGGCTTGCTCCTTGTTTGCTTGGGTGATCTCTACGATCACCTCCATGCATGGGTCTATATATATAGCCTTATTAGTCCTCCACAAATACAAGTATGAATCTTACTACAAAAAAAAAAAATAGGAATCTTAAATTCTTGATCCTATTTGAATTTATCTATAACTCTTTAAAGCATATATTTTCAAAATTTAAAGGACTGAATATAACTTATCATATTCAGCGCATACAATTAAGACAGCTTAACTTGATGAAAAGGATCAGATAGCTACCACCTATGATGTCAATCGTCACAACTTTCCTACTCGTTGAGTCCATGCATGGCTAGAGTAGTTGGAATTTAGTCAAATGAATTCAATGCTGGCTGCCGAATGCAACGACTTGTAAATTTGTAATGGGAGCGTATCGTGTGCACAAGCCAACTGAGATGCACAAATGCACAAATGGATTCCTGGCCTTTCGTTTCCCATCGAACGGTTGCTGCAAAATTCACAAGAAAGCCCTCCCGCACCTCCCTCTCCTTGCCATGCCTATTTTCCAAAACCCCCCTCGCACGAGCTGCTCGAAGGCAGGACCGCAGAAGCCACCGCGGATCGGGACCAGGGCAGAGCAGCCGACCTCGCCGCCCCCGACGTTGCAGCCCACGGCCTCGCCGTCCCGACGTCTCCGCCCACCACCCAAACGCCGTCGACCGCCTCGACTAGCCACATGTCTGTAGGCTCCCAGCAGCGGCTGGCCGTGGTGGCGCTGGTGGCCGCCGCCGCGCCAACGCCCGTAGGCACCACCTCGCGACGCCGCGGTGCTCTCGCACATCTCCATGCCCCCGGTTGGCCAGATCTTCTCCCCTGGTAGGATGAGCGGGTAGATTTGGTTTGTCCAATTTTTTTTGTGTTTTTTTGTTCATTGCACGTATGGTATGCTGTCTTTTTGGCTGCAATTGCTCTTAGTTCAGATTAGAACATGTATAATTGCTATCAATGCTCATGAAATATAGTTTGATATGTTGTAAATTATTCACAGGGAGCTGTAAACATTATGGCAAACGATCTTATCTGCACAAGGCACCAAATCACAAGGTTCTATGCCCTCAAGTCTTATGTAGCGAGCTTCGTTGTACAGGCCAGATCTGTGAAGCCGTGAAGGGTGTGACAAAATCCATGGGGCAGATGATGAGCTTCTTCTCCTGGGAAACATTTGTAGCTCTCTATTCTTTGCAGCCGATGGAATTGGAGACAGTGTGTAGAAAATTGTATGTTTAGAGCCTCTGTAGATTGCTCATGTGGAGCTTGTAACTCTGAAATATTAAAGGAAGAATAAAGTGCAGCTTGTAACCAATACTGTAATTGTGTTTCAGTAAATGAAAATTGAGCCAATATTGTCATTGTGCTGATGAATTTAGGATATGAATTGGATGCTGAAATTTTACAGTATACCAGGAATGCCCTGATGACATCACAATGTATGATATGAATTGGATTCAGTGAACCAATTAACCAGGATAATTTTTTGACAGAAATGCAAGCAGTATGTCATTTCATTAGATGTTCAAGCAGTATGCTTACCACATATATGGAAATCAGAAAAAAAGCAAGGATAGTTTGCACATAGAGGTAACTGTTTGCGCATAGACTTAACAGTAAGCTGGTACACTTAACAGTTTGCACATACATAGAGCAGCAAACTAATCTATAAAGGCGCCTCCTTCATCAATGTCTTCACATTCTTTCCTTTGCGAGGCTTCGGCAGTTCTTTAGCCCTCTTGATTCTTTTACTTCTTCCCTTTGATCGAACGTCATTCGGTGGATGTATTTGTATTTCTTCTGGAATTTTGCAACCAATAAAATTCTCATATTCTTCTTGTGCAGGTTGCAACGTGCTAGGCACATTATGTCCCAAAGAATCATCTATGTTGAGCACACTTGAAACTAAGAAATCCATAGCTTCATTTGAACCTTTTGCTCTTTGAACTAAATCTTCTATCTTGTTTCGAACAATCGCTATCTTTTTCCTTTGCTCCACTTCGTTAGCATCTTTGGGCTTCTCTTCCAACAGGTTGCCTTCCTCATCATACACGATCTCCCTATGGTAAAAATTAAAAAAAAATTCAAATTAGGATGTGTACATAGGATGAGAAAACTAATAAAAATTATGATTCCTTTTACCTCTTGCATCGTATTTCCCATCTCTTTAAAATATAAGATGAAGGTAGTTCATATAGCTTTTCACCTCGCAATGCCAAAATAATATGACGACATGGAACTCCCATCTTCTCGAATAGCTTGCAGCTGCATCGTCCAAAAATATCTTTTGTGCACCACTGCACCATTCTCTCTCTCATAGAACCATCACCAACAATAACATACTTAACATCCTCTTGTTGTGTGGTTTGTAGAATAGAGCAACGATCCCTAGCAGCAATCACTTCTTCCTGAAATATGTTGAACACTTTATTCGTGTACAACATGCTTGCTTGTTTCTCCACTGTCCATGGGGTCCGTAAGACAGGTGTGCTATGCATACTAATATTGTCAGCCTTCAACTCCTCATGTCGTTGGCACTCCAAGGCCGTATCAAATCTAAGCCAAAACTCAACAAAGCATAATTTTCGGTGGATAAATCGATTGAAGAATGAGTTTGAGCTTTCAGACCTTGAAGTAGTTCTAAGCACACCTGCAAGAAATATATCCATAAAGAACGCTGGAATCCATGATTCTCGAATTTGATATCTATTCGCCAACCATTCATTGCTCTCAAGACCATAAGCATGTATGATAGCATTCCAACGCATCTCAAATTCTTCTCTAGTTTTTGAACCCCATACACAAGTGTTCAAAGCACACCAAAATTCCTTGTCATGATTTATTGGAGGACCAACCTTCTCGGGAACCTTCTCCATAATGTGCCACATGCAAAACCTATGAATTGTGTCTGGTAAAATGGTTCTAATTGCTGATTTCATGCTAGCATCCTCATCTGTTATGATAAGTCTTGGGGCTTTTCCTCCCATTGCCAGCAGAAAAGTCTGAAACAACCACTCATAGGACTCAATCTTCTCATTTGCAAGGAAAGCAGCTCCGAACAAAACACTTTGCATGTGATGGTTCACACCAGTAAAAGGAGCAAATATCATATTGTACTGGTTTGTGCTATATGTTGCATCAAACGACACTAAATCACCAAAATGTTTATAGTTCTTCCTACTTGTAGCATCTGTCCAGAATATGTAAACTAATTTTCCATGTTCATCCACAACAAAGTCATAGAAAAAGGCAGAATTTGCCTCTTTCTTCCTCTCCATCTGTGCCACAAATAATTGAGCATCTGCATTTTTTATTTTCTCCCTAAGTCCACGATAGTAATTCTGGAGATCCCGCTTCATGCATCCAATATTGTCAAATCCATCACTTACTTGTAAAAGTCTCAGAGGGCTTGCGAGGTACCAAGACTAGCTTTGTGGCACGTGAATAAGGTTGTCTTCGCTCTTTGACTGATTGTTCGATTCGACCGGAGAAAAGGAATTTTATCAGGCGATACTAGACCATGGTTATGCTCCTCAACAAATGAAGCAATATAGTACTTATTGTCATGACCCAACCTCACATATATACGTGCATTGCATCCACATCTTGTTTCAAATAGTTTCTTTTGCTTGGTTGGTTCAGAACGTCTTTTTGTGAACCCTTCTCTTGAACAAACAAACCTCTTATGCTCAATGACATCACTTTTTTTTCCTTGAGCTCCTATACGGACCGAAAAACCACATTCATGTGCATACGTCTTGTAGAATTTTTCCACTTCATCCAAACTATCAAATGTCATTCCAACGATCGGCTTTATGCTACTCTCGCAATCAGGCACAAACCACGATGGCTACAAAAAAGCATCATTGACTTATTATATCATAGTAAGTATCTTGTAACATTAAAAAAAAATAAAAAGAAAAGTGTGTCTGGTAATTTGCTTACCGATGTACAACTCATTGGAATCTTTTTAGGTGTATGAAAGCCATCTCTAGGATCACCACGATGTGTGGCCTCAACAGAATCAAGGGCAGGAGAATCATCTTGAGGGGCGGGTTGTACGGGATGATCAGCTTCAAGGGCATAGGTCTCGACGGGATCAAGATTTTGAACGGAACCAACATGATTAGAAACTTGAATGGTACCGGTGAATTGAGTGGTCGTCGCGGTGATATTAGGGCCAGCTAGTCGTCGTGAGTCCATGGATGAAAGAAGCGCCATCAAGCCACCACTAGGGCATGGCGGCGGCGACTCCTCCATGAACCACAGCCACAGGTGATGGTAGCGTCCGTGATGATCGTCGACGGCAGGGGACGACGGCGATGGCAGGTGACGGCGGTGATGAGGTCGGCGAGCGTGGGTTCGGCGGCGGTGTTCGTGTACGCGTACTCGAGACGGCGAGAATACGAAGCGTCTGTTTGCCTGTTTCGTGCGTGGGTTCGAAGGGGGTTTTCAGAAAAGTGTTAGGGGAATTAGATGGAGTGCGGGAGGGCTTTCTTGTGAATTTTGCAGCAACCGTTCGATGGGAAACGAAAGGCCAGGAATCCATTTGTGCATCTCAGTTGGCTTGTGCACACGATACGCTCCCATTTGTAATAGCTACCGCGCGCAATTACTGGAGATTTGGCAGACCAAAATGCTGCACTTCATGCATGCTAGCTAGGGACATCACATCATCGTAGTAGTAGTAGCTGCTAGTTGCCTCTGAGTCTCTGACTGACCAATAAACATATATAGCACCCATATATATTAATTACTTGTAGTGCTTCTATACATCATCATTCAAATACAAGTTGTATAAATCATGAAACAAGCGAAGATATTAGTTATAATCATTATCTATCCTTAATTCATACTTTAATATTTTGTGCAACTCTTGCATCGTATTATTTACAAGCTTGCATGATACTCATCCGCGTGGATAAGTCAGTTCAGTCCAACATTGTGCATCTTGCCGGATATTCATCCGCGTGGAACGACAAATTAATGTCTGTCTGAGAGGTGCTTCTATGCTCTCCCTTTTTAAAGTTGCACAAATATTAAAGCATGAATGAATGGTAGATAAGGATTACTTACCCCTTCATTTGCTTTAAGATTTGTGCAACTTGTATTAGAAGGGAGAGCATAGAAGCACCTCTCTGTCTGCATTCATTCATGCATGAGGTGGAAGACTAGCTTTGGCAACAATTAATATGTATTCCAAGTTTCCAACTCCCAGCTAGAAACTCTTGGACCACAAATTAAATTTGTTACTAGTAATATCAAAATGCTGCAGCTGAACTTCTCTGACCTCAATTCGACCTCAAGAAGAAAGGAAGTCAGCAACAATATCTGGTCAGTTCTTTGGAGATTATATGTGTTAAGTTGACCTTGATCGACCGAGTAATTAGCGTTTTTGTTTCCGACCAACATTAAAAAAAGGGTAAAGAGCTAAAGATCACCGAATACTAAACAAATTAAGGTGGCATCAGCCTTGGCGTCATGGGTTAACCAATTCAGGATATTATCGCCTTGATCGAGTTAACGATCGATCACATCAACATCTTGATCTTGGCAACTACAGCTTGACCCGGCGGGCACCTCGGCCATGGAATTCATCTTAATGCCAGATTCAGGGTTTCAAAAATCGTCGAAAATCGACCGTACCGCTAGGGTTCGACATCAAAAACCGGTCCGATTCAAAAAAAAATTCAAAAAAATTCGAAAATTCGAAAAAAAATTTACGTGTCAAAAACCGGTCGAAAACCGGTGAAAATCGGTCGATTTTCGTCAAAAATCGCTACCAAAAGTCGACCGCACAAAAAGTTCAACATGATTGTCGATTTTCCATCGATAAATCGTCGATTTTCCATCGAAATCGTCGATTTTCGATGATTTTTCGATTTTTTTTTTTCCAAAAAAAACTGGTTTTTAAATTTATGCGGTTTTTACGATTTTCGGCTCGATTTTTGCGATTATCAAATTTCACTATTCATTCGAAAATCGGCAAAACGAAAAGGTGAACCCTGCCTCTAATGCCAGTAGCACATGATCATTGTGGGCTCACCGTAGTTCTGACACCACCGCCGGAAGCGTTGATCATGCTCTTGTGTTGGTGGTATTGCTCCATGCTTAATTAAATCGCTTTCGGTGTGCATTAGACACACGTTAAGTCCCTTGAACGTAGCAAACCATCCTGGCTAGCTAGCTAGATATATCCTCTTGTTTTTGTTGCTATATGCAGCTAGCAAAGTGTTTTAGCTTCTCTTTTATCCTCAGTAACCGTCGCATGGTAGGAGATCGAGGATTCGAGGTAAGCAAGCTAGGCTGGACTGCTGGAGAGAACCGAGAACACATGCATCAGGAATTACCTAACGAGAGATGCTTCTATGCTCTTCCTTTTAAAAGTTGCACAACTATTAAAGCATGAATGAAGAGTAGATGGTGATTACTTACCCCTTCGCTTGCTTCAAAATTTGTGCAACTTATACTAGAAGGAAGAGCATAGAAGCACCTCTCCTAACTATATATAATGCCTCGCAAAAAATAAAGAGATTTGATGTAATGCCGTTGCAGACTTGCAGTAAGGGCGCCCTAGGTGCTTTGACTCGATCGATTATATTACACGGCTGATAAAAACTCGATCACCGCAGCATGCAACCAGCTAGATTAATTGATATATATGCACGTCTTTGCTAGAAAAAAAGATGTCGAATTCGCATGCATGCATGGTTGTATATATATATACAGGCTGCAATTGGCACCTGAACCATATCATCATGCACCTAGCTATCAGACTTACATGTTCTCCCGTTGCATATAATCTCTACTATAAAGCAACAGTTGGTGGCGGTGGTGAGTTCTACCCACGTCATTAATTGCCCTGCTTAATTGCCCTACTTAATTGCCCTGCTTAATTGCCCTACGCAAAAAACGAAGCGTTGCTTTAATTAGCCAGCTTTCGCAAGAAACGAAGCGTTAAAGATAGATGTTTGATCTTGTAAAATATTTTTTTTATTTTTTAATCTTTATTTTTCGTTATCAATTTTGTTTTTCGTAGCAATGCACGGGCATGTAACTATTAAAATAATGCAACTCTGACACCTGAACCATATATGCGGACCGGTCACCGATCGTTGCTGAACATACGTACGTACCAACAGTCAGCATTAGCAATATGTTTTTCGATCTCAGATTTTGACAGGCCGATGATACCGAAATTCGCGAAAAATTATATAAAATTCGTGAAAAACCGAATGATTTTGAAAGTCAAACGAATTTGAAATCTAGTCAAACCATAAGCGAATTTCGTGAATTTTAAAAAAAAAATCGATAAAAAGTAATTAAAACCCTAGTAATAGCGCTGAAGAAGGAAATTAAATAATGATATATATTATCCTAATTTTTTTAGGGGTAAAGAATGCACACATGAAGCGTTGCTTTAAACACGCTAGAAAATTTTTTAGAGACTCAACGGCATTTGGAGTGTCGAAATACGTGATCCTCATATATTATCCTAATCACGTAGATCGATAGGGTTCGGTAAGAAGAGAGGGACCTGTTGGCATATATTAATCCTACACTTGTGATAGGTTGCAGAAGGTTGTCCTTCGATGCACAATTCGATCCTGATCAGCTGACTGTAGAGATATATGTTAGATGTGTACCTGCCACAAAAGTTTAAGCAAGGTAAGCTAACACTATCGGATCCATATTTATTTGCAGACACATGGTAAGTACGTACTACGCTGTTGATTAGCTAGGTCGCCATAAGAATCATGCTACAGAGAGTTTGATCGCGCGGACGCACCTAAATTATGGATGCATGCGACCGGCCAGTCTTGTCATGCAAGCAAGGAAGAACTGATCAAGAACCCCTCTATTAGTCCTGCATGCATGCCGACCAATTGTGCGCTATATACGTAGCTAGACTTGAAGTAAACGTACGAACATCCAAACATAACGTAGATGTACAAGGTTTGGTCGTATTGGATATCGATACGGTCTGTAAAACACGTCTTTGACCATTGTTTCTATTATAATATATTTATAAAACCTAATAAAATTATAATACTATGGAAGTATTATTTTTAGACAAATCTAGCCGCACATATGATTTTCATGCATCTAATTTAAATATTTTAAAAACATTAATGGTCAAGGTTTTAAAAGTTTAACTGCAACTATGTCTAAAACGATAATTATTTGTGACCGAAGAGATCGAGTAGCTAGCTAGTATTCTACTACCCTTTGGAGGGAAAAAAAGTTTAACCATCTTTATGTTCAAAACGTCGGATTTAATTTGAAGGCTATCTAGAGGGAGGTAGGGGTGGAATCGAGCCGAGCCGAGCCGAGCTCGGCTCGGCTCGGCCGAGCTCGCCAGTTTTCGAGCCGAGCCGAGCCCGGCTCGTTGCATACATCGAGCTCAATCTTAAGCTCGGCTCGGGCTCGCTCGGCTCGCGAGCCGGCCTACAAGGGCACTGGCAAGGGCCTAAATGCCCTTCATTCTCACAAAAAAACGAAGCTCCTCCATCCATTCTCACCGTTCTCAGGCTCCAGCCTCCTCTAGGGTTCGGTTAAGAAGCAATTTCACATTTATGGGACGCCTTTTTAAGCACAGATGGTTAGACTGCTCTTTTAGTTTATAAAACTGCAAACATGTAATCTGAAAAAAGAATACTCCGCTTACTTTTATCTGTGCAAAAGTAATCAGTAGACCCAATACAAGACATTTGAAGTACTAAGAAGAGTAAACTCAAAAAGTAAGGTAAGACAAGCATTGCTCATTAGATGTCTAGTATTGGGTATACTAATTACTGTATTGTGAATTCATACCTTATATAACTCAATGACTGTCGAGCCTAACGAGCCTAACGAGCCGCTCACGAGCTGGCTCGGGCTCGGCTCGTTGGCCATGCGAGCCGAGCCAAGCCGCACCGAGCCGAGCCGAGCCCGAGCCGAGCCTCGAGCCTCGAGCTAAAATTCCACCCCTAGAGGGAGGACACTGGTAGAGCTTTTTAGTTGCTTCGAATGAGTGCAAATTTAGGTAGGGTTTGGCACCGTAGCCAATGGAGACAAACACCGGCAGTTAGTTTTGGAGAAAGTTATGCATGCATGGAGATCTCATTCTCATATATAGATCGAGGGAATTGTAGGAGTGCGTCATGCAGGTTGCAGCTCGATCGCTGCATGATTTTGACACCTTACGTACGTTGACGCCTTTAATTAACTTTTGCTTTGAATCGTAGTGGAGTACTGGAGTTTGCCGGAGCGTACCTACCAATTTTTCACCGGGATAACTCAAGAAATTTTTTTATTTAATATTTATTTTAAATCTTTTTTTTCCAAAATAATCCCCCGACCGCCGTGGCTATGGTGACTCCAACTCAGCCGCTGCCCAACCCATCTCGATCCTCAGCGTCGACGTCGGTGACCTCAGCCTCCCCAAGGTTCGATTCTTGGTGTGTTTCTCGGTTGACGTCCATCGTCTTGGTGTTTCTTGGGGTACGGTGCATGCATGATGGAAGCTCTGTTTGGTACGGTTCCAGATTTTAGTAGAAACGGAAACGGTTTCAGATTCTTGGTAGAAACGTTTCAGGTAGGATTCTGTGAATCGGATGGAACGGGGTTGAGACCGATTCGGCCATAGGATGGAAAAAGAAGAAACGATCCAAGCTTTAGCCCGTTTGGCTAGGTTTCTTTCAAAATCTAGTAGAAATGGCCCAGTTTAAGTTGTCAATAGGGGCCTGGAGGTGTTTATTGGTTTAGTTTTAGCATCCATTCAAACATGGAATTGAAAGAGCTGCGCATGCTAGGTGTGTGATGTGAAAGGCAAATGCTTCCTCCTCTACCTCTTTGACTCTTCGACTAAAAGAAACCAAATACTGTAGGTTTGATTGATTGATTGGTTACCAAATTACCCAGGCCACTGTGGCATGCTACTGTCCTGCATATTGCTGCATCCAATCCATGACCTTTAAGATTATGCATGCAAGATTGGTGGCTGAAAATCTGAAAGGTCATACGATCAACTGCTACACCAAAAAAGCCTTCTTAATTGGTTTCATTCTATTCCTTTCTCATGTCTATTTTGTAATGGCAGTACGCTCATGTTCAAGAGGACTACAGCCTAAGTCTACAGCCTACAGCCTACAGCATCAGGAAAGCCCCACGTACGTACGTGCGTACTTCTTCTCCCTTCTCTGAAGATTACATTACACCTGCGTGCGGAGACCGCAACAATTAATGTAGGGCCTAGCTGGTTTACCTTCCGGCAGTTCTTCCTGATCTGTCCACTGGATCCGGTGACTCTTCGAACATGGCAGCGTTCTTCACTGATTTCAGTGCAGCAATGGTGAAGATGGGCAACGTCAGCCCCCTCACCGGATCCAGTGGACAGATCAGTGAAGAACGCTGTTCATAGGGAGAATTGCAATGCGCTATCTTACACACACGCTGTTCATAGGGAGAATTGCAATGCGCACCGTACCTGAGAGTGCAATCATGTCGGTTGCATTGCACCCAGTCCTTTGTTTGAGAAGGACTTGGTAATTAAGATCACCAAGGTCAAGGGTTGGCGCTGGGATGTCATTGTTTGCACCGTCTAGGCTTGCTGCCGTTGAGTCTCGCCGTCCTAGCTAGTTGCACAACCCAAGTAGGCCCTCCTAGATGAAATTTATCAAAACCCTTTTTGGGAGTGTATAGGCATCATCCGGATGTTTTTGTCCCAAAAAACATCGATACTTCTTTTTAATTAGGATTACATATGTTCTTTGTATCGTAACGCGTGGAAGATATGTCAATCAGTTTGCATACAGTGTTTGACTATCAATGGAGTGTCATGGCTCTAGTTTTTCTCCATGTGTGGCATGAGGGTAGGAAGGTCATTTCACAAATCATATTTTTTCCCCACCCACCTCCTCTCTTTCTCCACCCGGCTTCTTCCCCCTCACGCATTCTTTCTTTTGTTTCTCCACTGCCTGGCTCCTCCCCTGGACGACGCCGCCGACGCCGCCCCTTGCTCCTGCGCTAGGCTCGGCCGGCCCCTGCGCCCCTCCAACGCCGGCGCCCTCCCCTGGCGGCGGCGTCACGGCCTCCTGCTGGTCGCCGCCGCCAGCCCGACTCGCCGCCACGGCCGGCGGCTGCCGTCCGGCTCGACGCCGTCGCCGGCCCGCTCCTCGACGCCGCCCCCACCGGTCGCCGTCTCCTGCGCCCTGGTCCGGCTCGGCTCTCCCAGAGCCCGGCGACGCCACCGCCTCCCTCGGCTCCCTCTACTCCGGCGGCGCTGCGCCGTCTCTCTCGGCTCCTCCGCTCCAGGCCCGAGCACCGCCACCTCCTCCGGCCGGCGTTCCCCCCCTCCTCTTGGTACGGCAGCAGCAGCCCCCCCTTTTTTTTCCAGTACTCTCTCTCTCTCATTCTCTCTAGCCCCGTCGGCCATGGTTGGGATTTGGGGTGCATTTGGGGTTTTGCCCCAAGTTGATGTTGTCTGTTCTTGAAGAGTGCTTGATGCTTTAGGACCTTCCATTCTTCTTGTTTCTCTTGACTACAAATCAAAACTGCAGATCCATTCTTCAGCTGCCGGCGAGGAGACTGCACATTGAATCATCATTCGCTGAACTCATGCATATTTCATTTCACGCGGCCATGAAGTCCCTCTGTGAACTAACCCTTCCCTTCTCTTCTGGTTGTCGGCACTTTTCAACCACTCGATCGCCTACTCATCTTCATCTCCGGCCGGCTGCTCAGCGTTGGAGACCTAGAAGCAAGTAGTCGGCTTGTTCATTCTCAGATATTGCCGGCAAAGCACGCCTTCTGCTGCCATTTCTTCCACTGCCACGGAGAATTACCGTAGTTGTCTACATCAAGTTCCAACCGATCTGCATGCAAGAAGGAGTGCGAGTGACTAAGCTCAAATACCTTGGCATGCATCCTTGACAAAAGAAACAACCTAGCGTGGTGGTGATTGCTCTTTGCTGTAATCCTCAGGTCCTGGCATCGAGCCCCACCCTGATCCAAACATCCAACTTGATTCTATTAAAGTGTCATGAGAGCCGGGTGGTGTATGTGTTCCGGTTTTAATGCTTCAGACGTATGTGCGACTAACCGAGTATATGGTGAAACCCTTGCATTCTCAGATTGGAGATCACGTTTCTTCTCTTTTCGTTCAGCTTTACTACTTATACTCTATTCTAGTCTACTTTCCGAAATTATGCCTATAACGGTTAATTGGGATGGTTTGAGCACTTGCTTGCTTGTGTTGAGAAGAGGCAAGGTTGAGAGGAATAATGTGGTTGTGCGGGTAGTTTTGTTTTGGTTTGGCTTTGCTCTCTGTTTGGCGTCGCTCTGAATATAGTTGGGTTTAGGTCTGGAGGACAAATGTCTTGTCTTGTAGATCATTATGCTTGGACGAAATCCGTGAGGGTTATGCTAGGCTCGTGTCCTGGATTTCTTTCATATGGCCGAAGCCCCTAGTCCATGATAAATGAATTCATTAGGGTCTTTATGCTCTGGTTCGTGGTGTACCTTAATAACTTCTTTGGGGGTTGATGTCAAATAAATCACTAGCTATGAAGGTTTGGATCGTAGTAGTGTGAGCTAATCGTATTGATGTTTGACTGTTTTTGTGGGATTTCGCATTGTTTCCATTTTGACTTGATGAATGCTCTCATTTTTCTTTAATTGTCATTCCCCCTCATACGCATCACATGCATCTCATTTCATCTTGCATTGTCATCGTGTAGAGAACGATCGCTCGGAGGGTGACGCGGCTGTGGTCGAGGGTGATCACGGTGAGCCGGTGGTTACTGAGGATCCGACAGAAGCATCAGGCAAGCACCTAAGCATGTTCAACCCTTTATATATGTTTATTTTGGTGAATAAAATGCTTATTGAATGATTAGGTTGAAGCATCAGGAGTCAATGGTGGTAAGGGTAGTAGAACCTAATTCTTTGCACACTCACTCCTTGACACTTGTTGAACCTTTCCTTTGGAGCTAGCTTATGGGTAAATACAATGTGTCCATGCTTAGTTTGCTTAGAGGTCGGGTTTGGGCCAAGTGGTGGACGGTTCCATCACTTGAGAGTACTAAGTACTACACATGTGAACTATGTTGGAAATGGGTTCAGTCATGTTACTTGGAGGTAGACATTAATGACTGGCGACCGGGCGGGAGAGTAGGATCAATTGGGTATGGAGACTCAGTTGGCGTAGCCCCGCCTGTGTCAATTAAGGACCGATCCGTTTGTGTGCCATGTTGATCGAGCACCATTAGGTTGATCGCATGCCTGAATATGGTTGGGTAAGCCACTCTTTCATCACATGCCGTTCGATGGATCATGCCCTCATGCGGTTGGACGTGGTTGAGGGCGAGGCTTAGGCCGACCCTCGAGGGCCAAGCCGGGCTTGGGTCGCTCGAGGGGGTGCTAGGTGCTCGGACCGCATGAAGATGGTTCAACGAATGGGTATGGATGGGAGGGGGGGTTGACACGAGGTACTTTGTGGCACATGTCGTGCGATCAATGCTTCCTGCGCAGGTTAATCAAGCGATTCGAATTGCCGCGCTCGGATATGAGCACGCTCGCGTCATCCGACACTCAACGTAGTAATAACTTAAATTCCTGGCTCGTCGTTGTACTTGAGCTTTAAAATGGTTGTAAATGCTTTACTTTAGTGTTGTTACCTTTCAACTTCATGTTAGAAGTAGGTGCGGTCAATAACTGCTTTAAATTTGTAATCGGTTTAGCTGTCATGCTCATATTACAAATGTTAATGCTTTCCCGCACTATTACCTTCAGCTTTATTCCTTTCTGTACCCAAATGCATAACCCTTTGGAGTCGGTCATATATGGACCACGGGTAAGTCTTGCGAGTACATTCGTACTCATGCTTCGCTTTGTGGTTTTCGGTGAGGATCGGGAGGGTGCGAGTTCTCCCCTCATCGCCTCTCGGTGCCCGGCGACACCGAGTAGAGGTTACTGCGATGTAAACATCTCCTTGGAAGTGTTCAAAGCGTAACACTTCCGGAGATGTCATATTTTGCTAATGTGTTGGTTAAACTCCCTTTTGTTGTATAGCTAGTTTTAAATACCATGTCCTGTGTGGCTTGAAGACTTGGTATTCTTCCTGTTGATCGTGGTTGTGTTGTGATGTCCTTATCATGCTTGTTTGTTGCTTTTATCCTTTCCATATTATCATGCTATATCAACTGCTTTTCTTGTCTGCTGAGTGGATGTCCTAGAATCTAGGAAGGTCATGCCGGATTTTCGAATTTTTGTGCTATCTTGGTTTAGGTTGCATCATCTTATTTGTCTAGCATGCTAGTTGAGTTGTTTTAGTTGTGTGGTTGTCAGGTTTGTCTTTGTGCTTTGGTTTAGTCGTTTTGTTGTGCTTCCGCGTTGCGTGTCCGGTTGTGGGGTTTTGAGTTCGTTGCCCCTTTATGCAAATTGAGTTGTGATAACGGTGGAAACCGGTATGCGGGGCGATCCTGGGCGAGTTCGGGTCGCATACCGGGGGAATACCGGGACTGTGGTCGAGTTATTTGAATGGTTCCTCTGTTATCTCATTTGGGCTTGGATGCTAGCATCGCGAGCGCCATCGGCGAATCGTTGCTAGCCTCCAAATCCAATGAGGTTAACGGGGTGTTCCAATAGCTCGAGGACAGTCTGGACGGCTCCTCACATGGAGTTGACTTTATTTGTAACATATTATATATATATATATATATATATATATATATATATATATATATATATATATATATATATATATACACCTCCTGAGGCATGTTCAGGGTATATAATTTTCATGAACCCTTCACATGCATGCAGTTCTTTCTTCATTTCACGGCTGCTAAGTTGCTAGTGTCAGAACTCGCTAGTAACTTCATTAACTCACAGTCAAATTGCATGCATGCCAACTCTAAATCGAAATTAATCCTTTTTTGTTTTTTTTATCCTCACCACAACAACGGAGTCGCGTACGTGCGGCCACGGCAAGGATGTCAGCGCATGACACCACCTGCGACACTGCCGATCATGTCGATCACGTCAAATCCACGCAGGGAGGAGCTGTTTGGGACGGCGGTCTTCTCTCCTGTGAAGGTTGGGGTGTCATCTAGAAGCACTGAGCCGTCACAACCCTGCATTAATTATTGTCGGTGTCAGGATTAACTCCTTCGGTTAGTACTGAGAAGAATGTAAATTAATTCCTACGATTAGTTCCTGCATATGTGTGTGTGTGTGTGTGTCTTAGAATGTAAATTTGGACGAAGCTGAGCTGAAGCCAAGCTTGCAGCAAAGAACAACGCAGTGAAACTGCATGTGAGGGATGCAGTCAGGGAAGCCATTTGGTTAAAGCTCGAGTGCAGTAGTGTGCTGGAAGTTGGCCGGATGTTGCAAGATACTTGTAGGCAGAGTGGTGTGCACATTCTCGATTCCTCATTTCTATATGCCAGTGGCTTTGAATATTCTTTGTATTTCTCTTGTTTGATCTTGTCTGCATCAGGCTAATTAAGTAGTAATGGAGTGGTCTACAGGCAGAAAGTGAACGTAATGGGGAGGACCAGACGGCGCATGCCTACATTGGCTGGTATACTTTGCGGTTTAGCCTTCTGATCCATTAATCCACTGACCTTGTCATGATCTACAAGAATTGTTCAGAAAGTATACTCATGCCTCTGATCAAGGCAATTGATCTCCATTGCTTAATTCCCCTTCCAGTATGAACATAGCTTGGCTATAGCTACTTATGTACCTCTTGGCGTACATCTGTATATCAATTTGGTCATATTTTGCTTGGAGAAAAAATAAATAGGGTAATATTCTTAAAATATATGGATGCGTGTTATCTTTGAACTTTGGAATTTGAAGTGTTTTATGGTAGCAAAGTTGAATTCCTAGCGGGTTATTTTTTTACTGGCTGAAACATGCTAATGAATGATCTCTTTTAAAAAAAATCATGCTAAATTTTTAGACAGGGGAGTAATTAGATAAACTTAATCTAAAATAAATTAGGACAAACTTAATGAAAATACTAGCAGGAAATAAAGTAGGATTGCAATAATCTGTCCCTTGGAGCTACATGGATGGTTGGTAAACGTGCTGATTAATTGAAATGATTACTTAAAGCAAAAAAAAAGTACTCGTTACCCAAATATACAAACGGTCCTAATTTTTTTGTAACGCACGTTTAGCATGTTACATTAAAACATTCTCAGAACAGAACAAAAGGAAAAGAAAAGGTGCAATATTAATTCATTCTGCTTGAGCCAAGAAGTACAGCATGGCATTGAGCCACTTGCTGCAGTACTGCCCATGCATACATACACTGCTGAGTGGAAGCTGTGGATGACAACTTGGGCTAAGATTAGACTCCAGGTCGGAAACGATCAAGAACGATCATGGAAAAGTCGAGCTGGAATTGTAATGAACGAATATATATATATATATATATATATATATATATATATATATATATATATATATATATATATATATATACTAGTTACATGCCCGTGTTTTGCTACGAAAAACAAAATTGATAACGAAAAATAAAGATTAAAAAATAAAAAAAATTATTTCACAAGATCAAACATCTATCTTTAACACTTCGTTTCTTGCGAAAGCTGGCTAATTAAAGGAACACTTCGTTTCTTGCGTTGGGCAATTAAGCAGGGCAATTAAGCGGCAATTAATGATGTGGGTAGAATGGACCACTGCCACCAAGTGCTGCTTTAGAATAGTAGAGATATATATAATAGCCTCCAAATTGGAGTGGTTGTATTGAGGTTCATATGTGTGAGGCCTGAGTATCACTTAATTTGGTCATTACCTCAGGTCAGGTGTGAACCATTTCGATTTGGCCGAATCTTGCTTTGTCAACAAACTAGGCGCAGCAACTGGTCGCTTTTGGCAAACTGTGCTCCTTTTTTTTGAGAAAAAAAATGAGGAGGTTAATAAGATGTCGATAAGAGTATAGGAGCAATGTGCATATCCAATGTCATGTTTCAGTATATATGCAAATCCCCCAAACTTTGGAAGTTTCTCTTGAGAGATTGTCAAATCTTTCACTGTATTGCTTTGGTCTTAAAGTTTCTGCTATACGATGGACTGGTAGGGTTTTCAATTAAGTTGATTAGAGCATTTAGGTGAGATCATAGAGATTGGTGGTGGAATCAAATGGTCATAAGGTCGTTCGAAGGATTGTAGCCAGCCATTTGCTCCGAGTTCACTCTTCACTCGAACCTAGTCGTGCATGTAATGTAAGTCATGCAGGTATGTTTGCGGGCTGTACTGGATATGTAGTGATCAGTCCAAGAAGAAAACGGGAGCAAAAAGGAGAGAAAAACGGCGGCTCTTTTCAAGAATCTTCGGCGCCTTGGCTCCATGAATCGTCCATCGTGCTCGACAGCCTGTGTTTGTGCCTGAAATGGGAGCAAGCTGTGAATCCAAGAGAGAGAGAGAGAGAGAGAGAGAGAGAGAGAGAGAAAGGTGAATGGGGCACTATCGTAAAGCAAGGAACAGTCTTCTTCAGCATCACAATCAGCGGCAGTGTTAAGTTAGAATATTAGAAAGAACTGCTTGGTTTTGTTTGATTTGACCGGTCATCAGTCCAAAGTAAACTCCGTAACTCATGCCGCGAAAGTATTAAGATAGTCCAATGACAACATGTTACGACTTCTTCTGCTGGTACTTGGGCATGGCAAGCTCCGGCCATCTTAGTATGGTTCAGCTGATCAGAGGGTTCCCTGTAAGTGTAACAATATCACGCAAGGACATACACTTGTCATAGCTTCCTTCGTGTATGATACATGCGCAGGAGATGAGGAGAATATTAACAACAGAAGGAGAAACTTCCAACGAAAACCGAGACAAATAATAGTACTTCAGAGTACGCAGCTACTTCCAAGCAAGCTAAAGACTATGGCCATGTCTGAGATCAAACAGCCAAAAGCTCAAAAGCACTGGTCACATCTTGAGATCTCAGTATCTGCTGTAGTACAATTACAAGCAGGTAAAAATGAACATCAATGTGGCTCGCAGTTACATTGCCGTACAAGTAATGCCAGCATCAGTGTTACTTGGTCACGAAGGAGTTAGAATCCGACTCGGATTTGGGTGTCTGATTCCGTGATTCGGCAAAAAAAATTTGGACACGGGAAATGCTACTCGGAATCGGACATAGGTGTCAGAATCCAAATCAGGTTCGAGGTGTCCAATTTTGCAAAAAAAAATTGGACGGCTAGTATATCTACTTCTGGTACAGCAAAGGTCACACGTTCTAGTAATACCATACAAGATGGACTGGTTAGCTTGAGTTCTCACTCCAGGTCAGTTTCTGAGGCCGCCTCCTCAAAGTATGCTCGCTGCTTCTTGACAGAATATTCTGGTAATATGGGTTTACCTGAAGATAAATTATCCATCCTCGCGTGCTGCTTCTGTTCAGAATTGCAAGCAATCAGACAGGTTTAAACATCATGTCCACTGTTCCAACAGTTTCAGCTGTTTTGCTTCTAGAGTTGTTTCTGTGAAAGCTGTTTATACAGAACCTTGCATTGGCACTGATGTTTGCACAGCCCTTGTCCATGTACTACTTATGGCGTTTACATTCTGAAGAGAAACAAGAACAATACATCCTACATATGGACCCAAGCTAGGGTAGCAGTACTAACAGTCTACGACACACAAATGCAGTGTTAAAATATTCACAAGAATCGTATGTTTGTAGGCAGTATCACATAAACATTGCGTAATAGATATACACATTCCCTAAAAGAAATAGCTATACACATGAAACGGAGCATGCAAGAGAAAAATTCAACACGGACCTTGTACTGTACTTGTGACACAGTATATGATTAGGAAACTTTATCCTCTTCAAAATCTGAAAGACTTCGCACACGTTCTTGTAATCTATATAGCACTTTACAACAAGAATACAAGCGGTTAACATAGAGACTATCACATGCCATTAGCTGAAAATAATCAGAAGTGGGTAGATTTTAGGTCAGTCTGGAATAGTGAGGACTTTAACTCTCATTACTTGGTTGTATCATCCTTTGAACTGAATAATTCACATAAAGGTTAATTCAGACTATGCTGCAAGCTAGGCAAAGTGCATATTTGATGGCATACAAAAAAATAGCACCACGCTAAACCTGAAGGACTGTGATGGTTATGATAGTTTGGTTATTGGTATGTTCTTATTCTACCCTCTCTGATAACAATATAAATTTATTCTCAGAGATAGTTAGCAAACCTGCATTACTTCCATTTTTTTATGTAGACATTACTTCCAACTTCATTTTAATCTGTTTCCCCGACAAAACTAGATACATTAATATTTTTTCTTCTCTCTTTTTTTCCCTTCATTTCTATCTCTTTCTTTCTTTCTTATCTCTCGAGATGTGCCAACTAGAGGTATGGTTTTTCCAAAGATAATTGCCGGAGAGCGATGAATGAAGAGCACAATAATAAGTCTTCCATGTAAATTAGACAACGAGGCATAAATGTGCAAAGGCTAATAATAATACCCTGCTTAAAGGAAAACAGTCTCTAGCCAAGATGTATGTACCTCTAGAAATTACAAGTGCAGCAACATCATCATGAAGTTACAAACTTGGCATCATCATCAACACTAACCGCGCTTGACAAGAGGTAACAAGAGGTACCTAGAATCAACTAAAACAGAGTATTGTTGTTTCTGTCCACTTCGGTAGCTCAAATGCTCAACTGGTGGCTCCCTTACATGGTAGCGACCAAAGTTTTTCTCTGTGCACCTTGCGTACTAATTTCAGCAATGAAAGCAGCAATTACACGACAAGGCCGATTTACATTCACCTGAAATAAGAAATAGCAAAGACAGGGGCACCTTCGGTGGCATTGGGGGCAAGAACCCTGGGAATGGAGTGGATGTCAGTGTCCGGCGGCGTGACATACATCTGTTGCACAGAATGCCATGGTCATATCCAGCAGAATGAGCACCACACAATTGAGCTCAAACAACCAAAAGGATGCAGGTTTGTGTCAATTCGGATAGCACTGGCATGCACATGTTTGATGAAATGCAACAGTGACCAAAAGCATTCTCACAGACACGAGATATGTTTGATGAAACAGCACAGGCAATTACTGGCTAGAGAATGTACTAGGCTCAGGAATTAGGATACCTCCCGGAAGTCGAAGACGTCGTCGTCCGGGTCGGTCACCTTGCGGATAAGGAAATCGCAGTGGAGCAGGCGAATCTTGTGGAACTCGCCCTCGTCCACGGCGTCGGGGGGCGTACTCCTGTGTGGAGACGAAGCTCTCTGCCGCGACCATCGCGATGTCAGGGAGGGCGGAGGCTTGACGGGCGCGAGGGGGCGGTCGTAGTTCTGCTGGTCGTCGTCGTCGTCGCCGGGGGAGGGGGGCGGAGTCGGAGGGGAGAGGGGGCTTACATTCGGAGGAGGGGTTTAGGGTTTTGGGGAGTGGAGGAGAGGGAAGCGGACAGGGGAAGGAGGAGGAGGTCGCGAGGAGCGGAGCGGCGCGGCGTGGCGGTCGCCATTGCTGCCGCTTGCAATGCCGCCCGCCTCAAGAGGACGAACTGAGATCCTCTGCAGTCACTCCCTCCGTCTGACGTTGGGTCACTGACACGGTGGGACCCACCTGACCTGAGTAGCTCTCGGCCTCACGATGCTGTCGCACGATTCTTAACGTTCTCCTCCTCGAGGGTAAAACGTCCTCCCCACCCCCCATCCACCTCTCTGGCTCGAGCTCTATCGCCGCCGCTGGTCTGTTCCTCCAGCCGAGTGCTGTAGACCTTCCTCGCCGGCGATGGCGTCTGAGGCGGAGGCAACCGGGGATGCCTCCGCCCCGGCGCGGGAGAAACCTATCGTCGTCCGGGTCAAGCGCAAGCCCTCCCAGACCCGGCCTGACGCATTTTGTGAGCACTCCTACCCTCATTTCCTTTCTCATTGCTCCTCCCACTTCACTTCTCCTTCGGATTTCTTAGTGAAGAAGGAAGAATTTTTAGTTTCTTTGTATGCGATTTATTAGGGTTAGAGATTAATGAGAGGCCCTTGAAGAAGGCCATGCTCGATTTCTCGAGCCTTTCCATCCCCGAACCCTCATCCTCCACCACTGCTAAAGGTATGAACCAGACAAGACAGCTTGTATGTAACCTGGCCATCAATAACTTATCTATGCAAAATCACGCCGAAACATAGTATGGATGTGATACTGTAGTTTGTACAGAACCTGATATCACATACGCCTTCCTCAAAAAATTGATAGACCACAAATATTGTCACCTCCTTCACCTGAATATAGTTTCACCTCATTGCTCTGCATACATCTTCAGAGGAACCACGAGTTAAGAAGCTTCTTGTCCAACACATTGAGACAGTGAATCATTCCGAAGCTGTTGAAGATGTTTTGCACTCCCTTTTGGTAATATTCATTTTCTTTTCATTAGCTCTTTCTTACTTCTTTCTTGTTAAACTGGTTTAGCATCCAACTTTTGGTGCCCTCGCATGACAGTAGTATTCAAAGGTATCTCCCGCTGCACAGGGCCTCTTGTTATTTTACTTTTCCGGGAACTCTACAGAGCTCAGTATCGATCATGATCGCCATTTTTTTTTGCCTTTTGGGGGTTGACATACTGCAGCTCAACAGCTTCTTTGAAATTGCTAGAAAAAAATGCTGCCAGTTGTACTCAACCTGCATGGAACAGGAATTAGTTCCTTCTATGCATCCATATACCATTGCACAAATGGATCAACAGTAGTTGTTCTAGATAACTGCATAAGTTTTTTTACAAAATAACTCCATTTGTTCTTGTCGTAGCATGCTCACTCGAACGCCAAAGAGATAAAGAGCAAGACAAAGGAGTGGAATGACAGAATCAAGAAAGACAAAGTAAGTGAAATTTTTTGCAAGTATTTACCTAATTAATTGTTGTATTTTTACTATTTCCTGGTCTCCCTGGGGGATAGGGATCATGTTAATAATTCAAGCCTTCTTTTATTTTCTCCTTGAGCATTTGGAAGATCATCTGCTGATAATAGCAACTATGATGAAACAAGTAGCACTTTCCATATCTTTCTATTGAAAATTTGAAATTAATTTACTTGTTCAGATGCTAAAATGGTCCCTTTGTATGCCAACAGAAACAAGACCAGCTACGTTCAGCAGCCAGACAGAGGCATGAGGTATGCCTATCCTATTATTCTCACTGTAGTCATCTTATGTTAAAGTTTATTTGGTACTAACTATGCACTAGATTTGATGAATGGCATAGATCAAGGAAATGTGTTGTAAATTGAGGGTAGAATTAAAACCAAGCTATGCTATGCTATTGCTACTTCTCCATTCTTTTGCAATAATACATGATTGTTAATATGTGAAACATTTCCCTTTTCTATGGATTAGGGTCAAATTGTGTCTTCTTTTGCAATACTTCTCTGTTTGTATCTTTTGCATACTCCATTGTTAAGTTCGGTTGCACATACTCTAATGGATGAGTATTTGACTAGCACCGGAGATGCATCCCAAAGTGATGCTCTCGCTTGTATTTAATTGTTTGCTATGCTATGCTATTGCTACTTCTCCATTCTTCTATGGCTTTTTATATTGGGGGAATTCTTTGTATGCCACTGAAATTTGGCCCGATCTCTTCCATGCCACTGAAAAAAATGTGCTTCCTCCTATGCCAACGAGTTTCTACTTTGATCCCTTCTATGCCACTACCGTTAGGTCCATTAGTTCCCTCTACCGCTAACTCATGGAAACTTGTCAGATTTTCCTCAAATGCCAGTTATACCCCCACTCCCCGTCCTCTCTTTCTCCTCTTTCCTACATGTCCACTCAATGACAAAGTTGGCCCGCATGTCATGTAACACAGTTGGCCAAATTTATTTATTTGGTTCTTGAAAGGACTGACAGGTGGGTCCTGATGTATAGGGAGGTAGAGAGAGAAACATGAGGAACGACAAGATGGCTCTAGGCGGCGGTGACAGCGGTGAGCGGCGGCACGGATGGCACGGGTGATGAGCAAAACGGGTTCCTGGGCTCTGGGATCCTCCTGGTGGTGGCGGCACTGATGGAGATGCATTGTGGCATGCCAGCCAAGGCAAGGGCAATGGCCTAATATCAGAACCATATTTATCGGATTCGCTGTAAACCCCGGCGAATCGCAAACTGAATTCGTCCAACCCGAACCGGTTTAGGGTACGGGGTTCATGTTTGCAGTGGAAATTTGAAGAAAAAGTGGCAAAACCGAATCCGAATCCCGTACCGTGGTTAGGACGAACCACGTTTCTGGTAACTGTGATGAGAACGACAGTGGCGCCAGGGGGCCGGCGGAATGCCGTCGAGGTAGATGTGAGCATGGTGTAGATCACGACATGGGTAAGATGATGGTGGGGTTGATGAGGGCAGGGGCTTAACAGATACGGCGAAATTAGCAACAACGTCAGTTTGGGCAATGAGGATGACAATCCAATTGTGATGAACGCCACAAGAATCATCAAATTACTTTAGGGGAAAGATAGAGGATGTTCGAGAACACAAAGTAATGCGAACAATTTTGGAAGGAGCTCCTTGGAGAGGGAGATCGGGTCAAGGGCGCCACGGCTCACTACCGTGTTCATCCACCACGCCTTGCTATGGAGAAGGAGAAGAAGGGCAGCAAGGCCGCTATGGCGGACTAGGGGAAGGACGATGACAACTAGGAGCCTCCTTCGCCATCGTTGCTGTCATGCAGTGCTGAGGAGGAACCGATCAATGTCAACTTCACCAACAAGAAGGGTGGTGGCACCGTGAGCTCCTTTGATGCCTCTACTCCGCAATGGGAAGGTGGTGGCGACAGAGGCCGATGGCGGGAGGAGACCAGCGTCGGGAGGTGGGAGGAGGTGTGTCGAGGAGGGGGAAGGAGGCTAATGGTGGTATGGGTGCTAGAACACGCGTTGAAGAAGAGAGGAGGGAGGAGGAAGAAAGGTAGAAGTGTCTTTTTGTGGCCCACTTAACCGTATCTTCACAGCAGGTTGACGGGATCCCGGGAGTGCCATAGAAGGGATCAAAGTAGAAATTTTGTGGCATAGGAGGAAGTGCATTTTTTTCAGTGACCACAAGATCACGGGAGTGGCATAGAAGGGATCAAAGTAGAAATTTTGTGGCATAGCAGGAAGTGCATTTTTTTCAGTGACATGGAAGGGTTCGGCCAAATTTCATTGGCGTACAAGGAATTTTCTCTTTTATATTTGTTAGTAGTTCAGGACTTTGTGAGGTCCATATTGTTACTCAACTTTCTTTAGAACATAATTATTTAGCCTAGTATTTTATTTTCTTCATTTCCAATAAAGATATGGGGTAATGCCTTGGTTTTCTGTTCTCGCATTGTTATGCATTGTTTTGTTCATTGACCCTTTATAGGATCTGGGAAGAAATGCTCGCTTTGCACAAATATGGAGGAGTCGGAAAGGAGACAAGAATGAAGCTGATGAATCGCTAAGAGAATTATGTCGTCTTTATGATGCTGCCCAAGTAGATTCTGATGGCGAGAAGCATCCAGCAGAGCCACGGCAAGTTTGGCTTTGTGATAATTTGTCAGTTCTTCTAAAAACAAAAGTTGTACTGTTGCATGGTTTCTTACGATGTTCTCTTCAGGATTACCTCTTTTGAAGAGGGTGCAATTTTATGCAACTTTCTTCCACTTTTACGGGAACATTTGCCATCAGCTGCTCAAGAAATTGAATCAGATATTATTCCGCTGGCACAGCCGGAAGGTCTGTAAGCTTCTTGCCTTAGGACGTTGTTCAAAATCTGGAATTCTGATTTAGATTTTTATAGGAACCGTTGATGTTCATCTGTCTATTGATTCATGTCTGAACCTGCCAAGGCTTAGCCTTAATTCTTGTTTTTCTTTAATTCAGTTCTCTAATGAGAAGGAAGAAAGTAGAATTGGGTTAGTATGGAACATATTCTTTCAATGCTTGCACAATTCTCATTATGGAGTGTTTTACTCACCAATCACTTCTAGGCATATAGCTCAAACAGCTTTAGGGCTGCAATTTGTGCAAAATTAATTCCACTGTCATCATCTATCTCCCTTTTAGGTCCATGTATGTTGAAATTTTGAACAAGCTATATGAAAGAGTTAAGATCCTTGGTGTGATAGCAAACTCTAATAATTCATGGTGTAGTAATTGTGGGCAGCTTTGCTCCGCACTATTAATGGGACTTTTTCCCCCTGATGAGCAGATTCAGATGTTTATGACATTTATACTGTCAAGGAGGTGGATGATACAAACATGGAGGACACAGCAGCAGCTACATATCCACTGTAATTATGACTTGTGTTACTCTGTTCTACTCTTTTGTGGGAATGCCGTCTAAATGGTCTTCTTACGCTAGGTTACAAGTGGACGACGACAATGATGAATGTTACGATGATGATGACTATCCGTATGATACAGATGATTCAAATGGTAACTGTACTCTAATTCTACTTCCATAATTAATTTGTAAGACTATTTGTTATTTTAAATTAGCTTAACTTTTCTGTGTTGAATATGCAGCCGAAGATAATCCACTTTATGATTATCCTGAAGAGCTGTCAGATGATGAGGATGATGATACCAATGGTGAGAATCCTTTTGCGGACATAGACGGTTCTGATTCCCAGTGTGAGAAGGAGGTGGTGAAAGAAGAAGATGAAGATGAAGATGAATACTGGCGATAGAAATCTGTGTGCTGTGTGGGTAATATGGATGTAGGGAAGGCTAGTGTTTGAGCTGGGTGTAAATGTGTAATGTTCGGTGACGAGATATGTTGAGATACCTTTTTGGTGTTGGTTGTCCAAGGAATTGTGCTCCTAGCTCCACTGTTAGATGAGCTCTAGCATGATATGGTCATCGTAACCGAAGGAATAGTGTACAATATGATATGTTTGTTCGCCAGCATCGTAAATTCGTGAAAGGGCACTATATATTATTGGCATGGAAGAAGCGTGTTGGATAAGTACTTGGTTTGGTGCTGTACACAAAGGGGAGGGATCTGCTTCATCGTCTTAACCAAATACCGTCAGATTGGCCCCATTCCTCCTCGTCGGAACATCCTTCGACTTGTCTACTGGTAATCTCTAATTTCTAAACCTTATTATTTCACGAGCAGTGCTTCTATGCTTTTCCTTCTAGTATAAGTTGCACAAATCTTGAAGCAAACGAAGGGGTAAGTAATCACTATCTACCATTCATTCATGCTTTAATAATTGTGCAACTTTTAAAAGGAAGAGCATAGGAGCACCTCTTATTTCATTCTGCAACTTCTGTCGACTCGAAGGAAGACAAGGTATTCATCCTTTTTTTTACATGAATGGGTATTCATCCTTGTACTTAGTAGCATTAATTTCTGTTGAGCATGAACCGATGATGTTCAGAACAACTCCTATTAGGCCCCCACGGTGAAGTCTCCATTCTGGAGTCCTACATGGTGTCTGTTGACAATGGCTGGTAGCAAAGGAGGGCCAAGAAATGGGAACAAAGCCATGGCCCATATTTTTGCAGCAAATGAACAAAAAGCTCTAATGGGTAATTCACTGTCCAACTAACTATCCATAGAACAGATATATTGGTGTTTTTTTTACTGTGCGTGCTGTTCGTGTACCTCAGTCAAGTCATATGAAACTGAACAATTTTTATTATTTAACCCTTTTTAATTTATTTTTTAAATAACCCCTCGTCAAACTTATTTCCAAAGAGGACTCTTCCGGTATCTCCTGAGCCGCTCCTACATGGCGACTCGGGAGGCGACTCCTCCACTGTCCAGAATCCCTAACCACCACGCTACTCCCCTCGCCGCCTCCGCTGGTTACCATTGTCCCCCCTTTCCTCTTCCGTCCCCTCTCCAGTTTCTTGGCAGGGCTGGCCGAGTAGGCGATCGCCATCTCCACCGTCGAGCTCGGGGGCGACGAGGCAGGGAGGGCGCGGCTAGTGATGAAGATCCACAAGGACCATCGAGTGTGCCAGCAAACCTGCCGAGCACCGAGCATATCAAGGTGATGCAGCTCCAGATCTAGGGTTCCCCTCAAGATCCGTAGGCCACAGGCGCTGCTAGCGCGACGGCGGCGACAAGGAGCAGGTTGACGGTGCTGCGGATGGTGCTCAAGACCAGCCTCTCACAGCTGATGAGCATGCCCTACGCTATTGCGCAGCGACGCGGCCACCACTGGGGAGGATGCGTCGGGTGTTTTTGTTGAGCTTGAGGCGTGGTTTCTTTCCGGCTCCACTGCGGGTGGAGGTGAAAGATGGACGAGCCTAAGTAGGAGGACGAGGCGTCGTTGGGGGTGGAGGAGAAATCTGGAGAGAGCCGCGGTACAGTGGAGTCCAGTAGGATCTAGAAGGCGCGCTCAGCCTGGGGATTGCGAGGAAGCTGGAGGTGACCAACAGGCCCCTCAGCTGGATGGTCCTGTGGTGGCGACGGTGTGCCGTAGCAAAGCGGCCACGGAGGGGCTCAAGGCCGCGTAGGGTCCCCAGGCCAGGGCATCTTTTGGGGCCGCTCTTGGCCACGGCGCTCGGCTCCGGCAGTGGCACTGGTGGTGCACCGGTTGCAGGGCACCAGTGGTTTTGATCAGCACCAAACTACTCAGTAGCGGGTCAGAGTAGGGGTGTTTGTGACAGTGTTGTGCCCGTGAGCGGCACAACAGTGTGTAGGGCATGGAAGCCGTGACAGCGGGTGAGCACGGTGGCGGCAGTCGAGGGTCCAGTTGTTGTCTTCACTCCGCAAGTTGTAGGTTTAGTAGGACTAGTTGTACTTTGTGTAATTTTCTCTCCAAAGGTTACCTTTGTATTCTCTTCTTCTGAAATAAAAGGCAGAGCTCCTGCCCTTAGTTTCAAAACAAAAAACTTATTTCCAAATCTAACCCTTTTAGCCATGGAAACAACACTGCCACACTACAATATAAGTTCAGTGCCAAACCAAAAATTAGTGGCCGGCACACAGGTCAACACGGTTGAAGGCCAAGAAAGAAATGAGAAGAGAGGAGCAGGAGCACATGCGCCAAAAGGTACAACAGGTCTCCTATATGACCACTGTGTCCGTCCATTAGTATTATGAGCCATCCTACCTGTGAACAGCTAGCTTGCAGGTGTTTCTTTTCTCTTCTCCTGTTGTTGCTCTGTGCCTAACTCCTGTGCCAGCAGTTTGCCCCAAAGAAGGTTTACAGCCACCATTGCAGAAATGTATGGCACATCGCCTTCCTGCACTAGCATTCTTCTTGCTGCCAGCCATGGGATTATGTCCTGGGAACTGAAAGCAGAAAAATATAGGATCAGGGTTAATTCCTTATATGACACTGGAAATTTTCAAAAAAAAAATAATTATGTCATTGATATGTGGGGTCTGTGCCCACATATAAGTGACACAATGAGTGATATATAAGAAATGATACAAACTTTTGATGGAAAATACTCCATCCGGTTTGGTAATACCTGTCGTTTTGGACATAGTGATGGTCAAACTTCCGAAACTTTGACTAACAATATATTTTTAGATATTTAAATTGGATACATAAAAATTATATGTGTAGACTTGTCTCGAAAAGTACTTTCTTAATATTATAATTTTATTGGGTTTTATAAATATATTATAATAAAAATTAGCGGTCAAAGTTTTGTTTTGAAGACCGTGTCGATGTCCAAAACAACAGATATTACCAGACCGGAGGGAGTTAGAAATTGCCCCAAAATATAAAGAGGTAATTGCCCAGGTATTAATACCATCTCTGCATTGCCTGGTTGCCTACAATTCAATCTAGACTCCACGGTCTCTGTTTGCGCACTAGAGTTGTCATCAAGCTGAAATCTGGAGAGAGATGCATGGCTCACAGGAATCACGATGATTCCTGCCTTAATTTCCTGGCAATCTGCGTGGCATGTTGTTACCTACTAGTATACTGTTACTACATCGGGAATCTGGACAGTAGCTGCGACTGCGTAGCTGTATCATGCCAGTCAGCAGCCTGGGTGTGTGTCTGTCTGAACCAACTAGCATCTGCCGTCTTGCTTGGTTGACCTGACATTCGTTAATGTTACCAATTTTGGACAAGAAGCGATCATATGTCGATGTTTCTTTACTCATGCCATACTATGCGTGATTCTCAACCTCTTTTATGTCAACATGTTATTGCTTCGCAATTTACAGAGCCAACTTTGTTGAGAAATATATTTTCATGGCATGCGGCGGTTGGCCTGCCAGTGCAGAGAGCATAAAAAAAGGGAGACGTGGCCTAGCCAGAGAGCTCATGTTTCTTCAAATAACCAACAACAAAAAGAAAATGTTTTGTGGATTACAGTAGCTAGATCATGCAACTACCCCCTCCCTCCCTCCCTCCCTCCCTCTCTCTCTCTCTCTCTCTCTCTCTCTCTCTCTCTCTCTCTTATATATATATATATATATATATATATACACACACACAGGAAGATGCACCGCGTGGCCAAGGAGGACCTGTACGCAAATATGGTGAGCGACGGGGCTTTCTTCGTGCGAAGTGGTGACGTGGAACAGCCGAGAGTTCGTCGATTCCTTCCCCTGTAAGATAGTAGTTATATGTGTGTGTGTGCGCGCGCGCGCGTGTGTGAAAATGGTTATATACCCCTAGAGTACCTACTCTCACTATCAGTAGACCGCTTAATTGATGCTGTTATACCTCTTTATTCTTTTGAGTGTACTCTAATATATTATAAGATACTCTAAAGTGAGTTACACGAAAAATTTCATCAAAATCCACCATTTACAGTATAATTTGTTTATATACTCATTTTACATGTAGAAAAGGGTATATAGCAAAAAATAAATGGCTTCGATAAATTTTTTTAACAATGCCTCATTGTAGTATCTTAGAATTATTGGTATACTGGAGGTGGGAGTATGGATAAGGCTTCCTCTATACACACACACACACGATAGCGCTATTCTACTCATAAGCGTAGAATAGGCTATTCTGCGCTCCGGCTGGAGAAGTATATGCAAAGTACACCGTATTAATTGTAGCAATTCGGTTGTAAATCATGAATACATTTTACTGTAGAACAACATATGCAACTACTACCGAATCAGTTACATGGCCAAACTAACTATTTAATGCGTTTTGTATTTTGTACATGAATTCGTTTCTTCTTTGATTTAGCCATATATTTTTATTTGCAGCTTCGATTTACGAACGAAATTTACCATTAGATTACTGATAATGAGAGGAACAACATGATATAAGTCTCGATAATAAATTCACCACTATATGATAGTAGTTCCTAGTTATAGAAATAGTAATTTCTGTTACCAGTCAGTGAAATTACTATTTATTAACGAAATTTATATCATTTTGTTCCTTTTATCGTCAGTAAGCTACTGGTGAAAACTATTTGCAAATCGGAGCTTCTAATAAAAAATGATGGCTAAAATAAATAAACAACAGATTCATGTACAAAAAAGTAAATACGTTTACTAGTTGATCACCGTACCAAGAACACATTTTTTAGTTTGTACATGAATCGGTTTTTACATTATTTTAGCCATATCTTTTTATTCGCAGCCCTGATTCTCTAACAAAATTCACCATTAGATTACGACGACAAGAAGGACAATATGATATAAGCCTCGCTAATAGATTCACTACTGTATGATAGTAATTTTACATTATAGATGTAGTAATTCCTAGTTATAGATACAATAATATTTTTTCAATCATGTTACATTGAAGTATCTTAGAATTATTATTGGAGTATACCGAACGTCATAAAGGAGTATAGATTTTGTTAAAGTGGTATATTAGAGGTAGAAGTACGAAAAAGAATATATATATATATATATATATATATATATATATATATATATATATATATATTTAAAATTAAATGGGACACCAAGGTGCCTGGGCACCATGATCCAAAACGGGTATTTTTTCATATGTATTTGTATGTGAAATTTTTAGGATGTTGAGTTCAACTAGTTTACTAACTAGTTCAAACAAGTTTGAACTGAAATTCAAATTAAAGTTTCCTTTTTTTATGATAGTTTGATTGTAGGTATGTGTTGATCATACATATAAATCAGCAAAGTATGTAATCTAAATTCATATGTTTGGGAATTGGTTGTTGGGACTAGGAAAGAATACAAAGGATCAATGTTTCATTGGTGCTGCCGCCTTATGTTGGTCTATTTGGTTACATCGAAATGATGTTATCTTTGATAAAAAATAATTGACTAATTTGTTGCAGGTGATTTTTATGTGCATCCATTGGTTGCGATCGTGGTCAGTTTTACAGCGTCAGGATGCTCGGGACATGATGTCAATTGCTTGCGACTGTCTACATACTGTGGCTAGAGACGTCTTTTTTGGACACGGCTGGCGATTTCAAAGAAGAATTTGTGCCACTTAAGATTTTTTATTACACATTTTTGTACTTATTGCAAAATTTCTTCTTTCTTAAACTATTACGTTTTGCTTGACAGCTTTTTAGCTGAGAATCTGAACTTTGTATTAATTGTTTGGCTATGTGCATCGCAGTATGCAGAGACCGGAAGTTTAATATATTCTTTCATTATCTAAAAAAAATAAAAGATCTCAAGTAGAGTGCTACTGCTATCCCTAGCACTAAAGCACAGGAGGAGAAAGAAACTGCTGAGTGAAGAAGAAGAAGAAAAACAGAGACGCGGCCACGAGCCTGCACATCTCATCCTCGCCTTGCTTGGCTTCTCCCTCTCCCTCCCCTCCCCCTCCCCGTCCCCGAACCCTAACCCTAACCCTAAACCCCTCCCCAACCACCACCACTTCCCAATCCCAGCTCCCTCCGTCGGATTCTTCGCGCCTGGCTGATTCGATCGATGTTGGTGGAGAAGCTCGCTGCCCCACCTCCTGATGGCTGCGGGTTGAAGACGAGGAGGAGGAGGAGGAAGCTACGGTAGATATTGCATTGTGAGATCTCATGGCGTCCAGGCTCGTGCACTCCTCGTCCTCGTCGTCGGCCGCGCCCTCGGCGTCCGTGCCCAATCACCGCCCGAACCGCGTTGATGAGCCCCCTGTTGCAAATGGACCGGAGCCGACAAGGGACGCCGATGAGGAGAAGGCTGCGCCGGTGCCCTACCTGCCCCAGGTGTTGCTGCTGTGCGAGCAGCGCCACGAGGGGTTCGACGAGGCCCCGGCGGCTGGGCCCTCCACGAGCGGGCTCGTCTCCAAATGGCGTCCCAAGGACCGGGTAATGCATGTTGCAGATGTAGCTGCTGCTCTTGCTATAGCTCCTCCAATTGTTCGAATGTTCTCAGATTCGGTGCGTTTGGGCCTCCGGAGAATTCAAAGGCGTGTAATTAGCAGTACGCCTAAAAACAAAGGAGAATTAGGGGCAGCTACTCTTTGGCTTAAGTGGGTATGGTATTGGTACCTGCGAATTTAGTAGTATCTTTTATCTTTTTTGGTTTACAAATTGATTTTGAAACTTTCAAATGTTATTTCTGGAGTCATGAAACGGGTAATATTATGATCTCTAGAATTGCAAGCACCAAGCAGGACAATCAATACTGTGAAACCGATATCCCGAGTGCACAACATAGTTGTTATTGTTTGCTTCAAGTTGATAACTTTTGTTTCCCAAGTGTTTGGAGAAGTTTTGGGGGGTTGATGAGCAGGGCTCGAATAAAATGCCATTATAGCATATCATGTTGCTCAGTGCTTTATTAATTAATACAAAAGGGAAATGGTGTTGTTGGTGGGACATCCTCTCGAGGAGAGCCAACTCTCTAAGGAGGGTACTTGGTGCGGTGTGTTGAGGGAGATCTTATCACAGCCCTCGAAGGAGTTGCATAGCGCGAGGTGGCACGAGAGATCCCATCATACCCCGCCATCTCTCGAAGGAGGACACGTGGCGTGGGGCGTCAGGGGAGATCCCATCATACTCCGCTGGCCCTCAAGAGAGGGTGTGCGGAACAGTGCCCAGGCCCTTCGGGTGCTTTGCCTCGTTCCCGTCTATAGGGCATGAGGCTGAACTCCTGGTCCTAGAGGGCACCCCCATAAGCGCCCATTGGGACACAGAGCACCCTTACCTCGCTTGGCATCAAAAGACGAGTGGGGCTCGTCAAGTCCCGTGGTCCCTACGAGGTCAACCCCCCGAAGGAGGGCCCAAGCCTTGGGACCCCTGTGGGACCCTGAAGTCAGAGGCCTACCCCTAGAGAACGATGACGTGCGATCCACTACCACCTTCCTAGACTAACAAAGATGTCCACACTTAAGCTACCCTGCTTGGGGTACGATAATACCTGTGTACCAGACTAAGCACCTATAAAGACTCATTGTAGCCTCTACTTGTAACTTAAACTCTCATAGAATACAAGGGACATAAAACTGGTGTGCCCCTAGGGAACTTGGACAAGGAGGTACCCCTCTAGTCCCCGTAGGGGGGCACACCAACAGTAGTAGGACGTCTACCTTAGTGCCCAAACCTGTATAAACCCTTGTGTCACCACTCTCTCACATGGACGACGGCCCCTGAAACGGCCGGCGTCCGCCCTCACTCACGTAGTCACATGTCCTGTTTCGACATGTGTTGCTATGTCATTGCACTTTTCCGTTATATTGTTGCTTAATTATATGCATCATGGTGATCACCAACTCGTCTATCAGTATGTTTCAGATAAAATTTCAAAAGCGAGTAAATAGTATACTCTAGCCTTTCCTAACAAAGCCTATCATTATTGTCATGATTATGGTGGCCTTTACATACCTATAATCCTACATATAGAATGTTTTGTGGCTCTGAATATGGTGTTTTAAACAAAAAAAAATGCATTTTGTTTCATTTTTCTAAAAAAAAAAGGATAGCCCCTGAATCTTTTAGACTTTGCTGACTCCAGCAGTTCTGATTGAATTTGAATTGGATGCCTGCACCCATAGTTGTCATGGTGTCGCCAAGTCGTCGTGGCGGCCGAAGGAGGTCACCAGGGTAGCTCGCCTCGATTGGAGTGGAGGCGGCGTCCGGCAAGAAGCCGTCAGCGACAGAGGAGGCGAGGGGCGGGCGGCGCTTGGCGATAGAGGAGGTGAGCGATGGATCAGAGGAGGAGGTGGCCCAGATCTGCCGTCCCCGCCGTCGATTCTTCCTCTGCTGGCATCGCACGCCTCTCCTTACCGATGATTCGACCTCTCCCCGCTGTCGGGGGCGTCTCCTGCCGTTGATATAGAGAAGGCGCCAGCGCCAGGAGAGGGAAGTCAGTCGCGTAGGGGGTGGAGGCGATGAGCTCGGCGGCGGCGTGTAGAGTTCGAGCTTGATCGAAGGCGCCGACGCTAGGAGGGAGGGGAGTTGGCTGCGCAAGGGGTGGAGAGGCGAGGAGCTCGCGAGACGGGGGAGGAGAGCGCGGGCAACGGCTGAATGGGGGGAGAGAGAGAGACGGGGAGAGGGGAAAAAACCAAATGGGCCAGTCTAGTGGGCCAAAGAGTTAATTTCGTATCATATGGGATATTATTTTCTTTTATAAGGTATATTTAATTAATTTTATGTCATATAAGATATTATTTATTATTTATTTTTTCATCATCTAATCGGCGCCTAGGCGTCCAGGCGGTCCGGGCTCGCCTCGCCTAGCCGGACTGCCATGACAACTATGTCTGCACCCCCATCCAAGTGACAGTATTTGTTAGTGGCTGACCAGTATCATGTTACTGAAAGATGTACTTAGTGTCAGCGGGTTGCCGGTGGTGAATCTATTAGTGAAAATGACGATTGGGGCAATTGACAAAACCTGGATCAAGGTAGTAGGTTGTCAAGGTAAAGTAAGCAAAGTTGGCCACCCATGGTATTGGTGTCACTGGAGGCTTAAGAACCTCCACTGTTTCAAATCTGGTATATGAGCATGCACCATGCAGTGGTTTGGGGCATGTCACATTGTGGTGTTTCAATGCATGACAATGGAGATACATGATGGATGGGAAGGGGGAGGTTTTGATGATAAAAATTAGGTTGCTGGAAAACAATTGAACATTATGAGCCTTGAAATCTCCTATGGGTTAATTTTAGGAGTTGTGGGCAATGCAAAGTACAACTTATGTATAATGCAGTTGTTCCATCTTCCTAGATTTTGTTTGGAATTCTGTAGAGGCACTTGGTTTAATATTAGAAGCACTTGTTTCAATAGACACTCATGTATAAGCTATCCCTTTCCCCTTCGACAACTTAAGCCACTAAAAGGTTTGCAGCTTATGTTTATTTGTCTGGACTAGAGCATCATGTTAAAATTTAGTTATTCAGTGTATTCCATGAGCTTTGTGAAAAAGATGTATTCTAAGTTATTAGTTATTATAATCTGACTGAGGACCTGTTTATTATGTAACTGGGGCCACAGTTGTGGTTTGTTTATTTTCACTAGTAGTAGCTAATCAATAAATAGCTTTACTATTCTAATATACTTCAGTCCGAGTATTGGTCTGTGCCATACCTTTCTGATTGCTTATTTTGGTTGTTTTAGCTATTTTTTTTTCGTCTAACCATTGGATGGCATTATTTTTATAGGCTGTTCACCTTTTTCATATGCTATTTACTAATAATGGTTTTGGTATTGCAGATGAAGACCGGATGTGTTGCACTTGTATTATGTTTAAACATTAGTGTTGATCCGCCAGATGTAATTAAAATTTCCCCTTGTGCAAGGAAGGAGTGCTGGATAGGTAAACATTCAGTCATGTGTATTAATCTCTGTTTTAAAGTTGGGCGACTAGTCACGACTAGTCATCGACTAGCCGACAAGTCGGTCCAGCAAACCTAGTCGCTGCTACCGACTCGACTTGCCACACTAGTCGAGCGACTAGGTGACTAGTCGGTGACTAGTCTCGACTAGCCAAGGCTGGCAAGTCGCTCGACTAGGAAAATGGCCCGCGCAGCCAATACTTGAGCCTCGCTTACGCTAGTTCGGTCCAAATCCAATTCATTACTTCACGTCGCATGAGACCCTAGCCTCCTCTAACACCGCCGCCTCCAGTTGAAGTAGTGTCATCGCCGGTATGTCACTACCGCTGCCATTTGCACAGTGGAAGCGTCGCCGCCGAATGCCACCACACAGGTGCCTCTTCTCTTCCTCTCCGCCGGACTCCTTCCTCTCCCTCATTGCTCTTGCTGTGCGGCTCTCCCGCCCTACTCCAATACCTCTTACTCTCCCCTCACTGCTCCACCTCTGCATCTCCAGTCATCGCCGATCTGCCCCTGCTGGACCTACTCTGCCTCTGCTCTCAAGCATTGTGTCTCACTGCCTCCCACTCTGCTTTTTTTTTCTACTCTTCTACAGTTGTGCTCTACTGATCTCCTTTGATGATGATTTGTTATGGCAAAAAAAGGTATGCAGTATGTTGGTATATTTATAGAAAATTATAAAGTATAGTCATCGACTTGTATCGACTAGTCAGTGGCTAGTCTGACCTAGTCACGACTAGTCTACAAGTCGGTACCCTAGCGACTCGACTCGACTTTGCGACTTGCAAACCTGACTATTAATGTATATGCTTATCCAAATTTCTAAGCAGTTGAGAAAAAAAATACAATGGCCTGCAGTCGATAATTCTGTTTCATGTTTATGGGATGCAGCTCCATACTTGTATTTTCTCTCAGTACATGTCTTAGAAGTTAGAACTTAGAACACATTTAAACTATTATTTTTTGTTAACTATTTTCACCATTTAAATAAAACTGCTTTTACTTTTGCATTTCTGAATGCTATACACGGGTATATTGATAATTGAATTTTTTTTATAAATAATCTTTTTTTAATTGTGTATTACATAAATATACTACTATATATTTTTTTTACAAAAATAGGCTCTTTTCGCGCCATGTCATCGCGAAAAGGGAGTTATCGCGCCACGTCATCGCGAAAAGGATGGACTGTAGCATGTCGCGCCAGCGTGGCGCGACGGGAGCGGACTGTAGCATGTCGCGCCAGCGTGGCGCGACGGGAGCAGCGAGCGTGAGCGTGGCGGCGAAGGCGGCCAGTGGGCGGCGGTTCCACTGGAAGAAAGAAAAAAAAGAAGAAAGAAAAAAAAAGAATGAAGAAGAAAATGAAAAAAGGGAAAGAAGAGGAAAAGAAGAAAAAATAATTGAAAATTTATTTTTAAAATTTATGGTTAGTTTCATGAAACTTTGCGGAAATAAATAAATTAATTTATTTTCTTTCTTCTTTTCCTTATTTTGAGTTGTTAGTCGTGGAATTTGTTTGTATGCGCATATTAAAAAAATAATAGTTTTTTATTCGCAAATTAAAAAATAATAGTTTATTATTCGCATTTTTTATTCGCGATTTTTTTATAAACTTTGCGGATTTTTTTTATAAATAAACATTTTTTATTCGTGTATTCGCGATTTTATTATTTTGTAAAATGGACTTGTCGCGACACGTCGACGCGAAAACAAATCCAATCCCCCATTTTTTATTCATTCAATGCTTAATCGCTACATGGTGTAGCGACATGCAACTTTTTTTTCCATTTTTTTTCTTTTTCATTCTATTCGATTTTTTAATTCAATAATTTATATCTTTTGCTAGGAAGCTCCAAATCCAACGAAATAAATTTCTAAATTTATATTAAACTATAACTATAAGGATTCAGATTATACAATAAATATTTTTCCATTATTTTTTTTCCTCTTCTTTCCTTTTTTTCTTTTTTCCTTTCTTTCTTTTTCTTCTTCTTTCTTACTTTTTTTTGGCCGCCCGCCCTCCTGCCCGTCGTCGCCCGCTGGCCAGCGCCACCACAGATGCCACGTGGCGCCGCCCATTTTCGACAGTGGGAGCGAAGCCCCCATTTCGCGATGACGTGGCGCGAAAAACCCTATTTCGCGATGACGTGGCGCGAAAATAGGTTATTTTTGCAAAAAAAAATATGTAGGTATATTTTTGTAATATCTGAATAAAAATTGATTATTTATAAAAAAAATTCTTGATAATTAGATGTGTTTGCAACTAAGAAACTGTCTGACACCTATTTTAAGAAACCACCATTGAATTTTCCATTCCTTTTAACCCAAATGAGAGTTAAATTTGCACTATAATATTTAGCTGATTCTGTGCATCTCAAATATTTGATCAGTGAGTTTAAAGTTAACAATTGTTGTTTGGTTGTGGAGGAATTTAAGTTTCCTAGGCTACACTGTAAGATTACTGTATTTCTAGGTCGTGGAGGATACAAACTTAATTTATTAATATTTGTGATGATTATTTGTTGGTTTGTTTAGTGTGAAAGCATACCAGATTGAGAGAAGCATACAACAACAACAACCAAGCCTTTTGTCCCAAACAAGTTGGGGTAGGCTAGGAACAAAACCCAATCAAAGTCAAAAGACCTCTAAACCTTCAATCTTAGATCATGGTTTCGGTACGTGAACCTCTAACTTCCATGCACTCCTATCCAACACCAACTCTTTGGATATATTCCAATCCCTCAGGTCTCTTTTAACTATTTCTTCCCTCGTCAGTCTTGGTCGACCACTGCCTCTTATGTTTTCAAGATGTCCTCAAATTCCACTAAGCACCGGTGCCCCCGGAGGTCTCCGTTAGAGATGTCCAAACCATCTCAAATGATGTTGGACAAGCTTTTCTTCGATTGATGCTACCCCAACCCTATCACATATACCGTCATTGCGGATTCGATCTCGCCTTGTATGACCATAGATCCATCGCAACATCCGCATCTCTGCTACACTCATGTTATGTACATGTTGTCTTTTTGTCGCCGAACATTCCGCTCTTGAGAGAAGCATAATGATTCGTATTTGTTGATAGGATAGTACTTTAATACTCCTAGCCTTGAGCTTTCATTGCTTCTTTTCAGAACCATCTCTTATGGCACCTCCAAAAGCCCTTGAAAATATTGGAAAAGCATTACACTCGCAATATGAGCGATGGCAGCCAAAGGTAAGCCACTTATTTTCCTGTTTAACTTAGATAGTATTGTGATAGTAGTTGCTTACTTCTTCATGTCCTAATGATGCTTGCAGGCTCGTTACAAGCTTCAGTTGGATCCAACAGTGGAAGAAGTTAAGAAGCTTTGTAATACTTGCCGGAAATATGCCAAATCAGAGAGAGTCCTTTTTCATTACAATGGTCACGGTGTACCAAAGCCTACAGCTAATGGAGAGATTTGGGTGTTTAACAAGGTGAATGTTATTTGGTCACTGCATAGGTTGTTGCATTATTTATCCATGATGTCTTTAATGAACCTGGCCTTTTTGTATTTTGGTACAGAGTTACACACAGTATATTCCGCTTCCTATCACTGATCTTGACTCATGGCTGAAAACGCCTTCTATTTATGTTTTTGACTGCTCAGCAGCCGGAATGATTGTAAGAGCTTTCCTAGAGGTATGCTACAGTTCCTTCTAATTCTTGTATGTTCGTCTGATTCTCGAAGTTGAAGGTTAATATAATTTTTGCATTTTCTATATGTTTCCATTCTTGGACTGTTTAATATTCATTTTTAATCCTATGTTTAATTTAGCGCCTAGACTGGAGTTCTCTCTCTTCTGCATCTTCCTTGAAGGATTGCATTCTCCTTGCTGCCTGCGAGACACATCAAACTCTTCCACAGAGTGCAGAATTTCCTGCTGATGTGTTTACAGCTTGCCTCACCACACCCATCAAAATGGCGTTGCACTGGTGCTCTCTCTCTCTCTCTCTCGTATTTGTGTGTGATATTGTTTATAGAGTTTCTCCTGCTGTATCTGTATGATACTGATCTTGTATTTTTCCTTTTTGATTTAACCTGACATTGTGTCCTGGCATGTGGACATATCTATTAACTATGCAGGTTTTGTAAGCGATCATTACTCTGTGGTTCTCTGGGTCACACTCTCATTGACAAAATTCCTGGAAGGCAAAATGACCGTAAAACTCTTCTGGGGGAGTTGAACTGGATTTTCA
Organism: Rhipidocladum racemiflorum; assembly: GCA_036346355.1. Classification (NCBI taxonomy): domain Eukaryota; kingdom Viridiplantae; phylum Streptophyta; class Magnoliopsida; order Poales; family Poaceae; genus Rhipidocladum; species Rhipidocladum racemiflorum. The sequence goes on along the minus strand of CM070590.1, from coordinate 1,622,828 downwards.
CTGCTATTACAGATACTATTGCATGGAATGCTCTTCCTCATGGTACAAAAGGTCATTTATATAATTATATTAAAAATTAATGTTAGCGTGGTAGTCCTTTTATGATGCGAATTTCACCGTGCAGATCTATTCCAAAGGCTTTTCAGGCAGGATCTTTTGGTCGCTAGTCTCTTTCGCAACTTCTTACTCGCTGAGAGAATCATGAAATCTGCAAATTGTTCTCCAGTTTCCTACCCGCTGTTACCACCCACGCATCAACACCATATGTGGTAATTAACCGGCACACTAGTCGTTCTGATTCTATATTAGCTACTTTCTGCATTCTCCTTAATTCGCTAAATGCTAGGGATGCATGGGACATGGCCGCAGAGATCTGCCTTTCCAAGCTTCCTCAATTAATTGCTGATCCTAACACAGAGTTTCAGGTGTTGCTACTTGTCTTTGTTATTTGAATAATTTAGCATTTAAAAAATATCAACACTTTTTGTTGGTATTGCTGTGCCATTTGAGTATTATCACACAGTACCATCACTTTATTTGTCTCCTTACTCAAACCAGCCGAGCCCATTTTTTACGGAACAATTGACAGCATTTGAAGTGTGGCTTGATCATGGCTCTGAGTATAAGAAGCCCCCTGAACAGTTACCCATTGTTCTTCAGGTAAGACATTTTCTCGGACCAACTATTGTTGAGGTTAGTAATGCTTTCTTTATTTGAGATGGTAACTGACTCCAAATAGTGGCAAGAGGCATTGTGCAGATTGCCAAGAGCCTTTTGTTGTAGTTATTGAAACTGCACCAGTCATCGAACCGGCGATGCATTCGGTCCACTGGTTCACTGGTCCAACTGGTGGTTCAAAAGGTTTAAATAAAAACTTGCATGTTCCTATTTCACAAACCAAGCAAGGGTGGGCTGGCTAGCACCGTGGCTTTAGACGCGCCCAACCATGACGTCGCATGTTTGAATCCCATGCCCACCACAATTTTTTGGCCATTATTTTTATTGATTAGTTGACCCCTGGTTTGACCTCCGGTTTTGCTCTGGTTTGCTTCAAGACCGTCCGGTTCAACTGGACTTTGACTGGTTCTTGGTGTTCTCTTTGCTCTTGATACATCTTGTGTTTTTGCAGGTCCTGCGTAGTCAATCACACAGATTTAGAGCGCTTGTTCTGCTTGGAAGATTTCTTGACATGGGACCTTGGGCAGTTGATTTGGTACGGAGTTGACCTCCTCTGCCTGCATTCTTTTTTTGGTACAAAGTGCTGGCTATTTATTCTCTTGTTGTGTTTAACCTCTGGCACTTCGCTATTTTAGGCCTTGTCTGTTGGTACCTTTCCTTATGTACTCAAACTGCTTCAAACTAGTGCAATGGAGCTGCGTCAAATTCTCGTGTTCGTATGGACAAAAATTCTTTCTCTTGATAAGGTACGCACTGTACTTGGAAACCTTCCGCAGTCGTTCCTTTTGTCTTTCAACATGCGGGTGTTTACTTAGTTGCTCTTTTTTTAAATGACAGTCATGCCAGGTTGACTTGGTGAAAGATGGAGGTCATGCATATTTTATCAGGTTTCTTGATAGTTTGGATGCTTACCCGGAGCAGCGTGCAATGGCCGCTTTCATTTTAGCAGTTATTGTGGATGGGCATAGGAGGGGTCAAGAGGCTTGTATTAATGCAGGTCTTATAGATGTTTGTCTGAGACATCTGCAACCTGATCCTCATGATGCACAGACAGAGCCTTTGCTTTTGCAATGGCTTTGTTTATGCCTTGGCAAACTCTGGGAAGATTTTCCTGAGGCTCAGTTACTTGGTCTACAATCAAATGCACCAGAAATTGTTATATGTTTATTGTCAGAGCCTCAACCTGAGGTATGGTAGCCTTCATGTTGTGTCAATTCTTCCTTATTCCTGCTTCACAACATAAGAATGAAATATTTGGTCTTGCAGGTCAGAGCTGCTGCTGTTTTTGCACTTGGAAATCTCTTGGATATTGGATCTCCATCACTGAATGGAGGTGATGATGATTCTGATGATGATGAAAAGGTGAAAGCTGAAATAAATGTTGTTCGAAACCTTCTGCAGGAATCTTCAGATGGTAGCCCTCTTGTTAGATCTGAGGTTGCTGTAGGTACGTGTATTTAAAAAATATGTTGTTACTTTCTAGACACTCTTTTTGGTACCGTCTCAAACATAGTAGATTCCTTATAGCTTTGTGGCAATCATTTTGAGTTGAGCTGACATCTTCCAGCGTTTACCCGCTTTGCGTTGGGCCACATCAAACATCTCAAATCTGTTGCTGCGGAGTACTGGAAACCTCAAACCAATTCACTGCTGAAGTCATTACCATCTTTGGCTAATATTAGTAATCCAAGCAATGTTTACAGTCCAAGCAGCAGGGGCCTTGCTTCTCATATTGGTCCTGTGTTAAGGGTTGGCAGTGGTAGCAGTGCCACTGGTCGTGATGGAAGAATTTCTACAAGCAGCCCGGTTGTGACAAATAACATCATGCATGCCTTGCATGGTTCTCCCCAGTCGGATGATTCTTCCCAACACTCCGATTCAGGCATATTGCTGAAAGAGAATGCAAGTAACGGTGGTCTCAGCTACACCAGGTCAAAGCCTATTGACAGTGGAATTTACTCCCAATTTATCTCTACTATGTGCTCTGTTGCTAAAGATCCTTACCCAAGAATTGCAAGTATTGGCCGGAGAGCACTGTCCCTTATAGGTGTCAGTGTCAATCAAGTGGTCATGAGAAATTCTAGATTTAGCAGTGGGGATGCAGACCCAGGAGAGGCATCTGCTCCTCCTCCATCGAACTTTGGAATGGCACGTTCTTCCACCTGGTTTGACATGAATTCTGGTAGGTTATAATCTCTTTACTTGCTATGTGCTTGGAGTACCTCACCTTTTTCTGTGCACTATAGGTTAGTAGTGGGGAGAAAATAGCTTTTTAATTAACCTGTTTCAATATTTTGTAGGAAATTTCTCAATGGCATTTAGGACTCCTCCTGTTAGCCCGCCTCAGCATGATTACCTTACAGGGTTGCGTCGAGTTTGTTCTATGGAATTCAGACCACATCTTTTGAATTCACCCGATGGCTTAGCTGATCCGCTTCTAAGCTCTGCTGCAGCCCCCAATAACAGTGACCTTGATATACTTCCCCAATCAACAATTTACAACTGGAGTTGTGGTCACTTTTCGAGGCCACTTCTAACTGGTTCTGATGATAATGAGGAACTAAGTGCTCGAAGAGAAGAGAGAGAGCAAATCGCACTGGATTGCATTGCTAAATGCCAGTGCTCCTGTACGTGGATAGAAACCATTATTCTGCATTACAGTATCTTTGTTGTTATTCTCTACTTACTTGTCTGTCTTTTGTGATGTTTCTCCTTTTCGTTTCTTGCTTTTTTGTGGTTGTTGGGAATAGCAGCATGCAAGATGACCAGCCAAATTGCTAGTTGGGATACAAGATTTGAATTGGGTACAAAGGCAGCATTATTGTTGCCATTTTCTCCAATCGTTGTTGCAGCTGATGAAAACGAGCAAATAAGGTAAAAAAAAATGATTATTAGAATCTCTCGTGCAAATTGAAAATTCTAGTGCTTCCAATGCACTACTGCAGCTGTGCTAAGTTTTATATCTCATTTCAGAGTGTGGAACTATGATGATGCACTGCCAGTGAATACTTTTGAAAACCATAAATTGTCTGACAGAGGGCTATCCAAACTTCTGCTTATCAATGAGCTTGATGAGAGCTTGCTTTTAGTTGGCTCAAGTACGTTCTCCTTTTTATGCTTTTCTTTTTGTACTTATCTTGTACCATTGTGATAAACTGATATCTAGTTTTCATATTGCAGGTGATGGAAATGTCCGTATATGGAGAAACTACACTCAAAAGGGAGGACAGAAACTTGTAACTGCTTTTTCATCAGTTCAGGGTAATCGAGCTGCTGGTCGCAGTATTGTGGTTGACTGGCAGCAGCAATCTGGCTATCTGGTGATATTCTGATGTCTCTTTCTAATGGTTTTGTATTTTTCTATGCATTTAAGGTTGTTCTAATACAGGACCTTGCTCCCTTTGTTGTAAAATAGTATGCATCTGGTGACATGTCTTCCATCCTTGTATGGGATCTTGACAAGGAACAAGTTCTCAACACCATTCAATCATCTGCTGATAGTGGCATTTCGGCTCTGGTGAGTTCTTTGCTATTTGAGTAATCAAGATAATGATGTGAGGTTTTGTACTTTAACTAGGCTATTTTGCACTCTGCCTTGAGGAATTCACCTGCTATCTGTGTTTCTGTGATCTATTTTCTGTTTTGTAGTTCCTGCTGTATACTTGCTGATTCATGTATTTTGTTTCACTGCTAGCCCTTAGGTTGCATGAAATCCAAGATCATATTCACTGGTTAAACAGTGCCAAAATTAAACATGCGGCAGAATGCATTGCTTTTTGCTATAGAAAGAAAATGGAAGCATAACGTTCCTTCATGAAGACATTTGATGGTGCATATGCATCCACTTCGCACGAGTACGCAATTTGAATTTTTTAGGTTCTAGTGTTGCTTTCTGTAGGAACAACTGGTAACTTGTCTTAGTCGGTTGAGCAATGTGAGCTAGAGGTAAATAAAAGATTTGCCAAAGGATATGTCTTAATCAGGTTTGCATCTTGTTGTGCGTGACCTTTGCTTGTTGCTTCTGTTTCAGTCTGCATCTCAGGTTCGATGTGGTCAGTTTGCTGCTGGTTTTGTCGACTCTTCTGTCAGGATATTTGATGTTCGTACTCCTGATAGGTCAGTAGAGATTTGCCTCCATCCTTTGGCCTTCGTGTCATTTGATGAGATGTCTTCCAGATGTTCCATGCGGCAGATTCAGTTTCCTGTTGCTTTTTCTTTTTCCAATTATCTTTCTACCTTTTAAATGTTCATTTCTTTCAATGCTGTAGGCTAGTCTATATGGCAAGACCACATTCTCCAAGAACTGAAAAGGTTTTAGGTATAGGATTTCAACCTGGGCTTGATCCATACAGGGTAAATCCTACCACTTCATTGTATCGCTATGTTCTTTATGCCCTTATATTTTTAGTTGTTCAAGCTAGTAATTTTTAAAATTCTATGGGTTTGTTTGAGCTTTTACGAAGCCTTCTTTTGTCATTTATGTGGCCACAGATTGTAAGTGCATCTCAAGCTGGAGACATTCAATTTCTTGATGTTAGAAGGGCAGCTGAACCCTACCTCACTATCGAAGCTCACAGGGGTTCATTAACAGCACTAGCTGTTCATCGGCATGCCCCAGTCATTGCAAGTGGCTCAGTCAATCAGATGATCAAAGTATTCAGTCTCGAAGGAGAACAATTAACGATCATTCGCTACCAGCCATCTTTCATGGGTCAAAGAATAGGCAGTGTAAACTGCCTTTCTTTCCATCCGTACAAATCACTCCTGGCAGCTGGTGCTGGTGATAATGCTCTCGTCTCTATCTATGCCGAGGACAACTATCAAGTAAGATGAGGTAAATCTTGTGACATGCAGTGACGATGCAATCGGTAGGCCTTGTGTTTGGCAAACTGATGGATCCGCAACATGGCCCAGCTACAGGATACAAGGTGATATGAAGCCTGTTCAGCGACATGGTGGTGGTGGTGATAGTGCCGTGGCTTTTGGTGCATATTGCTGGTTGGGCGTCTGCTGCATATCTGGCCTGTGTGTGCAACTTGTAAGATACAAGACAAGATTCATTAGCCTCCCTTGCAGAAAGAAGGCTGTGAAAGCGAAACCCTGTTCTGGTTCCGTCGTAGAACTCGGAGGCTTCCCAACTAATCATACCTAGGTTAACAAAAAGGTAAATAGCTGCCCCATTTGGATCGTTGTTCTCCTTAGTGAGTTTCCTTCCTCTCCTACGTGTAAAAAGGTTTGCAGATGCTTCATATCATCTATAGATAGTTATATGGGCCCAGGGAGAATGCACGCACAGGTCTCCTCCCAGATGATGTTCAATAGATAGATGCATTTGTCCAGGTAATATAGCATTAGACGGGTTATACTATGGCTTGCATGAATCAATGCCCTCCTCCAAGTCATCCATTGTAAGCATTGGACGATCGTCCAGTGCGTCACAGTTGGGCTTCATAGTCCATTTGTATATATGAGTTGCATTTGTACAGTAGTTAACTCCGTTACCTCAGATGTAATGAGTTCAAGCATGCTGTACTTGGGGTATATCTGGCATCTCAGATTTGTCTCACTGGATATAATCATCTCTTTCATTGGCGATGAGAATGGTGAGAGTACATGGCCAAGTGCCTACTGTACTAAGATAAATCTGAAACCATGGATATGTATAGTAGGCTGCACTATATTGGACTTTTCTCTCTCTCTTCTGTTTCCTAGCATGTGTCCACTGTACTTGCAAATAAAAATTCTGAACCCACTCATTCTACGTCAGTGCAAGCAAGTTTTGAAAGATGATCCAAAATTGTATATTACCAAGCTGCAGCTCATTAAAGCTTATGTCTCTTTTTCTTTGGATTTCTTTTTTGTGATCAACACATGAATCAATGCATGTTTTGTAGTAGTAGCAAGACATTTGCATTTGAACCACTCTCTCGGTGGAGATGTAAAACATTTCATTTCTGATTACTAGTCCTGTTGTCAAAATAGGAGTAGCACCTTGTCAATCAGAGATGTAAAATGCACCATCGACATTGCATTTAAACCAATCCCTCGGTGGAGGAGCCCGAACTGCCCAAACTGTAGGTTGGATTGGAACACTGCGAGTTTGTTTCGCCTGACAGAGGTCGAACGCTGTATACCTTGCCCAATAAAACTGATTGACTTGGATTCAGCACATGCTCCCCATGGCGAATGATGGGAATTGTTAATTTGAGAGCATCTTCACTAAATCATCTTTGGTGACAACGCTTTTCTTTATGACAAGTGGCAACATCTCCTTTCTTTCTTTACTTTCCGTTTCGCTCAAAGGTGCCCTCTATGACAAGTGGCAGCACCTCCACCCTTCCCCTGCATCCCTTCCCCTTAAATGCTCTTTTGTCATGACACATGGCCCTATCTATTTCATCCTCCATTCCCCTCAAATGCAAAATAGTTTTTGTATTTCTAATTTTCCGCCAGGTTTTTGAAAATAAATATTTTTAACCACTTTAGAAAGTTTTTTAATTTAAACTTTTTGAACGGAAAGTTTGTTGAATAGAATTTTTCGAACCGAAAGTTTTTATACTTGAAACTTTCTGATTTAAAATTTTTTGAGTAAAAAAAAATCGAGTTGAAATTTTTCGAACCGAAAGTTTTTTAATTGAAAGTTTTAAGAGTTCAAACTTTTTGATTTGAAACTTTCTAATTTGATTTTTAAAAAAACTTTTCTATTGAAACCTTTCGATTTGGAATTTTTTTGAGTTAAAACTTTCCGAGTTGGAATTCTTTAATTTGAATTTTTTGGTGTTGAAATTTTCTAATTTGAATTTTTATTTAAAATTTTTGAAGTTGAAACTTTTCGATGCGGAACTTTTCAGTTGAAACCTTTCAATTGGAAACTTTTTTTATTTGAAAATTTTCAAGTTTCATTGAAACTTTCTGGTTTGAAATTTCCTGATTTGCAATTTCTTTATTTGAAATTTTTGGAGATGAAATTTTTAGTTGAATTGTTTTCAAGTTGAAATTTTTCTGTTTAAAATTTTCAAAGTTAAAATTTCATAATTTTAAAATTCTATGCTAAAGTGGAAGAAAGGGAGGTATGGGAAGCGAGTAGGGAAGTGGGAAAGGTGAAAGCGGATGGAGAAGATGACACATGTCATCTTAAGAGAAGATAACACATGGCATCCGTATTACCGTTGCTCATCATGTCTACCACTCTGCAAGCCTCGGCCATCTTCTAGCAGCACCTTAATCATTTTGGACCTTAGCTCGTTGAGCTTAGTCTCGATCCCTTGACTACTCTGGACGTACCTCAGCTCTTTTGATATTGTGCTTAATGAATTTACGGTCAGTTTTGTCAAACCTTCTTCTTTTGTTATGGTTGTTTCAGAGTTATTATTTTTGTTCTCTTTATAAGATTCATCTACTTTATTCTTGATACCATGTATACTCAGGCTATATATCACATGCTGATCCGATGTGAGAACTAATGTGGATAAAAAGGGGGACAGAAACCAGTAAGAAAGCAGGCACTAGGCCAATATTTTGGCGCCGACGACGTACTAGTTATTTGAAGTAACAGAAGTACTAGTATTACAGTAGTATGTCGCACTAGTGTATTTAAGCACATACTTGCAGAACATATGCAGAGTAATTAAGATCACTATCCATAATCCGGGACTATATATATAGTCGATCCATTACAAGGAAAAGTCTGATGAGATTAATGAAAAGTAAAGAGATTAATTACAGCATAAAAGATGATTCCCTACAGTTGATGGACGGCGCCGCTGCCGGTGGCCCTCGCCGTCTGCTGCTGCTGGACGACGAGGATGGAGACCTTGGACGCGAACTCTGCGGTGGCGAGCATGTCGCCGAGCACGCCGAGCTCTGGGCACTCGCTCCACTCCGACAGCCCGTTGGTCAGCGCCGACCCTTCCAGGTCGGTGTCCCCTCCTTCCCCTCGCCGCCCGACGACGAGCAGGTCGAACTTCTCGCTCATGGACCGCACCACCGACGCCGTGCCCTCGCTGTCCTCCACTGTCTTCTCCACGTACACCACCCGCTCGTTGTCCCTGTACCTGTGCCAAAAGTCCTGGAGCACCTCCTCGTCCCTCACCTCGTCCCGCCCGCCCATCCCCACCCAGTTGCGCAGCTTGAACCGCACCACCGTCAGCGACATGCTGCCGCACTCCGGCATCCGCGCCGCGTACGCCAGCGCCTCGCGGTCGTCCGGGCCGCCCAGGAAGTACATGGCCACCCTCTGCAGGAGGCTGTTGGCCGCCGTCGCGCACGCCGACCCGGAGGCCAGGCCGTGGTCGACGAGGATGGCCACGGAGCACGGCGCGTGCTCCAGCACGGAGCGGTTGATGGAGCGGATGGCGTTGTTGGCCATGTTGCGCGCTCCGTCCGACGACTTGTGGAAGGGCAGCAGGATGAGGTTGGCCTTGCGGCTGTGCGCCAGCGAGCACACGTCGTGCTGCATCGAGCTGTACGGCGACGCGGCGACGAACGGGCTCACGGTGACCGCGCCGGGGGCGGCCTGCTGCTCGAAGTAGCGGAAGGCGTTGACGATGCGGTCGGACGGCGTCGGGTTGGAGGAGCTGCCGCTCCGCGACTTCTTGTGGGGCTTGAGCACGGAGGCGGCGTGGCCGACGAGCTCGGTGAGGTGGAGCACGGTGAGGGAGACGGGGGAGTCGCGCGAGGAGCCGGACGCCTCGAGGAGGTCGAGCAGCGGCGCGGCGTTGTCCTCGTTGTAGAGGCAGGCGAGCACGCGGAGCTCCGTGTTGGGGCGCGCGCCCTCCAGCGTCCGCCGTTTGGCCCTTGCGAACCGCCCCGACGGGTCGTAGAGGAGCTTGATCAGCGGCGTCGCGACCGCCGTGATCACCACCATGGACAGCGTCAGCACCGAGTAGTGCTCAGCAGTCGCCTTCTGCAATATCATTAATTAAACTCGAGTGTTACTTAGCCATTCTCGTGCATGCAATGCGCGCGCGATCTCATCTCACCATGCATTACTTAGCCATTCTCTATGTACGTACCATGGTGTCTCCCCAATTGTTGATGGCGGCGACCTCGACGATGCCGCGGATGTTGAGCATGAGGGCCAACACGGTGGCCTCCCGGAACGGCATGGCGAAGAAGAGCCCGGCGGCCACACAGCCCACCATCTTGCCCACCACGCAGAGCGTGACGAAGAGCTCCAGCGCGCAGAACTTCTCCGAGTGGCCGCCCAGCTCGCCGAAGTCGGTGCGGTACCCGGCCAGCGCCATGTACACCGGCAGGAACAGCGCGATGAAGAACGAGTCCAGCCTCTCCGTCATCGTCGCGCCGATCGGCATGCCGCCGGGGAGCGCCAGTCCCAGCATCATCGGCCCGATCATGTACTTGAACCCGATCACGTCCGTCACCAGCGCCGACAGCAGCGCCGCTATCACCACCACCACGAACGAGCCCTCCGACAGGAGGTCCCCGGCAGGCGTGCGCTTGTGGGCGATGTACCGCCCTGCCGGGCGCGCGACGAAGGCGACGAAGAGGACGAAGGCCACGAACGAGGCGAGGATCTTGGCCGTGAAGGCGGGCGAGCTGGCCTCAGTGATGAGGAAGGCCGCGGCGAAGCACGCTCGGAGGAACCAGGAGGTGACGTCGGTGATGAGCGAGGCTGTGAGCGCGATGCGGCCGAGGTCAGAGTTGAGGAGGTCGAGCTCGGCGAGCGCGTCGGCAATGACGGGGAAGGAGGAGAGGGAGAGGCGGACGGCGAGCTCCGTGAGGAGCGAGGAGCCGCGCAGGTCAGCGGGGAGGGAGGGTTCCAGGACGTGGAAGACGGGGAGGGTGACCGCAAGCGGGACGACGGAGCCAGCCAGGCCGACGGCGATGGCGCGGCCGCTGGGGCGCCTGAGCAGGCTCAAGTCGGTCTTGACGCCCATGGAGAAGAGAAAGAGGATGAGGGCGACGAGCGAGACGCTCTCGAGGATGTAGGTGCCGCGCTCGGAGAAGAGTGCGGCGCGGAGCTGGGGGCTGCGGCTGAGCACGGAGGGACCGAGGAGGACGCCGACGAGCATGTGGGTGACGAAGCGGGACTGGCCGAGGCGGCGGAGGATGTGGTGCGCAGCGGCGGAGAGGAGGAGGATGAGGGAGACCTGGATGAGGAGGAGCGGGAGGGCGAAGCGGAGGGGTTGGTCTCCCAGGAACATGCCCTGGGAATTCACCAAGTTGTTGTCGTAGCAAGCCGCCGCAAGCGGCTTCACCGTTGCCGACGCGTTCACCGGCGACGCCGACGCCATTATTGATTGCGATCGACCTGCGAGGCCGTCTCTTAATTGGAGGAATGCTAGCTAGGTACCATTGCTTCCGGCTTTCTCCTCCTCCATCTTCACGTACGTTGGCATTCATGCAATGGTTGAGAGAGGGGATGGATGCATGTGAGGTTAATTTGCTTGGTTCAACAGCTAATTTTAGCCGTGTGGATGAGAGTGGCATGCAGATGCAGTAGACAAACCAAGATGTTGAAACCCATGAATTAATCCAGGGGATTCGTTCTTATCGATATATTTGCATGCATGCATGGGCCTTGCCTTCTTCTTCCCTTCTTCGAGCAGTCGTTGGCGATGCATGCATAGACTTAGGCCCCGTTTGGTACGGTTCTAGATTCTAAGTAGAAACGGAAACGATTTCAATTTCTTGGTAGAAACGTTTCAGGTAGAATCAGAATCATTTATGTAAATCGTTTGGTACGGTTCCGGATTCTAGTAGAAATTAGTAGAAACGGGGTTGAGGGTGATTCAGCCACGGTGTGAAAAAAGAAGAAACGTTCCGAGGAGAATCGTTCCGAGTTTTACCCCGTTTGGCTAGGTTTCTCCCAGATTCTAGTAGAATCAGCTTAGTTACAAGTTACAAGTTGACAAACAGACCTTAATTCTTTCCCACCTTGTAATTAACATACATCGTCGTTCGTAGCTCCGTCACCATACAATCACAAATGGCAGGGCGAGATCGCAGGATGGCAATGGGGTACGTAGCTCGACCCGAATCACTCCTGGTCGTCTTCATCCAGCAGCGGGGCTGACCGTCTCCGCCAGCTCAGCACGGCGCCGATTCGCGGCAGCCTGACCACCGAGTTCACCCGAGTCACCCCCTCCAGGGCTCTCCACACCGTTCCCTCGTCCGACGCTCCGGTCGCCTCGCCGCTCAGAATCTTGCGGAAGCTCCCCGTGAACGATACGGCGCGGGGCTTCGCGTCTCCTGCGACGCCCGAAACGGGCTTCAAGAAGAGGCAGATCACGGCGCAGTCGTCGACCATCGACGTCGGGAACTTGCGCCGCCATGCGCGCACTGCCCTGTCCACGAGTTGCTTGGCAGCCTTCGAATGGTCAGTGACTGATGAGACGAGCTTGACCACCTCCTTGTTGGATAGCACGTCCCATATCTGCAGCACGTTAAGCCAAATTAATCAAGGAGGGTTTTGATAAGTTTCATCCGGATGTTTTTTTTTTTGGCAACCATCATCCAAATTCCTGGCCATTGAATTTGCTTTCAGATCGATACACGCCCCCCTTGAATTTGAGATGGATTGATCCTACGGATGTGTGTTTTGATCGTACAGTCTAAAGTCTGGATGTTTTTTGGGATAAAAACATCAGGATGATGCCTATACACTCCCATTAATTAATTAAGCATTCGGGTTGAAACACAAGTGCGATTACAGAATAGACAAGTGTAGGCACGTACAGTTCTTCTGTCAATCTAATCATAAAGGGTTTGAACTATTATCTACTCCTTTCGTTTGGATTAATAGTACTACAAACTGTCCTCCTTAATTAAAGAAGCATATATGGTGAATGAAATGGAATGAAAACCCATTTTTCTTACCCCATCAGTAGCAAGCACCAAGAAGTCGTCCTTTTCAGTCAGCTTCCTGTAATACACTTCTGGTGTACAGATAAGGCCATGATTCTTCAGGCAGAAGTCTCCGAATGCCCTTGCCATGGCGAGTCCTGGCGCATCCTGGTCCGGCAACCACAGCCTAGGCACGTCCGGTTCGTCATCCATGGCGAAAATTCTCCCCTTGCAACTCAGGATCCTCTCGGCTTCACCTGTGGGGAGTCCAGAGCATTGCAGACTGCAATTGACAAGTGCAAACATACATGCAGATCGAGAACTATATGAAATGAGAAATTCAGAGGCTCACTTGGAAGATCTGGTTTCAAGTCAGTGGTGAGTTGAACTGGAACGGGCCGGTTCTTGCTGTCTCGGGTGCAAAGAACAGCACGTGAATCACCCAAATTTGCAACGATCAAGTGATCACCCTGTGCATAAGAACAATATTTGGGAAACAACTATGCTGCTTTAAGTTTTTAGTGCTGAACCGTGTAAAGGAAACAAGCACCCTAATACAGCTAGTTCAGTCCCTACACTTCAGAAACTTAATTGTAGCATAGTGCAGTTCAACTTGCACAAAATCTATTGCCAATTCATTCAAGAAGTTGCAAGGCTGTAACATCAGCAGCAGCAGCAGTATTAGTACCTGCCTGACAACAGTGACAGCAGTTGTGCCACTACAAATGCAGTCAATTCCAGAATGTTGCCTCAGCTCCTCATCCACATCCTCAAATGTCTTCACAAATATGTTCTTCCATGCGGATAACAGCTGGTTTCTATCGCCTGTATCACTGAACGAGGTGCAATCTGGCTTGTCAAAGGGATCCAAATCCGTATTGCTCGAGGGATCTTCTTCAGTTCTGGGTGTCAAAGAGGAGGATAGTTTTTTCGGAAGCGCGTCGCGGACACGGCGAGCAACTTCCCGGCCGAGGGGGCCATGCCCGTCGAAGACCCCGCAGAAGATCTGACCCTTGCGCCCACCAAAGTCCTAAGCATCTTGACACAGGTGCGACACATCAAGATCATCGTTTATCTCAAGAGAATTGTGCACATAAAGGGGGGAAAGGTTAATGCACATGCATTGGAATTGAGATGCTAGCCTACAAATGTTGTTGATGGTTGCCACAATTTTCAGTTTTCCTGCGTGCTCAACCTCTTGCTGAATTCATGCTTTTAGGTCATTGGTGAACAATAAAGATACTGAGGTAGACATGGGTGATTAAAGAATTTCAGGTTGCAAAATTGAAGTTTCAGCAAAGTAGAGATGGATCTAGTGCATTCTGCTCAAATTAAGTTGCCAATGCAAGTTGCAGTGGTAAACAAAACAAACTTCCCATTGTAGCATGGCCTTGTTCTTGTCATGACCAATTAATCTGTGTGATGCTGAAATGAGAAGATACAAGCAAGAAGCCGTCTATGCATCTAGCCAAGCTAGATAGACTGAACAATCTGAACAATTTCTGGCATCAACCAATGCAAGCAAGCAAACAAACAGGGAGTGAAGCAAACTTACCTGGCAGGTGGTCATGGCGTCCTGGTTGACACCCTTCCATCCTTGCTTTGTGTGCATGGAGAGCCCGGCGCTCCTAAGCTGCTCATGGAAGAAGTCGTCATACTTCCATGGGAACCCCTCGACCTCAAGATCCTCTGCCTTGCTGCAGCAGATCCCCATTGCTGCTGGCTGCTCCGAATCCGAGGGCTCCTCCAAATTGGAGGAGCACTGTACATGCAACTCAGAATTTAAGGTGAGAGAGCTGGGAGAGGTACTGACTCCATCGATGTTTATCTTTCACCATTTATAGTCACGTCGTGCGTTGGTGGTCGGGAACCCGGCCGCCATTAATGAGGACGGATATGATCGACCGTCTTGGTGGCTCCAGAACGGACCACGTTAACAACTAAGAGGTAGCAGCAGTCCGTCCGTGAGGAGACTGGAAATTGAAGCCGAGATTTCACCGTCGGTTGTAGCAAATGCACAACATTGCAATGCAGGACGACGATCGATACGATACGCGAGTGAGTAGGAGGTTTTCTCGCTGTGAAGATGGCGAGTGCAGGCAAGGAAGATGCAGATGGCGGTCGGCCATTGGTGGATTGAATTCCTCTGATCTGAAGAATGGCCGGCCGGAGATGGGTGTTAGTACCCTGAGCTCAACGGCGTAGTGGTGCACGGCCGGTATCAGTGGATGGAGATGGACGCCGCTCGTAATGGGTGCAACGCATTTACTCGCCAGCAGCCATGGTTGTTAACTGTTGCCGCCGACGTGATGCTGCGTCCGTCTCGATCGCTTGGAATGCACCACTTCGTCTTCAATGCCCACGCCTCTCACCTCACATGCATGCAGGCTCACCTGTCTCGCTACTTCGGTTTAAATTCACTTCATACCTGCCACTGATCACCTTCACGGGTTCTCAGTTCCAGCATTGACTTGCACTTCGGCAAAAATGAAACAAAAAAAACTCTTACCTTGACAGTCCTTGGCAGCAACTGTCTGTTGTCAAGGATTGCAAAATTTAAGCATAGCTTGGAGACGTATCATGAGAGGGTGAATCGGTGTAAACTAACACCTAAAACTTTTTTTTTCCTTCGGTTTTATTAATTCTGAAAATTAATAAAAATAATAAATAAGATTGAAGAATCAATCTAGAATAAATAATCTGATACCATGAAAGAAAACTAGATTAAACATGCATACTAGAGTGTAATTGTACGCAAACAATAATTAGTACATCGAAATCCATACTCACTGATTTTCATCAAAGAATTAATGCGCACAAAAATCCCTTTACATGAAGGCACGATCTTAGAAAAATCTCTCAATTTTCCCTCATTTTTTCCTCTTCTTTTTCTCTCTCTCTCTCTCTCCTCTTCTTCTCTTTCTGCGCATGGTTGCTACTGAATCCCGTAGCAATCCCAGCAGCGACCCTGTAGCAATACTGTAGTGAATCCTGATGATGTTTCGCTCCTGCGCCGTAGCCGCCAGGTGATGCTTTTTTCATGCGCCGCACCTCTTTCTTTTGTCTGCGCCACCACCCGGGAGGCTGCTCTTCTTTTTTTCTCTGTGGCGCTTCTTTCTGTCATTATCTGCCTCTTTATTTATTAGATTACCCTAACTTTCTTATCTATAATCAAATGCATACATACATATCGACCTGGCCCAATAACATATGATCTAATACATGCGCACACAGCCCAAAACTCGCACACATGCACGTGCTCAGCCCACCTGCCACTCTCATGTGGCTCGCTCGCCTGTACGGCTCGCTGGCCGCTACACTACGTTGTCCATCTACATAGATCTCTATGCGTCCCGTCTCATTGCACCTGTGCCCTTTGTATGTTGTGCTTGCACCTACAACCCCGCGTGTTGCTTCTTGGACTATGCGTCACCTATGCCAACCTGCAATGTGTGTGCATCTCGTATGCCTGCGTTGCACCTCCTATTGCCTACGCTGCAACTCCTGTTATAAATAAACAACAAACCACATCGTACATTGTTCCATAACAAATATTACTGTCACAAATATTGTTGTACATTAATCATCACACAGTCACAAAAATTATTGTCAAATTAATTAGCACGTATATATTTCACAAATAGAATTAACATTATGTATGCTACATGTACAATTTGTGAATTGGGCTATTGAATCCTCCTGTGGTCATCTTGAATCATCATGAGACAGGTAAATGACTTCATTGTTCTGCTGAAGAAATGAACAAACAAGAAGCAAACGGTTCAAGCAGAGACGGCATTCCAAATAATTACACCAGGTTGCTTGTGTGCTTCGATTATGATCCAGGATAAACTAGTGACCAGCATTCCAAATAATTACACCAGCGAGACGTTGAACACAATGGAGATGGAATAAGTTGAACACCAGGGTGGAGTGGTGATAAAACTGTGCACACTCGTATTAATCAAAATGAATTAAGCACTGCAAGGCATAGCACGTGCAAGTCACTCTCTTGTATGACCCATTATATTTTCTTTGAATTAAGCACTGCAACACTCGCAAACGTCGAAACTGGATACAATATTGTTCTCGGTTCTGACAAAACAAAGCATCAGTGGTTCAATGCACTATTCTGCCAACTATGGTACAAAAATTTAGAGCTCATTGTGTAGGCTTGAGGAGGCCAGTCAAGAGCTACTAATCGGCTACAATGCACACTCTGGTTGCCACAACAGCTACAGTTCAAGCCCCTTCATTGTGCAAGCACATCTTGTGACTGCTGCTTCCATACGTCACACGGTTCTACCTCAACCTGCAAAGATCATGCCTGTCATTAGACACTTCTTCATTACAACTACATTCCTGTTAATAAAGATGGTCAAAACTAGTCATGTACACGAGCTTGCAATTTTAACTCTTCTACTCGACGGATGAGAGGCGTTGATGGACACAATAAGTCAGCTTAATATCCTGTACAACAAGGCTTGTTGTGAAATATAGAATACCTGGTATGGTTTATCAATCCACTGGAAAACACAACCACGAGCCTCAACATCTTTGAGCATATGTGGAGGAATCATGGGTTTAAATGCTGCATGAAGCTTCACTTTTGTCAAACCACCACACAACATCAGAGCAGCTATCAAGCCATTAGGTGTAACACCCGCTAAGTGTACAACGGTCATGTTCTGCAGACCACATATGCTAGAAAGGGACAGAAGTCCAATATCGGTGACCGAAGAATATGATAAGTTTATCTGTGATGAGACAGAGATGTTAATAACACAATTGTAAAACATGGTATCACTAGATTTTATTCACAACAGAACGGGCTAATACCTGGCGAAGGCTATGTGAGAACTGGGAAAGGAAAAGCATCCCTACATCATCAATCGCAAAGCATTTCTTGATATCAAGCTTTGAAAGTAGCCTGCATCCGGTTGCTGTTTCTGAGAGTCCAGCGGATGAAATCCTGGGGCAACCACGAATCTCCAGTGTATTGAGCTTTGCGCATTTTGAGAGTGACATCAGTGAATGGTCTGTTATTTTTGTACAGTATGACAGATTGATAGACTCTAGCATTGAGCAGCCTTGAGCAATTTGAGTGACCCCCTCATCACTAATGCCCCCAGACCTGTACAAATCAATATCTCGGAGTTCTTGGCAAGGCTTCCCAATGTGGATAAGGCCTTCATCACTTATCCTCAAGCATATGCCAATTTTTAAGCTTGAAATTTTGCTGCATCCAGAGAGAGCTTTCAACCCTGCACAGAAAGGATTCATCATAGCTAATTTATGTCCATTTACAAAAGAATAATGATATAGTCAGTTCAGTAAAAACCTTCATCATCCAAATCATTGTCAGTAAGGTCCAACTCTTCCAAATGGCAACAGCGCTTTCCAATCAGTCTGAGACCTTCACTAGAAACATGGCTACAAGACTCCATTCTCAGAGAGATGAGGGAAGTGCATGAACTAGTGATGGCATCTAATGAAACATCAGTGATATCGCGACTGCAAGTAATGTCCAGCTTCAGCAAATTCTTTAGTTTTGACACAACGAAAGAAAGATCTGTATCTGTCACTCCAGAGCACTTGCTAAGACTCAACTCCCTTAGAGAAACACAAGACCTTCCAATGGATTTTAGTCCATCAGCCATAAATTGGCAGCCTTCCAACTTCAGGGTCTGCAATTTAGGAATCGTTTGGAAGCTGCTTGCCATAGAAGGAGTAACCTGCCAAAAGAAGGGTGTCAAATAATCCGGAGGAGCTCAAGTTACGGCCAGGTGATACAACTAGATGAGTGGCTACTTACAGGACAGCAGTATGATAGATTCAGTTCCAACAGATTAGGCATTGCCTTCACGATGGACGAAAGACCCACATGAGTGATATTGTGACAGTTTGAAATATCAAGCACCTGAAAGAGTACACACATTATTCCATGCTCAGTGACCAGAAATTATGGTACTCTTTTGTCCAAGGCTCACACATGTTTTAGTCCAACTTAATTCTATTGGTTAGTAGGCCAACAACTTTAGCATTATAAACCAACTTCAGGTTACTGTACAGAGTTCAAGAACCAACACTGTGTGCTCAAGCAGAGGACGTTTGAACGAAGATACTATTAGATTCAAAAGGTGGCATGACACAACACCCAAAGCAAAATGACCTAGTTAAAAGATTACCTGTAGCGATTTGCTGCATTCTTGCTCAAGCCTAGTAAGTGCATCATCATCAATTCCAACACATGCCACCAATGCCAACACTTCTAGATTGGGTAAGTTCATGATGGCTGGAAAGCAGTCTTCTGTGATCTGCGAAACGAAATAGAGAAATAAGACACCTGGTACCTCAACAAAACTGCGAGAAAATTAACCTATGTTGAAACAGGAAAAGAAGAGGAGCTGGACTTGGCTACTTGTTCCGATCCTTAAAAGGTTGAAGCAAAGAACATTTGCTGTGTACAGATAACAGCATCTGAGAATCAAGAACAATGCACTGTAGTGCTCCAATTCGCCAAGCACAGAAGCACTCACCGAAAGAAACCTGGGGAAGGGCCTATAAACAGAGATGCTAAAAACGGCAAACAGTTGTAAGTTGTACTACCTGGCTGTCTGCTATGAACATGGAAAGGGGATAATTTGGAACGACAAATACATCTAAATCTCCAAGAAAGCACCAAAAGCACATTTATAATTGACAAATGTATTGCAGGGATGAAGGGACCAGCAGATTTAACAAAAGGGGAAAACTACTGTTCCTCCCAATCAATCAAGGGGGGAAACCTTGCCTTGAAATCAAGAATCAAATGGAAAGGAAAAGGACAGAAATTTTTTCTATCGCCTTCGCCCAAGAAACGGAATGAAACGAAATGGAGAAATCAAGGAACAGGGCTCACCATGGTGTAGGAGAGATCCAGGGTCGTGAGCTTCTTGCACTTGAGGGCGGCGAGCTCGACCCCCAAATCCGTGACCCCAAGGCTCCACTTGAGAGAGAGCTCCCGCAGGTCCGGGCAGCCGACGGCGATGCAGCCGAGACCCATGTCCGTCACTGGCTTGCAGCGCGACAGGGACAGCCTACGGAGCCGCCGCGCCCGCGCCACCTCCGCAGCCGCCGCGTCCCCTAGGTCGACCCCATTGGACAGGTCGAGCTCGGTGAGGTTGGGGCATGCGGCGACGAGCGCGGCGAGGCCGGCGGCGCCGAATCCCCGGGAGCGGGAGAGGTCGACGGCGCTGAGGGAGGGCGCGGCGGAAAGCGCGGCGAGGGTGGAGTCGGCGACGCGGGGGCAGAGGGAAAGATCGAGGCGGGAGGCGGATGGGTAGCGGGCGAACGCGGCGGGGAGGAGGTCGGCGCGGAGCGGGCGGATGGTGCGGCGGTGGCGCGACTCGGCGGTGTGGCATGCGCGGGAGGCGAGGGCGAAGGACTTGAGGGCGCGCGGGTCGGCGGCGGCGACGCGGTCGAGGATGAGGAAGAGGAGCTCGTCGGCGAGCGAGTCGAGGCGCGGCGTATCGGTAACTGTGGGGCAGAGGCGGCGTCGCTTGGGGTGGTGGTGGGTTGCCATGGCCACGGGTGGGTAGGTTGGTGGTTCTTGGATCGTTGGTTGCAAGAAGAAGAAGGAACGGACGGAGTAATAACGGCAGGCTATGGATATGCAGTAGCCATAACTCATAAGCGAGCTCAAGAGGAGGGAGGCTATGGAGAAGAGAGGAGACGAGCTGAGATGTGGTGTCCGAGGAGATGACGAGATTGCCCCGGGAGAGGCGAGTTGCCCCTCGAGAAGAAGGAGGGGTAGAATGGCCATTTCGTGCGTGGGGAGGTACGGTACGGAGCAGTACATGCGGGCGGGGTAGGAGGAACGGAACGTACAGTCTGCGAGTACGATACCCCACCTCTAAACCCACCTGCCTCGTTCCTTACACGCCTGGGTACCCCCACGTTCCGACATCTGGACCCCGCTTATTTCCACGGGGGTAGGACGGAATCGAGTGTAAAAGAGGAGGCACTAGCACTCGCTGTCTAGGTGGTTTTTGACTGGCCCCGTTCTCTTCTCCCTGGTTACCGTCACTATTAACGACAATAATACCGTCAGCATTAAAGTTAATTGGAGAGGTCAGCGCAGTGAAAACTATCCGCGCAGTGGCGTGCGCACGTACGGAACCGCTACGAGAAGCCCGCAATTACTTCCGGCATATGAAGGTTAACTAGTTACATGTCCGTGCGTTGCTACGAAAAACAAAATTGATAACGAAAAATAAAGATTAAAAAAAAATTAGGGCCTGTTTGGCAACAAGGTTTTTTCATAGTTTCGAGACAAAACCATGGTTTTGGAGAAAAAATCTGTTTTAGAAACCAGGAGGTGTTTGGTAGCCCTTCAAAAAACTCTGTTTTAAAAACCATGGTTTCCACAAAACCATGGTTTTTTCTCTGTTTTGGAAACTTTGGTCTTGGGCAAATTTTTCCGAGTGCTAGTGCCAAAACAACTCTTGTTCCAAGACTTTGTCAACCAAAAACTTTGTAGCCAAACAGTTGAGAGTTCCAAGAAAAACCATAGTTTCAATGGGGTTTGGTAAAACCATGGTTTTTATGTCATGACAATCCCTAAACCATAGTTTTGCAAAACCATGGTTTTGCAAAACCTTGCTGCCAAACAGGCCCTTATTTCACAAGATCAAACATCTATCTTTAACGCTTCGTTTCTTGCAAAAGCTAGCTAATTAAAGTAATGCTTTGTTTCTTGCGTAGGGCAATTAAGCAAGGCAATTAAGCAGGGCAATTAAACTGCAATTAATGACGTGGGAAGAACGGATCACTGCCACCAAGTGCTGCTTTAGAATAGTAGAGATATTAATTTCTTGAGCTCTATATTGGTATGGAGAGTGCATATATGACGAGAGAGCTCAAATTAAATGAAACATTCAGATTGAAACATATCCAAAATGGTGGCAGCATTCGATTTGAAAAATGGGGTACGGCTCGCATGATGAGAAGTATATATTGACGGGAATACATCTAACAAGACAGATACTCCTTCCGGTTTGGTAATATCTGTCGTTTTGGACATAGTGATGGTCAAACTTCCGAAATTTTGACTATCGATATATTTTTAAATATTTAAATTGGATACATGAAAATTATATGCGTAGACTTGTCTCGAGAAGTACTTTCATAATATTATAATTTTATTGTGTTTTATAAATATATTATAATAAAAATTAGCAGTTAAAGTTGTTTTTTGAAGACCGTGTTGATGTCCAAAACGACAGATATTACCAAACCGGAGTAGAAGCTTTGGTAGCAATAGACTAGCGACAACAGTTGGGTAGGTTGAAAGAGTGACAGCATGTTAGGTATTATTTGTCATCGATTGAGCAGGGTTGGAACAAAAGCTGTCGACCATCCATCCACTAGCTTGAGCATCCACAAAGCAGTGTTGCGTTCTTGTGCCCGTACCTAAAATCTGTCTATTTGAGGTTGTTGTCTCCTGTGATCAATAATGTAGGCCTAGCAACACAACCATAGGCAATACATTAACAAAGTGTTGCGGTAACCAAGAATTCAAATTCCGGCGAGATTTCGAAAATATTGGCCGTCGAAGTTCGAAATCTTGGCCGGGTATAAAATTTTGAAAAAATTCAAAATGCTACAGCACCCATCCAAACCTCGGCGAGATTTCGGTGAATTCGGCCTAAATCTCGGTTGGGTAAAAAAAAATTTCAAAATGCTACCGTACCCATCCAAATCTCGGAGGGATTTCGGTGATTTCGATCGAAATTTTGGTAATTTGGACCAGATTGTCATTTTTGAAAACTGGATTTGATTGTATTTAGGATCAATACCATCCACAAAAAAATTCAAAAATTTTAGACTTGTTTTTTACTACTATTTGAATATTATGGAAGTGTTAGGACCATCCACAAATTTTTTTAAAATTTTCTAACATGGTTTGAACTATTTTTCATTGAGTTGAAATTTTTTAGTCCGTCTTCAGTAGCACTATCTGAATTTTTAAAAATTCCTCGAGATTGATCATCATTTAAAAATATTATGAGAATATTATCGATGTGTTAGGACCGTCCACAAAAATTTTCGAAAGTTTCTAATGTAGTTTGCACCATTTTCTATTCGGTTGAAATTTGTTGGTCAGCCTTTTATCATGACAGTAGCACTGTTAGATTTTTTAAAAATTCCTTAGGCTTGATCACCATTTTAAATTATGAGAACATTTGTGATATGTCAGGACCATCCAAAAACAATTCAAAAATTTTTGCCGTCGTTTGAACCACTTTTCGTTTAGTTGAAATTTACCGAGATTTCGAAAATTTCGGAGGAAATTTCGGAAATCCCGGTTCAAAAAAATCCAGATTTGAATTTTGATTTTTGAATTTCGTCTGGATTTTATCTAAAATTTCCAAATATTGCCGAAATTTCGTATTTCGGTCCCTTCCGAGATTTAGTCCAAAACGAAATTTGAAACCTTGGTGGTAACCAAGTGCATCCATTTCTCGGGAAAAGATGACGGGAACAATATTATCGACTTCTTCTTTCATAAAAAAAAATGGTTGCATTATGGTTATATCATCATGTTAAATGGGAAATTGTCTAGTACTCCAACTTAGAAGCATTACTGCCATCAACTTCCAAAAATACAAGCCATTTTGCTTGTTTAGAGCAAGTACAATAGTAAAGCCCATTGCAGGCTAATAGTAAGCTAAAAACCAGCTTATACAACAACTGTCTCTAAAAGTTGTCTTTAAATATTGTGCAATAACTATCTCTTTTCTCTTATACACAAATGATTTACATATGCATCCGTGCAAAGCTGGCTACTAAATAAGAGCCAGCTATCTTCTCTCTCATCGTTTTTCACTCTTCCACATAGACAACTGCTGACATGTACATACTAAGAACCAGCTGACGTGGTCTTATTGTACTTGCTCTTAGAGCAAGTACAATAGTAAAGCCCACTGCAGGCTAATAGTAAGCTAAAAGCCAATTTATACAACAACTGTCTCTAAAAGTTGTCTCTAAATGTTGTGCAATAACTATCTTTCTCTCTTGTACATAAATGATTTACCTATGCATCCGTGCAAAGCTGGCTACTAAATAAGAGCCAGCTATCTTCTCTCTCATCGTTTCTCACTCTTCCACATAGGTAAATGCTGACATGTACAAGCTAAGAGCCAGCTGACGTGGCCTTATTGTACTTGCTCTTAGTAGCATGGAACCGTGGTTCGATTCCCACCGATCACAAGCTGGGTGGGTTATTTGTGTGTATTTAATTTTCACTGTGAGTCGTGATACTTTAGTTAGTTAATACCAGGCAAGCGTTCACATCGTCCTAAGGGCAAGTACAATAAGGCCACGTCAGCTGGCTCTTAGCTTGTACATGTCAGCATTTGTCTATGTGGAAGAGTGAGAAACGATGAGAGAGAAGATAACTGGCTCTTATTTAGTAGCCAACTTTGCACGGATGCATAGGTAAATCATTTATGTACAAGAGAGAAGAGATAGTTATTGCACAACATTTAGGGACAACTTTTAGAGACAGTTATTGTATAAGCTGGCTTTTAGCTTACTATTAGCCTACAGTGGGCTCTACTATTGTACTTGCTCTTAAGAAGAGAGAGAGAGAGAGAGCATATAAGATGTTTATGGTCTCTAGAATGCGGTAATTAATATTCACATGTGAATTTCAAAGAAAACAGTTGGGTTCTTATGTAAACCGTGAAGAAAGCTTGTACTCTAAACTGACATTATTGTTTGTCAGGACGGATACATGGGAGCAGACCTAACTGTGCCCTAACTTAAGAATGACCGGAGGAGATCGAGATATTAAGACTATCTCTAGCAATTTTCCTTCATTTTATTCTCTTCTCTATTTTCTTCCTCTATATCCATTCCCTTTATCTCCTACTATCTCTAGCAGCTCCCCTCGAAGGGATTTGTATAGGGATTGGAGAGAGAATCTTTTTCTAGAGAGATTCTCAGAGAGAATCCCTTCCGAAGGGAATCATGAAGGGAATCCGCTAGAGCATTTGGGATCTGTTCGCGAAGGGATTTGGAGGGAGAAGGGAAGCTGCTGGAGATAGTCTAAGGTGGCCACATACGTCGGCAGCAAAAGTTACAGAAAGAAAGAAGCAGCTGCGTTGGCAGTGACAGACAAAAGAACAGAACAGAAATGATCTGCAGGGTGGCTTTCAGGGTGGGGGAGGAGAAGAAAAAGGGATGATTTTGACATTGCAAATGCGTATGAATTGATCAGGAATGATATCCATGGTGACAATGGGGCAATGGGCTAAGGCTCGTGGTCTTTAGCATGCAAATTTGAAGGACCGGGCATGCAGCAAAGAGGCAGGGGGCATTTTGTTTACAGAAAAAGAATAAAGCATTTCATAGTGGTATGCCATTCCGGAAGTAAACCGTCCCGGGCTGGCAACTCACCCTGGTAAGCACTCCATCGCTCACCACTCACAAGACGATATTAGGAAACAAATCTGAAAAGTGTAGTACAGAAACCGACGCCAGCTGATTGCTTGCCAGCCTTGCCTTCTGCAAGATAATATATCCTGCCCGATATGGTATATTATTATTACATAAAAACTATTAAACGGTATACTGTTGCAACGGTATAGTACTGAAACTTATGAAACTCGTAAAATTTTTACAGTGAAACTCATGAAACTTAGCACTAAAATTGACGAAACATGAACTCATAAAACTAAATACTAGAACTCATCAAACCAGCACTGAAACTGATAAGTTTCATAGCTATACAGTAAGAACGGTATGCCGTTCACTAGTCGCACTCATATTATTATTAGGTCGAGCAAGTCGCGTAAAATTTGGTCCGAACATTTTGTTATAAAAAAAATACAATTTTGATTTTTTTAGGATGGTTTTTTTTTAATTGATTGGTTATGAGCTACCGGTGTTTTTTTGTGAAACCAAGGGAAGGATCTGTCTGTGATTAAAAAAAGGCGGTAGATAATCTGTTCGCGAATATACGGGATTACGTGGCTTTTTTTTAAAATAACCGGTGGAAGGACTTATCAGTACTTTTAAAATTTGGTAAAAGGATCTAACCGTAATTTTATAATTTTCAGAGAGCCTTTTCGCAACAAAATTACCACGTGGGCACATGGATAAGGATAGATTGGTACGGTGTCTCGTTGGGAAGGCTCCTCCTGCGAAGAAATTTTCAGAGCCTCTGCAGGCTTAACTACAGCCGAAATTTTATCCAGGGTGATGTGGTTTCTATAATACCTGATGACAGTCGAAATTTTCAGAGTTCCATTGTTTATCACCGATGAGTTCTTGTCCGGGGTGGTGGCTCCGCCCCTACTGCCAGCCTGGCTAGGCTGGCTATCAGGAAGGAATTCAGGATTCAGCTATGCTATGTGCATGATATACTTGTTTGTATCCATACTAAGGATTCCAATTTCGTTTTCGGACCCTATCTTGGAGGTACCCGAAATCCAAAATCCCGGCAAGATCTCGAAATTTCAAATAAAATCCAAAAACCAAATTTGAAATCCAACATTTTTCAACAGGGAAATCCGAGATTTCGGCCGAAATCACCAAGATTTCGTTCAAATTCAAATGATCAAAAAATAGTCCAAATATGTCAAAAAAAATTGAAATTTTTTGTGCATGGTCTTGACACCAATTCCAATCAAATCCGGTCAACAAAAATCAAAATCTGGGGAAAAATCGGAGATTTCGGTCGAAACTACCGAGATCACGCCGAAATTTGGACTATTACTATACCAATTTGATTTTTTTTTTTAATTTTTTTTACTCGACCGAGATTTAGGATCTCTGATGAGGGGGTTTTCGAAATTTGAAATCTCGACAGAAATTTTAGAAATCTCGCCGAAATTTCGGTCTTGATTCATACAATTCATGCTAAGCTTGCGCACTATTTTTCCTCACTAATCCGTACGTTGTCATCATATAAAAAATAATACTATGTGTTCAATGACACCTGCACTGTAGGAGGGGTAGCGTAGGATATTCACTCCGCTGAATATGTCCTTTTAAGAAGTGGAAAAGTATAATATATGACTCGTATTCACGAAACGATACAATAGTTTTGCGTATTTACAGAAAACACAGTCATACCCGGCAGGCCCGTTGATGGCCATGTGCCATCTAGGCACCGGCACAGGGCCCCCAAAATTACTAGGGCCTCCAAATCAGAGTTCAAGACCATTAGCAACGCCTGTAATCTGATCCACTTTGATTAGTTTGTTTGCTCGCTTAGTACTTGAAAAAGATAGCACTTGAAAGACACACAAAAGACTCAATGGGTTGGCAATGATAGCACTTGAAAATGATGTTTTCGAGAAGATTAATTATGAAGATATAATTGAAGATTTTATTTCAAAAAATACTAGGCGGATGATGTTTTTTAGTAGAACATGATGCCAGTACTATCTTGACTCTTTTAACATTGATATTTGATATGTTCCTAAATTTTGTAAGAAAAAGCACATATTAAATCTATATAATTGCCTGAAAGTATGTCTTATTTATAGTACACATGAATTTTTCAAATTTTAAAACCTCAATTTACATTTCGCTCCGGGGCCCCAAATTTCTGGAGACGGCCCTGATACCCGGTTTTTGAAATCTCATTTTTGAATACCCAAAATTTGAAAATCCGATTAGCCATATCCAAAATTTGCAAACTCATTTTTTTTGCGTATTTGGATTTTAAAAATCCAATTATATCATAACCGGAATTTCAAAAGCCGATTATGCCATTTACATGCATGCGTATGGTTATGGCTCCAACACATACATACATGCATCCAACACCTAATAATCCGGTTATGCCCAAAACATACATGTCATAATCGGGATTTGAAAATCCGGTTATGGTATAACCGGATTTTCAAATTCCGGTTATGGCGTAATTATCAAGATTTCAAATTTCGGGTATGGTTAAAATCAAATTTTGAAATTTCGGGTATTCAAAAACGAGATCTCAAAAACCGGATATGACTGTTTTCTGTAAATACGCAAAAATATTGTATCGTTTCGTGAATACAAGTCATATATTGTATCAAATAAAAAAAAATTCAGAAAACTTGAAAACTTGGCTTCTAACTCTCGGTATCTTATCTCTGGACAATCTGAACCTGGAGCCATGGACTAGCAAATATTGTTCTAACTCGAAAAAAAAGAGAGCCCAATCTAATTAGCTCTAGAAACACTTAAGCTCCCTTAAAAAAAAGAACACTTGACCATATGCATGGCAACGGCCAAGCCACAAGACAATCAAGATGCATAAGAGCAACGAGTATTACAGCTCAATGGAACATGCAGTTAAGGCACTCCCAATGCGTTGTTTTTAAAACTGTTTCTAAAAAGGGAGAGAGCATATTAAATAGATATTTAGATACAACTATCTCAATGTATAATATGTATTAGTTATATCTAAGGGTCAACAAAATTATTTATTGTTAGATGTGAGAAAAAAAAATCAATTGTAGCCTATTTTCCGTGACTAGCACTTTGGTTCTCTCAAATAGCACAAATGATCCGTATAGGATCACGGGAAATTTGATGATTTGCCCCGAAGTTGATCGCCCTATGATGTCTCACTAATATGCGAACCGCCCGTATGTCAGTGAGATATCATAGGGCAAATAATCAAAGGTCAATCAACTTCGGGGCAAATCATCAATTTTTTCTTATTCTACGTGGCATATTTTTAGAAATTGCTGACTAGAAACGTTGGGAGTAGTGCATGGTTAAAAGCTCGATCTCCAACAAGAAAAAAAAGAATGAGCTAAACAGTTTTTTTTAATGATGCAGGTAACTCGTCTAGTTTCTTGTAATTTGTAATATAATTAAAACATAAGAAAGAATCCTCAGTCAAAAAAACAACTCTCCTAAAAAACATATTCCAGGCCATAAACAATCTCCTTGCAAGTGGCACTAGAGTTGTTCCTAGTGGTGGGGCATTCGGTTTATTCGATATTTGATTCAGTTTTTTTTATTTTAAATTATTTCGGTTTTTGAACAATGATAACCGACCGAATAGCATCCTAAAATCGAACCGAATTAATTGAAATAATTCGGTTCGGTTAATTTGGTTAACCGAATATGCAATGATCATGTATTGTCTAGCAACTAAGAAGCATGTACTATCCTTTTTCGAGCCGTCATCGGTACCAAAATTCATCTAAAAGTACTGGTAGTAAGTCCTTCCACCGGTTATTTTAAAAAATAGGTCCGTAGTTCCGTATATTCGCGAACAGATTATCTACCGGGTTTTTTAATGACAGACAGATCCTTCTCTTGGTTTCATAAAAAACACCGGTAACTCATAACCAATCAATTTCTACCCTGCACCTCGATCGACGCTGCACTTCGCCACCGCAAAACACCAGTTTCTGAGCGATGATCTCTCCTGCTCTCATCTTAACGTCCAGAGAGAGAGTTGCTATTGCCGTCTGTACCCTCGTAGCCCTGCAACTTCCTCCACATAGAGCGCATCATCTCCATCCAGTGCGCCAAGTCGTAGCAGCTTGGAACACTCTCATCTATCGTAGACCATATAAACACAAACAACAATGCACACAATGTATCAAATAGCTTGTTAGTACTGCTTGAAACATTTCAGTAGTAGCGATGCTTGTGCCTGAAGACTGCAGAGCACATGATTATGATGGTATGGACCAAAGGATATGTCGCAATAGAGCTTCCCATTGTTGAGGTGTTGTAGCGCACGAGAAGCAACGCATCTCAGAGCGAACGCTTTAGGCTGAAGTATATTAGAGCCAAATTGAGCTCCTCTCATGAGAGTAAGGAACAACAACCAGTTGCACTACTAGCACATAATGGAAGGAGTTGGGATATCAAGACGCGTGATTTTCCTAACTCAACACAAGTGACAGCACCTCATAGCAGCACAGCCATGAAAACAGGAAAAATAAAATATACAGCTGTTGGAGGGCGAACTCCGAAATGAATAAGATTGCACAAATGAACTATGAATTTTCCTTATTTTTTAATTATTTTTCTAAGAAAAATCTAAATTATTGCGAAATGCTGACGTCAGTGGCAATTTTCGGATTATTTTTAAATCTAAAACGGGTTTATGACATCATGCTTGCGTCATAAATGCATTTTCACAAAAATTGATTTTGAAAAGAAAAAATTGGTAGTGATTGACAGGTGGGCCCTGGCTGGGGTGGTGGACAAGGTCCACCATGCGCTCGGGTGCACCCCGTACACGACAGTGGGGCTCGTGGGCGCGGCATGGTATCGGAGAGGAAGGGGATCGGTGGTGGCGCGCGCACTGGCGGCAGCGGAGCGTGGCAAGGCCAGCGGCGGCAGTGGGGAGTCGTCTATGACGGCAGTGGTCGAAGGCGGAGGAGAGAGGTGGCAGTGGAGATGCGGGAGGAGAGGGAGGGAGGGAGAAGGGCAGTGCGAGGTGAGATTGGCGGTGGCGAGCGCGCAACGGCTGGCAAGAAAATGAGGAATAAGGGAAGCCCGTGTACGCTCGAGCAGAATAGAAGCTTTTGGCCAGCTCCAATGCAGGAGAGAGAAGGGAGGCCGGGTGGGTCGGGAAAGACGACTCGACAGGTGGGGCCTCGGGCCCTCTGTCGGTCGGGCGAAGAGGGAGGGCACAGGAGTGGGCTAGCTGGGCCAAAAGGGGGAGGTAGCCTGTTTGGCTTGGCCGGCAGAGTGGAGAGAGGAGCGGGTGGGCCAAGCTAAGCGGCGGGGTGGGTCGGAGAGGGGAAAAATGGGCCGGTTCGGCCAGCCCAAGGAGAAGGGGAGGTTTTCCTTTTTCCTTTTTTTTTTGCTTTTGATTTTAAAATAAAACAAAAAGGCTTTAATAAAAATACTTAAATTGAGTTTAAAATTCTACAAAAATTGCCAAAAATATTTTGAACTTATGGAAATTATTTTGGGCATTATTTTTCTCCAATATTTTTTTTGTAACACTAAAAATAAGAAAAGGCTTTTATAAATGCCAAAAAAAATCACCAAAATTCTCAGAAAACCATAAATAAATAACTAAACTAAAATATAAAAATTTGGTGTGTTACAAATTCTAATTAGCTTATTTTGAGAACTTTTCACTCCACCAGATGGTAATTTCTTCCTCTCCAATGTGAAGCTACAACACAATCCGGAGATATTAATATTATGGAAGTATTGTCAGGAACAGAGTAATTACAAGGCCAAATGGCCATATGATGTGACTTAGTAAGTTAACAAGATTCCAAAAGTTAAATAGTACTTGACATTTAGTCTGTTATCACTACTAAAGTATGCAGCTTTCACTTCCCTGCTTGGGTTTGCAAAATTAAAGAAACCGGATTTTGCTAAATGGCAGAGCAGAGCTTGATGACCAGCAAAACCAGTGCGCTGCAGCTTCGTGGTTGTGATTGGATGTCCATCGTAAAATTACAGTAGACTGCAGCTGCCTGCCAGTGCTGGTTCAAGCAGAGAAAATGTGTAGGAAGATGCCAAATTGAGCTCCTCTCATGAGTGTTAAGTAATGCCCTTCCTTTTTTTTTGGGTCTACCATGATATATACTAAATTGTAAGTAAATAATAGAGCAAGAAGCAACAATTTCACCATACTATTATTTTAAACATTCTCAGTCCGTAAGCAAATGCAGACGTTGCATAAGTTGTG
Organism: Rhipidocladum racemiflorum; assembly: GCA_036346355.1. Taxonomy (NCBI): domain Eukaryota; kingdom Viridiplantae; phylum Streptophyta; class Magnoliopsida; order Poales; family Poaceae; genus Rhipidocladum; species Rhipidocladum racemiflorum. The sequence goes on along the minus strand of CM070590.1, from coordinate 1,591,678 downwards.
TTCAATCAATTGAGCATAAGCAATGCAGCCACTACAGAAGAACCTAACCTTTAGATCCCAAACTAAATACACATGAGTGAACCTTTGATTTTCAAGATAGGAGAATGTTAACCAAAATGACGAGTTCTTTCCTTGCTGCCCCATATAGACATCAATAATCTACCACCCTTGCAAAAGGAAATGTTTCTTGCCAGGTTATGCAGCTGTAAGAATGGATTATATCCTACGCTGAAACCAACTGATCATCTCCGAAAAAATCTACGCAAGACACATGTAAACATTCCTATATTGACCAAAAGGAATGAGATGGATATGATTTAAGAACCTGCTGCATCCATCAATCCATCCATCTCTGATCTAATCCATCTCATGGAGAGAAGTAAGCGTAGGAGAGAAAGAAGTCGATGAAAAGTGACTGAGAGAAGTAAGTGCTCGGGGAGTGGACGAGCGTCGTATATATTCCCTACTGTTTTTTCTAGTCCTTGAAGGATCGATCAGTACAAACTAGAAGGTGAAGATGACTAACTGCTGACATAATCTTGCCACAATTTGGACTCTGGCAGACAATTTCTTCTACTTATTGTGATGCAAGGACAAAGAAGAGATCATTTTTCTTTTTTGAAACTGACAATGAAGAGATCTTGTCATAGAATGATGGGACCGACAGGATACGATTTCTATTCGACATTCCAGGCAAAAACGTCCTATCCAATACATTCTTGTTGGTGGATTTGTACTACCGGGTAGAAAAGGCTTGCAAATCAAAATGACCCCTTATCTACTTACTAATAGAATTTTGAGAGGTGCTTCTATGCTCTTCGTTTTTAAAGTTGCACAAATATTAAAGCATGAATGAAGGGTAGATGGTGATTACTTACCCCTTCGTTTGTTTTAAGATTCGTGCAATTTGTATTAGGAGGAAGAGCATAGAAGCACCTCTCTAGAAATTTTGTTCAGACTTGCAGTGTGTGATTGGTGATTATTACGTATTCCTTGGGTAGTTAAGGCTCCGTTTGGTAACTTAGAACCGGACTAATTCTGAAAGAAACATAACCAAACGGACTAAAGCTCGAAACAATTCTCTTTGAATTATTTTTTCTTTTTCTACGCCGTAGCTGAATCGGTCTCAACCCAGTTCCACCTGATTCACAGAATCCAACTTGAAACGTTTCTACCAAGAATCTAGAACCGTTTCCGTTTTTACTAGAATCTAGAACCGTACTAAACAGAGCCAAAGCACATCAAACTAATGCCAAATCAAATATGCAATTTTTTATCCATTGTTGTTAAGATGTAAACTTTGATCACCATTCACCAATGCACCCAATCAAACAACAAAATTCATGCAACTACAATGATAATTGCTCGAAGAGCAGAGCTTTAGAACCTATCTCCTTCCTCCGGCGGAGGCGGAGTAGCCAAATCGATGTCGTCGTCCACCTCAAAGAAATGCCAGCTCGTCTCGTTGAACGCGCGGACGAAGGCGTCATCCTCATCCACGCCCGCAGCCTCGTCGACGCGCTCCTCCCACGTGAACCGCTCCGCCGCAAGGACATGCTTGGCCTTGGCGGCAGGGCCGGAGCCGTTCTCCTCCGCCTGGAGCGCGTACCGCCGGAAGCTGTTGCCGAGCACGCAGAGTTGGCGGAGCTGAGCGGGGGACTCCCAGTTGGCGGCGAGGAGCGCGTCGTAGAGCGACGCCTCGCAGTGGGGCATGTAGAAGAGGGTGGGCTCCCCGGCGCGGCGGCGGCATCCGTCGTTGAGGCTTGGGACGGCGAAGTCGAGTGCGGCGGCAGCGGCGCACTCGGCGAAGGAGAGGACGGGGTCGAAGAGGTCGGCGGGAGCGGAGGCGTCCGGGAGGATGTCGCGGCGGAGGAGGGCCGCGAGCGCGAGCTGGAGGCGAGCGGCGGAGGAGGACTCGAAGCTGCCGACGCCGAGGAGGGAGAGGCGGGCGGGGCCGAGGAGGCCGAGGCGGCGGCGGAGCGGGGAATCGGGGAGGATGAGGCGGCGGTAGAGGCGGGAGGCGGCAACGCGGGAGATGGCGGCGCGGGTGCGGTCGACGAGGCGGGAGACGCGGGCGGGGTCGAGGGAGGGGTCAGAAGGGGACCAGGGGATCGGGGTCACAGGGAGAGGCGGTGGAGCGTCTGGTTGGGAGGCGGTGGCGAGGGCGTCGCCTCGGCGGCGACTGCGGTGGCGGACGACGGTCCAGTCGCCGGCGGCCAGGGCAGCCATGGAATGGGTTGAGCAGGAGAGACGGGGATTGGAATTGGGTAACGTGGGGGCCCACTACTCGCTGGGCCATTTCATACTCCCACCGGATACTATTAGTTAACCACTGATTTCATTATAATACTAGTTACATGCCCGTGCATTGCTACGAAAAACAAAATTGATAACGAAAAATAAAGATTAAAAAATAAAAAATTTATTTCACAAGATCAAACATCTATCTTTAACGCTTCGTTTCTTGCGAAAGATAGCTAATTAAAGCAACGCTTCGTTTTTTGCGTAGGGTAATTAAGCAGGGCAATTAAGTAGAGCAATTAAGCAGGACAATTAATGACGTGGGTAGAACTCACCACTGCCACCAACTGTTGCTTTATAATAGTAAAGATATTTTAAAAAATCCGACCACTAAATTTATTATAATATATTTTAAAAATTCAAAAAAATTATAATATTATAAGAGTATGTTTCGAGACTAATCTATAAATATAAATTTTATCCGTGCAATCTAAATATTTAAAAGGATATCGATAGCTAAACTTTTAAAAATTTGAAAGTACGTATAAAAAAAACAACTACCATTTGTGATCATCATAGTTTATATTTTCTTAGAAAGATTCAAGTTTACAATTTTTAACACCGTTTCATGTTTTTATATGTATCCTAAGATCACATGTAATTCTTCTCTCCAGAAACCCTGCTCCCGTTAGAAAGTACTCCTCCACTCTTAAAAAAATGACGTTTTAGACATAACGATGATCAAACTTTCAAAACTCTAACTAACGATATAATTTTAAATATTTAAATTGGATACTAAAAATTATATGCGTAGACTTATCTCGAGAAATACTTTAATAATATTACAATTTTATTGAGTTTTATAAGTATATTATAATAAATATAAGTGGTCAAAGTTATATTTTGAAGACCATATATATCGATATCCAAAACAGACCGAAGGAAGCAGTAACCTTGTATTCACCTCTCCTTGCTTCCCTCTCCATCTCCCTTGCTACACATGGCCATGCATAGTTTCACCGGAGCTAGGTGTCTAGGTGCTCCTTCATGCTTCTCTCTCTACCCTCCTCCTCTCATTTGCCACATGTCGCAACCAGAGCTCGTGAGTAGGCCTCGCCTTCTGAGGACACCACCGCCTGTGCTAGTGAGGGAAGGATGTCGTGGTGGAGCGCTAGGCGGCGGTGGCGGGTCGGAGGAGTCGGAGCAGCGAACAACGATCGGAGGAATGGGGTGGACCGTGCGCAGCACAACAAGCCTGCAACGACCACCAGGAGCATGAGGCCGAGAGTGTCGCCGATGTTGAGCATGCCACAGCCGGGGACAAGGCCAGCTGATCAGGTGTTTATTGCAGCTACTTTTTTTTGTTGCTGCAGATGATTTAAGATGTTTGTACTGTGTATTTTTATTGTTGCAGTTCAGGCTTTTTTTAATGGTGCACAGTGCTATCCAAAAGTTCGATGCAGATGGTGTTAACCATTAGGTAGCTACTATGTGCTAGCTCCCCCGAAAGTTCGATGCAGATAGTGTCGAGAAAGTTAACTAGTAGGTAGGTACATACATGTCTCCAGATTAACCTTAGCCCTTACCTGTCTATGATGCTACTCTTGCCAAATCAATACTTTTGCTAAATGTGCCATCGGAGCCTAGAAACCAGTAACCATCTCTTCGTGGATTGCCTCCAAATTCGGCTCTTGTGGGCGTCTGTCACCCAGTGGACTGGACTGACCTCTCTACACCCAGACCAATGGGAGCAGACCTCAGACCTAGAGCAATGGAATTTGCAGTGTGTGAACCGCCAGACGAGATTCCTAAAAGGTGTAAAAACCGTTATAATCCTGACATGCTGGCAGTGATGGAAAGAGCGCAACAACAGAAGATTCCAAAATAAATGGGAAACTAATGACGAAATCCTTCTCTCCATTAATGATTAGGCAGCACACTGGATAGTGGCGAGAGCTACCTAATTTAAAAAAGTTGATTCTCCGGGACTACTGAGTAGGCCTCCCCCTTCCAACTTTCTCCTTCCACTCTCCTTCCACTCTCACCATTATCAAGAATTCAAGATGGACTAAACACGGCATAAATCGATCAATTAGGGAGGCGTTGTACAATTTCTCTTTTCATTGTTCATATTCTGATAGGGCCATTCTACTACTGCAAATAACATTTGCCTATACAAACTTCCTCAAAGCAACATTGATGGATAATACTACTACTGCTACTGTTTACTAAGTGCTAACACTAAGCTTTCAAAAAAATCAAAGAATCGATAAATATCTCTCTCCAGCCTCTAGCTAAAAAAGTTCCTTAATCTCCTTTCTTCTCCTAATTCCGGCAAGTTGCTGCTACTCATTGCTTGCAGAAGCCGCCACATGCGCTGCGCCACCTAACTCACTCGGTCCGGCGCCGCCCTCCGGTCCCGGCCGGATCTCCTCGAGCTGCCGGAGCACCTCTCGGGCCTCAGGCCGGGCAGATGGTGACGGGTCGACGCAATGCAGCGCCAGCTTCAGCGTGTCCATGAGCTCGTCTCCTGCTGGCCCGGTAGCCGCGTCCCGCATCAGCTCGAGGTCGAACACCTCGTTCGTCCACTCCTCCTTGACAATTGACGCCACCCACTGCGGCAGGTCCGTGCCGTTGGTTGTGTCCGCCGGCGACTTGCCGGTCAGGAGCTCGAGAACAATGACGCCGAGGCTGTAGACGTCGGTCTTGGCGCTCGCCTTCTTGAGCTTGGCCAGCTCCGGTGCGCGGTAGCCAAGGGCGCCCGCGGCGGTGAGGGCATTGGAGTTTGCAGCAGCCGTCATGAGGCGGGACAGGCCGAAGTCAGCGATCTTGGGGTTGGCTTGGCCATCCAGGAGGACGTTGCTGGAGGTGAGGTTGCCGTGCACGATGCTCATGTCGTCGTGGAGGTAGGCGAGGCCACGGGCTGTGCCCTTGGCGATTGTCATCCGCATCGGCCAGTCGATCGGCGTGTTGGGGGCGCGAGCTGAACGCAGCATCAAGTGTCAGAACTCAGAAGTGCAGAGTTTCAGTTAGGATACATTTGAAGAATGCAGAGTGTGGAAATAAGAAAGTTGAAGAATGTTGATATTAAAGTATAGAGATGGCAACGGGACCCGAAACCCGATGGATATTTACCCTATTAGGGGTTGGGTATGAACCATTTTTCATACCCATGGGTTTATTAATGGAAAAAAGGGTACATGTCCGTTTGCTATTATCCGTACCCGTTCATTGTGAGTCTGGTTCATTAGCGATTTGGCTCAACTACGCAAGACCCAACCGGGCAACCCAGCTGATCAGCCCATCAAAATCTCTAAACACTAACTGTCTTATAAGATATGCTGCCCAAAATCCTAATTGCTGCAGCCTGCAGGCATCTGCCCATAATGCGGGCGTGGTTACCCATTGGGTCCCCGTTACCCGCACGGGTACAGGTAAATTTTGTACCCGCGTGCGGATATGAGTATTGTAGTGAGTGAATTTTACTAACACGGGTACGAGGTGGTGATAACAGCCGAATACAGACCGGTTGCTATCTCTATTAAAGTACTACTATTAAAACAACAGTTTACAATTTACTTCAAGAACAACCATTCTTCACTTGTTAGGCTTAAAAGTAGTCGAGGCGTTCGTTCTTATGGAAAATGTTCAGATTCTTATTTCTGAATTTTCTGAATTGATGATGAACATGAGATGCTCTAAACTAACATATGTTTTTTTTTTTCCAGATGTTAAGATCTATACTGACATGTGGCAGTCATTCGTACAGCCGAATTAAAAGCACCGCAGAAGTTCAGAAATAAGAATCTTCCATATCAGTCTTGGTATCACTGAATCACAGCAGTTAACAAGCTAGAAGCTCTAAAAAAATGACTAGTCATAAATCTTTCCTGTACAAGGATAAGCAGAAACTAGCTAATGATGCACACAGTGTAACAGTAGTTCATCAGTTCTGTAAGCATTTTCTCAGAGTAATTGCTTTATCTGCTAGAAACTTCAGATAAAACTAAAATTAACAGAAGTGCAACCTTGAGATGCATTGCATACAATGTGATAACTAAAGGAATTAGCTGGACAAAAATAAATCTGAGCTTGATACCTTGAACAGCGAGATAGAAAGCTCACCATGCAGGAATGCAGAGAGGCTACCCTTGGGCAGGAAATCAAGCACGAGCAGCTTCTCCCCCTTTGGGCCCAAGTAGTATGCCCTCAGTGCCAGCAGATTCCGATGCCGGATCTTGCCGAGCGCCGCCGCCTCGGCCTCGAACTCCTTCTGGCCCTTGGTGATCTTCTCCCTCAGCCTCTTGACGGCCACCAAGCTGCCGTCCTCCAGCGTCGCCTTGTACACCGTCCCGTACGTGCTCTTCCCCATGATCTCCGCGGTTGCGCACAGCAGGTCGTCGGCCGTGAACGCCATTGGCCCATCGAAATGCACCAGCTTGCCGCCCACATCGCCACCGGGCTCCACCTCCGCGGCGCCTGATCCTGGCTTCTCACCTCGCCCAGCGGCTGCGGCGCCGGCCCCGGCGCCGACTTCCTTGGTCGACTGTTTCCCGCGCCTCGCTCCACTTGCGCTAGTCCTCTTCCGTGTCAAGAAACAGAGCAGGAGGCAGCATAGAGCTAGCAAGATTAGGGCGCCGATCACTATCCCCGCCACGATCAGTATGAGCTCCCTCGTGCGAAACTTCCGGCGATGACTAGTGACTTCTTGCGGGGGTGATGCCGGCGCAGATGGTGCCGGAGACGGCGACACCGGGCAGGGTGCCGAAGCAGAGTAGCCGCAGAGCAGTATGTTTCCGGCGAAGGAGGCGGGCCCAAACTTCAGGGCGAGCGAGGCCGGAACTGTGCCGGAGAGGTTGTTGTACGAGACGTTGAAGGACTGGAGTGTGGTGAGGTTGGAGAGGCTCGCCGGGATCTCTCCGGTTAGCGCATTGCCGGAGAGGTCGAGCGTCTTGAGGTCGGCAAGCGAGCCGAGCTGGTCGGGAATGGTGCCGTTGAGCTTGTTGCCGGCGAGATCCACCTCCTGCAGCTTCTTGAGCCCGGTGAGTGACTCCGGTATGGGCCCATCGAGCGAGTTGTGCGCGAGACTGAGGAAGACGAGCTGGTAGCTCCCGGTGATGGCTTCCTTCAGTGTGGACGACGACGGCGCCTTGGAGCTTGCGAACGCGTCGGGGATGCGGCCGGAGAGCTTGTTGTACGACAGGTCGAGGAAGACGAGGGACGGTGAGTCGGTGACCTTCGCTGGGATGTCGCCAGAGATGGAGTTGTGGCTGAGGTTGAGGCGGATGAGCTTGGTGGAGTTGGCGATGGAGGGCGGGATGACGCCGGTGAGGAGGTTGGCGCCAGCGTCGAATGACTGGAGCGCGAGGCAGCCGCCGATGGAGGCGGGGAGGGCGCCGGAGAAGCGGTTGTTGAAGAGGTAGACGCCGCGGAGGTCGGGGAGGAATCCCAGTGAGCTGGGGATGTGTCCGGCGATGGCGTTGTCGTGGAGGCTGAGGCGGCGGAGCTGGGTGAGCTGGCCGACGCGCTCGGAGAGGCGGCCGGCGAGGCCGCGCCAGGGTAGGGTGATGGCGACGACCTTGCCCTGGACGCACTTGATGCCGGCCCAGGCGCCGGAGCATGCGCCGAGGCCGGTGTCGTTCCAGGAGCGGAGGAAGCCGTAGGGGTCGAGGAGGTCGTGCTTGATGGCCTGGAGGCCCTGGTAGTCGGCCTGGCTGATGACGACGGCGTCGCCGGCGGCGGGCTGCGGAAGGAGGGCGAGGATGCAGCAGCAGCAATGTAGGGTGAAGAGGAGCAATCCGCGGGCCGGGGTTGGAGGAGGAAAAGAAGAGGAGCAATCCGCGCCAAGAAGAAGAGGCAACCACGGCGGCGTGGGCATGTTGGAGCGCGATCGAATTGAAGCAAACGATTCAAGTATGGGACTCTGCAAGGGAAGAAGACGAAGTCAATGTGAAGCGAGCGTCTCCTGCTCTGCTCAGCGAGGCGAGGCGAGGCGGCGGCGGCGGCGCCGACGAAACGGCTAGTAGGAAGGATAGGATTCCCTAATCCCATTCCCACCCCAACGGCTACTTTCCCTTCTGGTCGGACGAGCGTTCCCCTCTCTGCGCCCTAAAAAGGAGACTTAAAATAAATCGGTAATGCTACAGTTCGGACGTCTGATTTCTACCGCAACATTTTTTTCTACGCATGCAACATTTTTTTCTACACATGCAACATTTTTCTCCTACGCATGCAACATTTTCATTCGACAAACAGTAAATGTTTCAAAAGTGAAAAAAATGTTGCGAACGTTGAAAAAAAATGTTGCAAACAGTAAAAAAAATGTTGCGCGGGCGTCCGAAATTTTAAAAAAAATCAGACGTCCGGCTGCTAGTACTGTCCTTAATTTTAATATAGGACCCATACTAATTAAATTTAGGAAATTGCTAGTGATCGGACGTCAGTTTTTTTCGCAACATTTTCTTTCTACGTGTGAAACATTTTTTTCTACATGATAAAACATTTTTCTTCGACAAACAGTAAAAAAAAATGTTTCATAACGTTAAAAGAAATGTTTCATAACGTTAGAAAAAATGTTTCATATGTTTTAAAAAAAATGTTGCACGGCGTCCGAAAAAAAAAACAAGAATCGGACGTCCGAGTGTAAGTTTCTCCCTTAAATTTAGGGCTCCAACGAAATATTCACTCCAGCAATTAAGCCCTAAAACCCAACTACCATATAGGGTCTAATCACAGAGTTGCTAAATATAGCTACTCTCCTAGGGGCCATAAAACAATTTGCTAAATTTTAACAATTTAGGGTCCTTGGTGGAGTTAATTTTTTTCCACAAAAGTCCTATAATTCAAGTTAGAACCATATTTAGGGCCCCTCTTGGAGATGCTCTTAGAGGTGTATTTTTGTTAAAAAAAATCATGGTATCATTTTTGTAAAATCATTTTAAAAAATATATATATTTTTAAAAAATCCACATCGATGCCCCCCCCCTCACCTTTGTTCATTTGTTCTTGGAATGGGTTCAAATGCTTTCGAAAATGTTATGCAAAATTGTAAAAAAAATACTTTGGTATGTACTAGATCTAGGAAAATATATTTTTTTTTTCGAATCTTAAGACTAAGAGTTCTACCATTCATTTTAGAAGAAAGAAGACAACAAAACCTCCGAAGAGAACAATACAACAATTATAGCAGCTCAACCTACTAAGAAATGCAACCCTCGGCCGTGGCCACCGAGCTCACCCACCAGCGCGGCTTACAACCCGTACACACTGCTGCGTCATTTCCAGAACAGTTTATGTAGTTGGCCCCGTGGTTTCGTTTTTCTGCCAAAGTGGCGCCCGTGCGAGAGTATGCAGCGAAGGTATGGTCGCGCGGAGAAAAAACCGGCCGCACCACACCTGCGGGGAAGGAGGTTAAACATACCCCATTGCCACGCTGATCGACCACCGGGAACCATCTCTCCGATCAACATACCCCATTCTGCGTTTGGTTGCCTGGATGAGGTTGGATGGGATATGGCCATCCAACTTGGATGGGATGGAGCCATCTAGGTAGTTGTTTGGTTTGGTGGATAAGGATGAGCCAATTTTTTGTTTGGTTGGATGGATGAGGATGGATGGGATGAGCTAATTTTTTGTTTGGTTAGATGGATGAACTAGTTATAATCAAGGTTTCGAATTTTGGTTTGAATTTTTTGGAAAAAAATTAATTAAAATTTGAATTTTGAACAAAAATTGATCACAATTTAAATTTTCTGACAAAAATTGAATTTTTGGATAAAATTTGACCAAAAATTGATTTTTTGGACACATTTTGAATTTTTGAATAAAATTTGCATTTTAAATCAAAATTTTATTTTTGGATAATTTTTTACTAAAATTTGAATTTTCAAACAAAATTTGACCATATTTTGAGCGAAGTTTAATTTTGGCCAAGAAAACTTTGCCGAAATTTGAATTTGACCGTGTACACCTCTTCATACAGCAAACTGGATGAGCACATCTGGCCTTTTTATTTGGATGGATTTATCCAGCATCTTGAGACAGTATTCTCAAAAACTGGATGACCATATCCTATCCATCCACCCATCCAAACAATTGGATGACTCCAAATCCATGGATGGCCATATCCCATCCACCCTTATCCACCCAACCAAACGCTAGAAATAATCAAGTGACCCATTTCCGACCAAGATGGATTTTTTTTAGAACCATCTTATTGCAATGTATCAAGTATCCTTTTCTAATCAAGTGCAGTGCAGCTGCGGCTAACATGATCATAGTCAATGGTAACAACCCCAACTCTAGAAATAATGGCACAATCAACATATTTCATGACAATTTTGTGATGCTTAGCCAAGAAGTAGCTACACATTTTGGTATGCATCACATGAATATCGAGATCATTACTGTTGCCATCAACTTTGTCATACATCAGATGCAAAAGAAAACAAAATTAGATCCAATCCTTCTTCTTTGTGTAATTGCGTTGTGTATAATTCATCTCCTCTAACTTGTTTTTTCATGTAGTAGGAATAGGAGGATAGTATTTGGTAGCTAGAAAAGGAATAAAGCAATGACCTCTCTGTCCACAGCAGAGCAGGCACGTGGCGGGCGGGCGGACGGGCGATGGAGCACCTTAGACGTGGCTTCCGGTGGCATTGGTGATGAAGGAGAGCAGGTTGATGGGGTCGCCGCCGGCCTGGTCGGGCTCGTCCAGGAAGAGATCCTCGGGGACGCGGAACGCATCGTGCGCGCAGACGACGGTGGCGCCCAGGGCGAGCGCGGAGAAGATGAGGGATCCCACGGAGGTGAGGAGGACGACAAAGGCGGAGGCGGCGATGAGGCCCACGAGGGTCTCCCTATCGGAGAAGGTGCAGCCACAGGCGGTGAGCGGGGGAGCGTCGGCGGGGCGGAGGAGGTACAAGAGGCACCAGGCGGCGAGGGAGAGGGGGTGCGCGAGGAGGGAGGCGGCGAGGCAAAGGGCGACCAGGGCGGCGTAGTTGACAGCGGAAGTAGGCGACGTTCTTGCGGAGGCGGGCGGCGGCGTCGGAGAGGGATTCGGGGTGGGAGAGCGCGGTGCGGTCGAGGAGCTCCGGCCAGGGTCGCGCCCCGGAGAGCGCGAGCTTGGCGGAGTCGAGGAGGCCGCCAAGGAAGGCGCGCGTGGCGGCGGGGTTGGAATCCGCCAAGGGAGACGCGTCAGTGGTGGGGAGGAGGGAAGGGGAGACCACGACAGCAATGGTGTGGTGTTGTCTATGTTGTGGATCCGGAGGCGATCGCCGTTGATCTGCCCTTCCCTTTCTACGCGGTCGGCACCAACGGGACACCAAACAGGTCAACGGTCCCCAAGAATTTTTTTTAAAATTAAGATGGATATATTATCAGTCTCTCCTCTTCTTCAACGCTAACCTTTGGTCATTATCTAAAGATATAAAGAATTCTCTCATCATCACCAATGACATTGTATCCCTAACCAATAGCCCTATATCAATCACAGCTCGTCTTCCATGCAAAGCTAGCTTTTCTGCGTATTCTTACCTGACCCGAAGATGTGGATCATCCAAGGCACATTAGCATGGCGTACTCCTCCTATTTGAATCGGAGTTTGAAACTAAACAAACTTCTCCTCAGGAGGATAGATGGGGCGATTCATATGGTTCCTCTCTTCTCGAGAATCCATGCATCCCTTATCAGTGTATGGAGAGCTATTTCTCGAGCAAAGGCTAAGATTCGTCCTCAATGGGAAAATGGAGCACCTAATAACACATCTTTACAGACAAAGAACTACGAGATCACCCCTTTCATTCCGGGGTGACGGAGGGATTGTACCATTCGAGCCTTCTTTTCATGCTTTTCCCGGTGGTATGGAGAAAGCAGCGATCAATGGCCTAAATGTGCAGGTCATTTTTTTTAGAAAAAAAAAGTGCAAATCTACTATTTTTTTCGATTACAAGAAAGACGCGCACACACGCAAAGTGCACCCCCATAGCACTTTGATAACCGGATCTCTACAATTTGATAACCGGATCTCTACAATTCCTGATAACAGAACAACAGACGTACATCTCGGAACGATAGTTAGGTAAAAGAAAATGGTGTACAAAAACAGCAATGCAAGCACAAGCATACAGCAGAGCTTTGCCACTCCACACGTTAGGACCAAAAACAGGTCAAATATCACTTGCTATAGTGTATGCATTCTCTCCTCCTTTGCCCAATGAAATTAGGCAGCAAGCACCTGGGTCCAGCACAAACAGACAGGACACCGGCAAAGTTTCATGCTGAAGAACCAAACCTAACATTTGCATTATGGGATGGGAACCTTGCAAGTCCCAAACCAAACTACTTTACCAGTAGTCCAGTACCAACTACGAACCATCAAAGATATCACAATGTTTTTTTTAAGGGAAAGCAGCAGCAGGCCAGAGCCATGGTGGCTAGCTACAACATTTGCCACAAAAACCTTTGCAAGCTTAACAGTTAACATATGAAAATAAATAGAGCAACTAGCAAGCAAACACACGGCTCTGAAATACGCTAAGTTGCATTTAAAAGCCCATGTCCAAGTTTCGCAGTAACTGACATCTTACTGCATTGTCCTTAATAGGCAATGAACAAGACATTAGGAATTCAAAAGCTTCATACACGGAAGCCACAGAAGATAAATCTAAAAGGTGGAGCCATTCCATCCGAAATCCGAAGGCTGCATAATAGATAAAAAAGGATTTCTTAGTGTTCATAATTAGCATCACACTGGAAGGATATACGGAACTGAGGGCAAGGATATTATCATCTACAGAAAGGAAGTCATTGCTAAAGCTAAGACGACGACATCAAACAACGGATGGCCATTTACATTACCTATTCTTGATGCAAAGCATGCAAACAGTGAGCATGCTCTTGTGCATGATGGGCCTAACAAACATCGAAATTGCAATGACAATATGACTATGGTAATGAAGACCCATGAATGAGCAGTCAATAAGAAACGGTGGCTGCTTGCCTTTGAATCGTAGAACTTGAGGTAGAAGCGGGACTTGGGAATGGACAGCTTTGACTCCAGGATAGAAGCAATGCCAGCACTCAGCTTCTTGTTGACATCTGGGGTTCAACCCTCCAATGGAAACCAGCTCACCATAAGCTGCAGGCTCCTGGGTACCTCCACATGACATAGGCACCGAACCCTTGAGAACAACCATCACATACTGTGGGAGGATGAGCACTCTAATTAGTATCTCAACGATAAAGCCAATGAGAAATAGCTTTAATATACCCACTACTCGGTCAACTAAAAAACAGAAAACTGTTAAAATCAAATTATCAGTAGTTCAAGTCTGACATTGTGCAATCATATTCTATCTCCGAATCTACATAGCAACAGCACAAGACTAAGAGCTTCATTAGAAGTGGATTGGGCATCATAAATAATCAGACAAGTCATTTTTATCTTAACTACGAAATCTCTAGTCCGCTAGCAACAGAAGCAGCTATTGCAGCTATTTCTGATTAATACTAATGTACTGCTGGACTTAAAAATAGCTCATCTCTAGAACGATTAGCTTCCAAAAGAATAGTATAGTTAGAGCAGAACAATTGAGAAACATGGAACCGACCTGTACTTTGTGTAAAAGGTTAACAAAGCAAAATTCTGAAAGTTGTAGGTGTGCCATGTGTGGTATCAGGAAGCACACAGTGTAAAACATGTGCTGTCCAGATTCAAACAAATTTAACGGTACTTCATTGGAAAGAACACGAAAAACAAGTTAACATGTATTTTCCAAAAGACTATGGACACTGTTTGTAAAAGCAAAACCTCTAAAACAAAATAAATTGTGAAAACAACACGCACACTCCATTGCTCCACATGCAGCCTTGATATAAACAACAGTTATAACCTCCTTATAGATTCATCTGGGTGTCACAATGGCCAAGAAAAATGGAATGTATGAAGGTTTTAATATATCCGGGTGTTACAGTGGCCAAGAAAAATGGAATGCATGAAGGTTTTAATATTCTTTTTAGAGGAACATGCATACACTTCTTGGTTGTCTTCAAGTCTTCAAAACTTCATATGCTATGTTTATAAAGCTATATGTAAATGATTGAAGATGTCGAGTATGTTCATCTATACTAACAATATCTGATTTTTTTTATTTATTTTTTGGTGGGGGGTGGGGGGGGGGGTAGGAAAGATAGGTTGGTTCTGTTTCATCCTTTTCCATGTAACGTACCCATCCACTTCAAGTTTCAACATATCCATATCATAGCAAGTAATAATTCAGGAAACATGCACCCTTGATGCTTATCATATTGAGATTAGGAGATATGAAAGATTGGCTGATTTTATTGCTGGTTTGAAGAACATATCCTAAAAGAGAAGATTCAATATGAGCACAAAAATGGATGAGTTGTCCAGCAAATAGTTAGCACTTAGGCCTTAATTACATTGTTCTAAAGATTTTGTGTTAGTCTACGCATACACTACTATTCACACTATCAGGTCTTCATGGTAGTGATGGATTACAAGAACTGTGCAGTTAGTTGGTGAAGAAGCCCAGCAAGAATGTGATTTGTGTGTGTGATTCACATTCGCAAAGAAACAACGTTCTCCGGTGTTTATATAATCTTCCAAGTTCCACCAGCAATGTCCACTGGAATTTGGAGAGTCCTGAACTGGGCATCCTCCCCAACAACCCGACAGATTAAGTGCGCAGATACAAATTGACAAACCTAAAAGATAGGCGTGATCCAGGAGATGACCACCACACCTATATGAATCGTCCTGAACTGGGCATCCTCCCCAACAACCCGACAGATTAAAGTGCGCAGATGCAAATTGACAAACCTAAAAGATAGGCGCGATCCAGGAGATGACCACCACACCTATATGAATCGATGATATGATAGGGGAAGAAGGAAGCTAATCTAGACAAGATAAAAGAGAGGGGGGGAGCGTACGGCCTCCGGCTTGCCGATGATGGTGGCGACGGTCTTGGAGGCGTCGGCAAGGATGGCGGAGGTGTCCGCCCCATCAAGGTTCACGTTGGTCGACACACTGAGGCAAGGCATCTCGATCCTCCTCCGATGCAGGTGGCGATTCCTCTTCTCCTGGTCGCTACTTCGCTGCGTCTGCTGGCTGCGCTCTGCAATCCTTGAGAGAAATCATCGCTTTTTTCTAGCACATGTGTAAAAAAAATTTTATTCAAGATTAACCCTCTTCTAAGCAAAAATGTAAAAATAGTTTCATCTCCAATCACAAAACGCTAAAAGTTAACACATATCACCTTTCGCGCTCCCACACTGCGAAAGGCAAGCTAAGCTACGCTACTATAGCAGAGGAGAGTAGCAATTTCCTCTTCGGTGTGGCAGCGCCGAAGTGTTTCTACAGTGAGAGATGAGACTATTTTGTAGTTATGTTTGAGAGGAGATCAATTTACAAAAAGAATTTGTCATAGGGCTAAAAAAGCCATGAATTCTTTGGAGACAACGCTAGACTAGTGGGTATAGTTGGGTTGAGCTCAAGGTTCAAATGCCCGCCGAAATCCCGCGAAATTTCGGATTTCGGACCCCCCCCCCGAGTTCCATAATCCCGACGAAATTTAAAAAACCCTAAAAAAATTTAAAAGTGCTACAGTACCCTATAATTTCGCCGAAATTTCGGCTAAATGGACCGAAATTTGACCAAAAATCGACCGGATTTGACCGGATTGGATTCTTCAAGTCGTTTTCCATGTCTGACCAAAATTTCCAAAAAAAAATTGATGATTTTTTATCACCATAAAATTAAAATTGCTAAGTTCTTATTTTGAATTTTACAACGAGCAATGTTTCTTGCGTGAAGTTTGCTGTCTTACCATAGTTGGATAGTTGGAACTGGAAATTCTTAGTTTCCGTTACTTATTTCTTCCAACTGAAGTAGCTCACCTCCTTTACTGCATTACCAGTATCCTTCTCATCTAAGAATGTAAACATGAAAGCACCGGGACTACCAAGATTCAAATGGAAATGGAAATGGTTAAATTTGCTACCTATGTTTATGCAGGATGGTCATTGTATCTCAGTTTCTTTTCTACTTTGTACTCCAGGGTTTCATATTCTATTGGGGGCACAGCGCTTTGCATACCAAATGGATACCACTTCCCATGGAGCCCATCCAATTTCCTACCACTGTATGGAGGGTAAGCTAGCTAGAATTCACAGAAGGATTCCATTTGATGAGTTACATTTAACATTGTTCTGAATTTTCCTTGTGAACAGCTCTGACTTCCATGACTACCATCATCGTGTGCTCTACACCAAGTCTGGGAACTATACCTCTACTTTTGTAATGATTTTATTATGTTGCCTAGTTAAAGTGTTTAAATCCAAAAATCAGGCGAAATGCTGCTAAATTTGGTTGTGTACGGTATTTTATGTGCAAAAACTAAGTAAATTTCATTCAAACAGATAGAAATGTCACATAAATTCTTTTATGATTATTTTTAAAAAAAAATTCTATTTTTTTCTAACCCCGGGATACCATTTTATAGTACTTTTCACTATATGAATTTTTATAAATTCCTCAAGCTTGATCATTATCTACAAATTTCATAGCAATATTAACGATATGTTAGAAACATACATAAAATATTTCAAAAAAAAAATAACAAAATTTGCACACTTTTTAGATCATTTTAATTTGGCTGAAATCTCGGCTAAATAGACCGAAATTTTGGTTTTTTAACCGAAATCTCGGTAATTTCGGTTAAAAAAAACCTAATTCAAATTTTGCTTTTTGAATTTCGTTCGGATTTCGTCAAAAATAACAAGATCTCAACGAAAAATCGGATTTCGGACGTTGACAAGATTTGCCCTAAAACGAAATTTTTAACCCTGGTTGAGCTTGCCTTGCAATCTCTTGCGCACTGCCAGTTTAGATCATCACTAATCAACAATCCAGTCAAAAGTTTACAGAATTCACAAGATTGATTTACTTGGAGGGCTTCCTCAAAAACTAAAAGAATATTCTTGCTGACCCTAGCTAGTTAGCTTGTCATCTGTCACACCCATACAAATATACAATCCCTCCGCCTGTTTTACACACGACTATGACCTGACTTACCATCTGCATAAATTTTCTTGCTGACCCTTCTGCAATTGCCTTTAAATGTTCATTGTTAGAGATTGAATAATTCAATATGCATGGTCGTATCTTTGCTTTACTCAGTCTCTGACCACACTGCTTTCCACGGTCCACCTTTGCTCCCTAACCTGAAAACCAGAAAATTACCAAATTCAATGTCGTCTACTCTATTCCAAAACAAGAACCATTTCCTTGACCTCTAGGCCTGGCACTCGATTTTCTAACAAAGCCAGGCAAGTGCCTATGTTCTTTAAAAAAAAATCCTACCAAAACAAGATCAAAGGAATCATCCATTACTACCTCCAGAACCCAGCAATTGCTCGCAAACTCATAAATAGAGTAAGACCAGCCCAGACACCACCAAGACCAAACTTAGGAGCAACGACAAGTAGGAATGCTGATGAAACAGCCCCCGCGAAAAACTGAAATGACAAATATATCGATATGGTTAGGGATGCCAAAGTTGCAGCTATAACCGATTAAAATGTAACGGGACAGGGTAGGATTAGAGATCTCAACCGTAGAGTATGCGGCGTAGGTAAAGTCAGAAACACCATAGTAGAGGCCATCAGCCACAAAAGCAATAGCATTTATGGGCTGAGAAATAGTGACGAACTGCAACAATTCATGATTCATTAATCTAAAATCATTGTGCATTACTTGATAAACAAATTTTGACTTCTCATAATTCTCATTACCCAGACTCCTGATTGGGCAACGTCTAGAACCGCTGGATCATCTGTAAGCAACAAGGACAAAGATCCAAACCCAAGGAATAAGGTTGCAGCAAGTGCAACCCCAGTCACACCTCCAATCTACATTTTAAGAAAAAGAAGCAGCTGCTGATAATTAGATCTAAGGAAGAGGAGAAATTTCACTAGCATTTGTGAATATAATGTCTTTTTACCTGCAGAACTCTGTATAAAACCATGCGGGCTTGCTTGTAGTTCCCTTTTGCATATTCACTTGCAAGTAGAGCCTGCATTAAATTACAGATACTTTACAAGCACATATAAAGATAACAGTCTAGAGATTAAAGCTCAGGTCCTGTAAATATACAAACCTGACCAGCAAGAGCTAGTGCATCATTGAGTAGAGAAACTGTTAGCCACACTTGCAAACATATCTCATAGCCAGCCATTGGAACAGGCCCTTCCCTAGTAGCCAGGGATGTTGACAGCGTCAATGTCAGGAGTACTGAGATAGTTCGGCCTATTAGCAGCGCACCTAGATAATCATTCAAGTTAAAAGTGGTTATCATACAGGTATATTGCAGCTAGCTGTAAATTGGGGTAAAGGGATTCAATCCCCTAATTAACTGCATTTGAGGTGGATGAGAAGAAGGGTGTAGAAATCTCCTTTTGTTTATTCAACATACTAGCAGCGGATTTGCCACCATGTGATTAATAGAACAACTACTACATGGAGTCGAATTCATGGATGGTTTTTGTCTGTTTGTTTCAGATCAGAAGTTTCTTACAAGAAAGCAAAATCATCATGTGTGTAGTCTTTGTGAACGAACACGAGGGATATTGACCAACCAGATTTTAGGTAGCGGATGATGTCGCCACCAATTGTATTCCATGAGAACAGAATTAGTTTGTTATTCAGCTTCCAAAGGAGGATGAACGCTGTCAAGTACCTGAATAAATGTTGATAAATTATGTACATAGTTTAGGGGGTTTATGAATATAGATAGACTCTTTATTGTACAAGATCTCATGATGGCTTCAACATACTCAGAAGTCACTGTTGCCAATGCAGCGCCACTGACTCCTAGACCAAGTGGAAAAATAAATATGGCATCCAGTATTGCATTAACGAGGTTGCCAGCACCTGTATGCATCATACCATTAGTTTCTTACTTTTATCATTAGGATTCGATTAGGTATAGTATCTAAAATAAGAAATCAAACATAGTGCAAAAAAATTGTACCATACTTGCAGTAACTGTAGTAGACCATAGGCATCGCACAGGAAACAGCAAAAGGACCATCAATTCTTTATACACATGATTAAAAGGAAAACTAAAACATTAATTGATCGATCCTTTGGGTCTCCAAATAATCACTAAACAAGTGATTCAAAGGAAAACGGAAATCACATCAGAAGAATAATAACTTGTTTTGGCTCTAAAGTACATAGTGTTGTACACATACGCGGCTAATCCCTGTATGTCTGTAGCTGGAGGTTGGCGGAATAATTCATGGGAGCCCCCGCTCATTCAGCTACGATTTGCAGTGGAGGCGGAGTACCGTGCGTTGATGGTTGAGCTATGTTCCATTCGTCTAGGTGGGGGGCCAGACAGCAGAGCACCGATAGTAGGGCCGGATGGAAACCCCGCAACCAGGGCTATCTGTAAGTTAATAATGAATGGGGGCCTGAGAAACTCATTCTCAGAACACATATGGGGAGATGTAGCGAGGGAAAAAAATTCTTATGTGGCTCATCTCCAAAGAAAGGGTGAGGACGAGGGTTAGGCTAAAAAGAATGAGTGTGCTGGAGGATGCCAGTTGCCCTTTTGGTTGCAGTGAAGAAGAGGACATACTGCATTTGTTCTTCCCATAGTTACCGGATTCATTGTAAACCTCCGCGAATCGCAAACCGGATTCATCGAACCCGAACCGGTTTAAGGGTACGGAGTTCGTGTTCGCAGTGGAAATTGGAAGAAAAAGTGGCAAACCGCGAACCCGAATTCTGTACCGCGACTCGGACGAACCGCATTTCTGGTAACAATGGTTCTTCCATTGCCTCCTGTAAGATCAAGCTCCATTGATTTTGGTGATTGGTTTAGATTAATGCTTAATCTTTGTTTAATGACAAATCTAATCTTAATGAGACTAACATGTTTATTGAGTTATATTCAATAGTCTCATGTTTGGATGGAAAATGGTAAACCAAGGTATGAATGCATATTCATTCTAGTATTAATTGAATACTTTGGATTCAAGTTTAAGTATGAGTTTCCCTAATGTATTAACCACAAAATGTGCAGTATGTTTCCCAATCCATATATTACATGGATGCACATATTTAGGAGGAGTTCACACTTGAATTTGATGTTTCAATGTATTGATCTATTCTTCACTCCATATATAAATGATCAAGATGTTGATATAAAAAGCAATTTAAATTGAGTCCATTTGTCTTATTAATCATTAAAGAACATTTCATCTGTTGATGGTGTTCCTTGATTAATTAAGAATAAATGCATAGCTTTTGAGTATAATGAAGCATGAGTTGCATCGCTATACTCAAAACACAAATATAATCATTCAAATTGTTTAGGGTTGCCAATCTTGGTTGCATCCATTATGTGTTAATGGAGTGCATAAATGATTGAGACAACCATGCATCTTGGATTAACTATTTTCATAAATGATAAATGAGCCAGGTTAGGTCCAAAGATGGTTGAGATAATGAAAACGGGATAAGGACGACATCATGAGGTGATGGACGTCAAGAGGAGATCCCGTAGATAATAAGATGAGAGAGCTAGGGTATCGATCCCGGGGGAGAAAATGACTGAAGATCATAAAGACCCCAAAGGGGATTGCTTGCGGCGGCTAAAGGTATAACTAGATAGGCTAAGGAGTTTTCTAGTCTTTGAGTCTAGTTTTTAGCCCCGTACTATTAAGAAGGGTTGAGTCTTAGCTTGAGCTTCATCATGTGTTTATGATCTTAATCCCGTGTTCACTTGAGCTCAAATCTTACTTGGATTTGGTTTTTGCATATAGCTAACCATTTGACATGTGTTGCGAATGGGTGAAGCTCGTGCTTGGCTTTAGTATAAAGCTCTATTTGGCATGTGTTGCAAAATAGGACAAACTTATGCTTCGGGCTTTCGCATTAAGCTTTGATTTGCATGTACTACAAATGGGATAAGCTAATACATTGGCTTTTGCATGAAGTTCATATTTTGCATGTGTTGCAATAGATAAGCTTCATACTTTGTTTTTGTTTTCAAACCAAAATCTTTATGAGTTTAAATGGTATTGCTTGGAGCTTATTTGCATGGGTTGCAAAAGGAGAGAGCTCAAGCAAGTTTGTGGTTTAGTAATTGCATAGAGCTAGAAAATTGCAAGTGTTGCAATTAGAGAGCTCATGCACTCTGATTTTATTTGGTATTGCATAAGGCTATGGATTTGCATGTGTTGCAAAAGAGAGATAGCCCATGACTTGAGATTTTGATTGTTTATTTGCAAGTTCGTTGTGCAAATAAACGGGAGGTCTATAGGTTCCGGTCTTGAAAGCATGTGATACTTGCACCATGGTTTTTGCAAGTCAGTTTGTGTCGTGGTTTGACCATCACATGGCTAAGAGGATAAATCTCATAGACTCCGGGATTTATTTGCTTAATACGTTCTTGCAAATATAATCTTTAAGGCGTTTGCGATATGTGTTTTTCGCAAATTGGTTGGAGTTTGGTTGAAATTCTTTGAGCAT
This sequence comes from Rhipidocladum racemiflorum, assembly GCA_036346355.1. Taxonomy (NCBI): domain Eukaryota; kingdom Viridiplantae; phylum Streptophyta; class Magnoliopsida; order Poales; family Poaceae; genus Rhipidocladum; species Rhipidocladum racemiflorum. The sequence goes on along the minus strand of CM070590.1, from coordinate 1,569,873 downwards.
GGTTTTGAGGTGTTGCAAATGTGTTTTGCAACTTAGTGTGATCTTGAGTTGATCACCATTGGCTCAAAGAATAGTTGTTGAAGTTTCGGAGAAAGGGTTTGAGTTTAAAATCCTGTTTTCCCTAATTTTCCGGCTCTACCGCAGTGTTAATGTCGGTAGTACCGCAAGGCTGGTAGTACTGCCGTATGGGCGTCGGTACTACCGCTATTTATGAAGCGGTAGTTTTCCAGAATAGTGGTGTTTTTCTGGAGTTTCCGAGGCCAGAGCTACCGCAGTGTTTAGAGCGGTACTACCGTAGGTGCGGTAGTACTGAGTTTTGTGAAGCGGTAGTTATTTTTCTGAATTGGGAGTTTTTCTGGAGGTTTCTAAAGCCGGCACTACCGCAAGTGATTTAGCGGTAGTACCGAAGTTTGTATAGCGGTAGTTGTTTTCCATAATAGCGCGTTTTTCTCTGATTTAAAAAGTCAGAGCTACCGGAGGTTTTGAGCGATACTACCGAGGTGCAGTAGTACCGAGGTTTAGTAGCCGGTAACTATTTTGCAGAGAGCGCAAGTTTGCAGAGTTTGAAAGTCAGAGCTACCGGCCTTTGTGGCCGGTACTACCGCAAGAGCGGTACTACCGCAAAATGAACGTCGGTAGTACCGGATTGCCTGTGCAACGGCTAGTTTTCTAGTCGTTGGTTAGAGGCCGGTACTACTGCAGTTTTGCCGCCGGTAGTACCGCCTTTGCTGATTTGTTTGTGGATTTTCCCCTCAACGGCTAGTTTTGAAGTGTGGGCTAATTTGAAGTGTGGGCTATATAAGGACCCCCTTGTGGGGCATTTGGTTGTGGTTGCTGGTGTTGGGAGTACTCTTGAGTCTTTGGTGTGTTTGTGGGAGGGTTTTGCATGTGTTGCTTTCTTCCAATTCGGTTTTAAGCTCAAGAGTGATCCTAGATTGCATAAGTTGCATCTAGTGAGGATTGAGAGGATCCTAGATGCATGTGTTGCACTAGGTGATCACCGGAGGCGCATGTGTTGCGATAGGTGAAGTTCAAGCGGAGTGCTTAACTTATTGCTCTCGGAGGTTGCCGCTTCCTAGACGGCGTAGGTGCGTCGTGCGCGGAGCTTCACAAGGGTTGTGTAAAGCCCGACAAAGTTTGTGAAGGTTGGAGATTAGCCTACCCGAAGGGGTGAAAATCTACCACGAGTGGATTTGAGGTGGAAGGCTCAAGTGAGTAAACCGGTCCAAAGTGAGTTGAACTTCCTCAACGTAGACTAGGGGAGACTGGGAAGTCTCTGAACACCACGGTAAAAAGTCGGTGTGTCACTTGTCTTTTACATTTAAGCATTTACACTATTGCATATTTATTTATTGTTTGATTGTATTTAGAATTGCTTAATTTCACTAGTTAGATCAACTTAGCAATTCTTGTGTAGAGACATAATTTAGTTAGTGCACTACTGAGCCTAGTTGATTTAGGCTTTATAATTGTTAAAACCGTAGTTTACGCTTCCGCAATTTATTTAGGTTTTGATATAGGAGTAATTAGAGCTTAATCCTCGAGTAGAATATTTTTAATTGCCTATTCACCCCCCTCTAGGCACATCTTCGACCCTACACCCCCGCAGTTGATACATTCGGAGGAGGTTTGGGATAGACATTGGAGATTGCATTGGCCTGCTGCAGTTTTTTGAGCAAGGCAGAGACCTATGGGGCGAGACGCAAATGGAAGCGTGGTCTACACTGGTGCCAGTAATACTCTAGGTCTTGTGGACAAGTAGAAACCACAAGATCTTTGATGATGAAGAACTTCTACTACCCCGACTGCTAGCGGAATGTACTGAAGAACTAGAGATGGTCAGTAACAGAGCGAGTAATTGAAATAGGGCTGCTGCTGGCTTGGGCTGAAAGGTCTTATTGGGTGATTCACACCATCGAGACATAGGGGTTGGTATGTGTTTTTAGACCAAGTTAATAGCTTGGCCCCCCTTTGTTTCGTGTTTGCAGAAGGTTGGTGAGCAGGCTTGCCTGGGAGAAAAATGGGATGACATCCTTAGGATGTGTTCCTTTTTGGGGAGTCAGGCGCCTGCTGACACTCCCCAGCTTTTTTTTTGTCAGAGTTGGTTTTATGAAATACATTTGTAGGGGGTCTCCCCTTCCGTTTCTTCAACCAAATAAAATAAAATAAACGTGTTGAAAGGGAGCCAATTATGCAGAACATATTCAGCAGAACTAGTAAGACCAAGTAGGATGCATGAGAATATTTATCTAAAGTACATTAAAAGTGGAAAGAAAATGCACAACCAACATGATTTCAGAACATATGCTCAAATATTTGGATTATTTACGAACCAGAATGAAGTGTATATAACAACACTAAAATTAAGCATAAAGCTTCAGTCTAATTCTGCATTATCAGTCAAATTGTATCCTGAGAAGTTATACATGCAAACCACTAAAACAAGAGGTATCAGTATTTAAATACCCAGGTTGAAAGCAAGTCCAAATGGATAAAATGAAAGAATTTTGTAAGGTATATTGTATTATTTTTTCCAAAAGAGTATGCGATAGTCTTACCCACAGCATACAATGGTGTCTTTGTATCCATGAACCCACGAAATGCACCTTGTGCTGCAAGTGCTACTACAATTGGCGGAGCACCATATGCCCTTAAAGTAAGAAATTGTTCTGCTGGTGTTCGCATCGGAGAATCCTGTGTTGGTTGCAAAAGAACAACTTATCTTTGAGCCAGAGTATTAATAACTAGTTACAGTTATCATCAAGAATTATTTACAAGAGTTCCAAGGTTACATAACCTTAAACACACAAAAGTCGAAATGAATAAACCATAAGAAAGCTGGTGTTACAGACTAAATTAAGCCCCAAATTATGTTAATGGGCTAACGCTTAATGGCACTATTTTTATGGTGGTCAGTTTTAGTGGTTGGTATGTTAGGAAATGTTTGGAAAATGGATTTTGCTCAGTGGTACATGGGCAAGTTTCTCATTGAATAAATAATATAAGGTAATCGCGTTTAGCATACAGCAATGCCCAAATACCGAGGAACTATTAATTATACCCAAATTTTAATCATGCCATAACTCATCTGTGCAAGTGTGTTAAGCGGTGTAATCCCATTCTAATATGGTTTCATCTTCCCAGGAAGATCAAAGAGTTTTTTTATTTTGTTCTGAACCAAGCACAAAAAATATGTCCAAAAAATAGTTATGAAGTAACAGGTATACATTAGGAATCTAAACTCAGATACAAGAAAACAAGAAAATGGCACCTGAATCACCCAGGCACCACACCTACGCAGACATCAGATTGTATTGATCAACAGCCAACAAAACATACATGACACACCCTAGCGAACTGGTACAAAGTTTCAGAGAAGGCATAGATCCCAAAAATCTCGATTTTGGAATTAAATTAGTCTTACGTACGACGGGTATACCAATGATGTTCATTAGTGTCCCAGATCCAACGATAAGAGCTAGCATTTCCATCAACCCGATGCCAGAAGCTAGAGCCAAGGATGTTGACACTGCTGGAAGAAACTTCCTTTGTTCACCGCTCGCCTTCTCTCGAGGGCTCGAAAATTCATCTCCTAGGTGAGAGCTAAACAGTAATCAGCGTACGAAAAGCAAATAAAGATAGCCGCTTCTAACAAGACAGATAAAGCTCTCGATTTGCTTACTTTGTCCTGTGCTGCTGCTACTGGCATCCACTGCCTGCTGCTCAGCAACAAAGGATGTGGTGACATTAAGCAGCGGCACATTGAACAGCTTGGATACCAAATTGAAGATGGAAATGGACGCACCAACAGCAGCAAGTTCAGCCGAGCCTGGTGGCAGAATTGAAGCCCGTGAAATTAATAGAGAAATTCCCCTCGACATATAGTGAGAAACTGCAAATATTTGCATGTACGCTGCTCTTGTGAATTCTGGACTGGAAGTTATCCAGACTGTAAAGCTTACTTCCAGTGACAGAATTGCCGATCGAGAAGAGCCAGCCTTGTTTGGCAATTTCCGTTCGTCGCCATGAACTCGCGAAAGCAATTGAGGTCACTCGAAGGGAAGGGAAGCTAGGCGTCGCGGCACATAGGCGAGAAAAAAAAAAATAAAGAGGCGAGGAAGCAAGGTGGGTTGTTCAGTTACCGATATGGCCAACGAAGGCGGTGTCGACGAGCGCCGTGATGGGGTCGGCGGCGAGGGCGAGAACAGCGGGCGCGGCGATGCTGAGGATGTCCATCCCAATCCCGTCGAGCCTGAACCAACCCTGCACCCCACGGCCCGCAACCGCACTAGTCTCAGGCTCTGCCTCCCGCGAGGTGTCCTCCTCCTCCTGGACGACGACGTCCTTGACGGCCGGCCTCCTGCGGCACCGCGGAGGGCGGCACCGAGGAGCGGCACGGCAGACACGGCGGCCGAAAGGCATGGCGACATGGTTGAGCCTTGGAGACGGGGCTAGGGTAAGGGCGGCGGCGGCGGGCGAGGTCGGCGCCATGTGGAGCGACGTGGGCCGTTATTGAGCCTCGCGATTGGGCGGGGCACCCGTAAACAACTCACACCTGGCGAACTTTTTTTATAAATAATTATTTTTTATTCGGCTATTACAAAAATATACCTACATATTTTTTTTTTACAAAAATGACCTATTTTCGCGCCACATCATCGCGAAATAGGGCATTTCGCGCCACGTCATCGCGAAATGGGGCTTTTCGCACCACGTCATCGCGAAGTGGGGGGCTTCGCGCCACGCTTCGCACACCTGGCCGTCCTACAAATCCCCACCCTGGATGGAGATTTTTACAATGGGCGAGAGAGAAACAATCAATGGATACAAAAATGATACACTTAATAAAGAAAATCGGATCGAAGATATAATATCTGAAAAATACATATATGAACGGCATATTTATAGTATTTACTACGGTCACCCTGTAACTATGATTGCGTCTCTCTTGATTGCCCGGCCGCCTGATCCCTCGAGCACAGATTTGTCACCAAGGAATTAAGCAGCTGGTCGGCCGGCGAAGAGATGAAAGCAACGGTCGGCTTCCAGATCGCTGGACTCTGGTTGAAACTTCTTGGTTGGAACTAAACTTAACTTGTTGGGATTTTTAGAAAGTTCAAAAGAAATGCATATTCTATGTATATCAGTACGCGATAGTGGGTGGGTTGGTTAGAAGGGTGAGGCTGGAATCACGAGGTTGCGAGTTCGAGTCCCGCTTCTCCCATACATCCTCGACATATTTTGAAACATTTCTAGTACTATCAGGACATATTTTGAAACATTTCTAGTACTATCAGTACCGGCAGGGCCGTTCCTTGGCCGGTGCAATAGGTGGTGTCGCGTAGGGCCCACGATGAGGACGGGCCCTAGCCATGTAAATATACAACACATATATGGTCATGGAGTGTTGCAAATGATTTTACCAGATGAGCCTTTGACTGCTATTGAAATATTTAAGTTCACTAGAGATCTAGATTGTTATTCAAATATTTTAGTTGCTTATCAAATATTATTTACTATACCAGCTACTGTAGCATCTGCTGAAAGAAGTTTTTCAAAGTTAAAATTATTAAAAAATTATTTGAGGTCAACAATAACTCAAGAAAGGTTGAATGGTTTGGCTACTTTATGCATTGAGAAGGCTGTGTTAGATCAGATTAATATAGATACCATTATCAATGACTTTGCATCTAGAAATGTGAGAAGAAATTGTTTTAAATGATGGGTTTGCTTATTTTGAATTTGCATGTGGTAGATGGTATATGATAGCTCTCATTTAGCATGGTTTAGCTTTTGGGATATGAAACCTGGGACCACCTCTACAATTATTCGCTCCCCCCTCTCTTTCTCTTCTATCATTGATATCATGGATGTACATCTCAACTTACCCCATCTACGTATAAAATTTCATGATCAAATACGTACTATGCTAGAAGTTACAAAAAAGACAATTTTTGTGTTGTCTTGTAACTTTTAACATAGTACGTATTTGATCATGAAATTTTATACGTAGATGGGGTAAATTGAGATATACATTCTACACGGTGGTTGCACGAAAACTTTAATTGCACTGTATATGTTGCCAATATAATAAGACAACTTTTACTTGTGTATATATGCAGTAGTTATCTGACAGAGAGAAATATATGTACTCTTTTGTATGTGACGTGTGGATCTCTTAGATGTGTAGTTGGTAAAGTATGGAATTTTTTTTTTAAATAATATTATTTTAATCAAAATTTACAGAAATAATATACCGAAAAAGAAAATAGCAAAACTACCCCCCTGTGTCCATTTGAATTGGCGACAGGGTCCTGTCGCCATTTCAATTGGCGACAGGAGCTCCTGTCGCCAGTTCAAATGGCGACAGGGGGCAAAACCGGAATTTCCTCCGTCCTGTCGCCAAATGGAATGGCGACAGCATTCAATACCTCATGCGCGAGGCTCCTGTCGCCAAATGGAATGGCGACAGGAGCCATTTACCCCGTTCGGCGACGCCCGAACTCGCCATTTGCACGCGCAGAGAGGGAGAGCGAGAGAAAAAGAGAGAGGGAGAGGGAGAAGAAGAAGAGAAAAGAAAGAGAGGGAGAGGAAGAAGAGAAAGAGGAGGAGAGGGAGGAGAGGGAGAGGAGGAAGAAGAAGATCGCGTCTGCAGGTAAATTTTTTTTCTTTCTTGTATGTTTCGTTTAATTTAGTGACTAGATTGATTAATTATTGATTTAGCGAGTAGTATTGTCATGTTTTCGCGACTTAGTGACTTAGCAAAAATTTAGCGATTAGCGTTGTTTTCGAATTAGCGACTTAGCGTTGTTTTCGCGATATAGAAAGAAATGTCCATGCTACTTAGCGTTAGTTTAGCGACTTAGCGATGTTTTCGCGATATAGGAACAAACCTCCCGCCGCGCCGGCCCTGCTCGCTTCGCTCACCTCGGCCACGACCGCCTTTGGCCCCGTTGGCCGTGTTTGCCGCGCTTGCCTTGGCCTTGCTCGCCTAGTTTAGCGACTTCGCGATGTTTTCGCGATATAGGAACAAACCTCCCACGCGGCCACTGCTCGCCAGTGCTCACCTCGCCACGACCGCCTTTGGCCCGTTGGCGTGTTTGCCGCGCTTGCCTTGGCCTTGCTCGCCTAGTTTAGCGACTTCGCGATGTTTTCGCGATATAGGAACAAACCTCCCGCCCGCCCTGCTGTCATTGTGCTCACCTCGGCCACGACCGCCTTTGGCCCGTTGGCCGTGTTTGCCGCGCTTGCCTCGGCCTTGCTCGCCTCGGCCCGTCGGTCAGTATCACACTTGTCTTGGCTCACCGGCGCCAAGACGAGCTTGCCTCGACGCTTTGCACGGGCGATGATTGCATGGGCAGGAAAATGCCATGAACAATTTCCTAAAAATAGGTAAAAATTATGATTTTGCCTTTCCTTCTTTCCTAAATTTTAGAAATCAGTAAATAAATTCAGAAAATTGGTATTAAAGGCGAAAAATAGTTTTTCACATATCGAAAGTCTATACGTAGCATAAGTACATTGTCTAAAAGGTTTGTGTCGCATACAGTAAGAATTTCATGAAATGTTTGATGTGTATGGATGAACGAGTGCGATTTACAATATATTACGGAGAGGGAATTCGAACATGGGTGTGGAAGGGTGGAACTAAGTCATTTCCCAAGTGTCGTAGTTGGTGCATCACGCCCAAATGGAGCGTTCATGGAGCACAGCTTAGAAGATGGTTATACCAAATATTCTCGTTGGACCGTGAGTTGCATGGTGTGAAGTCGCACGGAGTAGGGTGTCGGAGGCAGGCTATGCGTCTTGGGAGTTAGTTGAAATTACAGGTTCGAAATCATGGAGTTCGTATGTCGAGCGGCGATTGAGAGAGGATGGCCATTAGTGTTGTTGGCGCAAGCATTTGAGAAAGCGAGAGGGCATCCGTGAGGAACAGCAGGAGGTTGTTGGTGACGAAGAGGAGGAAGTTGGGGAGAGCGGCCAAGCAAGAGAATACTCGGTGAGGCATGATGTTAGTTCGGCTCGGGAGGCGGTGCAAGGTGAGGAAGTTGGTGTTCCAATGGAAGATGTGCGAGGAACCAATGGGTGTGGCAGGCGTGCGAGGAACCAATGGGTGTGGCAGACGAGGAGAACATATTGAATCGCTGGTGATATCAATGGACGCAGAGCCGGGACTACGAGGATTTAAGTAACGATGAAGAGGATGAAGAACCTTTCCAGCGGAGTGGGATGAGTGTCGGTTCGACAGGTCGATGGTCAACGAGGGTGAAGATGTCCAATGGGAATACGATCGGAATGAGGTGCGGCAAGATGCAATTTACAAGGATAAAGGTGAGGTGCGAGAAGCGATCCAAAGATGGGCGTGTCAGCTGCGTAGACCCTTCCGGGTTGCTAAGTCGATCGGCGGGTGTATGATGTCGGATGCAAGATGGAAGGTTGCCCATGGCGTGTCCATGCTTACCAACCTAAATGGGACACAATTTGGAAGTGTTCTATAGTAGTGCCGCATGCATGTGTCTTGTGAGTCTACACAATCGCATAGAAATATATCTTAGGCTTTGTTGCCAATGTAATGTACTGGGAGATTGTGGGCAACCTGGATTTAGAGCCACGTGCCATCATACTTGCAATAGAGCAGAGGTATCGATACCACGATAAGCTATGCGAAGGCATGGAGAGCGAAGCGAAGGCATTGGAAGCAAGGTTTGGCACGTCACGAAGACTCCTATCGAGAATCTGCCAGGGTTGCTTCAGGGTGATCAAGGAAAGGAATCTTTGGGACTTATGTCGATATTTTGAGCAACCTTCACGGCGTTTCCCTGGGAAGATGTTGCTCAAGCGGGCATTCTTTGCTTCGGTCGCGTGTATCAACGCATTCAGACATTGCCGTCCGTTGTTATGCGTGGATGGGACTTTTACGACCGGGAAGTACAAAGGCGGATATTGATCGCCATAGGGGTCGATGGCAATAATCGAGTTCTTCCGTTGCGCTCGCATTCGTAGAGGGTGAGAACACCGATAGTTGGCTATGGTTTCTAAGGAGCGTGAAAGGCGGGTCGTGGAACAGGCCTGGTGTGTGTGTCATACATGATCGGCATCCGGGTTGCTAAAGGCGATCGTGCAATTGCAGCAAGGTGAAGATGAGACACATCCATGGCACGATTTGCGTAGTAGGTGGTGTAAGCGGCACATGGGCGCCAATTTTACAAGCGATTCAGGAACAAAGAGTGACAAAGCTTTTTAAGAGGGTGCGACGAGAATCGGGAAAGAAAATTTGAGAGACTATGGAAGAAGTTGGGCGAGCTAACGTCAAGGCATACAATAGAGGCGTGAAGAAGCCAACAGCTTCCGCAGGAGGCTTGATGGCGCTTACAGAGTTACCAGCAGACCCTCCACACCTGGTTCGGAGGAATGGAAGGGCTATGAAATCCTTCTCCGAATGGATAGAGCATGAGCCTAAGGAGAAATGGGCTCGGCTTTATGACACCGATGGCGCCGGTATGGGGTCATGACGACAAACTTAGGTGAGGTTTACAATTGGGTCATGCGGGGTTGAGGCCACTTCCCTGGTTGCTATAGTGGAGGGTGTTCTTCGTGGCATAACGAAGTACTTTGTGGATCGCTATGCTAGGGCCGTCGCTCGCATGAATGCCCACGATGTGAAGTACTCCGAGATGATTTATGCGTACATGGAGGAAAAGGGCAAGAAGGGGAGATGCATAGAGCATTGAAGATGGGCACGAGGAGCTCCGATTTGAGGTACTATGTAAAGATAAATCGGGCGTGGGACAAGCCGTGAGAGTTACACATGAATGCACCATGCATAGACAAACATGTGCATGCACTGCAACAAGCCTCAAATGCATTACACGAGGCCATGCGCACATGTCATGGCGGCCTGCTCAACGATCCGAATGGATCGGTATATTCTTGTCTCATTTCTTCAACAAGGAAGAAGTGATGGCAACTGGAGTGGGAAATGTACGGTTTTCGAGTGGTGGGTTTATTCACGGAGCATCATACGGGAGGCGACACGGTGGGTTCCGGATTTAAGTAAATTTGAAGGGTGTTGGGCGGCAGCGGACAAGGCGTATAAGGAGCGATATGGATGCGGCGGAAAGTGGACGTCGTGTGAAGAAATGTTCGGTTTGCAAGGAGACGGGCCACACTTTCAAGTATTGTCCCACGGTTCGAAGGCGATAAAATTGTTGTACGTCGTTTATGTATGGAGTTTCCAATTAAATTGTTGTACGTCGTTTATGTATGAACTTTACAATTAAATTGTTGTAATGCGTTATTAATGTATGGACTTTCCAATTGAATTGTTGTTAAATCGTTTATGTATGTACTTACTATTAAATTGTTTTACTTCACCTTTATTATGGAATGATTGTTTGCACTTTCTTTATGTAATTGTTGTGTTCAATTTGTAACGATATGTTCTTCTATTTTCCTATTGTCGGGTTACACATTGCAGGTATGGCGTGACGAGTTGCTTGACCGGTGATAGATGCGACTCACCGAGCCACTTGGCCACCGCGCGCCTTGGCCAGGGCATCTACCTCTTGAGCTTGGCGCCCTACGCTTGCGCACCCCATGAGAGCATGGAGGATTGACCCGCGATGGCTTCCGAGGTTAGTACACTAATCACGAGGGTTATATAAGTTCAATGCCTTTGTCGGCGTACTTACAATATTTTCATGTAGGTTGAGGGCAGCGGGGTTGCTTCCATTAGCCAGGATGGTGGAGGCTACTGTCGGCGACGCCCAGACCAGCGAGGTTCCTCCAGGAGGTTCCGTCACGACCGGTCCTTCTTGGCCGCTTTGGTGGACCGTTGGCGCCCTGAGACGCACACGTTCCACCTTCCGTGCGGCGAGATGGCGCCACACTTGAGGACGTGAGTTACCCATCGGGCCTACCTTGCTCGAGGGACGCAGATGGTGCCGGCCGACGTCGACTTCGACCGGCGACGGACCTCTGCACCGGTTCGCAGTGTGATACCAGCAGAATCGTACAACACTTTCACTTCTACGCACGGCCCTACGCAGAAGTGGTGGTTCAGTTCTATGTCAGTTGCGCTTTATTATGTAGTTTTATTTATCCGCTTTCAGTTCCGCCGCTAACCATAGCCTTTTGCAGCCCGAGAGGATGGCGGCCGGAGCGGAGGACTACGTCGTCACCCGCCACTTCGAGGCGTACCTGATCTGGCTATTCGGCTGGGTCATGTTCAGCTCGAGCCACGGAGACTCCGTCGACAAGCACTTGATCCAGTTCGCCAGGTCGATCGCGGAGAACGACATGGATCATATCCCACAGCTGGCTTGGGGACCGGCAGTACTGGCGGCCACCTACCGTGCTCTTTGCAGGGGCCGTAGCTAGTTTTTGCTTTAGTTTTATCTTTTAGTACTATCAGTTCATTCTGTGGAACAGTGACTTTGTTCAACTGGTTTATCTTTTCGTATGTTTTATCTCAATGAATCCGCCTTTCATGGTTTGACGACTTCCTCCGGCCCAAAAAATAACTTCCAAGATGCATTTCTACGGGCCGCCGAAAATCCTTCATCGTTAGGGTTCGTGCGCGAATGTAATACTTAGGGTTATTGGGCGTTGAGAATTTATATGCGAAGAGAGTTGTAACTGAGATATTTTTACGGAATATGGTAGTCCGTATACCAAATAGCACATCTGGTACATCCGGACCAAAAATAACTTCCAAGATGCATTTCTACGGGCGAAAATCCTTCATCGTTAGGGTTCGTGCGCGAATGTAATACTTAGGGTTATTGGGCGTTGAGAATTTATATGCGAAGAGAGTTGTAACCGAGATATTTTTACGGAATATGGTAGTCCGTATACCAAATAGCACATCTGGTACATCCGGCCCAAAAAATAACTTCCAAGATGCATTTCTACGGACGTAGAAAATCCTTCATCGTTAGGGTTCGGCTTGCGAATGTAATACTTAGGGTTATTAGGCGTTGAGAATTTATATGCGAAGAGAGTTGTAACTGAGATATTTTTACGAATATGGTAGTCCGTATACCAAATAGCACATCTGGTACATCCGGTCCAAAAATAACTTCCAACATGCATTTCTACGGGCGCGAAAATCCTTCATCGTTAGGGTTCGATGCTTGAATGTAATACTTAGGGTTATTGGGCGTTGAGAATTTATATGCGAAGAGAGTTGTAACTGAGATATTTTTACGGAATATGGTAGTCCGTATACCAAATAGCACATCTGGTACATCCGGTCCAAAAAATAACTTCCAACATGCATTTCTACGGGCCGCCGAAAATCCTTCATCGTTAGGGTTCGTGCGCGAATGTAATACTTAGGGTTATTGGGCGTTGAGAATTTATATGCGAAGAGAGTTGTAACTGAGATATTTTTACGGAATATGGTAGTCCGTATACCAAATAGCACATCTGGTACATCCGGTCCAAAAAATAACTTCCAACATGCATTTCTACGGGCGTAGAAAATCCTTCATCTTTAGTGTTCGTTCTCGTATGTTATACTTATGGTTATTGGGCGTTGAGAATTTATATGCGAAGAGAGTTGTAACTGAGATATTTTTACGAATATGGTAGTCCGTATACCAAATAGCACATCTGGTACATCCGGTCCAAAAATAACTTCCAAGATGCATTTCTACGGGCGCGAAAATCCTTCATCGTTAGGGTTCGTCTTGAATGTAATACTTAGGGTTATTGGGCGTTGAGAATTTATATGCGAAGAGAGTTGTAATCTGAGATATTTTTACGAATATGGTAGTCCGTATACCAAATAGCACATCTGGTACATCCGGTCCAAAAATAACTTCCAAGATGCATTTCTACGGGCTAGAAAATCCTTCATCGTTAGGGTTAGATGCGCGAATGTAATACTTAGGGTTATTAGGCGTTGAGAATTTATATGCGAAGAGAGTTGTAATCGAGATATTTTTAAGGAATATGGTAGTCCGTATACCAAATAGCACATCTGGTACATCCGGCCCAAAAATAACTTCCAACATGCATTGGACCACGAGACAACACAAGGCTGCGCGACCTATCACCCTCGGTGCCGCACGACCTACCACCGTCAATCAAAGCGCACGACCAGTCACCCTCAATGGTGCATGACTGCCACCCTCAATAAAAGGCATGCGACCTGCCACCCTCAATAAAAGCTGCACGACCGGTCACCCTCAATGCGACTTGACAACACGCTACTATCGGCTTTCTCGGACTTATTGGACCACGGCGTCGTGCGGCTTTCACGGCGTGACAAGTGATGCGGCTTTGCGAAGGCGTGCCATGTCGTTCGGCTTTGCTAATGATGTGACAGGTTGTGCGGCTTTCGGAGAGGAGGCAGTTCATGCATCTTTGCCAAGTGGATGACAGGCTATCTAGCTCGCCACCACTATAAAACCGGTGGAGGATGCACTTCCATTACCAACAGACCGACAATCAACACGCACACTTCACACGAATTAGGCTACGATGTCGTTCTACTGTCGCCTCTTCAGCAAGCGAAACTTAACGCCCCCCGAATACCGGGATGCGAGTTGTGTTGACGCTCCAGTTCTTACGGAGTTGCCCCGACCTAATTGCGCTGCAACCTTCCGGCGAAGATGATGCGATCTAACCACGGAGCTACGCCGCCCGCGCTCATTATCAAGTGCACACGGCTATGAGGTAAACCTACTGGTGTCATTACAGTTAAGGGTACCACTACCATTTCATGCGTCGTTTTTCTTTTGTAGCGCATGGACCGGTGTTGCTTCTTCCAATGGATCGACGGGCCGGAACAACGTGACTACGAATTTCTCAACAACTGCCACGACGCCTACCCCACTTCGCCCGAGAACTTCACCCGGTGGGAGAGGCCGCCGGGATATGTCCCCCTTCTAGATCGACCGGAGTTTAGGGCCGGTGGGCAAGAGAGCAACCAATCGGTGAGTTCCATGCAACATGCTAATGTTACGCAGCGATTCTGTGATCACAAAGTAGTAATTCTAAATCGCTTCCTCGCATACAGGACTCCAAGAAGAAACTTGCAAAATGGATAAAGTCAAAGGAGAAACCTCCTCAAGGGCCCGCACCGAAAGCCCGAATTTTGCGATCACGACACAGGCGATCGTTGATACTGCCAAGGGATCTAGCGGATGGAGATTCTACCGGTGCCCCTTGGCCGAGGATGAATGGTGCACCTACTTCAACTGGGTGGATCCGGAGAAGTACCACCCACATCTCAAACTTCCCATATGGGATAACTGGGGGGAGCAACCCTCTCCGTGGTGCTACTTCCGCCCCGAAAAGCCAGACCCCGAGTACGCCCAAGGTATTTTGCAACGACCACAGCATACATACTGTATGGACTGCAGGGCACGCTTCCGATTATACAAGGACAAGCCCAACACGCACCTCCTGCACCATATAGTGGAGTGCGAGCCGAAACAAAGAAGACGTCTCCGCAAGGAACCGGAAGTGGAAGAGGGTTCCTCCACTCTAAGTAGGGACAAGGGGAAGCAGCCGTAGAGATGCGCTGTGGAAGAAATCCTGCCGGATTCTGAGACCATCAGGGAACCCGAGCGGTATTAACATAGGGGGCGCCGGAAATCGGGAAGGCATGCCCATATGGGAGGGCAGGACTCCACAGAATGCACACAAACAAGTTACTTCTTACACCCCAGAGACGTATGGCATAGGCTACCCATTCGGCGACAGCTGGGAGCACTGCACACGGCCATGGAGCTCTTTCATAAGAGAGATTGAGCGGTGTCCGAGAACAAATCGCAAAAGAATGACGGGTGATGTAATATGTAGAAAATGTATGGCATCGTTCCCACTCTACGAACATAGACGGACCGATCACTTGTTCCACCATGACAACTTGATGTTATCGTCACTTCTCTTAGAAATATAAATCCTTCTTTGTAATGTCATTGTAATATAATCTGTTGCTCCTTTCATCATCTAAACTTTCGTTACATGTGCACTACTAACGTTGAGTTTTGTTCCTAAGGTTACTACTGCATATACGTGCTTTGCACAATGATCGTAAAATCAGTCATCAATTGGTAGCCTTCTTTGATTGATTCCTTTCCTTTCTGTTGAGCCATGAAAGCCACCTATTAGATCGCAATTATCCATGCATGTACAAGTTGTACAACCCTCTGGATTTGCAATTTTGGTTCTTGACATTGGTTTTCTTGACATTGGTTTTCTTGACATATACGTAAAATGTAACACCTTCGTGAGGAGCTCAGAATTCTCGGTTTCAACTCGGTTTATCAACATTTTTTTGAATTCGGTTTCAAAAATCCGAAATAAACAAAAAAAATAGATTGCCTGGCCTTGTTCCGGGTGAACCCGACAAGGTACTGTTCACTATTGTCATTTCGGTGTGACAAATACACCGATTTTCGGTTTAAGCGTTGACCGAATAAAACATGTGCAGTTTTGCATATACCGGAGATGCAATTTCGTGTTTTCAGCGGCACAGAGCGAATACGGTTGGGTTTTTCGCTCTTACACAAAAATGTTGTATGATTTTAAAATACTGATAAATATTGTGTATAGAATTCCAAAATTTGCTTATACATGTCTTTGCATATATATATATTAAAGTATATATGATTCAATAATATTTTTGACCTTTTCACATTACTTTTCCTACATAATTGTAATTTTATACAGTACAACAGCAATTATCACAGCTAAAAATGTTTATTCCTTAATTTATTGAGCCTGCCCTCCTATGTCCATTTCAATTTGCGACAGGGTGTCGCCATTTCAAATGGCGACAGGGGCAAACTCGACATTTCCACTGCTGCCCCACGCAGCCAGAGGCTGGAATGCCCCCTGTCGCCATTCCATTTGGCGACAGGACGGAGGAAATTCCGGTTTTGCCCCCTGTCGCCATTTGAACTGGCGACAGGAGCTCCTGTCGCCAATTGAAATGGCGACAGGACCCTGTCGCCATTTCAAATGGACACAGGGGGGTAGTTTTGCTATTTTCTTTTTCGGCATATTATTTCTGTAAATTTTGATTAAAATAATATTATTTAAAAAAAAAATTCGTAAAGTATGCATATATATATATATATATATAGGACGCCGTAATGGGACACCATGGTGCCCAGGCACCATGATTTTAAATGCACGATTTCAAATAAAATTCGAGTATATTTTTTGAAACTTTCAGTTTTAGAGTATATACCCATCTATAACAATTCAAATGAAACACATACCTTTAAAAAAATATACTCGAATTCAAAGATTTGAATGAATTTAGATTACATACTTTACTGATTTATATATATACTCAGCATATACCTACAATCAAACTATCATAAAAAAAAGGAACTCTAGTTCGAATTTCAGTTCTAACTTGTTTGAACTAGTTAGTAAACTAGTTAAACTCAACATCCTAAAAAATTCAAAAATTTTCGAATGCAAATAAATAGAAAAAATACCAGTTTTGGATCATGGTGCCCAGGCACCGAGGTGTCCCAGGTAATTGTACTATATATATATATATATATATATATATATATATATATATATATATATATACACACACATATATATACATATGTATACGTATACTATGTACATATGTATATATGTATACTATGTATATATATACGTATACATATGTATATATATATATACATATACATATGTATATGTATATGTACATATGTATATATATGTATGTATGTATGTATGTATGTATGTAGCTTCACTATTCTTCAGCTACGTGTAGAATATACTATTCTACACGACGGCCAGTTTACGCAGTTCGACCAAGCCACTTTACCAGTATTTATTACTTGCTCATGGGTGGGCATCATTTGTTAATGATGATGTGTTGGATTATTGTCACGACGTTCTAGCTTCGAAGCATATCGTACTGATTTATTCTACTAACGTGCTTCTTACTTTTTACTACTTTTCACTTACATGGAAATAACATTGTTGTGTATTCAAAATTTACTATATGTTCTGCTCGGTGTAACCATCTATTCTGCCTATGTGTATAGATAGATATTAAAATTATCTAGCTCTCGTTGCTATGCATGCATCGTATAGCTATGCATGCTCTTATTTCTTGTGTTGTACATGAATATGATTTTTCTTCGTTATAGCCATAACTTTTTATTGACAGCTCAAATTCATGAAATGTTTTCATCAATAGCTTACTGACGACAAGAGTAACACGCTGATATAAATCTTATCGCATGAATCAGTTTTTACTATCTATAGTCATAGAGTTTACTATCGGTATACATAGATTTTACTATCGATACGCACGACATTTATTGGCGAGACTTATATCATTATGTTGCTCTCATCATCAGTAAGCTACTGGTGAAACCTTTTACGAATCGGAGTTGTCAATAAAAAGTTAAGGCTAAACCAAAGAAATTAGATTCATGTACAAATTAGGAACGCAACTTACTAGCGGTTTAGATGATGCGATTCATTAGTTACTTACCATCAATGTTATGTGCGGAATGAATTCTTTTTTCTATACACATCAACTGTTATTACTACAGACAACTCTACGTCATATTATCGATAATTACATGATTATGATTTATTTAAAGGCCAGTAATCTAAAAATAATACCATATCAGTAATTACTTGATTGCAAATCAATTTACTGTCGACTTTAGCTTTTACTAATGTGCATATTACATCACGTTCGAAGCATGTGTAATTTTTTACTATAATATTTGTATGAATTTACCAATGTAGAATAGTATGATTTACTACTCAGCATGTCACATTATACTATCGTCTTTCATTTTTTTACCATCAAAATCGGTACCTCAATTAATAATGTGTGTTGTTTTTTGGGCCGTCGTACGCTAGTTAATTCTTCATTGCATGTTTTGACCAGTGCGTGGAATAGCCTAATCTGCATGCAGATTAGCGCTACCGTACACACACACACAACGTCGAAATGGGGCACCACAGTGCCTGAGCACCATGATTTTAAATGCATAAATTCAAGCTAAATTTGGGTATATTTTTCAAAAATTTCAGTTTTAGGTATATACCCATCTATTACAATTCAAATGAAACTCATACCTTTCAAAAAAATATACTTGAATTCAAATATTTGAACGAATTTAAATCACATGCTTTGCTGATTTATATATATAATCAGCATATACCTACTATGAAACTACCATAAAAACGGAAACTCCAGTTTGAATTTCAGCTCAAGCTTATTTGAACTAGTTAGTAAACTAGTTAAACTCATCATCCTAAAAATGTTAGAAATTTTCACATGCAAATATATAGAGGAAATATCCATTTTTGATCATGGTACCTTAACTAAGTGTACTATATATATATGTATATATGTATGTATATATGTATATATATATGTGTGTGTGTGCGCGCGCGCGCGTACCTTCTACTTTCAGTGTAGTTACTTCCACATCTAAAATACCGCCTAAATGAACTTGAAATACGTCTTTATCACTTTGGATACACTTGTTTGCTAATTATAAGATGTTTCAATGTGAACAATATGAAAAAATTGAAAGGAAGTATATAGTTTTTAGCGTATTTCACAAATACCTTTATATATGGACATAAAAAGAAGTATGTCCAAAAAATATACATATCACATCTGAAAAAATTTAAATACCACCTAGGTAGTCTTATATACTCATATACTACATACCATTCGTTGTGCGAGATACTCCCTACATTATGAGATACATTATAGGGAATAACTACTTCCAGGAGTAGAAAAGAGGCTTTCAAGTATATTCTAATACTAATTATAAAATACTCCAAAGCGAGTTCTACGAAAAATTTCATCAAAGTTCACTCTTTATAGCATAATTTGTTTATATTCTCCTTTTACATATGAAAAAAGGTATATAAAAAAATAAAGGGCTTCGATGGACTTTTTATCAATTATGTGATATTGTAGTATCGTACAATTATTATTGCAGTATACCAAAAATGATAAAAGAGTATAACACACGTTTATGTGGTATATTGGGGTTGATCGTCCCAGTTCCGTTCCATTTTCCTCCTTGCGCAGGCGAACGATGCCAGGCATCATTGACTCCAACACTTGTTCGTCTTGGGCAATTTTCATTTTGATTTTGATTTGGCGGTGAAGGAGTAAGATGGGGAGGATTTTGATTTGGCACTGCACTCAAATTTGTTGTCGCTATATATACTATGCCATTCATCAATACCCTTCCTACCAAACGCCTAAATCAAATATTAATTTAGTTTGTGCTGTAAAACAAATTGCATGGTTATAACCGCATCTGCATGAACCCTATCTTACTCATTTTGAGCTTAATTTTGCTTGTACGCATCAAAAGAATGACCAATTTCAACTAGTCAACTCATTTGTAGAGAAATCCATTGTATCAGCCTATCAGGATTTAGTAGTAATCACTATTTATATGCTAAAGTTCCTTCCAAGTGGTCCTTGTACCCTAGTTGTAAATCAATTTAAGCATGACAAATTACTACTAATAGCTTATGCACAGCATATCCTCAACATTTTAGAGCACGAGTAACCTTCAGCTCCAGCTTTCTCATGTAACCACTATATATAACATCTCAGAGGTAAGTTATGCTATGTTTTTTTTTTAAAAAAAAAAGAGAGCTAAATTAGGTTCACCTTTAATTAGATCCATAACTCGGTGTCACATATTCTTCAATTTTTTTTTCTTTACACGTAAATGTAAAATTTGATGGGCACCATGTCCTATACATGCATAAGCAGCCTAACCTAGACACCCACAAGTTACCAAAAAAAAAAAAAAAAAAATGGCCAAAGAACACTGGATATATTTCTACATCATTTGTGCACGAGATACGCATACAAAAACTCGTTCCACACATCAGGAACACCTGGGAGGCACCAATGCGTGCAATCCGCGTAAGTGCCCGGGTTTGCAATCTGTTCTTTTGTTAGAGGGACAAACTGTCTCCTGAACACCGTAGGATGGGCGTCAATGCGATAGTCAGACAGCTGGGTGATGTTCAATATCTGAACATGTATACCTTTATGCTCCAATGTTCCAAAAATCTGCTTAGCCTTGTCCATCATACTGTAATCTGTGGTTGCACCTTTGTATCCGTCTTTTTGGATCGGTTCCGTTTCGTTTAGGCATTTGTTGCTGTCATCTCCACCCCAGTCGCTAGCCCTGAAAAAGATATTTTGTATGGTTTTCATGTTAACACTTGATTACCTACCATTTGCAGTACCTGAGCATGAAACTAGAATTGCAATTGTTAGGCCAAGTTTGTCGGTTTTCAGATTTTACAGTCGGCAAATCATGCAAGAGTTGTAGTTCTCTCACCAGGTATGGGTAGGTGATGAACCTGCGAAAAAGATTCTAGTCTTGTTCTTGTTAATATTTGTTCCCAGCCATTCCACTAATTTCTTGAGAGCTATCTCGAAACCATCGACCATTTCCACTTCGTCTAACTTAGCATCACCATCCTCAAATGAGCCATACCTGACCATGGAAAAAAGATGTCATGTTATTAATACTTGCTGGTTTCCAAAAACCAGTTAATTGCATTGGGAACTCCACTAGCTTGTAATGGCATCAGTTCAGATAACTCGTGCCTTTTGCTAACATCAGATAATTTGCAATTGCAGGTTCAGATAACTTGCAAATGCATCAGCTCAGCTACCTACTGAGAAGCAAGGAAATGCACTTACATAACCTTCATCCTCATATCAGCCTTCTGCTTCCTCCACCATAGGTAAGAATTGAAAACAATAATGTCAGCATCGTTCCAGACACGGGAGTGCTTTTCAATTTTTTCTGCCCTCATGATCCGATACTCCACTCTGTGAATTATGGGGTTGTCACTGTTTGACTCCAGTAGCAGCGGCGACCAGTAGAAGTCTATTGTCGCATTGTATTCCTGAAACAACGCGTGTTCAAATCAGCTAACAGAAAGTGTTATGCCTCCTAGTTTCTCTACCCTGTAGGAAGCTTAACATGAACAGATTTTTTTTTTCTCGAAACATACCAATGCCTTGAAGGAAATAAGCGAGCCGTTGTAAACGCGCTTCTTGAGCCCGTCAGGTATAGAGGGCTCCACCATGCACACCAGTGAAACCCATTGGTTCCTGTTGAGTGAATCGCCCACAAAGACCAATCTCTTGTTCCTGAGTTTTTCAAGCAGCTTCGTGGCGTTGAATCTGTTTCAACATGTCAAAATTGACACTTCATGTCATAATGCCATGCATATTACACCTTGGTGAAAATTATCCCAGATATGAGGAGATTTGTATGCTTCTGTAATGCAATGGAGAACCAGATAAGCACAGCACGCAAATTTATCTCACTTTTGGTCTTCCACTGCCCGCAATTTCTTTCTATATATGTTTTCCATTTGTCCTCTGTCTCACCATAGCAATCGTGCAATCCTAACAAGTAATGAACTAATGATTCGTTGTTTTACTAAAAAAAAACATTTTTCGTTGAAAACAATCGTTTGTTCCTGAACTACTTGCCCTGATTTCTTTGATTGCACATTATCTGAACAATTGTCTGCCTAAAAAACGCTTTTTTTTTTCCAAAAATAAGGCAGGATCTCTGCCGATTCTATTAATCAAGTTGAGTCAGTAATGCCCAATATTGAACTTGAACTATTGAAGGGTAAGAAACATTCAAAGGTTTTTGTGTTCATCGGCAAAATTAAAATGATTGTTACTATCATAGTTACCCGATTCGTTGTAAACCCCCCGAATCGCGAACCGGATTCATCAAACCCGAACCGTTTTAGGGTACAGAGTTCGTATTGGCGGTGGAAATTGGAAGAAAAAGTGGCGAGCCACAAATCCGAATCTCATACCACAGGTCGGACGAACCGAGTTTATTGTAACCATGGTTACTATTGTTAGCCTTGATTAGTTCAAGTTCAGTATTCTGAAATACAGACTCAATTCGTAGTACTACCACAGCAATTTCAGATTTGGCATATTTTGTTTGAGCGAGACTGAGTTTAGCTCGAAAACACCCGGACTATTCTAAGGAGATACGCAATCATACCTTGGAAGGTCGCATCCGTGAGGCTGCCATCTCCAATGCTGGTACCTGGTATCGTTCCGGCCATATTTGTCGCAAGCCACCTCGTCGAAGATGAAGGCGCACCTGAGGCCGGAATACAATGGCCGGGAGACGTTGTCGTAGACCCACCTCCCCAAGGACCAGTTGCACTCCTCGCCGGAGTCCCTCGCCGAGTCCAGGATCCCAGCCGTCCATTGCACCTGTGCCACTTTCACCTGGATTTCTTGGTGTTCGTGGTCAACAGCCAGCTGCACCTGCGATTCCTGGCCTCGGTCGAACAAGAGGGAGACGAAGCTGACGAAGATGAAGAAGACCACGAGGGAGCTCACGACGCTCCTCAATCCAACTGGAGATTGCAGAACCGTCATCTTGCTGCCTGCTGCTACAGCCTTGTGAGCGGCTTCAGACTTCATTCTTTCTTCAGAAACTGTGGTGCTTAGCTCCCATCCTTTATTGTGCACCCCTCTATAATGGAGCACTCCACATGGCTAAGTGGCCCAGGTCTAGTAGTGCCGAAGCAACGTGAACACTGACCCTTGGGCTAACCTGAAAAAAGGTCCAAGTGTTTGGCTGCTTGGGATGTGGTGGTGAAACTGAATCCCCCATCATTATCTGCACCCTCTTGCAACTAGAATGAGCAGGTTGGTCTTTCATTACTGAAACTGAAATAACTTGGCAGGAATAGCTGTAATGTTTGTTCCACTGTCCTGTCAATTTGCAAAACCATTTGCAGGCCAATCTCCTGTTTATTCCATGTGATCTACTACCTATTTGTAGTTGCCTAACAAAAGCAAAAGTAGAAACTGATGTGAGAAGGTAGAAGTGCTAGACTGCTAGGTTCTGGTACTGAGTGTTCGGTCGAAGCTCCACACCAAACGCCACACAGAAGAGGCCCCCAAAGAATGAAATAGGCTGACCCTTGTCGCCTTCAAATGGTGAAATTTGCAACTTAAGCAACAAAAAGCTGATGGCCAGAAAAGGAAAAATCTTTTGATTGGTTTCTCACCTAATAATAAACTAATATAAAGTCCATAGGCCACCGAATGCAAAGCACACCAATGTTTTAGTTCAACCGATTAATGATAATGTTTTGGTTCAACCGATTCATTGGTTTCTCGCCTTCAAATGATAATGAGATATTGCTGGGTGTACTTGAGTATTTCAGGATTTGTACTTCACTCCCCCCTTGTGTAGTTGTAGAAAATATACAATATAGTCGTATCGTAATAACTAGTCGCCTAGTTACGTGGGTAAATTTGCTAGTTGTATTAAAGGCCCAATCTTTCTGAAAAACTGATCATGCCGGAATGTATATCAGTTTTCAACGTGTCGGTCGTGCTTAATTCATAGACACCAGCTGATGAGTGGGTGATGCCAGCAGCGCTTGGAGTATCTGTTTGAAACGGACCATCAATTACTGTTCTTCATCTTCGATTCACCTTCCCATGCAATTCCCATATCTTTTGACAAGAAAGTTGCGGTTAGATCAACAATAATGTGTCGGCCGTATATGCATGGTAATATATTATATATATTTCATATTTGATGCATGTACCTTAGCGGGGCATGAAAATTCATAAATTAACGCATTCCACCACCGATTTGCCTTGATGTGAATCTTCGAATGGCCCTACAACTCTACTCCCCTTTTGCCTTCTTTCCTTTCAGCACAGAATAAAATGAGTGCCTCCAAGGTTCAATTCTGTGATGATGTCTGCTTTGTTTGGTATCTATCCTGTCCTGACCAGCAGGGTCTAATCAGAATGCTTGGCTGTTGAGAGTTACATAAATATTGGTGTCCATCTAATTTGGTTTTGCCACCTTCTCAGAAATTCTTTCTGGCAGGTGTGTGTTGCTATGCAAATGATGAACTGCCAGCAGTCAGCAAAATTGAGGAAAACATTGATCTGCTCGCAAGATTGGTGAATGGCACAACTAATTATCACTGATCCGTACACCTGTCGAGTGAGATGAAATCCTTGGAAGTCTAGCAAGATGTGCAGTAGCAGCAGTTGGCAACATGGGGATACCTAACGCTGGTTCCCTCGAGGATCAGACTTGCTTCCTGCGCAAGTCCCACAAGAGGCGGTACAGCCATTATTTGGACGTCTGCAGGTATGTCCTTGTCCTGATTAATGAGCCATGTAAATGTTAAAGCACGCCTTAAGACTGAACTAGCTGTGAAGGCAAGTATTAGCTGAATGAAAGCTTTGTCTTATCAAACCCCAATGGCAGTATGGCACCAACAAATTGAATACAATGGAAGCTTGCATTAGCAGAAATAAGGTATTCTCGCTCACACGGCATGTGTATTTCAAGTTTATTTATGTGATACATTAGTGGTGGGAGTAACTACACCCGGGTAGGCCTGGCTATTGAGCTTGATCATTTAAGTGATTATTTCAAATTCAATCAAACGAGCCGCTTTCGATCTGGGCCTCCTTAACCTTTTTATGCTCGAAATGGGCTCATTTCAATTTCGAACCAATTATAGGTTGTTTGGTTGCCTTCTCAGCTCAACTAGGCTGTATGAGCTCAACCAGACTGAGTGGATGCAAGGAGATGTTGTTTGGTTGGTTGTATGAGGTTGGACAGGCTGCACAGAGATGTTGCTTGGTTGACTGCACTGGAATGGAAGTGTGATAGGCAAATTCAAGAGAGGGATGAAACAAATTTTAAAAATACTAGAAAATCAATAATTTTACAAACGAAAATAAAAGTTTTAAAATATATTCTAGAAAATCAATAAATTGAAAAACTAAAATTTTAATCTTTTGAAATTTATATAGCAAGTATGGTCTAGTTTTGTTTGAAAAAAATATCAGGAACACATAGGTGAAATCGGTTCGTTGATCGGAAATGCTAATCAAAAGATATAACAAAGAAAAGAATAAAACTAGATAGTAAATGCTAATGTCAGCATGCATGCATGGCTCGGCAGAGCCTTGCCCTGGGGATACGGTGGATTTTCTCGTTTCCCTGGAGCCAGGCTGAAAGGGGTGTTTTGCATCTGTAGAGCCATGCTGAGTTTGATGAGAAGACAACCAAACACTCATTTTTTGCATCTGCAGATGCAAATATCTTTAGATGCAGCCAGCCAAACAACCCATTAGCTACTGTAATCAAAGCAATTTTGGTTTCAGCCCTAAAGAGCCTTTTTTTTTTTTGCCAACCCTACACACAGAGTAGATGGTATTTTTCCATAACTTTACATGTGTGTGTGTATATCATTTATATATAAGCCTTTTTTCGTACTCCCAGGAGTACATACTCCTGCCTACAATATACCACTTTAATGAACGTGTTATACTCTTTTATCACTTTTGGTATACTCAAACGCGACATGGTTGAAAAAAATCCATTGGGGCCATTTATTTTTTACTATATACCCTTTTCCATAGAGTACATAAACAAATTATGCTATAAAGAATGGAGTTTGATGAAATTTTTCGTGGAACTTTGTAACATCCTCAAATTTGAAATAAAATAAAATCTAAATTTACAATTTGATTTAAGTCTTCCCAGCTAATTTTCAGGAGAATTTGAATTGAATTATTTCATTTAGAAAATTAAAAAAACAGCAACAATGTATTTGAATATAGAGCAATGACAGAATTTTGTAGAAATAAGAATAACTGATCTCAGTCTAAATTTTTTGTGGTAGTTTCCCCTTAATACTAAGGTCATACAGGAAAAGTTTCAAAAATATTTGACTTATTTTGGAGTTTTAGAAAATTCATTTTTAGAAAAAGTATAATTCTGACAGGGAGCATGTCAGATTTTTGTAGATTTATTGGCATAGTATTTTCATTTGAAATTTCTATGACAGATCAAATATGTTCTAGGGTTCCTTCAAAAAAATTTATAAAAATTGTTGATGTGATTTGATAACTCAATTAATTTCGGATGTGCTTGCTGTCCAAAAATCAAGAAACCTAGAGCTTAAATTCCTTTCTTCTTTTCACTGCCTTGTGGGCTCACCCCCAGGCCGGACCCCACCTGCAGTGCTTAGCCTCAGCTCCTACCCCTGGCATGTGGTCCCAGGTCCCACATGTCAGCACCCCTCTCTTCTTCCCTTTCCCTCTTCTCTCTCGCGCGCGCTCTGTCCACCGATGCCACGACAACGATTTTCCTCCATTTTCGCTACCATGGCAGCCGGTCCTCGCTCGTGCCTGCACACTTAGGAGTTCCATGCCATGTCGTGTTGGTCTTCTACCGTGGCAACCCTGCACCGCCAATTTCTTTGCCGTGGCAGTCATCAACCCACGCCGCCCCTGGGACGTGCACTCGAGCCATAGCAGTCTCACTCTACCGAGTCTCTACCGCCGCAGTAATTTCGCCCCCATTTCATTGTCGTTCCAGTAGCCTAGCGCCACCCCGTGCTCGTGCTGCAGGAGACTTTCACCACGCCGCACGGAGCTTCTGCTGTGGTGGCTATTTTCTTCGCCTTTTCTTGTCGCGGCACTGAGACGAGGCCGCCTTTGGGACTTGTTCACTGCCCCGCCAAAAGCCGCTGAGCTCTAGCAGTTGGGCAGGCCGAATTCACAGGCCCCTGCGTGAATCCCTTGTCACCGTAGCTGTAAACCTCACTACCGGCTGCCCAAGCTCCTTGCGCTCTTCGGGTTTCTCCTTTTGCTAGCCTTGCGACATTGCCGTGGATGGAGAGCGCAATCAAATCATGAACAAGAACCTAGGTAAATTGTAACCACATACCCCTTGTCCTGAGCATCCACGGCATTGATTGATCAATCTCCGTCACTTAATTCCAGCTCGAGCGATCGGACTCATCGCCGCGCTGTGCACCCTATCTTCCCCAAGTCCGGCGTATGGAGACGGAGCTACACGGCCACCCTTCCTCCACTCCAAGGTACTAGGTTGAGACCACTATGACCCTAGATGCTCACCGGACACTTTCTCGAGATTAAGCACTCATCTGGTGTCGCCATGGCCGAGCGCCATTACCGCCGTCGCCGGCCTCCCTCGGTGCGAGCCGAGCTCCACTAGGTGCTGCCCTAGCTTCTCCGTCCACGCTCATGCTCACCCCACCCATGCCCGGTCGCCTCCGGCCTCTGCTCACCGCTGGCGAGGCCGCCTTCCTCATCCCTTGCCCTGTCTCACTGCTCGCGGGTCCCTAATGTCACCCACCGCCCTCACTCAGCCGAACCTAAGCCCACTGACAATGGCCCCCGCCTGTCAGTGTATTGCGCACTTGCACAGTTCAAGCCCAGTGCCAAAGTACGCTTCCATTATTGGAAAACGTATCTCATTTTAGGGGTATTTTCAGAATAGCATGTATTGAAATGGCTATAACTTTCGCATTATAAATCCAAATTAGCTAAAACATGTTTCTAACTTTTTTTTAAATCATGTAGATTCTGAGTATGCAAAAATATTTTAATTTTGTTCACTATACAATATTTGGAATTCAAATTTGAACTCTAGGCCTAGCACATGCTCTATATAAAATTTTTGTAAATGGTCTCCAAATTTGATGAAACCAATTTTATTGTGTTCCTGAGGTCATTAGATTTCCAATTATATAAAAATATTTAAATTTGGATTTAGTTTGTATCAAATGCTTAAATAGAATAGTTTCAATATGTTTAAATTTAAAATGTTTATATCTAATGCAAATGAACTTCAAATTTAGTGAAACTAGTCTCTATACTTTCAAAAGGTGGTATTCTCTCTATTTATGTAAAAACTAATTGGACAACTCAGCCCGAAGATCTAGGGTATCCAAGTTGACATGATCGAGCCATGGCCTCTCAACCTGAATCTTAAGAAGAGCACTCTCCAAGGTGGCAACATCTATCTCCTCCAAGGTAGAGTACCACTTAAATCATCAACCCCGCCCGCCCTTAGGACTTGCACTCGAGCCATAGCGATCTCACTCTGCCAAGTCTCTGCCGCGACGGCAATTTCGCCCCCATTTCATTGTCATGCCAGTAGCCCAGCGCCACCCCATGCTTGTTCTATAGAAGACTTCCGCCACGTCGCACGGAGCTTCTGCTATGGTGGTTGTTTTCTTCGTCGTTTCTTGCCGCGGCACTAAGATGAGGCCGCCCTTGGTCACGTGAAGAGGTGAAGAAACGGCCGCGCAATTAAGTGAGCAATGAAACAGGATTAATTGCAAATTGTGCCAATTTCGGTTTGATTGGGAGAGGGAAACGGCCGGGAAATGAATCCTCTCATCAATGTGGTCGCAATTCTTCGAATCCCACTTGATTTGGTGTAATATTTTGGAAAATATGAATAGATGAAGAAGAGGCTAGCCATGGAGGGCATTTGCCATGCACATGAGCTAGAGGTAGAAGATGATGAACAATAGTGGGCTATTGGGCTTGGCCCATTATAGAGAGGAATGAATTTTGAATTTTTGAGAAATTTTGGAATTTGATTGGAATTTCAAATGAGGTTTGGAATTGAATTTTGGACTAGAAATAAATTTTAGATTTGAATTTAGCCAAGGACAAAGAATTATATTTGGAATTAGAAATTGAATTGGAATAAAATTAGGATTTTCTTGATGAATATGGAATAAATTCCTTTTTCGAATGAGACAAGGTGCCAGGTTAACTAAAACTCCAAAGAAAATCCTAATATTTGAATTGGAATAGAATTAAGATTTTCTGGATGAATATGGAATAAATTCCATTTTCGGATGAGACGGGATGCCAGGTTAACTAAAACTCCAAAGAAAATCCAAATCTTTGAATTAATTAATTTAAATTACTTTTTGGCAATTGAACCGAAAATGGGGATGTTACAAACCTACCCCCTTAGAGAGAATCTCAACCCCGAGATTCGGACGGAGAAGGAAAAAAATCGAGAAAGTCAGCTCTGAGATCCTCTTCTCGCTCCCAGGTTGCTTCTTTTTCGGAATGATTGCTCCACTAAATATTGCAAAACTTGATCACTCGGCTTCTGGTTCAACGCTCTGCTTCATCTAAGATCCTAATTGGAAACTCTGAATAAGTGATATCCTCCTTTAATTCCATTTCTTCAAACGGCATCTGATGTTCTGGAACTCTAAGGCATTTCTTCAATTGGGATACATGAAAGACATCATGCACATCTGACAACTGCAGAGGAATTTTTAACTTATAGGCAACTTCTCCTCTTCTGGCTACCACTAGAAATGGACCGATGTAGTGAGGTGCTAACTTCCCACTGACTTTGAAATGGCGCATTCCCTTAAAGGGTGAAACCTTCAAATACACATGATCCTCAGGTGTAAAGCTTAAATCCCGGTGACGATTATCAGAATAACTTTTCTGTCTTGATTGGACGGTTTTCAGATTCCCACGAATCACTCTGACTTGCTCTTTTGCTTCCTTCAGAATGTCATGCCCACTTAGTTGTTTGTCCACCCTCTCTCTCTTTCCAATACAATGGTGTTCGGCATTTTCTTCCGTAAAAAGCTTCAAAAGGTGCCATCTTTAAACTTGACTGATAACTGTTGTTGTAGAAGAATTCCGCATACGGCAAATTATAATCCCAAGAGGCACTATACGTCAATGCACAAGCTCTCATCATATCTTCTAGAATTTGATTTATCCTTTCTGTTTGACCATAGTCTGAGGATGGTAAGCAGTACTGAAGTTCAGATTTACGCTCAATACCTCACGCAATTTCGGCCAAAACCTTGAGATAAACTGAGAACTTCGATCTAACACAATCTTCTTTGGCACTCCATGCAAACACACTATTTTAGCCATGTATAACTCTGCAAGTTTATCACCAGAATAAGTTGTCTTCACAAGAATAAAATATGCAACTTTTGTTAATCCGTCCACAATGACCCATACAGAATCATATCCAGACTTAGTTCTAGGAAGTCTAGTAATGAAATCTATTCCAATTTCTTCCCATTTCCAAACAGGAATCTGCAAAGGTTGTAACAATCCAGCTGGTCTCTGATGTTCTGCTTTAACTAGCTGACAAATGTCACAACGAGCCACAAATTTAGCAACTTCTCTTTTCATATTTGACCACTAATATTTTTCTTTCAAATCCCAATACATTTTCGTACTTCCCAAATGAATAAAATAAACAGAATCATGAGCCTCTTTTAAAATCAAATCCTTGATTACTTTTTTGTTAGGCACAACAATTCTTTTCCCAAACCAAATGGTACCTTTCTCATCCTCGGAAAATCCAGAGGATTTTCCTTTCTTTAGATCACTCTTTATGCCTGCAATACCACTGTCATCCTTTTGAGCTTCTCTGATCTGATCCTCCAAGGTTGAATGCACTTCCACGTTAAAAATACAACCTTCATGTACCAATTCCAGATTGAGGCGTTAAAATTCTTTATAAAGTGTTGGCTGACTTTCTTGAACCATAACATTGTTGCAATAACTTTTTCTGCTCAAAGCATCTACAACAACATTAGCTTTTCCTGGGTGATAATGAATACCGATATCATAATCTTTAACTAATTCCAACCATCTTCTCTGCCTTAAATTGAGATCTAACTGAGTAACATGCTGAGTAGTAAATCATACTTTTCAGTAACTTTGTGTTCCTAGTTTGTACATGAATATAATTTCTTTGTTTTAGATGTAACTGTTTATTGACAACTTCGATTTGTAAAAGGTTTTCACTAGTAGCTTACTGATGACAGGAGCAACATAATGATATAAGTCTCGCTAATAAACGCCATGCGTATCGATAGTAAAATCTATGTATATCGATACTAAAGTCTATGTCTACGGATAGTAAAATTTGATTCATACAATAAGACTTATATCAGTGTGTTGTTCTCGTCGTAAGTAAGCTACTAATGAAAACCGTTCGTGAATCTAAGCTGTCAATAAAAAGTTATGGCTATAACAAAGAAAATTCGTATTCATGTACAAACAAGAAACACATTTATTAGTGGGTCATGCGACGTAACTAGTAACGTGTTCTCTTATTTGAACTAGAATCTGTTCTCCTGTAATATTAAAAAAAATTACCATCAAACTGTGTTCAACGTAATTTATGTTTGATAGATTATGAATTTATAATTGACTGTCTCTGTCATACAATATTACTACTACAATTTATATTTTTTACTATGTTAGAAATAACACTTGTACATGGCTTGATCAGTGGCTAATAAATTTTGTATACATCAAATTTTACTGCCAAATAAACATCAATTTACTAATGTATGAACATCAATTTACTACTGACATGTATTACTACCGAAATCAGAAAATCAGAACCGTGGCCAACTAACTAGTAATGTGTTTATTAGTTTGTACACGAATCTGCTTTCTTCTTCTTTTTACAATAACTTTGTACTCGTAGCCCTGATTGACGAACCAATTTCACCAGTATATTACTGTCGATGAGAGTACAAAGCCCTGATTGACGAACCAATTTCACCAGTATATTACTGTCGATAAGAGGAACAAAATAATATAAATCTCGCTAATAAACGTCGCAGAAATCAAATTTTACTACCGAATGCCCGTATGAACATCAATTTACTACTCAAACACATTACAGCTAAAATCAAAACCGTTGCCAACTACCTAGTAACAAGTTACTAGTATGGACATGAATTTATTTTTTCCTTCTTTTAGTCATAACATTTTACTCGCAGCTCCAATTGACGTTGGTCAGTGGCTAATAAATTTTTGTATAAATCAAATTTTACTACCAAATAAACATCAATTTATTACTGTATGAACATCAATTTACTACTGACATGTATTATTACTGAAATTAGATCCGTGATCAACTAACTAGTAATGTGTTTCAATTAGCACGCGTGCTCATGCATTATGCTGTGATTATATGGAATAAATTAAGCTATCATTGATGGGCCAATGATGATGTAGAACAAAATGTGGAACTAGTAATATAGCCTGTACTGGTCAGTCTGATTAAAACTAGTATTTACTATATTAAATTTCATGGCCTGAACTAAGATGAGATTTCCAGGGATAGGATGACTGCATGAGAGGAGGTGGGCCTGCAAGCTTCAAGTCAGCCAGCATGCATTTTTGTCTGCGCATTTTCGACCCGTGACTGACTTGCCGGCAGTGGCTGTGTACAATGACAGACTACAATTGGCAGGATCTGGACAAGCTAAGCTGGCCCTACCAGGTGCATGCTAATCAAGTTTGAGAAATTAATCCAGGACGATTTCATCTGCAAGCTGGAACAGCAACATCTGCCTACAGTCAGCGAACTTGGTGCGCAACACTATATCACCAACTTGGCCACTACACAGTACACACATACCCTGCAACAGATCAGAGGACCTCACTACAAGGACAAAGTCTCACCTACCTCACCAAACCATGTTTTAGTACGACCGACAGAAATGCAGATCTCTCTCTCTCTCTCTCACACACACACAAATTATTATGGGCCAATACGATACGAATACAAAATTCTTGTGTTAATTGCCGTAGAAATGCAAATCTCTCTCTCTCTCTCTCTCTCTCTCTCTCTCTCTCTCTCTCTCACACACACACACACACACACAACTATCAAAGCCTAAAAAAGATGATCGAGCACACTTCAACCCCAGATTAACTGTGCAATACTTAAGATTTTGAGCATTCACTATTTGGGAGGATATGTGCTTATAGAAATGCTGCCGCTAATGTGCATACATTTCACCTAAATGAAGATTTAGTTTTTGTTTTTGGATGATAGCTAGTAAATGTTCGTTCTTTGGAATCTAAATTTGTTTTTTTAGAGGAATCCAAAGTAGAATTGAACAAGGACACAGGCAGAACAGAATTAGCATTTTCTGAAGGCAGCACTGAGTTTAATCACCAGTCTCAGGCCCAATTCTCGTGGGACTAGTATATAATTCAGCCCAACAACAGAAAAGGGGAAGTGTGTGCCAGCCAAAAGTCTTCTTGTTCACTGCAGTGTGCAATGTAGCTAAACATCGTCGCAAAAAATTCTGAAATTTTTTTGTAGATTTGTCAGATTTTCTCTCTTTTTTCGTTACTCTTACCATAGAATGAATTTGAACTTGAAATGTTATACATAGGTAGAGTAAGTTTAGAATTACATGTACAATTTTTTTTCAAATTTTTTTGTGACGATGTTTAGTTAGAAAGAACCATAATTACATGAAAAAGCAGACTCATACGTTCTTGTTTTTGTGACTTATGTGTTCTGCATAACCAGACGTATGTAATGGTCATAGTTATCTTACAGAGAAAATTCGCAGTGGTCTCATTTTGATCAAAGCACTAATCATCGCAATCTGATAAGCAAACACATACGGACTACGGAGGTATGCATGTATTTATGGAAGAAAACAAGTTTACTTGAGGAAGAGGGGAAAAAAGCAAGATAATGATGGGAAAGTGGCATTTCTACTAATTTTTGAAAATCGATTTTCAAGCAGTTTTTTCCATAAC
This sequence comes from Rhipidocladum racemiflorum, assembly GCA_036346355.1. Lineage (NCBI taxonomy): Eukaryota > Viridiplantae > Streptophyta > Magnoliopsida > Poales > Poaceae > Rhipidocladum > Rhipidocladum racemiflorum. The sequence continues at coordinate 1,536,416 of CM070590.1, read as the reverse complement.
AATATTGTTAACCCTGGTTGGGACCATAGCCATATAAGGAAGCGACATGCAAACGACATGCCAACACCTGAAAGTTTTCTTCAGATACAAATCATAAGAAAAGTGAAGGGAAGGGACACCACAGCTGAATCTAATTACCTTGGAAGCAATGGTATAAAACCCATTATCAAGAGAATCCTTTGCAAAAGTTAGCCACTCCTCATGGGGCACATGGAGATCAAGGTCGTCGGAGTATTTGGCCCCTCGCAGAAGCAGCACTTCGTATCTCATAGCAGGGCAGCTCTAGTAGTGTACATGAACAGAATTGGTGAAGTAGCAGAGAAGAACACACATCAAGGGAAAAGAAGAACATGCAGCACACTCAGCTACTGCCAAAAAAATAAGCTAAAATGCTACCATCAATACTCCAGAGAATAAATGATACTAAAAGCACAATAATTGATGAATGTTGTGAGCTAGTTTCTGTCAAACATGCTGCAATTTGAAAGAAGAACACGCACGCTTATATACTAAACTGAAGCACCAAAACTGCATCGAAATTAAACCCTAGTAGAGCAAGCAATACCACACAATGCATAATGCCACACCCCGAACCGATAATCCCCTTCCATACATCAGCGCTTGATCACCTCGGCATCACCCCCGAGGGCGAAGGCGCGCGCGAAGAAATCGGCGATAGAGAGCCTCGTCTCCTCCACCGCAGCCGCCGCAAATGCCTCCGCCGCATGCTGCAGCAGCAGACGCCGGGCGGATGAGCGAGTCTCGAGCAGCGCGACGACGTCGCTGCCGGCGGAAAGCGCGGCCTCCAGCACCCGGAGGTCCTCATCCCCAAACCTGTGCGGCGCGGGAAGGTTTGATCGAATACAGCTTTGCAGAGGAACGGAAGCCCGGATCGTATCGTACCTGCGGTTGGAGAGGCGGGAAGCAAAAAGGGATAGGGCGCCGGGGATGGCGGTGGCGGCAGCATGCGGCGGCGCCTCCCTTGCCATTCGCTTCGTTTGTCGCCGCCGCCGCCGCCGCCCTTGCCATTCGCTTCGCTTGTCGTGGCCGTGCCTTGGTGCGGTGAGGTAAGGTACGATTCGATTCGATTTTGATTTCAAATCCCTTTCCAATTTAACTAGTAAGTATCGCTCCATTATTCGTATTCAGGGCTGGGCTTTGGTATCGGGTGGGCTGGATGAATCAGGCCCAAGTGAACTGAAACCTTTGTAATAAAACTAGTATATTGCCCATGCTAACGCTACGGCGATATTTGGTAATACAATTCAAATAAGCAAAAGGTAATATATGTTTTGGTAATCAAGTGTCGTAAGATGTGCACAAAAGAAAGATACAGAGAGTTATTATATCGTTGATTACACAAGCAAGTGCATAAAGTAACATATGAACTGTTTATCATTAAAATCCATCTAATCCCTGATACGCTTTTATTGATCATTTGGCCGTTTAAGTTGTTACAATTCATCATTTGTCTTGTATCTATTACTAACATATGACCCTAGACCCGCATGTCAATATGACATCATGGAGTAAAAATGATGAATATCACAAATAAAAGGGGGCAAATCATTAATTATTCCTTTTTTTAGAGCCATTTTAGAGCTTCCTTGCTTTTTTTTCTTAATCTTGTTACAACAATTCTTTGCTTTCTAATATAGTAGGACTGCAAACTTTAGTCTAAGATTTTAGGGCTTACTTCGGAATTCATTATTTGCATTGTGTAAAGTTAACAATAATAAGGAGAAACATACCAAAATTGAAGCATATGTGCAATCGAAATGTATACTGAAAATTCAAATAATGATTTGGTGCCACCTTCTGGTGGATTTTTTGAGCTGTAGCTGTGTCTTTCCTATACATTGTTTCATAGGCTACTCTAGTTGCCAGGTCCATGGGACAAGGTGTATCTTCAACTTTCGATGCAAGAAATATACATACTGTTGCAACTGTCTGCAATTGAGAAAAAGCCAACAACACAGGGGAACATTAAAACCGGAGAAATCAAATAAAAACTGAAGGATAACTAACATAACATCAGGGAAAAGAAACTTCTCCAGAAATGACAACAAGCAAATAATAAGTATACCAAGTAATATAAATAAAATATTAGAGACAAATAGCATCAAATAAAGATTGTTCTTCGAAAAGCAAAGCAAACTTGTCAGCACAAAAAAACTGGAGGTACAGAATGATGACAACTCCAGATTTATTAGGCAGGCAAGAATGAGAATATCAAATTCCAATAATTAGAGGAATGTAGCCAGGTCATATCTATATATGATCCATCAAAGTATGTTAAACTTGCTTATGTTGGAACGATAAGTTGCACCCCAGTTGGCTGATGGCAATTAAGTAACTTCAACAGGAGAATGATGATTTGTCCTAAAAAAATATAAAGTATTGTACAATATAATCTCAGTGCTAATGTATCTTCCAAACTTCCTAGACAAATGGAAAATAAACCTGACTACCTCAAAACATTGTAGTAGAGTAAGAGAAATGGATAAGTGAGTAAATATTTTACCAAAAAGAATATTTCTGTACTATTGTTGCTACAGTTTGTAAGTTATACCTGAACACCTATACTATTCAGAAATATGGGGTTGCTATTTAGCATAAATGGACTGCTTAAAAATTTCCAAATTACCTCATGGTACAGTAGCATCACAATGAATTAACAAGCAACTGAAACTAAAGGTTAGTGGTATTATGTGGTTGCACAATTTTCAACAATACTTGGATATTTTAGAAAGTGAAGCCAGCCAATGAAGAACAAATTGCCAAGAGTATTCGAACTAATATAGTCAAGAATATGCAAGGGTTTCATGTTTCCTTAATCACCTGATGTAATAAATGTTTGTAAAAAAACTGCACCCCAATCGATTTTTATAAACACCGCCCACCCACCACAACTACAACACACAGAGTTCCTCACCTGCCAACCATTTTTGGCAAGGGACTGGTGTAGATAGAAGCGATGACAAAACATTATCGCTGTCGCTATTGTCATCTGAGGTCTGAAAGAAAAAGAATGTTCAAATAGACAGGCAAGCTTAGTAACTACCAAAATGAGATTCACTTGAGGGATAAGGAAATTTCATACAGTTTCAGTCTAATCCCAACATCCCGAATAAATGAACAATATAAGAGCCAAATTTCTGACTCCTTGCTTTCAGTAATACCATCTTTCCTTGATGGGGAAAACTTCTCTAATTCTTCCCTGGTGAAGTACCAAGAGTACATGTGCTCACATGATGAGTTCTCAATGATATTGGATTCCACATCCATCGGTGTGTTTGAGAAATCTGTTTGGAGAGCCTCCGCAACTTACCCCTGAAACCTTCAGAGGAAGTTGCAAATAACTCTTGGCTATTTATTTGTATCTTTGGATTTTTATCACTTGTCTTTGAACAACTGCGGAGCAACAAAATTTAGATAAGGAACGATCTATTGCGGTACATCAACATACTTTCTGATGAAGTATGAGACATTATAAATGTAAGGAAATGACAAACAAATATATGCAAATGATAACTAAAGCAGATATCTTGTGCAAGGACCTATTTCCTTGATAGCTTGCTATAACTGTATTCACTAAGCCCTACGCTGTGAGCATTTTTTTTCCTCTTTCCTCGTATAGAAGAGGAAACAGAAGATCTTTCTTCTGGCTATCTTTAATCAGGCTTCAACAGAAATAATAAAAAGTTTCTCATAAACAAAAAAAGGAAATTAAATTATATTGAGAAATAAGATACGACGAGAAACTCTTTAATTTCTTTCCCCAACTAAAAAAGTGAAGTAGGTCACAGCTATCAAAGTAATTCTAACTTCTCCAATTCTGCTAATGGCGGGAGGATTTTGCAGATGCAAAACAAACATTATAACAAGTTAGTCTGTGCAGTTCTAGTTAAAGACCAGAACGTTGAGCTACACGAGGTCATTTTAATGAACTCTCCTCACATACGCAAAGTACTGCGAGGAGTTTCAATAGATAAAATAAAAGTTGATTCAATAGGTATGTAGTGAAAGTTTGTCTTTGTAGCGACAAAACAATAGCAGCCTAATAGCTTTGCAAAAATGAAAGAGTTTAAAAGCTCCACTTGTCAACAATGGCAAACTTCAGTGTAATTTCAACCAATTCCACCATTAATAAAGTGGTACCAATTTCTCGACAAATTGAAGTAATGTAAGAAAAATAGGACATACTACAAGAACAAAGCACAGGTTTTCAGCCATCGACAGTTAGGAAAAATAACAACTTTGACAAGAAAAAAATTCAGAATTATCACAAGCTACGAACAATTTACTTTAGTCCAAGTCCAACGAACAATTTATCCCACCAGATCTCCTATCGTGGCTACAGAAGGATGGAAAAGTGACAACTTTACAACGAATTCTGCATATGCCTTACGGTCAATCCCTTCAACAACAAAATTATCCCAAAATCCAGTACGAATCCAGGCCAAGCTCAACGATTCATCCCTAAATTCACCTCCAAATTCTCCAAAGACCGGATCTTTAAGCCTAGAGAAAACAAATCGAGTACTGAATCCCTACCACGAATTCCTTGACCAATCTACGGATACAAGCTACCAATCCGGCAAGAGCAGCGCATAATTCAAAATTTGAATCAACAGAGGAGGAAAGGAGGTAAAGATTTCCGTACCTGACCGGAGAAATTGGATCCGCGCTCGAGGAGAAGATTGCAAACTCTAAAATTTGGGTCATGCGGGGTTTGGTGAGGATGGGGAAATTTCGTCTGAGACTTCGGTGCGGCGTTTGTTCGGAGGAGGCTGGAGACACGACGACCGAACAGGTCGTCTCCTCCGTCTAATCCTTTTTTAGGGTTTCTTCTCTGTCAGCTAGGCCCTACCGCCCATCTTGTTCTTCTTCTTCGGGTCGACCGCTCGTGCGCCGCGGGCCAGGCGGCCGTTGCTAAATCGCCGCGGGCAGGCGGCCGTTGCTCCGTCTGCCGGTGGAGCGGCTGCTCCATCTGTTGTTGGCGGCGCGTGAGCCGTAGGGCGACGGATACCTGCCGAGGCGCCGCAGCGTTGGTGGCGCAGTAACCTCCTCCGAACCGTATCCACGAGCCGGCGTAGCCACTGAGCCGTGGCCGGCGTAGAGTCACTGAGATGAGGCATAAGGAACCGTGAATTTGGGAGTAGGGGCCGGGTAGGGGTTGGGGTCGTAATGCGCGAGGGCTCCCCTAACGGCGGCGGCGAGGCGCTGAGGCGGAGGTTGCGAGGCGCGTCCGACGCCGGCGTCGTCGACGACGTAGCGGAGCGGGAGGCTGGCGGAGCCGACGAGCGGCTTGACGCCGTCGGCGGCGTGGACGACGTCGACGTAGAGGACGGCGTCGGCGAGGCGGCTGGTGGGAGGGAGCGGGACGGAGATCTAGATCTTCTCGTCATGTATAAAAGCGGGCGGGTTGTGGAATAGGCGTTGGTCGAGGCAAGAAAGTTTGATGGGCTGATGGGATTGATGGGATGAACCGGGTGATTCGGTTCATTAGATTCGATGAAGTGACGTGATAAAACATCTTAGCCCTTGATTATGAGGAAGTAGGATTTCTGGGTGCACGTTTTAGGGTGAACAAAGAAATAATATCCTCTGTGGAGGCAGAATAGTGTGTGCGTGTAGAAAAAAATTAACTGGTGAATTATATAGGGATATAGATAGATTAATTAATCTGCCACGACGGTTACTAAACTTGCAAATTTAACCAAACATGCTCTTAACTTTGCATGTATCGCTACTACATAAATTATTAAGCTTGTTTGCCAAGTATCTATTTGGTGATGGAATTTCTACCACCTTTTGTTTTTCAACTTGAAGGCTTATACATCCGTGTCATTTGGTTGCCATCTTGAACACTAGTTCAGGGTTAGCAAAACCGACGAAAACCGATCGATTTTTGCAAAAATTGCCGGTCGATTTTTTTTCTTTCAGAAAATCGATCGGTTTTTGTTTTTTTAATTTTTTTTCAAATGTTCGGTTTCAAAACTCTTCAGTTTTTGACAATTTTTACTCGATTTTTGTGGTAAACCGGTACCGTCGGGACCTCGATTTCAATTCGAAAACGATCCTGCACTAGTCCTTCCTTCCACGTAAAAAAAAGGAAATCTTTGGGCCCCGTTTGGGCTGGAGAAATTTTGGAGGAAAAGTACGGGAATGGAGTGGCTAACATTTGCCGGCCCGTCTAGATCGATCAAAGGAAATGCCAATTCCTTTCCTCTGCAATATTTATTTATTGCTAGCCCATGATTTCACAGGAAAAGAAACATCCACCGAGTCCTCGTTGGAAATTTTCCCACGATTTGGAATTAGCAAGAAAAAGGAAGGGAAAAGAGAAAACAGGATGGGTGATCAAGAGGGGGGGGGGGGGGGGGATGTGGATGTTATTTCATCTGTACCTGCAGGTGCGAAGCGGCCCTTGAACCTAGACTTGAGGGCTCCGAGGGAGAGCTAAGACTGCTCGTGCTCTCTGTCAACCAAGTGATTGAATTGACCTCGCTTGGTCTGTTGGCTCGGTTGATCAGTAGGGTTGCAGCTCGGCTTTGCAGTGCTTTTGTGCAGTAAGTTCTTCATGACTTACTGAAAACCAGCAGTATCTTTCGGGCAGTAGTTGCTACTGTTTATGTAATTTGGTTGCAGGTGTGTGGCACGAATGGGCATGAAATCACGGATTAAGGCTTAAAAGTTGGCAGATATTGTTGATTCAGGGCATCTTCAAGCATTGCATTTATGTTTGACATTTTGTTGATGTGATTAGTCTCTTATGTAATTAAAATAGGTAGTTTAGTAGTAGTGATTTGTTTTATTTCTTTGTTCGTCACAATAGTAAAAATGGGTCGGGCTTGGGCGTACGGCACGCAAGCGACCTGAAGCGCAAATGGGCCGGGCTTGGGCTCGCCAAAAGTGAGTCGGGCGGCACGCGGCCGCGACGGTGGGCACGATGGGCCGTCGTGGCACGGCACGGTTTCGGCCCGAAGCACGATGGGCCCGGGCCGGACCGGCACGGCACGGCACGGCACGACGCCCACCTCTAGTGCTAGCTTGGAGCCTGTGGACGCCTTGTTGCGACTACTACTGACATGATCAGGGCGTCACTGCTGAGTGCTGTTGACTGTCCAGCCATATGCACAGGGATTTCTTTCTTGTTGTTGGGGGAAACCAAAGGCTCAACAGAATACAACTCCCCTTTCGATTCCAATAGAACTCATTTTATCCTTGCGAATTTTTTCCTAGATACAAGTGGTTCTACAATCTCGATGTGTATTTATCTCACATCTTTTTGTCATACCCTTATTGAGTGATTAACTCGTGTCTCCTCGTCAGTAGATCAGGTCTTTCTCACAGCCTCCGTGTGTTTTTCGCAACATGTCTTGGGCCTAGTTCGGTCCAGCTTCCGGATTACGAGAGAAGCTGCTTCTTCTGATTATAAGAGAATTGGGCTGAGTCGGTTGCGACTTCTAGATTCCGGACTGGGCCGGCAATAATCAGTGAGAATTAGGTTCCAACCGGATTTTAATTCTATGTAGAGGGTAGCTTCTGATTCTCAGAGAAGTTGTCTAGAATCCACTCGTTCAGCAAATAATACGGTTTTTTAGGCAAAATCTGTGCAGAAGTTGAAACGAATAGGCCTAAAAGAGGAACGATTAAAGTGTGGAGACTGCACGTATGAGGTATCACATAGATTTTAGAGTACATTACAAGTAATACCATCTGCATCAACTTGGGCTGCACTACAGTACATGTGTATGCAGGGCATGATAACGAAGAACAATAGTGGTACGAGGGCTTGGTGTTAAAAAAACAGAGTAGTATTAAGTGAGAAGATTGCTAGGCTTGATGCTTTGGGCAACTCAAAGCCAGAATGGGTGGTGTAATGTGGAGATTTTAGCATATTTGAGATTATACCGATTTAGCTTATGTGTTGGTCCATACCTCGTTTTAAGTTTAGTATAATAATATATACTTATAAGTATTCATATGTTTAATTATATGTAAGTCAAATTTCACTTATAAAATCATTCCAAGTACATAGTAGCACTATCGCATATAACACAAAGTTCAACACACGATATTGTCAATTGTACTGGTATGATTGATATTGTATGATATCGAAACCGGTGTGGCTGGAATTGACCGTTATCAAGCCGGTATAATCGATATTGACGCTAGTACGGTACGTATGACTAATTTGTATTAATTTAGGTGGTGAAATAATATACACCGATTGGAACCGATACGATATTAATAACTATGTATCTTACTCTAACCATCCCGGGCCCACCAAGAACAATGCCCACGCTCATCTTACTTTTCGGCCCACTTCGCAGCCTCATCTTTCGGAATTTTTTTTTATTTAATATTTATTTTAAATCTTTTTTTCAAAAATAATCAACCGAACATAAAAATAGCAAAAATATGTGCCCGTCGCCCGAGTATGGGGCGATCGCTATCTTGAGGCGACGAGGACCTAAATGCAAAAAAAAATTTAGCGTTTTTTGCCCTCAATCTTCAAATGAATAAAAAATGGTTCAAACGACGTCAAAAAATTTTGAATTTTTTTTTTGATGATCCTGATACATCACTAATCTTCCCATAAAAATTTCAGACAATTATCAAGCATGAAGAATTTTTTAAAAATCAGAGACGGTCGCGAATATGAAGAGACTGTTAGATTTTTAAAAAATTCCTCATGCTTGATAATTGTCTGAAATTTTTATGGGAACATAAGTGATGTGTTAAGATCATTCAAAAAAAGTTTCAAAATTTTTCGACATTGTTTGAACTATTTTTTATTTATTTGAAGATAGAGTCCAAAAATGCTGATTTTTTTTTTTGCACTTAGGTCCCTGTCGCCCCTGTATGGGGCGATCGCTCCATACTCGGGCGACAGGCACCCATTTTTGCTATTTTTATGTTCGGTTGATTATTTTTGAAAAAAAAATTAAAATAAATATTAAATAAAAAAAATTCTCATCTTTCGACTCTTGGGGAACCAGATTCCCTCGCTTGCCCCGCCGGCAAGAAAGGATCCCACTGCCATGCGGGCCCCACCTGTCATCGGCTATGAACGAAGCCGCCTCACTCGTCTCGTCTTCTTCCCCGAGCCCGAAGAACGGAAGAACCGCCCAAGCTTGAGCCCTCCGATTCTCTCTCACCCTCAAAACCCTAGACCAGAGAATCCAAGGACCCCCCTCTCTCGGATCTCCTCCTCACGACCACCAAATTGATGTAGGTTTCGGCCTCAGCACGAGCTGGATCTGGCGCGTCAACTATCCCCCGCTGCCTGCTGCCTGCTCTTCGCGGCGGCCGCCGTTGTCGGGACCCTCGGCGGCGTCTTACTCTATATGCTTCCCCGGAAGCGGGAGGTCGTCGCCGGCGAGGTCGAGGACTTGCAGAAAAAGACCCGCGCCGAGGAGGAGGTCAACAAAGCCGCCGACACCATGGCCGGGAGGGCTCCGGAGATCGACGAGGACCTCCACAGCCGCCAACTCGCCGTCTACGGCCGCGAGACCATGAAGCGCCTCTTCGGTTCCAACGTCCTCGTCTCTGGCCTCCAGGGCCTCGGTGCCGAGATCGGTACGCGCGCTCCTTTAATACATATGTTTCTCGTTTGTTTAAATTCTTTCCAGAAAAATTAGGCATGTACAGTGGCAAAGATGAGGGTTTTCTTCATTGTGCTCTATCTATTCCTAGCTCGATCTGATGTAGCGTAGGGAACTAGCAATATCTGTTATGTTTCTCATACACAAGTTAATTCTCTGTTGTAATCACGAGCTGATATTTCGATGTGCTAGAATTTCATGTGCTGAGATCGGTATGTGCTGCGGACCAAGCGCTTCTATAATCGAGATGTTTCTCGTTTGTTTAATTTCTTCCCATAAATTTGAGCTTGTATAGTGGCTTAACAAGAGTGCAGGCTTTCTTAATTGTGTTCTTTTTATTCCTAGCTCGGTCTGATGTAGCGTAGGGAACTAGCAATATATGCTATGTTTCTCGTACATAACTTAATCCTCTGTTGGTATCACGAGCGGACATGTTGATGTGCTAGGATGTCATATGCTTGGTTGCTGGTTGTGTTGCTAGTTTGATCAATCACAGTGATATGCTTGCTCTGGTGCCTGGTGGGATTGATTTGATTCTTCAACCCTCCTAGATTGCTCTTATTATTGTGTCTTATGATTGCCTTCAAAGTTCAAACTATTAAGTCAAAAAAATTTGTCCTCCTATGTTTCCGTAACTAGATCTGTCATCAAAAGATATGATTTAGTGCCAAGTGTTGTTTGAAATTCTCTTCTTTCTTTATGTCGAACCGCTATTCTCTGCATGGCTTATCATGCCTTCTGCACTGCACATGGATAACTACTGACACTTTTGCTATAAGCCCAGCCTTAGTTTTGGTCCACAATGCCTAGTTGTCATCTTAAAGATGTACTGGTGGTGCTGGTCAATTCGACTATTGGATGTATGCTGAGATATCATTAACTCATCTCTACTATATAAAGTGAGAGTTTCTTCCCACGTCATTTCATCAAAATTACCAGTTCTGCCATTCTTTAATTATCCACCTCTTTAATTAACCACTCCAGGTGTGGATGGAAGACAACACATAAGACCATTCTTTAATTACCCACCTCTTTAATTAATTAACCACTCCAGGCGCAAGAAACGAAGCGTCAGAACGCTTCATTTACATAGAAATATAGAAATCCTACTGTATAAGGTATTATTTGCACAACATATTTTCTTGTTTCATGTTACCGTAATAGCAGGACAACCGTTCAAAATGTAGATACCGTTGCAACGCACGGGCACCTTACTAGTTATCACAATTTGGGAGTTTCGAGCATAAAAACTAATTAGGTTTTTTAGATGCTTGTCATTCAGTATATTATAATTAACTTGTGAAACTTGAAGTGGTTTTGAGGAATTTAAATTACTGCATTATAAAAGCTTTTGGCTTACAATTGATTGACCTAATGCCCATGTATTTCTGCAGCAAAGAACCTTGTCCTTGCGGGTGTCAAATCCGTAACCTTGCACGATGACGGTGATGTGGAGCTATGGGACTTATCAAGCAACTTCTTCTTCTCAGAGAAGGATGTTCGGCAAAACCGTGCTCAAGCTTGTGTTCAGAAGCTACAAGAGCTTAATAATGCTGTTATAATCTCCACTTTGACAGGTGATTTGACCAAGGAACACCTTTCTAATTTCCAGGTACTAGCACGAAATTGATCTGTGATCTCCCTCCTTTCTGTTTCTTTTTTCTACTTCTGCGTGTCTTCCATTGAAGGTTAGTATTATGCTTGTATTTTCTGTCCATGTGAGTTGTAACAACCAGCTGTCCATCTTGTTATTTGGTTTTAGTTTAGAAAATCTGTGCCAGTTTTTGTAAAAGACGGAATTTTAAAAAAAGTGACGCTACAGTTTTAGCATTTACAGGAGACCTCTTTGAATAAATTAAAGTAATAAATTCAAAAACTACTCCCTCTGGTCACAAATAGTTGTCGTTTTGGACATTGGTATGGTCTCCAAAACATAGCTTTGACCACTAGTTTCTTGTATAATATATTTATAAAACTCAGTAAAATTATAATATTATGAAAGTACTTTTCGAGACAAACTTACACATATGATTTCCATGTATTCAATTTAAATATTTTAAAAAATATTGACAGTCAAAGTTTCGAAAGTTTGACCGCACCTACGTCCAAAACGATAACTATTTATGACTGGAGGGAGTATATATCTTTGGTGAGGGCTTCATAGTCAAGGTATGTAAAAATGTATATGCTGTCAAAACGTACCAACTGTAGGATGAGCCATCCATATAGATTGCTACTAGCTTCTAAAAATGCTTCATATGCCTTACTATTGGGGGGGGGGGGGGGCATATCCTGTGCAATCAACAGTTTGGTGCAATCACCGTGCAATCAAACTAAAAAAAGCAAAAAATTCTGAAAAAATTCATGGATGTACATCTCAACTTACCCCATCTACGTATAAAATTTTATGATCAAATTCGTCCTATGCTAGAAGATACAAAAAAGACAAATTTTTAACAAACTTTTACAGTCCAAATGCACCCCAAATTTGTGTTTTTTGTAACTTCTAGCATAGGACGAATTTGATTATGAAATTTTATACGTAGATGGGGTAAGTTGAGATGTACATTCATGATTGTTTTCAGAATTTTTTGAAACTTTTTTTAGTTTGATTGCACGGTGATTGCACCAAACTGTTGATTGCACAGGATATGCCCCCCTATTTGGGATAGCTTAAAAGTTAGTCACATTCATAGGCCCTCAGGTTTCTATATCTATTGCCTTGCTCCTTTAGTGGCTTGATTCTGGTCCAGAAATAGCACTTTCTTTGTTCATCATTTTAACTGTGAATTTCATATCATGCAATGTTTATTGTGTAAGCTAAGCGAATGTTGGCCTTAGTACTGCCCTCACTAAAGCCATAAGGCCCCATTAAATTGTGTTAATTGCTGATAAGGAAAATTAAGTATAAAACTGCAAAATAATTTCTCAGCACCTCAGCATCTCTAGAGACACATTATCTGTTTGCTTTAGATTTGTTGACATATACTGCTTTATGCCAGCATGACCCACAGAAGTTTGTTGTTAGGTAATTGAAATGAAATTTTAAAGCCATGTTCATGCTTCGAACAATGACATTAGTTTGCAAAATTTTTTGGCTTTTGATGTGGATTAGATGATCTATCACACATTTGGTATGAAATTTGCTAACAGACATGATTCTTGGCTTGCACTGGTAAAAATTTGGTAATTTCTTATTGTCAGAATAATCAATTCCTTATACGGACTTACAGGCTGTGGTCTTTACTGATATCAGCTTAGAGAAAGCAGTTGAGTTTGACGATTACTGCCACAGCCATCGGCCCCCCATTGCTTTCATTAAGTCTGAAGTTCGTGGTCTTTTTGGCAGTGTCTTTTGTGACTTTGGTCCTGAGTTTACTGTTTTGGATGTCGATGGAGAGGAACCACATACAGGAATTGTGGCATCAATCAGTAATGACAACCCAGCACTTGTCTCCTGTGTTGACGACGAGCGTCTGGAGTTCCAGGATGGTGATCTAGTTGTGTTCTCTGAAGTCCTGGGAATGACTGAGCTGAATGATGGAAGACCAAGAAAGATTAAGAATGCAAGGCCTTACTCTTTTACTCTAGAAGAAGACACTTCCTCATTTGGCACATACGTTAGAGGTGGTATTGTCACACAGGTCAAGCCACCAAAGGTTCTTAGATTCAAACCCTTGAAAGAGGCCATGAAGGAACCAGGAGAATTTCTCATGAGTGATTTCTCCAAGTTAGAGCGCCCACCTCTTTTGCACTTGGCTTTCCAAGCTTTGGACATGTTTAGGAATGAGTTGGGGCGATTCCCTATTGCTGGGTCCACTGATGATGTGCAAAGGCTGATGGATTTTGCTATCAGCATTAATGAAACTCTGGGTGATAGGAAACTTGAAGAAACTGACAAAAAGCTCCTGCACCATTTCGCAAGTGGTTCCAGGGCTGTCCTGAATCCTATGGCTGCAATGTTTGGTGGTATTGTAGGTCAGGAGGTTGTGAAAGCATGCTCGGGGAAATTCCATCCGGTTTATCAGGTTAGAATTTGTTTACTTGTTTCTTAACTATGTAGTTCTGTTTGTTTGCAGAAATTTGTAATGCTAATGTACTGTGTCTTGATTTTGCAGTTCTTCTATTTTGATTCCGTTGAATCTCTCCCTGTTGAGCCCTTGGAGGCTGGTGACTTGAAGCCAGAGAACACTAGATATGATGCACAGATCAGTGTATTTGGATCTAAGCTTCAAAAGAAACTGGAGCGGGCGAAAATCTTTATGGTTGGTTCCGGGGCGCTTGGATGTGAATTCTTGAAGAACCTGGCACTAATGGGCATTTCTTGCAGTCAGAATGGAAAGCTGACTGTGACAGATGATGATGTTATTGAAAAGAGCAATCTCAGTCGCCAATTTCTTTTCCGTGACTGGAACATTGGGCAACCCAAGTCCACGGTTGCTGCTACTGCTGCTACGACAATTAATCCTAAGCTTCATGTTGAGGCCCTTCAGAACAGAGCAAGTCCTGAGACCGAAAATGTGTTTAATGATGCCTTCTGGGAGAGCCTTGATGCTGTTATCAATGCTCTTGACAATGTGACTGCAAGAATGTACATTGACTCCAGATGTGTGTATTTCCAGAAGCCACTTCTGGAATCTGGGACTCTGGGTGCTAAATGCAATACACAGATGGTCATACCTCACCTAACAGAAAACTATGGGGCTTCCAGAGATCCACCTGAAAAGCAGGCACCTATGTGCACTGTACATTCATTTCCTCATAATATTGATCACTGCCTAACCTGGGCTAGGTCTGAGTTTGAGGGTTTACTTGAGAAGACCCCCACGGAAGTAAATGCTTTCCTGTCAAATCCTAGTGCATATGTAAGTGCAGCAAGAACTGCTGGTGACGCACAGGCTAGGGATCAGCTTGAGCGTGTTATTGAATGCCTCGATAGGGAGAAGTGCGAGACCTTCCAAGATTGTATTACCTGGGCCCGGCTTAAGTAAGTTTTACACCTCTCTCTCCACATGCAAAGAAGTTATGAAATCTAAAGTACTGCAGCCAAAGCATTTGCCTTCCGATCATACTGCTTATTATGTTACTCACCCTATTGTTTTTATTGATGGTGTATATTAGGTTTGAGGATTATTTCTCCAACCGTGTGAAGCAGCTTACGTACACTTTCCCAGAAGACTCAATGACCAGCTCTGGTGCTCCTTTCTGGTCTGCTCCAAAGCGGTTCCCACGTCCTCTGGAGTTCTCGTCCACTGATCCAAGTCAGCTTAATTTTATTTTGGCTGCTTCGGTATTAAGGGCAGAGATATTTGGAATACCCATACCTGACTGGGCCAAAAACCCAAAGAAGCTGTCTGAAGCTGTTGACAAGGTGATTGTTCCTGATTTTCAACCAAAACTGGGGGTTAAGATAGTTACGGATGAGAAGGCTACTAGTCTATCCTCTGCATCTGTTGATGATGCTGCTGTCATCGAAGAGCTTATTGCAAAGTTAGAAGAAATTTCCAAAGCACTACCACCAGGGTTCCACATTAACCCAATACAGTTTGAGAAGGTCAGCATATCCTATTAATCTTTTCTAAAACTTAAATGATTTACTTTGAAGTATTTCCCTGCACTTATATACCTTAGCTTCTATGCTAAATGCCTAATTTCTTTTATCTCTTCCTTGGGTAGCCAACTAGCCATGTATCTGTAGAATGAACGATCTTCTGCATCCAGAAGTTATCGTAATTTGTCGTGAGATTGAGAATTGCTGAGCTGCTTTTCTGTAAGTGCAGGATGATGACACCAATTTCCATATGGACGTGATAGCTGGTTTTGCTAACATGCGGGCTAGGAACTACAGCATTCCTGAAGTGGACAAGCTGAAGGCTAAGTTTATAGCCGGTAGAATCATCCCGGCCATCGCCACCTCGACCGCAATGGCCACGGGCCTTGTCTGCCTTGAACTTTACAAAGTCCTTGCCGGTGGGCACAAGGTTGAAGACTACAGGAACACATTTGCAAACCTTGCAATCCCCCTCTTCTCTATGGCTGAGCCGGTCCCGCCCAAGATCATAAAACACCAAGACATGTCCTGGACAGTCTGGGACCGGTGGACCATAACTGGCAACATCACGCTGAGGGAGCTCCTGGAATGGCTCAAGGAGAAGGGCTTGAATGCTTACAGCATATCGTGCGGCACCTCGCTGCTGTACAACTCCATGTTCCCCAGGCACAAGGACCGGCTGGACAAGAAGGTGGTTGATGTGGCCAGGGAGGTGGCCAAGGTGGAGGTGCCCTCATACCGGCGCCATGTGGATGTCGTGGTGGCCTGTGAGGACGATGATGACAACGACGTCGACATCCCACTTGTATCCATTTACTTCCGGTGAAGAAGGGCTACCCCCCAATTTACACTATCTTGTCAGAAGTTGCAACAGCGACTGCAAGATTTTCCTCTTTAACGTCCGAGCAGAGGCCATCGAGATGATCAGGAAATTTCGTGTTACCATTGTGAAACTTGATACCATATTACCATACCATCTTGATAATTGATGCATGATACCGTACACCACTAAATAGACCCTCGTGTGAGTAGCTTGCATTGGTCGCCTGTTTGCTTGAGCATCTTCCTTCTATGATAAGCGTGCTGGGAACCATCAGAGCCGGTTCTTGTGAATCCGATGTGCTGTGATTCTTTCTTGTTGGCAATAATTCTAGGTATCCACATGCATAGCAAGGCATTACGGCTGAGGAGCTCTGAAGCTCAACGTGGGGGGGCAGCTTGCGATGCCGTGCATGTTCGCTCGCGTTGCCGGACCCCATGCATGCACGTGACCTTGCTGTCTGCATCTGAGAGATGCATTTAATCGCATGCACCAGCTGCTCCATACCACACGTGACCTTGTCAAGTTTCGTTACCAAACGGTGCTAGAAACGGGAATGCTCGTGTGTTTTTTTACAGGAGGACCTGGATGTAAATAGCGATAATGTTCAGGGGGGACCCAACACCCGGATTGATATGGCATGCTGACAACTTCCGGACCTCGCTGAGAGCTGGCCTTGATGAGTGCAGCGGATTCAGAAGACGAAGCACTAGGTAAACGCTGACAAGTTCACTTCACTAATCATAGTACACCTTATATTATAGCTGACAAAGCTCAGCTCTACTATATCACACACACACATGCATCTTGCTAGTCCAAGCTCGGCATTGATACTCCTAGCAGCCCATTTAAAAAAACCGAGAAAACCGAAATAAAAATACTCCACATCAGTTATTTTTGAAACCCCCCCCCCAAAAAAAAAAAAAATAGGAAATCACGAATAGGTCCTTCTTCCAGGTTTTTTTTTTCCAAAAACACCTGTGGTTCAAATATTCGCCAATGGGTCCCCCATGATTTTTTTTTTTTTGCAAAAAGGAACCCGTAATTCAGCAAATTCGTTGATGACTTCTATTAGCCTATTTTTTTAAAAAAAAAACCGAGAAAACTGAAATTAAGCAAAAAAAAAAAAAAAAAACCCACGGTTTCGCAAATTCGCCGCCGACTCCTAGCAGTTGTTTTTTTTAAAAAAAAACTGAGAAAACCGAAATTATGTTGAGGTCCTCCCACAAATTCATCAACGACTTCTAGCAAGCACATTTTTGAAAACTCCCCAAGAAAAACCAAAATTACATTGAGGTCCTCCCGCAAATTCATCTACGACTCCTAGGTAGTATATTTTTGAAAAAAAACTCATGAGAAAAACCAAAATTACATTTAAATCCTCGTACCTTTTTTCAAAAATATCCGTCGGACCAAATTTCGCATGCTCAAAGAGGACCCATGGTGCCGCAATTTCATCGATGACTTGTACCTAGCATATTTTTGAAAAAAAAACCCCGAAAAAACCAAAAACAACCGTTTCGCCCGGCGTAGCTGCGTACGCGACCTTGACTAGTTTTGATGAGCTAGCTAGGATACGAACACGCAGAACATGACATTGCATCGTCACAACAGCCTAGCTACCGTGCATGCACGAGATCATGAAAGCTACGATAAATTTTCTTTGACATGATGGCTCTCGAAGCTTCGTCGTCTAAATTTATTTCCGAGTATCGGATGCTTGTAGAAGTAGGAAGTAACTTACTCCAAAGAGGATAGCAGAAGTGATCAATTAGAACAGTTCAAATTAAGGGATGACAAACTCCCGAGAAATGCAGAATTAAACAACAAAGTACTGCATGCATGCTTGCATTTATCCGATCGAGTAGATGGCCGATTCCAAATTAATTAGTACAACCATATTAGCAAGTGTGCAATGAATATGATATGATGCCCAGACACATCACATGCAAGCCAAGCCAAGCCTGTTTGATGCACGACATGATGATATGATCCATTAACTTCACATGATCTGTCTCTTGTCTCCGTCCATTGTTTGTGTTTAGTTGTCTTTATCAAATGGTACATGTATCAGATGGTCCAAGAAAAAAGCAATCCATGTGTTTGGTTGTTTGAATGGAACCATCTCATCCGGGATCAAGTGATACAAATTTGAGGAATATTCTCTCTAGATGCTGAACCATCTCATTCACCTAAAATAATGGAACCAAATAGTACAGAATCATCCAATCCCATTCAATCTCATCCCATCAACCGAACACACCCTATATGCATGAGTACATTCGATTGGGCATTTGGGATCATCCTATTATCACCTCGTCGTCTTCTTTTCTTAGCCGAGCTAGCTGCAATCAACGGGAGAAGAGACCGGCTAAACTGTCTCTGAAACTTGTGGAATTCCCGCAGAAATAACTTATACTCCAGTAGGTTAATTACGCCGTACGTAGCATCTCCTCTCCTCTGCTATATATTCGAGGCACATCTCACTTAAACTTTTTCTTTAATCTTGGGTGTTATACTTGAATACCTTTATTATGGTGTGGCACATGTTAAGTTGTTGATGGAAATTAGGGAAACGTCACCGGCAAAAACGACCGTTTCCCTTCCCTTCTGCGAGCGAGCATCAGGAGCTGATTAGGGTTTTGCGTCGCATCTCTCGAAGTGGTCACTGTCTCGATGACTTGTGAAAGTTTGTAAACATTATCTCTCGTTTCCCCGAATAGACTTGTTCTTGGCGATGATAGACATGCCAAGAAAAAAAAGATTAAAACACAGGTCATTGTCCATGGCGAAATTCTTCTTTTCTTTTCTGCACCTAATGCCTCATCTTGTGCGGTTGTTGAGAAATGTTCAAAGCATGTGTGCAGGCAGGCGTCCGAGAGTTCTTGATGGTGAGAAACACAACCAATCATGTCTGAAATTAAAATTAGTGTCTTGAAATTAGTTTGAAGCACGGACAGCGCCTGCCATATGGTCTTTAGTCATATAGGAATAGGACACCGGTAAGGTGCCAAACGAGTAAATTGCTTACCAAGTGCAATGCCGGAGCATTGAACTATCCCAGAACGCACGCGAGCAGGTTAGGTGATACTACCGGAGCGCTCTGACCGCGACAGTCCTGCGTACTTCGCATGCATCCAAGTCCACACACAGCACAGCTAGTTTCCCTGCCATGTTCTGAAGATCCCAAAATTTTCAGAGCTCTTCTCTGGAGAGAGAGCCATCCACCTGGCTGCCATATCTCCCTGCATACCTGGCCGGCTGGCTGGCCACGAACTGACGGACAGGCAGACATCCGCCGGAGCTGAGTGCTGCCATATCAACGTTCTTCCGCGTTCTGGAGTGGACGACGACTCCTAAAGATCGCAACTTTCTTCGTTTTCTTTGGCTTGATCCTCGAATCCATTTGATTCGATTCCCGAGAAATTTCCTGCCTGAAGCGGAAGACTTGTCCGTGCGTCTTGCTCTGTCTGTGTCAAATTCTGAAATATTCCGTCTGTGTCTAGCTAACAGTAACAGGGGAGGAGAAAAGGCACGGTGGATTCCTCGCCCTTTACAGGTATAATACTGAGAATCTGAGATGTCCTGCCTTTTCCTTTATCTATGTTTTTGGTTCTTGGAATACAGATTAATCAGAGTCGGTTTCTTTACTTGGACACTCTCCAAAAAAAATCCTACTTTTCTCCTTTCTTCCACTTATTTGACATTCCTTGGCCTTCTTTCAGCCTTTTAGCAGGCAGGGGAGAAACAGAGGGGGATTCTTTTACTCGATTCTTTTCTTGGGGTGGTATGGAATACCGCATGCTTTCGCTTTTGAGCTTCCTGACATCCGGTGCCATCACCACACTCCACATAATCTTTTACCGCGTTCCATTGTTGCCGTTTGGCTCCTACCTCTGTTTTCTGTGACATCCAGTGGAAGAAACAAGAGTTTTTAGCTGTCTTCTTGGAGTTGGGACAAGAATGGAGATATGGAGCGCTAAATTGGCCTGCTTCTTACTGTTATCCTTCCTTTCGTCCGAGCGATTTGGGTCCTGTGCTTCCCCCAGTGAAGAAGGTGAGAGAATCTTTTGATGGGTAGCGATTATTGAAATGGATTTGTGCTTAAACATCTGCTGATTATTGAAAGGAGATCAAAAAATGGTTCCTTGAAATGGATTTGTGCCTAAACATCTGCTGATTTGTGCTTCAGGGAGAGCTCTTTTGAGGTTTAGAGAGGGCATAGAAGATGGCCCAAGTGGATCTCTGTCAAGCTGGGGACGAGTTTTTGGTCACTGCTCTTGGTTTGGAGTCGAGTGCTCAGCCGATGGCAGAGTGGTGGCCTTGTAAGTGATGCTTTCATCCAACCTTCACTCTTCTTCTGCTAATCTCAGTACTTGGTAGGTTTGGAACTGGTAGTAAATAGTTGCTGCCGATGATACAAGGCCCCCTTTCTAAGGGGAAAAATAGTACAAACTATCTCCTAACTGTTTATTAATGTTATTTATTATAAGCAGCAGCTAGCATGTATTTTTGTTAACCATGATTTAACTCACCCATGGAACATGTCCTTACTTGATTGAGTTCAGAGGGTATTTGCTATCTCCCGCTGTTGTCTTTTTTGATTGTAGTTTATGGGGTTTCTAAGTCAAAGACATCTAGAGGAAGCTATGATTTAGTCTACGATAATACGGGTTATGATATGAAAGAAGATTATGACTTTTAGGCATTTCTCGTTGTCTCTTTCTCTCTTTTTTTCAATTAGCAATTCACATAAAAAAATGCAAGCTCTAAGTTACGTGACATCTTTTAAAGAGCATGATGCACTGTGGTCGTAGGATCTTGAAGGATCTCGGTCTGAGGGGCATGCTCTCGTCTGAACTAGGGAAGCTTGTCAACATTCAGATTTTGTAAGTACCTGACTCGGTCTCACCATCAACTTCTTAATTTGTATGTGGTAGTAAGTTTGTGATGTAACCTTTGTCTACCAATTCAAACCTTTTCTTTTTCCTGTTTTCTAGGTGTAAACTAGACTAACTAGTTGACAGGAGCATCAATGAAATTTCCTATGAAACCTGTGTTTCTTTTACTTTTATAACTCAGCTAAGTAGTTCAACATTTGAATTACTAGCTGATATTGGTGCACCATGGAAGACAGATGGTGATCACCTTTCAGTGATTTTAGCAGTATCTTATTCACATTCTTCCATGTAGGGATTTTAGCAACAATTCCTTTTATGGACTCATCCCCGGAGAACTGGGAAACTTGAAAAAGCTGGAGGTGCTGGAATTAAGTCACAACAACCTCAGTGGAGCCATTCCTTCGGATCTAGGAAATATAGTGTCATTAAAACTACTGTGGGTAAAAATTGCACACCGCCTAATCTTTTTGCAGTGTTTGATACATAATATAAAGTAAGGTGATGATCTTGTCGCAGCTTACTCAAGGGTAACAAATTATCTGGTGAAATGCCAACTGAGTTGCAAGAGCTTATCACGATTTCGGAGGCTCTAGCCGATGGAGTGCTGCAGTCATGCAGGAAATGCTTAACAAAGTTAGTCTTCTTTTGTTCTTACATGGAGTTTTTTTTTCCTATATATGATTTGAATATGCCGAGTTTGAGTTCTAAAGTAATCCTGAGTTTCTGACAGCAACACAAGCAGATGATAACCAAACACCTTGGCAATCAGAGCTACAAATTGCCCCCTTAAAAATAGAGCTCTTTTACATTGCACTAAATTGCATATGAACCGTTCATTCTTTTGATTCAATGGATCAGAATAACTAGGGTTTACATATACTTCATCTGGTAGTAGAGTAGTAAAAACACTATTAACAAATTAACGGTTAGATGCGATTTCTACTACATATTATATACTATCGGTATAATGCACTGTAAAATTTCTCTAAAAATACATGCTTATTTTCATATAAAATCTGCTACAGTTAAAACAATATTTCATTCAAAATAGGTTACAGGCACAACCACCCTTGTACCAAGGGTATATGCCCTCCTGCTAATTACATAAGCCATAAGGTTTGATATAATGAAGCCTAGAGAATCTGTACCTTGGTTACAATTGGTAAATATTAGGACACCCACAGTATAATCTAACTATACATTACAACTTCACCAAGCACATTCCCTCAATTATGCCCTCTCTCTCTCTCTCTCTCTCTCTCTCTCTCTCTCTTCAATTATGTTCATTTGTTATACAGAACCACCACCCAGAGGCGACTTTTGCACCCGAGGGACCAGCAAGGTACAGCATCTTCTAACCACACACCATTACCCTGAGCAAAACAACATTTTGATCCTTCATCCAAGCCTACTGATACTGAATCTGAAACTACAGGGTCCTCCTCGCTACCTACTTGGGCAATCTACACATTGGCCGTCAGCGGAGCGGTATGCTTTGTGGCTGTAGCTACCTGCATGTATCTGCTCTTGTCCCGTAGAAAGAAGGATAAAACTGTCAAGCCATGGGCTACCGGGCTGAGCGGGCAGCTCTCCAAAGCCTTTGTGACAGGTCAGTTGCTTACCATCTGAAGCATATGAGTAGAAGGGGACATTGCATGTGATTTGAGCCTGCACTTTGCACCATACAAGTTGCCTGAGGCAAGGAAAATCATAGGTTTGGTGTTGAACTACAGATGATGTCACAAATGTCAGCCATCAAGCTGCATCATACCTAACCTTGTGCGATTTACTCGATCACCTAAAAAACATTGTTGAGCACTTTCATCGATCGTCTTCGGATCGGTCCTCTGTCCTGTTTTGTATTGCACTTTCTTACTTAATGAATTGGCAGAGTTCCTGCCCTTATTTCCAAAAAAAAAAAAAAAAAAAAAAAACTTTGTTGAGCATGTTGTACCTTGTGGGCAGGTGTTCCTTGTCTAGGAAGGACCGAACTTGAGACGGCGTGTGAGGATTTCAGCAATGTGATCGGCACTCTATCCGGCTGTGCATTGTTCAAGGGAACCCTGTCAAGTGGAGTTGAGATAGCCGTCGTCTCCACCTCAGCCAACTCTGTCGAAGAATGGTCGGATCGGTTCGAGGAGCAGTTTAGGAACAAGGTAATTAACAATGCAGGCTTGAAATTAACCTGAGAACGTGTTTTTGTCAAGCCAACCAACGTAGCAATACTGTTTTCAGATCTCGGTGCTGTCCAAAGTGAATCATAAGAACTTCATGAACCTGCTGGGTTACTGCGCATGGGAGGAGCCGTTCACCAGGATGATGGTGTTTGAGTACGCTCCCTGCGGTTCTCTCTTTGAACATCTGCACAGTGAGTAGAGTACCCTAGCTTAATTTACATCAGTATGTGGATGGATGCCTTCCAGTATATCCATGATCGAATCTATGCTTAATTTTCTCGTGCAGTTAGAGAAGCAGAACATCTGGATTGGCCTACACGGCTGCGCATCGTCATGGGAGTGACCTACTGCTTAGAGCACATGAACCAACTGGACCCTCGTCTTGTCCCAAGAACCCTGAGCTCCTCATCCATCTACCTCACCGAGGACTACGCGGCCAAGATCGCCGACATGGGATTCTGGAACGATGACAAGGATGCAGCAGCATCCATGCAAAACACGGGCCAAGAGAGCAGCGTCGTCTACAAGCTCGGCATACTGCTGCTCGAGGTGATCTCCGGCCGGTTGCCGTTCTCGGAAGACCACGGCCTTCTTGTCCTCTGGGCTTCCAGCTACCTGGACGGCAAGAGGCCGCTCAGGGGAATCACTGACCCGACGCTCAAGCCGTCGTCTGTGCCTGACGAAGATGTGGCAGCATTGTGCGATGTTGTGAGGCTGTGCATAAACCGCGGCGCGCCGGAGAAGAGGCCAACCATGGCCGAGGTTGCGAGGCTGATGAAGGGTATCACCGCGTTGTCGCCGGAGCAAGCGACCCCGAGGGACAACCCGCTGTGGTGGGCCGAGCTTGAGATAGTCTCGGCGGAAACCGGCTGTAATTCAGATCCAAATTAAGGAGAGAGGATCACCGGTGAGAGTCTGCAAGTTTGTATAAGTGGAGAGAAAGACAACGAAACTGTCATCGTTATCCTCTTGGTGGCAGGCCATTCACAGTGCCCAGCCCAAGAGACAACGCAAGATCGTAGATGGCTTGCTGATTTTTTTTTATTTTTTTTTTGAAATATTTAGAAAGAACAGAATGCGCGCATCTTCAACAACTGGTACTCTCTAGTGTCTACAGTTGTCTAGCAAATCCTTAGCGATATCTCTGACTTTAACCTAGCAACGAGGTCGACCTCAATTCAGTTGAGTAGTCTCCTTTTTTGTTGCCAGGGTGGCGGGGTGGGCGGCATCTCTGTTCTTTTATCTCTATCAGCTGTTGTACTTTCTCTGTACTATCCAACTTCTCCCTTATTGATTTGGCAAAGCTCCTGCCTTTTTTTTAAAAAAAAAACTGTCATCGTTGGTAGCATGTAATCTTCTTGTTCTTGAAGGGTCATATATCGATGAGATGCCCATGTTAGAGTAACGCCGCTTTCTCCCCGGGAATGCATCACTTGCCGCCAAGAAATCCTAAGCTAGATACGAAGAAGAACAATCAATCACACGAGGACTAGGTAGTAGTAGGTAGGGCTCAATTCGTCCGCCGATTTAAGTACCCAGATCGTGTGAGCACGGCGATACGGAGAATCGCACGCAATGCGCCGCTGGACGCTGAAGTGGTGGAGGCTTTCGCCGGAGTCGGAGATGACGGTGGGGGTTGGCGGCGGCGAATGTTGATTATAATCCGTGATCAGATCTGAATCCTATGTTAAGGAAACATATCAGAGTAGTTTCCTTCTTTGTACTACGAATCCTGTAATAAGGAAATATATCAGAGTGGTTTCCATCTTTGTGCTTTCTATAGATAGATTTCTAAGTAGTATAAATAGGACTTTATAGTCTCTTTGTAAGGTGTGCCAAAAGCAATACAACAGAAAATTGCCTCAAGCTTTGTAGCTCTTCTGTTCTTTGTGCGCTTGCGTGAGTTCATCGGAGACCAGTTCCACGGTGAACTCCAACATTTGGTATCAGAGCGTTACGGTACCTAGGGCCATGTCTATTTCATCCGCGCCACAACATGACGTACACTCGCCATCACCACCACGACGGCGCCGCGTCTCGCACTCTCCCGCACCGCGCCGAGGGCGCCGCGGTGGAGAAGTCATCGTCGAGCGTGTCGTGAAGGAGGCTGGCGGCGCGGTCCAGTACCCCATGCTCACGCGCACCAATTACCAAGTTTGGTCATTGATGATGCGGGTGAACATGCAGGCGCAAGGCCTCTGGCAAGCCATCGAGCCGGAGGAGGATGAAATAGTTGAGTACCGCGAGGATCGCCGCCTTGGCGGCGATCTTGCGTCTTCATCCCGCCCGAGATGCTCGAGTCGTTGGCGCGCAAGCGCACGGCGCGCTCAGCCTGGGAGGCGGTGAAGACCGTCCGTGTTGGCGTTCAGCGCGTGCGCGAGGCCAACGTGCGGCAGCTGCGCAAGGAGTTCGGCGACATCACCTTCAAGGAGGGGGAGTCTGTTGACGATTTCGCGCTCCGCATTGTCGGTCTCGCCAACAACATCCGCGTCCTCGGCAGCGACATGACGGACGCGGAGATCGTCAAGAAGATGCTGCAGGTGGTCCCGGATCACCTGACACAAATCGCCATCGCCATTGAGACGTTCCTCGACTGCGACACTCTCACAATCGAGGAAGTCGTCGGGAGACTCCGGCAAGTCGAGGAGCGGTGCAAGAAGACTGTACCGCCACCGACACGCATCGTCGACAAGCAAGGCCGCCTTCTTCTCAACGAAGAGGAGTGGTTCGCGCGATTGAAGCTGCGGGACAACGACGGCGAGAGCAGTGGCAAGCGGCGCGGCAAGCCGCGTCGTGGACGAGGAGTTGGAAGCCGTGACGCCAAGGGTAGTTCGGGTCAGGAGCGGTCCAACGACAATAGTTGCCATAACTGCGGTAAGTCCGGCCATTGGGCCAAGGACTGCCGCAGCAAGCCGAGGAAGGCCCAGGCCCACGTGACCCAAGGTGAGGAGGACGAGCCAACACTACTCATGGCACAGGCAGCAGTCTCTGTCACCACTCCGCCGCCAGCCAGATCCAGCCGCACCACGACTCCGTCGTTGCCCCGCCGCGTCGAGATCCGGGAGGAGCGCGTCTTCACCCAGCTCGGACCGCGAGAGGATCGGGATCCCCACCTATGGGTACTCGATACCGGAGCAACGAACCACATGACCGACGTAAGGAGTGTCTTTTCCGAGCTCGACGCCGGCATCTGCGGCACCGTCCGTTTTGGGGATGGGTCCGTGGTGGAGATCGAGGGGTGCGGCACCATCGTCTTCAGCTGCAAGAACGGCGAACACCGTGCATTGACGGGGGTGTATTTCATTCCCCGTCTGACGGCGAATATCATCAGCCTCGGCCAATTGGACGAGGCGGGCTGCAGAATCGACATCAACGGCGGCATCCTGAGGATCTACGAGCAGGGGCGCAAGTTGCTAGCTCGTGTGAAGCGCTCATCAACACGCCTCTACCTCCTGGAGCTCAACATCGGGCGCCCTGTCTGCCTGTCTGCTCGGAGTTCTGAGGCTGCCTGGCGCTGGCACGCCCGATTCGGGCACCTCAGTTTCCAGTCCCTGCGCAGGCTCGCGCACCACGGCATGGTACGCGGACTGCCGCCGCTCGATCAAGTCGACCAGGTGTGCGATGCCTGCCTCGTCGGCAAGCAGCGGCGCGCATCCTTCCCCGAGCAAGCACGACGACGCGCGGCGCATATCCTCGACCTCGTCCACGGGGATCTCTGCGGCCCGATCTCGCCTACGACTCCCAGCGGCAACCAGTACTTCTTGCTGCTAGTCGACGACCTGAGCCGCTACATGTGGCTCACTCTCCTTCCCAGCAAGGACCAGGCAGCGTCTGCGATCAAGAACTTCCAAACTTCGGTCGAGGTAGAGACGGGACGCAAGCTCAAGGTCCTCCGCACCGACCGTGGTGGGGAGTTCACCTCCGTGGAGTTCGGGAGGTATTGCGCCGAGCGCGGCGTACAGCGGCAGCTCACCGCCCCCTATTCACCGCAACAGAATGGGGTGGTCGAGCGCCGCAACCAGAG
Organism: Rhipidocladum racemiflorum; assembly: GCA_036346355.1. Lineage (NCBI taxonomy): Eukaryota > Viridiplantae > Streptophyta > Magnoliopsida > Poales > Poaceae > Rhipidocladum > Rhipidocladum racemiflorum. The sequence continues at coordinate 1,509,326 of CM070590.1, read as the reverse complement.
TGTGGTCGCCATGGCGTGGAGCATGCTCAAGGCGAAGAACCTACCTGGATACTTCTGGGGCGAAGCCGTCACCACCGCGGTTCACATCTTGAACCGTGCCCCGACGCGTGCGCTCGACGGAAAGACCCCTTACGAGGCCTGGCATGGTGAACGCCCGGCGGTCCACTACTTCCGCACCTTTGGATGCATCGGGTACGTCAAGCACACGCGCCGCAGTGAAGAAGCTCGACGACCGCAGCTCGCGAATGATTTTCGCCGGCCACGAGCGGCTCCAAGGCATACCGCTTCTTCGACCTCAAAGAACGGGCGCGCCACCGCTCATGAGACGCCGTTTTCGACGAGGCACCCCAATGGGAGTGGGGAGAGCACGGTGACGACAACGATCCGGCGCAGAGCCGTCGTCATCGAGTACGCCACAACGCATATACCAGACGCGCCACAAGATGAGGTAGACCAGGGATCGCAACGCCACGCACTCTCGCCAATGCCGGTGCCAATGTCGCGGCCGCCGATGCAGCCTCGCCAAGACGCCATCTTGGCGATCCAACCCCGCCGATCGACTTTGTATCTCCACCACCAGGCTACGAGCTTGACTTGGACGCCGACCACGACGACGCGCCACTCCGCTTTCGCATCATCAACTCCGTCATCGGACCTGCTACGCCACCTGGGCTGGCACCACGGGTCCTCGATGACGAAATTCACTTCACCACGGCTGAGGAGCTGGCCACGTTCAATGAAGCTGAGCGGGAGGCATGCTGGAGGGCAGCAATGATCGAGGAGATGAAATCCATCACCGACAACACCACTTGGGACCTCGTCGAGCTCCCATCTGGACACCGTGCGATCGGGCTCAAGTGGATCTTCAAAGTGAAGCGCGACGAGAACGGCAACGTCGTTCGGCACAAGGCGCGTTTGGTGGCAAAGGGCTACGTCCAGCGCGCCGGCATCGACTACGATGAAGTCTTCGCTCCGGTGGCACGGATGGAATCTGTGCGCACCATGCTCGCGCTGGCAGCACACCAAGGCTGGGACATTCATCATATGGACGTAAAGAGCGCGTTTCTCAATGGCGAGATCAAGGAAGAGGTCTACGTCACCCAGCCGCCTGGTTTCATCGTCGACGGTGCGGAGCGCAAGGTCTTGCGCCTGCACAAGGCGTTGTACGGCCTGAAGTAGGCACCCAGGGCCTGGAATGCCAAGTTCGACTCTGCCATGATGTCACTTGGTTTCCAGAGGAGCATCTCAGAGCACGGAGTGTACACACGCTCCAGGGGCACGTCACGGCTCATCGTCGGTGTCTACGTCGACGACCTGGTGATCACCGGCTACGGCAACCACGATATCTTGGCATTCAAGTCAGAGATGAAGAATGTCTTCCGCATGAGTGACCTCAGCCTGCTATCCTACTACCTCGGCATCGAGGTCAGCCAAGGACCCGCCAGTATCACTCTGTGCCAAACCGCCTACGCTAACAAGCTTTTGGAGCGGAGCGGGATGAAGGGGTGCAATCCCGCGTTGGCGCCCATGGAGCCGCGACTCAAGTTGAGCCGGGAGAGCACCACAGCTATGGTAAACGCCACAGAGTACCGGCGCATCATCGGCGGGCTTCGATACTTAGTGCACACCCGGCCGGACCTCGCCTTCTCGGTGGGATTTTTAAGCCGGTTCATGGAGAAGCCGCACGAAGAACACTTGGCCGCGGTGAAGCGTGTATTGCGATATGTCGCTGGAACATGTGGGTATGGGTTGTGCTATGCCAAGAAGAATTCTGAGAAGTTGACGTTGATCGGTTTCAGTGACGCCGACATGGCCGGGGACATTGACACCCGGAAGAGCACAAGTGGCGTCATCTTTTTTCTCGGCGACAACCCCATCACCTGGCAATCATCTATGCAGAAGGTGGTGGCTCTGTCTTCTTGCGAAGCAGAGTATATCGCGGCGGCTACCGCTGCGTGTCAAGGCGTTTGGCTTGCTCGACTCTTGAGGGACCTCGTCGGCTCGAAGTTCGGAGCACGAGCTCAAGGTGGACAACATGTCCGCCATCGCTCTCGACAAAAACCGTGTTTCATGACCGGTCCAAACATATTGATACTCGTTTCCATTATATCCGGGAATGTATCAACGGGGGAAAGATCGTCATCGGGCACACTTCGACGGAGAAGCAGCTCGCGGACATATTCACCAAGGCGCTCGGGCGCGTGCGCTTCCAGGAGCTGCGCGTGAAGATCGGCATCGGCAACATCACAGGTGATCTGATCAAAGATTAGGGGGAAAAATGTTGATTATAATCCGTGATCAGATCTGAATCCTATGTTAAGGAAACATATCAGAGTAGTTTCCTTCTTTGTACTACGAATCCTGTAATAAGGAAATATATCATAGTGGTTTCCATCTTTGTGCTTTCTATAGATAGATTTCTAAGTAGTATAAATAGGACCTTATAGTCTCTTTGTAAGGTGTGCCAAAAGCAATACAACAGAAAATTGCCTCAAGCTTTGTAGCTCTTCTGTTCTTTGTGCGCTTGCGTGAGTTCATCGGAGACCAGTTCCACGGTGAACTCCAACAGCGAAGAGGTTGGCATAATTGCAGGATGATCCCTGCTCAAAGGGAGATTTGCCTGGTAAGCAAATCGGAGTAGCAAATCTTGCCATCTGGGCCGTCCATCCTCGAACGGACGGCCTCAAAATCACATCCAATTCGGATATCGATCCAACTTTCGCGTCGATCTGGGCCATCCATCCTTGCACGGACGGTTAAGCCCATCGAGAATGTGAATAGATTCTGCCCTTTATCTGGCCCCACCTGCCCGTCTCCTCTGACACGCAGTCCTGCCGCAACGTCCTGCCCTTCCCCTCCAGGCTCGCCGGCGTCGAGCGGCTCTTCTCGGAGATGTCCCGACACCGCGGAGCACACGAACTCCGGCGCCGATCATCAGAACTCAGATGCACCACGCTTCACTTGTTGACCCCCCTTGTCCTTCCTTCCTCTAATGGCCGCCGCATCCAACCACGCCCGTGCCCCCGCCCAAGACTACGACGATGAGGATGAAGAGGATCTCTACGACGACGACCTCGATGACGAAGACGAGGGCGAGGAGGATGACGACGACGAATCCTCCCCGTCCCACTCCGCCGGCCCCGAGGCCGTCCTCCGGCGGCTCACGGAGGACGAGGTGCGGATCCGGGTGCACCAGGTGGAGATTCGGGGCTGCGGCCTCACGCGCCGCGGAGCTGTGGAGGCAGCGGTGGGACCAGACATCGCGCGCGCCGCCACCGTGCGAGATCTCGTGCGCGCTGCCGCCGCAGCCGGCGAGCGGCTCCGTCGCCTCGGCGCCTTCGACGCTGTCTCCATCACCCTCGACGCAGCGCCTTCAGGGCTCCCTGGCAAATACGGCGGCGGCGTCGTCGTCCTCATTGACGTCGCCGAGGCCCGCGGCCGCATTGCCGGCGATCTCGGGGTCTTCGCCAACACAGGGGTACATACCGAACTAAAAAGATGTTCTTATAGAATTGAGCTGCCTCGCATGATCCATTGTTGTAATAAGAGAATTAAAGTGGATTTTATCTACTTGATTTTATCCACTTATTCAGTTTAGAGATGACAATCTAATCTAGCCGATTACAACAAAAAGGAGTGTGCTTTCATTGGTATGTGCAGACCTACGGAGTGTTGCTCAATTAAATTGGATTTTATCCACTTGATTTTATCCACTTATTCAGTTTAGAGATGACAATCTAATCTAGCCGATTACAACAAAAAGGAGTGTGCTTTCATTGGTATGTGCAGACCTACGGAGTGTTGCTCAATTTCTTTGCTTTAACAATGATTACTGAACGTCCTCTCCTTGGTACATAATCTTGATTTCAGCAGGTGTTGTGTTGGTAACAATGCAATTCTTGGATGATGGATAGGAGTATGACAATTTGAGGTGTATGTCTCAATGTGATTTGTTTCAAAACATGGAACATGTAGTTCTTGCACTTAGGTAGAAATGAGACAGCTCTCCTCAGGAGCACTGTGCAATGTGCATATATGGTTGTAGTTGCTTTACTTATACTGATTAGTTCCTTGGCGCAATATCAACTTGTTACCTGAATTTTGTGATTTTCTATTGTAGTATAGCTAACATTACTTAGTTTCATATTGTATCAATTTACTCCAGGGAGTTACTAGGATTTTTGTTATTTACTGTTCTCCCTCTTTATGCCGAAGTCATGTTTGTGTTAGCACATCCGTGCCCCACAGCATAGTTTGGTTGAAAAATATGCAAGGATATTTCTCATGCATTATCCTGTACTTTACATGCACACTTACCTTCGACTTTGTGCATGCTGTTAATTGGACTTATTCTGGTCAATCAAGCTTCAGGACCTATTCTGGTTGGAATAGGACGCCGTTACTGTTAATATCTGCTATATTATTCCTATGGGTTCTCAAATCCATTCATGTCGTCCATTTTTTTCCCCTTTAAATCTATTGCAGAGTAGATCATATTCGGTTGAAGGTTCACTGAAGTTGAAGAACCTATTTGGATACTGTGAGACCTGGGATGCATCAGGTGCTCTTGGATTAGATCAGACAATGGAGCTCAGTGCTGGAGTGGCAATACCGAGAATTGGAGCAATACCAACTCCACTGATGGCTCGAATGTCATTTCTCTCTGAGGGCTGGTTAAAGTCCTCAATCAAAGGACACCTTATGGGTGTTTCTGTTGGCTTGCTTTCCACCATGAACCATAACATTTCTTACAATCTGTCATGGAGGACTATAACCGATCCAGCATGGATGTCGTCTAATTCCGTAAGGGAGCAGTTCGGACATAGCGTTTTATCCTCTATTAAATACACATACAAGGTTGATCAGAGAGATTCAAGCATGAGACCTACTTGTGGATATGCTTTTTTGTTGTCTTCTCAAGTTGGAGGTCTTGCACCAGAGAACAAAAACGCACGTTTTCTTAGACAGGTATATCGAAAATCTTTACCTCTGTACTCCATAGACCATACTTTGGTTTCGTTTGAAACCGCATGATTAATACATGCGGGATGCAGGCTATGCTCCACACTTCTCCTTTTTAATGCAGTTTATTTTCTAGTGTGATACGAATCATATCATTAGTGTACCAAAAACTTTGAGACCTCTATGCTTTGTTAAGCATTCTGATGGCATTGCCCTTTCTTTTCAGTCTCTGCTCCTACTTCAGAAACCAGCAACTTTTCCTTTAAACGAATTAACTTTCCCCATTTCTATTTTCCAGAATCTAATGTGCTACACATCAGAAAAAATATATTAAACAACTGAACCGATTCAAACTGAAACTACTAGAACTACCGGAGGACATATCTATCCACTTCTCATTAGCATCGTTCATTTTTATTCATCTTATATCAGGAGTTTGATCTTCGAGTGGCTTTACCGTTGGGTGTGTTGAATGGTGCTCTGAATGCCGGAGTGGCTGCAGGGGTCATCCATCCATTGGCAAGGGGATCAACTGGTTCTATCTCATCACTTCCAGTCTTCCAGAACGGTTCTACTTGGGTGGCAATAGGTCTCTTGTGTGCCGCTTGGGTGGACCATCGTCACTGTTGGGCTTCAAAGCAAGAGGGCTGGGGCCGACAAACTTGAGGACCTGTGCCCCCAACAATTCTGAAAATGGTGCTTCCACTTCTCCTGAGATAGATGCACAGGGAGGTGATGTAGCGCTTACAGCCTTTGCTGATCTGTCATTTGATCTACCTCTGAAGCCACTCAGGGAGCTGGGAATTCATGGCCATGCATTTGTCTCAGCTGGGAATCTTGCGAAACTAACGGAGCGTGATCTTCGGAGATTTTCCCTTACTGAGTTCATACAAACATTCAGGAGTTCTGCAGGATTTGGTGTAGTTGTGCCAACCAGATTGTTTCGCATAGAGGTTTGTCCTTGACATCTAATGAATTTACATTATTTTGTCAAAAATATAAAAAATATTTTGTTGTTTTACTGAACAGGTGTTTTTCCTCTTGTCCAGATGAATTACTGCCACGTCCTAAAACAATTCTATCATGACACGGGGAAGACAGGCCTGCAGTTTAATTTCTCTTCGCCCTAATTTCTTTTGCGGCGACTTCTCATTCTTCCTATTTTCAAAAACTTGCCTAGCAAGCCTATCTCTTAAAGAAAAGATTGTTTCACAAACTGTAGGGGATGAATTCTTGTCCTGGCTTATGGATTTAAAGTTATCACTTGTAAAGTATAAAATCAAAAGGAAAATAGAAGAGATAGAGAATTTCAGTTTCCAATGCTGATCAGTATGCTTCTGGAAGTGAGAAAACAGTGATGTACAAATATCTTTGTCATTAGGACAACAGCAATGGGAAACCAATTATTGTGGCTAAGCTACAACGTATGGTGTTGTCCATCGTTGGAACTCCGGAGAAAACTAGGAAGGTCTTAATGCGAATCCCAACATGTAAGATTATACAATGCATTGTGTAAAGATTGCTCTGAAATTAGGCCTTGAAAATTCCTAGGAACTGGCTGTTGACTGTCTTACCGTTGTGAATGCATAGGTAGAAATCAAGAAGATCTCTGCAATCGTAACCTGGGTCTTGTCCTATAAATCGTCAGGCAAAAAACTCATGTTTTGGAATATGATAGAATAGAAACACACTAAGTCGTTTTCATCCACTTCGGAACAATTGTTGCTTCCCTGCATAGTAGTGTCATAGCTTGAACCCGTTAGACAGTTTAGCATGTGTACTGAATTTGGTTCAGTGAATAATGCCGTGGCCTCATCCAGACGGATGAGAACAGTAACACTCCGATCTCTAGTGTGTTTGGTTGCCTGTACCAAATAGTACATGTATGAGATGGTTAAAAAAAAAAAGCATCCATGTGTTTAGTTGCTTAAATGGAACCATCCCATCCTGAACAATTGGTACAAATTTGAGGAATATTTTATCTAGATGCTGCACCATTCCATTCAATCAAAATAATATGGAAACAAATGGTACAGGATCATCCTATCCTATTCAACCTCATCCCATGAACCAAACACATCATAAGAGAATGGCGGCGTCTCTATGCAGGTGCTGCTATGTACGTCTCTGAAGACGACCGTTTTTCTGCAGGTGCAGGTAAGGCAGCCACCATGTTTGACGTAATATATGTGACAGGTCGGTGAACTTTGATGGACTTCATTGTATCGACGCTTTGACAAATATGTTCTTTTTCCCCTTGTTTTTTTCACATCCATGCAGATGCAGTTCGGACCTCGGAACTACTGACGATATGTATAATTGTATAAGGAACAGACAGTAATTAAACAGCACAGCAATGCGCAGGCAGCTCGGTCCAAGGTGGAGGTTAGGCTGCAGGCGCAGACATAGTATACAACAGCCTTGCATACTAGTAACTGGTACTAGCTAGTTTTTGCCACATTACTGTCCGGACCTCAATATACAAATATGGACATGTATTAGTCTATTAACAGGCTAGCTAGTGACAACATCGATGGAATATTATCCCGTAACCTGTGTCAAAGTATTAATTTTATATATGTGTGAAATTACTTTCATAACTTTTCGCTTTCAATCTATTATTCAATATTTACAATTCAGTTTGGCTCCATGCAAAAATAACCGTAGAAGCCTTACTTTAGGATCAGCCTTCACACTCAAACACTGAAAGTCTTGCTGAGTACGAAATATACTCACCCTTGTTATTATTATTGTTTTTAGGTGAAGAAGTAGAATATCTCAAATATTCATACTTTGACGTAGGTTATGGGGATAACGACGCTGATGTTACCCTAAGTTTATACATTGTCAGTTGCCTGAGGGTTATATGGTACACTACAAGACTTTTGATTCTTCCGTTGTATTCTGATAGACCTTGCAGGTCATATTGTACTAATGCTTCTGCCATTATAGGTAATATATTGTGTATGGATGTGATATCAATTTTGTGAATGTGCGTACTAGCTACTGATCATGGAACTAGTACAGAATATACATTAGAACCTTTATTTTGTAGTATACTATAATATAAAAGGGAGGGTCTCACACTTGGGCCGGTGTGCTAGAAAATGGGAAGGAATCAGGCCAGCACAGAAAGAAAAGGTGGTCCATCCTAGAGGAGAAGAGTGAGAGAGAAGGAGATGGTGCGGCAAGGATTTTGGCCTACGGGAATATTGGAATTTGGAAATGATATTGGAGTTAAAGAAAATGCTATAAATTCTAATAAATCTAAAGAAATATCAAATGAATTCAAAAATATTCCAATAACATACAAGAAAATACCTTGCAACACAAGGAACCAAATAACACTTTATTTAATTAAAGTTTATATTATTCAAGTTAAATCTTTTTGATTTATGAAATTTCGAGTTAGGTCTTATTAAAGCAAGGAAAATCTGTGAAATTTTTTGGAAACCTAATCTACTGAAAAGATTTTAACAAACTCGAATATTGGAATGCTACAATTAGTCAGGGCCTAGCTAGCTACTACTACTAGGCGCATACTGATGCGAGCGGTCCACATAATCGATTCAATTCTCTTTGCTTCGCCAATCGATCGTACCTGCACTCCTAACTAATTTCTTGTCGATTTCTCTTCCGTCTCCAGTCAGTCCTACTCCTAAATGATCTCAGCATACCATACTGAAATGAATCAAGATCACTTCTTCTTTTTTTTGCCCTTTATTGTGGCATGCAGTTCATTTACAGATTCAGTCTTACTGGTTCATATACCTCCTTAGACTATCTCCAGCGGCTTCACTTCCCTCTCGAAATCCCTTCGCGAGCAGATTCCAAGTGCTCCAGCGGATTCTCTTCGGAAGGGATTCAAACAGTGAATCTCTTTAGAAATGGATTCTCTCTCCAATCCCTACACAAAGTCCCTTGAAGGGATACTGTTGGAGATAATAGAAAATAAAGGGAATGAATATGGGGAAGGGAATGGAATGAAGGGAAATTGATGGAGATAGTCTTATCTCCATAGCTTCCGGTTGTTTTGCATGATCAGCTAGCTAGCATGTTCTAAGGTCTGGAAGATATTAATTTACACTCTCTCTAAGCTAGCTAATTATAAACCAAACCAGAAAAAGTGGATCCGCTTTTGCAACTGATCGAGATGCATGAAGAGCCGGTCGTGCATGTTAGTTGATCTTTGAAAATGAATGATGAAGCTAAAAAGAAGATTATTCAATGTAGATAAAAAATGCTAGCTCCCATTTACTTTTGAAACGAATTCCGCAAGCAAGGAATTGCATTGTACCAAGTGACAGTTAATAATGGAATTAAGAAGGCAAATATGAATGGGTACTTTGTTGATCATGGCTCTATCGATCTCCAATCGTGTCACCTGAGTTTCTCTTTCTTTTCCTTTTCCTTTTCTTTTTGGAACGGTGATAGTCTGTAAGATCGATGAATTTAAATTGCTAACTATCTTCGGCCTATATCTAATGGATCGAAATTTCAAAGAAGAAACGCTATCTAGAACTATGTAAAGAGATCGAAAAGGAGAAGAAAAAAACTAGGGGAAAAAAAAAGCTAGCCAAGCCAAAATCAAGGAAAAAGACAAATATTGGAAACAATTAATACTTGCACTGCTAAATGGAGTAAAGATACCCGTTTCTTAATTGTTTTAATTAGGAAAGAAAACAAGAGTCAAAAAGAAGAATTAATTGTGTACCAAAAAGTACCTAAAAAGATAAAGTGCTACCAGTTTAATTTAAATCGATCATTCAACCAAAAGTTTAGTTAGGGTGTCTCTCATGAGTACTATTACAAATGATTGTCTTAAGTACGTACGTACAATTTCCTTGTCCATATAGTCTGGACATCTGTTAGCCTCACGATAATATATAATTCGTATGTTCCATTAAATCTTAAACCAACTGATCTAAACTTTATTCTCACTTTCTTAACCTACAGAGATTAATTAGTACCCTGGCAGCATATATAGAGGCAAATAAGTTAATTTGTCCAAAACCACAGTAAATATTCCGGCATGACATACATGCTCGCTGAAAATTAGAAGCAGCTATAGCGCAGCATGCAAATTAAAGAATTAAACTAATATACACACACACATATATAGTGCAGCTTATGTGATATATAATCTTGTGCAACATGCTCGTCGTTTTCGTTAACTAATAGCCAGTGAAATGGAAATTTTGAAGTACTAGTAGTACCCACATAGACTAAAGGCATGTTTGGCAACAAAGTATTTTCATAGTTTCTAGGTAAAATCATAGTTTTGGAGAATACCATGGTATTTTTGGCCATAAGGTGTTTGGAAGCAACCAAAAAAACTCTATTTTGAAAAACCATGATATTGCCAATACCATGATATTTTTTTAGTATTAAAAATTCCACTCAGAGTGGAGTTTTGGGCTTCTGGCATCACTTTATCATGCAGAAGACTTTGTAGCCAAACAGCTTGTAGTTCCTAGAAAAACCATGGTTTCAATGGTGGTGGGTGAAACTATGGTATTTATACCAAAACAGTTTTCAAACCATAGTTTTGTAATACCATGGTATTAAAAGACTTTAATTTGCTTCCAAACAGGGCCTAAATGTAGTAACGGGGAGATTAATAGCAAGAGGTGAAGCCATGTGTATTTGGATTTTTTTATTCTTAACAAGATACCATCTAAAAGGATTGAACAATCACAGATAGGAATGCAGGGTGGGTTTATGGGTTCAAACATTATAATAAGCTTATTGTCCAATGTTTGACGTCTAGGTCTTTAGGCGCGCGCGTGTGTATATATGAATATATCCAGTAGAGTACTAGAGAGATTACTTCTTCTCTAGCTGCAGGTTATAGTTACATGATTTAAGTGACAATGTCGTACGTACGTAGCACTAGTCCTCCATTGCACAGACATAATTAATAGGATGTCGATCCCTTGATTAAACATGCATGTGCTCCAGTACTACTCTTACCCGCGGGGACAAAACTGCACCGGCCCTACTACGAATACTAATGTTTCGAGTCATGAATGAATGAGTCGAACGTACCTACCAGCGTACGGGAGAGTATCCTCTGACGTCGTGTCCTCTGACGTTGAGTCACTGACATGTGGACCCCACGTGTTGTTGAGCCCACATGTCAGTGACTCAACGTCAGACAATCGACGTCCCTGCGTACATGAGCCCTACGTTCTCCCTAGCTAATCAACGAGTACTACCATATTTTTGTTTGTTTGAATGCCCTCGGTTTCCTTTTCCATGTTCTTATTTCTTTCAGCTCTTTTGTTGTTCTCTTGCGTTGCTTCAGCTTATAAAGCACGGCCTCAATAAAACAACTAGGGTAAAAGATTTCGTATTCTACTCGATTTCTAGTCCTTGCCCTTCTCAGACACACGCTGTGTTTACAAGATTAGTTCCAACATTAATCAGGTGAGTATGAGCGATAGTAGCTAGGCAGTGCAGGGCTCTATTAATTTGTGCATGGGGTCACTAAACTTGTGCCCTACATAAAAATAGACGATAAAGAATTTCTATGTTGATCTGGGATGAGTTGCCCTTGCTCTAAGTAGAGGCGGGCATTTAGGGTGTGCCTTCATGGGCCGACAAGACGCACGGCGCCAAGGCCTGATCCAAAGCACGGCCCAACATGAAGTGGATCGTGCCAGGCTGGCTCGTCACTGTTCCTCGGGCCGTGCTGGGCCGAGGAACCAGGCATGGTGGTGGCACGCCGACACGGACATGCAGGTCGGCACGAACGAACACGGCGGCACGCCGGCAGCCCACGGAACGGCGGCTCTGCTGCGGGCCTGTTGCAGGGGCACGGTGGCTCGTGGCAGGAAGAGGAGCGGGGTGGGGAGGCCGACAGCCGTGGTGCCGCACTCACTACCGCGCTCGTAGCCTCGCCTCCACGCAGTAGGGAGGTGGGGCACTAGGGCGTAGGGGAGAGGAGCGAGGTTACCTGTCAACGCCACCACCGACCACACGCTAAGGCTGTAGCCCGCCGAGGCCCCGACGCCCCATCTCCCTAGTCGTGGCCATGCCTTCGCCTCCCACCGTGGCCATGCGCCCGCGCCTCAGCCCTTTCGTGCCCTCCTTCAGGCCCGCACCGCAGTCACACGCGCCCCACCTAGCCAGCGTCGCCGTCGCACACGCACGCCGTGTTCCGTGTCGCTGTGGACAAAGACGAGCCAATCATCAATTAGCTAGATGATGTAGTACAAACCAAAGAGGAGACAATTTGATTATGTTTTTTGTGTTCATAACAGATAATACGAGTGAATAATAGGAAACTACGCACAAATACGCATCCTTTGCTTGCATGCACAATAGAAGTCAAGAAAGAGAGATGAGAGATATTGAGAGGGATGAGCGAGAAAGAAAGAGAGATGAGAGGTATTAAGAGAGACGGGCGAGAGAGGTGAGAGAGCTGGGAGAGATTGAGACAGTGCAAGAAGTTTCTCTCTCTCACCCATTTCTTTCAAATTTCCTCACTCGTTTATATCAATCTCTTCCTCTCTCACCTCTCTCCCTCAATCTCTCTCGAGTGTCTCTTTCACTCTCTTTCTTGCTCATTGCCCCCTCTCTCATGCCTGTGTTCAGCACATCCCCCTCACCTCGTGCTCTGAGAGAGAGAGAGAGAGAGAGAGAGAGAGAGAGAGAGAGAGAGATTGAGAGAGAGAGAGAGAATGATCGGGCAAGGAGTGCGAGAGAGAGATTGAGATAGAGAGACTGATCAGGTGAGAGAAATTGAGATATTGAGAGAGAGACTGAGAGATCAAGAGAGAGACTAATTGGACGAGGGGGAGAGAGAGAGATTGAGAAAAAGACTAATCGGGCGAGAGAAATAGAGTGTGTGAGAGACTAAGAGAAACAATGACTGAGAGAGAGAGAGAGAGAGATTGAGAAATAGACTAATCGGGCAAGAGAAAGAGAGTGTGTGTGTGTGTGTGTGTGTGTGTGTGTTTGTGTGTGTGTGTGTGTGTGTGAGAGAGAGAGAGAGAGAGAGAGGAAGAGGAAGCAACAGTCAATAATAAATAAATTTTAGTTCATTTTCCTCTAATATTTGTGTCCACTGGCTCAACTCCATGAGTCTTTGGCTTCTTTTATCTCGTTATAATAGTGTAAATAGACCGAGACTAGACCGGCACGGCACGATACCGGCACAAAACGCAAATGGGCCAAGATCTGATCGAGCATTGTTTTGATTCACTACTTATGGGCCTATGGCAAGTCAAGTTTTACCTGCAGGTGCCTGGCTACCTGCCTGCGCGCACAGGAGAAAGAGCCGACTTTTCTCAGGTAGGTCCAGTGGTCAGTGACTTGCTCTTTCATTTGACTAAAGTCAATACAGTAGTAAAGTCGGTTAATTTCCCTGTGGGTGCATGCAGACTTGCAGTGTGAATGCTCGAAACCATAGTATAAATTAAGGGCATCAAGGTACTGCCTCATCCGAGAGTGGCTATTAATTAAACTACTTGAGCTTAATCCATTGGCGAAAGCTATATATGCGTCCTTCCTCGCAAAGAAAAAGAAGAAGAAGAAAGCTGCGTGTCCTACAAAAATTGGCGAAGATTCAATGAGCTAACCGGCCGGCCAGATATGATGCTTAATTGCTGATAAAGCAATGTCCTAATTAATACCGGGCTTTTACCATGGACTTTCTGGTATTAGGCTTACAGGTGGGCCCCGGTATCCGTTGCGTATTGGTTTTACTAATTTACCGATTAACTATCTGATGGTGCGATGACTAATTATTCCTCGTGATTCAGGAACTATAACGCCATGTGGGTCACAATTTAATATACAGAAAAACTAACCTACGGTATACCGTAGGAACAGTATACCTCTGAAACTTGTGAAACTTGTGATTTTTTATATTGAAACTCAGCCCTAAAAATTGATGAAACATGAAACTGATGAAACTAAACACTGAAACTCATGAAACCAGCACTGAAACTGATAAGTTTCATAAGTTTCACAGCTATACCGTTGGAACGGTAATACCGTTCCCTAGTCTCCCTCTTTAATATATGTAATATCTTATAAGGGAACGTCTATGCGAGCTTTGAGGTGTGCCACGTCAGCGTTTTTCGCGCAGGCAGCCCAGTGGTTTTCGTATTTACGGTTGGGTCCTCGTTGCCGCTGCCGTTGATCTCTCGTGCCAACCACGATCTCGCCGTCCGCGTGTCCCCGTGCGCTATCCCAAAAAATTAGAAAAGGGATAACCCGTGATATGTATTTAACGGTGGGTTTTGTACGTAAAGTAACGAGCGAGAGACTTAAAGGCTATTTGGAGAAGGTTTTTTTACCCTCACAAAAAATCGCAAAGGACCTCTTTATAATTTACAAGGACCAATCTGTAATTAAAAGAAAATCGAGGGGCTCTTTGCAAACCGGCAGGGGTCTGACGTGGGGCACTTCCTATATACTGTAAATTAATAGCAATTAGGCTAGCGTATGGTTAATTTCACACCATTTTTTTTTGTCTTGCTAATCATTTAGCTGGCCAATATATGTATATACGTATCTTATCTTATAACATGGTGCAGTCCTCTTGGGCTTGATCTGTATCAGGAATATGGATCGACGTTCGTATATATACTCTACAATTTCTACATAAAACTGACGCATTCAGATGCGTAGCAGGGCAGCGACTGGACTTTAGGTCACTGCACGTAGACCTTATGACGTGTAGGTCCTACCGTGTCAGTGACCTTGCAGAAGATCTCATTTGGATCTGGACCTGGACCTGTCCCAAATTGGACTAGTCGTCGTCTACTCGTCTCTTCATCTCTCATTTTCACACCTGCTAGAGACAAAAGAGCTAGAGAGATCGACTAAAATACTACTTACTGACCAAGACTAAGAAGACAAAGCAAAGACTTTGGATCGACTACTTCCCAAACACTAGTTGTCCCTAATTAGCTAGTGACTAGTACAGTATAGTACTCCTGCTGTAAAGCCACCTAGCTAGCTAGGGTTAATTGAACTTCCATGCATCTTTTCCCCCGATCCATCGATCTGCCCTCGATGGATCGCTAGCATACATAAGCTTCCTTCCAAAAGGGAGTATATAGGTATCCCCGGATCTTTTTGTCTTAAATAACAGTCAAATTTTAGACCGTAGGATTAAAAATCGAACTGTTAGATTAAATCATAGAATTGAATGTAATCGATACCTCCGAATCTCAACAATGATCCAAAACTCCCAGATTTAGATGATTTCAACAAAGAAAACATTCGGATGATGTTGATCAAATCCCATATATATATATATATATATATATACATATACATATTTTTCAAAGTTGCACAAATATTAAATCATAAATGATGGATAGTTGGTGATTACTTACCCTTCACTTATTGCAACTTGTATTGAATGGGAAAACTCTCTCTATATATATACACGCGAGCGTTTGTGAGATGAGATCACATGTTATCTCACGCACCCGTTCCCATATGCATATATCTATATAAATATATATATCTGACACATACACGCAGACAGATAGAGCTGAATGATCGATGACCTCACCTAGCTTTTGGCCTCTCTTTGTTCGGAATTAGATCACTGGCGATATGAGATCGATGCAGCAGCAGCAGCAACAGCAAGAACTCGAGGTCGTCATCTACTAGAGCGGGCCGGTCCATCGATCCATCGATCATGGAATCAAGCGAGGGCTTCGAGAGCTCCACGGAGCTGCCGTCCAGCGGCG
Organism: Rhipidocladum racemiflorum; assembly: GCA_036346355.1. Classification (NCBI taxonomy): domain Eukaryota; kingdom Viridiplantae; phylum Streptophyta; class Magnoliopsida; order Poales; family Poaceae; genus Rhipidocladum; species Rhipidocladum racemiflorum. Next base: position 1,493,646 of record CM070590.1, on the reverse strand, counting down.
AGGCCGACGAGGACGCTGATGGCGGTGCACCCAACGACGGGAGCTCAGCAAGCAATAGTAGCACGGTGGAGGAGGGAGCTGGGGACAGCAGGAGGACGGGCGCCTCCTCATCGTCGGCGCGCCCCTACGTCCGCTCCAAGAACCCCCGCCTCCGCTGGACGCCGGAGCTCCATCTATGCTTCGTTCGCGCCGTCGAGAGGCTCGGTGGCCATGATCGTAAGCTAGCATGCACCTCTCCAATTTCATATATACCCGTACACATCCCTTATGTGTGTGTGTATATTTTTTTGCCCATCTCGATCGTACGTGATGTTAATTACTTATTTCGTGCTTGTATGTATAGGTGCAACTCCTAAGCTTGTTCTCCAATTGATGAACGTGAGAGGGCTTAGCATAGGCCATGTCAAGAGCCATCTCCAGGTATACATCTCTAGATCTTTTTTTTGTATTTAAGCCCGACTGTTTGCTCCTAATGTTACTGTTTCCTTTGTTCTAGCTCGGTTAAAATTCTCTTGCGTGATGTGCTCCCCCTTTATTTTGTACGATTTTCAGATGTACAGGAGCAGAAAGATCGATGGCTCGGGCCAAGGTATGACTAGCTAATTCATGAATGATCGAACTTACTTTCCAGCTTGTTCTTTCTATGGACTCAGTATACGCGGTTTGTCCCTGATCTGGATGGTAAATTTTGTGCATCAAGTCATAGGTGGTTCATGGAGATCAGATCAGTATATGCAAGAGGGGGGACAAGCGTACAGCCTCGGCTTTCTTTCCTTGCCTCATCGCTTCCATCATCGCCAGAGTGGTGCTGCAGCTGGTACCATCTTGTCAAGGTAGTTGGATCCATGCAACGCTTGCAAACAAAATCCATTAAATTTCTACTTTTAATTAGTTTGCTGCTTAATTAGCAGCCTAGGTAGCACATGATTGAAATCCTGCATATCTTGTTCTGATCGAGTGACTAATCGTTCCCCCCTTAATGAATGAACTATAGGTTTCGCACTGCGTGGCCTCCATGGAGTTGCCATGGATCGTATCTGCTCCATGGCCACCACTTTCCTGGATCAAAACCCTACCACTCAACAACTGATGAAGCCGAGGCTTTCCTTAGAACCCGTCCTCAGCTAGTAGCTAGATCTGCTACCAGCAGTAATCCAGCTTTGATCCAAGGATGTTCATCTCGAAACGATCATACCATGAACCATCAAAGACGATTGCTGCCAGCGACGACGACGATGCCCAACAATAACGAGGATAATAACCATGCCCCTCTCGATCTCGATCTCGATCTCTCACTCGATATCGGGCCACGGCGGGAGAAGAGAAAGAGAGGCTGCAGCTGGGGGAAAGATGACGATGATCGTATTGGTGGTGACGAAGAAGTAGTGGAGAGTACTGCTACTAGGTTATCTCTATCTTTGTTCCCTGCTCCTCTTCCGAGGTTGAGCACTGCTACTAATGCTGTTGTTGATACACTACTAGATATCAGTGTGGATAAAGAGAGCGCATGCAACAAGGACAAGTACTCTTGATCTCACCATATGAGTGCAATGTGGTGATATCTTGTGGTACTTATCCACGTATATGTAGAGAATTAAAACAAGCATGTACAATACATATCTCTTCTTCTTCTTCTTCTTCTTCTTCTTCTTCTTCTTCTTCTTCTTCTTCTTCTTAAGAACCCTATACATACCTCTGCTGTTCAGTACATATATACATATACGCCTATATCCTTGATCTTCTAATTCTACATGATCTCTATGATCATCTGTTGATGTTTTGTGCGTCTAAATGAAGATGTCTGTTACTTAAACCTGAAGTGCGTACGTACTACAGGCATGCATGCAGTTTAAGTGATGTACAAATTAAGAGTAGCGCAGATCTGTATATAGCTCCCATGTATCTGTGAGGCTCTAATCAACTGCCCTATATATCACCTGATCAAGCACCGCATGTCATGTTTGACAAGATCACAAGAGTCGTTTTTAAGGAATCTTTACAGGACATGCATGCTATTGAGATTTGAGATGTGCAATTACCTTGGTTATAAGTCCACATGAAATTAACTAAGTTAGGTATGCGAATTGACTATACAGTACATATTTAATTATTTTTATCATGGCTGGCCTTTGTCCTTCTCCCTGTGAGCTTCTGGCCAGCTTCTCCATGCAAATTAAGCTTTCAATTCAACGCAAACGTCTGGCTCGGTTCGGTGACCAGTTCTTTCTTTTAGTTATGTTCAGAGAAAACCGGGGCCTTGCTAGCTTCGTCATGTTGCTTCCCTTAGTCAAGGTACAGTTAGTTAATGCCTAGCTATTTCGTCTTGTGATCTCCAGATTTCTGCATGTTAGGCAGGAGTGTTAGTTTTTTATACTACCGTTCCATTCAACTCTCTTTTTCTTTTTCTTTTTTGCCAAATGTTCCCTTCAAATTTGTTATTAAGAATTAATTAATGCTATTCCTTCCTGGAAAATAACAGATCGATGTTATGTACTTTGTGTATAATCAGAACCATCAAGTATCACCAAAGCTCTCACAATCACCCGTGAGGACCTTGGACTTTTGGTTCCTATTATAGAGAGTTTAAATTAAGGATAATCACAATAGAAGATGCACATAAATAGCCTACCTAGTTGGTGGAAATCCAACTCAGGCATCAACTACATCAGCCAGAAAGCTAATTGACGATGATTAATATATCTCTAAATAAATTCTGGGCCTACACGTTTATAAATAAAAGACACATGAGAAGAAAAAAATAAGGCCTAAGACCCATTACTTGATTATGACTTCAACCAGGTTCAAACTTAGTGTAATATCCTCAAATTAAAAGAAATAGAATTAAAAATTAAAAATATGAATTATGGTCTTGAATTGAATTTTATTTGTTTTGGCGATTCTCTTTGGATTTATGTTACAAGATTTCTCTTTTGTTTAACGTAGAAGGAATTTGTTTTAAATTTTAAAACATGTGAGCATAAATTTGAGAAAAATATATTGGATCCCAAATATTTTTTGGGTCATCTTTGCAAATTTTTATAAAGTTTTGAATTGGTTTGTTGCTTTAAAAAAATCAAAAACAACATCAAATGATTTTTGCACTTTTCGATAATAGAATTTTTGTAGAAATGAAAAAAGTTTTAATTTCTCTGAAATTTTTATGCAAAAATATGAGCAGACTTAGGGTCATACAATAAAATTTTCAAAATCTTTTGGCTTGTTTTTGAGCCTCAGAAAATTTATTTACAGAAAAGGAAAAGTTCTAATAGAGAGCTTGTCAGATTTTTGTAGATTTACTGGTGCATTATTTTTTATTAAAATTTTTATGGGAGCTCATACATGTCCTTAGATTTCTTTACAAAAAATTATAAAAATTTCTATTATGTTTGGCACCTCAATTAAATCCAAAGTCAACTGTGTCCAAAAGTCAGCAAAATGGGTTCATCTCCTTTTCAAGTTCGGTTCAATGAATCCAGTTCGTGAGGATTTACAGTGAATCTGGTACCTATGGTGTCACATCCCTTGTTGTGGCATTTGTTGAGTCACTCCCGATTAGCACATGCCTCTGACGATAATCTGACGTTTCCTCTCGCCTGTGGCCTGGTTTTCTATTACATTGGCGCCAAAAACCTGTGTTGGATGAGCGGTGACATCAACAATATTTCTGCAATTATTCAGATGGCCTTCGCAGGAAGCCAAGCACTAGTAAGTAGCCAACAATAGAGTATAGTAGCAACTGCAGCGCATTTGTTTGTGTTGGCAATTTGACACATGATGTGCTTTACTTGAATCCGTTTTGTGTGTCGATAACATTCATGTACAAATTTCAGAATTACATTGTAGAGAAAACAAAAGAAGCATATGTTTTGGTTTTTGCATGAAGTTCATATTTGCATGTGTTGCAAATGTGGTAGACATGCTTGGTTCTTGTATGAGCTAAGAGATTTGCATGTATTGCAAATAAAGTAGCTCATGGTTGCTTTCATACAATTTCTTATTTGAAGCGATATTGCTTGGAGCTAAGTTTTGCATGTGTTGCAATAGAGAGCTCATACAATTTGAATTTAATTTGGCATTGCTTGAAACTAAATTTTGCATGTGTTGCAAATAGAGAGAGCTCAAGCATTTAAGTTGATTTGGCAGTTGCATAAAGCTATGGATTTGCATATGTTGCAAAAAGGAAATAGCATATGCACTCTGACTTAGTTGATTGCATGGAGCCAGAGATTTGCGTATTTTGCAAATAGAGAGTTAATGCACTTGTTGATTTGGTTTTTGCTTAGAGTAATGATTTGCATGTGTTGCAAAAAGAGAATGCTCGAGCAAATTGATTGTTTGGTTTTTGCAAGGAACTAAGAGATTTGCATATGTTGCAAATATAGAGAGTTCATGCAAGTTGCCTTGATTTGGTTGTTGCATGAGGCTATGAATTTGCATGTGTTGCAAAATAGAGATAACTCATGCATTGAAATTTAATTGCTATTTGCAAATGGGTTTTACAAATGAGCAAGAGGTTATGGGTTGCAATCCTAGACAACATGTGAACATGACTGTCGGTGTTTCGTGCACCGGCAATACGATTTTTAGTCTAAGGGGTCGCGCGTCCCCTCTCCTCGAATGGCTTGACTCAGGGAGCCCAAGATGTATACTGGTTCGGGCCGAATGTCCCTACTCCAGTTCGTGCGGTGGTTCTGTATTGCTCTCGGATGCGAGTGGTTGCTCAATGTTACAAGCAAGGGCTGAAGGCTGGCCTTTAGCGCCTCGTACGAGCGGAAGGGTAAGAGTTGTTCTTCTGGAGAGAAAAAAAGAGAGTCCCCCTCCCCTGGGGGTCCTGCCTCCCTTTATATAGTCGGAGGGGGCAGGTTACATGAGAGTCTGGAAAAGAAAAAGAGGATGGGATGTCTTGCGCCTGGGAGTCCCGGTCTTCGGCGAATGACTGGTGCCTGCTCGCCCTGCGCCGGGTTGGTAGACACACCAACCGGCATGGTTTTTCGTTCGGCCTGGGGGTGGCACGCCTACCCTCTGTGCGTTTGCCAGGTGCTGACGCAGCGCCTGACTCTGGCGTTGCCTCGGGAGGGAGCGCGTCCTCCCACCGTGCGTGTCTGGGTGACGAGACTGGTGCCTTGACTTCGGCGACCTCCTCGCCACCTTGGGAAGGACTCACCTGCCCTCGCACGGTCGCTCTGAGTCGTCGCGTCCGGGGGGCAGGCGGCCAACGACCGGTGACAGCCCGGCACTGATGCCTGGCCGAGAGGGCCTCCGCTGGGTCGGATGTTACGAGGTCCGATCCCTCTCATGGATCGAACCCTTTCCCTGACCAGCTTGGTCGAGGGCGAATCGTCCTTGGGGGCCCACCAGGCCTTCGGCCAGGGATGGGCTTGGGTCAGCCCATTCGCCGTCCTGGGCCACTGGGGGTACCCATGGTATGTATATCCGTCAATGACATTTGCAAGGTGTTTGCAAAGTGTCGTGATCTTGTGGTTATCACCTCATGTCTAACGAAGATTGAACTCATATGTTCGTGGTTTGTTTGCAAAATATGTTTTGTAAATAAAGTCGAAAGAGTTTAATTGTAATTCTTTGAAGCATATGAATATGATTTGCAATGTATTTGTAAATTGGTTTGATCATGTGTTGATCATCATATGGCTCAAAGAGTCAATTATTTGGATGTTTGGAGAAATGATTTTATCAAAAATCAGATTTTCTCTTGAGGCCTGTAGTACTTACGGTATAAGGGTGGTAGTGCCACTCGGCCGGCAGTACCACTCCCGCTTATGGGAGCAGTACTGCCGCTCAATAGGCACTACCGACCCTATAACACTGGTAGTTATTTACCAGAGAGGATGTTCTCTAGTCTGTGCCGGAGGCTGGTAGTACTGCCCATATGGGTCGGCACTGCCACTCAAGTGGTACTATCGAGCGTATACCTGTGGTAATAGCGGAAAACTAGCTGTTGCCGACCGTTAAAAGTCGAGACCAGCACTACCGGGCCCTTGAAGGCGGTAGTGCCAGTTTTGCTAATTTTTCCTCAAATTGCCCCCAAACCGCTATATTTCGTGTGGGTGGCTGTAAAAGGACCCCTTGGGGGGCAAGGGCTTGTTGTTGCTACCACTGTGAGTTTGTGGAGGAGCTTTGCATGTGTTGCATCCTCTTTACTTGGACTGTGAGGGTGTGTTTGGTTGCTTATATCAAGTGGTACATGTATAAGATGATTCAAGGGGAAAATAATCCATATGTTTGGTTGTTTGAATGGAACCATCCCATCCTGGACCAAGTGATGCAAATTTGAGGAATATTTTTTGTAGATACTGAACCATTTTATTCACCCAAAATAATAGAATTAAGTGGTACAGAATCATCACATCCCATTCAACCTCATCCCATCAACCATACATACCCTTAGAGCTTCGAGGAGCCGGTGGCTGCAAGAGATCACCACCGGAGACAAGCTTCTCTCCCATGTTACGAACACGATGTCCTAGGCTCCAACGCCAGCCGCTGATTCGAGGCCATCGCCGCTCATGCTCGAGGGAGGTCATCCATCACCGCCACCACCGTCGCCTCCTTCGACAAGCCAGAGCTCCGGCGAGCTATCTCCGGCCAGATATAGCCACCTAGGATGAAATTTTCACGTTTTTGTTTGCACCGAATCAATCGACCAGAGTCAATCTAAATGAGATCTGATAGCTGAGAGGAGGGTATGATCAAGACGCTTCCATTGTACGTCACGCTATTTGCTCTATTAAATTTTTTTTAAGCTACTCCTTCAACCAACACATATCTTCACATGTACTGTATATGCAAAGGACACGAGTAACTTGAACGGGGGATACCGGTACGGATCTTCCCTTGTCTGTCCATGGTGAATCATGGACAGAACAGACAACTCAGGAATCCATGAATGCAACATATATTATCGAGTAATTCGTACACGGCAGTGGAAAATGAAGCAAAAAAGTGCAGACCATGCATAACAATAGAGAGTCACTGGTACGAGCAAAAGATTCAAATTCTCCGTGTTGTTCTGCAAAAGCATTCCAGGTACAAAAATCAAACCACTGAACATGAGACCGTAATAGGCGGTAACATACAGTACAGATACAGACAGCGTTCATGTTTACGGCTGACAACACCAACACGAGGTGATGGCAAGTGTACATGCAAAATGTCTACAAAGCTTTTATCACATAACACCTATACAAATGGCACCAGTCTTTCACCACCCACTGAACTGAACCTAATCAACCTCATCCTATCCGATCGTAAAAACATTTAGCAACCAGTAATTAACCCAACCCGGCTGGAGATTTTACTCGCCAAAATTGTCCTGGTACCAAAAGAATATTTAATTCAAAACAACCAATAACCCAAAGCTACAACTTCAAAGATGCCTCCGGATCCTCATGCTTCGCCTCTGCATAAACTGGAAATTTTGACATCATCTAGAACCTTCAAAAGCCAACCCGCAGGGCGCAGGCGCAGAGCGTATAACTCAGTAGCTTCCCATTGGAGGCATCCCATATGCCGGCATCGGACCAGGACCCATCGGAGGCATACCCATTCCACCCATTGGAGGCATGCCCATTCCGCCCATTGGAGGTGGAGGACCGCCCATGCCGGGTACAGGCGGAGCAGGCAAGGCAAGAGGAAGCAATTGAGCATACATGTTCTGCACAACACAGTGAAACTTATCATGCCGGCTGCTTAACCGTGGATAATAAGTTATTGAACCAAAAGAAGAGCACTTTAGATTACCTGCTGAGCAACAAGGTCCTTTTCTTCTTTCTCTTTAGATTTTACTTCGTTCTGTGATTCAATCCTGTCTTTCACTAACTCATCTACCTTGCTTGTGTACTCACGGATGAACTGAATACATACCAAGAATGTTACTATAGCAAACTGTACAAAAATGAATATGTTTGTTCCAAACATACAGACAGAAATAAGATACCTGTAACAAATAGGGGAAAGCAAAGTCCACCATGTTGTTCATCCATGCAAGCTCAAGAGCAACATCCGCACGAATCAAGTCATAACAAATGAAGAGGCAAGAAGCAAAACATTCTTTCTTTCCCTGCAATACACAACCAGAGATGTTTACTGATCAGAAATGCAACACTGCGCAGACAACTACTGCTGCCTAAACAATACAAATACAAATCAGAAGAATTCTGCGGTGTTTGCTGAATTGGCATATATTCCTTAAGATTTACCTATTCTTAGTTGGTACGCTACCTACAAACACCGGATGCAGATTTTACACAACACTGAAGTTAGGAATCTTAGAAAAGAAAATTGGTGACACTAAAACCAGCAACAAAAAACATGGCCTGCAATTCTCTAGAGAAAGAAGCCAATCCTATTAGTACACTTCACATACTTATTACTCAATTCACAAAGAAATTCGAGCAGAATGGGCTCTAAACAAACCTGCTCGATAAAATAGACAAGCAAATCCTCTGACAGCTCACGGTCACCAGACTGCGAGCATGTCTCCATGCAATCCTTGTACATGTTGTCTTTCTTCGATAGGGCAATAGATTGCTTCCATCTGCCAGCCTTCTTGTAAATGTACGCAGCAATCCTCCTCATCTCAAGTAATTCATGCTTCTCAAGCTGATCAAGAATTGCAGGAACAGGTTATAAAAACAGCAAGAACATCAACAAGCATTGCACATTCATCTTTTTTATTACTTTTTACCTTTTGGGCAAGACCTATCTGATCAAAGTTATCATGCATGTCAACTGATTCACGGAGCCTCTCATAGTCCTCCTCTTCAACATAAAGCTCATTCAAAGCTTCATTGACAGCAGAGACATTGTTACTCTGAACAGCAACCATGTATGGTTTCACAAGATGCAACTGACCAGCCTGTACAAAGAATAAGAAAACAGCTCAATTTCAGAATGAAAACTGGGACACCAACAGAAGGATGTATCCATATAGACAAACCTTGCGCATTATGTCTACAACTCTTGTATGGTCCAAACGAAGTGCAAGCACGTTGAGAAGATCGTTGATGAGATCAGGGTGCTCTTGCAAATAGAAGTGCACTGCCTTGTAATATAGCTCAACATTTGCAACTTTAACAGAAACATCCTTAAATTGCATATGATCCCATGCATCTGGAGAATGGTTCATAATAGTGGTGGCAGCATTGTCAAATTCATCATACTGTATGTATAGGTAAGTAAGCTCCTTCCAGTGCTGTTGTTCATCACAAGCGCGGATAAGCTTAGGAATGTTGAGACGGGTGGAGAAAAGTTTGATGTGTTCCATGAGCTTCTCAGGACGGTATCTAGCATAGAGGACTCCCAATTCTGTAAAGATACCCATGTGCGCACGTTCGAGTCCAAGACCACTCTCCATGAGAGAGATAAGTTCATTGAAGCATCCTCTGTTCTGGTAGTATTCACTGACTTCTTCCAAGTCATCGACCTAAACAAAACAAGACATGTCAGAAAGGGTTGAAAATAAAAGGTTCCTCAAACCATAATACACGGAATATATGTTTTAGCTTCAACAGGAAGCTCCTACTTATATACCTGAACAATGATATTGAGACCACATATTTGTGCTAGACGGAACTCCTCAGCGTCAACACAAGCAAAGCAGACCTCCTTCCATGTTTTAGCACTGTTAGCTTTGCGAGCAGCGTCTACAGCACCTTGGAATTGTTTCAGTTTAACCAGGGTAACAGCCAGCTTAGCCCAGTTCGAGATGAAGGCATAGATGATCTTTGCAGCTTCGTAAAGCTCTTCATCATAGAGCCGGTCACCAACATTTTGGAGATTGGCAACATTTGGCATAAGAATAAACTCTTCAATGTCACTGAGCCTATCAATCTTAGCATATGCAAATATGAGTTCTCCATCGACTTTGGGCTCCCTTGCCTTTTGCCTTACCATCAGCAAGTACTTAACTAAATCATGGTATACATTCGCTTCCTCAGCAGCACGGATGACATCAAGGAAATGTGTTGCGTCATCTGCACGAATGAACGACTCAATTGCTTCACTGACTAAACCTTCACGTAACTGGGCCTTAGCAACCTGACTCCAAACAGCATCTTCTTCAACACGGAATGCAAACTCTTCAGCTCTTTCTATGCTTTGGATGTTATCCAACAGAACATTGACAGCCTGCACATTGAGGTTGAACTTCTTGAATATGGCAAAAGCCTCCTCATACAGTTGGGCCTCAACAGCTACTTCTCCAACAGCAGGCCCATCGAAGTTGTCCAGCCTGTTAACATAGTCCATGACCCTGGATGGGTCCGCTTTGATGGCTGTCAAGATGAGCAGGTTCTGAAGATTGAAGTTTCCACTGAACGCAGAATTCTGAAGGACAATCTTTTCAAGAAGTTCGATCAGTTCATGAGGGAGGTCAGCTGTCATGAAAGCCTTAACAGCAGCAGACACTTGTTCAGGGCTCTTGCTTTCAGGTAATGCGGTGGAAACCACTTGGTCAATGAGCTGCCTTCTATATTCATTTTCAGGTTGTAGAACTTTATCCCACAGATCACCATCCATTCTTTCAACCACATACCTGATAATTTAAATCAAATGCATTGAACATGTAAGCAGTCACTCAACAAATGTAAAGATTCAGAACAACAACATGGCATCAAAAGAACAAAACCACATACCTAGCTTGCAGCTTGAACAGCGAGTTTTTGTTGGTAACATTAATAAGTTCATCATCACACTGTCCACGTCTGTAGGCAACAACAGCAAGTGTAGGATCCCGCTTTTCACAGTATTTACCCACTACTCGAGAATCATAAAATGGGTTGGTAGTAAGGAAATGCTCTGGATTGTTGTTGCTGTCGATGATAATTTTCCCAAGAGCATTGTGGACATGCACATCTTGGCTACCCTCGCTCACTAAGTGCTCCAAGAATTGCGTTAGCAGTCGTAGGCGGTTCCTGATTAAAAAATCAAACAAATTAAACCAACAGAAAAGGTGGGTGTGTGGGTGTGTGTATGGGCAGAGGGAGTACAGTATAAGAGCTAGAATCAAACCTCTTCTCACATTCATCAACTAGTGGCTCAACAGGAAGGAGAGAACGAACAGATAGAATCAAACCCTTAATGAAATCTTCAGGGCACTCATCATCAAGTAGCTGCCCCACTACCAAGGGAGCATTTCCAGGGTTCACCTACAAACCAGACAAAAGGAAATGATCATTTATATACTCAACATATTAAAAGAATGATACTCAAAATAACACTGAATTTGAAGAGCTACATACTTTCTGTACATAGCCTTCAATGTACCGGAGCATATTATTTGTGTACAGATAGTGAGTCAGATCTGGAACAAAACCAAAGCGGTCGCAAACATTAATCAGAGGGCGGGCATCAGGTAGTTTTGCTTCCATCAAAAAGTTCTTTGTCTTCTCAGCGTCGTAGAAATTAGACTCTCTCGTTACACGCTCAACTTCTTTGATCTGTCCAGTCCTTGCAGCTGCTTCTATGTATTTGAAATGGATATCTGGATCCTCACTGTTGCATGTAAAAAAAAATCCAGTATTAAGGTGTGTCACATTAAGAAAAGAGCATTTGAAACATATCAACATCAGGAGTAACTACCTAGAGCTCAAATAGGATCCCAGGAAAAAGTAGAGGCCCTCGTAAGATTTGAATTGCTCAAATAGTTTTATGCAAGCGTCAACCCCTAGCTGCTCAGAGTATTCTTTTGCAGCCTGCAGATGTGTCACAGGTTTTGTAATAATTAGAACCAATAAGAAAGAAGTGACAGGAAAAGAAAGGTTGAAAGGAAACTGAGCAGGATTACCTGCACAACAATCTGTAGATTTCCTCTCAGATTGGCCAGTAGAAGGTCCTTCATGCACTCTAATGCCCATTCGCTTGAAAGTGTACCAAAGAACTCAACGAGTGCCTGTGCAAGAAGGTTGTTAATGAACCAAACAATAATAGACTAATGATCAAACATAAATGAACAGAACAAACCTGTGGCTCAATGGCGTGGGTATTTACTATGACACGCTTGATATCAGGTAACTCTGTATAATGCTGCGTCACAATAAAAGATTGATTAAACTGAGAGCCAGAGAATAGATCAACCAAAATCATGCAAAGATACTGACCTGGAGGGCTCGCAAGTACAACCCAGCCTTTTCACACAGCTGAGCAATACGAGGGCGATCATAATGACTGAACATACCATTAGCAAGGATGGCATCAGCAACATTTGGGTAAGTCACCAAGTTGATCTCCAAAACCTACAATGAGTGCAGAAGATGCTGAGTAAAAACATTTGGTTTAGGATAACCATTCATATTCGAAGAAAAACTAAATGCTAACCTTGGTTTGAAGAAAAGCATGCTCTGGCAAGTTTGGTTTCAGAACATCCAGCAGAAAAGCTGTTGCCTCTCGAATCATGTTTCTCTGTTAACGAAAAACATATTAGGCAAGACATACAACCGAATTTCATAGTAAAAAGGTCTAAAAGATATTATAAACCAACAAAGCATAGGTATGAATAGAAAGAATACCTGAAGGAAGAGATCAGTTATAGTATTATAATCTACTGGACAACCCCCCTCCATCTGTGACATCATGAGAGCAAAGTTGACAGCCCCCTGGTCAAGAAGACATGATATACAGTCAGGCAAGGATTTCTAAAGATCAAAGAACCCCACAACCAAGTACCAAATGTTGAGTCTTTGATCATGGCCCAGTTTTGCTTAAACAACCTATTACCTGTGGATCTGTACGTAAGATGGTCTGGAGGAGGAACAGGTAATCGGGAGTGTATCCAACCTGGAACAGCAAAAGTTTTAGGTCAACAATACATGTCAAAGCTGAACTCGGGTCGAACAACTGAAAAGAAGAATTCAACAGTACCAAAGCAATATACCTGCTTCGAATATATAAGGATCTTGTCAAACTCCCTCCTTTCAGCAAAAGCAGCAACAACTTTAGGGGTTACCCTAGCCTTTATGTATATTTTCAGTGCAAGATCATTGTCCACCGTCTACACCAAACAGTACCAAGTACCGATTAGTGAACAATCCAGACACAGCACAGTGAACAAAATTTGTGAAAGAACAACGAAATCTGTGTGATCAAAAGACACAGAAAAACAACCATCTTACCTTGACAAGATCTCCTAGTTCTTCACTGCACTCCAACTTGTCTTCCGCCAACCAATTTTCCAAAAGATTCTTCTTGTTCTGATTGACAACAAGCCGAGACAACTCAAGAGACTCGTAAGCATTGAGCTTCCCTCGAGTTAGCAATGTGCCAAAGTACTGCAAGAGTGGAGGTGTTTGCCCAGCTTGAACAGGAACACTCTGCATTTTAAGCACACAAACGACAAGTCCGTCAAGCAGAAGAACCTACACCCTAAGCAGATAATACTATCTTTGTAATTGAATCCCTTGTCCAATAATACTTTTAAGCAAGGAATGACAAGTAACTACCAAGAGTCTCTTATGTGGTCACTTTGCTGAAATTTATATGGGAAGAATGAGACTCGTCTCTAGGGCTACCATAGGAGGCACTCTTTATAATTTACACAGTTGGGGCTAAGAAAAATGGCTGGCACATTAGGAAAGTACAAAGGTGTCCACCAAACTGTGAAAAGGAGGAAAATAAACATTAATAGCTTCATAGGCAACAAGATCATAAATGCACCTGAAATTTTGCAACAGTCTCGGGAGTTCGCAGAAGGCCCTGAGGAGATTCTGCAGCCAGCTCGGCTGCTTCTTTGTATTTTGTTTGTGCGAACAGTTCCTGAAATCTTTGCACAACCTGCAATTCAGAATATTAAAAAAATAACTTTTAGTCTTCACACATTAAACTGAGATAGGAAAAGGTAACTCTGAAAAACAAAATCTTTAACTTGTACGGCCAGTATACAGCATTAACATTTGCATGACTGCAAGGGTAATGGTGCATGTGGCGTTTGTGAAACAGTGTTACTCGGACACCCGTGTTCAAAAAATGTTGGCGAATTGGACACCTTGAATCCGAGTCGGATCCCGACACCCGTGTCCGATTCTGAGTAGCATTTCTCATGTCCAAACAAATTTGCCAAATCAGACACCTCAAATCCGAGTCGGATTCCGACTCCCATGTCTGTGTCCAAGTAACACTGTTGTGAACCACTAAAATGCCCACAACACAAGCAATAAGCACTTCAGAGCATGGTTGTCAAGGCGACAAGGCGAGGCGAGGCGCCAGCCCATCGCCTGGACGCCTAGGCAACTAGGCAGGCGCCTAGGCGAGGATTAGGCGAAGGTTAGCATTCCAAAGCAGAGGAGGCACACACATGAGCCTCAACAGTCAACACAAGCATTCCAAAGCAGAGGAGGCATCAGGCGATCAGCGACAATAAAGCGGAGGAGCAGCGGCAAAGGACTCAGATCAGCGGCAGAGCGGAGGAGGCAACAGAGCTGAGGCAAAATACAGAGCTCGGGGCGGCAAGCAAAGGCATCAGCAAAGCGCCGCCGTTGCCCATCGCCCCCAGCGGCAGAGCATCGCCCCCAGTGGCAGAGCATCGACCTCCGCGGTCTCTCGGGCCGTCGACCGGTCGCCCCCAGCGCCGTCTGCTTCCTACCGAGCAGACGGCGTTGGGGGCGACCGGCCGACGGCGCGACGCACACCAGAGACCGCGGAGGCGGAGGCGGACTTACCGATCTGCAGCCGCCGGCGCTAGAGACGACGGATGTGGCGGTGATGCGCGGCGGACACCAGAGCCCTTGTCCTCAGCCGACTCAGAGTCCTCAGCCAACGGTATGCGTAAACCCTAACCCCCTTGTCCCCTTGTCCTTAGCCGACTTGAGCCCCCTGCCCCCGTCCTCCCGAACCCTAGTCGACCGCCGCGCGCTCGCCTGGCAACGCCTGGACGCCCCAGGCGACACCTGGAACGTCCAGGCGCCCACCTTACTCCGGCCAGGCGAGGCGACCAGGGACGGGGACCTCCCTCCCCCGCCGGGACGCCTAGGCGGTGCCTTGACAACATTGCTTCAGAGATGTTTAGACCAAAACAAATGGTTACTAGAACTAGATCCAGGCAAAAAAAAAATATTAGTGCTAACTGCCAAATGACCTAAGGAGCAAAACACGGCATTTTTAACTGCAAAACTAGAGGTATGGTAAAAGGTGATTAGGAAAACAGTTTTACAAGATAGAAGTGCACATTCAGTAAAAATTCATAAACATGTTGGCTACACTAATCTTATGGAACACCAAGAAATTTACAATACATAATTCAACAATTAGGTAGGAACAAGTAGTCACAGTATGGGTTACTAAGCACTACTTGCTACCAAAACTCGTACAAAAGATCTATGCAAAAAAAACATAGATAACAAGTGAGCACGTTCCGCAGATGAAACAATATCATTCACAAAAGCATAGAAGTAACGAAGTTTACCAAGTTCTCTGCCCCAGGAAGATTAGCTCTTTTGGCGAGATTCACAGCTAGCTCAAGGTTGTTTAACTGCATGCACCATAATGAGTTAAAGAATAATCTAACATTTGCATCAGCCAAGGAATTGAAGAATTGCACAACATCATACTTGACTGCTGACAAAAGGCACAATGGTTGCATCGTTAACCGTGGCATGTAAAACCTGCCCTCTTCTATTGATGGCATAGAATCCTCCAGTTGTAGAAGATTCTGCTGTTAAGAATATAGGATCTGGACTGATTCTATTTCTATATACTGCTGCGGCAGTTTCCATGTCATATACAAACAAAAGGCCAAGCTTTGTAATTACATAGATAAGGCCATACTTCTGTGAGATCTGCAATCAGAAGATAAAACCGATTTACATCTATTATGTATTTATGTGACATCTAACAGCACATAACTCCTTTGGGACCTAAAATATTCACCTGCATGGCTACAGGAAAATCATCCTGGAAATCTGGTGGGAAGAAGAGATCGGATTGTTTCTTGGAAAAGCCAGGTTTCCCTGAAACATAGATTTGACAAGAACAAAAGTGAGAACAAGTTAATGAATTGTAAGTAGATATAAACTCGTGTTTTGATGATAGTGCAATACACTGAAAAACCAGGAGGTCTACAAGGAAAAATTTGGGGTAAAATATAAAAATAATTGCAAAATTTTCAATGGTTACATTGAATCACAAATGTATGGTGGATAAAAGACATTCTGCCACATTTATAAAATTGTAGTTGTTTTAAACTAGACATTCGAATGTAAAAATAGAAATAATCAAAAATAGAATTTGAGGATTCTAAATGCAAACCTGGCTGGGCACCCAATTCAATAACATGCAACTTAGAAGTGATCTGTCCAGCATTAGTTGTCTTCGAGGCGAAACAGATTAGGGTAGATGGGTTCTCATTGCCAACAACCTGGACAGGGAAAACCAAGCACAGCTGATGAATACTGGAAGTGAAACAATAATATAACCGCCACAAAATAACTGAACAGTACCTTAAATGATGCAAAAGATGCTGCATGGGCTTCAAGTGCCTGGCTTCGCTGCTGATCCACAGAAAAAAGTTGCATGTTTCCCTTCACCAATTGCGGCCTCTGATAGGTGTAAAGAAAAGCACATCGATATGAGAAGCACATATAACAAGGCATCATATAACTAGTGCCTATAGCAACTGCTCTGGTAGCTCGCCATAGTAGATTGCTTACAATTTTGCAGAACTATATTTTGCGTAGTCTTATACACAAAGAGAAGTAAAAATCATCAAAGGAATAGAAGAGACAATAGCAGGAAGGGGCACAAATGGAATTTTGATCTTTATATCACATTAAATTACAAAGACAACAATGCACCGTGTTGTGATGAGACTTATTAAAAATGTTCTTTACAAGCATACCTCTGGAGCACCTGGTGCAATTCCAATAAGCACGAGCCACTTCTCTGATGGATCACATCGATAGTTGATAATCTGATTATTGGTCAAATTAGCTGTCCTATCGAACATCTTGATGGGTTCAGAATCTCCTGAATTCCAACAAAAGCAAGCAATAATTATATTGGTTTGTATACATAACAGCCAAATCATGCAAAGCAAGTGATTGAACTTAGACAGAAAATAATTGTGATTTGTCAAAGTAGTAACCTTCAATTGACCAGTGATAAACTGATGTTTGTGTTACCAAACCCAACAACTTTGGGGTGATCCATTTCCAAAACACAACCTGCAGTTGTAAAAAGTAAGATATGTAAGATAATACATCAAGCAAGATTATAGATTATCAATAATACTTGGAAAGGCTCGGAAACTTTCACCTGCTCAGGCATCTGATGAGACTTTATTTTAGTTTTAGCTTCAATATTGAATATTTGCAGGTGATCCTGTGTTGTTCCAGGAATCTGGGCTGCAAAGTTCAGCGAAAATTTCTTATTGCTATTTACAAACTCCTGAATATATAGATTGAAGTAAAATGCAAGTAAAGTTTGCGTTTGAATATATCAGTTTTTTTTTTGGCAAGAAACTATTTAGCTAGCCAGACACTAAGCTGTCAATGTATCAACCAGTCATTCCAACTTAAATGATTGAAGTTAGAATAAGTCTGATAATGAGATGAAAGTTTAAAATTATTGACATATTTGTCATCCCATCTGAAGCAAGACTGTTACATCCAAAAGCACCATAACCGAATCATCACATAGGTAAAACACGCTACATTCCAGAACAAATAACTTCAATTCTAAATTCAAGCTCCACTCCATCACAACTAGCTAATCAAAACGAAAAGAAGTGACAAAAATAGACGTAAACAACTCCTGCAGAGCTAGTTTGTGGAGAAGTCATCAATTCAATGAGAACAACAGCATAGAAAGTTTGGATATTAATTCTCATGGTCCCCTATCCCAGGTCCAAAATAAGCTCAACTAAAGGGAGTCTAAGTTGTGGTCACGGTAACAGTATGAAAACTCTGATCTCACTGCACAGCCAAATAAACCAATAAGCAGTTATCAGACACTTTTAAACACTACGATATCAATAAACATGGGCAGAATCTCAAAACTGTGACCTCGCATCAGAGCATGTATTCTTGAAATTCTAAAATGCATGTCTCCATGTAAATTCATCACCAATTTTCAGATATTAGATCACCAAGCTATCTTTCTGTCATCAGCACGTTATCACAGTGGAATTCTATATTTGCAAAACGATACTGATAAGCCATCATTCCTACTGTGGCTCACGACTTGAACAAGACCAAGCAAACGGCAAAGGCGTTACTAAAACACTGTGTTATCAGTTACGGTACACTGGTCGGCCGAAAATCCATAGCCAGCCCGGGCGGGCCATGTGTGCGCTACGCTAAGGAACTAGGAGCGAGATCGCTGGCCAATTCAAAGAGATCCCACGGTGGGACGACCGGACTAGGATGGCAGCGAAGCAAGCCATTGGCGCAGCAAGGGCATCATCGTCATCAGATCCCGCGAGGCGAGGGAGAAAGAGCAGCAGATCTAGGTTGTGCGGTGGGTGGGTACCTTTGAGGGCGAGGATTCTGGTGTCGGGGTTCATGAGCGCGGAGTCAGCGGTGATGGGCCTGCGGAGGGGCTGCATGGGCATGGCCATGTCGAGGATGACGACGCTGTTCTGCGGCGAGGTCTCGCGGACGCAGATGTACTTGTCCGACTCCATGGTGACATGGGTGAAGGTGACGAACTGCGGCGCGATCCCCAGGCTCGTGAGCTGCAAGCAACGCCATACCAGTCAAGCCCTTGGAGATCTTATCTGAGGGAAGGTCTTGGAGAGGACGGAGACAGTGTGTGCGCATGTAGTACCATGAGGGCCTCGCGCATGGCGATGGGGGCGTTGGCCGCGGCCATCTCGACGGACCGCGGGGGGCGAGATCGGCTCGACGGGGAGGGAGGCGGCGAGAGAAGGGATCTGAGGACGGGGGCAGGGAAAAGCAGTAGCAGCGGAGGAGGTGGTGTCTGCTTTGCCGATTAGTCCTCCAGCATCTATTTATTTATTCCCTGTGACTTGAATTACCACTCTACTTAGGCCCTGTTAACTTCAATTTATTACGAGCCATGCTTCTATGCTTTCCCTCCTAACACAAGTCATACAAATCTTAAAGCAAACGAAGAGATAAGTGATCACCATCTCCCCTTCATTCACGTTTTAATTGTTGTGTAACTTTTAAAAAGAAGAGCATAGAAGCACCTCTCTTTACTTAATAGACTACTAACCTAGCTGCCCTCCACCTGTGAGTTTAACCCAGCCCAACCCAACCCAAAGAGGGCTCTCTGCTTCTTGCCCTGCTTCGGAGCCTCCATCGACCATTCTTTTTTTCTTTTCTTGCCTCTATCAAAATAGGCAACACTGCGTGTAGGCGTTAATACAGAACACGAACACGAGTAAGAAGGTGGATGTGGGCTATTCTCTCGTTCACAAGGGTGAAAATAACACGGGAGTTTATACTTGTTCGGAGATCCAAAAAGATCGCCATACTCCTGTTGGCGAGCCTACGGGTCCAGAGAGCAAGGCCCCGAGGGTTCGCCAGTTTGCATACACTATATCTTTGCTCCGGAGAGTTCAAGTTACAAATGAGATATATATATATATATATATATATATATATATATATATATATATATATATATATATAGAGAGAGAGAGAGAGAGAGAGAGAGGGTATTTATAGGCTCTAGGGCCTGTACAAATGACCAAAATACCCCTCATGAGAATAGCTAGTCTATGAGTACAAGTGAAGGGCAATATTATCTTTTCTAAGCACAACTGCAATTCTTTGATCTGTGTATTTCACAACCGGTAGCATGGTAGGCATTCTTCAACACTAGCCCCCTGCCCCTTGGCGCTAGAGGAAGCGTCCATAGGGGTAGTATTGAACCACCGTTTGTGCTTGCTGAGGTTGTGGGAGTAATGCTCGGCTTGGTTGAACATTGAAATCCATTCTCCGGTTGAGTTTTGGGCTGCCAAGCTACGGTAAAAACCCAGGACCTTATCTAAGTTCACAAGCATCCGAATTATGGCCAGAAACAAACACTTCCTCTGTGTATCCATCTTATACGAAAAACGAGTAATTGGGCCAGAGCCAGCCATTTTCATTTGTGGGCCACTTGCTTGGCCGTGCACATACACTGAATCGCCCAAATCTTCCTTGGACTTGGCAAGCCCACTAGTCCCATGCATTCTGCCTTCTTGTTTAGATGGACTTAGTCCATACTAATAGGCATGAACCAGAGGCTAAGGGTATTTAGGGCCTGTCTGGGAGGCTATGGCTAGGTTGAAAAGCTGTTTTTAGCTTGTTGGGCTAAAAAGCCGGCGTGGCTGGTGGCTGTGGCTTTTCTTGAGAGACTGTTTTGGTAAAGTGGTGGTGGCTTTTATTGAGTTCTCTCTCCAATACTCCCCAAATCGAATCCTCCCTAAATCCAGCCCTCCCCAAATCAGAGGCAGCAAAGGGCTGGGCCGAGGTGAAGGCGGCGACGAAGGGCTGAGCTTGGTCGGGCGAAGGCAATAAGGTCTGGGCCGAGAAGGGTCGGCGGCGTGGAGGGAGGTGACCGAACAGAGACCGGTAAGGAGGGAGGCGACCGAGCAAGGCAGAGACCAGGGGAGAGGGAGGTGGCCGAGCGAGGCGGGGGGCTGTCGTGCGAGGCGACGATCGGCGGGGAGGGAGGCGGAGCAGATGTGACTGAGTGAGGAAGAGACCGGTGGGGAGGGAGGCGACCGATCGAGGTGGGAGGCAGCCATCCGAGGCAGCGATCAGCGGGGAGGGAGGTGATCGAACATAGAGGTCGGGAGGCGACAACCGGTGGGGAGGGAGGCAAATGAACGTAGAGGCTGAAAGCATCTAGGCCCCCTAATTTTCTTAGTTATGCTTTATATGGTTTTGGTGTTGATGATCAAGTGAATTACTCCTGGTGGATTGAAGACTTTTATGTTTGAAGGATAAAAGGCTAAGGACTCTTGTTTCTAGTTCTGGCTTGGGAGTTGATTCAAGCCATGTAGCTAGGATTATTTTGGTTTAGCCGTACTATTAAGAGGGACTATACACAAGTAAGTACCTTCGTTCATAGGCAAAATCATTAAGATTACTTGGAGTCAAGGTCACTTCATCCTTTTTCCTCAAAAACATAGTTCTACTCTCACTGAGTCAAAAACCCTTACACGCCGACCGACTTTTTCAGTCCGGCACTGAGAACACTTCATTCATATTCTTATAGAGTGTACACCGTTCACACCAGACCGATTTGGGTAGTTAAAATTTTAGTCCAACGCATACTGCCTTCTACGCCGGACCAGCTTTTTTAGTCCGGCGTTGAGTTCAACACAGTCGAGAATCAAACCGAGTGTGTGCCATTCACGTTGGATCGTGTTTATCAATTGTACACCAGACCAATTTTTTCGGTCCGGCGCAAACTTGATTCTCTCTGGAATAGTATGTCGTCCGACGGATAAAAAACAGAAGGTTTGCCTTCTACGCCGGACCGACTTTCTTAGTCCGGCGCAAACGTCGTTTTACTTTAAATCATGACGGACTGATTTTAGCTCCATGCATGTGTACGATGGACCAATCTGTCTTGGTCCGGCGTAAATGAGACTCTTAACCATTTTGGTCCAGCGTAAACGTAATTTTCACTACAATTGGTCCGTCGTGCTTTGATCATATTGAAAATCATATTGATCTAAGTCCGTGGCACATTAGATTATTTTATTTTGTCGTTCTGACAATGCCCAACGGCTAGTAAATGCCTGTAACGGTTATTTTCTATTCGAGGGCTATATAAGTTGTGCTAGGACCTTCATTAAATAGAACTTTTGCATCTTTTTGACATTTTAGCTTTCTTGAGCTCAAAAGCCTTCAAAGAGACTAAATTTCACTGTTGATAAAAATTTCAGAGTGGTCTTTCTCTAAGCTATGTCTAGACAGTGTTGTGCTAGTGAACCAAGAGTTTAAGCTTGTGGATAGTTCATTACTCTTGGAACTTTGAGTTCCTAGACGGCTTTGGAGAGTTTTAGTGTGACCTGTCCAAAAGTGTTTGTGAAAGGCCACCGCTAATTGTGAGAGGTTTGGACTCACCTCACCGGAGTGGTGAAAGAGTTACCCCAGTGGATACCAAAGCTATTATGAATAGCTGTTGGTGGAGCTATACTTCTGGAGAAGTGCTCTAACGGGGACGTAGGAGTGTTACTCTGAACCTCGGTGAAAAATCATCGTGCCTCTTGCTTTTTACATTCAGTTTTAGTTTCTTTATCTATTTTACTTGCTTGTCTGTTCCTGTTAGTTCTGTTTTTGTCATTGCATTAGCAGAGCCTAAATATTTTAGGCCTTGTTTGTCAAAAACTTAGTTTTCGCTGTTGCTAGCTTTGTGATCTTTGTCTTAAGGCTGTTTAGAGCTTTTTAGTGCTAAATGTTTTGAAAAAAGCCTATTAACCCCTCTCTAGGCTCATCCTCGATCTTACAGAGGTTGGGAGGCGACGACCGACGGGGAGGGAGGCAGGGATGTCGGTAATCGGGGAGGGAGGGAGGCCGAGCGAAGCGAGATGGGAGGTCGAGCAAGCCATAGCCACAGTTGAAAAATACCTCCCTAGTTACTGTAGTTTTGGGGGGCTTTTGTTGTGACTTAGCTGCCCAGCTGTTTTACAACCAAGCTGTTTGGGGGGGGCTTTTGGCCCAAAGCCAAAGCCAAGCTAAAGCATAGCCCCCAAATAGGCCCTAGTCCCCTATCCATCCTCTTGGTAGCAACACTAGGTGGGAGTTTTTGAGAGCTTGGGTTCGATTACGTGCGTAAGGCTGAAGGGAGAAAGATGGCTCCAAGGTAGCCACTGGACTTATCCCTCTTTTCTTCAAGCTTGGCTTCACCTTTTCTTTTTGGATCTGCAGAAGAGGTTAGGCACTGAGGAGGTGGCGTAGGGCGTCCGGCTGTCAGGGCGCAGGGCGTCTAAGCCTCAACTTTAGGGCGGTCGAGTGCCAGGGCGCAAGGCGTCCGAGCCTTAGCTACAGGGCGCTCGAGTGCCAGGGCGCAGAGCGCTCCATGCTCGTGCATGGGCCAAGGGCGCGGCAGTAGGGCATCCCACGCGATGATGCCGGGCGCAGGGGCGCAAATGAGAGCTAGCCAAGCGGCGCACTCAGGAGGGTTGTGCAGGGCGCGTGGGCATCTTGCGCTGTAGGGTGCAGGCGAGTGAGCTGTAGGGTGCTTGGGAGCACTTAGGAACTTACTACTGCCGGCAAGGGTATAGGGCACCCTTGCATAGCATGGTCGTAGGGGCACCACGACTGCCCTAAGCGCAGGGGCTGCGCGGAATGCGAGAGCTGGGCAGCGGGGCACCAAGCCATAGGAGTTGAGGGCATGGGCGCCTAAGAGCATAGGGCATAGGCTCCAAAGCACTGGGGAGAGCAAAGTGTGAGCACCAGTGGTGACAAGGCGCCCGAGTGCTAAGGGACGGGACACGAGGGGCGCGCGGGACTTAGCCGCTGGGCATCGCATGCGTGGGCACGTGATGCAGTCGCTGGGCATCTCACGCGTGGGTGCCAAGGCGGCAGGGCGCGCAGAGCAAAGGCCCAGGCTGCAGGTCGTCGACACTCAGCGCGAGTGACAAGGCCCCTAGGTGCGGGGGTGCCCATCTACAAGGCTACACGACGCATATGCCAGTGCGGAGCGTGGGCACTAGGGTGCGCCAGGGTGCAAGGCACAGGCGCATGCGAGCATGAGGACTCAAGGTGCCCGGGCGAAGGGCGCCGGCCCTGCGAACAAAGGGCGTTGGATGCTAGGATGTGAGCCCCCGAGGACGCCAGACACCAGAGATCTAGGGGTCATTGCGCGGCACTCGGGTGCATGGGACATCAGCCATGTGGGGCATAGGGCGCAAGGTGTCAGGGCACAATGCGATGGGCCACATTGCATTGGCCAAGGGCAATAATGTGCCCTGTTGATGATTTCTCGGTGTCTTTCTCAAACAAGTGTTCATGTGACATGGACCTTACTTTTGCATCTTCTCCCGCAGGTATCTTCCGTGACGCCTTGGTGAGCAAAGATTGAAAATTCCTTCCTTGGGATGGGGGAACCAAGGAGTTGGTGTGTAACACCCCGGCACCTAGTGTGCCCAGAATGTCACCACAAAGAGCAAGACTAACAATTACATAACAATACAATGAATAAATTTCAGCAATAGCATTAACAGTTTAAGCGAATTTTCGGCGGCATGAATCCTCCTTAACTAAGTTTTATGCAACAGCAATAGAATAACAGCATAAAGGAATAATGAAAGATAATAATAATGACTTAATCCAAGGATTTAAAACCTTCTCAAGACAAGTAACTAAGTCCTAACCACACATGAACGTTTACGAGATAACATTTAATCAGAAATGACCAACAAGACATAATCAACGACATAGTTCACTAGAAGAAGCTATCACAAAGAAATGCAATTATGCAATTGTCTAGTTGTGTGATTGAAAGTGCATCTAGACCCCTAAGTGTGTTTTGGATGATTAATGACAAACGATTAAGGGACTAATGTGTTCAATGAGTTCATGAACAGGTGAAAGTCCCAGAGTAAGATCATCTACAGACGTTGAGGACCCTACAAAATGAGAAGAAAGAAAAATGACGTCATTTTGGTTTTATTTACCTTTTTGTTGAGTCAATAAGTATGTCGTACTATTAAGAGGGATGCAACGTAGATGGTTAAAGACATGTCTCTATGCTCAGATGAATATTAGCTAGAAAAGTTAAGAGACACGAGTCACAACACATTCACCGGGTTTGTTCTTTCAGAGTCTGGATCGGATATTCTGACTTGTTGATCGGATGTTCCGATCTATCAGAAGTTTCGGTGTCTAGTTGTCTCTTTATCAGATGCCCCTTTGAAAAGATCAGATGTTCCGATCAATTGGATCGGGTAGTCCAATTAGGCTAAGAGTTGAAATAGTGCTTCTTTGGACAAATTGGATGTTCTGGTATGTTAAATAGGATATTCCGATTAGACTTGGGTTTGAAAAAGTGTTTCTCTGGTCAGATCGGATGTTTCGATCGACAATATCGGATAGTCCGATATGTGTTTGTTCTCAGTTTTTGGAGAGTTAGGTTTTGAAGCTTTTTATGGAGTTCTAGCCAGATCGAATGTTCCAATGGTCTGATCGGATGTTCCGATATGTGGCTGGCTGAAGGCATAACGGCTAGTTTTTGGCTCCACCTATAAATAGCCCCCACTCTCCCCTTTGGATGGGCAGACCTTTAGAGCTACTTGCATACACAATATTTGAGGTCTTTTCTCACTCCCTACTCTTGATCTTTGTGATCTAATTCTTGAGAGAGGTGTGGGAAGTGAGATTTAGTGCTAAGCGCAAAAGAGTGAGACATTCATCTTGAGCACTAAAGTTCGTCTCCAAGATCGGACTTGCGTTGCATTTATTACTCTTGGAGGTTGAGGACTCCTAGATGGCTAGGAGTTGCTTACGAGCACCCAAAGATTGTGGTGTGCCATAAGAAAGTTTGTGAAGGTTGGATTTCGCCTCCAAAAGGGAAAAAATCAAGAAGTGAAGCCAAGTCTCAAGTGTGACCGAGATTGGCGAGGAAAAGGGTTGAAAAAGATCCAACTCAAGTGTGACCGAGCTTCCTCAACGGACACGTAGGATCCCCTCAAGGATCTGAACTTCGGGAACAAACTCCGTGTCTCCATTTGGTCATTTCTATTTCATTGTGCATTTTGTTTTATTTATACATCTAACCTTGAATCAAACTCCTTAGATGTGTCTTGCTTTGTGCTAGCTTTGAGTAGAAATAGATTTGCATTTAGCCGTAATTCGAATTGATACTTGCATTGTCCTGATTGAATCAGACATTCCGATTTATTATCGGAAGGTCCGATTGAGAATCGAAAGTTCCGATCCTGGTATCGGACATTCTGATTTGTTTTTGACTGCTACTAATTTAAATTAGTTTTAAACACCTATTCACCCCCCTCTAAGTTGTTAGCTCACCTTTTCAGTGATGCTAGGTGAAGTACTGGTGCTAATGCTCTTTTCCATTGCCGATCTAAAGGTACCTAAAAAAATATTAAACAAACAAGCGTGAGTTCAAAACTCAGCAAAGTATAACTTACAAAACAAATTACCATAAAGGGTTCGTTCAATAACATATCACATTATTATTCAAGAACTTGCAAGCAGTTAACATCAATAAATAAGCTCTTTTGCATTTCATCCATGCAATGCATCATGCTTTTATGCTCAAGAATGCTCCCTTTATACCAGTATAACTTGAATGCACACTTGTCGGTGTCACACTCTCATTCCCTTCCATCCCAGTGGAAGGGCCTACTCTTAAGGTCTCGCTCCCATCCAACCCTATGGATGGGACTACGAGGTAGGATTTTTCAAGAGCTCTCCGGATTAGTTATATTTCCAAATATGACTTTCTCATCGACCTGACTCGTATCTCTTTTCATGACATGAATGCAAATGATGTAATAGCGCAACTAAAACTTCATTTTCTTGCCATTAATCATCTTTACAAGCAGGGCATAAGGGATATCAACGAATGCAATAAGCACACAATTCATCAGGTACAAAGTTAACAATAATCGATATGGTTCATCACAATCCCTGCTCAATTGTACGTTATGCTTGCCTCTTTACCACGCAACGAGGTGGGACGAGAGCTGGAGGCCTCACTCGGAGTCACACCACCTATAACACACACACACACTCAAAAACAGGCCACCAAAGCACACACACCAAAAAAACAATAACAAAATCGCAACAGCGCACCATCCTCGGGAATACGCTAGCACTCTCGGCAACCTCGCTACCCTTGTTGTCCTAATGATTCAAACACCATAAATTTCAGTCTCGTACCCCAAACTAGGAACCCAACAACTTTATCAAATCCTATACAAAAATTCCCACAAAGTTCTAGTTACCCATCAATTTTAAAGACTGCTCCATTTCCCCGGAAATAAACCCAGAACACCGCTCTGTCCATGATCTGGACAACAGCCTTCACAATTTCGTAACTATTTTTATACAACTCTAAATAAAACATACTAGGATATTTCTGAAAACTACATAAAATTATCTTTCTCTAGTTATTGAAATAAAATACCGAGATTGAATCTAGCAGCCAACAGATTCTGCATAGTCGGCTTGCACAGATCATAACTTTCGATCCACTTTACCAAAATTTGTGTTCTTGATCTCTAATGAAACTTAAGACAATTATCTATATTTTTTTACAACATCCAACCCTTCTAAAACTAAACAAAAGGGCCCCAAAACATGACCTGAACTTCTGATATAGAACTACCCGAAGTTTGATCTTCCAGCCGACATCCAATTCTGGATAGCACACTTCAAAATTTCATAAATAATTCTATTAAACTCCAAATTGAGCAAACGATGATATTTTTAGAATCTACAGGAAATTTCCCAACTTTCCTAGGTATTGAGAAAATTCGATTCGGCCTCTAGCTAGTCCTAAAACACCAAATACTGCAAGAATTGTCAGCCGCGATAGAAACTGGACAGCCTACGGTAAAACAGCCATACTTCTGAATGGCTAAACCAAACTACGTGATCTTGGTCACTAATTGAAGATAAGACGAAGATCTACAATTTTCACAACAGCCATCCCCTTAGGAAACGAATCTGAAATTCTCTAAAGTGCATTCTAACAATGCGAACTAATTTGTCCCAGCGCACAGAAAACAGCCACAAGATTAATTTTGCCTAAACAACTTTATTCCCTAACTCTAAAACAAGAAAAAAAACTCATCTAATCCCTCCTAAACACAACCCCCAAACCCTACAAAGGTACCCTTAAGACTCTTACCTTCCCGTAGATCGATAATCGACAAGCACGCTGGAGGGAGGCGCAAGGAGGAAGGAGAGGTGGCTGCTGCCATGGAGGAGAGGAGGGGCGCAAGGGGGGCTAGGGGCGCCCAAGGGGGCTAGGGGAAAATGGGGGAGGCTAGGCTTTGGGGCGTGGAAACCCCCCTTTAGGCCCAAAACCTGGCCAGTGGGCCTCCCTACTGGCCCAAACAAGAAGAAATCCCTTCAAAAATCATATTTCTTCCTCTAAAGTTCATCTAAAATATTGCATTCTCTCTAAAATTCATTTGGGATATTACATTGTGAGCCTAGCTGGGGTGGATGATTCGGTGGACACCGACTTCAAAGAAGAGGTCGAGATCCTTGACGGTGACTTAACCAAGGAGGCTCTCGTGGGGGTCGAGCCCTCGACCCTCTCCAAGGCGGAGAAGGTAGCGTTGGTGGCCTGTTGGCTCCTGGGAACCGCCTAATGCCAAAGGATGTCTCGTGGCCAAAACTGGAGGAGTGAGCCAATCCCCTGCAGGGTACACTATCGCTATCAAGGCCTGGTTTGAGGTTAGCCTCAAGCTCCTGATGCATTCGTTCCTCGGACCATTGTGGGGCACTACGCGGTGGAGCTCTCGCACTTCTCCCCAACCTGCTAGTGTGGGTGAGGGTGTTCCTATGATTGTGTGAGATGGCGATCGAGGGGTAGGCGCATGAGACCTACTATTGCAACCTTCAATCACTTCTTCCATCTTCAAAGGTCGAACGGGAAGTTTGGTCCCTTGGGCTCATTGACCTTGACCACCCAGAACTAAGGTGAATATCCTGTGCATACCACCAAGTACAACCGGAGTCACCATAGAAAATAAATGGTTCTATCTGAAGGTGGAGGGATTTCCATACACCGGGGAGCAGTCAAGGATCACTCAAGATGACTACCCAGAGATCCCTCCTCTTTCTGATGATAAATGGGAGTTCATCTATGCTATCTCTAAGGTTCGCAAGTGGAGTGGAGTTCGAGACTTGGTGGAGATGGCACTCATAGACGCTAGCCACCTTGTTCATGGGAGGGATGACTACCAGAAGGCAAAGGTGAGCCTAGTTTGGATGTTCATCTTTGCATGTGAACACTCTTAACTTATGCACCTAATGTCCCTTCTTTTGTGCAATGCATACTTTGAGGAAGGTAGTCGAAGAGACCAACTGGATCCTTGGAGACATGACTGTCACCGAGTATGAGACCCTCGAGGAGGTGGGTATCACCGATGGCCAGGAATGCAATAGCATTGCAAACAGTCTGAAGCTGGTGATGCCCCCTTGAGGCAAGCCCATCCTGGACCCGTCAAAGAGGAAAAAAGGCAAGGCTTCAGGGGCTTCCTTCAAAGATCTTCCCTCCAAGAATCAGCCAAAGGTGAGGCCTCCTACAATAGACCACTCATGCCCATCAGCACAGCTAGGGACAATGCCCCCCTCAGCCACTAGGCCTCACCTTGCGACCTCCACCACCAAGAGGCCTTTGCCTACGAGGAGCAGCACAACGTAGTGGCAAAGACTAAGGAGGAGCCTCTCTTGACGCGCCCTTCACAGCGTCCTCCTGACCCCGGGTGCCATGGCTCATGTGCCCTAACAAGGGCAAAAGCGGCTAGTCTTCGAGCAAAAGGAAGCTTCAAGATGCTTAGAGGTCACCCTCGCAGAAGAGGAGGGCACAGCTTACCTCCACTGGGCTCCCTCATATTGCGGCTAATAAGCCTGGCAATGAAGATGATGGGATTCTTCAGGTCACACAGTTCACTTTGAGCTCTACATCCTCATCCTCTTCGTACTCAAGCTCAATACCCAGCCATGTGAGCTCGAGGTCCAGTTCTATTGAGTCCCTCGTGTGTGAAGTGGAGGCACAGCTTGAGGAGGGAGAGCTAGGTTCCACTCCCAGGGGTGACTTAGAGAAGTCGACCATTCAGTGCGGAAACTACCTCTTTATCAAGGAAGGTACATGAGCTTCTCTTCTCCGTCGCTATCTCACTACGTCTCGACTTTTACTTATTGGTACCCCCTTTGTTGCCAGAGGTTGTAGAGGTCAAGGCATCGGTTCATGACTTGGAGAAGCTAGCTCAGGGGAGCAATCCCTTGAAGAGACAGTGTGGAGCTCTTGACACTGACCCTAGGTAGGGGGAGATGATGATGAGGCCATGGCTTACTCCTCTAGTGAGGTTCCCTCCTATGCTGTCCTATACATTGACGAAGATGAAGCGGTGTCGCAGATTCATCGCTTGACTGAGGAACACGTCAACAAGTACATGGGTCATTTATGTGACACGCGGGGCATTGGAGAGTTTGCTGAGTTGCTTAGAGATCGGCTAGGCACAGCCATCAACCTCTACTTCTAGGTAATTTTCTAAGTCTCCCGCGCCTTGTGAATTAATCTTTCATGTTTTACCAGCTAACACTTGCAAGCCTCTCTCACATGCCACCTCCATTTCAAATGTCATTAGGGGTGAAACCCCGAGGATGATCGAGGAGATGTTTAAAAAGGCAGCCAAGGAAGCCCAGTAGAAGGTCTCATAGTTGGATGATGAGAGGCTGAGAGCCACTGAGGAGAAGCTGAAAATTGCTGAAGAGAAGCTGCACGTAGGGGCTTCCGCAAGTAGGGGCGCGAGCTCGGACCTTAGAGGTTGTGGCGATGGCACTAACAGCAATAGTACGGGAGGAGCCCCTCGGACCCTGGACTTGGTGAGCGTAGCGGCCGGAAAGGGGCCCATTAGAGACCGCCTCATGGGTTAGTGGGGGGAGGTTGTAAAGATTCTCCCTTGCTCGTCCCCATAGATGAAGGTGGGGCCTCTGTGCGCTCTCGTGTTGGTGGCCACTTAGACAGAGGGTGGTGGCAGGAGCGAAGAGAGGTGAGGAGGATCCCCATGAGGATGGTAAGAGGCCATTATGCGCCCTTGTAGGATGTTATCTACCCCGAGGTGGATGGCTCCGATCTCCGAGGGAGGTGCACGCCTGGGGTTCCGCCGGGGAGGATGGTCACTGATGTGTTCCTTGTGCTTCGGGGCTTGAGGAGGCTTGGTGTATTTCTTGGTAGGAGCCATAGCCTTCTGTTTTAGCTGCGTGTCCCCACATACGACGCCAGATATCGTAGGTGTAGAAACTGAACACGAGTGATTGGGTGGACGTCGACAATTTAACGGGCCCTCGTCCACGAGAGTGAAAATGACACGGGGGGTTTATACAGGTTCGGGGTCCAAGGGGACCGCCCTACTCTTGTCGGCGAGCCTGTGGGGGGTAGATTCTCCAGAGAGCAAAACCCCAAGGGTTCACCAGTTTGCATGGACTATATCTTTGCTCTAGAGAGTTGAAATCACAAATGAGATATACATATGGTATTTATAGGCTCTAGAGGCTGTACAAATGATCAAAATACCCTTCATGAGAATAACTAGTCTATGAGTACAAGTAAAGGGTAATATTACCTTTTCTAAGCGCAACTGCAGGTCTTTGATCTGTGTATTTCACAACCGGTAGCATATTAGGCCAACTCCAACAGATGCCCCATCTCATTCCCGATCTAAAAAAATGAGGAAGCAGGAAGCACAGTAGCACAAATCAAAGCTCCAACAGATGCCCCATCGTCTTCCCCATTTTTAGGGATAGGAGAGAGAATCCCGAAATCTCAGGATTCTCTCTCCCTTCCTCATTTCGTTCCCCATCAGCTAGGAGGCCAACGGCCGGTCTCTCCCGCGGCCACAAGGAGCCTCGACGAGGCGAGCTGCCGGTCAGACGCTCCTCCTCGCCGCCACCGCCCCGCCCGCCGCCCCCTTCGCGTTCCCTTCCTCTGCCCGCCCTTTCCACTCGCTCCACATCGTCACGGGTCTCGGAGGCGCCGCCGCCGCCAGGGCTCTATTCGTCGCCGACGCCACCAAGAAGGCCGTCGCTATGCTCAAGGGCAACTCCGAGGTCGAGGGCATCGTCACGCTCACCCAGGATGACGACGGTGCGTCCGCTCTGCTCCCTTGTTTATTTCTATGCCTCTATCATCTCTACTTGTCTCTTCGTTTGACCCTCTAGAAAGCTTAATTCCTCTGTTGCCTGGGCAGCCAAAACCATAAGGGGGACATTGATTCACCCCTTTGCTGGTACATTTCTCAGGCAGGGTTCGTCTTAGCGATTTCTCAAGTTCAAGTTGTGATGAGAGTGAAAGTGCATCTAGGCACTTATGTTGTTTTGGTGATTAATGATAAACGATTAATGACAAACGCATGTAATGTCAATCAATGTAATTGTACAAAGGCTTAACTTAGTGCTTAACAAATGACAAACCTCTAATATGTTTATATTGTTATGAGACTAACATGTTTATTGCCTAGTTGAACATTAGTCTCATCTATTTTAGAGGAAAATCAATTGGGATGGTTAAGCAAAAAATGAGGTATGCAATCTCAGTATTCCTTCCATATTTGTCATTGCATTTCTCTTTAGCAAATGCATATTGAACTCTAAGTAACTTGTTGATTTCATATGTGCACATTGATTCATGTCATAATTGCTTGTGCATATATATATTCATTTGAGTTCATTATGTGTTTTGTTTTTAATATGCTTGTGTTAACTAGAGTTAAACTTCATTGCTTCATATTGACTTGGTGCATACATGTCTTAGTTGTATATCTTCTAATGCACCTCTCCTAGTGAAGTTTAATCTAGAATTGGATCACATCATTTACTCTCATTCCAAATATTATTTGCACATGTACAATTCATGTATATTCTATCATGTGTTTCATTTAAGCAAAGTATGTGATCCTTGCCTTGATTTAAATGATTCATCTCATTGGCAATTATCTCTCTAAGTGCATATAGATCAATCACATATTCATCATGCCGCACTTAGTAGAGAACATTTCTTATGTCAAGTGTTTCCGTTGATATCATGCCTATTTATATGAAACACTTGTTGTATTTCATCTTATTCATTTAATTCTAATTCATATCTTTTGAGCTTGTGGGACTAATGTGTTTGCTGAGTGCTTTGATAAGAATTAGGTCCCAAAGCTGTGTGTATGATGACCAAGTGGTTTGAAGGATGATAAGCGAGTCAAAGTCAACAAGACAAATGTGTCACCAACAAATTGAGGACTAAGTCAGATTCGACTTGATGGAGGATCGTCTTGGTGATGATTGAGGTCAAGGTCGAGAGGACGAGAGTCTCATGAGGTGAAGCGCGTTGAGGTTGACAAAACGAAGGGCATCATCAATCTTTGTGGAAGCGTCATCATGCACCGTGCATCCGGAAGAAGTCGGCAAAGCTTAGTGTAAGACTTAGATTTTGTGTTTAAATTTGAGTCTAAGGATTGCCGTACTATTAAGAGGGATGCAATCGTTGAAATCACTTAGACAAGTCTCAAGTGCTCAAAGTGGTCTATCCTTGTCTAAGGTTGAGAAACCCAAGTCACACTTTGTTCACCTAGGTGTAGGTGGGTTGGTGTGAGGGTTAGAAGTGTTGTTATTATCGTAAAGTGAGATTTTGAGGTCACCTTGTGGATTCTTTGTGCAATCAAATTTTATCCTTTGGGATTTGGGTAGTGAGACCTTGTTAGTTGGATAGCCATCGTTCATAGCTTTCCGAAAAGTCCGAATTTGCCGAAATCGGAGTTCGGGATCAAAAGTTATGCCCGTTTTCGTCGGACTGCCGTGTCGCTGGGAGATCCGGAGTCTCGGGTTGTAACCCGAGTCTCGGGTTATCCGGAGTATCCGGATGATTCCGGAGTATCCGGATGATCCAGAGTCTCCGGGGTTTTTTCCGGAGTCTCCGGGTTGCCCAGTTCGGTCCCAAACGGCTAGTTTTTTGGGTTCCTCTATTTAAGGCCCCTTTCTTGCCCACTTCAAGGTAGCCGTTGGGGGGATGTTTTTGCTGGGTTTAGAGGTGTTCTAAGTGAGTTCTTGAGCCCCCAATACTCATCCCTACTCCTTAGATCTTAGTGATCCCCTTTTGAGTGAAGGGTTGGGTAGAGGAGAGAGGTGTTTGGATTGAGGATCGATTTGAGTTGTTGAGCACTTGAGGTAGACTCTAAGTGAGTTCTTCGGGAGTATTTGTTGCTCTTGGAGGTTGAGGTCTCCTAGACGGCTAGGAGTTGCCGGTGAGCTTCCAAGCTTTGTGTGGAAGGCCACCGGAAGTTTGTGAAGGCCGATTCCGCCTCCGCAAGGAAAGGAATCAAAGAAGTGAAGACCGGCGAGTGCATTGTGCAACACCGGGAGGAAGAGGGTTGAAAGAGACCCCGGCTCAAGTGTGACCGAGCCGTCTCAACGGAGACGTAGGATCCCCTCAAGGATCCGAACTTCGGGATAAAACCTTCGTGTCTCCATCTTCATTTCGGTTTTATCTCTTTCATTACTTGCTTGAATTCATTCCTATATGTGTGATTGAGTTGATTGTATAGGGTTGATTTATTTAGGAGCCCCGATCTATCTTGTTTTTGTGCTTGGCTCCTGTTCTCCACTTGATATAGGTTCTTGGTAGTATTTACTTACTTCTTGTTCAAGTGGATTGCTTCTAGATTGCTCAGATCTTGAATTCTTGGCCGAGACACTCAACCCGGAGTATCCGGTATTTTATCCGAACTATCCGGATCATCCGGAGTATCCGGTACATTGATCCGGAGTATCCGGATAACCCGGAGTATCCGGACTAAATATCCGGAGTCTCCGAGTTAATTGTCTCGGGCTAAATTGTTTAAGTTGCAAAACTTAATTATACCCTTCGCTTCCGCATTATCTCTGTTTGTTTAATTTTAATTGGGTATAATTTTGTAATCGCCTATTCACCCCCCCTCTAGGCCGACATCCCGGTCCTTTCAATTGGTATCAGAGCCAAGTCTCTGATATTTAAGCTTAACCGCTTTAAGAGTTTGGATGTCGCTAGACGGGATGGGTGAGCTTGGAGCTAGCATGTCTATTAATAATATTTTTTATGCTCCATCTTCATCCTCTTTTGTGCATATTGCTTACGTTTGGGAACCGTACTTTAATGGTTCTAATTATGGCCCATGGAAGCATAAGATGAAAATGTTTTTGAGATCTATTGATGCTTCCATTTGGAACATTGTAGATAAAGGCTATAGCACAATGGATGCTCAAAGTGAAGAAAAGAACGCTCAAGCTCTAGAGGCCATTCTTGGCGTATTGAGCGAAGGCAGCGGAAGAAGGTGTGCCACCTCAAGAAGGCTCATGACATGTGGACACTCATCCAAAAGAATCATGACAAGTCCAAGATTGATCAAAGTGATGATTTACAAATACGGACTTCAAATGATGATCGCTCCACATCAATCTCGAGTGATGATGAGTCCTCGTCACCCTCCTCCTCGCCACGTTGCCTCACGGTTCTAGGTAATGATGAGGTAAATGATGAACCTTCCAAAGCTAAATTGATCTCTACAATTAAGGTTCTTCGTGATTGCCTTGAGAAGCAATTTAGAAAATCATATGATTTGATTGAAAAACTTGTTTTACTTCAAAAATCATATGATGCTCTAAAATTAGATCATGAAAATTTGCTTCTCAAAGACACCTCTAGTTGCAAGGTGGATGTTGGATTAACTTGCAATATTCTTGATGATGTGCCATGCTTAGAGTTAAATTCTTGCATGTCATATAGAATTATAAATTCTTCTCCTTGCAATGAATTGCTTTATATACCTTGCAGCCCAAACACTAGAGTAGATGTTGCTACTCAATGTAATTTAGTAGATGAATTGACTTGCTCTATTTCAAATTCTAGAGATTCATCTAATAAATGTGCATCCACCTCTAGCGAGTTTTAAGCCTTGCAATGCTAATAAAATTGCTTCTAGTTCCTCTAGTGCTTGTTATACTAACAATCTTGTAGAGGAAAACAAAAGGCTCAAGGCGCAAGTCATTAGTCTAGAAAATGACTTGGAGAAGTGCTACAAGAGCAAAGCCATCCTCGACAAGATCTTGAGCGAGCCTCGGGCACCTCAAGATAGAAGAGGACTTGGCTACATCTCCAAGAGGGAGAAGAGCAAGAAGAAGCACAATGCAAGAATGAAGACGATTGTGTGCTTCGGATGCAACAAGAAGGGCCACTTTGCCTCCGTGTGCCCCAATAAAGTGGATAACAAGGCCACAACTCCAACTTTGAGGCAAGCCGACAAGAAGCAAAACAAGAGGAAGAGGCGTTCAAAGCCTACTTGCTTCAATTGTCGAGAAAAGGGACACATCGGTAAGGATTGTCCCAAAGGTATAATTAAGCCTACTCATCACTCTAATAATCATTTGCTTAGGAAGGACAAGAATGGCAATGTAGTTGCCAAGCTTGTCAAGTCCCCTATGCCCGCTCAAAATGATAATGATCATTTGCATAGGAAGAGTAAATCTAGAAATGGATTTGCTAAAATTGTTAGGACTCCTAAGCCCACTCAAAGCAATTTCAACAAATTGCTTAGGAGAAATAACAATAGCAAACAATTTGCTAGATTTTCTAGATCCACTAAGCAAATGCATAATTTCAATTATCATATGTTTAGAATGGATCAAACTAGAAATAGGTTTGCTAATTATGCTTGTCCTCCAAAACCATCTCACTTTATTCCAAATATATTGCTTAGGAGGAACTATAAAAGCAAATCTATTCCTAGTAAAGTGAGTCATGTAAATAATGCTAATATTAGGACCATTTGGGTTCCTAAAACTATGGTGACTAATATTGTTGGACCCAACAAAGATTGGGTACCAAAAACCGCCTAAAAGAATTTAGGTGAAACGAGATGGATTGGACGCTTGATCTCCACAAGAAGAAAAAGGGTATCATCTCCAACAAGTGGTGTCAAGCATAAAGATAATCAAGTCAATCATGAGCCAATGCCATCTCGGTAACAAGTATTTAAATTGATTATATTATTGCTTCTAGCCTTGTGTAGATATAGATGCATTAGTATTATGAAAATCGATTTAATTGCTTGTTAGTAGTACTTGCTCTTGCTTTTAGTATTATTCCCTTATTGCAATCTTGAGCAAGTTTAAAACGGCACATTCAGAGTTAGTGCTATTTTATATATATATCACATTTCCTAAGTGTGCCAAAATAATCAAGTGCTAACGTAGCTCTTCTAGTTGATCCATTTCCAGCACTTAAGTGAGTTTTGCCAAATGAGTCAAGTTTCTTGTTAATATTTGACTCACAAGGGTTTGTGTAACTCATATAGACATTTGAATATTTTGTTTGCCCTTGTTGATCTCTTTTTTGGCAAAACTAGAAAATCTCGTGAAACCTAAAAACTTTTGCCACATTCAATTCCTTGTGAATTCGAATGTCTTCCCTTTTGAAATTGCTCTAAATTTGTGGTTATTGTTTCTCTCGTTTATTTGGAGCATTTCTTAGTGGTTTCATGATTTCTCTCGAGTCTTATTGCTAAATGCCATTTGTGAGTTTTTCAGTTGAATTCTTCTCTATTGGCATTTCTTTTCGATTTGATTCGTCTTAGTGAGCTTTTGGTGAAATGACTAATACTTCCTATGTTTCGTGCTTCAAAAGTGGAAATATGACGGGAAATTGCTTCAAAAGCTTATTGTGTTTACTGTTGAAAATTGCCTAGCAATTGACTTCAATCTCTTGCATTTCCCAGATTTCATTGTTTTGGCCGAGCAGTATAACCCGGAGTATCCGGACATTTTGTCCGGAGTATCCGAGTTATCCGGAGTATCCGGATCATACATCCGGACTATCCGAGTTAACTGGCTCGGTTAGAAAAACAGTTTTGTCTGTTTGAAGCTCACCAAAATCTCTTTTTCAATCTGAATTGATATTCTATTGAATCAAGTTGATTTTCCGTTTGAATGGATAAGTTTGTGCCAATGGCTTTTAATCTTATCACAAATTCATTTAAAGCCATATAAGTGCTCATTTCCATTCAAAGCTTATTTGTCCCTTGCATGTAGCTAACCTCTTGGCGTATGTTGCGAATGGGTGAAGCTCATGCTTTTGGCTTGCATGACTTTGACTTGCATTTGTTGCAAAGGTTGATTTCTTGCTTGCTTTTAATTCAACTCCTTATTTAAAATTTGTTTGGAGCTAGTTTTAGCATGAGTTGCCAAAACGAGGATGCTCAGGCAAATCGATTTGATTTATTGAAAAAATTTGTTGGAAAATCTTCTCTTGCATATGGAGTTCTTATCCGAAGAGTTCTCAAATTTATTCGAACTTATAAGCAAGATTGATAACGTGAATTTGACTTAGTGTCAAATCTAAACCTCCATTTGTTCTTATTGGAATATCTTTTGTATGGAGGACTTTATTTGAGAAATTCCTGTTGAAAAGGTCTCTTGATTGTCCATGGATCATGTCCACAAAATCCTATGGTCATTGGACTTCATTTGACTAAAATTTGCAAATTCTCAGTGTTTGGCCGAATAGGTCAACCCGAGTCTCGGACATTTGTTCCGAGTATCCGAGTTATCAGAGTATCCGGACTATATGTCGACTGTCGGGTTGACCATTTCAGCAAAGTTTGTCTTGTTTGCCAATCAGGACTCTCTGGTTATTTGATCAGGAGTATCCGAACCTTGTTTGGTTGATTTGATTCTTTCCTTTTTGATGAAATTTGAGTTGAGCATGAGCATAGCTCCATGATCCTTTTAAGATAAGTTGGGAGCACATTTACTCAAATTCTTTGTCCTCAAATCAACATAAGTTCTTGGCAAGCCTTTCAAACTTTTCAAGTCTTCTCTGATTGAAAGTGCTTTGTGGGGCTAGTGTTCTTTTATTGAAATTGATTGTGTCCTAGCCACAATTTGCTTCCTCTCTCTTCTCTTTGAAGTTTATCTCTTAGAGAGTGGAACCTTTTCTTGTAAGTTCAAGAGTGAGCTCGTTTATGGTTTATTCATTACCTCTGTTTGAACTTCAAGAATTGAATCCGCATTTCAAATCCTTCTTTGTGCATTGAATTCAATCAGTATTTTAGCATGCATTGGAGTATTAGTATCATGTCAACCTTTTACCTCATGCATATTACACTTAGACCTTGTGAGACTGACTTGGGTCAAGTTGAAAGATACTTGTTCTGGAAATCGTGTGCTTATCTGTTGGTGTTCAAGGTTTCGGAAAAG
Source organism: Rhipidocladum racemiflorum (assembly GCA_036346355.1). Classification (NCBI taxonomy): domain Eukaryota; kingdom Viridiplantae; phylum Streptophyta; class Magnoliopsida; order Poales; family Poaceae; genus Rhipidocladum; species Rhipidocladum racemiflorum. The sequence continues at coordinate 1,454,758 of CM070590.1, read as the reverse complement.
TGAGTCAACTTCGACGGTGAGATGAAGGAAAGGAGTGTAGCTCCAGAGTCCGAGGGATCCGATGCCGTGCGACTTGACCATGACTGATTCGAACATACAACAGACAAGAACCGACAGAAGGGACGTATTTCTTTCTGACCATATTTAATAAGGTCTTTGTACACCATTAAGCTAATTGCCTTAAACCTTAAATGGTGTAATGATTATCATGATAAGTATTCCAATTGGTATCAATTCTTTCAATCTTTATGTATTTCAATTGGTAATTAGATTGCTCGATCTTGTGTTTCAATTGCTTGTTAATTGGTATCGCTTTCTAATTGATGTTATATTTATCAATTGGTATCCTCTCATTGATAATTGCATTTTCTCTCTACGTAAGTGTCATCTAACATTTTACGATATAAGGTTGATTGATATGGATGACACCATGCTAAAGGAGGAGGAAATGTAAGTTGAAGATCACATTAGTAAGAGGTATACATTGCTCTTTAAATTGATCATAAGCATGTAATTCAATTCCATACAGTTGGCTATATGATATTAATTATTATGCTCTGTTACAATATTTGCTATATGATCTTTGTCATGATTTAAGCATTTCTTACATTCTTGTGAATCATGACTTCATTTAAATTGGTATCATTGAGTTCATTTATTGCTTATCCAGAATTACTCAATCGGTAACATGTTGCTTAGTTTTAGGGGGAGCTTTTGTGTATTAGAATATTCTTTTAGCTCTTCCTCATTCATTTGGTATTCATTTTTGCTCTTAATGGATATTTGTTCTTAATTGTCTACAAGTGGTATTCCTTAAATGTGTTTATTGCTTATGTGCATCCAAATGTCATCTAACATGCATTTGTGAGCTACTTTTAGTTCCTTGCATATGACAATCACGTCTTTTGGATGATACTTCATTAAGGTATGCCCTTGTACATTATCTACTTCTCTCGATTGATACTTTATTCAATCATGAGTATGTACCTCCTTTATATCTTTTGACTCATGATCATTATCTTTGTGATGCCTTGTCGTGCTTGTCATTTACATATGTTTTAAGGCATCATAGTCATTTAGTATCAATTTATGACGATTAGCTTATCCATAAACCTAAATCTAGGATATTATAGCTTTCATATCTTGCCTAGATTTAGGGGGAGCTTAATATCATTGATATCATTGTCTTATTACTAGCTCCTTTGTTTTATTTTGTTCTTCCTAATCTTTTTATTGAGTGTTCAATCTAGAGGGAGAAAAGGTTATTCTTTTTTGGGATTAATGACAAAGGGGGAGAATTTATGGATTTATCAATTGCCCCCTAATCGATTGACAAAAAGATGGAGAATATTTGGGGAGAATTTATGGACTTATCAAATGCCCAATAATCGATCGACAAAAAGGGACAATGAAAAAAAGGGAGAATATTTGTAAGTATGATCTCTTACTCATTCTCCGTGTTCATTTCAATGCTAAATATCTTTATATTGTCCTTTAGTGCATTTGTAAAATCGTTTGTCATAAATCACCAAAAAGAGGGAGATTGAAAGTGCATCTAGGCACTTATGTTGTTTTGGTGATTAATGATAAACGATTAATGACAAACGCATGTAATGTCAATCAATGTAATTGTACAAAGGCTTAACTTAGTGCTTAACAAATGACAAACCTCTAATATGTTTATATTGTTATGAGACTAACATGTTTATTGCCTAGTTGAACATTAGTCTCATCTATTTTAGAGGAAAATCAATTGGGATGGTTAAGCAAAAATGAGGTATGCAATCTCAAATTATTCCTTCCATATTTGTCATTGCATTCCTCTTTAGCAAATGCATATTGAACTCTAAGTAACTTGTTGATTTCATATGTGCACATTGATTCATGTCATAATTGCTTGTGCATATATATATTCATTTGAGTTCATTATGTGTTTTGTTTTTAATATGCTTGTGTTAACTAGAGTTAAACTTCATTGCTTCATATTGACTTGGTGCATACATGTCTTAGTTGTATATCTTCTAATGCACCTCTCCTAGTGAAGTTTAATCTAGAATTGGATCACATCATTTACTCTCATTCCAAATATTATTTGCACATGTACAATTCATGTATATTCTATCATGTGTTTCATTTAAGCAAAGTATGTGATCCTTGCCTTGATTTAAATGATTCATCTCATTGGCAATTATCTCTCTAAGTGCATATAGATCAATCACATATTCATCATGCCGCACTTAGTAGAGAACATTTCTTATGTCAAGTGTTTCCGTTGATATCATGCCTATTTATATGAAACACTTGTTGTATTTCATCTTATTCATTTAATTCTAATTCATATCTTTTGAGCTTGTGGGACTAATGTGTTTGCTGAGTGCTTTGATAAGAATTAGGTCCCAAAGCTGTGTGTATGATGACCAAGTGGTTTGAAGGATGATAAGCGAGTCAAAGTCAACAAGACAGCGGTGTCACCAACAGCTGAGGACTAAGTCAGATTCGACTTGATGGAGGATCGTCTTGGTGATGATTGAGGTCAAGGTCGAGAGGACGAGAGTCTCATGAGGTGAAGTGCATTGAGGTTGACAAGACGAAGGGCATCATCAATCTTTGTGGAAGCGTCATCATGCACCGTGCATCCGGAAGAAGTCGGCAAAGCTTAGTGTAAGACTTAGATTTTGTGTTTAAATTTGAGTCTAAGGATTGCCGTACTATTAAGAGGGATGCAATCGTTGAAATCACTTAGACAAGTCTCAAGTTCTCAAAGTGGTCTATCCTTGTCTAAGGTTGAGAAACCCAAGTCACACTTTGTTCACCTAGGTGTAGGTGGGTTGGTGTGAGGGTTAGAAGTGTTGTTATTATCGGAAAGTGAGATTTTGAGGTCACCTTGTGGATTCTTTGTGCAATCAAATTTTATCCTTTGGGATTTGGGTAGTGAGACCTTGTTAGTTGGATAGCCATCGTTCATAGCTTTCCGAAAAGTCCGAATTTGCCGAAATCGGAGTTCGGGATCAAAAGTTATGCCCGTTTTCGTCGGACTGCCGTGTGCTGCCTGGGAGATCCGGAGTCTCCGGGTTGTAACCCGGAGTCTCCGGGTTATCCGGAGTATCCGGATGATTCCGGAGTATCCGGATGATCCAGAGTATCCGGATGATCCAGAGTCTCCGGGGTTTTTTCCGGAGTCTCCGGGTTGCCCAGTTCGGTCCCAAACGGCTAGTTTTTTGGGTTCCTCTATTTAAGGCCCCTTTCTTGCCCACTTCAAGGTAGCCGTTGGGGATGTTTTCTTTGGGTTTAGAGGTGTTCTAAGTGAGTTCTTGAGCCCCCAATACTCATCCCTACTCCTTAGATCTTAGTGATCCCCTTTTGAGTGAAGGGTTGGGTAGAGGAGAGAGGTGTTTGGATTGAGGATCGATTTGAGTTGTTGAGCACTTGAGGTAGACTCTAAGTGAGTTCTTCGGGAGTATTTGTTGCTCTTGGAGGTTGAGGTCTCCTAGACGGCTAGGAGTTGCCGGTGAGCTTCCAAGCTTTGTGTGGAAGGCCACCGGAAGTTTGTGAAGGCCGATTCCGCCTCGCAAGGAAAGGAATCAAAGAAGTGAAGACCGGCGAGTGCATTGTGCAACACCGGAGGAAGAGGGTTGAAAGAGACCCGGCTCAAGTGTGGCCGAGCCGTCTCAACGGAGACGTAGGATCCCCTCAAGGATCCGAACTTCGGGATAAAACCTTCGTGTCTCCATCTTCATTTCGGTTTTATCTCTTTCATTACTTGCTTGAATTCATTCCTATATGTGTGATTGAGTTGATTGTATAGGGTTGATTTATTCAGGAGCCCCGATCTATCTTGTTTTTGTGCTTGGCTCCTGTTCTCCACTTGATATAGGTTCTTGGTAGTATTTACTTACTTCTTGTTCAAGTGGATTGCTTCTAGATTGCTCAGATCTTGAATTCTTGGCCGAGACACTCAACCCGGAGTATCCGGTATTTTATCCGAACTATCCGGATCATCCGGAGTATCCGGTACATTGATCCGGAGTATCCGGATAACCCGGAGTATCCGGACTAAATATCCGGAGCCTCCGAGTTAATTGTCTCGGGCTAAATTGTTTAAGTTGCAAAACTTAATTATACCCTTCGCTTCCGCATTATCTCTGTTTGTTTAATTTTAATTGGGTATAATTTTGTAATCGCCTATTCACCCCCCCTCTAGGCCGACATCCCGGTCCTTTCAGAGAGTAGAGCCAAAATTTGGCGATAGATAGATAGATAGATATTGCGATGTTCAAGGCCTGCACGAATTGGCCACACAACAAGTGGCATCCGTGATGTTCTTGCAACAGCGGTGCTTGCAAGCTCAAGCTGTGTACTGCACAGTGCATCTGACTAAATCTAGCTGCTAGTTTCTTGCTAGTTCGACTAGATGTAAATAATGCCTCAATTTTTATTCAGTTCAAATACCAAAAATAGTGTCGAGCTTAGTTGATAAAATTGCTGAGTATTGTTCTTTGAGTAGCTCGGAATTTGCATTATCTTGATTTATAAGAATGATGCGATTGTCCATTTTGCAGCATGAGTATGGTGACACTACAAATGGGTGCATATCAACATGTTGATTGTCCATTGGACTCAATTATATCTGCATATGCGAATGATTCATAATTGCAAATAATCAAGTTTTTTATTTTCTTCTATAAGCATTATCAAATTCCCATGTAGATATGTTTTTCAACTCGTGCTACTGTTTCTTTTTGCTTCTTCACCCTATGAGTATAATGAATCCTCTATGATGCTTACAAAAAATTTGAATCATCTAGTTATTCAACATACCAATATCCCTTCACTAACAATGGAAAATTTTATCTTGCAGGAGCACATTTTAACCCAAATGACATGACACATGGTGCACCAGAAGATGACGTTCGTCATGCGGGTGACCTGGGAAATATTGTTGCCAATGCTGAAGGTATAGCATGTAACAATTACCTTCTGATGTTTGTTTCTAAATTTATCCTTTTGGAACTTCTTTGATGATGCGTCTGTTTTAATGGTGGTGATATAGGTGTAACTGACGCAACCATTCCTGACAACCAGGTAAAGTTATAAGGTCATATTTTTTTTTACTCTTAGCATAAGTTGCAGCATGGTAGTTTTAAAATTCCAATATTCAGTAGGATTCTTGCTATCTCTTTCAGTACCTGGAATTATAGTGTAATTTCTTCACTTGGTTGTCTACAGAGCAAGTGCTCTAGCCATTTATCTGCTTGGCTTGTTATATTGGTGATATCAATGTGGCTCCTGATAGTGGTTTGATCATATCAAATAGTTTGAGGTGGTTTTAATTCCTTTCATCCCTTCTCTTTTATAATTTCTAACTGAATCATTGTACATAATACAGGTTCCTTTGTTGTGGATGTATATATCTGTGATTGGAAGGTTCAACCTTGTATTTTTCATCGAGGTACTTATATAGATCCTGAAGAGAGATCATAAGGCTGACTAAATTACTGTGGATGTCTATATATGTGATTTGTCCAATTCTTATAGTTAATTTTCCCCAGTGGCACATAATATTTTTCTGCATGTGAAAGTTGATGTTTAGGAAGGAGCTGAAGCTGTGACAATGTGATATATTCTTTATCTTTTTAGAACTTCAAGAACATAGTCAGCCTGTTTTTGATTATGATGTAACATTTTTTCTTTGAATTGTGGTATGCTTGGCTTTGATGATGGAAATATTGGGTGTTCACATAAGCAAATTAAGTTAGCATGTATTTCGCTTCTCAGGGTCTAACTCTACCAATGCATAGCATGTATTTCGCTTGGTCTAACAGAACATCTTATTTGCATCAATTAAATAGTCCTTGTGTTCTTATCTGAAAAACTAACTACAATGGTATGGCGAGATGCAGCATTGTTCTTGATTCATCACTTCTCTTGATAACTGACATTCAGAAATGGGCAAGGTTTGGAAGTGTAAATAGCTATGTATATATAGCCGTTGCAATATAGCCGTTACGTTGACCGTTAGAATAGTTTTTTAAAATTCCTGCAATTAAAAAAATAGCCGGTCAAATTTTTTCCGCTAAAGATTAAACGTGGCTCATATGGCGGTTATGAAATATCATATAATATAGGAGTGAGAAAATAGAGAATGAGATTTGGGGAATGCTGTTGGAGAGGAAAGAGATATAGGGAAGGAATCTTTTTAGGGAATTCTGTATATGAGGATATGGGGAATGAAATTTGAGGAATACTGTTGGAGATGGCCTTAGGCGCTCTCCAACAAGCTGAATCTGGTTCCTCCTGTCATGTCGGCCATTCTACACGTACGCTGGTGCTTGCTGTTTATGGTCGTGTTCGCGTCGGCAATGCATCGATCGATGAAGCACCTTGGGAATCAGCCGCGGGGAACACGCACGTCCGATCAGGAAGCTGCCGGCCGGAACATGCCTACTCTAGTACTCGCAGTGATGAAATAGCTTAAGCTAGCTCCGCAGGACATCTTTGGCATCTCGAGCTTGGGGAGCATGCCACAAAAACAGAAGCAATCCATCAATGGCGGGCAAACTCGGGCTCAGACGCACCTTTTACTTCTTCACAGTTCACACAACTAGAAGCATGATTCTCCGAGCCTCATGTATACAACCCAAAAAAAAAAGAAAAAGAAAAAGGAAAGAAGCAAACAAACAGAGAAATATCCCACGCTCGTTGCATCTGCAGCGGCGACTCATCGGGTTAATTTCTTTCCCCATCTTGTTTTCAAATGTTTTCACGATCACCATGCCCCCTGTATGATCCAAGTTACTAATGTCTGCCGACTATTTCCGGACCTTAGTCCATATTGCAGCTGTCTACTACAGTGCTGTCTGCTCAATTGGATAGCTCAAAACTAATTTACAATTCAATTGAACGATTTTACATGCCATCAGTAAACAGCCCACTCAACTCTTTTCCTACTTTTACCGAACTAGCCAAAAAAACAAATTTTTTTGGATATTGATACATTTCCTATGGGGGGGGGGGGGGGTAAGAAACCAAAACCCAACCCCTGCTTGTCATTGGGGAGGGAGAGAGGGAGGCGCCGGAGACGGGGAAGAAGACCTGGACAGGATCCTTGTATAGAGTACCTGGTTCCAGACGTCTGGCACGCCGGGAAGGCACCAATGGATGCAGTCGGCGAACTTGTCCGGATCGGCCTTCTGCTTTGCCGTCAGCAGCTTACCCTGCCTGATGGAATACACTGATGTGTGGGCATCCTTCCTGTAATCTGACATCCTCGTGATGTCGATCAGTGTGACCGGAACTTTCTTGGTGGATTTCGCCACGCTTGCCACCAGGTCGTGCATCCGCAGGTCGTGGCCGAGGTCGAGGGGCTCGCTGTAGTTGAGCACCGGAAGCCTCTCCTTTGCACATTTGATCCCCTTGGGGTTTCCCCATTTATCCGGGCTGTGTTCAAGAGAGCATCACAGCAGAAATATGGTTTATGATTATTCAGAAGCAGAAAGGTAAATTGAAGCTGGGCTTTATGCTGATTCATCTAACCACAATTGCTTTAAAATTTGTTCCCTTTTTTTAAAAAATCTCAACCGGTACAAGAATGTACATCAAAATGGAATCTCCCAACATCTCAGTAAAGCAACATGATGCAGAAGCAGTCACAGTGGAATTGACTTGCAAATCTATATCTGCACGAGGTGTGAAATAATTTCGACGTCCAACATGCATGGTTTGAAAACCTGATAGAGCTTAGCGACTAGATACATCTACCATGTGTAACATAGCACATCTATGTTGTTTAATTAGGTTATTTATCACATATTAACAAAACTGTGATTTTATGGAACTTCATATATTTTTGTCAAAAAATGAAGCTTCACAAAGACCAGAATGATTAAGATACAACCAATCAGCCTTAAAAATGCTGACATCCACATGCGAGCTGCAACAGATGTTAAGAGTAAAATCTCAGACTGACCTCCATCAGAGGACAAGCTTTCCACAAAGTGGATGGACTGTTGACTAGCAACCAAAAAAAGGACGAGTATAAAACTCAGTGCTGATCACAGCAATATAATTTATAAAGGCAAGATCCATATTTAATTTAATTGGCGATGGTAGCGTCGATAGTAAGTCGATGGCCACCTCTATTGATTTGTCACCATTACCAACCATTATGTTTCTGCCTCAACGGCCATCTTTGTGAGTTCATGAATTCTTCTGTTCCATCAAATCAACTAGCAGTACTGTACCTTCTTTTTCTTGCTGGCCCAGTGACATTGAAATAGATATATCATAGATATTGTAAATACTCCTAGTAAAAGTATCAGGGTTTTGTTGAATATGGTGCACCTCCAGTTATTCCCCCATGTATCAACCTAACCTAAAAAACTCCAAGATCAGAAGTTCAATTTTTCACAATGGAACGATGAATATCCAATAGTTATACCAGAAAAGCCCTTTCTTCAGAAGTGCAGTTCGACCATTTTTCACCTACGTTGCATCGATACCTAGGAAACCTGGCGTACTCGTATCCGATACGTATCAGATACGGATACATGTCGAATACTCTCCGATACGTATCCTGCAAGTATCCGTTTATTTCCGAATTTTCAAAAAAAGAGAAAAAAATACGATACTTCTCAGATACTTTCCCATCCATGTAACCCTAAACACAATCCCCTTCTCAACGTGTGTAAGCCAGGCTCCAAAGTCTCGATACTTCTAGTCTCAACACAGCCGCCAGGCTCCAGAGTCCCCATCCCTCACGCCGCCGCCGGTGCTACAGCCGCCCTCACCCTCCCCGGTCCGGCCATCTGCGCGCTCCAGTCGACACCCTTGCCTTCTCCCTCCCCGGTCCAGCCATCTCCCTCCCCCGATCCGGCCATCTACGCGCGTGGCCTGCAGGCGGTTGTATTGTTCAAACTGCATCAAGGGATGAGAGGCTAAGCATGTCGCTTCCTTTGGCTTACATCAATGCTTCCTTTGGCTCAGCTGGTTTCTTTTACTGCTATTAGCTGCTAATGAAATGGCAAACAACAGGGCCATATATGTGAATCAGTTCCTACTTGCATGATGGTCCCTAAGATGTTTTTGAGTGAACATTGTAGTGCCATACTACAATCATGATGTTTGAGAAGAACAACTGTTGTATGAACCTGCCGTGATGGGTCCATGCTTGCTTAGTCTATTATTAAGGTATTCTCAGCTTCTCTTTTCCTTACAAGAATTAATTAATTTTCTGTTTTTCTATTACTATTACTATTATTATTATTATTATTATTATTATTATTATTATTATATCTATATATGTACACGTATCGGTGTTTTTGAGAAAATATCGTATCGCGATAACGGCGTATCGCGTATCCAATATGTATCGGCGTATCCGGGTAACGTAGTTTTTCACATTACATTGGGTTTTGTAGTTAGACTCATACAGCTGAGTTGCATTGGCTACATCTTGTGGTGGACAATGACGTTCTGCCCTGCAGACTAAAAAACCAGAGGAAGATCGCTTACTTCTCTGGAAAGGAATTTGGACTCAACAAACTACTTTAATCAAGGCTAGGTAGGGTGTCCTATTGAACCGACAGTGTTCCACTAACGTTCAAAACTGCAAGCAAATTGATGCTAGGTCCTAAAGGAAGTTTGATTGAAGTTTAAGTAGCCGCCATTGCTTGTCCGGGAGAAGAAGAAGAAAATGTTAGGAATGCAGATTTGGTTGAATCACCTGATGTGAAGAGGAGAAATTGTCATGAAGAACACCGATGTCCGTGCCGGATCGATGTTCTCGTCCAGCCAGTCGGACCACGTCTTGAGCACCCGGCCATACGCCTCGATCCTCGCCACCTCGTCGTGCTCCGACCAATATCTTGAATCAGGCCTCCTGCAGAACCCAACAGCAAAAGGAGAAGGAAAGGATCCATATTTCAGCGTGCAATTGCAATAGCTAATCAATCAGCTGCGGCGATGTCGGTGCAGCGGCCGGGCACTGACCGGACTTTCATGTCGGGGGTGTTCATCCACCAGATGTAGGTGTTGAAGACGAGGTAGTCGACGCCCCTCCAGTACCTGGCATGGCCCTCGATCCTCTCGGGGCGGATGATCCTGTGCTCGATGCTGTGGATCTTGGGGTTGTCGGAGTTGGACTCGACGAGGAATGGCGCCCAGTAGAACTCGAGCGTGGCGCGGTACTCCTTGGCGTGGAAGACGGTGAGGGAGCCCCTCTTGACCACCTTCTTCCTGCCCTTGGACAAGATGGGCTGCACCAGGCACACCAGCGACTCCCACTGGTTGCGGTTCAGCGAGTCCCCCACGAACATGAGCCGCTTCCCCCGCATCCTCTCCATGAACCGCCGCGCATCGAACCTTCGATCGATCGATTCGGATCGCTAAATCAGCGGAGCAAGATGCGAACTTTCTCGATTTCTTGCAGATCTAGCTACTTACGTGGGTAGTGAGCAGTTGCTGGGCTGCCATTTCCAGTACTGCCACTTGTCGTCGGGGCGGCCGTTGGCGAGGCAGGTGACCTGCGCGGTGAGGAAGGTGCACTCTTTCTCTCTGTAGACGGGGAGGGAGGTGTTGTCGAAGAGCCAGTAGCCGCGGGAGAGGTCGCAGGTGGGCGGGGGCAGGGCCACGGGTGGCAGGCCGGAGACGTTGTAGAGTTCGGCGTCGGGGTAGAGGTAGTCGTCGATGGAGAGCTCGGCGATGGTGCGGACGTCCTCGCCGTACATGAAGACGGCGAGGAGGAAGAAGGCGGCGACGAGCGTGGTGACGGGGGAGCGGTGGCCCGCGGCGAGGAGGGAGCGCGCGTACGAGGCGATGGACTCCAGCCCCAGGGGGTGCGACGGCTTGCGCGCCTCGCCAGCGGTGGAGGGAGTATCGCTTGTCTCCGGTGAGGTCGACGGGGGTGGCTGTCGCTTGGGCATGGCGGCGGCGGTGTGGTGGCCGGCGGAGACGCGTCCCCGCTTCCCTCCCTCGCTGCCGCTGTCGGCAAGGTAGCGCGCGCAGCTTAGGGGGTAGTGGCGCCCAGCTCCGACGACCCTGGCTCCCGCTCCTGATTTCTAGCCTTGGAAGGTGCGGCCAGGTTGGGTTGGTGGAGAGACCAAAAAATAAAAATTTGCCATGAGGCATCCATCCGGCCATGGGAGCTTAACATCAGCCAGTCAGTCGGTAACCGTCGTCGAAATTTAGATACCATCCATTGTACATACTGTATGTATATTTTTCCCAACACACAACTCTGAACAATCAGCCAGAACAACCAGAAGCCATGCTACCAAACGGCACTCAGAAAAAAAGCTATAGCCATGGACGACAGCTGATCTTCAGCCAGGAAACAAAAAAAAAAAAAAAAAAAGGAAAGAAGAGAGCAGTGAAAAGCAGATGAACTTAACAACAAGCTTGCTTGCTTCTTCTTCTTCTGCCTCTAAAGCGATCCGCCATGACAGATTCACGATGGGCTTTTCTTTTTGCAACCACCTGTGGAGCCTGCCTGCCCACCAATAATTTATATCTATATTACATTAGTCGATCTTTGCCAGTAATAGCATGCATATGATGGATCTAGAAACATATCATACACTACTAATCCTACCATGATTAAGTGTTTGGTAACTAGAAGCTTCCTGGCGGTTGCAACCTGCTGCACTAATTAATTAACAAACGTTCTTGCATAAACCAGGGATCACGGGACCATCGATATGCTAATCTCCTGTGATCGAGTGCTTCCTCCCAGCATGCCGTTAATTGGTCCAAATCCCATTAGAGAATCATTAATCATCTTTGCAGGGTAGGGGATCATCGATCACGTGTACACTTACTCGATGCGTGCCGATATCTGAAAAGTGCTTCCAAGTACGTAAGCTACTAGTAAGACTATCTCTAGCAACTTCCCTTCCCCTTCAAATCCCTTCGCGAACAGATCCTAAGTGCTCCAGCGGATTCCCTTCACGATTCTCTTCGGAAGGGATTTAAACCGTGAATCTCTTTAGAAAGAGATTCTCTCTCCAATCCCTTCACAAATCCCTTAAGGGGATGCTGCTGGAGAAAGTAGGAAATAAAGGGAATGAATATGGAGAAGGGAATATGGAAGGGAATAGAATGAAGGGAAATTGCTGGAGATAGTCTAAGTATTATCTAGAAAGTGATTTGGTTTTGATCAGTGTCACTTCTACGAAGCAAACACATTTGACCTCCCATACAGACACTGATATACAGTACCAAATACGTTGTTTTGCAGAGGACAAGGGCTTTGAATTTCATCTCTTCGTACTGTCCTCCGATCGAAGCCAGCCACAAGATAGGATCCAACTGAGATTAGTAAGTGATTAGGACGGTATGGCATGGCAGCCGGCAGGTGATGGATCTGAGAGATGTAGAGCGGGAGGGAGCTTAACTAGCATATATAGCTGATAATCTGCTGAAACAACCGGCAGGGGCAGTCGGGTTGCTTAACTGCAACTCATGTGATCATCTTATTACAAGCTGAAATTGTATATGGAAATGGAACCAACCAATTCTCCAACCTATTTTTTTCTTGTTGAGATCTCGCTGTCTCCTTTCTCACTACCGGCTGGCCGGGCAATCATTCAGGACTAGTTCGTGCATGCATGTATGCTTTACTCGCAACGTACTCATATTAATTGGGTCATGAAGCATCATTGATTCGATTCATTAGGTCACGTCTTTCCAGAAGAGATCCGGCTAATTGTGACTATGCAAGTGCACAACTTTGCTTAAAAGAATTAAAACACACACACGCACGCACACTTTGCTCACGTAATTATATTTTTGTCCATGAAGTATATATACTTTTCAGGTTTTTTTTTCCTTAAAAAAAGAGGAACGTGTATTTTGTCAGAGACTTCTCCAAGTAGACTTTGGGCCGGCAAGGAGGCCAAAGTGCCCAAGAGGAAGATTCTTGGCCCACTATTCAATTTGCATCAGCCAAGAAATTAAGGAATTCAATCAATCAATCAATCAATCCAGGTGGACTAATTAGCCAGATCACTACGATTACTTACTAGAGGAGAGAACATTGGCCATATATGCACACACACATATACACACTACACCAGAAATGTTTATATTAGACCCCCCTCATCACAGACGGTTCTAGCCATAAAACCATCAGTGATGACAATGGTACTCATCATTGACGGTTTTTGGCTGGAAGGGTTTGTGATGAGAAACTTATCATAGACAGTTCTAACCATAAAACCATCATTGATGACAAGGGCACTCATCATTGATGGTTTTTTGATAGAACGGTCAGTAATAGGTGACATTATCATAGACGATTCTATCAAAAAACCGTTAGCGATAAGTAACATTGTCATTACTAATGGTTTTTTTTGCTAGAACCGTCTGTGATGATGGCACTTATCACAAACGGTTCTATCAAAAAACCGTCAGTGATGTCTCACTGACGAATTTTTGTTAGAATCGTCTGTGATGAGGTGTTATCATAGACGGTTTTTAGTTGGAATCGTCTGTGATGAGCATCTCTTGGAAATAAGTACAAAGAGTCGGTATTTGGAAGAGTGGTTGTAGATCCTTTTGTTCTTAGTGGTCTAAGGTTAGTGATTGGTTCTATAGCATTATATTAAAGATCTAGCTTGGTATAAAGAGATAGAATATTTGAAGATATGATTTAGATCTATGTTGGTGTAGATCTAGTTGTTCTTTGTGTTCTAAAGCAGTAATCGGTGAAGACATGGTTTAGATCTAGCTTGGTGATTACCCTACATTACAGATGGTTCTATTGTAGAGCCATCTGTGATGACAACTTTCTATCGCAAGCCCCCTAAACCCTAGCCGGTCATTCGCGCAAGTACTCGATCTCTCACCTCTTCCACCGCGCCGTCATCGTCACCCAGTCTGCCTCCTGCACTAGAAGAAATGCAGCGCGAGGTAGATCGAGAGGAGGAAGTGGAGGGCGAGGGTCAGGGAACAGGAAGTAAATAGAAGGACCGAGAAGAAATCCAGAAGGACCGAGAAGAAAGGCAGGTGGGAAAAGCAATGGATCGAACGAGCGCACGCGAGGGCGAAGCGTGTGGATCTGAACGGAAAACCGAAACTATCGAGGGCCACCCTGAAGAACCAGCGACGTGGATGCCCTCCGGAGGCAAGAAATCTCCGGACCTTAATATAGTGATAATAATGTGGTTCAAGGAGGGCTGTTACTTATATCCGGACTGGACACAATACGTGCCACATCGATCTTAGTAAAGGGAAAAGCTAGCCCCTCACGGCATAAGTTAGAGCTATTTTCGAGCTTGTTTTTTCTCCCGACCTAAGAGCATCTCCAAGAGAGAGCCCTAAAAATGAGCCTTAAATTTTAATTTAGGACCCCAACTAATTAGATTTAGGGCTCCAACGAAATATTCACTTCAGCAATTAGGCCCTAAAACCCAACAAAGATAGGGCTCAATTACAGAGTTGCTAAATATAGCTACTCTCATAGGGGCCCTAAAACAATTCGCTAAATTTTAACAATTTAGGGCCCTTGCTGGAGTTAATCTTTTCCCCAAAAGCCCTATAATTCAATTTAGGGCCATATTTAAGACCCCTCTTGGAGATGCTCTAAAGCCTTTTTTTATCCCTCGTATGGGATAGATGAAATTTTTATTGTAGTTAACACCTTATGTTTGTAACTCTCCATATAATTGATCTTTGCCTTTGTGTGACACTAACTTTTCTCTTTCTTTCTGCTAGAACTAACAAACCGTCCGTGGCAACACGTAGAATTTTAATCGTAGTTATATATGCAAGTGATGCATCTGAGAGGGTTTCCCAGATGCGTGCGATCTTGCAAAAAGAACACGTCTAGATTCAACGAACTTAATTGGAGGTCGTGATCGATCATCGAGTACGCACGCGCAGGCAGTACCACCTTGCCAGTGCGTGCTGTATAAGATACACAAGCACGTCTAGGTACATGGTCGAAGCAAAGAATGTAGCCTGCTTCCTAGCTTCTCCATCGTATCCACACTCGCATGCACTCACTACCACGCCCGGCCGGCTCGATTGATTGGAGCTAGCATGATCGAGCTAGAATGCATGCTACGCTACGAGCCCAACGACGCATGCATGGGCTTGCAGGGCTAAGCTACCTCTTATCGATCATGCATGTGGACGTGGTAGCGGGCAATAGCTAGCACATCGATCACATGGACTGCATGCTCAAGATACACTGTATGTAAATCGATCAATTAAATATTGAAAAATATAAGGGTATATGCACTTTTTTACTTTTAATCGTTATTACAGAAAAGTATATCACAAACGGTTCGAAATCGCCATCATATACAATTTTGCCGAATTGTCTATAACCGTGTGCCAGTGATATGTTATGGCATATTCCAAACCGTCTACGATATACACTACTACATAAAACCTCATCACAGACGATTCAAAAACCTCATCACAGACGATTTTGTGAACCTTCTGTGGTAAGTACCAATATACACCTTTCTGGCATAGTGTATATGTATGTATATACATGGCCTATGTTCTCTCCTCCAGTAAGTAATCGTAGACTCGTAGTAATCTAGCGAATGAGGGACCTAAACGTTATTCGGAAGAACACACGGTCTATTTTTTTTTAAAAAATACTTTTTACCCTCACAGGTTTGGGAAAAAGAATAAAAAATGCCGAGGGTTTTTTTGTAATTTTATAGAGATCTGTTTGTAATTTGGAGAAAGCTGAGGAATTTTTTCGCAAAAAGCTAGGTGCATAAATAATAGAGTTGATATGGGTGAACTAGCTGGCTAGAGGTCAGTAGGTGACGCATGAAACTCGATAGCTATACGTCAGTTGTCATCGGCTAGTAAACATCACGCGCAGCTGTAGGTACGAACGAGGGACAGAGGATGAGGTGTGCCAACTGCCTCGACTGCATGCGATTCCCACCCATTCACTTGTGGAATGGAGTAACTCAGGGCATCCTACAGTAAAATCAACTGGCTCTTAATGTGTAAAGCTAACTTTGACCAATCGAAAGAGTGATAAAAGAGCACAGTAGAGAGCTGTCAGCTTTCGACAGGAGTATTGGTAGATTATTTACGGAAAAAAGAAATAGTTATTGTACAATATTAATTTAGAGATAATTTTTAAAGACAGATAGTATTGTATAAGTTGATTTTAGATGTTTTACTATTGCTGTACCTGTTCTTCTTAGGTATCATGTGCATGCATGGTACCGAGAGGGAATTCAGTACCAGACGGTAATTAATAGTATCCCATTCACTGATCTGATCCGATCGATCCACACGCATGCCGCCGCGTAGGAACCCTTATCCCCTAGCTACATGTGATAGTCGCTCTCTGTCTCTGTCTCTCTCTCTCTCTCATGGAGTCATGGAGTCATGGAGTCATGGAGATGGATGGAGACGGAGAGGGCGCTGGTTGGTAGTCATGGGCTGGCGGGGCAGGTACTTACGTGTATCGATGGAGACGGACGTACGAGCCCAGGGACGCGAGGAAACGCGAACGCGCGCGAGAGCAGAAAAAGATGGAGGATAATTGAGCGAGAGGAAGAAGACGACGCAAGAGATTAGCATCGGTCGAGCTGGAGCTCGTCGGTTTGCGATGGCTAGCTAGCAGAGCAGAGCCAACCCGCATGATGGACACAACAGAATTCCATCCGTATTAATAAACGCACGCAGTGCAATATATAGAATTCCATCCGGCCGTATTATACGTCGACACACTGATCAGCTGATCCATGCATGGAGCCATCCATTATTTTTCTCGAAGTAAAAAGGAGACGGGAAGCCGGCCGGCCCATGCGTGCAGTGATATATGTACGTGGGGTGCTGACACCAGTACTGGATCGACCGACCGCCCATATGGCACCAATAATGCATGCATGTGTATGTATGTATATGTATATGTATACGTAAGCAGCAGCAGCAGAGGAAGGAGAAGAAGGGAATTAGTATTTGAATACGTACGCATGTATGGATGCACCAATAATGCATGTATTATTTGTATATACGCTGGATCAAATCGCGACGCCCCAAGTGGGTTCCATGCACTTCGTAAACAAAATGGGAATGACAAATAGATCCATGTCAACAACTCGACCGACCGATCAATGTCCTACTTTAGCCGAATAGTAGTGGTAGCACTGGAATTAATTAATGGTTAAGGTAAGAAAGAAGGGAGCATATCCTGTGCACATGGGTGAGTTGTGCACATATGCAATAATTAAATCTGAGCCATCCAAATCGCATCCAACGGCAGCTTCATCGGGGTGGTAATTGCAAATCTATGTATATTTTGCAATTACCACCCCGATGAAACTATCGTTGGATGGGATTTGGATGGCTCAGATTTAATTATTGCATATGTGCACATATATGTTTCCTAGAAAGAAAGATCGTGAAAATACAAGATGGAAAACTAAGAGGGTTGCCGAATGTATGGAGATGGAGAGGGTAAATGTGAGCAGTAGTACTTATCCAAATAAATAAATAAATATATATATATATATATATATATATATATACACACATTTGCCAACATCTAAGGAGTCTCATCACAGTATCTATCTGAAAATAAGTTAAAGTGAAGGAATAAAAGAAAAGGATGCGCTAGTGATGCATGGATCAAGTTTAGCTAGCTAGTATGCTCCGGTAGGAGTGCCTGGCAGGGACCCGCAAATACATCTCTCTCTCTCTGGTTGATAGACGAGACGACAGACAGACACGGGCCGCACCTATCGATCCATCTATCTATCAATCAATGATTTTTTTTAAATAATACATTTTTCAAATAATTTTATAGAAATAATACATTAAAAAATTACAGAAACATACTAACAGATGCTTATTTTATCGTTCGTTAAATTAGCTGACAGATTATTTTATCACGGATTCATTTGGCCGACAAGACTTAGGTTCATTTGGCGATAAAAAAAAACCGTCGCTAATTCATTTGGTGAGAGAGTTTCTGTCACCGATTGAGATAGCGATAAAGCTTTTGTCATCAATTAAAATATATCAATTTTACGGTGCATTATACTTGTAGTATATAATGTGTAGTAAAAATTGCATCTAACCGTTGATTTGTTAAGTGTGTTTCTACTACTCTACTACTAGATAAAGTATAAGTAAACTCTAGTTAATCGGATCCATCGGATAGAAAAGAATGAACGGTTCATATTCAATTTAGTGCACTGTAAAAAGCTCTTAAAACAGCGACATAGATATATTTTTGTAATTTTCCTCGGGATATTACTTTTGTAGAATCATTTAAAAAGTGTATTATTTCAAAAAAAAAAAAATCTCAATCAATCTTTCTATCTATAAATAGAGGTAGCTCTGGATCAGCTAGAGCATACTCACTCACTCCTGTAAGAAGATGGCGCTAGCCGGCCTTAGTACTCTTGTCTCCTCCTCCTCTTGATAATTAACATCCCTGTTGCTGTTTTCTTCTTCCTGCTGCCGCTGCTGCTGCTGGTGTCGAGCAGGCTAGCTAGTCAATACAATCAGGAAGCAGATATGTGTGGCATACTTGCAGTGCTGGGCTGCGCCGATGAGTCGCAGGCCAAGAGGGTTCGCGTCCTCGAGCTCTCTCGCAGGCACGCCACTTGAATTCCTCCTAATTAATCCTCCATCTCCATCTCTTCCCCACCCACCAATGCCAATATTCATAATTTCATATATATACATATATATGTATGTATGTATAATATGCTCTAGAGTACTAGTTTAGTTTTGATGCGTATATATATGCAAGATGCAACTAATTAAACTCCTAGCTAGGATCTGAGAGACAGAGACGCAAAGGCAGGGTGCTCTGCCCTTGCGTATACTATGTATGTATGTGCTCTAAGAGCCTAAGTAAGCGAGTGGAGTAGTAAGTCAATAATGGAAGTGAAGTGCAGGCTGAAGCACCGAGGGCCTGACTGGAGCGGGCTGCACCAGGTGGGCGACTGCTACCTGTCCCACCAGCGCCTCGCCATCATCGACCCGGCCTCCGGCGACCAGCCCCTCTACAACGAGGACAAGTCCGTCGTCGTCACCGTACGTAACAGCCTCAACCTGCACGCTGCTTTAATTAATTGCTATCAGTGATGACTCCACTGTTACAGAGACTGGAAAAAAACACACCACAGATTCCAAAACATACCAGTCTAAAATAAAAACAAAAAGGAAAGCGAGCGAGAGAGAGAGAGAGAGAGAGAGAGAGAGAGAGATCGAGTAGTAGACGCTACTGATACCAAGAGTACGTAGCTGAAAGAGATGTGACGGTACCAATCCTTTTTATTTCTTTCCAGGTGAACGGCGAGATCTACAACCATGAAGAGCTCCGGAAGCAGCTCCCCACCCACAAGTTGAGGACCGGCAGCGACTGCGAGGTCATCGCCCACCTGGTCGGTCACATCACTCACCTTCAAACAAGTAATTAAACCATCATGCATGCATCATAATTCAGGATGTCCACTACTAGTTAACATATCTACACAAGTCAAAACACACACCTTGGATGTGGAAGAGACAGAGAGAGACCGAGTACCAGGATGCTGATGACTTGCTTGCTGAACTTACAATTAGGCAAAGAAATGAAATGATAAAAGGCAACACGATATATAGCAGCTAGCTAGTAGTAATTAACCAGTGGATGCATGACTAGCATGCAGCACCACCATCTTTTTACTACGTACGGTACTGATCGACCTCATCACTTTTACCTTCCTCAAGTACGAGGAGCACGGAGAGGGCTTCGTTGACATGCTGGACGGTGTCTTCTCCTTCGTCTTGCTCGACACGCGCGATCGCAGCTTCATCGCCGCCCGCGACGCCATTGGCGTCACGCCCCTCTACATCGGCTGGGGAATTGATGGTAGCTAGCACTAATCTTATTTACAACTGGCAAATACGGCAATTGCTACACAAAACTTGCCATGGCTAGTCCTCAGGAAGAATACCACTGACGTTATGCATGGAACCTGTCGTTAGGGTCGGTGTGGATATCTTCAGAGATGAAGGGGCTCAACGATGACTGCGAGCACTTCGAGGTGTTCCCTCCTGGCCATCTCTACTCGAGCAAGGAAAATGGCTTCAAGAGATGGTACAGCCCTCCTTGGTTCTCGGAGGCCATCCCTTCAGTCCCGTATGATCCACTCGCTCTCAGGAAGGCATTTGAAAAGGTCCGAGCTAGCTGGTCTGAGCATTGTGTCTGAAAATTAATCGAGCAGTAGCAAAGTTTCAGAACTCACCGCGGCGAGTCCAATTATGTCTTCCTTTTTCAGGCCGTCATCAAGAGGCTTATGACAGACGTTCCGTTCGGCGTCCTCCTCTCCGGTGGCCTTGACTCGTCTTTGGTCGCAGCCGTCACAGTTCGTCACTTGGCAGGGACAAAGGCTGCAAAGCGATGGGGGACTAAGCTCCACTCCTTTTGCGTTGGTCTTGAGGTCTGAAACAGAAAGGAACACACTGCCTATTGAGGCGTCTAATTCTAGTAGTAAGCTTCATACAGATTGCACTTAAATGTTGCTAAAAAAGCCTTTGTTTTGCAGGGATCACCTGATCTGAAGGCTGCAAAGGAGGTTGCCGATTACCTTGGCACCGTGCACCATGAGTTCCACTTCACTGTTCAGGTATCAAGGATGGCAACCATGCATAGCTTGAATCTGCTGATCATACCAGGGTATTAGTACTGACTGCGCTAGGTATTGCAGGATGGCATTGATGCAATTGAAGATGTGATATATCATACCGAAACATATGATGTGACGACAATCAGGGCAAGCACACCCATGTTCCTGATTTCGCGCAAGATCAAGTCACTTGGGGTCAAGATGGTCATCTCTGGTGAGGGTTCAGATGAGATCTTCGGAGGGTACCTGTACTTCCACAAGGCCCCCAACAAGGAGGAATTCCACCACGAAACCTGTCGGAAGGTCATTGGCATATATAGCAGTGCTCAGAAGATAGAAGAAATAACAATTGTTTTGCATATACAGATACCTTGACATAACAATTGTTTTGCAGATCAAAGCTCTGCATCAGTACGATTGCTTGAGGGCGAACAAGGCAACATCTGCATGGGGCCTCGAAGCTCGTGTGCCGTTCTTGGACAAGGAGTTTATCAGTGAGGCAATGAGCATAGATCCTGAGTGGAAGATGGTATGCTCAAAATCCTCGCAAAGTAGAAAATCCAGAAGACTGCTGCATTGTTTCTAAATATCTACTCTCAAACAACTACCATTTCTAACGTTACAGATCCGGCCCGATCTCGGAAGAATTGAGAAGTGGGTACTGAGAAAAGCATTTGATAATGATGAGCAACCATTTCTGCCAAAGGTAACATTTTTAGGCTTCGGCTGCTGGCGAAATTTGTGCGACATCCTACACTCAGATGCTACTGGAGTAGTGGAGTTGACAGCTTATGTTATGTGGCACCTGCAGCATATTCTGTACAGGCAGAAGGAGCAGTTCAGTGATGGTGTTGGCTATAGCTGGATTGACGGCCTAAAGGCTCACGCAGAATCAAACGTAAATAGTTGCTGTTTCTCATGTTCAAACAAGCTATTGTTATCAAAAAAAGTTTTGGCACAAAATTCTTTATCTGTAGAAGGATCTGATCGCAAGCTATACGAAATTACCGATGCAGGTGACCGACAAGATGATGTCAAATGCAAAGTTCATCTACCAGCACAACACTCCGACCACGAAGGAGGCCTACTATTACAGGATGATCTTCGAGAGGTCCTTCCCTCAGGTGAGCAAATAAAACAGCATGAGCATGGAATAGATACCTTACATTGCCATTGGAGCCGCTTGGTTGATGCAAGCTTCTTAATTTGCTGGTCTTGTGCTAGAACTCGGCGATCCTGACGGTGCCGGGCGGGCCAAGCGTGGCATGCAGCACGGCGAAGGCCATAGAGTGGGATTCTCAGTGGTCGGGGAACCTGGACCCCTCAGGGAGAGCAGCGCTTGGAGTGCATCTCTCGGCTTATGAGCAGAAGCATCTCCCGGCCAACATTGCTGCCGGAGCCAGCAAGAAGCCGAGGAAGATCAAGGTCGTGGCACCTGGTGTTGCCACTGAGGGCTGATGGTGATCCTGTCCTGCTTGCCATTTCTGATAACAAATAAGATGTATCATCTGTTCTTGTTTGTACAGTAATGTGAGGTTCACGGAACGTTTACCTAGCGACGTGATTTGTTGGGCAGAATGCAGTAGTAGCAGTAGCAGTCGTGTAGTTCTGAATCTATTTTATGTGGAGGAGCATGTTTGAGCGAAGACATGCAATAAGATGGACGTTATGTCCGGTATTTATGTGAGATCAGAGATGTCAGTTGGATATGCAAAACTGTATCTTTACCTGTGCTAATCCTTCCTTGCCAAAAATATTGTTTGCATGATAGTTACTGTTTGTCCTAAATGGCTTAAAGTTCACTTTATAGTTCACAGTTAGCAACATTAAACTACAAAGATGTTAGAATTAGCATCTTAAATGATGCATCAAAAATCGACAAAATAGGAAAAAGTTGAAAGGGAAGTAACATGAACTGAGCAAACGAGTACTCTACTCGCAGTTTGGAGAAAACAACCACGAGAGGAAAAACATAACGAATAGGGTTATTAGTAATTATGTAGGATGCCTTTGACCTGTCATATGAGACGCCCCTATTCACCACAACATAGCTAGCTCTCTCCCAAAGAAACATAGCAAACTTTCAATAGAATAAAACAATTGTAGGAAGATCAATAATTAAAAAGCGATAATAGTTTTTTTTTCAACACTAAAAAATGACTACGATGACAATGCAAGATATTCCATCAAGCCGAGAAGCCACATATTTGCTCAAAATAAACTCAGAAACAGCAACTTTTTGTTATACGGTCAATTCTTAAACCATACAGGCCACAGTTTGCCAACAGTGGCAACAGAACTTGCACAACTGAACTACCAATATAAACATCATTTACACCACCCATCTAAGTTGCAGGCTTGCAGCACGCCAGCACATGATAGTTCAAACCAAAAGAAAGGAGTCAAATCCCCGTCTACTGCAATATTGGCTAACACAAGCATTTAGATGGCTTTTCAAGAGCTCATCTTCAAACATGACATTCTTCCAACTACAGATGCCAAGAATAATAGGAATCAGAACATATAATAGGGATCAATGATAATCTGAAAGTAATGACAATGTTGTTGCTATGTGATTATTGGCTTCATTTCCCTTTTAAATCACCTTTAGGGCGGGCTATCCCATTCTTCTTGCCTCTTTTTGTAGTTTGTAAATGAAGAATTCCTGCACTTTGGCCTTGGTACACTAGTTCAGAGCATCTAGGTCTGCAATGTTCATATAAAAGAAATTTATTTCTTTAGCATCTCAGAATGGGCATCAATTATCGGCTTTTGGGTTGCAACCGCAGATCACCCTTAACATCAGAAATGAATTAATCAGGTTTGCCTTTTTAGAGTTTGAATGGGATCATCTGATTCATTCATCACATCTCCACTACTAGCATGAATGTTGCCCTGGAGTAAACATGCATTAGACAAAAGGCTTAGAGAAAGTGATATGCATCCTCAAGAGATTGTACTTCCTCCGCTTCATTTTGTTATTTGGCTGCTGATACGCTTCCATTGATGTTATTACTATTTTACCATGTGAATAACCCGCAAAGCTTATGTTCCAGAACCATCACTCCACAATGAGAATGATCGTTGCCATTTTGCTCATGAGGCATTTATTATACCAATAGCCAACCTAGTGATGAGCAAAGTAACACTAATGACTAGAACTATCCGTTGTGTACTCTAGTCAATCAAAGCATGTTGCACACTGATGTATTCCCAACATCAAAAACATCTAGCAATGCATATGGTCCTTGAAGTAGAGTAGCAATTTACCACCCCGCACAATACAATATATGATTTTTCTGCATAAAGCACATAGCAAAACAGTAAAATTTTCTGCGGAACAGGTGATTTTCTGTACATGCACAATTTAATTTATGTGTGCAGGCTCAAATGTGCACAGCTTTGTGTCAACGGGACACATAGATGTGCACAAGCAAGCGCATGTGGAACACAGACACGCAATAGAACACCTAACAACATCTTGGAGTGACCAAATTCACCACTCTCCCTGCCTGAATCATCCCAGGGCACCATATCTTCGTCCAAAAACTCGATGAACATCTACATCTCAATGCAAGCGGGGACAAATTTGTGGACCTGAACAAAAATTTCCAACACCCCTCCGTACTTTCTTATAATAATTTCCAACAGAGGGATGCTACATTTTTGTAAAAATGCAAGCTTTGCTCAGAGGAACCAATCAAATAGATAAATCTGAGCTTTCACAGTCCACAGGCAAGCAGATTAAGAAGTATAACGCATGAAGACAGTATCAGAAAGTAAGAGTAGTGACCTGCAAGGTGGCCTCTCTCTCTTTCTCCCTGTCCCTCTGCATCTTAGAGACAAGGCCGGCCCTCCTCTTGCCCTGGTTGAGATACTCAGGATCAGAGACCCCCGAGGCCTTCTTGTCTCGGACCTTTCAGACGACGGCGCCTTTGCGGACGAGCAGCTTAGAGGCCTTCCATCCATCGGTGCTGGTGTCGATGATGGTGACCTCGGTCTTGGTGGACATCTCGCCGTCCGCATCGGCGGCCTGCTCGGCCCGGCGGCGCTTCCTGGCCTTGGCCTTAGCCTTCTTGTCTTTCTTGGACTTGTCCTTGTGGCGAGAAGGGGAGTTGTCGGGGCAAGGACGGGGTCGGTACTGCTTGAGCAGCTTAGCGGCCTTCCATCCGACGGTGCTGGTGTCGATGGTGGTGACCTCGGTCTTGGTGGACATCTCGCCGTCCGCATCGGCGGCCAGCTCGGCCCGGCAGCGCTTCCTGATCTTGGCCGTAGCCTTCTTATCTTTCTTGGACTTGTCCTTCTTGTCCTTGTGGGGAGATGGGGATTTGTCGGGGCGGCGAGGACGGGGTCGGTACTGCTTGCGGACGAGCAGCTTAGCGGCCTTCCATCCGTCGGTGCAGGTGTCGATGATAGTGACCTCGGTCTTGGTGGACATTTCGCCGTCCGCATCGGCGGCCAGCTCGGCCCGGCGGCGTTTCCTGGTCTTGGCCTTAGCCTTCTTGTCTTTCTTGGACTCGTCCTTCTTGTCCTTGTGGGGTGAAGGGGAGTTGTCGGGGCGAGGACGGGGTCGGTACTGCTTGCGGGCGAGCAGCTTAGCAGCCTTCCATCCGTCGGTGCAGGTGTCGATGATAGTGACCTCGGTCTTGGTGGACATCTCGCCGTCCGCATCGGCGGCCAGCTCGGCGCGGCGGCGCTTCTTGGCCTTGGCCTTAGCCTTCTTGTCTTTCTTGGACTTGTATTGTGGGGAGAAGGGAAGTTGTCGGGGCGAGGACGGGGTCGGTACTGCTTGCGGAAGGCCTTGAGTGGCGAGGGGGTGGCAGATCGGAAGGGATGGCGAAGAGGTCGGAGACGACGGTGGAAAGCGGCGGCTGTGGACTGCTACGGTTTGGTCGGGAGGGGTTGTTACTGCCGGGTGTATGCTGCTGCTGCTTGGGCTTAGGATGCTTAGCCTTGGGAGGCGGCTCCAGGGCGACGGCGTGCTGCTGATTGGAGGAAGAGGACGGCGGCGGAGGAAGTTGGCCGTAGAGGAGGTCGCCGATGTGGAGTTGAGATGGGAAGGAGAGGCCCCCCTTGGCGTGGAGGCGGTGCAACCATGACGGCGTGCTCCTGCTGCTAGCGGCAGAGGCCGCCGCGGATAGAACCGAGTGGCAGCATGGCATTGAGGAGGCTCCGTCAATCTCTCCGATGAATTCAGTTCCAGTTCCAATTCCAATTCCAACGGGGAAGGGAAGAAAAGCCCTAAAACTAGCGCTATGGGTGAAAATGGATCCAATACGATGGATTATAGTTCTATCTATCTATTTTTATATATTTTTTTTTAATACAAATATGAATATAGATAGTTTAAATACAAATATGAATAATGTTGAATACAGATACGAATTGAATCAGATACGGTTACGAATATTTATCGAAACATAATAACTCTTTAGCCTGTACATAAAATACAAATGAAAACACATAACTAATCAATTTAATAAAAAAATTGTTTAAAATTGAACAAAAATAAGTATTTTCATTCACTTAGACAATAGTTATAAGCTATGTCGAAACAAAATTACGTAACACTAAGTTCATCACACACATACGATTAGTTTATCATACATGTAGATCAAAACACAAAAATGAAGGTGACACTTGTTCACATATACAAATAGAAGCAAACACATAACACAATAAAAATTTGATAATACTTAGGTACCATGTCAATAGAAAAAGTATATAATATTTACATGTAATGACCCAAGACTTATATTCTTTGTTGAATTATGTTTAAAATGATAAATTACGTATTTACAAGTTTTTATACATTTTAGCTACTTATTTAAAATATTTTCTTATTAAGGACAGCGGTGTTTGAATTTTTGAGAAAATTTCAAATTTGATAAAAATCTTGAATTTTTTAAATAATAGATTGTGTTAGAAACTTTTTCAAAAAAAATTCATAATTTTTGGATCTTAGTAATTGAAACTTGATTTGTGGATTAATTAAATTAGGAAATGATTTTAAAATTCATCAACTTTTTTTGGGTCAAAAGAGTAGCCTTGGCCTAGCCAATATATATATCCGACCCATCAATATCTGGATTATCCGAATCCGTAACCATATTCGACAAATAGTGATCTACCGAATCGATATTCATATCCGACAAAAACATTTGTATCCGTATCCGATCCAACGAATCCATTTCCAAAAATTAACCGGATCAGTCGGAAACTATCCTATCCGTTTTCATCGCTACTTAGCACCGCCATTATTAAAGAAAAAAAAATCAAATCGTCCAAATGTATCTCTAGAGATGGTCAAATGGGTTGTGCCAAACGGATCGGTCCGTGGCCCACCATTGTTGGCACGACTCCGACTGTAAACGGGCCAGGCCGGCACAACCCATCTCGCTGGGTCGTGAAGAGAAGCGAGCATAGCGGGAGTGAGGAGAAAACAATGCATGCGGTTTCAAAATTTTCCTCATGTTCGGTTGATTATTTTTGAAAAAAAGATTTAAAATAAATATTAAATAAAAAAAAATTCGGGCAGGCACCCCTCTTCTCTTCAGTAGCTTGAGCTCAAGTGGGCCGTCCAGCCCAATTATCCAATCCAGCCCAGTGCGATGCGGTTTTTATCCACCGATTCCATCCTCCCGACTTCCCCGCACCACCGCATCTGTCACCATGGCGGCTTTGTCCACCTCCACTGCTGCTTCCCTCCGCCTTCCCTCCCCACCGCTTCCCGCCCCCGCCTCCCTCCCCTCCACCCTCCGCTGCTTCCCTCTCCGCCGCCGCGCGTCTCGCGCCCTCGCCGTCTCCGCCCTCAAGAAGCTCTCCGAAGCGTCGCCCGTCCCGATCCCTCAGGAACCCACCCAGCCTTTGGCCGACGAGGACGCCCTGCCGCCCAAGCCCGGGGTCTACGGCGTCTACGACCCCGCCGGGGAGCTGCAGTTCGTCGGGATTTCGCGCAACGTCCGGGCCAGCGTCGAGGGCCACCGCAGGAAGGTCCCCGCCGACCTATGCGCCTCCGTTAAGGTATACGAGTCATGCATTGGATTAGATTACCAATTAGCCTCTACCTGGATGAAATTCTATTGATGTTTACTTCGAGCCCCGGTTGTTTTCAGCTAATTCTTGGACTGGCTCATGTCAATTAGCATGTTTCATCTTTCCATAGTGTAGAGGGGCTCATGCAAAAAACCCAAAAAAAATCCTGATTTGCTCGATTACCTCCAGGGTTTGATGTTAGGGTTACTAAAATATAATTATTTCTTGTCAATTGCTTTATCTTAGGATTTTTCTAGTGTCCAACACCCTTACTGCACGCACCAATGATTCTGTATTGTTAACTCTTAAGACAGCAGTGTGCAAACTACATTATACTGCTATTGCTTTTACTAGTATGATCACTAGCCCACAACAGCATCTGCACAAGATAACCTTTCAACAGGATATGATTATCTGTATTCTCATTTCGACCGTATTACTACGTGAAGATCTGACCGCAATGGTTTCTGCAGGTTGCAGCAGCAGACGAGGAGATGCCAGATCGAACTGTCCTGACTAATGCCTGGAAATCATGGATGGAAGAACATATAGCAGCCACTGGCAAGGCACCACCAGGGAATGTTGCTGGAAACCACACCTGGGTTGGACCTCCGCAGAGGCCTCCAGACTTGCGGTTGACGCCTGGACGCCATGTTCAGCTAACCGTCCCACTAGAACAACTGATCGATCGCTTGGTGAAGGAGAACAAAGTGGTGGCCTTCATCAAAGGATCGAGGAGCGCTCCCCAGTGCGGGTTCTCACAAAGGGTGGTGGGCATCTTGGAAGCACATGGACTGGATTTTGAAACCGTTGATGTTCTTGATGAGGAGCACAACCATGGGTTGAGAGAGACCCTGAAGACGTACAGCAATTGGCCGACATTCCCACAGGTTTTTGTTGGAGGGGAGCTTGTGGGAGGCTGTGATATTATTTCATCCATGGCTGAAAAGGGGGAGCTAGCTGCCCTTTTTAAGAAATAAATAGCATTCTCACCTTGCAATCTAAGTAATATCTTGAACCACTTTTACCTAGTGCAAATTGCAAGCTTGTCTCCTGCCATTATCATCCATTGCTGCAACGATACTTGCCTAGTTAAAGGCGTGAAGATCCTGGCTCAGAAACATGTCACTTTGATTCAGATGAGACAGTGCTGTGCAGTGACACTTGTGGTTATTTCTGAGAGGATGCTTAGCAAAGATAGAGGGTTGTCAGTTTTTTTTTGGGTGGTTGTTTCAGATCGTACACATGAATAAATTGTGGCCTCATGAGACTGTGATGTGACTCAATGCGAAATTGGTTTGTAGAGAATTGCTTCATACTTTTTTAGTAGTCGAGCTGAACTACGAGATTAAACTCATTTCTCAGTAGAATTGTGGATAACGTTCGACTATTGTAGCTTGTTGATGTAAACCATCGTTAGCAGAAATACCTGTTGCCTCAGTAAGTCCTTGATTTTCGCCTTTCAAATGGAAAAAGAAAAAAGCTGTTCACAATTTCGGATTTTCAGTTGATCTTTTTTCCTTGCTATGCTCAAGAGGGTTCAGGTTACCAACGTGTTTAGGTTGTTGGATTTGTTTCTCAAGAGTGGAACCCATATGGATATCAGGAATTTATCCGATTTTCTATCAGTGAACTTTACTAGTTGGGGGAAAAAAAGAAGTAACAGAAATGAAGTAGCAAGCTTTCCTGCGCCGACATGTTGGTTTAGAGTGTTTGTTTTTGATTTTGGATGCTGGCTTCAAAAGCTAAATAAAAAATAAACAGCTCAATTTTTGAAGTCGATTCTCATCATCTAGTCCATCTAAATACACTAGAATCCACAATTCACTTCATATGTGCTTTTGGATTCTAATTTTTGGAGAATCAACTTTTGTACAGTCACAATCCAGAATCAACTTTTAGAGAATCCAAAGAAAAGACTAAGGCTATGTTTGGATCCATTAGCACTAACAGTTAGCTGCTAAAATTAGCTAAAATGAATCTAAACAACCCGCTAATAGTTAGCCAACAACCCAGCTAATAGTTATCTCATTAGCTGGTTTCCCCCTGCTAATTCCAGCTAATAGATAGTTAAAAGACTAATTTGCCCCTCCACTGCAAGTCCTTTTTTATTGTGCTCGGCTTCACCCATTAGCTAATTAATGCAAGGGTACAATGGATATTTTCACTCACAACTAAATTTCCAACCACCTATTAGCTAGTACATCCAAACAGCCCCAGATAATAATTAGCCAGCTAATAGTTAGCTCCTAACTAATAATTAGACAGCTAACTATTAGTACTAATGGATCCAAACATGCCCTAAGGGTAAAGCATGCAAGATTGTGTGACTCTTATCAGAACTTCAGAAGTAACATAGCAGGTAAGGAGCTGTCTCTCCTCCTAGCTCAACACTTGATGCAGCAGGTTATCTTCGCAGCGAGGGACAGATCTGTCGTTGAAAACAACCAAGTGAAATGGCGAAGATACCCTTGACTCAAACCCGACTTGATATCTCCCGCTGAGGATTTATTCATTCTTGGTCGACTTGAGGCCATTCGGCGCTAGGGATGGCAATCGGGCGGGTTCGGGCGGGTAGACCTCCCGCAGACCCGAACCCGAAACCCGAAATTCATACCCGAACCCGAACCCGAAATTTCTCACGGGTACATACCCACGCCATACAGAACCCGATGGGTACCCGAACCCGAACGGGTACCCGAACCCGAAATTAAATTCACCTAATCACCTTGCAATTAAATTTTCAACCATCAATTGTCAATCAATTCATTTGTAATTTCTATGTTTAAAGGAAAAATATATGGTGTATATAATCATGAAAGTTACTGCATCTTACATCTCAAACGATGCTTGAAAATCTTGAATTAACTTTCCATTATTTTTAATTTATATTAATTAATTCGGGTACCCATGGGTACCCACAGTCTGAATCGAACCCGAACCCGAACGAACCCAAACCCGAACCCGAAATTTGAAAACCGCGGTGCGAAATCAAACCCATACAGAACCCATCGGGTCGGTACTACTGATACAGAACCCACGGGTAATTTTGCCATCCCTATTCGGCGCTGGTCTCCAGAGAAGAAGCCTGGTCGATCGGCACCTCCAGCTGGCGTACGTCCAAGCATTTGTGCTGAAATAACCAAAAAAATTGAAAATGATTTGGTTCGAATTTACTTGAATTTATTTGGTTTTATTTTGTTTTTCTTTTGAATTTTCGGGTTTTATTTGTTTTGGGCCTCTCTCTCCGCTTGTGGGCCTTCCGGCCTAATTCCCTGGCCCAGCCTGTCTTCCCCATCGGCCCAGCCACGGACCGCCGCCTCCTCCCCCGCCTCCGGCCAAGCCGATGCCGCGCTGCCATGCCCGCCCAACGTCGTCCACCCCCGACCACGCCGCGCGCTCCTGACCGCATCGTCGCCCCAAGCTCTAGCTCTCTCTCTCTCTCTCTCTCTCTCTCTCTCTCTCTCTCTCTCTCTCCGCCGGCTATATAAAGCCCTCTCCCGTCTCCATGCTCCCTCGCATCGCTCCCCCTCTTCCCCGGTGAGCCCCCCTCTTCCTTCTCCTTCTCCGATCTACCCTAGCGCTTCCCCCCGTCGCGCACTTGGGCCTGGCCCAGCGTGCAGGCCTGCCCCCCACCCTTGTCGGGCCATTTTTGGGCCGAAAACGGCCGGCACTGTGCGGCCTGTTTTCTTTTCCTTTTTCGAATTTAAATAATTCAAAAAATCCCTAAAAAATCCTAAAATTTTTTTCAAAAAAACCCAAAAATACATATTCATGACCCGTTCAAGCCACCGAGTCCAAAACTTGCCTCCGCTCCGCCAATTGAAGCCTCCAAAATTCTCGAAATGCCAGAATTGCCCTCGAACTCTTCTCCTGCCTGTTCCGTTTTCGTTTTTCTGTTTTTCGTTTTCGTTTTCGTTTCCGTTTGTCGTTACTTATCGTCTTTCGTTCTTTCATGCTAGATTTGACCGTCGAGCGGTTCCCGGAGCAGGAGCAGTTCCAGGAACATGAGCCGGACCAGACAAGAGCTGAGTACGATTACATCCATTACGCCCTTAGACGAACCATCAGTACAGCACGGCAAGCCGCACACCCTTGTACATATTTATAATAGTATTTATTTTTAATGCATTATTTTACTCGTATTTTAATTATTGAAAAATGGATAATTTAGAATGACATGATGCTTAGTAATAACCAAATTGCTCTTGGCCTCCTTGATGTTGATAAGACTTAATTAACCCTTGATTAGCCTTAGTTGATAATTATGCACCCCCGCTTTTAATTATTTAGCCTTATTAATTTCCCCCTTAGCCTTTTAATATTGTGACGAGTAGTTGGCTCGGTGTCTTTTAAAACTGTGTTGCGGTCAGGGGGGACAGTAGTGGACTGACCACGAGGTGGATGCTAGTTCCATCCCCGATCGAAGACGGAAGCCATGTCTGATTTGGTGGCTGGTGCGAACAAGTACCAGGTTTGGTTTGTGGTTGGTTCTATGGTTTGGTCTTTGGCAATATAAGGTTAAACTCCTCTTGAGCAAAGTAAATACTTTAAGTTTTCGCTCAACCACAAGTTGGGAACCGATCCGTTCAACTGAACCGTTTTCCAACATGGCTTAGTACATTGTTTATTTTCTAGAAATACCTACAAAGGTGGTTACCATTCTCAGAGGGAGAATGGGGGGACAGTATTCCTGGTAGGGGAATGACTGATGGGGTGGAACGGAAATGGGAAGCATCAAGCAGGATGCTGTCATTTTGCCAGTTCACACAACAGTAGGTACCCACTCAGGTCAGTGGGTCTTGAGGGAAGTGGTCACAGACCTACCGGGTGGGGGCTATCCAGGGAAAGTGTAACAAAAGGTTGTGATCATCTCGGCCTGGCCGCATGCATTTAAGTTGCATGTAATTTAGCGCTTAGCATCAACAGTCGTAGATATCTTATGAGTAAAGCCGAATAGCTCTGCATAGTCAAATCAATGGTATTCGAATACGCCATACTTTCAATTAATAAAGCTAAGTTTGAATTGGGGTGACTCCCGCAACCTCGCTCAAGTACTTCTTGTGTTAACTTTGTGAAGTCCCCCGGCTACTATTAATTTATTGTTTGTGTTTCAAATGTAAATTGAACTTGCAAATAAAACTGTCAGCGTATTAAGCTGGGTACCTGCGGCCGCATTAAATCTTGTCGCCAAGAGGGCGAGTGGCGTTGAGCCACTCCTCGGCGACCGACCAAATGCTCGCCGGAGGCGAGTGGCGTTGAGCCACTCCTCGGCGACAGCCAAGGTGCTCGCCAGGGGCAGGTGGCGTTGAGCCACTCCTAGGCGACCAGCCAAGGTGCTCGCCAGGGGCGAGTGGCGCTCGAGCCACTCCTCGGCGACAGCCAAGTTGCTCGCCCGGGGGCAGTGGCGTTGAGCCGCTCCTCGGGGCGACAGCGAAGGTGCTCGCCAAGGGCAGTGGCGTCGAGCCACTCCTCGAGGCGACGGCCAAGTTGCTCGCCCGGGGGCAGGTGGCGTTGAGGCGCTCCTCGGCGACAGCGAAGGTGCTCGCCAGAGGGCAGTGGCGTCGAGCCACTCCTCGGGCGACCAACAAAGGTGCTCGCCAAGAGGACAGTGGCGCTCGAGCCACACCTCGGGCGTAGTTCCCAAGAATCAACCCGTAACTGTACTCAGGCGAAGGGTCAAGGATATTTAATG
The DNA here is from genome assembly GCA_036346355.1 of Rhipidocladum racemiflorum. Classification (NCBI taxonomy): domain Eukaryota; kingdom Viridiplantae; phylum Streptophyta; class Magnoliopsida; order Poales; family Poaceae; genus Rhipidocladum; species Rhipidocladum racemiflorum. The sequence goes on along the minus strand of CM070590.1, from coordinate 1,421,425 downwards.
CGAGACGTGCGCATTAATTGCAGGGTGTGAAGGCTGTGGTATGGCGGCGCGTCTTCCCTAGGCGCGCATTAATGATGGGTGGCGCCGAATTGACATCCCCTCTCTCCTGGCGGAGCATGCGAGGGTGACAGACAGGCGGGGCCCAAAGCGAAGTCTAAGTCGATTAGGACCGGACATTAAATGTGATGTAAGAGAGTATGACGGGTGCATTAAATGCTTTGTAATGCGTGTCGACGCTTGCTTTACGCCAAGCTTGTAAGCCCCATGCGCCTCGGCCCGGCCAGTATAAAAGGGAGCTAGGATGCATGGGAGAAGGTTGTTGATGATTGGGGTGGCAGAACCTGAGAGGGTCTTCTTCCCCAGCCTTGTAAGAACCTTGAACTCAGAGGAAACCACCAAGCAGGACTAGGGTTATTACTCCTTTGGAGGGCCCGAACACAGGTAAACTCGATTGTCTTCTTGCTTGCTTCCAAGATCCGTTCTTCTGTCTTTGGGCGGTTGCCACAAAAGCCCCGATCAGAATCTCTCAAGCACCAGTCTTAGGGTGCTGTTGGTTAATGGCCGACAGGTGGCGCGCCCGAGTAGGGGCTTAGTGGTTAGATCGTTCCTTTCTTCCATTCCTTTTGGAGGAGTTTGCAAGAATCAGAAGATCATCCGGTATGGCGGAATCTCATCGTCGCCAGAGCGCCTCCCGAGGAAAGCGGCTAAGCCGATCTCGGCTCCGTAAGGGAGTCGGGTCACCGGGTCCTTCATGGCGGAGGGGCGCGAGCCGCATCAAGCCCGGAGTTCACCGGTCCAGCGGCGCTTCTTTGTTGGGAAGATACCCCAATGCAAAGCCTTCATGCGCCCGGTTGCTCTGGATCATCCTCGGTCCAAGCGACGGCGACACCCAGCCACCCCTTGGCTCCAGGACATTGCCGTCTAGTGGACTCGGCCAAAGAAGAGTTCTTGTGGGCAATTCAAAGGGCTTCCGTCCTCCGCCAAGGAGTTCGTATGGTGGATGCACAAGCTTCGATCGCTCTTTGGCGACCTCTCCCGGCCGCAGAGCCGGGATAAAGGGAAGAATCTTGGCTGCAGCCCCTCTCGCAGAGGGGCGTGCACAAGCTTCAGATCTTCCGCGGTACTCCCATGCCGGAGGAGAACCGCGGGGATCTAAGGGCACGCCTCAATGAGGGGCGGCTCAGCGGGCGACGATCTGCGTCAAGTTCTTCTGAGGCGTCATCCGCAACAACGCGCCGAACCCGGCTGCCGGTACCGGAAGGGGCTTCTTCCGACTGCGGGAGAGTGTAGACTCGCACTCCTCGACCCCATCTCAGGTCGAGGGCCTGGTGGGCGACACTACTCCCCATATAATGTTGGGTGCCAGCGTTTTCCCTCCGTCTCACGCCAATCGGCGTGGGCTGTAAAGATTTCGTCCCGCGCCCATCGAGAAGTATGGCGGCACCACCAACCCTGAAGAATTCCTGCAGATTTATACGACGGTGGTGCGTCTTTGCGGGGTCGAGATAGAGTTATGGCCAACTACTTCCCGATGTCGCCGACAGTTCGCCCGCCTCTGGGCCGAACCTTCCTCGGGGTTCGGTACACTCGTGGGAGGAAGCGTGCGACATTTTTGTCGCCAACTTTCAGGCTCCTACGCTCAACCGGGTGTGGAGGACGACCTCCACGCTTTGGAGCAGAAGGAGGAGTCACGAGGGGTTCATTCGGCGGTTTAGCCATTGCCGCATAACACGATCCCGGATCTCTGAGCGATCGGTTATTATTGCGTTCGGAGGGTTAGGGATCGAAGATGCGGGAGAAGATGGCTACCCGCCTTTATCGCTACCACTTCCGAGCTTTTCTCCTGGCTCACAAGTGTGCCGGCGTGAGGCTTCGGAAGGGTGCATCGAGGCCCTCAAACCTGACGGCCGGAGCGTCGGAGTCCTTCGACCGTAAAGAAGAAGCGCAAGGAGGCCGTCGCGAGAGGTTTTGGTGGCCGATCCGAAGCCAAGCCTCGGCGGCGATCGAGGAAGCGAAGGAGAGATCGCCGGGACGGCGAGATAATCGCGAGGACCGCCGTTCTCCCGCCGTGAAGACGGCGAGGGCAAGCCATCTTGCCCCATCCACCGCACAAATGGGCACGACTTGGAAGATTGCCAGGTTGTGTCCAAGTTGGTGGAAAAGCGGCTCAGAAAGCGCCGCGAAAAGGATCGCGAAGATAATGACGACGAAGATGACACCCCACCGGCTTTCCAACAAGCCGAGCACACGCGTGGCATACATTCATGGGGGTTCGGCCACCTACTCTTCCAACTCGCAGCATACAAGCGAGAGCCGAGACAGTGTGTGCCACCATGCGAGCGGGGCGAGTCGGTGGCTGAAGTGGTCGGATCAATCGATCACTTTCGGTCGGGCCGACCACCCGGCTGAACACTTCAGGCCCAAACCATCTCCCGATCGTGGTCGCCCCTACGGTCAGGAATGCGAAGCTTGGGCGAGTACTAGTTGATGGAGGAAGTGCCATCAACTCTTTGTCGATCGGGCGTATCAAGCACTCCAAATACCTTATGAAGAAGCTGCGCCCAAGACCGCTTTTTTATGGAATTGCCCGGGATGGGCCTAATGCCCACAGGACAAGTCCAGCTGCGCCACGTTCGAAGCGCTGAAAACTTCCGGACGGAACTCATCAACTTCGAGGTCGCCGACTTCGACCTCCCTTACAACGCCTCGCTTGGCGGCGGCGCTAGTCAAATTCATGGCGATTACGCATCATGCTTATTTCTTGATGAAGATCCCTGGCCGAGGGCCCAATTGTGGTAAAGGTGGACAAGCTCAAGCCTTGCGCCTCGGTAAGCAAGTGCAAGACTTATTTGGAGCCGCTGTTCGGCGCGTGGCCTGAAGACCCCTCGAGTGCTCCCGGCCAAGGCCAGCGCTTCACCAGTCCCTTGGGTGAGGTGAAGGTGGTCCCCGTGGGTGAGGAAGGCTCGGGCAAGGTTGTGAGAATTGGCGATCTCGGCGCCAAATAGGAAGACGCGCTCGTCACCTTCCTCGGTCTAATCTAGATGTGTTCGCTGGGAACCATCTCAAATGACCGGGTCCCTAGGAGGTGATCGAGCACCGATTGGCAACGCTACCTGGAGCGCACTCATCCGACATGAAGATCCGGAGGCGGCGCCAGAGCGACAAGAAGCCATTCGGGAAGAAGTGGAGAAGCTATTGCAAGCCGGAGTTGTGCGGGAAGCCGCCTACCCCGAGTGGTGGCTAACCCGTACTCGTAAAGAAGTCCAATGGGAAGTGGCGAATGTGTATAGACTTTACCGAGCCTCAATAAAGCCTGCCCTAAGGACCCTTACCCTCTGTGAGGATTGACCTCGTTGTCGATTCTACTGGCAGGATGTGAAGCTCTATGCTTCCTAGACGCCTACTCAGGATATCATCGATTAGAATGGCGCAGAAGGCGAAGAAAAGACGGCCTTTGTGACCTCTTTTGGTGTGTACTGTTATGTTCGAATGCCCTTTGGGTTGAAGAATCTAGGATCTACCTACCAATGAGCCATGCATATTGTATTCAAGTCACAAATTGGGAAGAACACGGAGGTATATGTTGATGACTTGGTGATAAAAGCTAAGGCGATGGGTTGGTTGAAGATCTGGGAAACTTTCTCCCATCTCGGCACTCTTGCTTAAAGTGAATCTGAGAAGTGCGTGTTCGGGTGTCATCTGGGAAGTTGCTTGGCTTCCTGGTCTCGGCCAGCGGGATCGAAGCCAATCCAGACAAGATTGAAGCAATTGAACGAATGAAGCCACTGTCCGCTCAAGCGGCTTGATGCTTAGGTGGTCGCCTGGCCTCCTCACGGTTCATAGCTTCTACTGGGGAGAAAAGTCTCCCATTGTTCAAGCCGATGAAGAAGACTAATTCCTTCGAGTGGACCGGAAGCCCAGCAGGCATTTGAAGATCTGAAGAAGTATCTCTCCTCGCCTCTGTCTTTGGTCGCCTGAGCACAGTGAGCCGCTTCTCCTTTATGTAGCGGCAAGCCCCTCGGCGGTGAGTGCGACACTAGTAGCGAGCGAGAGGGCGTCTGGCCGGTCTATTATGTGAGCAAGGTCTTTGCATGATGCTGAAACTAGGTATCCCAGTGCCCGAGAAAATGGTGTATCTTTGTCTTTGGTGGCATCAAGAAAGCTGCGACATTATTTCCAAGGAAGGGAGATCACTGTGGTCTCCTCGTATCCTCTGGGGAGATCCTTCACAATCGTGAAGTGAAGGTCGTATCGCCAAGTGGTCTGTCGAATGGGAATTTGGCTTCAAATTTGCCCCCAGACCGCTATCAAGAGTCAAAGACTGGCGGACTTCATTGTTGAATGGACTCGGCAGATGGGGAAGATAAGGAAGTCCCCGCACCCACGCCTTGGGCGCTCCTCTTCGATGGATCCTTCAGGCTCGGCGCGGGCTGGGTTCCTCTGGTCTCCCGACCGGGACCCTCAAATATATAGTCATCCTGGACTTTAAAGCTACCAACAATGTTGCGAATACGAAGGATTCTTTGGTGGGCTCGAGCCGCAGCCATCGGCATACTGGCGCCCTCTGATTAAAGGCGATTCTTTCTTGGTCATCAACCAGGCAAGGAAGGACTTCACTGCTCTGATCCGTCATGGCGGCTTACAGCGGAGGTTAGAAAGATGGAGAGACACTTGAAGGGCTAGGGTATACACACATACCCCGGCGACAATTACTTGGCGGACGAGCTCGCTCGGCTCGCCTCGACAAGAGCCCCTGTTCGGTCCGGAGTCTTTGAAGAAAGGCTTCCGCGGCCGTCCATCTCGGCCCCGTCTGGTGGGGAGGATGGTGATCTGCTTCACCCTCACCTCGGATGGGAAGGCGACGCGCCTATCGCAACCTCCGTTTACGATGGGGGCGATGGTGGCGCCGCTTCACCAGCGTTGCAGGAGGAAAAGTGGCACCGGTGGAAACGCTTGGCCAGCGGAGTACCCGGACGATCACTCTGTGGTCGCCGTGCTTGACCGGGAAGGCACATGGATGGACCCGATCCTGGCCTACTGCGGGATCAAGTATGCCCCGACGATGATGCGTCACCGAGAAGATAGCGCGGAAGGCCAAGCGCTACACCCTGGTAGATGGGGACTGTCTGGCGGGGTGGAAACGGAGTTCTTACGAAGTGCATCACTCGGGAAGAGGGAAGCATTTTGCTTTACGATATCCATGGAGGCGTGTCGCGGGAGCCATTTTTCGGTCGAACCTGGTGGGAAAAGCTTTCGCCACGGGTTCTATTGGCCAACCGCCCTCCAGGATGCTTGCGGTGGTGAGGAGATGCGAGGCGTGCGATTCCACGCCAAGCAAATCCACCAACCAGCCCAAGCTCGCAAACCATCCCGCTCTCATGGCCCTTCGCGGTGCCTGGGGTGGATATCTGGGTCCGTTCGCGGGCCCACGAGGAGGCTACACTCATCTGCTCGTCGCCATTGACAAGTTCACCAAGTGGGTGGAAGGAAGCCGTGAGAACCATTACCGCTGCAGCCGCGATCAAGTTCATGCGAGGGATCTTCGCCCGCCGGTCGCCAACCGTATCATCACCGACAATGGCGCCCAGTTCACCGCGCCGCTCGGACTTTGCGAAGAAATGGGCACGAAGGTCTGCTTTGCCTCCGTTGCCCATCCAAGAAGCAACGGCCAAGTCGAGCGAGCCAATGCTCAGTCTTTGAAGGGCCTCAAGACTCGGGCGTTTGATCGACTTCACCGGCGTGGCTCACGGTGGGTTGAAGAACTCCGGCGATCTTTGTGGTCACCCGGACCACTCCCAGTAGACTCTGGAGAGACTCCATTCTTTCTCGGTTTACGGAGCGAGGCTGTCCTCCCTTCGAATTGACATTTGGGTCGCCGCGCGTTCTGCGTTCGCGGAAGAAGATCAGGAAGAGATGCGCCAAGACGACGTCAATCTCTGGAAGAAGCTCGGGATCGTGCGGCCTGCTGGCGCGCTCGGTATCGCAAAGCCTCGGGAGGTACCACGCCGCCGGTCGGTGAGAGAACATCGGCGATGGCGACTGGTCTTGCGAAAGATCGATCCGCGGTCGGGTTGCACAAACTGTCTCCCAGTGGGAGGGCCCCTTTAAGGTGGTTTCGCCTCTCGACCGGGCGGTCGGGTTGGCCACCGAGGGCGGGGAGGAATCGCGAACTCGCGAGAATATAGAGAACTGCGCAAGTTCTACCCTTGAACGGTTGTAAGTTTGAGTTTTGTTCCTCGCGCGGCCGAATCATGTCTGTCTTTGCCGACTAGCCGGGAAACGACATTGTTCGTAAATTAAGTATTACGTTAGTTGTTTTTAGCGATTACTTCATGCCTTTACAGTTCGTGTTTTATGGCAAAGTGTTCGGCGATCACTCTAGTCCGCTTCGATCCTGTGGCGCCCGATGGCAAAGGCGGGACCACTCTGTAAGTGCGGCGAACAGGATTGGGCAATTGGGCTGGTTTGAACTTCGGCTCAGACGGTCATGACACTCCGGTGTCCCGTGGGGCCGGGCGATTTAAACATCGCTACCAAAAGCCTACATCCTGTCACGCCTTACATGCGTATCCGCCCGCGAGGCCACAAGGGTACGTGTCGCTTGCAGGATCGTAAAGCAACGAGAAAGAATCGCCGGACACAAGGGGTGTTTTACTCCTTCTTTTTTCCTTCTAAGCCTTAAGCCGAGCAAAGTAGCATTCAAGTTAATCTTTGGCGATCAAGAAGGTGGAAGGCTAAGAAGACAAGTTAAACATTCTTTGAATAGGTCTAAAAATGTCATGTCTATTCCATGAAAGTGCTTTACAAAAGTTGTTGCAGATGACAAGTTAAAAAGAGAAAGAAAGAAAGGAGAAAGGAAGAAGGGTCTAGGCTATCCTATCCTTCTTCCTCCTCGTCCGCCATGCGGTGCTCTGCAGGTCTTCCGCAAAAGTCAGGCGTCGGCGCCCGATGCCACGTTTTCTGCTTTGCTTCGGTAGCGGGTTGACCATCTCCACCGGCGGACGTGGTCGGCGCCGCCGCACCCTCGCCTCCGCCTCCGCCTCTCCTTCAATCCCTGGGACGGCAGAGGATCAAAGTTGGCGTCCTTGGACGCGCAAAGACGCCAAAACGAACGTCGCAGAGCGGCCGCCATCGCGCGTCCCTTCCTGAGTGGACCGTCGGCGGCGGCGAAGCCGGCGGTGAAGTCCGCGATCCGACCGAGGCGTAAGGCGTAGTGCGCCGGCCGCTCGATGGCGCTTGCTGCACCAACCTGGAGCGAGGTATCCTCCATCCGGTCGGGCGTACCTCAAAGATCCGCAGAGTGTCCGCCTCGGCTGGATGCGGTTGTTCACGCGCCTCGAGCTCTTCCATGAGCTCGGCGGCGAGTGGCTCGCTCCCGCTCCCCACCAGCTCCGCTCCTTCCTTTCCACTCGATCATAAATCAGCCACCTCTGCCGAGGCGGCCGATCTCGATGGCGGCGTCGGCGGCCGTTACTGCTCGGCAGCGGTGGTGGTGTGGAGTAGAGCTGTCAAGCGGCGGCGGTGCATCTGCGTCCGAGGAACGGAGTCCGCGGGAGGATCCGGAGTGGCGTGGCCCCAACGCCTCTGGTGCCTGACAGCGGCCAGCTGGCGGTGCATGCCGATCGCCGGCTTCTTCTCGTCCTGGCGGATCAGCTGCAGCTCCGTCCGCTACCTCAGCCTCGCCCGGCCCGCAGGAGCGGTGGGGTCTGGCGGTGCCTGGAACAAGCAAAAGCAAGCAAAGGTAAGGCTCCATTCGAAGGTTAAAAAGTTTTACCGTCCCTTTTTTTGTGTGTGTTTTGTGTTTCAAGGACTCTGGTACCTGGGCTGAGGCCTCGGAAACCGAGGCACTCCCGGAGTGAGAGCCAGCCCCCCTCGAGGCACCAGCGGCCTCGGTGGCGGTGGCGAGACCGCTCACCGGAGCGGGCGGGTCAACCAGCCAGGTGAATCGCCGCCAGCGGCATTGGCGGGTCGGCCGTTAGCGGTGGCGGTGGCGGAGGAGATCTTTGCGCCGTGGAGTCCGCCAGCGGCGGCAGCCGTGAATCGGCCGCCCGGCGATGGCGATGGCGGCAGGCTGCTGGCCGGTCGATCCGCCTTTGCTAAGCGCGGCGGGTCGGCCGCCGGCGGTGGCGGTGGTAGTGGAAGGAAAAGCGCGCCGGCGGGTCGGCCGTTAGCGGCGCCGGCAAACCGATTCGGCGGTGATGCGGAGGCGAGCGTCGCGGCCGTTGATGAAGAGCCCCGCGGTGAGGAGGAAGTCCCGGTGGCGGGGCTGCTGTGGAGATCCAGCGGCCGCTGACGAAGATGGCCCTGATAGCCGTGGTCGGCTGGACGTTCCAGTGGGGACCGTGTCGTCGGCAGGACGCTTGTTCCTCCCCTGGTCGCCCGCTGTAGGAGTGCCGCGGATTATCAGGGGCCCTTGATGGACGATGATGGGCGTCCCCATGGCGTCCATCTTGGGCATCGCCTTGACGATCTCCGCCCGATCCCGAGGCTGCATGTCGCAGAGTGGAAGCGCAGCCTCGGGGAAGGGTGGAACGTCGCTCAACTGGCCCAGTCGCCCCATCCAGGAAGCGATCTGTGCGGCGTCCAGCTTTCCCACGGCTGACAAAAAAAAAAAAAAATGAATGATGAAAGAATGATGATGATGAAGAAGGAAGGTATAAAAGCTCACCTCCAGGAATCGTCCGAGTCCCGTCATCCACGCCCAGATAGTGCCAGTGGGCGGTGGCGGCGGCAAGAAAGGACTAATCCTCGGGACACGAAGTCCGGAGAACCATGCCTCCGGCCAGCCCATCGCGGCCGATCAACCCGAGCCAACATTGCAAGTAGCTCGGGCGTGTCGGCGACCGGAGATCCTCGATCAGATTTGCTGCCCACCGCTCGGTGGAAGCCCCGAACTTCAATGCCGCTATCGTCTTCAACGTACAACCATTCGTGGCGCCACATTTTCCACCGGTGGATCGGTTCTCCATTGGAATATAGCGCGCCGGCCCCGTCTCTAAGTCGCAGATGGCAGCACCGAGATCTGGAGCCTGGTGGCCGACGCGGAGCGAAGAAGTAGCGGAAAAGGAGGAGATTGGGCATTACCCCTATGAACATCTCACAGAAGTGGGCAAAGACGGAGAGGAGCACAATGGAGTTAGGGGGACGGTGGATGTTGTGACTGTCATAGAAGTTGAGGCCGGCGATGTAGAAGTCCGAGATGGCGAGACCAAGCCCGCCATCATCGCTGACAAAGAAGATGACTTCCGGATCGGCGGTGAGGAGCGGCGATCCGGCCAAGATGCGGAGAGCGCCGCGGGCGATCACCTTGGAGCATTTAGCGGCGGCGTTCTCTTCCACAGTTGAAGGAGGGAGGACAGGAGTCGGAGAGGCCATCAGAATCAGCTAAAGCAGAAAAGAAGCTAAGGCAGGAAGGAGCAGAGGCGGAAAACGGGAACATGCCCCCCCCGTCGCCTGCTTATTTATAAGAATTCAAGGGAGAGCCTGGCGGGAAAAAGTCGAAGAGACGCGGCGGTTCGGATGCGGGAAAACCAAAGCATTTTTCAAGGAAGTGGGCACGTCCCACGAAGCCACGGAAACGGCCGCAGTATCCACCTCGGGACCGGAAAAAGAGGCAAGTTTTTAAGACGCGGCATGCGTGGGCATTTATGGGCCCCACGGGAGATTGAACCGCTCGGCGAAGAAAAGAAAGAATAAAGACACTCTGGGTGGGCCCGGGGAGCTCTTGTCGGCGTATTAAGCGGGGGGTACCCACGCGCATTAAATCTTGTCGCCAAGAGGACAGTGGCGTTGAGCCACTCCTCGAGGCGACCAGCCAAGGTGCTCGCCAGAGGGCGAGTGGCGTTCGAGCCACTCCTGGGCGACAGCCAAGGTGCTCGCCAGGACAGGTGGCGTTGAGCCACTCCTCGGGCGACTCACCAAGGTGCTCGCCAGGGGACAGGTGGCGCTCAGGCCACTCCTCGAGGCGACCAGCCAAGGTGCTCGCCCGGGGGCCAGGTGGCGCTCAGGCCGCACCTCGGGGCGGACCGCGAAGGTGCTCGCCAGGGGCAGTGGCGTCGAGCCACTCCTCGGGGCGACCAGCAAAGGTGCTCGCCAAGAGGACAGGTGGCGCTCAGGCCACACCTCGGGGCGTAGTTCCCAAGAATCAACCCCGTAATCTGTGCTACAGGGCGAAGGGTCAAGGATATTTAATGCGAGACGTGCGCATTAATTGCAGGGTGTGAAGGCTGTGGTATGGCGGCGCGTCTTCCCTAGGCGCGCATTAATGATGGGTGGCGCCGAATTGACATCCCCTCTCTCCTGGCGGAGCATGCAGGGGGTAATGACAGCGAGGCCCAAGGCGAAGTCTAAGTCGATTAGGACCGGACATTAAATGTGATGTAAGAGAGTATCACGGATGCATAAAATGCACTCTAATAACGTGTCAGACGCTTGCTTTACGCAAGCTTGTAAGCCCCATGCGCCTCAGCCAGCCCGAGTATAAAAGGGAGCTAGGATGCATGGGAGAAGGTTGTTGATGATTGGGTTGGCAGAACCTGAGAGGGTCTTCTTCCCCAGCCTTGTAAGAACCTTGAACTCAGAGGAAACCACCAAGCAGGACTAGGGTTATTACTCCTTTGGAGGGCCCGAACCTGGGTAAACTCGACTGTCTTCTTGCTTGCTTCCAGCATCCCGTTCTTCCTGTCTTTGGAGCGGTTGCCACAAAAGCCCCCAGTCCGAATCTCTCAAGCACCCAGTCTTAGGGTGCCTGTTGGTTAGTAAGCCGACAAAAACTACATTCATTATAATTAAAATCTTGTACCAATCAATTGTTAATCCTTTTCATATAGTATTCGGTAACTTCCCTGTTCGACTTGTTGAGTAATGTTGTGTACTCATTCTTGCTCAAATCTAACCCTTTTAGAGTTTCAAGAAGTGAAGAGTTCTCGAAGTACGTAGATGGCGATTTTATTTGGTTTTAGGTCTTGGTCTGTGCTCAGGCTTGCCTATGCGGTTTTATTTTGTGATGTAATCTATTCGCGGCTCGTTGTGCCTCATTTCTGTAAAAACTCTGACCGTTTGGTCTTAATTTCCTTAAAAACATTTGAAAATTCATCTTTTATCTGATAATATACACTTGGTTTCTTGATAGCTAATCTTCCTGATAGCTGTTAAGGTATTCAAATGAACTCCTGAAACGGCAGTCCGATACATGTGCACCATAGGCTCCTCTTGCTCCTCTTCATGTTGCATAGCACGAGTGCAGAGCAGTATCCAGGGTTGAAAACAGCAACGTGCCAATTAACAACCCAGCCCAGTCAGATAAAGCTAGATCGACATAGTATGAGACGCATTTCAACTGGTGTTCATTTTTTTTTTCTCAATTGATCCATGTCACTCCTTTTCGTCCTCCGACGAGCTCGAGCTCTCCCGGCGCTGGTGGCGTCCAGCAATTAAGTCGGAGGTCAATTTTTTTTCTTCCTCGAAAAATGCCTCCATAGTATTATATATATATATACATATATATAAAAATTTGTCTCCAAAAATACTCTTTATATGCATGTACGTGTATTTTCAGCGACCGGACAGAGCAATGAAAAAGGGGTGTGTGTATATATATATGCATGCAAAATTAAGTGCAGCCGTCTGTCCGATTCAATTAGGGTGTGTTTGATTGCCTGCATGGTGCCTGAATCGCATGAGTGGATGCAACTGTATCTATTAGACGCATGTTTGGTTTCCTGTTCATCCTGGCTAGGTGGATGCAATTGCACCCACTCATACAGGATGGAGAAAACACATAAATTATTTGCATGCATGCATGCATATATATACTTTTCCAATATATAAATATAAATATATATGTATATATATTGTGTTAATTCAGGCCCCACCTGCAGATCCATCTCTCTCTCGCTCTCCTCCTCCCCGGCTGCAGGCTCGTCCTGCCGTGCCGGAGCGCGCGAGCCATGTCTGCAGCGGCGTCCACGACGACGACAAGGACGAGGCGGCATCGGGATCTGCAGGAGGCCAATTGCAAGGCCACCGAGGACCGCCTGCTCTTCGACGCCGCCAAGCCGCCGCCCTTCCGCATCGGCGACGTCCGCGCCGCCGTCCCCGCCCACTGCTGGCGCAAGAGCCCCTGGAGGTCCCTCTCCTACGTCGCGCGCGATGTGGCCGCCGTGGCGGGGCTCGCCGTCGCCACCGCCGCGCTCGATTGCTGGCCTCAACATGCTGGCTGGCCATCTGCTGCACACCTTCATCCTCGTCCCATACAACGGATGGTACGTATACGTACGTACGTACGTACGTATTCCCTACGCATGTACATGCGTGAAATACATGCTGCGACTTCCTCTTGTGACCGAATGCCGATGCAAGTTCTACCATTGATCGATCGATCGATCTGATCTGATGATGCGCGATGTATGCATGCAGGAGGATCAGCCACAGAACGCACCATCAGAACCATGGCCACATCGAGAGGCCGGGACGAGTCATGGCACCCGGTACTCTGCTATTGATCGATTGTTTCTTGAAATCCTTAATTAAATTCTCACACTCGATACGGTGCGAAATTCCGATAGAATATATGCCCATCCATCCACACGCATGCTGTTCCTTGTCAACCGCCAGTAAAGAGCTGGCGCTGAAAACATATATAGATGCTTGGATTTTTATCTTTTTTTTGCAAGGGAAACGGTATAGATGCTTGGATTTTGTCCCAAGTTCTACACACATTTGATATTTCTTTTATATTTTGGTTCTGTCCGGGTTTTTTTAATTTTGTTGATGCGCGCGTGTGCAATTTATGCGAGCAGATCACGGAGACGTTGTACCGGGAACTGGAACCACGCACCAAGAAGCTACGCTTCACATTACCATTTCCATTGCTGGCTTTCCCTGTCTACCTGGTAAGATCTAATTAAGAATTAATCTCTCTTCGATCGATCGATTACTGTGCTGTTGTACGTGGACACTGCATCTGCATGCATCCTCAAGTCCTCAGCAGAGAACTCAACTGAACCTGGCTAGCTTCTTCCTGAATGACTCGTGTTTCAGTGGTACAGAAGCCCGGGAGAGAAGGGCTCACACTTCCACCCAAGCAGCGATCTGTTTAGCTCAAAGGAGAGGTGCGAGGTGATGCTGTCCACCGCCTGCTGGTGCATGATGATCGCGTTGCTCATCGCCATGCATGGCGTGCGCCTTCGGCCCGGTACAGCTGCTCAAGCTGTACGGGGTTCCATATCTTGTAAGCAACCACTATATACAGGGGCGGAGCCAACCCAGGCTCAAGCCCCGGGTTGGGCTAACTGATCTTAAATTAAATCTCTGTTTTTAATCATTTTTTAATAGGTTTTTAAAAAAATTTATTGGGCTTTCGGTACTAGACCCCGGGCTGCAGCCCGGGCCTGTATCCGCCCCTGACTATATATATATATATATATATATACATATATATATATATATATACATCTGCTGCATGCTACTGTTAACTGTTTAGTTAGTACAATTAGCTGAAACCGTAGCAACAGCTGGTGTGACTAACGAGTACTGAAACTACTACTTCCATCTTGTTTTGCGAAAAAATAAAATAAAATTACAGACCAAGGCAGCGAGGACAGTACTGGGCAGATATTACCGGGAGCCGGAGAAGTCAGGTCCATTGCCGCTTCACCTCTCCGGCGTTCTCCTCAGGAGTTTGAGAGCTGATCATTTTGTCAGTGATGTGGTGGGAGATGTTGTCTACTACCAAACTGACCACAGCTTGAACGGCGCTAACTGGACCGAAACTGATAAGCACAAGCGATGAAAAGCTTGAAACTACTATTCGAGTACCACTATCCACGGAAGAATGCCTGAAGGATATGTAGATAGCACAGCCTGCTGAAATAAATAAGCAGCAAATGCTGCCTGCTCGAAAGCATGCAGTTCTGAAACACACAGGACGCATATATCGATTGGTTGATCCGGCTGAACAGGTTCAGAACATCAGAGTAGCATTCTCCAATAACTGTGGTTGTAGCTAGCTGCTGTTTCAGTTTTGGAGAAATTCTGAGTGCGGAATTAATTGTGCAAACCGTTAAATTTGCCAGGCCGTTACGCTAGTCTGGAATCTGTGTGTGCCAGGCCGGGAAGATCGAACATTTGTGAGCCAAAGCTTAGTTAGCTCTGTCAGTACCTTTTTTTCTGAACTACTTACTATTGGAGTTACACAGGTTCGGTGTAATATTTTTTGTACTACAGTAATGTATACAACCATCAGATTGATGATGGGTTTTGATGTTTTATATTTTCTGTGTTCTGTGCACTACTTGCTTGACTTGTGCTGTTGTGCACCATAATATATAAGGCATTGAACTGTAGCAAATCCCAAGTTTGCTGGGATCTGTATGAAAATAACATCAGAAAGCTGAAGCCGGTTCTCCCGACCAAGCATACTAGTACCGGTGGCCATTGCCCTTACACTAATTGTACACATATAATTAAAGAGCTCTTTTACAATACACTAAATTGAATATGAACCGTTCATTTTTTTTTAATCCAATGAATCAGATTAACTAGAGTTTACTTATACTTCATCTGATAGTAGAGTAGTAGAAACACCCTTATATACTACAAGTATAATGCACCGTAGAATTTCTCTTACATGCATATCACAAAGTACATGCATATCACAGAGCACATGCATATGATGCACATACATGCTCGCTGACAACCACAACACAGCATCCGAAGCTCTGAACTGCATATGTTATCGACCATTACAAAAAGATATAAAAGATTAAGTTAAATTTAGAAAAGAAAAGAAAATAAAACATAAATAAAAATTGTCAATTCCTGCCCGCACCCCACTGCTCGCCCGTCCTCCCCGCCCCCCCCCTCTCGGATTCCCCCCTCTCACCCCCTCGGGCACCAGTAGCGCCAACACATCGCGACTGGTGCCACCTCGCGCGACTGGTCCTCTGTCGCGCCACCGTGGCGCGACAGACGGTCACTTTTATAAAAAAATAAATAAATCCATATATAGTATTGTAATATACGAATAAAAAATAATTATTTTAAAAAAATCCTAGTACTATATGCACGTAAGAATCTCTCTTGATAGTTTACGCAAAAAAAAAGAAAGATATCAAAGCTATACCGACGGTAAGATAAACCAAGCCTTAACTATGCGAACACGATTCACCGGCGCGGGAGAAGTACATTATTTAAATCTCTTACCATGCGTGTGGGAGGACTTGAGGCTTTGGTGTTGATATACATGCCGATACATACAGATCCATGATAGTTACAATAATCGATACACATGCCGGTATATATAAATGGAGAAAAGGCCCCGGGGAGTCCCGACACCAATTAGAACCCAGGGCAATACGGTGCATCATCTAGCTAGCTAGACCAAAACTTATTTCGCCACAAAATAATTATATACTAGTGTGGTGTGGACTAATAATCACAACGATCCCTATACAGGTATCATCATCACCAATCTAGAAGTATTCTTGAGGGGAGCAAAACTCCAAAACCGTCGTCTTTCAACGGCGCTACGTCCTCACACGCCACTAGCCTAAGAGTAGAGCTGCTCGCATGCTTACACTTGAGCTTCAGCTCGTCAAGGCTCCTGGCAAACACCTGCTCCAGCCACGTCTGCAGAGGCCTCTCCTCCTCCGACGCCCACGCTGCCGCGAGTATTTGCTCCATTGCGCCGACGTCGATCTCCAGCACGCAGCCGGAGCCCAGAATGTTGCCCACCGTGTCGCTCAACTCCTGCAGCATGCCGTCGGCGAGCTTACCAAAGTCGAATGGCTTGAAATCGATCGACTCGTCAACTGAACGTAAAAGGCGGTCGATGGATCTCTCCGGATTGCCGGACGAGCTGTCCTTGCTGCCGCTGTCATCGTCAGCATCGTTGCTCCCGTCCTCATCCTCGTCGACGGGGAGGTTCAGGTCCAGCGGCTCGCCTGATGTTCTGCGCGGTTGCTTGGAAATGCTTGGTGAGTCTTGAAGCTTTTCTTGGTCATCAGAGATGCTGAGCTTTCGCTTACTGACAGAACCAGAGTACAAGGATGCTTGAATCTTGGCGAGAGAGCTCCTTGGGGAAACTACCACCTTACCACCAGGGCTTCTGCTGGTGATCGGCGTACCCAGTCCTATCAAGATCTTCAGTTGATGTCCTCTAGCTGCCAGCATCTTCTCTTCGGAGAAAGCATGACCCCCTTCCACCCCAGCAGAGACATTTTTGCAGCCTCGGATCATTCTTGTTGACAACACAACAATCGAGTCATTAATGTCAACCGTCTTGCCCCGCATGTCTTGGAACCTGCCAGTCTCAATGGCATAAGACAGAGTGTCCTGAACAAGGCAGTCAGCTTTATCGATGTTGTCAAGGAAGACAACAGATCGCCGCTTCTTGCTTAACTCCTCAACGATACAGTCTGTGCCGGTCTTCCCTCTGAAACTTGAGCCACCCCAGTCCTTGAGGCTCAGGTCCAGATAAATCAAGTTGTCTTTGCTGCCGTGCATGAGCTCCGCAAGTGCCGCAGCAACTCTCCGCTTGGCCGCGCTGTCAGAACCATGAAAACTAAACCAGATGTCATTCTTCCTGTTTACACCACGGCGCCTCTCCATTGACCGGCACCGCACAATGGATTCGCAAATAGCACTCAAGGCCTCCTCCTGCCTTCCAACTACCTTGAACAGGCGTTCCACAAGTAGCTTGTAATTGCCCAAATCAGAACCTTGTGATGCGAGGTGCGAAGGTCTCTGCCATTGACCAAAGGCAGACATTCCTCCTGAAGCTGCTGAATGCAGAGTACTAGGTGATGTTCCCCCTACATTTGTGGAACTCCGAGAGCAAGAGTAAGGTTGTGCAAAGAGCTGTGGAGGCTTCAGATTAAAATCATCCACCTTTTTGGGTATCACGTGGATAGACCTCTCTGCATCTTCTACATGTTTCCAGAAGGCAGAGCGTGTACCCTTCGAAGAAGATTCACGAGGCGTACCCAAAACCAAGTCAGTTACCACAGGTGCAGCACATGATGGTGAAGCTTGATCTTCACCATCATTCTTTGAAGCCCTGGCATGAAGTTTCAATACAAGGTCTTCATTCCTTTGGTTGGAGATACATGGTGATGAAGGACTCTCTGTAGTTGCATTGGTATGTGAAGCAGGCACTGCAGAAGGTTTAATAACCTCCGTTTTAAGTGCAACTGACTCGGAACCTTTTCTCGGATTTGCAGCTCTTTCACTGTCAGCTGGAACACCAATATAATGTGGGAATAATTGGTAAGGATGTCTGTTGATCCTCTGGGAGCCTTGGTGGAGCCGCAGGCAGTACTCGTTCCATTTCTTCTGTAGATTCAATATTTTCGAATTCAATACCATCTGATTGTCTCTAACCTGCACTGAAAAAAAACTGTGCATCTTTTATACCAATAATATCCGAAAATTATTCATCTATCGACACAAGGTGCATGTGCATTCCTTATTTAGCGTAAAAGTTCCGAAAGACATAAGTAGCTTCACACCTTTAATGCATCAAATCCATTGTTAGGACCCATCCTGCTGCCATTCTGCAGCAGGGAAGGTAGACCTCCCTGGTGATGGTCTTCAGCTGTAATGCCATTTCCTCTAGTGATAGTTGCAACTTCTTGCTCATATCTATCGTTGCACTGCTGACACTGGAGGGCCTGAGGACAAGAATTTGCTGTGAGGTTGTTTGCTTCGTAGGTATCGAAGGCATGTCCTCCAAAAGGAACGAATGATTCCATCAAGCTGCAAAATTACAAGTTTGAAATTCTTAGGTCTAGTTGATCAAAGCATATGGAGTACATCATAGAACATATAAGCCATGCCGCCAAGTCCTACTTCAATGCACCTATTTTGACTCTGCGGCTACTTAGCTATAGCTGATACAAGCCAAAAGACATACTGTTGCTACACTTGTGACCCCAACTATGGCCATGCATTGAACTTCAGAGTTCAGACAACACATGTGCACTAGCAGAAGCATATCTTTCTTTCTTTTTTTGTTATTTCTCTCCTTTTTTATCAAGCTGTTCTAAATTGCGGATGCTGGGCAATAGAACCTCAGGAGAACTCAAAATTGACAAACGAGCAAAGAAATTCTTTGAAATATCCAAAAGGAACAAACAACAAGCTAATGAATCAGTAAAGAGTACGGGTAGCAAACATCATGATAAAATTGAGAAGACCAGACATCGCGATTAGCAACCCACTCGTAGAAAGTAGAAATATCTAATCTTCTTGTAGTAATCAAATTGAATTGTTCATTCATACGAAAGAGCATGGAGTGGAGACACACTGAGTCTTCAACACAAGTATTCAAGGATACAGGTATTACTGTCAATCTTAGATAACAAAATTATGGACTCTGATTCACTGATTTGTACTCCCAAAATCTCCATTTTACATTATCTAAATTGGGAATGCATCTGTTTTGAAATAAATAAAAATTTCCAGGTGGCCTTTCCCTTCACCATTGAAAAGTAAATAAAAAGAAGGAAAACAGGCAGAATTGTAGATGAAAGAATAACCATAACAACCACAATAACACAAAATCAGTCTCCTTTATTCAATGGCCGTAACAAGCATCAACACAATCTCTACACAGTGCCACCTTATTCAAAAGCCATAACAACACTGTTAGACTAATATAATTAGGCTTGTAATTGTGGCTGTAATTGCGCCTGAGCGGTTGGCTTGCATGCCACCCTTGGCTGCTATATATGTACTCCTGTACACATACTTGGAATACAATCAATCACACTTTCATGGTATCAGAGCGGTTTTTTTCCGATCCGCTATTTTTCCGCAACCACCACCAGCCGCCGATCCGATCGCTGCACCCGTCGCCGATTCCATCGCCGGGAGCACCGCTGATCCCATCGCCTGTCCACCGATCCGATCGCCGGCCCCTCGTGACTTCATCATCACACGCCGTCACCGGTCCGATCGTGCCCCGTCGTCGCTCGTTCCCTCATGGCGGACGATGACTTCGTCCATGCCGCCGCCGCCCAGGAAGCCTAAACAAGGCGCCTCGCGGGTGCCGCCGAGTAGTAGCTCGCCCGCCTCGCGGAGGCGGATCGCCTACGTGAGGAATCTCGACTCAGTGCTGCCGCCCTCGATGAGTACGAGCGCGCCACGGCTCGGGCGCAGCCACGGCCGTCGTCAACATCAAGGCGCTCATCCGTCGCTATCCTCGATCAAAGCCACGAGCACCTACACCAAGTGGCGCGGCATGTTCTCATCGTTCTCGGCAAATATGCCGCGACCCGCCACGTTCTACAGGATGAGTCCTTCCCCTCACGGCCACCATGTGTGCAGACGGATCGCTGCGTACGACGTGGATCTACAAAGACCATCTCCGGCAATCTACAAGCCCCTCATGATGCGTCAAGGCACCGCCTTTGCGGCGGGCGTGGTGCTACCTTGAGGACGAGTTCCTCGGCCAAAAGGAGTCTCGCGCTTCTTCTCGAGACGAAATTCGCAACTTCCGCCAGAGTCCCCGAGCATCACCGACCATCGCCGCCGGCTCGAGTCCATGGCGGCCTCACTTGCCGGTCGGTGACCCCATCGGGATCGGCAGATGGTGCTCACGCTCCTCCGCGGCCTCGGCGGCAAGTTCCATCACATGGTGTCCATCCTCAAGATGCATCGCCTGTTCGACGTTCGCCGAGACGCTGCGTACCCATCTCTCGCTGGAAGAGCCGGAGATCGATGCCCGACCTCCTTCGCCGCCACGGCCCTCGCCACGACGCCACAAAGAAATACCGTACGGCAGACGCCCGCGCCTCCAACACGCCTCGCCAGGGAACCAGACGGCTCCACTGGGCGCCACCGCTGGCGGCGCTCAACGGCCGCCGCCGCATGGCGTGGCGGCGTGGCGCTTACCAACCTCTGGCGGGCCGCACCATCCGGCGCTGTGGCCACGCACCACCAGGAGCAAGAATCGCCCTTCGCCAACCTCGACCGGCCTCTACAGATGTGGCCATACGGCCGCCACCACCGCCTCAAAGAGCCTTCACCGCTTTCCCGCAGATGGCGGGCCGTTCGGCGGCGTTCGTCGGCTATGGCACGAAGCTACATCTGCGCCATCGCCAGTATGTCTCACGGGAGCGGCACTCGGCACCAACGTTCCAGGGCCTCCAACAAGACTATCAAGTGCCTCTGGCAAGCGCCCTGGAACCCGCTCATGGCGGCAGATGGAACCAGGACTCGCCGGTGCGATCCTTCAACACTATGTCGCCACCCCGCCACCACCATCCGAATGGTATGCCGACTCGGTGCCGGCTCTCACATGATCTGACGCTGGGTACACTCTCCTCGTTTTCATCACCTTCATCACTTACACCTTCATCTATCGTTGTGGGCAATGGTGCACTCCTTCCTGTTACTGCCACTGGATCACACACTTTCTCCTTTCCGCATCGTAATCTTGTTCTTAATGATGTTTTGGTTTCCCCACACATAATTAAGAACCTGATTTCCATTCGCCGCTTACCACCGATAACAACTGTTCCATTGAATTTGATCCATCCGCCTTTACGTGAAGGATCGCACACCAGAACGTGATCGCCAGGTGCAATAGCTCTGGCGACCTCTACCGTTCTTCCCACCCACCACCAAAGACCACCGCTTTCATCGCCGCACCCACCTCGCTTTGGCATCGTCGTCTCGGACATCTTGGGCGCCGGTTATGTCCAAACTCATCACCTCAGTGTTATCTCCTCGCAATAAAGATGATCTTCACCACATAGGTCATGCGTGCCAGCTTGGTCGGCACACACGGCTTCCGTTTGGGTCTTCTAACTCTAGAGCTCTTAATAATTTTGATTTGATACATTGTGATCTTTGGACATCTCCTATTGTTAGCGTGTGCAGGTACAAATATTATCTTGTTATTTTGGATGATTGTTCCCATTATATTTGGACTTTTCCTCCGCATAAAAAAATCCGAGACGCTTACTCTTTCCAATTTTTTGCGTATGTTCACACTCAATTTAGCACCACCATCAAGAGCGTCGGTCGACAATGGCCGTGAATTTGACAATTCCCTACCCGACGTTCCTTCTCTCCCACGGTGTTACACTTCGCATGTCGTGGTCCATACACTTCCCAACAAAATGGAAAGGCCGAACGTTCTCTCCGCACACTTAACAATATTTTGCGTTCTCTTCTTTTCCAGCGAGTCTTCCTCCGGTTTCTGGGTCGAGGCCCTTCATACCGCCACCTACCTAGTTAACCTGGCTCCCCCACCAAAACCCTCGCCTTCTCGACACCCTACACCCACCTCTATTCCACCCAACCTTCCTACGACCAACTCAAAGTTTTGGTTGTGCTTGCTACCCCAACATGTCCACCACAAAGACCTCACAAACTTGCACCCCGCTCCTTCTATGCGTGTTCCTCGGCTACTCCTCGTAACACAAAGGTTAATGGGTGTCTGGAGCTTCATCCAACCGCATTCTCATTTCTCGCCATGTCCTTTTTGGCGAATCCTCCTTCCTTCGCCAATATATCCACAACGCCCATGGCATCCTCCGACTTGGACTTCCTTCTTGATGAGGATGATCTCACCGCCCGATTCCTCGAGCTTCGTTTGTGCATGCAGTACACCGTCGGCTCGGCGCCACACCGCGGCGCTATCCCTCGTGCCGACGCCTCCTCCCACGTGGGCGCATCGACTGGGCCGACGCCAAGACATCGCTCGCCTAAGCGGCGCCATACCTGTGTCACCTGACAGCCGCCGCCAAGCACTTCGCCGCTACCAACCGGAGCACGCAGATCGCTGCCTCAGACATCTCTACGGATACCGCCAAGAAGACCACCGCCACCGGCCGACAAAGGCCACTCTACGGCCACCATCGCTTCGCCGATAACGCTGCATCCCATGCGCACGCTGCTGCAAGGCCGGCAGATCGCCACCGTGGATCGCTTAAATCTCCACGCTGCGGGCTATGTCGCCGCCGCTTCGCTTCCGCCTGCGTCGCTCGACCGATCCACATTGGCGCGCTATGCAAGCCGAGTTTGATGCATTGATCGCCAATAACACCTGGAGTCTTGTGCCACGGCCTCCTGGTGTTAATATGGTCACCGGCAAGTGGATCTTTCGTCACAAGCCGCACACGATGGTTCTTCGGATCGCTACAAGGCTCGTTGGGTTCTCGGGGTTTCACTCGGCCTGGCATTGATTATGATGAGACTTTCGGTCAGGTGGTCAAGCCCGCGACAATCCGAGTGGTTCTCTCTCTCGCTCTTTCTCAGGATCGCCTATTCACCAACCGGATGTGAAGAATGCGTTCTTGCATGGTACTCTCACAGAGGCATAATGCTGCGTCAGCCCATTGTGTTTTGTGGATTCCTCTCGCTCGATTTTGTTTGCCGGCTCAACAAATCTCTATATGGTCTGAAGCAGGCTCAGCGTGCTTGGCATCAACGGTTTGCTTCTCATCTCTTTTCGATTGGATTTGTTGAAGCCAAGTCAGACACTTCACTCTTCATATATCGTCGAGGTGCCGATACAGCCCTGTTGTTGCTCTATGTGGATGACATTGTTCTCACTGCTTCCTCTGCTGGTCTTCTGAAGCAGATTATTGGGGCTCTTCAGCGTGAGTTTGCTATGACAGATATGGGTCAGCTCCACCATTTTCTGGGTCTTTTCAAAGGCCCACTCTACTAGTGGGTTATTTCTTTCTCAGCGCCAGTACACGCAGGATATTTTGGAGCGAGCCGGGATGAGTGAGTGCAAGCCATGCAGCACCCCTGTGGATCTACACTCCAAATTATCTGCAGATGGACCTCCTGTCGCTGATGACACACAGTATCGCAGCCTAGCTGGCGCCCTACAGTACTTGACATTTACCCGTCCAGACATTGCTTTTGCTGTTCAGCAAGTGTGCCTCTATATGCATGATCCCAGGGAGCCTCACCTCACGGCTCTCAAGCGGATTCTGCGATATCTGCAAGGTACTCTTTCACTTGGCTTGACCATGCGTCGCTCGTCACCTCTGAGACCTAAATGCGTATACACGGATCTTGGCCGGTGGATGTCCGGATACTCCGCCGCTCCACCTCTGGCTATGCACGGTGTTCCTAGGTGATAATCTGGTGTCCTGGTCCTCCAAGCGTCAGCACACAGTCTCACGGTCCAGCGCCGAGGCCGAATACCGAGCTGTGGCAAATGGTGTTGCTGAAGCTACCTGGCTGCGACAGCTGTTGATTGAGCTTCACCACCCTCCTCGCCGAGCCACCGTGGTCTATTGTGATAACGCTGCCGTGATATCTCTCCAAAGAACCCGATGCAGCATCAACGAACAAAGCATGTTGAGATTGATCTCCACTTTGTTCGAGAGAAAGTTGCCCTCGGTCATGCTCGGGTTCTTCATGTTCCCACGACATCACAGTACGCGGACGTCTTCACCAAGGGTCTTCCTACCTCGCCCTTCCAGGAGTTTCGGTCCAGTCTGACCGTTAGCAATGCTCCCGATTAGACTGCGGGGGAGTGTTAGACTAATATAATTAGGCTTGTAATTGTGGCTGTAATTGCGCCTGAGCGGTTGGCTTGCATGCCACCCTTGGCTGCTATATATGTACTCCTGTACACATACTTGGAATACAATCAATCACACTTTCAAACACACCTCAAGAAAAAAGGAATGCCTAAATCAATCACTTAAGCAAGCGTGTTACCGGATCAAGCTTCAACAAAATAATTCTACTTCATGGAACGAGTAAAACCATTAAAAAACAACAGGCGGGAGGAAAACGTTCTAGCCATACAGCATATTTGAAGACCTTCTTGAACTACCCGCGCTACTACTACTTACAGTATTACACTCAATTCAATTAGACATGGCAGAAAAATGTCCATGCTACAATGGGCATACGCACAAATCTGCACTCAGAACATTAAATTAGTCAAGAACATAAACTAATCACACTTAGTACTCGTAACCAGGCATCCAAGAAACATGCTGATAAAAAAACTAAGCACACCAGTCACCAAATGGATGCTAATCAAATCTTAAGCATAAACAATTAATGAAAGATGGATACAAAAGAGAAAAGGCTTCACCTTGCGGGCTTGGAGAAGGCCGCGGCCGTGGTTGCCGGAGGCATGAGTCCGGCAGGGCTGCAGCCGGCACGCACCGCCGTGATTGGCAGCAGCTGGAGCTCCCAGTCCTTGTCGACCAAGGGGAACTTGGACAAGAAGGTGAGGTAGGTCTCGTACGTGGCCGACCACCCCATCACCCAGACGCGCCGCCCCACTTTGTGCTTCTCCAGCACTCGCGTCACCTCCTCCACTATCCGTCGTCCCCTTTCCTGGAGCTCGCCGTCGTCGGGGACTAGTTCTTTGAGGTCTCCGATGCTTATGATAAGGCCGGAGGTGGCGCTGGCCATTGCCGCCGCCACTCCGAGTTCCGTTTGCTCGATGGAGGTGGGGTCGACGGGGAGGATACGGTACGGGGATGCCGCCGCGAAGTCTGCCGCGGCTGAGGTGGCCCCGACACCGACTAGCATGGGGTTACGGCCGCGGGAGAGGATATCGCCGATGCGGCGGCAATTTTCCTCCCCGGCGCCGGCGAGGTTCCCTGAGGACGAGGGCACCTCGGCGTCGTCAGCGGCAGCGAAGCTGCATAGGAAGAGAGGCGGCGGGCGGCTGCTCGTGGGGAGGTGGCCGAGCATGGATGGGGCGGGGCGGAGGATGGCGAGCTTGATGTCGCCGCTGCGGAAGCCGGCCTCGCCGAAGACGCGGCTTACCACGGGGTCGTCGAGGATGGCCAGCAGGAGCTGCGAGAGCTCGACCTTGACCGCGGCGGGGGGCTGCTCGGCGGCGGCCTGGTGGTAGAAATGGAAGGTGTCCAGGTTGCGGCGCTGATTGGCCTGCGAGCGCTTGATGGCCGCCATGAGCGAGTTGGACACGGGCGGCTCATCTCCGGTGCCTGAGGAGGAGGTGGAGGAGGGGAGCCTGTCGAGTGAGACGGCGAAGCAGAGCTGGAGGGCCTTGAGCTGGACGCGCGGGGAGTAGGCGGCACTGCGGGCGCGCGCGAGGGCGTCGCGGAGGAGCGGCGGGGCGGGCGGGGCGAGGAGGGAGGAGATGAGGTGGAGGGAGGTAGTCTGCGCGTGAGCGCGGCGACGCGCGGAGGCGACGGCGGCGTCGAGAGCCGTGACGGCGGCGGGCAAGAGGCACTGCCTAGCGGCGGGCAGCGGCGTCGGCATCGCGGCTGGGATTGGAGCTCGACGCGGAGGGGGTTGGTTGTGAATTGTGATTATGTTTTGCGGGACATGGATTGGGGGCCAAGTGTAAAATACCAGTTGAGGAGGGGGTGAATCGCCAACAACACCAAGGCAGTAAAACCGAAAGATTTCAGAGTTGTGAAACATTTATGTGGATAGGGTGGAATGAAGTTGAGATTGGTTCGGTCCTAGAGTGAAAAAAGAAGAAATGTTCTGATGAGAATTGTTTCGAGATTTAACCCGTTTGGTTGGATTTCTTTTATAATCTAGTAGAAACGGTCCGGTTCTAAGTTACCAAACGGGACCTAACTCGAGGGGTCGTTTTGCCTCTTGAATTGCATTACATTGCCTATTTGCCTTGCCTTGGATTGCAGAGGAAATACTACTAGTTTCATAATACATGCCATTCCAGTTCTAAAATTTTGTATAAAGTGTCGTCTATAAAAAAAGTCATAGAAGATATTTTATATTATACATGTCTTTTAATTACCCTCATACATGATTTTCTGGTTTTTTATGGATGTAAGGTTTGGCGTGGTGCTCATCCAGTGGGCTATAAGGCTGAACCCAAGGATGGCCTGGAAAAACAGGCCTCTACAAGCCCTGAACAGTGCAGCCTGTATTCGATTTGGGCCTTTATATTGTATCGATCCCAACCATGGTTTGGACTCTCCTTCGCACATAGCACACGCGAGAACGACCTCTACATATAGGGATGAACCCCTCTAGCCTCTTTGATAAAGGCGCACATAGCACGTCCCCTTGGGATGTTACATGCCTAAATAGGCCCCTAAATATCCAAAAAGACTGGTTTACAAGCCATCCTTGGAGAGAGCCTAAGTGGAGTGGCCGCTGCTTCTGTTGTGTACACGTGACTAAATCAGACCGAAAGTTTGAATTCTCTATAGCACGCGTTGTAACGCAACCATATCGATCGATGTTGACGCAATCAATTTAATTTGCCATGCAAATAGAGATCGTCGTTTTCCTAGCTACCTATATAACTTTTTTTTCCCATTTTGATCGACGAGGAAATTTACTTGGTCGACTGATTATCGAGGTAAATATCGCGAATATCGAACTAAATATTGTGATTATAAAGAAAATATCATGATAATCTATTTTTGATAAAAAAAAGTTTGAATTTGAAACTCTTCGATTTTTAATGATTTTCGGCTACCGGGCTAAGACTATTTCGGTAATACGAACCCCGGTGCTATCGGTGGATAGGGGAAGGGGAGGGGTTGATTGCTTGATTAAAGCGAGCGATGGCAGCTCGACACGCACCAAACCGAATTTATGTTATCTTGGCTGACAAAATTAGTAGAACGAAAGGATTCTTTTTGTCAGCTGTCAAAGGCCCTTTTCACGGATAAGCATCTCTTGTCTTTTTCTTTCCTAGCCGAATAATCGAATTCTTACGTGGCTTAACACTAAATCTCCGTGGGCCTCGCCACGATCAAATTTACTGTAGCACAAAGAATATTAACTCAACCACAAACGTTTTTCCTCCTCCTCTCTTTTTTTCTTCTTCCCATTTTGTTATGGGAGTGCAAGCACAAACCAGTGTCTTGGGAGCTGCATTTGGGTCTAAACCAGATAAGGCCATGTGTGTGTATATATACAGAGAGAGAGAGAAATGCTCTTGTACTCTGTTCAATACAAACAATATGTACGTTTCCTTCTTTCAAACGTTTAGTTGTGCATATAGTTGAAATGAAAAAAAAATTTAATTAAATCATTCGGTTGAAAAGGAGAGGTATGAGAGTATGTATTCTTAAAATACAATACGAAACGGGCTTTCTATATATATATGCGTGCGCGCATATGCAAAAAAAAACTCATGGCTTATGAGTTACTCCATCTCGGCTCACTTTGATTTAAGCTCAACTCAACCTCCAAATGAGTCAAGCTCGAGCTCTGAGCTTCAACAGGCCGAGCTCAATAGCTCACAAATTTATGAATTACTTAATTTTTACCGAGAAACAAATCAATTCACTGTATCCGACTTATTACACCTGATATTTTCCCAAGAGTCTCGTGATCATACCATTAATTGAATAAAAAAATACTCACTCTTACCAGAGTTGTTGTGACATTGGCTCCAAATAGAGGACTTTTGTAGTGGACCTTTTTTTATAACATTTGTCTGTGAGATCTTCTGCGAAGCATAGGATCATTTACGTACATGTGTACGCATGTGACTTGTGGCATGATCCTTGTTGCTTATAGATGTGAATTTTTATGCAATTTCCAAATTTAAGGTTTATTATTTGTGCACGATGAATTTCATAAGGCTGTTGTATGCTGATTTAGTTAAATTTTCCAATCTCACATGCAACCAACTCATAATGAATACAAAAGGATGTTATTTTTCAGGTTTTAGAGAGTTCAGAATCTATGGCAGGCATCGATGCCTTGCAACTTGCTACACAGGCGATGTAAGTGATGAGTGATCAAAATGCTACGGTACCTTCCAAAATCTCAACGAGATCTCGGTAATTTTGATTGAAATCTCAAAAAAAATTACTGGATTTTCATTTTTGTGGGCCAAATTTGATTGGATTTAGGGTCAAGATCATCCACAAAAAAGTTCAAAAAATTTTGACTATTTTTTGATCGGTTCAATTTGACTGAAATCTCGGAAATCCCCATTGAATAATGACCAGATTTGAAATTCGTTTTTTGTTTGAAATTCTGTGATCTCGTCGAGATTTCAGATTTCGGTCACCTCCAAGATATATATACCGAAAACGAAATTTAAATCCTTAGAGATTACTACTACTACCCGACAGGCAAGTATATAGCCCGACAGACAGGCCTATTCAGTACCCCCCCCCCCCCTGTCCTGGAAGGCAGAAGGAAGGGAGCAAGCAACGGTGATTTCCATCCTACAGAAGCCTAGATCACATCCGCCATGACTAATGGTGGACTTTTTAGCTGTGAACACTGCCTGACCTTCTGCAACATCGTCTGAGTTGTTATCAGCTTTCGAAGCCACCGCGTCAGCTCTCAGCTCTCCGGCAATTTCGACAGAAACAACACATCTTGAAAGCTTAATCGCACCATCGGAAAAACAAGTAGTCCTCGGAGATGATCCGGCCATGACCCATCGACAGCTTTTACACCGGCAGTGGCCTCAACTGACCTAACAGGCAGTGAAAATGCGAACTCATGGGTGCTTCGCCTGCTGGAGAAACCATTTCAAAAGACTCTTGTTCGCCCTTTACTTTTAGCTGAACTCAGCTACTATTTGTGTATCTTATAGAGGAGACAATCTTATGCATACAGTCTGTGCCGATGAGTCTGTACACAGAGAGCATTAAGGAAGAAATATACGCTACTACGTAATGATAAAACACTATCATTTTATTTATATCTGTTCCTAATTTTTCATGAAAAAACCGATTGTGATAGCAGATTAGACGAGGGTTTCATAATCAACGGGGAATCATCACAATCGGTTCTAACCTAGGAACTTCAATCGGTTCTTAGGTTGGAACCGATTGTGATGTGAAAATGCACGTCACAATTGGTTCTCAGGTAAGAATCAATTTTGATGTGCATGATACATCACAATCAAGAAAAGAATCGGTTGTGATGTGTCTCGCTAGGTTTTATATACCATCAGGCTGAACTCTTCTCTGTTGTTGTTCCAGAGGCAAAAAAATAACATCGTTGCCACAAAAAACACAACATATATATACTTTGGTTGAAATTAAGACTTAGATGGGAAAATATGAAATCTTTGAGGATGAGTGTTAAGAGGGTAAGTTGAAGCTCTAATTTGAGGAGATTTCCCCTCTGTTTTTTTTTTCTCATTTGTGGTTTTCTTCAAAAGGTGAGTATTATTTCAAATCCCTTCAATTTTGTACTAGAAAAATCGATTTTGATTTGGTGAATGTGTTACATGTCATTAGTGCTATGGTTGAAACCAATGCTTGGGTGAGAAATTATGAATTCCTCGAGGATGGGTGTTAAAAGTGTAAAGTTGAACCCCTAGCTTGGAGATTTCCCCTCATTTGTGGTTTTTTTTCTTCAAAATATGAGTATTCCTTCAAATCTCTTCAATTTTGCACTAGGAATTAAATTCGATTTTGATTTGGTGAATATATTACACGTCGTTATTGTTGCTATAATTAATATGATCAATGTTAGAGTTTAGATTGTGTAACCTTCGTCTCTCGTTCGAGTGTGCTTGTTTAGAAATATGCTAAAGTGACATATTTATAAGCAAGCGGTATCGAATTGTCCTCGTTTTTGGACAGTTCAAGGATATGTGGTTCATGCAAGTTCCTAATGAAACTATTATACAACTTCATAGTAAGTTTTGACAGCATCACCCTAGTGTTCTCCGTATACACACCCTCTTGACCTGTTGTCGAGACGTGTATTTAGAGAACAGCGGGAAGATGCTGCCAAAATTTTCTTTAAAATTGTACAATAGTTTAGAAACTTGCCCGAACCACATATCCTCGAATGGAATTAGTACATGACCTAATTAGATATTAGGAATCACCATTAACACATACTATATATATTTGGTCAATAGGTATATGTTTATTTAAGATCATTCAATTTCTCAACTTAGCTAATGCTTCCACCCTTATCTTATTTCATTGAAGTCAGAAGAATTGCAAGCTTAATTACTGTAATAGGTAATTTGATATCATTGTTGATGTTTTAAATATGTCTTCTAACTAGGGAAGAAGGTATCATGTGTAAAATTACATATATTGAAACGCATCCTCTATTTTGCAAGGGTAATTAAATAATGTCTCAGCATTTGAAATATCTAGCTATCACTCAAATTTTTTCTTAATTCATTGTTGACACGATGAGAAACGATGTGACTAGCTAGAGTGAAAGCGCTTCAAGGTACTAGTGCCGAAAGATTTTTTGTGACATATATTCTTCGTCTCTTAATTTGATTTTCTTTATTCATAGTGTCATCAACAGGGGTGCGACGACCTGTGCGGCTTCTATGTCGTGCATAACCTGATGATCCTGGTCAACGGCTCACACCTTTTTCCTAAGGTATTTATACAAGATGATATCAACGATGGTAAAATTATATGATCCATAAAGTAAAAAAAATTACAACATCTAGAGATATGGCATAAGTGGCTATAAAATCATTAACAACCGATAATAAAAAATACTACAAGCAATTAAGAACAGTTACACGTTGATTCATGTATAGTACAAAAAGCTCAATGCATAATAGTAAAAAAAGGTTATTTGCAAAGTTAAAAACGTAATGTCGTCACAAAACAATTAATTACCACCCTTTTATTGGTTGCAGTAATTTTATTATGGTGTGAATGGTTTTACTATCATGCCTGCTGCAAAGTTTTACTATAGTGTATATGTGATTTTTCCCATTTTGGCCCGTACCCTTTACTGCAAGGTATATGTACATGTATAATAACTAAGTCTTTTATACATAAATTTTAAAACTTAAATTAGTGCACTACTTTCTATTTTGCAGAATCTCAATACCCCCATGAAGAGCCTATAGAACAAAGATCTCAATAAATTACGAGATCAGACATGCCTGTGGTACTGGACAGAAGTTATAGTGGAGGACGGTAGGTTTATTGTGTGTTTGGTTGGAGAGTGAGGTGGAATGGAATGGTTCCATCCCAGATTTCAGGATGGAATAGCTTCATCCTAGATTTCAGGGATGGAATGGTTCCATCCTGCATTCTCGAGCAGGCCCACTGTCACTCTCACATTCCAAGTGGGATGGCTGCGTTCCAGAAAATTTGTAGAACCTGACCGTCCCGAATCTAGAGAGAATATTCTCTTTTCTGGAACCAAGTCATCCTCAGCTCTCCAACCAAACACTAGACTTGGTGGGATGGAATGGTTCCATTCCACTCCATCCCACTAACCAAACACACAATTAGAGACCCGACAGGCTCCTACTAGTCCATATGTTGTAAAAAATATTATATAATGTGGATGTGATATGTGTACTGCGAATGTGATATCATTGTGTTGTGAATGCTATGTGCTATGTAAACAATATAATATAAGTATTTTGAATGTTATGTGATATTGTGTTCTATATTGTGAATGTATGTGTACATAATCTATAATATGGGGATTGTTTTCGAATGATGTGGACATGAAACGGGCTCATCACAATCGGTTCTATCTGAGAAACGATTGTGATGAGGGAGTCATCACAATCAATTATATATGTGTACCAATTCTGATTATTTGGGGACATCACAATCGGTTCTATTCATAATCGATTGTGATTATGTGGGTTATCACAATCAGTTCTGAGTTAGAACCGATTGTGATGGTAGTTTATCATAATCGGGCGAAAACCGACTGTGATAACGCCTCATATCACTGTCTAAGTCAGATAACAAAAAAGAATCGATTGTGATGTATATTTTTATTGTAGTGATATATATTGTTAACAATGTAGGTTGTTTAGGTACAATCAAACCGTGAATAATGTAGCAGAGCACCCACCCAAAAAAATATCAAAAAATAACCATTACGGGTATCAAATACATGTACATGTGCACCGAAAAATAGTAGATTAAGCTAAATAGTAGTAGCAGCAAGGAAGCGAACAAACCGAAAACATACATAGATAGATTTTGCCACCTTTTCAGTGAGGACTTGGCAGCCGTCCCTTGTGCGATTGAAAAGGATGTTGCGTTTAATCCCTCGTTTTCCATTAAATAAGTCTAATCTATAACCATAAACTCTACCGGTTTTATTTTTAACCCTAAACTACGAAAGCGTTCACTACATACGCCTTAAACTCTTAAAACCATCCGATTTACCTCTAAGAGTATCTCCAAGAGAGGGTCCTAAAAATGAGCCTTAAATTTTAATTTAGGACCCCAACTAATTAGATTTAGGGCTCCAATGAAATATTCACTCCAGCAATTAGGCCCTAAAACTCAATGAAGATAGGGCTCAATCACAGAGTTGCTAAATATAGCTACTCTCCCATGGGCCCTAAAACAATTTGATAAATTTTAACAATTTATGGTCTTTGCTGGAGTTGATCTTTTCCACTAAAAGCCCTATAATTCAAGTTAATGCCATATTTAGGGCCCCTCTTGGAGATGCAAGGCCCTGGTTAGATGAGTAGTAATCTCTTAAAAGGTTTTGGGATTTAGTTCAACTAAATCCTAAAATATTCCAAAAAAATATCTCTTATCAAGCACCCCCTAAATCAGGTAGCTAACGAACATCATGGTGACTCGGCTTCCTGGCCAAGGACAGATGACTACCTTGAGATCGATCACAGTATATATTTGGTACAACAAAGAGAAATAAGGATGACATGGCCAAAGTTTCAAATTTCGTTTTCGCTATATATCTCAGAGGTGGTCGAAATCTGAAAATTCGGCGATATCTCGGAATTTCGGACGAAATCCAAAAAACAAATTTCAAATCCGGTTGAAAAAATCAACCGGGATCTCCGAGATTTCTACCGAAATCACCGAGATCTTGATCAACTTGAACCGACCGAAAAATGATAAAAAAAAAACATGTCAAATTTTTTGTGGATAGTCTTGACATCAAATCCAATCAAATCAGCCCAAAAAAATTGAAATCCGATCAAAATATCTGAGATTTTGAATTTTTTATCCGATCGAGATTTAGGATCTCAAGGGAATCAGAAATCTGAGATAGGAAATCTCGGTGAGATTTTGAACCATGGGCATGACCACCTCATCATGTGACATTTGCTCAGGTTGTGTTTGTAAAACTGAAAACGAAGGGGTCAATGTTGTTAAAATGAAATTTTGGGCACACAAGAAGATTGAGCGAAAATTCGAGGGGGGGCAACCGAAAAATCCACGACGAGACCGACTGGTGGGGGCCCTTCCTCCGTCCGTCTCTGTCTCTGGTAAGACAGCTGCGAGATCCGGACTTCTCCACACGCGCAAACGATCCCGACGCCAAGGCAGCCATGGCTCGCTCCTCCTCACAGTCCCAGTCCTCCGTCGCCGGCGCCGGCGGCGGCTCCCGCCCGGCCACCGTGGGCCCCCGCGGCACGCCCGCTGCGGCCGCTGGCATGCGCCGCCGCCGCACCTCCGCAGCCGGCGGGGGCGGAGCCTTCTCCGGCGGCGGCGGGAGCAACATGCTTCGCTTCTACACCGACGAGGCGCCGGGCCTGCGCCTCTTGCCCACCATGGTGCTCGTCATGTCGCTCTGCTTCATCGGCTTCGTCACCGCCCTCCACGTCTTCGGCAAGCTCTACCGCTCCCGCGCCGCCGCCACCTGTTCCCCAACCTGGCCGATTCCATTCCGTCTTTCCTCGGCTCAGATCTGATCAGATGGTTTTGATGTATAAGGAGGAGGTTGTTGTTGTTGGCTAGCGTCACTTGCTTGATCCTTGCTGGGTTAACTTTAGATCTACGAATGAACCCTACAAATTTATGGCGCCCTTATTGCTTCTTTTGAGTGCCTTGTTGCAAACAGTTGGTGGCTAATCACTCGTGCTTGTGAGATCAAATCACTAGATGTCTTGGTAACTTGGATGTGCCTGTGAAATCAAATCACTAGATGTCTTGGATGTGCTTGAGGATTCCTAGTACAATTTTGCATCTTGCTTGCTTCATCTGTTGCTAAATTTATTACTTGCTGCATGTTTCTATTAGTTGGCACTAATTAGTTACAGAATTGGGTGTTTCTGTCTGGTGAATCGATTAGGTCTCATAATTCTTGCTTCAGCTTTGCTCTAGTACTAGAATTCTACATCTATGTGGTGCATCTACATCTTGTTATCACTCTTTTTTTCCATGGATATTCGTGATCATTTAGGAACTGGAGCTAGGCTGTCTCCTTTGATCAATATACTAGCTTGCTTGGTGATCATAGGAACACGTATATGAGAGCTTTACTTTGGGATGGCTCCTTGACAAGGAACATGCAGTTATTCTAAATTTCTGAACATGATATTTGTCCACAGGGATTTTATTTGGGCTTGCTTGGTTCAGTTAGAAGTTAGAACTGAGCAGGCCAGGTGTTCCTTATGATTGGACAACAGACATGATTTAATAGCTAAGATGAGCGGATCTTGTAGAGGATTTGCTGATGTTCTAGGCAAGTTGGGAAGGATGTTTGGTTAAGCATTCACAATGTTTCTCATGATAATAGAAGCTAATCTTTGCTGCAATTGATGGCTCCACTATATTTAGAATAATAGTTATGCCATGTTCAGAATGCTTTGATGTCTTATCAGTGGGTTGGTGTCTCTCTTATTGTGGGATTCCTGCTTCAGTGTCAATCTATGACGCAATAATAAATGACGAATGGTCAATTCGACTTACGGTTGATGTAGGCATCATAAAACCTAGTTCATTTCTGAGTAATTCGCGTATTGTTGTATCTCTTGGAGGTGATATTTCGTCCATTTCTGGTCCTTGACACAAGTTTAGCTATGCATCTTAATTACTTTGAGCAAACCTTCACGTTCAAACTGCACTGGCTTGTCCATTAGTCTGATGAGCCTTGGTTTGTCAAATTTGTTCAAACTGGTGGGTATCTGCAAAACCTCAACACACTGATTGCTGTTCCGGGTCATGGAGGAGATGAGAGAACCTATAGTTTGTGCAACTTAATTGGTAATGATCTGGTGGTGAGAAATTTGTGTGTCGTGAATCTGTAGGGGCATCCTTTCTTCTCTCTGGAAATGTACTTTTAAAATGAAAGCTTGACATTTTACAATAACAAGAATGGTCTCTCTCAGATGCTAGTGTGCATATTGTCAGTTTATGTATATGGAAGAGGTTAAGTTTGTACACCTGTTCCATATTAGAAGTATAGTGGGCACAATTATATGGATTAACTTATTTCACTAGTTCTTTTGAGATATCCGTGCGAATTCATTAGGTATTTTGAGATATTTGTGCGAATTCATTATCTTGAGTTTTGGTTGCTGTTTTTTTTTTTTTTTTTTTTTTTTGAGAGGTGGTTGCTGGCTATGTTGATAATAATGAGAACCCAGTACTTGAGCTTGAGTTTTTTACCCCCGGACGGTCAGTGTATGATGTAAGATCATTTTTGCCCGAGCATACCGTAACATCCGTGGTTGACAAAATCGATGAAAATCATGTTTTTGAGCATATTGAGTCGGTTCGACGTTTGAATTCGGTCGGTAAATTGGTCTAATTCAAATCCAAATTCATAAAAAACAATGAAAAATTTTTATCAAAAAGTGATTGGACATCCTAAACTTGTAAGAAATGTGGCTACTTCATTTTCAGTGCAGAAATTCTGAGGTTAGAAATAGTAGGACAGCAGATCCACTGAATGCTTATATATCTCAGGAGGCGAGTTGAGTTGAGCTTTCATGTTTCTGGCGAGTAACTAGGGCATGTTTGGGATGCGAAATTCGTGCGATCCAAACAGGATCTTAATCTTAAATGCATTGAACAGCGGTTGCTGAAATTCCCTTGCTTAAATCCATCGAACTTGAGCACAGTTTTCAGTTGTGAAGTACAGGATTTGAACATGCGCAATACCAATGTTTTTTTTTTCCTTCTCACGAGTCACGTCACAGTATCTGAGCACATACAGTATTTACGCCGCCCTTACGTTTCGTAGGCAACAGAGAGACGCAAATTAAAATTTTATTCTGCTAGACAGAAGTAAAGAACGTGAAATTAAGTACTTTAATGTCCTTGGCAAAATTAAGAGAGGGCCCTCTGCAATTCTTTTCCTTCTTCTTAGGGCTTAGCTCATACGTACGAATACGATCCTTGTCAAATTGGTTCTTGTTGCATAAGCCCGTGGTCATCTGACTCATCTCGTGTGTATGACTAGCATAAGTTCTTTTGTAGGAGAAAATGTTGTATAATTTATAAAGTAAGATTGTCAAGACCGCGCTACCTTTTTGGTAAAACTATCACAAAGCCACACTTTTAAGCAATAATTTCAGATAACCACGCTTCCCCTTGCATAACATTTCACAAAAACCACACTTTTAAGTATCCAATGGGCTGGACCCACTCGTTGGTCTCACAATCCCATCGTGTTTCCGTTTGCTAATATGGATACGCTTGTGAGATTGACGAGTGGGCCCGCCCTTTTTATATGATGGTGACGCTTGAAAGTGTAGTTTTATGAAATGTTAAACAAAGAGAAGTGTGGTTCGCTGAAATTATTACTTAAAAAGTGTGTTTTGTGATAGTTTTATTAAAGGTAGTGTGGTTTTGTAAAATTTACTCTAATTTATTTTAGAGAAGTTTTACGGTAGATAACATGGGTAGTAACTAGTGGTAATAAAATCAGATCCAACCGTTCAATTTTCAGGGGTATTTTAGACTTATCCCATGCATTATTACTTTTCCTCTGCCGCCGCCCTTTGCTGAGTTAGCCGTCATCGTTGCCCTCATTTTTCTGCCGCCGCCGCCGCCAATCCAATCTTTTCGACGCCACAGCCTCCACATTCCACATTCCCGTCGGCGAGCACGAGTCACATACAAATCCAAGTTCCAGCCTTAAGCAAATCCGTGTACTACTCCAGGTTTCAACATATCACGAACTGTCCATCTCCAAGATTCCAGCACAATCTATTCAATTTTTCCGTTCAACGTAAAAAATAAAAAAAAAGGTAATCATACTACTACCCTTACACGAGTTCTACTACTCCTACTACCATACTCCCTCCGGTTTGGTAATATCTGTCGTTTTGAACAACGACACGGTCTTCAAAACACAACTTTGACTGCTAATTTTTATTATAATATATTTATAAAACCCAATAAAATTATAATATTATGAAAGTACTTCTCGAGACAAGTCTACACATATAATTTTCATGTAACCAATTTAAATATTTAAAAATATATCGATGGTCAAAGTTTTGGAAGTTTGACCATCACTATGTCCAAAACGACAGATATTACCAAACCGGAGGGAGTAGGAAGTATAATTAAATCCTAACTAATCTGACCCGTTAAATCAAATAGATTGAACGGTTAATATTTAATGTTGTCCACCGTAAAAGTGCTCTTATTTTATCTTCAAAATAAGAGCATGTGTAATCCAAAAGGGAAGATAGTTGGGACAAAAGAAATAACAGCTTTCAGTTACAACAGAAATCCTATGCTCTGTTCTCCCTTTTCTCCCCCCTGAATCCTAGTCAGAAAACATTGGGAAATTCATACAAGAAACAAATATTTTGATGGTAGGAAAATAAATTGAAGAAAAGAAATGGGTAAGTATGTAATCCAATGGATTAAGAGGGAGGGAAGTTTAGAAAAAAGGCAACAAGCAGAGTAAGAACACAGCGCACCTGCCCATTTGGTTGAAAGGGGAATGAAATACTGAGTATGTAAGCTCATAATGTGATCAGAATACCGAATTCATGTCGACTTGTTGAGTGCAGAGCGTTTTTTTTTCCTTTTGTGAGTCTTGGGTAGGAGTCCATGCCTTTGTTTAAATGTTGTCACTGTGAAATCTGTATCTGCTTAATGTGCTTCCTTTTCCATTAACAAAGCCTCCCTTTGGGTGTATTTCAATGAGTTATTACAGGATACTACAGCTAGACGGTTTGTTACATAGAAAGAAGGGAGAAACTAGCAGTCGGACGTCTGATTTTTGTTTTTGTTTTTCGGACGCCGCGTAACATTTTTTTGAACGTATGAAACATTTTTTTACTGTTTATCAAAGAAAAATGTTTCACGCGCAGAAAAAAAATATTGCAAAAAAATCAGACGTCTGATCCCTAGCAATTCCCTAGAAAGAAAGATAGACAATCTGCACTCTGAAGACCTCTTTTATACATCATTCAAGGCCTTATTCTAGACTGTATGGACTGTGCCTGTATATCTTTATATCTTAGGCATATTTTGAGGTGTTGGACTATCGAGATTCGGCCTTTGAATTAGCGAATGACGATGCATGTCAACTTGTACTAGCAGCACTATCGGGGTTCATAGTTTTCATTTAATTACTGCGGTACAAATTGTATCGACGTATCATGGACTGGACTGAAACAGTTTTGTCAATGCATGATGTGGTTCTGTTATTTTAATCATTTGATCTTCACAAATTAGTTTTTTTTGGATCGTAAGTACCTGCAAAGACCAAGTGAACAGCATGAGTCCATATATTCTATGTACTGGAAAGCATGGGTCATGAACTAGGCCTTATTATTAATCTTTTTGTCAAAAGCTAGGCCTTATTGGTGGGACGAAGAAGACCAGCGAACAAAGGGGGTCAATGGCGAAGGCAAATCTGACTGGTAAATGAGGAGGTGGAGGAGATGGGAAAGGAGAGGAGGTCACAATCGGAGGGAATCAGGGATTGCAGTTGGGGGTGGGGTGGACTGGACCAAAACTCATTGAACAACTGTACAGGCAAGCCTTTAGTCATCATGTTCGCGAAATGGTGGAAGGAAGGCACGTGAAGAACTCGAACTTGCCCAAGGGACACCTTTGTGTGGACAAAGTGGATGTCGATCTCAATATGCTTTGTGCGGCGATGGTGAACTGGATTGGACGACATGTAGATGGCGCTAACGTTGTCACAGTATACCACGGGCGCTGAAGCAATGTAGATGTGTAGGTCTTGTAGGAGCTGTCGAAGCCAGCAGCACTTGGCAACTGCATGTGCAACAGCACGATACTCGGCCTCCTCGTTAGAGCGTGATACAGTCATCTGGCGCTTGGAGGACCAGGAAACAAGGTTA
Source organism: Rhipidocladum racemiflorum (assembly GCA_036346355.1). Lineage (NCBI taxonomy): Eukaryota > Viridiplantae > Streptophyta > Magnoliopsida > Poales > Poaceae > Rhipidocladum > Rhipidocladum racemiflorum. The sequence continues at coordinate 1,382,499 of CM070590.1, read as the reverse complement.
TCGCTGAGGTAGATGCAGTAGCCGGAGGTGGAACGGCGGGAGTTAGGGCAGCCAACCCAGTCGGCGTCGGAGTAAGCCATGATGGAAGTTGGCGGAGCGGCTCCAATGTGGAGACCAACGTTGAGCGTACCTTTCATGTATCTCAAGATGCGTTTGATCAGCGCGAGGTGGGTTTCGCGTGGATCATACATCAAGAGACATACCTGCTAGACCGCATATGCCAAATCTGGGCGAGTGAGCGTTAGGTACTGTAGAGCGCCCACTAGGCTCCGGTACTCGGATGGAGCGACGACAACACCCTCGAGAGCGGATGGAGCTTGGCCCGAAGTTTAGACCAATGTGCCTATTATTGGCGACATCTATACGGGATTAATTATTGGCGGTTTCTTCGACGATCCATCGTCTACTACAGGTAATTTCGGCAAGATCCGCTCATATAGAGCCTAATGTGGAATTGTAGGTTTTTCCCAACAAAATGAGTTAATTTGGGCTATGCTTGATTAAGGATACTTTGAGAAAAAAATCAATGTCAGTTGAGGAGACAACTGAATTTGGTGTTCAATCACCATTTTGATATATTGCAATTTTGGATAGCTTGCACGACCATTATAAAGGCTTTCGCAACAATAATTCTTAAGAATTTAATGGCACCCTAATGGTAGCTAGCATCATACTCTCCGGAGTTATATTGTTTAAAAGTGAAAGTTTTGCTTCAATATCAAATTGAGATGAAGGATTAAAGTGCAAGGAGTTAGCTTCTGCATGGATACTACAACATGGTCTAGTTATCATAGCTCGATATGAGGGGTCTACTACAATTTATACTTCATTGATGGCACGAGTTTCTTTTATCTTGACGGTTTTGTAGGAGCAGTTTTAAACTTGTTATGGAATTTAATTACCTTTGAAGTTGACAGTTTGAAGTACATGAAAGTCACACGTGCAAGTTGCTCATTCAATGATCATTGTTTGCCGAATTTTATGTTCCAGGTGGAGCATATGAAATATACATGATATGAGTTCTTCGCTATCAATCAAGTGCCACGGGTGATGTTTTTGGCTTATGAGAAGCATTTGAATTAGACGGTTTCAGTCTTTCTTATTCAGATTAATCCATTGGACTATCGAGGCACAAGGTGTTCATGATGATTTGTTTCGAGGAGAGTCGCATTATATTTTGGCTACATGAGGAATTCGTCTCAAGGTGGAGATTGTTGAAGTTGAGGGTGATACGAATTCGTTTCATACCTCATCTCAAATCTATTCATACACGGATGTATCACTATAAATATATCCCTGTAGCTTAGGGCAAGAGCAAGAGCTCATTGTAAATATCTACTCGTATCGTAAATCGCCTTCATATGTCTGTGGTTTTTTTTCCACAAGGGTTCTTCACGTAAAATCCTTGTCTTCCGTTCCTTTGATCATATATTTTTATCGTGCGTTTTGTAACATCATTGTTTCTTATGTGCTGTCTTCTTATTACTGTGCTGACTGTTAAATTTTCTTCTCTGGGCTCAGATGAGTGGAGATTTAGGAATTTCAGCATTTCCTGAAGCCGAGAACATTTCCTGTTGGGTTGGTACAACAGAAGGAAACAAAGGCATTCTCTCTTCGAATCCCTTCTGAAGGAAAGGCTGAAGGGAATCCGCTGGAGCACTTGGAATCTGTTCGCGAAGGAATTTAGAGGCTGAAGGAAATCTGCTGGAGATAGTCTTAAAAACAAGTGACACTTTTAGCTGCAACCAATCGTCAAATAAACCATACTATTCTGCAATCTTTTACTATTGTAGCGAGCAATGACAGAGGAGTAAGCACCGGTAGGGATGCAAATGGGTTGACCCTAGGGTCTTCTTTGACCCATTCTAGTTTATTTATTTGCACTAAAAACTTAATTTTTAGTCCACCTTTTAAGTTTTAGTGCAAATAAATGAACTAAAGTGGGTCAAAGATGACCCTAGGGCTGGCCCATTTGCATCCCTAAGCACCGGTGATGCATTCTTGCCGTTGGGTCCTCCGTCCTCGGGCAGGCAGTGTCCTGTCTGTCCCTGAGCCAACTACTAATTAACTAATCCATGCTGAACTGAACAGTGCAAGATTGACTATGTCCCGAGTCATGATCCTTCACATTGTGCTTCGAAGCAAAACCAAAACCAAAACCAAACAATAATAAATCTTTGCCTTGGGTTGGTGGCTGTATCGATCCGATTTGTTGATCAAAGTAAGACAGCTGATCGTATTACTCGAAGAAAACAACAGGAATAGATCGTTGCATTGATTGCTCGATCGTGTGAGCCGTCTTGTATGGTAAATTAATTAATTAATCGATCCTGATCGATGTTTATTTTAGAGGACTTGGCTTGGCTTCACGTCTTCTTTCTTCATTACTTAGTTGACCTCTACTATTCTTTCAGGACCAATTGCCTGCCGCGTGCTAGTCTCCTTTTAAAAACCACCCTCTCGATTAATTTCTCAGTAATTTCTTCCTCCTTATACATGCACGCATGCCCCTTCAACTTGCTTAGTATATTTCAGATGCCATTCCATGCGACCTAACCGCAAATTCTTTCAGATGCATGGCTAGCCACTGGCAATTCTTTAAACATGCAAGCTTTGATTTGATATAAGGCTATGGTTGTTATCTTGTGATTTCTATGTACATGACATATATATATGTGCCATGGAGTAGTCTCCTCACACATTCATCTTGTCTCGATATATAACTACCAAATAGCATAAGACGTATGGATTGAGCCAACCACTTGGTGCTAAGGGTATTGATTTTAACATATTCAAGCTAAATACTTAAAAAGATATCGATAGCCAAAATTTTAAAAACATAATCGTATGTATGGCAAAAAGACATTATTTTTTGTGACTAAAGTGAGCAGACAGCCTAACCTCCAGAAGATGTCATTGATAATTTAAAGAAAAAAGCCATGCGTTGTTCCCTTGTAAAGCCATAGAGGGCGAAAAGGTCAAAAGGACTCGTGCATCCCAAGAAACGCAAGTGAGCACTTAAAACACATTTGCAGGGCGGGCGTTTACCATGTCGAAGTTGGAGTCAAGGAATTACTTTAATACATGGATTAATTTTCAAAGCAAATAGCTTTTGTGAATAGATAGATATGCTCGATCGATTAGTGGAGTCGTAGTTGGCTTGGAAATTCCGATCATCTATCGTAGCATCTTGTGTGCGTACTTGGAATTACCGATCAGCTCTCTCTCTCTCTCTCTCTCTCTCTCTCTCTGGTCTTTTCTTTGGCAATGGTCATATTGTCCTGGTCTAGACTCTACTATAACAATTAACAGGATATATTCGTACGCATATTTGTGAAAGCCGCGCCATTTAAGAATAGAAATCCATTACGAATCTAGCTATTTCCCCTACAAGAGCTTATTAAAAGCAAGATTCAAAAAAATCGAACATATATACAAGCTGGATTCGAAGCTCAAAAACTGGATATGTTGGCTGCGAGCGATTTAACCTTATGGCACTCGCAATGACTTACTGAACCTTGTTACCAGTGGAGAGCAAGTAGTCAAATGGAATTTTAAAAACAACCATTTCCAATAGTTTATTACAAAAATTTGTTGCCAGAGGACCTACAATGATAACGTTGCATAAATCTCTCGGCTCCGCCGCTCAATACTACATGATGGCCCATAAAGTTGGTTTTTATAAGGCGACTGCGTATTTGAGATTCTAAGTTTGTAAATTTTGATAAGCAAATAGTTCAATAATATATAATTATATAATAAGACAAAAGTGATACCGTTAGATTCCTATTTGAAAGCATTTTCCTATTATTATGATTTTATAGCTATGAACAAAGTATTATAAAAGAAATTAATGATCAAAGTTTAACTTTAAAGATCGCACCAAATCAAATCATGCCTTATAAAAATAAACGAAGGGAGCACTAACAAGTCCCCAAATGCATTTTCTAGTCAACACTAATTTCATGGTTTTCTAAAAGGGTTATTTAGATACATACCACTTTAGGGTGATTAGTTTTTAGATATGCCACTTGCAGAGTTGCTGATTTTGTATATTTACCATTATGGACAAAATTACTCCTATCTTCTTCATTTCTCCTCTACCCCATCCTATTCCCAACATTATCTATCCCCTCCCTCCTCTACCCTCCCATTCCCAAAATGATATCTATCCCTTCCATGGTCGGATCTAAGTGAGAACCATTTAGATCCATGCCAAGCACCAGAGGAACACAACGCTGGTCTCATGACATGCTACGGTGACCCACGTCGATATCTGAAAATGGCAGAGGAGGTGACACTATGCTAGGCAATGGTGACGATGATAATTGTTTAGGACGACGCATGTGAGGGGCTAGCAAGGGTGGTGGTGAGCTCGAGGCAGAGGTGATCGCTTGGTATGTTGCTATGTCGAGGAAGTAGATCCCAAAGAAGTAACAGCAGAAGGGGCAACCCGTGACACTTGTCGAGCATGTTCGGTGGATAGGTTTCAAGGAAGTGGATGGGCTTTAGGTCATCGCCTTCGATGGTGGTGGTGTCAATGCTAGAGCAAAGGATACAGTTAAGAGTGAGGGACTCGTGGTGAGGCGGCTTGCCAATCGGCGAAGGAGGGGGCCATTTGGATCGGTGAGGCCCATCGATGTGAGGCCGGGGCCAGGTTGATGAAGTTCTTGCCAATCGGCGAAGGAGGGGGCCATTTGGATCGGCGAGGCCCATCGACATGGTGCTGGGGACAAATCGATGAAGTTCTTCCCAATCGGCGAAGGAGGGGGCCATTTGGATCGGTGAGGTTCGTCGACGTGGGGTTGAGGCCAAGTCAATGAAGTCATAAGGTCATGAGGTGAGGAGGATGTAGGAGGAAGAAAATAAGGAAGGGTTGGACAAGGTGTGGGAGGAGGAGGAGAATAGAAGGGAGGAGGTTAATACTGTTTTAAAAAATTATAGCCACATATTTTAATTTAACACGTTAGTAGCGAGGCTTTTTAAATACAGAATTTTACAGCGACGTATCTTAAAGTTGGAGACCTTGGCATCTTTCTCCTCGTCCTCCTCCTCCTGTCCAGCGCGGCGCCATTATTGCGGACTCAGCCTTGTGTTCTTTTCAGACGCAGCAAATCTAAATCGTCTTCTAGCCCTCGCACGCGCAGGAGGCCCCGACGCGGCGGAGAAGGCGGCGTAGCAACGCCCCGCGAGCCACCATTAGAGAGGAGAGGAGAGGAGAGGACGGGAGAGGAGAGGCATCCCATTCCCATCTCCGCGCTAGCTGTATCCCACTCCCACCCGCAGAAGGTGAAATATGGGCAGCTACGCGTACAGGTACTGCATGTGCTTCACCCGCAAGTTCCGATCGCCGGACGCCCAGCCGCCGCCCGACGTCCGCGCCGCCTACCAATCCGCTTGCTCTTCGCCTTCCGATGATGCTGCTGATGGCCTCCGCCGCTTCCTCTCCCGCGTCCAGGCAGAGCCTCCTGCCGAGGTCGACCGAATCCTTGCCATGCTCACTGGGGGCTCTGCCGGCGCCGGGGGGATCTCCCGCCTCGTTGCCAGGTCCCCTGCAGCTCCCACCACGCTCGAAGACTTCTTCGGATTCCTCTTCTCCCCCGAGCTCAACCCGCCCATCGCCAAACAGGTACAACCTGCTCTGCTAATCCAGCCTTGTCCCTTGCATATTATTGCTAGCTAATTACTAGGGCAAGCTAAGCGCGTCCCCGATCTAGTAGGAGTAATACTTCGCGGCTTAGTACTAGATTCCATCTTGGTAGATTCCATCTGATCTGCTCCGGCTTAGTACTAGTACTATTATGCAATTCTATTACCACTTCTCAATTTGGAGGTCAACGAGCAGCACAGCTCATCTCATCCCTCGCATAAGTATTTACTACTAGCTGTAGTACATTCCACCGTCAGTGTCCTCACTTGGGATGGGATCATGGGGCTATGGGAGGGAGGTAAATGCATGGACCATCACTTTTCTTTTCTTCTTTTTCAAGTGCAATCTCCGAGGTTAACTTCTAAATTTGTTACCTCCTTTCCTTTCCATGGGGGACTTGTGTACTCTTTCAGTGGGATGGGATTGCCTGACCTGACCTTGCACTCCAGGAGAAAACTGAAGAGAGGGTAGAATGTTCTGATCTGCCATTCTGCCCTCCATTTGACTTTGTGGAATGTTGTCATCTTCCCTGCATTTCGTATGATCGTTACGATTTAGCGATCCTTATGCACCAGTTATACTTGAAAGCTCCCAACAATAGCTCCTTGTTCCACTTATATATCGATTTGGGCTGTTGTACAACATATGCGCTTGGTGTTGCTCATTCGTATAAGCTGTTATTTTTCTGTTGCTTTGCCTTACCTCAGGTCTCATCCTTATTTTAATTCTCTGCTCAGGTCCATCAAGACATGTCAGCCCCGTTTTCTCATTATTATGTATACACCGGGCATAATTCTTACTTAACTGGGAACCAGATCAATAGTGACTCCAGTGATATTCCGATTATAAATGCATTGGAGAGAGGCGTGAGAGTCATTGAACTCGATATGTGGCCAAATTCCACAAAGAACAATATTGATATTCTTCATGGAGGGTAGGAGTTCTGCTTCCTCAGCACATTGACTTTATGTATCCTTTCTGTTTTTACATCGCAAAACACTCAGAATGTTTATGACATGGTATCCTATATCATGATATCCCCTTAACAAATGCCCTTCAGAGCTTAGCTCTGTTTCTTGGGTGGATTTGTTGACACTACTCTACCGAGAAAGGCCAACTACTAGATGGTTCTGCTGTAGCACACAATATTCGTACATATTTGCCAATAAACCTGCGAATGTGTTCATTAGGACGAAGCTTCTTGGATTTAAGGTCCACTAGAGTGGGGTCAAATTACCCAATTCTTATCAAAGAAGCAATGTGAAAACCTCTTTATTTTCAAAGATGAAACACACAAAAATTTAGTGTTGTAACTTGTATGAAAAAAGGTAATGTCTGACATTGTCCAAAAAAATTAAATTGTGCTTAGTATTGAATATTGTACATAGTATTTCACTTCAGGATATTAAGAATTGGTAGAGTTGTTGCATGACAGAAAAAAAGCACTCTGCCAGTGAAGATAATTTAGTGTTGTATGTATAATTTATTATGGGCTACATGTTTTCTTTTGGGAGAAAAAAAATCAAGTTGTGCTTACCATTGAACATTGTACATTGTACATATTTCAGGATATTTGGAACTGGTAGAGTTATGGCATGATAGACCATATAACCCCGTTGTACTTTAATATAGAAATTTTATACCCTTCAAAAGAAAGGAAGGAGATGAAATTTTCTCCCTACACATGCCACTATAGCAAGGTTTCTCAAATAAAAATTCTACTTGACCGCTTCTTATTTATTGACTTGTCGATTCTATCTTTGTATTTGTATGTTTGTTGCATAATAAGCTGTGTTGCTTGAATTTGCAACCATCCTCTCTCTCCCTTTTGGCAATATATTTCCTAAGTCTTTCTTTTCTTGGCATTTGAAAGGACATTGACTGCACCTATAGAAATCATCAAATGTTTAAAGTCCATTAAAGAACACGCCTTTCGTGCTTCCGTATATCCTCTTGTCATTACTCTGGAGGATCACCTAACACCAGATCTCCAAGCCAAAGTAGCTGAGGTAAAGTTTACTTTTTATATTCTTCCCCAACATTTGTTTTGTTTAAATCCTCAATTCTGACTCTAAATCATTACAGATGCTCACCAAAACATTTGGGGACCTCCTTTACGTCCCCAGTTCAGACCCACTAAATGAGTTTCCTTCTCCAGAAGCTTTAATGAGAAGGATAATCATCTCAACTAAACCACCACAAGAATACAAGGAATTTCTTAAAGCTAAGGATAAACCGAGCATCAGTGGCAACATAGCTAACTTGGCAGAGGAAGGAAGCTTGAGAAGAATAGATTCAAATGCTGAAGACTCTGATGGAAAGGTCTGCAATATCACTGCCTTTTGAAGGCATGCACCTATTAATAAAAGTCAAAACTCACTAAGTAAACAAATTCATAGTTTCTTTTTGTCATGATCAGGATGAACTGGATGAACAAGATGAGGAAGATTCTGATGAGGATGATCTCAAATTTCAGCAGGATACTGCCTGTGAGTATAGGAAATTGATCACCATCCACGCTGGAAAACCAAAAGGTCATTTGAGGGATGCGCTTAAGGTGGATCCTGACAAAGTCAGGCGCCTTTCTTTGAGTGAGACACAGTTAGCTAAAGCTACAGCTTCTCACGGTTCTGATGTCATAAGGTAATTTGTATGTACCAATAGCTGATTATATTTCAAGAAATCCAGTGCACAAGAATATTTCAAGTTTTAGTGACAGATAATTGAAAACGATAGGTGCAGGGGGGTTTATGAACCCAGCGACATCCAATTGTTTGATTATTGTTGTAGTTTAGTTTTTAGTGTGACAAAAAAACTATTGGTAATGTAAAGCTATAATAGACTCTTGGGAACTAGCCCAAGATCATGAAAACACACACACGAACACAAAGAACTTAGAAACTTCTCTTGTGTTATATTCTTGTGTTATTCTCAAACTCACGGGTTACATGCCCTTATATAGTTGGCGGATCACCTAACCAACTTGGTAACCAAGGCAAATTCTAAACATAGAAAGCCTAACTAAGGAAACAAACTAATTGATTGATCTGATTGCCTATTTTATCATGATTACTTGCCTTTCATGACACGGCAAATCAACAATTTTTGGCAAGTCTTGATTAGTTTCCAACAATCTCCCCCTAATCAAGACTTGTTGACTCTTATTCGACACATGACGGTGAACGCATATCTAAGGTTTTTCAACTTCTTCTTGCTGGCCATACCACCGGTGACACACCTCCCCGGCGATCATGACCTTTTGCCTCCGCTCCAATTGTCTTTTCACCGGTACCACAAACTTGACGGTGACACGCAGACTCGTAGTAGAGCGTACCAACGAGAAAATTGGATGCACCTACAAGAATTCTCGCGCACAGACACAGCAAAAACAACGACGACAACTCCTCAACGGCCCAGACTCTTTCTACATGACAGTATCTATATGCTGACTCACTAATACCCAAACAGCTTTATTTGATCACCTCCCCGCCGAGCTTCAAAGCAATGCTGGCTCGTCATCTGCATTTGCTGCAGCAAAAAACGCCTTCTTCTGTTCGCGGCACTCCTTAGCGAAGTGCACGTACTCTTGGCAGTTGTAGCAGCGCACCTTTGCTTTGTCGAAGGTGCTCTTCTTCTTGCCAGAGCTGTAGCCACCTTCATTATTCTTGGCCCTGGACTCCCATTGGGCTCGAGTGAGCAATAGGTGCTCACCTTCCACCTCGCTGACTATTTGTCACTCCTCAAACGCCTTTAGTCGCCCGAACATTTCTTCGACTGACATCACATCCAAATCCTCGAGGTTTTCTAGGGTGCAAACGATCGGTAGAAACTTTGGCGTTAAGACCCGAAGCACCTTATTCACCACAAGAGAGTCTTCAACCCTCTCTCCCAGCGTTCGCATCTTGCTGAAAGCAAGGGTGACCCTTATGGCGAATGCATCAATTGACTCCCCATCACGCATATGAAGGTTATCAAATTCTTTCTTGGCAGTTTGGAGCTTGGCCCTCGTCACACGCTCAATTCCAACGTACATGGACTTGAGAGTTGCCCATGCCTCCTTGGCTGTCCTCTTGCCGTTGAGGGCAAGAAGGGTCTCCTCGCTCACACCACGGTAGATGGCCGCGAGTGCCTTCTTATCTTGGCGCTTGTCAACGTTGTCATCTTCAATAGCATCCCACACTCCTTGGGCATCCATGTACACTTGCATCTTCATTGACCATGCAGCATAGTTGCCACTAGTCAACAATGGATATTGGAGCGTGACGCTCCCCTCCTTATCGTCTCGCGCCACCGGCCTACTGCGAGCCACCTGCTCGTTGCCGCTGGCCATATGAATGTTGTTGTTGGCCACCTCTCATCAGCAACACGCTTCGACGACGATGGAGACAACGACCTTGCCCTCCCTGTCATCATAAAGCTTGGCTCTGATACCAATTGTTGGAACTAGCCCAAGATCATGAACACACGCACACGAACACAAAGAACTCAGAAACTTCTCTTGTGTTATTCTCAAACTCACGGGTTACATGCCCTTATATAGTGGGCAAATCACCTAACCAACTTGATAACCAAGGCAAATTCTAAACATAGAGAGCCTAGCTAAGTAAACAAACTAATTGATTGATCTGATTGCCTATTGTATCATGATTACTTGCCTTTCATGACATGGCAAATCAACAATTTTTGGCAAGTCTTGATTAGTTTCCAACATAGACTACGACTTAAATAAGATTTTGCTCTAGTAGTCATGCTGTTACTCTTACACGTTGCTTTGAATCACAATTTGTCGAAAATACTGTAAGGGATACTTAAGGAAAATAATGCATTGTTACATTTTCGCAGTTACAACTGGTCACACCATACTAATGATTGTAGACTAGAGAGCACATAAATCTCAAGAGAATTTGACTGCAAAGACCCTAGTCAAATATTTGAAAATGATAGATCTTCCTATTTGTGGATTCCTATTCAAATCAATTTATCTGTGTGCAAACATTACTGTATCTATTTACTTTGTGTTACTCAATGCTCTTTCCAAAAGTTCCTATGTGTCTATGTTCATGACCGAAGCTGATACGCTGCTGGAGTTTGGATAGTTAGATGATCTAATTAAGCTGGCATCTGAAAAAAAAGGTTTATATAATTCCTCAAAACGTCTGTAAATGTTTATCTGATGCACTTCAATCCGATTCAGATTCACTCAGAAGAATATACTCAGGGTGTACCCGAAGGGTACAAGGATTAATTCTTCTAACTATGATCCAATGAATGCTTGGACTCATGGTGCTCAGATGGTTGCCTTCAACATGCAGGTTGGATTATAATTCTTAGCTGTCATGAATCACTATTTTTCTCGTTTTTGCTTGCTTTTGTCCTCGCATAGTTTAAGTTGTTTGAGCGAATCATATATTGAACTTAGTGAATCTCTTGGAGATAACATTTGGGGTCTAGTTAAAGAAGTGAAGGACCGAGCAAAATAATGTAGAATAGATACATGAGAATTATACTGAGTTGTAACTACCTGTCCTACATCTCCACCAAGAATCACCTACTCGGAAACAAGTTTCTGCTTTTTGCTCACCTAGCTAGGCAGCAGAATGCCTTCACAAGTTGAAAATCGTTCTGGTCTAACAAACAGTTGTCTATAACAATCAGAAGGATTATACAAATCCATCTAGTGTTTTAGGAGAAGTTAAGCTTCTAACAGACCCTGAATGTAAATTGTATCTTGTAGTTATTATAAAATATAAATGTGTAGCAGCTAGCAACACCTTGTTAATATGCTTTCTTGTTTTGATTGGTCTTTCATGTAGAGCTCTTTTACACTACACTAAATTCAATATGAACCGTTCATTATTTTTATTCAATGGATCATATTAACTAGAATTTATTTATACTTCATTTGGTAGTAGAAATAACTTTAACAAATCAGCAGTTAGATCTAATTTCTACTACTCACTATATACTACCAGTATAATGCACCGTGAAATTTATCTTCATTTATCAGGGGCATGACAAAGCACTCCGGTTGATGCAAGGATTTTTTAGCGCCAATGGGGGTTGTGGATACATTAAAAAGCCCGACTTCTTGCTAAACACAGATCCAAATGGTGAAGTATTTGATCCTAAAGCAAGTTTGCCAGTGAAGAAAACTCTGAAGGTAGGTATATTTCAGAGACTCTGAGAATCGTCCTTCCTCGAATCTTAATTAGGATGCTCTGGCCTAGTTAACAGTTGTGCTAACGTTTGAGCAGGTCAAAGTATATATGGGAGATGGGTGGCGCATGGATTTCAGTAAAACCCATTTCGACACCTTTTCTCCACCTGATTTCTACACTAGGGTAAGTAAGTAGGGCTATGCTGGTTTTGCTAATTTTGTGTATTGAAATGCTGATCCATGTCATGAAAGAGCTCCCGTGGTAGCAAATTGAACTGGCTGCCAGTTTGTAGTTGACATTCAAATTAATTGCTAAACAGGTCGGGATAGCCGGAGTGCGAGCAGATTGTGTGATGAAGAAAACAAAGACGATCGAGGATCAGTGGGTGCCAGTGTGGGACGAGGAGTTCACATTCCCTCTGACGGTTCCGGAGTTGGCTCTGCTGAGGATAGAGGTTCAGGAGTACGACATGTCTGAGAAGCACGACTTTGGGGGGCAGACATGCCTGCCGGTGTCGGAGCTGAAGCAAGGGATCCGTGCTGTGCCCCTCCATGACCGCAAGGGCACCAGGTACAAGTCCGTCAGGCTTCTAATGCGTTTCGATCTTGTCTAGGCTCGATCAACTCTTTCTTGTGGGCTCCCCTGTCTGGCACACATGCACATTGTGTTGTAATCGTAAATCCCTTGTATCTATGAGGTCAAATAAATCCCTTGTGCGCTTCCGTCCGGTGTATGTAGGACAGTGCTAGTCATCTTGTCGGAATGATAATACCAGCATGGAAGCACCGTAGTCCTTGGTTTTTGTTTATTTTCTTCTTGTGTAGTCAGGGAGGGAATTAAACTGTATTTGTTGTAATGTATATAGTAGCAAGTGTACTCGTAGTACTACCTTCTTTGATAAATATAAGGCGTGTTTTGACTTTGCATAAGGATTAAGGTTATAGTGAAATTGAGAAAGACATAGAAAATGACTTACATACACCTCTTAATTATCTTGGAAGATGAGATATAATAATTTGTGTGGGGGTAATGAATAGGTGCAGATGGTTGAAAGAGAATAAATAGGACTATAGTAGGAAATGCTCATTTAATCTGGATACAAGATTTATATTTATAAACATGACCATTCGAACTACAGACATTATATTTATCAATGGCCTCTTCATTTCCTGGTCTAGAGCATGCTAATGTGTGCTCTGCGAAGGAATCCTTGTCAAAAGGTATAGTAACATATACTCAACCAAACCTATTGTGCGGAGTAAATTATCATCTTCTTGCATTCCTTGTCAAGCGTGCACCCCTAATAAGCAATTCAGAAGGGGACAGCTGCACTCTAGGTCCTGACTTGTTTCAAAATTTTGATTCCTGCGATCAACATTATACTTCTAGTCTAATGGAATCAGTGGAATCTACAACATGTGTAGATCAGGTGCCACAGTGTGGTAGTTCAAGTGATATAAAACCAGCTTTAGCTGACAGTAAATCGGACTTGGATGATTCTTTGTGCAATGATTGATTTGCCGGGGAAACCTCAGTTGTATTGTGATGCCACTGCTGGCTGGCTGGCTGGCTGCACATCTCTAGCTGGAGTCGTCGTCCAGGCAGCTGGGATCGTCGTCGTCGGCGACCCGCCACTCGCTGCCGTAGTAGGAGTTGGGGAGGCCGAGCCAGAACTTGAAGGCCTCCGCCGCCCGCTTCCTCTCCCTCCGGCGGTCCTGCCGCGCCTGCGAGGCGTGGCGGCTGGTGAAGAGCCGCGAGTGCATCTGGATGTAGATCTTCTTGTACTTGGTCTTGTTGGGCGCGATGCCCTTCTCCTCCATGCACGCCACGATCTCCAGCGCCTTCCTGAAGAAGGCCGCCCGCACGCACACGTCCGCCAGCGCGTCCAGCAGCTCCTCGTCCGGCATCAGCGGCGGCGGCGGCTTCCCCTGGCACCGCTCCTTCACCTCGTTCCACAGCACCAGCGCCTCCCCCGGCTTCCGGGCCACGGCGATCCCCTTCGCCAGGCTGCCGTACGTCGCCACGTCCGGCTGCATCCCGTGCCGCTCCTTCATCTTCTCCACCACCTGCTTCGCCGTCTCCAGCAGGCCGAGCCGGCAGTAGCCTTCCACCAGCATGTTCCACGCCGCCCTGTCCACCGTCACCCTCGGGTCCCCCTCCATCTCCTCGAACACCTTGTGCGCCAGCTTCGGCTGTCCCGACGTCGCAAACGCCTTCATCAGCGTCGTGTAGCTCACCGCCGACGGCGCGATGCCCCGCGACCGCATCTCGTTGAACAAGGCCAGCGCGCCCGCGCTGTCGTCGGTCAGCACGCACCCGTCGATGAGGGTGTTGTACGTCACCACGTCGGGCTCCACGCCCCTGGACACCATCTCCCGGAGGAGCTCCCTGGCCTTGCTGACCTGCAGCTGCTGGCAGTAGCCCTTGAGCAGGACGTTGTAGGTGATCCGGTTGGCGGGAACCCCTGCTCCGGCCATCTCTGCCAGCACGGCGTGCGCCCGCTCCATGTCCCCGGCCGCGACCAGCGTTGATACCACCGTCGTGTACGTCACATGGTCCGGCCGGCTTGCGGGCATCGTCTCCCCCTCTCGCCGCATCGCCCGCACCATGGCCACCACGTCGTCGACTCGCCCGGCGTTCATGTACCCCTTCATCAGCGTCGTGTACACCCTCGAGTTGGGTGGGTACGTCTTGGGCAGCAACGGCACCTCGCTGCCTTGTTCCGGCATGGCCCCGACGATGCCCTCGAGAACGGCACTCTGCTCTTCAGTCGCCACAACGCCGTCGTCGTCCCCTTCCATTTGCACTGCTCTGAGCAGCAAGCAGAGGTCATTGCGGCCTTCCCGCATGGCCTGCACGATCCTCTCCGCCGTGGGGATGTCGCCGAATCCGACGTACGCGGCGACGAGGGAATGGAAGGTTGTGCCGCACGGCGTGAGGCCGGAGGAGAGTATCCGCTCGAGCACGCGCGCGACGAGGTCCTTGCGGCCGGCGCGCGCACACATCTTGATGACGACGTTGTAGGTGAGGGCGTCGGGGGTGGCGCTCCACCTGTGCATCTCGTCGAACAGCTGGCGGAAGCGGCGCGAATCGCCGGCGTCGGCGCAGGCGCTGAGCGCGGCGTTGAAGGCGGCTGTGTCGGGGAGGGAGAAGGGTGATGAGGAGACGTGGTCGGTGGGGGCGCGGCGGAGGTGGTGGAGGACGGCGTCGAAGAGGCGGAGCGCGTGGGCGGGGCGGAGGCGGGAGAGTGCGGCGGTGTAGGCGCGGCGGTCGGGGAGGAGGCCGCGGCGGAGCATGGAGAGGAGGAGGGAGTAGGCGAGGTGGGCGTTGTTGGAGCGGGCTGCGGCGGAGGCGGCGAGGGAGAGGGAGTTGGCGTCGAGGAGGTTGAGGGCCCCGTGGGCGCGGAGGCGTTGGAGGAGGCGGGCGGCGCGGGAGAATGTACTGGAGTTCTTGTCGGCCTTGTAGGAGAGCTGGGCGAGGAGGCGCGAGGCGGAGGTGGGGGATTCGGGGAGGGAGGGGTTGGAGGCGAAGAGGCGGTATGCGGCGTCGGTGTGGCCGGCGCGGAGGAGATCGAGCAGCGCGGCATCGTCATGGGTGCAGAGTGGGGAGGAGGTGGTTGGAGAGATGGCCAGGCGGGAGTGGAGGTGGGTGTAGGAGGAGGAGGAAGACGAGGAGGAGATGAGTAATGGCGGCGTTGGCGCCGGGAAGTGAGCAGGGTGGACGAGCTTGGTATGCTGCAGCAGCATGGCCATGGTCAGCTCTGCTCTGCTCTCCAAGTCCGGCGTACTCCGCTAAGCTAAGCCTATTGTTTCTTGAGAGGAGAGGAGAGGAGAGGAAGAGGATGACGCTGACGTGTCCAGCTGTGGGCCGAAAGAAAAACGTTCTCTCACACAGGGAGGGGCGGAGCTAGTCCAGGCCTAAGCCCCGGGCTGGGACAACTGATCTTAAATTAAATATCTGTTTTTAATGATTTTTCAATAATTTTTCGTAGAATTTTAGCAGGCTTTCGGTACCAGACCCTAGACTACAGCCTACTCTGCCCGGGACCTGGATCCGCCCCAGTCACACCTACCTACGTAGCCCGCATTCGAGTGACTCGAGTGTAGGCGCTTATCGTTAATAAAATTGGATACACAAACGTGCGTATACGTTTAGTAGAATAGTATATATTCATACTCTAAATGTTTTAGAGTTTTTAAAAAAATTTCTTGGTGTGTATAGAAATCACGTGTGTGTGTAATGTGTGTGGTGTGTGCATCCTTGTATGGTCAAAAAAAGATGAAATAGAGATAGGCTTTTAATAACCGCGCTGAGTTACCCAACCTGTATGCTATCAGTGTTAGGCAGCTACCGCTGGAGTCCTACACATGAAAGAAGATGAGGACTAGTTCATGCCGACCCATGGTGATGCGTGCCAATATTTGAGAGATTTTCGTCTCTTGGACCACCGCCGAGGGTAGGGATGGCAATAGGACCGGATACCTTTGGATTCAACCTAAACCCGGATCTAGACCCGAAATAATATACTCGTTGATTCAAATTTAGATCCAAACCCGAACCCACGGGTAGTTTTGCCATCCCGTCGAGTCCGATAAGGCCAATATGAACGTCGAGACGTTCCATTTTGCACGATGGCATCATGAATTGCACCTGTTCTCATCCCCGCCGGGGAGTTTGCCCCATCAGCGTCTTCCTTCGAATTTCGTTGCCCCAACCCTCGTCGACGGCGGCTGCTCCTGCGCCTCGTAGGACCTCCGGCCACGTCACCGCTTCCCACAGCATGGCATTGAGCCAAATCGCCCCGCCGCCGCATACTCTAGGTCCACATCGCCGGCACCGGTGCCGACCTAGACGCCCTCCTCCATAACTCCTTTTTCCATGTAGCAAACTAGCTAGGCTCTAGTGGGAGTTGGCCCTGCATATATTGCATGGACACTGCTGCTGCTACTAGCTGCTACTTGTTTTCTTGTGAAGATCATAGATCGATCTCCTCTTGTTTTCTTCCCTCCCCCGGGAAAATTCTGGTACATGATCTGCCCATCTTCTGTACCAGATCCGATCAGATATATCTCAGGAAGAATTGATATGTAGCACGTACTGTGATGGTCAATCCCATCGAAGGAAAAACAAAAAAACTTCATAGGAAGAAATTGAGACGTCGGCGGCAAGCAATTAATGATCAATGTCACCACTGATCGATGTTTTGCTTAAATACGTTTTGCATGGTTAATTCTACCAGGCCGGATAACACAACCACCCCACTCCAAACTTATAAGTCTATACATTCCTGCATGGATGGAAGCACACAAGCTAGATCGATCGAGATGGTCTAATCTTTAGACGAAAAAAGCTAGCTAGGAAACAAATTCATGGAGCAAAAAGCTAAGCTAGGGAGCTACTTAATCAGCCAAAGAGGCGGTGAAGCTAGGGAGCTAATCCACTGCTCCAATGGCGATTCAGCTCTTCTTGACAAAATCCCGGACATGCATGTAAATTAGCGAAAACGTGACGCATGAATCACGACCACACATACACCCATCCTGCGATTTACCACACTGCTTAACTGGCCGCTTCGATCGATCACCTCCATGAATGTATCCTTGCTTGCATGCTGGATGAAGCAAAGTACGATCGATGATGGCAGTTACATCAGATCAGGGAGCTGCTGCTGTTGATGCAGCCTGGCCATGGATTTGCACCACCTGCATTGTTGTTCCAGTAGCAATCCCTTGATGACCACCCGTTGTTGCTGTTGCTGTCCATCATCACAGTGCCCTGCTGCTGCTGCCCACCTGCTGATCCAACACCACCACCAAGCTGCGACGGCCACTGGAGCCCAGCCGTCGCCTTCACGCCGCCGCCGCCGCCCCCTTCCTCGCCGGCATCCATACTGCCATTCTTTACGCCCACTGTGGCAGTTGAACCACCGATTGCGTGATCAGCAGCACCACCAAGCCCATGCTGCTGCATCATCAGATTCGGACCTGCACCAACACCAAATACTGACGGCGGCGGCATCACCATCACATTGCCACCGGTAGTCCCATACGACTCGTTGCTACGATGATTGCCATCAAGAAACCCTCCTCTGAGCATGTCGAGGAACGTCCCACCGGGAGCCAATGTCTCCTCCGGGTTGGACGACGACGAACCGGAGGCCAGGGAGAGGTGGTCTATGGTGGGGAGCTCGAAGCCTGTCGAGATAAATGTCGGGAGCACGGTGGGGAAGTCCGAGCAGGACGGGGGTAGTACCATGGGTTCCGGCACAGGCTTGTTGATCTTGGAGGCCGCCGACGCCGAGGAGGAGCGCCTGTTCCTGCGGCAGCCACCGCCGACGGGGACGTTGCGGAGGGAGCCGCCCTGGGTCCAGTAGCGGCGGCATTTCTTGCAGAAGTAGCGGGGCTGCGACATGTTGTAGTTGTTGTAGTAGCAGAACTTGGTCTTGGTCGAGTAGCACCGCGGGCAATCGATCTCCTTGTCTGGGTGAGGCCGCGGCTTCCGCGCCACCGTCGCCGCCGGCGACTCTTGCCGTGGCTTGGAGTTGCACGACGCCACTTCCTCCATCTGGGTGGACGACGCACCGGCGTTCATCAGCTCCTGCGTGCACGTACGATTGAAACAAGATGCGTGGCTATATCATCAGGAGAGACTGTCATTAATTTGTAAGTATATAATTAACGCGATAATATTATACTCGATTTTTTAAAAATGTGAAAGACATAGTTACAGGAATGTGCTTTTGTGTTTATGGGTTGATCATATGTATTTGAGAGAGCTAGTACAATTTTGATGACCCAATGCTAGATCTTATTACCGCGCTTTTTTTTAATCAAAACTAAACGATGCACTTTACATTTGTCTAGGGATCGAATGAACCATTCATTCTTTTCGATCTAATGGATCAGATTAACTAGAGTTTATTTATATTACACCTGGTAGTAGAGTAGTAAAAACACCTCTAACAAATCAACGGTTAGATGTGATTTCTACTTTCTACTTACACATTTTAAAATTAAATTGTTTTGTTGCTATAGCCTCGATCCTGTTAATTCAAGGCAAGGATTAAGAAAGTTAGGTTTTCGAGAACTAAATTTAAGGAAATCGTAGTACGTAACTGAACTAGATTGGCCAAACAAACAAGCTCATAAGTTTATATAAAGGTGCATGCAAAGAGAGGCAATGATGGAGATGGGGGTGGGAGAGTAAAGTGCAAAGGGTCGGTTGATCATTGCTTGCAAGCTGAAACCTCACCGTGTATAGGGGTACTTACTAATTAATTTCTTCGATCTTTACTAGTGTATAGGTATCATCCGGATATTTTTGTTTTAGTTAACATTCAAATTTTGAAACCTCACCCGGATATCACCAGGCCGTTAAATCAAATTATAGAATCGGTTGTAATCGATACTCCCGAATCTCAACAATGATCCGATGGTTCTAGATTTAGGTGATTTCAGTAATAAAAACATCTAGATGATGTTTATCAAATCCCTCTTGACTAATGGTCGACCCACGAGAGAGGCTCGATTAGCCACAATTATAACTCCAAGCTGATCAAGTACTTTTGAGCTATATCTAGCTTAGCTAGATGACCTAATTAATTAATCTTAGCTAGGCGGACAGGGAAAGAAAAGATGGTACGTCTATCTATATACATGCGAGTCCTCATGATGCAAAAATCGATCAGTAGTTTTGGCAAATGAAAATAATTTTGGTCCATGAACATGCATGCATGTGATCTAATTTTGGTTCATAGAAATTAAGCATATATGCAGCAACTCGAGAAATTGAGCCGAGCTAGCGATGCTCGATCGATCGGTAGGGATCGAGAGCCAGTGTTACCCAGATCTCAATTATGTAAGATTGGAGCTAGTGGCCCTGCCGGCCAGTTGATCGAGACTCTGAGCACGGCCGCCGCCTATGAATATTGTCCGGATGTTTTTGTCTTAGGAAACATCTAAACTTTGGACCGTACGATCAAAACACACATCCGTAGGATCAATCCATCTCGAATTCAGGGGGGACATGCATCGATCTAAAAGCAAATCCAATGGCCAGGAATTTGGATGATGGTTGCTAAAGAAAACATCCGGATGAAACTTATCAAAACCCATGAATATTTGCACACGTACGTACAGGTACAGCTAGCTAGTCTCGATCGAATTCTCTATACACCTTATTAGCTAGCTGGATCGATCAATCGAGTAGGTATATACATATAAAACGTATGTATGTATGCATGTGTACACACACATACAGCTAGCTAGCATGCATATACTATAGCCCTGTTTGGCAGAGCTCCAGAACCCAGCTACACCTAGGAGCTGAAACTTGTAGATTGAAATAAAGTGACTTAAGTTTATAATTTTATTCGAAAATATAAACAAGATGATCCACCTAAACACTATTAATATATCCACAGCTCTAGCTCTACGAATCTGGTACTCCACGAATTTAGTGGAGCTGGAGCTCTGCCAAAACACCCCCTGTATGTTAATCGCATGAAATTAAGATCGACAGCATGCATGCAGCCATGAGTTGAGTAGTCGCAAATCAAGATCGAGGGAAGAAAACTCGCATAATTATCCGAAAGAAGAAGAGGAAGAAGTAAACCAAGTAGCTAGGTTTGCATCGATCGATCGATCGATTTACCTGGCGGTGCGCAGTGCTGCTGTAGATCTCCATGGAATTAAAGCTAGCGATCGATCGATCCCCACCAAACAAATAAAGTGAGCGAGCGGAGACAAAGGAAAAAAAGATGATCGATCAAGGTCACCACACCACACCACTCCAGGACGGATCGATCGATGGAACACCTAGAAGAGTACTTGCTGTGTGTTATTCCCAGGGGAGAGAAAAGAGGGGCTCTCCTCTCCTCTCCTCTCCTCTCCTTTGTGCTGTCCTTTAATACTACTCCTCTACTCTACGAGAGAGAGAGAGAGAGAGAGAGAGAGAGAGTAGCTAGTCAAAAGAAGATGAGTGAGTGGGCCGGATGGATGCTGCGAGCGAGGGGAGTGTCGACTCTTCTCCGGTGGTAAAACAGAAACGCCTGTCCGACGAGTTGTTCGTGGAAACGGACGGTTGACGGTGACATAGACTTACACATGGCCTGTTTGGGGATTAAAACCAGCCTTTGCTTATGAAAAGCTAAAAGGCCCTCCAAACAGGTGAGCTTACAAACTGCTTTAAAGACAAGCTAAAAGCCAGCTGCAATACAAAAAGCTGGAAGCCGAAAAGCTAGCCGACAGTTGCTTCTTTGGCTTATTGCGGAACGAACTTATCAATTTACCCTTAGAAGTCATCAAAAGTTACCCGCAAAATGTTGTCGTATTAAAGAGACGATGGAACGACCGAGCCATTCCCCTCCCCGCCTCCTCTCTCGGTCTCCCCACTCCTCCCGTGTCTCCCCACATCCGAATCATCCAGATCAAGAGAACGGCGGCGACGCCTTTGCATTTCGTATCCACGCCGGCCCTACATCCACCTCTGGCTGCTCCTCGTTTGGCTGGTCCACCTCCGCCTCCATCTCCGGATCCAACTGCTCCACCTCCTCCTCCACCTCTGGTTGGTCAGGAGCCGTACCGTCGGCCCGCATCCATCTCCGGATCCAGCTGCTCCACCTCCTCCTTCACCTCTGGTTGGTCAGGATCCGTACCGTCGGCCCGCCTCCACCTCTGACTGCTCCAGATCCGACTGGTCCACCTCTGCCTCCACCTTCGAATCTGGCTGCTCCACCTTCGCCTCCACCCCTAGATTGTCAGAATTCGTACTATCGGCCTGCCTCCACCTCCGGTTGCGCCAGATCCTACTGGCCCACCTCTTGATCCAGCTGCTCTACCTTCGGATCTGGCTGCTCCACCTTCGCCTCCACCCCTAGCTGGTCAGAATTCGTACTATCGGCCTGCCTTCACCTTCGGTTGCACCGGATCCTGTTGGTCCACCTCTTGATCCAGCTGCTCTACCTTCGGATCCGGCTGCTCCACCTCCGGCTGGTCAGGATCCGTACCATCGGTCCACCTCCACCTCCGGCCGATTGATTAGTGATTAAAGCAAGTAATTACTCACTAATTTAGTAATTGTAGAGTGTTTCTCACTAATACTATGCATTGTAGAGAGTGTTTCTTCAATGCAGTATTATACTTTTCATCCTATGTGGCATTCTTGGATATTGGAGTATGATACTTTGCACTGGGAATAACCTAAGATGCTGCTGTCCAGCAGGGTGCAGGTCATGATGCAACGTACCTCAGATTCCCCACTGGCTAATGTTTTTCAACACCAACGTAGCCAGCTCTGATTACTAATAGGGTAGGTATATATGCTTGCTTGCTGTCCGCGAATTTGGAATTATGGATGGATGGCTACAAGATGCTTTCCTAGCTAGTTTCATTGTGGACACATTAAGTAGTATAAGTACCATGCCTTCCTTCTCATGGATTTGCACGTACGTAGACGCCAAGCAAAGCCCTAGCTAGCTAGTGGGAGGAGCTGCATGCCAATCATGCACTGCCTTGCATGGAGTTCTCTTGGGAAGATCGACCATCTACCATGCAGCAGTAGCACACCACCCACTAGCTACATTATCTCTTCTTCTTTTCTTATCCCTCTGGAAAATCCTGAATCATGCGTGCATCATCTTTTGTTAGATCAATAGGACATCTAATATTACGATGCCCCAGCTCCAAACATGGAAACTGAACATTACAGGGTATGGGGTTGAGTTCACATCTCAACATACAGTTTTTGGAACCAAAAGCAGCATATCAAAACATTTTAAACCATAGCACTCTATAAATCTCACACAGATCGAACAAGGTAAAGATCAAAACATCAACAGATCATTTCCTTACTACCCACAAGATGCTTCAGATATGCCGACCAGGAGATCAATTCCTCAGGAATGTAATCTTTCTCAGGAATCCCCTCATCCAAGTTATCCTTCCGAATCAAGTTATCCCAAGGCTTAATGATAGCGGAGCATGAAGTTTGAACTCCAAATGTTTGCAAAATATCATCAGACTTCCCATCATCCCCTCTTTGTATATCGGTCTCCATTTCTTTAACGAAGTAAGTATTCTTCTCCAAACTGTTTTTATACTCGACCAGTTCTAAAAATTGAAAATTATGTCATTTCTACTAATCCACAAACTCCATAATGTAGCCGCACAAATGGTATTTAACGCAGCATTTTTCTTATTGCTTAGCCAAAATCTACCCACAGATTCATAATTATAACCAATATTCAAATAAAAAAACTCTCCAACCAAGCTCCAAGTATTTCTAGCAACTGCACATTCGAAGAATAAATGAGTAGTAGATTCAATCTCATCACAGAAACAACAAGAAGCACCTTTATCAATACCCCTTTTTATAAGATTGTTTTTAGTCATAATTTTATTGTGCGACATAAGCCAGATTAAGGAAGAAATGATGCGTGCATCATCTACGTACCCATCTTCGATTGATATGTATACACACACACAACACCACTCCAAACTTTTAAGTACGCACATGCCTGCATGGAAGAACACAAGCTACACTATTGCAGGTTTTGCACTTACATCATATCAGGGAGCTGCTGCTGTTGATGCAGCCTGGCCATGGATTTGCACCACTTGCAGTGCCCACACCTGTATTGTTCCAGTAGCAATCCCTTGATGACCACCCGTTGTTGCTGTTGCTGTCCTCCTCCATCATCATCATCATTATCATATATACATATATATAATAATAATACCTATATTATAATCGGGAGACTTCCCGGAAGGAGAGCCTGTCCACGTGCCCTCCCTCTATTTTTACGAAAAAGTCACTCTATTCCTTCAAATTATAGATAGGTCCTTACAAATTACGAAAATGTCATTTGTGATTTTTTGTGAGAGCAAGAAAATCGCTTCCGAATTGCGTTTAGGTCCTTCGTTCGTTACTTTACGGAAAAAAAACTCCCGTTAAATACAAATCACGAACGAGCTCTTTTCTAATTTTTCAAGATAGCGGTCAGGTCCAAAAAAATTACAAACATGTCCCCGTTTCTTATGTCCAGGTCCTTTCTCCGTTTTTCCCGGAAAAAATATTTTCGTCAACAGAAATATATATACAGCTTTATCTCTAGATTTTTTTCCCAACTCTATCTCTAATCTCTAGACTTTTTTTTCGAAGACCCTCCAAAAAATTAGAAAATACATCTTGACCCATTTTTTTCTCCGAAAAAAACAACGTATATTCGTTTTTCGTTCGCGTGCGCGACGTGCGCCACACTTATTGACCTAATTGTTGTTATACGCAGTGCCCTGCTACTGCTGCCGCCCACCTGCTGATCCAACACCAACACCAAGCTGCGACAGCCAAGGAGAGGTACCACGGTTCCGGCACAGGCTTGTTGCTCTTGTACGCCGAGGAGGAGCGCCTGTTGATAATTGCACTTGATTTTTGTACATGTTTATGGGGTTGATCATATTCGAATTAACCCGGGCGCCCACTAGAGCTGCAATCTGAACACACCCAACCCGCCCATGAATATTAATTTGCACCCATATCAACATATGTACTCTCTCGCTCTCTCTCTCTGCATACATACATACATACATACATACATACATATATATATATATATATATATATATATATATATATATATATATATATATATATATATATATATATATATATATATATATATAGGATAACGGAATGGGACACCATGGTGCCTGGGCACCATGATTTTAAATGCGTTAATTCAAGTCAAATTCGGATATATTTTTCATAACTTTCAGTTTTAGGGTATATACCCATCTATAAGAATTCAAATGAAACACATACCTTTAAAAAAATATACTCAAACTTGAAGATTTTAATGAATTTAGATTACATACTTTGCTGATTTATATATATGATCAACACATACCTACAATCAAACTATCATCAAAAAAGGAAACTTTAATTTGAATTTCAGTTCAAACTTGTTTGAACTAGTTAGTAAACTAGTTGAACTCAACATCCTAAATATTTCAAAAAAAATCGCATACAAATATTTATAGAAAATACCCGTTTTGGATCATGATGTCCAGGCACCATGGTGTCCAGGCACCTTGGTGTCCCAGGTAATTGTACTATATATATATAGAGAGAGAGGTTTGCTAGTGTACTATCGATGGTACAGATCTTCCGTGCTATAGCGCTGTGTTTGCAGTTGTTGATCCAAACCGTGCATTATGTTCATCTCATTGAAATCTCACTACCCACTAAATTTTATATTTTTTGAATTTTTTCTTCAATTTATTTTGTATTTTTCACACACACATACATACACACACCTTACGTTATTAACTAGGTATAACGAACGTAGGTACGTACGTTATGTATACAGACAAAAACAAATTAGTCGTATGGCATTAAGACAGCCGCGACGTGAGAGACTAGTCATAAAAAAAGAAAAGTTAAAAGTAGAATTGCGTTGATCTATGGGCCGTTATCTCGGCCATGAAATTAATTATAGGTAGCAAAGGAAGGCAAGTTCATTGCCAAATAAAGCGAGCAGGCGGAGTCCAAAAGGGGTGATCGATCGATCCATCAGGTGAAGAAGAATGGAACTGCAGTGATAGTAGAGCGAGAGAGAGAGAGCGAGAGAGAGAGAGAGAGACAGGCCGGGTAGAATAGAAACACCTCCTGGGCCTGGCTGCCTGGCTCCCTGGCTGGCCCGTTGTTTCGTATATTTTTTTTCAGATGCGGATATGAATATAGATAATCCGGATACGAATATAGATACAGATAATATCGAATACATATGCAGATCGAATACATATACAAGTACCATAACATCACAGACGGTTTCTAACGCCTGTTCAGTGCCCCCATTTGTTTGATACCAATAACCGATTGATCTCCAGTCATATCTCTTAATCCCTACAAAGCGATCATGTTGTTATGAAAAAGGTGTCTTGGTATATTATCAGTAACTACATCGAATTAAATACTAGAAGCTTTTATATTACCTCTATAAACTCAACTTTGGCTTCTTCCAGCTCTGCATTCGCCCTGCGGTCCTTAGTGTTATGTGCCATGTTAAGAGATTCAATATCAGATCTCATATGCACAATCTTCAACACCTCTCATGCCTCTGTGGCTAACAGAAAAAGTGTATCGTCTGGTATCTCTTGGTAAATCACAGCTAATGCAATCTGGTTATTGCGTGTGTCGGTGACACCAGGATCGACGGCATCCCATACCCCGTGTACCTTCATGTACAATTTCATCTTGATCAACCACACACATAGTTGCTCTTTGTGAGCAGTGGATATTGCAGCGATATGGTGGAACTCTCCTTCACGGTCGCACCCGACATCGCCTCATCACCGGTGACACAACTTCCCGGAGAACGCAGCATGATCTTGGGTAGATCTCGGGTTCTGATATCAATTATTGGTTTTAGCCCGGATCATCACACACGTACCACAATAAAAAATAATCAAGCACAATAACTCATAAACACAAGTATTTTGGTGATACGATACGACCAACATTTTTTTATTTTGCACACTTGAGACAACAGTCACGATGCATGAGTTGAGAGCTAGTGAGTCGGATCTAAGGAAATAATCCAAAACTAAGCTACCACGCACTAATCAATTGAGTAAACATCTTCTTGTCATATCTGTGCATGCATGCATGCCAGCTAACCATTCAATGTGCATGCCAAAGACGTTCTTGAGTGCAGTCCACCTTTTAGCTAAGTTTCGCTTTAGCTGGAGTGAAATAACACCCAGTACCAGCTGAGGGTGGCGGGTACCACAAAACCAAACTAACAAATTAGGGCACTTTGAATAGTACCATTTCAGTTATCTCTTAGCTATATCATATAAGTAAAATCCTACATAAAGAAGAGAGGACGTGTGAAAAGAGAATATACCGTCTCTTATGTAAGAGAGACAACCTCATCGCACAAACCAACACAAAATTAATAAAACGTGAGAGGGAAAAATATAATGAAGATGAATGATTTTAAAAACAACTATTGAAGATGTCTCTGGTATTGTCTCTAGATGAGTAAAAATTTCTAGAGACAATTTTTAAAAACAGGACCATTGTACGTGCTCTTAAGGTCCTCCTAGCCATTATTAATCTGCTGCATTCATGTGTGTGCATGCCATTATTGATTGTGTTGTGCACAAGTATAAATCATCACATCTGGGACTGATTGGTTGGTTTGGTCAGGCACAGGCAATTGGGTCACAATTGACCTTTGATTTGGCAACAAACCTGGTGATAGAGATAAGAGCAAGTACAGTACAATAAGGCTATGTCAGCTGGCTTTTAGCCTGTACATGTCAGCATTAGTCTATGTGGAAGAGTGAGAAACGATGAGAGAGAAGATAGCTGGCTCTTATTTAGTAGCCAGCTTTGCACAGATGCATAGGTAAATCATTTATGTATAAGAGAGAAGAGGTAGTTATTGCACAACATCTAGAGACAATTTTTAGAGGCAGTTATTGTATAAACTGGCTTTTAGCTTACTATTAGTCTGCAGTGGACTTTATTATTGTACTTGCTCTAGCCTGGGAAATCATTTAATTTCGTGGGATATACTGCAAGCATGATGCATGTTTGGAGCTTAGCTTGGAAGGCTGCACGCATGATGCAACCGACTAATAATAATTGCACGCATGCAGCGGCTGCTTAAAGCTCAAGACTGAGCTGCCTGGTATCCATCATCAAACGAGCCATCACAAAACACGCACGCACTCGCTTTGCCCTTTGCTTTCCCTGCTCTTTACCTTTTTTTTTTTTGGAGTAGAAAGCACACACACTGACAGTCTGACACCGTGGCACTCCATGCATATATGTCTCTGCGTGCATGTACTAGTATCATGCATGGATGATGCATGTAATGTAAGCAGGTAGTAGATCTGAATATCTGACCTGTATACACAGGGGTGGATTCAGAAAACTTTCACGGCCCGGGCTAAACTTTGCTGATTTAGGTTATTATCTGTTTTAGACCGAAATACCATGGGCTAAGAGGAGATCTTGTGACTTGGACTGGACTAAAGATGCACGAGTTATTCATGTTGTATTTTTCTAAACTCCGGGGCAAAAGCCTAGGCTGCTATGGATGTCTGATTAATCCACCCCTGTATATACGTCTCTCGTGTGTTGCGAGTGCTAGCTAGCTGCTTGCTTCCTTTAGGCCAGTGCCGGTCAGCTTTTTTTTTGGCCGTCCAGCTTAAGCATCAACGCATCTGGGAAAAGTAGGGATAAGAGAGAGTATGTAGAGAGAGAGAGAGAGAGAGAGAGAGAGAGAGATCTCCAACTATCATGACGGAAGAAAACAACGATATATAGCATTGCACTTGCTGACTTGGATAGCGTTGATTCAAAGCTCAATGACGCGTGCGTGTCCATACAGACGAATTTAGTCCCAGTGGCAAACTACGTACGTCCAAAAGCACATTGACCATGAACAACTTGAAGTTGATATATAGTATACTTAATTACATCATGTTTGAAACATAGGAATTATGTTAAAAGTTCGAAAAACAATGAATCATGTGATACATGTTGTTTGAGGTAGACTTAATGCACATGCATCACCTTAATTAATATATAGAGTAGACTTTACAAAATTACATGTTTCTTACGCAAACTATAACGAAACTTACATGTTTTATCTTCTATTTTATAAAACTATAGATTTTAGGAGAAGTTGTATCACACAACTACACGGCCTCAAGCGCGAGTGAAACGGGAAATAGTGGCTTACGAGGCTGCTATGTGAGCCAACACTGTCGGACCCGTTACAATAAACGGTCAATTCTAAAATATGTAGTTTGCAACACAAGTTCCCATAACATCTATAGTTCTATTAAATAAGAGCTAAAACCTGTAATTTTATGATAGTCTGTAAAAAGCACTTTTAAATTTGTAAAATTTACTTAATATATAAGATACAACTAGATGTAGTGTCCAAACGTTCCGACGGAAGGATTAATGTTATTGGACGCTTCGGTGCAAACAACAGACGCAACGAATGAATTGAACGCGAACCAACGTGTTTGGTTCGCTGCATACGCTGGCCAGGCTCATCTAATGCATTGATCGCGCGCAAGCTCGCGTTTAGTTCACTGCATCGTGAGCGCGCATCCTAAGACAAGTTTTAATTGAGATCCTACTTCAATCGAAAGGACGTATGTACGTACGAATTAGATAGATCAAATTATTACTGTATTCTTCAAGTATGACAACCAATCTCCTAGCTATGCCCCGAGGTACCTATTTTTCCTCAATATGGAAAATTTTTGATATGATCTTTGCTATATTTTAGACAATTGCAAATTGTAAAGTAGGCATTTAGCAATAATATGTCAACAAATAATCTTTCATTTCAATACTACTCATGTATCAATCCAACAAGTGCAAACTAGGCATTCACATAATGACTTTCACATATCGACACCATTCACATATCAACACCATTTATATTTCAACACCTTCCACTGCTACTAAATATTCTTCAATAAATATTGCTACTAAATATAATTGAACAAATATTGCTACTTGACACACTTCAACAGACATTGCTACTTTACATACTTGAACAAATATTGCTAATAAATATACTTGAACAAATATTGTTGCTAAAATATATTGAAGTAAATATTGCTACTTGACATACTTGAACAAATATTGCTACTAAAAATCCGGTTAAATTCGGTCAAATACGGTCAAATTTTAGTCAAATCTCGGTCAAATTCATCGAGATTTTGGTCAAATCCACCGAGATCTCGGTGAGATTATAGGGTACTGTAGTATTTTAATTTTTTTAGGATTTTTTAATTTCACCGGGATTATGAAATTCGGGAGGTTCCGAGATTCGATATTTCGCCTTGAGCTCTAGTAGAGCGGGGAGGGAGGGCACAGGATGGTCCACAGGTAGGGGTGGAATTTTAGCTCGAGGCTCGAGGCTCGGCTCGGGCTCGGCTCGGCTCGCATGGCCAACGAGCCGAGCCCGAGCCTACCGCTTGGCTCGCTTGGCCAACGAGCCGAGCCCGAGCCAGCTCGTGAGCGGCTCGACAGTCATTGAGTTATATAAGGTATGAATTCACAATACAATAATCAGTATACCCAATGCTAGACATCTAATGAGCAATGCTTGTCTTACCTTACTTTTTGAGTTTACTCTTAGTACTTCAAATGTCTTGTATTGGGTCTACTGATTACTTTTGCACAGATAAAAGTAAGCGGAGTATTCTTTTTCCAGATTACATGTTTGCAGTTTTATAAATTGAAAGAGCAGTATAACCATCTCAGGCTTAAAAAGCGCCCCATAAATGTGAAATTGCTTCTTGACCGAACCTAGAGGAGGCCGGAGCACGAGAAGCAGTGAGAATGGATGGAGGAGCTTCGTTTTTTGTGAGAATGAAGGGCATTTGGGCCCTTGCCAGTGCCCTTGTAGACCGGCTCGCGAGCCGGCTCGAGGCTCGAGCGAGCCCGAGCCGAGCTCAAGATTGAGCTCGATGTATGCAACGAGCTGGGCTCGGCTCGAACCTGCTGAGTTTGAGCCGAATGAGCTCGCCTCGGCTCGGCTCGATTCCACTCCTATCCACAGGGCTCCCCCCCCCACCCACCCACCCACACGGGATAGTACGACACAGAGCCCCGTGCCAGCAGGTGTGGGTCCCACCTTTCTCCCCCGCCATTCTCCTCCCGTTGGTGGGGCGCGGAGCGGGCTCCTTTCCTTTCTCCGCTTGCCGTCTCGGCTTTTCACGCTGCGGTGCGGCCCAGGCTGTTCTTCCTATTACTCCTAATAGTGATTATTACTAATCAGTGGGTTGCTGCCTCTGCCGCTAATCTTCTTCTTGCTCCACTTTTTGTTCGGTCGCTCCCCACTCCACTCCTCAGATTAGGAGCTGCATGCCTGCATGATCGATCCTTCCTTGGCCTGCGTACTCTGCAGCTCTCGATCGGTCGCTGGCTTGTGGTATCATATATTCATATGGATGGCAGCTTTTTTTTTACTCTTGTAGTAACCTATCGATCGAGTCAATCATGCACGCCATGATGTCCAACAGGCGAGCCGTAGAGTAGAGGCTGTGTTTGCCACTTTGCCTTCAGTTTGTCCTCCATGCGAAGAGGACAGAGCCAAAAGAGCTAGCTTGCCTGCCTTCAGACTACGGATAGAGGGGTTTGATGGCTTCCTCCACCGCCGCTCTTCTCCTCCAGCTCCAGCTGCTGCTCCTCTCCTCACTCTCCGCTACCGCTCAGCCTGGTGAGTTCAGCCAGCCGGCCGGCCGGCCGGCCTGCCTTCCTTTTATTCCCACAAGATTATCGGGGTTCTTCTCTCCTCCTCTCCGTTCTTTCCTCCTGGGGGGGAGCTAAATCAACACTGGGGCTTTACAAGATTGAGCAGGGTGTGGGGGATTCGTGGGGTTTCATCTGCTTATGCATCCATTGCAATCATATATGAGAAAAGATTCCAGCTTTCCGAGCAGATTTGGAAAATTGCAGCATATGCATTTCGCCACCTCAGATGGCACTGCTGCAGCCTCTGAGAGATCCCCATTTTGTCCCTTTCCATCGTGCAGGTTTCATTAGCCTGGATTGCGGGGGAGCTGATGATTACACAGATGGCATCGGGATCCAGTGGACTTCTGATGCTAAGTTCGTCTCTGGTGGACAGACGGCAACATTGCTGCCCCAAAACCAACTCCAGAAGCAACTCTCAACTCTGAGGTATTTCCCAGCCGACAACAGGAAGTATTGCTACACCATGAATGTGAGGACCAGAACACGCTACCTTGTTAGGGCGAGTTTCCTCTACGGTAACTTCGACAACAGCAATGTCTACCCCAAGTTTGATCTCTCCCTCGGAGCAACTCCATGGTTCACTGTTGTAATTGATGATGCCACCACAACAGTAGTTGAAGAGGCGATTATCTTGGCTGCCGCTCCAACACTCAGTGTCTGCCTCTCTAACGCCAGTACAGGACAGCCGTTTATCTCTAGTCTGGAACTTCGACAATTTAACGGTTCACTCTACTATACCACTGATGAGGCACAGTTCTTCCTTACACTGTCTGCAAGGATAAATTTTGGTGCAGAAAGCAATGAATCAGTCAGGTACTACTGCACTACTAGTCCATATTCATGCCAACATTGTCAATAACTTCAGATCAAAGTCCAAAACATTTGAACGAAATAAGTAGTTTAGAAACCCAAACTAGAGCTCTGTGCAAAAATGTAGGTTTACACTGGCTGTAAACTTAGTATCAATAGTGTGCAGACTATCCTGTTAAACAAAACTATGGTTATGTGTGATTGTTTTTACCATTGCCTGTCCTAATGAGGTAGCATGCCTACTGTATTGTCTGACTGTGCCATACTGCCATGTAACAAAATTCTGATTACACTTCGCTTAGTACACGAGTTATAACCAAAAATATGCTTTGTTCAATGCAAAAAAAGATGGCTAAAAGGTGCTCTCTCTTTTTTTTTTCAATTTCTCAGGTACCCTGATGATCCATTTGATAGAATATGGGAGTCTGATTCTGTGAGGAGAGCAAACTACCTTGTTGATGTTGCTCCAGGGACTGAAAGAGTATCAACTACAAACCCCATTTTCGTTGGTACCAATGAAGAACCACCTGAAAAGGTCATGCAAACAGCAGTGGTTGGCCAAAATGGATCCTTGACCTACCGGCTTGATTTGGAAGGTTTCCCAGGAAATGCATGGGCGGTCTCATATTTTGCAGAAATTGAAGATTTGACCCCAGAAGAAACTAGAAAATTTAAGTTAGTGATTCCAGGCATGCCAGCATTCAGCAAACCAACCGTTGATGTGGAAGAGAATGCTCAAGGGAAGTATCGTTTGTATGAACCAGGCTACACGAACGTGTCACTTCCATTTGTTTTCTCTTTCGAATTTGTGAAGACGAATGATTCTTCAAAGGGACCTATCTTGAATGCTATGGAGATTTACAAATATGCCCAGATTACTATGGGGTCTCAAGATGGTAAGTAATTGCCCACATTGTTGTTATTGCTTATGTTTTTGGCTAAAGCTAACCTCATTGTTTCTGTTCTGTAGAAAAAAACTTTTTGGACTAATTTAGTGCTTCCATAATATTGACAGCAAACATCATGGCTAGCTTGGTATCACGGTATCCACAAACAGGTTGGGCACAAGAGGGTGGTGATCCATGCTTACCAGCATCATGGTCCTGGGTGCAATGCAGTTCAGAACCAGCACCCAGGGTATTTTCAATGTATGATAATCATGCCATTCTGCCTTCACTTTTGGATTTCTTGATCAACTTCAAGTACTTAAAGCCTAAGAATTGTTCCTCACAGCGCATTGACAGGGAAGAACATTACAGGAAGTATCCCTGTGGAATTGACAAAGTTATCGGCATTGGTCGAGTTGTAAGATGAGAATGGTTCATTCTTTTCATCTTCTCTCTTTTCGCTTCTCTTATCTGATCTACTTATTTCTGCTAATGCAGAAGGCTTGATGGTAACTCATTTTCTGGTGAAATACCCGATTTCAGTGGATGCCGAAATTTGCAGTATATGTGAGTTTGCAGTTCTTTTGATAGTCCAGCGACCGCCAGGATTTATTGAACTAATCCACTGTGGTTTTCTACATTGCAGTCACCTTGAAAACAATCAATTAACTGGTGCATTGCCATCTTCTTTGGGCGACATACCTAGCCTGAAAGAGTTGTAAGTTTTACATACTTTTGTGCACTTCGTTTTTCCTACCCTTACTCCGGAGATTGCATGTGAATTCAGCCTGCAGTATTTCTTCGTCTTTCTTCCTTTCTCTTGATTCCCTGATGTCTTGTGCTCAAGATACTCTAATGTTGTTAGTGCTATTGATTTTACCTTCTTTCTGTTACAAATGCATTTGTTCAAGAGTCTTTACAGAAATAAAGGAGCTGCCCTTACTATTCCCCAACCTTTGCAGGTATATTCAGAACAATAGGCTGTCCGGACAGGTTCCAAAGGCACTTTTCAAGAAGAGCATTATTTTCAAGTATGTACTTTCCTTCAGGCAGATGTAGCTTTAATGTATTTGAGATTATTAATGCATAATATTGTGCTTGACACCGCCATTGTGGCTGGACAAGCTTCACTTCCCTTTATTTGTCTTGTTAAATATGATGACTCATATCTAGTTTTTAGGATTTGGAAAAGTGTGCTAGATGAATCCTAATAGGATTATAATTCCTAATCCTAATAGGAGTAAGATTCCTACTTGCTTTGGAGGAGAACTAGGGAAGCTATATAAACCTAGGGGGTGGTCATGGAAAATCCAAGCGACCGAGAAGCCACAAACCAACTCATCCAAAGCAAGAGGTGCACGAGAGGATTAGACGCTAGGTTACTCTTTAGCACTAGATTCTTGTATATGGCAAGGATCCGAGGGTCCTAAAAGGTT
The DNA here is from genome assembly GCA_036346355.1 of Rhipidocladum racemiflorum. Classification (NCBI taxonomy): domain Eukaryota; kingdom Viridiplantae; phylum Streptophyta; class Magnoliopsida; order Poales; family Poaceae; genus Rhipidocladum; species Rhipidocladum racemiflorum. The sequence continues at coordinate 1,348,259 of CM070590.1, read as the reverse complement.
CGAGAGGTTGTGAGAGAGCAACAATCCCTTGTACTCTTTTGAGGCTGTGCTTAAAGAATTTGCTGTTGGCTTTGCCAAATTTTTCTCTCTCACTGTGGTTACTTCAATGTTGTTATTTTAGTTCTCTTTACAAAATTAATCTTCTTCGTTCTTGAGACTATACATGTTCGTGTTGTATCTCACAAAACTCCGATCCGGGGATTGCTGCACATAAGAAGGGGTATCAGAGTGTAATAGATGTTATAATGGTTCCATATGTAGATCAAATAACTGTATCTTGTTCCTTAGGATTTCCAGGTATTTTTAACTGGGAAAAATGAATCTAATTGTGTTTTTTAGGATGTTTCCATCTGTTTTAATTTGTTACTGCATGCAGTTTTTCAGGCAACAAGGACCTTCACATGGCAATCGGAATTAGCCACAACACCATAATAATCATCGTATGTTCTGTGATTGGAGCCATCTTGTTACTTGTTGCCTCTATTGGATGCTGTTTGTTTACACGCAAGAGAAAGAAGAAACCTTCACATGGTAAGTATTCTTTAGCTCATTGGATGCATTGGGTATTGTGTAAGGACATCTGGACATGTAATGATTATTTTGCCTTCTCTAGAAACTGTTATTGCAGCACCAGCAAAAAAGCTAGGCTCCTATTTCAGTGAAGTAGCTACAGAATCAGCACACAGATTTGCTTTATCTGAAATTGAAGATGCTACTGATAAATTTGAAAAAAGAATCGGCTCTGGAGGGTTTGGCGTAGTATACTATGGAAAGCTGGCAGATGGGAGGGAGATCGCAGTCAAGCTTCTCACAAATGACTCCTATCAGGGCATCCGAGAGTTCTTGAATGAGGTCTGTTTCTGTTCTAGCCTTGTTTAGTTTCTTCTACAAGTGTAACTCTATAACAGTACATGACTTTTTTCACTGTTAAGGAGATAAAGACAACTTCGTTACATCTTGCTGCTTTTAGTATTGCTTGGTAGAACGAAACCCTGAGGTGGAACTAGAGACTGATATGTCCTGAGACCATGCCGATTTTCCTTTCTCTTAATCAAAAGACCTGTTAATGGGATGTGACAATTGTTGCCTCGCATAGACTCATAAGTTATGATGTCTTTGTGTTTTAAATGAGTCGGAGATAGTCCTATATGTTTTCTGTAATCTGTAATGATTTGAGTGACTGAGGCTTGCTGTTTGAAGTGTTCGTTGCATTGTATATCTAGACATCCCTTTCAACTTTTGTCTACGTCCGCTGAACACCAGTATCATGATATGATTGCCTGCGCCATGTGTTCATGCATTATTTTTCTTCAGGAAGGTTATTGTGATGGGCTAATTGGTTATCTGACTGGCTTGTTGTTTCAGGTAACATTGCTTTCCAGAATTCATCATAGAAACCTGGTGACCTTCCTTGGTTACAGTCAGCAAGATGGGAAAAATATACTTGTGTATGAGTTCATGCATAATGGGACACTAAAAGAGCACCTTCGTGGTAAGTCCCCTTCCAACTAATGATAAAACTAGTTTGCAGAATCAATAGCATAATGTTGGCATGTAGATAATGATTATTTTACAAGCAAAATGTTCCGTGTGCAGGTTTATTTTAGGACCTTTAGGATTGCAGGGTATTAGTGCATGCTTACTTAGTTAAGCTGAAACTTGTACTTAGATGATCTTTTCAGGGATAGATCAGCTATTTGTCTCTGTTGACATTGACCGATTTCTATGCTTAAACGAAATTTAATATCTAGTTCAAGCTTGATTCTTCAATGTTGAACCTCGGGATCGACATGAACTGTTAGATGAATGTACTCCTTTGAACAGAATAACATATTAAGTATTAAACTTTTGCTGATGTTCACAGGAGGACCTAGTGATGTTAAAATAACTAGCTGGGTCAAGCGTCTTGAGATAGCAGAAGATGCTGCAAAAGGTCTCTCTCTCTCTCTCTCTCTCTCTCTCTCTCTCTCTCTCTCTCTCTCTCTCCGCGCATGCAATCTGAAGATTCTGAATTTTCTCTTTTCCTTTAATGTTTCAAATATCAGGTATAGAGTATCTCCATACAGGATGCTCCCCAACTATCATTCATAGAGATCTCAAGAGCAGTAACATTCTCCTTGACAAGAACATGAGAGCAAAAGTTGCAGACTTTGGCTTATCAAAACCCGCAGTCGATGGATCTCATGTATCAAGTATAGTTCGTGGAACAGTTGGGTATCTGGACCCAGAGTAAGGCCGCGATTTTCTGAGCTTATTGCTTGTGTTCTTTCAGGCATGGTTTAGCGAATTGAAATGCTTCATATCTCTGCAGCATCTGATGCATGCTTTTTTGTTTCATCTTGTTTTTGTGTGCGGTGAGTAGGTACTATACATCTCAGCAGCTAACAGAGAAGAGTGATATCTACAGTTTTGGTGTCATTCTACTCGAGCTAATCTCAGGCCACGAGCCAATCTCTAGTGACAACTTTGGGCTCAACTGCCGCAACATTGTTGCATGGGTCAGTCTTGCTGTGATATGCTAAGCTCTCTGCATTTGGTTTCTTCTGATACTGAGGATTACTGATATATATATATGTGAATTGTGATTGATGTGTACCATGATGCAGGCTAGATCGCACATCGAGAACGGGAATATCCACGCAATCGTCGACGAATCGCTAGACAGCGGCTACGACCTGCAGTCGGTGTGGAAGATTGCAGAGGTGGCTATCATGTGTGTGAAGCCCAAGGGCGTGCAGAGGCCGTCCATCTCGGAGGTGCTCAAGGAGGTCCAGGACGCCATTGCCATCGAGCGGGGCTCGGAGCTGCCCCACATTCAGCAGCTCATGTCGAAGAAGTCCATGGGCTCCTCCTCCATTAACACGGACAGTGTGGACCTGGAGCAGAATGCAACCTTCGATGAGCTGCTCATGCGGCCGGGTCTCAGATAGCAACGTAGCCGTTCGTAGGATGATGAGATGCTTTCGACGCTTCCGTGAGGCTCATGTGTTGGTTTGATAGTTTGCCTTTCTCTCTGTGTTTCTCTGGCTGGTGAGTAAGGATTTGAATGCTGTGAATGCCTTAAGCATAGCTAGCAAGCAAAATTTTTGGGTGGGTGAAATATTTTGATGGTGAAAGAATGGCGATCTGGAACTGCTGTTCGCACTGTTCTTGTGCTTTCATGCCCTTCTGCTCCCTCCAATATGAAATCGTGTACTACCTGCTTGGGAGCGCTCTATGCCAGAGAAGCCAAAGGGATACGGCAGAACGGGCAGCATCTTGGATCGGATGCATCCGGAATCTAGCTCGAAAATACTGCCAAGCACACCAGATACTAGGAACAAGACTTTCTCATGAATTACTATGTTATTAACACTACGCAAATCCTTCTTTGGTTTAATACCCTACACATTGTCAACTGAGCAGTATAGACTAACAGCATACAGCCATTCCCTTTCGGTTCAGCAAACCCCACTACAAAACATGAGCCTCTGTGCACGGACGCACCATAAGAGCTACCAGCAGCAAGCTGCAGCATATCATCATGTACAAAGGAGGACTATTTCGGTCTCTCAAGGCAAGAAAACATTCCCACGGTTACGGGCGACAAAATAAATCAAATGCGATACGGTTTATATCTTCCCAAAGCCAGCTTTCCATCGCCTGCAGGCACATGTACACATATACTTCAAGGGCCACTTCTTTCATGGATGCATCTTACGCGGCGGCGCGACTTCGCCTACAAAAGGAACCTGATGACCACGCAACGGAACAACGGTCAGTAACTTTCTAGTGTGCCGGCGCATACGGCAACTTCCAGAACCCTACAAAGCAAAGTTAAAATTGAACAGAAGGGCAAAGGAAAAGGTTTTTCCTTGAGTCCTAACAAAAACTAACCAATCATGTGCTTGGAGTTAGTGATTCTGGGTCATGTTGGTCCATTTGAATCCACCAACTTTCAATAAAACAATCATGTACCAGCTCATAAGCGCAACCATTAGCCAGCTGAGTATCCTCTTCAGTGTGCAACCAATTACTTTCAGAACTAGAGACGCGCCCCAAGTTAGACGGGGGCAGGTCAAAGTTGCATCCTCCAAGACAATTACAGTCCAAAGGCTCTATTATAAAGATCATTTGAACCCAGCATTTGAAAGTTGTTCGCTTCAGTTGGATATAACATCCTCGACATGTCTGGCATGGGAGCATTACTCCCTTGTCTCAAATCACTCCAGCCATCCCAGTGACCATTTGTAAGTTGGGAGTTTCTAGGTTGTTGGGGTGGCATCTGTGCATAAGGAGACAGGGAACCATGGTTCTGTGATAGAAGTCGGGATGCCAGAAAATTATCATTCATAGGGTTGAATGCATCCTGAATATGGTCTGTAAATCTGAGATTTTGATAAGAGGGCATGTTATGTTGCATAAGTAACTGAAGCCTTGGATCATTATTTGATGTTTGCAACTGCACTGGAAAAGTAGGAGCATTTTTCAGATCCAACCCTGAATCACTAACTCCAGGCATCCGGCCTTTGCCAACAGCCAATATAGCAGGATCAATAAATTCTATGTCACTTGTGTGTCTAGCTGACTGAGGTTGATAATGATTGGTGTTGCTTCCCAAAAGATTATCAAGTTGACGATTTTCTGCCAAGCACCGCAAAAGTATGAGAAAAACTGAAATTGTTTTATGAGAAGAATCAATAAGACAGTAGACAAACCTGAGTATGTTGATCCATACACCTGATTAGACCCATTCTGAGATGAAAATCCAGGAGGGGGATTAGACCCGTCCTGGGATGAAAATCCAGAAGAAAATCTAAGAGGGGGGTTCAACCCATCCTGAGATGAAAGCCCAGAAGAAAATCCAGGAAGGGGATTCAACCCATCTCGAGATGAAAGTCCAGAAGGATATCCAGGAGGGGGGACTCTTGCTGGTGCTGAAAATCCAGGTGGTGGAGATATTTTAGACCTTGAAGTGCCTGAGAATGCAAATTTATCGTAAGTATAAAATAGTACCACTGATGAAAACATCAGTTACTGAAACACTCCACATAAAAATCACATAAATACAATATCTTGTATTGCCAATAGATCTACAACCCATTCACACTAGTTAAAATGCTCACCAATGCTCAATGAAAAAAATGTGCAGTGCACAAACATTGTATTTCCTTTTATACGCAAGAAAAACAACATTTAGTTTGGTGACAAATCGAAATATGATCAAAGAGATCAAATATGAATTTTTAAAATACATCCAATTACACTACTAAAACACGTCATTCTGCTCAGTCAAATACAGGAGTCACAGGAATCGTTACTCACCAGTAGTTGCCATATCCGATATAGGAAAAGGATTGCCCCTTGGAAAATCATTCTCTGGAGATTGGAACATGAGGCCACTCTGATAAACATTTCCATGAGAATTCTGGGATAGCAAACTAAAATTTTGCTCGCCACCACAATTTCTGAAAGGTGAATCCAGCAAGTTTCCTTGGTTATCCTGTCTAGCAAATGAAAATCTAGACTCATTACTGCTGGCTTTTGATTTCCATGAAGGCACGTTGAAAAGCACATCGTTCTTTTCAGATTCACTAAGCATCTTAGCCAAATTGTTAGCAGTCGAATATGACTCATCCCATGGATCAAACTCCAAAGACAAGATATCAGAAATTATGCTGCTCTCATCCTTATGTACACTTGCAGCCTTATCAAAACTCGCTATGTTCTCAATTTTTACCGCACCCATTGCTCCATGCTGATGTCTTTTTATTCCAGAATGTTCAGAAACCTTACCGGGTGTATATATAGTTCCTAGCCCGTCTTGATGTCCATTTAACAAGGTAGAAGTGTTGTCGGTTGAAGGCAACAACCCAGTTTGCATCATTGTGCCAGAAGTCCTACTATCACTTGTCGAAGTATGGTCAATTTCTTTATCATTCCACAGCGACATATGTGATGTATCAGCAATATGGACATATGGTGAAGGTAATGATTGTTCTGTAGCATCCAGCATCCTAACATGAGGTTTATCAGTGGTAATTGAAGAATTCCATATATCATTTAAAGCAGGAGTCACACCACAAACTTGCAGCTCTGAACTCCAGTGAAGATGCTTATCAGAACTAGATTGACAAGAAAGTACAGTGTCCTTATTTTCTGGTGACAAAGGCTCAGTAAGCTTCAAATGAGATTGCTCCTTGTTCGACTTCTGACTCAAAGGCACCACAGCCGAAGTACTTGGAATTGCACCCAGTTGTTGATTATCTACCATACACTGAACCCCATCTTTGTTATCTAAAGCTACTGAAGATACCCCAACATATAACTTCTCAATTTCTGTATTCCCAGGTCCAACATCTTCCGGTACTTTTGTGCTAGCAGTGTGATTAGATTGGATGTTTATAACTTTCACGGTAGGGCTTACAGGATCCATGTTGGTTACTTGGTGGTCACCATCACCACCATTTACTTCTGATTTAGATATTGCTGAACTTGATACAAAATCTAAAGGACTTTGCCTGGTACTGTTTACTGCTGTGTGTTTCTTTGGTGATGTTGATGACTTAGACGCAAGCTGGCCTGATTCGGTTAGCTTTGAAGACACCGAACAAACAAGCTTTTCATTATTACTCACAAGTTGCCTTTCCTCACTTCCTTTCGACGTCCCATCTGATGCTACAACTTCATCATCATTCCAAGCTGAAGGTATTGTAGAAAAGTCTATGTCCAACGATGACTCCAGTGATATTACAGCTTGGGTTTCCTTTGCAATACCAGGTTTATATGGCTTCAAGGTTTTAGACAGACTATCGCGTTCTGATACTTGCCTTCCTTCAGTCATTTTTGGTACTGCGTTTGTATCATCATTCCATGAAGAAGGCAGTCTTCCACTGGAATTCATCGAAGAACTCGAAAATGAATTACTCTGTGGCTCTGATTTTGATTTTGTAAGAGACTGAGAGGATGTCTCCCCAGTCGCTGTTGTCTTTGCATTCAAATCACGATGCCCCCTGCGCATACCCAACATTTAGCAACACATTGCATTTTAAAGTATAACATAAGACTCCAATAGGAACCTTACCATGAAGCAGCTTGTGGAAGCGTGGACCTCCCCGAACTACTGTTTGGTGGTGACAGTCTGGACTGGCTTGTGGTATTCTGCACAGAAGAGGGCTACTTGATTTAGCAACATTATGTAAACCAACAAATACAGAAAATATCAACAATTTAGCCTAGACAGGAAAGCACATGAAATCAAAAAGAATTGAACGTCTTCCAATGGATTCAGTATTTTCAAAAAAAGACATACAGCTGTTCCATTCTTGACTGTATGTTTGGCTGAAACCACTGCACTGTAAGAGAAATCATCTGCTGGCGGAGGCAATACAGTCCCTGAACGTCTTTGGGAAACACTAGACGCCATTTGGGGAACCCTACTCCTGATAGAAATATAAGAGAATGAGTAAAAGGTATCAACTGAAACTACTAGTAGTTTAACTATATATATATATATAGAAAGAGAGAGAGAGAGTTCACCAAAAAAGTACAGCAATATTAGACAAGCAGACCATTTTCTAAATCCAATTCCATGGAAAAGCAACAATTCCTACAAGTAGGCTTGGCCCCCCAAAAAAATATCCAGCACTGGCACAGTGGCTTACTCGCTTAGAGCTAAAATAGATGAAGCAAGCAAGCAGTGCAAGAAACTGTGGTTCCAAATCACATGTTAAAGGTAGTTCAGTGTTACCTTGTATACGCTGAGATTATCTCATCTTTAGTGAAACTGTCCTCCTGACTGCCTACATCATGCAAATAGAGACAATCTGGATTTCCACATGTCTGAGAAAAATCAAGAAGGCACTCAGAAAGGTAGAATTGGGTAGAGCACTAGCAAATAAAGTTGTCAGAATGAAGCAATTGTACCATGTTCCGTAGCCATGCATGGCAATACTTTGTAGTACCAAAGCATGCTCTGCAACAGTCAAGAATCATTAGAATAACCATGTTGTGTAAACATGCTAGAAGAGAACAAAGTATGGAAGATCACCTTAACACTTTTCCTTCCAAGACAAAATTGTGTACAGCTTGAATACACCGGATGGCCTCTTCTTCTTTGGCATAAGTAATATATCTGAACACATATCACAGTAATAAACCAGTGTTCAATATACAAACTGGTGCCTACACTTAAGGACAGAAAAGGAACCCTGACTCCATATTGGTTTTACATAAAATTGAACAACTAAATTGAGTACATATAATGACTATAGTCCACAGGTTTCACTTCTGAATCTCCTTTTCTTTTCAGGAAAATGAATATTTCCTTTTAGCCTTTTTTTCTTGTACAAATTATTAGAAATACGCTGAATAGAGATGTACTTCATTCAGAAGTCTCAAGTTATTCTTCTACAATCCATGTTTTCATATTTCTGAAATCACACGGCCCCCAAGACTGAACATCCAGCCAGTGCCATGGAATTCCCAAGAAACATGTGGAGTACCCGAAAAACAAAAATGAAAAAACCGATAACTCATAAAGAGATGAATTTTAACAAACAACTGATATCAGTATATGCAGGTCCTGAGCTCAGCTCAGATTGAACAGGGAAATCTTCCATCCATAATAATCTCATTAGTATATCATAGATGATGTAAAAAATTATGCCATGACTAAAACAGGTAGTTTTACATTTATCTGAAATTCCCTGGATTTTACAACACTAGAAAGCTACATCTTTTATGTTGGCTACGAGGCTATCAAATGTTATTTTTACCCATGGCTACGGAAATCAAGTGGCCCTCAGTCAAATATAGGTCAGATTAACCTGAGATTGATGAAGTTAATTGCAAGTACAAGGGCATACATGTTAGAACTAGCCATCTTTTTCACCTACTTTTGATGGAATACCACCTAATTTAACACAACCAAACTCTCACTTTACTTTGTGAATCACCTAAGCATAAATGCTCTAGCGTTAGGAAAGTACAAGCACCATACTACAGGAGAGCATTTTTTTAAAATCATGCAATTGCACAAAACGTAAAAGGATAATCACTTGATACATCAATGTGACCGTAGGATCAGTACCGAAACAAATAATAAATATTGTTTATGCATGTGAGAAGGTCATTAATACGTGGCATGAGGTTCCTATAGACATACACGCTGATACTGTTGTTTGTTGATGCCTGCTGGGAAGGAGCCCCAGTTGGACGAGAAACTGAAACCTTCAGAACCTTCCCATACTGACCAAAGTATTCCCTTCGCTCAAGTGCCTAGAACAAAAGATAACAGTAATGTTGATGTGAGAACTAAAAGTCACACGTGTCACTCGACTTAAAAGAATCTAGATGTAAACAATATGGTGCTAACACTCTCATTGCATAAATTTGCAGGTAGCCCAATTATGTACACCAGGTTTCTCTGGATAACCCTGACACTAGCCAGATGCTTCTTAGCTTCCACAGTTGCTGCCTTTGACTTAACCTTTTGGGTCTTGTGCTTCTTCTCCGCATTTTTCTCTGCAACCATCCTGGATCCATCAAAATAAACATAATTAGCAAATCTGTTATCGAAACACACGGAGAAAAGATTTATGGATATTCACTAAGATGAAGAGAAAGCCCCAAATGCTGCAGTGCCCAAATTAATTTCTAAGAGCGGCATCATTTGGGGGGCAGTGAGGTCGAAAGTTTCGAGACGGACAGACCTCTCACAAGTGGCAGCCATCTTGACAATCCTGTCCTTGTCGTAGCGGGTGCGGCATGCAGGGCAGCGCCCCTCCGTGTCCTCCTTCTCAGCCATATCCATGATGTGGTGCCAGCACCAGACACAAATCTGCAGAGTTGCACAGGCAGGCAATTAGATAGCGCTCCAGATGTTGCACGGGCGGGGGGAGTCGGATACCACGAGATGGTAGTATACCTCGTAGCCGCATTTGCAGGGCTTGAGCTGCTGGTCAGTGATGTCCATCTCCTCGGCGCAGAGGGGGCAGGTCCGGTCTCCGTCGTCGCTCATCGTCATCCTGAGGAAACAGAAAAAAGAGTCATTAGCAATCCGACGTGAAACCTTAGCGATCCAGCGTCGGGAGGCAACAGCAGACGAGGTCTGAGTTTCCAAACAAACGCAAAGAGACATGCTGATGATCCCTACGCTATCAGAAACTTGAGATCCCAACACAAGACGTTCAAGTGGCCAAGGAACAGGGGGCATGGGCAAGGCCAATCCGCCCGATTCTACCAAATCAGCCATCCAATCTATCGGTCAAGCCGTCGCCGAGAATTTCGACGCGGGTTCCATCGGATTGCCGGACGGACGCATCAAATACAGAACAAGGAGGCTCAAAACTCTGATTCGATGGTGCCAAATCGAACATGCCGAAAAAGAGAGTAGAATCGTAGAAATGGAGGGATCGGACGAACTCACATTGGAGGCGGACCCGATTGGGCGGAGCGAGAGGGAAACCCTAGAGGGATGACTGGTTGAGGCGCGGGGGTCTCTCTCTCTCTCTCTCTCTCCCCCACCCCTGTGTGGTGCGCGCGATGGAACCAATCGAGCTTGGCAGCGAAAAGGTTGGACTTTTGGTGGTGAGTCGAGTCGATGTGTTGGGGAAGGAGGAAGAGGGGGAGGAGAAGGCAAAAGCAAAACCAAGGGCGGAGAAGACAGACAAGGCACCACCGCTCGCTCCTGCTCCGGATCGCCTCCTCCTGTGCCCTTCCCTGCGCCCTTTTCCTTTTTTTTTAATATTTGTGCAACTTTTTAAGGAAGAGCATAGAAGCACCTCTCTTTTAGTTATTTCCTTTCCCTCTTCTATATAATCTAGACTAACAGATACATACCGGAGTTTGTACATCAGTGATGATAAGGTAGACCAACTTACTATTTTTGTTTTTTTATATAAACTACACGTCATACTTCCAAAAAGTATTAACATATTTTGAACCGATCGACTTTTCGGATACTTTCAAATTTTCTTTTGAAAAAAAAATGGCTAAAAGCACTGGTATTCATTAAAGAAGGACAACAGTCAAGATATAAACACGCGCGCACACATGCACAGCCATGTGCTCGCACTCGACTCCGCGAGCAGCAGCGTCGAGCAGCATTTCAACATGGGCGAGCAGAGCATGCTCCAACCAACTGAGCAACGCTCGACCCTCACTTTCAAATTTTCTTAAAATATGATTAAGATATAACGATGAGTTTATATAGTATACTAAGTCACTTAATGTGATATTAACTTACAAAGATTGTATAGATAGAGATCTCTACTAAGAGATTTTTGATAGCGTATGCGATGAGATAAACTTGCATGCATCAAGTCTATAATTGGTAGGTAGGTGATGGAGGAGCTGCCGTTCTTCAAGGAGAGAGCTGGCAGACCAGAGTTGTAGAGCCGCAGAGGATATATCGAACTGATCTGGTACCAACCCGACCGACCCAGCACATCAGGTGGCAACCGACTCGTGGGACCCACCCCAAGCAGAGAAGGGAAGGGAAGGGAAGGGGGACTCGTATCAAATTACGAACACGCCCCTGCGCGGCTGATCCATCGATTGCGTTGATCACCTTCTCCGCCGGCGACGTGGTGCTGCTCCGCTCCGACCTCCGCAGCCCCCGCTTCCTCAACGACCGCATCCTCGCCTTCTACTTCTCCCACCTCTCCTCCACGTCATGGCCGTGGCCAGGGCCATCTGCCACTGGTGGAAGACGCGTCGAGAGGAGTAATAAGGGGAAAGTGATGCGGTGAGGACTGAGGAGGGAGGTGGGAGCGTCAAGGCCATGAGGGGGCAAGTGCTGCAGCTGATCAATCGCCTCATCCAAGACAAGCAGCACTGCAGCAGCACAAGGAGGCGGGGGAGGGCAACACGGAGGAAGGTTGGCTAAATAGGGGATTCATTCCATGGATACGAGGAATTCTCATTTTTCTTTTGTAGCTCTTTGGCTTAATCACGGGCCGGGTCGCTTGCTGTGTTTCCAATGGCTGGTTCTGGACTGAACTTGGAAGAACACCAACAAGTAGGAAGAACACCAACAAGCAGAACAGACCCTGTGTAAGTAAAGTTTTGCCAGAATTTCGCGGTGAAATGTTGATTCTTGGGTATAATGGATGCTGCAATGTTAATGTGTTTATGTTTGCAAGTTGATCGAGTATGGATGGATCAGTGCTGTTGGAGTTCGTGGGCTTATGCTTTATGATCGACCGACTAATTCGGTAAGATGTGTTCATCTCCTCTGCTTTTCGATGCTAATCGATCGCAGGTGTGTGCGGTTCTCTTTGGATGCCACCAGTGGCGTAATCTGGACAAAAATAGAGGAAGTGAGACCGTACCAAAATGCATGCAATCCAAAATACTTAGTGCAATCTAGATTCATATGTGAAGTACGAATATAAAATACACCTAAGGTACCTTGCTAATGAATATAAAACCCTAAATACCCATAAATACGTGCGAGCAGCAGTATGTAGAACAAAAATAATTAAGTTAGTGAGACAATAAGAAAATTGTGAGTAACTAGTTACATGCCCGTGCGTTGCTACGAAAAACAAAATTCATAACGAAAAATAAAGATAAAAAAATAAAAAAAATTATTTCACAAAATCAAACATCTATCTTTAACGCTTCGTTTCTTGCGAAAGCTGACTAATTAAAGCAACGTTTCGTTTCTTGCGTAGGGCAATTAAGCAAGGCAATTAAGCGGCAATTAATGATGTGGGAAGAATGGACCACTGCCACCAAGTGCTGCTTTAGAATAGTAGAGATTACAAGCATTGAAATGAAATGCAACATACCGCAAAGCCGCTAGCTATGACTAGGAACAGAAGGCAAGTTCATTCTACAAGATTTCATATTTTGGAAGCGATCTATGATTGTTTTATCATCAATGCTTTTAAATATTTCTCGCTCAGTGCAGCACACCATTAAGTCATTAATCCAATCATCGGAGACTTCATTGTCGAAAAGATTCTTTCATTCGATGCCATTGCCATAGAAAGGATCAATATTAGCTCAATGAGACTATACTAGAAAACATAATTAATTTTTGCTTCTATATAAGGACATTTAACAATTTTACAATTTACAAATCATTTCAACAAATAATTAACATAAAAATTACCTTATTATCCAGTCGGCCCCTCAAGTCCTCCTTATCCTCTCGGCTCTCGCGCCGAGGTTGAGAGGCGCTTCACGGGCGCAGACCCGTCGGGTGCTAGGGTGGCTCTTTGCCTCCTCCATCGCAGGCTGCAGCTTGGCTGGCCACGCGCCGCGCAGCCCCTCCGTCGCCACCTGCCCGCCTCACCAACTCACTGTGCACCGAGTAGCCCCATCGTTGCCGCCCCTCCGTCGTTGTTTGCCCGCCTTGCCGGCTTGCTGCGGACCGTGCCGCCATCCTCACCTCGTGGCTCAACCCCTCTCCGTCACCGCCCACGCTCGGGGCCTGAGGTGCTCCTCTGCGCACTGCCCGCACTTCGCCCCTTATGTCACCGGCTTACCATCCGAGGGGCTCCTCCGTCGCCGCCCAGCGCTGCCCGCCCTTTGCTTGCTCCATTGCCACCCGAGAGGCCTCGCCCACGCCGTCACTGGCGCATTGCCCTCCCCTCGATGGTCGCCCCCTCCATCGCGCACAGGCCACGGTCGACGATTAGTCTCTCTCTTGATTCTTGAATTAGGGATTTGAGGAGTGGGTGGGGATTGAAGAATGGGGAATTGAGGATTGGGATGGGTTCAAATTAGACTCAAGTCTATCTGTGCTGGTGTAACCGAGTGCACAAAATGGTGGAATGGGCCTGCTTCTTTCTCCCCTGTCGCCCCAACTCTCTCCTTCTTCAACCTCCGACCTCTCTCCTCACTCACTGCTTCTTGCGCCACTGCAGCTGATGCTCCTCCATTGACAGCACCAAATTGAAGGGGGCGACAGTGCCGGGGTCTCTTGGGGGGGGGGGGGGGTGCGACCGTCAGAGCCGGTACGCTAGCCCCCTCGCACACCAGCCAAACGTCCGCCACTGGATGCCACTTGAGAAGAGGAGGGATGTTTGGTTGGTGGAGCAAATCAAGTGGTGTTTGGTGAAACTTCTGGTCCTGGGACTTTCAGAATTTGAGAGCTACTTGTCTTTTGCTAAAGGGAATGTTGCAGTGAGCACGGCAACATGCACATTTTACTTCTGTTCCTGCAGCAGTGTCTAGTTTGTAATCCATGATCCACAGTGCTCATGTTCCAAAGTCAAAACTGCAAACAGAACAACTATTTGCTAGGAAATGCAGTGTGGGGTCAAGATACAATTCAAAGCTATGAAACTATGAGGTCTATTCTGTTCTTCAGTTGTATTTGTGTTTATAATCTACTTTCCCTGCTTGCTGTAAAAATTTTCAGGGGATTCATCCATGTCCTTTCATCTAAAACATTTACTGCAATGTAACTTTCTGCCTTTTTTTCCATTTTATTCGTCTTCTCAAATATGTGTCTTTGTACATTTTTTTTTGGGTACTGCGATCTGTTTCTGGAAATTTCAATATCCCAAAAAATGATTTAGCTTGATAGGTTTGATTAATGAGGTGAAGTGATGGTAGAGAAGCACAGTGATGTCGCATTTCATCAATTCAGGCCGTTTGATCGAAATTTAAATGCGTGGTATTTATTTCTACAGAATAGTAGCTTTAGTACCAAATCTGTTTCTTCACTGTAATGCACGTTTCTTGCTATTTGGTGAAGTGAAACCGGCAGACAGTGAGGAGGGCAGCTATCTGGCATCTACCTACCCCCTTGAGTCCAGACCTAACAGTCATGCATGCACCCCCAACTATCTTCTTCTCCTTTCCTTGTCATTGTTGTAAGCTCTTCAACTCAACTACCCTCTTGCCCTTCCATTGCCATTGCATCTACCTGTCGACGCCTGTAACAGAGCACAAGGGTTTAGGTATGTGATCCAGCCAAGATCGCATAATTTCACAATTTAATTTGTTCATGCATGCTAATTGATCCAGTACCATTCGTCTTTCTTTTTTTTCTGCCATTTCCTTTTTTACATCTTTTTTTGGTAAGGGTTTTCTTCTCATTTTTCATTTCGATGGTTTCTTTCATATAGCTATAATTTCCAGCAAAAGGACACACATCTTTGAACTGTTGTGTTCATAAGTTAATGTGATTCCTTCTCCCCCCCCCTCCCCTAGCCCGGTTGATTTCTTCCTGTGTGATTTTGCAATGTTGAGCACAAAATTTTCTGTAACTAGCTGAAAGATATGGTAGTCAACTACTTTCCACGTTGCCTAGCTTCCTTTTATACAAACTTTGTTTCTCTATCCAAAAAACACCGAAATCATTTGCTATAATGATTGATTAGGTTTGATGGTTCATGTATTGTCCTCTATTTTTTGTCAGTGGAAGATGCAAAGTCACAAGAAGAATGCTGCTGTGAAGCCTGTGGCCTCCAGACCTTTCTACAGCTCTAGGTCCTCAAAGCTCACGAAAGATTTCACTGCCACAGGTTCCCCACAGATCACCTCTCCGGAGGAGGCAATTATAATTAGGCGGCCAAAGGCAACACGGTTCACACCACCACTGGGTGATCTATCGACTGGAATTGCTGCAACCATAGTCAGTTCCACCCTGAAATTCAGTTTATCCTTTTCTGAATTTAGAAAGAACTTTTTCTGATAAAGATGAAATTTTGTGACTTTCTTACAGTGATACTTCAAGATTATTTTGAAATTACCCGTGATATCATGATGTGATCATTTTCTAACAATGTGCCACTTCTCAGTTGCAGGATGGTGGCTCAGATGCCACACATGAGCAGATGGACGTAGATACAGAACAAATAGTCTCTTGTGACCATCTGACAATATGCCACAGTGTCAGGAAGCCAATTGACAGTGTGAAGAACCGTTTGTCCTATGATGGCTACAACTGGAGGAAGTATGGGCAGAAGCAAGTGAAAGGGAGTGAGCTCCCACGGAGCTACTACAAGTGCACTCACCCAACCTGCCCTGTCAAGAGGAAGGTGGAAACGACACTAGATGGCCAGATTGCTGAAATTGTATACAACGGTGAGCACAACCACCCAAAGCCTCATCCTCCGAAGAAACTATTGTCATCAACAAGTACAGAGATTGTGATCGTTGACACCCATGGTACTGATGATGCTGGAGTAGCTAACCAGTTAGGTGGATGCAACCAGGCTCTTGGTTCTGATATTGTTGCTGCAGCATTCAGAAGCAATTGTAATTGCTTGGATGAATTTGGAAAAACGAGTGAGCTTGGCGACGGCAACGAAAGGTAATGTTTATGCTATTTAATCTGGTGATCCAGAACTTTCTATTGTTGCTATGCATAGCATGCAGAAGTGGTGGGTTAGAATGGCAAATAGCAGACTACAATTCTGTTATTATGACATTCTGTTAGTATTACAACAAACGCAGTTCATCCGAGTCACGGTATGGGATTTAGATTCGTGATTCGCCACTTTTTCTTCTAATTTCCAACATGAACCCCATACCCAACTGGCTCTGGTTCGATTAATCCAGTTCGCGATTCCGGGGGTATAAGACAAATCCGCTAACTATGATAAGGAGTAAGGACCATGTAATTGTTGCCAATTTACAACCCCATAATGAAGAATCTTAGGAATAACAGATGAACAATGGCATGCATACTCCATTGCATTAGCTTTGCATGCGTTGAGCAGACTGCAGTTTTACAGTAAAGGGAAATAGAACCCCAGCGTCCTTGGAAGCCATGGGGTTTCCATTTTGGATTGAAATCCCATGACGACTCCAGTTCTTCATTTAAGAGAATTCTGGTGCAACATTATTAAATTTGAGTTGAAACTTGGTAGCTAAATGTATTCAGGAAAAGCTAATTGTAGTGGAAAGGGTGAACTTTGGTGCAGGGCCTTGCTGAGTAGCCTATCCAAAGAAAAATTTTCAACTACAGAAGAGGTGCCCCAAGACTGTCTCATCCAAGAATTGTTGTATCCCATTGTATGTCAATATGTCTAGCAAAAATTCCATACGCTGAAGAACGTATACACACTTGCCGTTGTTTGTGCCCCTCTATAAGTTACTGCATCTGTTTTATCCAAGTAATCCAATCCTTCATCATTTAATATTTGCTATTTCAGCACTAAGGAGAAGCAACCAAGTATAACAAGTGGCCTGACAGCTTATGTTGAGCCTACTCGTGCTCCCGAATCTTCAGCAGAATGTGGGGATGCATTCCATTGGCGCAAGTACGGTCAGAAGGCTGTAAAGGGAAATTCATTTCCAAGGTAAACACTTATTTGTGTAGACTTATCACTATGCCTGGAACGCGGAAACATAATCGTCGCCTTGAATTCATAGCCCTTTTGTTTTCTGGGAGAGAATTGTTAGGTGCTACTCCCTCCAGTTTGATAATATCTGTCGCTGGAGCGTTTTAAGGCGGGTGTGAGAATATTAGTCGTTGGAGATACGTGCATGCAGCTGCATTCAAACCACCACTCCGTCATGTGTGCTGCATGCAATCAAGTTATGCATTGCTGCATCGAGACGAGAGCTTTGCACGCCTCACGCAGGAGATGAACCAATGCATATAACTTTCACATTTAAGTATTCATTTAACCAGGCTTCGAACTGCGTAGGGAGGCTTGGATAATTGGGCACAGACCATCTGAGCTACAAGGATTTATTTATTTCTTGGTATGTGGGATTATGTCTAAAACGACAGATATTATCAAACTGGAGAGAGTACGTACTACTATAGTTTTGTGTTAATTACGTGGTTAAATGTCTAAAGTAATCTGCACCAGAGGTAGTATCAGACCAATAGCATGAATTGTTAAGCAAAAAAGCAATATATTCCTATCTGTGTAGTTGAATACGTGCAGGAGTTACTACAGATGTAGCGCAGCAAGATGCAATGCGCGCAAGTATGTGGAGCGTGCGTCGGATGATTCAGGGGGCTCATTTGTAACCACATACGAGGGAAGGCACAACCATGAACCGAGTTAATCCCGACGACATACTTGAGGAAAGTGGGTGTGTGTCTATATATACACATATGTATATACATACATATATATGTATATACATATGTATATATATATATATGTATGTATGTATGCTTGCTTTAAGAATTAAAGAACAATGATGCAGGGTGTGTGTGTTTTGTGATGTTGAAACATTCTTCTAGAAAACGCTACTTTTGGTTGTATGTATCTTACGGTGCAGGTTATTTTATTCTTCCTTTATCTAAAAAGAAAGCGCTACCTAGCTAGCTAGGAGGTCCTGCTCTAATAATGTCACCGCTAAATTTGCCTGGCTTGCTTGTTGTTACTCCCTCCGTCCCAAATTATAAGACCATCTCCAACCATATTCCCTTCATTTTATTCCCTTTTCTATTCCCTTCCCCATTCTCATTCCCTTTATTTCCACTCATCTCCAACGGATTCCCTTTAAAGAGAGTTGTATAGGGAAAGGAGAGAGAATCCCTTCCTAGAGAGAATGGGAGAGAGAATTCCAGGCTGAAGGGAACCCGTTGGAGCGCTGAAGGAAATGGGAATCCCTTCGCGAAGGGAATGAGGGAGGGGACGGGAATGGGTTGGAGATGGTCTAAGGCTTATAATTTAAATGGTCTTGTTCCAAATATAAAACGTGCATGTAGATTTAATGATGTCTTTTCTTTTATACCCTTATCTATTCTCTCTCAACCATCCGTTGATCAAAGTTTGAGCAAACACAACTGGTGAATAGAGAGAGAGTTTACCCCCATAACAACGAACAAGAGTAATGGTTGCAGATGAAATTACAATAAATTGAAAAACAATTGATGGTGCACACATCCTTAATTATTATACACTAAAGTAAGTAACACAATGGCGGCCCAGCAGAACTGCATGTAATAAAATAAAAAAATTACGCTAGTACAAATTAACAAAGGAAATTAATTATATGACGGTTTATGAAGTATTAACAAAGGGAAATATGTGACAATTCATGAAATAAACCCTACTACGGAAAAAGAAATTATTTCTTTGCTTTCTTCACGAACAAAATCTAAGGACTTGTAGCACTGCTATAAGGATGCCTCTCACAGAGGCGCAACGGAAACGGTTTCAGATTCTTAGTAGAAACGTTTCAGTAGAATTCTTAGAATCGGGTTGAACTGAGTTGAGACCGATTCAGCCACAGAGTGGAAAAAGAAGAAACGATCTGAGGAGAATCGTTTCGAGCTTTAACCGTTTGGTTGGGTTTCTATCCAGTAGAAACGGCTTAATTCCAAGCTGCCAAACAGGACCTAAAAGAAATAACTGTCAACGATTGTTTTCTTTCACACATGGAGAGCAAGAAACCTGCAGGTTACAATGTATCAGGGATTATGACGTTCACATGGATAGCTAACAACTACAGTAGGTACAGTTCCGGCCAAGACTGAAACTATGGGACGCCGACCGCACTGTAGTAGCACCGAGATACTACACTTCGATAACCATCTGGGAATATTTGCATGCATACCTCGAATGAAGTAACTTTCTGAAACCGATCAATAGTTCTGAAACCAGAAATTGCCGCAATAAAATGAAACGATAGCAAATGGCAACGAGAAAAACAAAACATGGATGGTTTAGATAGCAAGACGTTAGGAGATCGTGTCAAAACACGAAGAAATCGTTCCAGGATTTCTATGCGTAGGGTTTGAGAAAAAAAAAAAAAGACCGGCATCCGCAAAGAGATAATAAATCATCTCAGGTGCACAAATTAGCTGGATTACAGTCAACACGCATAGTCAGAATTCAGAAACGAACAAACCAACCATTTGGGCACCCTGGAACACTTGGCACCGGAATTCCTTGACTTGCCTACACAACACGCACAACCCTGTAGCAACGAAAAGGATACAAAAATCTCAAGGTCTACACAAAGCAAGCCAAAATATCAGTTGGGCTCATTCCACCTTCAGATTTTACTCAGCACCATCGCCCGGATGCCTATAAAGACAAGATGCTACCATCAGAAACAAACAGCTGAGGGCTGAAGCTAAGAGGAAAGAAGATAACAACAATCCTACCTCCAAGATGTTGTCAGACTACGAGCTTTCCGGTCCAGTTGGATATTTTCTAGAGCACTTGATGCTCGCAGTACTTCCTCGGATATATCATCAGCATCATATCTCCAGTTGTAATCATCTTTCCTCGTATTGGAAGCCGAGGACCCTCCTCTTCGGTCTGAATGTTCAAAGAGCTTGTTTTAGAATTAAGGAGAGCAGCACCGTGGCATATGACAAACTGAAAGAATTATATCACGTACCTGATGTCTGTGATGATGGCATTGGCCTGGCAAGTTCAAAGTAAAAAAGTTACCCACATTTATAGAAAAAAACAAACAAACAGCTGCAACATAATTATGATGGCACAATAGTGTTAGACAGTATCATGTTATGCCTTGTATAGATATTGTCTAATATAAGCTTTCCCTTTATACACTCATGTACATGTATATATACAGGTCCATTGGCCTCATGATGAATACAAGTGCTATTCATAATATGGTATCAGAGCACGGGTTTTAGGGTTAGGGTTTATTTTTCGGCGACTCTTCTTGTCGCCTCTGGTTGCCCAACCCGTCCAGCCGGCTCTCGTGTGTTCATCGCCGACCGCCCAGATTTGGTCCTCTGTGCTGTTCCTCGGCTGGCTCCCCTTCGTTACGCGCGTCTCCGCGCCGGCCATCCTGGATCGACGCGTCTCCGTTCGTCAGTCTCCATCTTCTGGATCGGTCGCCCATCGACGCTCACGCAACTCATCGGCTTAGGCGCGCCGCCGTCGGTTTCTGCGCTGACTCCAGCCTCTCGCGACCGCGTCGGCCTCCGACCGCTGTCGATTCCAGTCGCCACCCCCGCTTGGCTCTTCCTCTACTTCTACGCCGCACGCCGGTGTCACGCGTTGAGCCGTCTTCCTCGGAGTCCTCCCGACGAGCCGCCGTGTTGTCTTGGCCGGCCTCGCGCCGACCCGCTGACCGCCGAATCCGCGATCTCGGCCATGCAGCGCTGGCCGCCTCGACATCGCCTCCGGCTTCTACTCCGGGCGGCGACGTCTCCGGCCCGACGCTGTGGAGTCCAGCAGATCTGCCGCAGACGACGCTGCTTCCGATCGTCTCCCGATCGGCCTTCTCCCGTTCGGTTCTTCTCCCGCAAGAAGAACGCTTAAGTCCGGTCGACTCAAGTCCCGTCAAAGCTAAGTCTCCAACGGTCAAAGCTAAAAGTTCCAAAAAAAATGTCATCAACTTCTGGTTCTTCGGGGACTGTTTCTGTTCCTCGCTGCCCAGTCATTTTTTATGGTCTCAATTATCGAGACTGGGTTCTCCATATGCGCCTTCACATGCGCGATTAGCGTTTATGAGAGTTTCTTTCTGGCGAGCTACCTTGTCCGCCTCGTCCTGCTCCCCCTGCCATACCTGTTATTCTTAAGGAGGCAAATGATGCTGCTCGACAGAAAGCGTCTGATGATTATACTGATGCTATGGAGTCTTTTCAGACTCAGTTCACTACTTACAAGACATGGATTGATGAAGATGCTTGTGCCTCTGCTATTTTGGTGGCTAGCATGGAGGTGCATCTCACTGGGGACATTGTCGCTTTGTCTTCGGCACAGTTGATGTGGGCACATCTCCGCGGCCGCTATGAGCCTGCTGGTGACTCTTTACCTTGCTGTTGTGCGACAAGAGCAGTCGCTACAGCAGGGTGATTCTACTGTGGATGAGTTCTATGCGCAGCTGTCTTCGGTGTGGCGTCATCTTGATTCCTTAGGACCGGAGGTTTGCCGAAATTGCCAGTGTTGTCAGTGTCAACACTCTCATTTGGAGCTTCGCCGCATCTACGACTTCCTGACACGTCTTCGGGCTGAATTTGAGTAGATTCGTGCCCAACTGCTTGCTCGTCATCCTCGTGTGACCCTGTTGGAGGCCCTTGCAACTATTCGTACCGAGAAGATTCGTCTTCGTGGCGCGGGCCTGCTAGTGTCTCCCTCAGTCTTGGCGGCACCTCGTTCTACTCCTTCGTCAGTGATGCCTACTTCAATTCCGGCTATTGGGGGTGGAGACCTTCACTGCACCTACTGCAACAAGAGCGGACATGTAGAGCAGTTCTGCTACAGGAAGAAGGACCTTGCTCGTCGAGGTGGATGCCCTTCTAAGGGCACTGGGCTCTTGGGCGCCTCTCCTCAACAGACTTCTGTCGGTTCTGATTCTACTCAGGAGATTCTTACGCTACTGCGTCGCATGGTTACCACTACACCGACAGGTTCAGCTGGTTCTACTACTCAGTCTTGTAGTAAGAAACCACCATCCTCATCAGGTATCACACCTTTTCATATGACATCTGATCCCTCGAATCTTCATTCCATTAGTCCTCTTGTTGCTCCCACCACTGTGCAGATCGCAGATGGTACTTCTCTTTCTGTTGGCCTCATGATGAATACAAGTGCTATTCATAACAAATAGTACTCCCCCTATGTTGATTTTTATAAGGCGCCCACTTATTTCGATTTCGAGATTCAAACTTTGAAATGTTTAACCAACAATTAATCAACAATATATAGGTTTAGTGACACAAAAGTGGAATGTACTTCCATATGATTATGATCTGGGAAAGACTAGCACCCGGCATTGTTATTAAGTCGTCGACTAATCCAAAATTAGTCTAGTCGGTATATGGAGGACGACTAGGGTGCTCGACTCGACTAGAGTGATTAGTCGGGCGGCTGGACGACTAATCGGTGACTAGTCGCGCTTGCCTAGCAGGGCGACTAGTTCGCTGCTCTGTTCTAGTACTAGTATCTGTCTTCGCTGCTCTGCTGACTTAAATTTCTCTGTTTAGTAATGCTTCTTTGCTGCTCTGTCAAAGGAAAGTGCAAGAAAAGAGTTTACCACATTCTTGGAAGCCATATAACTTGCATAACCATGATTGTTGATCGACATCCTTAGCATTGATATCATTTGCAAAATGCAGATGATATTGCAAAAAGGCGCCGCCTTGGCATCCAGGCGCCGAAGGAAGGCCACCATGGCTGCTCACCTTGCCTGGCTAGGGAAAGGCGGAAGCCTGGACATTCCAGGCATCACCCGGGGCGTCTAGGTGTCGCCAGGCAAGCTCGGGTGGCGCGACTTGGTGCTGGGAGAAGGGGATGGGCTGATGGGGAGTTGGGGATTTGGACTGAGTTTGCTCTTTGCTGCCATACCTAGCACGTGGAGGGAGAAGGGAGCTCCACCGCGGTGCCACCACGACTGCTGTCCTTTGCGCCAACCACCGCTGCTCTGCATCGCGCCGCTGCTCACATTCACCGATGCTAGACAGAGGAGGTCGCAGCCGCTACTGCAGATGTTGGACAGAGGAAGTTGCAGGCTCGCAGCCGCTGGACAGAGGAGTGGGTGAGGGAGAGAGCAAGGGGAAGAACTTGGCTTGCGGTTAGAGGAGATAAGGATGAAAGTGTAGGTTGGTTGTAGCTCCTTGGAACTGAAGGGATAACAATGCTCTCCTGTAATTATTGTTGTGCTCCTTGGGAACTGAAGGGATAACAATGCATTGGATTTTCTATGGTGTGGGAATGAAAGGATTTAATAGTTCTTTATATTTATCTCTACTGCTCTCCTGTAATTATTGCTGTGCTCCTTGGGAATTAAAGGGTTAGAAATGCATTGGATTTTCTATGGCAAGTGTGGGAACAGGAAGGAGGATGCCACATATTAGTGGTGATTGTGACTGTCGTCTAATCCTCGCCTAAGCGCCTAGGTGTCCACACATTTGGCAGGTGCCTCGCCTCGCCTTGACAACCATGATTGCTAACATATGTTAATGGTAAAGTCTATTGTAGTCGTAGATGCATAGGTCTTTTGAGTTTTAGCTGCCATAATGTTTGTTACAGCAAGACATTATGGTACTTCCAGGGTATTGCTTCTCAATTTCAAAGAAAGGCATTCATCAAGAAAGACATGTTGGGATCAAAACAAATCATCAACTCATCATCATGCTTATGTTGATCTTCTCTTCATTTCATATTTTACAATATGTATATGTGCTTAATTGTTGCTACAACTTAGTATATGACATGTCCTACTAACATACTTCCTCGTTTGGGGATTAGTTGTAACTAGTCGGTCGACTAGTCAACCAAGTCCACAAGTCACCCCTCTGGCGACTCGACTTTACAACTTATGAAACACCCTAGAATGTCAATTAGTTAAACAAGAGTATTAAGCAATAATTAGAATAGTAATTAACGTATTTTGCTTGTATAAAAATTTAATTTTCAATTAGAACGAGATGAAGCAAGTGCTAGATCTGGGAGAGGTCATAATCGTGTGGAATCCACTTCACAGTGGAAACAGGAGTGAAGTGGATGAAGGACTAATTTAGGGGGGAGGAAAGTGTGAATATGTGAAGCGGTCGAGGGCGTATGTCCCATAGCATTATCCTTATAATTTTGTAGTTATTAGCCATAGATCTTAAAAGATATTGACGGCCAAAGTTAAGTTTTGGAGACCGTGCCAACTCAAACAGCACCCTTTAAAAATTAACGGAGTACTCTGTACTAGTAAGTAAGGTATTATTACCTTCCCATAGGAGGCAGCCCCCCAATTGAAGATGAAGACGGTGGCCTCCTCATGTTCCGATGCTCAGCATTTAATGTTGGATCAGACTCAGAATTGACTATTCTCCTACTAGCCATCCTTGTTTGAGACAAATTCTGCTCAACGGAACAATTTAGAGTAAACAAAAATATGCACTGGAAACATATGAAGGTTTAAACTAAATCAGTAAGGAGATAGAGTTTGTTGACTATATTTGGAGGATCATGAGAGAAAACAGTGCATAGTTACTTTGTGAGCTCAAGAACACTGAAGGCCAATATGAAAAAAAATGGCTATAAGCCATAAATTAAAATTCACAGGCTGAAACTATCATTGGCTCATTGCACATACATGTGGTCCACACTGCAAGCAACACATGTACACCAAAAGTGCACTTCAACCACAGATCTTTATATACCTATGTCCGGGTGTTGGCAAATCGCATGTAAACAGAGCGCAGTCACAATAACGCATTGTCAATATAAATGCCAATGCATTGAAAGCCAACTAAACAAAGTCAAATAATTGCGCTTTTTTTCTTCTCCTACTTTCTCCTTTCTTGTACTTGACTTTGCTGATATTCCACATCTTACGCTGAAAACAAACTTAACTGCATCTAACTTGTTACACGACAGATTTTTTTTAAAGGTATGCCTTACTGAGCATCATAACAGTCACAAAATCGTTGTTTTATGACTAGGCATGAAAAATGTTTGTTTTTTACAGATTGATTAATCTGCGTACAGTATTAATTAAAAAAATGGGCCGCTCATCAACATCATACACATCTATTAACTCTATTTTAACGATTGCCTTTCAGAGTTAGCAAGAGGTAAACCTCATATTTGAGATATCCTTCAAGAACATCTAGAAGCATGGGGCCACTCTCAGCACTCCTGCTCCCTTCAGCTCCACTTTTGTTAGAAAAATCCTTTAG
The DNA here is from genome assembly GCA_036346355.1 of Rhipidocladum racemiflorum. Taxonomy (NCBI): domain Eukaryota; kingdom Viridiplantae; phylum Streptophyta; class Magnoliopsida; order Poales; family Poaceae; genus Rhipidocladum; species Rhipidocladum racemiflorum. The sequence goes on along the minus strand of CM070590.1, from coordinate 1,322,743 downwards.
TTCATTCTTCCAGAAGTCCTTGGGCTGATTCACAATGCAAGTACACAAATTAGAGGATGTTGATTTTGGACAAACACAACCAGGATACATTAAATATAACAAATGGTTACCAGATTACATTCTGGCAAATAAACTTTCATCGTGTGACTTAGCTGGGCCCACTCCAAGTATTCGCACACAAGTGCTGTTAATAACCTACCTACAAGCAACAAAAAATTTAGAATGTACACCACTCATGCTATGTAGCTTACAAAAAACATTGCTACACTTAACCATTAACTACTAAAAAATCATTTTAACCTTGCAAGGAGACCTTAACATTCAAGATATCTGTGATGAGACTTGAAACAATATAGACAAAGGTAATCACTGTTCCCCTAGGCGGTCGCCTAGCTCGCCTAGGTGGTGCCAAGACGCTAGGTCCCTCCCGCCCGCCTAGCTGCCTAGGCGGCGATTAGGCGCTAGGCGCTAGTCTGCAGCCCGCCTAGCGCCTAGGGGAATATCAAAGGTAATCAATTACATTACACAAATGATTCTTTGAACTAACACCAGTGCAGAAGCATCAACGCCAAAGACTCATCAGTAAACACTCAGGACAAAAAAAAAATGGATCTTTAAGGTTGAAGTGTAGAAGAGAAAGAAAAACGATATGCTACAAGCTTAATACAATTGAGTTCTTCTATTGCCAGATAAAAAAAGTAGAATATGCTAAAAGCTGACAAAATTTCCAGCAGAGGAAAAAATTACCATGCAACATGGTATCAATCATTCAATCTTGTATACTTCTGGAGTATTCGGGAACAACACTATAAAAAAAATTCTAGATGGCTGTATATATATCTGACAAATAGTTGCAGAAGCCCCCCAAACAAGTTCTGGGTAACAGAGATAGTTTGTATTGATCAAATGGCCACCACATATAAAGCATGAACCTGACGGTGAAGCATGCAGCTGCTTAGCACGATCATTGCAGCTACCAAGCAAAGCAGAATTCCCACCGTCGTCATTCTCTACCACCCGATCCTCCTCTTCAATGGCCTCAAACACACTCGCTCTCAGCTCAGCCTAGTCATCCAAGACAAAGCATAAGAAAACATGATGCCTTATGCCGATATGAGCCTTTTCATGTAAATCTATTAACTAATTAGATTATAAATCAAACAGATCATGACTAATGAAAGCTCGTGGATGTAATTGAACATAAACTGGCTTTAACAGATAAGGAAAAACAACATATCTCCAGTTCTTTACTAAACTATTATATTCCGTAAGTTTCTGACATAACTTTAGCAGAATTATACACCAAATGTTTAAAGTTTTCGCAAGGTAACCAAATGAGAGAGAGAGAGAGAGAGACTGTTGTTGCCTAATGATTATAGTTGAAACGAAGATTTGATCCGATCATAACATGGGGAGCATACATTAAACCTACAATGGAGTCATGCGGACATGTATACTAGATAGCACACAATTCCTCCGAGCATGTGTGTGCTGGGCAACAGCTAATTCATAATGTAATCGAAACTGGAGCAACACAAGTTATGTGAGGTGAGATTGTTTGTTTGGCAATGCGTGAGCAAGAGCAGCAGGACAGGACGGGCAGAAAAGCTCTTGACTTTTGTCAAACTGCGAAATGTTTTGCTTTACAATTTGAAATGCGGGGTGAATCTAACAGCATTGGCCAGTAGGACCATGAAATCTATGTAAAAGAAAACATATTAGCGTTTCAATTCCGATTTAAAAAGAAGGATGTCAAATTTGGAATTGAAGGGAACCGTGGAACCGGCAAATATTCAGATCCCCAAACAGCAGGGGAGGGGAGGGAGAGCTAGATTAGTGGGGCGGCGCAGGCGCCGTAGTGGCAATCGGTAACCCTAGTCGTCGTCCTGGTCGGTACTCGGTAGAATGGGGGAAGAGACAGATGAGAGAGAGAGAGAGAGAGAGAGAGAGAGAGAAACCCTAATCTTGGCAAGGACGCCCTTCTTCTCGAGGGTGCGCGTGACGAGCGTCTTGAGCTCCATCATCTCCCGCGCGTAGTCGTCCATGTCCTCTCTCTCTCTCTCTCTAGGCTGGCTCTCTGTAGAGAAGAGAGAGGAGACGAAAGTTCGCTCTGCTCTCCTGCTCGATCCTCGCAGCCTTGTCTTGTTTCCTCCTGTAACGAGTGAATGACAGGTGGGCCCAGCACGCCATTGACATAAGAGGAGTTACTAAGCAGTTGGGTCGGGCTTTGCATTTTTTTAGTGTTCAAACACGCATACAATACACACCCCACATGTACTTGTGTACGTATACACGTATGCATCCACTACACACGTCAAAAAAACTTTTAGAGGCATTAGAGCATCTCCAACAGCCTTGATATCCAACTCTCTATCTCCAAATAATAGCGAACAGCTGGAAAAAACGCCTCCAAGAGAATCGTCATCCTGTTTTGCAAATCTAGCGAGCGGAGAGAGACTCGCTACATTTGGCGATTCTCTCTCCGCTCGCTATCTCGCCAAAGCGCACCGGCGGTTTGTTTGTGCGACCATAGGGACTTCGGCTCCTTCCCCTCGCTGCCTTGTTGCTAGTATCTTCATCACAAGATGTCATCCTCTCCACCGCTGAGTCACGCATCGCCGATGGGCCGAGATGGGCGGCGGCGGCGAGGGGCAAGTAGCACTGCAGCGAGGAGCGTGACGGATCGGCAGCCGCTGGCAAGCAATGGGTGGTTCGTAGCCTTGTAGCACAGGGACACGGTTGTTGGTTCGTCTTCCTCTTCCCTCTGGGTTTCTTGTTGTTGTCGAATGAGCCGTGATTTCCAGTCTAGTAGGATTGTTGTTGGTTGGCCTGGGAAGATATGAGGAATTCGAGGAAGATTGGGTAGAAATTGGTAAGCATTTCTTCAAATTTCCTCTTTGATTCGTATGATTTCTTGGCCTTTTTGATTCGGAGATTGCTAACTTCGAGCGCTCCATCCTCGGATCAATCCAGCTCAACAAAGACTCTTAGTTTTGTGAGTTGCTTGGTTAAGGGGACTGGACCCAGATTCTTGATCTGGTCCTTGAGCATCATTCGGCTGTGTTCACTGTTTGGTGGCTTGCCGATTGGCCTGCGAACTGAGTACCTGTGAAGGATTGGTTCGGAGTTGTTCTTGCGCAACTACAGTTAAGTATTGCTCTGGGATGATTCTAGGGTTTTGATGATGACAACAATTTGATCACTGTTTGAAAAGTCTAGTCATTTGAGTTGCATACTGACTGTTGGTGATTCTGTATAAGTTCTAATAGCCTGATAAAAACACACCGTTACTGGATTGTAATCAGTTATAGTTATTTCATAGAAATTGTTATCTTCAGGCCACCAAGTCATGACTTTACGATTAATTAATGGATCAACATGCTGTGCTTGAGATGATGAATGTTTTGTACTCTGAAGACAACTATGAGATGAATGTTCTTGACTCCATATACTCCCTTCCAGTACTATTAATGTTAGCATGGGGGATTCAAGCTGTCCTTATTAATGCCCTTTCCACAGAAAAACAGAACCACCTTATTGTACCCGACAGAATGGCATGATTAATTGATCAATAAATCCTTGAATAGCATATATAACTAAACAAGCTTGTGAATCACATTATAGATTTATATGTGTTCGATTGATGTGATTATTGTCTAATTCAGGTATATGTGTTCGATTATTGTGATTATTGTTCTGAATATATGTGTTCGAATTTACCCGGTCAAAAAATCCAAGTTACTGTTATGGTGGTTATGGAATATGATTAAAATATAAGGGAGAGGAAATAGAGAGTGTGATATAGAGTACTGTTGGAGAGGAAGGAGATATAGAGAGTCAATTTTTTGGAGAGCTCTCCAAATATAGCTTTTGGAGAGTGAAATTTGGAGAGCCTTGTTGGAGATGCTCTTAGAGCATCTCCAATGGTAGAGCCAACTACTGCTTATAAGAAAGCTCCATGTCACTTATAGCTAGCTTAAAGACAAGTTTTTAGATTGGCTATAACATATTCTCCAACATTAAATGTGGATCCACATGTAATTGTCTTTTATTTTTCTTGCAAAACACTATAGCCTGACTCTTAGCTAAGAGCCAGCTCTTGTTTCTCTCCTCTACTTCTCTCCTCCACATAAGCAAAAAGATGATATGGACTCCTTATAACCAGCTGATTTGGCACCATTGGAGATGCCCTTAGGACCTCTGTAGCGTGAAAAGATGATATCCTGCTGAATACACACCTATATATACCTTGATTTTTATAGGGTGAGGCTCGTGAGCACAGCCGCTCACGAATCAACCAAGCTACCGCTCGTCCTCGGGCTTTGCATTTTACACACGAAGGAATTACTACTAATTAGTTGGGTTGGGGTACTCAAGGTTTCGAATTTCGTTTTCGGACATCTTGGGGCGGCTAAAATCCGAAATTTCAATGAGATTTTAGACAGCCAAAATTCAAAAACCAAATTTCAAATCGTGTATTCTTTTAGGCCGGCAAAACTGAAATTTTGGCCATTTTCAACTTCGTGTGAAATGGTCTTCCGAGGTTAGAAAAAATTAGAGAAAAAATCATGCAAGCTTTTATCTATATTCTATATCTGTTTGAATGCAAAATACTAAATATTTGGATATAAAATACCTTGAATACTAATTGGGATCTTCTGATAGTGTCAATTATCTGTCCAAAAATGAGAAGTGATCATCCTAAGGTATAACATAGATGAAAGGGTCATGAGGGGTTCAATCACATTTGAGAGAGCAGACCAAGAATTGAAATTAAGCCATCCAGTCAATAGATCAATAATTTCGACCAATAAGTGTTCACTGTACAAATCCTGTCTAGAAACGGGCTTTCAATGTTCTGAGGAACATCAGGTTTCGAAGCAAGATAGTCTGGCCTTGCTTTGTGACTGTTGGTTTCACTTCTCTTTTTTTTTTTTCTGCTTCTCGAGCAGAAGCATGTGGAGTACTCACCCCATTCATTTTTACGAGAGTATTTTGATTTTGCAATTGAAAAAGATACGAGAGAGAATGATTTAGATGCTCTTATATAGTTGTCTTGAAGATAAAAGATATACTTTGTGTGTGTGTTTGTGTAGGTGGTAATGAATAAATGCATATGATTAAGAAAGAATAAATAGGGGTATAGAAGGAAAAACCATATTAAATCTACATACAAACCTTACATTTGTGAATAAAATCATTCAAAAAATAAGTCTTATAAAAATAAACATAGGAAGCACTTGGCAGTGATTCTAATCCATAAGTGGGATTTCGCCAAGAGTAGCTTGATGAAGAGAAGCAAGGCTGCTCCCCATGATATTCTCTTCACAGTGACATTACTTCGTCAGATGTATGCGATCTGAGGCCAGTAACACAGCTCGAATTTGAAGACCTCATTTCCTAATCTTATGAAGCAAGAAAAAGAAAACCTACATAAACAGATAATTGATCAAGAAAGATGCTTTGTTTGATCATATAGTATTTTATCTATGAACATATTGCAACGTGTGTGTATGTAGCTCGTCTGTTGTTCTTTCTTCTATAACGAATGCCAAAGCTCCTAGTCAAAATTAAAAAAAAAAAATTATAACTATGTCCGCGTGAGCCCTTCCGATATCTCCAGCAAAAGTAAAATATACCCAGCAGTACTCGAGTGATATTAGCAAGGATTTAGGGGGAAGTTAAAAGGAAAAAAGAAAACTAGCAAATGGACCTGTACTCGGGTATATATTTGTATATGTATTTTTTCACAAAATTTTCACGTGTATTCCTCACAAAAGACATTAAAATTCTCTACAAAAAATTTGATGCTAAATCCGGTCCTAAAAACATGAAAACCGGTTGAATTTGTAGCAATTTCGGTAAAAAAAAAACCCAAAATCTCAACGAAATTGACCGAACTCACTGTAGCAATTTGGAAATTTTCAAAACATTTTATCCCGCCGAGGTTGAAATTTTAGCCGAGATCTCCAAAATCTCGGCGAGATTTTGAACCCTGGGAGAGAACCTCATCAAACTCGATCTTTTTCCCAATTAATGTATTTTGTTGCATTTCTATAACCCCTGCTGATCTTTTGCCAAATCAAAGACTCACTTGACAACAAAGTCTTGATCACTTCACATATACAACAAAGTTTTGATCACTTCAGATATACAAGCTCATCAGCACAAGTTATCAGCCTTATCTCAGAACCTGAGAACCTGCTTTGGTTGGCTTCCATGTTTGCCGAGGGCCTTATCAAGAGCCAAACTGAAGTCACTGAAGGGAGTCAACTGCATCCTGTAGGGCAAATGTTTCAAAAGATTCACTTCTCTTGGGGTGTGCGACAATATCTGTTTGGGTGTTTAAACATCCAACAACAGTTCAAGAAAGAGTAGCACTACATACTCATATTTAAGTTTGCCTTCGTGCACCAATCCCAAGAGGTAGTCTATCACTGTTCTGCAATCCTCTGCCTTGTCTGAACTCATCCACTTCTGTAGCCAGAATCCTCTGAGGGAAAGATCCTTTCACAACATTGCATGGCATTGTGTTAAACAAGGGGATTGACAGGAGTAACAACTTGATACAGAGCAGCATGAAACAATCACTCCTTCAAACTTTGAAGCATGGATTGTTTCAACTACATGATAATTCAGCACCGTATGAGATATTGAGATAATTCTGGGCTCATGAATTTTGATGCGGAAATTAATTATCACGCTAATTTGGCAATTTGGTATAAACGCTTAAAGTGGCCTAGCTATATTATGAACAGCATAAGAAAGCCTATTGACCATTGTTCAGAACCAGGATCTGATGTACTGACCTTAAAAATGAAAGATGAAGTAGAAACAGACACAGGTTTCCTGGACATTCCACCATATGTCACCATGGTGCCTCCTTGCCTAAAAGAGAAGGGTTATAGATCACTATATATATGTAAAACAAAAGACAATTCCAATTCGGTCAGGTTTGACGACGTTACCTCAAGAATTTCAGTATGAAAGAAGCAGAATTTCCTCCTACGCAGTTAAATCCTAACGCAGGTTCTGGTAAAGCACCCTAACATCACAGCAAACAAAATAGCATCTAGATAAGGAAATGGTTCAAAAAGACTAGAAGCTGTACCCCAGTATCCAGCTGTGGTAGCAGCAAAACAAGTTCCAGTCAAACTCATGATTCAGTTCTTGGAAAAAAGCCTGGGCTTCCCCACTTTAGTACGATTAACCGAAATTAAATATTAACACACCATACACGATATTTACAAAGTAAGTGGCAAGTTAAAATAAATGGCTGCCAGGGATGATGCAGTGATCGGAATTCGGAAATGCACGCTGTAGGGTAGTACCAGCAAGCTCTTGACATTCTTTACATCTAGCTGACTTTCTGTGAACACCTCATCAGCACCAAGCTGTTTAAGCCTCTCTCTTGCTTCTTCTGAACCAGGCCTAGAGCAAGCATTTTAGAGATGATTGAAGCAATTGGTTGGGATGAGAAAGATTAAGTGATTTGAAAGTAGAGAACAGTATTGGGCAAATCATCATGATCACGTAGAAGGCCAAGACAGCAAGAGAATCACTGCCCTCATTTTTGGTGGCAAATTGCATTGTACCTGTCCCTTATGATGTTGATGGTGTGAAATCCCTGTACTTTGGCAAGCTGAATAACGCACTGGCCAACAATGCTGGTAGCGCCGTTCTGGACAATAGTATCACCTGATAGATAGCAGAAGAGATTGGATGGCATGAGATGTGAGGACATGCATGCGAGTAATTGCTAAGTTAGGCTAAAAGAAATTGAAAGGGAAGCAGCAAGGTGGGAGATTGAAGCAAATAAGTGAGAGAGAGAGAGATGAATGAGCACCAGGATTGAGTTTTACAAAGTCCTGCACCATCCTGAGCGCCGTCAAGGGGTTGACTGTGACGGTGGCAGCGTACTCCATAGGCACATCGTTACGGACCTTGTGCCACACATCTTGTGGCTTGACAATGTAGCTTTGCCATGTTCCTGCAGGGAAGCAGCAATTCGATTTTTTTTCAGGGGAGCATAGTGAGGTCATTCCAGGAGGGAGGACGGTGTGTGTGTGTGTGTGTGTAGAGAGAGAGAGAGAGAGAGAGAGAGAGAGAGAGAGAGGACCGAAGGAAGGCGGGGAAGGGATGACCCAGTCGCCGGGGGAGAGGGGACCGCGGGTGACGGCGGGGCCGATGGCGTGGACCTGGCCGACCCCCTCGTATCCCCCGACGGCGGCGGGGAGGGGAGGTCTGACCGGGTAGACACCCTGGACGCGGTTGATGTCGGAGGGGTTGATGGGGGCGGCGAGCATCCGGACGCACACGTCGCGCTCCCCAACCTCCACCGGAGCCACGTCGGCGACCCTTGAGTAACATGACAAAACAGAAGAGATTTGAACTGATGCACTATTCAAGATGAGATTGCGGTGTGATGATCTTGATTCTTGGAGCAGCAGAAGTGGGAGATGGAGAGAGAGAGAGAGAGGTAACCTGAGGACCTGGTCGGGTGGGCCGTGTTGGTCGTAGAGGACGGCCTTGGAGGGCGGAGAGTAGGTGGAGAAGGAGAGATGGGAACGGGAGGCGCAGAGGGGAGAGGAGGCAAGGCGCCTCGCCGCCGCCGGCAGCAAGCGAGACGACGACGCCATTACACTAGAGTGAAGCTGATGCGTGCGCTCGCTCTCTGTGGACCGATTCGCCTCATCTCCCCTCTCCTCCAGTAAGTCTAGAAGAAGAAGACGCCGACGCCGACGACGAAGAAGCCCATCACAGGCCCAGCAACAAACATTTTTTTCTCCTTTCTATTCTTTGTAAAACTAGTCAGTAATGACACGCAACCATTAACAAAGGTTACAAACAAATTCTTGAATCTTGGAACGAAAAAATATTCAAATTCAGATGGAACCCAAGAATTAAATTAAGCGCCCTTTAAATTTCCATAAATTAATTACGAACGCATATGAATTACATAATCACCTGTTTCATTTATATATCGGAATTGTTAAAAAATATGTATTCCAGGGTTTATGTACAAATCCCTAAACTACGTCTGAAGGGCTTTGGTGGGCTATATGGTCTACCCTCTATTCCTCTACCTTTTTTGGTGCTGCTCACAATTACATCTGAGATTAGAGGGTAGTGACCTATTTATAGACTTCATTCCAGGTGTTACAGATAACTCCCCACCTGTTTCCGGAAAATCGTGAGACTCCTGAACCACGCCACCAACCATGATCAAGCAGGTCAGTTTCGCGAGTGCAAAATATAATAGCCACTAGCACACATGTGTGAGTCATGTGCCATGATTATATTATATATACGAGATCAATTCTAATCTAACCACATCGGCCAACAGCCTGCTGAATCGATCCTGTAAGACGAACCTAACTATTCCGCCCTATGCTGTACCCAGGGTATAATAAGTACGTACATAAGAAATTTCAGTAGAGTCGATCTCGAATAATTCCTCTACTATATTCCAGCACGGCTGTACTCGGCACCTCGAGTATCAATTCCCCGAGTTAATATTCCACAACGCATATTCCTTGTCACATCCATCAATTATGTGCTATAAATATTTCCACATTGAGATAATAATTAGAAAACCTAAATATTAATGTTGAAAGCCATATAAAAGTCTAACAAGTTCGACTCTTAATCTACTACAACTGTACGTAAGTTCGAAGCACATGAGTTAAACTTATATGAGCAGTTTCATTAATCCTACTAATGAACCATAATTACCTAGATTAGTCATTCTTAAGCAATGATTATAGACTAGATTAATCTAATTGGCACAATTAGAGGTTTCCTAGTTATTGTTCATGGTTCAAGAAAAAGAAATGAAACTTCATGCCCAGTCGTTCCCTTCATCGGTCGCACGCCACGACCGAAGCGTCAATATGCGTCTACGAATGTCGTTGCCTGAAGTCATTGTAGCGCTGCCGCGTTGCTAAGCCCAAAGCGTGTCATGCCACCCAAAGCTCCGGCCCACCGATTCCACTTATCTGCCCCTATGCGCTGCCGATCTAAGCCACAATCCACTGAATCCAAGTTGCCGCAGCTCGAATCCGCTGTGGCTGTCACCCGAAGTGCCGGCCGCTCCGTTTCCAGAAGCGTCGCCGCGACGCACAGCGTGTCGCCCGCCACTGTAGCCGCTCCGCCTTGTAGCCTACCCGCACCCGTCGCCAAAAATGGCGTGGCAATTAGGATTTTAACCCTAGCCGCCTAGCTATCGTGGGCTAGCCGACCCAAATCCAGGAGCACGACAAGCGATCATCCCGTTTAATTTCAACTCGATGGTCGATTTTTTTTCAGGGGCTATGGAAATTTTGTGAATTGACCCCAAAGTTTTGATAAATTGCATTAATATATTGTGGCCACAGTAAATTTATACTTTGAACCATGAAGTTTTCAATAATTCCAAAAAATAATCAGTAAATTCTAAAAATTTGTATTAAAATCCTTGAAACTGATTTTTTAGGTATGTGCGCTTCTGTATTTTATTGAATCTTCGACCTAGTACACATTGGAAGCTTCATAACACTAGGTTTATTGACTTAGCGAAATCTCATGTTCATTTATACTGAAATTATTTTATGTTATTTTGGTAATTTTGAAAATTGCTCTTATAGTTAACAAAAAAAAATGATAAATGCTCGGAAAATTCTAGGAAATTTTAAGTAACTATCTATCGAATAGATATAGACCAATCTTTTAATGATTCAACTATGAGCATCCAATATATTTATTTTACCAGCAGTAAAAATTATTGTTGCATGAATATAGGATATGTCAGACATCGCAAAGAGGGAATGTGTTGAGCTCGCCCTGAATGGCAGCAATTACCTCGCTTGGGCAATGGATGCCAAGATCAACCGGACAACTCAATCTCTTAGAGTTGCTATCACCTAGCCCGAAGGTAGCACTCCTAATCTCCCTAAAGACACCACCTCCATACGGACTTAAAGACCGAGTATGTAATGGAGGAGGACCCGCTAGCACTATAGAATTCATGAAGGAACACCATAACCAGCAAAGTTCCTCCCCGCTGCCGTAAGCACAGCGTGAATATACTCTCATACACTTCCAAGACTTCAAAATTGTGTCAACTTACAACTTCATCATGCACAAGCTTGTCTCCAAACTACGCTTTTGTAACCAATAGTTGCAGATGCCAACATGATAGATAAGATATTGTGTACCTTTCACCCTAACATGAGGATACTTCAACAACAATACCGTCATGCCAAATACCAGAAATGATCTGAACTTATCTACACTTTGCTAGAAGTAGATAAGCATGATGAATCACAGGCAATGCGCGAAAGCACATTCCAATGCTCAGCAGACTAGTAACAACCATTGTCGTGGAAAGGGAATATGGCATCAAGGGGGGAAATAGAAGAAGTTGGGGTGAAAAAGGTATAGGCAAGCCCGGAAGGAGAAGTAAAGGGCAAAGGAAGTTTCAGAAGCAAGACTAAGCCAACAAGCATGTCTACCCTCCACATCCTTGCTTTAGGTGTGGGTGCGTAGATCATTGGTCACGTTCCTGTCGCACCTCAACATATCTAGTGAACATTTACATGCAATCCACTGGTTGAGTTAAGAAGACCCAGTGAAATAAGGTCGAGGCACACTTCACCGCTCAACATACTACCGACAAGGGCGTCAAGAAGAGTGATGATATGGCTCTTGATCCCATGGAAGAGGACCTAACTCCCCCATGGATCAAGACAATCTTCTTGGGGTTGAGCTCAAGGAGTTCCAGAAGGGCAGCCATGACTTATATGGATACCTGCAGTAGTCTCCTAAATACTCCTTCACTTTGTTAGTCGATGCCATATTGTCCTTATGAGTATCCTTATCATTTTAGTCTTAGTTTCTGAATGAATATTCATTTACGCTCCTATTGAGTGATTATCATTTAAGTTGAATAAATTATTTTTCCCAGAATATTTGATTCATTCATTTATTGTGTTATAATTGTGCTATAATTTTACAATATGTTCCTGATGCAACAATTGTATTAATGCTAAATCATTTTTGGATTATAGAACATTGTATAATCCAATTGTGAAGGAAGCAATATATCTTGTGGATCCCTAAGGATTGAATTTGTGATGCAACTATCCACAAGACAAATTGCTTCCTTCACAATGCTGCAAATTACTAAATTAATTCAACTTAGACTAGCTGCATACCATGATGTTTCCCCTTTGCCGTTAGTGCAAAAGAACCAATAATTTTTCATCTACGAAAATTCGGTTATACATGCCAATTTCACAACCACAACATACATCCATGAGCCCTCATCGGAAGTTGGAGATCTATGTAGGGTATGAATTTTTGTCAATTATTAAATACCTTGAACCTATGATAGAGTAACTACATTTAGCTCGGTACGCTGAATTTATTTTTGATGATGATAATTTCTCAGGACCAGGGGAGAAATGTACCACAAAGATTACCGTGAAATAGATTAGAATGTTACGGGTATCCAGTCCTTAGACCCCACACTAAAGAATCCAAACTTGAAGTTCGAAGGATAATAAATCTGCAACAAATTGCTATTAACCTACTAGATGCCTTCGCCGGTCATAAGGAAGGAATAAAATCTCGTATACATGCAGTAAACACACAAAAAAGAGTGTAAATACCCACAAGGATATTAAATATACGAACAATGCTTCTATGCTTTTCCTCCTAATATAAATTGCACGAATCTTGAAGCAAGCGAAGGGGTAAGTAATCATCTAGCCTTCATTCATGCTTTAATAGTTGTGCAACTTCAAAAAAGAAAAGCATAGAAGCACCTCTCTAAATATACTCTTACCCCATAAGAAGAAGAGAGGGAGATCTTCGAGTACGCGGGTCTCAATTCAGCAAAGACATCCGCAGAAGTAGAGAACTAAATAAGACCAATCATTCCTCAAGACAGTAAAAAATGCTCAACGTAATATTGAGAAAAATCCATAAAGTGAGTCATCTAAAGAGCCCTATTCATCCATCATATATTAATTCAGACAAGAACCATCGATAAGATGATTGCTGGCTTGTCCTTCACATTCACCACGTCAGGAGGCCACGTGAGCACACTTCAGAGCTGCCCCCGCATGCACACCAGTAACTTATGACTTTCTTTCTTTGTCCTCTCCTCCATCTTGCTCTATGAAGACTGCATCTGTCAAAAACTACATCTATCTAATCGTGCCATGTCACACTCACATGCATGATGCACAGTTACTTATATCAACTTAATTGGTGCTAATTCACATTTTCTTCAACTCATTCATACTTAATTACGATCCACAGAATTGCTTACGTGAGCCATTGAGCAACTCCGCATTTTTTTACGCCATCTCATCTCCTACACAAACAACAACAACAATAACATACATAAATGGCTTGCTCCATGACGAAAGCTTCATCCATGATCGACCTCGACCTGTCGATTACTAGCCTGGATAGCTCCTGCATTGCATGCAGAATCATCGTCTATTATTAATATGCCGTATTCATCTTTGAGGATCTTCAAAACATATCGGTGTGATTATCAGCAGCAGCATCGTATGGTCCGCTCAACATTCCCTTCCTGTCCATGTCATCCGAAAACAGTGGAATGTCCAGCCTTGGAGGAGCCTGCATGCCCAACAAAATATGTGCAAACATTAGCCAGCTAGGATTTCATTATGTATCGAATAATAAAACCTTCTTCAGAAAATGCAGGCATCAGATGAGGACAAACAAATAGGCCAGCTAAGCGCAAGAGAATGAACTACCATGCCACGAAGGAGAGCCCAGTTGATGCCGCGGAAGAAAGGGTGTTGTTTTATCTCATTCGCTCCCTCGTATGAGCCCAACCTGTTTGTAGGGTCCCTGTGTAGCAGCCTGTACATCAGCTGCCTCGCTGGGAGGCTCACCTGCATTGCATGCTCACACGCCACGATTAATCCACACTTGCGTCCCATGGTTTTTCCATATACAGCAACCAAAAACTTATTCCAAAGCAACCGCTGCTTGCTTACCGATATACCCGTAGGAAATCTGATATCCTTGTGCAGGATATTAGCAAAGGTCCTTTGTCTCGTTTTTCCTCTGAAGGGTGTGTAACCATACAACATTTCATACAAAAGAATCCCTGAATCAACAAACAAGTTCATTAGCATAACCATATAACAAGGCTGGGATACGTTGGTAATCTTCATTATCTAGAAACTGTGGAAGAGGAATGCAAGAGTTTTTGAAGGCATCTCTTTGGATCTCCAGGATGTAGAGTCCTCGGTGATGGGTGAAGTGGGTTCTTGGCAGCAAGCAGGAGTGTCAGAGCTGTCTTTGCTTTTTGTGAGAAGTAGCGTTTAGGGTTCTAGGTAGGTGGATGCGTCAGCGTTGCAGGGAGCTCCCCTCAGTCCATTGTAGTTGTTTTTTCTTTCGGTTTGTTGTTTTAGGTTCTTCTTGTTTTCGCAATGTTGTTTACTTCTATCTTAATTAAATGACTCGTTTACTTCTATCTTACTTCAATGACACGCAAAGCTTTTACATGTTCTTTAAAAAAAGACTAGTCCATCCTTGTTTTTCTAGTTTATTTAGAGTGAATGTATAAACCACAAAGCCAAGTGGCATATGTATTGTAAGTGGAAGAGAAGTTACCAAGAGCCCACCAATCAACAGCACTCGTATGGCCAGCTCCAGTAATAATCTCCTGCAAGACAAGGATGCAACAACTGAATACTACACATCATGAAAAAACATAGCAGAATAAAAGGAAATTAAGGGCATGCACATACAGGTGCAATGTACTCCTCTGTGCCAACAAATGAATTGGATGCTCGCATAGGTTCAGCAAAAAATATAGGAGCACTCCTACTTTTCCTCTCCTTTTTCTTTTCAGTTTCTTCTGGAAGAAATACCTACCAAATAACAGGCAAAATAATTACTTAATGAAACGAGGAAAACAATGAAGTCACTAATCTAGATGTCATAATGTACATGAAGTTGTGAATGATACCTTCTGCTATGTCCTATCACTTGAAGATTGGTATAATACTATTACCAACACAGTGCTTATCGCAAGTTTTGTTCTGAGCATAGGTACAGCTCAAGAATGGCGAAATGTCTTTTCAAAACAATGTATCAATAAAATGAACAAGCATATTACAAAAAAAAGACCTAAAACCTTCCTTTTCTTTTTGTCTTTGCTCATCAAAGCATAAAGAACACGGACTGTTTTATGAATTTTTGAAACAAAAAGAGGTTCAGGAATTATGATAACTTTTGTCAGAAAAATTTACTGATTTTTTTACCTGCGGTCTGCAAGATGTCAGGCAAGACAAATCAAAGTCTGTCAGGGAGATGTGCCCGTTTCTATGAAGTAAGATATTCTCTGGCTTTAAGTCTCGGTAGATTATACCTGAAGAAAAAAAAGGAAACAGGGCACAACTACAAGCAGTAGAAATCTCAACTGATTCCAATAAAATGTGATGAATTATGAAAAAGTGACAGGCAATTGTTATCCGGCAAGGGAACACATTCCTTTCTTATATGGTTAAAACTTTACTGAAGACATGCTACTTGGTTAAATCTTTACTAAAAGCATACATTTGAAAGGTGAATAACTAATTTATGTTGGCTGAACTAAAACATGAATGGCAATATGTATGGTCACTGATTTGTGCTGACAGGCATACCATTATACATCATATATGAGAGAGAATTTCAAGTACACAATAAGTTAGAAGCATGGTGTGTATATACCTTGACAATGCAGGTATTCGAGTGCAATAACCACTTCAGCTGCGTAGAACCTGTGCCAATCATGAAATAGTATTAAATAATAGTTCTTGTCTTCTACAACAACTAGATTGAAAATGTCTCCAAAAGATAGAAGTAACACGTTTGTGACTGTAATCAATGGAGCACATCAGTGGCCCATGTTGTGTTCCTTCAACCAAAATCATGCACATCATCCCACCATATCTAAGCAAAAAGAAACATTTACAATTATGACCTGACTGCATCTTCCCGTAGAACTTTCATCGGTTGCCTATCTAGGAGCAGAAAGAGCTCCCCGCCTGGGCAGTAATCAGTAATGAGACATATATGTGTTTTTGTCTGCAACATTTGAGCAGAAAACAAAAGGTCAACTCTCCAGCAAAGAACATGGAATTCAGTGGTGTAGAAAGCCTATCAAATTGCTACCAAGGGCTGCTTTTGGGAGGGTTTAAACAAAGTTTAAAAGTGGCTTAAGCTCAAGACCTGGGTGTTATTGGAGTATGTCATCAAACAAGCTTAAGTTTTAAAAGTTAAAACTCAGCTTATTAATTAGGGTCTTATGCAGAGTCTCAAGCCCTTGAAAACAACAGCTTATTGATTGCATACGGATGAGGACAAGCATTATTTCTAAATAGTCTACTAGCATATATTTATATAGCAAACCTGAAATGATGCATATAATGTCGGAAGGAATGGGTGATCCAACATATCAAGGATTTGTCGTTCAGCAGTAGCTCTATGGACCTAGAAGCATTGGAATGTTGTCAGAGATAGAAAACAACCGCTATAGGTAGAAGACAAAGATTTTCCTGTGTTGATAAAAGCTACTATCGTTACAAAAGGTGAAACAAGAATAAACCTTATTCCGGTTAAGCATGGCGATTTTATCCATAGCTTTCATGGCAAAGTATACACCTGTATTTAGCAACTCCACCAAGTGCACACTACAATTCCAACAATAATGCACAGGATTTACTGTTTAAAATGGCTAATACAAATGAAACTGCAGAAGGCATATAATGTATTAGCAATGCAAGTATGAAGATTTAAGGTATTTTTGTTGTAAACCAAAGTATGCAAGGATTTACCTTCCAGTGTCACCAGATCCTAAAGGTTTTACCGGCCTGAAATGTTTTAAATCAATGCTTTCTCCACTCTCAAGAACCTACAAGAGAAGTAGGATGATATCACGGAGAAGTTTAAGAATATGTCATCTGCACTTGTCTCCAAAGATCTCTTAGTCTTTATGAATACAATTGATCACACATATAATCAATATTCTGTAAAGGTAACTGTATTCTACAGTAGAATGCATGGTAAACCACTCTCTCAAGTTTCTACGTATACTAATGCCATATTCATCCAGTAACCTCAAAATGACATGTACATAGTTGTTTGGTAAACTATATGTGTACCATACTTTTTGGATGGCTCTCCATGATGCTGTATCCTTCATATGTGGCTTTGGCAGGACTGCTTTTGAGTGGTTAGCCCATAGATCCTCCGGTCTCTGAATGTGACCATTGGATTACTGTCAGAACTGCATGCACATACTTATTTGATGAGCTTAAGGAATAATGGTTTAGTCTTACCAAATTAGCATCTGGAAGTTCCTTCGCAGCCACATTAATATTATCTGCAGTTTCCTTAACCTGTTACATGGGCGATTCAGGTTAGTTTTTAAACAAGTTATGTTTTTCAGACAACATAAATTTTAAATTTAAGGGCCATGAAAAAAATTAGTTTATCCAGACCGAAAAAAATCCAATAAGGAAATCACTCGAAAATGTTTAACACGATTAATAAATATAAATTGACGGAATAGAATGTTAACCACGGAGACTTTAACATGTCATGGGCATCACAAGTCTACTTGCACTGGTTGTGTTGACTACCAGGGTCTAGGGCATCCAAATTATCTTGGCACTGATAAAATAGTAGTTATTAAAGATCATCTGATATATTTTTGTTACTTTTGATATTGTGCACAAATAGGCTGGTTTTTAGTAAAACCAATACAAACCAGCATGGCACCCTCTTTTGCAGCATCATCTCGAACACGCTCAGTTCCATCCAACTGAACCCCAATAAAGTACTGAACATCACCCTGATCCACAGGCAAATTTGGAGCATATCAAATTAATGCAAAATAATTGCAAACCAATTATACAGAATAACTTAGCAAACATTTCTCATGTCTATTATTATATAGTACCTTCTGATCACGCATTGGTTGCAAGTGAAAGAGGTTCCAGAACTTTTTACCTGTCCAAGTGGTGAACACCAATAAGTAATTTTTAGCTGGATTCATTACCATAAAAAACTATACTCCTATTTAAACATGTACAGCCTTTTTCTGTTAGCAATTGGTATTAAGATGATGTATCTCTACCCCAAACATTTGGGAAAAAATAGATGAACAGCAATCGGGTGGTGCACTTATATGAACATGAACAGGAAAACATGTGAAGAGTAACATACCACTCTTTGTATAATTTATCAGCTGAACAGTGACATTTGTTTGGTTATCTATGGCATCTCTTATTTTCCTTACTGTGGCACGGTCAGTTCCAGGACCTTGTAGAAACCTGCAAGGAGGAGCCAGGAAAACGTCAGGAAAGTGATACATTAATCTTTTGCATGAAATGCTGACTTATACTAGTCTACGACATGTAGAGTAATAAAAGTCCAATTTCAGGATTTTGCTACCCTATGTAACAGTTAATTTATAAAATGACTGAAATTTGCTAAAACCTAAAAAACCTTGCCAGTGAATTTGTGCAATGAAAGAAGCAAGGTGAGATTGTCATTCACCTGCAGTTTCTTCCCAATATTTCTTCACGGTTATATTCTGTCAATTGCAGAAAACTATCGGACGCAAATATCTGAAACATTGTCCAAAGAATAAATAAAGATTCATGAAAATTTGGCATCTATATCACTAAAAAGAACAGTGGATTTAGAGATACAAGAGGTTCGAGTTGAATCTTACAATGGGATTATCAGGCAATCTTGGGTCGGTGATGACAAAATTCTTCTCAATACGTTCAAGTGTAGTAGCCAAGTCTATACCCCTTCTGATTTCTTTCCTCCTTAGCTCATCATCAAAGCTCTCAGGTCTTTCATCATCACTGTCAAGTAGTGGATCTTCATCTCTTGGTTTGAGCATGTTTTTCTCAACATTTCCATGGCCCATACCAAGAAAACTGCAGGTACAAATTGAACAAGACAACATAAAATCAATGAACAGGAATTGTGCAAGGAAATTAAGAATCAGATGATGTAATTCTATCATTTGACTTGCATGAACCTAGCGTACCCCATAAATGAACGCAGACCAGATTTTCTAGTTTTATTCCCTCCTTCAGGAACTTCATTGATCTTCTGCAGCGAGCTTCTTGTTCCAGTACGAGAGTTACGGCGAGATCCACTTTCAGAGCTTCTCTTGCCAGGAACTTCACTTATCAACACACCTAATGATTCCTGCGATTTTCTTTTTAAGGTGCTATTTCTTGATTCTGACAATGCTCGTGGATTCTTGAGAGCCAACACAAGCTCAGATACTGAGCTACGGGCTTGATCCTTCTGTCTGGCTGCAAACGTAACATATGTTTTTTTATTAAAAAAAAAAGTTTGAAACCAATTTTCTAAAAATTAAAAGACTTCCTAGTTAGAGCTCTTTAGAAGCACAAGGTAAAACAGAAGTAGCACCATCATATTTGATCAGTGATTCTGGCAGTCCATTTGGACGAACAACCATATCCTTACTCCCTTCGGTGTATTTACTCACTTCCACTTGCATCCTGGAATAGAAACACAATTTGTCTCCATAATGCATACACAATGGTCATATATTATCTTGCTGCGAAATGTCACAAAAATAAGAAGAAAGAATCTCTTCAACATGTGGTGTTATGATGGGAAGAAGAGCTTACCCGATGAACTTGAGGACCCTGCCATCCTCATCCTTGATGGGGGCAATGGTTAAGAGGTTCCAGAATGGTGTGTCGTCCTTCTTGTAGTTGAGGACACGGCCGCAGTAGTTTGAGCCAGCAGCGAGAGCTTGTCTGATCTTTGCGATCTCCGTTGGGTCTGTGCCGGAGCCTTGGAGGAAGCGGCTGCAGAGCACACACATTCCATTATTCCAATCCGATTCAATCAAGAGGAAATTAATTAAGCCCCTTCCTCCATGAGGGAGGAGGAGGAGTAAATGATTACCAGTTCCTTCCTACGACCTCCTTGGAGGTGTAGCCGGTCATATTGAAGAATCCAGCGCTGGCGTACATAATGGGGTGGTCCGGCCGGCTCGCGTCCGACACCACGAACGTCTGCTGGAACGCCGACAGCGCCGCCCGAAGCTCCTCCGACACCCTGGGGAGCGCCACCCCTGCGGTCACCTTGTCCTCGGAGCTGCTGCGGGCTGAGCCGCCGGCCCCGAGGGTGCGGGCAGCAACGCCCTGGGGGCAGCCCGTGCGCTCGTCGGTCTGGAGCACGAGGCCCCACTCCGCTGCCCTCTCCGCCGCCTTGCCCACGGCATCCTCCGTGGTGCTCCTATCCCTGTCGGCAATGAGGGGGGAGGTGTACCTGGCGGCGGGCCGAAATGCAGAGGCGGCGGATGAGGGGTTGAAGACCTCGAGGGATCCTCGGGAGTCGCGCGGCAGGTGGGGGTGGGGGTGTCGCTGCTCCGCCACGCCGTCATGGCCGCCTTCCCCTTGGCCGCCTTCCCCTGCACACGCTTATTACTAAACCAGGTTTCCACGTATTCCAAAAAAAAAAAAACATACTCCATATGCTAGTCCAAACTCTGATCGTATTTAGGCAATATAAATACCTAAGCTATTGGATTTGTTCTTAAAACTTCACTGAGATATGGAACATCTCATGATTGTTGTGTTGATTTTTTTTTTTTTTTTTTGCATACTTGTAGGTTCAATCTTCACCGGATTAATTTGATGCCTATTAGCAGTACTATGTCACCATGGGCAGCAGTTTCCTTCCTAGAAATGATTCTCAGACTGTATGGTGAATATTTTTTTTTTGTCTGATTTAATTCGGGTTTCATGACAGAGACAATGCATCTAGAGGAACTGAAGCAGCTGTACTAGATTGGTCTATGTATTAATCTGCAGCAGCATTAGCATTTTGCAGCATGATCTTGTCACTCATATGTATAATACATCAGTTGGATGAGCAGAGTACAGAATGAAATCAATGTACGTAGTAGATTTAAGAGTTGCATCGGAGGACAAGGCTAGATGCTGTAACAGCAAGCAATTGAGTTTATGCTTGGTTAATAAATCTAGGAGTTCAAACTGAAAACAAATCTAGGAGTTGAGGTAGCTGTTATGCAGCTTTCCTAGACAGCTACTTGTTCAGTCAAAAGCACGGCAAAAAAAATGTTGTAGATATGGATATATATACCTCACAAGGTTGAAAAGAAAGAAGAAGCAGGACAAAAGCTATGGAATTTGATTCTCTGTATGTGCACATCACTTTATTCACTGGGATTCAGAAACTCTGCAATTTCAACCGGTGTTTTTCTGTTTACTAGCACCCATGGGTTGCAACCAAAGCATATTTTTCAGCCAAATAATTAAATCAAACTATGTATTTATAAAAATAAAATAAAATTATACTCTCGAGTTGTCATTAGAAGGAAGAAGTAGATAATGAACCAACCAGAAAAGAACCGAGTGTGAGCGAAAAGAGAAAGATACAATTGCATCTACTGCATGCTGTTGTTATATACTCCCTCCTCGAGTTTGCGTGCATGTGGATCAATTGGGAGTACTACTCCCTAGATAATCTTGGTTCAATACAATAATTTAGGATGGATCAGATTTAATATTAGCATGTTAGCACCCAATGGCCATTAGGATATGTTCCCAGTATTTAATTGCTCAAATTAACGTGATCCCAAACTTAGTCGCAAACTGACCAAGAAAGAAACCAGAGGATCGAACGAATCAATAAAAACGATCCATCAAACACTGATCATATAGTATATTAATTATATAGGAGCATGCAGAAACTCCAATGAACCGATTAACCATGCACGCAGCATGTACATGCATATATACTACTCTTTATCTTCCTCGTTCTACTCAATGAAATTTTAGCTAGCTTGCATCTTAATTTCATAAACCAAGAAACAGAGCAATGAATCAACCGAAGTGATTTGATTATGATTTGGGCAGCCGAGCTGAGCTGAGCTGAGCTGATCGAGCGAGCTAGTAGCCTAGCTAGCTATACTATACATCAATCAATCAGTACCATTCATCATCCATGCAGCCATACACGCATCCATGTCTGAATTCACCAGCAGGAAACGATGAGAGGGATCGACATGCATGGTTACATACAGAATTATATATATACAGTACATATATACATACCTTTGGAAGCCATTTTGGGTTGAGGATATGTAGGAGTCACTGTCGAGAATTCGAGAGAATTCCTCCTAGCTCCTGGCTGTCTTATTTTCTGTTATCTACTCGATCCCCATGCACAGTAGATCGAGTACGTGTGATGAAACCAATCCAGGATAAACTAGTAACCAAATATGCATGCATATAGCTAGCTAGATAGATAGACAGGGACTCACCCTGGAGTTCGCATCACACACAAAGTAAGTACCGGTACTCACCTAACTACAACATATCTAGCTAGCATGCCATGAGATCAGGGCCTCAGGCCTAGTGTGCATGGGTGTAGCTAGCACTGGACTAGCAGCTAGCTAGTACATGCATGTCCAGATGGTATAGCAGCAAGCTAGCATGGCGATATGTAGAAGAAGATCGATGAGAGAGGGAGAGAGGGAGAGAGCTCTAGAGGTTAATTAATAACAAGCTAATATATACATATTGATCCAGAGGAGGAGGAGGAGGAGGAGGAGGAGGAAGAAGATGCAGAGCTGATGAAGAGCTCGTCTTATGCTCTGTGTCTGGGAGGTGGCCTAGCTGCTTGGATTCGCTAGCTAGCTAGCTTCCTCTGCTTTTGCCATCCTTAAGGCACGGAATGAATGGCAGCACGTCCCTTTGGCCCTACGATCGCAATCTGACGTTTGACAGCGTAGCTAAGGACAAAACGAAGCCTACTCAATTATCTCGCGAGCGATCCCGATACCATCGTCCACGGGATCTGGACCGTCCGCGTCGCGATCCAACGGTACCGAATGGCACCAAAGAGTGCTTGTCTTTGCGCTTCCGGGCGAGGCCAAGGACCGACGTGATGGTGATATGACTAACCACAACCCCATCCCTGCCTTGGTAATAGCTAGCTGATTCTATCGAGTGGAGTACAATCATGTGCCTCGATTCACTTCATTCAACTCGGCTATATATTGGAGTAAATAATGCATACGAAACTTTGACCACCGATGTACGCTAAAAATACATTCCAAATTAGCTACACAGAAATAATATACTTGGAGTTATCTTGCGGGATATATACTTTCACATATTTATATACTTTCACAAAAGAATATCGTCCGCTGTCTACAAAGCTCGTGGAGAACCACACAGGAAGGATCCAGCGAAGCTGAAGTATATTTATAACTTTTCGGTATCTGTTAGTACGTAATAATCCTTCGCACGCACCATAATAAAACCTTCGAATTTATATCTTGGCAGTGCCACCAGCAGCAACAGGCCACTAACATATGTGGATTCTACATTTGCCACAACATGCAGCTCCTCATTGGTTCAAAGAAGACCAATGATATAGAGATTTGTCAATCTTGAAACAATTGTTTTCACTTATTAATTTATATACACGCAAAGACTTTACTCTTCCCATCGTCAGGCTTGGCAATGCGCTGAATCTGTGTTGGAACAGGCTGACCTGTTGGGTATTCGATGACAACTCTGTGCCTTCTTGAATCGTGAGGTCATTAATCTAAAAGGCGAATACCACTGAAGCCTCGTCTGATGAGTTGTGAATTTGTTATATACCATTTGGATTAATTTGTAAACCTTGTGTTGTGAATTTGTCAGTTGTAGTTCTGAATTCAATTAGCTCTTATATATGTGGGTTGATTTCTGAAATGGATATGCTGTACATTGTAATGTGCGATCAGAGTTGATTTATAAAATGGATGCACTGTATGTTGTAATATGTGATCCGATCGAATTCATTTCTGAAATGTATGTCATAATAATATACTGGTGATGTTCTGTACTGTCTTTTGTTTCAGAGGGCATGGCTAGTATTTCATGAGGCTAGCCAATAAATCAAAATTACTGAAAAAAATGTAAAATCAACATCCCAAACGTTTCTAATTTGGAACCGTCTGTGATGAGCCCTTCATCACAGACGGTTCTAATTAGGAACCGTCTGGGATGAGCACCATCATCCCAAATAGTTCCAAACTAGAACCGTCGGTGATGAGTCCTTAATTCGGTCACTATGATCATTTCACTCTTATTATTCCTTGGTTTCATGCGCTCCTTAATTCCTATGCCCAAGCAAAATACGTCTTATATTTTAGAATGGAGGGAGTAATAAAGCAAAGTATCTTCCTTAGAATAGGCTACTAAAGCCATGTTTGGATCCCAGGACTAATTATTAGCTGGCTAAAAATTAGTCCTAGTCTATCCAAACAGGAAGACTAATAGGTGGGCTAATTTTTAGCCAACCCCTCAGCTAACAATTAGTCCATTAGCTGGTGGAGGGGAGCTAATTTGGGCTAATAGTAGGTAACACGTTGAAAAAAGTCTGAAATACCCTCGCGCTGGCTTTATCCTCACTTCCTCACCCGTACGTCCACTCCCCAGTCCGTTATGAGGGGCAAACATGACTTTTCTAATAAATTAGCCCAACCATTAGCCATATATCCAAACAGCCATAGGCTAATTTTAGATGGACTAATTATTAGCTGACTAACAATTAGCTCTAGCTATTAGTCAGCTAACAATTAGTTTTAGCCCATCCAAACATGGCCTAAAATGCTTTAAACTTTGGGTCATTTTTACTATTCCAAAGTATTAGCGCGCCATTAAATAGCACATGCGTGCATTGGATAGGAAACATATCCCTAGTGTTCCGTGCTAAGGAGCTCCCGTTTGGAATGTAGGGAGTGCCATCGATCTAGTAAACATAATAGGATTATAGCCACAACAAACACATAATTCTCATTGGATTCTTGTGTCCCCATGAAAGTTGCATGGAATCTCTATATTCTAAGAGCATCTGCAAAGGTGCTACTTCAGCTTATTATAAGGGTGCCAACTCAGCATTTTACTTAGATGGATAAGAGAAAAAGAAGAGAAAGATATAGACTGACTACTAACATATAGTCAGGCTATAGTTGATTCCAAGGTATTTATCACATCTTACATATGAGCCCATATTTAATTTTGTAGACAATGCTATAGATAGTCCATTGGAGGGCATCTGCAATGGTGTAGTTAACTACTAGCTATAAGAAGTGTACATATCATCTATAGATAGCTAACAGACAACCCCTCCAATGGACTATCTATAGCATTGTCTACAAAATTAAATATGGGTCCATATGTAAGATGTGATAAATGTTTTGGAATCAGCTATAGCCCGACTATAAGTTAGTAGTCAGTCTATATCTCTCTCTTCCTTTTCTCTCATCCACCTAAGCAAAATGCTGAGTTGGCACCCTTATAACTAGCTGAAATGGCACCATTGCAGATGCCTGATTCCAAGGCATTTATCACATCTTACATATGGGCCCATATTTAATTTTGTAGATAATGCTATAGATAGTCCATTGGAGAGGTTGTCTATTAGCTATCTATAGATGATATGCACACTTCTTATAGCTAGTAGTTGACTACAGTTGCACCGTGCGTGGAATTTCAGTAAATCTTGTCGCTACGACTAAAAAGAAGATACTACTAAATCCAATGGTAAGAAATGGTATAAATGCTCCTCGCAAAAAGAGAGAGAAAAATGTAACCATTCACAGTGGGGTTTTCATTCCCATTAAATAATGTGACAATCAGCAATTTAGATGACATGGCATGATAATTATAAAGAGAGAGAGGAAATAAGTTTCATCAGGATGAAACTGGGCGCACACTATTTTCAAGACCATGTAACCTGTTGAAACTAGCACTGTGGGCTATAGAGTTTCATTTCATCCAACTTCGCCCAATCTTATGCTTTGCAATTAAATGCGATGGTTAGCATATGAAACTGTGAAATGAAACTGTGCATTGTGACTCTTGTTTCATTCATCTACACAAATCTCTTTAGATGATATGGCAATCTTGAAAACCGTGAAATGAAACCCTCCACTGGAAATGGCCTTAAAGCAGCAAGCTAGCACCAGATTACAGGAATAGGATGGATGGAATGAATTCGGTGCTACTCCAAATCCAAATCCCATGGATACGATGCATCTCAACATCATGCATGCATGTTGGACAGTTGGTCATGCTTTTATATTTCCAACATTTGCCTCGCTTCCCATGATTTACTTGCTCCATGAAAGATTAATTGGCAATGCATGCTTCCATATTTTCAACTTAATTTGTGCAGATTAAGGGTCTTGGAACATGTGCTGCAAAAGGAACCATTAGTTAATTATTCAGGCCACTGGCAATACCTATGTCTTCCGTTCAGTTGCCGGGACTCCATCCGCTCGGTTCTCTGGACTAGAAGCCATGATGTGCTTGCACTGCTACCGAGCATAAATCCCATAAGCTTGACTGTCTGTCGCCGCTTTGCTACCTGACTGTCTCAGCTGCTCCTCCATTTCTTTCAGCAAGTTGTTCGATCAATGCTCAGCGAGGCCATACTATTTTTTTTTTTTTAAAAAAAACATAGTGAGATAAGATCCTTAAAGTTATGATTTCAAAAAGAACTTCAAAACAAAACACAAATAAGAGACCTATCTACCATATCCAGATGCATCTCTGGTATACCGGGAACCGGAGATGAGTGATTTTTTCGTAAATACGTCAAACTGTTGTATCATCTTGTAAATACGAGTTACAAGTTATATCAAATACGATTTTTTCCCAATATGTATAGTCCTCGTATTCCAGTATAGTGACAATTTGTCCTTGTATTCTAGTATTCCAATATAGTGCTTGTATGGGACACCAGGAACCGGTCATGGCCATGTATGGGACACCAGGAACCGGCCAAGCATCAATGGAACCCCAAAAACCGGCCATGGCCTTAGATGGTGCCCCAAAAACCGGCCATGCCCTTGGATGGGTCCCCAAAAACCGGTCATGCATGTATGGGTTACCAGGAACCGACCAAGGGTGCGTTTTTCGTAAATACGCCAAAAAGTTGTATCGTTTTGAAATTATGAGTTCAAACATGTACTAAATATGATTTTTTCCCTAAATAACGTGTTCACTCATCTAGTAGTTTTTACTTTTGTTCTACTCTTTGTAATATCCTGTAATCCAATTGTTGAGTGGAGTGAACTGGAACATTGAAATTGATTAGAAAAACAGTTCCTATCTATATGTAAAAGATGCAATAATACTTTTGTTATAGTTTACACAAAAGTTTTCTCTAATCCTAGCTAGTTCCAGTAAGTAGTTAGTGACGTCTTAATTGGGGAAAAAAACTCGGCTAAACATCTATATATAAATACAACGGGATTTATATATAAGTACCTAGCCGCCTAATTGTGCAGGCAATTGCACCGGTTGCTACAAACTTCACATGAGGATGAGAACACGAGGAACTTGGTGCACTACTACCACAAACATATCCCTTGCTGTCCCGAGCCTATAGTCAGGAAAAAATGTGGTTCCTGACGTTTATTTACGCCCACACGAATTCACAGATTTTCTCTGACACCTTAGTGCTGACGGGGACTGTCAGATAATAACTTTACTAATGGTTTTTAGGGTTTTCCTGACGGTACCTGGCCGTTGGGAATTCCCCGGATCTTGGTAGTGATGCACGGTGGCGTAGTTGAAATATATAGCTACAACAGTAATGGTTCCAAATTCCAATACAGTTTGTTTAGAGAGGATGCTAGTATATGCCTATATAGGTTCAAGCCCCATTTAATGGGGAAAAAGAGAGGGAGAATTAAATATTACTGGAATTTTGTACGATTTGAAAGTCTACTCTCACTTGATGTTCTTGTGCGAAACTCTTCAGAAATTAATCGCTGTTTTCCATGTGCTAGCTCTATCAGTAGATGCATCATGCATGCAAGGTGCTCCAAATTAACCATATATATACTGTATATGACTGTGTCACTAATAATATGTCATATACACTAGCTATTAGAACCTCCACTCGACTGTGGAATTGGCACGTCAGTGGCACTGTACGTTGAATAAGCACGCATGGTGAATCACCCTTTGATAACAAGAAAGCTAGCAGTGGTCATTGAGTAAGAAAACAAGTGCATCGATCTGCAACTCATCGCCACGTAACTACAGATGGATTTGATTTCATCGCTAAGCACTGGAGGTTGGAGATGCACGGGCGAGGCGGCGGCGGCGGCGGCGGCGGCTAATTTGGTTTGATTTGAACCGGTGGAGATGGATCAGTGGCCGCGGGGGGAGTAGGCGGCGTAGAGGTTGATGGAGGAGACGCCGAGGTAGGCGGCGAGGAGGTCCTCGTCGTCGGCGTCGCAGAGGTGGTCCTCCTCCTCCTCCCTGGCCAGCGCCTCCCGCATTGCCGGCCACCAATCCGGCACGGCCGTCGTTGCCCCGCTGCTGCTGTTGCCTCCAGCCGGGAATATTATTGGGTTCGTCGCCATCGTCGACTTGCCCGGGTGTTGTTGAGCATCACCACCATCCATATGCAGGGGCGCCCCTGTTTCTGAGAGTTGTTCCGGCTGGAGGAGATCCGCCTCCTCCGCGTCGCCGGCGTTGCGCGCGAAGCGGCCCTTCACCCTCGGCCGGCTGTCCGCAAGCGTCTTCCGGCAAGCGTACTAGTAAATTAGTAATTAAATCAGTTAATTGACACAAGCAGATTAAATCGAGATTGATCCGTGAACAGTATACGATGAGTAATTAAATACGCATATCTGCATGCATATATGGCACGTACGGTGATCTTCTTTTGGAAGTTGCGCTGGTTGCGCTTGCTGCGGTACTTGTCGATGCGCTCCCGCCGCTCCTCCGCGCTGTACCTCCCCACCGGAGCCTGCAGCTTATCCGCCGCCTGCAGGTCTCCGGCGCTCAGCGCGTGCCGGATTAATGGCGACGCCGGCATCACCTGCGGGCAGCTGGGTCCGACTCCTAGGGGAGGCTGCTGCTGGAGGAGGAAGGCGTGATTCGCCGCCGGTTGAGAGGGGAGGAAGGGACCATCGCTGTTGCTGCCGCCGCCGTAACAGCAGGAAGAGGAGGAGGAGGAGGTGCTGGAGCGATACATCTCTAGCTAGCTAGCTCTCTCTCTCTCTCTCTCTCTCTGTCTGTCTCTCTCTAAGGACTAAGGTGTAACGTGGTACTAGGAGTATAATTAAGCAGGTAGCTAGGTAGATCAAGATGTAGGAATGCGTCGCCTCGACAGCAAGAGGAGCGAGCGAGAGGTCTAATTTATGGAGAGACATGCACCGGAACAACAAGTCGATGGATCCATCCATCCATCTTTAGCAAGCAGCAAGCTAGCTAGCTATTTGCTGCTCAAGGACGGACGTCCACAAGTCAACTCTTGCCTCAAATCTGATTTGACATCAGCCTGGCCTGCTGCTGCTCCTCCTCGATCCCTACATGCATGCATGCTGCACCACCAAATTACGTACGTCCGGTTTGATTCATTTCATACATAAATCTACTCTAGTCATTCATACATATAATTAATCTAAAACGCCTAGCTAGCTTGGATCGATCGATCGTTTTGAGAGAGCAGTTAAGAAATTAAATCGATCCCACACAAGATGCATGCATGGTCAGATGGTCTGGTCTGGTGTTTTAATGGGCGGCAAGGAAAACTTTTGCGTGGAAAACCGATCGCCATACTACGTACGAAACAAAGTCACATCACG
Organism: Rhipidocladum racemiflorum; assembly: GCA_036346355.1. NCBI lineage: Eukaryota > Viridiplantae > Streptophyta > Magnoliopsida > Poales > Poaceae > Rhipidocladum > Rhipidocladum racemiflorum. The sequence goes on along the minus strand of CM070590.1, from coordinate 1,293,033 downwards.
ACCTGTGCGTTTCATTCCCAGACAACCACATTAGACGTACGTACGTCGGTGATTAATGTTCGATCTAGCTGCCCAGCAATCTCGATCGATCGATCCATCACTCGATTTACGTACGTAGCTAGGTACGGTTAAATACAATGTCAATTAAATTAACCTGTGTATATACATACATATCTATCTATCTATCTATCTATCTTAATTTCCTTCCTGCTGGAACGTGCAGATCCACCGAAGGCTGCGTGCATCAGAATCTAGAACACAAAAAACGAGTGACATCCACTAGCGCTACCGCGGCCAGGCCACAACTAGAACAAGTTAAAATGCGTTCATCTAGGCACGCACAACAGCCGCTTTTGGTCGTCTACTCTCTACGTACAAGCCAAGCCAGCAGGATTTCTGAGATCGACGGTCGACCATGCATTATGCATGCCCCATCATCGGCATCGATCTCTACAGGCACTGCAAGTGTCCATTCATTCATTCATGCACGCTCAGCTTGCGATTCACTGACCATGCACAAACAAAGCAACAACATCAGATCATCAGCTGGCCCCAACACTCCTAATCATTTAGTTCCTCGTCACTTAATCAGAGCAATCAACACTCGATCCGTCCTATGATTAGCTCCAAAAAGTGACATCTCCCGAGATCTCGGTGTGGGGAGGAAGGAATGATACCCCCTTTGAACATCGCAGCTAGCTACGAGCCCCCACAGGAATCAGCTGTACATGTTGTTTCGAGCACCCATTGGGCATTGGACACAGGTTTATTTGCTGCTATAGATTTCCCATCAGTTGGCAATTGGTTGCAGGTACCATCACTAACCAATCGCAGCTTCCAGCTAGCTAGCTCGACTATATTTCATGGTACAGCCGGCCAGCTAGCTAGCTTCCGATCGACGAATCCCTACAGTAGCTAGCTAGCCCACTTAACGGCTGATGCGTATAGTAGATATCACATTGACGTAGCCTGACAACACGGCCGGGGTCGCCAACCATATGCGTCAAGTGGGCTTAGCCAACCGACAAGATAAAGTCAAAGAGCACCAGGCTATAGCGTCCGCATATCCATCGATCCATACACATTTTGTGGAGGACTAGCTACTTGATTGATCGTTTGTATACTCCCACAGTTGACAGCTCTCGCTCGTTTTATGCACGCATGCATGCTTAGTTTCCTTAATTCCCTTCTCGATGCAATTAACCTGCAGAAGTAAATTAAATTTCAACCCAAATTAAGGACTATATGGATATGTATATATATATAAATATACATTAAGAGGATTAATTGTTTTGGGTTACAAGGAAGGAGCCTAGCCTAGCTTCGCTGAGGCATGCAGTACGGTGTCAACGAACATGCCTGCCCGTGAATTATTCATATATATATAAGATAATGGAAACATGTGGTACTATTAGGATAGCACACAGTTCTCATAGATTGTGCTTTCTTTTGTGTTTTTTTTCTAGTAGGTCAACTACAAATATAGTCTCACCACTATGGGGTGAGTGGGCATGCAATAATTGTTTGGTTGATGTGTATAAAAGAATTTGGAGTGTAGAAATGAGCAACACAACAGGGGTAGCTAGCAGCTAGCAAGACAGGATCGAGAATGTAATTTAATCATACCGAGATTTGGCGGGCATTATTGCCAGAGGATCGCCAATCTGCCTAAACTAGAGCTTACTCCTGTAGGACACTTTGGTACATCACTATGCACATGTAATGTGAAGTTTGGGACAGCAAGTGAGTCATTTCAAATGTCATACGTACGCTTTGGCAAAAAAAATTTAAAAAAAAATGCATCGATGAAGGCTGATAAGACCTCTCTTTCTAGCTAGTGGCATGCATGATATGGAGAAAAGAAGAAGAAAATTTCGAACTCTGCCCCGGCCCACATCTTCCTATGGGTGCATTTGTGGGGGTGAGGCCTTTTATTGCTGTCATGGTCTCGAATCTTCTCCACATCAAATCAATTAGAATCACTACATGCACTAAATTCATGATTCTCCTGCCATCCAACATAGTACTAGTTTTTTTTTTCTTTTTCTCCTGCCATTCAACATATGTTTCCGTAATACTACCTAAAACAAAGTCCAAAGTTTTCCCGGAACGTCCGGGTACCCACGTGTCGCCGTTCGCCCGTGTGCGCGGGTGCGCTACGCCTTGCCCTTCGGTTTTCGTCCCGTTGTGCCTTCTGCTGCGCCACGCTTTTCTTCCCCTCCTTCTCGCGCTTGATCCTCGCTCGCTCTCCTCGGCTGGTCGCGGGATCGGCTCCTAGTTAAAAACATACGAGTATGCGATCATTCATCTTTCTTTTAGTGCCATTGGTTTATCTGAATCAAGGCAACAACTAAAAGGCAATATATCCTGTGCAATTAAGTTTCTGGTGCAATCATCGTGCAACTGAATTACCAAATATCGTGAAAAATTCTGAATTTTTTTTGTAGATGTATTCTTGAACATACTCTACCTCTGTATAAAATTGCAAATTCAAATTCATTGTATATTGAGAGTTACAAATTCTATCAATTTTGAGCCCTTCAAATTTTTCTCTTTTTTTATAATTCTTAATATATAATGAATTTGAACTTGCAATTTTATACAGAGGTAGAGTATGTTCAAGAGTACATCTACAATTTTTTTCAGAATTTTTCACGATATTTGGTAGTTCAGTTGCACAATGATTGCACCGGAAACTTCATTACTTGGGATATATTGCCCAACTAAAAAGGTAATTAAAACCCCATAGCCGCGCGCATATCTTTTTTTAGAGGTTGCCAACACTATTTTTTCACTGCCTCATGAATTCCTATATAAGAGGATATATAGCGAGACTAATGGAAATAACTTGTTGTCCTGTGATATTTCACTGACATACGAACACTAAAATCACATATCAGTGAGACATACATGGTAAATAATCAATTACACCAATCAAAACGAAGTAAATGATCAATTCTCCCGTCCAAATTAGCGTATCGGCCACTCATGGTCATTTAAGTGAGAGAGGAAGAACCTTCTCCAATTGAGACATAATGTGGAACCTTTGTCAGGTTAAAGCAAAGTGCGTGGTTCTTTACTGGGTTTTCTTTATTTACTTATGCATACGCTAAAAAGTTACTTTACCGACTATAGACCATAGTAAGTGTACAGCATCCTATAATACAGTTCTATCTAGAAACTATTCTATATCAATAAGTTATTACAAGAAGTTAAGTGACAGCTCTTAGTCTTATGATAGAAAGATTTGATCGGTCTCTAACTTTGACTACTTTCTTCATGAATGGCACAGTGTTAAGAAAGCCCAAAAAAGGAAGATAAGCTGGACGGTGCGACCATGATCTTGATTTTTGTCTTCGCTTTTCTACAATATCAACAAAGTTTTAGCCTTGTTTGGAAGATATGTGACGGATCGTCATTAAGAGGCACGTCTAAATATCACAACAGCTACCTAGAAAGATTAGGTGTCGGGAATCAAGTGCATGTTGCCAGACAAAAGAGCGAAACCAACACTTTTAGCGAATATAAGGCCTAACGGCCGAGTTTTTACAAGGGGCGCGGAAACACCGAATAGAGCTTACAATACAAAAGGACACCACAGGCAAGACCTGAGCACAGACTAAGACCTAAAACCAAACCAAATCGCCATCTACGAACTCTTGGTAAGCTCTTGCTTCTTGAAACTCTGCTGGGTTTTGAGGAAGCAAGGGTGAGTAGACAACAGTACTCAACAAGTCGCACCAAAATACTGAATACTATATGCAGAGGATTACAAGGGATGATACATGTTTAAAAGTAATGTCGATACAGTTTTATTTGTAAACCTAATTACATTTGAAACGCAAACCATAAAATAATAGTGTGTGTGTGTGGGGGGGGGGGTTCACAAGTTAACCAATTACGCCATATTCAACAATTCCAAAGGCTACTTGAGCAAGGTTTCGGAAGTCACCTCAATTCAAGCTTAGCTTCATTAACCGGAAGCACGGTGTATCCGAATACCACTAGCAAATCACTCTGCAGAGCTACTCAGCTTTACCCATAAGATATTTACGGCCGTTAATGCCACCGCATTACATGCAACTTAATTGCATGCGGCTGGGCCGAGATGATCATAGCCTTTTGTTGAACTTCCCCAAGATAGCCCCTACCCAGTAGGTTCGAGGACCCACAGTTCACAGGACCCACTGGCCAGGGCGGGAGACGCGATCTGCTAATGTGTGGGTACCTACCGTTGTGAGAACCAGCAAATGACAGCATCCTGCTCGATGCTACCCATTTCTGTTCCACCCCGGGCGTTACGCGATCCATTCTAACCACAAGAATGGTAGCTACTTCCAGTAGATATTCTAAGGGGAGAAACAATGTACTGAGCTATGCTGGGAAACGGTTCAACTGAACTAACCGGCCCCAACTTGTGGCTGAGCGAAAACTTAAGTTATTTACTTTGCTCAAGGGGGTTATCCTTATTTGCCAAAGACCAAACCATAAAGCCAACCACAACCGAACCTGGTACCTGCTCGCACCAGCCACCAAACCAACCATGGCTTCCGTCATCGGCTGGGGATCAGACTAGCATCCACCTCGTGGGCAGCCCAATATTGTCCCCCCTGACCGTGGCAAGAACTTTTACAAGACAGCGAGTCAAAACTTGAAGTTTTAACGACTTAAGAGTGGAACAAAAATTAATAACTACGGAAAGAAAATTCATACACTACTACAGAACAGGCAATCCTTGCTGCCATATCACTGTCGATTGGGCTAGAGCCGTCAGTGAGAAAATATCACTGCCGGTTCGTAAGATCCGCTGCCCAGGAAACGTATCACTGCCAGTTGGTATAACCAACCGGCAGTAATAACAAACTATCACTACCGGTTTATACTCAAAACCGGTAGTGACATATCACTGCCGGTTCTAAATAGAACCGGCAGTGATATTGGAACTTTTACTACCGGTTTATTCTTTAACCGGTAGTGATATGTATTTTCTCGCGCATCTGAGCGTAATTTGACATTATCACTGCCGATTGTGCTTAGAGCCGGAAGTGATAAGGTTTGCCATGACTTGGATGCTCTAAATTTGAAACACTTAGGAAAAATTCATAATAAAATTTGAAGCATCCAATTCATAGTAAATTCGGAATAAGATAATACTAAAAACAGTGTTCGGGTGCTTTGTGAGGTTAAGGGGAGTGGGACGCGTTATATTTCAAATGCTATCATACCGACACTACGGTACTAGATCATGTAAGAACTCTGAAGTTAAACGTGCTTGGGCCAGAGTAGTACTAGGATGGGTGACCTCTTGGGAAGTGCGTTAAAATTGACGATTGAACTCATTAGTTAAGCGTGCTTGGGCGAGAGTAATACTAACTAGGATGGGTGACCTCCTGAATCTCTTCGTGCCAAATTTGGTGTGAGCCGGTAGTGATATGTATATATACCCTTTTAGTGAGTGATCCCTAAGGAAGTGATGACGGATGTCCATGTGCTTGGTGCGGGAGTGTTGAACGGGATTGTTGGCTATTTTAATGGCACTCTCATTGTCACATAAGAGTGGAACTTTATCAAAATTAAGTCCAAAATCTCTCAAAGTTTGCCTCATCCATAATAATTGTGCACAACAACAACTTCCCGCAGCAATGTATTCGGCTTCGGCGGTAGATAGAGCTACCGGATTTTGTTTTTTTGAGGACCAAGACACTAGTAATCTACCTAAGAATTGACATGTCCCCGAGGTGCTTTTTCTGCCCACTTTGCAACCCGCATAATCATCATCCGAGTACCCAATCAAATCGAAATTTGATCCTTTTAGGATACTAAAGCCCTAGACTCGGTGTGTGAACTAAATATCTAAGAATTCTTTTCACGGCTACTAGGTGGCACTCTTTCGAAGCAGTTTGAAATCTTGCACACATGCACACACTAAGCATTATATCGAGCCTAGATGCACAAAGATAAATGAGTGAACTTATCATGGATCGATATACCTTTTGATCGACCGGATTACCTTCCTCATTTAGGCCGAGATGTCCATTTGTCGCCATGGGTGTATGAATTGGCTTGGCGTTCTCCATATCAAACTTCTTAAGCATGTCTTTAATGTACTTTGTTTGGCATAAAAACGTCCCTTTCTTGAGTTGTTTGATTTGAAATCCGAGGAAGAATTTCAATTCACCCATCATCGACATCTCGAACCTTTTTGTCATTAACCTACTAAATTCTTCACAGAAGTTTTTATTAGTAGAACCAAATATGATGTCGTCGACATATATTTGGCATACAAATAAATCATCATCAACATATTTGGTGAAGAGAGTAGGGTCGGCTTTACCGATAGCAAAACCCTTTTTAACAAGAAAGTCCCTAAGGCATTCATACCACGCTCTAGGTGCTTGCTTAAGCCCATAAAGCGCCTTTTGGAGTTTATAGACGTGCGAAGGGTTCTTATGATCCTCCATTCCTGGCGGTTGCTCAACATAAACTAATTCGGAGATTGGACCGTTTAGGAATGCACTCTTGACGTCCATTTGAAAAAGCTTAAAATCATGGTGAGTAGTAAATGTAACCAATATACGAATTGACTCTAATCTAGCAACGGGAGCATAAGTCTCACCAAAATCCAAACCTTCAATTTGAGTGTATCCTGGAGCAACCAACCTTGCTTTGTTCCTCGTGACTATCCCATTTTGAGGCTTGTCTTGACTTCGAATGGAAGTTGGTGGTTCCACTTGAGTTGACGTAATATCTTGATGTTCCACCTCTTGAGGCCTTACCTCTCCAATCGCCATTCTTTTAATCGCAATGCTTGGAACTTCTTCATTTTCTAGCACATTTAAGTCAACTTGCTCTACTTGAGAGCCGTTAAATTCATCAAATGTCACGTCTCTTGCTATTTCAACTCAACCGGTGGTTTTGTTAAAGACACGATAGGCGTAGGCATTTGATCCATACCCAACAAGAAGCCTTCATCAATCTTAGGTGCAAATTTGGAGTTCTTGGGCTTCTTGTTGAGAATAAAACAGTTACTAACAAAGACTCTAAAGTAAGAGACATTAGGCTTGTTACCGGTGAGAAGTTCGTATGCCGTTTTCTTCAAGTTCTTGTGGAGGTGCAAATTGTGGAGCTTCTGCCCAGAATTGATCGGAAATCTTGTACTCATCAAGCATTGTTCTTGCTATCTCTATCAATGTTCGGTTCTTCCTTTCTACAACTCCATTTTGTTGAGGGGAATAGGGAGTTGAGAATTCATGTTTTATCCCTTCTTCATCAAGAAAGTCTCCGACTTGAGTGTTCTTGAACTTGTTTCCACTGTCACTTCGAATCTTCTTGATCTTCAACTCGAACTCATTTTGTGCTCTTCTTGCAAACTTGTTGATTATGCCTTGAGTTTCACTTTTCTCTTGCAAAAAGAAAACACAAGTGAAGTGAGAAAAATCATCGACAATGACTAAACCATATTTGTTACCTCCGGCAAAGTGAGATATCGCGTTACGTCCGCCTTGTCGTGACAAGTCCAAAGCTAGGCTTCACTGCGACAGTTTGTGGATGACGAATGCAGAAGGAGGAAAAATCCACGGCGACACTTACCAACTTCGGCAAGCAAATACCAGCGTCTGGCGGCAGCTCGTGGGTCAAAACCTAGATGTGTGTGCTCAACGCCCGCGGGCTAATATGGTGGGGTATTTAATACCCTTGGCGTATGTGAAAATCACAAATCCCTAACAAACACGGCGATGACGTAGCGGTAATCTGACAAGGTCGCGAAGAACGACGTGGCAACATCTCGCGCATACACGTGACATGCGATCGACGGTCCGCAGTGCTGCACAACGCGGCTCCCTCTCGGCCATTGGATGGAAATCCGACGGTTGCGCTAATGGTTAGGGTTAGTCAGCGGCGCCGGTTTGGTCTGGCGTGGGTTGCACAGTGCTGGGCTTCGGCCCAGTACTATTCAAGCGATTTTCCACGGTTTTTTCGATTTAAAATAATTTCAAAAATTAAACTAATTTATTTAAGGCAATAAAAAACATCAGAAAAATTCTAGAAAAATATTTTAAGACATTTTGAACTCCAATAAAATATTTCCAACAAAATTTATATGAAATTTTCAAATATTTAAATAATCCAGTAGTAGAATTAATTCAAATTAAATTCAAATAAATTCTAAAAAATTATTAAAAAATCCAAATACACATTAAATGCAAGAAGATAAAAAAAAATGGATGGTACATAGTTGTAGCGCAAGCTTGAGCATTGGGAGCTTGAGGCGAAAGGGAAGATTGTGAGAGAAGTCGATGGAGTTGATATCAAGCTCTGTGGTGGGTTGGGTCTGGCAGAGGTGGTCGCATGCGGCCTGGGTGAGAGGGCGACTGGGGATGTGGCGAGCGAGGAGTCGAGGGAGAGGGTGAGGTCTGGCAGAAGGGGAACCATGGCGTGGTGGGGGTGGTTGAGGAATCAGCGAGGAGCTGGAGAAAGAAGGGAGGAGGCCGCCATCAAAGAAGAGGAAGGCCATCTCCTGGTTCCATTCGACTCCAACACCAACCCCAACGACTCTGGAGGAGGAAGAAGGTCGAAACAAAAGGGAAAAAACTTGATTTCCAGGCCCAACGTGGCCCTCTATACCGTATCGTGTCAGGCCCCCGGCCCGCTAGATACCGAGCCAGACAGAGCCGATCTTTTTACGGGCACGGCCTGAGTTCTTGTCAAATACTACAAGGCATATTGTACGTACGATGCTGTCACACTTGCCTTAGGCACTAGGAAACACTAGCGCTAATGAAGATAGTAAGACCCGAAGAAGGTTACTAATTAAGGGCAGTAGCTAGCTTGTTATTTGATCGTGTCAAATATCATATGGTTCAGTAGCTATCTTACTGGTTTGACTTGAATTGCAACGGTTGACAATTATATCTAGACTAGTACTCCAATATAGCTAGCTCTCTGGACTTGTCTGGTTCCTGCATGCATGCGAACTTGTCTAGCTAGCTTACTCTTTCCTGCTAATAAGTCCACGCAGAAAATGGTAGAGGCAAGAAATGAAGGACGACGACCGGATCAAGTCAACAACAACAACAACAACCAATAATAATAATAAGACTGGCCGATGAGCAAGAATATGATGCCGAAAACTAACAGCAAGAGAAACAACAACAAAAATGTCTTGTACTACCCACCTGGCCGGCCTGGCTACAATTCCTATGTATGCATGCTGCTATGCCGATCGATTGCCTTCCACGGTACAGCTACAATATCCTAGTTTTGATTCAGTTCAAGATTTAAGTTTGATAGTTGCTGTCTCTTTTAATAATACTCATTGTCAACAGCTAGTCCAGAATTACGACCTAAAAGGAGTTTGACCGCCGCCTAGCTAATTAACCATGAGAAAAGAACGAAATTAACCACCGGACGAAGCAGCTGGTGTACTTTAATTTGTTGCTCCAACCTGCTCGTCTAGTCTAGGTACAACAAGCTAGAGATCGAAGAGATCAAAGGAGAAAGAAAATTCCATGAGCTTGCTAGCTAGCTAGAGGCAGGGAGAGACAGAGAATTAATTAAGCTTCCATTCGGCGAGCTCTCGATGCCGCGCGCAGGCTCCCGCGGCCCCTTGGCCTCCCCACCACGCCATAGCCACACGCTCTCCACCACCTTCGTCGACGAGAGCGTGGCTGCCGCCGCCGCGCTCGTCGACAGGTGGCATCCAGATGACCCCCGCTGGTGTTCGCTCTTCCTCGGCTCCCCAGATGACGAGGCCGCCAAGGCCTTCCTGCGCGCCGCTGCTGACCTCCACCGCGCCATGCTCTTCTTCGCGTCAGACGCCACCAAAGTCGACAGGAGCGGCCACGGCCTCGTCCAAGCCCAGGCGCTTCTCGAGACCGCCATGCGAAGGCTTCAGCTCGAGCTCCAGTTCCTCCTGTCAGTGTCATCCCTCCCCAGCGCCAAGGCGTTCATCTTTGATTACGATGATGATGCTGATGCTGATGACCAAGGCAGCATCAGCCTGCAGCACGACCAGCAAAATATCAGCAGCCATATCCGCGCGGTCGCCGAGGCCATGATGGCTGCCGGCTATGGCAAGGAGTGTGTCTCCACCTTCAAGGCACGCCGCCGTTCGGCGCTGGCCGGCACTCTGCAGCGCCTGCTCGGCTTCTCGCCTTCCCCGCAGCACGCCCAGTTCAATAAACTTACCTGGGACCAAGTGGACACCAAGATACAGTCATGGCTCGCCGCCGCAACCGTCGCGTTCAAGTCCGTCTTCTCCGCGGAGAGAGAGCTCTGCGACAGTGTCTTCGCTGGCGACACGGCTGTCGGTGACGCGGTGTTCGCGGCCATCGCCAACGACCAGGCAACGAGCCTCCTCTCTGCCGCTGAGGCCGCCGTGTCACGAGCACGCCGCGCCCCGGAGCGCCTGTTCCGCGTGCTTGACGTTCACGACGCTCTGACCGGGACGATACTGCCTGCGATCGTGTCCGCGTTTGGGGACAAATCTGAGGTCGCGGCGCGCGCCTGCGCTGCTCTCAGCAAAGTCGGCGAGGCGGCACGCGGCGCAGTGGAAACCTTCGAGGCGGCCATCCAGAAGGAGTCGTCTAAGGCGACAGCGCCCGGCGGCGCGGTGCACCCTCTGACGCGGTACGTGATGAACTACCTCGTCTTCCTCGCTGAGTACGAGGACGCCCTTGCTCATATATACCAACAACAAGGCGCAGCAGACTTCGTGGACAGCACTTCAGTTGTCTCCGGAAGCGCCTCGCCGGACTTGTCGTCGTCGTCGTCGTCGTCGTCGACCCTGTCGTCGACCCCGATTGGTTGGCTGGTGTTTGTTCTGCTGCGGAAGGTGGACGCCAAGGCCGGGAGCTACCGAGATGCGGCGCTGAGCTACCTCTTCTTGGCGAACAACACGCATTACGTGGCGAAGAAGGTGCGCGGCAGCAGCAAGATGGAGGGGATCGTCGGGGAGGGGTGGGCGGAGGCGCAGAGGGCGAGGGCGTGCGGGTACGTGGACGCCTACGCGCGCGCGGCGTGGGGCAGCAAGGTGGTGAGCGCGATGACGGCGTGTCGTGGCGTGGAGGAGGCGGTGATGGAGGCGGTGGCGATGCAGGATCAGTGGGTGGCCGCGGATGAGGAGATGGGCGAGAGGCTAAGGGCGGCGGCGGCGGCGGCGGTGGTGCCGACGTACAGGTTGTTCTACCGACGGCACGGCGCGGCGGTGAGGCTGACGCCGGGGGAGGTGAACGCCATGATCGCCGGGCTGTTTACCCTGACTAGTAGCACTGGGCTTGCTGACCCAAATTGAAGGGGTCAGCAGCTGCAGCTGATTTACTAGCTTATTTAGAAGCAAAAATCAAGGTATTTCTTCTCGATCGATCGAATTCATTCATGGTCCTCCTGCCTGTCGACCCATGTAAAAAAATTGGAGTGATCACAAACTAAAAAAAAATACTCGAATACCACTTAACAAGGAAATGAAAGACACGAATTTTACGTGAAAAATCATTTCGAAAAAAATAATGAATATACGAAGGTAGTAAATATCACTATATAGAAAATTGTTTACAATGAGATTATTTTTTCTCTTCTCTCATCTTACTTGTTTTGCTCTATTCTATAGGCTACAGTGATATTATAATGGTACATAACGTACTCTGTATATGAGTAGAACTTTGAAATAGAATAGGAAACAAAATCGAAAAAAATTTCGGATCATACTTAACACATGGCTTTCTCGGCCAGCCCTGTGCGCCTGCCTGATAAAATAAAATTCATGGCCTGATACTTGTAAATTTAACTTCTTCTTCTTCTCAATTAACAGTATGATGAGATGCATAAGTAGGAGCTATCCTGCGTGCTAGCTGTACACAAGATTGATTCATTCATTCATTTCATCCGGATATTTTTGTCTCAAAAAACATCCAAATTTTAGACCGTACGATCAAAACACACATCCGTCCGATCAAAACATAGCAACCCACCTCGAATTCAGGGGGGCAATCTCAAAGCAAATCCAATGGTCAGGAATTTGGATGATGGTTGCTAAAGAAAACATCCGGATGAAAGTTATCAAAACCCTTCATTCCATTTGTCCAAATAGTATCTATTTGATTTCCATTGGATGAATGGGTGTGCGTATACATACTACTACTACAGTATTATTATATTAGGACATCCAAAATAAGGTCACCTACTCTTAGCTTGTATACATCAGTTTTGGTCTATATAGAAGAGTGAGAAAAAGTGAAGAGAGAGAGAGGAGAGCTGAATCTTATTTAGTAGCCAGCTTTGTATGTGGCATATGTAGATTATTTATGTAAAGAGATAGTTATTGCACAACAACTAGAAATAATTTTTAGACCCGATTTGTTATTATACTTTCTCACGGCCAAGTAGGGGAGTAACAAACTATATGCTCTCTGGTGCATTTGACCCGTGTTGCCACGTGTTTTGATTAAACACTAAAGTGTCGTTATTGCTAGCTTAATTTGTTTCTCTAGCTATCGGAATCCCAAATCAGCAGACAGCACGGGCAGGCACGGAGATAGGACCGTGTCAAGCTGGTGCAAATTTAGCTAGCTACGTTCACGTCTGCTCTGCTGTAATCTGGAGGCGACTGGCTTCTTGTTGTCTCTCCTACCGAGAGTTTTATATATCTCTACCGTGCAGGTCCTGGTGTGCCTGGGTTAACATCATCAGATGCTCAAGCAAGCAATTCAAGCACTACTAGACACAATTGCAAACAACATCAGCATTAATTTGGAGTATCAAGAAGCCAACACCACCCCGAAGTAATTTACGGTGTATTATACTTGTAGTATATAATGTGTAGTATAAATTACATCTAATCGTTGATTTGTCAAGGATGTTTCTACTACTCTGCTACCAGATGAAGTACAAGTAAACTTTAGTTAATCTAATCCATTGAATCGAAAAAAAAAATAAACTGTCCATATTTAATCTAGTATACCGTAAAAGAGCTAACTAATTTACTTTTTTTTTTATTTGCTGAGAATAGAACCAATCGCCTCGTCAGCTTGGGCATTAATTGATCTCAGTTTCATACGCATGCCATGCATCAGCTAGCTGAACAACTAACATCAACGTTGGTTACCAACACATAAAGTACACTGGCTAGTTTCGAACAACATCCGAATACATATAGCACACCACACGGCGGCGGGCCAAAACACCTGTAATGGCTGGCTGACAACCAAGGAGCGAGCAGATTGCCTGCTGCATGCCAACACACTGATGAGGTGAAATATTTTTCGGGGGTACCTTCAAACACAAAACCTCTAAAAAGTTTTTGAAATCTAAAAAATATAAAAACTTTTTAAAATAAGAAGTTTAAAATCTTTTCAAACTTTTTTCTTTAAAAAATACAGCGAACATGGCACGTAACGGGGAGATGGGCTTGCTATTACCTCCCAAGAATAGTATTTCCTCCGTTTCATAATGATCGTAGTTCTAGTTAAATTCACATAAAATAAGGAGACATCGAAAATGGTTTGTCTACCCTCGTTTAATTCATCCCCTTTGTGATTAATGAAGTGTAGCTAAACAGATTAGCTAAACATATGGATGCATTGATGAAGGGTACAAAGATCATGTTGTCTCTAAAATTATAGTAGAATATAAGAAGTACAACTATTTCGATAAAAATTTTGAATACTAGAATCACAGCCATCGTGAAACGGAGGGAGCAGTAGCGTGTTAATAGATGTAGACTCGTCACCACGAAGCCATCTTCGCCTGACAGACAGTGCTGTGGACCTACACTAGTTAAACAGGTACGTAGGTGGATATTAGCGTGGAGAACGTACGTACGACGGAATCATCTTACTCATCTGTGACATGACAGGATTCTCAAGCAAAAATTCTGCCTGTAGTGTACTGTAGTTGGAAGTAACTCAGAGAGGACCGGACCAACCTCGCCACAGTCGCTTGGGTTATCTGCATAGATGGGGACCGTACAGAGGAGGGAGCAAGTTGACATCTAAAGGTCACGATGCTGACTCAGGGATACAGCGGGACATGAAAAAGGGTTTTGATACAGATCGATACACCCCTTGAATTCAAGGTGGGTTAATCCTACAGATATGTGTTTTGATCGTACGGTCTAAAGTTTGGATGGTTTTTGGAACAAAAACATCCGAATGATGCCTATACACTCCCAAAAAGGAAAAAATGCCCACTGGCCAGGTACATGCTGTGACCTGGTTGCTTGGGATCATCATATTCACGGTGGAGGTAAACTCTATTTTTTGTTAGTTAAAATCTAGAATTATGTCTACTCCTTCGGTTACAGTCACCATATATGCTTGTTACCTTATCATGTGTACCGATTTTTAGTTTAGCTTGGTGCTAATTCCCTAATTATAATGCATCATCCGAATAAAAAGGTGGTAGATTGTAATGTCATAGCACCGTAGCATTTAGTGTTTTATACCGTATCGAAAGACCGAAATCGGCGACTAGAGGAGGTGAATAGGAGCCAATTAAAATTGGAAGAAACACTAGGTTCAAGAACACCAAAAACAGAATGAATAGAGCAATAATTTCAGCAACTCAGGTGCGAAGAAATATCAAATTTGACCGTTAAGAAACATTAATAGTTTTAGATATACTAATCCAAAATTGATGAAGCTTGAAACATAGTAAAATAAGGTCCTAAAGGTTATAATTCCAAAAGAAATTTCAAAACAAAGCCTAAGAGCATCTCCAAGAGGGGCCTTAAAAATGATCTTAACTTGAATTATAGGGCTTTTGGGAAAAAGATTAACTCCAACAAAGTCTCTAAATTGTTAAAATTTAGCAAATTGTTTTAGAGCCCCTAGGAGAGTAGCTATATTTAGCAACTTTGTGATTGAGTCCTATCTTTGTTGGGTTTTAGGGCCTAATTGCTGGAGTGAATATTTTGTTGGAGCCCTAAATCTAATTAGTTGGGGTCCTAAATTAAAGTTTAAGGCTCATTTTTAAGGTTCTCTCTTGGAGATGCTCTAAATGATAGACATGTCTAGCTCAACATCCACGCTGCGCAAAAATAGGAATTTCATAAACTTAACCGCGAAGAAACCTCAATAACTTTAGATATGCTCATTCAAAATTGATGAAGCTTCAAACATAGCAAGATAAACTCCTCAGGGTTACAATTTTTGAAAGTAATTTCAAAACAAATCCCAAATGAGAGACCTGTCTAGTTCAACATCTACGCATGATAAAAACAAGAATTTTAGAAATTTAACCGCGAAGATAGTCTGTGATGAGCATCTTTTGGAAATAAGTACAGAGAGCCGCGAAGCTCTTGACCCACTTATGGTTTTTCGAGCCATTTTTTATATGGATGCGATTGTGAGACGATCTGGTGCAAGGAGACTGTGGATTTGGAAGTGCAAGGCGATCACCCTCGCATGACATCGCGATCCAAGTGCGTGGCGTGGCACCATGCTTACGCGTCTAGTTCTTATGAAATCCATAAAACATAGATAGACGTACTTAAAACATACTAAAGCATGCTATAGCGTTGGATAGTAGCACTGCATTAATTAAGCGGGGTTGACGGTAGCAGTGTAGAGACAAAAACGTGGAGTGGTCGGATGGCATGGAAGACACTGCATGCACTACAACAATGGCACAAAGTTGTGGGGGCTCCGGTCATTGCGGCAGTGGCCCTGGTACTTGCTATTACATTGGACTAGAATTAACGCAACCTATCAGTAACCTGACCACTGAAATTAATGCAATACTCGGATTGAGCCCAATCAATCGGCGCGTCACAAGTGTGATTTCCAGCCAATTGATTGAACTCGATATGAGCTTCCCACAGATATGTGTCCAGTGCCAGTTCCCTAGATCAACAGCCTAGCACCCACATATTTTACAACAAGATGCTTCATTTCACATACACAAATATTGTGGACATAACATAACTAGTTTGATTACAAACGTGTTACATCACAAGTTTACATCCATTGGCTGCAACAATAGAATACAACAAAAGAACTACAACGGCGGTGGTGTGCCATTCCAAACCTAGAGGCAACCGACTGGGGGAAATAGGCCCAGATAGCCGTCTTAAAAATCGTTGGGGCCCGCGGCATTGGACACGTCGTCGATCTCGTCGTCATTACCTTCGGCGCCGTCTTCTATGCATTATTGTCAATTTGGAACAAACGGTGAGTACACGCATGTACTCGTAAGACTTTTAGTGTATGTAACATAATAATAAATGTAGGCCAGAGTAAAGGACTTCGCTCTTTAACTAGTTTCATTTGCGATGAGCAGAATTTGGTTGCAATAGATTAATAATTTCGAAACATTGCGGAATTTAAGAAACAGTTGCAGTAAAAGAAAGTGATAATGTAAATAATTAAACATTTATAGATCCACATCTTCCAACTATCCAAATTCCACCCACCATGATCACCATCACTGATTGGATCCATCCTCCAATCCCAATTCCATTTCCATTTCCACAAGCCAAGACCCGGCCATACCCGATTTCCAGCCCAACAAACTCATTTTCCCAAAATATTTCCGAAAATCCAAAACTAAAAGTCTATATTTGACAATATTTCCCAAGTCGCTCTTGAACGCGAACACGGCTAATCGATTAGATTTATTCTCTACAAAGAGTGTACATTTTACCCACATAACACATTCCAGCAATCATGATCACCATGCCACACGATACTCATCGTACCCGTTCTGCTAGACTGTGACACAACCATTCCATTCGTCGGAGCTAACCTTGTACTAGTCCGGCGATGTTTACCCTTGTTATGGGTGGAAGTCCAGCCCGTGCTTCCCGTACTCACGCTCTCCCGGGTCCGAACACATAGTTCTAACGATGGTTTACACCCCATCATGCCCTTTATTCCATAGCAAGGCATAGACCATTGTATCGGCATGCTCCCAACCCGATACTCTCGGAGATGGGCCCGCCTAGAACCATATCGTACCTCGGTATCGTCTGTACTCCTTCAGCCTACCCAAGTGCAAGTTTGGACTCCAACTACTATACTAGATTGAGGCTATCCCATACTAGCTCATGTGGTTGTACGAATAGACTCAGTTGATAGTATCAAGTTCGGTCCTTAACTTACTCGGGGTGAGATCTTCCAAAATACATGTGCAATCCATCCCTTGCTCTAAAAAAAATCACGTGCAAGCCCATCCCTTGCACTTCCAACCTAGATCATAACATTCATCCAATCATACCACACATCTCACCCATGTAAGGAACAAAAGTTTTCCATTTTCCATTTTTGCCAAAATAACATTTCAGAGTTACCAAAACCCTGATCCAAATCCAAACCATTTATTCCATCCCATAGGTAAAACATTTGATTGAGGTTCATTGTAATTGAATCCTATTTGTAAATCTGATCATTCTAGAGCTCAAAAGTATTCAATGGGAGTCCAAGAAGCTCTAGAAATGCAGTTGAGGAGGTATTTATAGCCTCCACTAACAAAACTAGCCGCTGCAACCTTGCTCCTGAAAAATTTAGCAAATGCGGTAGTACCGCCGGCAAAATGCCGGTACTACCGCTCAACTGAATTCGATCTGTAACGGTCGACTGTGCGCATTAAATGCGCGATAATTTTGCCCATTATTTGAAGTCTGTACTACCGGCGTTCAAAATGCGGTAGTACCGCTAATGGACTCGAGAGCAATCCCCAAAAACAGCACCTTCTGGAAATTAGCTACCGCCATTAGAAACCCGGTACTACCGCAAACACAGTAGTACCGCTTAATGCACAGCGGTAGTGCCAACTTTTAAAATCAGTGCAGATGAGTTCAAAATCACCCCATTCTGGAAAAAAGACTACCGCTAAAATATATTCGGTACTACCAACATTCCGGTAGTACCGCACTAAACACTGCGGTAGTACCGTTAGTAAGATGAACTCAAAAGGGGGGTCATTCTGGATTTGAGCGGTAGTACCACATTATTAACGGCGGTAGTACCGGCCCAGAGAAATCAAGAAAAATTCTGAAACACGATCATCTTTGGAAAAAGACTACCGCTACAGAAAAGTCGGTAGTACCGCGATTGCGGTACTACCGCAAATATAACGGCAGTAGTGTCGGTTTTATTGAAGATGCACGATTTAAAATCTGAACTCCAAATAAATGCTTCTAGTATGAATTCTGAAAAGTATTTGAGCCAAATTTTGAACCTTTTGACACATCAAGATATTAATCGACTTTCCCTCTTTATAGTACAGCAACTAATCTAAAAATCCGATCTTTTTCTTCAAAACTCTGAGATCGGTAAAAATAGAAAAAGAATAATTATCTATTATTGTACCTCGACCATAAGTCTTTTAATCTTATCCTCTTGTCCTCTTTTTGCTCATGCATATAATGATGTAGTTGCGATGAACCTGTTATCATATTCTCAAGAGAAATTATTAGTCATTTAAACCAATTGTCATTAATTACCAAAACCAAAATAAATTGGGTGCCTAGATGCTTCACAGAAGTCAGGACTCTCTGATGCCACAAAACATTTTGGACGTATATTGCACTTGGACCTTATAACATGGACTAAAAATCTATCTCATAACATGGACTTAAGAATTCATAGCATAAGTAAATAAGTAAAATATTTATCACCAGAACCTTCCTTTAATCAAAAATCTGATTTTATATTTGACTTCTTTTTGTCTCTTGTTGTTGTTGTTGCTTTATTTCTCGACGAACGACGTGTAGACACCGACGTCACAGACGCTACCGTCGACGACTTTGCTGCAAAGTTCATTGAAGAAGAGCAAGGCAAGTACCCCCTTGATCATTTTGATTCCAGTTTTTATAACCACTTAAAATGTTGATTAAGAATTTGCATGCATGCGCTATGTTTCATAAAGTTGCTATTTTGTGGGTACTAGTAGATATAACCTTCAATGATGGATTTTCTTAATTAATATTGATATGTGAACTTTGACAACCCTAGCTCGTGAGTGGACACTTGATAATGTCAAAATGGGTATATTCGCTTACAACATGCATACGCTTAGCCATGCTTTAGATTGAGATACGAACATATGATTTTATTATTCGTAAAGAATTTGACATATTGAATAAAAATGATGGATATGATGAACTTTCATCTTGAACATGTTGGAATATTGTGATTATTGATATTTTATTTTTATGAAAATAAAACTATGATTCTGATGCGGGCGATTATTGGTAATAGCCGGAAGTGCAAATAATATGCACATAGATAGGGGGAGATTTATCATCCGGGTCGATTAAGGACCGAACGTAGTGTTGCATGATCCATGTAATAACCATACAACAATGAGGGTTGGTATGGGACAGCCGTAACCTACTAAGTTACTTGAAACCAGCTTTGCATATTGGTAGGCTGAAGTGGTACGGGCATTCCGGGTAGGTTTGCTCGAAGGGACGTCCACACCGAGGTGATTTGGAACAAACGTTTGCCGATACAACGGTGTACGCCTGGCTATGAGGAGAAATGGTTGTTTTATTTAGTTCAAAACATTACGATTTATGTGATTGTTTGTTTCTACCATAGCAAGGGTTTAATGTCACCGGACAGGTGCAAAGCTAGATTTGAATAATGTAGTGGTTATGTATGATCTCTTTGCGACACACCAAAGGAAGTGTGTTAATTAAGCTTTGCAAAAAGAGATGATCATTCCTTATGGGTAAAACAGTACACCTCTGCAGAGTGTAAAACTAATCGATAGGCCGTATCCACGTTCATGGATAACTTGGAGAACTGATACTAGTTAGTTGTTTTCTATTTTCATAAAATAGAACAAGTGTTATGGAATACTTGATTTCACAAAGTTTATTTATACTCACGCAATTGTTGGCATGATGGCATTAATTACTTTATTTCTCACGAAGTACCGTGAGTTTACTCGTGAAGGGCTGTGAGTAATTTATTTCATTTCTGTTATTACTATTTGCTATTTTTCTTACTAGTCAAATTGTTTTCTTTCTTTTACGCTTTTAATTTACTATTCAGTGTTTATCATTCAAATTTCAGCTTTATGCAAAAGTAACCTTAGCAGCCTTTCATTTGATTCAACCTGTATATATTTATTTTTTTGTAAAAGTCTTGCGAGTACTTTTGTACTCAACTTGCTTTACTACTATTTTTAGGTGAAGAATTAGAAATACTAGAAGATGTTTACAATAACATAGAATACAGGTTGAATGATGATGGTTCTTTCTAAGGATTCACCTTGTCTGTTGCCTGTGGATTACTGGACTTAGCTGGCATACAACAAGATAAAAGTTTTTACTGTTGTTTATTTTTGGTTATGTAATATTATGTGTTTAAACTTCCTCTGTAATAAAATATTGCAACTTTTGTATGACTGTGTTTTCAAATTGTGCCAGTGCGTGCTAGCTACTGATCGTGGGACTAGCACAATATGCACTACAGAACATTTCTTTTATGTTGCACTGTAGCATAAAAGGGAGGGTCTCACATCTGAGAGACTGAGAGTAAGAGCTGTGTGTATGACGGCAGAATGTGGCATCATGGGGCCTGGGCACCGTAATTTTAAATGCATTAATTCAAGCCAATTTCGGGTATATTTTTTAAAAGTTTCAGTTTTAGGTATATACCCATCTATGGCAATTCAAATGGCTTGAATTCAAAGATTTGAATGAATTTAGATCAGATTTATATATATATAATCAGCACGTACCTACAATCAAACTATCATCAAAAAAAGAAAACTCTGGTTTGAATTTCAGTTCAAACTAGTTAGCAAACTGGTTACCTCCTAAAATTTTAAATAATTTCGAATGCAAATACACAGGACCTGCTGCCTGCCTACCTACCAGTATCGCATGGCATGAGATACATATAGCAATACGCTGATCGAGCAGCCAAGTGGGGATGAGAGCGTGGTGCGTGTGCATGCATGGTGCACTAGCCGCATCATCCGTCTCTTTAACCGATTTTGTTCTAGGTATGCTGGCCAGCATGCATGCATAAATATGCAGGAGGGAGATGGACCGAAGGGAGAAAGTTAGGTCGACGCGTCACGCATGCGCGCGTGTGCCCCTTGCATGCGCTCCAAGGGCCAAAGCTACCTGAGAAGCGAGCTGTTCCATCCCATCCGGGGTGTTGTTACGCGTGCAGCTAGGGACGTCGACGGCCTGCCGCTCGTACGGCCAGGCCACGGCGAACCAGAAGAATTATTATTATAATTATATATCTATCTAGCTCTTTCATCACGTCGCTTTTGAAAATGTGAATAAAGCATTAAAGCTAGCCAGCCAGAGACACCCGATTTACTAGTGGAGCAACAGTTATCCTTACCGTGCCGATCGATTTTGTTGGTAAATCGATCGGTATACAGTAGTCCCGTATACTGTATCGGTACCGGTCAATACCACTTATACCGGTTGAATTCATAATATTATCTATCGAACTATATGTTATATTTAATAGTACTACTATATATCAATTTAGAGGAGTAATATTATAAGTGGAATTTAATGTACATATAATTAAACATATGTATACTTATATATATATATATATATATACTTATATATATACACGTTATTATTGTTGAAGTATAAGTGAATTGTCCGTATTTCCTCATTAGCTTAAGCTTTTGGATGAACTGGCTGCAGGTGCATGTAACTTTAATATGGTATCAGAGCCAATAGATCTTGAGTTCAATACCCGGTTAGTGTTATAATGCAACCTTTCATGCCCTCCTGCGGCCACCCTAGTGTGTATATCCACCCATCCATTTTCCTCGATCGTTTTCACTTGCTATACAGCTACGTTGATCCGTTCGCCGCATCCCAGATGCACGTCCCGAGTTTGGTTTGATACGTCCAACATTGGCATCCACTTATGTTTCCTCCTTGAGGTGGAGCGCATTCAATTGGTACGTACCTGCTATAGATTATGAGAATGTATAGGCATTATTCGGATGTTATCAATACCTTACGTACTAAACAAAACACCGTGCAGTGGCAGAGCTTGAGCACAAATTGATAGACAATAAAGGAGACATCTCTCAAAGCTCAATGACTTGCGAAAGAACAACAAGTGGCCATTTTCTACCCTAAACACTTGGTAGACCTAACAGGCACTACTTTACTAAAATCTAGTGCTAAAGAATAACCTAGCCTCTAATTCTTTCGTGCACCTCTACTTTATCTATGACCACCCCTAGGTTTATATAGCCTTCTTATTTCTCCTCGAAAGGAAAGTAGAAATTATATTCCAAAAGAATGTAGAAATCCTAATTCTGTTAGGATTCATCTAGGACTTATTATAACACACATTTTAAATCTTAAAAAACTATATATAAGTCACCATACTTAGTAATGACGTTATAGTAGTACCATTTTCCAATGAAGGCAACCAAATAAGATAAAAATGAGTACTATTTTGTTTGTGTTTTCATGATTATTTAACGCACTCTTTATTAGCTTATATTGTATATCTTTACCCCTTTATAATTCACCAGTTAATTCTTTTCTACATGCACACCCTTTTCTGCCCCCACAGAGGATAATTTTCCTTTGTTCACCCCAAAACGTGCACCCAAAAATCTCATTTCCTCATAATCAAGGGCTAAGATGTTTTAGAACATCACTTCATCAAATCTGATGGATCAAATCATCCGGTTCATCCCATCATCAATCCCATCATCCCCCAATCGCGCCTAAACCCATGCGCCCCAATCGCCGCCGCCTCCCCCTACTCCCGTGCACCTCCTCCCCTAATCCCGTGCGCCACCTCCTGGAGCAGCCGGCGCCTCCCTGCGGCCAGCGCCGCCCCGGCCTCTCGCTTCAGCACTAGGCGAAGGTAGATTGGGGAGGCAGCGATGGTGATTCAGTGGGAAAGCGGCAAGTCCATCAACTCCATAGCCGCCGCGCAGGGCATCCGCATCTGCATCCGCCGTCGCTGCCACCCCCGCTACCCCTCCGAGGGCTCCGGCGCCGACAAGGCCATCCCGCGCAACATCCTCGAGCAGATCATCTGGGACAAGGAGGTCGAGGTGTCCTAGGTACTATCATGGATATACATGTGTACTTGTATACCATATATCCAGGCATGGAGGTTCATTATGTTGTTGGTCCCTCTGTTCTTGTGCAGAGGAAGGCCAAGGAGCCTCTCCACAAGGTGATCGAGTCCAGCGAGCACGCGCCGCCAGCGAGGGACTTCATCAGGGCTCTGGCGACGGCGTACCACCGCAACGGCGTGCCGGCCCTGATCGCCGAGGTGAAGAAGGTGTCCCCAAGCAGGGGCGTGCTCAGGGAGAACTTCAATCCGGTGAGCCTCAGACTTCTCTATAATTGAACATTGCATACACTATCATGTTGAAGGTTAATCATGAATGACCAATGTTGGAAACATGTTACAGGTTGAGATCGCGCACGCATGAAGGGGAAGTAGACTTGCTGGA
Source organism: Rhipidocladum racemiflorum (assembly GCA_036346355.1). Lineage (NCBI taxonomy): Eukaryota > Viridiplantae > Streptophyta > Magnoliopsida > Poales > Poaceae > Rhipidocladum > Rhipidocladum racemiflorum. The sequence goes on along the minus strand of CM070590.1, from coordinate 1,269,612 downwards.
GCAATCTTGTGCATTCAGTTGACCACGTTGTTGATTTGATCAGTTGATATAGCCTCTTAGTTTTGTTGTTACTATTTCTGAGCTAATGCTGAGATATCTGCATTTCTCTGTATCTGTATGTTGTTTGAAACCATCAATTAATGCTTGAAATCTCTTGTTCTGTTGTCTACACTGCACTGTCATTTTGGTTAGCTTTTTATCTTGCTGTATGTTTGTGCATAAGACTTGCTTGCTGATGGTTGTCTTACTCTCAATATACCACAGGAATCGTGCAAACAATCGGAGCAAGTCCGGAGGTACATCTAATTTAGATGCAATTAATTAGATTTCACGGTGTTTCTTAGGCATTTGCTATGGTTTCCTTTTATTGTATATTGGGTTTGTATGCTGCTTCAGGTCTCACCAATTAGTTGATATGATCTGATCCAGTTGCTGGGTGTTATGGTATCAATCATTATGCTTCTAAATTAGTCTAGGAATGATTTTAGCTGTCTACACGATCCAACTATTGTGGTGGTTCTTTGCTGCAAATGGACAGAATATTATGCGCCCTAACAAACTAACAACATCCTTGTATGAACCCTCTCTGCACCATTGTATGAATGAAAAATATGTCAATTCATTTCTCTACAACAGCAATGCATCTAAGTCAACCACGGTTATAATATATTAATATCTATAATTAGCCATTTTACATGTAAGTCAAAAGATATTTGTGTTATTGTTTTACTTAGATGATCATCTCTTCTATCTTTTCAGAAACTTTTAAAATAGAGATGTCTGCACTTTCATTTTGTTCATTTTGAATAAATTTTTTATTTATGTGTTGTCTTTTCCTTGTCTATGTGTTTTCCTATGCTCTATTTGTGTGTTTAAGTTATTAGGTAGTGTTTTTTAGGTAACATTTGTGACGCTTGAATTTGTTATTCCACCAAACAGATAGTGCTGAGAAAGCTAATTATTCGTACAGCAATGATGGAGAGAAGTGCCATGCTCCTTCATTGAAGAACCTTCCTCCAATTATTCATCATGATACTTTTGTCAGCAGCCCTCATAATGATTACAGTCAAACAAGATTAATACCCTTAGAGGGATGTTGTGCCAGTGAGGCTGCATGACTTCTCAAAGGATCAGTATGTTTCTCAGCAAGACTGCACTCTTCCCTCTTTTAACTGCTTGTAGAATTTTTGTGATAGAAGTTCTCATCTTTGAGTGCTGCAAGCTGTTTCATGTTATTGTTGTGGTACATTATATCTAGACTAGAATAGCATACTAAGGACCTGTTTGTTTTTTACTTTGGATTCTCTAAAAGCTGATTCTAGATTGTGGTTGTAGAGAAGTTGATTCTCCAAAAGCTGAAATCCAAAAACACATATGAAGTGGATTGTGGATTTTAGTGTATATGGGTGGGTTGGATTGTGAGAATTGATTCCTAGAATCAGGTTGCTCGTTTTTTATTCAGCTTTTAGGGCCAGAATCCAAAATCAAATGCAAAAACAAACAGGCCCTAAGAAAGTGTGTGCAATCTATTATATAAAATGTCCTTTGCTTCAGTTATATACTTACACAGGCTGACAGTTCAATATCCACATACTCAAATTGCAATGTGTAAGATAAAACTCAAGGAACACCTGTTACACTTCATTTCCAGTTTCTGTGCTTGTGAGTTCTACATGTAAGAATATCCAACAATCCAACCTGTACCTACTAATCTTGTAAGCTCTTATTATTCTTTTATTAATCTTGCTGTCAACTGTTCCCTTTGTGGGCATATACCAGAAGTTAGGCAACTTTAATTAGGAATAATCTAGGCATATCATGTAAAATATGCCTCGCTATTGTATTCCTACAATTTGGTGTATTAATCTCAAACTTACCTTCTTATTTCCTACCATTCATCTCGTGGTAATGAGACTTCATGCTGTCTGTCTTTAGGTTGGGCTGCTGCGATGAACTTGTACAATGATCAATCAAATGATTCCCCTGGTGAGGTCCTCATATTGCAATTAGTTTTACATTGCTGCCCGGTAGCTGTTAAAGCAAATATGTTGAGTCCTTAATATTCAAGAACCACCATGGACAATTTGATATTTAGAGTTATCTTATTATATATTTGGCAGTTTAAGTGATTTTCTTGTCTGTCATTAGTATGTTACATGCTATAATAACTTGTTAGTAGACATTCTTGTGATATTACTACAATTGCATACTTGTTCTATGGCCGAAAGCACAGCTCACTGACAGGCACGGCTTATCAGAGCATATCACCTGCACAGAGCAGCGCATATAACCTGAACTCGTGAAGCCTGCGGTGAATTTTGTTTTACAAAGTTGACACTGCAAAGTCTCGCTGAAATCCTCAAATGAGGGCAGAGAAATGACCGTCATGTATGGTTGGTGGTTCCTGAGCCCTACAAGTTTTGAGCAAGAAACAGAAATGTTTGAATTCTGAAGCCTGAAGAGAGGTAGAATTAGGAACATGTATAAGCACAATAACAACGAGAACAGTGCATTGTGTCATTGCATAGGATTGTATTTCCTCTTTACAGCCATTTTCTTCAGTTTTTCACCCACTGCATTAAAAATTGTTTCCATAAAGTAATGAATTTGTTTAGTATATTGCCCGTGCTAACGCTACGGCGATATTTGGTAATACAATGCAAATAAGCAAAATGTGTTATATGTTTTGGTAATCAAGTGTAGTAAGATGTGCACAAAAGAAAGATACAGAGAGTTATTATATCGTTGATTACACAAGCAAGTGCATAAAGTAACATAGCAACTGTTTATCATTAAAACAATCTAATCCCTAATACGCTTTAAGATTTCCCGTATAACTTTAGGAATGTTGTCTTTCGATTCATTCTCATTGTAGTTCAATAGGCATATGTAATCAACGATATAATAATAACTCTCTATATCTTTCTTTTATGCACATCTTACTACACTTCATTACCAAAACATATAACACATTTTGCTTATTTGAATTGTATTACCAAATATCGCCGTAGCGTTAGCACGGGCAATATACTAGTATACTATATGAGAATTAATATGCATTGCTATTTATTTTATGGATCTTAATTACAAGAGAAACTTTTTAATGCACGTGTACAATAATAAGCTTTACCAGACTAATCCCATTTACAAAATTGTAATAATTAATCACATACAAGGAGTAAATTAGATTAACATATAGCTTTAGTTTATTGAAAAATGCAAGACTAAGTACACAAAATATACGAGCTTAATATGTTCAGAAAAGAAACAAGATATGCATGGTAGGTATGCAATTAATTGGATTGGATAGATGCCGACCGACCGGGTTTGTTTGGATCGAATTTGAATAGCCGTGTCGGATAGTTATCGGATTCACTTAGTTGGTTTTGGATTTGGTATCGGATTCGGGAGATCACTATCCATAGGATTGAAATATTCCGATTATATTCTCGGATAATTCTAATAACTCTATTATGATATTTATAGCCCATATTCTAGCATTCTAAGCTCTGTTGGAGGTGGCACCAGACAGCAGGATGACGGATGGAACAACAATCGGAGGGTGGAGCTGTGAAGGGAGGGCCTAGCTTGGAAAACCCTAAATTCGACACTCCAAACTATGAAACAAGACATTTGGCTACCCAAACTTTGCAATCCACTTCAAATACACCTTGACCTAGTTTCGCAAAGTATTGCTTGTGTAGCATAATGAGTGGGAAATTTTGCCACGTAGGTTAACATGCTGGGCAAGTTTAGGTTAATAACAGATGGGACTCACAGTGGATTCTCTTTCAAATTGAAATAGAGAGCGAGGGAGCTACAGAGGCCAACAACCATGGAAGCATGATTGAGAGCTAGACAGAGGAGAAGCCCAAATGAGCCCCACCTGTCATTGACTTAACTTGTCCAGCATGACATCCTACATGGAAACACCACCCACTCATTACGCCACACGGATAATACCACTATACGAAACCAGGTCAGAGTATTATTTGAACCGGATTGCAAAATATAGAGATCAAATATTTGGTTTCATGTAGGATGCCCGATGGGCTTTCCACCAAAGTCCGGGATATTGTATGGACTTCTTTATGATATAAATAAGCTACAGAAGTTCGGATTTCAACAGTAAAGGAAATAAAAAGTGCAGACATAGAGAGCTTTTACAAGCAGCGCTGTAAACAGCCTCTCTGCCTTAAAATCTGAAATTCTGATAAATTGGAACTAAAGAAGCTACGAAAAGCCACTCCTCCTAACCACATAATACTAAGCTGGTGGTAAAGCTCTTTCTTTCTTTTTTATAATAAATATAACTACATCGTAATATCTAGCTGTATAATTGCACAAGTAATTTCCCTAGTTTAAAATAATAGTAGGTGAAGATCACTTGGCAATTTCTAAAACATCGTATGTTTATATATAGTCGGAGAGAGACTAATCTAGCAGGCATAGAGTAAGTATCTATCGAAATCATATATATATGTATATATATGTATATATATATATATATATATATATATATATATATATATATCAGAACAATGGAATCGATCACATGGGACTTAATTTTAGTTAGAATTACATCACATAGAATTAATTATATGGAGTTGAGCGATCATGGTTGTAAACGAGATTCTACCCCTTTATTCTTAAATAGACGTCACTTTAGGTTACGTGCCGTCAAAGTTGGAAAAAATTTGGCCGCTGATATACACAAAAGGAAAATGATCAAATTTTAGTAGATATATGTTGTTGAGAGTACTTTTATATCTTTATATTCTGTATGATTTTCACTAAAATATGATTCAAAAAGTAACAGTCGTGTCTATTTATGAATGGAGAGGGGGCGGGGGGGGGGGGGGGGGTAGGACCGCGAAGCTAGCGTAAGCTGCCTATATTGGATATCACGAGATATATGTACCATGCATGCATGTACGTACGTATAGCAGTAAACATTACAGGACGACGGACCGGTCAATTAAAGCTAGCACATCACATACATCGATCGGTACCGTGTATATACGTAGATAGGCTAGCTCCCTGACTCCAAAAGCAGTGGAATAACAAGAATGGCCACTAAGCAAGGAGAGGTACCAACAACAAGCCCGTACTTTGCAGCCTCACGCACCATTTAATTAATTGATACGAACAAGCACTAGATAGCCAGCTCGCTGTCTATCCATGACAAAGAAGCAGCACTAGCAGTGGAATCACAAGGATTAATGACGACCTCACCTGATCCTGTCATGGTGATATCTAGTTCTCGAACAAGCAACATCATCGATCGATCAGACCACAACTTACGCAGAAAGCTAGCAGGCGATGTGCTTATCGATCGTCAGCATGTGTAAGTGCTGATCATGCAGGTCAGCAGCTTACGTACCCGGCCGGCATCGATCACGAGCTGCTGGCTATCTGGCCGGCCTATATCTACTAGACACGACGACGGCTCACCCCTCTGCCTTCACTTGCATGCAGGCGATCCATCTATCGCCTTTGCATTGCACATATCGCTAAATTTATAGCTAGCTAGCTTTGTGTTGTATGTGCATGCATGCCTGGGCATATGGCTGAAACCAACAGCAACAATATTATTAGTGCAATGCCACCGTCGACGCAGCAGCAGCAGTTAGCAGCGTCGCCTAGCGCGGCCGTCGACGTAAACCGTCGTCGTCGGCTCTGGCGCTCGTCCCTCGCCTCGGGCCTCCGCGCCGCCCTGGCCTGCACCGTCGTCGGCGTCGTCTCCGTCTACTCCCCGCCCACCATCCGCCGCCACATCACCTTCCCGGCCTTCTCCTACGTCGTCACCGTCATCATAGTCACTGACGCCACCCTCGGCAGCGCCCTGCGAGCCGCCGTGAGCGCACTCCACGCCACCATCATGGGCGCCGTCCCGTCGGTCGTGGCGCTCTGGCTCGCGCACCGCACCGGCGCCGCGGAGTCCGTGCCGGTCACGGCAGCCGTGGTGGCGCTCAGCACGTTCGCGGTGGCCCTGCCGGAGTCGGCGGGGCCGATGGCGAAGCGGATCGCGCTGGGGCAGATCATCATCATCTACGTGGCCAGGTTTAAGCAGGGGGAGCACCCCAGCCACGCGTTCGCGCTGCTGCACCCGGCGAACGTGGTGGCGTGCACGGCCCTGGGGGTGGTGGCCGCCCTGCTCGCCGTGCTGCTCCCCTGCCCAAGGCTCGCCACCCGTGAGGTAGCGGAGAAGGGCAGGGCGTACGCGGAGATGGCGGCGGAGAGGGTGAGGCTCCTCGTCGACGCCTTTCTCGTCGTCAACAACCACGGTACCTGCGCTGCTGCATGTAGCACTACTAGACGGCGACGCTGGTGCATGGCTGCTGCGTGCATGGCGTCACAGGCCAAGAGCCTCGCCTCGGCAAGCGCCAACCTCCTCAGCTGCGTAAGCTCCATCAAAGTGAGTGCTCACTTCACTTCATTCGCAAATAGTTATCGTTTTAGGTATAGCTCGAATCAATTTTTTTGAAATTTTTATTATTAATATCTTTTTAAATATTTAAATTTGGATACATGAAAATTATCTATGTAGATTTGGCTCAAAAATTACTTTCATAATATTATAATTTTATTGAGTTTTACGACTATATTACGATAGAATTTAGGGAAGATTGTGTCCGTGTCCAAATCGTAACTATTTGTGAAGGGAGTAATACACTACTAGCTAGCAGTGATCACAATAACTAATATGACACTTGCATATGTGCACGCATGCGTATCTAGTGCTGAATTCTCGCTTGCGTAATCGATCAATAATTAATGCACATGATCCATAAACTAGTGCATGCTTAATCGGAGTAATAAACAAAACTAGCCTTATGGAGAAGAGGGTACTCCAATGAGTCGAGGATAGCACAGATGCCAAAGTACAGGCACTAGCACTAAAAAAACCACTACTGGAATCCTCGTCGGAAAGCTTGCAGCAGTGCAGCATATGAGCATAGTCCCTCCAGCATAAAAAGTGACTGTCATGGACACGGTCTGCAGCCGAACACAACTAAACACGTTTGCAACTACTAATTTTTATAACATATTTATAAGATCTAGCAAAATCATCTAAATATGTAAAAAGATATCGATAAATTTTAAAAAGCTTGAGAGGAAGTATATGATGAAAATAGACATATGGTGCAATCATGAAAGTAGACAAACAGACACGTAACACGTTAGATTGAATTTGAATGGTTCAGATCTAGTTAGAATCCCATCTTTACTAAAGGTGTGAAATTTTGTAATTTTTCTAGGGGGTTATGTGCAAAACATGTTTAAGTGGAGGATGTGGGATTCCACTTAAATCTGAACCATTCAAGTTTGATCCAACGTCTTTGTTTATCTACTTTTATACTTTTACTATAGGTCTACTTTTACCATATACTTCCTCTACCTCTCTCTCTATATATCCCAAAGCACCACTTTTTCGTGAGCAGAGGAAGTACTAATTATGTATGCTATTGTTCGGGCTATTATTTATATACCAATGAAAGTTAATCCCATCTCTTATATGTCACTCATTGTGTTATTGTCTATATGTTAATGATATATTCAAAGATTTTTCCAAAATTTTAATGGCACACGAGGAATATTAACTCTATTATGTGGGTAGAGATTGACGGCCAGCCAAGCTTCCACGTTAATTGTGCCCCTCCAATTTTGCAAAAAAATCCTTCTACTTTCTTTAAATTACGGATAGATCCCTATAAATTATAAAAAGGTCCTTTGCAATTATTTGTGAGGGTAAGAAAAACATTCCAAATAGCAAAATCGCGAATGGGCCATTTTCTAATTTTTCAGGGTAGCGATCAGGTTCAAAAAAATAACAAATAGATCCCTGTCCCTTACATCCAGATCCTTTCTCCATTTTTCCCGAAAAAAATATTTTCGTCAACAGAAATATGTGTACAATTCTACCTCTAGACTTTTTTTTTCAACTCGATCTCTAATCTCTAGATTTTTTTTTTCAACTCGATCTCTAATATTTTTCGAAACATGTATTATTACTCGGTGAACACATAAAGTGTTAAACTCGACAAAAAATGTTGTCATCTCTAATATTTTTTGGAACATGTATTATTACCCTGTTAACACATAGAGTGTTAAACTAAAAAAAAAGGTTGCCATCTCTAATATTTTTTGGAACATGTATTATTACCCGGTTAACACATAGTGTTAAACTCGGCAAAAGGAGGTTGACCAGGTAATAATAGAGTGTTAACAAAATTCGTCAAAAGAAATATGTGTGCAACTCTATCTCTCTATTTTTTTGTAACTCGATTTCTCATATTTTTCGGAATATTAGAGCTGTATCTCTATAGTTATTTTTGCAACTCGATCTATAGTATTTTTTGAAACATGTATTATTCACCGGTGAACGTATATAGTATTAAACTCAGCAAAAAAAGATTCTTTCTCTATTTTTTCCAAGAAAATATATCTATTATGTCTGAACGATTACGTTTAGGTTATTTTTTGTAAAAAAAAATGAATCCGTGATTACGCAAATTCGTAGACGGTTCCCACCCATCTAGTTTTTTAAAGACCACTCTGAAAAAAATAAAACAATAGTTACGCAAATTCATAGACGATTCCTACCCATCCAATTTTATTTGAAATCGCTCCGGAAAAAATATGTTACGTTTCTCCTGCAGAATTTTAAAAAAAAAACAGAACAAATTTTACACGGTGCGACGTATCCCGCACATTCTACCTAGTACTCACAAAAGTTGAGCACACCACACGAACAAGCAAGAAGCAACTACTCTAGCTAATTGTTCCCACTAGAGAAAAAAGAAGAGGTAATGCGTGATGTCGCCTAGTTAATCCTATTGTTAATCACGCTGCAGGGGGACATGCAGTGGGAGCGAGTGCCAGTATTGAAACATTGCTGGGCGACGCCGGCGCTAGATGCAGTAGACAAGGAGAATAATCGTCGTCAACTGCATCAGCAGCAGCAGCAAGAGCGCATCGAGATGCCCCTCAGAGGAATGGAGATTGCGCTAGCAAGCGGTACCAGTTGTACGACCAGTCGTGGCGCAGCAGCAAGCAATATGAATACGAACATGAATACGACGACGACGATGAGCTGCGGGTTGCAGCAGATGAGAGACCAAATACGCCTCGCCCTGCTCACACAAAACCATCACTACACTAGCAGCAGCAGCATCAATTATTCGAGCATGATGTCGGCATTGCCACAGAGCTACGAGGAGCTGGCTCCTTGCTTGTTCCTCTTCTCCATGGATCTTCTTCATCGTGGGACGACCAAGGCCTCTGATCCGGAACCAAGGCCTCTGCCGACTAGCGCGGCCGTCGCCTCCTCTCAGGACAAGACGATATCCAGTACTACCAGGGTGACGCCGCGGGCAGCAACCCGGGAATCAGCCGATGATGGGGTCCTGTACTTGTCAGAAGAAGAATCGGAAGACGGCGCCGGAGTCGTAGGAGGAGAAGATGACGACGAAGAGGAGCATTTACCGGCAAAGCAGATTAGTACGACGACGGCGTCCAAGAAGAAGACGAAGAGCAACTTACTGGCGGCGGCCAAGTGCGCCCTGTCGCTCGGCCTCGCCGTCCTGCTCGGGCTCCTCTTCAGCAACGACCACGGGTACGTACTCCCTTCCATGCATGCATGCGATGCGCTCGCTCGCTCGCTCGTTTCAATCTACGATTCCCTTCACTCACTTGCAAATTAGCTAACTAGCATGTCATATAAACGGTGATGAAGCTAGGTTCTGGTCTGGTCTGATCGTGGCGACGACCATGACGGCGGGGCGCGAGTCGACGTGGGCTCTGGCCATCGCGCGCGCCCACGGCACCGCCGTGGGCTCCGTGTACGGCGTGCTGGGTTGCCTCATCGTCTCGCGGCATATGGAGCTGCGCTTCCTGGCCCTCCTCCCATGGATCGTCCTGGCCACCTTCCTCAAGCGCAGCCGCGCCTATGGCCCCGCGGGCGGCGTGGCGGCTGCGCTGTCGGGAATCATCATCGTGGGCCGGCGCTACGACGAGCCACCGGTGGCGTTCACCATCGCGCGCCTGGTGGAGACGTTCATAGGCCTCTCTTGCACCGTCGTGGCCGACATTGTCTTCCAGCCCGCGGCCCGGCCGTCCGCCAAGGCCAGAGCGCAGCTCAGCCGCTGCCTCGCCGCCCTGCGGGACTGCTTTACTGGTGCAGATGATGCGTCGGCCGCCTCGGGGAAAAGGAAAGACGACAATGACGACGACGACGACGGCTACTACTACTACTCGGTGGCGCGGGAGCAGTTGGCTCTGCTCAGGAAATACGCAGCGGAGGCCGGCAGTGAGCCCACCTACCTGTGGTTGCCGCCATTCCCGGCGGCTTGCTACGACAAGATGGAGGGGAGCCTGGGCAGGATGGCGGAGCTGCTCTGGTTGTACCTGCAGGCACGAGCCACTCTGCGCCGTCACCACCACCGGCTAGACGAAGCCGAAGCAGATCTCCAGCGTTTCCACAGGATCGTCTCCACCTCCCTAAAGCACCCCTGCCTCCAGGAGAAGACCAAGCCATCCGCAATATTCCAACAGGCAGACGAGCAGGAGGGGAACACCTCCTCCGGTGAACTCGACCTCGACCTCGAGGCCGGCAAACAATCCTCCCGGCTCCATAGCAGCTGTTGTTGCGAGGAGGCGGCAGCGGCACCGGAGATGGTGGTGAGGTCGTTTCTTGACCATGCCAGGGAGGCGTTACTGGTAGTATCACAGCAGCAAGAAGCAACACAAGAGGTCGATGATGATGGCCAGCTCCAGCTTGTGGTAGCTTCGATTGGGTTCTGCATGGGAGAGATGACCAAGGAGGCCCTGAAATTGGAGGCTCTCATGCTCCAACTCAAACTCCAACCTCACTGACCCATGCATGTACTTCTATCTATCTATCTATCTATCTATCTATCTATTGGGCTACATTTAATCACTGTCCGTGCACAGCAAAATCAATCAGTCTAGCAAATATGCGCACAACAATGCAAAGCAACGCTGGTCTGTCTCACGCTACACTTGAGAGCAACTCAAACTACAATGGAACACGAGCCTGCATCTCTCACCACAGCGTACTATACCACATCACACAAACAGCTTTCTCTCCATTTCATCACCCAACATGCTACTGGACGAATGCAAATGGAGCTAGCTCTACCCTAACAGGTTAAGCTCAAAAGTCACAATCTAATTTAGTATATGTTTGCATCTATTCCTACAAAAGGAGACCAAGGAAGACCTACTAGCTAGCTGCTTGTGTTGAATGCAGGCAAGGCAGTGCAAGAACCATCTAGCTGATTTGCGTTGCGTCAGCATGGTACTTGTCCAAGTCCGCATCGAGGTCTTCAGCAGAAACTTGCTTATTGCCACGCCCTCCCCTCCCTGATCCACGGCCACCACGCCCTTGACCACGCCAACCGAATGCACCTCTGCCCCGAGGCCACCCTCCATAACCACCCCTTCCAGATCCACTGCAAATTTCAATACTGGATTTGTCACTTACATCAAAAAAAATCTTCATAATAAATCAGGGTAAAAAGCCCACAGTTCAAATTGTTGGTTCGTATGACAATGCAATGTCAGTGATTGGTAATACTCGATTTCGATTTCGCTGCACATTTGATTTGATGGACACTCTAATAGCATCAGCATATAAGGTATTGAATTTAATACTACTACAACAAAAAGGGTTCCAGATGATTTCTTTTTTTCTTTAAAAAAAAACAAGGGATCCAAATATCAGGAGACTTTGGAGACAGTCCAATGCCACACAAACTGTACGAGCCTTGCTGGAAAACCTCTAACAGGCAGTACCAGCTGATAGCTGTTCGTGCAAATGCTAATTAACCTAAAGGGCAAGCACTGTGCCTGGAAAGCAGGTTTAGTTTAGCAGCAATTTCGATAAAGCAATGTTTTACGGGTGATATTTCAGGAGAAAAGGACTGATGGTGCTAACCTTCTGGAGGAAAAATTGAAGTTTCCAGCTGGTCTATTGAAAGCAGAAGGTGCTGGCGTCTCAATATTTGCTCCAATGACCTCAATTTTCATAGGTTTGCCATCAAGCTGCACATTGTTGTACCTCTTAACAGCAGCTAGAGCATCCGATCTTCTTGAAAATACCACCTCTGCAGTTCCCTGCAAAATGTAGTTCCGGTAATGAGCTGGCACATATTGAAACCAAAAGAATGTGCGGGGGGTGAAACCTTTGATCTTCCACTCCTGTCATAGTTAATGGAGTAACACTTGAGATCGCCAACCTCAGAAAAGAGTTCCTGAGCAAAGTAAATAGCACATTGTAGACAAAGTTTAGGAGAGAGAGACAATAAATAAAGATAAATTCGAGATTGCTTTGAAGGACTGGAAATAAATAATTGTGAGCCTTGTGTATAGGTACAGTGAAACGGCGTATTAGTAGAAGTAAAATAAGATAGATAATGAAAATTTCATTTCCATAAGCAATCACTAGTCCATGATTGTACTGTACCAGTTGTGAAGACCAGACATATACATGAAAAAAAGGAAAATTTGATGATTTACCCCTGAAGTTGAGTGGCCTTTGATCATTTGCCCAAAGTTGATCAGCCTTTGATTATTTGCCCTATGATGTCTTATTGACACGCGGATCCTAGGACCACATATAGACATCATTAGGACAAATTATCAAAGACCGATCAACTTTGGGCAAATGAGCAAAGGCCGATCAATTTCGAGGCAAATGGTCAAATCCTCGAAAAGAGAGTTTTTGAGTTGATTAGGAAGAAGCTGTGGAGAAATTGATATGTTATAGACTGGTACTCGTTGAAATCAAGTGAAAGGTATGGTGTGTTTGTAGGGAAGGCAAAAGAAGGAAATAAAAGTGCAGTTTTTTAGGGCATAGCATAGCATAGAGAAAACTAGTACTAGGAGTAGGAGTTAGTACCTTGATGTCGTCGTTGGAGACGGTGTAGTCGAGGTTGGAGATGTAGAGCTTGGTGCCAGTCTCTATGGCCGCTCCGCCAGCGACGGCCATGGCCGTCAGCTGTCCATACGCCGGCGGCGCCTGTGCTCGTCCCCGGCAAAGAAAAAAAGAAAAGAAAAGGCACAGATTAAAAGGAGAAGATGACAGGACACGACCCCAAGCACTAGGTCTAGATTGGCGGGGACTTGAAGTTAGGAGGAGGGGGGTGAAGGTGAGGAGGATTAGACCTGGAGCTGGAAGTTGAGTTGGTGATAAGGGGCGGCGGCAGCGCGGGTGGCGGCGCGATTGTGGAAGCGTCGGCCTGTCGCTGTGGGACCTCCGGATCCCGAGCCTGGGTTGCGGCTGGTGCGGCGGTGAAGGGGCTTGTTCTTGGTGATGAGGTCGTCGAGGGACATGTCCAGGGAATCCGCCATCCTCAGAATCCCCACGGCGGCGGCGGCGGCGGCGGGCGGAGGAGAAGAATAAGAAACGGGTGGTCGGTGGGAGACGAGGTAGGGCACAGGCGCACCGCGCACAGCAAATGGAGTAGCCCAGTGTTATTAGGCTAGGCCGCGCTGTTGTTGGGCTTGGTTTTCACCGGCTCAATTACTGAGCACTTGTTACCAGCTCCTTGCTTCCAGTTCCAGATCTCTTAATAATAATAAGGGCATCTCCAATGGTGTAGTCAACTATTAGCTATAAAAAGTGTACATGTTATCTATAGATAGCTAATAGACAACTTCTTCAATGGACTAGCTATAGCATTGTCTACAAAATTAAATATGGGCTCATATGTAAGAGGTGATAAATGCCTTAGAATCAGCTATAGCCTGGCTATAAGTTAGTAGTAAGCATATATCTCTCTCTTCCTTTTCTCTCATCCACCTAAGCAAAATGCTGAGTTGGCACCCTTATAGCTAGCTGAAGTGGCACCATTGGAGATGCCCTAAGGGCAGTACTAGCAGCCACACGTCTGATTTTTTTTTTAATTTTTTGGACGTCTGTGCAACAATTTTTTTAGCGTCTGCATTATTTTTGTTAACGTTTGAAACATTTTTTCGCTTTTGAAACATTTACTGTTTGTCGAAAGAAAATATTGCATGCGTAGAAAAAAATATTGCATACGTAGAAAAAAATATTGTGGAAAAAAACAACCTCTTTTCTTTTCGCCGCTCAGCTGCTCATCCCATCTATGAACGACGTCGCCGATGTGCCGACGAGAGGCGGCCGCCATGATCGCCGACTTCCCCGACAGGAAAGGAAAGTAATCTGCGAATCTGATGGCCCTTCAAGGCAGTGGCGTAGCTAGGATTTTAGTTAAGGTTGGTCCAATCTTTTTTAAAAAAATCTAATATGACAACATATAAATACATAATGTATCAAAAGTATAATACAAATATAATAATAAAGTTTTGCAACAGTTCAAAGAATATTACCATACTACTTTTTCTCACAATGCAAAATGTGATGAAACAGACACATTATATTATGTATTTACGGTTTAATATTTTGCATGAAAGTCATAAAGTGCCATGGTATTAATATATTCGAATAAATCTTACAAGAAACCATGCACTTTTGTTTGTTGAGCTAGTTGATTTACTAATATATTTATAATTTATTCTTCCCTAAGATCAGCAAGTCCGCAACTCCGCATGGGCCTGGCGCATGCATGTTTTGGCAATTTGGCACATGATCTTGCTAGTTGCTACGTGCCTACGTCAGTTGGCTACTTGGCTATTAGAATGAGCACAATACTAGATTACTAGAGATGCCTAACCTTGTAACCTTGATAACTTCGAGAGTAGTCCTGGTCTCCTGGACTCCGGCGTTCGCGTCCGGCCTCCGGCGTCCGCATCCGGCGACCGGCATCCATGTCCTGGCGTTCGCGTCGGCGACTCGGCGACGTCGGCGTGACGGCGTCTCTTCGACAGTTCGACTTCGAGTCCTGGCCTTGTGCTGTTTGTGACTTTGTGTTCGCATTCGGGCTTTTGCGTCGTGGACTCCTGTCTCCTCCTGGCAGGGTTCAAATTTTCGCCGAATTTTCGCGAAATTTCGCCGAAATTTCGGATTTCGGACCCCCCCGAGTTCCATAATCCCGGTGAAATTAAAAAACCCTAAAAAAATTTTAAAAGTGCTCTGATGCCCTATAATTTAGTGAAATTTCGGTAAAATGGACCGAAATCTCGGTTTTTTGACCGAAATTTGTCCAAAATTTGACCGGATTGGACCGGATTTGACCGGAGTTTGACCGGATTGGATTCCTCAGGTCATTTCCCATGTCTGACCAAAATTTCAAAATTTTTTGATATCGTTTGAAACATTTTCCGTTCTGTTGAATTTTACCGAGATTTCGGATTTTTGGACCGAAATTTCGGTTTTTTGGACGAAATTTCGGATTTCTCGGTTAAAAAAAAACCGGATTTGAATTTTGGTTTTTGAATTTCGTCCGGATTTTGTCCGAAATTTTCGAATCTCGGCGAAATTTCGGATTTCGGCCAGATCCGAGATGGAGTCCGAAAACGAAATTTGAATCCTTGCCTCCTGGCGATGATTGTTACTTGTGCTAGATAATGACTTCAAGTGCGTGTGCATTACTAACTGGGCCGGCCGGACGGATATTGGTTGGGCCACGGCCCAACCGTGACAACTTGTGACTCCGCCCATGCTTCAAGGCAACATCTTCGTGTCTATTCTTGTACACAGTGCAGTGTGGTTTTGGCTGGGTTTGGGCCTCAATGACTTTGAGAAGAAAACAAAACAGGAAAAGACTACTAGCAATTCAGCCTTCAAGTATGTATCCACCTGCGCTTGATTTGCTGTTGGATGCGGTCAAACTTTCATATGCATTCCAATAAAGATACGATTGTGCTTCGGAAAAAATAATTATGAATGTTTTGTTCCGGTGATTGCCCATTGTGTTGTCAGTTACTTCTTCCTGCTGTCACATGACTCCTTATGCATATGGCAGTTCCATCATGTCAATACATCCAAGGTGTTAATTTGGTCAATATTTTGAAGCTCTTGGTGAGAGGATGGGATGCTGCTTTACTGTTTCCATTTTGATGTGTCTGCTAGCAGGTAGGGTGTGATCATTATTTGCTATTGTACAAGAACAGACAGTATCTGGTGCAGATTGAATCAGGATTCAGGCTCAAGTCATATGGAACAATGTTAGGCCATTCACAGTGGGAGTTTTATTTTCATTAAATGATGTGACACATCATCATGTTTGGTGACATGGCAAGATAATTATGAAGAGAGAGATAGAAAGAGTTTCATGGGAGATGAGTGAGTTTCATCATGATGAAACCTGAGATACACGGTTACCTAGACAAAAACTGATGTGGCACTCTTGGAAACCGTGTAATGAAACCCTCCATTGTGAATGGCCTTAGGGTGCATGCGTGGATCTCAAGTAATTAATTGACAGTGTCTGATGCTCTCTTTTTTGCTGTGGGATCTCATCAGTCGTCTCTGTTCTTTGGAATCAATTTTGTGGATACTGAATAGACCTTACAGAGATGGATGTGGAAACTGAAACAAAATCACAATTTGTAAACTAAACCATTGAGTCATCCAACTCTGCAGAAATTTACTGCAGAAATTATAACCTACTCTTTAATCGAAGTTCTCTGTTTGTGTATCTGCTGCTTGAACATTATGCTCATATGCTAGTATCTATATCTGCATGTCATTGTTGAAAGGTTTTCGAGGAGTAATCTTCCAGAAATGGAGAAGAGGAAGTTAGTAGCAAGTTTTATGCGTAGCTAGGAACGATTCTGTGCCCACTATGAGAGATGGATTTGTTTCATTGATTCTGTGCTGCTGCTTGCCTGCTGTTTCTAAAAGCTGATTGATCATGTATCTTTATGGAAGGCCGAAACTAGAGCTACACTGTCATTGCAGGTACCTGGTTCCCTGTGACATGCCGATTGGGCAGTTCATTTTCATAATACGTTGCAGGTTACATACGTCTCCAGTAACAGCGCTATTTGTGTTTGTCAACAACACTTTGCCCCAGAGCCCAGACTGGTGAGCTTTTTGGTCTTCTTGATTCATTCATTCACATACATACATACATATATCTCTTAGGGTACGGG
Source organism: Rhipidocladum racemiflorum (assembly GCA_036346355.1). Classification (NCBI taxonomy): domain Eukaryota; kingdom Viridiplantae; phylum Streptophyta; class Magnoliopsida; order Poales; family Poaceae; genus Rhipidocladum; species Rhipidocladum racemiflorum. The sequence continues at coordinate 1,252,566 of CM070590.1, read as the reverse complement.
GCAAATATGCAATATCCGAAATTCCAGGTATGCATAATCGGAATTTCAAATTCCGGGTATAAATGGATTTTTTTTGAATACGTGAAAGTGTTTGTATCGTTTTGTGAGTACGGACCAAATCTTGTATCAAATATGAAAAATTCCCCTAGCCTCGCTGGACGTCCACTAGGGTTTCAACCGAGACAACCCGCCAATAGTGACTCGCGACACGGCCCTCCCCGACTTCTATCGGAAAGAAAAAAATGTCGCACCTCTCCGGTCTCCACATAACGTTTTTTACGGTTGCCAATGCCAAACTAGGAGTAAATTAGTGGTTTACCGGCCCCCCTGAGCACTTTTTTGAGCCCAGAAATAACTTCTTAATACTGGTATAGTCTTTGGTTATACCTCTGTGTATATACGCATGTAGTTTGTTCTAAGGGAAAGGGATTTTTTTTCATATTAGATACAAGTTTTGACCTGTATTCACAAAACGATACAACATTTTCGTGTATTTACAAAAAAAAAACCAGTCATACTCGGAATCTCAAAATCTGGTTTTGAATATCCGGAAATCCAAAAACCGGATATTGCATATACAGAATCTGAAAAACCAGGTATAGTGTATTCAACGCATGAAAATCCGGTTATTCTATACCCGGTTCCTGGGAACCCGGGTATGAAAGCCATACCCAGCGACCCATGGGTCCATGACTCAAGTCACAAGCAGGGTTAACAAAACCGAACGAAATTCTCGAATTTCGTTCGGTTTTCGAGATTTCGAGCTCCACCGAAATATAAAACCGATCGGTAAACCGGTCCAGTCCAGTTCAAAAAAAAATTCAAAAAATTCAAAAAATTTAAAAAAATTTATACTATGTAAACCGAACGGTTTTTCGAGGAAACCGAGCGGTTTTTCGAGAAAACCGACGAAAACCGCTCAACAAACCGATCGCCCAAAAGGTTCAATTCGCCGAGCGGTTTTTCGAGGAAACCGAACGGTTTTTCGAGCAAACCGAGCGGTTTTCGAGGAAACCGATCGATTTTCGATTTTTTTGAATCTGATTTGAAATTTTTTTGTTCAAACACTCGGTTTTCAAACCCTTCGGTTTTTACCGATTTTCGAGCGGTTTTCGCGAAAAACCGCTACCGGCGGGGTCTCGATTTTCAATTCGAAAACGGTTTTGTAAACCCTGGTCACAAGCAACACAAGTTCCTGTCAAGAGCACAAACGTGACTGGCATCTGTGCAGCTTCTCTTGCTTTCTTCATGGATGTTTCACAATTGGCAGGCATGGTAAGTATAAGGAATCACCTGAGTACCTGATAGGGGTGGATAACGAGTTGATTCGGCTCGACTCGACTCGGTCAAACTCAGTAATATAACGAGTTAGCTCGACTCGACTCGTTATCTTAATGAGCTCAAACCTCAACTCGACTCGTTAAACTCGCGAGTTGGCTCGTTAAACTCGATATTGCCATCTGAGAAAAGGATTGCTGTTGAGATTATACAGTATACCATGTGTTATCATCCTCACCTCACACATATAAAACTATACTTGCCGACTTAGAGAACTCATTAAACTCGATATTGCTATCTAAGAAGAGGATTGCTGTTGAGATTATACAGTATGCCATGTCACATGTGTTATCATCTTCGTCTCACACATATACAACTATACTTGCCGACTTAGAGAACTCATTAAACTCACGAGTTGGCTCGTTTAACTCGTTATCTAAACGAGTTCAAATCACGGCTTGACTTGGCTCGTTAAGGAACGAGTTCGAGCCGAGTTTGCGTGTACTCGTTTAACTCGTGAGTTTCGAGTTTTTTTTCCACCCCTAATACCTAACAACCATTATTCGCGTGTGACTGAGTTGGTCGCGTCCGCCCCTCCCTATACCCGGTTTCTAAGAAACCGAGTATGGCTTTCATACCAAGGTATGGAATACTCGGATTTTCATGTGTCGAATACATTATACCTGGTTTTTCAGATTCCGAATATGCAATATCCAATTTTTAGATTTTTGGGTATTCAAAACTGGATATTGAGATTTTTTTTTGTAAATACACAAAAATGTTGTATCGTTTTGTGAATACAGATCAAAACTTGTGTCTGATATGAAAATTTCCAAGAGAAAGCCATGTTTGCCCGCCCGGTGGGGACTAGTCCAACGGTACGGCGCCTGTGTCTGGTCGCTAATAGGTTCCACTAGTTGTAGGTTTATTATGGATTTTTGGGATTAATCCCGTGATGTCTTGGTTGTTGAGTTTTAAGAATGACTATACAAGATAGCCCGCGTGTTGCTGCAGGAATTCTTAGTGATATCTAGAGAAAAAAAAAGTTTTGAGTGATGCATATACATTGTAAATAACAGTAATATGAAATAATAACGATCGATATGTATTGTGTTGGTAGAAATAATTGAGATGATATAGATGCACAAGAGATGAGATTAATACACCAGAGATTAATAGCACTAATTGCGGTTAGTGAGAACCACTTGTAGATATATACTATGGGATCTGCAGGGTTCAATACTCGCCCAATTGCTTAAAACAATGGGAGAAACTTACACCCGGACGTCCGATTCTTGTTTTTTTTTTCGGACGCCGTGCAATATATTTTTTTTGAACGCATGAAATATTTTTTTTAATGTTATGAAACATTTTTTTAACGTTATGAACATTTTTTTTTACTATTTGTCGAAGGAAAATGTTTCACTATGTAGAAAAAAAAAGTTTCACACATAGAAAGAAAATGTTGCGAAAAAAACTGACGTCCGATCACTAGCAATTTCCTAAAACAATAGAGATGATGTGGAGGAACCAGAGACAAGGGAATTAGCATTGATTAAAGCTAGTGGGGCATCATCTGTATATATACATTGGATCTAGAGAAGAGGAAATTAGTAAGCCATGTTTAATTAAGTAGCTAGTCACGGAATTATAATTTTAGTTGCAGTGATCTGTTTTTTCATGTTTCGTATATACTAGCTGATTGCTCGTGCTTTGTTAGGATAAAAAAGAATATCATATTACTTCCACCACACGCGAGTCGACATCATTATGATTAGTTTGCCTGTGAAACCACGTGGAGGTCAACATATGAATGTGCGATGAGTATTTGATATTTATTAAGCTTGTGTTGATTTATATGAGTTTGCTTTGGGCATGAAAAACTGAATTTGCAATTTTGGACTGCTATCGGTCTGATCGACGTTAGGCTGGTGGATGGATCAGCCCAATGAATTGAGCGATGCACTTAATTACGAATTAATACTTGTGTTAATTACATGTTGCATATTATGTTGAGCAATGCTATGTGGTGTTTTGCTTGTCTGTGATGGTTGCAGGACTTTAGAGCTAGGCTATGGTGAGGTGAAGGAGATTGGAACTAGGTTAGGAGAGATGAGGTTCAGATGGTTAAGTTATCGTCGTAAGATGACTAAAGTCAGGGAGTTGTTGCAAGCCGAGATAATAAGTGGATGGATGAGATGCTAACTTAAGCCCTATTCAAGCGAATGAGGATCGTTGGATCAGGGATTCACAGGTGGAGTAGTGGTTAAATTAGTGCGAATGGTTAAAATCCATTATGTTATTGGGTTGCAGGCTAACCCATATATGAGTATGTGAGTGAATCTTAACTCTTGATGAGGTTTCTTGGGAGCCAAAAAGATCATCCAAGGGTGGAGATTGCTTCTAAGTGGTTATAAATAGAGGGGTGGAGGGATGCCTCTACGCCAAGTCTGAGAGAAGGATTTTTGGTTTTCTTATACTCCTTTGAGCTTTGCCCACCATGAAGTGTGGCTTTGTAACCATTTCTCTCTAAGCAATGCTAGTTTTAAGTTCATCTATGTCCTGAAATTTATTTTAGTTCTTGCATTTTTGTTTGGTTCATTCATGCAACTTGAGCTTTACTTCCCCTGCTTCTACTTGATGTAATTCTATTGGATCTAGGGCGTGTAAGAGGTTGAGGAACTCATCTAAATCATGTCCAAGCCCAGCGAGATCCATTGGAACTCATTCTTTCTTAAGTTGTGCTTCCAATATCGTGTTATTGAGTTGAAATCGTTGTTTTTGATGCAGCTTGAACTATTTGCATGAAAGGTTGAGATCTTGAGCTTATCCTTGCAATTTCTTTTGGAATCATAATTCTAAGGTTATTTCCTAGTCATGATTCAAGTTTGATCAAGTTTTGTTGGTTAGATCAAAAGCTATTGATGTTTCTTTGCGGTCAAGTTTCTCAAACCTCTGTTTTTGTGCAGTGTGGATGTTGAGCTAGACAGGCATCTCATTTGGCTTTTTTTTTAAAATTACTTTTGGAATCATGACCTTGAGAACCGTATCTTGTTATGTTTCAAATTTCATCTATTTTGGTTTAGTAGAAATAAATTTATTAACGTTTCTTGACCGTCAAGTTTGATATTTCTGCCCACCCGAGTTGTTGAAATTCTTGCTCTATCCATTCTGTTTTTGGTGTTCATGAATCTAGTATTTGCTTCATAACACTAGTATTTTTGAGAAAAGATCCTTGAGAGGGAAATTTTAATTGGCTCCTATTCACCCCCTCTAGTTGCCAGTTTTTGTCCTTCATTATCTGGCCCAAGCCCTCAGCCCTGCCTTCACGCTCGGCAGCATCATGCTTCCGCAAGGTTTCTTTAGGGAGGTAGATTTTGTATGTTGTTAAATTGCTTTTTCTATTTTTATTTTAGATTTTTTAGGGAGGTGGAAGGGGAAGTTGGAAGGAGTGATATACTGCGACCACCACCATCGCTACCTTCTTTTTAAGCCGTAAACATATCTAAAGAAGCTTACGAAATTGTACATATAACCATTCATAGTTTTTTTTAGAGAGCGATAACAATTGGTTAGTGTAGTTATAAACCTCACAACTTGCAAGTCATGGATTTAAATTCCGGTAACTAAGATGGAAAATCCACACAAATAACCGACTCAACCTGCCATCGGTAGAAGTTGAACTTTGATCATCAACCAGCATGGATTCAAATTTCGGACCCCTCCGAGATTCAAAATACCAGTTATTTAAAAAAATTCAAAATGCTACGGTGCACATTCAAATTTCGCCGAGATCTCAGCGATTTCGGCCGATATTTGTATATTTTTTACCGGATTTTATTTTTTTTAACCGGATATGATTGGATTTAGGTTGAAGATCATCCACACAAAAAAAATCAGATTTTTTTGATGTTTTTTTGACCATTTTTTGGCCGGCTCAAACCGGACCGAAATCTCGGTGATTTGGGCCGAAATCTCGGATTTCCCGGTAGAAAAAAAAAACGGATTTCAAATTTAAATTTTAGATTCCGTCCGGATTTGATTTGAATTTCCGAAATCTCGCCGAGATTTCGGATTTCGGGCACCTCCGAAATTTTGTTAAAAACGAGATTTATAACCCTGTCAACCAGAGAGATAATGTGCTGGTACCACTAGCTATGCTACACTGGGGATCGGCCAGAGTTATTTTTTTTTCTTTTTTTTGAGGAGATCGGTAAAAGCTATTTGTGCAAGGTTGGTATGTTTCTACATTGAAACACGAATAGGGATCTACTCGCAATCCGGCTATACCATGGGGAATCGGAACATAAACCGGAGTGAAAAATATTTTTGGGAAAAGCTATATCACTATATAAGGAGATATTTACAATAAAATTCTTTTTCTTGCTCTAAGCTACTGGGACATATTTATAGTGCTACATAATAGACTCTGTATAAGAGTAGATTTCACGATATATAGTAGAAAACTCTAATTAATGTCTCTTAATTTGTGGATTTTGTATGATTTAATATAACTTATTTAGGGCATGCTTGCAAGCCTGATTTTTGGCCTAAAAACGGTGTAAAATACAAGCCTTTTTTTTTTTAAAAAAAAAAGATGGGCTCAAAAAGTGATTGGGTGGGCTAGTAAGCCACTAATTTTACCCATGATTTCAACCAGAAAAAAAACGTTACGTGGAGGGGGAGCTTTTTTTTTCGATAGAATTCAGGGAGGGCCTTGTCTCGTGTCATGAGGCACTCACTACTCGGGTAGGGGTGGAAAAAAAACTCGAAACTCACGAGTTAAACGAGTACTCGCAAACTCGACTCGACTCGGCTCGAACTCGTTCCTTTACGAGTCGAGTCGAGCTGTGATTTGAACTCGTTTAGATAACGAGTTAAACGAGCCAACTCGTGAGTTAAACGAGCCAACTCGCGAGTTTAACGAGTTCTCTAAGTCAGTAAGTATAACTATATATGTGTGAGTCTAGGATAATAATACATTGCATACTGTATAATCTCAACACTAACCCTCTTCTCAGATGAAAATATCGAGTTAAACGAGTTTAACGAGCTAACTCGCGAGTTTAACGAGTCGAGCTGAGCTGAGGTTTGAGCTCATTAAGATAACGAGTCGAGTCGAGCTGACTCGTTATATTACCGAGTTTGACCGAGTCGAGTCGAGTCGAGCCGAGTCAGCTCGTTATCCACCCCTACTCGTGGGGTGTCTTGCTCCAGTAAAAACTCTAGAAGATGTCAAGCGCGAAGGGGCGGCATCTCACTCGTATCTCTTTATGGTCGTGGCCATCGATCAAACCGCCATGCACCAGAGCCCCACGGGCAAGCAGGGGCTCGGTGAGATCAGGAGGCGCCTCCCTATAAGAGCATCTCATATTCCCTTCATTTCATTTCATTTCCTTTCCTGTTCCTTTTCTCATTCCCATTCCCTTTATTTCCCATCATCTTCAACAGATTTCCTTTAAAGAGAATTGTATAGGGAAAGGAGAGAGAATCCCTTCACGAAGGGAATGCTGAAAGGAATCTGTTGGAGCGCTGAAGGGAATGGGAATCCCTTCTCAGAGGGAAAGGGAGAGGGGAAGGGACATGGTTGGAGATGGTCTAAGTCGATTTCCTCTCTCATGGGTTCAGGGAGAAGAAGCTAGTGATTGCAGAGAATGAGGTGGAGAAGAAGCTAATGGACCACCTTCTAAAATTGCATAGGTAGTCTTTAGGCCTTGTTTGGCGGAGCTCCAGGTCTCACCTCCACATCAAATCTGAAATTTGTAGGTTAAAATAAAGTGAATTAAGTTTCTATTTTTATTCTAAAATGTAAACAAGAGATGACCCATCTACACACTCTTAATATACTCACAGCTCCAGCTCCACAGATTTGGTGGAGCTAGGAATACCTAGCTCCACCAGATTCACGAATCTGATGGAGCTGGAGCTCTGCCAAACACTCCCTTTGTAGCTATGCCATACACTCCCTTAGTAGTTCTACTACGCGAGATGCATAATTTATTATATATATAGAGAGAGACTTTTATATGTGTGCACTTTTACTACTTTGTCATGACTAGCAGTGGAGAGTGTTCCAAAGTGATTGAAAAGCCTTCACCACCTAATACCACCACTCCCACTTCCTCATTTTTTGCTTGCACTTGCTTAGTTGCTCCACTCACCACACCTACCTAGCAGTTCAGCTCTGAAAGATGATACCCCAACAATCCTAGACATTGTTTTCCACACGAATACGGTGTTTGGCTTTATATCCACAAGTAACTATTACTCTTGCCAAAAATCCAGAGAAACAAGCTATAGCTATAGTAGACTCAACATCAGCACGTCTCACATCGGCATGACATCATCAAAAAATGAAGCTGAAATTTATGCAATTCTGGTGATACGGTAGCTAAAACAGTGTGAACACCGTGATAAACAAGAGCTAATTACTCTTTTTAAATGAACATGAAAGGTTGCCCTACGGCCTGATATATACCAATATCATTTCCATTTTTTTTATTGAGAACTACCATAGCTGGATGTGAAGGAGAATTCCAAATCAATAATGATCTAGGACTACTCATCAGTGTTGTAACAAAACCACTGTGCATGTTAGGTTATTCCATGCAGGAAGAAGTATAGTGTTATAAGTTTCTATCACACAAATTAATATTTGATTGTGCATCAATTGGAAAGGAAAATCTAAGAAGCTATACCATCTGAAAGTTTAGGTGATCAATCTTGAATGCTCATGTCATGTCTAACAACAACTTCAAAATCAGGTTAGCAGTACTATATATCTAGAACAAATTAAAGACCAATCCATGCATTTTTTTAACACATGGAACATTGTACCATTTGTCAAGAAAAGTAGTGGATTACTAGTTGAAGAATCTGTGTAACGACACATAAGACTGCTCTGCACTTTTGGTAGCTTTGGTTGGTTCGGTAGTTCAGTGATGCGAAGGGACGGCTGTTGAGACATTCCACCAAGAGCTAGCTAGCTGCACAATTTTAATCTATACATATATAAGATTGCGGCGTTGAATTGATGGCCTCAGTTGGATCCAAATGTCGCACCCACTTTCCCACTGTTCATTAACTTGTTCTTGGCAGCTATAAGTAGCAGCAGTTCTCCACTGTTCTGGTCTCAGATTAATTTCCTTCGGAGCTGATTGTCTCTTGCATTCTGCAAAACCAGGTGCGTCCCTTTGTCCCTCGTACATGTTTGCAGGGAATATTATAAATGATCTCTTGTGATTTTTTTTTTTTTTTTTTTGCCTCACTGATTAGGATTTTGGGTTTGGAGGATGAATTACTTCTACTTGGTTATGATCCTGTTTGGATGCTTTGTTTCTTGTTCTTTGCCACTTCGCGCTGATCGATGTTAGTTTATGCTGATGTACTCTTCAGGTAGATCTATCATGGGGTTGCCACTTCGCACTGACTTTTTGTTTGGAGGATGAATTCATTTTTGTTTCTTCTTTCGTTGCCACTTCGCACAGTTAGCTTGGATTTAGTTTGGTGTGTGGGGTTGGCGTATCTACCATGCTTCCTGATTATGCCATTGCTTAAAGTACACAACTAACTAGAATGATTCAGTTATCAATTATCATGGAAGAGCCCAAAGATTGCAATCAAAACCATTATTCAGTTGCCACCGACCTAATCAGCTAGCTTTAATTTCTGCGTGTGTTGTGTTCTGTAATTCAAGTAAGCATATGTTGGCAACGCAGGCTGTGACATCTATCCATAAATACAGTTGAAGGAATACGGGTAAATTACATAGCTAGCTCAAATTAAAAAAATCTACCGTGCAAATTAGGATATGCCAAGTAAGTAAGATATTATGGATCGCTACAACTAGACCCACAATGCAGCGGAAGGAGAGTTGGTGGAGTGGTGGTTGATCGTCCTCAAGTAGTGGTCGAATAGCATGAACGATTGTCCCGATTAGTGTCGTAGTAGCAGCAGCGTTTCTATCGAAGTCTACACGTTCGGGGAAGGAACACTGTGCATCGGTGTGCTAGCACCAACGCGCACAGCAGAGCCTGAGCGGTGACAGCTAGGGTTTTCGTGGGTGCAGTGGTCCAACAGTTGCATCCGCTAACCATTACGTACTCCCATTATATTGCCACTCAATGGAACCCTACGTTAGGAGCTTAACTAAGGTGCAAAACCCACTTAGTCCATTAGTGATAGATCCAATCCGGATCAACGTATTCTAACACGTTAAGTGTGTGAGCCTGTAAGTTCATACATATTCGGCCATGGCTCGAAAACCTCTTTCAGCTCATAAGGCGGCAACGGCCCCTAGCAGGGCATAGCGACTTCCAAATATACATAAAGATCATATCAAATAAACCTATATAGTGCTCATGTACCGATCCTTTTGCCTCACGATACCAGATTGAAATCAATGCGAGAAAAGTGCCATCCTATTGCAGCCTGATCCTTCACTCGTTCTGTAGTATATTACTCAGATGCAATTGACTCCTCAATTATATTCGGCACGGCCATGCACTTCATTAATCTAACTACATCCAGATGCCCAGAGATATCTCTCCCTTTATATAGGAGGGGCAAATTCTATCTTTATTACTCACATTCTTCTGTATGTTTCATAGTAAATCCGAAAACTACCTTTATAACTACCCAGTTACATAGTAGCGTTTGGCAACCTCTAAGAATAATATTACACATGCAGAAAACCATAACGATATCATGTCTAAGGATCCCACATACACTATATATGAGACTAACGGATGACATTTAAAAATATAACAATTTCCACAGTGTCTCGTGGTGAGTCACTCCAACACAATGTTCTCCAATACGTGTCCATATTATTGATTTGGTATCCCTGTATCTATAATCCATGAAACATAATCATCAATCAATACATATGTTGATTTATAAATCACAATTGTCCCACATGGCTAGTCCACTACTAAATTCAGAATACAGCTATTATAATATGTACACCTAGCTAGCTAGTCGGTTCTCACATGGTCTAGAAGTATACATAATCTCCCGGCTAGAGCTACTCCGGCCTTTTGTCAACTGCCTGCCCTAACTAAATATAATTTGTCGGTGAATTATTTATTTCTGCCTTTTCTTCTGCAAGTCTGCACCTTTTTTCTTTTTCTTTTTCTTTTTTGTCTGTTGCATACGATAGGATTGCAAGACGAAGCAATGCATATGCCCGATGCAAGTAAATACCAAGTCAGGAAATGCTTCATGATTATAGAATTATATAACCCTACATACACCAGAAGGCATTGCCTGCTTCCTTTGCTTAATTGGGCTTGTACTCCACTTGTTGGAGTTACTTGATGGCAATTACATAAATATTGGATTGGGAGCGTAATTACCGTTTGACATGCAGAGCAGAGTAGATCTCATATTGTGATGCATCAGTATTGAGTTACATGCACCGATAAGCTTATCTAAAAGATTAAGCCGATGAAGAAAGGCGGGCATTACTCGTTTATACTTCAACCACCAGTGTGGTGTGTTGGCCAACATAACAACAATCAATAGTCCCCAAATCTGCTTTGCTGTCCTGTCCTCTCATGCCATGCTGAGCTGAAGCAGCCCCTCCCCTCCAGCAGGACCAGTGGTACATTACATACTGCCAAGTTCTTGTTGAGCAGGCCATGCCTGGCCGGCCAACAAACCCCACCCGACTGACATGGCCTGACCACAATGTTGGTAATAATCAATAGCCATCACATCGGCAGGCTGTTGCTTTCCCATGGTCCTCACCTCACTCTAATGGATTTAGCTAGGCAGCTCACATTATAGAGAATGCCTGCTCTCTCCAGTACATCAACAGTACATGTTATTTGTATTTAGTAGTAGCAAAGGAATGTGGGGAGGGAGGTTTACTCTTTCTGGTGCCTTCTCCTCTCTTGTTATTTCTTACTGCGATTGACATTTGATCATTTGCGTGCAGTCAACAAGCAGCTTCGCTGTGCTGACACCACATGCACGCCAACCACCGAGGAATCTCCTTGATCCTTCGCATTCATTCGGTAGATCGCAGCAACCAGCACTAGCTAGGCTGCACTTGCCTTTGTGTCAACAGTGATAAGCTAGCCACCCCCCCACCCTCCTTCCTCCTCCTTTGATTCGTGAGGAAAATGAAGCAACAATTGTTGAGCAACGGCCATGGCGGTAACGCCTCCTCGCCTTGGGTGGTTTCAAGAGCGGCGGCGGCGCCCATGAAGGAAGGTTCTTCTCGTTCGGCTGGAGCCCAAGCTCAAGGGGTGAAGGCCAGGCCAGCCATGGCCGCTCCTCCTATCCCTGCAGCTCCTAGAGTGAAGAGGCTTGTGAAGGTGAGCAGCAAGGAGGAGACGGCTGCAAAGAGGCATTCGCAGCAGGCTGCAGCCAACAAGAAGCGCAACGACAAGGAGGACGACGAGGAGGAGATGCGGCGCCTGCGCGGGGAGGTGGAGAGGCTGCTGCGCCTCAACACGGAGCTGGAGCGCCACAAGAGCGGCCTCGCGCACCAGCTCACTCTCGCGCACTGCACCATCGCCCAGCTCCGGCAGCAGCAGCAGCAGCAGGACGACAGCCTGAGCCAGGTAAGTAAGCTTAGCTGCACTGCATACATACATACAAATAACGGAACGGATGATTTCTGTTCTCAATTGAGCAGGCGAAGACCATCATCAGAGATCTGTCACAGCAACGCGGCCAAAAGCAGGTCACCGGCAGGGGTAATACTGCAAGCACCAAATTACCACAACAACCGAAGCCCCCCTCGCCGCCGCCGCCGCCGCCGCCACCGCCTCCACCTAACAGAATTCCCGGAAGAGGACGAGTCCCCGTACCAGCACCGCCGCCGCCGCCGCCACCGCCGCCGCAGCAAGGCCCTTCTAGGATAAGCACGGTGAACAAGGCAACCGCGTTGGTTGAGATGTACAACTCGCTGACCAAGCGTGCCGCCAAGAGAACCGCTGCGGTCAGTGCCGCTCACCACAACAGCATCGTTGACGAGCTACAGAACCGCTCCACGCACTTGCTAGCGGTCAGCACCACCCCCACTCTGTTTGTCTCTGGGATGAAATAAATTTACTTTTTTTTTAACTAAATGCATTTGCTTTTCTTTTCTTTTTCTCGCTCAGATCAAAGCGGATGTCGAAACAAAAGGAGAGTTCATCAACGATCTCATCGAGAAAGTCCACACTACTACTTACACGGATGTGGTGCAAGTACTGACATTTGTGGATTGGCTAGATCAACAACTTTCAACTTTGGTAATTAATCACAATAAAATTTCCATTTTCGTTCCATTTCTGTTCTTCCTTGTCTAGTTGGGCTTGGCTTATAGATGGCAACCATCTTTCCTACATACTTGTGTCCAAGCAACCTTCAGACAGTAAATTTTTGGGTTTAATTTTTTTTAAAAAAAATCTCAAGCGTTATTCTTCAGATGGTAAGACGGTTACTGATCTAGGTTGTGCTAAAAAAAAATTTCAGTCTGATGAGACCGCCGTCTTGAAGCACTTCAGCTGGCCGGAGAGAAGAGCCGATGCACTCCGGGAAGCAGCGTTTGAGTACCGGGATCTCGATCATGTTCTAACAGAGATCTCGTCCTTGAATGACGATGGCAGCCCAGCTTCGTGCGAGGCTACTCTGAGGAAGACATCAGGCCTGCTAGATAAGTACGACAGCAGGAGTGATCAAATCCAAACTCAAAAAAATTGTCCACACCGATTGACTTGACATATGACTTAATTACCGTGCGTGCTTCATGGCTCAGATTGGAGAAGAGCATGAACAGATTGGTGAACCTGAGGAGCTCGGCCATGGCGTCATACCGGGAGCTTAGGATCCCAACCGACTGGATGCTTGATTCAGGGATTGCTTCAAAGGTAGTCTGTCTCTCTGTGATGCCAATGCAGAGGCCGGCCGGCCACATTAGCCAGCGTGCATCAACGTTAACTAACTATGCAGTTAAGCTTGCCTCGAACTGTTCCTTGTTGCTTGCAGATGAGGCTGGCATCGGTGAAGCTTGCGAAGGTGTACATGAAGAGAGCCCTGAAGGAGCTCGATAGGGACACAGGGAACGAGTCTGCCCTGGTTGCTCACAGCGTGCGCTTCACGTATAGGGTTCACCAGGTACGCACTGCGCACACTGTATGCGGCGTAGCAGCATGCAGAAACCAGATGCATGGATGAGATGTTGATTTGCTTCCCTTGTTCCTTGCTTGCACTGTGTTGTAGTTCGCGGGAGGACTTGACTGCGAAGCCATGCGCGCCTTCGAAGAGCTAAGACAGCGGGTTCGGTCGGCCTCCTCTGCTTGAATATTAGATGTCTAGCTAATTGCATCCTCTCTGCTCTAGATTTTAGATCACAGACATCAAAGTTTTTTTGTTTTTTTTTTTGAGGGAGAGACACAAGCATCAAAGTAAATTGTTGATTGGATGAAATGGTAATAGCCTCCTCGGAGCACCCGAAGAAGGTGGGCGAACAATCACGATGGGATGCGCACAGTAGTTGAGGCACGGCTGGTCACCATACTAAGGCCCTGTTTGGCAACTTGGAATCGAGCTGTTTCTACTAGAATCTGGGAGAAATTCAGCCAAACGGACTAAAACTCGAAACGTTTCTTCTTTTTCCACGCCGTGGCTTAATCACCCTCGACCCCGTTTCTACTAGTTTCTACTAGAATTTGAAACCGTACCAAACGGTTTCTAGACAGTGATTCTGATTCTACCTGAAATATTTCCACCAAGAATCTGGAACCGTACCAAACAGGGCCTAAAAGACTAGCTAGCGGAGAGGAAAAGAGCCATAGGACCAGACCCGGAGGCCCTGTGCAGCATGGCCTATTGCATAGGCCCCTAAAATTAAGGGGTCCTATTTTTTTTACTTATTTTTTATATTACTAGTTGTTAATCTTTGTATTAGTAAGAGTAAGAACTAATAGATGAGCAGTTCTTTTTATTATGTTTATTTTTTAAAATTTTTTAATGTAAAAATACATTCCTAAAGAAAACCGTATGCACCGTTGATATTTTAAAGTTTTTGAAACAACTAAATTATTTCTATAATGCGATTGTTACATATAGAATTTTGTTGATAATCCCGGTGACTATTGCACATGCAAAAAAAAGAGCTATGAAAGACTTAACGATGCCGTTGAAATTGATTTAATTTAGAAAAGACTAATTACAAGGAAAAATAAAGATTCTGTTTCAAATAATACTAGACGAATGGTGCTTTCCAAGTAAAGGTCATATATGAAATTTGTTTTTAATTATAAATAAAAATAGTAAAAAATATACTATGAAATTTTTTGGTACTAGCTCAAGTATTATTTTTATAATTGAATTTCATTTTTCACGACCAATGAATAGCATGGAAAATAGTTTAGAGATAAATGGAACAGCGTGGCATGGGAAGTTTTTAATTTATTTTTTATTTTTTAATTTTATTTGCTTCTTGGTGTACCAATTAATCAACCATTTTAGAATTAATTTGGTTCAGTGATGAGGACTATTTTTTTTTGTTGGCTGATGTATTGAAAAATTGTGAAGTTTGAATCGACAGTTTTTGAATTTTTTGGTTCAATGATGTAGCAGAAATTTAGGCAAATTGCAAAAAGGGTGTATGTCTGAAAGCAAATTCACTGAATGGATGAACGAATTGTTGCATTGCATAACATAGAAAATAAGTAAACATACGCGGCGCATACAGTTCGGTTCATTGCCTATGTTAGCTATCGTACTTTTACGATACAAATGGTGATACGAACTAACGAAGTAAACATACGTGGCGCATACAGTTCGGTTCATTGCCTATGTTAGCTCTCGTACTTTTATGATACAAATGGTGACACGAACTAACGATGAACGAGAAGTACAGCTACGATACATGTGCGTTTTTTGGAATTGTAAATAAGTCTTAGGGGAAGGTTCAAATTGCAGTGAACCAAAAAATATTGATTCAAATTGCACAATTTTGTGATACATCAGTCAACCAAAAAAATTCAAAAACTATCGATTCAAACCCCATAATTTTCTAGTACATCAGTCAATAAAAATAGTAAATTATCAATTCAAATTCCACTTTTTTGCTAAACAAAAAATTCAAATATTAACAAAACTTGTGTATAAAAATAACACTCACTAAAAATTTTCACGACATTTTTTTTACTGTTCTTATTTATATTCGAAAATTGCATGTGCTTCTTTTTATTATAAAAATAATCAAAAAAGGGGCGGCATGGGGGCTGTCCGAGCCACTACACCGGCCCAGACTAGAGCCCTGACGGCGCAGCAATTTTATTCCCGCGGACTCATGGCGCTGAGTAAGTGTCTAGGGGGCTGGAATTGGAAAATCTCAGCACCGGAGGCTATTTCATGAAATAACATCGATTAGGGGCAGTACAGTAACGCTTTCTCCTCGAAGGGGATGTATGTTTGTTCATGTGCTATAGCAAGGGCGGAACTAGAGGGAGAATGATCAGAGTTCACTATTTTACCATGTAACCTGTTATTTTCCTCCTGGTGTCACAATAACTGAATTAAAGGGGTTCATGTATACTATATATTATATATGAACTAATATGTGCTAAAAAAATTTTTGACGTTCATGTTCTATATAGCTATAGGGTGAAACTTTGAATACATATCGATGGCAGATTGCAGAACTATAGACTGACCAAAAGAGAACAATGCGAAATACTTGGGGATACTAGAAAATACACAGATTGCAGAGCATTACAGCATACACACCATCAAGCCTCAACTTGGATCCTTTCATTCTACAGTACAGATCAACATGTGCTCCTCCACATGGTTTGGCTATCAAGGATCAGCATAGCACAAACTCATTTTGTTTCTGAATCAATACCGGTCATATGCTCATATTAATATTGTTCCACTTTATTTCTGAACAAATGTTGTGACTGCAACAACGTATCACTGTATCAGCCGTGGGAACGTGCAAATTTATAGAATACAGAATCCAGATGCCATCAAGGCCACATTACCCATTTCATTGAGTATGCAAATTGCTAATTTCAGCTGTATTTGAGGCTAAAAACACTGATCAAACTATAGCCGTTTCAAAGGGGCCTTCATAGTTTTTGGCCATGTTCTTTGTTGAGGACAAACCAGCAACAACGTCTTCTTCAATGCCACATTCATTATTGCCCCTTATGATCTTGAAGTACCCGTCCTACAAAGCAGTACCAACCAAAGTTTATTAATAGCTGAACACATGTTACTAATTTCACTGTGGTACTTTCATAAAACAGGGTATTTATCAGAAACTTACATCACCCCAGCCTCTGTTCCACTGGTTTGCAAGAAGCTGCATGGCAGAAGAAAGAACCAAAACAAATTAGAATTTGACCATCAGTTAGTAAATAGCATAATATGGAGAATGAACAAAATACCCAGTAATCCTCGCCAGCATCACTGGTTCCCCATCCAATCAACTTGACAGCATGACCACCCATCATGCCACCAGTGATGTGCTTGTATACTCCTGATTTGTAGTGCGCAAAGTCCTTGACAATTTTGCAGTATTAAATCAGCACAATAGAAATATGTCCAAAAGATAGAATATTTTCTTTTTTATGTTGAAGTATAAGTGAATTGCTCGTCTTTCCTCATCAATTTAAGCTTTTGGGTGAACTAGCTGGCACATGCAACTCAATATGGTATCAAAGCCAAAAGGTTTTTAGTTCAAGACCCATTTGGTGTAATTAAAATAATAATAATTACAACCCACTTCTATTCCATGTCTTAGGTTTGAGAGACCCTACACGTGAGGGATGAGGGGGAGTGTTGAAGTATAAATGAATTGCTCGTCTTTCCTCATTAGCTTAAGTTTTTAGGTGAACTGGCTGGTACATGAAACTCAATATTTTTGTTCCAACAATAGAGTTAATAAGGTTGATATAGTAGTTAAGCATATGAGCTGTATATTAGATGACTAGCCAATAGAATCAAAGTCAACGCTCGAAAGATCACAACATCATTTCATATTTCAGTATGCACATGCTCCCAGGTAGTGTACCTGAAAGATGTTCGGACAAATATTTCTGCCTAGAGTGCATAGTTGCTTGTTTGGTATGATTTTCCTTTTTCTACTATCCTGTCCTTCCTAAGCTTTTATTTAGATATGTAGCCTTTCTAAGCTTTATATTCTGTTTGTCCTTTTAAAAGTAATATAGCAGTAACTGCAACCCCATAGTCAACCATGTTTTCTGATAACCAACACCTTTTAAAACTTAGTAAAAAAACACGACAAACTTCTGGAATAGCAACTCAATGTTACCTCATAAACTGTGAAAGCAACTTCTGCAGGGCCATTTTTGTAGACCTCTGCCATGATGTCATGTGGATCAGAATTTACTCTGTATGAATTGACACTAAAATGTTTCTTTTCCTGCCAAACTTGGTTCTGCACCTTGCATTTCTTTTCACACAATGGTGTAGGATAAGCAGGTTCACATCCTGGATGCTTGCAACCATCTTGATCAAAGTATGGATCGCACTGCAAAACAGTGAGAAGTTTAGCATTTTCTGGGTGTATCAAGCTGGAATTTTCATGATGGTGCATCTATTTCGTGTTATGTACTGCACTATAAATACAAACAAAATCAATAACATGTGTTCACAAACAACAAAATGTCAATTACAAATTGCACTAACTCAATAGTGCAAAAGTAAATGATGCATGCACTAACTCAATAGTAACATGTCTTCGAAAACAGGTTTGCTTCGGTGCACCTCTTTTAAAAAAGGTCTACGAATCTCAAAGCAATGTACCTAATATTACATGATGACAAAACTGTAACAATACATAAAAGAATAAATCAAATTGAAGATTAGATATAGACTTGAATATTATGTAGGGGAAAAATATTTGATTTAATTTATTTTTTAGTTTATGCATATTTGTCTGCACCTAATATTAATGACTTTGCTTTAAGATTTGTAAACATTTTTTAAAAGAGGTGTACTAAAGCATACTCCTCGAAAACAACAGAATGTCGATTACAGCTTGCATTAATAATTGATGTAATATCCAGTTTCCATAACATTTTTTGAAATATTCGGTACACCAACTATTGCTGTTAGAGCACATAAAAATTCTTCATAATAGTAGGATTGTTGCTTCTAGTGTTAGAAAGTAGACATAGACCTACACCTCATCGGTAACAACACCATTTTGAATGAAGTAGCGCCATGCCATGATAGGATAGCCTCCATCACAACCATCACCACACATAAAACCGCAGCATGCCAGTAGGTCATTGACAGAGAGTGAAATGGTCTGCAAGGAGTAGAAACAGTAGCTTGGTTATGTAATAGAAGGACAAAGCATGCCGGTTTTAAAGAAGCCACGACTCATGAGAACAGACATTGCCTTCTATTCACTCACTATGTTGAAATGAATGCAGAAACGATCCTAGAGACACTCCACAGCACCAAACGCCCAACACGAACCACAATGACCCTACCATTTTCAACAAAGGTATAATACCTTGAGCATCTTGCATTGACCCATAAGCCCTTATGGGGCGAACAATTTACGGTAGCGTGCATGGCTTACTTGATCTGCTCATGAAATCAGGATTTTCCATGGTTTGTTGGAAAATCATAGAGGAACTGAAGCGGATAAGTATATTCATCAAAGAAGTAGAACCGGTTTCTGGCTGAAAGGGGGTTAGCGTTGAGGCAACTGATAAAACTTACCAAGTATGGTCCCAATTGTGCCACAATGAGACCATGCAGACCTGGCATCGAACTCCTTTGGGAGCTTCAGTGATTTTGAATAAGTTTTGGCAGGAACATCACTTACTACACTCCGAGGTGTTGGCTTCACTCCAAGGATATGTTTAAATTGCGCAACCTGCGCACAAGAGGATGATTTTGAGATCACCAAACAAAGAGAAGATATATGATGCCTTGGATGCAATGTAAACAAGAGGGTGTTGTTATTTACAGTGTAGTTTGCAAAGTAAGGATTCCGTGCCGCCGTCCACCCAGCTTTGGGATGCTTGTTGATCGTCTCTATGATGTCGTTCTGTGAAAGTAGAATACCATACCAATATGCTATATCATGAGTAAACACATTCATTGAGAGGAAGAGCTCGATTCGAGGGGGGAAAGAAGCTCCATAGAAACCTGGATGATTCTTTTGGGATTGTCTCTCTCTCCAACGCTGAGACTGAGATTGGGATTTGGATAGGCTTCGCTGCTCCGACTACCTGCATGTACATATAAATGTGATTCAGCTCACTACGTACATAACTCATGGTATAATTCTTATTTAAAGACAACTCTCATGCTGCAGCGAATTAAAGAAGAAGAAGAAGAAGAAAAAAAATAGTACAAGTATGACTTAGTTTTTCAGTAATCAATCAATGGATAAAGCAGATCTATGCCAGAAACGAAATAAGGTATTTCTGATTGGATTCCACCAGCAAAAGCAATACTTGGTCGGATCTTAGCCTTAGGTAGGTGTTGTTACAGTAGTAATTAGTTGAATTGCGGATCGAGATGGATGGCAGATCGAGATGGATCGATGGAGGAGGCTAAGAAGCTCAAGGCGATGAACAGGGTACTGACCTGGTGAGCAGCAGCATAGGCAAAGACTAGTGCTAGAGCTAGGAGCAACAGCTACTGCAGGGGCATGAAATTGCAGCCCATGTTCTTGTCGATTGCTTCAATTAAGCAATCCCTCTTCACTCTCTCAAGTAAGCCCTGCAACTCGGTAGTAACACATATATGTAGGGAAGAGGAGAAGGTTGGTAGGAGCTCTCAGGAGTCGCGGAGAAGCAAGAAAATGCAAGCCTGGGATGAGTACCTGCACTACCTTGACCTTGTCGCTTGCCTAATTTTGCTTCGTCCAAAAATTTACGCAACTTAGGTTGGATCGTCCATTTTGGATCGCGCGTGCTTCCAAGCTTGAATTAACAATGAACTAACACCTACTTTATCAACTCATTTCTCGAATGCAACACCATTGCTTTGGTACTTCTTTCCTCCAAGATTTTTTTTATTAGACACCACTATCCAGTTTTTTTCACAACACTATGTAAATAAAAAAAGGTGAGCTCATAGGAATTTGTGGAAGAGACTTGACTTGTAGCGCGTATTATGTAAAAAAAAGAGAGAGAGGACTTTTACCGTGGATTATACTTGTAGTATATTATGGTGATATAAATTAGATCTGACCATTGATTTGGTGGGGTATTATTATGAACTTTTTACAAATAAAATATTACATTTTCGAAGGGTAGTAACGTAATTTCTGCGTCGCATTGCAGCTCATCATCCTCCGTTCGTATCATTCGGTCGTTCCTTGCAAAGCCACCGCCGCCTCGGTTCCTCTCGACGATGCCATCGCGCGGCCGCCCTAATTTTTGCGGGCTAGCTGAGGGGAGCCCGCCGCCGCCTTCGCTCCGGTTCCGTTCGACCCATCCTCTCGATGACGCCATCGCGCGGTTGCTCCAATCCGGGGAGCTCCAAATTGTTGGCGGCTGAGGGGACCCCGACGCCGCCTTCGGTGCGGTTCCGTTCGACCCCTTCCTCTCGACAACGCCATCGCGCGGTTGCTCGAATCCAGGGAGTTCCGAGGCGACCATAGTGGTGACCTCCGTCATGATTTATCCCGTCAAGGTATGGTGCCGCCGCCATTTGCCCTAATTCCGCTGCTCGAAAATGTTGAAGTTCGTCATTAGGATGTTGAGGTTCAGTGATGGGTAATGCGGATGGTGCAGGACGCGGTGAAGATCCGGCGGCCGGAGAAGCAGCGCGAGGCAGAGGACCGCAATATCGAGGAGGTCAAGAACAAGTGCTCCACCGACGGCCAACCCGACGTCCTCCAGTTCTGCTCCGGCACCTCCAAGGTATCATCCTAGTAGTATCTATGCCCTCCCCCTTTGTATCACTACCAATTTTGTTTGTTCCTTTGTTGATTCCCTGAGTGCTCATCAATCGTTTGGAGACAATAAATTGATTTGGTTTTCACTTTGTAAGAAAATTGTAATTATATAATATTGGCTTGATTTCTGATTAAGAGAAGAGATGGAAGTTGGAACCCACACGCAAAAACAATACTTGCAAAAACAAAATACCATGTTTATTTAAATTTAGAATGGTATAATCTTGAGTTCATGTAAGATAAATGGCTCATTTTTTGATAAAGTGGCAATGCAACAAGTAAAGATCATAAGGGGTATGCAATATTACCTGACCCTCAACCAAACTTGTTTGCATGTAAAAATAGTTGTAAGAAGAACTGTTGTAAAGAGAGTAAAAGGAATATTCTTGATTCAGCATATAATTATTTTAGTATATACACAAGGCATTCCAACTGCAATACTTTGTGTATATACTTCTGATATCAAGTTGAAGCCTATGCTCTGAGACACAAAAGTGCAGGTTTCTAGTATTTAAACCACTGATCCACTATTGTTAGAGAAAGAGCGAAGTAAACTGGCTCAAAGATGGTGCCCATAAACTGATTCTGTCTAGATCTATAAAGAAGCCTAGTGCTTGCACTTAAATAGCAAGCTACTAGCATGTTGTGACTCATAATTTGCCTGCTTTCATTAGCATAAGAATGCTTGCAACTTAAGGACAATATCCCAAAAAGAATGTCACATCAATATAATGCAGTAACAAAAAAAAATGCATCAACATGCGAAAAATGAATACCAGCAATACTTCCTGAAGAGCCAACTGTTTCCCTGCCTCCACAACGTCATTACTTGATATCTGCAACATAAACAGCACGTAATCAGATATAAACATAAGAAAATAGAGCCCCGCTAGTCCTCAACAATCATAACAACTCTACTGTGTCAGGCAGAGCAAAAGGTTGTGATGATTGGCCCAAGCGAAGATCCCATCCAAAGAACCGAAACCTTTAATATAACAGAACGAGCAAATGCAATTGCCTATGCAAAGCATAGTCAAATGAATGACATACTCTTTGGCATTTGGTATATGGATTAGTTCCTTATTTGTATACTCATTACGCTTTTTATGGTTGTAAATTTTAGCACTGTGTTGCTTAGGAGGTACCACATCATCACCTTCATAAATACTGACTTCTAGTATCTTGGTACCTACCCTTTATTAATTTACGAATTAGATACCGCAATGATTGATCATTGAATCTTCATCGAACATCATATTGCTAGATTCTATCTTATTTTCTAGCTCACGCAGTGATTTTTTTCATGATGTGTTTGTTTTTCATAAGTAATTCCTTATACTGTCTTAAATGATAGAAAGTATCATTACAATGTTCCTCTCGTACATTTCGATTCACATTGACATTACCCTCCTCATTTAATTTGCGGTATTCTGCTATAAAATCCTCATCCCAAAAACTGTATATTATCTCAAATTCTGATTTTGTTGGAGGTTTCTTTTGAGAGGTGGGAACCTCCCAATTAATAGCTATAGGGTAATCACGTTGCCACGTGCTTTTACTCATTTGTTTTTTTCAACAAAAGCTTATTCCTGTTAATATTATTTTTATTTTAATGTTGTGAAATATTTGAAATATGATTGGACTTCTTGTTTATGACAGTTGTACGTCATGGATGATCATCACGTTAGCCTAGAGGAAATGAAAGATTTTGATATGGTGGTAAATCAGTGTTTTAAAAGTGAGATTGATGGTTACAATTACTACAATGCATTTGCAAAGTCTAAAGGTTTTAGTATTAGAAGGTCTCATGTTAGGTGTAAGAAAGACACGAAAATGATTTTTTGGAGGCGATTCTATTGCTCTGGTGAGGGATACAGAGAGATGAAATATTTTGAAAAAACAAATCAGAAAAGGGAGCCGCGGCCACTGACCCGTTCTGGATGCATGGCTAAGCTTGAAATTGAGTTTTGTGAAGGGAAGGGTTTATGGTATGTTAAAAATTATGTAGATCATCATGATCATCTTCTTGCCAAGCCTAATCAGGTTGCTTTCCTGCGGTCTCATCGTGCGTTGAGTGATGCTCAGAAAGCTGAGGTTGTTGAATTAGGAGTTGGTGGGCTTCGTACAGGCCAGATTATGGGAGTTATGGAGAAGACTCATGGTGGTTACGACAAGGTTGGGTTTGTATCCCGAGACCTGTACAACTTCTTTGCAAGGCACAAGAAGAAAAGGATTGAAGGCAATGATGCTGAATTTGTGCTGAACCATATGAAAGCGAAAGAAGAGGAAGATGCTGAATTTTTCTTCAAATATAATGTGAATGATGAAGGACGTCTTAAAAATATCTTTTGGGCGGATTCTCAATCTCGGATAGATTATAGCGCCTTCGGTGGCATTGTGGTTTTTGACAGTACATACCGTGTGAACCGTTACAATCTTCCTTTTGTTCCTTTCATTGGAGTTAACCATCACCGTAGTACTGTTGTGTTTGGATGTGGTATAATTTCTGATGAGACTGTTGGATCTTATGTGTGGCTGCTTGAGGCATTTTTGGAGGCGATGCGTCAGAAGCATCCAAAGTCATTAATCAGGGATGGGGGCAATGCGATGGCAAAGGCAATCCATATGGTTATGCCGGACACAGATCATCGGCTGTGCAGCTGGCACATTGAGCAGAACATTATACGTCATCTCCGTGATCCGAAGCTTAGCGAATTTAGAAAATTCATTTACACTGCGATGGAAGTTGAAGAATTTGAGAGATTTTGGATCGAGTTTAAGGAGAGGCATGGGGTAAAGGAAAATGACCTTTGGATTTCCAAGATGTATGAACTAAGAAACAAGTGGTCGGTAGCATGTATTAAAGGGAGATACTTCTTGGGAATGCGGAGCAATCAACAGAGTGAAAGTTTGAACTCAAGGCTTCACAAGCATCTAGATCGGAGAATGTCACTTGTCGATTTGGTGGAGCACTATGAGTTTTGCTTGTCACGTATCCGTAGGAATGATGCTGAGTTGGATGCAAAAACTTCGCAGTCAGTCCCCTTCACTAGAATAACCGCCGACCCATTAGAGAAAAGTAATGCGCGTATTTACACACCAGAAATTTTTAAGAAGGTTAGGGAGTATATCAGGGAACAAATGGAATGGCAAGTTGTAGAGGTGACGCAACAAGATGGGATTGCGAGATATGAAATTGCCCTTAAAGCTAAAATGCAATATCGGGTCCATGTTAGCTGTACCTTCGATAACTCCTTGATGAAGAGTGCTAACTGCCATTGCCGGAAGATGGAGTGTAAAGACATCCCATGCACACACATTTTAATTGTTGTGAAGTATCTCGGTTTGGACACCATTCCTCATTGCCTGGTTATGGTCAGGTGGACAATGCAAGCTAAAGTTGCATTCGACTCTGAGAGAAATACCAATACACATGTGTGGTCAGAACAGATGGATCGTTACCGCGAACTACGCATCATGTGTAATAAAGCTTTATTTAAAGCCTCAAAGAGCGAAGAGTAGTCTGAGAGGGTGATGCATTTCATATGGAGTATTCTAGATGAAGACGAACAGACCAATGGGAACATTGAGGCGACATCCTTTGGGCCATTGCCGGCACACTTTTCAGGGTCAAATGTACCCTCTACAAACAAAGTCCTTGATCCAGTACAAATTATTTCAAAAGGTGCTCCAAATAAGAGATTGAAGTGATTCCATGAGTCCCGGAAGAGAAATAATAATTGAAACATTTGTGAGGTACATGCAGGTAACTGGAACACTCCTTTGTCAATCTTGTTCCTCAAGTTTGTGCTGTTGTACTTTTGTATGAAATGCTTCATTCGAATTCGGTCTCGTTGACTTTTTGATTGGTGAAATCAATATTTGAATCGGAATGATGCACATTCTTGTTTTGCTCCTCTGTTGTTGTTGTTTTTCAACTACTATAGCACCTCATAATCATTACAGCGATCGCTCATCCATGCAAGTTATGATGTTTCATGTGATAAGTCATGTGAATACTGCTATTGTACAGTAGCAACGCAAAATTAATGTGCTTACTATCTAATTCCAGTACTTTCTTCTTTGATATTTGTGGTAATCATATCTGACCTCTCCTTATTCTTTTAATTGTTCTCTAATTTATAGGTACTCTCTTTGCCCCTCTATATTTGGGAGGACCCAACCACACTTGCTCATACTCCAGCTTGAAATCTGGTATGAGGAACTTTTCTGTGGGCATGGCCCGTCACCAACGTACAACACATATTGCAGAGGAGAAACACATATTGCAGAGGAGGAAGCATTCGACTGGCTCATAGAGCACCACCTGAACCTTTGCTTAGTCTCTTGATTGGAGAGGAAAATACATCAACACAATTCATGTATAATACCAGACGTTACAACTCCAAGTTTGTTATGACATATATGGGTGTAAACGACAGACGTTGTATTAACAAATGAGAATGCCATTGGTATTTAGCACTTGGACCTGGAACTCAGCATCAATGCTGGGAATACTATGAGCATTAATTGTTTCATGTTTTGTTCTAAACTCTGTTGGATATTGTGACTATTGCTTTTTTAAACCATAATGGTTGGCTTTACTGTTATAAAAGTTTCTTCAGTTTTGATGAGTTAGTTATTCGGTAATGTCTTGTTTTCCATGGTGATGTTTGAAGTCATTCAAAGTGTGCTAATATTTGTATGGTGATATATTTTCATTCTACTTGAAAAGCTTTCAGTCTTAAACTTTTCCTAAGTTTTCCAGATTTTAGTCTTGTACATTTTGTTACTTTCGATACACCCTGTCTGTAATGGAGGGCATTACATAATTTCGTTTGCATTAATCCTGGATTTGATTCTTGTTTGCGAAGAATATGTCCGATTCTTGTTTCTTCCACCATCTGTTATTGCGGGAGCTATTATAAACTATTATCAAAACTTTGGAATCCGTCCATATTAGTTTCCGCTGCAGGTTTGAGTACTATGGTTTAGCATTAGTAGTCTTTGATGATTTCGGTCATTTTCTAATCAACGCATGGGTAAACTTTTGCACTGTTGAATGCTCAAAGCTAACGAAGGGAACAACACAGTACACATCAATTCAGACATTTACAGTAAGTACATTGGAGACCCATATACTATGCACCAATTAGTTTGCATGGAGCTCGGAATTGCATCAATCATACCTGGCATCGCTGCACTACCAATCCTTTGTAGGGATTTAGAATAGGAAATGTTGTTTTTGATCGAACAAGTCATCAATGATACTGGATTGCGCTGATATCATCGTAAATATTATGGTAATGTTTGAATGTAGGAAAAGGTTTCCTAAACGTGTGCACAAGCCGCATTCAAGTAGATATTAAACTTTTGCAAAAGACAGGCGTCGGCAACGTAGAGATGCACCTCAAATCAATTGAAACTACTCATGTGCTTCAAGTTAGTTCCTCTCTCCTATCTCAAAGAAAATGCAGACAATATACAATATTATTCCATTCATATCAAAATAAAACTCTTTGTCAACAGGCTATCTTTCATGGTGAACTACGAAAACACATAAATTTTGGCAACTAGAGGCCTGGTTGCATTCAGTTGTTAATGCTTGCTTCTTTCTAGCGTGATACTGTTCAATGAGGACTTCACCAAAAGTGCTGCCAACTTACTTCTAAATTGGTCTATATCGAACTGCACAGTACAGTGTACATGATTAGCAGACATCCAACAAATCTCCAAAATATACATGCATAGTAAAAGCAGCATACCTGGTTAAACATTTTGGATAGAAAGTCACCATTCCAATATTCCTTGTACTTTAGCATAAATAGTCCACATGATGTGCTACAACAAATGAACATGAATTACTACTCTGGCTTGAAATTAGCAAGCATTACAAATATTGAAATCGGTAATCGATGATTGTAATAAAGTAGCAAGCATTACAAATATTGAAAAAATAATTGATGCTTGTAATTTACCGGTCAATTTGTTGTGGTAAACCTAGGGGCATTCTTAATCTCCAGGATGATACTTGTAGATTAGGCCAATTTCTTGCATCATCCGTGTGATCTTGTTCGATGAGCTTTAGATAAGTTTCCATTCCTTTCAACTAGTAGGAGCAAAATTTGAACGTAAAAAAATTGAAGCATATGACTAAACAATTTTGACTAAGTATAAGAACAACGTAACAAGCTAACCACATGTTTGAGATCCTTCGGGTGTTCATTTTTTCTGTTGGCATAACCTTCTTCCTTGGCTGATACCATTGAGTCTAGCACCTGAATCGCGTGCCTTGTAGGGTTTACCACTGCTACAAACCAATGAAAATCCTTTTGTATAGGCAGGAAAATCTGAACACAGAGATCGTAAGGTTTTGTCTAATAAATATTCATCGAAATTGATTACGCAATACACTTAGTATTACCATGTCATGGTTGAGATAATTAAGAGCTATTTCTCTATTTTCTTTCTTCTCGACAACACCCTTGGGAATATCATATACTCCATCTCTCTCAAGCAGCTGGAATATTCTTGTGTTCTCGAGGTACACATTTTTATTGTTCCTAGTGTCTCCAGGGTTTTCAAACCGCAGGACATTGATTCTTGCATCGACGATCTAATGTTTTACATAAGTATTCAGTTCAGATAAGATGTTAATATGAAAAAAGCAACACAAAGTTATGTCATCTATTACCGTGTCTACCAAGAATTTATCCAGGGAATCGTACACAAATTTGTTGTCAGTATTTCCAACATTTTCTTTGTAGTGGCGAAACCATCAATGCTTGCCGACACCTTGGATCTTGGACACGAATTTATGTATGCTATAATTTGATTCTCTTCATCATTGCATATAAATTCTGCATTGTACAGTGATTACATGAACAAAATAAATAGTGCTACCAAACGGCAATATTGTACAGGAAATACCTCTTGAGATGTACTCCGCTTTTTTATGCTCCAATTGCAGGCCCTTCATGTGACCATAATAAACATATGGATCCGGGTTGACAAATACAGAAGGGGATGGCCTCCCTGTTGGTCCTCGCACCCGCTTTGAAATCGAGTCATTCTCATCTATATCTAATCGCCATTTACGTGCCTCTATTGACTGCAATACGTAATAGATTCTTCTGTCATACTGTTTACACATGCACTTTTATTAAAATTACCAATTACGATAATACCTCATATATTTCTGGTAGAATGCGATACTCTGGCATAGTGAAGTTCGATGGACCATACCCAATGTCCTAGTGATAACAATTGTAATGCATGTATGCAACTTTACAGATACACCATATAGTTTTACGTAATATTTATTGCAAATTTGAAATATTTAAATGGACTTACCTGTATTTTATTCATCAACAGTGTCATTAAAATAAAGTGTTAAGGTGATTACATTTGTACACTAGCACATTATCTATCAGTTTGAGACCCCTCAGACAATTACGACCGATCAAGGTATTGTGTTCATATCTAATGCATTCCAAGACTTTGCTAAGGGTTTTGGGATTAGATTATTAAATTCATCACCTTATTATGCACATGTGAATGTCAAGCCAAATAATCAAATAAGACTTTAATTAAGCTGATAAAGAGGAAGATTGATGACAAACCGAGGAGTTGGCACATAACATTTATTGATGCATTGTGGTCGTATCGCATTGCTTGCCATGGAGCTACCAAGTTGTCACACTATCAGCTTGTGTATGGGCAAGAATCAGTGTTGCCAATAAAGACTGGTATACGTTCATTAAGAATTGTCCAACAGGATGGTTTATCGACTCAGATTATAGAGATCTGGTAGCTGACATTTTGGATGACTTGACAGAGTTAAGATTGCAGACGTTGGAGTGAATCCAGAAAAATAAAGCTAGAGCCACAAGAGCTTACAATAAAAAGGTTGTGCCTAAATCGTGTAATGAAGCCAATATGGTTTGAAAAATGATTCTACCTATTAGTTCAAAGGATAGTTGATATGAAAAATGGTTCTCAACATGGGAAAGGCCCTACAAAATTAATCGGCTAGTTTAAGGAAAATCTGATATTTCGGAAACTTTGGATGGTGTGGTGTTTGCTAAGGCGAACAATGGAAAATACTTGAAAAATATTACCCGACTGTTTGGGTTGGAACTTAATCAGCTTAAAATGTTGAAAGTTGACTCATTGCATTCGTAAGGGTTTGTTTGGCCGATTAAAACAAAGACCAAATTAACTCGTTGCAGTAAATTCTAGTTGTATGGGTGATGAAATATATCATTCTTAGAACAAAAACAATGGAGACAGGCATGGATTTAAGCATTCAAATCGGTTAAACAGCCAATTCATAACTTAAACATTCAGAAGCATTCAACAAAAGTTTGAGACGAGCACCAGCAACATTCATTACATGAAATAAAAATACTCAAGGATTAATTCTAAGGCTCGATAGCACGACCAGGGCACTGGCAAGTATCTTGTTGATTTCATCGATTATCTTGTGGTCCTTGTCGGCTGAACTTGGGATTGGAGTGACCTTGGTCGACTGAGTTTGAACATCAGCGATATCCATGGCAAGGACACTTTTTGCGCTTTAACTGAAGACGAAAGGCTAGTCAACTGTGGAGCATGTCGGCTAGTTGAGCGTTGACCTTTAGGAATTCTGCTTCTATAGACTTCTTTGAGGCTTCCAAAGACGACATTAGCCCCTTTCTCTCTTCGATGTATTTGTTGTCTTCATCAAGCTTTGCCTTCTTCGCCTTCGTGTCAGCTACTAGCTTGTCGAGGAGCTCTTGGTCCTTCATCTGCGCAATCCTAAGTTGCAGTCTTTGTTTGCTTCATCATCCGACTTCTTCTTGTCATTGATGAAGCAGGTTTCGAGGAGAGTGGCGGTGGCATGCTCAGGAAGGTCCGGCTTCACCGCATCGATTGCATCTCTGATCGGCTGGGATTTCTTCAACAAGTCGGCCTTTGGGCTCAACAGGATTTTGAGCAGATCCTTGAGTTTTTTTATGGCATCTAGTGCTGACAAGTCTTGATCCAACATGCCTTCTGCCTTTGCGATGATTGTGTCAATGATGGCCGGCTGGCGTTCGTCTTCCTCATCACTTTCAATATCAGACAAGTCGAAGTCGAGCATATCGTGAACCGATGATGTTGGCTTGATGATGGCTATGGAGACTTTCGGTTTTGGTGGTGTCGATTGAGAAGGTGGTGGAGGCAAGTCGCTGTCTATGCCCTCTGGCAGGACGACGTCGACTTGCGGAGAGAATGTAGGCGGTGAAGATATGCGCTGCAAGTATGAAAAGTTTGTTAGCCGATTGAATTGTTTTTTTGGTTAAGAAAATATAAAGTCAAAATGCTTGCCCCACTAACAGCGGAGGTCTTCGATGAGCTCTCAGTTAACTCGTTGTGGACCGAGGACTTCTTTCTTTAAGTCATCTTTTTAAACTGTCGGTCTTTTTTTTTCTACAAAATTGAAAGATCAAGATGGCGATCAGAGGGGGTGAATGATCCCAATTCTAAAATTCCCACCTCTTAGGCAAGATTGATGCATTCTCCAACAACGGGCCCAAAGAACCAAGCCAAATAATCAAACCAAGCAATAAACTCTCAAGAATCAAGAACAATCATCTTAAAGACAGCAGCACATCCCCCTAGTTAAATTATCATGAATGAAAATTCGTGGCTCATATGGTCATGGGGATTTTTTTTGTGGTACTACTGGTTGCTAAGAGTCTATCAAAAAAGAAATTAATTCAAAATCACCTTTATAAAAAGAGAAAAAAAAATCAGACAATATCTTTTGTGTATGAAAAGCAACAGTTACTTTTCAGCACAAAAGTAACTCAATCAAAAGGCGATCTCTCCAAATCTGTGACTCATTTGAATTTCAAAAAAAAAAATCTGATGAGACCATGGAGTTATGCAGCTACCCAAAAAAATCAGATCCAGATCAAGCAAGCAAAAAATTCTGATAAAAATAACAAGCTTGACTACACAAAGAACTCAGACAAAACATTTAGGGCTTTGAAAAACTTCCATAGCTTTTAAACCGTGGCTCTTGGGCCTATGAAATTTTTATCACACGAACCTATGGAAGTTAACTATCTAACCCAATGAGAATCACTTCAAAAACATGTCGAAATATTTTTCAACAAAATAAAAAAGACTACTGTACAGAGAGAACAGACTTGAACAGGAAATCAAGAAATAGACTTAAGAACAAAACCTTTAAGATTTCTCAAAGATTGAACATAAAAAATGAAGCATAGATGATTGGAATATGATCTAAGAAGATTTATCCATCATTCATTCATTCATGGCTCTATAACCACAAGCATTTAGAAGGAGGGGAGGCAAATGTGCAGAATTTAAATGCTTGAAAGTAAATGCTGAATTTAAATTGCTTAAAGTAAAGACATAATGTAAATGTGGAATTTAAATTCACAAGAATAGTAAAGAAATTCTTTGTATTTCTAGTGAGAAGGTTTACAAAGCCTCACAACAAGTGGGTAAAACTCAAAAAAGCACACAAGAATTCCTCTTACAAGCTTGGGGGGAGAGCACACCCCTCCCCTCTATTTATAGTGCAAGGGAGTCATCCTCTACCCTTGGATGGGTTGTTTCAATCCTGAGCTAACCTCCAAGAGCCAAGATTTGATCCCACACACTTCTCTATTGGGCTAACCCGAAACCCACCAACAACCGGGTTTTATCCACTAGCTAACTTGACCGATACTCTATCTCCTAAAACCCCATGATTCAATGGGTTTCTTGACAAGGTAGCTTCAAGCCAGCATCCACAAGGTCCCCTTGATTGTTTGACTTCCACCCGATTCATCTCTGGCCATCTTTCGGCGATCACCGGCCT
Organism: Rhipidocladum racemiflorum; assembly: GCA_036346355.1. NCBI lineage: Eukaryota > Viridiplantae > Streptophyta > Magnoliopsida > Poales > Poaceae > Rhipidocladum > Rhipidocladum racemiflorum. The sequence goes on along the minus strand of CM070590.1, from coordinate 1,220,527 downwards.
TCCGAACCTTCGACGCATCTCACCTAGTCCCCGCCATCCTCCGCCTCACCATGACCGCAAAACGAAGCCCTACAACCAACAAAGACAAGAAACCACCTCACATAGCATTATTTAACAACAATATCCAATAATCATTCAATTGCTCACAATTAATCATGACTCGTTCATCATGTCGGTACTACCGTCAGCCATAGGCCGGTAGTACCGTAAGAAGCTGACACAACTCAAATTGCTTCCTTTTGAATTCTAATTAAAATCAAACTCAAACCTAAGCACACCTTGCTCAAATAAAGTCAAATACTCATCACAAACATGGATGGACCTCCACATGGTCCTTCAAAAATAAGCCGAATGAGTATATATGGAGTTGGTATTATAAATAAGGAGACCGTGCAAAGACACTTAATGAATGCTAGTGCTGCTTCTCTAGATCGGAGAGTGAAGGAACTTGAACTCCTAAAGTCCCAAAAGAGTGACCCGACAAGCTGATAGGACGCTGCTTCTTAGAGGGGTGTCACTTGATGGATCGGTTGGCCTCTTCCCACCCGCTTTGATCTGCAAAGAAAGTGAACGCATAAGGAGAAGGCCAATTTCTTTCGTAAAGGAATAAAGGGAGATTTACCAATTAGTACCTCGTTGGTAATATCTATATAACTCATGTTAGTTCGGTCCGACGATCTAGAGCTACTTGAACTGGAATTGCTTAAGTCAACATTGGTTGTCGGCTTTGATGGCACATCTGGGAAAAATTCGGCTAAAATCAAGGATGGTGGCCGAACAACTGGGAACATGACAGAAGAAATAGCCGACCACCATGAATTATAGCCATTTGCTCTCATACTATGAAGGAGAAAATGAGGAAGTTTTATAAGAAAAAGGTCATCGGCTTTGTGAAGGACTATATCGGCTAAGGTAGCACAACGTAGTCTTTCACGAGGTTGAAGATGATAGAAAAGAATGAACTTTGGGATTTTCTGTCCAAAACCGAGTTAGAGCACATAGACAGAAGGGTGGTAAATTTCGTAGGAAGGCTGGAAAGTACGGCTTCTTGTATGCAAGCCGACAGAGAGGATGCAAGCAGATAAGAAATTGAAGAACTCTAGGGTTTCTTCAATAGCTATGGACTGTCAGATGGAAGGAGGGACAAGGGTAATTATTGGCTTCTCTGTAACAGAAAAAATCGGTGTGGGAAAGAATTTTCTCGTCAAGATGGCAGAAAAAGGATAGATATGTCTTGGCTTTAGTGGGGTTAGTTTGATGCCATGACCAGATAAAAGAAATAGCCTCTTGCCAAATGATCGGCTGCTCTAAAATTCTATTAGCTGACCTTTAGGAGTTTCCTCACAAGGGCGTGGGGTCATGTCGGACAAGTCAATCTTGAGAGATCGGTAAAAAATACAGTATAGAAACACTTGAATAAACCACAAGGGTTCACCAATATTTCCTACTGTGAAAGACCCCATGGTTGTATAAAGTCGACATCGTACTTCATGCATCATTTAATGAACTGTCCCTAGGAACAGTTTTCCCAGTGCAAGCCGATGTCCCCTTCACGAGTTGTTTGGCTATAACTTGGTAGGTTTGGGTTGGGCCAAGGGAGGCGTCACAAAAAAGTAATCGGTAGAGCCACATGTTAAGAAGGCTACGAGTTCCTTATCAAACACGGGACTGACTCTGATGTTGTTTTCTAAGTATTTACCCCAACCCTCACCTTTGGCGGATACTAGCTTATAATAGGGCTTTGCACTAAAAATCGATAGCTGGTCACCATCTAGTCTAAGACAGCAAAGCTGAGTCACGTCTAGCAGAGTTGGGCTGATGGGTCGGACCTAGGACATAAATTTAGGTGGTGCTAACTGGTAGTGATATAATGCTAAAAGCGCCCCACGATAGACAAATAAATCAAACAAAGTACAACCATTTCGAAAACGCCCCACGATAGATAGGGGTGCTAGGGAGGATATCCATAGTCTCATTGGAGGTAGGGTGTGCCCTAGCCCCCCTTGACCCCCTATTGGGTCCGCCACTAGTTCCAGTTCTAAAGAGAAAAGTGTTGAAGGTGTTGAACCAAAAATAGCTAGACATGGCTATCAAAGGCTTGTTGGGAGAGGAATTAGCCAAGGAAAGTGGGAGGCACTTGGCTATTCCCATATGTTCCCAAACTGGTAATTTTTGGGCTGCTACCCGATGAACCGACTGCGCCACCCAGCTAACGCAATCGGCCAAACCCTAAAGCTCTTATTCTATCCATCTAGGTTGAATCCTTGGGCATTAAGAGGAAGCCTAGGGAGTTCTTGATCTATTATAGTCGATGGATTGGTGCTACCTATTAGACCTAAGTAATACTGTGAATCACAACGAGGAATAGGAAAAAAATACCTGGCTGGGATCCATTTGCCTCTGTTAAGTCGATTGGATGGAAGTTCCAAGGGGAGTTGAAAGCTAATGGGAGATTGGAAGCTGACAAAAACTGAATAGCCGATAGAGAGGAGAACGAGAACAAGTGCGCGTGAAAATGATGGGTGAATGGGCCTTATACTTATAGGGGGTAAGTTTAGCGGTAAAAGGCGGGTAATTTTCACCAGCAGTTGCTGTAGTTAATACATGGGAACATGTGTTCACATGGTTACGCGGGAAAAACTACTGTAGTTGGCGCGGAAGTTAGCGGGAAGTTATGAAGTGAATTGTAACAGATGTCGGTTGATATTATAAGATTAAGCCGATATCAGTGTTTTTTGCGAGATTTACACAATCTCCAAAATGGGGGGGGGTTATATGTTGACACTCGAATTTAGCACGTAGCCGATTTGATTAAAATCGGTTTGGTATGATTAGTTTGTTAAGGAATATACCGGATTTGAGAGTCATGAGCCGATACGATTTTATCGGATTTTAACCGAATATGATCTTAAATGGATTGTAAAGGAAATTAAGGCTGATACGAGTAGTTCAAAAGGAGACCTTGAAGGACACGATCGGACTTGATGTATAAAAGAAGACGTCGAGCAGCGTCGAAGATAATAGCCAACACATAATCAACCAAACATGTTTTACTTTTTACTTTACTTTTTGTCAACTAGAAATAATTTTTAGACTTGTAATCTTTCTTTTGTAATTTGTCTTAATCAATAAAGTTGTGCGTCACCGATTATTGATTCTGTCGACTTACAACAAATCTGGTTTGCCTTTTCTCCAATTTTGTTGCGCATTGCCTTCTTGGGAAAAACAACCTTTACCCTCATTTGGTCAATCCAATTGGGTTGATTGGGTATATCGTTTGCTTTTGTATAGATCGGCTTAAACAAGCCGGTCAAACATGATCTTCTTTGAAACATCAGATCGGCTTAAAAGCCAATTAATTGATATATTATACTCTTGCTGGTTGCAGGATCAAATCGGTTGGCATGCCTGCACCCCAAACTTAAAACCGGTGTTTGTGTGTGTTGATTGCAATTAACCCCACATCATGTTTTTGGCGTCAACAATAGGTATGTTTCACATTGACCCAGATGGATTCGAAACAAATGCTGAAAAGCACCAGCGAGCATCGTATGTTCATTCAGGGTGTTTGGCACTCAGTTTCATTTTGAGTACCGCTTTTGTTTGAATGCTGCTACATTATCCGTATGAGACCGTCGTGATGGAATATTTCACACCGATTCGGACGGATTCGAAAATCATGTCAGAATGAGTAACAGCACATAAGAAGTCCATTCAGTGTGTTTGGCGCTAGGTTTCATTTCATGCATTGTTTTCGTACGGGCGCTACATATGGTAGTACTGTCACGAATATTTCTTCGAACATGAAAATCCTTTAATTTGTATGCACAAATGAAAAAAAAAACATAAGTAGTTTATATGATCCAAACATTCACGAAGAACATGTAAACGGTCTAAGATTTGCATTCCTTGTTGAATTATGTTTTAAATAATAAATTATGCATTTATGAGTTTTTTTTTTTGCATATTTGGCTACTAATTTAAAATATTTTCCTTATTAAAGGTAGCAGTGATTGAATTTTTGAGAAAATTTAAAAGGTGAAAAAAATCTTGAAAGTAATTTTTTAAATGATAGACAATATCTAGATAATCTGGATTCGTATTCATATTGGACGGATAATGAGCTACCGATTCCGTATTTATATTTGACAAAAAAAACCTACTTTCATTTATAATCTATTACTTGGCAAGTATCAAGTCCATATAATTCATATTAAAAAGTTATCCGATGAGAAACTATTTATCTATTTTTACCCCTGATCTTAGGGCCTGTTTGGGAGAGCTCTGCTCCTCAATTTTTAGCTCCACTCCAAATTCGTGTAGCCAAACACCTCAGCTCCATAGAACTCTAACTCCAAGAAAAATGCGAATCTAGGGGGCTGCTTCATGGTTTTTGTGGAGCTCCTCAAGGGGTACTCCAAGAAACACCGTTTCATACCCACTCGTGAAGTTGCTAGGTAATTACCCACCTTTGCCACTGGTTACACATATGAGGTAATTACCCACCTTTACCACTGGTTACATCAACACCCAAAGGCATAAATGGATATCCACATCAAAACCATTTATTCTTGAAGATGGATCTAATTTGCAAGCTAAACACATCCCTTCCCTACTTCAACTCTGTGGTGGAGCTATTCAACGGTGAAGTTGATGAAGTGGAGCTGATTTTTTTGGAGTGGAGCTCTCCCAAACAGGCCCTTAAAAGACTTGTCCAGATCTACAGTAGAAGAGAAGTCTCTAGATAAAAAATGAAACCCGGAAGGAAAACCCAAAGCCAACCCGCCCTGCCGAGGCCGTCACGCGCGGCGCCCTCCCACACCCAAACACTGGAATCAATCTCTCTCTCTCTTTCTCACTCCTCCTCAAAATACCTCCCCGCGGCGGTCCTCCCCCACCCCCGCCGTCTCTTCCTCCGCGGCCGATGTTGTCGCCTCGCCGGTCCAAAACCCTAAAGGTACACGTCCACGACCCCCCTCCTGCCTCAATCGGGTCGGCCGGCCTAGGGTTTTCGAGAGACTTTTGGGGTTTTTTTTTTCCCCTTCTGTTGCTGACTTTTTTGGCGGTTGTGTGTTGCGCAGGTGAGGTACAGGTGACGGGTCCGGATCGGGGATGGCGATGGCGGCACACAGGGCCAGCTTTCCGTTGCGGCTGCAGCAGATCCTGTCCGGGAGCCGCGCCATGTCGCCGGCTATGAAGGTCGAGTCCGAGCCGGTGAGTTCTCTCTACCCACGATTCCGGCCACGTTCCTTTGTTCTAGGGTTTTGATCGGGGTGGTTGTAGATGCGAACTTGCTGGCTGGTTGAATCCTCACTTGGTATTAGGCTAGGGTTTTGATCGAGTGCTGGTGTTGCTGTTGTGAGCCGTCGAGGTTTGGTGCTCAGGTCGAGGGAGTCTCGCTTGTGATCGTTGTTAAGCGTGGGGCGTGGTGGGTACTGGGTAGTTCCTACTGTTTTAGGCGATCTCGTGTCTGGGATACTGGGTAGTTCCTACTGTTTTAGGCGATCTCATGTTTGGGATGCTGTGAAGTTTTTTATTTTCATGCTTGCACTGTTGTGTTGTTGTTGTTGTTGTACTGCTACATGCTCCTGTGTTAGTTTCCTGCTTAGGTACTCTGGTGCCTTTGTTGCTGCGGGCAGTACAATACTGTAGGTTTAAGTTGTTCCCTTTTATTGTTAGTTTTTCGTTCTCACTGTGGTGTAAGGTCCCTGTTTTGCGGTTCATTCCATGTTGATTATTGAGGGAGCAGCGGCCAAATTTTTTTATGGATGCCCTTGTTGTCTACTTTATGAGTTTTGCAGTTTGGGGCTGGTGTTCCAGAGGAGTTAATTAGGTCTGGCTTTTCTTACTCATGTCGTTGTTTCTGCTGCAAAACTTACATGTCACAACTGAATGCTATAATCCTGCAATTTTCTGGTTTTTGTGTTATGGCTGATGCTTCTATGCCTAGTAATCTAGTATAGGTTAGTACTTGTGTTTTTTTTGTACTGGTCATGTGATCGTTTGGTAGTTTTATCCTCTTTTTGGTGATTTTGGTTATATACTTATATAGTACGATTGCATCTTGGTATTCTATTGTAATGAGATTAATCAATCTTGTATCATGTTTGTATGAGTTGTTCATAGTCTGCATGGCTGTTTATGCTTGTGACCTGGACACATGATTTGTGTTAAACTAACTTTATAGTTATAAAACATTGGATAGGAGCTTCCAGATTGATGTGTTCATTGCTAATAATTCACTTGATTTTATAGCTGAGGGGTAGGATAATTGGTTCTTTCTACATATTATTAGCATTTCAATAGAGGCTCTATTTTTGGTTTCACCGGTATTTTTATGACTTGCAACTTTGATTCTAGTAGTACTGGCTTTGAAAGATAAAAACATGTGTTAATACATCATTTGATTTATGGCTGAGTGGAATGAGATTTGGTTCTTTCTACATTGAGCATTTGATGGGAGGATATGCTTTTGGTTTCAGATTCATTAATGACCATTAAATTTTATTTTATTAGTAATTTAGTATTGCCTTTGAAAGCTAAAAATGTGGGCTTCAAGGTGTAGGCAGATGGAGAAGTAATAGGGACCTTGCACATGGTAGAATATGAGGTAAATTGGATACCTTGATGTCCAAGGGGCAGTTTTTTCATAACTATTCTGACAAACATCCATGATCATTCTGATACGGATGTTCGAGGTTGAACAATCGCGTACCCGGTCTCAAGCCAGCACGAGAATCGGTGGAAGTCGCCGCCGGTAGTCGACGTCGACCTATGGTCGAGATAAAGGGCGTGACGGAGCCTCCGGCCAGTTGTCGTTGGCAGCGCCTACTCTTTGATTTTCTTGGCAATCCAAAACGTCCTCTCTGTTAGCTCTTCCCTTCTATTTATTCAAGGTGCCCTTAGGCTTACATATGGAAACTCTAAAGATAGAAAATATAAAGATAGAAACTCTAAAGATAGAAGGACTCTAGGAAGGAAGGATAGGATTTAGGTGCTCCTTATACTGATTCTATGCTTCCTTAAAGCCACGTCGAGTATAAACCCGATCTATAGCCCTAACACATTCACCTTTTAAAGGTTTAGCACAGCCAACTGTGGTGCTTATATTACAAATTATAATCACTTAGTACATATCACTCTTGGAATAAATAAATGTATTACACCCCTCAAATATTCATCAAGTGGTTACATATGGGTGACATAAGGGCATTCCTTATACATCATTTTAGTCAGTGGCGGAGGACGAACTAAAATTTTGATATGACAAACTTTATAGCATATATAGTAATAGTGGTACATGAAATTAAAGTTATCTATACGCTAATATTATAAAGCATATTATAATATAAATGTATGACACTTAATGGAATGAAAACCATATTATAAAGCATAATGGATAAGGAAGAAGATAAAATGTGTACCAATAAATTATTAATTGTGTCTAGGAGACCTTGGCTGCTGTATTTGGTGAGTTTTCATCTTTTGAAAATGCTTCTGCACAGGTGAAAGGCATGGAACAGGAACGCGAACGGACTACGCACTAGTATATACTGTATATATGCAGGGACACCCGGTATAGACTAGGTATGGCGGGAGCCATACCTTGCCATATTGGGTCAGCCGCCACTGATTTTAGTGTGCTTGTTGTTTCTTGAATGTCTGTTCGATGTTTGTCTTTACTCTTTACTATGAAGTGTGATGTGTTGGGATATTTATATATCTGTACTTATTTACACAATTTCATATAGCTTTTACCGTGGGCACACCTGTCAAGATGACGATAAAATATTTTTTTGTGTGTTTGCAGCCAGCAAAAGTTAAAGCATTTATTGATCGTGTAATTAATATTCCACTACATGACATTGCCATACCACTGTCAGGCTTCCGTTGGGAGTTCAATAAGGTGACCCGTTTGTTTCTAAAAAAAAGCCTTTTCCATTTTGTATACACTTCCTTAATTTCATGTAGTTGCTTATGTTTGGCACTTGGTTGTAGGGAAATTTCTACCACTGGAAGCCGCTATTTGTGCATTTCGATACATATTTCAAGACATACATTTCTTCTAGGAAGGATCTTCTTTTATCTGATGATATGGTTGATGGTGATCCTTTGCCAAAAAATACGATCTTGCAAATTTTGAGAGTTATGCAGATTGTTTTGGAAAATTGCCAGAACAAAACTTCTTTTGCTGGTCTTGAGGTAAGCTGGTATTTTTTATTTCTGTTCTTTTTAACTCTTCACTGATGTTCCAAAGATTGAGAATTATGTTTATTCATTGTCCTCTTCTATCAGCATTTTAAGCTTCTGCTGGCATCATCAGACCCTGAGATAGTTGTTGCGGCTTTGGAAACTCTTGCTGCATTGGTGAAAATAAATCCTTCAAAGTTGCATATGAATGGAAAACTTATCAACTGTGGAGCTCTAAACAGCCATCTTCTATCATTGGCCCAAGGATGGGGTAGCAAGGAGGAAGGTCTAGGCTTGTATTCTTGTGTTGTGGCAAATGAGCGAAACCAGCAGGAAGGTTTGTGCTTATTCCCAGCAGACATGGAGAACAAATATGATGGCACACAGCATCGTCTTGGTTCGACTCTTCATTTTGAGTATAATCTGGGGGCCCTCGAAGAACCTGACCAAACTAGTGATAAGAACAAGTCATCTAATCTGTCTGTGACACATATCCTGGACCTGCACCTTCAGAAGGAGGATGACTTGAGCATATTGAGGCAATGTGTTGACAAGTTCAATGTGCCTCCTGAGCACAGGTTTGCCTTGTTTACAAGGATAAGATATGCGCATGCCTTTAACTCCCCAAGGACATGTAGGCTATATAGCCGCATAAGTCTTCTTGCCTTCGTTGTTCTCGTGCAATCCAGCGATGCCCATGATGAACTCACATCATTCTTTACAAATGAGCCAGAGTACATAAATGAGTTAATCAGGCTTGTTCGTTCAGAGGATTTTGTTCCTGGGCCCATTCGTGCATTGGCTATGTTTGCATTGGGAGCACAGCTAGCAGCATACGCATCATCTCATGAGCGAGCTAGGATACTGAGTGGCTCAAGTATCATCTCTGCTGGTGGAAATCGTATGGTCCTGCTCAGTGTTTTGCAGAAAGCAATATCATCACTCAGCAGCCCTATTGATACTTCATCTCCTTTAATTGTTGACGCCCTTCTGCAGTTTTTTCTGCTCCATGTACTGTCTTCTTCAAGTTCCGGAACTACTGTTAGAGGTTCAGGGATGGTTCCCCCTCTCTTGCCCCTCTTGCAAGATAATGATCCTTCCCACATGCATCTTGCCTGTTTGGCAGTGAAGACACTTCAGAAGCTGATGGAGTACAGCAGCCCTGCTGTTTCTTTGTTTAAAGATTTAGGTGGTGTAGAACTTTTGTCTCAGAGGTTACATGTGGAAGTGCAGCGTGTTATTGGTGTTGCCGACAGTCATAACTCAACGGTTAGTGATACAGTGAAATTAGAAGAGGACCATCTCTACTCCCAGAAGCGATTAATCAAGGCTTTGCTCAAGGCATTGGGGTCTGCTACATATTCTCCTGCGAATCCTGCTCGCTCTCAAAGCTCCAATGATAATTATTTGCCCATCTCACTTTCCCTTGTATTTCAGAATGTAGACAAGTTTGGTGGTGACATTTACTTTTCAGCAGTTACTGTTATGAGTGAGATAATTCACAAGGATCCCACATGCTTTTGTGCTTTGAAGGAACTTGGTCTTCCAGATGCTTTTCTGTCATCAGTGACTGCTGGGGTTATACCATCTTGTAAGGCTCTTATATGTGTTCCTAATGGCCTGGGTGCAATCTGCCTTAATAATCAAGGACTTGAGGCTGTCAGGGAAACTTCAACTCTGCGTTTTCTTGTAGACACCTTCACTAGTAGGAAATACTTGATACCAATGAATGAAGGTGTTGTCCTTTTGGCTAATGCGGTGGAAGAGCTTCTTCGTCATGTGCAGTCCCTGAGAAGTACTGGTGTTGACATCATCATTGAAATAATCAACAAACTGTCCTCATTTCGGGAAGATAGAAGCAATCAGCCAACCAACTCTGAAGAAAGAGCAGATATGGAAACAGATGTTGAAGGGCGTGATTTAGTGAGTGCTATGGATTCCAGTGTGGATGGCATTAATGACGAGCAGTTTTCTCATTTGAGCATTTTCCATTTGATGGTATTGGTGCATCGGACAATGGAGAACTCAGAAACTTGCCGGTTGTTTGTAGAAAAAGGAGGTCTACAGGATCTTTTGACACTCTTGTTGCGACCTAGCATCACTCAATCATCTGGAGGGATGCCTATTGCTTTGCATAGCACCATGGTATTCAAGGGCTTTACTCAGCATCACTCTACTCCACTTGCACGTGCATTTTGCTCCTCTTTAAGGGAGCATTTGAAGAATGCCTTGCGGGAACTTGATATACTTTCTAGCTCATGTGAAGTGACCAAGTTAGAAAAAGGAGCCATTCCAATTCTTTTTGTTGTTGAATTTCTGCTCTTTCTTGCGGCATCGAAAGATAATCGCTGGATGAATGCTCTATTATTAGAATTTGGAGATGGCAGCAGGGATGTCCTGGAAGATATTGGACGAGTTCACCGAGAAGTGCTTTGGCAAATTTCACTTTTTGAAGAAAAGAAAGTTGAGGTTGAAGCCAGTTGTTCTCCATCAGAAAATGATGCTCAACAACTTGAGGCAGCTGTGGGTGACATTGATGAGAACAGATACACTTCCTTTAGGCAATATCTTGATCCTATTTTAAGGCGAAGGGGCTCTGGGTGGAACATAGAGTCTCAAGTGTCTGATCTCATTAATATCTATCGTGATATTGGTCGTGCAACTAGTGACTCTCAAAGGGTTGGTACCGATAGATATCCTAGTTCAGGGTTGCCCTCAAGCTCCCAGGACGAGCCTTCCAGTTCATCTGATGCAAATGCTAGCGCAAAGTCAGAAGAAGAGAAGAAAAGGTCTGAGCATTCGTCCTGCTGTGACATGATGAAGTCACTGTCTTATCATATCAACCATCTTTTTATGGAGCTTGGGAAATCAATGCTGCTTGCATCTCGTCGTGAGAACAGTCCTGTAAATTTATCCCCATCTGTTGTATCTGTTGCTGGCAATATTGCTTCTATTTTGTTGGAGCACCTCAATTTCGAGGGTCACACAATCAGTTCTGAGAGAGAGATTACTGTTACCAGAAAGTGCCGATACCTTGGGAAGGTGGTTGAGTTCATTGATGGGATATTGTTGGATAGGCCAGAATCATGTAATCCAATCATGGTGAATTCTTTCTATTGCCGTGGTGTCATTCAGGCTATTTTAACCACATTTGAAGCTACCAGTGAGTTGCTCTTTGCGATGAACAGGCCACCGTCTTCACCTATGGAGACGGATGGTAAAACTGGGAAGGAAGAGGAGACAAATTCTTCATGGATTTATGGTCCCCTCTCCAGCTATGGGGCAATTATGGACCATCTTGTAACATCATCATTTATTCTCTCTTCATCGACAAGACAATTACTTGAGCAGCCTATTTTTAGCGGAAGTGTTAGGTTTCCACAAGATGCAGAAAGGTTCATGAAGTTGCTTCAGTCTAAGGTGTTAAATACTGTTCTCCCCATCTGGGCTCATCCTCAGTTTCCAGAATGCAATATTGAGTTAATCAGTTCAGTCACATCCATCATGAGGCATGTTTACTCTGGGGTTGAAGTGAAAAACAGTGTTAGCAATAGCAGTGCTCGTTTAGCTGGTCCACCCCCTGATGAGAATGCAATTTCACTGATTGTAGAGATGGGGTTTTCTCGTGCCAGAGCTGAAGAAGCATTAAGACAGGTTGGAGCAAACAGTGTTGAAATTGCAACTGATTGGTTATTCTCACACCCAGAGGAACCACAAGAGGATGACGAACTTGCTCGAGCTCTTGCAATGTCTCTAGGGAATTCTGATGCATCTGCACAAGAGGAAGATGGCAAATCGAATGATCTTGAGCTCGAAGAAGAAACTATTCAGCTGCCCCCCATAGATGAAGTATTATCTTCATGTCTTAGGCTGCTACAGACAAAGGAAACATTAGCTTTCCCTGTTCGGGATATGCTTTTGACTGTCAGCTCACAGAATGATGGCCACAACCGAGTGAAGGTGCTTACATATTTGATTGACCATCTGAAACAGTGTCTGATGGCATCTGACTCTTTAAAAAGCACTGCATTATCTGCACTCTTTCATGTTCTTGCTTTGATTCTCCATGGAGATACTGCTGCCCGGGAAGTTGCCTCAAAAGCTGGTCTTGTGAAGGTTGCTTTGAACCTGTTGTGCAGCTGGGAGTTGGAGCCAAGGGAAGGTGAGATAACCGAGGTTCCAAATTGGGTTACATCTTGTTTTCTTTCTGTTGATAGGATGCTCCAGTTGGATCCAAAGTTGCCAGATGTTACTGAGCTTGATGTTCTGAAAAAGGATAATTCAAATACACAAACATCGGTTGTGATTGATGACAGCAAGAAAAGGGATTCAGAATCTTCGTCAAGTGTAGGGTTATTGGACTTGGAAGACCAGAAACAACTTTTGAAGATCTGCTGCAAATGCATCCGTAAGCAGTTGCCTTCTGCTGCAATGCATGCCATTCTTCAGTTGTGTGCTACACTGACGAAAGTTCATGCGGCTGCTATTAATTTGCTCGAGTCCGGTGGCCTACACGCATTATTAAGTCTGCCGACAAGTAGTCTGTTTTCTGGTTTCAACAGTGTGTCTTCTACTATTATTCGTCATATTTTGGAGGATCCCCACACTCTTCAGCAAGCAATGGAATTAGAAATACGCCACAGTCTTGTCACAGCTGCTAATCGGCATGCAAATCCCAGGGTCACACCGCACAATTTTGTCCAGAATTTGGGGTTTGTTGTATATAGGGACCCGGTGATATTTATGAAAGCTGCCCAAGCTGTGTGCCAGATTGAGATGGTTGGAGATAGACCGTATGTTGTTCTGTTGAAGGACAGGGATAAAGAAAAGAGCAAGGAGAAAGAGAAGGACAAGTCTGCTGATAAGGAAAAAGCAGCAGGTGTTGTCACGAAGATAACATCAGGGGACATGGTTTCAGGACCTCCTGGAAGTGTTCAAGGGAAGCAATCTGATTTAAATACAAGGAATGTGAAATCTCATCGCAAGCCTCCACAAAGCTTTGTCACTGTTGTTGAACATCTGTTAGATCTGGTTATGTCCTTTGTCCCACCATCCAGAGCTGAGGATCAACCTGATGGTGTCTCTGGCACTTCCTCATCTACAGACATGGATATTGACTCTAGTTCAGCAAAAGGGAAGGCTGTTGCTGTCACACCTGAAGAATCCAAGCATGCAGTCAAAGAGGCTACAACATCTCTTGCTAAAAGTGCATTCGTCCTGAAGCTACTGACAGATGTACTGTTGACTTATGCATCGTCCGTTCAAGTAGTTCTTCGTCATGATGCTGAGTTGAGCAGCATGTGTGGTCCTAGCAGGACCACTTCTGGTGTAAGCAGTGGTGGGATATTTAGTCATATATTGCAACATTTCCTCCCACATGCTACAAAGCAAAAGAAAGAGAGGAAATCTGATGGAGATTGGAGGTACAAATTGGCTACAAGGGCAAATCAATTCTTGGTGGCTTCATCTATTCGTTCTGCAGAGGGTCGAAAAAGGATTTTTTCTGAAATCTGCAGTATATTTGTTGACTTCACAGACTCTTCTACTGGTTGCAAACCCCCAATATTAAGGATGAATTTGTATGTTGATTTGCTGAATGATATTCTGTCAGCCCGCTCGCCAACTGGCTCCTCACTTTCTGCAGAATCTGCAGTTACCTTTGTTGAAGTTGGTCTTGTTCAATCTCTATCCAGAACCCTTCAAGTTCTAGATTTGGATCACCCTGATTCAGCAAAGATTGTAACTGCTATTGTTAAGGCCCTTGAGGTGGTTACTAAGGAACATGTTCATTCAGCGGATTTCAGTGCCAAAGGGGAGAACTCATCAAAGATTGCTTCTGACCAGAACAATGTGGAATCATCTAATAGATTCCAGGTTCTTGACACAACTTCTCAACCTACTGCAATGGTTACTGATCATACGGAAACCTTCAATGCTGTTCAAACATCACAAAGTTCAGATTCAGTGGCAGATGAGATGGATCATGACCGTGATCTAGATGGAGGCTTTGCCCGTGGTGGTGATGATGATTTTATGCATGAGATTGCTGAAGATGGAGCTGGAAATGAGTCCACAATGGAAATTAGATTTGAAATTCCACGTAATAGAGAGGATGATATGGCTGATGACGATGACGACAGTGATGAAGGTATGTCAGCAGATGATGGCGAGGAAGTTGATGAAGAGGATGATGAGGATGAAGATGAGGAGAATAACAACCTGGAGGAAGATGAAGCCCATCAGATGTCTCATCCTGACACGGATCAGGATGACCGTGAGATTGATGAAGAATTTGATGAGGATCTGCTAGAAGAAGACGATGAAGATGAGGATGAGGAAGGAGTCATCCTTCGCCTAGAGGAGGGGATTAATGGAATTAATGTATTTGACCATATTGAGGTTTTCGGGGGAAGCAACAATTTGTCTGGAGATACACTGCGTGTGATGCCTTTGGACATTTTTGGCACACGACCGCAAGGCCGTAGTACATCCATATACAACCTTCTTGGGAGATCAAGCGATCATGGCGTTCTTGACCACCCGCTCTTGGAGGAACCTTCTTCAATGCTACACCTTCCACAACAGAGGCAACCAGGTATCTCTTATCTTTTTTCGTTATTGTCTACCCTTTTCCATTCGGGAAACTAGAATAGGGAAAAAAAAAACTTGCTAGATTGTTATGCACAACCTTTGTAACCTGTTACTGGTACATATACGGTGTCAAGTCTATCATATATCATACATGGTTCATTCAAATTATTGTTTCTTTTCAGAAAATTTAGTTGAGATGGCTTTCTCTGATCGGAATCATGAAAATAGTTCTTCCCGTTTGGATGCAATATTCAGAAGCTTGCGAAGTGGGCGTAATGGACACCGATTTAATATGTGGCTTGATGACAGTCCGCAACGCAGTGGGTCTGCCGCCCCTGCAGTACCTGAAGGCATTGAAGAGCTGCTGGTTTGTCAGTTGAGGCGCCCTACTCCTGAACAACCTGATGGCCAGAGTACACCTGCTGGTGGTGCTCAAGAAAATGATCAGCCCAACGATTTGCACGGATCGGAAACTGAGGCTAGGGGAGAAGCACCAGCAGAACAAAATGAAAACAATGAAATCACAGTTACAGCTGCAGCAAGGTCTGAGGCAGATGGCTCTGAAAGTGCTGGTCCTGCACCTCCTCACAACGATGCACTTCAAAGAGATGTGTCCAATGCAAGTGATCATGTTACAGAGATGCAATATGAACGTAGTGATACTGTTGTACGTGATGTTGAAGCAGTCAGCCAAGCAAGCAGTGGTAGTGGTGCTACTTTAGGGGAAAGCCTTAGAAGTTTAGATGTTGAGATAGGAAGTGTTGAAGGGCATGACGATGGTGACCGGCATGGGCCTTCAGACAGGCTTTCTTTGGGTGATGTACAAACAGCTGCTCGATCACGTCGCATGTCTGTAAGTGCCGTGCCAGTTAGCAGCAGAGATATATCTTTGGAGAGTGTTAGTGAGGTTCCTCAAAATCTAAATCAAGAATCTGATCAGAATGCCAATGAGGGAGATCAGGAGCCTAACAGAGCTGCTGACACTAATTCAATTGACCCTACATTTTTGGAGGCTCTTCCAGAGGATTTACGGGCTGAAGTTCTTTCTTCACGTCAAAATCAAGTGACTCAGACTTCTAATGAGCAGCCTCAGAATGATGAGGATATTGATCCTGAATTCCTTGCTGCCCTTCCGCCTGATATACGTGAAGAGGTTCTAACTCAACAACGTGCCCAAAGGTTGCAACAGTCACAAGAACTTGAAGGACAGCCAGTTGAAATGGATGCTGTTTCAATTATTGCAACATTCCCTTCAGAAATTCGGGAGGAGGTATACTTTGTTTTATTATGTCTCATTTTATTGTTTTCCCCAGAACTTGTTCTCATGTTCTTATGTATTTATTTGTAATCCAGGTGCTTTTGACATCACCAGATACCCTACTTGCTACACTGACACCTGCATTAGTTGCTGAAGCTAACATGTTACGGGAGAGATTTGCTCATCGGTATCACAGCGGCTCACTTTTTGGCATGAACTCCAGGAACAGGAGAGGTGAGTCCTCCCGACGTGGTGATCTCATTGCTTCAGGCCTTGATAGAAATGCTGGTGATTCCTCCCGTCAACAACCTAGCAATTTAATTGAAACTGAAGGTACTCCTCTTGTCGACGAGGATGCTCTCAAAGCTCTTATTCGGTTACTTCGAGTTGTTCAGGTAATATCTCTTTTGCTTCTGCTGTGTATTGGTGGTGTTGAAAGCACTTTGGTAATAACTTTGCCCCTCTTATTTACAGCCTCTATATAAGGGCCAGTTGCAGAGGCTTCTTTTGAACCTTTGTGCTCATCGGGAAAGTAGAAAGTCCCTGTTACAAATTCTGGTCGATATGCTTATACTTGATCTGCAAGGCTCTTCTAAGAAATCAATCGATGCAACTGAGCCACCATTTAGGCTATATGGGTGCCATGCAAATATCACATATTCACGCCCTCAATCGTCAGATGGTAATTAATTTTGATTACTTTGTTTCAGTTTTTTCAAGGCAGTTGAATTGGCGCTCCTGGTATTCCTTGCTGATAATTGCACCAGAATTTTGTATTAATTATTTGATTGTTGTAAATAGGTGTGCCTCCATTGGTTTCCCGCCGTGTGCTTGAAACTCTGACATACTTGGCGAGAAATCATCCGAATGTGGCTAAACTCTTGCTTTTTCTTGAGTTTCCTTGCCCACCAACCTGCCATACTGAAACACTTGATCAGAGGCATGGCAAGGCTGTTCTTATGGAGGGTGGTGTAGAACAGAAAGCTTTTGCGCTTGTTCTACTTTTAACTTTATTGAATCAGCCACTTTATATGAGAAGTGTAGCTCATCTTGAACAGGTACACAATTTTTCATTCATTTTCGATGTGTATCTTCAAATAATTTTCTCTGTTCTGTTCCTCTTAACCTTTTGAACCTGTGTAGTTACTGAACCTTCTCGAAGTTGTCATGCTTAATGCCGAGAACGAAATTAATCAAGCTAAGCTGGAAGCATCATCTGAGAAACCATCTGGACCCGATAATGCAATGCAAGATGCCCAAGATGCCAATGTTACTGGATCATCTGAAGCAAAGTCCAGTTCTGAGGATAGTGGCAAAACCCCTGCTGTAGATAATGAAAGTAACCTGCAAGCAGTTTTACGTGGTCTTCCCCATGCAGAGCTTCGATTGCTGTGTTCACTGCTTGCACATGATGGGTATGAACTTCTACCTTTGGTGAATTGCTTCGGTAACTTATACAATTCGTTTCTTCCCTATTAGCTACTAATTGTCACTTTACTAAGATTATGCTGTTTAAGAAAATTATAACAAACTGTGCTGTTAGTTATACAAGCTTTTACTTTTCCTCAGATTTATTTGTTTGACACTTGTTTTTCTTTGAGATATAAGCAGTTTAGTTGCCATACTTTTGGTATGTTGGATTGTCTTTTATTAGTTCTTTCTTGCGTAGTATTGTATTTTTAGTATAACTAACAGAAGAAAGGGTGGTACTTTTGTCTTTTCAGGTTGTCAGATAATGCATATATCCTTGTAGCAGAAGTTTTGAAAAAGATTGTAGCACTAGCTCCTTTCTTCTGTTGCCATTTCATAAATGAGCTTGCACGTTCAATGCAAAGTTTGACACTTCGTGCAATGAAGGAGCTTCACTTGTATGAGGACTCTGAGAAGGCTCTTCTGAGCACATCATCGGCCAATGGGACTGCAATTCTTAGAGTAGTGCAGACTTTGAGTTCTCTTGTCACCATTCTGCAACACAAAAAGGATCTTCTCGCTGAAAAGGACCATTCAGATGCACTGTCCCAGATTTCTGAAATTAACACAGCATTGAATGCTCTGTGGTTGGATCTGAGCAACTGCATAAGCAAAATAGAGAGCTCTTCAGAATATGCATCAAATCTAAGTCCTGCTTCTGCAAATGCACCTACATTAGCAGCAGGTGTAGCACCTCCATTGCCAGCTGGGACCCAGAACATATTACCATACATAGAATCGTTTTTTGTGACATGTGAGAAGCTACGTCCTGGACAACCTGATGCTGCCCAAGAGGCTTCAACGTCTGATATGGAGGATGCTTCAACATCTAGCGGTGGGCAGAAATCATCTGGAAGCCATGCCAGTCTTGATGAGAAGCACCATGCTTTTGTGAAATTCTCGGAGAAGCACAGAAGATTGTTGAATGCGTTTATCCGCCAAAACCCTGGGTTGCTTGAAAAGTCATTCTCCCTGATGTTGAAAATCCCTCGCCTGATTGATTTTGACAACAAGCGTGCATATTTCCGGTCTAAAATCAAGCATCAGCACGATCATCATCATAGCCCCGTTAGAATTTCTGTGCGCCGGGCATACATTCTGGAGGACTCCTATAATCAGCTTAGGATGCGTTCACCTCAGGATTTAAAGGGTAGGCTCACTGTTCATTTCCAAGCAGAAGAAGGCATTGATGCTGGTGGACTAACAAGAGAGTGGTATCAGTTGCTATCACGAGTGATTTTCGACAAGGGTGCCCTTCTATTTACGACTGTTGGAAATGACTTGACATTTCAACCAAACCCTAACTCTGTCTATCAGACTGAACACCTCTCATACTTCAAATTTGTCGGACGAGTGGTGAGTTATGATGCTCCTAGTTATTTATTATTTTATCCAAGTATTGTGGTTATTTCTAAAATGTATCCCCCCAGGTTGGTAAAGCTCTCTTCGATGGGCAACTTTTGGATGTCCATTTCACTAGATCATTCTACAAGCACATACTTGATGTCAAGGTTACTTACCATGATATTGAAGCCATTGATCCTGCGTACTACAGGAACCTGAAATGGATGCTTGAGGTATGCTTTTCTGTGTAGTGTGTGCAAGTGTTTTTTAGTTTCTTGCTTCTTTCTGGTAATCTTGTTGACAGTTGACTGTCCAGATGTGACGTATTCTTTCTTTTTTCTGTGTACAGAATGACATAAGTGATGTTTTGGACCTCACCTTTAGCATGGATGCAGATGAAGAGAAGCTGATATTGTATGAGAAGGCAGAGGTATTTGCGACCGACCCCCCCGCGCGCGCGCGTCTGGTTCTTTTGGCCACCCCCTCCATCAAACTAATTCCCAATTCATCTCTGCAGGTAACTGATTGTGAGCTGATTCCTGGAGGGCGTAACATTAGGGTCATTGAGGAGAACAAGCATGAATATGTGAACCGGGTAGCAGAGCATCGTTTAACCACTGCAATTAGGCCTCAGATTAATGCATTCATGGAAGGTTTTAATGAGCTCATTCCTCGGGAGCTCATATCTATCTTTAATGACAAAGAGCTTGAACTACTAATCAGCGGACTCCCAGATATTGACTGTGAGTTTATGAATATGATTCAGTGTTATTGAATAATCTGGTTTAATCTTGCATATTATTTACTTGTTTTGTGTGTGTTTCAGTGGACGATCTAAAAGCAAATACAGAATATTCTGGCTACAGCATAGCTTCTCCAGTTATTCAGTGGTTTTGGGGAATTGTCCAAGGGTTCAGCAAGGAGGACAAAGCTCGGTTCCTTCAGTTCGTTACTGGCACTTCAAAGGTATTGCCGAAAGCAGTTTCTCCAACTTCTTAAATTTGAAACCATTTTATCTCTTGTGAAGTTGTTTACCGAGTGCTGGCTGTGTTTGGCTACTACAGTTCCCCCCATGTTTGGCTTTGTGATTCACTGTGTAACTCCTGATCCTTATAATTGGCAAACCGAGGATGTAAACCATCATGTTTCAAATCTTTACCGCAGCATCTGTATCCATTTTCTTGTCAAGTGATGCTTTGCGTGTGCGTGTCTATATATACTATCCTGCGCGCGGGTGTAGAATATTTGTAATTTGTATATTGTTGCTTACGCTTTGAGTTGAACCGTAGGTACCTCTTGAGGGTTTCAGTGCACTCCAAGGAATATCAGGGCCACAACGATTCCAGGTACACAAGGCCTACGGCAGCACCAACCATCTGCCTTCAGCTCATACCTGGTAAGCAATCTTGTGTGGGCGCTTTTTTTTAAAAAACTTTTGACATGAAAAGACTTGGCACCGGCCAAAATTGTTTGGGTTACTGTCTTACTGACTTCCACTCTGACTTGCAAAATTGTTCTGCCTTTGTTGACTGCAGCTTTAACCAACTAGATTTGCCTGAGTACACATCCAAAGACCAGCTCCAGGAGAGGTTGCTATTGGCCATTCATGAGGCAAACGAAGGGTTTGGATTCGGTTAATAAGTCATTCCCACACGTGTGTGCACTGTTGGGGAGCTTGTACAGATACTATGAGAGGCGACCGCGATGTCTGCTAACCTGTTCCATAAGCTACTAGATTCCATTGGCTGCAAACATCAGGCATCGGCGTTGGTTCCTGTGAGGCTCATTTGTTGAGAAAGGGCCACCATGGAATTTGTCCTGGATAATTCACAATGCAAACTGGCTACTGCAAAGAATCTGCAGGGAGGAGCGGGAGTGTTAAAAGCAACTATTTGATGTTCATAATATTTTTTCTTTTTGGTCTTTTTTTTGCCGTTGCCCCGTTAATAGTTTTCACCTTTTTACATTGGGCTTAATTAGAAGGTTATTTTAACCTTTTTATTCTTCAAGTTTGTTTTTGGGGGGCGTAGACTGGTGGAGTGCAACACATTAAGTCGAATGCAAGTTATCCTTCTCCGTTGCTATTGCATATTCAATGCATACTTAGTACGATATCACGCGTTCTGTTGACTGGTAGAATGCTTTTTTGTATTTGCCAGAAGAGTTAATTACTACGAAAATGGGCGCGGTGTACGCCGCGCCATGCTTTTTTTTTCCTGGAAGACTCGGGTTGTAAAAAAAAATGGACGTATTGATGGAAAAAGAGCAATGTTTCTATGTTTTTTTCTCTTAATATAAGTTGTAAAAATCTTACTGACATCAGAAAAACACACTACGAAAAATAACTATCGCTCCTATGGGTGGTACTACCGAACTTGTAGTAGTACCGACATCTACATGGTAGTAGTGCTGGGTTCCAGACAAAAAGAGATTTTCACAAGGAATTTTTCAATGCAATCTAAACACCAGTATGAACAAGATTTGAGCCATGTGATCTTTAAGCAAATTCAAGCTACTAGTCATTGATTCCTCTTAATAGTACAGCATCTACTTCTAGCAATCCGATCTTTTCTCCAGATTCTAAGATCGGTAAAAGCTACGAAAAGATCCTAGTGTTTTTATACCTTGGTTTTGAGCTTGAATCATCGATAGTTATTTTTGTTTCATGCTTTCCACATTTTCCATGTAATGATGACCAATCCTGCCTTGTACACTCACTAGTAGTGTGCACGTTCATTGCAACGGAAGCATAAATTTTGCACAAGATAATATGAAGCACGTGCCATGACTCCTACTCACCTTGTATGGAATGAACTAGTAGTGAGGTTTTATCCATTCTATCTAAAGCTAAGGATCTTTCTAAAAGGCACAAAGTCCAAAGTGTAGCAAGTTTTTGATTTCTTTACCAACCCAAAAAGCTAAAGCCACCATGATAGTTGAAAATTGAAGTGCTCGGGTAACACCGCCATTGCATATTCTCAAGTGAGGTAAATAGGGAAAAGATGACATACCTCTGACATGATGGCACACCACCAATCCACAAGTTCAATTCATCAACCAAAAACAGTTGAACAACCCCCCCTCTTGTACTTACTGTTATATATCCTCCTCTAGTACTGAGTACCCGCATCAAGCAACGCTTGCACAAAGCGCAACCCACCCCAGGTGATGAACCCAGACCTGGCCACCTGAGTCCCTGAAAACTCGCTGGCTCCAGAAGTACTCAGTCACTTCATCATAATTTCTCCATGTCAAGTGCAGCTTTGTCCCATTCCGGTAATTAGACTCCGCCTCGGCCTTGACCACGGTGTAAATCAGTGTCACCACATGGTTCAGGGAAGCATCCTCATTGCTCACCGCAGGAATTGTAGGCCGCCCTATCTCGACATCAATGGATAGGTCGATGCCATGATTGAGATTGAGGGCCATGCATGTAGCGGAAGATGTAGCAGATGCATTCGGGCATGAGCCTCAAATTGGCAACCTCCCCCCAGATGAGCAGGTACAGTGCCATGTACATGAGGTCCTGGCGAGTGTCAGGGTTGATGCTCGGAGCGGCACTGGCACGGTGTCCGCCACCACTGAGCACATGGACATGCAACCTTTGGCCAAGGTATTTGTGCCAGAAGGTGTAATTATTGGCATTGCGTAGCTTCTTCTAGATGCCCAATCAACGGAGTAGTGGAGAATGTCGACGAGGTGGTCTTGGGCCAGGGTGCCTACCTCGCGAAGCTGGACGTTGGCGAGGAGGAGTACCAGGTGCTCCCGCTAGTCGCGAACGTTGTGGGGTTGGAAGCCGAAGGTGGTGCTGCGAGCTAGTCGAAGAGGTCGGACTGGAAGGCGTCCCAGGCGCGGGCGAGCGATGGCGCCGAGAGATCCGCCGGATGCGCCCGCGCCTCCATCGCCGGAACTGTAGTGACGGGTGGTCCCCATGCATCGCCACGTCCTGGATCGGGGTGATGTTGTACGCTGCCGACACGGGGTGCTTCACCGACCCTGACCCGGCCTCGGCAGCCGCCAGTTACGGAGGAGGCTCATCTCTTACGAAGTTGCAGTAGGAGAGGTGTTCATACTAAGAATCTCAACAATGAGTTAACAACCTAGGCCGCCAAATAATCATCAAGCCTGCATCTTTACCACCAGAATTAGCAACGAATGCTGCTTTCTCAGTACCTAATGGTCCTAACCAGCGGCAACGTAGTGTAGCAGCCGATCCTTGCCCCTGCTGGAGCAAGGCACGGGGTGCTCCCAGATGGCCACCTTGCCCGACAGTAGCCCATGCGCGTGCAGCCAATCGGAGAACCCACCGACGGAGGGGGGGGGGGGGGGGGGGGGGGGCCCGGGGGGGGGGGGGGAGAGTGGCCATTGGCGGATGAGGCAGCGCAGAGAGCAGGGGAGGAGGGTGGCTATTGGGAAGGGTTGCCCGTGCGGGGGCTTGTTATCGAGTGTTGGAAGAGGGACTCAAAATCTTTGAGACAACTCTCTTTTTATTTTTCTTTTTTTCCTTCTTATTGCTCTCTCATTTTTTTTCTTGCTTACAAATCTCAACCCTATCTCTATATTCATACTAAAACTATAGCTAAATAACAGACTAGGATTCCAATTCCTTTCCTAATCCACCTCCTTGTCCTACTCAGAATCTTAATCATAAACTTCCTAATCAAACTTTCCTATTACAAGATTATTTCCTAACAATCACCCCCCTAATCTTGTAATAATTTCTTTGATCACGCTGATCTTCTCTTTCATTTTACTTCTTGTTGTTGCTTGTTCAACATTGTCTCGTCCCCTGTCACGTTCTTTGGTAGTCACCTCCAATCTGCTACGGCTGCCATGTTCTTTTCTTGCATTACGCCACTCATCGATCGAATCCTTGCCAACAATCTTTTTTCCACTTCGCCAGAACACTGATTTCTTCTGATGTTGCTGTGCTATGCCTTCCCCACGGGGACAACTCCCTACTGAACTCCTTGTCTGCGCGCCGTTGACCACAATGCGGCGTCTGAGCTCACCGCCGCATTGCACAGCGATGATAGCTTGCTTTGCTTCACGTGCCTTTCCTTGCGCCATCTTCGAAGTTGCGTCTGAGCCAACATTGGATGTCTCACCTGACGCCTCCGCTTGGGACCTCTCCTTCCATAACTTTTCAACCTTTTGACAAACCTGCTTACAAGTTTCCAGGGAAATCTTGTACAACCGGTTTATGGATCTCTTTACCTTCATTAACAGATCTTTGTTCTTGTCGTAAACACGCAAGAACTCCGCCTGCAGCTCCACCCTACACCCTTCTTCTGCCAATTGCCCGAGACTAAGTATGTTGTTACTCAGTCTAGGTATGTAGTATATTTCAGAAAACATCTTCTGGTCACTGTTCTTGCATTGTACCAGCATCTTTCCTTTGCCTTTTATCTCTATCGTTGAACCACCCCCAAACTTGACTTTACCTGAAATTTTCTTGTCAAGCTCATGAAACATGGAACGATCTCCCGTCATGTGATTGCTTGCTCCATTGTCCAAGTACCACAAATCTTCATGGCTATCTTCCTCCATGCATAGTTTAGGAACTACATTCTCCTCGTCCAACATCAGTATCTCCGGCTTCTCTTCTTTGCGCAATGAGAAAAGTTGAGCTGGTTCGTCATCTTCATCGCCTTTGATGAGGTTTACCTCCTCATTCTTCTTCTTGTTCCTACAATCTGAAGCATAGTGCTCATACTTGCCACAGTTGAAGCACTTTATATGACTACGACACTCCCCCGCGTAGTGACCATATTTCTCTCATTCAAAACATTTGATATGTGACTTATCTTGTGGTCTGTTTTCACCATTTTGTTCAGTCTTGTCTCCACGTCCACCTCTGCCTCCTTGGCCACCGAAACCGCTGCGCCCACGCCCGCGGTAACTTGATGAGCCATAACCGTCCTTGGTCCATGGTTTCTTGTGGAACTACTTTTCACCACTTCTTGTATCTCCTTTTAACAGCAACAACTGCTCATCATGGGATTGATCGTTTCGGGACTGATACCCCTTCAGTAGTTCCTCATGCGCCTTGAGCAAACTAATGATCTCCTCAATTTTCATGTTCCCCATATCAGGGGAGTACATGAGCGTGGTGACGACAATTACGAACTTTTCTGGTAACACCCGCAGGTACTTCTTCACTACCACAGATCCTCCCTCTTATCGCCGAGAGAAGTAATCTGATTGTACAATCAAGTAAGCTTGCTCGCAAACTCGTCCACCGACTGGTTTTCTCGCATGATCTTAATCATAAACTTCATAATCAAACTTTCCTATTACAAGATTATTTCCTAAAAATGAGGTCCCACAACACTACCATCGTCGGGAAACGTGCTGCCCACATGCCATCCCTACCTTGGAACATCTCGACATCCACGGGAAGGGGAGTGCTGTACAGAGTTCTCTGCCACCGTCACCGCTGCGGCATGTCGCTGTCGTGGGTCAGTGTGGAGGGAGAGGCAGTGCTAGAGGTGGTGGGCACTATGGAGCAGGGGGGAGGGATGGTGGGGAGGTGGGCTGGAAGGGAGGTGGAGGAAGGAGAGCGGAGGCGGCATGGCGAGTGAAGTTAGGTAAGGTTTCACTGAAACCGGCAAAGAAGATCTTGGAGAGGAGTGCTGCATGTGCATGCATAGGAAGGGAATCATCCAAACTGTATGGACTAAACTTCTTCTTTTATTAGTTAAGAGAAAAGTATGTTGGTCCTTTAAACCTGATTCTCATTGATTACCAAAACTCAAGTAAATTATGGGCCTAGATGCTTCAATCTCTCTCTCTTTTTGGTAAATAATGACAACCTTAACAAGAATAATGGAATGAAATTTATTTTTGAGTATACATCAAGTGTAGACATGTTGTATACTCTAGGATTTTGCTTTTAATAGCATTTCACTTCTTTGATAAGAGAGTGATTGAAATTGGAATTAAAATGCTAGCAAAGCGACCATTTATAGTTGAAACTCCTACTAGAAGTTTGCATAGAGATATTGAGATGAAATCATGTACACTTGTAGATTTTTTGAAAATTTTGGTGGACTTTCCTCTATATATTGGATCCATGGAGACATGACAATATATATATATATATATATATATATATATATATATATATATATTTCACAATGAATATCAATAAGGTAAATATGCATGCACAACATCCAATAAAGCATATAAGATCTAATAACCAAACAAAGTACTTAAGATCCATTACAAACATCCACATTCAGCAACATAAGATCCATACAAGATAAGAAGTTCATAAGAGGTTCATAAGCAACAAGATAACATAATAAAAATAGCTTATCCTCTAGATAATCTAAATTCTACTACTCCATAACTACTCCTTCATAATTTCTCCCCTTTTGGCATCAAATACAAAAAAAGAGGAGTTTTCAAAGAACACCTAGGAGGAAGGAGGAGCACGCGAGCCACGCCCAAAGTGATGATGATAGGAGATAGTGGCTTGCTCATTGCAAAGCAGAGCAAAAGATGCATTGAGAGCATCCACATGCTCCCAAACCTCTTCTACCATAGCACAAGTTTGAACCTTATAGGAGTGCTCTTGGTCAAATCTATCTATGATGTCGGAGTGGAGGCTAGCAAGACTAGTTAGGATAGCATCTTGCGGCAACTCATGTACTTGCTTTTGGTCTATCTCATGCTACTGCTATTGTGCCATATGTTAAAGAACTTGAGAGGAGCCTCACGGGGCTTATATGGCTTGTGGACTGTCCCAAGTGGCCCATTTTAGCCCGTCTTCCTCCTAGTTAAGGACATGATGAATGCATCAAAGTAAATGGTCTTTGCATGGTCACATGCAGAAGATGCCATCTATCTAATAATGAAATTCACCATATCAAATTTTTGGCGCTCCATGACTTTGAAGTTACAAATAAGATTTATTCCCAAAGGAAGGTCATCCATGAAATGGTGTCAAAGAACACTGGGATGTACAAGGTGGCATAAAACTGATGGATCAAGTCATCCACATGGTCACATCTCGCTGCAAGGATATGATAAAGACCAGCACCCATTAATAGCTCAAGAAATCTAGCAAACAGAGGAAGCTTTTTGATATGATCCCAGTTGACCCATTTTTTTATTAGCAAAATCTTTTTCATGTATATTTCATAGTAGAATTTTTGTTGGAAAGTGGTATGGAAATGAGGCTCAGAGGACAACGAGGGAGGAGATATTGATTTTCTCCCCTTAATGCAAAGTACTTGTCATTGTTAATTTTCCTCAAGTCCTCTAAGGTATCTGTAGCAGGCATTTCTTTTTCACCCTCATCCTCATTTTCTTCCTCCTCTTCTTTTTCTCTTTTTCACTTTGTTCCTCATCTTATTCGCTTGATTCCTGAACCACTTCTTTTCCTTTC
Organism: Rhipidocladum racemiflorum; assembly: GCA_036346355.1. NCBI lineage: Eukaryota > Viridiplantae > Streptophyta > Magnoliopsida > Poales > Poaceae > Rhipidocladum > Rhipidocladum racemiflorum. The sequence continues at coordinate 1,193,279 of CM070590.1, read as the reverse complement.
TTGGAATGAGAACCTCGCAAGAGTTCATCTTGCACCATACTACGAGCATCCCAATGCCTCATAACAATGGTGAAAGAGTCATCACTATCGCTTTGATCATCACTAGGTTGGATTGGAGGATTTCTTGCTGATTTACGAAGTGATGAAGCTCCAACACGTGGTGCAAGTGGAACCGAGGGATTTTTTCCTTCTTGACATGATTTCCAGATCATATTGAGAGAGAGAGGGGAGAAAATCAAAATAACCAAGGTATATTGAAATGAGGTTGCATATAAATTTAAGATCTTTTCCTTGGAGCATCAGCAATACCACAACTACACATCGGTAGTGCCAGGGTGGTACTAGCATTAATGAACGCTGGTAGTACCATCCCGGTGCTACCGCTGTGCAGGGAGCCGTAGTACCGGCTCTCGAGAAACAAAAAATCCCCAATTTTTTAGAAACATTAAATAAATTCAAAAATTTATGAAACTTTTTGGAGGGTTCCTTGGATTATTTATAAGTTACATAAAATATTTCTAGGCTTTTAAATATTTTGAATTGAAATCTTGAAAATAATAACAACAACTAGGTTATTAGAAAGGAACAGAAAAAATATTTTTAAGCTTTGAATTCAAAACATTTAAAAGAATAGAAATATTTTATTTAAGTTCTAAATAATCCAAGGAGCCGCTTTAAAAATTTTTATAAATGTTTGAATTTATTTAGTGCTTATAATTTTTTTTTCAAAATCTAGATTCTTTCATTTAGGCATAATCACTAAATTTTTTTCTACAAATTCACAGAGAAGATCATGCCTTGAATTTTTTGGAGAAATATTAGCATTGTGTTAAGATCATGCTTTTGTTAGGGACACGATGTTTTCGAATAAAGCTGTAGGACCCCATTAATCAGGAGATATTTTTGAGGTAGAAATGCATCATACCCATTAATTAGCACACATCAACTGGATACATCAGAGAAGGGCAATCAATTGAGAGATTGCAAGCCGATTAGTTTGATTTACGTCGGCTGAAAGGATACGTTCTAACCAAATATGTGACGAGGCCGATCAGCTTCTTAATTGACAAATCACATCAATACCGCTAAAGTTCGTGGAAATATGTAAAGTCGATGATTGCGACGGTTTCAACATTTAAAGTATTGTCTATTAACAGTAGTATTAGTCAAAGAAACAAGGTACATCATCGGCTAAAGAGTAAAGAAACTGTTTACATCATCGGCTAAAGGGTAATCATTTTAAAAGAAAAAAAATCGTTACATTAGAGAAGAAGAAAAAGGTAGACTTCAGTAAAATGTTAACAATACTTGAAGAAAAGGTGCTCAGGGATTGTTGCAACACTAAAAAAGGAAAAGAAGAAAAAGAAATGAAAGGTTGCTCAGGAATTGTTGCGACACTTAAGAAAACCTAGTGAAGACGACGACGCTTCCTACCAGAGCTGATGACAACGTCACTACCGAAGCTGCTACTGCTGGAGCTGGATGACTCCTAGAGGGCAGCATCGGCTGCGGGGGCTGGTGGAGGCGCTGGCTCATTGTCGGAGCTGATGGAGACAACGATAGTCATGGCAACTGTAGAAGCACTGCCGATTGACTCAGCGTCCTCCGCAGCGTCAGTTGGAGGAGGACTGGCGGCCTCGGGGGCAACCTCCAGCAGCTGCACCGGCGTCAAGTTCCGCAGCATCAGCAGGAAGAGGGACGGTGGCTGCTGCGGGGACTTCGGCGGTGTCAGCTTTAGCTCCTCCTGGAGGGCGCGGGCAATTGCTTCATCGTCGGCCACCTCCTCTTCGGCGCAGATCTCGATCGACAGTTCTTCCTGGAGAACTGCGTCAATGGTTGAATCATCGTCTGATGATGAATAATCAGAGATAGAGCCAGAAGAGGAGGGAGAGGATGAAGACATGGTGTAAAAAGTGAAAATTTACTATGAGAGTGAGAGATGAAAACCGTGAAGTTGCCGGTATTTATAGGACGAATTGGGCAATCGAAGTGCCATAATGCAAGGAACGAAGCTTTCTTGAATAAATATCGAAAAACACGGAGTGATTCAACGCAGGAGTAATGTCAATGTGGTGTTTCAAGAAGATAACTACGATGAAGACGAAGTGATAAGGGTGATGACCGGCTAAAGCATTTGTGGTTAATTTTTGGGACATGACTGTACATATCCCAAAAATGGGGGGGCATATGTTAACTAAAGGATTGGCCAAAACAGGTGCAGATTCGGCGTAAGTTCGAGAAAGCCGATATGGTTTCGGATTGATGAGGGCCAACATGACGTCAGATTGAAGGGTCACGACTATATGGTAAGACGTATATTGAAGAGAAAACCAAGGCCGGTACGACCAGGATCAGATACGATCAGTTCAGGGCTGATACAGGCAGTTGGTGAGACCAAAGCAAACACGATTGAACCAAGGGTTATAAAAGGGGATGACAGACTACATAAAAAAACGACGAACAATCATCAATACAACCCAACATTACCTTTATTTCTTCAGCATAGGAGTAGACATCTAGTTTGTTATCTTTCATCTGTAATACACATTGATCAATAGAGTTGCGCATCGCCGATTATTGATCTTTGCTGCGTTACTCCAAACCAGGTTTAGTTTTTCTCCAATCTTGGTGCGCATCGCCTTTTTTTGGGAAAAGCGGCCTTTACCCATCTAATCGACTCCATCGGGTTGATTAGATCTACTGTTTACCGTGATCTGCGTCGGATTGCCTTAACTGATCAGATATGTTCATCGTCGAGAGTTTTTCAAATCGGTTTCTCGGCCGATTTCATTGATACTTGCCCCTCTTGCCGATTGCAGGATCAAATCGGTTGGTATGCTCGCGACCCTGAACTTGAACCCGGTGTTCGCGTGTGCTGGTGGCAATTAACCCTTCGTCAAGTCTTTTGCACCAACAGAGTGCAATACTCGGCCCATTAGTGTGAAGGTCCTTGTGCCCCATGTGGAGCGAGGGTCAGTTAAGTCCCGTATTACCTGTCTAAAGTGAGTTGTAGTAGTATATAGATTGTTATGTAGCACCTTCGGGTAAACCCTTTTGCACGAAGAGAGGACAAAACTATAAGCTGGATGCTATACATGTGTGGACCTGCCCTATGGTGGACTAGACTTTGAGTGAATTTTGAACCAGTGTGTTATGAAGTGTGTATTGTGTTTCGAGGCTATGTATCGCTGGATTGTATACGAGAAAAGGTGCGCCAACAGCTCGAGTGCACAACCATGCATGCGCCTTAGAGAGAGATATATATCTGATGCCTTATGGCTACAATGTTTGTCATATAGTGATCATTGTCAAGATTCCAGGTCTTGGCTTACGCCTCAGAGATCGATACATACCTGGTGCCTAATAGCTACAACCAGTTGGTAGATAGCCATATATAGTCGAACTTCCAAATCTTGTCTTACATGTGCCTTAGAGATATATATTTCGTGCCTTATAGCTACAAAACTTGCCAGATAGGCCAAACATCCAAATCGAAATTCTTGTCTTACATTCTTTATGGCAACAATTCCTTAAGTGCATGCATCTATATATGTATTAGAGCTCCACTTGAAATTATAGTGGCTTTTCAAAAACATTTATGTTTCTCTACTTATAGATACAACAGTTAGTTAAAACAATTCTTAGAGCTCTATCGGCAAAATCTTAGTGAATAATTCTATAGTTGGCTAGATAATTATACAATAACAGCAAACCAACCCTGAATCATAGAATCATTGAAAAATCAAGTACCCGCATGTAACTCTCCCAAGGCACGAACATGCCTTATTATTTCATTTAATCCATAAAATAAAAGAAAATTCATCCATCCAAGGCTTGACCTTAATTTGTTTCCGTGAACACAGTCTCCAAAACATGTACAGCTTTGACCACTAATTTTTATTATAATATATTTACAAAATCTAATAAGATTATAATATTTTAAAAGCACTTTTTGTTACAAATCTACATATATGTTAAATTTAAATATCTAAAAAGATATTAACAGTAAATGTTTTAAAAGTTTAAATACACTACACCTATGTCCAAAATAACAACTTGTTCTTGTGACTGGAGGGAATATTTTTGGAAGATTTGTATAATCTAAATCAATGTCCTCGATCCATGGCCGACATAGAATATATCGATGAACAGTAAAAGTACTTACAAAAAACTAGTTTGCTAATTTGAGGTGCATGCTTCCAACATCCCTTAGGGTGTGTTTGGTTGGATGTACCAAGCTGAATAGGATGGGATGGTACAAGATGGATGTGATGATCCTGGATGGGATGGTACCGGTCAGTCCTGTACCGATCGGTTCAGCCGAATTCGCCGTATCAAACGATACAGCATCTTCAAGGAATATTCTAGGAATCTGTACCATCTCATCCCGTACCAAATGGTTCCGTTCAGTCAACCAAACGCATGAACGAGATTAAATCCTGTTCGGAATGGTTCGGTTCAACCTGATACAGCGAACCAAACGCACCCTTAGGCGCGCTGACATACAAATTCACAAGCTAGTGAAGCTAATTGCAAGAATCCAAGAACGCATATGTATGAGCTCAACGATTAGATATCTTTTTGCCATGCATATAGTGTGCCACGCAGGAATTTTATTTCATTAGCCATGCATGAGCACACATAACACATTAATTAGCAGCTAGCTAGCTAGCTTCGACCGAACAGTGACATAATACTACTAGCTATTCAGCCGTCGCAACGCTTGGTACACATGCAGTTACGAAGGACGATGCAGTATCCGGCGTCGAAGCCTTCGGCGACGCACGGTGCGTTGCAGGTGCCGTGCTTCGCGCACCACTTGTCGCCCCATGTCTTGCTGGCCGCTTCGCAAGTCGCGCCCTCCGATTCCTTCGTTACTTCTGCACGTACGCACGCCATGAATACGTATATATATATATATGTATGCACAGGATATTACATTCGCCGATCTTATAAAGAAGAAGAAGGTAGAAATTTTCAATCAAGCTAATCGGAAATATACCATACCAGATGACAGGGCAAGCAGCGTCAAGAACCAAAAACATATCAGCGCCTTGTTGGTTCCCATTACGATAGCACTCTGGATCCTCTTTTATACTTTCGAAGGCTAATTAGGGCCTTTTTATAAGGGAAATGAGATCATCTGCATGCAGTCGCTCCCTCTGTAGTTGGGTCACTGCACGTGGGTCCCACACGTCGTTGCCTTATATAAGGCCGCCTCTTCGTTATGCTATATTTGCGTTGGTGCTAGCGCCCCTTGGATTACATTTTTGCCCTCAAATTAAAGACGGATATCTTTTTAGATATTTCATATCTTTAAAACATTTATGTAGATTTAAATAAATCTACATACACGTGTATGTCTCAACGCCCTTACGAGGTGGTGAAGAGTTTCCCGCACTCTAAGCCCGGCCCGCACAAAGACGAATATTTGACTAGACCAACCGAGGAACACGTGTATGTTAAACTATATCGGCGTGCATGGCACATGCGCACGTGGCAATTACCCTGGCGTACGCATCCATTCCAACCGAAGAGGTGAAGATCTTTCCCAATTAACTTGTAATCTGTTTGATTTTATATGGTTCGCATGTAATATTTTCTTGTTAAGATAGTTTGTTAGGAATCTTTTGAAAAACATCTATGCCTTTCTATACTGATTAACCCTGCTGTGGAAATTTTCAGCTTATCAGTTGAAAAAAAAATTATTTGACCGTCCATCAGGTGAGACCAAATTGTAACGGAGTCTGATTCATTACAAAAACATGAGGATTCATTTCAACCCATATCTATAATGTTGAAAAAAATAATAGCTACCTATGTCGCCTTGTGGTTTAATTTTTTTTTCTGAGCAAATATATACTATAATGTAACACCCTAGTTTTCGCTTTCTGGAGAAAAACCTAATTTAAATAAACTAAATTCAAAATTTGGAGTTTATTGGTGTTTATAATAACCTGGCATCCATTCCCCTTCGAAATCGGGAATTAATTCCCTCCCGGGCGAAAAATCGGAATTTCGATCTGGCAGGTACTAAAATTTCACCCCAGTCCAAAAATGCTCCAAAAAGTCCCAAACCACTTTTAAAATGTTCCAAATATTCCAAAATGATTTTAGGAACCTTTCCCCGGATTTTTGGACCTCCGTTCCTATTTTATCTCGCGCGGCTTTTGTTTAATGCCTGCGATCCGCGCCCGAATATTCAATTCCACAAATTTCATCCAAATTCCGCGGTACCAATTTTATTGGGTCCCAAATATTCTAAAATGGCTCTAGGAATTTTTCCGGAATTTTTAGGCCATTTTTCCTTATTTTTCTCTAGGGCGGATCATTCGCGTAAAAGAGAACCAACCGGAGCTTGCCACGTGGCGGGTACTGTAGGATGGGGGTACTGTAGCGTCGTGCTACAGTAGCACGTAGTCCTGTTCATCTTCCCGATCGATCTTTTTCCCAAGGAAAGAAAAGAACACCTCCATTCTTGCTTCCATTGATTCAAACCTTCATAACTTCCTCATTAATCATCCAAATCATGCAAGGCCGGATCCGTTGGAACCGTGACGACGATACCTTTCCATCACCGGTGTCCTTTCCGCTTCCACCTCGCCGGAATGTGCGCAGTTCGCCAAAAACTGAAATCACCATTAATGGCTTTGATTGCTCATAACTCGGCCGTTTCTAATCCGTTTCGCACGATTCCACCTCTCAAATCTCCGTGGGAGAGTCCTCTTTCCAGTGCACCTCTTCTTCCTTGGCCTCTCCAACCCTTTAGCCCGGGAGATCGAAGAAACCGAAGCCGTGTCACACTTTTTCGGTGTTCTTCGTGTTCTTGCTCATAGCTTCTTCTCCGGTGAGCCATTATTCATGCCGCTTGGTTCCTTGTGACCGTGGATGAGTCTAGCTTCTAACCCGATCATCAATTTTAGGTTTGATCAAGAGTGGGCGACGAATTTCGAGTTTTGGTGCTTCCGGCCGAAACGCCCTTCGTCGTCGATTTCTCCCAATCCGGCAAGGTTTGGTTCAATTCCTTCCTCCTAGATGTAGCTAAGGATGTTGTCTAGAGGTTCTAGGTTTTTGTTTGAATCAATTCCATGCAAAAATGAGTTAGAAATCCAAGTTTTAGCATTGCTTTGGGCTCTCTGTTGTGGGAGTGCTCTCTGTTCTTTGATTTTGGGAAAGCTCTGTGTACGTAGTGCATGTGTGCTTGGCCATGGCCTCCGGCCGGCCGCCGCCGCGCCTCGCCGCCCCTCGCCGCGCCCCAGCGCGCGCGCCTCGCCACCGGCGCCGCCCTTGCCGGCGAGCCAGCCCGCCATGCCGGCGACCTCCGCCAGCCCCTCGCCATGGCCGCCTCCATTTCACTTGCCCTTCATTCCCAAGCTTCTTTCTCCATTCATGGTTGCCATGAAACCAAGCTTGAAGATGAAGTGCATGCCTATCACATGTGGGGCCTCCATGCCATAGACTCAAACTCAGTCAAATTCAAAGTCAGTCAAAGTCCACTTGTGACCAGTCAACCCGAGAGGGAATATTCCGGGAATATTCTCGGTTTTCCAATTTATTCAAAATTCAAACTTCGGAAGCTCATAACTTTCTCATCCGAACTCCGATTGACTCCATTCAAATTCCTAAATTCATCTAAAATCAAGATCTACCTGCCAGTACTAATTTTGTAATTTTTGGATTTTATTTATTTTCTTTTATTTATTTGTTGCCTCGTTTTGCGCGTAGTCGACGCTTCCGCCGAGTTCGTCGACCCCGCCGCCGGACTTCAGAGAGTTCAACCTTCTCGCTGTGACCGAGGCAAGTCTCCTTGATGCACGTTGATCCCATGTTTTATCAATGTTTTACCATGTTTTTACAAATTGCATTGCTATTTATATTAAATGGATGATGTTAACGTTAGCTTATTAGTTATACCTGTTGTTCCTACCTCCTTGACATTGTTATCCCTGACCCTTCGTCGCCCTAGTATAAGTACTCCACCAATATAAATATTTCTGGAAAAACTGTTCTTTAGTTAAAAGGAAAGACTATTTGACAGACATTTTTAGATGGATCAAATAGTATGGAATGTAAATTGGAGTTAGATGATTATTAGTGATGATGTGGTAATAGTCAGTATGAAAGTAACCTGGGAATGGTGGTAGTTTAAATATTGCTGAGTTGGAGTGTGGTAGTGAATCGCAGTATGATTAGTATGAACTGGGAAGTGTTGGAAGATGTATGATATGAAGAATAATGGTCGGTAAAGTTAAATAAATAATATTGAGGGTCATACTTGGGGATCAAATAGAATAAGTGGGAAATCATATTTCGGTGGATTGACCCGCATACTATGAGATTTAGAGATGACAATGTGAAGGGTTACAACAAGTGGTATCGAGAATGATACTCGATGATTTAGACAGCTATATGATTAAATGTACTCAGTGGGGTAAATGGATAGTATTGAAGATCCTACTCGGTGGTGTAGTGGATGACTTTGGGGAATATGGTCTCGCGATAACCCATTATGTGGAATCATGAATAATATGAATTATGGGTGATTTATTTAGTCAACGTGGTATCATTGGTTATGGAAATGCTGTAGTCGATGAATTAATGAAGTCTTGGATTTATAGAATCTTTCTTGAAAGATGCTTGGGGTAAGATTATGAATTATTCGTGGTGGATTAAAGTAGATGATTTAGAGGTGATAGTATGAATAATTAAATATATGGTGTTATGAAGTATTATTGGTGGATTGTATTCTAGATTATTAGAGATAATATTGTGAAGTAATATCGGTAGATTGTATTCTAGATGTTTAGAGGTGTGATATTGTGAAGTATTCTCGGTGGATTAGTAGATGACCTTGTGAAATATTCTTAGTGGATGATAAGATTGATCGCCGTATGATTGGTGGATAAATCAATATTTCAAGTTAGAGTTCAAGGGAAAGATTTCCTATACAAATATGATTGTGGTTTAATATGATTTTGAGAGTTAGGATATTACCAGGATATACTGTAACACCCCAAAATTTTGCTTTTATTGAATTCATGTGTGATTTGGCACTTTGGTGAATTTTTGGAATTTTCTGGAATTTATTTGGATTTATTTGGAATTTATTTGAATTTATTCCATTTTGAAATAATTAAAGAATTTAATTTTGCAAATAAAATTTTGTTGGAAATATTTTATTTGAGTCCCAAATACCCTAAAATATTTTCCAGAATTTTTCCGAATTTTTCTCGAGTATTTTGCTATTTTTAATGAATTAAATGAATTCTCGGAAATTATTTTAAATATTAAATCGCTGGAAATTCAACTCGGTCGAGTCTTGTTCATCCGATCGAAGTCGGAACCAGTCGGACTCGAGTCAGGCGAGCCACGTGACTCGAGCCAACCAGCTCAATACCTAAGCGAGCCCAACCGTTGGATCAAGATCCAACCACCGAGATCCGCCTGCATCGCTTCTGGCCGAATCCGGCCCGGATCCGATCGCGCCCACGCGATCGTGGCCGTTGATCGTGCCACGTGGACGGCTGTGCGTCGTCGTCTCCGCCGAGTCCGAGCCGGACTCCGCCGCCGCGCCCGCCGCCGTGGGAAACTAGGTTTCCGTGTCCCGCACGAACGCCGAGGCTATTTAAAGCCCTGGTCACGCCCCGAGGTTGCCCTCATCCGTGCGCACCCGTGCCCCCGAGCCATCTCGCCTGAGCCGTCGCCGTTTGCCCGTACGAGCTCGCCGTAGTTGGAGGAGGTGACCGCCGCAGTTTGCGCCGTTTTCCGCCGTCGTCCGTCGTCTTCCGCCGAGAAGGAGCCCAGATCCGGGATCCCCGCGACGAGACGCACTCGAAGGGAGGACTCATCTCGCCGGTGAGGCCCCGTAGCGCCGCGCTTCTGGTCGCCGCCCCGCCTCCGGTGCACCAAGCCCCGCCGCGACGCCATCGTCACCCGCGAAGGTTCTCACCGTCCGATCAAGATCCGAAGCGATCACGGTGAGCCCACGTTCTCCCCAAACCCTAGAAACCCGATTAGATGCGACCGTTGGATCAAGATCCAACGGCCACGATTGCCACGCGCCGTAGTAGTGTTATTATAGGATTAGATGCGACCGTCCGATCTAGATCGAACGGCCCACGATCATCGAGTAGATTCAACGTGTTAACCCTGGATCTAATCGCGCCGCCGAATTTCAAATCAACGGTCGAGATTGCGCCACGCGTGTCCGGGAAGCCTCGACCGTCGCGATCGGCCGCCCACGCAGCTGGCGTGCAGACGCCGACACGCTGGGCCCGCGTGTCGAGGACCCACTGTCGGCCGATCGCACCGTGGCGTCACCCATGACGTCATCGGTGAGGTCCCACTGCCGACCGTGGTGAGCCCCGCCGACGTCGGCCGATGACGTCACCCGAGTGGTCCCACATGTCAGTCTCACGTGAGCCGTGGACCGGGTCCACGGTAGACCCGAGCCGAGCATGGACCGAGTCCATGGACCGGCTGACGTCAGCCATCCAATCAGAGGCTGCCACGTGTCCATGCTGACGCAATAATTAATTTCCGAAAAAGAAAATGATTTATTAATTCGAAATATTGATTCAAATTTAGATTCAAACTTCAAACGCTTATAACTTTTGCGTTTCAACTCCGATTTGAGTGATTCAAATTTCTAAATTTGTATAAAATTGAGATCTACCTAAATATGAATTTTATTTAATTTTTGGACTAAAGTTTTTCTCTGCAAAATTATTTAATTGATTATTTAGACTTTAAATAATCATAACTTTTGCGTCTTAACTCCAAATTTGACGATTCCAGTTTCTAAAAACTCATAAAATTATGTTCTCTCTGTTTATGGATTTTATTTGGATGTTTGGACACTTTTTGCCTATTGTTTATTTGTGTATTTGCTATTTGCACGCTTTACGAGTAGACGTTGAAGTGCCGGAAGGATTCGAAGGAGAAGTATTAACTCAGGATCCAACTCAAGACCAAGAACAAGTACTTTTTGAAGGCAAGTTGTGCTTTGACCATGTTGATCCTATTTTGAAATCTATTTTGATTTAAACTATTGCATGCTAGTTCAATTAGAAAAATACTTGGTTTAAACATGGGGATTAGATAAGTACCAATTTGCTGTATGACACCTTGATTATTTAAGTATGTGCCATGACCCTTGTCACCCTAGTTGTGGATTACTAGTTGGACATTATTAAATTGCCAACATGGGTTTAGACCGTTGTAGTATCTTTGCTTAGACACGCTACGTGCTCATAACATGATTTTGGATAATCAAATGTTAATATTGACTTAATGATATATTGAACCTGTTTTGGAAAAGTATCATGTGATGTTGATGGCACGTGGTGCATGGTAATCAAGCGGGTTTGATAAATGATTTCGGCCAGGGCATGTGGCAAGGAGTAATCAGGTGGGCCAGTTGTGGCATTGGGAGTGTTGATTTGGTTTTTCGGGTAGTCTTGCCCTGGTCACCCTAAGGACTTAACCTTGCAAGCCTTTGAACTGGGTCTAACGTGCAACCACATGTCTGTAATGGGACGGACCTAGTTGACTAAGTTGCTAATAACATACCTGCGGGACCTCAGGAGGTCAACTACACCCTTTGTGTAAGTTGTGCGGGGAGCGCATCGGGGTGAGGCCAGTACCCATCTAACGGTTGATTGGCCTAGACTTCGCCTTAGCGAAGGGAAGGGTTAGTGCGCAATAACAGGGAGGACCACTTGTATTGTTAGAGGTTTAGAAAGACTTTGTTACGGGAACTCGCCTTTGTGGTGTTTGACTGTATCTTGTGGGTAAAGTGCATAACCTCTGCAGAGTTTAGAATCTATTCGAATAGCCGTGTCCGCGGTATTGGACATCGCTCGGGAATTACAGTCAAGGGTTAGATTTTCTCAAAAATAACTTTGGTTTGAAAGGTTGGGTTGGTTTAATAACGAAGTTGATGGAAATGTGGTTTAGGATGGGGAAAATGTTTATTAAACTTCTTGAAAAGTTATTTATGCTTTACTTATTTCTACTGCTTTCGAATCTACTTATATTACTTTTCAAATGCTTTGTTATCGCAAATATACCTTGAGCTATTCCTTTGTACCAAGCCATGCATATAGTATATTAGCTTGCATTCTCATGCATGACTTGCGAGTACCAAGTACTCACCCTTGCCACAATACAACACAGTTGAAGAGGAGATCGCACAAGCTTTGGAGGAGGAGCTCCGGGAGGATTCGTCTACTTAGGGAAGCGAGCGGTCAGTTGCCTGTGGTATCTTTGGATGGCGCCACGAAGTTATTTGATTTTCATTGCTATTATTTTTCTCTGAATAAGTTTCGCCTTGCGAGGCATATATTTGTAACTTGACCATAAGGTCAAGTAACCAGTTTGACTATTTAAATAAAGTACTTTATTGATATCGAGTGGTATGATTGTGATATTTACCGATGTTAAGACTGTGTGCACTAGCGCGTTCCTGGACTAGTGCTGAATACACAGAGGGTCCGGATTTGCAAATTCGGGGTCCCGACATATACTCAATACTTGATGGATACGATAGTGAATCGGATTGTTCATATGATTGTACCACTAGGGCAATTTAATGATTATTGGAAATTACAGAATTGATTATGAGGATTGTCATCAAACCCTGAGCTTTGTATTTTATAAAAATAAACTATTGGTGGAATAGAATAGTACGGTAGAAATACTTAGACTCGCAAACGGTCAATATTCACCTATGGGTGGGATTTCAATTATCTCTTGAAAACTTGTATTGGAAGTTATAGGCAAGGAGTATTGCCAATGGTTTACAAAATTAAAAATAAAATGAAAAATGATCTCGACTTGGGCGGCATGGAATGTCGGGTGGAAGCGGATCAAGCCTTGATCCTTTTGTGCAAGTACCGCCCCAAGTCATATAAGGACCGACGCTTATGACTGTCTCCATTCTAAACATTACCGTACAACCACATGTCAAAGTGGGCACGACCTGGCTGAATAATTTGTAGAAACCTAACTTAGACTCACCACTCGGTTGTTGTGTGAGAGCCGGAAAGAGGCATTGTTGTTGTTGTTGTTTTTCTCACACGGCGCAAGAGGGGGCTTCTGTACTGGGTGGAAATAACCCTAACAGCGGTGAAACCTCAGCGGGTGGGTCAGGTTAGGCGTATACATTGTAAAGGCCTTGTCATGATATCCCTGCCGGCACACCCAAGGAAGTGTGCTAATAGCTTGGCACTAAGGGAATATCATGTCTTGTGGGTAAAGTTGTACACCTCTGCAGAGTTAAAACTATTCGAATAGCCGTGCCTACGGTCAAAGGCAAAGCGAAGAATGCTTTCATACTGGTAGACTTTGGTTTTTGGTTTCAAACTAAACAATGTTTTGTTTTGGGATCCGGGAGCGGTTAGAACTCTCGGGTGTGCTTCTGGCGGCTAAAGCCAGGTAGGTGGAAGGAACCTGATTTTGTGAACCATGGCGGACATAGCCATGTGATTGGATTGAACCCTGATTTTGTTGAGATGTGGCGGATAGAGCCTGTATATTAGTGAGTGGTGGTTAGAACCTTCACTACAATATTACGTAATTCAATTATTAAAAAGAATTGCTCAAATATGCTTTGTGAAATTTATTAACAAGTATGATTTGTTGAAACTTGGCTTTATGCAAAAGAACCATATTAAGCCATCCTTGGATAGCCTACATTGTGCATAATTTCCCAGACTTGCTGAGTACTTTATGTACTCACGTGCTACATTCTAATCCTCTCTCAGAAGTGAAAGAAGCTGTTCAAGATTTCCAACGACTAGGGTGCATTCTCCACTCGATTGCCTGTGGGCAATTGGATGGGTCGCATTGGCGTTTGCGTCTTCCGCTGCAGTTGTTCAAGTTGTTCAAATTGCTCAGCCGTAATGGTAAACCTTGACCATAAGGTCTTTGCTTTCATTTGGTATTATTCTTATTTAGTTATTTGTATTCGTGATATGGTTGTTGATTCATCACTTTTGACTGTGTGTACTAGCTACTGATCTGGGACTAGTACAGAATTACACAGAGGACTCCGGATAGCCGATCCGGGGGCCTACATATAACATACGCATCTTAGCATTGGAGGCCAATCAGGAGGGCCACGAGGCAGAGGCAGATAATCAACACAAAACCACCAAGAACCGTCCAACTTTCTTCCTTCTGTTCTGACAGGCGCAATGACATGATATGAGGGCCGGTCCTGGTGGAGTTGCCGTCCAAGCAATGGAGGACGCCACCACTTCTGAAAGTCATGGTGAGATTATCAAAATCCCAGGGCATCTCCAATGGTGCTAAATCAGCTGGCTATAAGGAGTCCATCTCATTTTTTTGCTTACGTGGAGGAGAGAAGTAGAGTTGAGAGACAAGAACTATGTGGAGAACACGACTACCGGGTATACTCATGAGAGTTAAAGAGGACCCGACGAGAAGAGACTGGTGGGGCCAGGCGAGTGGATCCGGCACCATGCGAGCCATCCCGCTGGAGTCCGCGAAGGAATAACAGAAAGAAATCACCCCCTTATAGATAATATTGTAACCGAAAAGGATACCGTCCAAGATAAGGAAGGACGGGATCCATGGGCTTGTAACCAACTCAGACTCCTCCCTATTGTAATTGAGTTGGACTCTACTATCTCTTCCTTTATATAAGAGAGATAGGGAGGCGTAGAGGAGAGAACGAACAACAAAAAATAACATCAACGTCAAGCAATCCCAGAACGCAGGACTAGGGTTTTACCTCCACCGCAGAGGGCCTGAACCTGTCTAAACCTTTGTCTTGTGCTACCATCGAGTTCCTAATCTAGCGCCTAACCCCGCAAACACACACCCCCACATTCATTATCCATACCAAACATCGACAATTGGCGCGCCAGGTAGGGGTGCGCGAAGATCAACACAGGCAACTTTGATGGCTTTCAGCAGCGGTATCACCTTCACTCTGGGGCAGGTTTTTTGCTTTGGGAGTCCTCACTTCATCACCAACGACCTCGGCTTCCTCGTCTCCGCCGGAGCATATCAGACCCAATCTGAAGATTCGCTCGGTTTTCGCTCGGTGTTTGTGATCGGGAAAGACCTGCCCGAATCGCATAATCGAGGGGGAGCCGAAGAAGGAAACACGGAGCCCATCCGGGACGAGGAGCGGGACGCGCGCGCCCGGTCGCTTCAAAATCGAGCGCGCACCGTCAACGAGGACATTCTGCATACGAAGATGGGAAGCCAATCGGTTTTCCGGACACCGCAGCAGGACATTGTGGCCACCAAGACCCTCTTGGACACGCTGGCCCCGATGATCGAGTCAAACAGTCCAGCCGCGCCGATCATGGCCCAAGTCAAGGCTATGGTAACGACCGCCGCGATCCAGCAGAATCAGCACGGCCAGGCGACCAATACCCTTCGCGGAGGGGGAGAGGCAGTCACGGCCGACAGCCAGACTAGTCGCAGTCGGACGAGAAGTAGTCTGCACAGACCTCTTCGCGACAAAGACGTCCGCTCCGCCATCCACCGTGACCTTCATCAAGACCTGGATGCCAGGAGGCAAGAACGGGAGGAGGACGAGCGCCGGCGCCGCGAAGACGAGTACGAGCGTTTTGGCATCAATCATAGCCAAGACAAGAACTGGCTCTTAACTAAAAGTCAGGCTATAGCCAGTAGTTGGCTCTATCATTGGAGATGCTTGCTCCCAACGTTTTGAGCCACTGAATGCCGAGAACCACATCGAAGGTGGCCAATGGGATTACCAAAAATGGCGATGTAAATGAATACTGATTGGCGCTGAATTTCAAGTTTTCAAAGTTGATGACCATTGGCCACCTTAACGAACAATTGTGCACAGGCTGCAACAGGAACTTCTATGCGTCTGCTAGCATGTCAACTCTGAATGCAACAGGAAGTTGCGAATGCTACCCGAGTCCACCAAACAGCGAAGAAAAACACTTCCAATCTGGATGCAAAGCTGCATCATGCCACTGGAGCGTTTTCCTCCTATTGCAAGTATAGATATGGCTGGATTAGTTGATGAATCCGCGGTCTCCCCCACACAATCCGGTGTTTCCAACAAAAATAGCCGGCGGCAACGATGGCAAGGCACAAAGACCTCGTCGCAGATAAAACATCTCAGTTACCCTCAGACGTCGGTGTTGCATGGGATGGGAGAGGAAGCGCTAGACTGCATGCTGGGGACTAGCAGGAAGCGCTAGACTGATACAGGGAGTGTACAGGTATTATTCGAATGTTTTTGTCCTAAAAATCATCCAAACTTTGGACCGTACGATCAAAACACACATTCATAGGATTAACTCACCTCGAATTCAGGAGGGGTGTGCATCGATCTGAAAGCAAATCCAATGATCCAGAATTTGGATGATGGTTACTAAAGAAAACATCCGGATGAAACTTATCAAAACCCTATCATATCAGTGATAAGAAAAACACCGGAAAGATGTTTAGTTTTCTTCCGACACTACTAAAAATCAACACATAATCTACAAACCGTTAACAAAGAGAAGTTAACATTATAATATTCAGGGAATGTAAAATGAATTCGTGGATATTTCTGAGGTCAAATACTCACCTCAAAACCACTGTTTAATGGAAGATGCAACTGTTCAAAACTGTGGGCGCGGCTCATCGAGCGATGTGTGCAAAGAATCTAGAACTAGAGATTATCAAGTGTTTGACACGGACAAGTTTGATCCCTTAAACATTAGAACTGCATGTTTTGTTCTTTCCTGAAAGAATTTAGTAATGGCCACACGCCAGCCTACGTAGCCATGTTTGCTCTGGATATATACTCTGTCAGTACGAGGAAGAAGTTCATTGCTGTGGTGACTTTGGGAAGACTGTACATGAAATAAGTTGTCAGCTCATGTTTCAGGGATGCGATGGAGTTTCATGATGAAGTTTTGTTTGTATATATAACTAGAGTTTCTGTGATTTGGTAATACGAGTTATCGTCATCTGTTATCACGCAGGTGAAGATGTTTTGTATGCATTATATATACTCACTGTGCATGATTGCATGCATGCAACCTTGCGCATGTATTCCATACGACTGCATATATTCCACACATCAACATGCTTTTTCAGCCAAGCATAACAGGCATGCTACAAAGATTGGTGTAAGGGAGGATAAAACATGAAATCCAAACATAGTGTTCTTAACGGGGTTTAGCAAGCGGGTGATGTGTGTGATGACTTCATGCAACACTCACAAACAGCCTATTAGTGTTTCTTTACGTGGACAACCAAAAGACAAGTTAGTAGAATACTCGCTCCAATGACATCCTAGCTAGTTTGCATACAGTTAGACTATTTTAACTTTTATCCGACCATATCTTTTGTGAAAAAAAAAAAACGATTGAATCGTCCTTACGAAAATGATACGATTAGACACTACTACAGAACCAGCTTCTACAAGCGGTTTGGAACCACTTCTAGAAGCGGTTTTACAACCGCTTCTAGGCAACCGGTTGTGATACCTCGAAGGGTATCACAATAATAATATCGTGGGAACGGGATTCGAACCCACGACCAGCACTCCATCCTCGTGACTCGCCTCATCCATCTAGCCAACCCGTGCTCTCTGATAGAGTAGGGCACGCATTCCTTTTATTGTTTCTAAAACTGGGCTTCTACAAGCGGTTCGTGACACGAACCCCTTCTGAAGGGGGTCTTTAGAAGCGGTTCGTGTCACGAACCCCTTCTAAAGCCCCAGCTTTAGAAGCGGTTCGTGACATGAACCCCTTCTAAAGCTTTAGAAGCGGTTGGGGACACGAACCGCTTGTAAAGACCTTTAGAAGGGGTTCGTGTCACGAACCCCTTCTAAAGGTGGGGCTTTAGAAGGGGTTCGTGCCACGAACCGCTTCTAGAGATCCCCTCCGGCCTGTTACCACGAACCGCTTCTGGTGCGAGCATTACAACCGGTTCGCACCAAACCGTTTCTAATAGACCGTTTGTGATGTCCGATTTTGTAGTAGTGAGATTTGTCTCGAGAATACTTTTATGATATTATAATTTTACTAAGTTTTACTAATATACGATAATAATAGAAATTGTTGATGGTAGTTATGTGTTAGAGACTATGTCAATATAAAAAAATGCCACTTATTTGTGATCAAGTGAGTAGAACGGTAAACGGAGTTTTCGAGAGGAAAAAAAAAAGTGTTTAACCTCGCTTACTGCCTACCTCTGCAGTTTATACTGCACGACACAGAGAGGGAGATAAACCCTTGCAAAGCTGGAATCTGCTTAGAGCATGTACAATAATCTATGTCTAAAGATTCTAATTCACCTAGAGACAGCATTAGAAACAACATCTTCAGTAGTTCATCTATAAAGTCATTCATCTTACTATTTTATATTACTTTCATCACATTATTACCCCTTGCACTCCATCACTTTTTACTTGATTTATGTGATCAAGTTATCTTTTACACGATAGATGGTACATTTTTTTTCTCAACTCCTCTCTTCTTTATGTAAAATTTTGTTGACATAATATAATTAAAGCACAAATAAAATAGTACACAATAGATGGTACATGCCCTTAGGGCATGTACAGTGGTATAGACAACAGCTGTCTATAATGAATCTCCACATTATCTACAGACAGCACCAAAAATAACTCATACAATGGATCGTTTATATAGCTGTCTGTAATGATCCCTCATTCAATTCACATGTTGTCTATACAATAGTACACAACATGTGAAGCTGTCTATAAAACTATCTATTAAATATAGTAGACATCAGCTTTCTCTTTCCTTCTTCTCTCTCCTCCACGTCACTTAAAATCCTACGTAGTATCTCTTATAGACAGCTGACTATGATGTACATGCCCGCCGTTGGCTGCCGCCTAGGCAGCATCGAAACTCCTAAAATTCCACGTCTCCAACCCCTCTCCCTCCCTACACCATCCAAGAAGAAGAAGCAGCAGCCGAACCAGGCGAAAACGAGAAGGAACGATGATGCAGGGAGCTCTGCGAGGCCCCTCCGATTACTCCCAGGAGCCCCCTCGCCACCCGTCCCTCCGCATCAACGCCAAGGTTACATCAACCAGATTCCCCCTGCTATTTCATCAAAAATTAATCTCACAACTTCCATTCCATTTTTTTTTTGGCCTAATAAAGCTTCTTGATTTTTCTTGAAATTGGCACGAGCGAATTCTTGTAAGCTGATGATAAAATCGCTGCGACCTTGCAACGCAGGAGCCCTTCAATGCGGAGCCGACGCGGCGCGACCTCGTGGCTTCCTACATAACACCCGTCGATCTCTTCTTCAAGAGGAACCACGGCCCCATTCCCATCGTCGACGACATCGATAGGTGCTCTGCTTTTCTTGCTTCTCTGAATAATTGTCGCATTTTTCGTAGTCAACAAGGATTGCTGTTTTGCTATGTGAATTTGCAGCTTCTTTGTGACCATTGGCGGCCTCATAGGCAGGCCGAGGCAGCTTTCTCTGGATGACATCAAGTGAGTGATGTGAAGAATACATAATTACATAGTATGGTATCTTGGCTTGCATGCTGTTTGAGGATATGCTTGAGAGAGCTTTGGGTGTTTGCTTTGAATGCAGGAAGTTGCCAAAGTACAGTGTCACTGCAACTTTGCAGGTGGATTCTCGTGTTTGAGAGAGTTATTTGGATTCTCAGAGCCGAGCTGGTGTGACGTGTTTCGGCTTGGTTCAGTGTGCAGGGAACAGGAGGACAGAGATGAGCAAGAGTAGGAAGGTGAGGGGCGTCGGCTGGGATGTTTGCGCTCTCGGGAATGGTTAGTATGCTGCACCATTGAGCCATCGTATTGTGTTAACATTAGTCATTAGAACGGGCTCTCCACTTACGTAGACATAACAAAGCTGTCTTACCGTCACTTTTGAATTGAAAAAAGTTTCATGAGATTAATGATAGATGTCTTATAAATGTTGACCATAGTCCATCGACAAATTTTCAATGTCTTCAATGATTCAAACAGTTATGCTGATGGTTGTTAAATTCTTTGGTTCATCTAGGCTTTGAGTTGGATGCATTATTGGTCATTTGTTGCGCATTGTTTCATAATCATAACGTTTATTGTTAGTTGATATATTCTTGAATTCAGCAACCTGGGGAGGAGCTAAGTTGTCAGATGTGCTCCAGCTCGTTGGTGTGCCATATCATACTGAAATCACTCCATCAGGAGGAAAGCATGCCGAGTTCATTAGTGTAGATCAGTGTCCTGTGAGTTTCTTGAAACTGTTTTTATGAAAAAATTTGGCAGTGTTAGTTATTTGTATATAATTATTTTTCACAACATTGTTAGGAGGAAAAAGGTGGCCCTTACAAAGCGTCAATTCCCTTAGGCCAGGCCACGAATCCTGCAGCTGATGTACTGGTTGCATATGAAATGAATGGCGAGGTACAAGACAACAATTTGGATTAGTTCACTAAGAGAGTTGTGTTTGATAATTCTCAATTTGACTATCTGAGATTTGAGACGCATCCTGAAGAGCCTCTGATATGAAATTCTTGATTATTCCATATATATGTGCACAGTGCACGTGCTGATTTATATTCCAATTATGTTCTGTTACCAAGGTACTCAAGCGTGATCATGGATACCCTCTCCGAGCCATTGTTCCAGGTGTTATTGGTGCTCGTTCTGTGAAATGGTTAGACAGAATTGACATACTTGAGGAAGAGTCTCAGGTGCAGTATGCTATCTTCACTGTTACATGTAATTCCCTTTTCAGTTCGGCAACAAGATGAATGAAACTCGTCTGTTCGCGATTCAGGGTTTCTTCATGCAAAAGGATTATAAGATGTTCCCTCCATCAGTTGATTGGGATAATATCGTGTGGTCAACCAGGAAGCCCCAAATGGACTACCCGATTCAGGTGTTTGAACTCTTAACCGTCTTGGCTACTCACAATTCTATGGCTAGTAATGATTGTCTGAATCTCTTGAGGAGAACATTGTGTCCGTATGACTGACTATTATATGTGTCTTTGTTTGTGGTAATACAATATTTTGTACAACGTTAGATTGGAATAAGCTGGCATCCGTTCTACGGGTTGCTTATCTAATAAACAAGGTGTAGGAATTGTCGATGACATCGTAAGATCATAACACATTGCTGTTAATGCACACATTGAATCCCACTTCCATTATATCATTTCATTTTCACATAGAAGTTACTCTGTAATGTGTAATACTTCCATGACTGAGTACTAATTGTTTTCTGAAATAACTCTGGTCTTTCAGTCTGCCATATGTTCTTTGGAAGACGTCAATGCAGTCAAACCAGGACAGGTTGTATGAGCTACTAACTCAACATATGTTCACCTGATGATTTCCATTTTGCGGCACCAACCACCCCTTCTCACACTTCCACCAATATTGTGCTCTTCAGGTCACCGTTGCTGGATACGCCTTGTCCGGAGGCGGCCGGGGCATTGAGAGAGTTGACATATCCACTGACGGTAGCAAGAGTTGGTTCGGTGCCCTCCGGTACCAGAAGGAAGATGTCCCATATGTGGCTGGTGACATAACCAGTGATAAGTGGGCATGGGTTCTCTTCAAGGCTGTTGTCGATGTTAAAGGCGACACCGAGATTGTCGCAAAAGCGGTATTCTTCCTTCCTAGTCCCTCCTACTCCTTTCCATTCTCTGATCCTGCCAGTTCAAGCTTAGTGCTGCCCCACCGATCTTTTCATGATAAGAAGCGTGATAAATCTTGTTGCTATGTTCGTCTTGAACAAACTCTGCAGGTTGATTCCAGTTCAAACGTGCAACCTGAGAGCGTGGAATCGATATGGAACCTTAGAGGGATTCTGAACACATGTTGGCACCGCGTTCGCCTTCTGGCAACGCGCAACCTCAGAAGCTCCATGTGATCATTCCATCCATCCATCCAATTTGATCTGGTTACGGTGTTGTTTACCACCCTAGTTTCCGTTGTCATTCCAGTTATGATGTGCATGAAAGAGGAGAGAAGCAAAAGGGATCAATAAGACAATAAGGCTCTCTGGGAAAATGCTGGGTAACTTGCTTGGATGTGAAATAAATTCCTTTCCACATTGTGTGCTCAATTCTGTTTCGATTTTATAAGGCCTATCAGTTTTGCTATATGATTGCAAATTGATTGTAATGCGCGCATGTAGATTTGGCATTAATTCGTCTTATAGTTTTACTTATTCCATTCTCTTCCCTAAGTATAGATACATGGCCACTATAACCATCCGCCGTGCTGGTGGCCTTCTCAGTCTTCGAGCGTTCTTAATCTAGCCATGTACTACCCCGTTAGAGCGGTCAAAATATTCCTTACAAGAAACGGAGGAGGTACTAGCATTGCTTATCTGTGCTTTCTTCCTTTTTATGTTCTTTTTTTTTTTTGAATTTTGGCAAGGAGTCACAAAGAAGAGAAACAACGGCTGGACTAAATTCAGCCCTTGTGAGCACCTCACGCCGAGCGAGCTCGAACGCGGGTGGGTGGGCTGCCCACTGGCGCGCCTCACCGCCCGAGCTAGCGCTCGGTCTCTTTTATGTTCCTTTTTTGAGATGCAGGATTATGATCCCGTGATACATTACTTTCTTGTCTAATTTTGTATTTTGTACGATCTTGGAACTGATGAATTACACAGCATTTTCGGGTTGGTTAATTAGTAATCGATTCTGCTAAAATGTGGATACCAGCACAAAACTTAGTCGCGGACGCCCCAGCACATTATCACGACAAATGGCCCAATCTTACACTCCCGTGACGACACGTGGTTGAGAAGCCAACACGAAGCACTTCTCCGTCCCTCTTTAACCCTGCTACCTCGCAGCACCGGCCAGGGCTGGTGACTATCTCCTCCATGCGTGCCCTCATTCTCGCCATGCGCTATGCTCCTCCTCTACCCTTCCAGAATCATATCATCCACCATGAGACGCTGTAGGAATTATTATATTCTTAAGTGTCATCATTTGGTCTCATATATAGTATATGTGGTGTCCTTAGACCTGAGATCGTTATGACTTCCTACATATATAATAGTATACTTAGGGGCTGCAAAACGCTACTCTATAACTGCTAGTCATAAAGGTAGTTTTCGGGTTTGCTAGAAACATACAGAGAAATGTGAGCGATTAAGATGTAATTTGCCCCTCCTATATATCGAGAAAAATATGTCTGGGCCCTCAATGTGATTGAATTAAGGAAGTGCATGGCTATACCGAATGTGATTGAGGAATCAATTCAATTGAGTAATCTACTACAGAATGAGTGAAGGATTGAGCTATCATAGGATGGAACATTTCTCACCTTGATTTCGATCTGATATCGTATGGTAATGGGATTGGTACATAAGCACTACATAGATTTGTTCGATATGATCTTTGTGTATATTTGGAAGTTGCTATGCTCTGCTAGGGGCTGCTGTCGACTTATGGGCCGAAAGGAGTTTTCGGGGCCATGGTCGAATATGCATGAATCTACAGGGTCACACACTTAATGGGTTGCAAAATATTGGTTCAAATTGGATCTAACACTAATGGGTCAAGTGGGTTTTGCACCTTGGTTAGGCCCCTAACGTAGAGTTCCACCGAAGGGCTATATAAATGAAGTACGTGAACGCCTGCATGATGCAACTGTTGTACCACCACACCCACCGACAACCCTAGCCGTATATGCCATGTTTATGGTTCGTTCGTGCCACCATTTTCTACCATACAAAATAGCAAGGTGAACATGGGCACCGAATCGAATTATATACGCCATGTAATCCCCACCTAGATTACGAAATGCAATGTGTCTTTCGTTCCCTTTTGTTCGAACATCACTTCATTATATACCTACAACTCATTCGACCATAAAACGTATATGCCCGCATTGTACATAATTCTTTCTCGTTTATCAAATTTACAACCTCCACAATCAAGCATTCACACAAAGAAAAGGTTGAACTATAATTACAAACTTAAAAATCAAGTCTACAACCTAAAAGCGGTTAATAACCTATCAACAATATCAGCTGCAAAAAATTATAGATGACTGTCTTTTCTGCATCACTTATGTAAATTTAAGATAATTCTTCAACTATGACCTAATTGGTCAGAGAACTAAGTATTCATTGTAAAAAATTAACTTGCAGCACGCATCATGTAGAAGACAACCAAGTAGTAAACCTGCCTTGCAACTCCCCACCACCTTACACACTCTTATTAAGCAAATTAAGAAAATGCTCCTCCCTTCCCCACTACCGAGACATGGTAGTATGCCGCTCTCCTTCATCACTACCCTGCATTGGTGCGGCAGGCGCTTGCCTACGACCCTGCTATGACAGGTATCTTCTCTCGTGACAGGCTTCCTTCTGCGGTATTACAATGCGGGAGGGGCTACATGTTCCCTATCGGCTATTTCGTATTGATGGAGGGGTTAATTTTGTAATTTTTTTTGTCGAAGGGCTAAATTTGAAGACAAAAAAAAGTAGAGGGAGTTCACGCGATTTAGCATTTCCGATCGGGGAAATCCGTACCATACGCATTCCTCTTTCTCAGGTCGGTCCGTCAGTGGGATCCGACCAGACGATGGACCCGACGCCGGCGGCGCTGGAGACGGCGCGGCGGTTGCTGGAGGAGGCGGCGGCCGAGACACTGCCGACGGAGCAGGTGGACGCGCTGCCCTCCGGGTTCTACGACGCCTTCGTGCTCAGGGGCATCCGCGTCCACACCGTCGAGCACGGCCGCCTCCTCTGCCACTTCACCGTCCCCTCCCGACTCCTCGTGAGCATCCCCCTAACCTCTTCTCTGATGGACTCGTGATTGACCTAGCTGCTGTAGTAGTAATAACTAACCATGGTTTCCCTTTCTACACTAATTTCACTGCAAGCAATATACTACGCACAAAATTCCCCTTCTACTATAGTATAATAACTAACCACACTAGTTTCAGATTCGGCTTGTTTTTAGTCAAACGTGCGCAGTTCATCATCTAATTGTTCATATCTTCTCACTCATTTCCTTCGATTAAACAAACACAAGATGTGCCATCATGTTTTTTAGATAATGGAAGAATTTATTAATCTTTCGGCCTCTGCATCAAGAGATACACACAGCCAATCCGTTATTGCAAAGTTCACATCGTTAAGTTTGCAAGAAGACACTCCAAAAAACACATAGACTTAGCAAACAACAATTACAAGCAGAAAGGAATTTGAAAAAGAAACTCTCAACTCGCACACAACCTTGCGTTAAACCTCCACCCATGTCCGATGAAAATTTCCTGGATCACGATCTGTAAAGATTTGCATGCTAACAACATCAACTCTCGAGCTTCCTACGTTGCAACAAGGACCAAGAACGTAACCAACCGATACACAAATAGATAACCTGCAATGGATTAGACATATTTTTTTATCAAAAACAATGTCATTTCGACATAGCTAAATGGTCCAACATAGTGCTGCAGTCCCAATTAAACATTGATTTTTTACTTCCTTTCTCAACCCCACTAGCCAAGATCCAAATAAATAGGCTATACTATGAGGAGGTGACAAATTAGAGGCCGCTTGTATAACATACCACGCAAAATGAGCAAACTGACAATCCAAAAAAAGATGTTGCATAGTTTTTTCATTGTTACAAAACAACATTGTTTATTGCTAGTCCAAATTTTTTTAGTGAGGTTATCCTTTGTCAAAATTACCCCTCGACGTAAGTACCAAAGAAATATTTTGATTTTTAGAGTTATTTTAATCTGCCAAAGTTGTCTATTTAAAAAATGAATATTTTGATGCATTAAAGCTGCATACATAGATTGAATAGAAAATTGTCCATTTTGATGAAGATTCCATCGAAAAGTATCACGATCTGAAGACAAATTTATATCAACAATTCTTGTAATAAGCTCTTGAAAATCAAGTAAATTAGGTCCCGTAATGGTTCTACGAAAAGAAATATTAAAAGATTCAGAACTCATTACTTCAGCCATCGTGGTATGTTTTTTCCGTACAATGTTATAAAGTCGAGGATATTGTATACTAAGGGGGTTGTTTACAACCAAGTATCTTGCCAAAAGCGAATTTGAGATCCATCCCGAAGAATGAAAGACCCAAATCTAAAAAATTATGTTTGACCTTCAATAATCATGCCCAAAAATGAGTCCCCTGGCCTCACTTCCACTTGGTAAAGGTTTTTATTTCCCAAATACTTTCTAAAAAGGATTTTTTTGCCAAACACCTTCCACATTTAAAAGTTTGAAGAACCATTTGCAAAGCAAACAAATATTTTTCACATTAAGATCATGAATGCCCAGACCACCTTGATCCTTAGGTTGACAAATAATATTTCAGTTAGCAAGTCTATATTTTTTCTTATGATTACCATTCTGCTAGAAAAATCTAGCTCTAAAGTAATCCAATTTTGTAAGAATCCCACATGGTATCCGAAAAAAAGATAACATAAACATGAGTAGACTGCTAAGCACACAATTAATAAGAACTAATCTGCCTCAAACAGATAAATGCTTTCATTTCCAAGTACTCAACCTTTTTTCAAATCATTCCTCTACCCTCTTCCAATCATTATTTCTCAATTTACGATAATGGATTGGAATACCAAGATATCTAAAAGGTAGACTTCCTACTTCACATCCAAAAAGATGAGTGTATTGACTTTCAAAATCCTTGGCAGTACCGAAACATAAAATTTCACTTTTGTGAAAATTTATTTTAAGACTTGACAGTTGTTCAAACACACATAGCAAGAGCTTCATATTTTTGGCTTGTTGAATATCATGTTCCATAAAAATAATGGTATCATCTGCATATTGAAGAATGGACAATCCATTATCAACCAGATAAGATGTTATTCCTTTTATTTGTCCATCATCCTTGGCTCATTCTAAAAAAACAGCCAGCATATCCACAACAATATTAAATAAGATGGGAGACAAGGAATCTCCTTGCCTTAATCATTTTTTAGTTTGAAAATACGGTCCAATGTCATCATTAACCTTAATACCAACACTCCCCTCAGACACAAAATTGTCAATCCACTGACACCAATGAGAAAAAAAAAACTTTCAATTTAAGAGTCTGTTGAAGAAATGACATTGATCTTATCACAAGTCTTTTCGAAATCCACTTTAAAAATAACTCTATCCAATTTTTACTTATACATCTCGTGAATTGTTTCATGAAGAAATATCACACCATCATCATATATGGAGTAGCTTATTATTATTGTTCTTTTGCTGATGGTTGGGGTCTTTGTTGAGCAATTGCAGAATTCCGGCAACTTCCTCCACGGGGGTGCAACTGCGTCGCTGGTTGACTTGGTGGGCTCTGCTGCCTTCTATACTGCTGGGGTGCAGACGAGGGGCTCGCCACTAGAGATGAGCATCTCTTACCTTGATGCGGCATTTCCGGATGTGAGTACCTTTTTTTAGGGAATTGTATGCGAGTGCCTCTTGGTTCATCAGAGTCTGTTGCTTAACTATGTGATCGTTTTGCATGGGATGTTTTTTTGTATTTCCTAATTGAAATGCTCAGTAGCAAATTGTCTAATCTAGTCATGATAACTTGTTGGTTGAGAGACAATGTCATGCTAATTACCTGATGCTATTGCGGACTCTTTTACGAAAATTCAGCGCAGTTGATTATTTCAGTGAAAGGGTCTCATATGTTTACATAACCAAATGCCTCGTGTTAAATATATGTTACTGTCTGTCAGTAAGCCCGATGTTGCTTACATTCACAGCGAGAACAAAAATTTTCCAATTCACACCATTGTAACGTACTCTGCTAGCATATTCCAAGTTCTTGGCATTAAAATATGCATCCCCTGGTATAGGTGCTGCTTAACATGATGAAGCCTTGTTTACTTGGCAAAGCATTGGATTGAGTTAGTAATCTTTAACTTTTGTTATATGAATTATCACTGTCTGTGTATCGAGATTTTTTATTATACGATTTTTTTAACAAAATATGTTGTAGTTCTAAAGTCAAGTTATGTTTGTTAAGTTCTTTTTTATTTATATGTGCATGGATGAGCATGTCAATCTATTTAGCAGTCTTGATTTTGCATGTTGAGTTGTTCAGTTTCATAATGTTTAAAAATTAAAACTTCAGTTTAAGAGGTTAATTTTCAAATGGTCGTACAGGTGAGCTGATTATGAGTTTATGACTGAATATGTTGCCATTCGCAGGAAGAGATTGATATCGAGGCAAAGGTTCTGCGTGCTGGAAAAGCTTTAGGAGTTACTGTTGTGGAACTGAAGAAGAAATCTGGGAAAATCATTGCTCAAGCTCGCTATTCCAAGTATCTTGGCGCATCCAGTAAACTGTGAACGTGTAATCCTTGCGTTGTAAGTTATAACTTCCGTTATTTGCATGTACCATCTCTTGGTGCCAAAAAAAAAATGCAATAGAATTTGCAAATATGTTGAAGACTTATAAATAGTCCACCATCAAATTGGTGTATCATGTATGCAGACTTGATTAATATTATCTGAAACAAAGTTGGGTTTGATTTCACTCCAACCGCCTTGTCCAAGTATCACAATTGAATTCATATCCAAACTGTTTTGCTTACCCCCTGCCGCTGCCGGACAGTATGGCGTTCACGTCTTCCACACAATCAGAAACAGGGACTTCCATTGAGTTGCCTGCTTGATTTTCTGCCCTCGACTAGACTGCTTGCGCTTCATATTTATTATTTGTCAAAACTTCTAACTTTATTATATAATAGATGTGGATAGTTTTACCCTAATTTCAGTAATATTGGTCTAAAATCAACTCTCAATAAAACAAAAAAATATATAGAAGCTTATGTCTTTCGAGAAAACCCAATTAAAAAGCCACTCATTTGATTAGGTTTTGGTTTTTTGTATTTTAAATCGGAGAAAAAGTCCAAACAAACAGGACCTTATAACTTATAAGTTATAAGCCCATGGGGTGTCGCGTACATCCTACCCAACCCATTTGGTTGCTCTTCCTAGCCGCCGGTTTATGGTTGGAACGAAGACGGACGTCGAAAAGGTGCTCTTCCTGGAAGAACCCCAGATGATCAAAATGACTTTGCGTATCAAGAGACAAGGGTGTAGGCCAGTAGGGGGCTATATGCATAAGTCATAGACACAAACTCCTATCTTATTTTGAAGACTGGGCTTTTGTGTTTATCTGTAAGCTTGTACTCCCTCCGTCCCACAAAGAGTGTATTTTTAGTGTTTAAAATTTGTTCCACAAAAAATACATCTTTAGTCCGTAGGGCCCAGCCAAAGCCCAATTAACTCCCCTAACTCCACGGCAGAAATTTTGATCATTTTCTTTGGTACCGATGTATTTTTAGGCGGCAGATTTTTGACGGTACTGATGGAGCTTGTAATTTTTGGCTCCTTTGCATGTTTAGTGACTTGACGTGGAGTAATATCTCACTAATCTTTTGCATGCAGAGCTGTAAATGTATGCATGCTCATTTAAGTGCCGGTAGAAACCAAAGCACCAGCACGTCTGTGCATGGAGTAATGAGGGTCACATTAGTCATTTACCTTGCACACTAATCTGTAAAAAAAACAACTAAAAATGTATTTTTTTTATGGGACGGAGGGAGTATAGTGTTTGCATCTTGATGATTGTGTGAAAGGGATAGGGACTAGGTACGTAGGGAGGGTGAGAGAGAAATAATAGCAGTCGCCCTTGCCTTTCCGGTGAGAGAAACATTCTATACCTGTAGTCCTCACATTCCCGCGCGTGAACGAAAACGAATTAATAATATATGTTTTGAAAAATATTAGAAATCGAGTTGGGAAAAAAAGTCTAGAGATAGAGATGCACACGTATTTCTATTCATGAAAATATTTTTTCCGGAGAAAACGGAGAAAGGACCTAGACGTAAGAAGCGGGGACCTATTTGTTATATTTTTAGACCTGAACGCTATCCTAAAAAAATGAGAAAAGGGCTCGTTCGTGATTTGTATTTAACGGGAGCCTCTTTCTATAAAGTAACGAACGGGGGGACCTAAACAAAATCTGGGGAAATTTTTCTTGCCCTCACAAAAAATCGTAAATGATCTTTTCGTAAATTCGCATGAACATATCCGTAATTTGAAGGAATGGATGAGCTTTTTCGAAAAACGGCGGAGAGCCACCTGGATGCCCTGAGGAGGCTGGGAACCTCCCGGTTGTAATAGAGGGATAGTTAGTTGGCTATACAAACATTCAAAATCAGCGAAATCTTCGATTTTGCCCTCCGAGATTTATAATCCTGAAAAAATTTAAATTACTATAGTGCTCTCGGAAATTTCGGCGAGATTTCGTCAATTCTCGCCAAAATTTCATTTTTTTTTAACCGAGATTTGGTTGGAAATATTGCTCGTAAGTAGACCTGGGAGTTGGGTAGGTGGCCGGTCGGCCGAAACACGACAGGCTCCAGGCCATCATAAGCCCGGCCCCAAGACGTGAAAGGTAGGAAGTGGCGAGAGAGGCGTTTCTGAGGCTCGGCCCGGTCAAAGCACTGATGGGCGAGTTGGGCGGGCGATCCGGACCGACCCTGAACAGATTACAAGCACTCGGAACTATTTTTGTGCTATCTTTTGTATTTATGCTTCATTTTATGTTTTCTTTTAATGTTTAGAATGGCAAGATATTTGATATAGTGATATTAAGTAAATATTTTTTGTTATTTGCATGTGTACTCACATAAATGATCAACCACATCACGGCCACGGGTCTTGAGCCGCCACGGGCCGCTCGGTAGCGCCTGATGGGCCACATTTCTAGGTTCGCCGCCGCCCGGTCGGGCCAAGCCGCGTTGCTTGGGCCGGGCCGGGCCGGCCGGGCCTTGGGCCGCCCGGGAAAAGCCTGGCCCAACTCCCAGGTCTACTCGTAAGACCGGAATTCCGGTTGGCAGTGATCAGTTGGAAAGTTGCTTGGCTCACTTCACGACGTCCCAGGTTCGAATCCTGGTAGCAGCAATTAATTTTTGTTTTTTGGTTGGCTTGACTGGTTGCCTCTTTCAAAAAAAAAGTGCAAAAATTGATGTTCTCGATCCCAGGCCCCTAGGTAGGGGTGGAATTGAGCCAAGCCGAGCCAGGCTCGGTCGAGCTCGCCGATAATCGAGCCGAGCCGGGCTCGGTTTGGATTATGAATCGAGCTATAAAATGGGCTCGGCTCGGGCTCGGGGTAGCCTCGAGCCGGCTCGTTGAGGCTTGCGAGCCGGGCGTTGCACCAGTCCACCGAATCCCGACCGAGTGATTCCTCAAGGCTCGTCTCCACTCTCCTGTCTCCTCTGCCAAGAAAAAACTCTCCCAAATCCCCAATCCATCAAAGCCGAACTCCCCCAAATCCCCAAGCCTCCCCGGCTCCGGGACTCCGCCAGCCGGCTGGCGCGGCCAGTCGAGGCATCGATCCTACTCCGCCGCGACTCCTCGCCGCCCCTCCCTTCACGGATCCACTCCGCCACCGCCTCAGGCCCTCGGCGCCTCCCTCGGCCCCAGCTCCCTCGGCTCCTCCGTGGCTTCGCCCCGGCGCCCCGTCCGACCGTCCCCCGAGGCCCGAGCGGTCGAGCCCCCAAGCGTCTGAGCCCCCGACCTCCGCGGCGCCACCCCACCATTCTCCGACCTCCATCGGGCCCTTGACGCCTCCATTGGGCCCTCGGAACCTAGATGATTGAGATTCGTGAGGGAGAACAAAAAGCCGTCGGAACCCAAGGAGAAAGGGGAGGCCGGCAAGAAAGGAGATTCTCCCGAAGAGGACGACTACCAAGAGATCGAGCATGAGCTCAGCTTCATATTCGGGGGCTCGGGCGCATATGAGTCCAAGCGAAAGCGAAAGCTTACCGCTCGGGATATCAATGCGATCACGCCAGCATCTGTCCAGGCACGAATCTCAGAGCGCTAATCAACTGTTGAAACATGTGCGGTACGTACCGCGATCGTCTGATGACTTTGTCAATGAACAACGATCGACGAGCTATAGAGCTGTATTGGCGCCGGAGAATTTTACAGTGCTTGGTCAATAGAGAGACTAGCTTGCATGGTATAGTTTGATTTGGTTGGTGATTGTTTCTGGATGTACTACGGGCCTAGGTGCATGTATTACTATTAAGCGACGTGTGAGAACACACAGATTCTATATATACTTGTTTGTCAGACAGGAATAAACAAGACAAGGATCTTACGATCCATCAGAAGCTTCATATATGTGTCCTTTAAAGGAGGAAGCTTCCTATGTCACTGACAAAGTTAAATTCATTCAACATTAATTTGCGCGTGGTCAAACAAACTAGTATCTATGTGCAGTAACACTTTTGTAATTACTCTGGTGCAACTAATTAATTGAGGTGTGCATATATCTTAACTATTATAAGAATAAGTTAATAGTGATGGTGAGTCTGCCAAGCAGTTCTTGGACTAGAACCGTAGAGGACCAAGGCTCAGTAGGTGAGAAATTCTGTAGCTATTTGCTGTTTGTCTAGTCTTATTTGCATTTCATTGTATTCCTTTGTTCAATGATTCTTCAGTAACGGATCTCAAATAAGTGATAGCTCAAGTTTTAAATTCTCGTTTTTTTGTTTTTAAGAATTTAGAATTTATGGTGTCATCATCTATTTGGAATTCGTTGCAACACACGGACACTTTACTAGTACATATATATATATATATATATATATATATATATATATATATATATATATATATATATATATATATATATATATATACTAGTATCCAGTATCCACTTCACTTTAGCATAAGGGTCAAAATTAAGGATGGAAAGAATGCGTGCATTTGGACAATGTAGGCGCATGGACACTGCACAGACAAAGACTAGGACGTAGACAGTGACATAGGAGTAAGTAGCAGCCAGAACTAAAGCTAATGTTCCTGGTCCAACTTCTTTCCAAACCTAGTTCTCGGAATGCCTAGCACAAGTATCTGTAATGAGATACGTGTCGTTCACGACAACACCGTACGTGTCAAATTATCCCCTCCGTTTTGTTGTTCTGATCGGATCTACAATGAAAGCATGATGTTCAGAAGGATCAAAGGGTTAGACAAAATGCACAAACTTATTAATGTTTACACTTATATATAGCCTAGCTTGTGTAAACCACTCTCTTAATTTCATCTCTTCCAACACTAGCTCAACCATGGAAACTTACCCTATGCTCTTTTCAACACAACCCTTCTCTGAATCAAACTCCTATAACTTCTTGGATAGTTTTAGCGCAAGCCATGCCCATGCAGATGCAGTAACAGGCAATAGCATCTCAAGTGGCCATGCATGCACCACAGGACAGGAGCAGCAACCAGATGCATGAGACGTGTGTTAAAATTTTGGCCTCTTCGAACTGCCTGTTTTATTTCTTTGGTTGCTTTCATAATAAGATACCAAAAAATATATTTTAACAAGAAATAAGATGATAATATATAATATAGAAGTCCAGATATAATGATCATACTTGTGTTGAGAATGCTTATTCTAATCTTGCCTATACTATTGACTGACATATCACACAAGTGATAATATATAATATATCTCTACTATATAAAGTGAGAGTTTCTTCCCACGTCACATTAATTGCCCTGCTTAATTGCTCTACTTAATTGCCCTGCTTAATTGCCCTACGCAAGAAACGAAGCGTTGCTTTAATTAGCCAGCTTTTGTAAGAAACGAAACGTTAAAGATAGATGTTTGACCTTATGAAATAGTATTTTTTTTATTTTTTAATCTTTATTTTTCGTTATCAATTTTGTTTTTCGTAGCAACGCACGGGCATATAACTAGTAATATATAATATAAAAGTCCAG
This sequence comes from Rhipidocladum racemiflorum, assembly GCA_036346355.1. Lineage (NCBI taxonomy): Eukaryota > Viridiplantae > Streptophyta > Magnoliopsida > Poales > Poaceae > Rhipidocladum > Rhipidocladum racemiflorum. The sequence continues at coordinate 1,159,495 of CM070590.1, read as the reverse complement.
ATAGAAGTCCAGATAGTTAAGTTCGGAGCGCAACTTTGGTTATAGTTTTAATATAAATATAAATGTAGAATTGAGTTTTATAAGCAAGAAAAAAAAAGAGAGAAATAAAGAGAAAATTGTTTCAAAAATCTTGAATTTCTATTCAACAATTGATATCAGAGTTTGAAGATTCGATCACAGCGGCGTTCAGCAGCGCGTGCTGCAGAGCTAGGGATGTGATCGGATCGGATACGGTCGAATATCGGCCTATTCATATCCGTATCCGTATTTTTTATCGAATACAGAATCGAATACGAATAGTGTCGAATACAGAATCGAATACGAATTATACAGGATAATATCGGTTACGAATACAGATCGAATACGGATCGGAATCAACATGGATACGAATAATATTAGTCGGATATTTTAAAATCTAATTTCAGTTTTTTTCCAAAATCGGTCCAAATTTAAATTCAAAATTCCAAAAGAAATATATTTGTATGTCTTTTTTTTTGCCTTTTTATCCCTAGCTTGTCATACATGTGACTCTGTGAGTAACAATGTACCCCATTACAATAATTGAACCAAATGATTTGCAGCTGGCATATGCTGCTGAATCCTAAGTAGCCCTCCTAAAACGCCACTTGCCAATTTCTGTATCATCTTTACCCAAATATCTTCAAATTATATCTTTACACATGAACACATTATATCTTGTCATCCAATGCAGACCCTAGTATCTGAAACAGTGAAACATGTTAAATTGTTAATGTGTTATTCTGAAACGTGTTATTCGGATAATATCCGTATGAAACGAAACGTTAAAGATAGATATTTGACCTTATGAAATAGTATTTTTTTATTTTTTAATCTTTATTTTTCGTTATCAATTTTGTTTTTCGTAGCAACGCACGGGCATATAACTAGTAATATATAATATAAAAGTCCAGATAGAAGTCCAGATAGTTAAGTTCGGAGCGCAACTTTGGTTATAGTTTTAATATAAATATAAATGTAGAATTGAGTTTTATAAGCAAGAAAAAAAAAAGAGAGAAATAAAGAGAAAATTGTTTCAAAAATCTTGAATTTCTATTCAACAATTGATATCAGAGTTTGAAGATTCGATCACAGCGGCGTTCAGCAGCGCGTGCTGCAGAGCGGAGCCCGCGGAGAAGGATGAAAAGGGCACCAGCGCGGAGAGAGAAGCCGGAGGCCAGCGCGGAGGCCTGGAGGCGCCGGAGCAGAGAGCGGAGACAAGGAAGGCCAGGGCGGCCCGCTCGGGCGACAGACCGTGGAGGCGCCGGCGAGCCGAGGACAGATCGGGCGCGCGGAGGCGTGGAGGCGGCTGAGGTCGGGCGCACGGTCGCGGAAGGCAGCTGGAGAGGAGGCGAGCGGTGGTCTGGCCGGAGAAGCGCGGCTGAGGCGGCGGGCTGCTGGGAGCTGGTTCAGGCTGGAGGCGATGCGCGTCTCGGCAAAGGAAAAAAAAAAAAGAAACACACGAAACGCTGGGTTGCATGCACGAAGACAGCAAAGCAACACGAGAAAGCAACGACTGTGAAAAAAAAGAAAGAAAAAAAAAAGATTACTCCACTATACAATCAGATTTTCTTCGAGAATGATTCGTCCTCTAATCTACACATCAATAATCTAACGTCAGAGACGCGACGTTAGAGTCAGAGGATCTCATTTCATTTCCTCCCCGCGGCTGTGAAAAAAAATCGAAGGAAGCGTCTGGCACTCTGCAGCAAAGAGAGGAGCAGAGAGCCAAAGATTTCCTCGGCTGTGCAATTGCATCGCCTATAATGGATGGAGAGAAGGAACAGCACAAGATGAGAGAAGCAATTAATGTGAGAGGTGGACTGTGGTGTTGACGTCTTCCAGCAACCAATAAAGTAACAGAGCGCATCGAAAAAGTTGTTTTGTGCATCGGAAAAAGGAGCGCTGCAACAAATTCGAAACAGTCTGCGATGAGGACTCCTTTTGCACGACACTCCAGTGTACTCCCCTCCTTCACAAAGAGTGCATTTTAGTGTTTAAAATTTATCCTATAAAAAATACATCTTTAGTTCGTACGATCTAGCTGTAAATGTATGCATGTGCATTTAAATGTCAATGGAAATCAAAGCATCAGTATGCCTGTGCATGAAGTAATAAGGGTCACATTAGTCATTTACCTTGTACACTAATCTGTCTGAAAAAAAATAAAAATACACTCTTTGTGGGACAGAGGCGTATTACAGCAACTGTATAGTACGCTATAGTACCTATACAGTAGGCGCATAGGAAGCTACAGAGACAGCTCGAGAAAACAAAGAAACCAAGAAAAATAATTTGATATGGGTGATAATACAAAGACTCAGAGTGGGGTCATATTCCTTTGGTACTGTCTTTTAACGACCGATAATTATCCGATATGGTCAATGAAGATGAAGGCAAACTTGCACGCTCAGGATGTCTGTGATGCAATTGATCCAAATGGGAAGTCTGTGGAAGACGACAAGATAGATTAGGCAGCACTTGCAGCGATCTATCAGTCGGTATCAGATTCGAAGATGCACTAGCTCATTGGTAAGGAGACAGCACGTGAAGCATAGCTAACGCTTTAGAAGATGCACATGGGAGTTGATCGCGTGAAGGAGGTACGACTACGAAATCTACTAAACAAGTTTGAGAATCTCCAAATGAGAGAAAACCAGTTGGTGGATGAGTTTGCGAGCAAGCTTACTTCACTGTACAATCATATTACTTCTATAGGTAACAAGATGGAGGAATCCATAGTAGTAAAGAAATACCTTCGCGTGCTACCAGAAAAGTTCGTGCCTATCATCACCACACTCATGTACTCCCCTGATCTAGGGAACATGAAAATTGAGAATATCACTGGGTCACTCAAGGCATATGAGGAGCTACTGAAGGGGTATCAGTCCCGAAACAATCAATCTAGTAACAAGCAATCGTTGCTGTTAAAGGGAGATACAAGAAGTGGAAAAACAATTCCACATGGAACCATGGACCAAGGACGATCAGGGCCCATCAAGTTATCACGGGAGTGGGCGTGGCGGTTTTGGTGGCCGAGGAGGCAGAGGTGGACGAGGAGATAAGAATGAACAAGACGGTGAAAATAGATCACGAGATAAGTCACATATCAAAAGTTTTGAATGTGAAAAATGTGGTCACTACGCGGCGGAGTGTCGCAGTCACATAAAATGTTTTAACTGTGGCAAGTATGTGCACTATGCTTTAGATTGCAGGAATAAGAAGAATAACGAGGAGGTGAACCTCATCCAAGGCGGTGAAGACAACGAACCAGCTCTACTCTTCTCATTGTGCAAAGAAGAAAAGCCGAACGTACTGGTATTAAACAAGGAGAACGTAGTTCCTAAACTACACATGAGGGAAGATAGCCATGACGATTTGTGGTACTTAGACAATGGAGCAAGCAATCACATGACAGGAGATCGCTCACATGAGGGAAGATAACCAGCTCCTAATTTTGATTGTTCTTTCTAAGATTGATGGCTGGATCTTTTGGTTAATGTATTGATAAATATGTAGATAGATTCCCATTGGGAAGTGCTCGTCTTTTTCGTAGCTCCATGCGCGCTCACCCTCGTGTTTATCAGAATTTCTCAGGTCGATGAACAGCGACGCGCGCGCATAGTCTGCGACTTTGCGTGCATGTGCGGCTTTCCTCAGAGAAATTAGCTAAGCATGCATGGTCAACACTCAAACCAGGTCGGCTACAGGTGATTGTTTCTGGAATCTGCAGGATGCATGTATTCAGCTGCGACATGTACGAACACCTAGATCCTGTCTCGATCTATTCTGTACTGTAGAAAAAAAAAAAACAAAGTTCATGTAACTTAAGAGAAGCTTCGTATGTCACCAATAAGCAACGAGCTCAGTCAAACTAAACTCTCCGCGAAACCTTGCATCAAAAGTTAATCGCGCATGTGCTTCAATTCACGGTTGATTTTACGCACGTAATTAAGCCAAGAAGGGTCAAAAAGATGACAAGAACCAATCAATACACGCATGGACAGAGACGTAGAGATAAGAGACAAATACACATAGTATTGTTACTGGTCAAGCCTTTTTCCAAACCTAGACCCTGGGATTCCACGCGCAAGATCTCCATGGAATAGCGTGGCGTCCGCGACATCCTCGCAACCCTATCCCAAGCTTTCTCCCAGCTTTCATGTCTCTGACTCGATTGAAGGCTGCTAAGGTTTACAAGGATCAAGGCTTAGACTACTTAATTAATATGTCCGATCGACTAGCTACTTAATTCCTCCGATATATATATTGTGTTGCTTGTCTAAAGCTCTCTTGGTTCCATTTCTGCCATCCCTAGCTAACATTCCTTTTGCTGGCTAGCTTAGCCATGGAGAGCTATCATACGCTCTTCGCAGCAACACCCTTCTCCTCTACCTCTACCTCCTTCAACTTCTTGAATCGATTTGGCACGAGCCACGACGACCACGCAATACAAGGCAATAGTAACATCTCAAGGAGTTTTTTCTCCGGGGAATCCAAGGAAGACACGTCCAGTACCAAGGGTGGTGCTGCAAGTCCACAAGGCCATGAGGAGTCCTCGGCAGCGCCGGTTGTTGGTGGGAAGAAGAAAGTTGCGAAGAAGGAGCGGGTGCCGCGGTATGCCTTCCAGACGCGTAGCCATGTCGATATTCTTGACGATGGATACCGGTGGAGGAAGTACGGGCAGAAGGCTGTCAAAAACAACAAGTTCCCAAGGTTTGTGTCCACTGGATCCTAGCTAGTAGTTGCACCGGATACACATGAGATGTTAGGACTTCAACCTCTGAATTAATTACCTAGTTATCATATAAATTTTTTGGTCCTTCTATTTTCTTTGGTGCTATATATATATATTCCTTGTTTGTTGGTTTTAGCCCAGATCAACACACACGTACGACGGCAAAAGATTAAGCACAAGAACTCACAAACATAGATATTTTAGTGGTGCGGCACAACTAGCACATTTTCTGATTCTCTTGCTCTCTTGCTTGCTTCTTACTCACAAAAAACTCAGAACTACCTAGGAATTTATATTCAATCCTACAGCTCCAATAATTAGAATAGGATTCAACAAACCGAATCGGAAAAGGTTTCTTTTCCTTGTTCGATTCGGATTGGACTCCTCTTCCAAAATTAAATCTAACATTCACACCCCTTAAATTTGTAACATCAACTAACCCTAAACTCCAACTTGTTATGGCAGTCGGTCCCAACTATAACTTACCCAACATTTACTCGACACAGGATGACGAACACATCTCCTCAACCTTCTGTATTCAACTTACTTAAGTTAAGAAGCCGAATACATATCCTCAACGTCCTGATCTCATCTTTGATGGATATGACTCAGGACGGCAAGCACATCTCCTCAATGTCCCATACAAATCTCCCACGAACTCAACTTAGAACAGTGAGCACATCTCCTCAACATCCTAAACTCGACTTAATTACTTAATTCAAGATAGCGAACACAACTTCTCAATGCCTTGAACTTGACTCATGATGAACCGAACTTAGCATCAAAACAGCGTCGGTTACTCTTCAACATCTGCCTCAATTAAATATGCCAACCGCTATCTCCTTCATCAAATTACGACATTCGAAAGTGAAATGCCCATAATCTTGATAATTGTAGCATCTCAATTTTGTCTTGTCGAAACTTCTGTAGCGTCCACCGTTCGTTGCGTCTTTGGCCTTCCACTCAGCACAGATGAGCAATAAATGTTCCTCCCTAGTGTCACTATATCCTCCTAGACGCTCCTCGTGCACCATCAACGGCCCAATGAGCTCCTCCATCATCATGCTCTTAAGGTCAGCAAATTGTTTGATAGTCGAAGCAATCACGAGAAAATTTCTAGAGATGGTGCAAAGAAATTTCTTGACAACGTATGTCTCCTCAATCTTCTCACATAGCCCGTGAATCTTGTTAATGATGATCATCAACTGATTCCGACTTCATACGCAGGCACTCAAATTTTGACTTGACATCTTTTACGTGCTTAGATCCCATATGCATGATCTTCAACGCCTCCCATATCTCCTTGGTTGTCTCCTTCTCGGCCAATAGGAAAAGCGTATTCTCAGGTATTCCTTGGTAGATCATAGCTAATACATTCTGATCCTTGTGCGTGTCAATGATACCAGGATCGACGTTATCCCACACACCTTGTGCCTTCATATACACCTTCATCTTGATCGCCCAAACAACATAGTTGCTCTTCGTGAGCATCGGATATTGCAGCGAGACGGCGGAACTCTCCTTCACCGTCTCACTCGACGTCGCCTCATCATCGGTGACACAACATCCCGAAGAGTGCCGCATGATTTTGGGCATACACAGATCAAGAACTCAAGCTCTGATACCAATTGTTGGTTTTAGCCCGGATCAACACACACGTACGACAGCAAAATATCAAGCACAAGAACTCACGAACACAAATATTTTGGTGGTGTGGTACAACTAGCACCTTTTCTTTTTCTTTTGCTCTCTTGCTTGCTTCTTACGAAAAACTCAGAACTACTTCGGAATTTATATCCAAACCTACAACTCCAAGAATTATAATAGGATTTAACAAACCGAATCAGAAAAGGATTATTTTCCTTGTTTTCAGATTGGACTCCTCTTCTAAAATTAAATCTAACCATGACGTTATGTCAAATTGAAATACTTGTAGGTATTTTGGTATTTGAATGCATTAAAAGCTCTATCTAATTAGCATGTGTTTATGTAGTGCGGTGAATGATCTTATATCATCCCCATCTTGTATATGAACAAAAGATGATTTTTCACATGATTTGGTAGGCCTCAGTCAACGAATAGTGTTCTTTTGTTTATCAATTTGACATGGAATAACTTTTTGCTGGGAGGGTGACAAGAAATAATCTGTATACCCAGTTGGTATATGCTGCACATACTACATTTTCCTTATCAATAGTTTATATCGATTGTATAACACAAGTTTGGTCCTTCTATCTGGGACTCTTTTGTCGTTTACCTTATTATAATAAAATTAATGTTGTAGATTTCTTATGATATTGATTTTTCGATGAACTTATTCAAATTAGTAAAACATGTGAATGACAAAACACAGCTATAGTACTATAGAAGGCTTCACTTAGTCATAAATTGCAATAGGATAAAGGGGAAAAAAGTAATGAGGTAAACGGTTCTAGGAAAAAAAGTGTTGAGGAGATCAACTATGAGGTAGATATCGAAAACATTAACTTAATAACCCTTGCATAGTCACCTGACAGAATTAATACACCAATGGCGATCATCAAAAGATATGGGTATTTTCATTTTAATCTTTTGTTATATAGAAGCTCAATTGCTATTTTTTTTCTTGTTGAGAACTACCTGAGAAATAATTCTTCCTCGCCTTCTTTGAGTGTTTCATGCACCTTCGTGCCTTAATTGGCACCTAAATTAATACCCAAAGATGTGCTTTTGAGATTTGCAACTTTTGACATGGATAACTTCATCCTAATACACTACTATAGACAAGGTCATCGCAGACGATTCTAAAAGATGATCACATACAGTTTTATGAACCGTCTGTAAACATATATCAGCGATGCCAATGATGTATTACAGACTATTCTTAAACTGTTAGTGAAACTTACATCACAGACGGTTCTAGTAAAGAATCGTTTGTGATGTTATAGTATCACAGACGGTTCTATTAAAGAACCGTCTGTGATACCATTTTTTCCCCTACACTCCAGTAGAACTTCCATCATTAGTATCTGTTGTTCAAAAATTTTATCTGCTTAGATATTTCTGCAACGACCTTTATAAGGCACAACCGGTTATAGAATTTTGTAATTGAATATCTAAATATCATAGATACATGGAGACAACAGTTTGTCTGATCAAGATCGTCTTAAAATATGAACATTTGTAGCGCTTTCATCTTGTTTTTATTATAATATTGATGATTTCTAAGGCAAAATCTATTTTATTTTATAGTTCATCCTGAACGCTGTCATGCTTTGATTTATCGCTTCCATTTCATCCTCATCTCCGAACAAGAATACCATAGGCAGCCATGTTTCTTCAAATATAGAGTTCATTAAGTCATTCTATAGAGTTGATTAAGTCATCGTATGAATTAAATGGCTTAATCAACTCCATACGATGAGTTAATCAACTCTATAATTCAAGAAGCATGGCTGTCTATGGTATTCTCATTTGGCGATAAGGATAAAGTGATAGCGATGAATCAGCGCATGACACCTTTCAGGACAAAATGTGGAATGAAATGGATTTTGCCTTAGAATCCATTAATATTATAATAAGAAAGGAGATGAAAGTGCTACAAAAACTTCATATGTTAAGATGATCCTGATCAGACAAGCTATTGCCTCAAGACAACTAGGATGTTTAGATATTCAATTACAAAATCTATAACTAGTTGTGCCTTATAAATGTCATTGCATAAATATCTAAGCAGATGAAAATTTCGAACAACAAATATTAATGATGGAAGTTATGCTAAAGGGTGTAGGAAAAACATTTAGTTCCATAGTTGAAGACAAGAATGGGGAAAGGTCAAAGCTGCATACCTTTGGTATAGCATCAAACATACACACTGATGTGATTTGTATTGACATACACAGCAGTATGCTCGGAGTGTTGACACATTGATGTGGCCGCCATGATCATTGTGCCATGCAAGAAGAAATGTGATCTTGGTGGTGATGTCGATGGAGAATATACAATCTTTTTTTTGGTGTGCATGGTTCATTGAGTTATAGTAAAGTTTTTTCTTAAAAAAAAAGATGCCACAGAGGCTTTCCCCTGAAGAAATGACTTCATATTAACTCAAAATTTCAAAAGTTTTATAAGAGCCTAGCATATAGTATGCCTCACAGATTTACAAAAGGAAAGGGGATAACCAGTAATATATATTCTATATGATCAAATAAAGCTGAAAACAACAAAACAATTATACAATCTGACCATTCTAAATTGAACTAGCAAACGAGTAAAAGTGCAAATAGTACATGAAACTGATTAAGAAATCACCTTTCTGCACCATCCATTGGCTTAACCATTTCTTTGCATAGTTTCATTGGTGGTGGAAATGGCTTTCGATGGAACTTTTGTAGGTAAATTGTAATATTGCGATGTTCTGATAGAATCTAAGAATAAGCAAAACTTAAATCAACAAATATATCTTTCTGTAGAAACAAAGCTACTCATGAAATGATGTTGAATTTGTAGAAAATTTTGTTACAATGGAAAACATAATTTGTCATTGCGCAACTAGACAGTGGCTTCCATTATATTCATATCAAGTTACCTGTGCGAGCGAACTGGAAGGAATAAATTTAAGCATCCCTTCATCTTGTCCAATTGTAAGAACTCGATATGGAGTAAGGTGCAAGTCCAGATTTTATAATTTGAGCAACCAGTCCATCAAAAAGATCATCTGAATAACCTATAATGTAGTAAGTAGTAAGTGAAAGGCCAGCCCACCTTTAAGCGCATAACAACAATAAGAAGGCTCTGGCACTGAAATTTACCTAATAGCTATACATGAACCACAAAACAGGAATGAGATATGCAGTTTGTGATCAGTGTTCTTTTGGGAACTGTAACCACTATATTCCCAACATGGCCAACACATAATCGGCTGAGCAGCGCAGAAGAGTGACCTACCACTAATGCTTAAGCAGCCAGTGGTCCTACTTTAGAAGAACGATTAAGTTACAAGTGCACCGATAGGGTGTCGGTGAGTTGGGAGGAGGCAGCTTCAGTGAGCCATGGAGGAGGTGGCGTGGCCGGTGGGGAGGAGGGGGAGGAGTCGAGAGCAGGGCCGTCGGGGAGGAGTCGTCGCGAGCCAGGGAGGGGGCGGCTTGGCTAGTAGGGATCTGTGAGTTGGTGTCGCTGATGGGGAGGAGTCGGGAGCAAGGCCGGATCGGCGGGGAGGAGTCGGAGCAGGGCCGGGGGGACGAGGAGACCGTCGAGGAAGAGAACGACGGGGGCTAGGGTTTGAGAGAGGCGGAACGCGCTAAGTGTTAAGGTCTGCGCGAGGATTTTGATTGTTTATATAGGCCTCATTCGTATCACACGGTTTGTAGCTAGAACTTTCCATGATAAGTGTTAAGGTCTGCCTTTAATTTCTTTGTACGCTGTTCGAGCTTCACTATTTTTTTTGGATTTTTTTTGGTTAGAGAATCTTTAAGGGTGTGGAATTTGTTTGTTAGTAGATTATTTAATTGTTCAGTATATTTCGCAAAACTACCGTTATTATTCAAACTAACCAAAAATTATAGTTTTAAATATATATGACAAAGCTATATGTTTAAGCACGTACTGTAACTTATAATAGGTTTGACTCCATGGCCCACATGGCAACCGCATGCCTTGGGGCGGACTATGCTTTGCGTGAACGTCGTGCTCCGCTTGTTGCTGGCCAGTCACTCTCAGACGTTGGATGGCTAGGCTAGGAAACATGTGGCACATGACGTGCACACACAACAAGGCCTTTGTTTGGAGGCCACATGGATCCCAGCCGGGAATGGGCCTCCCAAACAAGGCCCAAATGGTTGCGGAGCAGTCGTGTACTCGTGTCCCAGTGGTAACGCTCCTACGTAGGGGCTGCGCAGCAGTAGTGTCCGAGGTGTGAGGTTACTATGTGGGCAGGGGTGGAGCTAGTCCAAGCCTATACCTCGGGCCGGGTCATATCTTCTTGAACTAATCTACAATTTTATTGATTTTTCAACATATTTTTGCATGTATTTATCATGGCAGGCCGTGGGCCTAGGCCCTAGTGGCCCGAGGCCTGTCTCCGCCCATGTATGTGGGGATGTAAAGAAAGACTTGTCTCATATTTAAATGTGTAGCTCTATGAAACAATTTGTAAAACCTATATATTTGCAAAATAGATGTCAAAATTTATAGTTTTTTTATTAGTTTGTATGACAAACAGATAGTTTTGCAAAATCTACTCTTAAATGTTTTTGTTAGAGATTTTTTTTGATAGGTGAAAGGGGAGTTGGGAGGGGAGAATGTACCACCACCACTTACTAGCTCTTTTTTAAGTTAGTACTATAAAGATGATGATAGGGGTGGAATTTTAGCTCGAGGCTCGAGGCTCGGCTCGGGCTCGGCTCGGCTCGGTGCGGCTCGGCTCGGCTCGCATGGCCATGGCCAGAGTGAGCCGAGCCTACCGCTTTGGCTCGGCAGCCAGCGAGCAGAGCCAGCTCGGCTAAGTGGCGGCTCGTTAGGCTCGTTAGGCTCGACAGTCATTGAGTTATATAAGGTATGAATTCACTATACAGTAATTAGTATACCCAATGCTAGACATCTAATGAGCAATGCTTGTCTTACCTTACTTTTTGAGTTTACTCTTCTTAGTACTTCAAATGTCTTGTATTGGGTCTCACTGATTACTTTTGCAATGATAAAAGTAAGCGGAGTATTCTTTTTCCAGATTACATGTTTGCGCTTTTATAAACCGAAAGAAGCGATCTAACCATCTCAGGCTTAAAAAGGCGTCCCATAAATGTGAAATTGCTTCTTAACCGAACCCTAGAGGAGGCTGGAGCCTGAGAACGATGAGAATGGATGGAGGAGCTTCGTTTTTTTGTGAGAATGAAGGGCATTTAGGCCCTTGCCAGTGCCCTTGTAGGCCGGCTCGCGAGCCGGCTCGAGGCTCGAGCGAGCCCGAGCCGAGCTCAAGATTGAGCTCGATGTATGCAACGAGCCGGGCTCGGCTCGGCTCGAAAACTGGCGAGCTCGGCCGAGCCGAGCCGAGCTCGGCTCGGCTCGGCTCGATTCCACCCCTAGATGATGATGATTATTATTACTACTACTACTTACTACTAGAGTACTGTGAGTACTGCCTTTTTTTTCTTTCTATTATAAATCTTTACAAATGAACTCACTCTGCAGAATATACACGATATTTTTTATTTTTAAATTAGTGTAATGTCACAAATACTATGTGGGCCATGTGGCATATATAGGACGTCGATTTAGTGAACATAAGGGCAATCACCGACATATATTATATTCATCCAAATTTACTCTCGATGAATTGCAATTGTACACTGCATCCATAGAAGTGCATCTACTTAATTTGGGTGTCGTCAAAACGATGCATCATGAACTTTTCTAAATGTGGGCATTCCAAAATTTCTAGAATAATTATGTTTTCAGTATTAGTCATAGTTTGAAAGAAAAAGGAAAAGAAGAAGGTGATATATGTATATATACATATACACACAAATATACATACATACATATATATATATATATATATATATATATATACATATATATATATACACACACATATATACATAACGAGTATTTCTCCTATGTATTGCATACTAATTTTTTTAAAAAATTTAGTATGTTGAGTTTAACTAGTTTACTAATTAGTTCAAACAAATTTCAACTGAAATTCGAACTAGAGTTTTTCCTTTTTGATGATAGTTTGATTGTAGGTATGTGCTGGTTTTATATATAAATCAGCAAAACATGTTATCTAAATTCGTTCAAAATCTTTAAATTTGAGTATATTGTTTTAAAGATATGTGTTTTATTTGAATTTTTATAGATAAAAATATACGTTAAAATTGCAATTTTTGGAAAATATCCGAATTTGGCTTGATTTGGTGTATTTGAAATCATGGTATCCCATTACAACGTCATACATACATACATAAATCCATACATACACACATACCTATGTATGTATATATGTATGTATGTATGTATGTATGTATGTTGAGAGGACTAGCTGACCATGAAGTTTGTTATTTCCCACTTCATGCAGAAGCTACTACAGGTGTACTCACCATGGATGCGGCGTGAAGAAGCAGGTGCAGAGGCTATCAATGGACGAAGGCGTTGTGGTGACGACGTACGAGGGCACCCACACCCACCCAATCGAGAAGTCCAACGACAACTTCGAGCACATACTGAGCCAGATGCAGATATACTCATCTGGCCGGTTTCAGTACCCAAGCCATGGATCGATATTGCCATGAATCAACAGAACTATGTACTCTATTTTTTTTTTCGCTGCCTAGCTACTTCCATTCTGTTTGCTTTTGTACATGAAACTGCCTTCGTACGTAGCATCGATCAGAGAAATAAATGCGCATGAGTGAGTATACACTCGACTTCATGGAGGTCTTATGCATGGTAGACTTGATCTAGAGTTAAGTAATGGAATTTGAGTCAGTACTGATGTAAAAAGTACTAGATATAACAAAATTGAACAAACTTGTTCGTGCTATAAAAATCAATGTTGTTTTCTTCGATCTCTACTTTGCTCAGACTACTACGTTGAGTGTGGTGACTTCATCTAGTCATTTAGGATTTTCCAAAATGTGTGATATGAAAAGTCCTAGATGAATACTAATAGGATTAGGATTACTACTTTTTTAGTAGAATTTCTACTTCCATTTAGGAAAACTAAGAGGACTATGTAACCCATTGGGGCAGTAATGGAGAACACAAGTAACCAAAAAACCACAAATCAACTCATCCAAAGCAGGAGGATTAGAGTCTAGGTTACTCTTTAGCACTAGATTATTATATAGGGCAAGGATCCAAGGATCCTAAAAGATTCAAGAGGGTTGTGAGTTTGTGCTTCAAAAATTTCCAGTCAGCTTCGTCAAATCTTTCGCTTTTGTCGTGGTTGTGCTTCAACGTTGTTATTTTGTTTCTCTCTATGAAATTAATTTTCTTCATTCTTGAGACCGTGCAAGAAGGGGTAGTAGAGTGTAACAAGTGGTATCAGAGCCAATGCCAGATTAATCATATTTGTGAGAAAATTGGAAAAGTGTTAGGTGGCACAAATTCAAGATCAATGTTGACGGTGTGGAATCAAGTAGAGAATTTTGACGGTAGAGGAAATTTCAGCTTGTGGCAATGTGTGGGGAAGGATTTTCTTGTCCAGCAAAAGTTGATCACTGCTCTTGAAGGGCACAAACCAGAAAAGACATCCACTGAAAACTGAAAAGTGATGGAGCGAAAGGCTGTCAGTGCAATCCGTCTATGCCTCTTCAATGAGGTAAAGTACAGGTGATCAAGGAGAATTCATCAAAAAAAATTATGGAAGAACTTACAAGAATTGTATATAGCAAAGTCACTGACAAATCGATGGGTTCTAAAGGGACAACTGTACAAGTTACGCATGGGAGAACATACACATTTCATTGACCATCTCGATGTCTTCAACAAGCTAATCGCACAGCTGATTTGTGTGGATGATAAAATTGAGAAAACAATATAAGTCGTCATACTCGTATCATCTCTATTACCATCATGGGAGCAATTGTTGATGAATATTCTTGTCGAAAAACACATTTTCAACTTCAATGAGATAGTTGCATATCTATTGGAGGCAGAATGCTTGAAAAAGCTATTGGAATCTTCATCCTCAAGTGATTGAGCATTGGCTGCCATAGGTGTTGCAGACAAAGGCAAGAGTCACAGGAAGAAGAAAGGCAAGTGCAAGGGTACGAGTTAATGCTATCTATGCGAAGAGGAATGTCATATGATAAAGTATCGTCTAGGTTCAAAGCAAATGAAAGGTGTATACCCAATGAAGATTGAAAAAGATGATTCAAACACACTTGTTGTTAGTCAATTAGGTATTTCTCATGGACGAATGTTAGATTCAGGTTTTTACTTTCACATATGTTCGGCGAAAGATCTCTACACCCAGCACATGAAACTATTCATTCGGTAGATTGTAAGGAGTATGCAATTACTGAGGTGGTAACAGTTACATTGGAGATACATGATGGAGCACATCACACATTGATGGGTTTTCAGTATGTTCCCGGCATAAAGAAGAATATAATATCTACGAGGTCGCTTGAACTCGAAGGTTGTAAGGTATCACTCCGAGGTGAAGTCATGCGAGTTACATGCAAAGATTAGGCGAACAGTATTTAGGGCAATAGAGGATATCAATTGATGGGTACACCTAAATGAATGGCAACCAATGGAAGGTTTGAAAAAAAATCATGGTCAGATCTCAATTGTAGTTATATGTGGAACTACAGAGATTTTTTTACATGAGACACCACTTTCTTCTTTTTCTTCTTTTAATGACCGTCTAGATCATCTTTTTACCGAATTTTTTTTAAAATAATATTATTTTAATCAAAATTTACAGAAATAATATGCCGAAAAAGAAAATAGCAAAACTACCCCCCTGTGTCCATTTGAATTGGCGACAGGGTCCTGTCGCCATTTGAATTGGCGACAGCCTCTGTCGCCAATTCAAATGGCGACAGGGGCAAATCGAATTTCCTCCTTCCTGTCGCCAATTCAAATGGCGACAAAGATTTACTACCCCACGGCGAGGAGCCTGTCGCCAAATGGAATGGCGATGTGTCCCTTAACTCCGTCAGAAATGATGGCCACAGCAGCTATTTCGCTTGCTCGGCCACACGTCAGCAGAGGAAAAGAGAGGGAGAGGGAGAGGGAGAGGAAGAAGAGAAAGAGAGGGAGAGGAAGAAGATCTCGGGTTTGCAGGTAAATTTTTTGCTTTCTTGTATGTATTTAACATCTTAGTGACTAGATTAATCACTGATTTAGTGATTTAGCGATGAGCGTTGTTTTCGAATTAGCGACTTAGCGTTGTTTTCGCGATTTAGGAACAAACCTCCATGCTAAAGCAATGTGTAAATGCCAAGACTAATTAAATCTGCTATACTTGTTTATGCTACTTGATCGTATTATCATATGCAAGAACCTTCGAAGTAGCTAGTTATACTTTCAATTGCCGGCCACTTGTCCTATGGTATGCATGCATATATGCCTAGCTAGACTTAGCGTTTGCATGTTTCTTTCGAGATCTTTATTTATGGACCATATGAGACCCAACTCGCCTCGGCCACGACCGCCTTTGGCCCGTCACCGTGTTTGCCGCGCTTGCCTCGACCTTGCTCGCTCGAGCCCGTCGGTTGTGCTCATTGGCGCGCACCGTTGCCTCGACGCTTCGCTCGGCGATGGTTGCACCACCCAAACTGGCCAGCCCTCCACTGATGCCAAATGACGGCCATGGTTGGAAACAGTAGACGTCGGCTTGTATATGGCCAAATGGACTTTATAACCAAATGGGCCGGGAAAATCCTATGAACAATATAGGAAAAATTGAAGGAAAATTATGATTTAGCCCTTCGCTTTTTCATAAATTTTAGAAAAACTAAATAAATTTAGAAAATTGGTATTAAACAACGACAATTAGATTTTTGGGCTTATGGACTTTCGAAAATTTGGCGAAATTGGTATTAGCACATATTGGAAGTTATATACCTCTGGATTTACTTTTATAGCATAATGGCCAATTTATTATGTGCTGAAATTTATTTTTTGCTATTAAGTAATTATGAAACTTGCTTAATCAGTAACGAAATATTTCCAAAAAATGTTAAAAATCAACAAAAATTTAAGGTGCGTTTAGTAATTTTGAAAATGTCATTTGAGGAAATCATGAAATGCTAGGAAAATCATATAAACTTTTAGATACATTATATGAAAGGTGTGTTTCGTATACAGTAAGAATATCATAAAATCTTTGACAGGTATGGATGAACGAGTGCAGTTTACGATATATTACGGAGATGGAATTCCGAACATGGGTGTGGAAGGGGTGGAACTAAGTCACTTCCCAAGTGTCGTAGTTGGTCTGTCACGCCCAGCGGAGCGTTCATGGAGCACTGTTAGAAGATGGTTATACCAAATATTCTCGTTGGACCGTGAGTTGCATGGTGTGAAGCTGCACGGAGTAGGGTGTCGGAGGCCAGGCTATGCGTCTTGGGAGTTAGTTGAAATTACAGGTCCGAAATCATGGAGTTCGTATGTCAGAGCAGCGATTGAGAGAGGATGGCCATTAGTATTGTTGGCGCAAGCATTTGAGAAAGAAGAGGGCATCCGTGAGGAACAGCAGGAGGTTGTTGGTGACGAAGAGGAGGAAGTTGGGGAGAGCAGCCAAGCAAGAGAATACTCAGTGAGGCATGATGTTAGTTCGGCTCAGGAGGCAGTGCAAGGTGAGGAAGTTGGTGTTCCAATGGAAGACGTGCAGGAACAGGAACCAATGGGTGTGGCAGACGTGGCAGGAACCAATGGGTGTGGCAGACGAGGAGAACATATTGAATCGGTGATATCAATGGACGCAGAGAGCCGGACTACGAGGATTTAAGTAACGATGAAGAGGATGAAGAGCCTTTCCCCGCGGAGTGGGATGAGTGTTGGTTCGACAGACTGATGGTCAACGAGGGTGAAGATGTCCAATGGGGGTACGATCGGAATGAGGTGCGGCAAGATGCAATTTACAAGGATAAAGGTGAGGTGCGAGTGAAGCGATCCACGGCATGGGCGTGTCACTGCGTAGACCCATACAGGTTGCTAAGTCGATCGGCGGGTGTATGATGTCGGATGCAAGATGGAAGGTTGCCCATGGCGTGTCCATGCTTACCAACCTAAATGGGACACAATTTGGAAGTGTTCTATAGTAGTGCCGCATGCATGTGTCTTGTGACAGAGTCTACACAATCGCATAGAAATATATCTTAGGCTTTGTTGCCAATGTAATGTACGGGGAGATTGTGGGCAACCTGGATTTAGAGCCACGTGCCATCATACTTGCAATAGAGCAGAGGTATCGATTACCACGATAAGCTATGCGAAGGCATGGAGAGCGAAGCGAAGGCATTGGAAGCAAGGTTTGGCACGTCACGAAGACTCCTATCGAGAATCTGCCAGGGTTGCTTCAGGTGATCAAGGAAAGGAATCTTTGGGACTTATGTCGATATTTTCGAGCAACCTTCACGGCGTTTCCCTGGGAAGATGTTGCTCAAGCGGGCATTCTTTGCTTTGGTGCGTGTATCAACGCATTCGAGACATTGCCGTCCGTTGTTATGCGTGGATGGGACTTTTCGACGGGAAGTACAAAGGCGGATATTGATCGCCATAGAGTCGATGGCAATAATCGAGTTCTTCCCGTTGCGCTCGCATTCGTAGAGGTGAGAACACCGATAGTTGGCTATGGTTTCTAAGGAGCGTGAAAATTTGGGAGTCGTGGAACAATGGCCTGGTGTGTGTGTCATACATGATCGGCATCCGGGTTACTAAAGGCGATCGTGCAATTGCAGCAAGGTGAAGATGAGACACATCCATGGCACGATTTGCGTAGTAGGTGGTGTAAGCGGCACATGGGCGCCAATTTTTACAAGCGGTTTAGGAACAAAGAGTGACAAAGCTTTTAAGAGGTCATGCGACGAGAACCAGGAAAGAAAATTTGAGAGACTATGGAAGAAGTTGGACGAGCTAACGTCAAGGCATACAAAGAGGCAAAGAAGAAACCAACGACTTCCGCAGGGAAGGCCAGATGGCGCTTGCAGAGTTACCATGAGACCCTCAGAACATGGTTCGGAGGAATGGAAGGGCTATGAAATGCTTCTCGAATGGATAGAGCATGAGCCTAAGGAGAAATGGGCTCGGCTTTATGACACCGATGGCGCCAGGTATGGGGTCATGACGACAAACTTAGGTGAGGTTTACAATTGGGTCATGCGGGGTTGAGGCCACTTCCTGGTTGCTATAGTGGAGGGTGTTCTTCGTGGCATAACGAAATACTTTGTGGATCGCTATGCTAGGGCCGTCGCTCGCATGAATGCCCACGATGTGAAGTACTCCGAGATGATTTGTACCTACATGGAGGAAAAGGGCAAGAAGGGGAGATGCATAGAGCATTGAAGATGGGCACGAGGAGCTCCGATTTGAGGTACTATGTAAAGATAAATCGGGCGTGGGACAAGCCGTGGAGAGTTACACATGAATGCACCATGCATAGACAAACATGTGCATGCACTGCAACAAGCCTAAATGCATTACACGAGGCCATGCGCACATGTCATGGCGGCTCGCTCAACAATCCGAATGGATCCATGTATATTCTTGTCTCATTTCTTCAACAAGGAAGAAGTGATGGCAACTGGAGTGGGGAAATGTACGGTTTTCGAGTGGTGGGTTTATTCACGGAGCATCATACAGGAGGCGACACGGTGGGTTCCGGATTTAAGTAAATTTGAAGGGTGTTGGGCGGCGGCGGACATGGCGTATAAGGAACGATATGGATGCAGCGGAAAGTGGACGTCGTGTGAAGAAATGTTCAGTTTGCAAGGAGACAGGCCACACTTTCAAGTATTGTCCCACGGTTCAGAGGCAGTAAAATTGTTGTACGTCGTTTATGTATGGAGTTTCCAATTAAATTGTTGTACGTCATTTATGTATGGACTTTACAATTAAATTGTTGTACGTTATTAATGTATGGACTTTCCAATTAAATTGTTGTACGTTATTAATGTATGGACTTTCCAATTAAATTGTTGTTCGTCGTTTATGTATGTACTTACTGATTAAATTGTTGTACTTCAAATTTATTACAGAATGATTGTTTGCACTTTCTTTATGTAATTGTTGTGTTCAATTTGTAACGATATGTTCTTCTATTTTCCTATTGACCTGGTGATAGATGCGACTCACCGGAGCCACTTGGCCACCGCGCCGCCGCAGCCGGGGCAGCTACCTCTTGAGCTTGGCGCCCTACGCTTGCGCACCCCCATGAGAGCATGGAGGATTGACCCGCGATGGCTTCCGAGGTTAGTACACTAATCACAGGGTTATATAAGTTCAATGTACTGTCATCTATGTGTGTAGGCAGCGTACTTACAATATTTTCATGCAGGTTGAGGGCAGCGCGGTTGCTTCCATTAGCCAGGATGGTGGAGGCTACCGTGGCTGACGCCCAGGACAGGCGAGGTTCCTCCAGGAGGTTCCGTCACGGCCGAGCTTCTTGGCCGCTTTGGTGGACCGTTGGCGCCCGAGACGCACACGCGTTCCACCTTCCGTGCGGCGAGATGGCGCCCACACTTGAGGACGTGAGTTACCCATCGGGCCTACCTTGCTCGGGGACGCAGCGATGGTGCCGGTCGACGTCGACCACGGTAGCGACGGACCTCTGCACCGGTTCGCAGTGTGATACCAGCAGGTACAGCACTTTCATCGCTACGCACGGCCCTACGCAGAAGTGGTCGTTCGATTCTATGTAAGTTGCGCTTTATTTTGTATTTTTTATCCGCTTTGATTCCGCCGCTAACCATAGCCTTTTGCGGCCCGAGAGGATGGCGGCGGAGGCGGAGGACTACGTCGTCACCCGCCACTTCGAGGTGTACCTGATCCGCTATTCGGTGGGTCATGTTCAGCTCGAGCCACGAGACACCGTCGACAAGCACTTGATCGATTCGCGGGGCGATCGCGGAGGCCGACATGGATCATATCCCACAGCTGGCTTGGGGACCGGCAGTACTGGCGGCCACCTACCGTGCTCTTTGCGATGGGTGTCGTCGCACCTTGGACTCATCCGTTCTCGCTGGGTGTCCGCTACTGCTTCAGTTGTGGTCGTTCGAGAGGTTCCAGATCGGACGTCCACATATAGACCTGGAGCCGTATGGCGACGATTTCTACCGGGCAGTTGGAGATGAGGTCGACCGCCCTACCATGGGGTCTTTGTGGTGTCGCCGACGGGTTAGTACCACATAATATATTGCCTTGTTTGTGAAATAATTTTTATCAATACTATTCTGTACTAACGTTGGTGTATTCCTTGTTTTTGCAGCCCACTTTCGCCTGATTCGTCGCAGACGCGCCGTACCACGAGTGCGTAGCGATGTTTGACCGGTGACAGATGACCGCGTCATTTGGCGGCCCTACCTTCGAGCTTGTCGACGCGCGAGCTCCTCGGGGACTTCGCTGCGGTCACGGCGATGACGCCAAGATCTTGGCTCACACGGCGTCACTTGGTTTTCGACGTGTGCGTTGAGACGTA
This sequence comes from Rhipidocladum racemiflorum, assembly GCA_036346355.1. NCBI lineage: Eukaryota > Viridiplantae > Streptophyta > Magnoliopsida > Poales > Poaceae > Rhipidocladum > Rhipidocladum racemiflorum. Next base: position 1,138,610 of record CM070590.1, on the reverse strand, counting down.
CGCGGCCCACCGCGTCATGCGGCAGTTTGGCCTCCGTCAGGAGTTCCCCCCGCCTGCAGGTGCCATCGTCCCGGCTAGCGTCCACTCGTTAGTATTGCTTTCCATCTCTGTTACAATTATTTAATATCTCATATAATTGCATATTTTACTAATGAAGTTTTCGTTGCAAATCGACTAATGCAGACTGACACGCAAGGGCTTAGGCCCTGGTACGAGCTGGGCGACACGCATGATTCCTCATGTCGAGCGGTGGCGCGAGCTTTGGCCAGGCGTGCACGAGGAGGCGCCCCTTACGACCACGGCACGTCTGACGACTACATCCGGTGGTACAGCCAGCGCTGCAGCGTTCGAGTTGTGCGTGTGGTGGAGTCACCTCCGAGGCACGTTCCCTCCACAGCGGACACCTACCCTACACAGCCAGACTCTGCTTTTCACCGCGTGGTTAGTACTTGCTCCCACAAGTTGTATACCCTGCCTGCATAGAACTAACAAGCCATTTTCACAGGGTGACATTGCTCGGGAGGTGCACGACGACGCGGCCTCGATGGTAGCGACTATCGACACGCAACGCGACCATACATCGGTGAGAGCGATCTTTGGCGGGTGTTGTCGACAAGACCGCTCGCATCGTCCACCTTACGTCGGGCACGAGGTTGAGGGCGATGTGGCGGCACAGTCCCGGCCGTTTCGTCCAGACGCGTGGCGACGGGGTTCGCACACCGCGCCCAAGATCTGCGCCACTCGCCCCTCCTCCGATGTACCGGGGCTCCAGGTGGCGGCGGCCCACTACAGGTACACCTTTCTGCTCTGCCCTTGTCTACTACATTTTTTACATTATGTGTGCTAACGTGAAACATTTTTCAATAGCCGTCGATGACCGTAGCGCGACCCACTCTGGCGGCTCGAGCCCCGTTGACGACACCGATGTTCTTCACGATTGGCTTCAGTCCCCCCAGCAGGCGACGATGGAGGATATCCTTGGTCCTTCGCAGCTCGCCTCGCGCCGGACCCGATCGGCCGACGCAGTCGACCCTCGCCGGACCCGGTCGATCGGCGACGCAGACCCCTTCACTACTCGACTCCACCACGTCGCACTACTAGGAGTTCTCGCGGAGTTCCTACTGACCGGCCCGACATATTCAGCGGGCATGTTCAGCGTCGGAGGAGGCCTGGGGCCACACGTGGCGTCTTACCTCGCGAGGGCCGTAGCTAGTTTTTGCTTTAGTTTTATCTTTTAGTACTATCGGTTCATTCAGGAGCAGTGACTTTGTTCAACTGGTTTTATCTTTTCGTATGTTTTATCTCAATGAATCCGCCTTTCATGGTTTGACGACTTCCTCCGGCCCAAAAATAACTTCCAACATGCATTTATACGGGCGCGAAAATCCTTCATCGTTAGGGTTCGTGGCGCGAATATAATACTTAGGGTTGTTGGGCGTTGAGAGTTTATATGCGAAGAGAGTTGTAAGCGAGATATTTTTACGAATATGGTAGTCCGTATACCAAATAGCAGATCTGGTACATCCGGCCCAAAAATAACTTCCAACATCCATTTCTACGGGCGCGAAAATCCTTCATCGTTAGGGTTCGGCGAATGTAATACTTAGGGTTATTGGGCGTTGAGAAATTATATGCGAAGAGAGTTGTAACTGAGATATTTTTACGGAATATGGTAGTCCGTATACCAAATAGCACATCTGGTACATCCGGCCCAAAAATAACTTCCAACATGCATTTCTACGGGCCGAAAATCCTTCATCGTTAGGGTTAGAGGCGTGAATGTAATACTTAGGGTTATTGGGCGTTGAGAAATTATATGCGAAGAGAGTTGTAACTGAGATATTTTTACGAATATGGTAGTCCGTATACCAAATAGCACATCTGGTACATCCGCCCAAAAATAACTTCCAACATGCATTTCTACGGGCATGAAAATCCTTCATCGTTAGGGTTAGATGCGCTTGAATGTAATACTTAGGGTTATTGGGCGTTGAGAAATTATATGCGAAGAGAGTTGTAACTGAGATATTTTACGGAATATGGTAGTCCGTATACCAAATAGCACATCTGGTACATCCGGCCCAAAAATAACTTCCAACATGCATTGGACCACGAGACAACACAAAGGCTGCGCGCCTATCACCCTCGGTGCACGACCTACCACCCTCAATCAAAACCGCACGACCAGTCACCCTCAATGTAAGATGCATGACTGCCACCCTCAATAAAAGCTGCACGACCGCCACCCTCAATAAAAGCCGCACGACCGGTCACCCTCAATGCGACTTGACAACACGCTACTATCGGCTTTCTCGGACTTATTGGACCCACGGCGTCGTGCGGCTTTCACGGCGTGGCGGGTGATGCGGCTTTATTAGGCGTGCCATGTCGTTCGACTTTGCTAATGAAGTGACAGGTTGTGTAGCTTTCGGAGAGGGGAGACAGGTCATGCATCTTTGCCAAGTGGATGACAGGCTATCTAGCTCGCCACCACTATAAAACCGGTGGAGGGATACAATTCCATTACCAACAGACTGACAATCAACTTCTGCACACTTCACACGAATTAGGCTACGATGTCGTTCTACCGTCGCCTCTTCAGCAAGCGAAACTTAACCCCCCCCCGAATACCCAGATGCGAGTTGTGTTGACGCTCCAGTTCTTCCGGAGTTGCCCCGACCTAATTGCGTCTGCAACCTTCCGGCGAAGATGATGCAGTCTAACCACGGAGCTACGGCCGCCCGCGCCATTATTGTGCAGCACACGGCTATGAGGTAAACCTACTAGTGTCATTCTGATTAAGGGTACCACTACCATTTCATGCGTCGTTTTCTTTTGTAGCGCATGGACCGGTGTTGCTTCTTCCAATGGATCGGCCAGTAGGAGCAGCGTGACTACGAATTTCTCAACAATCGCCACGACGCCTACCCCACTTCGCCGAGAACTTCACCGGTGGGAGAGGCCGGGATATGTCCCCCTTCTAGATCGACCGGAGTTTAGGGCCGGTGGGCAAGAGAGCAACCAATCGGTGAGTTTTATGCAACATGCTAATGTTACGCAGTCACAAAGTAGTAATTCTAAACTGCTTCCTCGCATACAGGACTCCAAGAAAAAACTTGCAAAATGGATAAAGTCAAAGGAGAAACCTCCTCAAGGGCCCGCACCCGAAAGCCCCGAATTTTGCGATCACGACTTGGAAGCAGTTGTTGATACCTGCCAAGGGGATCTAGCGGACCGGAGATTCTACCGGTGCCCCTTGGCCGAGGATGAATGGTGCGCCTACTTCAACTGGGTGGATCCGGAGCAGTACCACCCACATCTCAAACTTCCCATATGGGATAACTGGGGGGAGCAACCCTCTCCGTGGTGCTACTTCGCCCGAAAAGCCCGGACCCGAGTACGCCCAAGGTATTTTGCAACGACCACGACATACATCTTGTATGGACTGCAGGCACGCTCCGATTATACAAGGACAAGCCCAACACGCACCTCCTGCACCACATAGTGGAGTGCGAGCCGAAACAAAGAAGACGTCTCGCAAGGAACGGAAGTGGAAGAGGGTTCCTCCACTCTAAGTAGGGACAAGGGGAAGCAGCCGGCCGAGATGCGCACAACGGAAGAAATCCTTGCCGGGTTACAGAGACCATCAGGGAACCCGAGCGGTATTAACATAGGGGATGCCGGAAATCGGGATGGCATGCCCATATGGGAGGGCAGAACTCCACAGAATGCACACAACCAAGTTACTTCTTATACCCCAGAGACGTACGGCATAGGCTACCCATTCGGCAGCAACTGGGAGCACTGCCCACGGCCATGGAGCTCTTTCATAAGAGAGATTGAGCGGTGTCCGAGAACAAATCGCAAAAGAATGACGGGTGATGTAATGTGTAGAAAATGTATGGCATCGTTCCCACTCTACGAACATAGACGGAACGATCACTTGTTCCACCATGACAACCAGTGTTATCGTCACTTCTCCTAGGAATATGGTCACTGTTTTAATGTCATTGTAATATAATCCGTTGCTCCTTACATCATCTAAACTTTCGTTACATGTGCACTACTAACGTTGAGTTTTGTTCCTAACGTTACTACTGCATATACGTGCTTTTCATAATGATCGTAAAATCAGTCATCAATTGGTAGCCTTCTTTGATTGATTCCTTTCCTTTCTGTTGAGCCATGAAAGCTAGCCTATTAGACTGGAATTATCCATGCATGTACAAGTTGTACAACCCTCACGAATTTGCAATGTTTGGTTCTTGACATTGGTTTTCTTGACATATACGTAAAATGTAACACCTTCGTGAGGAGCTAAGAATTCTTGACATTAAAATATCAAATTTCATCATGTCATATGGATACATAGTCACGGTTTTGAAAATACAAATAAGCAACAACCGATTATGAAAAAGTCGAATTTAACGTGACTAGTACATCTAAACTTATCTGCATTTTTATCAACTCGGTTTCAAAAATCCGAAATAAACAAAAAAAAATAGATTGGTGGCCTTGTTAGGGTGAACCAGGAGAAGGTCTTATTCACTATTGTCATTTCGGTGTTCCAAATACACCGATTTTCGGTTTAGCGTTGACCGAATAAAACATGTGCAGTTTTCCATATACCGAGATGCAATTTCGTGTTTCATGATCAAACAGAGCGAATACGGTTGGGTTTTTCGCTCTTACATAAAAATGTTATCTGATTTGAGAATCTGATAAATATTGTGTATAGAATTCCAAAATTTCCTTATACATGTCTTTGCATATATATATATTAAAGTATATACAGTTCAATAATATTTTTTCACCCTTTCACATTACTTTTCCTTCATAATTGTAATTTTATACATTACAACATCAATTATCACAGCTAAATATGTTTTTTCCTTAATTTATTGAGGTTGCCCTCCTATGTCCATTTCAATTGGCGACAGGGGGGTGTCGCCAATTGAAATGGCGACAGGGGGGTGTCGCTAATTGAAATGGCGACAGGGGGCAAACTCGACATTTCCACTGCTGCCCCACGCAGACAGAGGCTGGATGCCCCTTGTCGCCATTTGAATTGGCGACAGGAGCTGCTGTCGCCAATTCAAATGGCGACAGAACCCTGTCGCCAATTCAAATGGACACAGGGGGTAGTTTTGCTATTTTTTTTTCGGTATATTATTTCTGTAAATTTTGATTAAAATAATATTATTAAAAAAAATTCTCTTTTTACCTATGTGGCACAGTATAAGTACTGTTTAAATATCGTCTACGTAGCCCATTGGGACTGCCCGTAGAAGAAACACATACTAGAATTTTTTTCGTCCCCACCAGCAGTCGTGCAAGCAGACTGTACTTGCGAAAGGCCGATCGACCGACACTTCCTCAATCAGTTTTTGGTGTCACGTGCTTTTCGTTGACATTTTGACTCCACTGCCCTCTGCCTCGAGGTCCGCACTCACGAACACGTGGCCAACGGTTCGAATGACCTATGCTAAGATTCAAACAGCACAAACGAGCACGAACTCTTCTGTTAAGTTAAAAGAAATACTAAGTGTGTGTTTAGTTGGTAGGATGAGATTGAATAGTATGAGATGGTTCTGTACTATTTAGTTTTATTATTTTGAGTGAATAAAATGGTTTAATATTTTGATAAAATATTTTTTAAATTTGTATCACTTGGTTTAGGATGAGATGGTTACATTCAAGCAACTAAACAGATGGATGATTTTTTTTTAAATCATCTCATACAGGTACCATTCGATACATGCAACTAAACACACCCTAACATGTGCAAAAAGACCACAAAATGTCACCTCCGAATTATAGAAGAGATTGTCTATTTATTAAGTGATTGAAATTTTGCTCGCTTTTCTCAACAGTTAGATGACGATCCAATCATTCTCATCGCTCGTATCACTTTCTATATAACCCACCCCTCACCTCAGGATAAAAAAATTATTCTAACCTAGACAAAACAAATAAATCTAAGTTTGGTGTATCCCGTAAAAATAGACAAAAAGTTATAACTACATAAAATAAAGTAAACCTAGGTGAATTATACAAATACGAAAACAAAAATTACAGTAAAATTATGATAAAATTGCATATTACGTGGTACCGTTATTACATGGTACCGTGATTTTAGACTTAGGCCCTGTTTGGTACGGTTCCAGATTCTGGTAGAAACGTTTCAGGTAGGATTCTGTGAATCTGATGGAACAGGGTTGAGACTGATTTAGCCACAGAGTGGAAAAAGAAGAAAAGATCCGAGGAGAATCGTTTCGAGCTTTAGCTCGTTTGATTGGGTTTCTTCCATAATCTAGTAGAAACGGCCTGGTTGCAAGTTGCCAAAGGAAGCCTTAAGCCCCGTTTGGCAACTTGGAACCGAGCTGTTTCTACTAGAATCTGGGAGAAACCCAGCCAAACGGGCTAAAACTCGGAACGATTCTCCTCGGAACGTTTCTTTTTTTTTTCCACGCCGTAGCTGAATCACCCTCAACCCCGTTTCACTTGTTTCTACTAGAATCTAGAACCGTACCAAACGGTTTGCAGAAAGTGATTCTGATTCTACCTGAAAGTTTCTATTAAGAATCTGGAACCGTTTTCATTTCTACTAGAATCTGAAACGTTATCAAATAAGGCCTTAGTATTTTAGACCGTACCAATTATAAAACCCAAGCTACTAGAAAAGAAAAGTTGTGCACATGTAAACAACAGCCTGTCCAGCCCCCGAGGTAGACCAGCCGGCCTCACGTACAAAGGCGGTGCGCGCGCACACAACCAAGCTGCAGCTTGCTGCTAGCTAGCACAAGATCCATGGCGCGCCTTCTGCGACCTGCGGCGGCCGCCGCAGTGGCTGCCTTCGCCGTCATGGCGGCCGTGCTGGCGATCCCGGCGGCCGCCCAGGGAGCGCCGGCGGCGTCTCCGGCGCCGCCTTACAAGAACCACACGGTGGGCGGCGCCGCCGGCTGGTTCTTCAACGCGACGAGCAACAGCACGTCCGGCAGCTACTCGTCCTGGGCCGCCACCGAGACGTTCTACCTTGGCGACTACCTCCGTATGTACAGGCCAACCACTCCTCTTCCCATTACCCATATATTCTAGTACGAGCTTCTTTGCTTTACAGTTTAGGGCATGTTTGGTAACAAGTTTTTTTCATAGTTTCAAGATAAAATTATGGTTTTAAAGAAAAACTCGGTTTTAAAAATCAAGAGGTTTTTGGTAGCCCTTCAAAAAACTGTGTTTTAAAAACTATGGTTTTCACAAAACCATGATTTTTTCTCTGTTTTGAAAACTTTGTTCTTGGGCAAATTTTTTTAAACAATGGGGGCAAAATAACTCAAAAATTTTGAAAATATCAACCAAAAACTTTGTAACCAAACAGTTGGGAGTTCCAAGAAAAATCATGATTTCAATAAGATTTGGTAAAACCATGTTTTTTATGCCAAGACCATTCTCAAACTATGGTTTTATAAAACCTTATTGTCAAACAGGAGCCACTTCGGGTAGCATCTTGAGAAAGTGTCACACCTTATATTAGTCACTTGAAAATGATATGACTGGATTTCTCATAAATATATTTTCTTTACCACCATAACTTTTTTTACTGACATAAAACTAGAAAAACCATATTGTCTGACCACTCGTGTCTGCAATTTTTGCCTACCAGTATTCAAGACGAACGACAACTCGTCGGTGGTGCAAACCTCCAACGCCACCACCTACTCGCTCTGCGACGCCAGCGACGACGATGGGAACCACACCTACATCTACGGCGCCGGCGGCCGCGGGGGCGGGGGCCTCGAGGAAACCAACGCCATCGCCGTCTCTCTCACATTCGAGGGCGCCAACTACTTCTTCTCCGAGGCCGACGGCGGCGCGCAGTGCGAGCAAGGCATGCGCTTCGAGATCAAGGTCGCCCACGGCCGCGGCCTGCCCCCCGCGCTCGCGCACCCGCCGCCGCCGCCCAAGTGGCGCGTCCTCGCGCCGCCGCCTGACGGTGCGGTCACCTCTCCGGCGGTGGTCGGCGCCGGCGCCGGCGCTGGCACTGGCGACCTCACGGAGGGCAAGAACGGTGGCTGTAGAGCGGTTGGTCTGGGCGGTCGTTTCTCGGGTGTAGTAGCTGTTGGCGTGGGTCTAGCAATTTTGGTTGCCGCCTGAGTGGGTGGGGTCGCGCTGTCAGTGAGATAGTAGTTTTATTTTTGTGTGGAATTTCTGAAAAGGGTATTCCATTTGATCTGTAACATTATTTCAGTTCGAAAACATTTGGTGGCAACAAACTGATCATTAAATTACATCTGTCGAAAACATTTACTTTCTATATTATATTCGAAAAAGAAAAGGGGAAAATTATTGCAAAGGCGGCAGGTCACCGTTGCTCACGAGCTCGAATGAACTAGCCGTTGCCAGTTGCCACCAAATCTATATAAATACAAAACATTATAATTACCCGCAACAAATTTGACGTTTAATGATAAAGCTAAATCATCGAGAAATATCATATTCTTGGCATAACATGTATTCTATGACAAAATTCTGTGGTCGTAAGACCATCGTCATGTATGTGTTGTCACTAAAGTACCTCATAATGAAATGTTTATGCATCGTCATAAAGCTGGGGTGACCAGGGGTTTGAAGGGGGGGTTGGGGAGGATGGCTCCGATGTTAGTAGCAAAAGTCCGTTAGAGATAATCTTGTAGCAAGTAAAGATGATGATGCAATCAACAATCAAATCAAATCGATTATTTTGTTTTCATAGTTAGGCTTTCCATCTTCAATTGTTGTCTTGGTTGGCAAGTTGATTAGGTTATCCGTCCACTATAAAAACAAACATGCATCCTACGAGTTTGAGAATAACACAAGCAATAACATACGAGAAAATTACCCCAAAGTTTTCGCGACAGCAGCGGGAGAGATCTGGACAGCAGGATGGAGCGACTTGGGAGAATCAGAGGCAAGCTCTGGATGTCTCTTGTTTTCGGTTTGCTATTCTGAATGGAGTAGCCACCCAATCTTTGCGAAATAAGAACGGCGAGAGTGATTTCAATTTCCTTGAGTACCAATGAAAGCTTCCCCAAACTCTGAAAAGCCCCGCCCACCAGAATTTTCTGTGATGAATTATGTTGCCATTCTCACTAATAGCTAAACGTTTAATGATGGATACAAAGAATCACAATAGATTGTCATATTTTTAATGTAGAAAATATTACCTTTTGTCGTAGATGTATAACTCCATACCCACAAAATTAATTATATAATTCATGTCGTTACATTTTGCAATAAATATCATGCATAATACAATCTACAGCTAGAAAGGATAATTGGGAGGCCCAGCCTAGTCCCAGTTTCCTACGCCTCATCATGATCTAGCTCCAAAATCCTGCAACCATCACAGACAAGCACAGCATTATATAGCATTGCTCAACAATATGTAGTAGGAGATTGTGACCACCTTAGTCCACGACTAGTCAAGACCACGACCACTTAAAGTTGCAACCAGTCAAGCCTCGGCCACTTAAGGCTTTGACCTATCAAGGCCCAACCACTCGAGACCCCGACTTGTCATGACTACGACCAGTCAAGGCTCCGACCACTAGTTTTTGACAACTCACATCAACTCAAATTTCTCAAGACCAAAAAAGTTCTATTCAAACTTAAATATCAACACCACAAGCTCAGATACAGTCAAATACTCATCATAAACATGAGTAGACCACCACATGGTCTATCATTGTGAGTTTGTTTTGAACTTGGAAAACTGAATTTGCAATTTTGGGCTACTATCAGTGTTGATTATATGTTGCATATTATGTCGAGAAGTGCTATGTAATGTTTTGTTTATTTGATATGATTGCAGGACTTTGGAGCTAGGTCATGGTGAGGCGGAGAAAACCGGAACTAGGCTAGGAGAGCTGAGGATGATCGTTGAATCAAGGGTTCGCGGTTGGAGTATTGGTTAAATTATTGTTAAATGGTTATTGGATTGTAAACTAAAGTGGCACATTGAGAAGCATGCAAGTGTATAGTTAAACTCCTTTATGTTGTTGGGTTGCGGGTTAGCCCATGTATGAGTGAGGGAGTGAATCTCAACCCTTGATGAGGTTTCTTGAGGGCCAAGAAGGTTATCTAAGGGTAACATTGTTCTGGTGTGCTATAAATAGAGGGGTGAAGGGATGCCTTCATCCCAAGTCTTACAGAAGGATTTTTGGTTTCCTTATGCTCCTTTGAGCTTTGCCCACCATGAAGTGTGGCTTTGTAATCATTCCTCTCTAAGAAATCCAAGATTTAAGTTCATCTATATTCTGAAATTTATTTTATTTCATGCAACTTGAGCCTTGCTTCCCCTCCTACTTGCTGCAATTTTATTGGATCTAGGATGTGTGAGAGGTTGAGGAATTGATCTAGATTATGTTCTAACCCAACAAGATCCACTAGAACTCATTCTTACTCAAGTTGCGCTCCGAACTAAACTATCTCCCTCACCGGACAGTTCTCCCCTTGCCGTCCTAACAGACATAAGGCCATAACTACTAGCTCAAGAACCCAAACATAGCAAACCATATATTTTCTATACACTACAGAAGATTACCTCCATTTTTTTAGTTATCCACATTTCCAGTCCCGATGACTAGTATGGTGTTTTACTACACAATAGACTTAACAGTTTCATAACTAGTTTTGTACAACTCTAAACAAGTAAACCATAGAATATCTAGAATCTAAGGAAAATATCTAACTTTCTCTAGTTATGGACATAATTTAATTCGGCCATTAACAAACCCTAATTAGCATATTAACATGACTGCTCTCAGTAGCGGTCGATTTCTGGACAGCAAGCTTCTAAATTTTAACAGTTTCATAACTAGTTTTGTATAACTTTCAAACTGCTTAACTAAATTTTATATTTTAATACTCTAATGAAAATTTAGACAGTAAACTATATTTTTCCTAACTTTCACAGGCCATGAAACTGATCATAGGTACCACAAAACCCGACCCAAAGACAGAAACCACTATTGAACGAATACTGATCTCTCCCAAAATCCATCCTGGTGCTCTCCAACTGCCAACACCTACTAATGAAACGATCCTCTCATATTCCTCGCTCCTTCACTATTCCTAGGACTCCTGCACCATAGCCACTAAAATCCTCGTCACCTCCTACACATGGTGACGCGAACGGATTTCAAGTCGGACACATGGATTAATGGAGTGAAAAGACCAATGTGACACCACCGATGTGTGTCTAGAGCTCAGCCAATGTGGCACAGTGCACTCCAACGTAGCCCAACCAGCGTGGCGACAGCGGTGCGGCCAAGACGTGGAGCAGATGTGGCGTTGGTGATTGCTAGCGGTCAGTGGCCAAGGGCAGGTGGCCAACGGCGGTTCGAACAACGATAAGGCGTGACGCGCAAGCGCGGTAGCTGGGTCAGCATGGGTTGGGTTAGGGTTAGCTGTCCCCCCTGCCCTATTTATGTCCAGCATGGAAGCTGAGTCCGACCTGGCCCACGAGGTTCATCCTCCTCTTTTTTTCTTAATTTTTTAGGATATTGCTGTGCTTTTATGGATCACTGTTTGAACATTGCATAAATATTAAAGCATGAATGAAGACGAATGGTGATTACTTAGGCCCCGTTTGGCAACTTGGAACCGAAGTGTTTCTACTAGAATCTGGGAGAAACCCAACCAAACGGGCTAAAACTCGAAACGTTTTTCTTTTTTTCCACATCGGGGTTGAATCATCCTCAACCTCGTTTCTACTCGTTTCTACTAGAATCTGGAACCGTACCAAACGGTTTGCAGAAAGTGATTATAATTCTACCTGAAACGTTTCTACTAAGAATCTGTAACCGTTTCCGTTTCTACTAGAATTTGGAACCGTACCAAACGAAGCCTTACTCTCTTCGTTTACTTTAAGATTTGTACAACTTGTATTGAGGGTGATACATAGAATCACTACTCGTCAGTAATTCCGTTTGTTGTGCCAAGTAACAGAACTACAAAGAATGTGTGTTTAGATATTTGCTACTCCTGCAACAATTGACTCAAATGGCATCATCAAGTTTTTCATCAGGATACATATTCACCTGACCATGATGAGTTAACACAGATTTTTTTTTTTGTAAAAGTAAACCTCTAGGTAAGACTGCTTCTCTTAAACTTGCCTTGTGCCAATTAGGGACAACTGTCAGTGACAAAAAAAAAATGGAAAAGAAAATTGCATGGCTGTACCCTCATCCTCATCTTTTGGAAAATATATGACTGGAAATTTGTTCAAAGGAAAACTACTATAGGCAAATGTATCTGCCATCAGATCTGTTTCCTTAATCCTTGTAGCATACCCAAATCGTAAATCCACGTGAAAATAGCAGACATGCTGCAACACGATCCTTTTGAATAACTCAAGAGCTCAATGTTCTCCAGCTGAGCAGAAGCCCATCAGAGACCTTCCCTGAAGAACAAGGCATGCTAAGTTTCTTTGATAGATTGCTGAACGTCACTGGTATGCATCTGTATGTGCAAAGTATCACCTCAAACATTTCTGATCCAAGAGAATCTTGAGTGGCTTTGCACAAATACACCCGAGGATCCACTTCTTGGCTTCTTGAAACCCTGTCTTACGTGTGGGTTCACAGCATAATCTCCTGTGTCTGACTAGCCACCCACTACAGAATTGCGCAGCTCCAAATGATCTGTGGGTGCGTACTGAACTATTTTACTACGGGTTCACTTTGCTTGTCTTCTCTGCTTGTTAACTTCAGCCTTGACACCAGGTCATCCAAGATTACATAAATTTCCTGATTCTCAGGTTGCCTCTCCCTAACTTTGACTTGATGAATAATCTCATTTAAGTCCACCAGACGATGTCCAGGACTGAACCTCTCATCTCTTTCCTTGATGATAGTCTTCACCCTTTGAGCATCGTCCCATCTTCCCGCGGAAGCATATACACAGCACAGCAGTGCATAGTAAGCACAATTGCGTGGTTCCAGCTCGATCAACCTGAGGGCTATCCGTTCCCCAAGTTCCCACTCCCCCCGGAACCGGCACAACCCGAGCAAACCACCCAATGCTCGTGCCTTCAATTCCTCTGGCACACTCTTTAAGAGGCCCTCGGCTTCTTCCAGAAGTCCAACACTCCCATACAGATTTGCCATGCACCAATAGTGTGCAAATGTTGGCCTGAGATTGTACATAGTGCTCATCTGCTCAAAATATGCCCTCCCATCGTTCAGGAGACCTAAACGGGTGCACGCACAGAGGACACCAATGAAAGTGACTTCATCCGGTAGCAGCCCCCATTGGTCATCTGAGCCATTCCCTGAAAAGGCAGACATTAGATATATCAAAAACTTGAAATTGCATGGAACCAAAAGTACCACCATATTAATGTCCAAACCAATCCACCCACCTCGTCCAATCATCTCATGGAACAACTCAATCCCATCACCAGGTTCGCCATACACGCAATGCCCGATGATCATTGCATTACAGCAAACAAGATTCCTCATTTTTAGCCGATCAAACACCTTCCTTGCAGTCTCTACCCTCCGACACTTGCCATACATATCAACTAATGCAGTCCAAAACAACAAGTTATCATCCTCAAAACGGTGCAAGAACGCGCAATGTACCTCCTTCCCGGACCTCAACCTCCCAAGCCTCGCGCACGCAGTGGCCGCCCCGACCATTGTCGTCGCTGTCCCCCTCACCCCTATCTCCGCCATCCACCGCACCACCTCCAGTGCCTGCTCAGGCCGCTTTGCTTTCACGTACCCATTAATGATAACGTTCCAAGACACCACATTTCTAAGGTGCATTCCGTCAAACAGGCGGCGCGCAGCATCAATGCCGCCCAAGGTGCCAGCGCAGGCAGTCATCATGGTGTTATAGGAGGCGATGTCCCTGAACGGCATTTCGTCGAACAGGTGGCGGGCGGAGGGGAGGCGGCCGGCGGAGGCGTAGAAATGGAGGAGGGCGTTGGCGGCGTGGGGCGGCGGGGTGAAGAGGAGACCGCGGCGGAGGAGCTGCGCGTGGAGGGCGAGCGCGGAGGGGAGGTGGTGGCGCGGGGAAGCGGAGGCAGAGGCCGTGGAGAGGAGAGGAGGGAACGAGAAGTGGTCCGGGAAGGTGGGGTGATGGGAGCGGAGGAGGGCGGTGAATAGGGAGAGGAGCGCGGAGAAGGGGAGGAGCCGGGAGAGGGCGCGGAGGGCGGCGTCGATGGAGAAGGGGGGGAGAGGAGGGGGAAGGTGGTAGAGGAGGCGGAGGATGTGGGCGGGGGGCGAGGCTGCGGCGGCCGAGGAGGAGAGGAGGAGGCCGGAGGGGACGGGGTGGCCGAGGAGGAGGCCGCGGCGGAGGAGGAAGGCGTGGGCGCGGAGGACGGCTTGGTGGTTGCGTAGGCCGCGGCGGAGGAAGGCGTGGAGGTCGTCGAGGTGGGCGGTGGGGGAATGGGAGGCGGCGGCGGAGGTGGCCGCCATCGGATTTAGCCGCCGGGCCCAACTAGGCGCGAGGTTATAAGGGCATGTACAGTGGTACAGACAGCTGCTGTCTATAGTACCATGCCATGTCATCTATAGACAACATTAAAGACACATTCTACAATGGGTTGTCTGTAGGTTGTCTATACTAATCACCACATTTGCTTTACACTTGGAACCATGGTGATCAAAAGAGTATTATAACTGTGTAGTCTGTTATGTTGCTTTCTTGCTAAAACATAAATAAACCTATTTAATTAATATTATGTAATTTAAACTCACATTGTTGACGAAATATAGTAAAGCTACCTGATTAGCTGTGTATCTTCGGTTGGCTCAAAAATCAGTGCCGATGGTATTGAAGCTACAGGGTAGGCGTTACTTTTATAAGTAACTTTACCTTCATGATCATAATCTCATGCCAAAGAATAGGACTACCATCACGCAGTTCTTGACTGACCAAATTAAAAAAAAAAATACAACACTAGATGCCAAATAATCGGTCTACAAGCATGCATTGTTTGATAGACAACGCAGTGAAGATAATATTAGATAACCAATACAAAATAGACTACAATCACGGTTGGAGAAGTGACCACAAATCAGTAACGCAAATACTTGACAATTAGTCATATAACAAAACATTGAAGGAGTTATACAACAATCGGTCATATAACAATATATGAACTTGGACTTCAGTTCCTTGATTCTGGATGGAGGTATCGAACATACTAGTGAAAAGCAAATGAACAGATCAAAGTAATATATTAGCACGGTGACATCCACGACGCGAACATAAATGCAAAACAAGCAGTAGTTGTTAGCAGTGATAGACAGGTCATTAATACACCACGTAGCTGAGCCTTGAGAAAATCTTCAAATATTTTGATGACAAACAAAATAAGTCCATTGAAAAGAAAGTATCTGTCCGAATTATAGCACAATGAGGATAATGACTAAAGTCTGCTAAACAGTTACAATTGCCGGTGGTAAAATGCTGTCAGTTTGCATTCCATTTCTCATCCGCCCCCGCTCCACAGTTGATCGAGTTAATCCCTTATGTTGCAAAGCCGCCTCCCTCATCCCTGAGAAGTTTCATATGTTAAATAAGTAGCTAGTATTAAAGACAGGTCAACAAATTTGAGGATACTAAATGAATTGAATTTGTGCTATGTCTTTTTTTGTCTTTTTTCTTTGGTTAGCACTTGGAATTACTTTATACCAGTCTTTCGGGAGCTTATAAGATCAATCTTTCTGTGTTTCTATGCACAAATAGAAAACATCTTTTACTCTATAATGCATGAAAAATTACACTCATGCCTATGTCTGACCCTTGTTTCTCAAAATGCAAAAATAGGTATTATACTTTGTTTAAAAGCTCAGGATCAGGTGATAGCACAACTTCGAATAATATTGCAATTATAGCACAACTTCCAAATATAGCACAACTTGCATTTGTAGTTAGCACAATGACTTTAGTTGTGAACTAAAAATGATACATATACAGAAGTAATTTACCAAGTCACTATATGCTAGGGATATGACTGTTCTCAATGAATGGAAGATTGGTGTATGTATTATTGTGGAGTGCAATGAAGAAATCAATCAATCATTATTTTCATACAAGGTCATAAATCAAAACGAAAAGCAATATCCTCAATTATTTCTTGTTTCAATCGGAAGCAGCTTCAATATATACAAATCTAGAGTACTATACTGTTGGATTGCACAAAGCTTAAAGCAAACTAAAATAATTTATAGTTAGCATTTAGAACAGTACTAAGGTGTTGCTTATGCAAATATAATTGACAAACATACTTGGAGTAGACGAAAAAATCTTACTGAGTGTTGCCAAATAATCTCTCTCTCATAGTCTTAAGTGCCTTTACATGTTCATTCTTCATTTCTTCCGTCATCACTACTGTATCTTGCATAATCAACGCTCTGTACGTTTTCATCATTTCAGACTCCTTTTGTAGTTTTTTGGCCTCTTTCTTGTCCTTGGTCGCAAGAGCCGATATCTTTGCCGATTCAAGCTTCTCGGCGGAGAGACGTTGTTGCAATTCTACCATCCCATTACGACTGTTTTTAGCTTCAGCCTGGGCAGCTATGAACTTATCGAGCATTTCCATATCCATTGTAGTTGTCTTCGCCTTTCCTTTGCAACTGCGTTCAGCCTTTGCTGCTTTTGTTCCTATTGGGCGTGGGATATCATCGATATCTATAGGGGACGAGGTATGCTCACCATTCTCCCATTCTTCTGATACCTTTCTCTTTTTTAATTTCTCTAGCCACTCATTGTATGTCTGCCACTTGGGCTGTTCTCGAACTGACTTCCAACAATTAATGTGTTGAAACTGCCCCACTTTGTAGTCTGCCTCATAGAATGCATGTGCCTTATCCATTAATTGGTCATCAGACTGCCCACTAGCATAAATGTTGAAGGCCTTGGTCCAAGAGCACTGAAATTGGTACACTAGCTTGTTAAGACTGTGCCAACGGTCCTTAACTTGCTTTGCTAGTCTTCTCCGAGTTTTGGGAGTGGTGCTGTTGAAAACACTAGTGACATCTCCCCAATATCGATCATTCTTCTTGTTATTTCCATTGATTGGGTCATTAGAGTTATTTAACCAAGAGCTCATCTACATTGCGAATAAGTAAGATTAGTTGTTATTTGACAATATGAATATTAGCCATAATTACTGAGATAGTCAGATTACATTAGAAACATACCAATCTTAGATCCTCCTCTTTAGTCCATGCTAGCCGCTTATGAGTCCTAATTTCTCCATCCTCGTCGCCACTGTCGACATTAATGTGCGGCTGGGATTGCAAGTTTGATGGTGTACGTGGAGTGCTTGAATTTGAACGATCTGGCGATGGAATCCCTACGGGAACCGATGGCCTTGGTGATGGGGTATGAGCATATTGCATAGGATAGTGTGACTGATGGGGAATTTGTCCAAGATTGGGGAAAGTTGATGCATTTTGTGACTGATGGGGAATTTGTCCAAGATTGTGGAAAGTTGATGCATTTTGGAAATAGCTAAGAAAACCACCGGGCGGACAAGCATAATTCCCCCTGGAAAAAAACATAAAAAATCCATGCAAACTTGGTATTGAATATGACAATCTGTTATTATTTGGTTTACCATAAATGTGCACCAGATACTCAATTCGGGTTCCATATCTTCTAGGTTTCCATTTTGTTGTAAGTAGTGCATGCAGTCTCAAAATGCAGATTGTGCCAAAAGTAGTTAAATTACTGGAAATAACACCATTTTGGTTGTTATATTTTTTTCATTTTACTATTCTATTCGTAACTCAATATCATGGAAATACAAAGTGATGACTATTGTTAATTTGCCATTTTTGTTAATTACATAAACTCGAAAATCATACAAACACAATGCTCAATATTAAAGTTGACCCACGATGCTATTACTCTGTCGACAGAACCAAAACATAAAGAAGATATACAAGGTGTTTATACCTAACTAGCTCTACTGGGCATAACTATCAAACATCACAAGAGGGTAAAAATGCATTGCAATTATTCAGTATCTAAATTCCACTGAGAAGTAGTTCAACCACGCAAATAACCAATAGCTGAGCCATGTTTCTATAACAGCAAGCTGCATCATTTCAGACTCTACAGTTCATAAAAATGCTATAACGAATCCTTAATTCAGCACTCGGTAAATCTTGGATGATAACCTGGAAGAGTTTAATCTAGTAATTACTAATTCCATAAAGGTATACATACACTTCAGCATTTCTTAGGTTACTTCAGATTGACCTCCACTCACAAAGAACCACATCTAGACAATCTTTTCAGATGGCAATAATATCCAAACCAATGCAAATTCAGAGTCGTCTACTTGTAGATGATACTCCTACGAAACAATTAAAACTTGCAATTAGGATGAAAGATCTCGTACCAATGAGCTGGATCTGAGGATGGGGATGCCCGCTCGGGTGCAGCGGCTTGACCTTCATGCTTGTCCCTTGTGTCAGCTTCGGATCCGCTTGCCCTCCCAGTTGCGGCGCCGTAGAGGGTGGAACCATCGACGTTCTCCACGAAAGAGGCCGGAGGAGAACCCCATGGCGACAGCGACGGTGGATCCAACCGTGACCGTCGGCAAGGGATCTTCCCGTCCGGCGGGGCTCGTCGGGGAGGACCGAGACTAGACGAGGATTGAGTCGAGCTCATGAAGGCGAGCAGATTTTCGCTTCGATTCCAAACTGGCAGCCCTGCGTGGGGAGGAAATCGCGCGAGCTTCGGATCGTGGAGGGAATATCTCACACGGTTGCCGAAGATTGCGCGCGCGTGTGGATGAGGAGAAATCCCGCGCGAGCGGGATGATTTGGCGGCAGTGCGAGGGGATTTGGCGGAGACGGCGAGGAGTGGATTTGGGGGCAGCGCGACGGGAAATGTTGGATCGGCGCAAAAGATCGATGTCTGGGACGTTTAGTAGACGGCTCTCGTACAACCCGACGCAAGTCGTCGATTCGTCTGGCTATCGACCGTCTATTAATCTACAGACGACCTCTCTCTCTCTCTATTTTCTCTTTCATCCAGCTCATCAATTTTCCTACCTGGCAACTCTTACAGACAGCTGACTAGGCACCATTGTACATGCCCTAACTGGGTTTAGGCATGGACTCGTGTGTCGTGTCGCCGACAAGTAACAAAACTTAGGTTGGTTTAGTTTTTTTTTTGGTTTAGGTTTTTTTTTTGTTGTTCAAAGGGTTATGGTTTTTTTTAAAAAATGTTTGTGTTTTTTTGTGTGTGTATAGCTTGAAGCCAACCGTAAATAGGAAAAAAAACAACTCTTTAATAATTTTTTAATTTTAGTTATACGTATATTTATGGCTTTTGAAGAGTTTAATTAAAAATGTACCATTTATTTAGACTTTATATTTTTATTTTTAAGCTAGAAAAAAAATCAAACAAACAGGACCTTAGCAAGACGGATCTTCCCTGTTTGGTTAATCACAATGTTGTGTGCCGATGAGATCCAACACATGGATCATATTATGCTTAAAAATTTGGGGATCTCTCTCTGATTTCTTTTTGAAAAACGAGAGAATTTTATGATTTCCCACTACCAATGATTTCCTCAAAAAAAAAAGTGAGAAGATTCTATGATTTCCTATGAGAACAATATGTTAGTCACAATGCTTTGCACAAGGAATGAAATCAGTGGTTGCTTTAGACCAACACCTTAGTTGAGTTATAACAAAATTGGCTATAGGAGACTGATTTTATGTGGCATTGGCTCTAGAACAAAGTAGTTTTTTTTTGTGTTTTTACTAAAAACACCCTAAATTTTTGTGGCTCTTTGCTTGTGGACATCGAACCCATTAAAATATCATTTTTTGGCTGAGTTGGAAACATAATTTTTGTAAATGATGACTGGGTGCTCCTGAACCTTACAAACTACACCCCATGTCAGTCTCTATCTGTTATTCCCCTCTCTCTAACAAGCGATGCAGCGGCGAGCTCTGACAGTGGTCCGACGACTAGATCGCCAACATGACATGTTCCCAGCTGATATGAACAAATTTGAGGTGGAGAGGGACAACCGAGATGACCCTGATGCACAGATGATAGCCATTTCTGTAGTGACAGCTTAGTCCGAGGCACGTGGTTGAGTGTTCATGGATTTAGATCCTCTACCTTTGCTACTCAAAATGTACGGTGCATTTTGACCTGGTAGAATAAAAAAAATTGGAAAAAAAAATCAAATTGCTACAGTATTTTCGAAAATATCTGCGAGATTTAATAAAATCTAGTTTTAAAATATGAATTTCAATCAAAATATCCAAAATTTCAATGAAATTTACCAAAATCTTGAATACTGTAGCAATTTGATTTTTTTCCTCAGATTTTTTTATTCTACCAGGTCAAAATGCACCTACTCAAAATGCACAGTGCATTTTGACATAGTAGAATAAAAAAATTTGAAAAACCAGGTCCATCATCTGGCGGACATCGTCTGGTGGACTCAAAATGTATAGGCCCCCGGATCGGCTATCCGGAGTCCTCTGTGTTTTTCTGTACTAGTCCCAGATCAGTAGCTAGTACACACAGTCAAAAGTGATGAATCAACGACCATATCACGAATACATATAACTAAATCAGAATAATACCAAATAAAAGCAAAGACCTTATGGTCAAGGTTTACCATTACGGCCTGGACAGGCTGAACAACTCAAACAACTGCAGCGGAAGATGAAAACGCCAATGCGACCCATCCAAATGCCCACAGGCAATCGAGTGGAGAACGCACCCTAGTCGTTGGAAATCTTGAACCGCTTCTTTCACTTCTGAGAGAGGATTAGAATGTAGCACGTGAGTACATAAAGTACTCAGCAAATCTGGGAAAATTATGCACAATGTAGGCTATCCAAGGATGGCTTAATATGGTTCTTTTGCATAAAGCCAAGTTTTATCAAATCATACTTAATAATAATTTTCACAAAGCATAATTGAGCAATTCTTTTTAATAATTGAATTATGTAATATTGTAGTGAAGGTTCTAACCACCACTCACTAATATACAGGCTCTATCCGCCACATCTCAACAAGATCAAGGTTCAATCCAATCATATGGCTCTGTCCGCCATGGTTCACAAAATCAGGTTCTTTCCACCTACCTGGCTTTAACCGCCAGAAGCACACCCGAGAGTTCTAACCGCTCCCGGATCCCAAAATAAAACATTGTTTAGTTTGAAATCAAAACCCAAAGTCTACCAGTATGAAAGCATTCAGCAAGCTTTGCCTTTGACCGTAGGCACGGCTATTCGAATAGTTTTAACTCTGCAGATGTGTACAACTTTACCCACAAGACATGATATTCCCTTGATGCCATGCAATTAGCACACTTCCTTGGGTGTGCCGGCAGGGATGTCATGACAAGGCCTTTACAATGTATACGCCTAACCCGACTCCAATTCCGAGGTTTCACCGCTGTTAGGGTTCTTTCCACTCAGTACAGAAGCCCCCTCTTGCGTCGTGTGAGGAAAACAACAACAACAACAACAACAACAATGCCTCTTTCCGGCTCTCACACAACCACCGAGTGGTGAGTCTAAGTTAGGTTTCTACAAAATAATCAACAAGAACGAGCACACTTTGACATGTGGTTGTACGGTAATGCTTAGAATGGAGACAGTCATAAGCGTCGGTCCTTAATTGACTTGGGGCGGTACTTGCACAAAAGAACCAAGGCTTGGTCCGCTTCCACCCGACATTCCATGCCGCCCAAGTCGAAATCATTTTTCATTTTATTTTTATTTTGTAAACCATTGGCAATACTCCTTGCCTATAACTTCCAATACAAGTTTTCAAGAGATAATTGAAAGTCCCACCCATAGGTGAATATTGACCGATAGCGAGGCTAAGCATTTCTACCATACTATTCTATTCCACCAATAGTTTATTTTATAAAATACAAAACTCAGTGTTTGATAAAAATTATGATAATCAGTTCTATCATCTCCAAAATTCATGAGACCACCAAGACTCCCCATTATTATCATGGCACTATATAATCCAATCCAATTTAGTACTCCAACAAGTAAAATCTATACCATGTGCCATCATAACTCTAAAATCATGCTAAGCTACTAACATCATTGTATATGAAACAATCTCCTCAAAATATAAGTCTTCTTAGGGGTTACCCATCATCTATACATCGCTAAATCTTGTAATCTACTTGATCCACCGAGAATAATAATTCATAATCTCATCCCCGAGCATATTTCATGAAAGATTCTACAAATCCAAGATTTCATTGATTCATTGCCTATAGCTGTTTCCCTAAACAATGACACCAAGTTGGCTAAACAAATCACATACAATCCTCATTATTCATAATCCCACCTAGATGGTTATCGCAACACCATACTTTACAAAATCATCTACTAAACCACCGAGTACTATTCTCAATATTATTCACTGAATCCATCGAGTATATTTGATCATATCATTGACTGAATCATCGAGAATACTTCACGATATCGACTCTAATCATTTAGGCTACAATCCACCGATAGCACTTCATAACGTCATGTATTTAATCCTTCACATTATCACCTCTAAATCATCTACTTTAATCCACCAAGAATACGTAATATTATCATTCAATAAACCACCAAACATTCTGGATCATTCACAATCTCCATAAATGATTATCATATAATATTCTTTTTAAAATCCACCGAAATATAATTCACCACTTATTCTATTTGATCCACAAGTATGCCTCCCAATATTATTTATTTAACTTTACCGACCATTATTCTTCATATCATACCTCTTCCCACTCCTCCCCAGTTCATACTAATCATACTGCGATTCGTTACCACACTCCAACTCCGCAATATTGAAACTACCACCATTCCCATGTTACTTTCATAACGACTATTACCACATCATCACTAATAATCATCTAACTCCAATTTGCATTCCATTCCATTTGATTTATCTAAAATGTCTGTCAAATAGTCTTTTCCCTTAATTAAAGAATATCTTTCCAAAAACATTTATATTGGTGGAGTACTTATACTAGGGCGACAAAGGGTCAGGGATAACAATATCAAGGAGGTATGGACAACAGGTATAACTAATAGTTTTGAAAGTGCATCTAGGCCCCCAAATTGGTTTTGGTTGATTAATGACAAGCGATTAAAGAGACTAATGTCTTCAATGAGCTTATGAGCAGGTAAAAGGTTCAACGTGAGTTCGTCTACATGCGATGGATACCCTCAAACAAGATTACGCAAGTAAAACGGCATTACGCTTGTATTTTCTATGTTTTGTGTCGTAAGGAATGCCGTACTATTAAGAGGGATGCATCTTGAATGATCTAGGATAGTCTCTATGCTCAGATGAATGTTACTTTAATGTTTGTTGAGACCCTAAGTCACTGCGCATGCACCGGAATGTGTTTCTTTCAAAGTTCAAGTCGGACATTCCGATATTACAAGCTTGCTTCAGTTCGGTGTGTGGTAGATGCATCGGAAGTTCCGATATTTTCGATCGGAAGTTCCGATACGTTGCTGATGCCTTCCAGGATGCTCTCTGTAAATATCGGAAGTTCCGATGTGTTCAATCCTGAAAAAGGGAGCTCTCTGGAATTATCGGACATTCCGATGTTAAGTCGGAAGTTCCGATGGTTATATCGGACAGTCCGATATGGACTTAGAAGCATTTTGTTAAGGGCTTTTCTGGGAACATCGGAAGTTCCGATATTGACATCGGAAGTTCCGATGCACCTTTTTCGACAGTTGAAGTGCGCTCGAGTTCTAATTGTTTGCACATATCGGACATTCCGATGTTGATATCGGAAGTTCCGATATGCAGCTGAGTGGGTGTATAACGGCTAGTTTTTGCAAGAATCTATAAATACCCCACTCCTCTCTCATTTGAGGGCGACACACTCTATTTGGCAGAACTCTAGTGCACCTTGAGCCCTCTCTAGTCTACTTTTGAGCCCTCCCCTTTGATCTTAGGGATCATCCAAAGAGTGAGGACTAGAAGCGAGATTTGGAGCTAAGAGTGAAAATCAAGTGTCATTCATCTCGAGCTTAAGAGTGTTCCTCCAAGATCGTTCAACGGTGTATTTGTTTCTCTTGGAGGTTGAAGGACTCCTAGACGGCTAGGTGTCGATCGCGAGCTCCCAAGGATTGTGGGACGCCGTGAGAAGTTTGTGAAGGCCGGCTCCGCCTCCGAAAGGAAAGGAACCAATAGTGGAACCAAGCCTCAAGTGTGACCGAGGTTTGGGAGGAAAGGGTTGGAAAAGACCCGGCTCTTTGGAGCCTCCTCAACGGAGACGTAGGATTCCCTCAAGAATCCGAACTCCGGGAACAAATCCGTGTCTTCACTTTACTTTGCTTAAACTTGTTTCCTTATTTCGTTGATCTATCTTTCTCAGATTGCTTCTCAAGTTCATTACTCTCAGTGATTATTTGTCCGTGTCTAAAGTCGATCGGACATTCCGAACTGGTATCGGAAGTTCCGATCCAATACTGGAAGTTCCGATACTCTTTCCGCTGCGACAAATTTAGTTTAAATTTTAAACTGCCTATTCACCCCCCCTCTAGGCAACTTTCTCATCTTTTCAAGTTTAACGTTAACATCATCATTTTAGGTAAATAGCAATGCAGTTTATAAAACATTGGAAAGCATTTATAAATCATGGGATCAACGTGCGTCAAGGAGACTTGCCTCGGTCACAGCGAGAAGGTTGAACTTTCTGAAGTCCGGCGGCGGGGTCGGCGGACTCGGCGGAAGCGTCGACTACGCGCAAAACGAGGCAATAAATAAATAACAGAAAATAAAAAAAATTCAAAAATTACAAAAGTAGTACTGGCAGGTAGATCTTGATTTTAGATGAATTTAGAAACTTGAACGGAGTCAATCGGAGTTCGGACGCAAAAATTATAAGCGTTCGAAGTTGGAAAATGATGGAAAATCAAGAAAAAGAGAAAAGTTACTATTTGCTACAGTAACTTACGAGAAACTTGGTTCCAGAACCGAACCAAACTACAGAGCCCCCCTTTGCTTCCAAAAAAATGGATTTTTGCCCCATTTTCGCATGGATTTGGACCAAATAAAATCATGGATTCTCTAGATAACATCCTTAGGGACTCATAGGAGGAAGGAATTGAGTTGGTTCTCACCGGAGATGATGAATTTCGCGATGAACGGAGCTCCGGCCGGATGAACAAAGACTCGAAATTCGTCGCCAACTCTTGATCAAACCTAAAATTGATTGTTGGGTTAGACTCTATACTCATCCACGGTCACAAGGAACCAAGTGGCACGAAGAATGGCTCACCGGAGAAGGATCTACAAGCACGAACACGAAGAACACAGAAAAAGTTTAACCCAACCTCGGTTTTCTTGATCTCACGGGCACAAGGGTGGAGTAGAGGGAAAGGGGAGTACACTCCCGGAAGGGGGATACTTATACGGAGGGAATGGAGGTGGTGGTGCGGCGTTTGGAGGTGAAACGGCCGAGATAATGGCATTTTATTGCAAAACAGTTATTCATCAACACGGCCGTTTCCGGTGAGATTGGCGGCGAGTGAAGGTGGGGAATGGCAAGAGCTCGCCGTTGCGGATCCAATGCAACCGACCGTTCGCATTTTGGAGTTGAATTGAAGGAGTTATGAGCATTGGAATCAAGCCCTAGCCATGAACACGTTGAAGCTCTTCTCTGGTAATTGGCTTGGCTGGAGGTTGAAGAAGGTGCACTATTCACGTGACACGTGGCGTATTTTCATTGGTCCTCCTTTACGCAACCAATTCGCCCTAGAGAAAAATAAGGAAAAATGGTCTAAAAATTCCGGAAAAATTCCTAGAACTATTTTAGAATATTTGGAACCCAATAAAATTGGTTTGGTTGAATTTGGATGATTTTTGTGGAATTGGATATTCGGGTGCGGATCGCAGGCATTGAACAAAAGCCGCGCGAGATAAAATAGGAACGGAGGTCCAAAAATCCGGGGAATGATTCCTAAAATCATTTTGGAATATTTGGAACACAATTGAAGTGGTTTGGGGATTTTTGGAGCATTTATGGACTCGGGTGAAATTTGAATCTGTGAAGCGAAAAATCGATTTTATGATCAAGGAAATAAATCCCGATTTTGGATAGGAATGGATGCCAGGTTAATATAAACACCAAAGAAACTCTAAACTTTGAATTTACTTTATTTAAATTAAATTTTCTCCATAAAACGAAAACTAGGGTGTTACAAAATGCACCTCAGATTGATCTTGCAGATATTTTTGAAAATACTGTAGTATTTTTTTTTTCAAATTCTTTTATTCTACCAGGTCAGTAGCAAAGACAGAATCCGGGTCGGGAAGAGCCCGAATAACTTTTGCACTTAGCCCCCAAACTCGTCATAATCAGCAGTCCAACTCTTCCTCCTCGCCTCTTTCCTTCCCCTCTCCAAAGTCCAAAACGCTAGCCTCCGCGATCCCCGAAACCCTAGCCCCACATCGACGCCGTCACATGGCGTCCCGGGGAGACTACGACGGTGGCTCTGGCGCGGGCGGAAAGATCCGCCGCCGCCCTCCCTCCCGCGCCGCCGCCGCCTCGCCCTACGCGCGCCCTGCTCCCGCTCCCGCTCCTGCTCGCGCGGCGTCGTCGGGCGGCGGCGAGTGGGGTGTGTGGCTCACCCGGCTCATCGCCGGCGGCGCTTCGCGCTTCCTCTCCTCCGTATTTCGCAAGCCGCCACCGCAGCTCGCGGCGTCACCGCAGCCGGAGCCGTTCGACACGTCGCCTTCGAGGCCGGAATCGCTCGACACGCCTCCATCGCAGCCGGAGCCGCTCGACACGCCTCCCTCGCCGTCGCCTCCGCCTTTAGGTTGGTGCCTTCGTGCTTTGCTCGCTTGCGTTTGCCGGTAGCTCTGTTGGCCAGTCGGTGTTATGTGATCTGCGATTGGAGTGTAGTGATTTGTATCATCTCGTAGAGGCCAAACTATCTCTAAGCTCTCCAGTTAATTACTTTAGCTTTAATCAACGCTAGATCGGCATGTTGCCCCTGCGCATGGAGCTATTGTCTCTGAGGTGGACTGGGTGGCGTGCAGAGTGCTCATTGTTATGACCAGATTGGCGAGCTATTGTCTACGAGCATTGGGAAATTGGATGCTAGTGTAATCTATACTGTGAGAGGAGAGATAATTCGCACCTAATGAATGAGATGAGAGATAATTCACACCTACTTCGTTGTTGTTGTTGGTTGCCAGTAAACTCACAAAAGTTTCCTTTTTTTTTTTGCATGTACAGAGGATGACATTTCGAATGGAGAAGAAAATGGTGAAGCGATTGCTAACGTAAGCTGGTTCAATGGGTGCGTTTGGTTGCCTAGATGAGGTTGGATGGGATATGACCATCTAGGCTGGATGGGATAGAGCCATCCGGGTGGCTGTTTGGTTGGGTGGATAGGGATGAGCCAATTTTTTGTTTGGTTGGATGGATGAGGATAGTTGAATGAGGATGGATGGGCTAGTTGTAATCAAGGTTTCGAATTTCGGTTTGAATTTTTTGGACAAAATTTGACCGCTATTTAAATTTTCACCGAAATTTGAATTTTCGGACAATATTTGAATTTTCAAACAAAATTTGAATTTTTCGACAAAATTTCATCAAAAATTGAATTTTTGGAAAAACTTTGATTTTTTTGGACAAATTTTGGCAAAAAAATGAATTTTTGAACAAAATGTGACCACATTTTGATTGAAATTTGAATTTAATCGAGTATAATTCTTCGTGCAACACACTGGATGAGTCTGTTTTTTTTTTTGGATGACTCTATCCAGCATCTTGATAGAATATTCTAAAAAACTGGATGACCATATCTCATCCATCCACTCATCCAAACAATTGGATGACTTCAAATTATAGATGGCCATATCCCATCCACTCTCATCCACCCAACCAATCGCCACCTAAATGCATATTGTACTTTTCACATGTTGTACTGTTGTTCTTTATTTAGTTGGGTGACTAGCACATTAATATATGTGTTATCATTACTAAATGGTGTGCGCTGTGAGCACTGTAACTTTATGTATCAATTGAAAACACTCTTCAGGCTGCACTGCTTGAATCTATTTCAAGCCATCATTTTTTAACCACCATGCATGCATAATTTGCTTGCAGGGATTCTTGAAAGCTTTATTAGTTCTTACTTCTTTGAGCAGCTAATAACTAGCCTAGCTTTACAGTACTTTTTCTTGTTCTTTTAAGTTACATTAGCGACCAGTGCCAATGCTTATTATATTTCTTCAGTAGCCTATTGAATGTTTTTTTTTTCTGTATGGTTGAGTTCCCGAGCTGTGTTGGTTTGTATGCAGAATCTTTCTACTGATAATCCTGACAATTCTACCAAGGAAGGAGATGACATGCTAAGAAGTTCTGGTGGCCATGGTGCTATGGATTTTGAAGAATTATTGAAGCATAGGACTTTCACAAGGCAAGTATCTGGTATTTTGTAAACCATCATACACTGATGGTTATGCATGTAGTTTGAGCAGTATTATCATGGCCTCATGGGAACTCACCTCAATTTGGTACCAACCTTTCAAAAACTTATTGGCATATGTGTGTTGCTGGCACCTTTTAATGGCTCAATAACCTAATAAATATAACATTATACTAAGGAAATCCACATGTTCTGCACTCTAACAGTAGGTTATGTAGGAAATTCCATAATCAAAGTCTATCCTTGGAGTCACTGAAATTCCATCAGTGACCAAACCAATGTAGCTTGCACTACATAGTACGTGACCAAAATAATTTCAGTGCAGTTGCTACCAAGAACTTCGGATTATCCTTTTCTGACTTCTGTTGATACTGTAGCGAGATTTACTGCAATGTTTAGCAAGAGAGAAGCTTATGCTTTCTCATTTTGGAGCAAAAAAGTGTATCAGTGACAATGCCTGGGAATTAAGAGGTGGAATGTTTTCTGATATTTGCTTGGCATTAGTTGGTTGTAGGAAGGACTATTCACAATTTCGGGCAGGAGCACACGCACATTGTCTGTATGGTCCAGTCGCCTTAGTTGCCAATGCTTCTTTCCTGGTTCTATTTTATCCTGAAATCCCCATCAATATTACCATTTCCTCTCCTGATACAGAAGTCAAGATATCCTCCCACACCAGTTGCTTATTTCTTACCATCGCTTTGGACAGTTGGAAAGACCATTTTCTGCATGGTGTACTTAGAGTTCACTAGAAATTGGCTTACTGTATTTTTTCGTAAGCAGAAATAATTGGACTAAACCGTGAGGAAGTTGTTGCATTTTGCGCAAAGTGGAAATATCATAGAACTGCTGCACTAGGTTCTGAATTCTATGGGCAGTTGTAAGGACCCACTATATTAACTAGTTAAATAATAGTATTAGTGGTTAATGAGGTTATTAATTAGTGTTCTTTGTTAGTGTAAAATTTAAAAATGCGAATAGAACGAATAGAAATAGAGAAGAGGATTGCCGTCAGACCCGCATGCGAGGTATTGATCACCGAGATACCAGACCGTAAGGGCCGGGTCGGCACCTCTCGCTAGATCGGTTCATCACTCGGCAATCCGTTCTTACCTGTTCGGATTGCGGGTATCCGTAGCAGCGTTTACTCAGTAGGCAACCAAAGAACCAGTGTATTATCCCTTAGACAACCATTGGAGCCATTGCAATACCCATTGGACACCCTTGAGTTTGACCATTCTTCCAAGCGGCCCGGCGGCCGGCTCACGACCAACGCCCATATGCATGCCCCACTAGCGACCGGCTCGTAGCCCGACCAGGGAGGGCATGGCTCTGAGCCATCCTTATCTCCCTCCTCCAATACAAAGAGAGCAAGCCTTCACTTTTTCCTCACTCCCACCGAACCACAGAGAGCAAAGCAAAGTAGCCACTCTCCTTTTCCTTTCCCAATGAGAGCAAAGAACCCTTTCTTCC
Source organism: Rhipidocladum racemiflorum (assembly GCA_036346355.1). NCBI lineage: Eukaryota > Viridiplantae > Streptophyta > Magnoliopsida > Poales > Poaceae > Rhipidocladum > Rhipidocladum racemiflorum. Next base: position 1,108,656 of record CM070590.1, on the reverse strand, counting down.
TCGGTTCCCGACCAACCAGAGAGTACAAACACACTCGACCCAAATGAGAGAACCCAAGAGAGCAAGAAGCAAGAAGCAAGAAGCAAACCGGCAAAGACAAGGAGCCTGGTCGGAGGTCCTCAAGAGCCAACAGATCAAGGGGAACCACAAGCCGGGCCAGGAGAATCCCCAAGACGAACCGAACACGAAGGATCCCCAAGACGTCTTGAACCGCGACCAGGAGGACGAGCAAGGAGCCAACAAACCCGAAGAGGAGCAAGCCGAACTGGTGGAACCACAAGAACCGAGCGGCACAGCACCTTCATCCCCAAGAACCCAATCGATCTCGGGTGCACACCAATCCTAGTAATAGCGATGGTGAGCTACTCCCCCCAGTGCACAATGAGTAGACCGATGGTCCGTGGTCTCAGTAAAGCTCTAGGGTTGCTTAAGACAGTGCCTAGCCGTCCCTCTAAAGCATGCATCATCGACCAAATAACAAATCAAAGGTAGAGCAATCGGTAGAATAGAAACCGCAAGAGATCGAGTAGTATCTGTTCTTACCATTTAACCAAATGCGAAATCAAAAGTAAAGCAATCGTAAAATGAGACAAACAATTAAGACCAAGTAGCATCTGTTCTTATCCTTGGCCATTAGGGCAAGTAGGGGAGAAAGGGGAGTAGAGGAAGAGAGATTAAGGGGAGGAGTTCGGCGTACAGCCGATTAGAGAGAGAGAGAGAGAGGGAGAGAGAGAGAGGGGTAGAGGGAGGAGATGGCCGGGGAGGGCCAGCCATGGGGAGGCGGGGCGGCGGTAACGCCGAGAGAGGAGGGAGACCAGAGAAGGAAGGAGAGGAGAGGAGAGGAGGAGGCAAAGAGAGAGAGAGGGGAACCGGCGTGGGAGAGTGCGGCGGCGCCGGCTTGGCGTCGGCCGGTGGCGCTCGGGCGGAGAGGGAGCAGCGCTGGGGAGGAGAACCCGAGAGGAGAAGGAGCCAGGCCAGAGAAAAGAAAAAGGGGAGGGGTGAGAGAAAAGAAGAAAGGAGAAAAGAATGAGAAAAGAAAAGGAAAAAGGAAAGAAGAGAAAAGAAAAGAGAAGAGAAGAAAAGAAAGGAGAAGAAAAATAGGAAAAAATAGGAAATTTCTGTCTTCCGTGCATCCGCGCATCCGCGTAGGTTAACTTGCCGTATTCATATCGTAAGAAAACTGTATTTAAATTTCTAAAAGCTGCGGGTTAGTAGTTAATAAATGTGTAAATTGTTAATTGTTGTATTAAATGAATTGATGTTCATTGCTGCTAGAATATTAAGAATCGGGTTAAGTTAATGGGTTTAGTTGATTAAGCGTTGTCCGTAGATTCAGATACCGTAAAGTTGCTATGGGTTAATTCCCGTAGAGTTGATACGTTGTATTTGTCAGGTCCAGAACCGAACCAGTCGTACCAACCACCTCTGTATTCGAGCGAGGCCGTATTTGCAAATCCTACTTCAGGCAAGATTCCTTTGAGCAGATTTCATTAAATGTTTTCCACTTGATTTCAGTATCATTATAAGTATCATTCATGCATTGCAAACTTTATATAATTTGAAAGTACCCGATTGAATATGGATGGAAATGTGGTGTGGTGGAAATGAAAGTGCTGGTGGTGATGAGGTGTGGAGTGTGTTGGCAAGTCCAGCTGATGGAGCAGCTGGCTTGTGTTATTTATTATGTTGGTGTGGTGTTAATATGGTGGGTAGAGGGGGCCAAGGTACTTGGAATGTGGCCGGTGGGACCCTCTACATAGGTTATGATATAAGAATAACCAACTACACTCGGGCAATGAGCCGTATTTTCAGTATCAACCATAGTGTGTGGAAGCGACCAGAAAAGGTTGTCCTAGGAAGGTATTATGATCTCCACATTGGGTAAGAGTAGATAAATACGCGTGTGAAGTCGGGTATCTTGGAAGGCCAGTGAGGACACAGAATATCACCGCGGTTGATTCTTTCAGGCTATATATGAATAAAGCCTTTGGTTGAGTATCAGTTGTGCTGCTACGGTAGCCTGGATAGTCTGATACAACTGTTAGCCGCGAGCCGGCGGGATTGCCTAGTGAAGGAATCCGCGACTCGGGTAACAGGGTTGGAGATCTAATACTGGACTAGTGATAAACATGCAGGGCCTCTCATGCTAGGGGTCACTATGGGTAAAGTGGTACAAACTGCGCAGGTCAAATCATGAATTCATGCCTGTCTCTGGATTGAAGGCTACGGAAGCTAAGTCTGCCTCATATACGGGTGTTAGTAGTCTCTTTAATTAAAATGTGCAACTCTTAAAGAAAATCAAAACCTATTTCCAATAAAAATCAGATTTTGGGAAGGAGGTAAGCTGGATTTGGAAAAAGGGAGGAAAAACTCATGTATTGCATTCTATACTATTACTTGCTGAGTACTCTGTACTCACTCTTGCTAACTCTCCCCCTGCTAGATATTTGTTCTGAGGGTCAAGCTTCTGGTTGGGACGTGGATCCCAATTGGTCCGACCATGAGACTTGGAGTGAGGGTCACCCGCAGAACCAAACCTAAGCGGAGGACTACCAGGGAGAATAAAGTCTTTGAGTAATTTGTATTACAACTGCGTCGGTCTTTTGTGTAACTAGTAGTTATGTCTTATGCTTATGTTGTACTTGGATCTGTCTAATTATGTATCGAACTTGTAGCCTGCGTGGCTTGGCTTGTAATATATTTACATTCGCCTCTAATTATTGTTCTGTTGCAACACTCTGAACACGGTATAGTAGCTAATAAAGTACCGGACGCCTGTTATTTTGTTAGCCACTATGCCGAGATTCGCTTAATTAACCTGGGGTAATGGCATTTGTTGCTAATTACAGGGAGCTAATTGGGCGGGTCGCCACAGGTGGTATCAGAGCAATGGTTACGAGAACCACGCAAATAAATAACTAGAGACTGATAGGGAGACTAAGTAAAACTAACAAGACTCTGCTATATGGCAATAAGTATATGGAAATCCTCACCTTGTCAACTAATAAGTGCCCTGTTTGAATTATTTATTTTGTTAAGTGGCCACCTATTGTAAGTAAATCCTCTTTTAAGGGGGATAGGGCAGCGAGTGTAGTTCCTGGTTGTACGGGGTCTTGTGTGTTGTAGTTGTAATGCGATTGTGGTAGAATTGCTCTCTTTATGTAATCAGCAAATTGCATTTGCATCTTTAGCATCGCATATCATCATGGTTAATATTTCTGAATATAGGATGATAGATTAATTGCATTGTTGTAGCATCGGTTCTAATCATGATCAATAAGCTAATTGCAACTACCTGTTCATCTCTTTGCATGTCATCTTGATTTATTGGTTGCATGCATACATAGAGTGGTAGGTTAGCTGCATTGCATTAGCATTGTTGTTTTAATTCTTTAATTCCTACTAGTATGCATAGGATGCACTGCATAAGCATGCTAACCTGCTGTCTTGCATTGCTGAACCGTAGAAAACCAATCATGCAATTGTGATGTGCTTGTGTATCTAAATAGCTGAATACAGCGCATAGAACTAGGAGCTAAGGATAGGAAAGGCTCCCGGATGCTGAATCCGTGGCGTACTTGGATATGCGAATCCAAGCGTGGCGAGCACGTAACTCGAGGAATCCTTGGTGCTTGGGCATCAGGATTCTTTACTGTTTTCCTGTCTTGTTTTGATTTTGCGTCAAGTTCTTCTCTAAGTTTCGTTGTGGGCTCGAGCGCGTCAGTCTTGATTAGTTCTTGGTGCATGTGCACCATGTTTCTCTATCGTTTCCTTACTGGATTTTGTTCGCTGTGTTGTATTGTTTCCTGGTTCCTTTTTCTTTCGCCTTATTTGCTTCTTTATCCAGTGTTTTGTGTTTTACCCCGAGGCAATTAGGTAGATGGTATTGTATAGTTTCAAAAGGGAGTGGCGATTGAGAGCGAGTTCTCGGTTTCTTATCCCACTTCTTAACAACTTGGCCCTAAGACCTTCTAACTACCACAACACTTCTTGTCTTTAAATCAAACTGCTTGTAAAGGTTATAGTCCACCCTTGTCTTTAACTAATCAGACTTCTTTCCATATAAGCAATTCTTTGTTCTTAAGGACATCACTCTTTCTTTAGTTATATCTATAGTTAAAATTAGGGAGACCCTTCTATTAACCAAAGGTTTGTGTTAAGGGCAAGCGTTTAATTAAGTTGCACCCTGGATTCCTGGTCTTTTACAGGATGTCGAACCGCGAAGTAGAAGAGCAAGATTTGATTATGAGATTAGGTGCCAATGAAAACCAACCTGAAGGAGTAGAACCCCCACAAGCACCACTCCATGACCTCAACCAACCATTTCCTGCACCATCTAGGCAGCCATCACCTTTGGGAGGTCTAGCTAATGCAACTAGAGCTCCAACAAACCCAGACCCATTAGAGAGAATCCTCATGTGCATGGCCACAGCTCAAGAGAGCCAGAATCAATTTCTAGAAGCCCTTGTCACCAACCTCACCCCTGCAACTCCACATTCTACCCGACACAGAACCACCTTGGGAGATTTCCTTCAAACCCGCCCACCTACCTGTGCTAGATTCACCGAACCATTAGAAGCAGATGATTGGCTCGAGGAGATTGAGAAGAAGTTGACTACTTTAGGCTGTCCAGAGGAGGAGAGAGTGCAGTTTGCAGCCTACCAGTTAACGGGTCCCGCGGCAACTTGGTGGAAAAACTATTGCCGCACCCGTGCAGGAGATCAACCCGTATCATGGGCAGAGTTCACCAAAGAATTTCGCGCCACCCATGTTCCTCAGGGAGAGATGGATATAAAGAAGCAAGAGTTTTGGGATTTGACGCAGGGAAATAAAAGTGTTACAGAGTATTTGCATAAGTTCAATGAGCTATTCAGATATGCCCCAGAGGAGGTAGACACGGAGGCTAAGAAAATCTATAGGTTCACCAAGGGGATGAATTCATATTTGAAGTTGCATTTGGCTACTCACTCGTTCACAGTATTTCAAGACCTAGCCAATAAGGCCATCAGAGTGGAAAGCATACAAACCCAAGTGAATGAGGAGAGAAGAAAGAAGGCAAGATTTGATACTCCGACATTTACTTTCAGCTACCCAACATCTTCTAAACCACCATTACCAAACAGAAGCTCTCCACAACCATCTGAGATGTCTGCATCTTCTCAACATCCCATTAGCAACCTATCAAATCCATCTTTAAGGTGTTTCCATTAAGTGAGGTCCGCATTATGTTAGTCGTTGCCCCAAGTACCCATCAAGTGTTACAATTGCGGTCGGGAGGGACATAGGAGGTCTGATTGCCCAATTCTCATCGGTCGATCGCAACAAAGTGCTTCAGTGGACACCGCCAAGTCGTACACCATCGGTTGGACCACGATCAAGGAGGCCCCAGTGCCATGTCATCTAAAGGATCTAACAAGGGAGCACCAACAGCAAGATCCGCTCAATTGAACTTCGTCTCGACAGCGCAGGTGGATGGAACCACCAACGCAGGTACAGGTGTATCTCCCATTTAACCATCCAGGTGGTGCAATCTTAATTGTTCTCGAAGCCCTCTACCTAGTCGAGCCGGATTTCGGGGACGAAATCCCTTTTAAGGGGGATAGGATGTAAGGACCCACTATATTAACTAGTTAAATAATAGTATTAGTGGTTAATGAGGTTATTAATTAGTGTTCTTTGTTAGTGTAAAATTTAAAAATGCGAATAGAACGAATAGAAATAGAGAAGAGGATTGCCGTCAGACCCGCATGCGAGGTATTGATCACCGAGATACCAGACCGTAAGGGCCGGGTCGGCACCTCTCGCTAGATCGGTTCATCACTCGGCAATCCGTTCTTACCTGTTCGGATTGCGGGTATCCGTAGCAGCGTTTACTCAGTAGGCAACCAAAGAACCAGTGTATTATCCCTTAGACAACCATTGGAGCCATTGCAATACCCATTGGACACCCTTGAGTTTGACCATTCTTCCAAGCGACCCGGCCACCACACCAACGCCCATATGCATGCCCGCCTAGCGGCCAACAGAGTCACCGAGGAGGGCATGGCTACTGAGCCATCCTTATCTCCCCTCCTCCAATACAAAGAGAGCAAGCCTTCACTTTTTCCTCACTCCCAAATTTGAACCACAGAGAGCAAAGCAAAGTAGCCACTCTCCTTTTCCTTTCCTCAATGAGAGCAAAGAACCCTTTCTTCCTCGGTTCCCACCAACCAGAGAGTACAAACACACTCGACCCAAATGAGAGAACCCAAGAGAGCAAGAAGCAAGAAGCAAGAAGCAAACCGGCAAAGACAAGGAGCCTGGCCGGAGGTCCTCAAGAGCCAACAGATCAAGGGGAACCACAAGCCGAAGCCAGAGGAGAATCCCCAAGACGAACCGAACACGAAGGATCCCCAAGACGTCTTGAACCGCGACCAGGAGGACGAGCAAGGAGCCAACAAACCCAAGAGGAGCAAGAATCGAACCTGGTGGAACCACAAGAACCGAACGGCACCAAAGACCTTCATCCCCAAGAACCCAACTGATCTCCTGTGCACACCAATCCTAGTAATAGCGATGGTGAGCTACTCCCCCAAGTGCACAATGAGTAGACCGATGGTCCGTGGTCTCGATAAAGCTCTAGGGTTGCTTAAGACAAAGGCTTCAGCCGTCCCTCTAAAGCATGCATCATCGACCAAATAACAAATCAAAGGTAGAGCAATCGGTAGAGAATAGAAACCGCAAGAGATCGAGTAGTATCTGTTCTTACCATTTAACCAAATGCGAAATCAAAAGTAAAGCAATCGTAAAATGAGACAAACAATTAAGACCAAGTAGCATCTGTTCTTATCCTTGGCCATTAGGGCAAGTAGGGAGAAAGGGAGTAGAGGAAGAGAGATTAAGGGAGGAGTTCGGCAGACACCGATTAGAGAGAGAGAGAGAGAGAGAGAGAGAGGGTAGAGAGGAGGAGATGGTAGGGAGGGCCGACCATGGGGAGGCGGCTGGCAGAACGCCGAGAGAGGAGGAGACCAGAGAAGGAAGGAGAGGAGAGGAGAGGAGGAGGCAAAGAGAGAGAGGAGCAGGCGTGGGAGAGTCTGGCCCGGTGGCTTAGGCGTCGGCCAGGTGGCGCTTCAGGCGGAGAGGAGCTTGTTGGGGAGGAGAACCCGAGAGGAGAAGGAGCCAGGCCAGAGAAAAGAAAAAGGGGAGGTTGAGAGAAAAGAAGAAAGGAGAAAAGAATGAGAAAAGAAAAGGAAAAAGGAAAGAAGAGAAAAGAAAAGAGAAGAGAAGAAAAGAAAGGAGAAGAAAAATAGGAAAAATAGGAAATTTACGTCTTAGTGCATCCACAAGATCCGTAGAGGTTAACTTGCCGTATTCATATCGTAAGAAAAGCGTATTTAAATTTCTAAAAGTCATGGGTTAGTAGTTAATAAATGTGTAAATTGTTAATTGTTGTATTAAATGAATTGATGTTCATTGCTGCTAGAATATTAAGAATCGGGTTAAGTTAATGGGTTTAGTTGATTAAGCGTTGTCCGTAGATTCAGATACCGTAAAGTTGCTATGGGTTAATTCAGTAGAGTTGATACGTTGTATTTGTCAGGTCCAGAACCGAACCAGTCGTACCAACCACCTCTGTATTCGAGCGAGGCCGTATTTGCAAATCCTACTTCAGGCAAGATTCCTTTGAGCAGATTTCATTAAATGTTTTCCACTTGATTTCAGTATCATTATAAGTATCATTCATGCATTGCAAACTTTATATAATTTGAAAGTGCAGATTGAATATGGATGGAAATGTGGTGTGGTGGAAATGAAAGTGCTGGTGGTGATGAGGTGTGGAGTGTGTTAGCAAGTCCAGCTGATGGAGCAGCTGGCTTGTGTTATTTATTATATTGGTGTGGTGTTAATATGGTGGGTAGAGGGGGGCCAAGGTACTTGGAATGTGGCGGTGGGACCCTCTACATAGGTTATGATATAAGAATAACCAACTACACTCGGCAATGAGCCGTATTTTCAGATCAACCATAGTGTGTGGAAGCGACTTAAAAGGTTGTCCTAGGAAGGTATTATGATCTCCACATTGGGTAAGAGTAGATAAATACGCGTGTGAAGTCGGGTATCTTAGGAAGGCCAGTGAGGGACCTGAGAATATCACCATGCGGTTGATTCTTTCAGGCTATATATGAATAAAGCCTTTGGTTGAGTATCGGTTGTCTTTGCTACGGTAGCCTGGATAGTTCGATACAATCTGTAGTCATGAGCCGGCGGGATTGCCTAGTGAAGGAATCCGCGACTCGGGTAACGAGGGTTGGAGATCTAATCTTGGACTAGTGATAAACATGCAGGGCCTCTCATGCTAGGGGTCACTATGGGTAAAGTGGTACAAACCTGCGCAGGGTCAAATCATGAATTCATGCCTGTCTCCTGGATTGGAGGCTACGGAAGCTAAGTCTGCCTCATATACGGGTGTTAGTAGTCTCTTTAATTAAAATGTGCAACTCTTAAAGAAAATCAAAACCTATTTCCAATAAAAATCAGATTTTGGGAAGGAGGTAAGCTGGATTTGGAAAAAGGGAGGAAAAACTCATGTATTGCATTCTATACTATTACTTGCTGAGTACTCTGTACTCACTCTTGCTAACTCTCCCCCTGCTAGATATTTGTTCTGAGGGTCAAGCTTCTGGTTGGGACGTGGATCCCAATTGGTCCGACCATGAGACTTGGAGTGAGGGTCACCCGCAGAACCAAACCTAAGCGGAGGACTACCAGGGAGAATAAAGTGCTGAGTAGCTGTATTACACTGCGTCGGTCTTTTGTGTAACTAGTAGTTATGTCTTATGCTTATGTTGTACTTGGATCCTGTCTAATTATGTATCGAACTTGTAGCCCTGCGTGGCTTGGCTTGTAATATATTTACATTCAGTCTCTAATTATTGTTCTGTTGCAACACTCTGAACACGGTATAGTAGCTAATAAAGTACCGGGACGCCCGTTATTTTGTTAGCCACTATGCCGAGATTCGCTTAATTAACCTGGGGTAATGGCAGCTGTTGCTAATTACCCGGGGCTAATTGGGCGGGTCGCCACAGCAGTCCACATATTTTGTTGTAGCAGTTTTTCTGAAACAGCATGCAGTTACGTAGATGACATATGAATCAGCAAATCATTGGGGGAAACACTCCTAGTTGATTGTTATGATTCCTCATTTATCATTCCTCTTTTTATGTTTTCCTGTTTCTATTTGAGTCTCACGTTTCTTATTTCTTGATTTCCCTACATGTTAGCTCTTAAGCTTTTGAGTCGATTTTCTGCTGTTACTCCTTGGGCATTTTGTCGTATGCATAATGTAAATTACAAATATCTAAATTGATTTACCTGTTGCATTGTTCATTGTTTTGCCTATTTCCATGTCTATAATAGAAATACTGGCACTTAACTCTCGAATAATACTCTGTTATGTTTTCTAGGAGTGAATTTGAATATTTGGCTGAGTTGTTGCGATCTAGAACTGTTGGATCCAATTCATTGAAGCCGGAAGTTGGTCATATCAAGAAAATGCATTTTCCTGAGAAGGAAAATGGACCTAAAGACTTACCTGTTGATTTCTCCATTAGAACGTACAATGTTGCTGTAAGTATGCAATTCATGTTGTCATACTTGCCTTAAATGTTACTGCAGTTTTGGTTCTGCTGATGAATTAACCATGTTGTATAATATTAGACTTGATTCGAAGTTTTGAACTGCCCTTATTATTAGCTAATTTGACCTTAAATATATGGTATAGCTGATTCAGTTTCTCTCTCTTAACCAGTAGAATAACATGTATTTGTCTTATTTTTTATGTTCTATTCTGTCATAGTTTGCTCTTGCTATTCTATGTACATTTGCCTTGGAAAGAACTGAGTTCGTACTATGAACCATTTTATATTTTGAAGCATTTGTTATTTGTACCATTTATATATTGCTCTCTGATTACAAGCTTAATATAACCTCGCTACGCTTTCCCGCAGGATCAAGTTGCTTCACCCGCAGAACTTGCGAAGGCATATATGGGCTCAAAATCTTCTATGGGATCCCCATTACGCCTTAGATTGCATGACCCCTCCTTTCTGCCTGTCAAATCAATAGAAGCTAACACAATACAAATGGCTAATCCTCCCACACCCTCTCTTCTCCCAAGTTCAAGATTGCATGGTTCCACACCCTCTGATCATTCTGGAAGAAACTATATGACTCCGAATAGATCAGCAATATACAAAATGTCATCGTCTCCTTATTTTAAGGTTTTATTTCCTCATTGATTTTATTCAATGCATTATTATTTTACGCTCATGTTATTTAACATATAACATGTATGTGCGTACCAAGGCTTGGTATGCTCAAGAGTACATCCAATTTCTTATCACTCTTCTCTATTAAAAATCTGAATAGACAGCCATAGACTATTTGGAAAGTCGAATAAACAACTAAGGATCACGCTAGCCAATCTCTCCGAGAGCAGTATTCAAACCAGTAAGCATTACACTTTTCTATTACATGTCATAGTATCACCATACTATCTGTTTCTACTCTACTTAGTACCTTATTTTTATTTTCTTTGTCAACCATGACGTAACATCGAAGGTTTAGGGGTTTGAAACAAAAGGCTTGGTTGTTGTTGAGCATAATATCCCATGTCTACCAGTATGTGGGTAGTCTTTTCTAATTTACATTCATCGTTCTGTTCAGAGTGCTGTTTCTTCCAGGGATTTGTCTGGTACTGTATCTTCATCTTATCAGACTGCAAGCAGTGTTCATACATTTGGCAGGCAGGTACTCGTTATTGAAGCACAATCTTTTTTTGTAGTATGTTTATTTTGTGTTAGTTATATACTGTTGAGTTGCTGTTGTATGAACTTTTATTTAGATTTTTCTATGTTGTAGTAGTGGACGATCCAAAGAATAAAATGAAATCCTGGACTCTCAATTCTGCATTTAAGTGTGCATGCTCCTTTATCTCACTTCATAATTCATCCCGTTAAGCTGCAGGAAGATACATCAATAATCAAATATCTTGTTTACTGCACACTGCCTATTTTTCTTTGTAAAATAAGCTTAAAATACTGACACAAAAAGTTATGTTTTAGATTTCTTTGGAGAATTTAACAAAACTTTGGTACATTTATTCTTGACACCCTTTTAGTCATGACAATGATATGCAATGGTTGATCTAAAGTTTTTGCAGAACTATTCTTGCAGTTGTTGAACACTTACATTAATATACATAAATTTCCAGGACATCATTTGGACTTTAGATATCGCTAGCAGCTAGTGACACCAAGTATTTGGATAAAATCATGATTTTATGGTTAAATTTTCAAGAACATTTTTTTAACTCCAGTACTCCACAAGGAATGAATTAGTAATTTGGTATTAGTTCAGTACAAAGTTCCAAAAACCAGCATATAATCTTATTCCTCAAGAATATATATAAAGAAGAATACAATAACTTATATTGGATTTACATCCAGTATGGTTTGGTATAAAAAGATAACCACCCCCCACCGGGCAATGAGATGGGTGGAAAATTTTGGATCCCTAGCATCATTGAACTACGTTGTTGCTTGGAAAAAATGGATTGTTTATAGGTTTGCATAATGTTTAGGGGCCCAAATAATGCAATTAAGTTCATGGGTGTATGTTGACAGTTTTGAACTATGGGACTGCTGTGATTTTTCCATGCTTACGCAATTAAATTGTGGTATATGGGCCTTTTGAAATTCTGTGCAATCTTACTACCTGCTTATTTTTTTTTGTTCTGCCTTGCATTGTTAGTAACTAATGATAAATCAACAGGTCCTGAAGAGGAAGAGTACTGCTCTCAACAATGAGAGTGTCTCCATTGGTCCCATGCGCAAAATGCGCCAAAGATATAACAGAGTATCACCACTGTTGGAAACACGGCCAGGTTATCGTGGATCTCTTGGTAGTCGTGCTAGCAAACTTAAAGATTTTGAACACACAACACAAACTCAAAAACGTCAATGTCTGGATAAAGTTGGTGATGGCCCACGAGGTGATGCAGATAACAGAGCCTATGATAACAGTTTTGGTCAGGCACCAGCTCAATCAACTAAGATGGCTGTGAACATACTGAAGCAGCTTGATACACTAGTTCCTTCACAGAAGGAAAGCACATCAGAAACTGGGCAAAAACATGGGAATGGCATGGATGTTGAGGACCCTATTTCTCAGAAAAAGCAAGTATTAGCACAGGGCAGTCTTTTGGGGCCTTCTTTGTCAGGAGTTAAGGAGTATTCTTTACTCAATAACATTAACGGTACTGCTAAATTCATCCCAGCTGAAATAGATGGCAAGATTGTTGATGATACATCAGATGGATCTTCTGTCTTGAAGAGGAAATCAGCCTCCGAAATAACTTCACCCAAGGTATGAACATATGATGCTAGTCATTGTTATTAAGGCGATAAGGCGAGGCATTTCACTACCGCCTTAGCGCCTAAGGTGTGCGGCGAGGCGACGCCATACACACATCCTAACATAGTAAGGTAGCAAATTTAATGAGGAAGTTAGGAACACTAACATACTTTGATGTTGCCTCTTGCATACTCCTGTTGTGGTCTTCTGCCATGCATTCCCAGACGACACAACCCCCTTCCAACATGTAAGAAAGCAAAGGCACATTGTTATAAATGCAAATAGAAACAACTATACAGTATTGTAAAATGTAATAATGATTATATGGCGAGTCAATGGCTGTGGCGGCCGCTCCTGTCCACCTTGACGCTTAGGCGACGCCAAAGTGACGATGTGGCAACGCCTTAATAACCTTATGAGATACTACATTCTATACTCTGCAGTTGCCTTTTTGATGTATATTTATGCACTTATTAACCTTTTTCTTGTAGGGTTATTTGGAGGTGGACGACTGCAGTGGAAGTACGAAGATTGCTCTTCATCAAGCAAATGATAAAATTGAGAAAAAGAAGTCATCGATCCTGGAGCATACTGCTAAGAGTTGCGGGTCAACACATAAGGAGCAGCCTCCGATATTCTCTCTGAGAAGCCATGCTCCTTCTAATCTGGTATTATCCAGTGAAATTGACCGGAACAAAATGCCGACTTCATCAAATGGCTTCTCATTTCCTGTCTCGGCTGCTCTTGGCGTCCATTCACAGGCCCCTCCAACGCCTACTATGGCATCTCCGCCTCTACTACCTGTTGAGAAGCAGCAATCTTCTGCAGTATCCAGTGCACCAGTTACTTCTGTGGAAAGTGTACACAGGTTAGTTTGAAATGACATTATTACAGATAAAAAGCATTTTCTTTACACTTCAGTGTTATTCTTTCTGCCTCGACAATAAAGTTGCAATGAACCAATGACCACCAATTACCAAGTAGGTAATGGCATAATAATGAAACGAAGAAATGCTACTTCCTTTTGTTTCCTCAGTTTACGTATGAGAACTAATAGTCTTAAGGATTCCATTTTTGTTCCACTTATCCATTTACTAAGATATCTGCATGTTTATTAAACATGGATGAAGCTCATTGGACTTTGAACATTAATGTCCTTGTCTTTCCAGGATTTTCAAACCAGTTTTGGAAGAAGGAACAATTTCAAACAAATTTGATAAGAAGTTGAATGCAGAAAATCCACCAGTTTCTTCTAAAAGTTATGGGCAACTTGCATCTTTCACCAGTAACCCTGTATTTAGTGTTGTCAATTCCAAGCCTGCAACCTTAAGCAATGGTCTAGCACATACATCGAAATCTACTGCCTCTTCTACCGCTTCCTTTCAACAATTCTCGTTTCAATCTGGTTTCCAGACTCCAAACTCTTCAGCACAGCAATCTGGTGCTACTCAAGTTAAAGCAGAGCCTGTCATAACAGCACCATTGAGCACACAGAGCAGTTCAACTGCAGGCAGTTTCTCTTTCTCCAATACTGGTACAGGTAGTTCATCAACATCCTCAACAATATTTGCGGCCACAACTTCTGAGTCTGTTACAACACCATCATTGGCATCATCTGGTGTAGGAAGCGGCACTGCCCCTTTCAGTTTCTCTCCACAGTTTGGCAGTGCAAGTTCGTTATCTGCTCAGGACAAATCCAAGGCAGGAAGCAGCAGTACCCCTTTTAGTTTCTCTCCGCAGTTTGGCACTGCGAGTTCGTTCACTGCTCAGGATAAATCCAAGGTATCCTCATCTGAATCAGTGTTGTTGTCTGGAAACCAGTGTGCCCAATCAGGAAATAGCAGTTCACTATCCACACAGAGTTCAGCAAGTAATTCGAACGTGATATCTTCAGAAAAATCAAACTCTGGAAGCACACAAAGTTTCATAAATCCACCATTTGGTTCAGCACCTTCACAATCTAGCCCTTTCAATTCAAGCTCTGTGTTTTCTTTCTCAGCTGGTTCTGGTTCAACTTCTGCGACTAAAACTGCTCCGCGGCCTTTGCCAGCTATGACCACTGCTTTTGGATCCAGTACAACTTTCACGACGTCGCCAATATTTGGCAGTAATTTGACTACAACTGCTGCACCGTCTTTTGGCTTGCCGAACACTGCTCCTGCTACTTCACCATTTAGTTCAACCTCAAGCCCTGTATTCTCATTCACTTCAGCTACACCAACAATACCAAATCCATTACCCACAACACCAATTTTTGGTAGAGTGAGCCCAACTGTTGGTGTAAATACAGGAACTGATCAAATGAATGGAGGGCACGTGATTGGGGAGAAGAACCAGTCCCCTTTCTCAACAGCTTCGCCGTTTGGCCTCCCAAGCAGCTCTCCATCAACTCCAGTTTTCAGTATGCCAGCAGCTCAGTTGGCTTCCACCACGTCAGCCTCACCTGGCATTTTCCAATTTGGCCAGCAGAGTCAAGCATCTTCAGGTGGCTTTTCAATGGGCACTGGTGGAGGTAATGACAAGTCTGGCAGAAGAATTCTGAAAGTAAAGCGAAAGAAATAGGCTACTTCATCATCTGTTGAAGTTCATCCTGGCTGGAACTGTGAATAGTAAACAGTACCCACCCCTGGAAGTGGTTGACAAGTCTTGCAGTCAATTTGGCTATGGCCCAGACTGCATTGCAAGTTGCTCTGGCTTTTCATATTCCTCACTTGATACCCAGGTGTATTTGCCTGAGCTGGCATAAGATGCCAGTTGGTTTTTTTACTGATCCGAATCTTTGCACATTAGCTATGGTGGAGGTCCCCGTGGACTGCCAGTGGACTGGATTTATTGCATGATTTATCCCGTCATGTACCATTGCGAAAACATTTGTTTTTCGAAGTCATACTATTTTAGGAAATTTGTTCTTGTTACTGCCCGGGTATTTGATTGAGTGTACCTCATTTAGTCGATTCTTCCATTATTTTTTTTGTCTAGACAATAATTTCATGTTATATGCGTCAGTAAATGATGGCCTATCGGTCACTTTTTTTCCCTCTGTTTCATTATATAAAATCTATTGTGTTTGCCAAACACTACCAGGGTGGTTACTACTTACTATTCACAGTTCCATCCACTCACGTCGCCAGCTCGTTCATGGGCGAAATAAAGCAACTTTTGCTTGCAATATTGATAAATAATATTTTGCAACTGAATTTTTAAAGAGCAATTGTCAAGTAAATAGCGAGTATATAATATAAATATGAGTAAATCACAATCCTTCATAATTGTAATCATCGATTCAGTCTCAGCATCTACCTGGCATAACATTTATATCATGGTTGCCCATCATTTTTCAATTTAATTTTTTGCAAAAACAATTCAAGCCTAATTTAGTGTCGTCGCTCCAAGTTCCTCGTGACTGTATGCACGGTGTTTTAATAGTTCTGTAGGATTTAATAGTTTTACACCTTGCAGAGATACAATTTTACTCATATGATATAATCAATTTTAAATGTCCGTCTGACACACTTCTGTACATGTGCGACTAAGATAATAACAAAGCCTTTATATTTAGATTTAACTTTGCACCAGCCTGATGGATGTTGACCCTTGCTACGGTGAAATAAAATTCTTATACACAAAATTAATGACAATCCATTCCTATCATAACCATACCCCCATAGCAAAACATGCACCATTGTATCGGCAAGTTTTAGCCTCAACACCTTTGTGGGTGGAACCCCATCGAGCAAACCTCTCCAAAATGCCTGTACTACTTCGGTCATCCAATGTGCAAAGCTAGTGGTCCTAAACAACTTATTTAGGGTCACCCCATAAATAACACTTGTTATTGCATGGTTATCTCAGATTATACGATACCAAGTTTGGTCCTTAATCGACCTGGTCGAGAATTTCCCCTACACTGAGTGCATGTCCACTTCTCGCACTTCACAGATCATACCAATAACTCACCCACGTCAAAACTTAGTTTTCAACTTTGATTATTTTATACTGAAATAACATAGGTAACACCTATCTCCATTATGTCAAAATCCACATTTCTGAAAAAATATTTCAACAGTTCATTGTTCTTCCCAATTCTGATGCATGGATAAGTATATGTATGTATAATCGAGTATACCTAAGGTTATAGCTCCAAACAGTAGGTATAGAGATGAGAAAGCTTCCTACTAGTCCATACAAATATTTTAAACAATACCCCCTCCGGTTCCATAATACTTGTCGTTTTGGACATTGGTACGGTCTTCGAAATGCAACTTTGACCATCAATTACTAATGAAATTTATTTATAAAATCCGCAAAAATATAATATTGTGAAAGTGGTTTTCAAGACGAATTTATATATATGGTTTTCATATACCCAATCCATATAGTTTAAAAGATTTTTATAGATAAAGTTTCAAAACTTTGACTTAGGAAAAGTCTAGAACGACATGTATTATGAAACCGGAGGGAGTATTATATTAGGTCAATGTGACATGTGTTCTGTGAATGTGATGTGCAATGTGAATGATGTTGTGAATGTTCTGTGATATTGTCATGTACTGTGATTTTTGTATTATGATTCTGTGAAATTGGGGTTGTTTTCGGAATGTGTACAGTGATAAAAATCTCATCGCAGTCGGTTCTAACCTAGAACCGACTGTGATGATAGATTCATCACTGTCGGTTCTTAACTAGAACCGACACTGATGATACACTATCACAGTCGGTTCTAGTTAAGAACCGACACCGATAATCATATTATTGGTGTCGGTTCTTAACTAGAACCGATTGTGATTTTGTTATCAGTGTCGGTTCTAGTTAATAACCGATAGTGATAACTGATTATTACTGTCGGGTGAGAACCGACTATGATAGAGTCTGCCCATCACTATCGTTGTACTTTGTGTCACCACCAAAACCGACAGTGATGATGAAAAAGAACCGATTGATACGTATATTCCTACAGTAATATGATAACATAATTTGGCGCCACGGTTCTCCATATCCAAAAATGTTTTTTTTTTTTTTTGCCACAATTGCTGTCCTACGAGTGCTCCATCATGCAGTAGCTAGCCACTAGATACACCGGGCCTGGACGGTTGGACACCTTGCATTCGGCCTACATTTTAATGGCCACAAGAAAGCATGCATCGCATCCCACTGCTTTTGCAAAGAGGGGTCCATCGGAGCAAATTAGAAAAACAGAATAATGCAACGAATCCGGTGATTCGAACGGGAGAATAACTTAGCCACTGAGGAACAAAGACTACCGATCGAGGCCACTACTACTACGGAGTACTACCTCCTATATTATAAATAGACTACCTACCTCCCCATACAGTATGTGATACCAGGGCACTCATCTGCAGGTTCTTGCATTCCCATGCATATGTAGTAGTCTCCTCTTCAGTCCAGCAAATCCAACACGACACCACAGCGTCCCTTGGCAACAAAAAACCGCCATGGACAGAAGCTGCGCAAGCCAGCTCCAGGCCTTCTTCAAGGCCACTCTCCTCGGCCTGTCCATCCTCTCCATGGCAACCTGGGTGCCTCACGCGTGTTCTTGCCTGAGGAGCTTCCTCTTGGTGTCACTCCCTTCCGCCGTCGCGGCCATGGCCACGCCCAAGTGCCTCTTCGTCTTCTCCAACATCATCGTCATATTCCTCGCCAACGACTCGAAGCTCTCACAGAGCGGCGGCGGCCCTCCTCCTCACTCCATGAGCGGTGAGGATCATAACGTCGACGTTGCGAAACATCAGCCTGCGGCTTTGACACCAGTGATCGAGGAGAAAGAGATGATCAAAGAAGAAGAAGAAGAAGAAGACATCATGATGGTTGCAGTTGCACACGAGAGCAGGCTGCAGAAGCTATATCGATGTGACCAGCTGCTGGATGCTTCGTCGAACATTGTTGGGGTTGAAGCGTTGGGAGAAGACGTCGACGGTGAGATCTCCGCGGGTAATTTTGGTGATGGGGAGTGCATGGAGGTGGAAGAACACTTGGAACTGCGAGAAGAGGTGATCGTGGAGGAGGAGTGCGAGGAGGAGGAGGAGGAGATGGGGCTGCCTAGGGATGAGCTCAACAGGAGAGTGGAGGACTTCATCGCTAGATTCAACATGGAGAGGCAGCTCGAGGCAAGGATGCTCGTGTGCTGCAGCTGATCAGTACAGGTTTTGGTGGTAGTACTATAGCACTTAGGAGTTAGGAGTCGATGCACAGAAGTTGCACCGTTTGAGATTATGTACAGTAGGCTAGTGTTAACCTTAAGAGAGGTGCTTCTATATATGCTCTTCCTTTTAAAAGTTGCACAACTATTAAAGCATGAATGAAGGGTAGATAGTGATTACTTACCCTTTCCTTTGCTTCAAGATTTGTGCAACTTGTACTTAGAAGGAAAAGCATAGAAACACTGCTCCTTAATCTTAATCATCTGTACAAAAAGTTTGGAATAAAGTAGCCAGTCATTTTGATATATTCCTCTATTTCTCCATGCGCATGCACAAAGGCTTTATGAAATGTCACGATGGTCAGAATTAGTTGTGGTTGGATTTGTGAGCCTCAGCTAGGAATAATAAACGGAATGATTTGGCTACAAAACAATGTAAATTTGTAGCATTTGTTGTCAGGCACCCCAAAAATTTACGGCTATGCTCGAGCACACTGCAAAATTCTAGGCGTTTGCTTGAATACATTGCGTCTATTGAAATAATTAAGGTTTTTAACCGATTTGGAGAGGAACTATATATAAAAAAATGGCGATACAAAAATATCCTACACAATTATTTGAGCGCTGCATTTTACGGTCCAGGCCGGCTTATATTCAGCGTTGCTTGGATTTGAGATCTCGAGTGGAAGATAATAAAGAACGTGGGATTTATCTTTTCAATTGCTATGAATTTTGTGGCGATGGTTATATATATATCGTTTCACCTTTGGTGTTTGCAAAAGTTTGTCATAAATTTGTTAAGAATTAACTGTGCCTAATATGTTATTTGCAAAAGGTCACCGTTCTAGCCAGTGGTACGTAGAAGCAGTAATTGTTCAAATACTGCATGCATTAATGTAACATGGAGTAATCGTACGTGGAGCTCTTGAGTTATTGAGAATTTCAGTTGTCTTTTCTCACATGCTTTTCTATATGTATACGTAGAACGTTTCATTAGTTTGTAAGAGTTGAGGTGTTTGGTTTCTCGAGAATAAAATGGATTCGCAAAGTGATTTTTTTAAATGGATTCCCTGTTTCAAAGTGATCTGAAATTTTCTCTGTCCAAGAAATTTTTTTCTTTGTGACTATTGGATTTGTACTTAAGATTGATGTGCCATATTATTGGCCGATTTGATTCAATAGATGAAAAAGGTGACTAATTTTAAGAAAATTTCAGCTACCATAAAAATAGACTTTTCCTATATATCTATTTTATTTGTTTCAGAACATTGGCTAAGAGGTTCTAGAAACATTTCAATGGTACATTTCCTGCAATCGTGAAAATAGTTATGTATATATACAAAACAGCTTGTGTGAAAATGCACATAATTTACATCAACAAGAGACTACACATGGGAGCCACCTCTTGGTAATTAAGGTGGTGAGATTGTGGGTGTACAACCTCACCCACCAGGTTTAAATCCTGATGCCTATCTTTAAGCAAACACAAGTGTATTTTAGTAAGAATCAATACTTCTATGTTGATAGTCTTTTTTTTTTTTAAAAAAATAAGGGGCAGAGAGGATCCCCAGCCTCCAGACAACCTTGCTATCAACAAAGTTGAACCACACTATTGCGAGGGAAAAATGCCTTTAATGACTAGTGAAAAGCTAGAGATTCTTCCGAGCATTATATTCGAGAGCCGAAAAGACGAATAGAGAAGCATATATATATAGAACTTCCAAGCACTAGAGATGTCCTTCAACTCTTTTCTTGACATCTATACCTACCTAACACTAACATTTATTCCAATTCCAAGGAATGATCGGTAATTAAGTGAATTTTCAGGGCTGCACTAGACAAATGACCGGAACAAAAACGAGAGAATTGAACATATTAATCAGCAACGACAATCTAGCTATAGTTTCCAGTCCAATCTAGCGAACATATTAAGTAAACAACACTAGATAATTAATTAAAAACCAATAACAGAGTCATTCTGTTCATAGACGTAGACAGTCCAGGATAAGCTAGCTAATCTCGCCATTATATATCTTTAAAATCTTAATGCTTTCCACCGGCATCAATGCTTTGCTCTCTGTCATTAATTAATTAATTAGTAGCTGCACGTGGCTTGTGCATATGTATTCCAGCGTTGGAGTCCAAGGCAAATTCGCCGGATTTTGATCAGTTTGTTTGTACCGAAGAAAGGAATTAACTTTATTGGAGCATGATTCTTCCTTTAGCTGAGAGAGAATTTCCTTTAGTTCGGTGTTTCGAAAGATGGAGAATTTCCTTTTTCATGGCTTCCACGTGTCACTGGTGTTTAGATTTTTTTTTTTTAAAAAAAACATTAGAATTTTCTTTAGTGTTGATGTTGTTAAAGCACGAAAATCTGTGTGGGCGACTTTCTTGGTTTAATTAGGGCGTTGTACGTTAATTAGCCATTCGGGTTTTCACTAAATTGTTTGGTTCATGGTATTTGTAATGATATCTATATTTGCACAAATCTTGAAGCAAGCGAAGGGGTAAGTAATCACCATCTACCTTTCATTCATGCTTTAATAGTTGTGCAACTTTTAAAAGGAGGAGCATAGAAGCACCTCTCAAAAAGAAAACAATAGTAGAAATTCTCACAATAATTGAAAGAAAAGGAAAAGGATCTCCACCATTTATTTTGGTTGTGCCAAATTATAAAGGTGAAGATCAATCTCGTATAAATAATAGAGTAATATAACAAATACAATCGTATTCTAATCACAGGAAGTAGAGTTGTATATATATCAAAGATAAATGTATCATCGTATCTAGCCGCGTACTTGAGCGGATAAATATTCTTGGTAGTATGAATATCTAGCACTTATTAACTAAATATTAGATCATATTAGACATTTGTATTTAGGTAACATGTGCTACTCAATCACTGTTCGTGGACTGATGCAATCAACTTTCAGTTTTGGCAACAACTGAACATGAAAATTTTCAAGAGATCTTTTTTGACGACAAAGCTTTGAGAGTGATTGGTCGATGTGATTGGCACACGCAACAGCCTCATATTCTTCCTTGCCTGCAGCATAGGGTCATTTAAAATTTCAATTAAAATAGAAAATATATTAGAAGAAACAAAAAAGATAAAATTGCTGTCAGTAATAGCATTTGCCTTTTTCTTTTCCTTATTATTTATTATTTGTTAGATATTTCTCATTTTTGTTACTTTCAACAACCATGCACCCATACGGGCTACATGTTTTAAGCATATTTTGTATACGTAGAAACGCGCTTAGATTATTTAAAGACATAATCAATTAAACCACCTTGTATTAGTTTGACCATATAAAAACTTTTTTGCTTAAATTTTGCAAAATATGCCCCCAACACAACATTATAGGAAAGAACCGATTGTGGTAAGCTCTTAACACAATCGGTTCAGAACCGATTGTCATAACCTCCTCATCACAATCGGTTCTAGTTCAGAACCGATTGTGATGAGCCCATTTCACTATTGTTGATTGGTTTACAGTATGCATATCATTCACAATCTATATAGAACAGAAACACTTTACATATCACATATCACATTTATTTACATGAATATAGAATACAAACATATGCATCCATCTACCCATTCATCCAATTAAAAGACGGTGATACACTTGATAAAATGTTGTGTGCATGTTTATGAAATATATTTGACAACATTTTATAGAGCTAGTGATACTCCATGTCCGCATTGTACTTGGTCTACACCACCTCCTTAGCTTTGTAGCCATGCCCATTTGCCATTACCATGAATTTGAAAATGATCAAAAAATTAATACATGACATAATGGGCAAATAAATAAATAAATAAAGTTTAGTTCCTTACCAGTACAGAAGTGCTCCATGCAGTGATTTCTTCCAAAACCAAGAAATGCAAAACCACGATCCACATCCCAGTGCCTGATTACCTTTCACCTCGGCTCCTATTTCTCTCACTCTCTCCATCTATCTATCTATCTGTTTATGTATCTATCTGCAGTGCAAGTGGGAGAGCAGGAGAGAGAGAGAGAGAGAGAGAGAGAGAGAGAGAGAGAGAGGAGCAAGTGGAGGAGAGCACAAGGGTGTGTATATATATAGGGCAGTGGCTTTCTCAGCAAAATTAATTTGAAATTGGAACCCACTCGGCGCCCAAATTTCACTTTGGCAGGACTATCCCGATCAGAACTGATTGTGATGAGGGGTGTCATCACAATCAGTTCTAAGCTAGAATCGATTGTGATGAGGGGCTCCCTTATCACAATCGGTTCTGAGTAAGAACCGAATGTGATGACCACCCTCATCACAATCGGTTCTGAGCTAGAACCGATTATGATATGGTGTCCATTACACCTTTAATTCTATTTGCCATCTAATTTGAATCCAAGCTGAATCGGTCTCCATTTTGCCAATTCGAGTTCGAGAAGTAGTATTCGTGCACCTGTCATTAAAATGGCCATAACTTTTGCATACGATGTCCATTTTCGACGTACGAGTGCTCGAATCGACGAGTCGAAGGCTAAGTCGTGAATTCTTTGCGAGGCTTTGGAAAAAGTGTCGACCCCAAAGAACGTCGTTTAGGGCCTCAAAACAGCCTCTGAAGTTTCGTTACTCGTTTTCGCTGATCATTTGCTGTCTAGTTTGAGTTTGTTTTCATTATAGCTTATGTAATCCTTGTTTCCACTCCATATTTTAGAGTGTGCTCATTTGTGATTGTTTGATTCTAAAAAAAATAGGGTAAAATATACTCAAACTAGGGTTTCAACTTTACCGTCAAACCACCATCTCCTCGAGGATTTCATAATTTCTCACCAATATTGATTTCAACCATAATAGCACTAATGACATATAACACATTCATCAAATCAAAATCGAATTTCTTAATACAAAATTGAAGGGATTTGAAGGAATGCTTACCTTTCGAAGAAAATCTCAAATGTGGAAATATAGAGGGGGAATCTCCTCAAGCTAAGGCTTCAACTTACCCCTCTTAACACACATCCTTAAGGATTTCATATTTTCTTACCCAAATCTAAGTTTCAAGAAGAGTATATTTTGTTTTTTGGGGGTGGCGGCGATTTTTTTTCCGCTCTAGAACACCAACAAAGAAGAGTTCATCCCGAAGGTACATAAAACCTAGCAAGGCATATCACAATCGGTTCTAAGCTAGAATCGATTGTGATGAGACCCCTCATCACAATCGATTCTAGCTTAGAACTTATTGTGATAACCCGTTGCCAAAATTTACATATTACATACACGTATCACAATCTGTTTTTTAGCCAAAATTTTGGAACCAACACAGATAAAGTGATAGTGATGTACCATTCTATAGTAGTGTATATCAGAATGTATCATCGACGTACCTTTAGTAGGCTATGGACTTATGTTGCAAGACGGATGGAGAATATAGCAGCAGCGTCATGCATGCTATTTTGTTGATTAATTCATATACCTCTCACCAAAAAAAAAAAAAAAAAAATAGTTCATACGCCCGTGGCTAAAACAACCTACACGTCAAGTGGTATGAAAAGCATGCACGTCAAAAAACATTGCCACCTTTCCCTCCGCAAACTTACAATAGGTTTCGCGAAAGATGGCGACGTCGAGCCGTCAGGATTGCGTTGCGTGTCTCCGTCACAGATGCCCGGCCAGGTACTTACAGCTTGCTTACATCACGTTTACATGCAGGAAGCATTGCAATATGCATGGTTGAGCAGCCTAGCTACATATATAGCTACAATAGATAATTACGTATAGGTCCAAACAGCTGTGCCATTACATGTTAATTGTTCAAGAAACTTCAAAGATCCATCGAGAATTCGAGATAGATAAAGGTAGAATGCCACATGTAATCTTTGTTTTTGGGCTTTAACCTAGAGTGGCTAGCTAGGTTGTTAAAAATTAGGGCTCAGAACCGATGAAGTGAGACGCACGGCATGGCACAATTGAATTAATTAAGGACAACATGTTGTTCTAATTGTGTGATCACAAGTGTAACTAGTCCTCTACTCGATTATGGGGGCCGGGCAACCAAGAACTTGGCCCAAGATTAAAGGTACCACAAAAAAATGGACAAACTTGTGTTGATGGGACAAACGATATATACCTCTAGGGATGAAAACGGTCGGTAAATGATTGTTCCGTTTCTGTTTCCACATTTTTTACTGGTAACGGAAATGAAATCGGAAACCCCGGAAACGGATAGTGATGGAAACGAATGCGGAACGGATACGGAAACGAAAGCGGAAAATTCCACAAGAACATAGTAGAGAATCACAATATACATGACCACAAGAACAATGTAGCACATTCCACCTTCAAGGTGGACACAAGAATAGTGTTATGTTCACTGGTATCGCTAGAAATTTTTTCTCAAATTGTCAATTGAAGGCACGTTATTTGTCTCCCATATCAGACCATCATGTCCTCATCCATATAATTATCATAGATATCCTTTTGCTCCACCAACTAAAAAGGTTTAACACCCTAAAATTTGTATATTATTGTTCGATGTTCATTTATGATTTTCTAAAATTTATCTTGGATTTTTTGGAGTTTATAAATACCATTTTGCTATTTTTAGATTTATAAAATTAATTTATCTATAAAAAATAATGCTGAAAAAAAAATTCTAGGTTCAAAATATTCCAAAGTATTTCTGAGAATTTTTTTCGGAATTTTTATACTCTATTTAATATTTTATAAAAAAAACTACTTGTATTTATGAAATTATTTTAATTCGAAAATAAATATAAACTCTCATTTCTCATTTTTGGGCCAAGCCCATTTCTTTTTCCGTCCTGTTTCCATTTTTAGTTTCCGGTTCAACTTATACGGAATTTTCGTTTCCGCCGGAATTGGCTCTCCCGTTTTCGTTTCCGTTTCCGACAAAAAATTTTCGTTTTCGTTTCCGTACCAGTATTTTCCATTTCCGTTTCCGAAAAAGAGCTTCCGTTTCTGTTTTTGTTCGGAACGGTCGGAAACTTTCCGTTCCATTTTCACCCGAGTGTGATTGACCTATTGGGAGGTATACCAATAGGTCAATCTCACTCCTCAGCCGTTGATTTTGTGCAACAGCTGGTGTTGTGCTGTGGAATTATCCGACCACTGTACTGATAGGTCTGTAGGGATTGCAATTTAAGCAGTTCCATGGGTTTAGATTGTCCGATCGAGCGAATGAACGTCTATGTCTTTAAAATCCATGTGCTATGGTATTTTACTATGTATTTCAGATCAATCTAAGCCGTTGTTTTTGACAATTGTGCGTGCATAACTGCTTGAGTTGCGGTTATTAAGGGACTACACAGGAACCCCGTCCGATACCGAGTGGTTGACAAGGTGGAAGGAACCAACAAAAGCATTATCCTGTAGTATTTTATAAATCTTGGTAAAGTATACTTCAGTACTCAGAAATGAGAAGTCCAAGGATAGTAAAGAAAATAATAAAATTAGTAGGATTCAAAATCTTAAGAGGAATATCTTTCATGCACGACATAATTAAAGTAGTAGCCATGGCAAAACAATTGATTGATATAAATAAACATTGCTAAACTGGCCCGCAAATTTTTGCTTGGTACCTTATCGTACACTATGTTAACAGTCGCAGTCATTAATACAAGAGAGTAAGACAGAGAGTATGAGACAAGTGTAACATCCTAATTTTTGTTATTTTTAAAAAAATTTGTGTAGTTTATTCCTCCAACAATTTCACTAATTTTATAGCTAATTAAAGTTTAACATGGGACTTTTATAAATAAAAAATGATTAATGTGATTAAATCCCAACAAACAATTGTAAAAATTATTTTATTTGAATTTGTTGTGCATGGAAATATTTTTCATAATTTTCTAGGAATTTCTCAAGTGCATTACCTATTTTGTCTGTGCTTATTTGCTTTTATGTATTTTCTAAAAATAAAAGCTAAATACAAATACTAAAAAAAAGATTTGGGCCGAAACCCTTTTGCCTATGTGTTCTCTCTCTCCTGGTCCAACCAGTTGCGTCACCGCCCTTGACGCACGTGGCCCAACACCTCGGCTCAAGCCACAACCAACCCAACTCACCACCACGTCGTCCTTGATGCACGTGGCCCAATGCCTTGGATCAAGCCACAACACACCCAACATGCCACCATGCCCTCGCTCGTGCCATTGACAGGCGGGCACCACCCTGTTGTTGCATTGTTCATTGTCCTCGCATAACCAAACGGGACTCCACCTCCGTTAAATACGTACTGGATTTTGTGTTTTTCACAAAGCTCCATTCACAGCAAATAGGGCAGCCCGCTTTTCTAGACCCGCGCGCAACGAATACCCTGAGTTGCAAATCTGTCGGTACGATTTGATTTGCAAAAAGTACCTTTTTGGGTTTTCGGGATAAGTTCATGTTCCGAAGTTCCAAAATTGTGCGTCTAGTTCATATTGGTCCCTAGTCCCGTAAAGGTTCCATTGCCGTGGAGAAAATCCAGTGTGGACTCCTTTCGAGTCAAAATCCGATTTTCCATCATTTTCGTATTCCGCAAGGTCGAAAAGGGAGAATTCGAGCAGATGAGCTCGAAACTCGGCGAGACCAACGTGAATGGGTCCCTAGCATCGCTAGGAACCTAATCATGTGAATGTCTCGAAATCTCGAACTCAATTGCGCGAAGACCCATTTTCTAAAACACCAAATCCAAATCCGACAACTATCCAAAAAAATATCCGAATCCGATCCAAAGACAGCCGCCATTTCAAACGGCTACAGAGGGGTATTTTTGTTATTTTCTTAACTAGCATATTACATCTGTAATTTTTCATTAAAATAATATTATTTAAAAATTCCTTTCGTGGCGATGTTAGATGGGTGACGCAACAAAGTCTTCACCTCGCGCTCACTGTAGGATTTTTTAAAATAATTTTGTAAAAATAATATACCGAAAAACATAACAAAAATACACCTCTGTGGCCATTAATGGCGACATAGGTCATTTTGTTGTGGAATGAATTTGCCGACGGATTATTTTGTCGTGGATTCATTTAGTCGACAATGCTGAGGCTTTTGTTGCCAATTGATTTGGCTACACCATGTCGTTAATTCAAATAGCAACAGAAGGTTTATAGCCAATTTATTTGATAACAGGCTTTCTATCGCCAATTAAAATAGCGACAGTGGTGCATTTTTTTGTAAATTTTTCTTTCAATGTGTTATTTTTACAAAATTATTTTAAAAAATGTATTATCTTTTTTAAAAAAAAATTCCTCACCCTATCACTATGATGCTTGCGCCCATACCTAGCTCTGGCGAAGAAGTCGACCATCCATCCTCTGCCAGCAACGAGAACCGTTTGGAGAGTACAAATGCCATGCCGGTTAAGACCTTGATCGAGCCAAAAAAAACTTTGACTTTGGGTTAAATTTGCACTCTCCTCTAGAAGAACACCCTGAAAATTCTGGTTTTTTGGCCATTTGATTTCACCTTTGTGTCTTAATTTAGTCGAGAGTTTTCTATATATCATCGTGATGGCAGTGCACGCTGTACACGGACTGACGGGCCATCGACAAAATTTAGAGACGATATTATAAGGACCTTGTAGATCAAGCTCAGTGGAAGTAAAGAAAGAATGACCAAGTCATTTACTTTTTTGACCACTAGGATAAAAACCTTGATGAGGCAGGTCTTTTCGTTGTGCTGCAGCTAAATCGTTGTATGCCGTTTATGCTTTAGGTTAGTTGTCTCTTTCACCTTCGAACTTTAGCTGTTGTACGTGTCGAATGTTGGTGTCTTAATAAAGTCATCTCCTAATTAAGGAGATTTATGGACTGTTCATTGACAGGATTGGACGATAAGGATTTCACATGGTTATATTGTCACAATTGGAAT
This sequence comes from Rhipidocladum racemiflorum, assembly GCA_036346355.1. Lineage (NCBI taxonomy): Eukaryota > Viridiplantae > Streptophyta > Magnoliopsida > Poales > Poaceae > Rhipidocladum > Rhipidocladum racemiflorum. The sequence continues at coordinate 1,080,248 of CM070590.1, read as the reverse complement.
GGCTAATTTGAGAATGCATTTACTAAATCTTTGGTGAGAACGGTTTCTCATTGTGACAAGTGGTAGCATATTTTCCTTCCTTCTCAAAGGCTCTGTCGTCGCGACACTGGACGCTACCCCTTCATCCCCCTTCCTTGCCCATTCCTTTCTCCTGAAGCTTAAAATATTTTTCAAATCCCCCTCCAAGTTTTTTTAATAAGAAGTACTTTTTTAATAATTTTTAAAGTTTTTAAATCAATTTTTTTAACCAAAAGTTTTTGGAGTTGATAATTTTTTATTTGAAAATTTTCGAGTTGAAACTTTCTAATTTTAGATTTTTTGCTTTAAATTTTTTGAGTTGAAACTTTTCGATTTAAAATTTTTTTTAGTTGAAACTTTCTAATTTGAAAATTTTTTATTTAAAAATTTTCGAGTTGAAATTTTCTAATTTGAAACTTTTCAATTTGAAATTTGCCGAGTTCAAACTTTCTAGTTGGAAACATTTCGATTTAAAATTTTCCGAGTTAAAACTTTTCTAGGTGAAAATTTTGACTTGAATTTCTTTCAAGTGGAAACTTTCTGTTTTAAAATTTTCTAATTTGAAAATTTTATGTTAGAGAGGAAGGAATTAAGGGAAATAGGGGAAGTGAGTAAGGAAGATAGAACTATAGAAGGGAGAAATATGGATGTAGATGAAGAAGATGATACATGACATCTTAGAAAGACATCCTTAATTTTTTTAGTTTGAGGAATTATTAATTTGGTGATAATGTCATTTGAATACCTATGTTACCATCTAAAGACTACCTTTGTTACACTTGACAAATCAAGGGTCGAGATTTACGGCACCTCTTTACACTACCCATTGATGAATTGTGCTGCAATTTCCAATTAGAGGGGCGTGTTAGCTTTACAGCGAGCGGTGGAAATGCACGCATTGCATCAACTTTGCGGGAAAGAAATTAATGGCTAGAATTGACGAAGACTCGCTGGAGTTTCTCGTCCCTTTCCCATGCATCATTTGCGCGGCTATAAATACCCAGCAGTAAGATCCCATCACATGCATGCAAGGTTCATACATAGATCGAAGAAGCATATATATATACAACATGGCGCAGGCGCATCGTCTCAAGTTTTCCTTTGCTTTCCTTGTGCTCTTGATCATGGTCGTCCAAGGTAACAGCAGCTTGCACTACTCCTAATCTAATCTAATCTTGCCGCGGCCAAGAACGGATTAATTCTGAACATTCCTGTGCTAATCACCACCGCATTCCGCCCTCTGCATGTCGACCGCCAGCCAACCGTCGGCGGTGCGCGCCGTCGAGCGTCGACATCCAGCAGACCAACACCGGCAAGGCGGCCGGGGCGTCCGACACGGTGTTCGAGGTGACGGTGACGAACCGGTGCGGGTGCCCGGTGAGGAACGTCTTCCTCCAAGCGAACGGCTTCTCGAGCTCCACCGCGGTCGACCCGAAGCTGTTCCGGCGGGCGGGGGCCGACTACCTCCTCGCCGACGGTCGGCGGATCCCGAGCGCTAAGTCTGTCACCTTTCGGTATTCCTGGGACCATTACTTCAAGATGACGCCGGCGAGCCTGCAGGCTGAGTGCTAGCTCATGACCGAGGGTGGTGCCCAAGCATGAAGCAGGCAGCTTGGTGTTGTGTTGCTGTTGCAGTGTTGTTCGATGTGCTGTGCTTAGAAAATAAGTAGTTCTCTTTGAGGTAGGCTGTCCAAGTTATGTTTCTAATTTTTTTGTGAAGAAATGATGGATGGATCAGTTGGTGTATCGGATCGCAAAAATAAAGTGTCGAGTTTTATATTTATAGTCGACAGTGTTAATTCTTATCGGTGGAAGTTTTATTTATATATGTTTCTTGAAATATCTTTTTTCTTGCGAAAAATGTTTCTTGGATTCGGTGTACGTAGTGTGAGGTTCTGCATCGTGTTTGGATGTACGTACGCGCGGATCCACTTCTACAACTTTTTCTGCTACTCGATATATAGTAAATACTAGGAAATTGGGGGCGTTGCCGCGCCAGTAAAAACGGGTTGTTTACGCCAGAAGAAGAGAAAAGAAACAGATATTCGTACGGACTTTATGTAAGAAGAGAAAAAACAGGTAAAATCGAAACCAGATCTTGTCGCTAAAAAAGAATTCGAAGGGCCTTTACGCAAGAAGGATCTTTCAGAAAAAAAACAAAGGATCCTTACGCAATAAGGGATTTTCAAAGGGCCTCAACGCGGAAAAAGGATCTTTTTGTCAAAAAAGGACCCATATGCAATTCCTGAACTTGCAGGGGGCTTTTTGCAAAAAGAAATTGGACCCCGCACGGCCGTGTCACATGTCAAGCAGGGAAAATACGCGCACGAGAAGAATGCGTGCTCGAACCACATCGTGGGGGCGCAAGGAAGCGGGCTAACCGGTGCACCACGCGGCCGATGTGGCGACGAGGAGATGAGAGTTTTCTTTTAAGCCTACCATTTGGCAGAGTCAATCTGGACCGTTTCGAACTCACTATCGAACGGTCCGGACGAACGGGACGACGTGGCATGGGGATAGGCCAGGAAACCTCGGAGCTTTGTTTACGGGAGTATTTCCGTCATTGTGCTTGTCATTTCTTTGCAGTAAATACATGGGTGATGCTTATCAAATATCAACGAGATTACCTGTGTCCTCTACGATATTCAGAGAAGAGTCAATTCAACAAGGCCTTTTAGCCCTTTAAGTGGATCGGGTGGTTCAAGAAAACCTTAAAAACACGATTACTCTATCCAATTGACTGACCTGGTAACTTTCTGACGAGCCTTTTTGTCTCTTGCTTCGCTAACCGCTTGCAATTTTTCCTTCAGATGGGACATTTGCGCGACTTTTCAGCAAATAAAGTTGTTTGGAATTCTGCACAGGTAAATAAAGAACGACCAACTTGTAGTGCAGTCATTTAGCTGACTAGGTGACTTGATACCTTTGCTGGGCTGGTGGACGAACTATGATAGCGATCACTTTGTTGAGTACTTTTGTAGGATGCTAATTAGTTCAGGAAAGACTTTGAGTTTACTAGTTCACATGGATATTTGTTGTGCTGCAGCTAAATTACTATGCCGGTTGGACTTTAGATCAGTCGCCACTTTCAGGTCCACTCTTTAGTTGTGTTGAGTGTAAATTTGTTGTTGGGAACAAAATGATCTCTCGAGTCACATTGGATGCACAAGGAAGTTTCACCCTAGGACTGGGGTCTCCTTGAACCGGTGCTTGTGTGAAAAAGCAGTGGCCATGTGAGCATAATTGATATTTGGGGGATGGAAATTTGTAACTATTAGTTCTCTTGATACAAATTGCATAAATCTTGAAGCAAGCAAAAGGATAAGTAAGCACAATCTATTTTTCATTTATGCTTTAATATTTGTGCAACTAAAAAAGCATAGAAGATATGCATGCATCTTCCATCTGAACGAACATCTGAACGTAGTCATCGTGATGCTAGCGGTCTCATAATCATCTCAAGTATATGCTCATGTCAAAACATATCAAGGTTCAAGTACTCCCAAAGCCTCCAGCCAAGACCGTCCCCCACTCATCTACTCCCTCGCCGCCGCCGCCGGCGGCAGGCCTTTCACAGCAGCCTCTCATCTTAATTTCTTTAGTTCCAACTCCCAGATCTAAACGTTGGTGTATGAGGAAGCAAGCGGCGGTTGAATCCATTGCTGAGCTCGGGTAGGTGGTGACGCACGGCAGGGGTGTCGCGGCTGGTGGTGAAGATCCATGATGACCGGCTGGTGGTGGCGCAATCACGGTCGTCGAATCGAGATCCGTCGGTTCGACGATTAGGGTTCCGGTTAGCGGATCGGGCTAGCGGGTTCACAGTTGATAGCTGGGTTAACGGGTCTCGAGTCGTCAAGGTTTTTCTGGATTTCTTTTTCATTTTTATTACTTAAAATACCGCTGGTAATTCAAATAAAGTGAGAAAAAGATACCAAAAATGTCAGAAAAATTCTGGAAAATATCTTAAGACATTTTAGACTCAAATAAAATATTTTTAACAAAACTTTATATAAAATTTTCAAATATTTAAATAATTCAATAAAGGACTTAATTCAAATTAAATCCAAATAAATTCCAGAAAATTCTAAAAATTCAAATAACCCAATAAATTTGGGATGTTACATTCATGGAGTAGAGTCTTTCAGAGATTCGGCCGCCGTCGGCAAAAGCAACTTCTTCTCTGTAGACTGTACACTGTATGTCGGTCTAGAGTTTGGCCGAAAAAAATATCATGAAAGGATGCCATTACTTTACGACCACTATTGGGAGGCTTACAAGTTACAACTAGACTCGATCGATCGAGTCAAGTCCTCGAATCCATCGGCCATGTGATGATGACAGAGACCACATCGGCGACTGTGGCAACCGCCCCGGTGTCTTCAATGGCGAATTCCGATCACGACTCTGCATGCTGCGGCCACCGCCGATTGTGTCGATCGTATCACCGTAGTTCGATTTGGATGAACCATGTTTCCGATAACTATATATCACACCGCTGTCGCCCAGATCCTTCCCAACCACCGTGCATCTCCACTGCAATACCCCAGTGCCACTGCCACACGCCAGTGAAATCTGTCTTCGACCATCCGTGCTCCAATATATCTTCCCAAACACAAATAATAGATGCCCTCGAATGCAATTATACATAAATTCGTATTCACTGATTTTCATTAAAAACACGTATATAGATCACTTTACATGAAAGTACAACTCAAATAATCTCTCAAATTTTTTCTTAATTTTTCCTTTTCTTTTCTCTCAATCTCCTTCTCTTTTCTTTTCTCTCTCTTCTCTCAAATTCTTCTTGCTTTCATGGGACGTCTTTGCAACCCACATCACACATAGAGGTAGGCGTCATGCCGTGCCAGGCCGGCCATCCTGGGCTCGTCGTGCTTCATGCCTCAACCGTGCCAGGCCATGATAGCCCATCGTGACGTGCCGGCCCGGCCCGGCTCGCCTTCGGTGAGCTCAGGCACAACCCATTTGCGTTTTGTGCTTACTTTGTGCCGTGCTAACCTAGGCCCGGTCCATTTGCACTATTGCAACGAAATGAAAGGAGCCAGAGACGTATGGAGTTGAGGCAGTGGACACAAATATTATAAAAAAAGAACTAAAATTTATTTATTCTTAAACAGTTATAGAGAGCGAAGAGGATGTGCTGAACACGGGCGAGAGAGGGGACAATGGGCAAGAAAGAGAGTGTGGGAGACACGCGAGAGAGATTGAGAGATTGGGATAGACGAGTGAGAGAGAGAAAGCGGAGAGATTGAGAGAGACGGGTGAGAGAGAGATCAGCTTCTTGCACCGTCTCTCAATCTCTCTCTCTCTCTCAGCTCTATCTCTCAATCCCATAACTAAAGGGCCGGACGATTTATCCTTCTACGATCTTATGGAGCTTGGAGTTCACAGTGGTGCCTAGTGACCAGTCAAGGCAATGACTAAGTGATTAAACATGTTACAAACACCTCTTACCTTCACGTACATCTCTCCTAGCTCTCTCTCTTTCTCGCCCATCTCTCTCTCGCGCGCTCGTCTCTCTCAATCTTTCCCAGCTCTCTCTCTCTCTCTCGCCCATCTCTATCGATATGTGAGAGGAGTGCAGCGAGTGAGCAGTGAGAGAAGCGAAGAGAGTTAGGCGCAATGCCAAGTGCCGACTAAAGAGAGGGAGAGAGAGAGAGAGTAAGGGTGAGCAAGAGAGTGATATATATATATATATATATATATATATAGAGAGAGAGAGAGAGAGAGGATTGCTAGTGTACTATCGATAGTACAGATCCTCCGTGCTATAGCGCTGTGTTTGCAAAATTCTAAGACGAAATTGTTGATCCAAACCGTGCATTATGTTCGTCTCATTGAAATCTCACTACCCACCAAATTTTATATTTTTTGAATTTTTTCTCCAATTTATTTTGTATTTTTCAAAACCAGCTTCATTGGACAGCCCACAACTAATTAGATCGTTGATTTTGAAAAATACAAAATAAATATGAGAAAACATTCAAAAAATAAAATTTGGTGGGTAGTGAGATTTCAATGAGATGAACATAATGCACGGTTTGAATCAACAATTTCGTCTTCGAATTTTGCAAACACAGCGCTATAGTACGGAGGATCTGTACTATCGATAGTACACTAGCAATCCTCTCTCTCTCTCTCTCTATATATATATATATATATATATATATATATATATATAGTCAAATAGAGATGATCAATGATCGGGGAAGATTTCGATATGAGCGCTGCAAATATTTAAGTGTCGTAATTTTACTTAATTACTTAAATTTCATAATTTTATTTTGTTTTCTTCTTCTTTCTTTCTTTCTTTCTCCTTTTATCTTTTTCTTTTTTCCACATATTTTCCCTTTTCCTCTCTTTTTTTTCCTTTCCCTCCCTTTTTTCGCTCCTCTTTCTCCCTCTTTTTTTCACTCCTCCCTCCCTCTCCTTTTTTCTCTTTTCCCGTGCGCCTCCTTGGCTCCTGACGACTTCCCAGTTACCCCAATCCCCTTCCCCTTCCCTTGTCTCGACGCCTCCCTCGTTCCCCAGTTCCCCGCCACCGCCCTCTACCTCCACCCCAACTGGCCACCTCGTATGCCCGCCGCTGCCCTCTACCTCCCCCACAGCAGCGCCCCACCTTTGCCCCCTTCGGCCATGGAGCCCTCCAGAGCGCGGGTGCTCAGCAATGCGAGCGGCGACGATACGGATGAGGTAAGGACAAGGACCACGGAGTGCGTGGGCGACGGCGACGCGAGCGAGGAGGGGTGTGGGGTGTGGGTGACGGCAGCGCGGGCCCAGAGATGGGGCACGGAGGGGCCAAAGCGCAGGTGGCGCGTAGAGGAGCCGAGGCGGAGGTGGGGCACGGAGGGGCCGAGGTGCCCGGAGGTGGGGCGCGAAGGGGCGAGGTGGGGCGTGGAGGGGCCGAGGCGTGGGCACACGGCCACGGGGGGAGGTGGAGGCGTGGTGGTCAACTTGGCGGCCATACAAGTGGGTGCAGCATGGCAGGACACCTCGGCATAGCGACCACGACGACATGGCCAGGTAAGTCCCCGCTCCACACCGCCTCCTCCCTTCCTCGACGGTCAGGTGAGACGGATTGGCTACCGTGCCCCAACCCAGTCCTCCACTGCCACGGGCCACAGCCATCTGGCATGCCACCTGTGCCCGGCCGTGCCGGCACGGGCATGGCCCAAATCATCGTGCTGGGCCGTGCTGCCCATTGTGCCAAGGTTCTCAGCCCAGCACGGCTCAGTGAATAGTATCAAGCCGGCATGGCATGACCCAATCCGTTCCGTGCTGGGTTTTGGGCCTGGCTGGGCCTCCGTGCTTTCGGGCCAGCCCACATGGGCATGGCCCATATGCCCAGCTCTAGTCACATAGATTAATATGTCTTTACTGCTTGCATGGCCAGGGACTTCACTTGCTAGTACCGCTGTCGGGACACGTATTGCCGTCTGCACACGTGGCTCCCTGTTGAACACCCGGCTTTTACCATGGTTTAAAATCTTATCAAGATTTCAGTCATCTCAACCAAAATGGTCCGAACCAGAATTCTAAATTTTGACCGAATAAGAAAAATTGAAAATGCCACCGTACTTTCAAAATCTCGATGAGATCTCAATAATTTCGATCGAGGTCTCGGTGATTTCGGTCGAAATCTCAGACATTTTGATCAGATTTCAATTTTTGTTGGCCGGATTTGATTGGATTTGGTGTCAAGACCATCCACAAAAAAATTCAAAAATTTTCGACGTGTTTTTGACTATTTTTCAAAAGTTTAGAAGTTGACCGAGATCTCGGTAATTTCGGCCAAAATATCGGAAATCCCTGTTGAAAAAAAACAGATTTGAAATTTGGTTTTTGAATTTCATCCTAATTTTGTTTGAAATTCTGAGATCTTACTGAAATTTCAAATTTCGGCCACCTCCAAGATATATACTGAAGACGAAATTTAAAACCTTGCCTCCTACTCTGCCTTCTTCTTTTTCACGTGCTGCCACCTTGCCTATTTCTCTGTGCTGTCTCTGGCGCTTTTCTTTTCTTTGCGGCTTCTCTGCTCTTTCTTCTATTATTTCTATGCCACTACCTGATTTTCTCTTCGTGCGGCACACAAAACTAGGGGCACCCTCCTCTTATTTAGGGTGTGTTTGGCAGAACTTCAGCTTCGACAGATTCGTGAATTTGGTAGAGCTGGGTATTCCTAACTCCACCATATCCATGGAGCTAGAGCTGTAAGTATATCAAGAGTGTTTAGGTGGATCATGTCGTTTGCATTTTATAATAAAAATATAAACTTTATTCACTTTATTTTAGCCTATAAGTTTTAGATCTGAGGTGGAGCTAGGATCTGGAGTTCTACCAAATTGGGCCTTATTCTCAGCAAACTCTAACTTCTTGTCTCTAATCAAATACATGCATGCATATTCACCTGGCCCAATTACACATAGTCCAATACATGAACATACCCAAAACTCACACATGTATGCGTATAGCCCACCTGCCGCTCTCACGTGGTTCACTCGCCTGCATGGCCCACTGGCCGCTACACTGCATCATTCGTCTGCGTAGACCTCTACGTGTCATGTCTCGCTGCACCTACGTCGCGATGCGCCTCCTACACCTATGACCTCGTGTGCCACTTGCACCTCTGCGATCTCGTGTGCTACGCATGCACTTGTGAACCTCGCGTGTTCTCTTGAAACAACGCGTCACCTGCGCGAAATCTCCTCGATCTGAAGTGTATATCCATCTCACATCCCTGTGCTACAACGTGCATCTCGCATCCCTGCGATGCACCTCTTGTTGTCTGCGCTATAACACCTGTTGCAAATAAACAACAAACCACACACAGTACTTTCTTCCATCACAAATATTATTTTCCTAACAAATATTGTTGTCAAATTAATCATCACATTTATATATCACAAATAGAATTAATATATTACATATAAATAAACCATTGAATAATCCTACATGCATGTTGAGCTTTAGAAAATTTTGTCGGAAATGTCAATTCAGTTTTCTATCCTTATTTCTCAGAAAAGTTAGAGCAAGGCTATGCATGTCGCATTGTCTACAGAGTACAATTTTCTGTGGTCTGATGCATTTCTCCAAAACAGTTCATTAGAAAACTGGATGCCCCTCGAGATGGTATTCTTCAAACATTCAGACATTAAAACCCTTTGCTTAGTTATGTAATAAATACTCAAGTATTCAAATTCATTAAATGTTTGAGAGGTGTTTCTATGTTTTTTTCTCTCATAAAGCTGCACGAATACTACAGCACGACGAAGGGTAAATGATGATTACTTACCGCTTCACTTGCTTTAAGATTTGTTTAACTTATATTTAGAGGGAAAACATACTGCTTTTCTTTTTAAAATCTCTTGCAAGTTAGTACTCCCTCCGTTTCTTTTTATAAGGCGTATTTGGTTTCGTTAGGACAAGGCTTTGACCAACAATTACTCTATTAGCATATAATTTTTATGACACAAAATTGATATTAGCAGATTTGTATTCAAAAGTACTTATATATAATTATGATTTTGTATTGCATAAATGATATATTAATGAAGTAATCGTTGGTCAAAGTTTTGTCCTAACGAAACCAAATACGCCTTATAAAAAGAAACGGAGGGAGTATCTACTTTTAACTCATTTGTTTTTTTTTTTCAATTATTTGGCACATTTCTGTCCTTCCGCGTAATAGCTCTGGAGCCTGGGTGCCGCTTGGAGACTTCTGACGGCGGCCGCCACTCTACTAGTGCGTCCAATGCTTTTTCTCGGCGAAGTGGCAACTGCACTCCATGGAAGTTTCTTGTACATCGTACTCTATTACACACGCGACTACGCGAGTGATGGTAATTAATTGCCTAATTGGTAGTACCCTCAACCTCAAGGGGCATTGGATATGTAGAATATTTTGTTTTTATAATTTGTACTAATTAATACACGTTAGAGCCGTGTGTCCAAGAGATTGAGGTCTCTTGGTGATTGGTGAAGCAAGCAAAGAGCTTATTTGCCCGCTGTCTATGTTTCGGTATTTACGCAAGTACGTACGTACACGAGAACACGATGTTTGCCGACATAGCGGAACGCCGCCTTTGTACTACAAAGTCCAACTTGCAGGATATACAATGCATGGTCATGCATGATGCAATATACCTCCACATGACCCAAAAGAGAGTACAGGATGGATGGAAATTTTGTAGGGCTGCAATGCAAGCATGCAGCCACTTTGTTGATCGATCGAAAAGGTACGGCTAGAATTAGCGAGCAATTGCCAGGGTCAAAGACGACTCGATGCACGTACTTACTTTCTACAGTTCCTTTGCCCTTTCGCACACCATGAGAGAATCAGACCTCAATCTCTTGGACACACGGCTCTAACGTGTATTAATTAGTACAATTTATAAAAACAAAATCAGAGGGTGTCTCCAATCTCTACTATATAAAGTGAGAGTTTCTTCCCACGTCACATTAATTGCTCTGCTTAATTACCCTACTTAATTGCCCTGCTTAATTGCCCTACACAAGAAACGAAGCGTTACTTTAATTAGCCAGCTTTTGCAAGAAACGAGGCGTTAAAAATAGATGTTTGATCTTATGAAATAATATTTTTTATTTTTTAATCTTTATTTTTCGTTATCAATTTTGTTTTTCGTAGCAACGCACGGGTATATAACTAGTCTCTATAAATAGACTGTTCCCATCTCATGCAGGCATATCTAAGATTCACAAGTCCAAGAAGCAAACTGCATGCAGTAGTGTACAACATGGCGAGCCGCCCTGAGCATACGATCACAGCTTTCCTCGTGCTCCTCATGGCCGTCCACGGTAAGAATCAGCCAACGCCTGACCTGATCCGATAAATTCTCAAATATTAATTCCTTTGCGAAGCACCGCATTCTTACCTGAATGTCGCCAGCCAACTGCCTGCGGTGCCCGCCGTCCAGCGTCGACATCCATCAGAGCAACACCGGGAAGAAGGCCGGGGCGCTCGACTCGGTGTTCGAGGTGACGGTGACGAACCGGTGCGGGTGCGCGGTGGAGAACGTCTTCCTCCTCGCGGACGGCTTCTCGAGCTCTATTTCGGTCGACCCGAAGCTTTTCCGGCGGGCGGGGGCCGGCTACCTCGTCGGCGACGGCCGCCGTATCCCGAACTCCGAGTCTGTGACGTTCCAGTACGCCTGGGACCATTACTTCAACATGACGCCGGCGACCGTGCAGGCTGATTGCCCATGATTGTGAGTTGCGAAGAAGTAGTTGTGTATCGTTTTTTCTTTTCGAAACTGATAGTAGTTGTGTATTGTTAAATTGCGTTATTATGGTTTAGTCGAGGAATAAAGGATTCATTGGTGTGCTTAGTAAATGAAGGATCCAGTCTATGGCTGTGTTACGTGTCTGATAGTTTTGATTGTAGATTTACTGTTTTATCACATTCCTGGAGATGTGCTTTGTCTTACTTTAGCGCAGGTTTCAGGGAGTACGATGATGAGCTTTTCTAGGGATTTATCCTTGTTGATTGGCTATGGATATTTTGGGTCGAGGCATATCACTAGGCTTCACTACTACATAAAGACCTTTATTGGACGCCATAATGTTTTGCAAGCACGGCCATCAAAGTTACAGGATATGCTAAGAACCGTCTGTGATAAGCTGGTATCATAGACTATTCGTCCCACGAACCATCTATGAAGTATCACAGACAGTTTGTACCACTAACCATCTGTGATATGACTATATCACAAACGATTTTTTAACAAACCATCTGTGATGATACTTATATATATATCTGTATTAACTATCATATGCAGCAAGGAATTCGTGAGCTCCCAGGGCCTCCAAGCCACCTTACCTCGTGCTCTCGCTCTCACCCCCGTCTCCTCCCTTCCTCCCCTCCGTTCCCCTCTCCTCATCCGGCGACCGTCCTCTCCTATCTCTCACCCTCACCTTGTCCCTAGATCCTTCCCCCGTCTTCGCTGCCACCATTCCCTCTTCCCTCCTTCTGCGCCATCATTGCTACCCCCAGATGGCCAGCCACCCAAACCCTAGCTCACCCTCAAAACCCTCGCCGCCCATTCCCTGCTTGCACTGCACGGCTAGCTCATTCGCTTCCTCACCCACCCACATGCCGGCCACCATGGAGTCTAGCCAGTACGTCTCCTGCGGGCCTGCCTCCTCGTCGTCCAATGGTAACCTGCTAATTTGGCATGCTTGGCTCACTTCATTGTTGTATTGGAAGTAGACTTTGGTTCTGATTTTGTTTTGGTTTTGGAGGGCCGTAGGATCAGTGGAGGCAATGAAGGAGACCCTATCAAGGTGGGGAAGTCGGTGGGGGAGATGACCAAGATGTTCGAGAGCCTCAGTCGCGACATGTGTTCTTGAGGAACCTTCCTTCCTTTGTTTGTTAGATTCGTTTCTTGAGGGGCTCGGGTTGCGTACCATGGGCCAAGGTTCTAGGCTTCTAGATTTTTTCCATATTACCTAAATACCTAACTTCACATAATCAATGATACATTTTGATGCCAATTTTTCGTACAAAGGGAAAACCTTCTAACACTAACTATACTTCTAGGAGAATTAAAAAATTCATACATTAGGGTGCACAATTGTCACAAAAAATGGAAACTTTCTTATTTGTGTTGATGCGGTGGTTTGAATTGATTTTCGATTTGGTTTGGGTTGTAGCTATGTGATGGATGTGAACAATGTCACCATACTGATTTTCGGTTTGGTTTGGGTTGCTGTCATCATGTTTTCACAAACTTTTGAAACTATCAAAAACTTTGGTATGCACTGATAATCCTGTTTTATCTAGTAGAGCAGATCTTAAGTTTGAACTCTAGTCTTGTAGCACATACTTGTGATGTTGTGGCACCCTCTTGCACAAGAGATAAGTCATAGGAATATAAGATTATGAAGTACAAGAGCGTTCAAAATAAAAAAAGGTCCAATACCATATTGATTTTGTTTTATAAACAAGTATCTAGGGAATAAAATCTTTATTAAGTGTGTCTGCCTGGCTGGTTACCATAGCACTAGATCGAGGAAATGATTTGCAGTACTACTCGATCATGGTATCCAATACATTTCCATTATCTAATCAGAATTGACTTGTACTTATCTAAAAAAAGAACTACCTTGTACTCTATGCAATTTGATACAAAAGAAGTTGATGTCTTCATACAATTCCACTTTAAGTTCTATAGCTATGACTGAAGAAGTTGTTTGGTCTATATTGTATAGTTGTGAAATTGTCATAATACTTTACTCTTGATATGATCTTGGCTTAGCCTTTTGTAGTTTAATGCAACCTCTTACTGCTAGGATTGGTATTGCAAAGTACATATGCCATTAGCCTCTTGAAACAACATGTATATACTTTAGGTCAATGTACAGAATTATGTGAGAAAGTCTAGTGGTATTTCATTGTTCTAATAAAAAACTAAATTTCTTTCCTCATGGTGGTCAAATACTCGTACGCCTTAAATAGCATTACATCGTTGAAGAGCACCTGATAGCTAGATGGCCATCGTTGTCAACCCCCTTAGCAAATTTTGTCGCATGGACCTTGAGATGAATCAATCAGGTGTATTCTTTACTGGTGGCTAGTCACAGTTTTTGCCGTTTCATTGCATTTCTGAAGGTGACGTTGTGCTCTTGAGGTATGAAGGTAGCATTCAGTAAAGAATACACCTGTGACTAGCCACCAGTAAAGAATACACCTGATTGATTCATCTCGAGGTCCATACGCCAAAATTTGCCGAGAGGGCTAAAAATGATGGCCATCCGGTTGTTCACATTCGCTTTAGTGATATGTTGTACAAAATTAGCAGGAAAAACTACAAGAACATATATATACATATACATATATATATATATATATATATATATTATCATAATATTGGAATGATTTACAGGCATTGCAGAAAGTTAAGTACCTCCTCACATCTGTGAGAACAAATATTGATGGATTCCAAGGCAACATCCAATTCCATCCATAATTCATCCTTAAAGTTGTTGTACTCTAATTTATCATTCATTTCATCCTCATACCTGAATGAGAATACCATAAGGAGCCTATTTTTACTCGTCTTGTGCAGTAACATGATCATTCATCAACAAAAGTGAAAATAGGCTGCCTATGGTATTCTCATTCGGAGATGAGATGAAGTGGAAGATAAATCATAGTGCGACAGTTTTAAGGATAAATTATGGATGGAATTGGATTTTTCCTTAAAATCCATCAATATTTGTTCTCTCAGATGCGAGGTCCTTTTTTCCCCATGCATATAAATTATTCCATTGATATGATAATAGACTATCATAGACGATTCTTGATACAAACCGTTTTTTATAATATAGACGGCGTTTATCAACAATCGTGTGTGATAGATGTTTCACAGATAGTTCAGAAACTGTTTGTGATTTGCTGTATTATCATAGACACATGCTTATAGACAGTTCAAAAAAATGTTTGTGATGATGTTTATGAACTGTATGTGATAACCTTTTCTATAGTAGTGCTTGACTTTTACTCCACTAATTTTCACTGCAATTTTTATTTGTCACCTTAACTTGATTTAATGTTAAGTGGATACTATTAATTGCCAACATGGGTTGCTAGAACGTGAACAGTGTGCTTAGCCATGCAATGTGTTATTGATATCATTTTGGAAATGCAAATTTAATATTGATTAATGAAATATGGAATGTTTTTCTGAAATGGTGTGCCATATGTTGCCACACAATGATGTTTATATGTAGAGACATGTATTGTTCAACATGGATATTGACTTGTTGATGGCATGTGTTGCGTAATAATCAACTTGGGTGGGAAATGATTTAGACGGAGGCAAGTGGCAAGAGGCTTTGTGCCATGGTGGGCTTGTGTGGCAATGGGTTTATATGAGTAAATGAGGGCTATGTTTCATTGGTTATTTGAGTGTTTGGTAGTCTTGTCTCGATCAATTAAGGACTTAACTTTGCAAGCCTTTGAACTGGGCCAAACATACAACCATATGTCTGGAATGAGACAGACCTAGTTAAGTAAGTTACCTATATCTTAGAATGTGATACCTCAAGGTGATAGCCACACGGGGAGTGTGATTATGGGGGAGGATGTGGTGTACTGCGGTCTCACGTTGATCCAACGGTATGTCGGTCCTAGACTTTGGCTCTCTGTGAGGGAAGGGATAGTGAAGGCAATATTGGAGAGGTTCATTGTTAGGATAGAAGTTTTTGAAAGGTTTTGTTATGATCACTCATTCGCATACTCTTGTATGGCAAGTCACGACGAACATGGTGAGTTGACTATATCTTGTAGATAAAGTGTATAACCTCTGCAGACTGTGATAACCTATTCGAATAGTCGTGTCCACGGTATTGGACAATGCTCAAGAATTAGATCTTAAAAAAAATAGAACTTGGGAAGAGAGGTTGTGTGCCATTTGGAAATGATAAATTTGGTTTAGGTTGTGTGCCAGTAAATCTTGCAAAGTAAATGAGAAAAGTCGGATCCGGTTGGATATTGCTTTTTTCGTATCATAGATTATTTTTTTCTTAGACTCGGAGTCGGATACGAATGGTTTTAGATATGAATATGGTGCAGATAATATCAGTTACAAATTCAAAGCGAATACGGAACGTAATTGATACTATACCGAATATTTTTTATCGGATATTGCGCTAAAAGAGATACCACATATAGCAATAATTAATCAACCTTATGTAGGGGTGAAAACGGGACAGGAAATATCCGTCCGATCCGATACCGAATCCGTTTAAAATCCGTACCGATGTTATCCGTATCCGTATCCGGAAAATCCGGTGTAATATGGGTTAGGATATGGGAAGAGCAATATCCGATCCGTATCCGAAAAATCTCATGTAATATGGGTTAGGATATGGGAAGAGCAATATCCGACCCGATATCCGATAAATATCCGACCCGAATATCCGGATAAAATTAGTTATTCTTCCATTAATTTGGTTCATTATTGGATAGATAGAGTAGTTGTTTGATATTGGCACTACAAAACACTACTTTGTTATTAAGAGTGAACTTCAACAAATCTATCAATAAACAAATAGAGTGATGACATAATGCTTTTACCTAAATTGATTTGTTCAACTTATTGATAAACTTCTTTTCTATTCAAATTACTGGAATTAGTTGAGTCGCTAAATTGAAGCATAGCAAACAAATCCGAGTAGTCCTCATTATGAGAGAAGTCTGTCTTCAGTTTGTTAGAATGTGACAATTCAACACTATTTAATATCTCCAGGAATTTATTCCGTAAGGTTAAGTTTGATGGAAGAGCTCCCCTTGTTCTATGTTTTCTTTATGTCTCGATCTCTCTCCTTGTATCCGACCCATTTGCACCTCTAACTATACTACTATCCTACGTTGAAATAATTATGACTTGAAGCTAATGTTGTAAGGTTAATGCTTAATTCTTTCTTTTACGTACACAATTTTGTATTATACTACTATCCGATTATGATATCCGATCCCGACCCGAATCCGTCAGGTATCCGCTCCGTATCCGAATCCTGAATAATCCGAATTCGTATCCGTATCCGGGACATCCGTATCCGACTCCGAATCCGAAAAAAAAATATGGGTTAGGATACGGGACGAGCAATATCCGCCCGTATCCGACCCGGTTTCACCCCTAACCTTATGAGTATAACATACATTAGGATTATCATAATTTAACAAAGTGATCTCCTGAATCCAGTGCCAAATCCAACACCAACTATCTAAAACCGATGCTAAATCTGACAACTATCTGACACGATTAGCCGAATTCGAACCAAACATATCTGATTGGTCAGTCGGTCGGCATCTATTCAATCCGATTGCACCCCTACATTGGGATCCTTGCCCTCAACAAGCCAACCAGTCTAAAAGGCCATTTCAATATATGACCATCAGTTGAAAGGAAAGAAAAATGATCTCTCTTCTTTGCAATGCTATAGTCCTCACCAACTCACCATTGATGTACCATCCATATTCCCCGTACAGCACAAGGAAGAACCACGACCGTTCGCTCCATCTGTAAGCAAAAGTCTCATGTTGCTACACAAACATTGATCCTTCAATGCTGAAAAATTGCGAACAATTTACAGCATCAACATTATTCAAACATTGATCCTTCAATGCTTGAAAAATTGCGAACAATTTACAGCATCAACATTATTCTCGTGTTGACTCAAGATTCAACTATGTATCTTCAGGCTGTTCCTAGTTGGTCCATTGAACAGGGAACATACTAATCAGAACATACATTCAATTGCAATGGATAAGAACGGAATGCTTAGCAGCACAAATTCCTGCGACCTAACAGCTGACGTTCTCGAATACACAGACCTGTTCCATACAATGAACTATAGATTTTTCACATGTACCCACGCCACAAAAGAAAGGTCAAAAAATAGATATGGCATGTAAAGACTACATATCATAAAACATTCTCCTGCTCTCAAAGTTCTGTAAACAGGGATTTTCATGCATACAACCTTTAACTTCTGCAGTGCTATTCAAGAAAAAGGGATTTTCATGCATACAACATTTAACATCAAACATTCAGGAACTAATTTCTGGCATCTACACAGCTCATTCATTTGAGTGGAAGCCAATCTACAAGTTAGCTTTACAACATACAGAGGCCATCTCAACATTCCACACACTGAACACCTGAGCAGCTAAATAGTTTGGGATAAATTTGTGTGTTTGCAGCCACAAAGACAGGCTAATATTATCCTCAAATAATACAATAAGAGAACTAGAGATAAGTTACCGGCAGATGCATCACCAAGCCTTAACTAGAGTTTTCTTTGTGTTCCCGCAATCTACACCGGTTCGCCTTTCTTACCTAGAGTTTAGGTCGAGTTCCCCTGATCTACGCCAATCTTCTTGCATATCAGAGTTTTCATTATCCGGTTCATTCTCATCATTGAGGAAATCCTCTGATGGGTCTTCATCATCCCTTTGAGCATTTCCCCATCCATCTTCACCTTGTTCTTGCACCATGTCAAGACTAGGGCCATCTTCACCTTGGGATGCTGCAACATTCGCCCTCAAAGGACCCTGACAAATCATCTCAGAGTGTGCTTGGGCTTCCGCTCGAGCATGCTCGGCCATTGCCATACGCATCTTAACTTCAGCAGCCTCACGACCAGCTTTCTCCCTGGATTCTATTTCTGCTCTTAGTTCCATCATAGCCTGCTTCTCCTCTTGTAACAAAGCCTGCTCCAGCATGAGGCGCTCCTCTGATCTGAACTCGCCAATGGCCCTTTTCTTGGTCATTATGTTGTATGCCAACACTTGCTTCTCAAAAGTTGTTGTAAACTCAGCAATCTTCACCAGAATGTTATGATCCCATTGCTGCAGGCGAGAAGGAATCTGGCCAGTTGTATCGCTGTCAAGAATCCTGTCATCTTCTTCAGCCTCATAGTCAGCAACCACGTGGTATGGCAATAACCTGATTTTGACAATAATGGAACAGAAGATATGGGTAACTTCAGATGCGGAAGTCATGCCGTGAAGAGATAAAACAATCCACAAATGCTGCAGAATGGAACTGCACATTTGTTCTAATCAAATGCAAGCATGATTTAAGAGGTGGGAGAGGAATATGAGGAATATGTTCTTCTTCTTATACCATCAACTGATAAAAATAGGCACTACAGTGCAATTTCAACATATTAAACTCTGATGGGGCATAATGAAATTTCATCATATAATACGCTTCCACTTTACAATAGTCAAAAAATTCAAATAAAAGATTGTTGAAACTGTACAAATGAAATTACACTAATTTCATATTATACTTTAAGAGACTGCTCGTTGTGGACAATTCATTTGTAAATCATAGTGTATGCAACACTCATTTAGGGATTTCACAGATGCAATGCAACATTCCAAAACATTTCTTCCCATGAACATAATATTTTTCCCATCATAACAAAATCATGTTTCCTTCGAAAAGCAAACGACAGTATAACCAAATTACTGGGCTATTCCAGGAAATCCCCTTATATAAGAGAAATTTTACGGTGGATTATACTTGTAGTATAAAATGTGTAGTAGAAATCACATCTAACCGTTGATTTGTTAATGGTGTTTCTACTACTCTACTACTAGGTGTAGTATAAGTAAACTCTAGTTAATCTGATCCATTGGATCGAAAAGAATGAACGGTTTATATCCAATTTAATCCACCGTAAAAGAGCTCTAACTTTGACCCTTAACTACGAAACTGTCTAGCTTATCCCCCTAGCTGTAAAAACCACTGCAAATAAGCCCTTGACCGGTTGGGGCAAAAACCAAAAACCTTGACCCAATATCACAAGGTTCTGGTATACAAAAAAGATTGCAACTTGTAATTTCATCACAATTCTTGAAATTACAATCTACCGGAACTGGTGTTAAAGTCATAGCTATGGTGTTCATCTTATCTCCAATTGAAGAGCTTCCTGTACAAGGCTATTTCTGGGATAATGATCCTGTAGACAAGGTTGAATATGTAGAGTAACATATCTTTGTTCACAACAATGTTATTAAACTAATTATAACTATTAGATTTATACAATTCAATGCTTTGTAAGTTTGACTTTATACAATGCTCACAATGCAGCGCTTTATAAGGTTATCTATACACTGATGATGTACACTAGTGCCCCCACCAAATATTAGGAGCACTCAACTACTGATTCATATCCGCTTAATATTTTCCTGATTACTCAGCCATTTGAGTTGCATACAACAATTATAGAACAATATTGTTACATACTCAAATACAATTTTTGCTCTCTAATTTTCATAATGTATATCCAGTGCCCTGTATTTTGGAATAATGCGATGGTGTTGTCTTCATGCTATCTCTTCCTCCCTTCGGTGTCTATCTCTGTGCAACTGTGCCCACCACTGGCACTATCAACAGTGCAACACTTGTGAATGAGTAAGAGCAATGAGATAGCATTTTCTACTGCCACTTTCATTTCCACAAGATTATATGGTGGAAGTCCAACCAATCATACCCATGTTAGTCATGTGACAACACAACAAAATGTTCTCTCTCAAGTGCAGCATAGAATATGTTCATTAATCATAAAAGCACCATATGCCACTAGGCATCAGGAACCATATTTCATCACTATTCTTGGCAGTTTTTACAGGCATTACATCTTTTCTCAAATGTGGTGATCTGTTACAAAAACTTATTATATTTGGAGGCTCCTAAGCAACCACACGGTTTATTTGAGTAAATTGTTGGGTCAAAATAAAAACTTGAACAATCTAAAACAGCAAGGAATTAGATTCCATTATTTAATTCTACATATTTCATAATCAATTAACAAAAGATCATGCAAACTTCGCAAGATTGACAATGAAAATGATGCATAGAAGAAATAATTCTTTACTAAAGAATACCAGTAAGACTAGCATTATTACACAAGGGCATAAATAGTGCTTAGATAAATACTTTTACTCCAAGAAACGTCCTTGCGGTAGCTTCCGATAAATCAAACAATGCTCTTACGTTCGTTGGTCATGGCATATTGTATGTCCCCATTTGGTAGTTTGACAAAGTTGTTTTCATGTTGATGGAAGTACTTCGCCAAATGTGTAATTCAGACAGTATATCTGCAGAACTGCTACCACAGTGAGTGCATTCTACATTAAGACTATAAGAATCGCTTCCAGCAACCTTTTTTTATGTGTTTGTTTTAAGTTTTAAACTAACAATAGAATCTTCTTTATTTATATTTTTGTTTCTGTGGCACTTTACAGATTGACCAAGCATTAATTGTACTACTGATTCAAGATGTTAGACAATGTTAGTGTAGTAGCTTGTAGGCCCGTAGTCTACTTGGACTCCTGCCATATAGAGCTAATTCACAATCTTCTACTTGGTATGTCCAAAATCACATAACTCTTCGTTATTGTCAAACATGAGTATATGATTTGTACAAGATGATGAACTCATTCTATTCTAATATGGTGGTCAGGTCACCAGAGTACCAAACTACCAAGTAGCGAACTAAATGTTCTGTGTTCCGTTAGACCAAGAAGGAAGACCAGAATAAAATCAATAGAATATCATATATGGTAGTCTCGAATGAGTAATACCATAACTAGAATTGACAAGTCTTCAACAACTTACTGGGTAGTAAGTAACCTATGCTGCAGTAACCACTCAACAACAGAAGCATAATCAAACAGAAAATAGTTTCCACAATACAAGTCAAACAGGAACAAGAAATTAATGGGATGTTCGATTTGAAGCACATGGATATCAAAGTTAGCCTTAACAAAATTTGGAAACTTTGACGAGCTTTGGCATCGACTTGGTTTGTTGCTTAATTTTTGGTAGGATTCTCTTTCCATTGGCGCTCTTGTTTGTTTTCTTGCGAAAACATGGCCAATTCATGAGCAACCAATTTGATGGCCAAATTTTGGTAATGCCAACTTTTGGCAAGGTTTGGTAGGGTAATTCTGGTCATCAACCAAATACACGGGAACAAATGAGAGGGCCATTAAATTGGTGAGAAAAATTGCCTACCGAAGTTTTTTCATAAAATTGGTTGCCCATCAATTAGCTAACTTATGAAAGAAAATGAGCTAGAGAACCAGTCAAAACGGAACTTTGTCAGATTGCGGCAACAAACCAAGTGGAGGCAAAATCTAGTCAAAGTTACAAACCAATCCGCCACCACTCCCTCTGGCTCCGCCCCTCCGCCGCCACTCCCTCCTCTGGCTCCGCCCCTCCGACGCCCCCTCCTTCCCTCCGCCGCCTCTCATTCCCCTGGCTCCGCCCCTGCGCCGCCTCTCCCGATCTCTCTCTGCCTCTCCCACACTCTCTGCCTCTCTCGATCTCTCTGTCTCTCCCACTCTCTCTGCCTCTCTCGATCTCTCCCACTCTCTCTGTCTCTCCCACTCTCTCTGCCTCTCTCGATCTCTCTGTCTCTCCCAGTCCCCACTCTCTCTGCTCTCTCTGTCTCTCCCAGTCCCCACTCTCTCTGTTTGTACTAGTGTAGGTAATTGCCTAATTGGTTTTGCTAAATACTAATACCATTTAATATTTTGTAATTTGTATATTAGAATCAATGTCGTCATCCCAAGCATCGGTTGCAAGAGAATCGAGTTCTAACCCTCTCAAAAGAAATTCTGATGATATAGGATGGGAATATGGGATCCTTGTGGATGAAAATAATTTGGATAGAGTGAAGTGCAAATTGTGTGGGAAGGAAGTTAGTGGGTTCTTTACATCCTACATATCTACCATAATCTATTTTATCCGACCGCCTAGGACTGACCGCCTAGATCCGATTAATCCCCGATTAATCCGTCTAGGCGCTGGGCCCTACCTCACCGCCCGACTAGCGCCTAGCGCCTTCTTGAACACTGTTCAAACCAAACACATCTAGTGCCAGAGTGTAAGTACAATTGTACAAATAACCAAAGAGAGTTCATTTGGTATATACATCGACATACTACATCCGAATGTACAGAAAAGAGAATATACGTGGGGAGCTAAGAAGTTGTTTCATTGATGTGCTTGCAAGAACGGTAGGAGATGCTGATCTTCAAAACAAGATCGATAGGCAAGCCATTCTCTATGAAAACCAACGCGGAGATGTCTTTTCAAATAAAAAGGCAAGCCAAAACATAATGATACAGCCCCACTTGTTAACACCACTTTGGATTGTTTTCCTTGTGTGCAAATCAAGATCAAAGAACATGGTGGTGCTGTTTTGAGCAAGAGAAAACAAATCAAGCATGTGGCCAAGGGGGAGGTGAGTGAGGAAGGCCAAAGGAGGATGGTTGGAACCCTAAAGCATAAGAAGTATGTTGTATCGGCAATGAATAAATCATATCAAGGCAACAGATGCTCTAGCTATGGCTACCAAGGCCCAATGGCCACATGGACCAAGCAAGGGCATGGCCACATGGGCCAAGGCCGTATGGGCCGCATGGATGGAGGGTATGCAGGCTTGCACATGATTTGGGAAGAACAAAGGAGAGCCCAAGTCATGAGAGAGAAGCATGGAAAGAATCCACGATTTCGAAAGAAAGAAAGAAATCAACTCGGATTGTAGCACATGCCGAATCAAAAAGTCCATAACTTTCACGTTCGATCTCGGATTTGGATGTTCTTGTACTTTTCTAAAAGCTTAGGAGAATATCTTCATCTCTTTCCATACTAAGATCTTCCAATTTTTCTTCTTCTATTTTTAATCTGGCCAACGAGTTTCAGCCTGCCGGTGGGCCGAATTTAAGTTTTAAAGTTGTAATCTCTTTCTCTGTCTTATAGTCCAAGTTGTACACGTTTAGGAGGTGAATTTCAGTCGGTTTAGGTGTGTTCTAACCGTGCATTGTGCACCAATATAAATCCTAGGGGTATACCCCATTGCAGATAATAGATTATGCATGAGAAATAAGAAAATGCCATGGTTGGTTTGTGGCATGATTGAGCGTGTGCGTGAGAGTTTCCCATCTAGGGTTCGCTATTGTGGTGCAAGGCAAGGGCATGCTGTCCTTGGGATTACACCATTGAATCTACACGGTTCTACTTCATCAATTCGTAACAATCTTGTTCAGAGTTTGAGAAGGCCTCACCGATTGCTTCTTGTTGGCGTTGCTAGCTTGGTGCTAATCGGCCAATTGTTCCCGTTCAGTTGACACAAGGACAAGAAGAGGAAGGAAAGCTGTTGCTAGGGATTCAATTTCACTACCGAGGCCTGGTTTGTCACTTGTGCCATGCACATTGAAGGGGAAACGAAGAGGAAAGTGCTGCTGAAATAGAGTACCGCAAAGATCGGGCCACCCCTACGTGCCAACCCCTTAGTTGGCCCTATCATCGTGGTATCAGAGCGTGGTTGATCACGGTACTCGCTCTTTGTTTTTGCTGATTTTCATGTTGCTTCAACATGTCAGGCACGAGTCGGCGTGGTTCCAAAGGAGATGACTGTGGATAGTTGGATAATCCTTGTTGCGATGATTCAATGTCACTGAGGGTACGCACTCAATTTAATGCTATCATCGGATTTTTTTTCGTGGTCAGGAGCGTGATCTTCGTGATGAGTATGATCATCGCTTCGACAACTTGACAGCACATTTTGATGGCATGGATGCCAACTTTGCTACCATGAATGCCATTCTACGTTACTTGGAGGGTCGACCACCGCCCCCAAGAGGCGATGGTGTGCGTGGGCAGCAAGCACATGTCATGGGACAGCGTGCTAACCGATATGAATCTAGATCGGGTGTATTTCAGCCGGCGCAAGTGTTAACAGAATACGGCAACGCCGGCGGATAGTTAGGTCAGGAGATTAGTCGGTTACAGATAGGGTTGCTTCTTATCTCTAAAAGGATAGGCGTGATTGTCTGCATGAGTTTTAGTTAGTTTGGGTAAGTTTGTTAAGGAAGGAATAATATCTATTTAAAGGGGAATAAAGAAAGCAAAAGACACGCTTTGTGTCGCAAGTCTAGAACCCAGGCGGTGGCTACGAAAACAGCCGACCTATCCCAACTAAACTGCCACGGCAAGTTCGTCGTCGAGCAACGCCCGCCCTGGCCGCTGGCCGGGAACGCGGGCATATGAATCTGCCCATCTCGAACAGGTTCATATCACTAACCCACGTGACGATGACCACTAATACAAAGGCGGCATCGACGACGAGGTGTCTAGCAGCCATGGTGATGTGGATAAATTGAGATATATAATTGAAAGTTATTGTGATAAATACACTGTGCAAATCATGGGGAGCAATAAAACAATTGATGAATGCATATATCATGCATACACATTAATTTCTTATGTTTTGCAACTATTGATTTGTTATGTGCACACAATGGATGTTGTTCTGCAAAATATCATATGCAAAGGAGTGCTGAAATAGATGATATATATATACCATGCATATACATTGTCCTCTTTGTTTAGTTCATTTTAACCTTATCAGAAGCCAAGGCAAAAGCCAAGGACAGCTTTTCGTGAAGGAGGGGAGGATGATGAGGACATCACTAGCACACGTACATTATCTCCTTCCCAGAATAGCATTCCAACATCAACTGGACTAATCACAAGAGATAGAGCCAAACAAATCAATCAACAGGTGAATCTTTTCCTAAAAGAGCTATGCATTGATTTGAATGAGAATATATTACTACCTCATGCTTCTAGCCTAATTGTTATTAGGTTTCATGAAGAAAAAACTTGGGAGGCTTAGGAAAACAAACTACCACAACTTCAAAAGCAAGGAAGGCAAGAGGAAGAACCAACACCCGAAAAGAAAAATCAGCCCAAGTGTGAACGAAAGATGGGAAAACAGCTTGATATTTTGAAAAATTCAATTCCAATTTGTATATTTTCAGCCGCAACACTGTAGCAACCGACTCCTGTAGCAAAACCGGCCTATTGTAGCAACCGAAACTCTATCAAAGGAGGTCACCCCCTCCTTTGTAAGTCAGGTTTTCGATATTTAGAAATATATTCTTGTTCTGCGGTTTGTGTGAAGATACAATTCCACCCCCATAGAATTGGGAATTAAATATCTTGACTCCATCGTTCTTGCGATTGCCTCAGTAATTGCTTGAATACATTTACTACACATAAGTGAGTAGACAAAAGGATCGAAGCGTGTGGTTGGGTGAATCGAATGTCGCAGGTTATCAGCGAGTAGACAAAAGGATCGAAGCGTGTGGTTGGTGAATTGAATGTCGCAGGTTATCATAATAGAGGCGGTGGTTGGCGGTGTCATTCATCATGTTACACAGGTCCAGTTATCTCTAATCCTATGCCGTAAAGATCGGGCCATAAAAGAAAAAAAAAACCGCATCACATGGAGGCTATCCTCGTCCTCCGAGGACGGATGATCGTGCTAGGCGAGGTGTTAGACATGATGGCTACCATGGATGGCATGATGGTGGCCATGATGGCGAGAACGATGGTATCGGTCGTATTAAACTTACCATACAAGAGTTCAAAGGGCATGCTGATCTGACGGCATATTTGGAGTGGGAGACGCATGTCAATCAAAATTTTGACAACCATCACTATTCCAAACACAAGAAGGTGTCTCTTGCTTCAGTTGAGTTCACCGAATATGCTACATTTGGTGGGATCAATTGAACCATGTAGGTGATCATCCACGGGATTAGCATGATATAAAGCGCATGATGTGAACACGCTTTGTGCCAAAGTACTACAAAAGAACACTGCACACCGAGTTGAGGAGGCTCGTTCAACATTCTAAACCGTGGATGAGTACTATCAAGAGATGCAAATTCTTATGATTCGTGCAAGCCACGAAAACAGAATCCAGGAAATATATATGTATTATATATATGTATACATATATATGTATACATACATATATATGTATATGTATACATATATATGTATATATGTATAGGCATACAACTAATTTTAAATAGTCATACCTTTTTAAGAAAAATAACTTTTGTATGACATACTCTAGAAAACCTAGCATTCGAAGCAAATCATCAAACTGCTATGAACCACAAAGCTTGCAGCTTCTAGCTAATGCATGCTTGAAAACTAAAACACTCCTTAGATTGATCCAAAATTCGCAGCAAATCCAAGTATCCAACTAATCACAGACTCCAAAACCCTTTTAAGATAACCTGCAACTCATCTTGGGAAGCTAATTCAACCTAAATTTTGCATCCATTGGAACCAATTCGTATGCCTGAATCCTAAAAATCCATCACTAATTCCAATCCATCACCACATCAGTGTTAACAATTCCGGTTTGGGCAAAAATCACGAACCTTCACCAGGTGGAATCGAAAACTGGTTGTTTTCCGGTCAACCCGGTTTTCATTTTCGTTCTTCTGTGTTTTCTCAGGGTCCAAAGTTTTATCTATCTTATATTATTAGCAACCTATAAAATCCACACAAAACAACATGTAAAAACCTAATTTTGGAACTTACTGTAACCATTTTATCACATTCTAACGACGCTACAAAACGCTAGAAATGGGAGAAAAGAAACACCCAACAAATCCATCTCTGACCCTCATTGCCACCATCTCCCTGAGGACGCAAACCCGCGTACCAGGCGAAACCATCTAGATCGATATCACAGACCAGATCAGGAAAAAGAGAGGAAAAAAAAGGAAACTTTGGCGTGATCCAGCCGAGAGGCGCACCTGTTGACGGCGTCCTCGAGGGACTTGAAGGGCGTCTTGATGTCCGGGTTGCAGACCCGCATGGCGTCATGCAGCGCCATCTCCACCTCGGGGTTCCGCACCCTGGCCGCCGCCTGCTGCTGCTGCGGCGGCGATGCCTGCGACTGCGACGGCGACGCGCCCTGGGAGTGGGGCTGCTGCGGCTGGGGCTGGGACTGGGACGGCGGCGGCTGCTGGAAGCGGAGCGGGCCAAGGGGGCGGAGGTGGGCGTCGATGTTGGAGGGGAAGCGGGACATGGCCTGCTGCGACAGCTGCTGCGGCTGCGGGTGGGACTGGCCTTGGGCCTGGGCCTGGGCCTGGGCCTGCTGCATGAGGAAGAGCTGGCGCTGGAGCTTCTGGTGCTGCGCGGCGGCGGCGGCGGCGGAGGTGGAGGAGGTCGGGGTGGGGTTCGCGGCGTCGTCCATGGCGGTGGCGGAGGTGGAGGAAGGCGAGTGAGATTTGGGGGAAATGTTGTGTTCGTGTTTGGGGCTGTGGATTTTGGTGAGGCTGACACGTGGTGGCGGAGTTCGTGGGCTTGGGCCCAGTACCCGGGCCGGGTGTTCGTTGCTGGTAGCCCAATGAGCTAGTGTGGTCCCTCCTCACCTATGCTCCTCTCTCCTCTAGCATACTTTATCAAACAATTTAGATAAATCGTATCGGTTGCTGAAATTGTTCAAAGCCCCTCTTACCTACTCTTACTTATGATTAGAGGTGGGTGTAGTGTCTTGAATCTGAATCGTGATGGGTCTAACATGTCCACCGTGCGTGTCGTGTGGTCCGGTTCGCCTTCAGCGAGCTCAGGCACGGGCTATTTGTGTTTCATGCCTGCTTCGTACCGTACCAGCCCAAGCATGGTCCATTTGCACTATTGAATACATTGGCCATTGGTCGTGCAACCATAGCATCCTGAAGTATGTAGTAAACCCTTACACAAAATTCACTGGAAAAGTCATTAAGACCTGAGTAAATAATGTTATGTCATACTTCATCGTACGACCTGTTGTTGATACGGATACTGAAAAGTATGACGATATGACTCTTAAAATTACTGGGTTCGAGAAGTCCCAGAAGGACAAATACGACTCATATGGAGACCTGGATTAGTCTCCTAAGTATTCCTTCACGTTGCTACTCGATGTCACATATTCCTTATAAGGCTTCTCATCAGTTTAACTCTAGTTCCTGAATAAACAATTGGTCTACGCTTCTGTTGAGCAATTATCATTTTAAAATTAAATAAATACCAATTTCCCAGATATTTGATTGATTGTGCTATGTTTGTTCTATATTCTACAATTTTTCTTGATGTAATAATTGTTTGATTGTTAAATTATACTTCTAATATAGAACAAAGTATAATTCAATGACGGAGAAAGAAATCTGTCTAAAAGATATTTGTACCACACTAAGTAAATTAAAAAATATTATGACCATCGCCAGAAGCGATGCTCTTATAGTTGGCACCGGAAGAATGTCATATTATACTCTGAGTCCAGTCGTACTCACTTATGTTTTAAAGACATTGGTCTGAATTGTTTCCATATGCAGACAGAGTAAGAGGATGGTACAAAATGCCTACTCATATCTAAGTTTAATGGGTGTAATAAATGTGTGGTTGAAAAACTTTCTTCCTTCTCTCTGGGTTATACTATGCACATATAAAATCTGAAGTTTGTGTTGCGATAAAAACCCAGAAATATTTAAGATATAGTAGATTGACTGGGTAATCTTGAGTTCAATATTATGAGAAAATAATTAGTAATTCTGCTAGTCATAGCATAAAGACTTTCCTAGCCCTGGAGATTTCTTATGCCCCATTTGTCATATTTGGAAATGGTCTATGGTATTTGGTATTTTGATATAAAATAAAAAAAATGAAAACTAGATTTTTGACACGGGTGAGATATTGCAAAAGCCTGAAGTGCATAGATGTGCACGTGATATAGGGGTGAGTTCTTGTCCGGATTGGATTAAGGATCGAATGTAGTGTTGCTATAATCTAAGATATTCAGTGCAACTACAAATACTATTATGGGGTGGCATTAACTTGTTAAGCTGCATGGGTCTAGCTTTCCACATTGGAAGGCTGTAGTAGTACGAGCAATCTGGGTAGGTTTGCTCGTAGGGTTGTCTACACAGAAGTGTAGAAATAACACTTACCAATACAACGGTGTATATCTTGTTATGGGAGAAAATGGTTATGATGGGCGTCAGCTATCATAACTTCCACCGCCATAGTAAGGCTAGTGCAAAGTTGGTTTTATGCGATGTAATAGTTTGTCATGGTCTCTCAGCCACACACCAAAGGAAGTGTGAAAATAGAGGCAAAAAGAGTGTTGTGTCTTGTGGGTAAAGATGTGTTTATTTGCAAAGTGTAAACCTTTCCAAAATGACGTGCTCGCGGTCATGAGATACATGGTTCTTTGACACTAGTTATTTTTTATATTTTAATAAAAATGATTGAATTGGAAAAAAAATGTGGAAAGCTTTTTTTTCCAGATTTTATGCCAAGTATGGCAGTGAATAAATCGATAACACAATCATGGAGGATTGTGAGTTGTTTATATTTTATACTACATATACTTGTTATTTACTTACTTGTCAAATATTCTTTACAAATTCCGTTTGCAATTTACTACTTGTTTTTGTTGATTAAATCTCACTTTATGCAAAAGAACATGGTATGATAGCCATTTCCTTTAATATAATTAAATATTTATTTATATTTGTGCTACTCTACAAGTCTTGCTGAGTACAAATGTACTCATCCTTGTTTATTAATATTCAGTGGACGAAGAAGCCACGATCTCCGACAACTCTTACTTTACCGCAAGCTACGGAAATTTCAATGACGAGTTCATCTAGTTTTATCCTTGTCAGTTGTCCGTGGAATATTTTGGGCCAAGGCATACTGCTAGACTTTTGCATCGTCTGCTACACTCTATTTGGCATTTAATGCCTTATTGTATAAACAGTGTTCCATTAATATATTTGTGATATTGTGTATAGATGTGATGACAATATTGTGAATGTGCGCAACTACTAATTATTAGACTAGTACATGGAATCCTCTGATATTGCACGCGAGAATAGAGGGTTTTGACATTTGGGAGGATCGATCCCGACAGGGTTTCCGGCCCAATCCAGGAAAAATGTGGCGCGTGGAAGATTTCGCACCTAGACTAGGTGGGTGTTTGGATCAGACGTGGGAGAGGAAAATACCAACCTAACCCGGCCCAACCTTCCGGCCGCCGCCGCATCGGAGGAGGCGACAGAGAAGGTGCAGACGGCGGTGGAGAGGTATCAGATCTTGCACCGGTGGTTCCTCGGCGAACTCTGAACGGAGGGGTTTTTCACTCAAAGATCGGACTATCCAGGTCCAGGATGAGCAGCACCCATCAGATTCCACAATTGGATATAACGCGCATAACGACATGATAAGAATGAATAGCAAGAAACGATCCTGCCAATTTAAGGTTGAATACCACTTTCAGCACAAACATGGTGACCGAAATTTATAACAGTTTGATTATTTAATGATACATTTTGAAATCTCTATGACACTTTTATTCCATAATCTGGGCATGCTACTACACATTATTTTGAATTTTTACGATACAGGGAGCAAAGTTTTGCTGCAGCCGTTGTATCATACAGCACCCGCGACTAGGCCACAGCCAAAACGAGACGAAATAAACTAGTATAGCCCTCCCGGTCTGCTCTGCAACACCACAACAAAATCACAGGTAGTTCATCCGTTTGGGGAGATTGATGCCAGCTCGCACAAGAAGGTCGCTCGCTCTTTTTACAGCTGAAGAAATTAGCTCCTCCTGGACCACAGAAAGATGGAACGCAGGTGAGAGAGACAGTATCAGTGGTGTATCTTAGTCATCGCCATTCTCTACGTGGTACGGACTGCAGACAATGTTTGGGGCTAAGGAAACAGCAAGCTCATGTCTTCAGTAGATGACAATGGCTACCAGCCAACCATTTCAAGTTGATCATTACAAATGTGCAGAGTTTACTCCAGTGCATAAAAACAACAGTGGTTTTCTAATTCAATTCAACTGGTATGTGTACCAAGGAGTTGTCACAAATTCTATAGCCTATCCACTCGTGTTTGTTCAGTACTCACCAGGGTTCACAAAATCGACGAAAATCGTGCGATTTTCGCGATTTTCGCCCGTATCGCCGCGGCTCGATATCAAAAACCGGTCGATAAACCGATCCAATTCAAAAAATAATTCGAAAAAATTCGAAAAAATTTACGTGTCAAAAACCGGTCGATAATCGGTGGAAATCGGTCGATTTTCGTCAAAAATCGTCGAAAATCGCTACAAAAATCGATCGCACAAAAAAGTTCAACAAGGTCATCGATTTTCCACGAGAAATCGTCGATTTTCCACGAAAACCGTCGATTTTTGAATATTTTTTTGAAAAAATTTGGTTTTTGAATTTATCCGATTTTCGACTCGATTTTTGTGATTATCGAAAATTACTGTTCATCCGAAAATCGCCGGATCGATTTAGTGAACCCTGGTACTCACCATGTCATACACTACCATCAGAAGTCTCCATCTTAATTATAAAACAAAAATGGAATGATTGACAAAAGTGTCCATAATGTTTGGAGTGACAAGAGTAATATAGGTGATATTCGGTTCATTTTAATATGCGTGAGGTACAAAGAATTAAGCAGTGAATTACCTCATTGAGATTCACAATCTTCTGATCCTTCAGAATCCATCGGCCATTGCACATAACAGATTCAATGTTCTCTGTCCTCATGCAATAAACAATGTTGGCAATGCTACATGGGTAGAATAGTACATGTCAAGATTTAATAATTCATCTGTTATATATGGATTTTCTTAGAAAGACAAAAGGAGAAACAACATATTAATTGATGGAGCTACACAATAATATGAAATCCAGCAGTGTTAGAACGTTATAGGGTAGACAACTATAATTACATCAACTAACAACATGAGCTGGTTCTCTCAATAAAATGAAAAAAAAAACACGAGCTGATAAATCATGGCCATGAAAAGCTGGTCACAGAATGGTTAGCTAATGGATGTGAACAAAAACTATGATAGCCTCAATGTCTCACTACTAAAAACTTGACTTGCGAAATAGAAAAGAAAATCCCAGTGCAAACCCACTACATTCAAAAACTTAAAAGGTATAAATAAATCATATTGATGTGGATATGATACATCTATCAACATCATATGGTTATCATGCACCAAGCATGGGAAAGAATAACATAATTGATAGTTACATATATCATGCCTATACATTGTTTCCTATAAATGCCATTACTGATTTGACTTGTATCTCATATAGTTTCTATTATGCTACATATCATCCTATACTAAATGAGAATATTAAGACAGGTGATGCAAAAAAACATATACCATACATACATATTGTCTTCTTTGTCTAGTAAGTTTTCAGATTATCGAAAGACAAGGCAAAAGCCGAGGATGGCTTTTTTTTAAGAGGAACATGATGCGAGGTTTTGGCCCATCATTACGGCGTATGATTGGAGATAACCGGACCCGTGCAACCTGATGAGTGATACCACCAACCACCGTCTCTATTACGGCAACCTACGACAGTCGATTCACCCAACCACACGCTTCGATCCCTTTGTCTACTTGCTCACGTGAAGTAAACGTGTTCAAGCAATCATTGAGACAATCGCAAGATGATTATGAGAAGCGATTTTGTGCCATGCTATTATTAGCAATAGCTACTTTGTCACTTGGAGAGCATTACACAAGGGTGCAAATTAGTCGAAGATTACTATGTTCAGTTGAAATGTGCAATGCATTGTGCTGGTATCACTAGTGCATTGAAAGAGAAGGCATACTTCAAAAATGGTTTGAATTTTAATATCGCCACTTCACTTCAACATAAATATTTTAGTAGCACATTGATCTTGTGGATTGTGCTATTGAGGAAAGAAAACTTAAAGAATGTCATATACCTAGGTTTAATCTTAGGGCACCAATTTATAAGAGCCAAATAGCCAAGTTGAGTGATAGTGATAAATAGAGTGAGTTGTGTGATTCCACCACACATGAGGTTGAGAGCATCAAGTCTGAAAGTGTGAGAGGTATGCCAAAAGAAATGGGAGAGGTAGATAGCAAACGTAAAATTATTTCTACAACTAACGACTTACTCTCTACTCCTCGTGTTGTTTATTATAGTTCAGGTTGCCCAAGGAGATAAGGATTTGAATGTACTCGCACCAGTGGAGGTGGATGGTGAGGAGATAGCCATGGTCAAATAGCTACGGGTGAATCTTTTTCTTAAGCAATATTTGCTATATTTATATGAGAATTATATACTACCTAATAGCGGGTCTTTGCTTGTTAGATATGAAGATTGCACAAATATTAATTGGAGCCAAATTACGTCAATGTACCATGGTGAAACCCAATGGGAGGAGAGGGAGGACGGGAGCCACATAGAAGAACCCGAAGGCAATTTGGACCACATGTGTACCCTACTTTCCTTCCATGTATATAAGCCAATAAAGGAAAGAAGCAAGAGGAAGAACCAACACTCGAAAAATTTGTTAAGTCTGAACGGAAGATGGAAACGGTTTGATATTTCGAAGAATGCAATTCCAATTTGTTCTGTTTCTTACTGCTGCACACATGTACAGTAGAAACCAACATACTGTAGCAACCAAAAATCTATAAAAGAAGCGGCATTCTCTCCATTGTAATCAAGTCTTTGATATTTAGAAATATATGTTTTCTTCTAGGGTTTGTGTGACATACAATTTCACCCCGCTAGAATTGGGAACTCACTGAGTGTCTTTGAGTCTGTTGTTCTTGCAATTGCCTCAGTAATTGCTTGAACACATTTACTCCACATGAGCGAGTAGACAAAGGGATCGAAGCGTGTGGTTAGGTGAATCAAGTGTCGCAGCTTACCGTAATAGAGACGGTGGTTGGCGGTCTCATTCATTAGGTTGCATGGGTCTAGTTATCTCCAATACTATATCGTAAAGATCGGGCCAAAACCCCACATCACATAGACTCATAATAGTCCTTACCTGTCGTGTAAGGGGACCATGGACCATGTGAATGGATTCACTACAACCAAGTCTGCCTGCACAAACAATAATACTTGCTAGTGTCAACTAAGAAATCAAGAGATCCAGACCATTTGCATTTGCTACAATATTGTATGCTGGTCAAGAGATTCTGGTGTAAGGCAATGTTAGAAAATATCAAAAAACAACAAATCAGCAATGTAACACAATTTTAAGATGATTGAAATGTAGGGATTAATCCACTTATAAAGTGAATAATCAAACACCACATATGAACAGAATATCAGCTAGGGTGTCACCTTTTTCCCAGCCTCCAGCGAACCAATTTCGTTATCCCACAGAACTGCCTTTGCACCATTGATAGTAGCCATCTTCAGTATAGTCTCGGCAGGAAGAGCAGTTGGGTTCGTTTTACCACTGATGTACGCCTCACGCCCTTTGTTAATAAGGGAAGCTAGGTACATCTCATCAACTGTACAGCACAAGGCAGTCATGTAAATCATTAAGTGGGCAACATCCAATTAGACATGTAGTAAAACTACCATCAATAACAAGCATGCACGTTCAACGGAGACATAAACATATAAAATAGTAATTCAAAAAATGTAATTCATCGTAAGTTCAAATTATAGCTGGACATGACATAGGATGCAGTACAGACTGCATTTACCATGTATAGCTGTGCCAAGAAATACTTAAGTGTTTAAACGGATTTGCAAAAAGAAGAGAAGAGGAAGAAAATAAAAGTTAGATGCAGAAATCAAAGGAGTACTCCACTAGCAAACAAAAGTATGAAAGATCAAAAAACATAGAAACAGAAAATGAACAGTAATTGTTACCTTTTTGATACTATACTCTATTTTTCACTCATTTAATTATCTCTTGATTAAAGCTTAAGTGTATATGCTATTCCCAAGATGTAGTCTTCACCTTTTTCACTTGGTTTATTGTTACTTCGCATAACTGCACACCTGAAGTACACTTTGGCCTCTACTCGCTACATAGCAGCCTTTTAACAACAAAATTAGTTTCGGAAATTCCAATGCTGCTATTTTAATAAAAACAAATAAAATTTTGCAACAATCCAGTATCGTTCAAAAAGTGGGCATTTAACAATCGTTTCATTGAAACAGACTAATGTTCAATTAGGCATTATAGTCTAAGTATTCCATACTGTAAGAATCCGTTTGCATCATATTGCATCATGACTAAAGCTCAAAAATGCTCATAAAAATATTTGCGGTAAGGTTTTTAAAGCTGACCAATGCTCATTCTGTTATTGCTTGGTGCACCATCTGTGCCAAGAGAGACACAAACACCAGAATCCAGCATTTCTCTAATAGGAGCGAACCCCAACATACGCATGGCAGATGCGGGGCAGTGAGAAACCTTGACACCAGCCTTTGAAAAATGCTCTATCTGCATGTGAGAACTTTGTCAAAGAGCTACCAGAGTTATACTTGGTATTCCAGATTTCCACCATAGCAAGCTATGAGAAAAAATGGTAAACAATGCAAAGCAGTACGGAACTTAAGCCAACAGATTGACATATGGCAAAAGAAACATTCCTGAATGGCTGTGGCACCAGAATCATAGTTTGCCTAGTGATGACTACTATGTGGTGTAATTGTGTACACCTTCTTACAGCTAGAAACAGTATTTAACCTAGTTTTGATATTCCATGACTACTGTACATTTTCAGAGTAAAAACAGAGTAGACAATGTGAAAGGTAACACCTGACTGAAAAAGCTTACTCACCTCAGGTTCATTCAACCAAACAGAGTGGGCAGCCAGCAAATTACTCCTCAGAAAATCAATTTTCTCCAAATATGTAACTGTCCCATGATCGATTCCCTTAGTCCGCATTACAAGCTGATTTTCATATGGTATTTCTGCAATGTGCTGCACAAAAATGAAAAACGAAGATGTAAGAAATTTATTTCAGCAAGCTAAGCAACAAAATATTACTGGAATCAGAATCCATAAAAGACCTTATTAGTTATTTCCTTTGACACCTCAAAAAAGCTCTATTGGATTGAATAACGCTAAATTAGCACAAGCCCTTTTGGGAAAATCATTCATAAACGTGCCCAACTTAAAAAAATAAAACTCGAGGTAGTACTTGAGTATGCATAAACATACGAACCAGGACATTTGAAAAAGTACGAATTAAATGATTTACCATACCATCTAGAAACAGATAAACTTGCTTACACCAATAAATTTATAAATTACTTCATAAAAGTACCATATGGATTCCAGTATTTAGCTTCTGTGCGATATCCCTTGTTTCAAGCAATAAACGATCTGTTGCATTCATGATCTGTCTCAACCCAAACCATATCCTGATGCGCCCATCAGCTGTGTTATGATGCTTTTCATATAGTTCCTTCTGTGACTGCATAAAAGAAATGAAGCTTGTCATTCTCATCCCATAACAAACAAATATGCAAAGAACAAACATTGCCACATTGGAATCTGCTCCATACGTTTAGGCAAATCAACACCTTATATCTCTGCTTCGGTGGTAAATACTGTTAATCTTGCCTTAAATTAGATTTCAGAAGAAGAAGAAAAATCGCGTCCTTATATAATGGAGGCCCTGAAAGCCACACCAGAGATGTGGATGACAGCCACTACAGAGGTGAATGGCAGCACCTCAAACTAGAAAAAAATAGCATAAACTAACCCGCTATCATGTTTAGTACAGAGCCTTGAGTATAAGAAATGAATTTGGTGAAAAGCAAAAGAAAGTGGGCAGCAGGAGACAAGTTCAAGAAAGCGGTTGTACTGCAAAATGCATTAGTCCTCAGATAGAAGAAAATGATGCCAAGTAAAGGAAGGACAAATCCAAGGGCAGAAGAAAACCTGAATGCAATCATCAGTGGAACACGAACTCCAATTTGGAGGTAACCCATCACCACAATCCATTGTTGATTTTGTCAAACATGCACGCAAGCCCAACAACTCCACTGCCCGTGCCATTTCTGAAACATACTGCCCACCTGCTTCGGCAAAGCATGTTACCTGTCATTGAATGGCCAAGTGAAAATGGATTAAGGCATCTGGGCTCAGTCACAGTGACAAATCCTCAGGTGGTTGCTAGTTACAGCATATCAACCATTCAGCCTACTGAGTACAGCCAACCACATTGCATGAACAATATAAAACATAATGAGCAATATGTGTAGTGTAATTGTATGTAAATGAGCAATGAACGAACAGGATACAAGACTGACTTAAAAATACAAAATTAACAAAGTTCAGGCCCAAACTGCCTTAAGGCATGCCCCTCTCTTCGAGGCTGTCCTCAGTTCTCCATGTTGTCTCTATCTAAACCTTCACAGCGCAAAGCTGTCCATAGGTCATCGCCAGACAGACAAGATGGGAGCATTAAAATCAACACAAATGCTATCGAACATTACCTCACATGCCAACTATATTCCTCCCCTCATGAAGATCACAACAGCAAATACTACCAGATTAAAAACCCCTGAAGTTTTAAATCAGGATTAGAATTAATAGCACTACGGAAATTGAACTTCTTTCAGCTTAGGTGTTGGTTTCCACCTACTAGTTTATCTTTTGAATGCCATTGGAGCAGTACAAGAAAAAAAAGACTTTCTAAAATTGATTAATTTAGGATAACAAAAAGAGCATCTACATTATTATCAACTGCCAAAACATCAAGATTCTTGGTCTCACAAACGGGTTTAACGTCAACATGCTATCGATTCTTCTGCACAAGCAAGCTGCCACCACAAAGTGAGAGTGCATCCAAGATCAGTGTGTTGCCTGAAGAACCCCTAGTATCGAGGATCTTCTTTGCTTAAAATAAGCCTGCAACCAATGGATAAGGCGCACAGACCAGAGAGCAAGCAACTGTTAGGTGGTTGCTCATCTACAAGATTTAAAGAAAAAAGGAACATTTTCAACCTTCATGGACTTCTCGTAGCAATCCAAATAAAGAAAATGCAAACATCTATACTATGCATCGGATAAACATACCGGCATTTCATTGTTCAGTCCATGAGAGTCGAGAGGCTTCCTTTGCCTATATCCTTCAACTAGCTCATCCAACCAAGCTGTTTAATTAGATACTGTGCACATCAAACGTGTGATTCAACATTCAGAATTTTAAATTTTGGCATAATTTAGACTCCAACCAAAGTTTGGTATTATTTATAATCCCTTCATCTACTTTTTCGAGGGAATCCACCTATCTATTTTCAGCTAACAAACAGTCTAATTCCTGCAGATATGACACCACAATGGTATTGGGACATTTCTCACAGAACCCAACAATGGTTGACATGAGGAGTTAGGAAGGCATTGAGAGTCACCTAAATATCCAATAATGAGCAACAAATGGATTGCATTGACCCAACCCAACTCCTTCCCAAGGAGAGTAGGGAGCCCTCAGGCTGATCCAGGTTGTTCAATTGAGATAAGACCGCTACCAAGGCAATCCTAACCACCCTTCAAGAGGAAGCTTCTCCCTGAGCTTCCATCCATGCCTAGGAACCTTTGCTATTTCAAAATTTCGAGGTTGTTGGGACCACAAACCTCCAACATGTTTACAGGCAGCACCGCACTTGGTCACGTGGAATCCACCTTGGTCCACAACACAACACTTGCCAACAACAAACTCCTCCTTGCAGTTAATATGCAGTGACCATGCAAGCAAGAGGCAACGTGAGTTTGATTCGTGTAGAGGAAGCGCATCAACCCAGCTCTGCATCTCCTCATTGACAAATCATGTCTATACGCTGAAAACCCGTACAAACCATCAAAATATACTATCCCTCATCACCCTGCCTTACACCATAAAACCAAACTTTTCCTAAATTCTCCAGTGAAAATCCTGGCCACTTGCTTAGACACAAATAGCCCCATAATCATTGAGAGACATACTGCATCACCTGATCCAGTCTCCAACGGTGTTTTATGTTAGTGATATGCTCTTGAAGCTATCATAGAGACAATTGTATCACGTCTATGTTTATGAAATAATATGATTATTTTGTCTCTTGAATAAATATCATTAGTATCAATCAATATGTGACTTGTTCGTGAAACTCCTTATTCATGTTTTGATATTATTCTGAATTATCCCTGATCTTATATCATCATGTGGGACAATTGTGATTTATAAGTCAAGACATCTATTGATAGATGATCATGTTTCATGTATCATGAATATAATCCATCAAATCAATAATGTTGACACATGTTGGAGAACATGGTGTTGGATTGACCCCACCATGAGACACGATGAGAATTGTTATATTCTTAAGTGTCATCAGTTGGTCTCATAGATAGTGTATGTGGGATCCTTAGACCTGAGAGCATCATAGTTTCCTACTTGTGTAATAGTATACTTATGGGTTGCCAAACGCTACTCCGTAACTAGGTAGTCATAAAGGTGGCTTTTGGGTTTACTACGAAACATGCGAAGGAATATAAGCTATCAAGATGGAATTTGCCCCTCCTATGTAACGGGAGAGATATCTCTGGACCCCTGATGTAGTTAGATTAAGGAAGTGCATGACTATGCCAAATGTGATTGAGGAGTCAATTGCAACTAAGTAATCTACTATTGAACGAGTAAAGGATCGAGCTATCATAGGATGGCACGTTTCTCGCTTTGAGTTCGATCTGGTATCGTGAAGCAAAGAGATCGGTACATGAGCATTATATAGGCTCGTTCGATACACTGTTATCACAGCGGATAGGGGGTTCGCCAAGATCCATCGCCTTGCCTAGAGGAGCTCAGGTGAACGTGGCAGGAGCCTAGGCATCGCGGTGGAGGCAACAGGGCGCGCGCCAAGTAGGAGTCGAGTACTCGAGTAAACCCTAGCGTGTGAAGAGGGCCTCCGCCGTCTGAAGCCCGTCGAGGCGTCACCTGTAGATCTCGTCGCCTCCGCCCTCTAGCCTGCCGCGATCCGTCGTCTCTAGGCTGTCGCCTCGAGCCCGTCGCCTCTAGATCCGGTGAGAGACACAACACCGATGGTGGTGGAGACAACGGAGGTGGCGCCGATTGCTGTTGCCATGGTCGGCAACGGCGAGATGCATGCAGATGCGAGTGTGCGTGTGAGATAGAGGGAGTGGAGGCTTGGAGGGGCGGCAGCCGAATGGGGGAGTCGGGGAGACAGGGAGTAGGGTTAGGGTTGGGAGGCCAGCTCGGCTGGGCCGGTCAGGTGGGCTGGGAAATGGATCAAAGAGGATTTCAGAGAGATAGAAAAGGGGAATATACTTGGTGATATACTGATATTAATGGAGCTTTTTTGGTCGCCTAATCCTTGCCTAAGCGCCTAGGTGTCCAGGCGCCCTGGAGGCGACTCGCCTCGCCGGGGCGCCGTGATAACCATGGTTCAATATGATCTTTGTGTATATTTAGGAGTCGCTATGTCCTGCTACGGACCGCTGCCGACCTCTAGGCCAAAAAGAGTTTCCAGGCCATGGCCGAATATGAATGAACCGTCACTAATGGATTGAAATAAGGTCACACACTTAATGGGTTGAAATACATCGATTCGGATTGGATCCGTCGCTAATGGGCTAAGTAGACTTTACATCTTGGTTAGACCTCTAACATAAGGTTCCGCCAAGGGATTATATAAAAGGAGTACGTGATGACTAGAGTAAGGCAATTGTTGTACTACCACATGCACCGAAACCCTAGCTGTCACCCCCCCTGCCGTGCGCGCTGGTGCTAGCACACCGACGCAAGGCTTTCCTTCCCCGTACGTGTGGACTTTAGTAGAGACATTGCTGCTATTGCGGTGCTGATTGGGGCGATCGTTGGAGCATGTTCGATCACCGCTCGAGGAAAAACGACCACTGTTCGTGTTGTTCAACCACCGTTCGAGGACGATCGACCATCGCTAGAGGACATGCACTACTTTGAATCGGGCTACTTTAACTCTCCTTCTGTTGCACTGTGCGTCTAGTGGTAACGATCTATGATCTCTTATTTGCTTGGCATCACGGTTTACACAGTACAATTTTTAATTTATGCTAGTGTAGTCTACCCATATTCCTTCATTTTATGCACCAGATTCAATCATGCAATCGCAATCAAGCAGTCAAATCGTGGGTTCCGGGTTCCCTCAAACAATGCGACAGGACAGTGTCAGAACCATTAACCGCAAACCAGTAACAGAGAAGCTGAGCTGATGACAGTGAATGATTATCTCACCCCGGATCGGATGAGCTCGATGCCGCAGAGGAGCGTGGAGGCGTACGAATCCTCCTCCGTCATGTGGGACTCGTAGGGCCAGATCCTCCCGTGCAGCCACGTCATCAGGTCGACGTCGTCGGCGATCCCCCGCGCCAGCTGCTGCGACGTGTGCACGTGCGTGTTCACGAATCCTACCAAACCAAGCAACCGAAAAATCCACGAAAATTAGCCTGAATCTGGAGGGGAGGAAAAGCTTGATCAAGAGGCGCGCGGGTACCAACCGGGGAGGAGGATGCGGCCGGCGAGGTCGAGGGTCTGCGCGGCGCGGGGGAAGGCGGCGAGGACGTCGGCGGAGGGGCCTACGGCGGCAATGCGGTCCCCGGCGACGGCGACGGCGCCATCCCGGAGGACGCGGAGGGCGCCGTCCATGGTGACGACCACCGCATTGTGGAGGAGGACGGCAGCCGCCGCCGCTGGCTCCGGCGAGGCCGCCTGCTCCGCCATTTCCCGCTTCTTCCCGGAGCGGTGAACTGCAAGAAGCAAGCGGTGAAGTGTTGAGGAGGAGGCTGCTTGCGTAATCGAATTGTGGGGGAGAGAATCAAATCGTTTGGAGAGCCACTCGAACCGAGATGATAGTTGAGGATTGTAAAATGAATTTTTTTTTTCTCCTAAAACTCAAAAAAAAGGTCACTCTTGATACAACTCATACAAATTTTAAAAATAAATAAGAAGTAAGTAACCACTGTCTACCTTTTATTATGCTTTAATATTTATACAGCTTAAAAAAACATAGAAGCATGTCTCAAAAAAGTTTACGATATGATTAGCATAAAGCACATGGTTCACACTCTCAAAAGAAAATACGGGTTTATCCATTAACCACTTATTTAGGACCATTAGTTTGTTCTTTTTGCGATTCTTCTTTACTCTGTAGGATCATTGGCTAACCAGTCTAATTAGATACGGACGGCGTAGCCTCTAACTCCATGCAGTGTCCATCCTATCGTTTTGTTGATTTTCAGAAGAACAGTAAATTTTGATAATCGCAAAAATAAAGTCGAAAATCGTATAAATTCAAAAACCAGCTTTTTTCGAAAAAAAATTCAAAATTTGTCAATTTTCGTGGAAAATCGACAGCCATGTTGAACTTTTGTGCGGTCGACTTTTTGTAGGGATTTTCAATGATTTTTGACGAAAATCGACCGATTTTTAACACGTAAAAGTTTTCATATTTTTGAATTTTTTTGAATCGGATCGGTTTATCGACCGATTTTTGATATCGAACCACAATGATACAGACGACTTTCGTCGATTTTTGAATCCCTGACTCCATGTAGGAATAATTTTATCGACTCGCAGATCATCAGCAGTTGTGCAGTAAAACTCACATGGCTCTATTAGAGCGAGAAACCATGAGCCTTGTCATTGTTGGGCTAAGATACAAATTCCATCCGGTTAGTATTTACAAACTGCATAACATTCTCTAGTCAATCGGAACAGGATCGATCGATCCAACCGTTCCAATCCTTTCAGCACGTATTGGGAACTGGCCACTTAATCTTGGAATGCTACCCGTTCGCGTGTACCACTACTACATATCCATTGCTGTGATCGATGACCATCAACCTACTGGGCGGCCTCCTAAGGGGCTGTATGGGGCTGCGCTTTGGTTAGACTTCGGCCGCCAGCGGTAGCCTAAGAGAGTGGCCATGGGGTGTGGTTGTGCATCAAAACCATAGCCGAAGCACCCTAAAAGCCACAGCTATGAAAGAGGTGCTTCGGTCACATCACTCTGTTTCCATCGCGTGCCCCGACCGAGATCAGTCGCTGCTGCGCCGACCTCGCCGCCTCCGCCCCACCAAGTTCCGTCCTTGCCGCCTCCGCCCGATCGAGCACACCTCTGCCCCGACCAAGCTCGGTTGCTACTGCGCTGACCTTGCATCGCCACGATCGAGCTCGACCCTGACCTCGCCGCCTCTGCCTGGAGGACTCCGTCCTCGCCACCTTCTCCCGGCCAAGCTCGCTTCCACCCTGATTGAGCTCGGTTGCTGCCTCGCTGTCCCGCGCTCGGTCGCTGCCTCGTCGTCCCCCTTCGCCGCTAAGAGGGAGGGCCATCAGAAGGGGAGGAGAGGATTTGGGGAGGTTT
Source organism: Rhipidocladum racemiflorum (assembly GCA_036346355.1). Taxonomy (NCBI): domain Eukaryota; kingdom Viridiplantae; phylum Streptophyta; class Magnoliopsida; order Poales; family Poaceae; genus Rhipidocladum; species Rhipidocladum racemiflorum. The sequence continues at coordinate 1,036,617 of CM070590.1, read as the reverse complement.
GGAGAGAGGATTTGGTGAGGGGAGGGGAGGATTTGGCAAAAGCCACAGCAACTTTTCACCCTAGCAAGCCAAAAACAGTTTTTTAGCCCAGCCGTAACCACCCAAACATGCCCTAAATAATAATATTACGTCAATTACTCATTCCTAGGTGACTGATCGACCACTCGATTTGCTTTTTTTTAAAAATAAATTGGTCAGAGCTCTGACATTCACTAAAGAATAAGAACAATAGCCAAGCTACAAACGCACACCTCTCACGCACACACGTCCTCAAACATGCACCCACGCACCCACGCACTAGCACTCAGTTCTGTGAAGCATGCGTCGAGTGAGGCTCAGACACGGGCGAACGGGGCACGCAGTTGGTACCCTCACCAACCGAGCTGAGATCTGTACTCGCTTGACCACTCGGTTAGCTTTTAACCTCTATGCCTACGGTTTCTGACAGGCAGGTGGTCCCCGCCAGTCCGGTTCCATTTCTCAGCGACTGTTAGTGGCATTTTCAAGCACATGTGCCAGCATCATGATGGTCTCCAATTGTTGAACCAAAAAAATGTGAAGAGGGTTAATCGGTAATCAACACACGCAAACACCGGGTTTATTTTTGGGTGTGGGCGTGTGAGCCGATTTGATCCCGCAATCAGCAAGAGGGAGATTTAATTCAATCGTCTCTTAAGCCGATATGTAATTTTTTTCAGTAATGACCCGATCTAACCAGCTGTTCAAGCTGATTAGATAAAAGTAATTGATAAATCTAATCAACCAGATTTAGTTGATTAGATGAAAGTAAAGGTATATTTTTTTTGAAGAAGGCGATGCACAACAAGCTCAGATTAAAAGCACATTTGGATGGCGTAAGTTGATGATATCAATAATCGGCGATGCATAACTTTATTGATCCAAATGAATTATAGAGGAAAGATTACAAATCTAAAACTACTTCTAGTCAGCAAAAAGTAAATAAAGTAGATGCGAGTTAATTGGTTAATTGTCTGTCCCTATTCCACGTTGCCTGTCATCTTGTTTTATAGCACCGTGATCAACCGCATTTTCCTTGGACTCGTAAAACACTCCATATCGGTTTCAACTTTCCTGGAGATACTTTTCTTTAATATCGATTATATTCCAATAACCTGTATCGGCTTATAACTTTCCAGAATAATACTTTCCAGACCTAATACTTTCCTTATCAAATAACCATACCAAACTAACCATCTTTTACCAAATTGGTCATGTGCCAGATTCTGGTGTCAACATATACCCCCATTTTTGGGAGATTACGTTAATCTCTCAAAAATCAGCAATATCAGCTTAAGCATTAATACCAATAGTCTCCTCCGAGGCCCATCTCTTCAACCTCCACCGATTTCCGTGCTATTCATGGCAACTTTCCCACTCAAATCGTACGACACACAATCTAACGCATTAACTGCAACAAAAAGTTCGGCGATATTTACCCACCAATGCCACTGGGCTTACCCCTTATAAGTACAAGGTCCATTTACCCATCATTTTCACGCACTCAAGCTCTCATTCTCCTCTTCATCGGCTTTGCACTCCTTTTCTCAGCCCTCAATTTCATCGGCTTGTTTGATCCAATGGGTCCAAACCAGGTATTTTTTTCCTATCCCTAATAGCGAAACTCAATTCTACCTAGGCCCGTTAGGAAATACAACCCATCGGCTATTATAGGATAAGAACTCCCTAGGCTCCCTCTGAATGCCCCAAGCTATAACTTAGCAGGATGGAATAAAAGCTTTAAGGCCTAACCAACCACGTTAGCCAAGTGGCACAATTGGTTCAATCAGGTAGATGCCCAAAAACTCCTAGTTTGAGAACAAATGGGGATAACTGAAAGTGCATCTAGGCCCCTCATTTTATTTTGGTGATTAATGATGACACAATTAAAGAGATATAATGTTTTATCTAAGAAAAATGCAGATCTCGAGAACACATCAAGCTTGGAATGAGATTGGACGCTTCTACGTACTTTAAAATTCAAGAAAACGGCATCAAGACGAAGAAGAGAAGTGCTAGGTGCATTCAAATGTGGTGGGGCAGAAGAGAAGTGCTAGGTGCATTCAATTCTAGTCTTTGAGCACTAGTTCATCCTCCAAGCGAGTTCCTGTGGTGTTATTACTCTTGGAGGTTGAAGGTCTCCTAGACGGCTAGGAGTCACCGGGAGCGACCAACGCTTGTGGTGCGCCCCGATCGTTTGTGAAGGCGAGTCTCGCCTCCAAAAGGGAAGAGACAAGAAGTGAAGCCGGCGAGTGCATTTGTGCAACACCGGGAGGAAAGCGGGTTGAAAAAGACCCCGGCTCAAGTGCGACCGAGCCACCTCAACGGAAACGTAGGATTCCCTTCAAGAATTCGAACTTCGGTGAAAAATCGCGTCTCCCACTTTCTCTTTTACTTCCTAGCTTAGCTTGTGTGGATTTGTCTTTGTAAAGCTTAGATCTAACTTGTTGCTTCGCTTTAATTTAAATCCACACTAGTTTTTGATCTAGGTTGCTCTTGCTATCTATTTGTTGTAGTATCTTGTGCGAAATAGAGTAATTGTAGTTTCGCTCCCGAGCCAGCTAACCCGGAGTATCCGGATAAAATACCGGACACTCCGGACAAGTCGGAGTATCCGGATAAAATCCCCGGAGACTCCGGATTGACCTGCTCGGCCAATTTTATTCCGCTGCGATTTTTTAATCCGCCTATTCACCCCCTCTAGGCGACATCTTCGGTCCTTTCAATAACAGAATGTCTCCCATTATCTCTAGCCAAATCCTACCCTAACGAACCTCTAGTTGCCATGTCTTGTTACCTCTAATACGATACTTTCAATGCTTTTATCTTTAGACCTGGCCTTATCAGCCCAACCTTTCTTGATGTTACACAGCTCTGCTGTCTTAAACTAGACAGTGAGCAACTATTGGCTTTTAGTGCCAAGCCATAGCATAAGTTTGTAACCACCAAGGACGAGGGATGGGGCAAATACATAGAGAACAATAGAGGAGTCAGCCTAGTGTCCGATATGGAGCACACTTTTCTAAATATGTAGCTCGACCAATTCCTTTTTTGTGGTTCTTCTCTTGGCCCTACCCAGACTTATCAAATGATAGCTGAACAATTAGTTAGGGGCCATCAGCTTGCATTAGGTAAACTATTTTTGGGGGCAGTTTACCAAATGATGCATGAGATCTGTTGTCGACTGCACACAACCATGAGGTCATATACAATAGGGAACATTGGAGGCCTTTTCTGGTTTATCCAAATATTTCTCTATTGTATTTTTAGTTGATCTTTCAAGATAAACTTATCAGAGATGACACACATCCCTCTTGAGGAAACCCCGGAGGACCACCCTGTAGAATTTAGAAATAGCTGATCCTTTAGTGAGAGACTTTTTCTCTGCTCTAGTGGTGAGACCAAAATAAACCTGATTGGATCCAAAAAAAAAATATTTTTCCTTATTTTGCCAACTTGACTCAGACTTCCTCTGTACCTCCAATTTTTTTAGCTACCATGAAGCCGACCACTATCATTGCCCCTCCTTTTTTCACTTGCTGTGATAGCGAAGACATGCTTGAAGAAACCCACGAATTCTATAAAATTTTCTTATCCCCAAGCATCCTTTTGGTCAACTTTCATACTAGAGGCATGACCTTTCAACCTTCTTATGGATTTTACCACCTTTCAACCTACGCCAGACAACTTTGCTTTGGCCAAATCATTTCCAAGCTCATACTAATTGATCGGCTTCAACCTCGTGAGAGATTGCGTCAAGCTTCTTCAACCGACGTAGTTCTTCACCTAGCCGATGATCTCGTCATCCAATAACTCCCATGCTTCATCCTCCACACCAAGAGGGCAATGGCTACATTCACTGGTGGTCAGCCATCTCCTCACCTCTTTTCTCATCTGAGAGGCCACCTTCTTCAATAGCAGCTAAATTCTTCCCAGACTTATCGTCAGAGCCGACAATTAGAACTAACTCGAGCTCAAGTTCGTCAGACTGAATTAACACAAGTTTAATTGATATCACCGGTAAGGTACTAACCAACATATTCCCTTATTTTATTACTAACTATATCAATTGGCTTCTCACACTTTTGCTTTCCTAGACTAAAATGGCTGGAAAAAGACCCGCGGAGCCATCAGCGATCGGTCAGCTTAGCGGGCCTTTCTTCTAGAACCCTGGGGTCTAATCACCTTCCCTCTTTGACCTTGAGAGGCAGCACCAACAGCCGAGTAAGTCCTTGTCCAACCAAAATCCATGATTAAAATATTGCTAAGTTCGAATATACTCAATTAATGTAACTTTGCAGAAAAAAGGTGCGGCCAACCTTACAAAAGGAAGCCCAAATGAAGCCTTCTACATAAGAAGAATCGGCTGAAAGTTCGACGAAAACCTCGACAGCTGGTGGGATAAGTGTTAAACATTTTTGAATCACAACAATTGGATTGCTCAATAACTTTGATTGGCTTAACAAATTTTATATATTCTTTATAGCACATTCCTTCGCCTCCTCCATTTTCTCCGCCGACCAACATCAACCTGCCAGAAGGTACAACGAGTGACATACCTCGGCCCCCATCTCAGCCGACACCTCAGGCTCAACCTATTGCAGTGACTCTTCCTCTTGTCATCACTAAGCCGATGTCTTCCATTACCGACATTCTCAGATTTGACTTGTCGAACATATAGAGCAAAGAGGAAGACTGCCCTCCGACCATCATCGACACCATTCTAGGGAGGTAGAGGGCGCATCAGCCCAAGTTATGTTGGTACCAAGGGCTGAAGAGAGGTCGAGGCATCTCTGCAAGATTCTACTCATCCCTAAGGTTGATCTCCTAAAAGATGCCCAACTGATCCGGGACGCGATTGATGCTGTAAAGCCTGATCTCCCCGAGCATGCCATAGCAGCACTCCTTAAAGCTTGCTTCATTGATGACAAGAAAAAGTCAATCGATGAAGCTAAGCAAAGACTTGGCTCTAACGTCATCCAAGAAGTCTCTAAAAGAAGAGCAGCTCAAAGTCAACGCCTAGCTAGCTGACATAGCCCCAAAGATGTCAAACTTCTTGTCCTCACTCAAGGAGTAGAATGTTGCCTTGGCCAATGGAATAGCTGTAGTCTGAGTCTAATCGGCAAAGGTTGTCCCTATCCCTAGCATGGCTGAAGAGGATCAGAAATCATTGATGAAATTGACAAGATCCTTACCAGTGCCCTGGCCGTGCTATCAGGCTTGGGGATTAATCCTTAACTTATGTCAAACTAACTTTTATCACTGCATTTTGCTATGTAATGAATGCTTGTAACTTATGAATCGACTGTTTAATCGATTTTATGTTAAGAGTCTTATTCACATATCTGCTTGTCATTGATTTTGTTCTAAGGACGATTTACCTCATTGGCCATACGCACACGCAACCAGAACTAACTGCAACAAGTTAATTCGGTTCCTTTGTTTTGATCGACCAATAAAACTTTAATGACTGCAACAAGTTAATTAAAAAAATTTAGCCGATTAAGACCCAACCCAGACACTTAGGTAATAGCCGATGAAAACCGTTCGTGAATCTGAGCTATCAATAAAAAGTTATGGCTAAATCAAAGAAAAAAGATTTTAGTACAAACAAGAAAACGTATTTACTACTTAGTTGGCCACGTAACTGATAGGCTTAGTAAACTGGGCAGTTTCGTTGCGCTAAGTACTGGGATACGCGGCTCGATCGGTATATGTTAACTAGCTGGAAAGTATAATAAGCTATTCTACACATAGCTGGAGAATAGTATATACACACACGGTAGTGATATTCTACTCCAAAGCATAGATTAGTTATTCTGTGCTTCGGTCGGAGAAGCGCATGCAAATTGTCCCACGTATGCACGTGTGTTGACTAAGCCAATCACATACGTAGCCAGCCAATAAATATGTTTCTAGTTTGTATATGAATATGTTTTTTTTCCTTGATTTAGCCATAACTTTTTTATGGACATCTCCTATTCATAAATGGTTTTCACAAGTAGCTTACTAACGATGAGAGGAACAAAATGATATAAATCTCGTTAATAATAAGTAATTTTGCTGGCTGTTAAAAGATTTTACAAAATCTATATATAGAATTTAATACATTTATTATAGATTTTACTAGCAGTCAGTAGTAAATTGATATTTATTTGGTAATAAAATTTGACTTATACGACGTTTATTAGCAAGACTTATATCATATTGTTCCTCTCATCATCAATAATCTAATTTTGAAAGTCATTTGTGAATTAGAGCTACCAATAGATTACTAACGATGAGAGGAACAACATGATATAGGTCTCGCTAATAAATGACGCATAAATCAAATTTTACTATCAAATGAACATAAATGTACTATTATCTGATAGTAAAATCTAAATATAAATGTAGTAAATTCTATATATAGATGTAATAATATCTGTTACCAGCCAACAAAATTACTATTTATTAGCGAGATTTATATCATTCTATTCATATCGTCGTCAGTAAGCTACTAGTGAATACCATTTGTGAATCTGAGCTACAAATAAAAAGTTATAGCTAAAACAAAAAAAGATTCATGTACAAACAATGAATCAGAACTACAAATAAAAAGTTATAGCTAAAACAAAAAAAGATTCATGTACAAACAATGAATCACATTTACTAGTTTGTTAGCCCTGATGCATGGCACGATCAACTGGAGTAGTTCGATGCGCTGATTGGTTACATGCATGGCTCATTCGGACTGCGTAAACTGGCTGGCGTATAGAATATACTATTCTGCAAACAACATATATATATATATATATATATATATATATATATATATATATGAAAAATACTTTTTACTCTCAGGAGTAATTACTCCCATCTCTGAAATACCACCCAAACAAACTTGAAATACTTCTTTATCACTTTGGATACACTCATATACAAATTATAAGAAATTCCAATGAGATCCACATGAAAAAATTGCAAGAGACTACATAGTTTTTAGCCTATTTTGCAAATACCTTCGTATACGCACATAAAAATGAGTATATCTAAAAAGTGTACATACCACCTCTGAAAAAATGTAAATACCACCTAGATGGTCTTATATACTTATATATTACACGTACATACCCTCCGTTGCACGAGATACTTCATATATTGTGAGATACGGCATAAGAAGTAATTACTCCCGGGAGTAGAAAAGATGCTTCCTATAAATAGAGAGAGAGACACACACACACCAGCAGAACATTAGTCGACACTCTGTTCTTCAATATATATTGGGATTTGGGGGTTGGCTAATTGGGGATGGCAGATTTGGCAATTGGCTGGTTGGGGATATGGCCGATTTGGTATGGCTATAAGCTAGCAGGGGAATGCGGTGTATGTGGGGTGATTGGAGTGAGGCCGCATATGATCTTTATGGGATTCGGCAAAGGTTTACTAGGCACGAGCCAGCCTTCCTTTTATAAGTTTTCTTCCTCATCTTTTTTTCTGCAGCTGCCTAACGCCGGCCAACGCCGCCCATGGAGGCAAGCAACAAGCCATGCAGGTGCAGGAGGACGCTGGAGAACGGGAGGGGTGGGGTTTCCGGCACCGATGGAGTGTAGGCTTCAGCTTGATAGAGCTCCCGTTGGATTCTCCCCTGGTAGCAACTACGCTTACAGCTCGTGTATACCCTAATGGAAAAATAGCCCATGGATCAACGGGAAATTTCCACGTTAGAAAGCTACGGAAGAGTAGTCGTTGTTATGATATAGATAGAATCCCAGTTAGGGCCTGTTTGGGAGAGCTCCACTCCAAAAAAATCAGCTTCACTCCACCAACTTCACAATAGAGTAGCTCCATCATAAAGTTGAAGTAGGGAAGGGAGGTGTTTGGCTTGCAAATTAGATCCAGCTTCAAGAATAGATGGGTTTGATGTGGATACCCATTTGTGCCCTTGGATGTTGAATGGAGGTGGGTAATTACCTCATATGTGTAACTAGTGACAAAGGTGGGTAATTACCTATGAACTTCACGAGTGGGTATGAAACAGTGTTTCTTGGAGTACCCCTTGAGGAGCTCCACAAAAACTATGAAGCAGCCCTCTAGATTCGCATTTTTTCTGAAGCCGGAGTTCTGTGTAGCTGAGGTGTTTGGCTACACGAATTTGGAGTGGAGCTAAAAATTGAGGAGCAGAGCTCTCCCAAACACCCCCTAACTACCTCCAGCGGATTTCCTTCAGCCCCCAATCCCTTCGCGAATAAATCCCAAGTGCTTTGGCGGATTCCCTTCAGCCTTCCCTTCAGAGGGGATTCGGAGAGAGAATCCCTTTAGAAACAGATTCTCTCTCCAATCCCAGAGAGAAATCCCTTCGAGGGGATGCTGTTGGAGATGGTAGGAAATAAAGGGAATGAATATAGGGAATGGAATGGAATGAAGGGAAATTGCTGGAGATAGTCTAAGTATGGAAGGATATTATCTATTGATCGGAGAATCTGAATCTATCTCTAACCGGTTTGACTATATATTGGGCACCCCTTGTAAAGAGAGATCAATCTAATCTAATAAAGAGAGATAAATTTGTCCCCAACTTTGTCTGTGCTTCTATTTTTGTTCTTGTGATTTCGTTGGCGTGTTGTTGATAGATCGCGGATGAACGACTACATTTTAAAACAGTCGTTACACTTCTAAATTGTGATTGTTAGACTAGAGAGCCTTGACTAATTAAGTTGCAAACTGGTATACTTCATCTTATCTTTACCACTTAAAAGATGATTGTGGTGGTGGTTTATTTGCCTCACTTCTCCCCTGATTTACATAAGAATTATGTGCGACATATAGATCTTTCCAAAAAAATCTCTAACAAAAAAGAATTCTATCAATGCACAGATACAAACTCCCTAAAAATTATCAAACAACAAAAAATGGAGATATTTATCTTTACTACTAATAGGGAAGGTTGTGGTGATGGTGTGTATGTCTCTATTCTCTCCGCTCGTATAAGGTGTACGTGTTGACATGTAGTCTTTTCTAAAAAATCTAACAAAAAACAGAAAAAATAATTATCAATAAACAAATGCAATCTTCTTAAAAATTCTCTAACATCAACAAAAAATAGAAAAAAAAATAGAAAAGCTCCACCGATCACAAAAATATCACGGAGGCGTGACATGGTCAAAGGTGTGGGCTGTACGTGCCAATCCCGATAATACCGACTCGACGTTCTACGATAATACGATTTTTTTAATCCGTAACAAAGCACGAGTATTTAGTTACTCATAACCGAGAGGTGAGGCCAAAACACATACTGCATATTGTCGGACGCAAGAACACCACATCGCAAATGCACTACGATTCAAACTCCAGTTCAAACAAACAACAAAAGAGAGAAAGCTAAAATTGGAGTCCAAAAAGCGGTTTGAATCCAACAAAAGTTGCCCAAAAAAAATCCACAGAGCTTTTTTCACGGAGCTTCTGCCTTGACCAGAATCGGATCAGACCGGATGCTTTCCCTCTGACCCCTGTCGGGCTCGGGAGCCAGACCGAACCCAACTTGCTCGCCCATCCTCTCCTTCCTCCTCTTTAGGCTTTGTTTGGGAGGCCCCGACCTATCCATATAGATTCTAGTTAAAAATAGGCCTCTCAAACAAGATTTAAGCAGTGTTTAATTATATGTACCAAGTGGTACATGTATGAGATGGATAAAAAAAAGTCATTTATGTATTTGATTGCTTGAATGGAATCATCATATCCTAGATCAAGTGACACAAAATTAAAGAATATTCTCTCTAGATACCGAACCATCTCATTTACCCAAAATAATATAACCAAATGGTACAAATCATCCCATCCTATTCAACTTCATTCCATCGACCAAACACATACTCCCTCCATTACATTCCGGAGGTTTGAGAGCTCTTCAAGCATCCACCTGTCACCCTTTTTTTGCGAAAAAGCCCATCCATTCCTTTAAATTACGCATAGGTCCCTGCAAAATTACAAAAAGGTCATTTGTGATTTTTTACGAGGGCAAGAAAAACTTTTCCAAATCACGTTTGGGTCCCTTGCTCGTTACTTTATGAAAAAAACCTCTTGTTAGATGCAAATCGCGAACGAGTCATTTTCTACTTTTTTCGGGATAACGGTTAGGTCCAAAAATATAACAAACAGACCCCCAGTTTTTACATCCAGGTTCTTTCTCTGTTTTGCCAGAAAAAATATTTTCGTCAATGGAAATATGAGCTTTTTTTCAACGTGATCTCTAATATTTCTCGAGCCTCTAAAAAATTTGAAAATATATCGAGATTACACGCGTCCGTACGCCGCACTAATTGGCCTAGTTATTATATAAGCCGCCCAAGGCAGGATCACCGCCACATCACGCGCATTCCCCCGTCCCATTCCGCGAGATAGGAGGCAGGAAGGGAAACCCTACTCCCAGCGCACCGGCCGGCCACGCGTGCCCTCCTCCTCTTCGGCGACCACCGCCACCTCCAGGTATCCCCCCTCCTATCCCTGTTCCACAGTCTCGTCCGACTATGTGTGGTGGTGGCGTCGTGGGTCCCGACTGCCGAGGCGGCCCGTCCGCTCACCGGCGGACAGGGATGGCGAGCGGAGCGGAGCACGCTCGGGTTTGTGTCTCGCTGGCTGCGGCGGAGACGAACCGGGCCGGGGGCGCGGTGTCCGAGGCGACGCTGCTGCTGCCAGCTCTCTATGGAGCTCTCGCTCTTGCGCTTTCTGCCACGCTTGTTGCGTTCTGCGTCGCTGCTAGATCTCCGTGCTCATGTGTGGTGTTAGTCTTACCGCAGGGTCTCAGGCTCTCAGCGCGATGAGGGCGTCCTTGTTCGCCGCGGCGTGGGCGGTCGTCGTCCTCGTGAGCGCACTCGGCTCCGTCGCCTCCGACGACGAAGGTAACGTGCATGCCCTCTCAACTCTCCCCCCATTATAAAATTTCTCTAAAAAAAATGCGTTGTGTTCATCCACGTTTTCCCACCGTCTTGTGGCCGCCGTTTGCTTTGGTTTTGAACAAACAAATCTCCTCTTGTGCTTGGCTTTCTGATTATGCGTGCGTTTGGAGAAAATATTTGCTAGTGGTACAAGAATTCTTGGAATTCGCTGTTTCTCACTGTGCTTCATCTTTGCTAGCAGTATGCTCTGCTTCGGCCGTTCGTTTTGGATTCTTGCGGTGTTCTTCTCTGACGCTGACGGCCGCCACGCAGTCTAATCGTGCGGTGCCGTTTGTTCCTGCAGGATTCTCGCCGCCGTTCGCCCCTCCGCGCCCGGCACGTCGCGCCGACGACGCCGCCGCCCGCATGATGCTCCGCCCGGGAGGTAAAGCAAAGCAACCCGTCCGAAACAAACGCACCCACTCACGCTTCACCCGCCGTCCGATCCCCTGATCGGAGGATCAGACGGTCAGTGTTTCCTTGTCACACCCCCGTGCGCTTTCTCGCACCAGCCTCTGCGCCCGTGGAGGAGCCCCTGCTTCAGCGCGCATAGGGGTCGTGGTACCGAGCCTGACACGTGGATCCATCGCCTTCCATCCTGTCCTTCTTAGAGCGTGACTTGTGGGTCCAATTTGATTTTGTCTTTCAGGCACGGACGGTGGCGGCGGCGGCGGCGGCGGCGGAGTCCAGCCGCACCGCGTGGATATAGGGTGCGCGGGTGCGGAGGACATCGTGATCTATCAGGGGCGAGCGTCGCCGCTGCCGAGCGGGGTGCCGGTGTACACGGTGGATGTGATGAATCTGTGCGTGGACGGTGGCGACGGCTGCGCGATCGCCAACATCCACGTGCGGTGCGGGTGGTTCAGCTCCGTAGGTCTGGTGGACCCGCGCAAGTTCCGGCGGCTCGAGCACGACGACTGCCTCATCAACGACGGCCAGCCCCTCCTCGCTGGCAACACCGTCTCCTTCGAGTACTCCAACTCCTTCCCCTACAAACTCTCCGTGGCTGTCGCCACCTGCGTCGACCCCACCTCCTCGCAGTGGTAAAGCCAGATCAAAATAGAGGATAGGCCAAGAGAACCCAGATAAATTAATACAAACATACCAGATATAACCTTGTGCAATATATATATATATAGGAAAAATAGTTTTTACTCCCGGGAGTAATTACTCCCATATCTGAAATACCACCTAAACGAATTTGAAATACTCCTTTATCACTTTGGATACACTCATATACTAATTATAAGATATTCCAATGAGATCCACATGAAAAAATTGCAAGGGAGTACATAGTTTTTAGCCTATTTTGCAAATACCTTTATATACGCACATAAAAAGGAGTATGTCTAAAAAGTGTACATACCACCTCTGAAAAAATGTAAATACCACCTAGATGGTCTTATATACTTATATATTACATGTACATACTCTCCGTTGCGCGAGATACTCCCTATATTGTGAGATACGGCATAGGGAGTAATTACTCCCGGGAGTAGAAAATAGGCTTCCTATATATATATATATATATATATATATATATATATAATGGTTCCGTACCTCTGGGAGTATGTACTCCCACTCTCAGTATACCGCTTCAATGATATTGTTATACCTCTTTATCATTTTGAGTATACTCTAATACTAATTATGAGATATTCCAAAGTGAGTTCCACAAAAAATTTCATCAAAGTCCACCCTTTGTAGCACATTTTGTTGATATACTCTTTTTACATATAAAAAATGGTATACAGCAAAAAAATAAAGGCTTTGATGAATTTTTTCAATAATATCGTATTGTAGTATCTTAGAATTATTATTGAAGTATACTGAAAATGATAAAGGAGTATACCACATTCGTTTAAGTGGTATACTCGAGGTGGGAGTACGTACTCTCAAGAGTACGAAAAAAGCTTTTATATATATATATATAATAGAAATATGATAAGAAAATAAAACATAATAAAGGTACCTGATTAATAGAAATTCAACAAAAAAACACATGAATATGCATCAAAAACGATTTGTATAACACAATTTAAAAAATTAATAATGTAATTGTAAACGGTAAATAACTATGTATATTCAAAATATAAAAAAACTAGCAATTTGTCCGGGGAGCACTAATTAAATTGTTTGTCAAATAATTACGCAAAGATCGTTTCTCCGTTATTGCAATTTGGCACTGTGCCAACTACCAACAGTAGCACATCACTCCTTCTGTCACTTGGTCCCTTGTACCTCAGTCCATTTGTCAGTACCGCAAGCACAACAGTAGCACATCACTGAAAGAATAGCACACTAGCAGCTTAGCACAATACTCACTAGTCACTACTTAGCGCCTGTTTGGGGGGCTCAGCTTTGGCTGTGCTTCAGCTTTGGAAGCACAACCCCCAAACAGCCCCGCTTCGACAGCGCTTCGCCTCCAAGCCGCAGCCCCTCGAGCGATGCTTTGCTCGCTTTGGCCGTAGGCTTCGCTCTCGGCATCCTCCTCCGCCGCCGCTTGACCTCCTCCACTCCTCGCTCGGCCTCCTCCGTCACTCTGCTGCATGGCCTTCTACGACGCTCGCTCGACCTCCAATGCCGCTCGGCCTCCAACGGCACTCACTCGGCCTCCTCTGCTTAGTCGCCTGGTGATGCGAACAGTGGCCCGATCTTCCGAAGGTAATAGTAGATCGATTGATGGAGAACTCGACGTTAACAATATGGCTTCAATTCAGAACTGATCTGAGCCCTACAATCTCTACACTACGGCTCCGTTACTTATCAACCACTCACAAACACGGTTGAACTCGCCAAGAAGACTTATCCCTACATGCGAATAGAGAACACAAGCAAAAACGTATAAATGCAATCTAAAATTGCAAATTATATTAAGCACACGAGTTGGGGTTCTACAAACCGATGTACGGTGAAAAACTGATAGAGTCTAGTTGTAATCTAAGCAAAACTCAAGTATCTAAGGCAACGGCTGCTGAATATATGAGAGGGAGGAACGTGAGAGGGATGAGCTAGGGTTGTCTGCAGCTAGGGGTGCACACAACCTAGGCTTAGACCCCACACGCTTACAAGGCCCAAAACAGCCCAAAACAGTGATGTTGCCCATTGTTTCAATAATTCCAGCTGACTAACAACGAATCTGAGGCTGGGACCATATCCATTGGAAAGATCTCGTCATTATCTTTCCAAAAAGCACAAGAACTCCATTGGACTCCGTATGAGGGAGATATGCCCATTTTAATGTAGTGTTATCTGCTAACTCTAAACTGAACACGGAACCCGAATTATGGACGATTTGGAGTTCGGCTTGATTTGGCATGGAAAGGGTGGAGTCCTGCTAGGAATGTGGTTGCGTGGAGGTGATGGCGCCCTTCGAAAAGTGCGCCAACTTGTAGTAGAGATGGCCGGTTCGACTTGGGGTCAATCTGAATTGCGCTCACAAATTGAGTGCTTGTGGCTGTCTTGGTGGTGCTTCTCCCATGTTCCTAAGTAGTAAAAAAATCACAAGTTTTTAGTAGCATCTCATCCTCAATACCATTATTATGAACAGCGAGAAACGAGCTCACCTCACAGTTTAATTTACGTGCACAAGCACTTGTCATAGTATCATGATGTATGCACGTATCCAAAAGAGTGATGTCCTCCTCATCCTCTCCCTCTTGCATTGGAGTCGTCCTCAACTCAAGCTCATCCTTTTCTCACATACAACTTTAAATCTGAAATGTTAAACGTGAGACTAATCCCAAAATCTGCACGCAACTCAAACTTATATGCATTATCATTAATCTTTTCAAGTATTTTAAAAGGGTCAATCTGAATTTCTCATCGTAAACCCCTGTAAAAATGCCTTCCATTTTATTTTCTTCATCCTCAAATACCTCACAACGCAACATGCCTATCTGTAACTGTTTATAGTACTCATCTACAGATTTATTACCTTGATTCAAGCGTTGCAATTTCTTACATAAATCACACTTGTAAGGAGGAATAGATCTGCTACACATAGCTTGCTTTAATCTATCCCATGTATCATGTTGTAAACAGAATTTACCACTTCATTCCACCAAATGATACCAAAATCTTTGAACTCACTAGTAGCTTGTCTGACTCTATGTACTTCAGGAATTAAATGGGAGTTACATTTTTGTTCAACAGTCATTTCCCAATCTAAATAAATTTCAGCATCATATACACTAGAAAAAGATTTAACTTTTAAAAAAAGATCATCATATCCACGACCATTGCGGTGATTAAAATTATTACCTCCTATACCATGATGGTTGTGATTCAGGCGTCATTGTAGTCGTACATCTTGTGCAGCGGCATGAGCAGCAAAGGCGTCGTATTCTTCTCCATCCACATCATCTCCCGCGACAAACTCTTCATGCTCCACCACTCTTCTCCATCCTTGTAGGAAGATTGGCAATGCTTCGCTCTATTCTCACCAATCGATGCTCATTACTTCGACCGATGTTTGCATTGATGCCATTTAGCGTGTTGTTAAACTTTTTTCTCGAAATATACTCCTCTCCATCCACAGCTTCAGTTTGTGAACATGTCATTATTAGTAGAAGACAAAAGATAACACATGAGTATTATCCCTATCAACTACTAGGTGGTGAAGGTGGAATCACTTACTCTCAAGCATCTTACCACACTCTTCCAAATGTTCTTACCAAAATAGTGGGTGGTACAACCGGTGACTGGTTCATGATACCGTGACTAGAGCGTGAACGAGGCGATTGCAAAGGAGAACCTGAAATGGTACGAAGTATGTGAAGCTCTGAAAGCAATGTTATGTAGCAAGGAATAAGCAATATCTAAATCAAACTAGCAAAGCTAAATAAATGTCCAAAGTAATTGTCATAGTTGCTGGCCTAAACGTGTTCCTAAAACTAGTTCAACCAAGCAAGGGATATGCCAAAGTACAAAGGACTCCAAGGATGCAAGCAATTCCGATTATCTTCTCTCTCTCTCTCTCTCTCATATTTTTTTCAGTGTGGCTCTTTCTTTCTTTTTTTGCACCTGCCTTTTTCCCTTTATTTTTCCTTTAACTCAAAGGAAAAAATAAAAATCTCACATTTTGGAGCAAGAGAAAACGTTACACAGATGATCGGAAAATTAGAAAAATCAACACAGTAAACTTCCACAGCCGAAATTTGATCTTAGATGCCGATTTTGAGGGTCAAAAATTGCAGAAGTAGACTTGTGAACTTTTCAGATGCGTGTCATCATCCTATTCGAAACAAAAAAAAGTACGTCCCAAACAGAGTCCGTATGCAAAAGTTATGCCCGTTTTACTGAACACTGCACAATCTAGAATTGCTTGGAACTTCACCTCTTCCTTCCAGTTAGGGCTAAGCTAGCAATAGGACCGCGGGTGAAAATCAAAGGCTAGCGATGCGGGGCAATTAATACAAGGTAGCTCACGACCTATCTAGGGCTTGCGGTGCGGGATATGTATGCAAACCGAGTAGGACTTAGTTTGGTTTTGGGGGTTGGCGGTGGTGGGATAACTAATGGTGCAAAGCAAAAACTAGGGCAACGGAAGGTGACGACTGGGGACTAAGATCACGACTTGAAACTAGCAGCAAGACGATGACTATGGACACAAACTCAACAAAGCGAAATTAAAAACAAAAATTGCAAAGGCACAAGGAGTTGTAGGATAGCGGAAACGATGACGAACAAATTTTTTGTAGGGCAAGTTTTCTGGACTCTAGGACGATGGCAAAACAAAAGTGGGGATACAAGGATTACCTATCGGGTAACTGTGGCTCTGATATCACTTGATGCGAACGGTGGCCCGATATTCCGAAGGTAATAATAGATCGATTGATGGAGAACTCGACGTTGACGACCCGACTTCCAATCAGAACTGATAAGAACCCTACAATCGCTACACCACGACTCCGTTGGTTATCAACCACGCACAAACACGGTTTATCTCACTAATAAGGCTTATCCCTGTATGTGAATCAACAACATAAGAAAGAATGTAGAAGATGCAATCTGAAATTGTGAATTATATTAAGCACACGAGTTGGGGGTCTACAAACCAATGTATGACAAAAAAAACTGACAGAGTCTAGTTGTAATCTAAGCAAAACCCAAGTATCTAAGGCGACAGCTACTGAATATATGAGAGTAAGTGACGTGAGAGGGATGAGCTAGGGTTGTGTCTGGCTAGGGGGGCGTATACAATCTGGGCTTGGACCTCCACACGCTTACAAGACAAAAAGCAACCCAAAACAGTGATGCCATACATTATTTCGATGATTCCGCCTGACTCACAATGAATCTGGGTAGGGACCATATCCATTGGAAAGATCTCGTCATTATCTTTCTAACAAGACAAGAAATCCTCCATTGGACTGCGTATGAGGGGGATCTGCCCGTTTTAATGCAGTATTATCTGCTGACTCCGAACTGAACACGGAACCCGAATTTTGGACGACTTGGAGTCAAGCTTGATTTGGCGTGGAAAGGGTGGAGTCCAGCCGGGGATGTGGTTGCATGGAGGCGATGGCGCCCTTCGGAAAATACGCCAACTTGTAGTAGAGATGGCCAGTTCGACTTGGTGTCAATCTAAATTGCGCTAACAAATTGACTGCTTGTGGCTATCCTAGTGGCACTTCTCCCATGTCCCTAAGCAGTAAAACATCACAAATATTTAGATTCTCTTTTGCGTCTTCTGCGTGAATCAGGCAACACACCCGCCAAAGAGCATATACATCGCTACGAAATGTGGGATATCTTTGTTTAGCAACTCTTTATCCTCCGGGAATGACTAACACACAAAACGAGCATACGAATTAGTGAACTTACGGATAACGCCAAAAAGATTAGTAGGGTGAACAAATAGGAAATAACTAACCTTAATATGCTATGCATACTGATCGAGCAGCATCAGTACCTATAATATCTCATAGAGAAACCTGTAGCAGAAGAGTGATCGGCTAGTTCGCACACTCTAAAATACATTTGACGCCACCATTGCAAAACATGAGCTATTAGCTAATCATAATGATTAAGAGTGGAGGCCAAAACACAAACAGACATATCACCGGACGGAGTCAAAAGTTGGCCATTTCGGTCATGTTCAGTTTGGCACTAAAACTTTTGTTAACATCTCAGTCCCTAGTCTAGCCAAAAGATGGTAATGAAAATCGTGGGTGACCAGCTCATTTGACACGAATTATCACCAAGTTACTCAATGACCCCAACATCATTTCTGCAGAAAATAGAAGCACGACAACTAATCCAAATCCAACCGCCGAAACGCAAGAACACCACGTCCCAAATCCACTACGATTCAAACTTCAGTTTAAACAAAAGAACAAAAGGAAGAAAGCTAGAATTCGAGTCCAAAAAGCGGTTTGAATCCAACAAAAGTTGCCAAAAATCCCGAGAGCTTTTTCCACAGAGCTTCTACCTTGACCAGAATCGAACCAGACCGGATCGCTTTCCCTCTGACCCCTGTTGGGCTCGGGACCCAAACCGAGCCCAAGCTGAGCCGGCTCGCCCGTCGTCTCCTCCGCCCTCTACTCTATATAAGCCGCACAAGGCGGGATCACCGCCACATCACACCGCGCATTCCGCCGTCCCCTTCCGCCGCACGTGCGAGCGAGATTGGAGGCGGGAAGGGAAACCCCTACTCCCACCGCTCCGGCCGGCCACGCGTGCCCTCCTCCTCGTCGGTGGGCCCCGCCACCTCCGGGTAATCCCCCACCTATCCCTGTTCTCCAGTCTCGTCCGAGTACGTGTGGTGGTGGCGTCGTGGGTCCCGAGGCGTCCCGTACGCTCACCGGAGGACAGGGATGGCGAGCGGAGCGCGCTCGGGTTTGTGTCTTGCTGGCTGCTGCGGAGACGAACCGGGCCGGGGGCGCGGCTGCTGCTGCCAGCGCTCAATGGAGCTCCCGCTCTTGTGCTTTCTGCATCGTTTGTTGCGTTCTGCGTCGCTGCTAGATCTCCGTGCTCAGGTCTGGTGTTGTCTTACCGCAGGGTCTCACTCTCAGCGCGATGAGGGCGTCCTTGTCGGCCGCGGCGCGGGCGGTCGTCGTCCTCCTGGGCGCGCTCGGCTCCGTCGCTGGTAACGTGCCCTCTCAACTCTCTCCCCACATTTTAGCCGCAGGTTTGCATCTTGGAATGTTTTCTCCCACTCTCTTGTGGCCGCCGTTTGCTTTGGTTTTGAACAAATTAACAAATCTCCTTTTCCTTGTGCTTGGCTTTCTCTGGTTAAGCGTGCGTTTGCAGAAAATATTTGCTAGTGGTACAAGAATTCTTGGAATTCGCTGTTTCTCACTGTGCTTCATCTTTGCTAGCATCATGCTGCTTCTGCGCCGTTCGTTTTGGATTCTTGCGGAGTTCTTCTTCTGTGACGCTGACGGCTCGTCGGCCTGCAGCCGCCACGCAGTCTAATCGTGCACCATCATTGGCTAACAGCGACACCGTTTTTTCACGCAGGATTCTCGCCGCCGCTTGCCCCTCCTCCGCGCCCGGCACCTCGCGCCGACGCCGCCGCCCCGCCCCGCATGATGCTCCGCCCGGGAGGTAAAGCAAAGATCCCGTCCGCAACAAACGCACCCACTCACGCTTCACCCGCCGTCCGATCCGCTGGTAGGAGGATCGGACGGTCAGTGCTGCCTTGTCCGCCCCCGCGGGCCCCACTGGCCGCGCTTTCTCCGACCAGCCTCTGCGCCCCTGGAGCACCTGCTTCTGCGCGCCCAGGGGTCGTGGTACCGAGCCTGACACGTGGGCCCCACGCTCTATTTGGTTTCGTCTTCCGAGTTTGTTTGGAAATCCCTCGCCTTCCATTCCGTGGGGCCTGACATGTGGGTCCAATTTGATTTTGTTTTTCAGGCACGGACGCCGGCGCCGGCGGCGGAGTCCGGCCGCACCGCGTGGACGAGGGGTGCGCGGGCGCGGAGGACATCGCGATCTACCAGGGGCGGGCGACGACGCTGCCGAGCGGGGTGCCGGCGTACACGGTTGACGTGATGAACCGGTGCGCGGGCGGCGGCGGCGGCGGCTGCGCGATCGCGGACATCCACGTGCGGTGCGGGTGGTTCAGCTCCGTGAGCCTTGTGGACCCGAGCAAGTTCCGGCGGCTCGGGCGCGACGACTGCCTCCTCAACGACGGCCGGCCCCTCCTCGCCGGCGACACCGTCTCCTTCGAGTACTCCAACTCCTTCCCCTACAAGCTCTCCGTCGCCGTCGCCACCTGCGTCGACCTCACCTCTCCGTAGCCGCCGCCGCCGCAGTACTAAAACTTTTCTTCGGTCTTCTCTCCATGTTTCTGTTAACCCCCATCAGCAGCCATACGGAGCTAGCTAGAAGCCTAGACACCGAGACGTAGCACGCACGCACGTATGTACTCCAATACGTATAAGCCCACATACTAGTATAGTATCAGCAGCAGCAGCAGCAGCAGCGTACACTGGTAGTCCGTAGTTTTTTTTTTTTGCATGGTTAGTTGCTAGTAACCATTAAGTATCAAGTGTAAAGTAACTGGTTAGTTTCCCTTTGACGCGAGACATTTCTGCTTACCGCAAGTGCTAGGAGAACCAGAATGTTTCACTGCACGTGTACATGCATGCCTCAAAACTGTGACAGGTCGACGGAGTTGCAAGCTTGGAATTGTCTCCTCTCCTGTGCAAAAGGAGGGATTCCTTTGTTCCAATGGGAAGGACGAGTTGGTGAAGGGGACAAAGTCCTTTCTGCTTGTGTGCTTCGCTACGGCTTTCTCCTTTTGGTTGGAGTTTTTTTTTTAAATAATCATTTTTATACGTAAATTTAAAAAATATACCTCGTAATTTTTTTTTTTGCAAAAATAGTCATCAGTCGCGTTGCCACGGATCAGTCGTACCGGACAAACACCCTAGTTGCGACTGATATTTTTTATTTATTTTTCTTTAGTGCAGAACCATAGAGCGATTGCTTATTTTTTATTTTTATTTTTATCATTTCTATTCGATCTTTAAATTGAATGTTTTGTATCTTTTTGCTAGGAAGCTCTAAATCTAACGAAATAAATTTCTAAATTTGTATTAAGCTATAAGGATTCAGATTATACAATAAAAACTACTATATTCTATACAGATATAAATTATTTGAATCATGTGTAACAATGGCATACATTATTTTTTGTCTAGTCAAAGTTTCAATAGCAGTCCGTCGCTCCTGTACGCACATTAGACTATCCCCAACAATTTCTCTTCATTCCATTCCCTGTTTGAATCCCTTCTGAAGGGAATCGTGAAAGGAATCCGCTGGAGCACTTGAGATCTGTTCGCGAAGGGATTTGGAGGGGAGGAGAAGCTGCTGGAGATAGTCTTAGCGCTACTCCTGTTCTTCGGGCGTGCCAGTGTCGCTCCCTGCGCTCCCCAGACATCTATCGTGTGCTATGTTTTTGTGATAAAATGGCTAAATTTATAATTTTATTTCGGACGACACTAGCTTTTGAAAGAACCAGTAACGGAGGACTAGAAATGTGATTACTACTTCGTACAGCGACGATGTGTGCAAGTCTTGAGCTGTGCATGGATCTGTGTGTGTGACAGACATCCGATGGCGATGGGGCTTTAATTCGGGCGTGATGCCATGCTGGTAGTAACCTTTTTTTTATTGGGATGTAGAGGGGCATGTAGCTAGATTGTTCGTGGTTGGGGTAGAGCCCGTCTGGCACAGGAGAGCTGGAATTCCAGACGCGTGAGGAGAAATTTAGTTGGCGGATGCAAAACCTAGTACGAGTTTTCCTTGCTATGCATTTGATAATGGCAAAGTTGCAGGTTTGCAGTCAGTTGAATCTAATATTTTTTTAAAAAAAAAAAAATTGGCCAGAAACACTCATATTTGCTAAAAAAGATAGTAGCCAAGCTACATATAAATGCACACACATCCACGTACACGTACATAGGGTGGATAATGAGCCAACCCGGCTCGGTTAAACTCGTTAAGATAACGAGTCGAGTTCAAACCTCAATTCGGCTCGACTCATTAAACTCGCGAGTTGGCTCGTTAAACTTGATATTGACATGTAAAAGGAAGATTGATGTTGAGACTATACGATATGATATGTGTTATCATCCCCACCTCACACGTATACAGCTATACTTGCCGATTTAGAGAACTCGTTTAACTTGCGAATTAGCTCGTTTAACTCGTTATCTAAACAAGTTTGAGCCGAGCCGAGTCGAGTTTGCAACTACTAGTTTAACTCACGAGCCAAGTCGAGAATATTATGGATGTGTTTGGAGTATCTACAAAACTTTTCAAAAGTTTTTGACATGGTTTGCACAATTTTTTATTCGGTTGAAATTTGCCAATCAACCTTTTATCAGGATAGTAGCACTGTTAGATTTTAAAAAAAAAATTCCTCAGGCTTGATAATCATCTGAAATTTTTATGGGAACATTAGTGATGTGTCAGGATCATTCAAAAAAATTTCAAAATTTTTTGCTACAATTTGAACTATTTTTCGTTCAGTTGAATTTTACCGAGATTTCGAAAATTTCAGACAAAATGTCGGATTTTTCAGCGAAATTTCGGATTTCTCGATTAAAAAAATATAGTTTTGAATTTTAATTCTAAAATTTCATTCGAATTTTATTCAAAATTTTCGAATCTCACCGAAATTTTGAATTTCAGCGCCTTCCGAGTCTAATGCAAGCTCCAGAGTGCTTTCACGCCCGCCTGAGAGACTTTTTTTTTTTTTTTTTTTACAAAAACACGTAAATCGACGTTATGTCTGCAAGGGAAATATAGACTATTTAGCTACTACAGTAAAAAATTCCAAGCTAGTCAGGCTCAGCTAGCACGTACGAGCGGTCAACAGTCGAGACTCGAGAGTTGCTTGCACGATCTAATAACGGATCCCCTCGCGAGCTGTCCGTCGGTCGATCCCATCGACTCCATCGGTAATGAGTGGTGAATATTGTAAAACCAATCACGTCGCACACAAGGAAGGAACCATGCAGCATATGCATACTTCACTTGCACACACACCCCCTCTCTCTCCATGGACACATCACACACACCGTCTCGCTCTCTCTCTCTCTCTCTCTCTCGCATGCCTGAGGGTTCACGTTATCGACGAAAATCGCGCGATTTTCGTGATTTTCGCCCGTATCACCGCTGTCCGATATTAAAAACCGGTCGATAAACCGATCCGGTTCAAAAAATAATTCGAAAAAATTTACGTGTAAAAAACAGGTCGAAAATCGGTGAAAATCGGTTGATTTTCGTCAAAAAATCGCTATAAAAGTCGACCGCACAAAAAACTTCAACATGGCTGTCGATTTTCCACGATTTTTTGATTTTTTTTCAAAAAAAAATCTGATTTTTTAATTTATGCGATTTTTGGCTCGATTTTTGCGATTATCGAATTTTACTGTTCATCCGAAAATCGTGATAACGGTAACATGAACCCTGGAGGAACGTACTGCCTGCAGTCGACTGTCGTGGCATGACTCCTCTCGTGCATGCCTACCACAGCAGGGAAAAGCGGCAGGAAACCCTTCCGTGGCAGGTGAGCGTGAGAGGAGACCTACCGTGGTAAAGAGTATGAGAGGCACGTTTAGTGGTTAGGATGAGGTTATAATTGCAATTCCGCTCAAAAGGGGGTTATATTTGCAAAAAAAAAGGGCAAATGGGACTAAAAAACCAATCACTTCAAGTAATTTCTTGTTGCAGGAACTACATTTGATCGACACGCCTGGCCTTTGTTTCAAGCATATTTTGACGTTGATATGATTCATTTATCCACATTATATGGTTGTCATTAGGGGTGAAAACGGATCAGATACGGTCGGATATTGCTGTTCCCGTATCCTAACCCATATTTTTTTTCCGGATTCGGAATCGGATACAGTAAGACCGAATACGGATACGAATATAGATATTTCGGAGTTTCAGATATGGTAATGTTGGAGCGGATACATACCGGATTCGGTTCGGAAACGGATAATACAAACGGATACATACTTGTTGAAACATTTGACAAGCAATAAATTCATATATAGTACATAAATTTGACAACTCACACAACACAAGTATAACAAGGTATCAAATTCATACATAACTTGAACAACTAAGTCCCGCTCGCCCAACAGGCCAACACACTGAATTCATGCAGCGGCGGCGGCGGCGGAGGCTCAAGCACTAGGGTTAGTTTTCGGGTTGGGGAATCGAATGGGGAGGCAAAGACTAAGGCTTGCGGGAATCGAATGGGAAGCCCTTGACTCTTGAGTCTTGACTTGAGTACGGAGTACCCTTGTTTTGTTGATTCGGATATCCAGTCGGATAATATCCGATTACCATATACCGCAGCTATTCGGTCGGATATCTCGTCTACCGTATCCGTTACCGTATCCGGTAGCAAGTATCCGGTACCGTATCCGAATCCGGCCGGATACGGTTTTTAACGGATTCGGTACCGGATCGGTCGGGATTAACCCGTACCATTTTCACCCCTAGTTGTCATGTACAGAAAATAAAAAATATTAACAATAATTGATACTTAGATATATCATATATATGTATATGTATGTGTGTGTATATATGCGCACACATGTTGTTTTCTATGATTGTCATTGCTAATTTCACTTATGATAATAATTTTATATTGAAAGGGAATGTGAATACTACAATTGATAATATATAGCATATACGCTTGTTCTTACTCATTGATGTTACATACACAATAGAGCGAAAAATTAAGCATTGTTTATTTCAAAGATCATTCTGTCTTTCTATTGGGAATTGAGATATCAATACGATTTCACTCGGTGGTCTCGTAGAGTCCAACACCCCTGTGATCTTAACGAATCAAAAAGTTACAAGCCTATTGTATCTGGCAACGAGAATCAACTATTATTTATCAACGAGAATCATACATCATGAAGATGGGACAACCCAATCGCATTCCAATCGACATCCCCAATTAAGAACGTGGATCGCATATTAATAGGCGTGTCTAGATGATGCGCAAATCTAGAGCCGATCTGAGTGGACTACATGAATTTCGCACCAAGCCGTGCAATTCCTTGGTACCTCTGCGATATCTTATTCCTATGCCCAAAAATATATGGTTAGACCTTTTGGAAGGTGGGGATTTCATAGCATTTCTGAGAGAATTATGTTGTTTGCTGTGAAATTTTGGATGTATGTGCAGACTGTGGTAGCGCCATGCATTTGTTGACTTGAGGCTCGCTAGTACTGTATATGTACCTATGTAGCATTACATGCGTTTCATTGTATATACATCTGGTTCAAGCGCTGGAATTTGTAACTTTTGCAATGAACACAAAAATTCCATAATTATCTTAGAAGACAAACAAATCCCATTAAAGTTCGAACGTTCCAGTAAATAAATAGCACTGCATCTGACGAATTCTTGTACACTTGAACTACGCAAAGCCGCGGGGAACACACGCACATGTAGGCCCCATTCGGGACAGCTTCTGGATTATGGATTCTGGATTATAGGAGAAGCTGCTTCTGATTATAGGAGAATTGGGTCAAGCCAATTACAACTTCTAGGTTTCGGACCAAGTCGGCGAGAATCAGCTTCTAGATTATGGTTTCTGGATTATTGGAGAAGCTGTTTTTGATTATAGGAGAATTGGGTCAAGCCGACTACAACTTCTAGGTTTCGGACAAAGTCGGCGAGAATCAACAAGAATCAGTGAGAATCAGGTTTCAGCCAAATTCTGATTCTATACAGAAATCAGCTTCTTATTCTCAGAGAAACTATCCAGAATCTTGCAGTTCGGCAAATAATCCGCTTTTTTCTAAAGCAGAAGCTGTCCAGAAGCTGAAACGAGCGGGGCCGTAGTATTTCAAGCTACTCCGAGTTCAGAAAAAGAGGTACGCCACTCCAGTGTCTGCTCTGAAACCAGGTCAAGAAAAAGGTGAACAAAATCCCCCTCAATCACTTCAGTCAATCACTTCATCTAGAGCGATTCTGTTTGCAGCTTGGTGCCATTGCTCTATGCAAGTTACCCATAACACGCTTGGGCTGTGTTTATTTACGTTTAAACTTTTTGATTTACAGTTTAAAGTTAGATTTTGAGTTTAATCGGTATAAAAGCTATCGGTTTTTATATGCGATAAAGCTGGATACTTTCGTCTAATTTTAGTGATATTAGTATAAAACCACTCTCAATAGACCAAAAAAAGCACCTCACTAATGGTTTTTTAGTTAAATAAAGCAATGCGTAAAGCAGCAGCCGTACTTGTGTCAACTCACGTGTCTTTCATACTTGTGTCAAAAGCTCACCTGTCGTCATCGCAATTAGGGAAAAAAAGTTAAGCCTGTCCGCACAAACACCAACAAGGGTTGATTAAATATGCTTTAACACTAATCCCATCTCTTGTGTCCTGAAACCTTTTTCCATCTAAACTTGAGTAGAGTCTATTTCTCTATGACGGTAGGGCGTGCGTGGGGTACCCATTTGTGTGTTGAAACTTTCCGAATCGAAAATTTATGGGTCGGCTTTTTATTAAGGCAATAGCACCGTCAGAATTTTAAACAGTTTCCAGCCTTGATCATCATATGATATTTTTATAGAAACATTATATAAACATTACTAATGTGTCAGGATTATCCACAAAATTTTTAAAATATTTTGAATTTTAAAACACGTGTCTGTACAATTCATGTGTGTTCATTTTCTATAAATTTGGACTACGTGACATATCAATATTGCATTTGTCATCGAAGCCTCTCTTTGATGAACGGGTAGAGCGGCTGCCATCCATTGTTTTTTAGAAGAAAACTAATGCAGGTCTTGGTAGAGAAATTGATGACACAGTCATACATCCTGCCTCCATGCGAGTCATGTCCCTCGTTTCTTCCCTTTTAAGAAACTTATCATTGCTAGGCGAGTAGCCTCCAATTGATGAACAATTAACTAGGACATCTCTAACAAACATTTCTTTTTGCAAATATGGGGAGTAATCACTTATCTAGCTTCTTGAGTTTTTTTTTTTTTTTATTACAAATTTAGCTTCTACACACACGAATTTGTAGATCTGGCCCTCTCCTCACCGCTGCAAGGCGTCTGCCACTCCTGGGGACCGCGGCGCAACGCCCTTCTGCGGTGGGGGTGCTGGAGGGGGCTAGATATGCAATTTCACTCGCAAGGGTGCTATATCTGCAAACAATGGAGGAAAGGGTGTTATATAGCTGCTATGCGAACAAATTTGCAAAACTACTTTCATCCTTGACTATGAAAGTAGCGGCAGGCGACGTGTGTCACCTGCCGCGTACTCAAGCTCGGCAATAGGCCTGTCCCTCGGTAGGATGTCGCCAAGTGATTAAATAAGCAATTGATTAATTAAGCAATTAATTAAGTAAATAAATGCATGCATGCCATGTCGAGCAAGGGCATGTGATGAGGACATCACTACCATGGATACGGCCATACTTACAAACCCAATGAAAACCAACAATATCATACAAGGGCCAATTACTCGAGCTCGGGCACGACAATTCAATTACCAGGTGAATGCGTTTCTCGGGTTGCATACATTAAATTTAATGAATGGAATGCTATTTAATCCTCGTGATGATTTTATTGTCCTTAGGAACCATGGAGAAGGACTCCCAAACGTCAAGCATGAAGCCAATTCTTCCGGTGCACAAGTTATACTCGGATTCGGCCTCCGGGACAACACCAACTTAAAATGACCATAACTTTTGATCCACAAGGGTGTTTGGGGTCTATGAGTACTGGTTTGAAAGTTTTCGACGTCCTCTTTCCAACGGATCCGACCCCATCCCCAAATTCCGTCCGAGTCGATAGGAATCTGCAAAACAATTGGCGTCACTTTTCCAAATCGAGAAGACTTGGGCTTTGGGCCTTGTAATAGAGTTGTAGTTGGTATCCTCGCTTTGGACGTGATTTCCCACGCCCCTACCTCTTATAAATAGCGGACATCGGCTCCTTAGGGTTTTGGGTTTTATTTGATTAGTTTAGCCAAGTGCAAAACCCGATCCTGCGAGTTGTCTTTGGGCGACCACCTTGTCAAGATCGTCAATAAGACTCCACTTTGTTTCGCTTCAGCTTTATCCGCAATTTCAGATTGCTTATCCTATTGTTCTTGCTTGTTCTTCGGTTGCTTGCAGGAATTGAACCTCGTGTTCAGGTTGATCGTGCCACGGCAAGATCAATAACTACCGGAGTTGGTTTAGCGATTGCTAAGGCGCATCGTCGTAAATGCGGTGTAGTCGGATCGTCAAAGTCGACTCTAACCAATCGATCGTGTGTTTCTCATCGAAAGATCGGGACACCCATAGTGCCATCACGGCGCCATCAAGTGGTATCGAGCAAACCAGGTTGCTCGGTGAGAATTCTTTACCCTAGATTAGTAGTTTGATATCTTTCCTATAGTCCAGAGAAACGCCATCGATTGGATCTCCCCATACCAAAACAATTTGAGCCTCGCATTTTCCTTTCCAAAGTGCCTGCGTTATTGAATTTTTGGTTGCATCGCCGTGTCGAGTTCTTTGAATTCTAGTCTAGTTGGAGTCCAGGTCGAAAGCGGTTTGAGTTGTATTCGGTTTCGAGTTGTGTTCGGTTTCGAGTTGTGTTCCGCTTTCGGTCCCGAATCGTTGAAAAAAGAAGAAAAGGTGTTCGACTGAAGTTTTCTTTTCTCCCGATCGTCGCCGCTTGACCGATCGCCCTCCTGTTAGCCGATCGTCGCCGCCGATCAGCCGCTGATCGGTCGCCCACTGTTAGCCGATCGTCGCCCCGATCGTCGCCGATCGTCGCCCACTGATAGCCCATCGTCGCCCGATCGTCGGCGCCGATCGTCGCTTCACCTGGTCGCCGACCGCCGCTCTCCCGTTAGCCGATCGTCGCCGCCGATCGTCGCCGACCGTCGCCCTCTGTTAGCCAGCCGATCGTCGCCCACCTGGCCGTCCGATCGTCACACGACTAATCTTCCGCCGCATAGCACTTGAAAGAAAAGCGAATCGGATCGTTCCGTAAAGAAAAGCGAATCGGATCGTTCGTAAAAGGAGTCCGAACAGATCCAAAATTTTTATGTGCTAAACTGTTTTCACAAGATTCCCGATCTTTTGAGATAGTTCCCTTCTTTCGCGAATTTTTTTCACCGCTTTTTTCATCTGTGGAATCTGCATCGTCGCCGATCCAGCTTTTGAGTCACGATCCTTGCTAGCCTAGAGTCAAGAACTAGTGACTAGACGTTGAACAATTCTTCAATTTTGCATTCACCGATTGGATTATTGCTAACCTTTTGCTACTAAATTAAGCCTTGTCCAAGCTCCACTTTCTACCCGCACAGGCGTTCGATCCCTTGGCAATCGCTCTACACAAACTTGGAGAACCTTTGACAACGCTAACACCGACAACGCCTCTTTGCATTGTAAGAACTTGTAAGAACTTGGGTCATAGGCTTGAGCGCTTGAGAGACTTGCCACCTAGTAGTTGATAGGAACATTATACTTGTGGTTTTGTTTCCTTGTCATCAACTAACCATGTCGGTGACGAGTTCACTTCATCACTCTCCACGAACCAAGGGCATCATTGCTCACTTCCAAAATATGACGAGGGAAGCCACCGATGGTCTTAGCGAGGATGTACGGCTCACTAATGAGCGTATGTCAATGCAAGAAGACCGTCTCGAGATCCATCGAGGCCGCACAAGGGATTGCTAACACTACTCTTGCTACTATTTTGGCTAGACTTGATACTTTTGCAGCCGCTGCATCTGGTGCTTCAATCCACCTCCCGTCGTCCAAGCAACAATTCAGCTCCACAGGAGGCCCCAACAGATTTAGAAGAATGTAACGAAGAGCACGAATATGATGACACCATCGATGTGGAGGAGGTCAACCCCATCCATTACGATAATGATCGTAACCATCAACGGCTACGCTTTAATCAGCAAGGTATGCGACGTGATCCTCCACGACCAAGGAACGAACGAGATGATGTTTTTCCTAAGGTAAATTTCAACATGCCACCGTTTGAAGGTAAATATGACCCTGATGGTTACCTTAGTTGGGAATTACTTGTGGATCAAAAATTTGCGTGCCATGATTTCCACGAGAATAGAAGAGTTAGAGCTGCCACAAGTGAGTTCACCGATTTTGCTTCTGTTTGGTGGAGAGAACATTGCCGTGCTCATCCAAATAATATACCCACCACTTGGGAAGCCTTGAAATTGCTAATGAGGCATAGATTTGTTCCTTCATACTATGCTAGAGATTTATTGAATAAATTGCAGCGCCTTACAAAGAAGGTAAGAATTCGTGGAAGAATATTACCAAGAATTGCAAATTGGCATGTTGCGTTGTGGATTAATTGAGAATGAGGAAGCTTCTATGGCTCGTTTCTTAGGTGGTTTAACTCGAGAAATCCAGGATATTCTAGACTATAAGGATTATAATTCGATGACTCGGTTGTTCCATCTTGCTTGCAAAGCTGAGCGTGAAGTGCAGGTCGTCAATCGAGGCCAAGACTAACTTTTCTGCAGGTCGAACTACTTCGTGGACACCGCGCACCTGCTGCCCTCGCCGGCCGTACTACCACGCCGACCTCTTCCATCAACGTAACGGCGTCCACCACCGCAAATTCGGCACCACGACCAACGCCGACTAAAAGTGCCACACAAGCTACTACAAATAGTTCGCCGTCGCTTGGTCGCATCAACGGACGCACCAAAGATGTTCGGTGCCATCGCTGCAAGGGTTTCGGTCACATGATGAAGGATTGTCCGAACAAGCGTGTGCTAATAATCCGTGAAGACGGCGAGTATGACTCGGCAAGTGATCTTGATGAAGAAACATATGCTTTGCTCATTGAACATGAAGACGGCGATCCAAATGCCGAGCACGACGAAGTGCACGTGGCGCTGGTGATCTTGACCAATATTTGAGTATTATTGCACAACGTGTGCTTAGTGCTCAGATCGCTCGCGCCGATCCAAATCAACGCCACAACTTGTTTTACACAAAAGGCGTCATCAAGGAGCGATCCATTCGAATAATCATTGATGGGGGAGTTGCAATAATCTAGCCCGGCATGGACATGGTGGAGAAGCTAGCACTCTCCACTAGACCACACCCTCAGCCCTACCACATTCAATGGTTCAACAACAGCGGCAAACTCAAGGTAACTCGCATGGTAAGAATACATTTCGCTTTAGGTTCCTATCATGATTATGTTGATTGCGATGTCGTACCTATGCAAGCATGTTCTATGTTATTAGGTAGACCGTGGCAATATGATAAGGATTGTTTACATCATGGTAGAACAAATCAATACTCTTTTGTGCATAAAGAAAAGAAAATTGTGCTACACCCAATGTCGCCTGATGCCATTGTAAAGGATGAAATCGCTAGATCTAGCAAAGAGAAAAATCGAGAGAACTCTAAGAGTGGAAATCAGATTGTCACCAAAGGACTTGAACAACATAAACAGAGAGAATCTAACCTTGATTGTGCTAAGCCGAATGAGATTAAATTGAAAGGTGCTTGTTTTCTTGCAACAAAATCTGATTTGAATGAGTTGGCTGTTTGTAGGTCTACATGCTATGCTTTGGTCTGCAAAGAAACTTTGTTTTCTCTAGAGGAGATGTCCCTCTCTTTGCCTCCTGTTGTCACTGACCTTTTGCAGGAATACACTGACATCTTTCCAAAGGACATCCCCTCAGGGCTGCCGCCAATTAGAGGGATTGAGCATCAAATTGATCTCATTCCAGGGGCATCCTTGCCCAACCGAGCACCTTACAGAAACAACCATTAAGAGACACAAGAGATACAACGCCAAGTTCACGAATTGCTTGATAAAGGGTACGTGACGTGAATCTCTTAGTCCTTGTCTTTGTGCAGTCATTTTAGTACCTAAGAAAGATGGAACATGGCGCATGTGTGTGGATTGTAGAGCAATTAATAATATCACCATTAGATATCGCCATCCTATTCCTCGGTTAGACGATATGCTTGATGAACTAAGTGGCTCTACTATGTTCTCTAAAGTGGATTTGCGTAGTGGCTATCACCAGATTCGCATGAAGTTAGGAGATGAATGGAAAACAGCATTTAAAACTAAGTTCGGGTTATATGAGTGGTTAGTAATGCCTTTCGGGTTGACTAATGCTCCTAGCACATTCATGAGACTGATGAACGAGGTTTTACGTGTTTTCATTGGAAAATTTGTGGTAGTTTACTTCGATGATATCTTGATTTATAGCAAATCTTTAGAGGATCATCTTGAACATCTACGTCTTGTTTTTAATGCTTTACGCGATGCACGCTTATTTGGTAACCTTGAGAAGTGCATCTTTTGCACGGATCGAGTATCTTTTCTTGGCTATGTTGTTACTCCACAGGGAATTGAAGTTGACCAAGCCAAGGTTGAAGCAATCTGAGTTGGCCGACTCCTAACACGGTCACACAGTGCGAAGTTTTCTAGGACTTGCTTGGATTCTATCGTCGTTTTGTGAAGGACTTCAGCACCATCGCTGCACCCATGAATGAGCTCACCAAGAAGGGTGTACCTTTTGCTTGGGGCAAGTCACAGGAAGATGCCTTCAACATTCTGAAAGCTAAGTTAACCCATGCACCCTTACTCCAGCTTCCGGACTTTTCTAAGACTTTTGAACTAGAATGTGATGCTAGTGGAATTGGTTTGGGTGGTGTTACATTACAAGAAGGAAAACACATTGCTTATTTTAGTGATAAATTGAGTGGGCCAAGTTTGAATTATTCTACTTATGATAAGGAGTTATATGCGCTAGTTCGAACTTTAGAAACATGGCAACATTATTTATGGCCCAAGGAATTTGTTATACATTCGGATCATGAATCGTTAAAACATATTAGAAGTCAAGCTAAACTGAACCGTAGACATGCAAAGTGGGTTGAATTCATTGAGTCATTTCCTTATGTCATCAAACACAAACAGGGAAAGGATAATGTCATTCTTGATGCCTTGTCTAGGAGATATACCATGCTCTCACAACTTGACTTCAAAATTTTTGGTTTGGAAAGCGATTAAAGAGCAATATGTGCATGATGATGATTTTAAAAATGTGTTGCTCAATTGTAAAGAGGGAAAAACTTGGAACAAATTTGTCCTCAATAATGGGTTTGTGTTTAGAGCAAACAAACTATGTATTCCACTAGTTACGTTCGCTTTGTTATTGCTACAGAAGCGCATGGAGGAGGATTGATGGGACACTTTGGTGTGAAAAGGACGGAGGACATACTCGCTAGCCATTTCTTTTGGCCCAGGATGAGACGAGGCGTGGAGCGTTTCATCGCTCATGTTCTACATGTCAAAAAGCTAAGTCACGACTTAATCCCCATGGTTTATACATACCTCCGCCTATTCCTAACGTGCCTTGGGAGGATATTTCTATGGACTTTGTTTTAGGACTCCCTAGAACAAAGAAGGGAGGGATAGTATCTTTGTCGTTGTGGATAGATTTTCTAAAATGGCACACTTCATACCTTGTCACAAAAGCGATGACGCTACCAACATTGTTGACTTATTCTTTCGTGAAATTGTTCGCTTACATGGTGTGCCTAACACAATAGTTTCAGATCGTGACACTAAATTCTTAAGCCACTTTTGGAGAACTTTGTGGGCTAAATTGGGGACTAAACTTTTATTTTCTACTACTTGTCATCCCCAAACTGATGGACAAACTGAGGTCGTTAATCGAACTTTATCTACTATGCTTAGGGCTGTTTTGAAAAAGAACATTAAATTGTGGGAAGAATGTTTGCCTCATATTGAGTTTGCTTATAATCGGTCTATGCATTCTACTACTAAGATGTGCCCTTTTGAGATTGTATATGGATTTGTACCTCATGCTCCAATTGATTTGTTACCTCTACCATCTTCGGAGAAATTGAATCTTGATGCTAAACAACGTCTTGATTTGATTATGAAACCGCATGAGACAACTAAAGAAAACATAGAACGCATGAATGCTAAATATAAACTTCTTTGGTAGTAAGGGAAGGAAACATGTAACTTTTGAACCAGGAGATTTAGTTTGGTTGCATTTGCGAAAAGATCGATTCGAATTAAGAAAATCTAAGTTGATGCCGCGAGTGATGGTCCTTTCAAAGTATTGGCAAAGATTAATGATAATGCATACAAGCTTGAATTGCTGCAGATTTTGGGGTTAGTCCCACATTCAACATTGCCGATTTGAAACCATACTTGGGAGAGGATGATGAACTTGAGTCGAGGACGACTCAAATGCAAGAAGGGAGGATGATTAGGACATCACTACCATGGAAACTGCAATACTTACAAACACAATGGAAACCAAAAATATCATACAAGGGCCAATTACTCGAGCTCGGGCACGACAATTCAATTACCAGGTGAATGCGTTTCTCGGGTTGCATACATTAAATTTAATGAATGGAATGCTATTTAATCCTCGTGATGATTTTATTGTCCTTAGGAACCATGGAGAAGGACTCCCAAACGTCAAGCATGAAGCCAATTCTTCCGGTGCACAAGTTATACTCGGA
Organism: Rhipidocladum racemiflorum; assembly: GCA_036346355.1. Classification (NCBI taxonomy): domain Eukaryota; kingdom Viridiplantae; phylum Streptophyta; class Magnoliopsida; order Poales; family Poaceae; genus Rhipidocladum; species Rhipidocladum racemiflorum. Next base: position 1,002,159 of record CM070590.1, on the reverse strand, counting down.
TTCGGCCTCCGGGACAGCACCAACTTAAAATGACCATAACTTTTGATCCACAAGGGTGTTTGGGGTCTATGAGTACTGGTTTGAAAGTTTTCGACGTCCTCTTTCCAACGGATCCGACCCCATCCCCAAATTCCGTCCGAGTCGATAGGAATCTGCAAAACAATTAGCGTCACTTTTCCAAATCGAGAAGACTTGGGATTTGGGCCTTGTAATAGAGTTGTAGTTGGTATCCTACTGCTTTGGACGTGATTTCCCACGCCCCTACCTCTTATAAATAGCCAGACATCGGCTCCTTAGGGTTTTGGGTTTTATTTGATTAGTTTAGCCAAGTGCAAAACCTGATCCTGCGAGTTGTCTTTGGGCTGACCACCTTGTCAAGATCGTCAATAAGACTCCACTTTGTTTCGCTTCCAGTTTTATCCGCAATTTCAGATTGCTTATCCTATTGTTCTTGCTTGTTCTTCGGTTGCTTGCAGGAATTGAACCTCGTGTTCAGGTTGATCGTGCCCACGGCAAGATCAATAACCACCGGAGTTGGTTTAGCGATTGCTAAGGCGCATCGTCGTCGTACGGTGTAGTCGGATCGTCAAAGTCGACTCTAACCAATCGATCGTGTGTTTCTCATCGAAAGATCGGGACACCCATAGTGCCATCACGGCGCCATCAGCATGTGATGCCGAGCAAAGAGAGCCCAGTAGGCTAGTCGCCCTACCACGCTACCAGCAACTTTTCGCGGCATGGAAGCGTGACATGTGATATATATCGTCTGTCATTGCTTCCGCATTCAAAGACTGAGCTAATTTTGTAAATCCGTTAAAAATTGTGTTTGCATGGGCAAAACAATTCATGGCTTCCACTCTTCTTTCCATGAGGTAGCACAGAACAAGGTTCAAAATCTTAGCGAAATTTCAGAAATCTCGACCGAGATTTCAGATTTTGACCTGGGACGAGATGCTAAATCTCGGCCGGATTAAAAAAAAATTGAAAAAAAAAATCAAAGTGCTATAGTAACTTAAAATTTCATATATATTTTTTTGGATAGGATTTGAATTTATTTGAACCGGTCTGGCATTGAAAATGCCTTTTTGGTACGTGCAAACCAACTTTTGGCGAAGTGTGACTCTATGGACGTATGGTGATGGTATGCATTAGCGGGGTAGTTTTTCCCTTAAGCGACAGTTTTGTTCAGATTGTTTGTTATCTTCGTTGACTAGTCCATACCGCCGCTCTAAAACATCTTGAATATGATTAGCTGTAACTGCCAAGCATTTTGTTGCTGTTACATTGACTTGATGCTCATGTAAAATAGTCAAGAACAATACACCCCCGGTCCAAGTGTACCATTAATTATTGTATCACCAAACACAATACAACTATACTCAATGTATACATATAGATAATATAAAGTAAAGATGAATATTTATTAGGGGTGTAGAGGAAATGTTATACTAATTTTGCATTGAAATATGACATGCGTCCTATATTTATGGATAGAATCATTAAAAAAAAGCATTATAAATTTAGACGGAGGAAGTATTGAGGAACCCGCTCGGAATTAAAGTTGTGTGGCTCTAGCTACATGAGGTTGTACAATACTCCCTCAGTTGATAAATATAAGGTTTATAATTTGAATGTTTTCGTTTAGAAGTAGGAAAAAATGTTGAAATATACAACACGAAAATACAAAATATCAAAAAAATACAACACAAAAAAATTGCAGGAATGACGTGGCGGCCGCCACGCCGCACAGCGGCAGCCAGGTGTGGCCCACCCGCCGCATTGAATTGTACGTTTTCCTTTTTTTTCTTTGATTTTTCGGCCGGGGGAAATGAGCGCGAGGGGCGGGAGATGACCTGGCTGCCGCCACGCCACACGGCGGCAGCCAGGCTGGGCACAGGGGGCACGAGCGCACGGGTTTACTTTTTGGATGGTCTTGTCCATAATATAAGACGTATTTCATATTCCAATGCAGAGAAGTAGCGGTAGAACAACACTGAAAGTAGCTGACTTAAGAACTAATCATGTGGTCATGAATGAATTTATGTTAGCTACCTAGTTCCCTCTATCCATTCTGGTAATGGATCATAAATTATGCTGGTCACCATGGTTGACCGAACTATTACAACAAGAGGGTCTCCTCTCAACCGCCCAAGCAACATCTCTCCCCATGGCTTTGGTGAAGACATAATTATTTGGCCACTCAAAATGCATAGCTCTTGATCATAATTAGGGCTCGTGATCATAATTTGAGAGGCTCTATGTTTGAGTGTGATCATGATCCAAAATTTTTAAAAGAGATTAATCACTACCTCAAAACCTTTATATAAAAGTTTCAAAAACTTTAAACTTGTTTTAGTTGATTAATTAAATCTATAAAAGCAATACATGTAGTACCGTAAGGCTTTTATCAGGACAGTAGCACCGTCACAATTTTTGAAAATTCCTCAAGCTTGATTATAATTTAAAAATTTTATAAGAACATTAGTAATGCATCAGAACCATCCACAAAATTTTTAAAATTCTCTAGCATGGTTTGAACCATTTTTCATTCTATTGAAATTTGCTAGTTAGCCTTTAGTAGCACTCTCCAAATTTTTGAAAATTTCTCAAGCTTGATCATTAGATAAAAATTTAATAGGAATAGTATGGATGTGTCGGGACCATCCATAAAAAGTTTCAAACGTGGTTTACACTATTTTTCATTCGATTGAAATTTGCCGGTCAGTCGTTTAATAGGACAATAGTACTATTATAATTTTTAAAAATTCCTCAGGCTTGATCATCATTTAAAATTTTTATGTAAATATTAGTGATATGTCAGGACCATCCACAAAAAAATTTAATTTTTTTTTGACTTGTTTCGCACTAATTTTCATTTGCTTAAAAATCACCGAGATCTCGGTAAAAAATCGGATTTGAATTTTGCTTTTTAGATTTCGTTTGAATTTTATTCAAAATAATAAAATTTTATCAAAATTTCTTATTTTAGAGGGCCGTAAACGAAATTTGGAACTTGGACAGAATGAGAACGTGGACCGTCGCATCGCGTGCGCAAAGTCCAAAATATGCTGATTGTTGCCTTGTTTACTGAACCTGCGCAACTTTGGGGGTACACAATATGCAGACCACGGCCCTACATGGCGACATATCGTTGCCTGATGGATTAAACTAGTCACGCAATGAACAAATCGCTGGTATCACGCGATGCCAAAATCCCAGCTGCTTCGACCATCGCAACACAAATTGACAAATTCCTACTACGTTGTCTACTGGTTCTTCTTGTTTGGTAGGGATTCATGTCTTAATTTTATATCAGAGCTAAAACTTGTAGATTAAAATAAAGTGACTTAAGTTTATAATTTTGCTCTAAAACGTAAACAAGATGACCTATCTAAACACTCTAGATATATCCACAGCTCCAACTCTACGAATCTAGTGAAACTAGGAATACTCAGCTCTACCAATTTCACGGATTTGATAGAGCTAAAGCTCTGCCAAACTATGTAAGTAACTTTCCCTTGTTTATTTGCAAGCAATTCGGGATTTCGGGTGCAAAAATTCAATCTTTACTCGCCAGCGCGTGTGAGTTGTGACGTACGTTAGCATGACTGAAAATAACATGGTTTGTTGACGGCTCAACCCGGCACAGCGTTTTTAGATAGAACAGAAGAAGTTTTGCTCCAGTAGACACAGCTCCTCGAAGATTCTCTACCGACCGAAATCCTCCGTTCCATGAGTGCCTATTTTTTCTTTTTGTTTTTCTCGCAACGGTTCGGAAAAAATAAATAAAACCTCCAATTATTGGTTTATGTTTACACGTCCTAAATTAGTTTGGATGTCATTAATTTAGCCGGGGCTCCAACGAAATATTCATTCCAGCAATTAGGCCCTAAAACCTAACGAAGGTAGGGTTCAATAACAGAGTTGCTAAATATAGCTACTCTCCTAGGGGCCCTAAAACAATTAGCTAAATTTTAACAATTTAGGGTTTTTACTGGAGTTAATCTTTTCTCCAAAAGCTCTATAATTCAAATTAGGACCATATTTAAGACCCCTCTTGGAGATGCTCTAATGAGATGGAAACCATCTCTTGGTTGGACGGTGGAGTTCTGCGTGTACGGCCACTCATAAGGTCCAAATTCTATCATATAAAATCCATGGTAGAAGAAAAGGATATAATGAACTTCTTGATTCAGTGTCCACCTTTATTTACACACATAAGTATACTTTCATTAAAAACTTGGTAAGATCGTGAATTTACCTCCGACCATCATCTTCTAGTAGAATTTTTAACTGTGTCTTCCTTGTAACCGCAAAAAAAAAAAAAAAAAAATGCCAACGACACAATGCAAACAATGTAGCGTTCAAACAAGTCCTGCACGATTAATCAGTAAGGGTGTGTTTGGTTGCCTGCATGGTGCCTGAATCGTATGAGTGGATGCAACTGTATCTATTAGACGCATGTTTGGTTTCTTGTTCATCCTGGCCAGGTGGATGCAATTGCACCCACTCATACAGGATGGAGAAAACACAGAAATTAGACTTCTCTCTAATGCAGGCCCATGAGATGCACAAACAAGCAACCAAACAACTTAACTTGCATCCACTCAGTCAGGCCAAGGCTAGCCTGGATAGCTCATACGAAACAAACTAGGATGGTGCAGGTAACCAAACACACCCTAAGCGTACTCAGCTGCATTTCTGCCTATTGGCTCGTTATTTCAGAACTATTACAAGAGAAAAACATAGGGTGTGTTTGGTTGCTCGTACCACCTTAACGTGTCCTGTACGAGCCATCCAGGGTAGCCCAGGCTAGGCTGAGTGGATGTAAGTTGGGTTGTTTGGTTCCACGTTTATATTGAGACTGGTTATGACGGGCAGTTGTTTGGTTGATTGCATTAGAAGTGTGGATTGATGTTTGGATGCAAGAGATGATATTTGGATAGCTGCATGTAGCCTGAATCTGCTAGCCGCTTCTAGGTGATGAATATGGCCAAGTCCTTAAGATCCCTCGTGCTACTATAGTAATCAGCGTTTGTTACTATGTAGAATCGAGATTTTCACTGCTACAATTGACATTTTGCCGTGTATTTCCAAGATCAATACAACCAAATAAAAACTGAACAGCTCTGTGCAATAATTCACGTTGAAATCAGTTTTATTGATTAAACAAAACAAGTTGTACAAAATACTAGCATACAACTATTGGATGATGAGCTGCAATAGATGATACGGATATGATTCGAGTACAAGTTGCAATAGATGATACAGATATAGAAATTATTTTTGATTTAGCATCAGCTGACGATACAGCAATGTCAGATGGAGGATTCTTCCTTAAATGGCACCATTCTACTGCATGGAATCTACAAAAGTGTGCAATTGACGCCATCAGAGTTACGATTGACATCACTGATAATGAAAATAACTCTAGAAGCAAGCACCTGTTCTTCCCAAGCATGCAACTTACATAGAAAAATTATACATGTTCCAACTTACATTAAATAGTTATCTTGTGGAAGTTTCAAGAGGAAATTTCAAGCATTACATTTATATTATCAATATGGAATCAGCTGACCTGAACAGCAAATTATACTATTTCACCAGCAGCTGCTGTAACTAAAACAACTTTCCCAGATGTCATTTGGCCTTCCTGAAGGCTGGAAAAGTCAGCCCTAGATCAGACCATGAAGGAAGTTATATTCCAACGCTGAACTTAAAATTTGCTGACCAAATATAAAGCCAAAACCACATTGTATATGACAAAGAAAACAAAAGAAATACATATCAAGATAACCTTTTCAAGAGAAATTGAAACAGTCAATCCTGATGTTATCAATATTCAAAACTCAAAAGACCGGACATGATGTCTTGAATAGAAAATCTAGAACAAGAATCACTGATATATAAATATACATCTCATTATTGACAAAGACAGGAATCAAGTTTACAGGCAGTATGGCTTTAGAAGTCAAGTTTAGACAATTATGGAAAGACCATGTTATTAGAAAGGAAGGACTGAAAATAAGGAACATTAGGATAAAAAACATAGATTATATAGAGTGGAAAATCAAGCAGTTATATCATGTTCACAGGGCAAAATAAAGGGAAACAGTAGACAGCATCCACTCCATTCCAGATAAAAATGCTGAAAAAATAACAAAGATAATACCTAGAAACTGCCTGGATATGCCGGGGCAATTGGAAAACTGATAAGTGATAAGTGATAACCAAAATCTAAGACATTCAGTCCATTCCAGATAAAATCCATGCTGCACACTGGGAAAACTGATAAGTGATAGCCAAGCATGTCTTACATAATCTTATGGTCATGATGGAAAGCACACCTTTTATTTGTCCATACTGAACCTTACAATTTGTTTTGTACAAATATTGCAATCGCCCAAAAATTGCATTTTTAGAGTCTAGGATGTGGCTGGGAGTTGCCAGCATGGGGAAAACATATCTTGTGCTAGAGGCTTTGAGCAAACCTCCTCAAAATCCCACAGCAACATGAATAGTGAATGTTATACAGAAATGTACAGCAAGCATCCAACATATGATTAAGGTAAGCATCCAACGTTTCCAACGTAATGTTAATCCAACATATGTTCAGCCATTCATAATACATGGTCAAAATGGTGTCCCACTACCACCTCTGAGGGGTTTCCATATACCACATTAGTGCATTAATAATGAGATGTTTAGAGGGTTCTATAGGTGAGCATCTAACACCTTAGTACAAAAAAACGACCCAAATAGTTAGCAATCAGTTAGCGGGGGTTGGATCATAAGGAAGATGTAACCCACAACACACGCCTAGGCTCAGACATCTACAGACATACCAAACTCATGGCTTTGTGCACAACAAGATAGGTTAGGACAGCCATTAGGGACTCCTCCCGAACCTAAGCAGGTCCATGACTGCACTGTATAACTCAGGATGAGCCTCTCCATGCACAGTCTCCTTTATGGCGGCAGCCATCTCGCAGACTACATCAGACATCTTGGTTAGCAGCATTGATTCATCTTCGATGACAAGAGGAGTCCTCTTCCTTTCCCAGTTTTCCTGGAGTTTTCCTTGCCACCTTTAGAAGAACCAGCACCATTAGTAGGAGCAGCAGCACCACTACCAAAGGCATCATTAGCAGCACCAGAAGTCACACCATCATGCCAATCCATCCCATTAGCAGCGGTGCTAACACCATCAGTACCAACAGATGTACCAGTCTTGCCATAGCTATCAGCCTCCTCAGATGGTACACCTAAGGCCTCATGGGAAGCCATGGCATACCTCCTCTTGGTAGAATTTAAATTCAGAATTTAGAAAGAATGAATCTTTGTATTTTTTTGAAAGATTTTACAAAGCATCACTTCATCTGGGCAAAACTCAAAGGAGCAACCAGAATCTTCAAAGAGGGAGGCTACCCCTACCCCTCTATTTATAGTGTTCATGGGTCATCCTCCACCCTTAGATGGCTTCCTTCAATCCTAAGCTAACCTCCAAGAGCCACGATTTGATCTCACACACTTCACATTTTGGGCTAACTCGAAACCCACTAACAACCGGGTTTTATCCTCTAGCTAACTTGACCACTACTCTATCTCTTAAAACCTATGATCCAGTGGGTTTCTTGACCCGGTAGCTTCAAGCCAGCATCCACAAGGTTCTCTTGACTTTTTGACTTGCACCCGTTTCATCTTCGGCCATCCTTCGGCGATCACCGGCCTTCCGGACCTCCGGTGATCCTCACCTAGTCTCGGCATTTCTTCGCCTCACCATGACCTCGGATCGAAGCCCTGCAAACAACAAAGACAAGGAACCACCTCACATAGCAATGTTCACAATGATAAATAGTAATTATCTGAGCAATCACTAAACTAAAAATTCCATCTTAGCTTAAAACTACTTAAGGGTGCTCTGACCTCTTAAGAGCCGATCTAGCAAGGTCCCGACCTCGTAAGGTTTGGACCTCTGGTCGTGGACTACCCGTAGCAACTCAAATTGCTCATTCCAAAGCAAACTAAAATCTGAGCGTCAAAGACTCAAAACACAGTCAATTACTCATCACAAACATGGATAAACCTCCACATGGTCCTTCAATCTCAACAGAAATCATTATATCAAACCTTGTTAGGGGGTAAGCGGACGGGATTGACCTGGTTTACTAGTATGAGGTGCCAGGCAAACTATCAACCGAAGTCTTTGGGGGTGGGGGGGGGTATATGAACTTTTTCCTTGCTAAAACAAACTATATAGTCATCATCTTGATTGCGTAGTTGCAAATTAGGGCCTGGATCTGGATGGTGTTCTCACTGGTGTGATATGCCTAGAGGAGAGGAACTTGGCTTCACGATTCTTCTATCTTTATGTTGCGAGATCTTTATCTATTAACCTGAGCGGTGTTGGATGTTGGCGCGCACGGCGCTGAGTGCATGTGTGTGTGTGCATGTATGTGGGTGCGTGTGGAGCATGCGTTTGTAGTTCATCGGCTGTTCTCCTTCTTTAATGAATGTTAGAGCTCTTATCAAATTTCAGAAGAAAAAAACATGATACTTCAATTTTCTCGAAAAAGAAAATCCCCTGATACCAGGGGTGGAAATCGAGCCAAATCGTCGTTTTTTCGAGTTTTTTTTGAAATTGACGCAGTTTGATTTAATATGATTTTATTTACAATTTGGAAGTATTTTTAGAGTCGAGCCAACGAGCCGAGCCAGAGCAAAAACCAATTTCATTCAAAATTAACTCATTCAATGATTAATAAAAAAACAAGTGTAATTGGAGCAATTTTAAACCGAGTCAATGAGCCCCACAAACGAGCTTTTTTTCCGGCCCTACCTGATACTTCAGTTTAGACAGAATTCTAAGTCCTAGGATAATCAATCAGAGAATAAAGCCCAACGACTATTGGGCCATATTGGTCCAGAACAGCGCAAACAGATACCCTGGTTCATCTTGGATGATGACAGCAACGGGAGGAATCTGAAATCCAAATCAAGTTGGGAGTCTGACTTATGTTGGCTATATGATTCTTATTTACATTGAAAATCATGATGAATTTCTATGTATAATTTTCACGAAAATTTCAAAAGACAAGTGGAATACCCTCACCCTGGTTCTTTTCGCTGACATATCACAATTTGTTCCGAGCCTGAAAGCGAAATTTCCATGCTGCCAAAGAGAGAACAAGACTAGAATTCGTTTGTTTAGAACCTAGAATTCTACATACATGTATAGAGCACAAATAGGAACGTACATTCATACAGCTCACAGAGAATAAAACAGAAGAAAAGAACTCATATACATAGTATAAATTATCCTTTCCAGCACGCGCAAAAACAAATTTACTAGTAGTATTTACTTATGGTTGGGTTTTGGAAGAAGACCAAGTGCTTGGATCTTTCCGAGAGTACTTGAACGGCGGAGGAGATGGGCCCGGCGGGCTTGGAGTTGGAGGGAAGAAAGGTAATGGTGGGAAAGGCCAGGGAAACGACGGCGTTGGTGGTGGCGGAGGAGGAGGAGGAGGCGGCGGCGGCGAATACCATGACGCTAGTGGCGGCAAGTGCGGAAAAGGAGGTAGGTGTGGAAATGGCGGCAAATGGAATGGGAATGCAGGGGGTGGTGGTGGCGGCGGAGATGGCGGCGAAAAGATTGGCGGCAAATGAGGAAATGGAAATGATGGTGGTGGCTGCGACGCCGGTGGTGACCATGGCCAGGGCGGCAAAGGGAAAGGGAACGCTGGCGGAGGCGGTGATGGCGGTGTCAAGAACGGTATCGGCGGAAATGGTGGCAGCGGGAATGGGAACGCCGGCGGCGGCGGCGTGAAGAACGGTATGGGTGGAAACCACGGCCTTGGCGTGCAGAACGGGATGGGCGGCCATGGCCACGGCGGGCAGTAGAACAGCGACGTGTTCGGCGCGGCGGGCAGCGACGACGACGGGCCGTCGCACTGGCCGGCACCCTTACTGCCCGGGCGGTAGTAGAGGGAGTTGAGGTTGTAGAGGCACGCCTTGGACTCCTGGCTGGAGAAGGATATGTGGCCGACGGTGGTGGTCACGGCCGGCACGTTGCAGAGCGCGGAGGGGTTGTTCAGCACGGCGGCCCGGCAGGAGGACTCGGCAGCGGTAATCCCACCGCCGGCGGTGCACTCGAAGCCGTCGATCGCCGGGATGTCGAGCTGGTAGGCGCCATAGCTGTTGGTGACCTTCTCGGCCGTGATCTTGATCTCCTCCTTCGACGTGGAGTCCACTCTGATCATGCAGTCGATTCTGACTTTGACACCTGAAGGATCAAGCACAACAATTACAAACAAAAAAAAATGCAAAACAAGTTAACGATATGCAATGCAAGGTCAACAACAGCATATAATTTACAACGGAATCGGCATACGCGTACTGAAGTACCCGACAAGAAGTAGCTGTGGTTAGAGAACGAGCTCGAGGAGCAAGCGTCACAGAACACCGTGCCCGTCACCGTGAGGTTGGCGGCGCCGCCGCCGCCGCCCTGAGAGCTCTGGCATTTCACACGGCGAGGAGGAAGAAGAAGAGCAATCAGCAGCAGCAGCTGCAACGCAAGGAACAACCTCGGCTTCTTCACGGTGCAGCGCTCCATCCTTCGGGCTGAGAGGAAGCTGGTTTGCCTCCTCCACTCCTGCTTTATATCCGGCGGAGGAGCGCCGTAGGGTAGGATGTCCGTGTAAGCGAGTAGTGGTTGGGAGATGATCAGAGGAAGTGTGCCGAGAGACCAGAAAGGGATGGGGGGGGGGGGGCACACTGGCACATAGCTCCGGCTCACATGAAACAAGAACATGTGAAGGGCCTTTGGACCCTTTTGAGCCTCGCACTCGCGTACGATCATGTAGTATCATTTAACAAATTAGGGCACAGGCTTTGATTTTGATTTCGGGCATCTTGGTGTCACGGGTTGTATCTGTGAGAGGGCGCTGGTGGTTCTGGAAGCATCACATTTTGGAATTACTCTATGCTGCCTGTGGCACTAGTGCCTCGAGGGACTTCAGCTTAAACGGCTGCGCCCAAGCCATTGGACCGAGAAACGATAGTCCAGATTGATCCAAGGTATGTAGCAAGTTACTCCCTCCGGTTTGGTAATACCTGTCGTTTTGGACATAGTGATGGTCATACTTTCGAAACTTTGACAAACAATATATTTTTAGATATTTAAATTGGATACATAAAAATTATATGTGTAGACTTGTCTCGAGAAGTACTTTCATAATATTATAATTATATTGGGTTTTATAAATATATTATAATAAAAATTAGCGGTTAAAGTTGTATTTTAAAGACCGTGTCGATGTCCAAAGCGACAGATATTACCAGACTGGAGGGAGTAGTGTAGTAAATGTGTCTACACGATTTGAATCCTTGGTTCGCTCGCTCGATAAGTTACAGTTTCGATCCTCACGTGGACTGCACGGTACAGCCTTCCTTGCATTACATACCGCATAGCAGCCAGCAGTTGGAAAGGAGGCTTGTGAGTTGTGAACTTGGTATTGGGCGAAGGGAAGGGGTTGAAGGAGAGGACTGTGATGATTGCGTGAAGCAGGGCCACGCATCGCATCATCCGTGAATTGTCCCTTGTGCCTTGTGGTGGGCTGTGAATCCTCGGAGGATGAATCCCCCGTAGCCTGCAGGGATCTAGGCCGTCAGATCTTGGAAGGCGATGGGTGGGTTGTTCTTGCATTCAGTACAACCCCACAACAGTTTCCGCTCACCTGGCTCTGTGCATAACTGCGAATTAGATAAAGGTTATGCAGCAGGACAGTATGATTAAGCAAATCCGTTGATAGGTTAATGCTCATGGTGACTGTACCCTAATGCCATTCTTTTTACATAAAAACTAAAAAACGGTATACCGTTGCAACGGTATACCTCTGAAACTCATGAAACTTATGATTTTTTGCACTGAAACTCATGAAACTTAGCACTAAAAACTGATAAAACATGAAACTGATGAAACTAAACACTGAAACTCATGAAACCAGCACTGAAACTGATAAGTTTCATAAGTTTCATGGCTATACCGTTGCAACGGTATACCGTTCCCTAGTCATTCTCTTCTTTTTATCTGGGTGTGGAGATTTCACCACAATTTCTGAGGTGAGAACTGAGAACCCACCAGAACAGAGGCCATGCTGATCAGCAGAAGCTTTCACAAAAAATATAAGATTCCAACCGATGTTCATACCTGCCGATCATCACACCGCACACACAAGTGCAAAAGAATATCTGGGTCTGCATCCCTAAATGCTCACTTTACTGGCTCCCGTACCTCCAAGAACTCAACCCAATACAGGTCGTTTTATTTGATGCTATACAATTGATCTCCTGCAGACGGTCATTAAACTGCAATACCATGTAACCCATTGTACCAAGGGAGCATCGAATGATCACGACATTCTAGGCCTCCCGTGATCTGAACTCTGGAGTTGTAGGAAGCAGTTCTTCTGCCATGGGGCTGGCGCTGCACAAGGGCAGGATATAGCAGAGGAGCATGGGCTGTGTGGAGTGTGGGCTCCAAGTGTGCTAAGAGCACAGGGAAATCGTGGTTTTCGCCGACTTCAGCATGGGCTGTGTGTTTGCTCGGCAAGTGTGGACTCTCGTTTTGTAGAGATTGGGGATGCTTGCGATGGAGCCACAATCTTCGGTGATCAATTTTTCAGGCTGGTGGGGTCAAGTCGTTTAAGGCGTGAGTAAAGTTTTAAAGAAGGGTCTGAGTTCTTTGATCATTCTTGTGGCTTGGGGGTTATGGAAACACCAGAATTATTGCGTTTTCAATAGTGCTAGCCCGAATGTCCCTAGGTTGCTGCAGACAATTGAGAATGAGAGTAGCCTTTGGTGCTTTGCCGGAGCTTGTGCGCTCCAAGAGCTACTTCTTCTGTTGATTACCCCAGACGTTTAGTCCGTTGTGGTCACTTGGTCGTGTGTAGTTTCTGTTAGTAGGGTGGGTGGGTGTTCCTGATAGAAGTTAAACTATGCAGTAGCTTTCTTTTGTCAATCAGCAATGATGCAGGATTAACTGTTTAGTCACCGTGGAATATAAACATTGCTGACCTAAAGCTTGAATATGAGCATGTGGGTACAGAGTGGGTATATCCGTTGATGTGTAGTAACATGTGTCATGGCCTGGTCTGCATTTAGATACTTCCATATATGTGTGTTTGCTTGTATGACATAGAGCACTCCATAGAAAAGGCCACGATACCGTCAGCTAATTAAACATTTAAACTTCAACATACCAGAAGCAGCTTCCAACGTATGCAATTAATAGGTACCAAGGACAGCTGGGATATGTTTTCAGGGATACAACTAGTTTCACTACATTGATGCAGCTATGAGTTGGTGCCTCGGTGGTCTGGAAGACTGGAACCACCAATCAACTAATACCGACTACTCTTGAAAGGATCCTATCATCGTTAGAGCAAGTACAATAGTAAAATCCATTACAGACGAATAGTAGACTAAAAGCCAGCTTATACAATAATTGTCATCGTTAGAGTAAGTACAATAGCAAAGTCCACTATAGACTAATAGTAACTTAAAAACCAGCTTGTACAATAACCATCTCTAAAGTTGTCTCTAAATGTTATGCAATAACTATCTATTCACTCTTGTACATAATTAATCTACCTATGCTCCTGCGCAAAGCTCTATTTCCTCTTTTCTCACTCTTTCACGTAGACAAAAGCTGATGTGTACAGACTAAAAAGTCAGTTGAGATACCCTTATTATGCATGCTCTTGTGCTATGGCAATGAATTAAACCGTAGCTTTGGAAACGGTTGTTCTCATGTATTTAATTCAGTTGAAGAGTGCAGCTACTGACTAGGAGTGAAGGCCATCATGGCTGTTGTAAATTTGCTTCGTGACGCGTCGGCACATCTCAAGAATACTACACTAATGTCTTCGAGGCTGAGGTCTTCGCCGGCGGCGAATCCACCCCTCCGGTTCCAGGTAAATCGCTCCAGGTTCAAGTATTTGTTGCATATCGAATTTTTGATTAATTTTACATAATTTTGGCCGAATGGCTGCCTCTTTTACTTTGCCCGGTCATGTACTCTTATCCTCCTCATGTTTCCGGTTTTCTGTCTGGTAGTTGCAGTAGAGATGTGCGTGCCACTTACTACAGGACTGTATTTGGTGTTTTATTACTCTTGAGTAAATAAAGAAAATATATTTCTTGCTTTGTCTGTTATTTTTTTCCTTTTGATGTGTTTAAGGCTGCATTGTACATCACAAGATATGCTTCAATAGACACCGATTAAAGTGAAGGCACATCGACAGTAGACATGCTACATAACTCAACCTTTGATGAGCTGAAGATTTAAAGTAGTGATGGGAACCTTTGATCGATGTCCACCATTTGTGTGTGTGATCGCTGCTTTATCTGAATTCTAAGATGTCAATCTTCCTTGCATTGTGTTGCAGCCAAGCAACCTTTATTGAGCTACAAATTACCAATCACCAGCTGGTATATATGTAGCACAACATAGAAGAACTTGTGATTAGCCGGCCAGGTTGTTGTTGCCTATGAAAGAAATACGTACCGATGAAATTAAGCTCAAGTTCTGTAAGACCCTCACTTTTATGCTACAGTGCAAACATAAAAGCGAGGTTCTAATGTGCATACTGTACCATTCCCATGATCAGTGGCTGGCACGCACAAAACACAATTTGGAATCACAACCATACAAAAGTTTCATATTTTATTACAGCGGAAGTATTGATACAATATGACCGAGAAGGTCGACTAAACATAGCCAAAAGAATCAGATGTCTTGTAGTTTGCCACATAATCCACAGGCAACTGACAAGGTAAAGCCTTAGAAAGAACTGTCGTTAATAATCCCGTTTTCCTGCGTCGGAGTAACTGTCGATGTTCCTGTCTAAAAACAACAGTAATAGCAAGGGTGAGTACGTTGCGTACTCAGCAAGACTTGTAGTGTTTGCAAAACCTGAAATATATGCAGGCTGAATAGAAAGTGGGTTTCTACGGTTGTTTTGCATAAAGCGAAATTTTGAATTGTAAATCTTTGGATAATAGAGTGAAAGCGAAACTTGAAAAGGAAATGAAATAACAAGTATGTAAATACAAAAGTAATATGTAAGAATAACATATACGGAATTAAGAGACTCACATCCCTTCGTGAGTAAAATAATAAAATATCCATTTCCATCATAAATGTAATCAATTAGTTTTGCCAAGCACAAGGCACTGTAATTTGAATTCAACCTTGCCAACGAAATGTCAAGTATTGAATCATCTGTAAGGGTAAGCTCACCAATTTCAAATTATCTGGTCCAGTTTTATAAGAATATAGAAAAGGTCTAGCTATGTGATGACTTTACCAAGTGCTCATGATCATGAGCGGCTAATCGATTAGGTTTAGACTCTGCAGAGTTTGTACAGCTTACCCACAAGAAATGTCCTCCCTTTGTGGCAACATGTATTAGACACACTTCCTTTGGTGTGCCGCCAGAGAGTTCATTCTGGCTGTTCGTTACTTGGACCTTAACTTTGCACTAGCCCAATGACGTTACCCACGACTATGATGGAAGCTAAAAGGTAAAAGGAATTCGGAGTCGATGACCCACCAGGAATAGAAATTCGAGTCGGTGACCCACCAGAATAATAATGACCCCAAATTCATAGCCAGCCAACACCTCGGTGATGACACCTCCCTCGAGCAAACCTATATTCGGAATGCCCGTGCTACAACTGCCTACCAATGTGCAAAGCTAATTCCCAAATAATTTAATAAGTCAAGGCTGCCCCATCCCAGCACTTGTGGATGTACGGTTATCTTGGCCTGAAAACAACACATCAGCTCGGTTCTTATACGATACGGGCGATAGATCTCCCCATATCTACGTGCATCATTAATTGCACTTCCGGCTATTGCCAATAATCACCCGCATCAAAATCATAGTTTTGTTTTCAGAAAAAGAAAGTTTCAATAATCACAATATTCCAACATGTTCAAGATTAATGTTCATCATGTCCAACAATTTTAGTTCATCACGAACAGTATAACCATCCGTTCGTGTTCCCAGTCTAAAGCAGGGCTAAGCATATGCAAGTAATAATCGAATATACCCATTTTGACATTAAGTGTCTATTTGCGAGCTAAGGTTATCAAGGTTCACATATCAATGTCAATTGAGGAAATTTATCAATGATAAGGTATATCTACCAGTACCCAAAAAATAGTTTTATGGAACATAGCATATGCAAGCAAGTTTTAATCAACATTTTAGTTAATTATGAAAAATTAGGATCAATATGATCAAGGGGTGCTTGCCTTGCTATCCATTGCTTTTAGCGACGAGTCGAAGACGTTATCTTGAGATTGTCGATGACGAAGTCCGAGACGCGTGAGTTCTACACGTCGTATAGCGAAAAGAATAACAAATAGCAAATAACACTTTCAATAGGGCAAAAGGAAATCAGATGGAAAATCAAATAACAAACATTATATTAAGCAAGCACGAGTGTGGATTATGGCTTGTGAACGTATAAGTGTGTTACTTCTATAATCTTTATCATTGATCAACGGTTTAAAAGTTGCATTGCATGCGATACCTATTTCTTATGATTCATTTTATTTTATTTTACGAATTCAGGAAGCTAAGATTGTAAGATTTAACATACTATAATTCACTTTTAGGGTGTGAAGTTGTTTGTACTAACATCAATTAGTTCCTAAAACTACAAGTGTGAGAGTAACTACAATTTACATGATTCATCTTATGCATATGCATGGATATTACAAATCTCAGGATTCATTTCTCGTAGGGTCATGTCTTTAATAGGATTCAGATGCAAAGCATATTGTGACGGAAATATTTCTTTATAAGAGATTAAAATAGGCTAGTGTTAAATCATTATGGTAGCATTAAATGGTTCTATAAAATAAGTTGATTAGGTATGTTGATCTATATGTGTATTGCAATTATATTCTAAGCATATATTATCAGAATATAATTATTCACTAGTTTAATTCATCTTAATCAATTATGAAATGTCTATAATTATATATATATATATATATATATATATATATATATATATATACGTTGGGATCATTCGAGACTTCGTAGAATTTTAAAATTCATTTCATGAATCCAGGAATTGTATCTGGGTCTAAATATAACACATATAGGTATGCATCGGATATATATATGATATGTCAATTGACTAAGTTTCAATTACTTAGAATGATTTTAATCCTAAATATATATATTTTATTATTGTTTATTCATTTATTTATTTATTTTTCCTTCTCTCTTCTTCTTTCTTTCCTTCTCTCCTTTTTCCTCATTTCTTTTCTCCTTCTTCCTTCTTATTTTTCTTTTCCTATTTTCCTTTTCTCCTTCTCCTTGTCTATTCGGCCTGTTGGCCTTTCCTTCTTCCTCCCGACTCCTCTCTGCTCTCTCTGCTCCTGGCTCCATGGCGCCTCCGTCAGACGACTCCGATTCGGCTTCCTCCTTGGCTCGGTCCCGCACCCGACTCGATCCATGGCGCCACCCTCGTCCTCCCCTCGGTTCGTGCCGCTGCGCCGCCTCCACCGAGGTCACTCGCCGACTTCGACATGGATACCGGCTCCACCGGCTCTTCTTCGCCCTTGCGGTTTGATTCTCTCTTCCACCTTCTTCATTCCTAATTAAGGTTGGTAACTCTAATCTCTACTCCTCCCCTCTCTCTGCTCTGGGCGCCGACTTTTCCCTTCTCTGCACTGGATGCTGGTCTCTCTCTCTCCCCTGTCTTGTCCCTTGCGCTGGCTGAGTTGGCTTGGTTTCGATTTAGGGTTTGGGAATCCCTAATCCCTTGTCCCTGTTTTCTTACATGCCGACTCCTACTGTGATTTGGGGATGATTGGTGTTGCCTAATGTTAGGGCCTCATGATGCTTGTAGTTAGGGTATTAACACTGGGATTTGAGGTTCTTGATCAGTGATGTTTAGAAGATGGATTGATGATTTCATTGCATTGATTGTTGCTATGCTATGCACGAGCTTGATGTGGTGCTACTGAATGATCTTTAAGTGCTTAGTGGTAGCATGGTGACAGTGGCCTTACAGGGATCCATTTGTATTGATTTGCCGTATGAATGGATTTAGCAAATGATACTTAATTGATGCTAAATATATTTGAGGGTCTCTGAATGCTTAAATATAGCATGAGGGTACTGATTTCTTTGATGTTCTACTTACATGGTCAATTGATGATATGCTATTAGGCTGCTGAATGCTTCTCTGAATATTCAATTGAATATGATGACAGTGGCTTAGAATTGATTGTTGTATGGTAGATGATGACTTCTGAGGCCATGCTACGGGGGTTTGTTGTCTTCTCTTGGTCCATGATGCATGATCTATTGAATTGATCTACTGCAAGTTGGAGGGCATCTGTTTTTCCTAAAGTCAGTGCGCCGGGGGAGCATATTTGGCTGGGGTTAAACATGATGCAACCCTTGTATGTTCAAATCTAAATACTGAGACCAAGTTTCCTACTCTTTACTGCCTATACTTACTTCTAGCTCATTTCTACTCCTACTGTCTGTTCCATTTCAATTTCCATATTTTTGTTCTTATTGTCTCTAGTATATTCTCCTACATGGGATTGGTTTGCTGGGACTTACTTTGCGTGAAGGGCTCGGATGGATGTCTGGGTAGCTTATTTCTCCTTTCTTGCTTCTGGAATTCAGTTCTCCTGGCTTCTTTCCACTTGTGTTGATATGCTCCCTTATTGATGGCTCCGGCTGGTCTGCCTGAACGTTGCTTTGCTTCTATTGTTTTCGTGTCTTGGGTGGCTTACTGGAAAAGGCTTGCTTTGTGATCTCCTAGATGAAGCTTGGCTGGTTTATATATATATAGCATGGCTATGACGGTGTGAGCAGGGTTTGAAAGAAGGGCTTGGTCTAATGGTCTTTGCGGCTGAGATTTCTCTGAAGTCAGTTTGCCTGCTTTACCTGATCTTCCCATGGTTTTTGTCTTGTGATCGGGATGGTTCTTTGTACTGCTGATCTAGGTTATTTTGCTCTAGAGGCTTAAGTGGCCAGCTAGCTTGGTTTCTGGAGGTTTCTTATGTGGTCTGGTGACTTGCTTTAGTGGCTTAAACTTGTCCCATGCTTGGCCGATCGGCTTTGCTTTGCACTTTCTACCTTTGGTGGATATTTGATGGCCACGGAGATGGAGTTTCAATAGGGTTTGAATGGGTTTTGTTCTGCGAAGTTCGGTTGTGCTTTGTGCTCTGGCAGTTTCGGTGGCTTGGTAACCTTTCACGTGGCTGGGCATTGATCTGGGAGTTTCGGCTGGTTCTGGAAAGAACTCGTGATGTCCTGTGGCACTGTAGCTTGGCTTTAACCTTACTCTATGTGGAGTTACTATTTTATTGTGGTGAACTATTTTAGCTCGCGATATTTTCTGAATATTCGCGTCTACGGCTTAAACAGGTTTGTATATGCCGAATGATGCAAAAATCTAATCGCGAGAGGAGCCAGATTGGCCCCCGGACAATCTAGGGTACCTCATTGAGCGATCAATCAATTAATTAGCTGACGGCAATTCTTTCTCATCTATTTATTGTATTTAATTTATCGCATTTACTTTATTCTTATTCTTATACATGTGCAACTGAATATGCAGATTCACAAGATGCAGATCAAGTCAGCATAGGAGCTGTAGTTTATAGTTTTGTATTTTACTTTTTGAGATGTAGTTTGTAACCAGATATGTAATTAGATAGTTATGTGATTGTAATTGGGCATGTAATCGAATGATTGTATTGAGTCGTATTCCAGATAATTGTTATATGTCTTTGTGAGGATCTTTGTATCTCCTATGAATTTTAAATGTGAACTACGGTGTAACAATCAACAATGCTGTTGTTTAAACTCATGTAATGAATGATTTGGATCAGGAATGATAATGAATTCACTTTATCTGTTGATGTACTATCTCTAATCAAAGTTATTAATTAAAATCGATCATTCATGGTTCCAGGGTGTTCACACTACTCCCTTTGACTAGTCAAGGAGTTCTCAAGATTAATCTAGTATTCAAGATTTATGTTAGGCTACTTTATCTTCTATAACTTTTTCCCTCTCTAAATTTCAGGAATTCAATTATCTTTTAACAAAAACTTTTAAATTTGCAGAAAGATATTAATAAATCAAATCCTCATTTAAATATTTTATTTTTTTACTGTTTAATTAATTCAGGGATGTTACAAGTTCCCAACGTTTTAGTTCAGTTAGATAAATGTATATGCATGATAGAAGATGAGAAAAAGGAAAGGAGGATCTCCACCACCAAATGTGGTCATCATCTTCTTTCAAAAGAATGATAAGGGAACTATGAAGCAAAATATATATAAAAAAGGATTCATTGGTTGATTGGTTAATCTGAGACTAATTAAGCATCAGTTGACCAGATTAGTAGATCAGGGGGAGTTGGAAATAATCAAAGCACTGGTGTTGATTAATTATTGACAGATCGGATTATCTTATGGTTCTTACAATCCTACTACACTAGTCTTTACATGCAAACGTGTTACTGATTGCTACTGAATTGCTACGTAGAGGTCAGGTTAGTGCCGACTGGTGACTGAGTGCTATTGCTTTTCAGGTTTTCACTGCTCAAGCCCTTAGACATATATATAGGACGTCATTTGATCGATCATGGTAAGAGAGTGACAGAATTTGTTATTGCGCTATCTCTAGGTAGAATTGTATAAGAAAAATAGCTGAACAAAGGAAGTGTACGTATATTGGTCATGCACACACATAATAGTCTCGTTATTCTCTGATCATCGAGAGAACACTGAAATAAAAAGGAAGAGAGGAGAGAAATAAATACTCTACAAATGGTAGTCTACATTGTCTAAAAGAATAACTCTACACGTACGTGGTAAGTGGATAGATCGAGCGGCGTCAAAGAGGTACACAAATCACAAATATTTCGGTTTAATAAAATTGCGCTAAAAGATCGTGGGGGACACGATCGTTTCGCTTACAATTCTCTCGCTAGGACGAACGTGTGAATTACGACACATCAAAGCTCGAGAGTGTAGATGGAATTGTACAACGCAAACATAAGGCATACACTTCTGTTTGTGGGCCCAACAAAGAAACAATACTCCTGTCCAAAATACATCAATGGTATAGTTCGACCATGTCGTGACAAATAGATCAATGATATAGTGTCGTGACAAATAGATCAATAGTATAGTACGACCATGTCGTGACAAATAGGTGCAAGCACGGCCAATCGGACTCACATACACCTATACATATGTGATATTAATCGATCTTTGTAATTAATTGATCTGTAAACAAAGGAATCGAGAACATGACAGCAAGGGAAGGGAAGCGAGTGAACTTCCACAACATGCCATGCCTGAATTTGTTGCACCGGAAAATCATACACGAAATATGTTGAATAGGAATACCCCTCAAAACAAGACTATTACTTTTGAGGTGCCGCCCTGTGCGGTGAATTCCTCGTGAGCCGCCACCTCTTTTGCCCTAGGAATTCACTTTGCTTGGAGCTCATCGGAACACCGTCGAGATCATTGTCATCATCAGCTCCGACTGAGCCACCTCGCCATGCCATTGCCGGAGTTTCGCGACCAATAGCAGTCATCGGATTCGGATCCTAGCGCCCAGGTGAGTCCACGTACGTAGTTGCGTTCATCTCACCGTGGATTAGATCAATGGTAGCCGTTGGATCTTAGATTAAACGGTATGGATTGAGACGCATATATAGGGCACGTGATGGCTCTCCACGTGTCTCTGTATCGCGGTTAACCGCGTTAGATTAGAGCCCTAGGATTTGGATTGAACGGTTCAGATTGAATCAAGTACTATTGCTTAGATTTGTTCCTAGTCGTCCGATCGGGACGAGTGTCTGGTCTGGATGCGTCCACGTGGCAAGCACCGGAACTAGCCACGTAGCGCCGCATTTTCCAACCAAAAATCTCTATGCATGATTACTTCATGATACACTCCACGTGCTTTTTTCGATACCATTACATATACCAAACCGACGACGTAATTGAACTTGTATATGCCACATGACAGCGTAAAGCCGCAAAGAAGGCAATAATGATGAAGAAAAAGCTCAGACTACGTGCCTACCATTTGGACCAAGCATTACATATGTAACTTCTCTTTCGTGTACCATGTGTATCTATCTACATACGTCATCACACACAAATTAAAGACAACAGAAACCCTCACGAACCGTTTGGTTATCACAGTTAGGCCCTATTTGACAGAGCTCCAGATCTCAGCTCCAACTCAGATTTATAAAATGTAAACAAGATGAATCATATAAACACTTTTAATATACCCATAGCTGCAGCTCTGCGGATCTGATAGAGCTAGGAATACACTGCTCCACGGATCTGGTAGAGCTGGAGCTCTGCCAAACAGGGCCTTAGTAGACAAGATAGTGTGCATGCATGAAATCAATTAGATAAACACTAGTGAGAGATTGATTGCATCTTTTTTTTTTTTTTTATATTACAACACGGTGCCATTACAAAGAACTAAGAATAGATCGTCGGTTGATAGGAGTGAATACAACAGCTGCACAAATCAACACAGGGATCACCCTGCACATACATATAGATATGGATTCCCCTATCTCTCTCTCCTCCGGCCCTTAGATTGCATCATTATCATGCAAGGCATGCATGCATGACCGGCTTAAAAGAGATAATTGGGAGATTAATTAATTAAGTTACTCGTATCCTTCAAATTGCTCGCTAGCTAGCATCTTGTGCGAATATTAAAGCGTGCATGGGCCATGCATCAGATCTAGACCACCTCGACAGCACGCGGCATTTCCACCACCGTCGCTTCCAGCGCCTGCTCCGCCGCCGCCGCCTCGGCCGCGCAGCTCTTGGGGACGGCGCTGGCCACTTCGGTCACCGGGTGCACCTCGGAGCTCTTCTCGGCCGTGGAGGCGGCGCTGAGCTTGGCGACGTCGACGACAACGTGATCCTCTGCCGGCAGCTTCCCCACCTTGCCTTCGCCGGCCGCCGGCGTCGCGTTCATGTAGAACACGTACAGCCCCATCTGGACCACTCCGAAGGTGAACCCAAGCATGTTCGGGAGCTGCAAGATCGATCACCATGCTGAAATGTCAGCGATCATGCACGAATGTATTGAACGCGTCAATCACGATTAATGGTGATCGATTAATTTGCACGGTGTTTACCGCGACGTATTTGTCCTTGATGAGCAGGCCGTAGAGAAACCAGACGACGGCGCTGAGGGTGAGGGAGATGGAGAGGGAGAGGGGCATGTACTGCACGCTCCTCGTCCGGATCACAAGCCTCTGCGAGAAGAACACACCACCAATTAAGATCACCTCACTAGATCACTTGCAAATTAAATCACACTCAAATTAAATGCTTTGATTTTCGATGGAGTGTCTCACGATGATGCTGAGCGGCGCGACGAAGACGCTGACGGAGAAGGCGACGCAGACCCAGCCGAGCGAGACGACGCGCTTCTGGCCCTCGGTGAGGAGGAGGGTGAGGAGGAGGATGAGGCCAAAGACGCCGACGTTGAGGAGGAGGAGGATCTTGGCCGTGGACACCCTGGTCTTCCGCGTCGCGTAGGCGAGGAACATGACGATGTAGACGGTCTCGATGACGCAGCCGGCGGCGTTGATGGTGATGAGGAGGACCTCGTCGGTCTTGACCACCGCGTAGAAGATCCAAAGCATCGCGCTGAACAGCGCCACCATGTACGGCACCGACTGGAACCCCTCCGTCGACTTGCTCCTGTAGATCCGGTAGAAGGTCGGGCTGCATGCATCGTCATCCGTGAAAAATTAAAAATCGGTCGAAATGAGAAATCAAATCGTGTGAAAAATCAATTCATAGGATCGATTGATGTTGCAGTCGACGATTATCGTCAGTCACTTACATTGGGGCCAGGTAGGTCATGAAGGAGATGAGGTTGCCTGCAAAAAAGGGCGACAAGATCAGGAGTTTTGCAAAAGCTAGAAACTGGTTAAAGCGACCTAGATAGCCAGCTAGCAACGTGATAAGTTGTGATAAGTGGACACGTTCCATCTTTTTTTGTGTTAACCTGCCTTCTTTTGTGATCAAACATTTGGAGTGCATTACCACTCGATGGCAGGATATGTAGAAGATAGATGTTGCAAATTAAAGGATCGACTGCTAGCTCGACAAGTAGTCCATGATGAGAAACAATGTATCCTAGCAAAAGCATATTGAAAGAGAGCTAATGCCATGTATGCATGCTAATTAATTTGGTGCAACTAATTAGGGCCACAAGAAACGTCACATTTTAGCAAATGTTTGGAAACTAGATAAAACCAGCACCACTAGGATTCTATGATCACCAAAGTGCACCCCCACTAAGTGGCTACTATGTACCATCAATACTAGCAATAACTAAGAAATGATCATACGTCTGTGGTAGCACAATATAAATTTGTAAAGTGTTAAAGAAAAGAGAAGCTAGGTGTAATTCGAGGGCATATATCTCTTGTTTTTTATAGGTAATACCTAGGAGGCCAAAGGCAAATGCCCAAGGGTGCTGCAGGGATAGGCCGGCCATTGTGATACAAAGGCGAAGGGAAAATAAGACCGATGGATGCGAACTTCACAACAAGCTATAGTTTAACTGAATCAACACTATATAGTAAAGTGAGAGCTTGTAGCTAGTTGTTTGGAACTTCTCTCTCTCTCTCTCTCTCTCACAAACCCTAGACCCCTTCCGGAGGGAAGGGAGAGCTTTGGGGAGGAGTTTTCTGTGTTGGCTGAAACGCTTGGAGGAGTAGGCAGGTTATGGGGGACTTTATATAGGCACAAGGTGGTGGCAAGCTTTGCTGTGTGCAAGCTCTCCAACATCACATAATCAGCAACAAATCATGGAATTATTGGGCAAAGTTTTTTTATGGCTTTTGAGAAAAGGTTTTTTAGCCATGCATAATTAAGCTTAACTAATGTTCTATTAGTAGAGATAATCATGGCAATTCTAAAAGGTTGTAGCTTTAGTGAACACTAGTGCATATATAATGCATTGGTTGGTGAATTGTATTTGTTGTACGCTCCGAATTGTCTTGCACCTGCCCGGAGATCTCTTGGACCTTCGCACCGTAGTCTTTGGACGACTATTGACTGAGATTATTCCAACCAAGAGGACTCTTGAGACGGCGATCGACTGATATTATCTATTTACTAAATGAGCTTATCTTTCTTACAAAATCTAAGTAATTTAAATCTTATAATTAAGAAGGTCCTTCATTTAACAAAAAATTCTAATGAAATTTAAAAAAAACAAGCATGAAGTTATTATCAACTGTAAGAGGTTATTTGCAGCTCGAGAACTACAGTCATTAATTGGTTGTATACAGAAAAGATTAATTAATTTCTAACAAATTAACTATGCAATCAATGGCTAGATCATGGAGTATCAATCAACATAAACGAAAAAAAGCTCCTTGCCTTTACAATTTTATTCAACCTAAGCGTCAATTTTTAGTCTTATAGCATATTTTCATGTGCAGCTGAAAGGCAACTCAAATACAGTACTAGATCCACTTTGGCTTGCGTACATACTTTCAGAAACGTCTTTGCTTCTTCCAGTACTCATATGTGTGCAGCTAATGGATCTTCTTTTCTCTACTTTTCCGTTAATACAATGCCCGATTTCCAATCTAATTAGAAAACTACTATAAGCATATATCCTTCATATTTACAAGGGTTGCGTGCTCAATTAACATCTCTGATACACTCAGCATGCATTAATTAGCTTCTGGAGAAGTACTATTAGTTTCAACAAGGCCTGGTTAATTGCATGCGTTATAGAAAGCAATTAATTAAGATCTCTACAATACACTGGTGGGTTAATTTGACTCTAGCTTACCATGATTGGAGGTAAATTAAAGCAGCTGATTAAAATAGGGCTAGTGGTAGCAAAGAACGGCTGCAAATGGCCCTCTCTTTTGGAAAGCTGAGGCAGATGTGGTCTGGACCAGCGAAATTTTATCTCCTTTTGTCACACATTTACACAATGGTAATGCACGTTGTTTGCATGTGTTTTAATTTCACTAGCCATAGATCCGTGCATTGCACGGGCAACAATAATAGCTCTTAATTTATATAACTTTGGATAGAAAGAACTTTTTAATTTATAATTTGAAGTACAAAATGTTGGATAATTTAAATTTTGAAAATTAAAAGTTTTCAATTATTTTCATGTTCGATAACAGTTTGTATTGTATTTTGGAACATACATATATTGAGATACCATATTGAATAAATTTATAACTTTTGCAAATTTATAATCATCAATTCGCAGAAATTGTTGACAATTCTCGCCATGTTCATATGGTAGCAGATTATATAAAAATAGTTGCCACTTTCAGTATGCAATTGCAATTGCCTCTAATGAACAACAAAAATGTCCTTTTAGATATGTTTTTGTTATTCTTCCGTGTGTATGCATGTAGTATGCAACGATTTTTTTTTTCATTTATTTTTCTTCCTTACTGACCAACCTGTGCGGTGTGTGAATATTTAGCTTTGTAAAACCGATTCCTATTTTTATGGATTAATATATGCTCTGTTGTCCTCATTTCTCTGATTAATATAGAACTTCTAGTTTAATTAATATGATAACTCATAACTTTTTAATATTATATATATTTAGTTAATCATAGAACCTAACATTTAATTAATACACACTACTACAGAATCGCGTTTCACAAACGGTTGAAAACCACCTCCAGAAGCGGTTTTACAACCGCTTCTAAACAACCGTGAGTGATACCCCGAGGGGTATCACAAGC
Source organism: Rhipidocladum racemiflorum (assembly GCA_036346355.1). Taxonomy (NCBI): domain Eukaryota; kingdom Viridiplantae; phylum Streptophyta; class Magnoliopsida; order Poales; family Poaceae; genus Rhipidocladum; species Rhipidocladum racemiflorum. The sequence goes on along the minus strand of CM070590.1, from coordinate 975,303 downwards.
GGTTTTAGGAGCCGCTTGTGGTGGTGCGACACCAATCGGTAAAATGCGGTAATAATATCGTGGGAATGTGATTCGAATCCATGACCAACACTCCATCCTCGTGACCCGCCTCATCCATCTAGCCAACCCACCCACGCGTGCTCTTTGATAGAATAAGGCACGCATTCCTTTTATTATTTCTAAAACTGGGTTTCTACAAGCGGTTCGTGACACGAACCCCTTCTGAAGGGGGTCTTTAGAAGCGGTTCGTGGCACGAACCCCTTCTAAAGCTTTAGAAGTGGTTGGGGACACGAATCGCTTGTAAAGATCTTTAGAAGGGGTTCGTGTCACGAACCGCTTCTAAAGGTGGGACTTTAGAAGGGGTTCGTGCCACGAACCACTTCTAGAGATCTCCTCCGGCCTGTTGCCACGAACCGCTTCTGGTGCGAGCATTACAACCGGTTCGCACCAAACCGTTTCTAATAGACCGGTTGTGATGCCCGGTTTTGTAGTAGTAACACCATATATTTTCTAGAGGGATTAATTAATTTCTTTTATTAATATGCTAACCTCTAACTTTTCAATATTTTTCTTATATATCTAGTTAATTATAGCACCCATTATCTAATTACAACCTAATATTTTATAAAGGGTTTAGTAATTTGGTATGATCCTAATAGCTATCCCTTGCGTACATGCATGTTTAGCTATACATCCACTACATGCATTAATTCGTGCACGCCAGCTAGCTAGCTCCTAGCCCATGCATGATGAATTACTTTGTACGCAAACTCCTAACCCGGTGGGCTATAGGCCCCGTTCGTTTTAGCTTCTAGACAGTTTCTGCTTTAGAAAAAATCTGATTATTTGCCGAACGGGAAGATTCTAGATAGCTTCTTCCGAGAATCGGCTGATTTACGTATAGAATCGAATCATTTGAAACCTAATTATCACTGATTCTTGCTGATTCTCGTCGGCTCGGTCCGAAACCTAGAAGTTGTAGCCGGCTCGACCCGATTCTCCCATAATCGGAAGCAGCTTCTCCTATAATCCAGAATCTATAATCTAGAAGCTGTCCTGAAGGGGGCCTATGAATCCTTTGCATGCATGTCAGCAGGGTTTGCAAAATCGCATAAAATAGTGCGAAAATCGTGATTTTCGATCATATCGGAAGGGTAAGACTTTTAAAACCGACCGATAAATCGGTTAAATTCAAAAAAAATTCAAAAAATTCAAAAATTCAAAAAAAATTATGGGCCGTAAATACCATAATAATCGGTGAAAATCGAGAGAAAATCGGTGTAAATCGAGAGAAAATCGCTCACGGAATCGGCTTTGAGAAACAATCAATTAGCCGGTAAAAATCGAAAGAAAATCGCGAGAAAGTCGGGAGAAAATGAGAGAAAATCGCTCAAAAAAATCGGCTTCGAGAAACATCCAACTGAATAGTGAAAATCGGAATTTTTTCTTCATTTTTTTGGATTTTAAAACCATGCAATATCTAGCTATTTTCTACCAAATTTTGAGCGATTTTTTTCTGATAATCTAAAAAAAAATATTGTCTGATTTACTTAAAAAAGAAAAGGTGAACCCTGCATGTCAGCGTATCCGGCCTGATTGGTTGCATCATTATTGTTTCTTATATAGAATAACTATGTTTAGTAGCCTATTAAAACTTTTTTCTTCGTTTGGTAGGATTTTAAAAGACATAGATTACTATGTCTATATTGAATCTATGCCATAGATTACAACATCCTAAAAACCTTGGATGCTCAAGTTTTTTCTTTTTGTCCTATTAATGTGAGACACTAGTATAGAAATCATTATCAGTGGCGATTTTTAAACCGTCACAGATTAAGTGCCACTAATAATCGAGGATTATCAGTGGCAGTTTTTGGTTAAAACCACCACTAATACTCATATTATCAGTGGCGATTTTAGCCACAAACCATCATTGATACTCATATTATCAGTGACGATTTTAGGCAAAAAAACTGTCACTTATATCTGTATTATTTATACAATATCTTTTGAACACCTTATCCGATCGGGATCGGACGGTGCACGGGCTAGGGTTTGGGTTAGGGTGCGGCGCGGGTCTGGCTCGAGTCCGGCTCGGTCGCATGAACAGTAACCGACCGAGTCGATTGTTTTCCAGCGATCTAATATTTAAAATAATTTCTAGAAATTCAAATAATTCAAGAAAAAAGCAAAATAATCAGAAAAATACTGAAAAATACTTTGAGACATTTTGGACTCAAATAAAATATTTCCAACAAAACTTTATTTGAAACTTTTAATTATTTAATTATATAAAAAAGGGAATAAATTCAAATTAAATCCAAATAAATCCTAGAAAATTCCAAAAATTCTCAAAAGTGCAAAATTTCATTAAAATTCATGAAAAGCAAAAATTGGAGTGTTACAGCTTCGCAACATCTCCTTTGCCCAAATGCTTCTCTTCTCTGCTCAGTTCTCACCACCCGAGCCGACATGGCTACCACCGTAGTGCCACCTCGCTGCCACATCAACCTAGTCATTGATGTTTCATCTCGGTCAGTGCTTGCATGGTAGATCCAATCTTGAGTCAATGACGAGTAGGTCCCATTGTCAGTAACCCTATTCCCATGAGTTCGGTCTACCGTGGACTAGATTTGTTCCCACATGGTCCCACATGTCATCCTAATAGCCTTTTTACATATTTTCTTTTAATTCCAAAAAGCAAAAAACCGTGGGAACCACCTGTCAGCCCTAGCTTTCTCTCTCCCTTTTTATTTTCTTTCCTATCCAACCTTTTAAAAACCTGTTCTCCTTCATATGAACTCCAATTGAGCCCATTCAAATTCCTAAATTCATATAAAATTAAGCTCTTCATTCTAGAGCCATTTATTTTCAATATGGAGTTTCTTTGAGTCTCCATTTATTGTTTATTTGTATTTTTTTGTTTTCTTTTCCTGTAGACTTTAATTCCTATGGAGCGAACAAATGATCTAAAGTTCAAGACTCAGCAATAGTGTTTGAAGAAGGCAAGTCATAACCTTTGATCATGTGGAACCTATGTTTTCAAAAGTATTTTGTTTTATACAAATTGCATGCTATTCTTACAAATGTTATTTGATGGGAATAACTAAATACCCACTTATCATTATACCACCTTGATTATTGAATACCCTATATCCATTGTTACCCTAGGTTGGGACATTAATAGTTAGACATAATTATATTACCAATATTGGGTTACCATAGCTATGCTCAGACATGCTTAGTTGTACGATGGGCTCATATCACATGATGAATTATAATAATCTTGACTTAATGAGATATGGAATTGTGGTGAGTAGCTGCTTATGTAAAATTTGATGTGTCATGGCAAGGTCCGCTACTGGTCTTGGTTATACAAAATTATTTTTTACCTGGGCAAGTGATCATGTAGTAAAGGGGGTGCTATTAGCACATTAATTAGTATGTGGATGTCTCACCCGAGGCTATTTAAGGATTTAATCTTGTGCGCCATTGAACTGGGCATAATGATACCACATGTCTGGTATGAGACAGACCTGGCTAAATAATTTGTAATGTTTAAATTTGAGTACTGCTATTAGTGGTGTGGTTTCAAGGATGGATGGGTATATTCATATGGCTCAAGAGGAGGCTCTGAGGAGTGAAACCTTAGCGGGGCAATACTGAGCATTGTAAAGGTCTTGTTATGATATTTTTGTTGTACACCTAAGTGTGTTTATCACGTAGCAATATGAGATGATCATGTCTTGTGGATAAAGCTGTATAACCTCTGCAGAGTGTTTAAAACTATTTGGATAGCTGTGTCCACAGTCATGAACGTGCCAGAGAATTTCACATGAGACATAGAGTTTTCATTAAAATATAGGAAGGTGGAATGGTTGGAGGTGAACAAGGAGTTCACTAAATTTTTTGATGTCCAACTATTAGCATTGATGAGTTCAGTGGTTTGATGATAGTTTCGGATAGTGACGGGTGAAGCCTCACCAATTTATTGTTGTTGTCTACCATTGATTTATCAGTTATTTATTATCTTTTGTTAAATATGCTTTGAATGCATTTATTGTATTTAAATTCAAGTTATTGCTATCTGCAAAAGAACCATATGGCTATTTCTTTGTCAAACTTGGTATGAATATAATTGGATCATTTTCCTATGACTTGCTGAGTACTTTATGTACTTACGGCTATTTGCTCTTGTTGATCAGTTGCTGAGAAAGGAGTAGTGAACACAGAGTTCTACGAGGAGGAGTACTATGAGCACTACATGAATTAGGACTACGTTTCGCAGATGATTGCCTGTGGCATGTCGAATGACTCAAGTTATCTTATTTTCGTAGTAAGAGTTTATTTATTTCTTAAACTCTTCAGGCATAGTTGTGTAAACCTTGACCATAAGGTCCGTTGTTATTATTTAATAATAATTTACTACTTTCTTAGTTAATTCGTTGAATAGAATTGTATTTCATCTATGTTGCCATAGGGTGCATCATCGTGATTCTGGACTAGTGTAGTATATACAGAGGGTTCAGATTTGATAACCTCTTGGCTAAAAGACACCTTTCGGCCAGAAGACACCTTCTGAAACATAACTGCCACCTCTTCATTCTGTATAAATAGGGAGGCTATTTCACCATTAGAGACAACTGGATATACCAGGATAGATCTCGACATCTCTCAATAATCTCTCAATATTCTATCAAGCCATTTAGCTAATAAAAGTGGTCCTTTGCCTCATCTTTCGCACTTTTGATCTTAGAAGCTTGCAACTATTTTCATTCATAAGCTCGATCTAAAGACCCATATCTTGAATATCGATAATGCCCAGCGGCATTTCCAATATTATAATTAGTTTTTGATTTTTATAAAATACTAGAAATCCAAATAAATCACAAAAAATACCAAATGAACTCGCCAAAATTCCAAAAAAAAATTCACTAAAATTCTCTAGAGCACAAGAAATCCACATAAAATATTTTTGACTTTAATCAAAGTTTATTTTATTCATATTAAATCATTTTAATTTATGACTGTACAATTTAAGGTTTAAATAACTCATGAAAATCAGGAAAAATTTATAAACAATTTTTAAATTAAGAACAGAAATATAGAATCGTAAAATTTGGATGTTACAGCTCGGCATCACCACGGCCACGCCATGTTTGTGTATCACATCCATTTGCCAGTGCCGGCTACAACTCTACAGGTGAGTTTGTCTCACCCAGGCAATCGACATGGAACGTTTCCAATCTAACCATGATCCCACCTTTATTTCTCGAATTTCCTCTCACGTCAACCTTTGCAGAGCTCGTTTGCCCTCTCCTTGAATCCAAATGACTTGATTTTTATTTCTAAATTCATCGAAATTCAAGATCTTTCTATCAATACCAGAATAATAATTTTCGAAGTTCATTTAAATTTTATTTGTATTCGAGTGCGTTTATTTGAATTCGTTGATTCACACTAAAATAGATTCCGACGCAGTGGAAGAGTTATTTGCTGATTCGAGACCAATGGGAGTGGCGGGAATATCTGGACCCTTGATTTTCTACCCAATGGTCACACATTTTGACTGAATACCTAAGTTTTTTTTACTTGAGTAATTTACAGTCACTCCCTGTTATTTATTACGTACTAACTGATCCTACCATCATCAATCAATACATGCAGTCAAAAAGGCTATCTACATAGGCTAGCATAAACTAAGTCATGTATGGTTGAGATCGTCTTGTAGTTTTAAGTGGTATAATACGTGCACAGATTCACTAGCTAGGTTGATTAGGAGTAATTAATCATAGGTCAAAGAATCTTCCCTTTAATAGCAATTGCAATAACAACGCCTACTCCCTCTGTCCCACAAAGAATGCATTTCTAGTGTTCAAAATTTGTCCCACAAAGAATGCATCTTTAGTTCGTAGGGCCCACCCAAAGCCCATTAATTCCTATAACTCCACTACCAGATTTGAAATTTTTTTGCTCCTTTAGGGCATCTCCAATAGTGTAGTCAACTACTAGCTATAAGAAGTGTACATGTCATCTATAGATAGCTAATAAACAACCTCTCCAATAGACTAGCTATAGCATTGTCTACAAAATTAAATATGGGCCCATATGTAAGAGGTGATAAATGCATTGGAATCAGCTATAGCCTGACTATAAGTTAGTAGCCAGTCTATATCTCTCTCTTCCTTTTCTCTCATCCACCTAAGCAAAATGCTGAGTTGGCACCCTTATAGCTAGCTGAAGTGGCACCATTGGAGATGCCCTTACATGCGTAGTGACTTGGCGTGGAGTAATATCCCACTAATCTTCTGCATACAGAGCTGTAAATGTATGCATGCGCATTTAAGTGCCGGTGGAAACCAAAGCACCAGCACGCTTATGCATAGAGTAATGAGGGGTCACATCAGTCATTTACCTTACACACTAATCTGTCTTAAAAAAAACTAGAAATGCACTCTTTGTGGGACAGAGGGAGTACTATTTACTTCATTATCATTTATGTTATCTAGAATAAGCAATAAAGTCTGCTTGTACAATAACCATCTCTGAAAGGTTGTCTCTCAATAAACACTAAAGTATTTAATTTAGACATTCGATACTAATTCATCTTTGTGGCTATTGACAAAATATTAACTTCAACACTAAGGCACTGTTTGTTTCAGCTTTTTCATCGGCTTAAAAGCCAAAAAGCCTAAGCCGAAACAAACGACTGACTTTTAAGCCGGGCTTTAAAAAAGCCTAAAGCCCTTGTATAACTATAAGCTACAAGCTAGATAAGAGGAGTTTTTTTGGGCTTTTTTGAGTGAAATAACCCTTTGCCACTAAAAATCTCCAAAATTACCCACCTAATGCCATCATATATAAATCGAGAATTTCTCCCCCATCTTATTTAGCGTATTTTAGACTTTTCATCTATAAGCTATACCATCTAAGCTATTAATAAGCTAGGATACCAAACAACATATCTTGACTAAAAAGCAGATGGCTTAAAAGTTCATTAAGCCAAAAAGCCTAAGTCGAAACAAACATGGCTTAAGGATCGTTCGCACCTGGTCCAACACCGGTTTTTAGTTGGCGATATCACCTATTTTTCTGTGCAATATTTGCTACTAAATAAGATTTTTTTTCTCTTTTTTCTCTCTCACTTGTTCATATAGAACAAAGCAAATATGTATATACTAATAATAAACTGTCTTGGTTTTATTGTACTCGCTTTAAGAGTAAAAGAAGTTAACCGGTTGCCTATTCCATTTTTTAATTGGAGGACACTTAGGTTAATTATTCCAGTGGATGCTTTGCCACATACTTGTACGGCCAACAGCACATTCAAGGAAAAGTCGAACCTTTTGTTTCTTCGTCACCGTTCTTTCCCAATGTGTCCATAGATGCATGTCGTTTTTGATTTTTTTTTTCACCAATACTTTGACTATAATTTTATATCATAACATATAATAAAAACAATAAAAATTATATATTATGAAAAATTTTGCAAGATAAAGTCGGTGATAATATTTTTATATAGCAAATTTACATACTTTACTATATACTAGGTAGAACCGTGCGGCAATGCCGCACCGCGCAAAATTTGGTTCGAAATTCTTTTTTGCAAGGAAACGCTGGAGAAAGGATCTAGTCATAATTTTTTTGAGTTTTTTTTGGAAAAAGGTGACGTGAAGGATCCGGTCGCGAATCTACGAAATGACGGGTTTTTTTTGAAAAATAATCGGAAAAAAAATCTAGAGATAGAGCTATACACATATATCTGTTCATAAAAATATTGTTTCCGGGAAAAACGAAGAAAGAACCTAGACACAAATTTATTTTGACGAATTTGGTTAACACTTTATCATTATCCGACTAACCTCCTTTTGTCGAGTTTAATACTCTATGTGTTAATCGGGTGATAATACATGTTCCGAAAAATATTAGAGATGTCAACCCTCTTTTATCGAGTTTAATACTCTATACATTCACCGAGTAATAATACACGTTTCGAAAAATATTAGAGATCGAGTTGGGAAAAAAATTTAGAGATTAGAGATCGATTTGGGGAAAAAATCTAGAGATAGAGCTGTACACATAATTTTGTTGACGAAACTATTTTTTTCTGAAAAAACAGAGAAAGGACCTGGACGTAAGGGCCGGGGACTTGTTTGTTATATTTTTGGACCTGATCGCTATTATGAAAAATTAGAAAAGAGCTCGTTCGATATTCGTATTTAGCGGGGGGCTTTGCTGTAAAGTAACGAACCAGGGACATAAACGCAATTCGAAAAAGATTTTTTTATACTCACAAAAAATCGCAAAGGACCTCTTTGTAATTTGCAGGGACCTATCCGTAATTTACAGAAAAGGGAGGGACCTTTTTGCAAAATGGCATGGAGGTGAGGTGGCACCCTTGGTTGGCCTTCAATTCTTTCCCACATAATAGGTGTATTTACAGAAAAGGGAGGGACCTTTTTGCAAAATGGCATGGAGGTGAGGTGGCACCCTTGGTTGGCCTTCAATTCTTTCCCACATAATAGGTGTATTATCAGCGATCAAAGTTTTCAAAATGAAAGCTTATACTATGCGACACATCCAACGAAACGCGTTACTCTGATCGGCGATGGTCACCAAACTCGTCTTGGAAATTTCACTGCTCTATGAACGCCCACCGCCGTATGTGTCCATAGATGCATCTCGGAGTTTGGTGTATGGTACCCCCGTAGCTTCGCTGAGCCGTCAACCACTGCGGTTTCTATTTTGCAATAAAGCAGCATTTGCAGCTGAATACAATAATAAATTAAAATAAAAGGTAAAACAAATAACAACAATAGTAAGATTCTCAAATATTTCTTGATTATCACCGGCACACATCATAATCCAATTCCTTTCTTTCATTCCTTGGGCACACAGCCTCCATTTCCAACTTTTATTCTTAAAAAAATTTAGCCCTTATGTGAAATTCTATATCATTGTCCATAACTGGTGAACAACTATTCGAATAGATTTTATACTCCACGGATGTTATGTATTATAATATCAACCATAACATATACCCATCGACTTGCAACTAGGAAGATCGTAGCAAAATCTTACAGAAACTCTATGCAAACATAGACACTCCCAATAAGCCTAGGGCCACTATTCCACCATCACAAAGAGTAGAAGAATATGAGGCACTCATCGTTGGAGTAGAAAAAATAGTTGTTCAAGATGTAAAGCCACTGCAACACACACCTTCCCCAACTGTGCACACAATTTGCACTTCTAAATGATACCATTTATTCATTGCATGGATAAGCATACTACTCACGATCTAAACAACCCACATTAGCATTATCTTAGTAACTAACTAATAATTATCCATCCTAGGGTGACAAATAATCATAGCATAGAAAATGACAAGGTGGGTATAATTCAAATAGGTTACATAACTAATTTTCAAACTATTTAAACAATTGATAATTCAAAGTAGTATGCAATAATTTAAAACAGGGTTCAACATGATTAAAACACAACGTACTTTCCTTCTAATAAATCTTGATCTTGAATCAACTCTTCACCTTGGACGCCCCGCACTTCAACTTCTAAGCGAAACAAATGGCAACAAACAAAATAAATATGAAACAGAAAAAACCATCTCCAAAAATCAAATAAAATATACTTGAATGTAGGGCTTGATTTTAGATGAGTTTATAAATTTGAATGGACTCAATCAGAGTTCGTATGAAGGAGAACGGACTCTCGGATCATCGAACAAACAAATCCTAGAAATTGAGAGAGAAAAGAGAATATTCTAAGAATATTTCTCTTTGAGAGACTGCCAAGTGGGTCTGGTCGTTTTTCTAAATTTTTATTTAAATTTTGGAATTATGGTTAATTACCAGAGGCTGAAATGTGTGCCCTTGTTATATAGACCAAGTTCGCGGACATAGCTAGTGCATGGTCCATGATGGACACAGCGCACGACTTTGACTCACTGATATGTGGACCCATATGTCATAGACATGGTAGACAATCTATTTCAGATCTAATCTGGCTCAATGCATGCTTGCATGGTGCTGACTCGGTGCTAACGTGGCACACACGTGGCTATCACGTAAGTGACACGTTGGCAACCTCATTAGGGAAGATGACAGCAAACAGTGATACAACTCCAGAAAATAGAGAACTGGTGAGTGACATCATGGCTAAGCCTCTAGGATAGCATAAACTGACGCGGATAATCTTGTAAACACAATGCACACCGGCACAGGGACCAATGGTCACCACCATCGATGATACAACGACTGATAGCAAAGCTTCACCAACAGCTCCTATGAACCACTAGGTCATACCGCTAGCACGAGCTTAGTGAGGTGAACATGGTGGCATGAATGTAGTGGTGGTTAGAGACATGTGGTGAGCGTGGCGCAACTTGAACGGCGGCGGCGACGGCAACCTCCATGGTGACCACGTCATCTGGTGACGAGAGGATGCACACGAGATGTAACACAATAAGGTGAACCTAGGGATGTAGACCAAGAAGATAGGGACTCACCGACAGCGGCAGAATCCGATGACAACCTCAGCGGCGGCGCTCACGAAAAACCTCGAAATATAGGGTAACGACGGCAAATCTTGGTATCTAAGCTTCAGGCTTTGGATGAGGAGATCAAGGCGATGTTGATGCTCCCTTTGTAGTGGCCTCGATGTGCGTGTAGCACCGAAAATGCGATGGAGACGACAACGCGCATGGCACGAACACATTGTCCCACTCGGAGATGAAGAACAATGTTTCTAATAGGTGAACCCCACCTGTTAGTGACACACACGAGAAGGGCTGGCAGATTGGGCTGCAGCGCAGTGCAGGTAGGTTGTGGGCTGGGCTAATTGGCCTGAAAGCTTGGGCTAGTTGAACTGGGTTTTGGCCTGATTAAAATTACATGTTTTAAACTTATTTTTTTAGAAAATAAAAAATATATAAAAAAATTCAAATAAAATAGAAAATCCACTCGAAAGATTCCTAGAAAAATCTAGAAAATACTTCCGGTCACAAGGAACTCAAATAAAACAATTTTGATAACTGTTCACTTTATAATTAATCATATTAAATCATTTTTATGAAAGTCCCATATCGCAAGGAGGGTGCGCGAAGGGGCTAGAGCACCGGCTTCTATCGTCATGTCCCTGGTACCACTTAGTCCTGTAGCCTTTTTCCAGTGGTCTTCAAAACAATCACCATGAATGCAAGGAAGCACAACAACACTGAACACGCCCTCCCTATTTTTCTCTAACGTACGCCACCGAACGCGCTGGTTGAACAGGATAACTTGACAACTACACCAGGATTACAGAGGATATTGAGGTTACAAGGTTACTTGGCCCTGTTTGGCAGAGCTCCAGATCCCAGCTCCACCTTGAAGCTGAAACTTGTAAATTGAAATAAAGTGACTTAAGTTTATAATTTTATTCAAAAATGTAAACAAGATGATCCACCTAAACACTCTTAATATACCCACAGCTCCAGCTCCACGAATCTGGTGGAGCTAGGAATACCTAGCTCCACCAACTCCACGAATTTAGTGGAGTTGGAGCTCTGCCAAACACCCCAATATCTCCATGTAACGAATTACAAAACAAGGTCAAGAGAGATCCTGCGTGTATGCCATGCACGGCGGCAAGAGAAATGCACTCCTAACAATGTGAAATTTCTACGTTGCACCTCCAAACAAACGAAAAAGGGCACGATCGGCATCAAAGATTATATGATGATCATAAACACTTTAGGGACGACCAATTACTCCATCTGTGCATGCATGGATATGATGTCACCAAAAACCATCTGTGGAAATCTTTGTTGTCGATGGCCCTTGCGATCGACAGATCATCACTCAGGCTGAGATCATCTTGGCCTTCTTTTGTTCCCCTAAGCGCGCACCGCACGTAGCTGCCAGCGCTATATATGTGGCAGGCGATGCATATCGATCGAGATAAGGATCGCCTCCATCGATCACAGCTAATTAAGGAGGAGAGAAACAATTCCAATTAACCTTCTTTCTGCTGTCATATATCGATCGTTAAGCTGTTAGTAATCGTTAAGCTGATCTCTTTATCCGCTGTGCTATAGCTCATCCCATGATTAGGGTCAAAAGAAGAGAGGCCATTATTAGGCAGTGTATCGGTGACGTATCTGGCCGCACCAGGTGTAGTAATCAGCGTCCAAAGGCACTCACATTTTTTTTCCCGCGTTTCTTTTTGCCAGAAAAGACGGCGTCCTGATCAAATAATTGGCGCTAGCTTTTTTAGATTGTGTCATCGATCAGCCACGGCTGAGTTCTTTGCATATATGACAGCCTCAATTATGTGGCCGCTGTGATAGATATCTCTCTCTGCTAGCTGCTCCATGTACATGTACATGATGTAACCGATTAGGGTTTGGTTGTGATGCTGTGTTTGCCACATCTTGCGGCCACTTGGGCTTATCTGCCAGGATATGGATGGTCTTGTTGTGCTACATCATGCCATATGCACCATGCACTAGGTCAGGGGGTGTCCTATCTATCTGAGATTAGAGAGAACATCTCAAGGTTTTGGGTCGCATCAGGAATGTATGGAGATGTGCATGCAGTTGTTACTGTAGTACAGTGTGCAGCTCATGAACAAGTCGTGGCTCATCCATTTGATAAGCATGCAAAAGCTTCAGATGTACTGTATCAATGGATGCTAACGTGGTAGGACCTTACTAATATTAATTCAGTCTAAATCCAGATCATAGTGCATTCTATTGCTTTGACCAAACATTTTGTTAGTGCATGAGGGAACCCCTGACCCCATATATAATGCTCCACTAGTTGCGTTCGACCATGCCCGGAAGCAATTTTCCTAAATTAACCACGAGTATCCGTTTACAAAGAGTCTCGATCTAGACTCAGTTGCGAATTTGTGAAAATAGGAGGTTTTTGTCATCAAAAAACCGGTAGATAGAACGATCTAATCGTAATGTAATATTTCTTTTGTGCTCTTTTCACAAAGATGTTACGAATTTGTGGAACAAGCTAGGACCTAAACCTAAATGCGGAATTCTTTGGAGCCTTTTTCGCTGAGAGGGAAACGTGGGCATACTCCTCCATCTTTAACATAGGAGTGTACACTCTTTTTACTTGACTTTCCATCATGGGAATTTTATAGATAGAAAGTTTACACGGCTCTCATCAAGACACTATTTGCTACATAGGACCTTATATATGGAGAGAGCAATTTTGGTCCATTTTGTTAGGACCCGCTTAGATCAAATAGAAAATGCGATAATTCAATGTTATGTCCAGTGATTCTGCATGAATAAAAAAAAATACAGTGATTGCTCAAAAGAGTATTTAGATACTTCATGCTTCAGACAGTAATTGCTCAAAACAGTCATTGTTTATCACTATTCATCTCACTGCTTGTCAATTTTATATCTTTAAAATGTGATTGAGTTTAAGCTTCCAATTTTACATGATAATAGAAGCTTCCCTCCCCTAAATATGCTAATTTTTGAGAATTTATGAAAACTTGTACATAAGATTTCTATGGAGTACACGACAAAGATGGTTTTCACCTGATATGTCACCGATAGTAGTATTATAAATAGATTGGGACTACTGGATGACATGCAATCATTGGGAATGACAGTTTGTGCAATTTTTTTTATTGAAATTTTATTTTGGATCGAGTCGGAGCCTATGAATATCTACCCTATTACGCGCGGAAGATTTGCCGGCCTCTCAGGCCGGCCACGTCACCCCTGGCCGGATTTGCAAAAAAAACCTCCACTTTTCCTAAATTACGATTTGGTCCCTGTAAATTACAAAGAGACCCTTTGCGAATTTTTGTGAGTATAAAAAAACTTATTCGAGTTGCATTTAGGTCCCTGGTTCGCTACTTTGCAGCAAAGACCCCCTGTTAGATACATATCGCGGGTTAGCCCTTTTCTAATTTTTCGGGATAGCGAACGGGTCCAAAAAAAAAAGCAATCAGGTCTCTGTTTCTTACGTCTAGGTCCTTTCTCCGTTTTTCCTGAAGAAAATGTTTTCGTAGTCCGTTTTTCCCCCGGAACCCAAAAAAAATGTTTTCGTGGTCCGTTTTTGTCGGGAAAAATGTTTTTGTGGTCCGTTTATTCTTCGGACCCTGGGAAAAATATTTTGGTGGTCCGTTTTTTCTTCGGTGCCCGGAAAAAATGTTTTCGTGATCCATTTTTTCTCGAAAAAAAATTTCCCTTCTCCGTTTTTTCCGAAAAAAGTTTTTTCTCGGAACCCAGAAAAAATGTTTTCGTCATCCGTTTTTGTCGGGAAAAATGTTTTTGTGATCCGTTTTTTCTTCAGACCCTAGGAAAAAAAATTTTTGTGATCCGTTTTTTCTTCGATACTCGGAAAAAATGTTTTTGTGGTCCGTTTTTTCTCGAAAAAAAAGACTAAATGGTGTGACGTTAGACGCACATTTTGCCTAGTAGTCTTCATGTTTGGCCAAAAGCTCAAAAGCTAAAAAGATAGGCCATGTGGTTCCCTGTTGTCCCACGTATGTGCACATAGATTGTTAAAATATGTATATAAGTTTTTAAAAATTGTTAAAATATTACCATACATATATAGAGAATATGAGTTTCTACAACCCTGTAAAATTTGAAGACCAAATACAATCTCATTTGAAAGATGAAAAAAGACAAATTCAATTTGAATAGTGATTTTTCACTGTTTAGCATTTTTTGTTGCTGCTTGTCAATTTCATATCATTCAAATGCAATTGAGTTTGTTCTTCAAATTTTGCAGGAATATAGAACCTCACCTCTTCTACATATGGTATTTTTTAAAGAATTTTTCCAATAATTGTACATGTAATTTTTAAGAAGTTTACACGATAATAGTAGTTTACACTAGATATGTCCCATGCATATATGCTGCACGTTAACTATATGTATATAGTAATTAACGACATGTATGTGCTGTACGTATATGCATGTATGTGCCAGCAGTAAAAGATAATTTTAAGGTCCATTGTGAAGGCTATTTTGCAAACTAACAAATAATAGGGAGATATCTAATGCAAACCAATAGCTTGGTGTATTCTTGCAAAACACTTGGTTTGGGCATCAAATTGACATAAAAAAAAACGGATATAGTTGATGTACTTATCAATTATATCTTACCTTTGTGTATAGTTTAAAGTTTAGATGCATGCTATGTTGAGAGTATTAATTAAAAGTGAAAGAATTATTACAATGATCAATTAAAAGGAAAACGAAAAGAAGATAAAAATTACTATCCATAGCAAACATATGTTTTATGTTTCTTATTACGTACGTACTCTGAGTTCGGAGTTGGAATTTTAAAAGTTACTAGAAAACTCTAATTACTACATCATCTCTTTTTTTCCAGACTTTTTACGTCGATTTGGTTCTCAAATCAAAATATTTGTATATTTGCACCTAGCTAGTTACGGTTTACACTTAAACACAAAACACAATTAAGCCACCGCGCATGCCATCACTCATTGAGATTGATTAGTATAGATATCACAGACTTCATGGACTTTGTATGTGAGAGAATGAGTCTCGATGGAAATCCGAAAATTCATCTCCGGACTATCAAAAACCGGAGAAAGCATATTCGGATCACCAGGAACCGAACAACAGGTATTAGGGAATAAAAAAATGCTCGCCACCTCATCTTCGGTTTGTGGTAAACCGGAGAAGCTGCCACCTCATCTCCGATTTACCAGGAACCGGAGAAGGGGCACGTCGACCGAGGCATGGTTGAATTGGTAAACAAAGTTTCCATTTTTTTTTGGTCATATCTTACCGTTCATTTGTAGATGACGATCGATGTCCGGAATTTGGTGCTCCAAATACAGTTATACAGGCATTTTCGGTTTCCTATGGTCCAAATACGCCATGTTCGGTTTTCTGTAACCCGGAGATGCATTTTCGGGTTTCCAAATACCGGAGATGACTGGTTTTTTTGCGAATACGCGATGCTGTTGTACCGTTTTGCAAATACGGATAGCAAGTTATATTCAATCCGATTTTTTTCCGAATGCATGTAGTGGATGTATAGATAAACATGCATGTACACAGGGGATAGTTATTAGGATCGTACTAAATTACTAATCCCTCTAGAAAATATTAGATTGTAATTAGATAATAGGTGCTATAATTAACTAGGTATATATAAAAAAAAATATCGAAAAGTTAGATCGAGGTTGGCATATTAATAAAAGAAAAAATTAATCCCTCTAGAAAATATATGGTGTTACTTAATTAAACGTTATTTATAAATTATAAATCTTAGGTTCTATGATTAACTAAATACATATAATAAAAAATATTGAAAAGTTACGATTTATCATATTAATTAAACTAGAAGTTATGTATTAATCAGAGAAATAAGGACAACAGAGCATATATTAATCTATAAAAAACAGGAATCTATTTTACAAAGCTAAATATTCACATATCGTGTCCAAATTAAAGCATACCTTGGTCAGTAAGGAAGAAAAAGAAAACAAAAAAAAATCATTGCATAGCACATGCATATGGATGAATAAAAAAACATATCTAAAAGGACATTTTTGTTGTTCATCAGAGGCAATTGTAATTGCATATCGAAAGTGTATTTTTATATAATATGCTGCCTTATGAACCTGGCGAGAAATGTCAACTATTTTCTGCGAATTGATGATTATAAATTTGCAAAAGTTATAAGCTTTGGACCATCCTTTATAATAGCTTCCACAAAATCTAACTTTGAATGATTGTTGTGTCCAAATATATATATATATATATATATATATATATATATATATATATATATATATATATATATATATATATATATATATATATATATATATAGGATATATAGAGGATAGCTAGTGTACTATCGATAGCACAGATCCTCCGTGCTATAGGGTTGTGTTTGCAAAATTCGAAGACGAAACTATTGATCCGAACCGTGCATTCTATTCATCTCATTGAAATCTCACTACCCACAAAATTTTATATTTTTTGAACTTTTTCTCCTATTTATTTTATATTTTTCAAAATCCACGATCTAATTAGTTGTAGGGCGTCCAATGAAGCTGGTTTTTGAAAATACAAAATAAATAGGAGAAAAAATTCAAAAAATATAAAATTTGGTGGGTAGTGAGATTTCAATGAGATGAATAGAATGCACGGTTCGGATCAATAGTTTCATCTTCGAATTTTGCAAACACAACCCTATAGCACGGAGGATCTGTGCTATCAATAGTACACTAGCTATCCTCTCTCTCTCTCTCTCTATATATATACATATGTATATATATACATATGTATATATATACATATGTATATATATACATATGTATATAGACACACACACATATATTTATAATTTTTTATTTAATATGGTATCTCAATATATGTATGTTCCAAAATACAATCACAAACTGTGATCAACCATAAAAATAATTGAAAACTTTTAATTTTCAAAATTTAAATCATCCAATATTTTGTACTTCAATTTAAAAAGGCTTTCTATCCAAAGTTATATAAATTTAGAGCTATTATTATAACTCATGCGATGCACAGGTTGATGACTAGTTGTCATAAACTATATAAGCGATGATGTAGCTTAGCTCATACCTTGTTTATCAAAACTCATCTCATACTTGAACATACACTAGTACAGTGCCTGTGCGTTGCAACAGATCCCAAATAGATGATGACACCATAAGTTCTAAACTCTTAAAAACAAAAAAACGAGAATTTAGAACTTGAGCTATCACTTATTTGAGATCTGTTACTGAAGAATCACTGAACCAAAAAACGTGAAGGGCTGACATGATGACACTCACCTACTGGGCCTTAGACCCCTACTGTTTTGGCCTAAGAACGGCCTGGCAGACTCACCATCACCACCAACTCATTCTTATAATAGTTAAGATGAATTAATGAGTTATGGGAAGCTTAAAGTTACTCGGGGAAGCTTCTGGTCCACATATCACAGTTGCAAATTTCTTTATGGTTAGCTTTGGTTCCTATAATAATTTTTTTTCTTTCGAAATGATCACGAGTAGCCTATCTAGTTTGCAGAAATCTGACAGCTCATCAGAAACCAACGAAAGATCGAGTAGATCAAATGAGTAAGCAAGTACTTCGCCCTGACATTTGTTATATCAGATATTTTCACGTATGAATTCGGTGGTCAGAGAGGTGTACAGGTAAATTTACTTTGCATAACCGACAAAATCTACTACTCTTAACATATGAATAGGGCCGACAAAAAAGCTCGTTTGCGAGGTTCGTTGGTTTGGTTCAAAATTACTCTAATTAGTTACATGCCTGTGCGTTGCTACGAAAAACAAAATTGATAACGAAAAATAAAGATTAAAAAATAAAAAAAATTATTTCACAAAATCAAACATCTATCTTTAACGCTTCGTTTATTACGAAAGCTGGCTAATTAAAGCAACGCTTCGTTTCTTGCGTAGGGCAATTAAGCAGGGCAATTAAGCGGCAATTAATAACGTGGAAAGAACGGACCACTGCCACCAAGTGCTGCTTTAGAATAGTAGAGATTACTACAGAATGGTATAACACTATCGCTTCATCTGTGTCGATTACCAACTTTTTAGAAAAAAAAACTGATTGTGATGTGTACTGTAATTTGTGTTTTTGGAAATAAGGTCATGACAATTGGTTCCGAGCTAGAATCGACTGTGAACTGTGACGAGAGGGTATCATCACAATCGGTTTTAGATAACAACCGATTGTGATGAGGGTGTGCCATCACAATCGGTTCTGAGCTAGAACCGATTATAATAAGGTGGATCATCACAATCGATTCTAAGCTAGAACTGATTGTGATGTGCTTCGCTAGGTTTTATATACCCTCGGGATGAACTCTCCTCTATTAGTGTTCTAGAGCCAAAAAAACCACCACCACTCTAAAAAAAACAGAACATACTCTGGTTGCAACTTAGACATGGGTGAGAAAATATGAAATTCTTGAGGATGTGTGTTAAGAGGGTAAGTTGAAGCATTAACTCTACGAAATTTCCCCTCTATTTCCCCTCATTTTTAATTTTCTTCAAAAAGGTGAGCATTCCTTCAAATCCCTTCAATTTTGCATTAAGAAATTCGATTTTGATTTGGTGAATGTGTTACATGTCATTAGTGCTATGGTTGAAACCAATATGGGTGAGAAATTATGAAATCCTCGAGGATGGATGTTAAGAGGGTAAAGTTGAACCCCTATCTTGAGGAGATTTGCCCTCATTTGTGGATTTCTTCAAAAGGTGAGCATTTGAAGCATCTACGCCCCTAAATTTATTTAGTTTTGGTAATTAATGATAATCATGTTAATGGACTAACAATTCGCTTGAGTTTGTGAGAATAGGTTGGTACACTTTGAGTCATGTGAAAGAAGAGAAGGATCGTGATCCAAAGGAGTCAAGAAAAGAAGTTCAAAAGACTCGAGGTCAAGGTACAAGGGTAGTTAGGACTTTCTTTGTTTTTTTTACCGATCTCGGAGTTAGAAAAAAAGATCGGATTAATAGATTAGCCACCATACTATAAAGAGGGAGAAATGTCTAGTAGCTTGATTTTGATGAAGGTTTAAATTGGCTCAAATCTTTTCAAACTCATATTAGAAACATTCTTTCATTCTTCAGAGTTTCTGGCACTACCGCCATGCTTATCACGGTACTATCGCAAAGCGGTACTACTAAGTTTATTATAGCGGTAATTTTATTACAGAGAAGGCTGTTTTCGAGGTTTTTCAGAACTTCTGTGGGCCAGAGCTACCACCGTTGTTAACGTGGTACTACCGCTCAGCGATAGCACTGACTTTTTGAGCAGTAGCTAAATAATAGAGACACCTTTTCTGATTTTTCTATAGACGGTACTACTGCAGTACAAAGTGCGGTACTACCGGAAGTCGATAGTACCGATGTTCTCAAGTGGTAGCTAAATTACAAAGAGATGTGTTTTTGAGGGTTTTTGCTCTGTTTTGATTATTGGTAATACCGCAGTGTAATAAGCAGTACTATCGGAGTTCGGTAGTACCACATTTTATGTACTGGTAGTTATTTTATAGAGGTACCCATTTTTTAGCAAGTTCGCAAAATAATTGTTGGTACTACCGCACATTGAGTGCCGGTAGTATCGGACCTCTGTAAAGGGCAAATCTGTCAGTGCATTTAATGTGTGCAGTCAACCGTTGTGGGCCGTTATCCATGGAGTAGTACTATCGGCTTTTGGCCAGCGGTAGTACAGCAAATGCTGAATTTTTTAGCATTCTCTCTCCCAACGGCTAGAATTGTTGGTGATGGCTATAAATATCTCCACATCTGCATTCATAGAGCTGCTTGGTGACTCATTGAATACTCTTGAACTCTAGCAAGTCTTCTTTCTCCCATTTGTATTAATTTCATCTCTTGAGAAGAGTTGAAGCATTCATTTGCATTAATAATTTTTGAGCCAATTGCAAACTCAAATCAACCTCAAGTGAGTGTCAATTCTCTATTCTCTTGGAGGTTGCCACCTCCTAGATAGCTTGGAGGCATGGAACTGGTGATCTTTTCAATGGAGTTTGTGAGAAGGCCCAGTCGGTTGTGAAGGCACGGAGCTCGCCTACCCGGAGTTGGGAAGAGCTACCCCGAGTGATCGAGGAAGGCTCACTTGTGAAAAGGAGCTAGCTTGAAGTGAGTCAAGCTACCTCAACGTGGATTAAGGGAAACAAATAAGTCTTCGATACCATGGGATAAATTCGTGCGTTATCTTCTTGTGGTTTGAAGTTTTCTTGTGCGCAATTTAATTACTAGCAATTCAAATATACTTTAGTGTGATCATTTATTTAGAATTGTTAGATTGCTTAGACTTAACATCGTTGGTGCACTTTAGCAAAACCTAGAAGTTTTAGGCCTTGATTGTTAAAATTCCTATTTCTAGTATTATTAACTTCTTCGTGTAATTAGAGTTGAGAATTTTAAAAACCTCCTATTCACTCCCACTCTAGTCGGTTATCCTTGATCCTACAGTATTCCTTCAAATCCCTTCAATTTTGCACTAGGAATTAAATTCATTTTGATTTGGTGAATGTGCTACATGTCATTATTATTGCTATAATCAATATGATTAATGCTAGAGTTTAGGTTGCGTAACCTATATGTCTCCCATTCGGTTGAGGGTGCTTGTTTATAAATATGCTGAAATGGCGTATTATTTATAAATAAGTAGTCTCGTATGGTCCACATTTTTTTTGGACAATTCGAGGATATGTGGTTTGAGCAAATTCCTAATGAAGCTGTAGTACAACTCTAGAGAAAATTTTGGCAGCATCTCCCTTGTATTCTCTGGATGCACACCCTCTTGACCTGTTATCGAGACGTGTATTTGGAGAACAGTGGAGAGATGCTGCTGAAATTTTCTCTGGAGTTATACAACATCTTAGGAACTTGCCCGAACCACATATCCTCGAATGGGATTAGAACATGAACTAATTAGATATTAGGAGTTATCATTGGTATGCACTTAGTTGGTCTATAGATAGACGTTTCTTTAAGATCATTCAATTCCTTAACTTTATAAATGCTTCCACCATTATTTTCTTTCATTGAAGTCAAAAGAATTGCAAGCTTAATTACCGCATTAGTTATTTCGATACCATTGTTGATGTTTTAAATATGCATATCTCCTAACTAGGGAATTGAAAGCTCTTAAGTAGGGAAGAAGGTATCAGGGGTAAAATTATATATATTGGGACCCGTCCTCTATTTTGCAAAGGTAATTAAATACTATCTTAGTATTTGAAATAGCTAGCAATTGCTGAAGTTTTTTCTTATTTTACTGTTTTTGTTTTAATTGTAGATGGATCATGAGGAATGGATTTATCAAAAAAGCTGTGTGAGTGCTAAATTTCAGAGGGGTTTAAGGTGTTCATAAGAATTACGGAGGAAGACATGGTTAAGAGGGGTGTAAAGTTCATATATTGTCCGTGCATTGATTGCACCAATATCAGGAGATTTAACAACTCAGCTCAAATTAAAGACCACTTGATTCGACGTGGCTTTGGGAGGATTTACACGTATTGGATCCATCATAGGGAGACAAGTAGTACCCCTCTGGTATGCAACGAAGATATACTGGAACCTATCACGAGTTGGGGCATGATATGTTTGAGGAGGATAATTTAGATCAAATGTTGTGGGATAGGAAGGGAAATTACATGAAAAGATAGTTTAAAAAATTTAAAAGCTTGATGGAAGACAATGCCAAATCGTTGTTTTCGGATTGCAAAGCGGAATACACTATGTTGGGTTTGGTCCTTGAATTGTTTGAACTGAAGGCAAAACACCATTGGACAGATACAAGTTCAATGCACTTTTAGTTCTTTTATCGGATATGCTTCCAGAGGGAAACGAGTTGCCAACAAGCATTTATGAAGTGAAGAAGCTACTATGTCCCATGGGAATGGAAATAGAAAAGATACATGCATGTACGAATGATTGCATATTATACCGCAAAGTGCATAAGGAACTACGCGTTTGACCAGTTTATGGTGTACCCTAGTACACACAAAAGAAGAAGCATAATGACAAGAAGTGTAAGAGCCGAATCGACGATGATATTGATGTGTACCTAGCACAACTGACTGAGGATTTGGTAAAATTGTGGAACGAGGGGGTCGCGGTGTGGGATGCATACAAAGAGAGAATTTCATCCTACGAGGTATAATATTTTGCATCATAAATGATTTTTTGACCCATAGTAATTCGACGGGCTACAACGTGAAGGGAGCCAAAGTGTGTCCAATTTGTGAAGAGGAGATTAAGAACTTGTGGCTGCCAAATTCCAACAAAACTATGTACATAGGTCACCGTAGGTTTATACCTCGAAGTCATCGATACCATAAGATGGATGACAAATTTGATGAAAAGAGGGAAGATCGTGCGGCTCGCAGCCTATGAGTGGAAAGCAAGTATATTCACACACAGAGGATATCGATGTTCAGTACGAAAAGAACCATAAATCTGTTTGTCCCAAGACTATTTTGAAGAAGAGGTCGATATTTTGGGACTTATCATACTGGAAGGAGTTGAATGTCTATCATTGTATTAATGTTATGAATATTGAGAAGAATGTTTGTACAACCTAAAAGCCATTGATATTTCTACTGTACGAACCTGGACACAATGAATATTGCACCATACAGCATGAGCCTATGACTGTTATAAGATTTTGTATTATGCTTCTTAACTATTAACACGAGTTACAGGATAATGAGGCAGCGAGCCGCAATGGATTGACTTCTAGTTGGGTTTGTGGACCCCGAAATGGTGTCTTCGACCATGGCTAGGCTTGAATTGTAGTTTATTGCCAACTACATCAAGCACTCATTTAATGCTGAGGCAAAAAAGGACTTCATTCTCTTCCCGTACCACGAGGAGTAAATAATACTCTAATGACTTTACCCTTCAATTACTTGTACTCAAGTAAACTGTATATGAACTTATTTTCTTGCACTGCATACCATTTTGAAAGCAACCATTGGGTTGTACTCGTGGTCGCTCCAAATGAAAACAAATTCTACACTTTTAACTCGCTCAAGAAGAGACCAATCACCTACGTGATCAAGTCTGTTTTGCAGAAGTAAATACATTTCTATATGAACTTATTTTTTTGCACTGCATACCATTATAATTTTGTAGAAGTAAATACATTCCTCTAAAGTAACACTTTCCGTAATTAACTACATTCATTTTTTTCCTTAACGACATCTCTCCAATGTATGTAGGGCTTTCTCGTCTTACGTTGCGGAAGGAGGGCGATACAATGACAAACTAAGCGACCAGCTGGAGTGGAAGTGTTGGGGAACAAGTAGGCTACTGTAGCACAAAATCAAAAATTTCTACCCCATAACCCAGGAATCGCTACATGTAATAGATCATAGATTTACCACTAGAAGCATAGACCCGTAGCGGAAATAGAGTCAATATAGCGCGTCCCTCACCGACCAGATCCAACCCACGCTGACCAGTTCACCAACCAGGTCGGATAAGATCCGATCAGCTTCTCGACCAGAAATTATCAGCACCGACTAGTCTGCCGACCAGATGATGCAGTCTTGTGCCTCCTTCATGAATCTTTCATGACGAACTCAAATTTTGGATCATCCTAGAGTTGAAGCCTTGCAACAACTCCTTCAAGGTATCCACACGTACAGGGAGGAACTCCACAAATCAGAATACTAGTTCCGGCCTTGCAGATTAGATGAGAAGGAATAGCGGTAGCTAGGGTTTCAGGAGTTTCGAATTCCTGATGTGTCTAACACAATTATCTTTGTCCCCTTTATCTGCCACCACCCCTCCCTTTATATAGATGTCCCATAATGGGCTCTACATTAGGGGCCCATTACAAACTCTAAACTCGCATGAACTCGGATCACCATCTGAATTCTGTTCCAACTCTGATCTCTAGTAGAATTCAGTTCCAACCCCTTAAGCATACGTAAAGATCACATCGGACGAACCTTAACAATGTTCAGTCATATGTATTTCCCTTTGCCTCACAGTATCGGTCAAGCTAAAGGCGAGTATATGTCATCCTTGTTTGGTTAGTACGACCACACTTTCTCGATCATGTGACTCAGAATCCCCAACCACGGTTAACTCTTTAACCGCAAGTAGCATGGACATGCATTTCTGAAATCCGATCACTCAATAGGCCTAGAGATATCTCTCCCATTGTATGGAGGGGCAAATCCCATCTTGACCGACCACATATTGCAGCATGCTTCATGACAAACCCGAAAGCTACCTTTATAACTACCAAGTTACGGAGTAGCGCTTGGCAACTCCTAAGTAAATCATTACACATCTCAAGAACATGTGTCAATCTCAGGTCTAAGGACATAGCATGCACATTGTTCTGAGACCAACTAATGACAAGAAGAATACAATGTTCTCGTAGTGTCTTAGGGTGGGTCAATCCAACTTCATTTCTCTAACATGGGTCCATATTATTGGTTTGATATCTCCATATCTATGACCCGTGAAACATGGTCATCAACCAATACATATGCTAGTCTATACATATGTGTCCTCATATAATTATCTACTAGGGATCACATTAGAATTATCATCATGTGGTCATTATAGAGTTTCACTTACAAGTCACATACTTGCTAAATCAATAATGATGAGATTATTCAACGAACAAGATGATAAATCATGAATATTAGGAAATATAATCATCTCCATGATTGCCTCTAGGGCATATTTGCAACAGTCTCCCACTTGCATAGAGTCAATCATTTAAGTATCTAATACCCATTGCTCTTATGTGCGCCTCATGCTTAGGCTGTGTGAGAGGCTTTGTCAACAGATCTACAACATTTGAATGCATATGCACTTTGCATATCTTTACATCTCCTCTATCCATAATCTCGTGGATGAGATGAAAACGTCTGAGTACGCGTTTGGACTTTTGATGGGATCTTGGCTCCCTAGCCTGTGCAACAACTCCACTATTGCACAATAGCGATTCATTGGGTTGGATGCACTAGGGACCATACCTGATTCAGAAATAAATTTTTTTATCCAAACACCCTCCTTTGCAGCTTCTGAAGCGGCAATGTACTTAATCTCCATTGTAGAATCAGCAACCGTGTCTTATTTGGAATTTTTCCAACTTACTGTCCCTCCATTTAAAATGAACACAAATCCAGATTGCGAATGATAATCATCCTTGTTGGTTTAGAAACTTGCATCAGTGTAACCATTTACAACGAGCTCTTTGTCACCTTCATAAACTAGAAACACATCCTTAGTCCTTCTCAAGTACTTAAGAATGTTTTTAACCACTGTCCAGTGACCTTCACCTGGATGAAACTGGTATCTGCTCATAACACTTAGAGCATATGATACATCTGGTCGAGTACATAACATGGCGTACATGATAGACCCAATGGCCGAAGCATATGGAATCTTACTCATACGGTCTTGCTCATAAGTAGTCGAAGGACACTGAGTCTTGCTAAGACTTATTCCGTGTGACATAGGCAAGAACTCCTTCTTGGCATCCTGCTTGTTGAACCGATTCAACACTTTGTCGATGTAAGTACTTTGGATTAATCCAATTAGCCTTTTTGATCTATCTATATAGATTTTTTTTGCCCAAGATATATGTTGGTTCTCCTAAGTCCTTCATAGAAAAACTATTTTTCAGCGAGATCTTAACATATTCTAGCGTAGGAATATCATTTTCAATCAATAATATGTCATCCACATACAAGATTAGAATTACAAGTGTGCTCCCACTAACCTTGTTGTAAACACAAGATTCTTCTTTGTTCTTGATGAAGCCAAACCCTTTGACTACATCATCAAAACGAAGATTCCAACTCTGAGATGCTTGCTTCAACCCATAAATAGATTTTTGAAGTTTGCATACTTTACTAGCATTCTTTGGATTGTCAAAACCCTCAGGTTGTGTCATGTACACATCCTCACTTAGGTTTCCATTAAGGAAAGCCATTTTGACATCCATCTGCCATATTTCATAATCAAAATATGTAGTAATTACTAGTATGATCCGAACAGATTTAAGCACAGCTACTGGCGAGAAAGTCTCATCGTAGTCAACTCCTTAAACTTGTCAAAAACCCTTTGCGACAATCCTAGCTTTATGGATGTGAACATTTCCATACATATCAATCTTCTTCTTATAGATCCATTTGCATTCAATGGTTTTTACACCATTAGGTAGATCAACCAGGTTCCAAACTTGATTGTCTCTCATGGATGCTATCTCGGATCTCATGGCTCCAAGACATTTCTCAGTCTGGGCCCATCATCGCTTCCTTATAAGTCAAAGGCTCATTGTTGTCCAACAACAATATATCATGCGGATACCGACAAGGTACCATGCGCACCCTGTCCGACCTACGTGGCAATAGTGCCTCTTTGACCTAGGTCACTCCAACTAGAGTTTTCCTAACCTCGGGTTCCCTAACCAGGTTTTCTCCGATAGGGGCATCTCCGACCAAGTCCTCCCCGAGTGGAGTAACTCGAACTTATTCGAGTTGCACTATTCTTCCACTTGTCTTTCACGAGAGAAACTCTTTCTCTAGAACGTCACCATTCCGAGCAATAAACACTTTGCCCTCTTCTCAGTTGTAGAAGTAATATCCTTACATCTCCTTAGGATATCCCTTGGAAAAGCATTTATCCGATTTGAGTGTGAGTTTGTCCGACATCTGACGTTTAACATAAACACCACAACCCCAAATTTTTAGAAAAGACAAACGGTCACTCTTCCCAGTCCACATCTCATATGGTGTCTTATCCACGGATTTAGATGGTACCATGTTTAGTGTGAAAGTTGTAGTTTCTAGAGCATAACCCCAAAAAGATAGTCGTAGATCTGACTGACTCATCATTGACCGAATCATATCTAATAAGGTTCGATTACGCCACTCAGACACCCCATTCCTTTGAGGTGTGTTGGGAGGTGTAAGTTGTGGAACAATTTCACAACTTTTTAGATGATCATTAAACTCATGACTCAAATATTCGCCTCCACGATCAGATCGAAGAAGCTTAATTTTCTTGCCATGTTGATTCTAAACTTCATTATGGAATTCTTTGAACTTTTCATCGATAAAAGTAATAAAGTAGACATAACCATATCTACTATAGTCATCGATAAAAGTAATAAAGTACTAAAAACCACCTCTAGCTATTGTGCTCATTGGTCCACATACATCAGTATGTACAAGTTCCAATAAGTCAGATGCCCTCTCACAATGCCTACTGAAAGGTGTTTTTGTCATCTTCCCAAGAAGATAAGACTCACATGTTTCCAATGATTCAAAATCAAGTGATTTTAGAAGACCATCTCTATGGAGCTTCATCATGTGTTTTTGACTGATATGGCCCAAACGATAATGCCAAGAGTAAGTGGGATTCAAATCATTTGGCCGAAGCCTCTTTGCATCAATGTTATAGACAGGTGCATCATCAAGATTTAAAATAAATAATCCGTTTACAATGGGTGCATAGCCATAAAACATCTCATTCAATATTATAGAATAATCATTGCCCTCAATATTGAATTTATAACCTTCTGCCAATAAACATGAGGCAAAAATAATGTTTCTACTTAGTGCTGGAACATAATAACAATGATTTAGTTCCATAATAAATTGTGATGGCAAATGTAGAGGTGAGGCCCCGACAGCCAATGCAGCAACTTTTGCTTTATCGCTGACACGGATATTGTGAGACCCCGGATCGGCTATCCGAATCTCCTGTGTATTTCCGTACTAGTCACAGATCAGTAGCTAGTACACACAGTCACAGTGATACTTCATTGCCGAACATAACGAAAATTGTAACATAAATATTCAAGTATGGGCCCCCTGGCCACTTATTACAATACTCGGTCCAAAGACCGGAGACACAACAGCGGAAAACGAAAGCAAAAACAACGGACACCAAAACGCCACAGGCGACGACCAGGAACGCAACTAGTTATCTTGGCAACCCTCCTCGAACTCCTCGGGGTAGAACTCGCCCTCTTCAGCTGCGTCTTGATAATTTTCTGATGATGACAAGTTGATGTAGCACGTGAGTACAAAAGTACTCAGCAAGTCGGGGAAAGTATGATTATGTGGGGCTTTCCAAAGGAAGCTTAATAGGGTTCATTTGCATAAAGCCAAATTTTATTAAACCATACTTAAGTAATAAATTTCACAAAGCATCTTTTTACAATTCTTTTTAACAATTGAATTATTTAATATTGCAGTGAGGTTCTATCCACCATCACTAATATAAAGGCTCTATCCGCCAACTTTTAAAAGATCGAGGTTAATCATATGACTCCATCCGTCAAGTGTAAAACAGGTTCTTTCCACCTGGTTGGCTCTATCTGCCAAACATCGTTCGAGAGTTCTAACCACTCCCGAACCCCAAAACAAAACACCTTTTAGTTTGGAAAACCAAAACCAAAGTCTACCAATATGAAAGCATTCTTCGCTTTGCCCTTGACCGTAGGCACGGCTATTCGAATAGTTTATACTCTGCAGAGGTGTACAACTTTACCCACAAGACAAGATATTCCCTTGATGCCATGCAATTAACACACTTCCTTGGGTGTGTCGGCAGGGATATCCTGACAAGGCTGTTACAATGTATCCACCTAACTCGACCCACCCGCTGAGGTTTCACCGCTGTTAGGGTTCCATCCGCCCAGTACAGAAGCCCCCTCTTGCGCCTTGTGAGAAAAAAACGACATTGCTTCTATCCAGCACTCACATTCCACCGAGTGGTGAGGCTAAATTAGGCTTCTAAAAATTAGTTGGCCAGGTCGTACCATTATAGACATGTGGTAGTACGGTTATGCTTAGAATGGATAATCACAAGCGTCGGTCCTTAATCGACTTGGGGCGGTACTTGCACAAGACAACTAGTGCTCCATCCGCACCCACCCGACAATCCACTCCGCCCAAGTCCAAACCATTTCTCCTTTTCTTTTTATTTTAGAAAAATAGTACCAAAATTATAATAAAAATTTCTAAATCATACTTAAAATCATTCTTTTTGAGTAATCCCACCCATGGGTTGTTTTCTTCGATAAAGATCCTAAGCAATTCTACCGTACTAGGTAACAAAGGATACCATATAAGCATAAGCATGGCATAGCAATTGTCCTAAGGTTACAAATAACATGGATGTCGATAACAAAGGAGGAATTTACAATTTGGATTAACTACATACTTATATTCGACATACGATAAAAACATAGCATGCAGGTTATAAAACGTTTAAAACATGTTTATAAAAGTAGGATCAACATGCGTCAAAGAGACTTGCCTTTAGTCGCGGGAAGGTCGTCGAACGTTGGAAGTCCGGCGGCGGGGTCGGTGGTCGCGTCGAGGTCCTCGGCTACGCGCAAATCGAGGCAATAAATAAATATCAGAAAATAAATAAAATCTAAAAATTACAAAAATAGTACTGAATGGAGTCAATCGGAGTTCGGACGGAGAAGATATGAGCGTCCGAAGTTTGAATTTCGAAAAATTGGAAAACGAGGAATATTCCTTGGAATATTCTTTTTCTTATTTTTCTGATTTTTGGGAATTGCATGTGTCTATGGCAAAGTGGCCCCACATGTCATTGACATGGGGTTGTCTTCAAGCTTGATTTTTGCCATGGTTAAGGAAGCCATGGATGGATGGAGAGGAGCTTGGGGGTGTGAGGGAGGGCCGTGGCGAGGCGGCGGCGGCGGCGGCCACGCAGCCTGGTAGCGTGGAGGCCTTGAGCGGCGGTCGGCGGCGCCGAAGCGGAGCGGCGCCGGCGGCGGGTGCACGGCTAGCCCCACACGAGCACAGTATGCTAAAAAAAAACAGAGCACTCCCAAAACCAAAAAATCCGATTTTTAGCCCAATTTCGCATAGATTTGGACTAAATAAAAGCATGGATTCACTAGATAACATCCTTAGGGACTCATAGGAGGAAGGAATTGGATTGAACCTCACCGGAGGCGACAAATTCGGTGACGAACGGAGCTCCGACCGAAATGACAAAAACTCGAAATTCGCCTTCCAAACTTGAGGGATCCTAAAATTGATTGAAGGGTTAGATTCTAGACTCCCTCACGGTCACAAGGAGCCAAGTAGCACGAAGAATGACCCACCGGGGAGAGATCTACGGCCAAGAACGCGAAGAATACCGAAAACTCTAACCCGACGTCGGTTTTCTTGATCTCACGGGCGCAAGAGTGGAAGAGGCTAAAGGAGACTCATACCACCGGGACGGGGGTTCTTATACGGAGAGAATGGAAGTGGAATCGCGCAGAACGGAGTTGAAACGGCCGAGTTATGAGCATTTATGTCCATTTTAGTTTTTGACCGTTCGTGCAAATTCCGGCGAGATTGGCGGCTCATCAAGGTTGGGAATGGCAAGAGGGCGTCGATACGGATCCAACGGAACCGGCCGTGAACAATTTGGAGTTACGTGGAGGAAGATATGATGGTTTAAAGAATGCCCTAGCCATGAGAGGCTTGCTAGAGCTTCCTCTGTTGTTTTCCATGGCATGAGGTTGAAGACGACACTGTTCATGACACGTGGCACTCCCTCATTGGCCCTCCTTTACGCGAATAAACCGCCCTAGAGAAAAATTAGGAAAAATGGTCTAAAACTTCCGGAAAAATTCCTAGAGCCATTTTAGAATATTTGGGACCCAATAAAATTGGTTTCGTGGAATTTGGATGAAATTTGTGGAATTAAATATTCAGGCGCGGATTGCGGGCATTAAACAAAAGCCGCGCGAGATAAAATAGGAGCGAAGGTCCAAAAATCCGGGGAATGGTTCCTAAAATCATTTTGGAATATTTGGGACATAATTGAAGTGGTTTTGGGATTTTTGGAGCATTTTTGGACTCAGGTGAAATTTCGGGTACCGACGGGAACTTGGAAAATTCGATTTTTTGATCGGAGGGGAATTAAATCCCGATTTTGGGTGGAATGGGTGCCAGGTTAATATAAACACCAGGGAAACTCCAATTTTTGAATTTACTTTATTTAAATTAGATTTTTCTCCAAAAGGCGAAACTGAGGATGTTACAGATATCAACCTCGCCTCTTGCAACGTTCCTACTCCTTATTAACCCCTGCATCGATTTGCAAATATGAGCAACCGATTCGGTATCAAATACCCCAGAGTTATTTGGAGAATTGGCAAGAAGTACATCTATAACATTAATACATGATGGCTTAGCTCCGCCATTCTTTTTTCAGATCTGCCATGTACCTTTTAAAATTCCTCTTCCAATAGCCTGATTCTTTGCAGTAGAAGCATTCACTCTTTGAAGAAGTGCTAGACTTGGAATTAGGCTTAGGCTTATTGCTGGGGATCTTATCCAAAGCTTTAGCCTTGCCTTTAGTCTTAGCCTTCTTCTTGAAGCTAGTACTTTTCTGCACCATCATTGCATGACTAGTGCTTTTCTTAATGCTATCCTCTGGTGTTTTGAGCATCATATGCAGTTCAGTGAGATTCTTATCTGTGCCATTCATATGAAAAATCATAATGAATTGCCCAAAGCTCAGAGGGAGCGATGCAAGAATCAAGTCAGTAGCCAACTCTGGGCTAAGCAAAAAACCAAGTTTTTTCAAGCTTTGTGTGTAACCAACCATCTTGATTACATGAGGGCTCACCGGACTGCCCTCGGCTAGCTTACATCCAA
The DNA here is from genome assembly GCA_036346355.1 of Rhipidocladum racemiflorum. Lineage (NCBI taxonomy): Eukaryota > Viridiplantae > Streptophyta > Magnoliopsida > Poales > Poaceae > Rhipidocladum > Rhipidocladum racemiflorum. The sequence goes on along the minus strand of CM070590.1, from coordinate 943,074 downwards.
ACAAGGACATTGAAATCTCATATCTCTCAGTCCTAGCCTTTGTCTCAAACATGCCCTTGAGCACCACGATCATATCATATGCCTCTATGTTCTCAAACTGCTTCTGAACATCTGAGTTCATAGCAGCAAGCATGAGACAGCTAACATCGAGGGACTCATCAACTGCCCTTTTGTATGCGGCTTTAATAGCATTAGAAGCATTCTTATCGGGCACATTTGGAATTGGCTGCTCTAGAACATGTTCATTTTTATCTTGCCTGAGAACAATTCTTAGATTGCGGCACCAGTCCACAAAGTTTGTTCCATTAAGTTTTTCCTTTTCGATTATCGAACGTAAAGCAAAACTGGAAGTGGGTACAGCGACAGATGGTGCCATGATCTAAAACATAATATGCAAAAACTGAAACAAATATTCATGAAGAGTAACTTGTATTAAGAAATTTAATGTAGGTACTCCCACTAAATTCCATTTCCCTCTTATGGTACTTAGTGATTCAAGATCCACAATTAATTAGTCTACTAGTGAGCTTTAGCATCACTGCTAGCAGGCTAATGAATTCGACAAGCAACTCCTTGCTAATCATATCTCTATATGACTTCCTATTGGGTGGCATCTCTATGCCCCGTCCCCATCCCTATGCCCCAAGGTCCATAACTGTTATGTTGAACTTGTCAAGTAAAACCAATGCTATGTATGTAAGTGTCTGACACAAACCCATCTAATCAAGAAAAGTTAATGGCACCCTACTTTAGTAGGCCCAACATTAATTTTCATGATATTGGATGGTGCAGCAATTGGGAGGGCATCAATTTTACTTAAAATTACCCTAGGGAACTTTATTCCTACCATGTTAAAAGCATTCAGAACAACTATATAACATGCATATAAATAAATGAACAGGAACATAAATAATCACATTAACTGCGATATAATATGGCCCTTAACATGGTGATCTCCATCGCCACATTTCCTATTCATCATGCCTCCAAATGCTTGAGTACTCCAAGAAATATCACTAAGCTATTACTCCTAATAGCACTAGTAATAAATTACAAGGAGTGAAAACATCACAAATCGATACGCATGCCATTAATACATATATGAACAGCCTTGGGCTGTAATCAAGCATGACATGTAGGTCATGAATATTACACACATGCACAAGGGGCCATACTATTTCACATCAATCCTGCAAAACAAGTTATGCATATAATCGCATTCTACCGAATAATGTGCGCTCGCAATGAACTATATGGCTCTATACGCATACGGCGGTCCCGCTAGCCGATTAGCGGGTGGGGTTCAAAGGGGTAGCGCCACTCCCGGGTCAAGGGCAGAGCCCTTGTAGGTTTGGGCAGCACCCGAAACCTCTTCAGAAGACACAGATAAAATCTATGAATCCGATCATGGAAAACTTCTTTGGGTTAATCGTATTAACCCTATTTTTCGATCACAAACTCATGTCGATCAATCCTATTAATCATTATGTGCAGCTTGTGGGTTTACGTTTCACGGTCTACCCCAATGGCAGAAATTCGACCTGCAGGGGTAAGTAGCGGTGCGACCACAATAGCACAATCACAGACCAATGATCTTGAACCCATCTAGGACCACCGAACATGAATCAATCTCATTGACTAGCGCCAAAAACCGATCTATCACATAGACCGACCAATAAAACAGCAATAGATCACATCTATTACTATCGCATATCATATGCAACTATTCCAAATCTAAAAATCACAGCAGGGCTCTAATACAACTGTTGGGGAATGGGTAGGCTACTGTAGCACAAAATAAAAAATTTCTACCACCCCATAACCCAGGAACTGATGCATGTAATAGATCAAAGAATTAACACTAGACGCGCAGACCCAATGCATGTAATAGATCAAAGAATTACCACTAGACACGCAGAACCATAGAGGAAGTATAGTCGATATAGCGCATCCCTCGTCGACCAAATTCAACTCACGCTGACCAGTTTGCCAACCAGGTCAGATAAGCTCCAATCAGCCTCCCGATTAGCTCCCAGGCTAGAAATTATCAGCACCGACTAGCCTGCTGACCAGACGACGCAGTCTTGTGCCTTCTTCATGAACCTTTCGTGATGAACTCAGATTTCGGATCGTCCTAGAGTTGAAGCCTTACAGCAACTCCTCCAAGGTATCCACACGTACAGGGAGGAACTCCACACGTCGGAATACTAGTTCTGCCCGTGCAGATTAGATGAGACAGAAGAGCGGTGGCTAGGGTTTCAGGAGTTCCGAATTCCTGATGTGTCTAACACAATTGTCTTTGTCCCCTTTATCAGCCACCACCCCTCCCTTTACATATATGTCCCATAATGGGCGCTACATTAGAGGCCCATTACAAACTCTAAACTCACATGAACTCGGATCACCATCTAAATTCTATTCCAACTCTGATCACCACTAAAATTTAGTTCCAACCCCTTGAGCGTGCAACCCCATAGGTTCACTTGTACTTGGACCAATAATCGGTAGCGGTCTCTAGTAGAACGTGCCGACTCTCAAGTATATGTAAAGATCACATCGGACGAACCTTAATAATGTTCAGTCATATGCATTTCCCTTTGCCTCACGATATCGGTCAAGCTCAAGGAAAGTATGTCATCCTTGTTTGGTTAGCTCGACCACTCTTTCACGATCATGTGACTTGGAATCCCCAACCACAGCTAACTCTTTAACCACAAGTAGCAAGGCCATACAGTTTTGGAATCCGATCACTCGAGAGGCCTAAAGATATCTCTCCCGTTGTATAGAGGGGCAAATCCCATCTTGACCGACCACATCTTGCAGCATGCTTCATGACAAACCCGGAAGCTAGCTTTATAACTACCCAGTTACAGAGTATAGCGTTTGGCAGCCCCTAAGTAAATCATTACACATCTCAAGAACATGCGTCAATCTCAAGTCTAAGGATATAGCATGCACATTGTTCTGAGACCAACTGGTGACAAGAAGAATACAACGTTCTCGTAGTGTCTCAGGGTGGGTCGATCCAACTCCATGTTCTCTAACATTGGTCCATATTATTGGTTTGATATCTCCATATCTATGACCCAAGAAATATGGTCATCAACCAATACATATGCTAGTCTCTACATATATGTTCTCATATGAGTATCAACTAGGGATCACTTTAGAATAATCATCATGTGGTTATTATATAGTTGCACTAATAAGTCACATACTTGCTAAATCAATAATGATATGATTATTCAAGGAACAAGATGATAAATTATGAACATTAGGAAATACAATCATCTCCATGATTGCCTTTAGGGCATATTTCCAACAGGAAGTGCTTCAAGATACAAATACCTTCCATAGGATTTTTTTCTGACATCTATTCTTCATCTCCTAATTTGATTTTCTTTCTTCATAGTGTCATTAATAAGGGTTCGATTACTTTTGCGACTTCTACATCATGCATCACATGCTAATCCTGGTTGGTGGCGCATACCTGTTCCCTAAGGTATATAAGTACATGCATAATAAGCTCAGCCTTTTACATACTTATTTTAAACTCTTAAATTAGTGCACCAATTTCTATTTTGCAGGAACTCAATATCCCCCACCAGAGCCTAGACAACAAAGATCTCAACAAACTACGAGGCCACATATGCATGTGGTACTTGACAGAGGTTATACCGGAGGACGGTAGGTATAGAGACGATAAAGGCTCCTACTAATCCATATATATGTTGTAAACAATATTATATCATGTGAATGTAATATGTGTACTGTGAATGTGATATGTGGACTATGAATGTTATGTGCTATGTATAAGTATTGTGAATGTTCTGTGATATTGTTATATTCTGAATGTATATGTACTGTGATTTGTATTTTGATACTGTGAATTTGGGGCTGTTTTCCAATGGTGTACAGTTATAACATGGGGGATCATCACAATCGATTTTAGATAGGAACCGATTGTGATGACCCCCTCATCACAATCGGTTCTATGTGGGAACCGATTGTGATGAGAGGGTCATCATAATCCGTTCTAGGTGGGAATCGATTGTGGTGACCCCATTATCACAATCGATTCTATGTGGGAACCAATTGTGATGAAAGGAGGGGGGTCAATCGGTTCTTTGTGGGAATCGATTGTGATGAGGGGCTTATCACAATCGGTTCCCACATAGAACCGATTGGGATGAATGATTATTACTATCGCGCAAGAACTGATTATGATAGAGTCTTCGCATCAATGTCTAAAAACTTTGTGTCGCCATCAAAATTGATTATGATGACAAAAAAAAAATCGATGTGATGTATATTCCTATAGTAGTGATAGTTGTATTGCAAAAGGAAGACTGAAAAGCACCTTTTGGAGGGTAGGCTACCTGGCTAGCTAGGAGCAGCTACCAGACAATACATCAATCATTTGGTAAGAGGTACTTTTCAGTCTTCCTTTCCCTCTTTCTCATGGCTTAATATCTACCGTTCAAGCAAAAGGAAGGGGATGGGAGGTCATAAGAAGTGGTGGTCATTTGCTGCGTTGCATGTCTATGTCCATTACCTTGTGGTTACCACCATCATGTGAGTGGGTGCATGCATTCACCTGACACTTAGCACACCAGATCTTGGAGTTGTCGCCACAAATGAACTAGTTACCATCACTTGATTTCTGAAGGAAATTAAAGGCTCAACGAAGGTAAGAGTGCTCGGCCATCCCCCATCTTGAGTTAATGGTGCGATCAACTCAAGAAGAAACTGAAGGCATCTAGATGTGCTTTCTTACTGACATCAATAGATTGGATTGGATCAGATAGGTGCAAGCTATTTGTCAGGATAACTAGATTAAAAGGCTATAGGAGAACACTGCAACGCCATTACTGTACATGAATTGTGAGTGTGAATTATATATGTAGCGATTGATTATAGAGTGGACAGTCTAAGGCTCCTTTGAGACAGTTCCTGCCAAGCTTCTACTTAAAAGAAAATTGGATTATTTGCCAAACGAAAGGATTATAGATAGTTTCTTCCATAATCAGAAGCTACCTTCTACATACAATCAGAATTCGACTAAAACTTGATTCTTATTGATTCTATCGATCTAATTCTCTCACGATGTGAAATAGTTTCTCTCATAATCCATAATTTGTCCAAAGGGGATCTATGTCAATGTGTGCGTGGAAGAAGAGGGGGATTTGGGTTGGACGGTAAGACAGTGTTGGATAAGTTAACGGTGATAATGTGATGCGATGTATGAGGAGAAGGATGCAAGATGGGTACGTAGGAGGGGTACATGTTGGTGAAGTGACCTTTCGGGGTGCCGACTAATAGAGGAGTGACCGATAATCAACCAATGGCATGAGCTGGGTGTATCCGAGACAGTACCCCCTGTATGTTGAATAAATACTCCCTATACTGTTATTAATTTACAAGGTCCTACCTATTTCTAGGTTCAAAAGTACTTTTATATTATCATGGTTTTGCTGTTACAAAAATTGTGAAAGAAATCTATCTCAAATTCAATTTTAGAGACCGCGCACCAATTCAATTCACACCTTATAAAAATCAATGAAGAGAGATATTGTATGATTTTGTGTAGTCACATATTCTGACATATCATCTTGACCATCAATTTTTATGGCTAGTAATATATTATCGGGACCAAATATACAAATCCGAACAATCTATATATTGCACTAGCTTAAGATCACGCAAGTACAAACAATAGTAACATAGATAAAATATTAACTCTATACATTGTGGAATAAGAATAAATGAACAAGAGCCGATAAATAAATAAATAAACAAATAGTGAGATAACCTTATGGTCGAGTTTACATCGATCAAACCACGCAGGGTTCAGGCATTAAATAAGAAAACTGCAGTGGAACGAAATTAAGCTCTAGCGGAAACCCATTGACCTACCACTGGCAATTGATAGGGGCTCGAATCATAATAATCGGCCTCTTCATGGTACTCATCCCCCAAAGCTAGTGTTGACTCATCTTCTTCAGCTAATTGATGATTATTGAAAAGGTGAGCACATGCAGTACTCGACAAGGCTTACTCAAAGAAAGGCTGATATGGTTACTTTTGTATAAAGTAGACTTCAGCAATTAAATATGATAATAGATTGAAAATATATGCTAGATAAATAACAGCAATAATAAGTTATCCAGATATTAATTAAAAGTTAAATTGGCACACAGCCTACATCATTTCCTTTCTTTGTCACACAGACTCCATCCAATTTAGGTTTATAAAATCTAACACGTGTGAAATTCCCGAACATTGTCCATAACCGGGGATATGACTATTTGAATAGTTTTACACTCTGAAGAGGTTATACACTTTACCCACAAGATATAATCAATCTCTTAATGTCTGCCATGACACATTAATTTCTTTTGACGTGCAACTAAGAAGATCATAATGAAATCTTTCAAAAACTTTATTCGATATTGACCCTCCCGATAAGTCTGATCTCGTCATTTCACCCTCACATAGAGTAGAAGAATGGGAGTGACCCTTTGTTTTACTAGGAATAATAAATGTTCAAGATGTGGCGCCTGTGAGGCCCCCATTTTTGGCAATAAATACCAATAATGGGTTCCATTTGCATACAATACTCGTCCTATGATCAGTGGCTAGTACGCACATTTACAAATTGATAGCATATCTATACACATATATTATATATAATAGCGGAAGCATTTATACAGTATGGCCTACAAAGCCGAACAGAGTGCAACAGAAAAATCAAAAGTCTTGTAGTGTGCCACATAACCCTCATACAACTGACAAGGTATAAACCCTAGAAAAATTCATCATTGATATCATCGTAACCTGCGTCAAAGTATGATTCTTCGTGGTATTCTGTTTCATCACCTAAAAATAATAATAATAGCGAGGTTGAGTACTTAGAGTACTCCGCAAGATTTTTGCAAACCTATAATAAATGCAAGCTTGTATCAAGAGAAAGACTACTATAGTTGTTTTGCATAAAGCCAATTTGAATTATAAATACTGGATAATATATTGCAAATGGGATTTTGTAAAAGCAATTTGACAGTTATATAAAATAATAAGTATGTAAGTATAAGTATAGCAACTCACAGTCCTCCATGACGTGAGCAACAATTCATCTATTCTCTACCAACACATGGCATAAAAACAATGTTTACCAAAAAATGGCAAAGCATTGAATCATCTGAAACATAAACTTTCCAACTCAATTTTCCAATTCCAATCCATTTTATGAAAATACCAAAATTCTAACTAAGTGATGACTTTACTAAGTGCCCTTGACCATGGGTGCGGCTTTTTGAAAAGTTTTAACACTCTGCAGAGGTGTACAACTTTACTCACAAGATATATCATCTCTTTTTTGCATGGCCTTTTAACACACTACCTTTGGTGTGCCTAGAGAGTTCATAATATAACCATTACATTATCTATTCTTAACTTTGCACCAGTTCGGTGACAACAAATCCTGGCGGCAGAAGATATTTGTACACTCGGTACAACAAATGGCTTCACATTCCACTGTCCCACTTCTCCCCATAATAAGATGTACACCATTGCATTGGTATGTATTTCACTCACACCACCTGAGTGGACACCTCTATGAGCAATCGGTCTAGAAAGCTTATAGCCTTCTAATGTGCAAAACTAGTTCTAAGTAACTTAATAGGTTAAGGCCATCTTATACTAGCTTGTGGTTGTACAGTTATCTTGCCCTGATAACAACACAGTAGTCCGGTCCTTAATCTGACCCGGGCGAGAAATCTCCCCGTACACTACGTTCAAGTCCATCCACATCCGGCTATTGCCAATACTAGTATGCGTCAAAACCATAGTTTTATTTTTAAATAATAATAATAATAATAATAATGTACTACTTTAAAATGCCTGGAATTGGAGGCCGGAGGGCACCACCACGTCAGCTCCATCGCATGGAGGTCCTTCGGAAAATATGAAATTACAGATAGATCTTTCACTAGTTTTTTTTTCCAAAAAGGCCCCGTGGTTCATCATATTCACAAAAAGATCCTCCACGGTAAACCATTTTTTTTTTTTGCAAAAAGACCTCGTGGTTCAGCATATTCGTGTGGAGGTCCTCCACCGATAAACCAAAATTATGGATATATCATTCCACCATTTTCCTCCTAAAAAGAACCCGTAATTACGCAAAATTAGCCAATTTTTTAAACAAAGAACTTATGGTTATGCAAATTTGCCGACGGCTCATAGCCAGCAAATTTTTATGAAAAACACCACCTAGAAAACCGAAATTACGTTTTTTTGCAAAAAAAAAAATCAGACCAAATTTTTTCGCGTGGCCGGCAACCGAAATTATGGATAGGTCGTTCCGCCATTTTTAAAAAAAAAAGAAACAAAGAATTCCATGGTTATGCAAATTCGCCGACGGCTCATAGCCAGCAAATTGTTATGAAAAACACCACCCAGAAAACCGAAATTACGTTTTTTGCAAAAAAAAAAAATCAGACCAAAATTTTTCGAGCGGCCGGCAACCGAAATTATGGCTAGATCCTTCCACCATTTTTTTTCCAAAAAGAAACAAAGAACTTCGTGGTTATGCAAATTCACCGACGGCTCATAGCCAGCAAATTTATACAAAAAAACACCATCGAGAAAATCAAAATTACATTTTTTGAAAAAAAAAATATTATACTACTTTAAAGCGCCTGGAAATGCCGAAGGACACCGCCACGTCAGCTCCATCGCGTGGAGGCCCTCCGAAAAATACGAAATTATAGATAGATCATTCCACTAGTTTTTGCAAAAAGGCCCCAGTGGTTTGGCATATTCATGAAGAGGCCCTCCACCAGTAAACCAAAATTACAGATAGGTCCTTCCACCATTTTTTTCTCAAAAAGAACACGTGGTTACACAAAATTAGCCATTTTTTTTAAAAAAAACGCCAACAAGTCATCCACCAGATTCTTTAAACAAAGAACCCCGTGGTTACGCAAATTTATCGACGGCTCATAGCCAGTCAATTTTTACAAAAAAAAACACCACCGAAAAAACCGAAATTACGTTTGTTGCAAAAAAAAAAATCATACCAAATTTTTTCGCGTAGCACGGCAACTATGAGACCCTCATTTTTATGTCACTAAGTAACATAAATATGAGGCTCTTAAGTGCTTCCTGTGCCATTCCCATGATCAGTGGCTGGCACGCACAAACACAATTTGGAAATTACAGCCACACAGATACACATTTTTATTACATCACAAGTTTTATAGTGTTATTACAATACCAAAAGTAGCAGGAAATTAAAACCATGTCTCATAGTGTGCCAACTAAAACTCCACAAGCAACTGCTGAGATGAACCTAGAAAGATCGATTAAATCGCTAAAACTCATGAGTTCCTCATATTCATTCCCGTCATTATCGTAATCTTGCTCTTCACCTAAAAACATTGTTGAAGCAAGTTGAGTACATTGGTACTCGCAAGACTTTGTAGTGTATGCAATTCCTGGAATATATGCAGGCTGAAATAGAAAGTGGGTTTCTACGGTTGTTTTGCATAAAGCGAAAGTTTTGAATGAAGTAACACTGAATAGTAATGGAAAGCATAAATAAAACTTTAAGACAGTTTGATAAGTAATTGAGATAACAAGTAATAAAAAGATAATAACATTTTACTCACGGCCCTTTTGTGAGTAAAATAACGAACAAGACCCTCCATGGTCTTAACAAATCAAAATGACAGTAAATGACATTTATACGGATTTGAATCATTTCCAAAGCATTTAAACAAGTTTTTGAAAATAGAAAACAATTAACTAGTGCTGGTTAGCCAAGTCATCCATGACCGTGGATACGGCTATTCGAATAGTTTTAGACTCTGCAGAGTTGTACAACTTTACCCACAAGATATGTTCTCCTTTTTTGCAAGCTATAAGACACACTTCCTTTGGTATGTCCGCGGGGAGTTCATAACGAAACTGTTCGATTACTTGAACCTTAACTTTGCACTAGCCTAATGACGTTACTCCTGACTATGATGGAAGCAAACAAACAGTGAAGCAATAGTATTCAGGAGCCCGCGGCTCAAATGGTACAACAACAGCCCCAAATTCATAGCCAGGCGTACACCGTTACAACGGCAGATGCCAACACCTCGGTGATGACACCTCCCTCGAGCAAACCAATATTCGGAATGCCCGTGCTACAACTGCCTACCAATGTGCAAAGCTAATTCCCAAATAATTTAATAAGTTAAGACTGTCCCAGTCCAGTACTTGTGGATGTACGGTTTACTTGGATCATGCAACACTACGTTCGGTCCTTAAAGTGACATGGGCGATAACTCCACCCTAGCTACGTACACGTTAAAACATGTACAACCGGCTACTGCCAATAATCACCCACATCGAAACAGTAGTTTTATTTTCATTTTTATCAAACTACCAGTATTCTTTACTGCTTAAATAAACCAGAAAAAGATTTCATAAAGAATGATGTGTGGGTGTAAATGTTTCCGACATTAATCTAAAGCAGTGCTAAGCATATGCAGATTAATAAGCGATTATACCCAGTTTAATGAGTTTAACCATTCCTAGGGTTTTTACGGATCGTATGTCCATATGATTAAGGGGATCCATCAATTTGGGTTAATATCTACCAAGTATCACAAAATAGGGATTTATCAAAACATATGCATGCAGGAAGATTCTTAATCACATTTTAGTGGATTATGAAATCTGGGATCAAGAATGATCAAAGGGGTGCTTGCCTTGCTCCTCAGCGGTGTAAGCTGGATCGGTGTCGTCGACGGCGTAGTCGGTAGTCTCAGCGTCTATACGTTGATTAAGAACATGGCAAACGAAATACTTCAATATCGATAAAGAAGCAAATACATGAACAACAAGGATAGCAGTTGAAAGATTCAAATGAAATCACTCCAAGACAATCAAGATGTCTAATATCAATCACCATTTCATGAGTTAACCAAGTTATATGGTTTCGGTCCTAAGGGTAAAGATATAAGGGTATACATAACATGACTACTTTCCTTTGTGTATTATTTTATTTTAATTTACGAATTCAGGAAGCTAAGATTGTAAAGTTGAATATAATGAAATTCATTTTCAAGGTGTATGATCAATTGTACTAATATGAGTTAGTATGCAAAGCAATCCTAATTATATTTAATGAAAGTTCATGGTGCACCCTAACTTTCATATTACCATCTGATCCTAATTAGTGTAATGAGCACAAATAAACAAGTTTCATTTATTTTGGATGCTTTTTGATTAAGTTATTGCAACTATATTAAATATATGCATTAAATAAAGTCCTAATGTGAAATTTTCACAAATTAACTCCAAATTCAAATTTAATTACATATTTGAGTAGTATTTGGCCTAAGGATTTCAACAAAGTTGGTTTCACTCAAATTGGACTTTATTTGCAAAATCTCTATATGCTACATATCCAAATTTCACTCTTTAAATTTAAATTCAAGTTTAAATTGCTAAACAAGTTTCAAATATTTTTACATATTATGAAACTAGATGATTTATGATGAATTTACAAACAAGTTTCACTTGATTTGGATTTACAGATAAAAAGTTATATGTGTTTTTATATATTCGGTTCTAGAAAACCAGAAAATAAAGGAAAATACGTTTTCCTTAAGGGAAGACGTATTCTTGGCATTTGGTGCGGGCTGGTTTTGAACTCGGTTCGGGGTCACTAACGCCTGGGCCCGCTTGACAGTGACACGGCGCAGGGGAGATGGCCGATGGCCTCACCGGCGGCAAACCGGCGACGTCGATCGAGTTTGGCCGGCAGCTACGGCTTCACGGGACCATGGTGAACCTAGGGGACTACTTGGATATGGGTGGTGTTCGGAGAAATCAAGCTCACGGCGATGATCGGCGGAAGCTCATGGTGGCGCATGGTGCGACAACACTACGGTTCAATCCGGGATGAATGGTCATGCGTGTGAGTTTTAGGAGGTCATAAGGACTCTATTCATGCACTTAGATCGGAGGGAGAGTGAACGGTTAGTGTTCTCACCGTGCGGCGGTAATGGCGGAAGAGGTCGCACGGTGCGGGGTCTCCTCGGGTCGTTTCGGGCTGAAAGAAGATGCGCAAAAGTCTCATAAGCATCCGAGGATACTTCAATTCAAATGAATTTGAAAGATTTCTACCGTAGCCCAGGAATTTCAAGTTTCCCCCAAATCGGGTTCCACCGGCAACGGAGAAGACGATGGAGGTTTTGGCGGTTTCGTCAGCTCAGGGGAAGAATGGACGTGTTGCCCGAGTTTGGTTGTGTTCGGAGGTGCTAATCATCCCCTTAAATAGGTGAAAGAGGTGGTAGGGATTAGGATTGATTGGGAGGATAAGGCGGCGGTCTCTGGAAGTTCTCCTTCGGCTCGGTCAAGGCATGGGCGAGGTTGGAAGCTGGCAGCGGCTCGCCAGGGTGGCCTCGAGGTGCACGACATTGCGGCGGGGAAACGACAAAGAAGCGAGGCGGTTCGGGTTGACTCCATCGAGAGTGAGAGAGAGCAGAGAGAGAGCAAGAGAAGGAGGAGAGGGAGGAAGAAGGAACCGACAAGTGGTCCCCGGGGCCACTTGCAGTGAGACTGGAAGGGAAAGAAAGAAGGAGGGAGGAAATGGACGCGCGAGAGGTGGAGTCCCACCTGGCAGTGACGGGAAGCTACGGGACCCGTCGGCAGCGTCCTTGCACACGTGGGTCCCACGTGTAAGGGATGAGAAGGAAGGAGAGTAATCTAGGGTGTTTCCTTCAGACAGCGAAGCAAACGAATTAATTCATGGGTCAAGTCATCTCAGGATTTTTCGAAACTTTTTGACCAAGCTAAGGGCTAATATATCTACCTCCAGTAAAATTTTGGGGTTAAAATGAACTATATTTATTTAATTAAAAATCTGACATTGTATGCTGCACAGAATATCCAATTCGGTTTTTGAATTGATTAAGGGACTAAATCAACGTATTAATTTTTGAAACTTTTACTAAAGGTGTGTCTCTACAATATGGTTATTTCATAAAAATTTCAAAACTAATTTCACAATATTTATTTTTCTATAATTCTTTTACTGTCGATTGCAGAACTTCAGATCTGCTTTAATTAAATGAAAATAAATATCTAACCTTCTTAATAATTTTCGCAAATTTTTTTGGATGAAGGTGATATGTCTGAGGTCTTATGGTAAAAATTCCAAGGCCTAGATTGCTCCACGTTTCTCTCTAAAAATCTGACATGGGTCAGGGCAACCATTAAGTTTATTATTTAAATTTGTTTTCTTTATCAATAAATGTATGCACATGGTCTTTTGACCAGCTAGGGGTGCATTCTAGAGCTGAGCAAGGTTGGTTACAAAATTTACCATAGTAATTTCTTATTCCTACTATTCTACCATTTCTTCTCTTCTTCTTTTATTTGATTCCAATAATCATTTCAATTATTCATTTCAATCAACAAATGCACATAAAATCAAGAAATAAAGCAAGGAAACGATTCCACATTTTTAATAATTGATTTTAAACTTTTATAAATTTGAGGATGTTACAGCAACCGAAATTACGGATATGACTTTCCGCCATTTTTTTCTAAAAAAGAAGCATGGGGAGTTGAATTCTCATGCGGACATTCGCGTGCTGTACATGTACATGTAGAGATTTCTGAGGTGATGGGGGAGGTTTTTATTCCATGGTGTTTCCCACTGTTTACATGCACTGTAGCACGTCAGTATTAACTGTTTGTATTCTGTTCACCACTGCTGCAGCAATTTTAAGGTCCAATGTTCGTTCGATTCGAGGATGCTGTGCTGTGCAGCCGATTTCATTCGGCGCTTTCCATGCAGGGTAGCGTGTTCTCCGCCGCTCCTGTCTGTAGCGTGAAGTCAGCCTTCTCCCGTGCTTGTGACGTGGTAGAGAATATGGGTTATTTTTTCACGGTGGAGCTCAAAGCACGAGCTCCAGAGCACTCATTAGACTATCTCCAATAATTTTTCTTCATTTTATTCCCTTCTCTATTCCTTTTTCCATATTCTTTTCCTTTATTTTCTACCATCTCCAGCAGCATCCCCTCAAGGGATTTGTGAAGGGATTGGAGAGAGAATCCCTTTCTAAAGGGATTCACTGTTTGAATCCTTTCTGAAGGGAATCGTGAAGGGAATCCGTTGAAGCACTTGGGATCTATTCGTAAAGGGATTTGAAGGGGAAGGAAAGATGCTGGAGATAGTCTTATATGCGAACTTGGTGCTCAACTCAGAAATAAACACCATCCAACTTGGTGCTTTCCCTAATAAAGATCCAACAAAGTTCAAGCGGAGCTGCAGTGTGTGATTCATGTAGACTCATTGCTAATTCCACTGCTTAAGCGTGTCTTTTGATTGAAGTTGATTGACCTTTTGTCCTTTTTTATACTAGCTCTAGTTCTAGAGCCTTTAGATCTTTGGCTGCAGAGGATCCTTCCAATGTTTTTTTCCCCCATTCGATTCGGAACTAAAATCTTAGTAAACTACTACTAGGTAAGCTAGATTGTGCACAATGGCTACCAAGGTGCCTAATTTCTATGTGGTTTCTTGGATCCTTCCTTTATTCTTCTTTTAGAGCAAAACTAATTCTTAGTACTGTTCAGTATCTAAAACAAATGCAAGTGTCGCTTACTGTAGCCCATGTTAGCTTTTGTTTCAGTTTTTTTGACTGAAACTTTTTGACCATTGGGAGGAGTTCGGAAAGAATGTTTCTTTGGCTTTTGCTGGAATGAGATCGATCGACTGTGTAATTAAGATACGTCTGTGTGATGACGTAACATTCTTGGAAGAACTTAAGCATGTATATATTCTTAGGCATTGTCAATGTAAAGTTGCATATAGAGATCCCTACTTCAACTTGTGGTCGAAATGTGAGCTTCTTTTTAGTTTTCTATTTGTGAAGGGAGAACGTTGCTGGTCTGTAATCGTGCATCCATGTTGTGTATTGACCAGAGGTCAAATGATCTTGATTCAGTGTGGACTGCTGTTGCGCACTGTTTAGTTGCTGCCTTTACTTCTTTTTTTTCCTTGAGAAACTCAAGGCCGTTAATTAGCATCTCGGAAGTCCCTTAACCATCCATGTTTGGGGGAATCAAACTTGAAACCTCTCACCTAGGAATGGGCGGTCTTAATTTCGTGAAGCTTTTGACATTGTTCTTTTTTTTTCTATTTCGAGATCTTTGCTTAAGAATCAAACGCTTGTTGCAACATTTCAATTTAGAGAAATTTTACGGTGCATTATCCTGGTAGTATATAATGTGTAGTAGAAATCGCATCTAACCGTTGATTTGTTAAGGGTGTTTATACTACTCTACCACCAGATGAAATATAAGTAAACTCTAGTTAATCTGATCAATTGGATCGAAAAAATGAACGGTTCATATTCACTACTACAGAACAAGCTTCTACAAGCGGTTTGGAACCACTTCTAGAAGCGGTTTTACAACCGCTTCTAGGCAACCGGTTGTGATACCTCGAAGGGTATCACAAGCGGTTCTAGGAACCGCTTGTGTTGGTGCCACACCAAGCAGTAAAAGACAGTAATAATATCGTGGGAACGGGATTCGAACCCACGACCAGCACTCCATCCTCGTGACTCGCCTCATCCATCTAGCCAACCCACCCACGCGTGCTCTCTGATAGAGTAGGGCACGCATTCCTTTTATTATTTCTAAAACTGGGCTTCTACAAGCGGTTCGTGACACGAACCCCTTCTGAAGGGTCTTTAGAAGCGATTCGTGTCACGAACCCCTTCTAAAGCCCGGCTTTAGAAGCGGTTCGTGACACGAACCCCTTCTAAAGCTTTAGAAGCGGTTGGGGACACGAACCGCTTGTAAAGACCTTTAGAAGGGGTTCGTGTCACGAACCCCTTCTAAAAGTGGGGCTTTAGAAGGGGTTCGTGCCACGAACCGCTTCTAGAGATCCCCTCCGGCCTGTTACCACGAACCGCTTCTGGTGCGAGCATTACAACCGGTTCGCACCAAACCGTTTCTAATAGACCGTTTGTGATGCCCGATTTTGTAGTAGTGATTCTTACGTTGACGCAGAGTTCGAGGTTAACGACTGTGTTTCTAACTAGAGTTTTACCTTGTCAGTTGCCCGTGGAACATGCGTAGTTAGGCAAACTGATAAAGTTATCTTTTGGTTTGTAATATATACTTGTAAGAATTGCTTCTACTGTAATTGTAATAATATGTGATGTATGGTTGTGATCGCAATTTGTGTATATGCGTGCTAGTGACTGATCCAGGGACTAGCATTGAAAGCATATTTAGAACCTGTCTTTTATGGGGCACTGTATCATAAAAGGTCTTCACAAATGGTGTTAGAGCTATACTAACTGTAGAAAAATTTTAGTTAGCATGGACACTAGTTGGGATTTAAAATTTTGCAACAACTAAAATTTTGAAATTATTATATTTCCTATAATTCTTTTCTGTCTATTAGTTATTCACCCGGCTTGCATTTGATTTGGAATACTAATTCCTTATTGAATGTGTGGATGGTTGGATTCGCACCCTACTACGAATCAACACATCGAGAAATTAGCGGAATGATGGGAGTGTTAGCAAACATGATGGATTTTGCGAAGTTTGAAGACAATCCACGCTATATAGTGTTCCAAGTACCTCTCAATCACAAGGTGATGGAATTCGGAGCGCGAGTTTACATTCCGCCAAGGACTCCAGTCGATGAAGTGAAAGATCAAGATGGCAATCAGAGGGGGGGGTGAATGATTCCAATTTCAAAATTCCCACATCTTGGATAAGATTGATGCTTCCTCCAACAACAAGCCCCAAGAACCAAGTTAAATATTCAAACCAAGCAAGGAACTCTCAAAAATCACATCCCCCTAATAAAATTGCCATGAATAAAAATTCATGGCTCATACGGTCATGGGCATTTTTTATCTGGTGCTACTGGATGTTAAGAGTCCACAAAAAAGGAATCAATTCAAAATCACCCTTTTAAAAAGATAAATAAACAAGACAAGATCTACTGCTTCTGAAAAGCAAAAATGAACTTCCAGCATAAAAGAAACTCAGTCAAAAGGTGATCTCTCTAAATCTGTAACTCATTTGAATTTCAAATTTTTTATATGATGAGATAATGGAGTCATGAATCTATCCACCAAAAATCATATCCAGATCAAGCCTAGTAAAATTATGATAAAAATAACAAGCTCTACCACATAAAGAACTCATACAGAATATTTGTGGCTCGATAAAAACTTCATGGGTCCAAAAATATAATTCATATGAACTTTCCCACTTGGAGGGATGATAGGTACGAAAGCCACGCAACTTTTCCAATAAGAATCACCCCAATATCAAATCATATGGATTTTCTATAAAATAAATAAGAACTGCTACATAGAGAAAACAAACTTGAGCAAGAAATCAAGAATGAAACTTCAAGAACACAACCTTCAAGATTTCTCTAAGATTGAACATAGAAGAAGTGAAACCTAGATGTTTGGAATATGATCTAAGAAGATTCATCCATCAATCACTCATCCTTGGCTCAAAAACCACAAGCATTTAGAAGGAGGGGTGGCAAATGTGTGAAATTTAAATGCTTGAAAGTAAATACTGAATTTAAATTGCGTAAAGTAAAAGATATAACATAAATATGGAATTTAAATTCACAAGTAGAGTAAAGAAATTCTTTGTATTTCTGAAGGGAAGGTTAACAAAACTTCACAACAAGTGGGCAAAGCTCAAAGGAGCACACAAAACCTTCAAGTGGGGAGGCTACCCCTACCCCGCTATTTATAGTATCCATGGGTTATCTTCCACCCTTGAATGAGTTGCTTTTATCCTAAGCTACCCTCCAAATGTCAGGATTTTATCCCACACAATTACCCATTGGGCTAACCCGAAACGCAATAACATAACGGGTTTTGCACACTTCTCAAAGCAAACTAGACTTAACCACTACTTTATCCTCTAGAATCGCGATCCAACGGCTCTCCTTGATCCGAGCAGTGTCAAGATAGCATCTCCACCGTTTCCTTGCCTCCATGACTTACTCTAGCTTCATCTCCAGCCATCTTCCAGCGATCCCCAGCCATCTCGACCTCTAGCTTCCCTCGCCTAGTCCCGGTCATTCTTCACCTCACCATAACCTCGATTTGAAACCCTGCAATCATCAAAGACAATAAAACTCATCACATAGCATTGTCCAACAATAATATGCAATAATCATCACAAATGCTTAAACAAAAATCTTATCTCGTTCATATAATCGGTACTACCACCTCCATAAGGCCAATAGTGCCACCTAAAGCTAATACAACTCAAATTGCTTCCTTTTGAATTCCAATTCAAATCAAACTCAAACCTGAGCACACCTTGCTCAAATAAAGTCAAATACCTAAAGCTGATACAACTCAAATTGCTTCCTTTTGAATTTCAATTCAAATCAAACTCAAACCTGAGCACACCTTGCTCAAATAAAGTCAAATACTCATCACAAACATGGATGGACCTCCACATGGTTCTTCATGAAGAAGAGAGATCCTATGATGGCTATGCTTTCTCGATCATGATGGCGAAGAATGAAGCAGCATCCACTACTGTGGTTCGACTACGCCATGCCTTACCAAAGTTAGGCATGGCGTATCGCACCTTCCCTTTGTGACTGCTAGTGGGGGACACCTCCTATGCCGACCCCACCAATTTTCGTACCTGGACGCTCCATATACTCACAGAGTTTGTCATGGCTTCCGATGGGTACCGCCGTCAAGCGGTGGATGAGCTTCTTGAAGCTCACCGGCACATGACCTATCTGAAGAATCTGATCACTCCTTTTGTGACTATGGGGATAGTTTCCAGAGCGGACTTGGAGGGTGGTCTCGTACTCTTATCCTCGCCAGGGCAGCATGATGTCTTTGTTGCCGCTACTTTAGCAACTTCTTCGGGACGTAGGCGACAGGCGCGTATGTCAGTTGGTGTAGTCGTCCTAGTCTTTCTGGTATTAGGATCGAGCAGAGATCTACTAGTATTCCTCTCCCGCGTGTGAGGTAGGTTCATAGGCGCTGTGGCACTTTTCCAACCACGACTACCGAGTGCACCGTTGTGTTCTTGCCGAGCTTGTTACCACTCAGGACAACGATGCCACCATGACACACATGGAGTATGATTGTTAGGGTACTTGGTGCTAACCTTATGTAGCAGTACAATATGTAATGTGCGTAGAATGACCAGACCTTTTGTTGTATGATATGGTGCTTAAAATAAAGTCTTTTGGTTGTAGATTTTTCTGTGAGATTGGATCATACTCGTGAATGCTTGGCATTAGGTTAATAATTTCACAACATAGTGACCCTTCAAAATAATATCACATGTTTAACTAAGGGAAGTTTAAAACTGGACATAATCTCATGTTGAAATTTGAACCTTCTCATTAGAATTTA
The DNA here is from genome assembly GCA_036346355.1 of Rhipidocladum racemiflorum. Classification (NCBI taxonomy): domain Eukaryota; kingdom Viridiplantae; phylum Streptophyta; class Magnoliopsida; order Poales; family Poaceae; genus Rhipidocladum; species Rhipidocladum racemiflorum. The sequence goes on along the minus strand of CM070590.1, from coordinate 923,620 downwards.
ACTACCTCCTCTAATTTATAAATCTTTTAGATATAATAAATTTCAATGAACGGAATGTTGCCTTATAACTTAATGGAAATTCATCTCAAATCTAATTTCCACTAATCCATGTTTCAGGATGCCAGTCATGAGATCCCTGAATGAGCTTTTGGAGAGTGAGGAGACTCCCGAAACTCAACTTCCAAGAACCACTCTTCCCACACTAGCTCAATCAAATTCCATACATCCAACAGCCAGAGCCTCATCTTCTCGACGTGCAAATCGTTGTGAATCTCCACCACCACCTCAAAATCAACAAGAAACCATTCCAGAAGAGCAACTCCCAGGTCCTCCCACTGTGGCTCAAGTTCTTGCGATGATTGAGTAAGGACGACAAACCAAAACACTATTGCTCCAGTAGTTGGGTTCAAAACACTGCTAATCTTGGTGCCATTGCTGCTAGAGGTGGCAATGGAGAAGCGCCACATCAGTCTAAATTAAGTGAGTTTTTGAAAACTCGGTCTCCAACCTTCTCTACCTCAACAGATCCACTAGATGCAGATGATTGGTTGTGATTTGTTGAAAGCAAGTTGGCCATAGCTCAGTGTAATGACCAGGAGAATGTTCTCTATGCATCTTATCAGCTTCAAGGTGCAGCTGCTGCTTGGTGGGAAAACCATCAGTCAATTTTACCACAAGGACAGCAAGTCACTTGCGTTGCATTCAAAGAAACTTTCAGTTGGGCTCATATCCCAGCGAGCCTGGTGGATATAAAGAGGCGGGAATTTCTTGACCTGCGTTAAGGAAATATGACAATAATGGAATACCTTCATCGCTTTAATTACCTATCCCGCTAAACTACCTCTGAAGTTACTTCTGAAGCTCGCAAAATGGAACATTTCAGAGATAACTTAAATGAAGAAATCAAATGGATATTGTCTGCCCATGATTTTCTTGATTTCCAAACTCTAGTAGACAAGGCAATCAAAGTAGAGTTCAGTACTCGAGCTATCATGGAAAGCCGCAAAAGAAAGTGGATGGCTCAAAAGTCTGTCAATACTGGTTCTACTAGGCCCCGCACTGGACAGCCATTCACTACTCGTTCATCGGCTCCACAACAGCAACAGAGAAATCCAGCTCCAGCTGCTCAACCTCGACCGCCTCCAACTCGCCCAGCTAACAGATCTAGGGAACGACCTACTGGAACTCAACAACAAGCTCCGAATGTGACTTGTTACAGCTATGGTGAATGTGGGCACTTTGCCAACGTTTGCCCAAAGAAGAATGCAACTTAGCCTCAACCTCAGTCACAAGGAGCACCGCAGCGACCTCCAGGTCAACCTCAAGTACCTGGTGGATCACAAAACCCCAGGCCAGCTCCTGTGCAAGCCCAAGGTCCTGCTCGTGGTCGACTTCATCATGTGACCGCTAAAGAAGCGAACAATGCACCTGATATGGTGTTGGGTACGCTTCCTGTTCATTCAGGACCTATCTACCTTAGTATTGTTTGATTCTAGAGCATCACACTCATTCATTTCTAAGAAATTTGCAGAACAAAACAATATCCATGTAATTAACCTTATGGGCTCTAAAAGCACGAGCTCTAGAGCACTCATTATGTGCCAACTTGGTGCTCAACTCAGATATAAACACCATCTAACTTGGTACTTTTCCTAATAAAGATCCAACAAACTAAGCTCAAGCTCAGGCCCGTGTGTTGATTAATGTAGACTCGTTGCCAATTCTACTGCTTAAGGGTCCCTTTTGACTTGTCATATGCTAAAGTGCAGAAGGCAAATTGAAGTTGATTGACCTTTTGTCCTTATTTATATTAGCTTTAACTCCTAGTTCTAGAGCCTTTAGATCTTTGGCTGCAGGGGATCCTTCTGCTGTTTTTTTCACATTCAGAACTAAAATCTTACTAAACTACTAGGTAGCTAGATTGTGCACTATGGCTACCAAGGTGCCTAGCTTCTATGTGGTTTCATGGATCCTTCGTTTGTTCTTCTTTTAGAACCAAATTAATTCTTAGATACTTCTCTCTCTGACAAAAAAGAAATACCATCTGCTGTAGTACTGTTCAATAGCTAAAACAAATGCAAGTGTCGCTTTAGTGTAGCCCATGTTAGCTTCTTCTTTTTTTTGTTACTGAAGCTTTTGGACCATTGGTAGGAGTCAGGAACAAATATTTGTTCTTTTGCTGGGATGAGATCGATCGACACAGACATTACGAAACAAAAAAGGAGAGAATCTAAGATACGTCTGTGTGACGCGGGGAAATAAATTCTATGCAACGGTGTTATATATTGCGGTCTGTGCAGCACCGTGCGGATTGGTGCCAAGCGTCCCGCTGCATCAATCTCCATACAAATCCATCAATCTCCAAGCACTTTAATGCATATCTATCAATTTCTAAGCACTTTAATGCACTTTAATCCTTATCACTTAATTGTTTTTTGTATGGAGATTGACGCTGCGGGATACGTGGTGCCAATCCAAACGGTGATGCACAGACGCGGTATGCAGCACCGTTGCATAGAATTTTTTTCCGTGACGCGGTAACTTTCTTGTAAGCAATTAAGCATGTATGCTATGGCATTGTCAATGTAAAGTTGCATACAATGTTCAAAATCCCGACGAAATTTCGAAAATCTTAGTTGAGATTTCGAATTTTGGTCGGAGATTAGATTTCAAATCCTGATGAAATGAAAAAACTTGGAAATTTTCAAAAATACACTCATCACATACGGTTTTTGGCTAAAATCATCTGTGATGTGAATATGAGATATTTTGACCGGATTTTAAGTTTTTTGGGCTAAGATTTCAGTGTTTCTCGCTGAGATCTCAGAAATTCTGATCCATAAAAAAGCTGGGTTTGAAATTTGCTTTTTAGATTTCATCCGAAATTCCGAGATCTCGCCAAAATTTTTGGATTTCGGTCACCTCCGTTATACAATCCAAAACCGAAATTTGAAATCTTGGTTGCATATAAAGATCCCTATTTGTGATCAAAATTTGAGCATCTTTTTAGTTTTCTATTTGTGAAGGGGGAAAGTTGCTGTTCTGTAGTCGTGAATGCATGTAGACGTGTTTTCAGCTTCTGAGCCTCGAACCAGGGACTCATAAAAAACATGGACGTGCATGCATGTAGATGTGTATTGACCAGACAGAGGTCATCTGATCATCTTGATTCAGTGAGGACTGCCGTTGAGCATTGTTTAGTTGCTGCCTTTACTTCTTCTTTTTTCTTGAGAAATTCTGGGCCGTTAATTAGCATCTAGGAAGTCCCTTAACCATCCATGTTATGGGAATCAAACTTGAAACCTCTCACCTCGGAATGGGCGGTCTTAATTTCGTGAAGCTTTTGACATTGTTTTCTGTTTTGAGATCTTTGCTTAAGGACCGAACGCTTGTTGCAACACTTCAATTTTATAGTCACTATAGTTCGGTTGAAATGTTGCCCGAGCTCTTTGAAAATCTTCTAGCAAAAACGTCGTTGTCCTACAAGGGTTTTGATAAGTTTCATCCGGATATTTTCTTTAGCAACCATCATCCAAATTCCTGGCCATTGGATTTACTTTCAGATCGATGCACGCCCCCCTGAATTCGAGATGGATTGATCCTACAGATGTGTGTTTTGATTGTACGGTCCAAAGTTTGAATGTTTTTGGGGACAAAAAACATCTGAATGATGCCTATACACTCCCGTCCTACAAATAATGTACATCCCATACGAATTTCAAACAAGATTTTTCCTTAAACCATCTCATACATGTACCACTTGGTACAGGCAACCAAACACACCCTAATGAAATTAAATAGCACATGACAATTCCATCATATTCAACCTCATCCCATCAACCAAACACGTCCTAATCGCCACATGGGGCGTGTCGGCCATGGCGGCGGTCCACGTGTTTTTCGTAAGGATGAAACACAGTGCAGCGGTGCGGTTGGCCGAGCGAAAAAGGAAAGGAGAGGGAGAGAAGAAGAGAGAAAGAATAGGCCCGGGAGGAAGCGAGCAGGCCTAGGAAAAGACCAGGTTGGCTTTTGTTCCGTGGGAATTTAGCAAAAAGAAAATGATTTTCAAATTAAATAAATTACTAGAAATTCAAACAAACCCAAAGAAATACCAAACAAACTACAAAATTTTTAAAAAATACAAAGAAATTCGTTGCAACGCAGCTAAGAAATATACCTAACGAACTCCGAAAATTCTTTTAATTGATGGTTATATTATTCAAATTAAATCATTTTATTTTAGGAAAATTTCAACTAAGCTTTAATTAATTAGAGAAAATCCAAATGCTTAATTTTATTTTGAAAACTTTCAAAAGATGTGAAGATTAAGGTGTTGCACCGTAGTTTTGTTTAATTAATCCCGCCAAACACAAGAGAATCTAGCAGGCGGAACGCACACACGTTAGTGAAAAAAAAATGATATGTAGTTATGTGTGCCAGTGAGGCTAATCGAAGATATGCAGTGAGATTTCCAACAGGAGCAACTGAATGTCTGGCTCAAACGATCCTGGATGTCAAACTCCTTTAATAGGAGTCGAACTCAACTCAAGATATAAACACCATCTAACTTGGTGCTTTTCCTAATAAAGATCCAACAAATTAAGTTCAAGCTCAGGTCCGTGTGTAGATTAATGTAGACTCGTTGCCAATTCTACTGCTTAAGGGTCTCTTTTGACTTGTCATATGCTAAAGTGCAGAAGGCAAATTGAAGTTGATTGACCTTTTGTCCTTATTTATATTAGCTTTAACTCCTAGTTCTAGAGCCTTTAGATCTTTGGCTGCAGGGGATCCTTCTGCTGTTTTTTTCACATTCAGAACTAAAATCTTACTAAACTACTAGGGAGCTAGATTGTGCACTATGGCTACCAAGGTGCCTAGCTTCTATGTGGTTTCTTGGATCCTTCCTTTGACCATTGGGAGGAGTTCGGAAAGAATATTTGTTTGGCTTTTGCTGGAATTGTGAAGGGAGACGTGTTTTCAGCTTCTTTTGCATTGTCAGTGTAAACTTTTGTTCTGTAATCGTGCATGCATGTAGACGTGTTTTCAGCTTTTGAGGCTGGAAGCAGGAACTCATCAAAGAACATGGACGAATTTGTATGTTGTGTATTGACCAGAGGTCATCTGATCATCTTGATTCAGTGCGGACTGCCGTTGAGCATTGTTTAGTTGCTGCCTTTACTTCTTCTTCTTTTCTTGAGAAATTCTGGGCCGTTAATTAGCATCTAGGAAGTCCCTTAACCATCCATGTTATGGGAATCAAACTTGAAACCTCTCACCTCGGAATGGGCGGTCTTCATTTCGTGAAGCTTTTGACAATGTTCTTTTTTTCTGTTTCGAGATCATTGCTAGCTTAAGAATCAAACGCTTGTTGCAACATTTCAATTCAACAGTCACAATAGTTCAGTTGAAATGCTGCTCCAGCTCTTTGAAAATCTTCTAGGAAAAACACCATTGTCGTACAAATAATGTAACATCCCATATGAATTTGAAACAAGATTTGCCCAATTCATCAGATGTCAAATTACTATTTAATTGCATCCAAAATACATAGTAGCAAGTATTTCTGAATTTTTTATGCATGCATGTAGCACGAGTTTAGTTTTATGAAACACTTTCACATAACCACATGTTTGCTGAAAAATTTCACCCTAACTCCATGTCTAAATCCAAAACCCTTTGTGTATACTTCCAATGTTCTAAATAAAGGCCGTTAAGGCCATTTAAACGGCTGTTAAAACTGTAAAGATCCTCTATCCATTATGTGTATGCACATTTCAAGGTTTACCTATTTTATCGGACCGTTTATTCGGTTTAACGGTCATTGACGTTTAATAGACCCATTTTATCGGACCGTTTATTCGGTTTAACGGCCATTAAATTTTAACAGGCCCGTTTTATCGGGCTGTTTATTTAGGTAAAGTTGCAAGATTGCTATATGACATAGGATATTATAACATAAATAAGATAAAACCGTTTACAAGGCCGTCTACAAGGCCGCTTACCATATAAACTTTCAAATTAAAGAAAATGCTAGAAATTCAAATAAAATGCAAAGAAATACCAAAGGAACTCCAAAAATTTCAAGAAAATACAGAAAAAATCCATGCAACACAACACATAAATATACCAAACGAACTCTGGAAATTCTTTTAATTGATGTTTAGATTATTAAAATTAAATCATTTTATTTTAGGAAAATTCCAATTAAGCTTTAATTAATTCGAGAGAAATCCAAATAGTTAAGTTTATTTTGAAAAGTTTCAAAAGGCAAGAGAATTGAGGTGTTACATTGCAGTTTCGTTTACTTAATCCCGCCAAAATAACAGAATCTAGCAAGTGGAAACGCACACATTAGTGAAAAATATGATATGTAATTATATATACCAGTGAGGCTAATTGAAGCAGAGGAGTCAATATATGCAGTGAGATTTCCGACAGGCGAAACTGAATGTCTGAATCAAACGATCCTGGATGTCAAATTCCTTTAATAGGAGTCAAACTAAACTACCGTACGTATGCTGAGATTTGCCGTTGGAGCAACCGAATCACAGATCCCAGATGTAAAATTCTCCGGGATACAATGAAATCAAAGGAAAACAGACTGGAGGAGTGTACAGTGAAACATTTTTGTGCAAATTACAATGGTTATGTGAAAACATATCTCAAAACTATAGTTTTGTGTTACAATTTACAACCCACAAGTGTCAAAACACATGGGGTTTTGTAAAAATTTCCTCTAAATAGAAAAGAAGAATCTTAGGAAAATAATGGGTCATTGAATTACTCTGTCCAAGTTGAAGAAAAGAATATGTTATAGGCCACAAGCACTCTGGCATACTAGCTGCCCAAGCATTCTGCCGCCCAATTAGTTCAAGGATCAGCCAAGCCCGTCCCATCCGCTTTCTTCTCTTCCATAGTTTTCCCCAGGAAATTTGAGCTATAAACTTAGTAGATTGAGTGACAATGAGGAGTAGACTGTTAGACCCTGTCTGGAACACGAGAAGATCCTTGCAGGAAATGAATTACTTCCTACAAAAGTTTAGCAAAATTCCTATGAAATTCGTATGCAAAAACTTAGACGAATTAAGTTAGTTGAGAACATATATAGATGTTGAGAGGTGCTTCTATGCTCTTCCTTCTAGTACAAGTTGCACAAATCTTGAAACAAGCGAAGTGGTAAGTAATCACCATCTACCGTTCATTCATGCTTTAATAGTTGTGCAACTTTTAAAAGGAAGAGCATAGAAGCACCTCTCATAGATGTTACTTAACTACATGTAAATTTTACAAGTAACGGAAAAACAATCCTGCATGTACAATTACCTATCATACATTTTGTTACTTGAGACCTCAATGCATCATTGTATTTTCATACCAATTTGTATCAATTATGTACTTTGAGTTGTTTTGGAGGGATTTTGTTATTTTGGCCGAAATAGAGACTAATCAGAGAAGAACCAACAGAACCAGACATGAACAACAATTGACAAGACAGTCAGATGCTGAAAAAAACAGCTGCAGATTGGTCCCAACTCACAAAGAAAGCCAAATTTAGCATATCAATCCTTCAGTTCGTCCAGTCTGTGGCAAGAACTAGTATGCTCAACATGTAGCATCTCTTCTGAATGCAATGATATGTACAGGGTAAAAATTGGAGAATGTCACATTGCTTGGTATCTGAGCAACCTAAAAGGCCGTACCTTGTAGGAGCATTACTTCAGATGTTAAGGCAAGCATCTTGCTTTACTTCGTTTCATAAGGGAAGGAATTTCTTCATCACAAATTCATAAAGTGCTATTCATACATACTAATTTTGCGAAATTGTTATGAACAGTCGTTGACGAGTAAGACCAGATGAATTATCCGGCCCAGTATCATTCTGTAAACATGAGTATTGCATTCTGTAAACATTCTGTTAAGGCAAGTATTGCTATTTGTATCATTCTGTAAACATGAGTGATGCTTCACTGCTTGTAACAAGCTAGGTGTGTTCTTTTCCTTGATAGGCCCATCTATGAGGTTCTTTCTTTCACAAAGGTATTGAGTGGAGAAAGGGAAAGAATCAGGGCAAAAGTAATGCTTATCTTAATGAAAGCGCAAGCTCAAGGGACTATCAATGGCGCCATAATAAGACAGCACTCGGGCTGACACTACTCACAGTTTGAGCACAACTAAGTAACTGCATTTCAGACCAGACTGCAGACTTAGGTGTGCTTTCCATTACAAAGAATTTACAAGCAGCCGCCTTGATTTTTCTGTTCTTCCTGAACAGCCTGATCAGGTTCTCTCAGGTACAAGATACAAGCACCCTTTGCTTGTTACATTACTTGATCTGTACTGCACAATGCTATTTCCAATGCTAAATGTTTTCTCTTTTCTTTATATGATAGTTCATTCTAACATAAATTTGTTCATTTACATATAGTTCTAGCCAGCACTATATGCGATTGTCGATTGATCCCTGCAATTTATACAATTGAACGTCCACAGGTCTTCAGTCTTGAATCATCGGCAGGAAAAATCCTTGAATCCAAGCAGTTCTTCCGTTTCTTTTGGACTTTCTTGAGCACTGCATTGCTCTTCAACTGATGGTAAGGCGCTTGCATATACACTGCCTGCCATGGGCATTTGTTTTGCTTTCTTTCCGATGCTACAACTTCTGTAACCAAAATTTTGTTTGCATTGCAGTAGTACTAATGCATGTATTTTTTATTTTCTTGTTTAGATCTGGCATTCGTTCTGTGGTTATCTATAAAACTGGACACCAACAATTATCATTGATCTCAACTATCTGGTACTCCTGTTTGGATCCAATCCATCAGGCATCAGAACTACAAAGGAGCAAGAAACAAGAGTGAGTATGTGCAACTATTGAAGATTGAAAAGAATGACACGAATTTAAGGTTCAGCAGGAAAGATATTTGATCTGTGTAGCAACTAGCAAGACACAGGAGAACAAGAATGCATAAAATTTAAAGGATACATAACTCATTTTATTTTATGTACCTTATGCTAAGTCTCGTTGTCTTGAAAGAAAATTCAAGGCTCACTTCGGCCCAGCCTAAAATATCCCATTCAAGCCTACTCTCGTACTGAGCAGTGCTTCTATGCTTTTCCTCTCAATACAAGTTACACAAATCTTGAAGCAAACGAAGGGGTAAGTAATCACCATCTATCCTCCATTCATGCTTTAATATTTGTGCAACTTTAAAAAAGAAAAACATAGAAGCACCTCTCGTACTTGTTTTGGGTTCGCCTTGAGTTACACCTGATCAGTTCATGAACAAGCAAGCTTTTATTACTGACCTGAGTGAGACAACAAACTGCTCAAGTATAATCTAGACTAACTTCATATTTGAATTTTTGCACTTGGATTTCCTTACCCCATATCACAAACTGTAATTTTCAATAAATGTTTTCTAAAGATCAACAATTTTTCTACCTCAAACACTGAAGCCGTGAAGCCCTCCAAAAGGGAAGATGGTGGTCTGAAATAGGAGCTTAATGTTCAGACTCTAGAGAGAAGCTGGGTAAAACTTAACAGTCTGACTCCAAGGTAATATTGTAGTACACGATACTACAATATTTAGCATGATATATTACAATAATGTAATAGTACGCGAGAGAATACAAAAATCAAATAGAATCTGCTCTACGACTTGTTTGATACGGTTGTTCCACAAAGTTGATACCTCTTCAGTCTTCACTAAAGAGGTATATATACGGTTGTTCCACTTTCCTCTTAATAATCCATGAAAATGGGATGAATGTGGCCAAACTTTCCTCTTAATATATATATTAAAAAATCCCACAGTACTGTTTAAGATACAAAACAAGGAAGACTACAGGAAATCAATGGAAGGCCCGGGCCAACTTTACAGCTAGTCAGATTAACCCAGTCATTACTTTGGTAAGTCCGTGACATGTATTATGTTGAAGGCTTGGAGTAGATCCTCTCAACTAGGAACACATTGACAATAGAAAGAACAGAGGAAATAGCAGTAGTAATGTTCAACCAGACCACCTCTATATCTTCTCCCCGTGGACACTAACCTGCCCTCTCTCTTAGAGTTATCATGATGATGACGTTGAGCTGTATGCTTCAATGCTGCATGGGAACCCTAAAAAATAAAAATCAGTTATCAAGCATCCTTACAAAAATCAAATTTGTATTTCGCAAGGGAAAAAAACAAGAGAGGAAGCATCTGGTATACTTTCAAAATGTACGCCCTTTGGTTCTGTTGGATTATTTGGGCCAAGCCCATTTGATTGAGACAATAAATCCTAGAAAATCTCAAAGGCCCACCTCATGAGGAGCATGTGCACTAGCAATAGTACCACATTGCTAGCCTAAAGTGGTGAGCACTAGTTTAAATAGTGGAGTGTGCTACACCATGGTAGAACCATGTGGAGAAAGGGAGAAAGAATACACACGCGCGCGCTCGCCTCGCCTCGCCGGGCCGGGCCGGGCTCGGGCTCGGGCTCGGGCTCGGGCTCGGGCGGGCGGCGGGCGGGCGTCGGCACTGCGTGAATGGTCCGCCGATTCGGTCCAGGGCTTTGCGTAAGCGCGGCCTCCTTTTGCAGATTACTCTTTTGCTACTCGGAATCGCGGTTGTAGTATGAGATAAGGACACCGTGAATAGATCCCGTAATGGACTCCGATCGTGGCACGCCCTCGAGTCGTGTTCGATTCTGATCGTTACTGTGGCCTTTATATATCTTGTCGCCCGTCATCCTGGGAGATATAGAGTTTTCTCGCGCCTAGCGCTTTTGCCGCTTCTCGCCGCCGCCATCAAGTTCGCTTCGTCCAGACGCCGTGCACCAAATAACGGAAAGGTGTCTCGAAACCATCCGCCCTCGTTCTTGCACCGGAGAGGACGAATCAGGTTTTTGGGAAGCGCCGGCGATCGCTTCCACGCCACCGCCACGCGGCTCGTCTTCGACGCTCAGGAGCGGCCGCTAGGCATCGCGCTGATCGGCGCGCGCTCGCCCTGATCAGACGCGCTTACAACGCTTCATCGCTTCCATCTCGCATACCTAACAAGACGATGCGTTACAATGTTTCTACTGCTTATTTTCAATCTATTGATTGTGAGCACATTAGATGGATATATGTGTAGTCTTCTAGCATATGCATCTATAGTATGCTCCTGTTATTCGCATCTTGATAGTCAATCACATGTTGTTCATGATTTACTTTTGGATTAAATTAAACCTAGATGTGCCTTTAATTCTAACAATCCAAAACCTCGACTATAGGCGCTTAGGTTTATCAATGGTGGCTTTGCCGAGGCAATCGAGGCCTAAAAATTCACCGTGTGCACTTCAAAAGATGGCGGACAAGGGTCACCTTGTGGCTTACGACTATGAACGTGTTACGGGTGTCGAACGGCAAACCAGGAGGATATGGATCCAACTCACGAAAAGGAGAAGGCATATCGGGATGCCAACACACTCTTTGTGGGAGCCGTTCTTAGTGTTCTTGCCGATCGTCTGCATGCGATGTGTATATGCACATTAAAGACGCTGAAGGAACTATGGGATGCTCACGAATGCTAAGTTCGGTGCTCGATGTCGGGCGTGAATCAGATATCATGGAGCAATATCATGACTACAAGATGGTGGATAACCGCTCAGTAGTTGAGCAGCTCATGAGATACTGAGTTCTCGCCAGGGAACTCGAACTTCTCAAAATCCAGTTACTGACAGGTTTGTGGTCGGGGCATTATTGCCAAATTACCTCCTTCATGGAGGAATTTTGCCACATCTTCAAAACATAAGAGACAAGAGATTTGTTGAGAACTGATTGCGTCTCTAGATGTTGAGGAGAAAGCTCGAGCTAAGGATGCACTGTGAAAGGAATCGAGGGGCGCCTAAGCGCCAATGTGGTGCAACAGCTTCACATGGCAAGAACAAAGGGAAAAATAAAGCCAAACAAACCACTAATTTCAAGAAGAAGAAGTCAATGAACAAAGATGAGAAGCCTGCTTTGTTTGCGGTGAGATTGGACACTGGGCCAAACAGTGTCCAAATCGCAAGGGCAGAAGGGTGAGCAAGGACGTAACTCAAAGTCCATCAACGTGACCATTGGCAATACCTTGGAGGAGGAACTTCGGGTATGGTAACGCACCTATTGTTCTTTCAAGAAATCGGACCACCGATTGGTGGATTGATCTGGAGCTAATGTTCATGTGTGTCGATCTCTCTTTGTTCTCTTCTTACCAGGCCGTGCGGGATTGCTCCGTGTTGATGGGAAGCTTTCGAATGCTTCGTTCTTGGTGTTGTACGGTAGATCTGAAGTTTACTTCGGGAAAGATCGTGCGACTAAAGAACGCGGCAAAGATGTCCCCTCAATAAATAAAAACCTGGTCCGGCTCCCTTCTATGTAGAGAAGGGTTCAAAGTGGTGTTTGAGTCTAATAAAGTAGTCGTGTCTAAGCATGGACTTTTTATTGGTAAAGGCTATGAATGCGGAGGCTTGTTCCGCTTTTTCCTTTCTCGATTTTTGCAATAAAGTTGTGAACCATATTTGTGATATTTCCAATGGAGGTGAAGCCGATGTTTGGCACTCACGGTTATGTCATTTAAATTTTGGTTGTATGACTCGGCTCGCTAGTATGAATTTAATTCCAAAAATTCCCTCTTGTCAAAGGTTCTAAGTGCCAAAGTTGTGTGCAATCAAAGCAACCTCGCAAACCTCACAAGGCAATGGAGGAGAGAAACTTGGCACCATTAGAACTCATACATTCAGATCTTTGTGAGATGAATGGTGTGTTGACTAAAGGAGGAAAAAGATATTTCATGACTACGATTGATGATGCATCTAGATACTGCTATGTTTATCTCGTTGAAAACTAAAGATGAGGCTTTAGACTACTTCAAAGTCTATAAGGTGAAGTTGAAAATCAATTAGAAAGAAAAATCAAAAGGCTTAGGTCGGATCGTGGCGGTGAGTACTTCTCTACCGAGTTCGACTTATTCAGTAAGGAACATGGAATTATTCATGAGAGGACACCTCCTATTCGCCTGATCTAATGGGGTTGCCGAAAGAAAGAACCGCACTCTAACCGATTTGGTAAATGCCATGTTGGACACTCATGGGTCTATCTAAGGAATGGTGGGGAGGCCTCGTTGACTTCTTGTCACGCTTTTGAATAAAGTTCCTTCTAAGAATAAGGAGAAAACCTCATATGAAGAATGGGAAAGGAGAAAACCATCACTTTCATACTTGCGCACGTGGGGTTGCTTGGCGAAAGTCAATGTGCCCATAACTAAAAAGCGCAAACTTGGACCTAAGGCAGTGGATTGTGTCTTTCGGGATACGCCATCTGAGCATTGCCTATAGATTTTTAGTAGTAAAGTCTCGAGGTATCCGACATGATCGCTTGTACAATCATGGAATCCAGAGATGCCACCTTCTTTGAGGGCATATTTCCCATGAAAGATTTGCATAGCGTTTCTAGTCAAAATCTGAGATAATTCCCGAACCTATTGCACAAACCGAGGATTACGAGCAGATACCCGAGCAAAATCCTCGAGGAGGATGATGCGGTGAGGCTCCTAGGAGGAGCAAGAGACAAAGGATGGTTAAATCCTTTGGTAATGATTTCCTTTGTGTACCTTGTGGATGATACTCCCACCTCTATTTCGAAGCTTATGCATCTTCCGATGCAGACTCTTTGGAAGGAGGCAATCAGTAGTGAGATGGATTCTATTCTGTCTAACGGAACTTGGGAGCTCAGAATCGCCTTATGGTTGCAAACCTGTGGGTGTAAGTGGGTGTTCAAAAGAAACTAAGGCCTGATGGTACTATTGAAAAGTACAAGGCTAGACTTGTGGCTAAGGGTTATACGAAAAGGAAGGAGAGGATTATTTTGATACTTATTCACTGTTGCTAGGATCACAACCATCCGGTACTTTTATCCTTGGTCGCCTCTCATGGTCTCATTGTCCATCAAATGGACGTGAAGACAGCTTTTCTTAATGGAGAGCTAGATGAGGAGATCTACATGGATCACCAGATGGATTTGTGCTACCGGACATGAGAGCAAGGTGTGTAAGTTATCAAATCTCTTTATGGCCTTAAACAAGCACCTAAACAATGGCATGAGAAGTTCGATAGAACATTGACACAAGTCGGCCGTTGTAAACGGCCGACAAGTGTGTGTATTATCGCCATGGTGGGGGTAGGGAGTTATTCTGTGCCTATATGTGGATGACATTTTGATCTTTGGAACAAACCTTGATGTGATCAATGAGGTCAAGTCTTTCTGTCTGAAATTTTGATATGAAAGATCTCGGAGAGGCCGACGTGATCTTGAACATCAAGTTAGTCAAAAGTGAGGATGGGATTAGTCTTTCTCAATCCCATTATGTGGAAAAGGTTTTGAGTCGGTTTGGCTATTCTGATAGCAAGCCTTCTCCAACACCTTATGATCCAAGTGTGATTCTTCTAAAAACAAGAGAATTGCTAGAGATCAAATGAAATACTCTCGGATCATTGGATCTCTCATGTACTTGGCTAGCGCTACAAGGCTCGATATCTCATTTGTCGTAAGCAAATTGAGCCGATTTACTTCTAACCCGGAGATGATCATTGGCGTGCACTCGAAAGAGTTATGCGTTACTTGGGCGGGTACAAGAAATTATGGAATACACTATACCTGTACCCTTCAAGATTAGAGGGTTATAGTGATTCAAATTGGATCTCGATCTCGATGAGATTAAGGCCACCAAAGTGGATATGTGTTTACACTTGGTGGGGCGCCAGGTCGTGGAGGTCTTGCAAGCAGACTATTTTGACACGGCCAACTATGGAGGCACTGATCGCATTGGATACGACCACCGTTGAGGCGTAATGGCTACGTGAACTCTTGATGGATCTTCCGGTGGTTGAAAAACCAATACCGCCATTCTTATGAATTGTGACAATCAAACAGCTTATTGTTAAAGTGAACAGTTCTAAGGATAACTTGAAATCCTCAAGACATGTGAAAAGACGTTTGAAGTCCGTCAGAAATTGAAAAACTCCTGAGTGATAGCATTGGATTATATCCAGACGGCAAAACCTGGCAGATCCCTTCACTAAAGGGCTATCACGGAATGTGATAGATAACGATCAAAGGAACTAGGCATGAGACCCATGTGAGTTATACCATAGCGGTAACTCCAACCTATGTGATCGAGAGATCCCGTGAATTAGGTCCTCGGGAAAACAAGCTCTCGTTAAGCGGAGGAGAGTAATTTTCTAACTAGTTCCAAGTGAAGATGCAATACTCTCAAATCAGTATGGCAAAGTTGGCTTTTGCCTTAATGTGTTCTGTTGGCTTTATTTAGCGAAGATGTCATCCTACAGAGCATCTTGAAAGAACACACCTATATGAGAGTGATCATGAAAGTCGCAGTCTATGAGACTTGGGTAATCTCTAGTAAGCTCATGAAGAGACCATGGAGTACGACTTATATGCTCCACCCGAGGAAGCCTATTGGCGACCTAGTATCGCCTAAGGCTTTAAATGAAACTCAATCGCACAAAACTTGCAATTCAAGGCTTAGTCCATTGTTCAAGTTGTGGTGAGTGTAATTTGGAGTCCTAGGTGCAATTCAAGGCATAGTCCATTGTCACTGAAATCTTTGGTATATTGACTTTGGGAGCAGGCAAGGTATCGGTGGGACTTTGAGATCTCAAAGGTGGGGATTGTTGGATTATTTGGGCCAAGCCCATTTGATTGAGACAATAAATCCTAGAAAATCTCAAAGGCCCACCTCACGAGGAGCATGTGCACTAGCAATAGTACCACATTGCTAGCCTAAAGTGGTGAGCACTAGTTTAAATAGTGGAGTGTGCTACACCATGGTAGAACCATGTGGAGAAAGGGAGAAAGAATACACACGCTGCGCTCGCCGCCTCGCCGGGCCGAGCTGCTCTGCTCGGGCTCGGCACGGCGGGGGCGGGCGGCGCGGCGTCGGCACTGCGTGAATGGTCCGCCGACCGGTCCAGTGGCTTTGCGAGGCGCAGCCTCCTTTGCAGATTACTCTTTTGCTACTCGGAATCGCGGTTGTAGTATGAGATAAGGACACCGTAACAGATCCCGTAATGGACTCGATCGTGGCACGCCCTCGAGTCGTGTTCGATTCTGATCGTTACTGTGGCTCTTTATATATGCGTCGCCGTCATCCGGGAGATATAGAGTTTTCGCGCCCTAGCGTTTGCCGCTTCCTCGCGCGCGCCATCAAGTTCGCCTTGCCCCAGACGGCTGCGGCACGAACGGAAAGCGTGTCTCGAAACCATCCGTCCTCGCGTTCTTGCACCGGAGAGGGCGAATCGAGTTTTTGGGAAGCGCCGCGGCGATCGCTTCCACGCCACCGTCACGGCTCGTCTTCCTCGACGTTCAGAGCGGAGCTAGGCATCGCGCTCGATCGCGCGCGCTTCGCCCCTGTGATCAGACGCTACAACGCTTCATCGCTCCATCTCGCATACCTAACGATGCGTTACAATGTTTCTACTGTTTATTTTCAATCTATTGATTATGAGCACATTAGATGGATATATGTGTAGTCTTCTAGCATATGCATCTATAGTATGCTCCTGTTATTCGTTACTGATAGTCAATCACATGTTGTTCATGATTTACTTTTGGATTAAATTAAACCTAGATGTGCCTTTAATTCTAACAGGTTCGTCATACCCATGAAAGGAAAGGCCATTGAGGAGAACTCAGGTAGACATGAGAAGCTGTGAGTTTCAACCAGTATTACATGATGAGATCTTTAATAATATGAATAACTAAAGTACAAGCTAAATATGTGGGGAATTTATACTCTTCTGTAGTTGTAATGCTAAAAAATAATATTGTGAGAATAAGGGGTTCAAAGCTTTCATTGACATGACGATCCTTCTTTACTCAATTTATAAAAATAACTTCACTGCAGGTAGCATAAATGCACCTGTTTCTATTTGCCTCCTGTCATATAGTGACCTCAGCAACACGATCCTTATTTATTTGTGATTTTTTCTTTATGCAGCACTTTTTTCTAAACAAAATGGCCGAAGTAAGTTTGTTTGGCTTTGCTACAACAATTCTAACAAAGGTTGCCACGTTTCCTGTTGAATATGCTATCAACGACATGAAACTTGCCTGGAATGTTAAGAGCGAGCTGGAAAAGTTAACGAGCTCAATGAAAGCTATCTGTGCTGTTCTTAAAGATGCTGAAAGTAAGCAATCTACATCTGATTCACTCAAGCTATGGTTGGAAAATCTCCGAGATGTCGCTTACGACATAGATGATGTTCTTGATGACGTTGGAACACGAGCCTTGCAGCAGAAAATTGAAAAAGGTTCTATAAGTACTTTTTTTGCTCAGATATTCATTTTTCCTTTTCAATTGGGAAGACAAATAAAAAAGGTTCGTGAAAGGCTAGATGAAATAGCAGCCCTTAGAAGCAACTTTGCATTGACAGAAGAACTAGTGGACACCAAAGATGAAAATGTCCAGAAACAAACACACTCCATGGTAGATGAGCGAAACATTATTGGAAGAGAGAGAGCTAAAAATGATATAGTGAAGATGATTTTAGAACCTGCTGAATCTAATTCTGATACTCTGTCAGTACTTCCACTTACTGGAATGGGAGGCATAGGCAAAACTGCCCTAGCAAAACTGGTATTTAATGATAAACGAACCAACAAAAAGTTTGATAAGATTTTATGGGCATGTCTATCAAATGTGTTTGATCTCAGACATATCTTGGATATCATAATACAATCAGATAGTGGTGAAAGCTATAAGCATATAAGTCTGGAAGCACTACAAAAGAAACTTCATGAACTTTTAAGGGACAAGAGATACTTGCTAGTGCTAGATGACATGTCAAATGATCATGTTAATAGGTGGGAAGAGTTGATAAACCTACTACAAAGTGGTGGAAGCGGAAGCGTGATTGTAATCACCACACGCAGCAGAAAACTTTCATCAATAGTGAAGACCATGGAGCCATATGAAGTGACAGAACTTCCACCTGAAGAATGCATGCAAGTATTTAAACGATATGCATTCAGAGGTGACAAAACAATTGATCCTGAGTTTCTGGAAATTGGAAAAGACATTGTAGAGAAATGTGGTGGTAATCCTTTAGCAGCTAGGACACTGGGATCCCTATTGTTTGATAGTCAAGACGTTACAGAATGGCAATTTAAGGTACAAAAATTGTGGAGTATCAGTCAAGACAAAGATGATATCTTGCCAGTATTAAAATTAAGTTATGATGCACTTCCAGCAAATTTGAGAGCTTGTTTTTCCTGCTTATCAAATTTTCCAAAAGACTACGAGATTTTCAGAGAACTTTTAATTATGTATTGGATGGCACTGGGTTTGTCGAGTACAACAAGCATGGGAGAGAAATACTTTAGTGAGCTTGTTGGAAGATCGCTTTTCCAAGAATGTGTTTTTAGCCTTGATGACACTATTTCATATTGTAAAATGCATAACCTTGTTCATGATCTTGCAATGTCTACGTCCCAAAAGGAACATGCCATTGTTAGCAGTGAAAACAGCAATACCTCTGAGAGTGTTAAGCACCTGGTGTGGGACAAGGGCTTCTCAACAGAGCTCAAATTTCCTAAGCAACTGACAAGGGCAAGGAAGGCAAGGACATTTTCAAGCAGACACAGCTACGGTACCGTGAGCAAATCCTTTCTAGAAGATTTCCTGTCAACCTTCACAAGCCTACGTGCCTTGGTTTTTTCTGAAGTTGACTTTGAAGAGCTACCAAGTTCAATTGGAAATTTGAAGCACCTAAGATACCTAGATCTACAATGGAATACCAAAATCAAATACCTACCAAATTCACTGTGTAAGTTGGTGAATTTACAGACACTTCTGCTTGCTTGGTGCAAAGAGCTAGGGGAGCTACCAAGAGATGTGGAAAGACTTGTCAGCCTCAGATACATGATCCTCACATCTAAGCAACAGTATTTGCCAAAAGATGCCCTCAAACGTTGGACCTCCCTGGTATTTCTACAGCTTAGTGGCTGCCCAATGTTAACATCACTAACAGAAGAATTTGGCAGCCTAAGTGCACTGAGAGAGCTATTTGTCTTCAATTGTCCAAAGTTGCCTTCTCTACCCGATAGCATGAATCAGCTTGTCACCCTTCAGAAGCTGGTGATTCATAACTGTGACGAGTTGGATTTGATGGAATCAAAGGAAGCAATGGGTGGGATGAAGAGTATTCAGTCAATTGAACTTGATGGGCTTCCAAAGTTTGAGACCTTTCCGGATAGCTTTCAATCAGCTTCTTTCTCTCTTCAACATCTGAGAGTCAATAACTGCAAAAAATTCAAGAAGCTACCCGATTTTGTTCAGAGGTTCCCATTTCTGAAGAAAATTGAGATTCCTGGAAGACCTTCATCTGTCGGTATAACTTGGGCGTAAAAGTAAGTGCTTTTTGCTTCTAGAATGCTACACAGTCAATAGATCATCCAATTACTTGCTTTCTTTGCTAGTTCACTTCTCGTTTTATTAATGATTGTATCAAAAGCTGCTGCTCACTTGTTTATTGAACTCATTTGTCCGCATGCAGATGGGAAGTTGCGATAATTCCTGCCTCGGATATGCTGTGTGTTGTTGCTTGTTATTTGTTTTAAATAAATGGATGCCTGCTATGTGTGCTAAAAACAAAATGTAAGCTGATATGCACCTGCTATATTGTCGCATGATAATTTGTCAATAAAAACTTGTAATAGATATGAGTGTTTGCAAGTTTATTGTAAGTTATCAATTATCCCATTTATCTTAAGAACCGAACATGACTGTGTGCTCTTCCAAATTATAAGTAATATGAGTGGATTTTACGCTACAAGCCTACAACGGTAAATGCTTTACTTTGTTCTTGTTTTAATCTGATTGTACCATTGCAGCTAGTATCATCCCATTACTTGTGTTATTTCTGATGCCATTGAGTAAGCGGCAATGCCATTGAATCAGTGGTATATCGGCCACTTATAATGTGATTGAGTAATTAATTCAATCACATTAGTATTCTACAGGTTCTTCGATCTAGAATTCTTTTATCTAATCGCATGAATGGGGGCTATGGAATCGAATTTTCCTGCGACTGGCTGCAATTTGACATGGGGAGGGAGGGAGGGACTGGGAGCAACGGATGGAGAGAAGCAAACCGTTGCTGCCGCCGTGGATGCCGATCCCGCCGGCGGCGGCACCATCGTCGCTTGCCATTCGCCGCAGCCGCGCGTCACCGCCTCCGTGGCAACGGCTCGCTCTGCTGCGCGCCCCATCTCCGGTCGCCGCTGACTAGGGAGCGAGAGATTGAGGAGAGAAGGGTCGGAGGGGAAGCGGCTGCCGAAAGGACAGGAAATCTGCTGCATTTTCTCTTTATATTCTTTTTATTTTTTTTGCAAAAACTAAGGACATGGTGGGACCAAGCGGTAACATTTAAAAAAGATAGATCAGGTCCTCCATTAGTTTTTTTTGCACACAAGACCCTGCACCGAAGGCTCCTAGCCAATCTATTTAAAAAAAACACCACCTAGTAAACCTATTTTTTTTAAAAAAAAAAAAGACACCACCAAGAAAATCGAAATTATGGTTTTGTAAAAAACATTGTAGAGAAATGTGGTGGTAATCCTTTAGACCATCTCCAACCATATTCCCTTCATTTCATTCCCTTCCCTGTTCCCATTCCCTTTATTTCCCCTCATCTCCAACAGATTCCCTTTAAAGGGAATTGTATAGGGAAAGGAGAGAGAATCCTTCTTTGGAGGGAATGGGAGAGAGAATCTCAGTGAAGGGAATCTTTGAACTCCGTTGGAGCGCTGAAGGGAATGGGAATCCCTTCACGAAAGGAAAATGGGAGGGGAAGGGACATGGTTGGAGATGGTCTTAGCAGCTAGGACACTGGGATCCCTATTGTTTGATAGTCGAGACGTTACATAATGGCAATTTAAGGTACAAAAATTGTGGATTATCAATCAAGAAAAAGATGATATCTTGCCAGTATTAAAATTAAGTTATGATGCACTTCCAGCAAATTTGAGAGGTTGTTTTTCCTGCTTATCAAATTTTCCAAAAGACTATGAGATTTTCAGAGAACTTTTAATTATGTATTGGATGGCACTGGGTTTGTCGAGTACAACAAGCATGGGAGAGAGATACTTTAGTGAGCTTGTTGGAAGATCTCTTTTCCAAGAATGTGCTTTTAGCCATGATGACACTATTTCATATTGTAAAATGCATAACCTTGTTCATGATCTTGCAATGTCTACGTCCCAAAAGGAACATGCCATTGTTAGCAGTGGTATATCGGCCACTTATATTGTGATTGAGTAATTAATTCAATCACATTAGTATTCTACAGGTTCTGCGATCTAGAATTCTTTTATCTAATCGCATGAATGGGCTGTGGAATCGAATTTTCCTGCGACTGGCTGCAATTTGACATGGGGAGGGAGGGTGGGACTGGGAGCAACGGATGGAGAGAAGCAAACCGTTGCTGCCGATCCCGCCGGCGGCGGCACCATCGTCGCTCGCCATTCGCCGCCTCCGTGACAACGGCTCGCTCTGCTGCGCGCTCCATCTCCGGTCCGCTTCACCTTCGCTTTCTTCTCTTTTTAAACCGGATTTTATCTAGAATAAGCAAGTGTTTGCACCAAAATTTGGCATGCATGGTAAATATCGGCCCAATTGTAAAATGGAAAGTCTGATACGATTAGGGTTAAAGGGATACACCGTAATCGATAAGGACTCGGTTGTTGAAATGGAAAAGAATCAGATCGAAGCCGATATGGACTCAATTACCGTATCCACGCGGGACTCGGATGGGCTAAAGCATATAAAAGGGGTGGACCAGAGGACGAGGGGAATCATCAACCAATCAGTCAACACACTTCTTTTTGCACTTCTGTTTTTCTAGTTTTCATAGCAATCTTTCCACTGTAAGCCGTCGAGATCAATAAAGAATTGCACATCGCCGATTTGTTGTTCTCATCGACTTGTTTTCAGGTTCGATCTGCTTTATTTGTTGCGCATCGTCTTTCAAAGCCGATCTACCTTTACCTCGGATTAGCCCTAAACGGTTGGTCTAGTTAGCCCCTTATCGGCTAGTAGCTGATCGGTGTTAAGCTGATAATTTCAGTTATCGGCTGGTTATATTCACAATTCCATTACCTTGTCAATTTCATGTTAAATTGACTATCACGCTTTCAAACCCGGCATTTGTCTTGTGTGTTTGAGGCGAAAAACCCTACTTCAAGCTTTTTGCGCAAACAGCAGGCTTCTCTTTAGCCGAAAGACAAAAGCCAGTAGCCCATTTATATTAGGAAAAACTGAAAGCCGAAAACTGATCTAGGATGGTTTTCTACAGTTTCGGTGGGTTGGGATTCTAATTTTTCCCTTAGAGTTGAAAAAAATTACCACTCTTCTACCAAGTATAAAATCCCAAACACAGCCCCTCTCACCCCATTCCCAACTCATAGCACTCACACCTAAAAGCCAGGCTGCCAAGTACGAAACCTCTTCCGCCCAGCTTGTTTCAGTTGTGTAGCTGTTCAGCCATATAGCCCGGCCGAAATCTACTTCTAAAAAAAAATACAACCATGCCAAATATGGCCTAAATAAATAGAAGCCTTTTATCATGGTTTTTTCAAAATCAAAATCTTCCGTATAACTTTTTTGAAAGCAAAATCTGTCATATAACCAAAAGCCCAAATCCACCAAAGAGGTGTTTTTTAGCTTATTAAAGATTGGTTTTAGACTAATGATACTAAAGTTAAGGCAAAATTACCCACCTCTAACGCGTATAAAAGCCAATTTCATGGGATATGCTCATCCAGCATCTACAAGGAATATTTCTGAGAATTGGATGCCCTCATCCACCCATCCATACAACCAAACAGCGGGATAGGTGGAAAAAGATGGATGGGTCCATCCCATCCACCATTTGCCCTTAAACCAAATGCAACTCCCTCCGTTCTTGAATATATGTCATTCTAGGTTCTTGTACTCCACCAAGGAACTTCAGCAAAATACTGCATTACCTCTCATTATTATATCTTTAGATGGTATATCTTATTCTAGTTCATGATAGTCAATGGTATTAGAAATATCTTAAGAAAAAAGGTATAGATGGAAGAAATGGTGATGTTAACATTGGGTGAATGACATCAGAAATAGCTAGAATGAAATGTATTCAGCAACAGATGGAGTAATAATTACATCAGCTACACTGTAGCAATTAATGCCCTCAGTTCTACCCAAATCGGATGGCTCAAATTTGCAAATATGACAAGTTGGTGGAATTGTGCTAACAGGAAACGTAATACAAGGGTTTGCCCGATCTTCACGTCTAGGATTTGGATACTCACATGCTCTCTTGATGAACACTAGTTATTCCCCCGCTGCTAAATGCAATGGGCTTGCAACTCTTCGATTCGTCAAAATCACACACGTGTTGAACTTCACGAACACCGAGTGAAGTATATCGATCTTCTAATTCCATGTGGAAAGATATAATGATTTTTGGAAGAAGTAGCCCAATTACTCCTCTCTATGCGCATGCAATGAGGAAGAACAAGTGAAGAGTGCTTAATAGATACAAAATAGGTATCTTATTAATTTGATATGTGAGTCTTCTTACAATGAAATAGATCTAAATATAAGGGGGGAAGAGGGAGGACACCGTACGCTCAATTTAGTAACAACATTAGATACAAACTCCTCAATGCATTGTATCTACCAATGAACCCAAACATCCCTCTCCCCATCTACCTCTCCCCTCAAGTCATCGCTACCCCATTTCCCCCTCCCCTTTGGGCTCCGGCGCCAATCTGCCTCACCGCTGCTGCCTTTGCCCTCTCTACCGATGCCATCACTACCCAGATCTGGTCGAATGAGGCATGGATTCGGCCGGTGACACCAGATGGGGAGGCAGCTTGACATGGAAACCAGACAATGGCGCAGTTGTTTAGCTTGCTACAAGAAACGGCATGCTATACCCAATGCAGGATTTTGTTATCTCTTCTTGTTTGGATTTTGTACCTACATTGTACTCCCTCCACTTAAAAATATAAAACATATTTTGACTTTACATAAGGATTATGGTTAAAGTGAAATGGAGAAAAATACAAAAGCAAATGACTTAAATACCCTTACTAAATTATCTTAAAGGATGAGAGATAATACTTTGTGTGGGTGGTAATAAATAAATGCATATTGTTGAGAGAGAATAAATAGGGGTATAATAGGAAATTGATGTAGATATGCTCATGTATAGTGTTGGAATATGGTGTACCCAACGGAAGGTAAGGGAGGACGAGCACCAAAAGGAGACAACTAGAACATTGCTAGCACTTGGAGACATGCAGGAGCACTTGGTGGTATGGATCAAGCCAATTTCATGCGGCCCATGCGCCCCTCTCCGTCTCCTTCCATGTATTCACATGCATAGTATTGTTCACACACCCTCACTCTCTACTATATATGTGTACTCTATCCATTGTAAATATAATCATGAATTTTTATATTAAAAATATATGCCAATGGCTTGTGCTCCAATACCTCTATTAGAATAGAGAGTTCTAATCTAAAATTTATTCTCATCATTCTTGCAACTTCTTCGAGGTGACTGCAAAGAAGTGTATGTCTACTTTCACGTGGTCAAGTAGGCGAGGTTCAAAACTTGTTCTTGAACGAATTCACATGTTATAGGTTGCCATATCGAGATGGTGATTGATGCTAGTGTTCTTCAGGGTTTACGAGTTTGAGTTATCATATTCGTCATCGTAAGATCGCGCCACCCCCATATAAAAATGATTTATTACATCTACATGCAAATCTTATATTTCTAAACATGATCATTCAAACTATAGGTTTTACATTTCTAAACGGAAAGAGTACCTTCAGGAAGAAATGGCTATCCTCTCTTTGCTCTTTAATTTTCCTCCATATCATATTACTATACTCATGCAGCGAAGAAATGGAGCACAATCAGAGAGCCACCTCACTTTCGTGGAAAGCCCTCCAAAAAACAAAATTATAGATAGGTCCTTCCACCGGTTATTTTGCAAAAAGGACCCTGTAGTTCCGTAGATTCGTGAACGGGTCCTCCACCGGTTTTTTTGCAATCCCAGATTGGTCCTTACACTATTTTTTTTCAAAAAGAACCCATGGTTCTATAAATTTACAAATAGGTCCTCCATCAGTTTTTTTGCACACAAGACCCCGTGGTTACGCAATTTACCGACAGCTTCTAGCCAGTCTATTTAAAAAAAAATACCACCTAGCCAGCGTATTTAAAAAAAACACCACCAAAAAAACAAAAATTATGATTTTGCAAAAGAAACATCGGACCAAATTTCGCACAGTACGATATCGCGCGCGACTCTACTAGTCCTTCTTACATAGACACCTTAAGAAACAATTTAGAGTGGTGCTTTTGGAGTGCCCTAAGGGCATGCTTGAAAACCACAAGTTTCACAAGGATTTTTAAGAAAATAATTCCCGCATACCATTCAATTCCTAAACAAAATATTATCCAATCCCCTTTTTTTATTGGCTGAGCTAACAACAAGGCCTAATCAATTATTAATTTAGCCTAAAAAAATCCGGTACAAATTTGCTTTGCTCTAACTAACCTGGTTTGCGGTGAACGGAGAAACAAACCGCTAACCTCATCATAGACTGCATTGGCCAGTCTAAGGTAACGCCGTATTAGAATCCGAATCTGACTCCGTTTGCAAGTCCCCTGGTACTATGCATATAAACAAGGATAAATATGTCATGGAAATCCCATGAGTATGGTCATTGATATATAGGCTTTTAGAATTTGAAAAGATGTGCTATAGGAAGTCATAAATGCATCCTAATAAGAAATAAGATTTCTACTTTTTTGAAGTAAGATTTCTACTTCCCTCTAGAGGAGAAGTGAGAAGGTTATATAAACTCATGGAGAAAACCATAGGGAATCCAAGCAACAAGGTAGTGAGCCAAGCAAAAGGACCAACAACCCTATGTTCTCTTTTGAGGTTGTGCATAAAGAATTTGAGGTTGACTTCACCGAATATTGTCTCCCTTATCGCGGTTGTTTCAATATAGTTATTTTTTTCCTCTCTACAAGATTTATCTTCTTTGTTCTTGGGATCGCGCATGCTTGTACCATATCTAATCTGAGGGTTGTTGTGCATAAGAAGGGTATCAAAATATAACAATTGGAATCGGAGCCAATGTCAGATTAATCTGATTCGTGGGAAGGTCGGCAAAGCGTCAAGTGGCACAAAATCAAGATCGATGTTGACGATTTGGAATCAAGTGAAGAGATTTGATAGTGGAGTAAATCTCAGCATGTGCCAATATGTGGTGAAGCATGTTCTTGTCTATCCATAGTTAATCCCTACTCTTGAAGGGGACAATCCAAAAAACACGTCCGAAAAAGACTATGAAGTGATGGAGGGAAAAATTGTCAGTACAATACGTCTATATCTCTCCGATGAGGTAAAGTACTCGATGATCAAGGAAAATCTAGCAAGCGCAAAAGGAGAAGCTGTGAGCTATTGGAAGAAGAAAGATATGGTGGGACCAAAACCAAGCGGTATCGGTGAATAGGTGGAGCTCAGAGGCGGTAACTTATGACATGGAGAGCTATAGGAATATGACGTGTGGTTAATTAAACTACACAAATAAAGAGCTCACAGATGGAGGGTTCGGACAGCCAAGCCCAAATACTAACACGCACATTGTGGTGATGTATATGAGCCCCTGTGGTAGGGGCACTCCCAAAGGTGGTAAGAAAAATAGAAAAAAAAATGAACCCAAGTTGACTTAGCGTGAGTTTTTGGATGAGTATGGTGACTTCAACGGATAAGAGCCAAGATAAAGATTGTTGAGTATGGTGACTCATATTTAGTCTTTTAAGATTAGAAAAAGTATGCTATAAGGAGTCATAGATAAATTCTAACCCAAGCAATTAAGGAGCGACCCAAGCAAAATGAGCTCATCCAAAGTAGAGGTGCACAAGAAGATTATAAGTTAGGTTATTCTTTAGCACTATATTCCTATATAGAGCAAGGATACGAGGATTTTAAAAGTTCCAGAGGGTTGTGAGAGATTGACAATCCCTTATAATTTTTTAAGGTTGTCTATAAACAATTTGCTATCTATTTTGCCGAATATTCTCTCTCTTATCGGAGTTGCTTTACTATTGTTATATTGGTTATCTCTATGAGATTCATTTTTTTATTCTTGAGAGACTGTATATACTTGTATTGTATCCCTTAAAAACTCTAATCCCGGAGGTTGCTACGCAAAAAAAGATGTATAAGAATGTGACAAAGCCTCCAAGCAAAGATATCAAGCACACAACTTGTGCACACCCAGCCTGCCGTAGAAGCCTCGCCGTACATGCCACCTCCAGCGTCACGTCTGCAGCCATCTTAATTCCACTCCGGTGATGGTGGCCCACAACGAGTTGCCAATGGTGAGGGAGCTGCACTACGTACGCTGGGTGCTGCAGTCTGCAAGCACGAGGAGGGCAAGGACGACACGCGAGCCAACTAACTGCAGCACGGGGCGTGTAGCTGACGCGACCAAACGGTAAACGCTGCGCCGCCAGTGTTTGCGGCTCCCGGCGGCGCCACCGCCATCGTCCCTACCGTCGGTTGTCCTAATCTAGCATATCAATCCTTCAGTTCGTCCACTGTGTAGCAAGAACTAGTATGCTCAACATGTAGCATCTCTTCTGAATGCAATGATATGTACAGGGTAAAAATTGGATTATGTCACATTGCTTGGTATCTGAGCAACCTAAAAGGCCGTACCTTGTAGGAGCATCACTTCAGATGTTAAGGCAAGCATCTTGTTTTCCTTCATTTCATAAGGGAAGGAATTTCTTCATCACAAATTCATAAACACGAGTGATGCTTCACTGCTTGTAACAAGCTAGGTGTGTTCTTTTCCTTGATAGGCCCATCTATGAGGTTCTTTCTTTCACAAAGGTATTGAGTGGAGAAAGGGAAAGAATCAGAGCAAAAGTAATGCTTATCTTAATAAAAGAGCAAGCTCAAGGGACTATCAATGGCGCCATAATAAGACAGCACTCGGGCTGACACTACTCACAGTTTGAGCACAACTAAGTAACTGCATTTCAGACCAGACTGCAGACTTAGGTGTGCTTTCCTTTACAAAGAATTTACAAGCAGCCGCCTTGATTTTTCTGTTCTTTCTGAACAGCCTGATCAGGTTCTCTCAGGTACAAGATACAAGCACCCTTTGCTTGTTACATTACTTGATCTGTACTGCACAATGCTATTTCCAATGCTAAATGTTTTCTCTTTTCTTTATATGATAGTTCATTCTAACATAAATTTGTTCATTTACATAGTTCTAGCCAGCACTATATGCGATTGTCGATCGATCCCTCCAATTTATACAATTGAACGTCCACAGGTCTTCAGTATTGAATCATCGGCAGGAAAAATCCATGAATCCAAGCAGTTCTTCCGTTTCTTTTGGACTTTCTTGAGCACTGCATTGCTCTTCAACTGATGGTAAGGCGCTTGCATATACACTGCCTGCCGTGGGCATTTGTTTTGCTTTCTTTCCGATGATACAACTTCTGTAACCAAAATTTTGTTTGCATTGCAGTAGTACTAATGCATGTATTTTTTATTTTCTTGTTTAGATCCGGCATTCGCTCTGTTGTTATATATAAAACTGGACACCAATAATTATCATTGATCTCAACTATCTGGTACTCCTGTTTGGATCCAATCCATCAGGCATCAGAACTACAAAGGAGCAAGAAACAAGAGTGAGTATGTGCAACTATTGAAGATTGAAAAGAATGACACGAATTTAAGGTTCAGCAGGAAAGATATTTGATCTGTGTAGCAACTAGCAAGACACAGGAGAACAAGAATGCATAAAATTTAAAGGATACATAAATCATTTTATTTTATGTACCTTATGCTAAGTCTCGTTTTCTGGAAAGAAAATTCAAGGCTCACTTCGGCCCAGCCTAAAATATCCCATTCAAGCCTACTCTCGTACTGAGCAGTGCTTCTATGTTTTTCCTCTCAATACAAGTTGCACAGATTTTGAAGCAAGCGAAGGGGTAAGTAATCATCATCTATCCTCCATTCATGCTTTAATATTTGTGCAACTTTAAAAAAGAAAAACAGAGAAGCGCCTCTCATACTTGTTTTAGGTTCGCCTTGAGTTAAACCTGATCAGTTCATGAACAAGCAAGCTTTTATTACTGACCTGAGTGAGACAAACAAACTGCTCAAGTATAATCTAGACTAACTTCATATTTGAATTTTTGCACTTGGATTTCCTTAGCCCATATCACAAACTGTAATTTTCAATAAATGTTTTCTAAAGATCAACAACTTTTCTACCACAAACACTGAAGCCCTCCAAGAGGGAAGATGGTGGCCTGAAATAGGAGCTTAATGTTCAGACTCTAGAGAGAAGTTGGGTAAAACTTACTGTCTGACTCCAAGGTAATATTGTAGTACGCGATACTACAATATTTAGCATGATATATTACAATATTGTAATAGTACGCGAGAGAATACAAAAATCAAACAGAATATGCTCTACGACTTGTTTGATACGCCCTTTGGTTCGTCATACCCATGAAAGGAAATGCCATTGAGGAGAACTCAGGTAGACATGAGGAGCTGGGTTATTTGACCAAGTATCTCCAGCTCCAACCCAGAAGCTGTGAGTTATATATAACCACGCCAAAAAAGCCCTAATACCCAACATCCATACCGACTCACATCTAACCATTGCAACACCCCCTCAATGATGATGGCATGATGCCTCTATTAGTCTATTACACCCCAATCTCCTGGGTTTGAGGAGGGTGATCACCCTCTCCCACCAATTTCATTTGGACAGTCCTATTAGTTTGAAACTAAAACATGTGACCTAAAATATCTAAATATAACAGAAGATCCCAGGAAAAATATCTTTTTCTATCTCCACCACTGCATGTTTGGGTTATTGAGAACCAAGCAGTGGTGGATCCATACTTTCGTAAAAGTCTAATATATTAAAGTGTTGTCTGTTCATTCAAAATCCTATAATGGAACAAGTTTTTAAGGATGGCTATGGTACAAACACTTTTTAGCTAGAATAAGTTTCTCTCCTTCCAGATTTTTCCACCTCCCCACTAGCTTATAGGATGTGTAACAGATGGCGGCAATATTGTTTATAAAATGCATGAAAAACAAACACTTGGACCATTGTCCTCTTGTCAGTCTTTTCACTTTTTTTCATAAGGCGTGATATAATGTGCTCTTTTCTGCAAAAAAGATTGGTTTCTATGGACCCAGTACCTCTCTGTTGTGTCCAACACTGAGCCCATGATTCACCAAGCAAAAAATTAGGCCACATCAAGAAATGAAAATTTGTTATGTCAAGGTAACAAATTTGCTTTTTCAACCAGTATTACATGACGAGATCTTTAATGATATGAACAACTAAAGTACAAGCTAAATATGTGGGGAAATTATACTCTTCTGTAGTTGTAATGCTAAAGTTCAAAGCTTTCATTGACATGATGATCCTTCTTTACTCAATTTATAAAAATAACTGCACTGCAGATAGCATAAATGCACCTGTTTCTATTTGCCTCCCGTAATATAGTGACCTCAGCATCACGAGCCTTATTTATTTGTGATTTTTTCTTTATGCAGCACTTTTTTCTAAAAAAAAAATGGCCGAAGTAAGTTTGTTTGGCTTTGCTACAACAATTCTAACAAAGGTTGCCACGTTTCCTGTTGAATATGCTATCAACGACATCAAACTTGCCTGCAATGTTAAGAGTGAGCTGGAAAAGTTGACGAGCTCAATGAAAGCTATCTGTGCTGTTCTTAAAGATGCTGAAAGTAAGCAATCTACATCTGGTTCACTCAAGCTATGGTTGGCAAATCTCCAAGATGTCGTTTACGACATAGATGATGTTCTTGATGAAGTTGGAACACGAGCCTTGCAGCAGAAAGTTGAAAAAGGTTCTATAAGTACTTTTTTTGCTCAGTTGTTCATTTTTCCTTTTCAATTGGGAAGACAAATAAAAAAGGTTCGTGAAAGGCTAGATGAAATAGCAGCCCTAAGAAGCAACTTTGCATTGACAGAAGAACCAATGGACACCAAAGATGAAAAAGTCCATAGAGACACATGGTCCATTGTAGATGAGCGAAACATTATTGGAAGAGAGAGAGCTAAAAATGATATTGTGAAGATGATTTTAGAAGCTGCTGAATCTAATTCTGATACTCTGTCAGTACTTCCACTTACTGGAATGGGAGGCATAGGCAAAACTGCCCTAGCAAAACTGGTATTTAATGATAAACGAACCAACAAAAAATTTGATAAGATTTTATGGGCATGTCTATCAAATGTGTCTGATCTCAAACATATCTTGGATACCATAATACAATCAGATAGTGGTGAAAGCTATAAGCATCTAAGTCTGGAAGCACTACAAAAGAAACTTCATGAACTTTTAAGGGACAAGAGATACTTGCTAGTGCTAGATGACATGTCAAATGATCATGTTAATAAGTGGGAAGAGTTGATAAACCTACTACAAAGTGGTGGAAGCGGAAGCGTGATTGTAATCACCACACGCAGCAGAAAACTTTCATCAATAGTGAAGACCATGGAGCCATATGAAGTGGCAGAACTTCCACCTGAAGAATGCATGCAAGTATTTAAACGATATGCATTCAGAGGTGACAAAACAATTGATCCTGAGTTTCTGGAAATTGGAAAAGACATTGTAGAGAAATGTGGTGGTAATCCTTTAGCAGTTAGGACACTGGGATCCCTATTGTTTGATAGTCGAGATGTTACAAAATGGCAACAATTTAAGGTACAAAAATTGTGGAGTATCAGTCAAGACAAAGATGATATCTTGCCAGTATTAAAATTAAGTTATGATGCACTTCCAGCAAATTTGAGAGCTTGTTTTTCCTGCTTATCAAATTTTCCGAAAGACTATGAGATTTTCAGAGAACTTTTAATTATGTATTGGATGGCACTGGGTTTGTCGAGTACAACAAGCATGGGAGAGAAATACTTTAGTGAGCTTGTTGGAAGATCTCTTTTCCAAGAATGTGTTTTTAGCCATGATGGCACTATTTCATATTGTAAAATGCATAACCTTGTTCATGATCTTGCAATGTCTACGTCCCAAAAGGAACATGCCATTGTTAGTAGTGAAAACAGCAATGCCTCTAAGAGTGTTAAGCACCTGGTGTGGGACAAGGGCTTCTCAACAGAACTCAAATTTCCAAAGCAACTGACAAGGGCAAGGAAGGCAAGGACATTTGCAAGCAGACACAGCTACGGTACCGTGAGCAAATCCTTTCTTGAAGATTTTCTGTCAACCTTCACAAGCCTACGTGTCTTGGTTTTTTCTGAAGTTGACTTTGAAGAGCTACCAAGTTCAATTGGAAATTTGAAGCACCTAAGATACCTAGATCTACAATGGAATACAAAAATCAAATACCTACCAAATTCACTGTGTAAGTTGGTGAATTTACAAACACTTCAGCTAGCTTGGTGCAAAGAGCTAGAGGAGCTACCAAGAGATGTGGAAAGACTTGTCAGCTTGAGATACATGATCCTCACATCTAAGCAACAGTATTTGCCAAAAGATGCCCTCAAACGTTGGACCTCCATGGTATTTCTACAGCTTAGTGGCTGCCCAATGTTAACATCACTAACAGAAGAATTTGGCAGCCTAAGTGCACTGAGAGAGCTATTTGTCTTCAATTGTCCAAAGTTGCCTTCTCTACCCGATAAAATGAATCAGCTTGTCACCCTTCAGAAGCTGGTGATTCATAACTGTGACGAGTTGGATTTGATGGAATCAAAGGAAGCAATGGGTGGGATGAAGAGTCTTCAGTCAATTGAGCTTGTTGGGCTTCCAAAGTTTGAGACCTTTCCGGATAGCTTTCAATCAGCTTCTTTCTCTCTTCAATATCTGAGAGTCAATGACTGCAAAAAATTCAAGAAGCTACCCGATTTCGTTCAGAGGTTCCCATTTCTGAAGAAAATTGAGGTCCCTGAAAGACCTTCATCTGTCGGTATAACTTGGGCGTAAAAGTAAGTGCATTTTGCTTCTAGAATGCTACACAGTCAATCAATCATCCAATTACTTGCTTTCTTTGCTAGTTCACTTCTCGTTTTATTAATGATTATATCAAAGGCTGCTGTTCACTTGTTTATTTAACTCATTTGTCCGCATGCAGATGGGAAGTTGCGATAATTCCTGGCTGGGAAGGCTCCTGATGAACTATTGTGAGAAAAATCTCTCGGCTCAGATATGCTGTGTGTGTTGTTGCTTGTTATTTGTTTTAAATAAATGGATGCCTGCTATGTGTGCTAAAAACAAAATGTAAGCTGTATGAACCTGCTATATTGTCGAATGATAATTTGTCAATAAAATGCCTGCTATGTGTGTTGTTGCAAGTTTATTGTAAGTTATGAATTATCCCATGTATCTTAAGAACCGAACATGACTATGTGCTCTTCCAAATTATAAGTAATATGAGTGGATTTCACGCTACAAGCCTACAACGGTAAATGCTTTACTTGGTTCTTGTTTTAATATTGTACCATTGCAGCTAGTATCATCCCATTACTTGTGTTATTTCTGATGCCATTGAGTAAGTGGCAATGCCGTTGAATCAGTGGATATGTGGTATATCGGCCACTTATAATGTGATTGAGTAATTAATTCGATCACATTAGTATTCTACAGGTTCTTCGATCTAGAATTCTTTTATCTAATCGCATGAATGGGCTATGGAATCGAATTTTCCTGCGACTGGCTGCAATTTGACATGGGGAGGGAGGGAGGGACTGGGAGCAACGGATGGAGAGAAGCAAACCGTTGCTGCCGCTGGATGCCGATCCCGCCGGCGGCGGCACCATCGTCGCTCGCCATTCGCCGCAGCCGCGCGCCCCATCTCCGGTCGCCGCTGACTAGGGAGCGAGAGATTGAGGAGAGAAGGATCGGAGGGGAAGCCGCTGCCGAAAGGACAGGAAAGAAAAGATAGAACGGTCTGCTGCATTTTCTCTTTATTTATTTTTTGCAAAAACTAAGGACCAGTATGTTTGCCTTTCTTACCGGTTTAAAAAATTAAAAAGCCAAAATCTAAGATCCTATTTGAGACGGCTTTACCTTCGCCTTCTTCTCTCTAAAAATTATCTAAAAAAACGGGCTTATGTCAAAAACTGAACTAGAGTAGTTTTTTATGGTTTCGGTGGGTTGGTATTCTAATTTTTACCTTAGAGTTGAAATAAAATTACCTTCCTTCTACCAAATATAAAAGCCCAAACACCGCCCTTCTCACCCCATTCCTAATTCATAGTGCTCACACCTAAAAGCCAGGCTGCCAAATACCAAACCTCTTCAGCCCAGCTTGTTCAGTTGTGTAGCTGTTCAGCCATATAGCCTGGCCGAAATCTACTTCTCAGAAAAAATTCAGCCATGCCAAACATGGCCTAAATAAATAGATGCTTTTTATTTGGGTTTTTTCAAAAGTCAAAATCTTCAGTATAACTTTTTTGAAAGCAAAATCTTTCATATAACTAAAAGCCCAAGGCCACCCTAGAGGTGTTTTTTGACTTATTGAAGATTGATTTTAGACTAATGATACTAAAGTTAATGCAAAATTACCCACCTCTAACACGTATAAAAGCTTATTGCTTTTAAGCTGTTTAAGCCCAAAAGATGACTTTTAGCTATAAAACAAAAGGCATAAGTCTAAACAAACATAGCCTAAATAGTGTTCGCTCTTGTTTTAGTCTATACGTGTGCTCACCTCCGAGCCATGTGCTTCTTCTTCGACGACAGTAGTGGGCCAACAGGGGTTAAGGTTGGAATTTGCCGGGTGTTAGGGTTAGAGTTTATCATGCCCCTCGATTGTAGAGGCGTATAGGCGGATGTGGTGTCTGTGGCCGCGGGTTCGGAAGCGGTGGCGACAATGGAGGATTTAGGTTGGACAGCAGCGACGAGAAGTGGAGGTAGTGTAGCAAGGCAACGAGGCGCCATCGGTTGTGGGTGGTGGAGGCCCTGGGAGCGGTGCCAATAGCTTTCAAACTGCACTTTTGCATCAACATTTATCAGCAAATATCTTCAATAACAAGAAATAGCATAGGACATAGATTTGCAGTTGGTCCCTCGGTTCTCCCCAAAAGAGAGTGAAGGAATGAATGCTCAAAGTGTTGTAAGGATTTATTGTAGCAATGTAATTCGGTGAAAATCGTTGTTTACAAGCATAGTGCGTGCCATGTATACAAGTCCGTTTGGTTCAAGGGCAAAGGGTGGATGGGATGGAGGCCATCCACCCTAGTAAGGATGAAGTCATCTAAGTTCGTGTTTGGTTAAAGGGATGAGAGATGGATGTGAAGAGTGCTTAATAGATACAAATTGGCCATCTTATTAATTTGATATATGAGTCTTCTTACAATGAAATAGATCTAAATATAAGGGGAAAAGAGGAAGGATACCGTACGCCACTGAACCAATTCATCAATTTGGTAATAGCATTAGATACAAACTCCTCGATGCATTGTATCTACCAATGAACCCAAACATCACTCTCCCCATCTACCTCTCCCCTCCAGTCATCGCTGCCCCATTTCCCCCTCCCCTCTAGGCTTCGGCGCCGATCTGCCTCACTGCTGTTGCCTTTTCCCTCTCTACCGATGCCATCACTACCCACATCTAGTTGAATGAGGCATGGATTTCGCCGGCGACACCAGGCAGGGAGGCAGCTTGACATGGAAACCAGACAATGGCGCAATTGTTCAGTGTGCTACAAAAAACGGCACGCTATACCCAACGCAGGATTTTGTTTTGTCTTCTTGTTTGGATTTTTGTGCCTATACTGTATTCCCTCCGTTTAAAAATATAAAGCCTATTTTGACTTTACACAAAAATTATGATTAAAGTGAAATTAAGAAAGGTATGAAAGAAAATCACTTAGATATCCTTACTAAATTATCTTAAAGGATGAGAGATAATACTTTGTATGGGTGGTAATAAATAAATGCATATTGTTGAGAGAGAATAAATATGAGTATAATAGGAAATTGATGCAAATATGCTTATGTATAGTATTGGAATATGGTGTACCCAAGAATAGGTGAGGGAGGACGAGCATCAAAAGGAGACGACTAGAACATTGCTAGCACTGGGAGACATGCAGGAGCACTTGGTGGTACGGATCAAGCCAACTTCATGCGGCCCATGCATGGTCCATACACCCTTCTCCATCTCCTTCCATGTATTCATGAGCATAGTATTATTCACACACCCTCCTACTCTCTACTATATATGTGTACTTTATCTATTGTAAATATAATTATGAATTTTTATATTAAAGATATACTCCAATGGTTTGTGCTCTAATGCCTCTATTAGAATAGGAAGTTCTAATATGAAATTTATTCTCGTCGTTTTTGCAACTTCTTCGAGGTGATTGCAAGAAAGTGTATGCCTACTTTCGTGTGGTCAAGTAGGTGAGGATCAAAGCATATTCTTGAACGAATTCACGTGTTATAGGTTGCCATATCAAGATGGTGATTGACGCTAGTGTTCGTCAGGGTTTACAAGTCTGATCTATCATATTTATCATCGTAAGATCGCGCCACCCTCGTATAAAAATGCTTCGTTAAATCTACATGCAAACCTTATATTTCTAAACATAACCATTCAAACTATAGGCTTTACATTTCTAAACGGATATAGCATCTTCAGGAAGAAATGGCTATCCTCTCTTTGCCCTTTAATTTTCCTCCATATCATATTACTATACTTATGCAATGAAGAAATGGAGCTAAACCAGAGAGCCACCTCACCATTTTCATGAAAATTCCTCCAAAAAAACAAAATTACAGATAGGTTCTTTTATTGGTTATTTTCACAAAGGACCCCGTAGTTTCATAGATTCGCGAATGGGTACTCCAATATTTTTTTTTTTTTGCAATCCTGGATTGGTCTTTTCACTATTTTTTGCAAAAAGGACCTGTGGTTCCGCAAATTCACGAATAGGTCATTCACCTATTTTTTTGCACACAGGACCACATGGTTACGCAAATTTACCGACGACTCCTAACCAGTCTATTTTTTTAAAAAAAAAAACACCACCTAGCCACCCTAATTTTTTTTTTAAAAAAATACCAACAAGAAAACCAAAATTACGATTTTTGCAAAAAAAAAAAAAACATCAGACCAAATTTCACACAGCGCAACATCGCGCACGACTATACTAGTCCTTACATAGACACCTTAAGAAACAATTTAGAGTGGTGCTTTTGGAGTGCCCTATGGGCATGCTTTTGGAGTACCTAGAGATGGCAATTTAGAGTGGTGATTGATATATAGGCTTTTAGAATTTGAAAAGATGTGCTATATAGGAAGTCATAAATGCATCCTAATAAGAAATAAGATTTCTACTTTTTTGAAGTAATATTTCTACTTTGTTCTAGAGGAGAAGTAAGAAGGTTATATAAACTCATGGAGATAATCATAGGGAATCCAAGCAACCAAGTAGTAAGCCAAGCAAAAGGACCGACAATCCTTTGTTCTCTTTTCAGGTTGTGCTCAAAGAATTTGAGGTTGACTTCACCGAATATTGTCTCTCTTATCGTGGTTGCTTCAATATCGTTATTTTTGTTCTCTCTACAAGATTTATCTTCTTTGTTCTTTAGATTGTGCATGCTTGTACCATATCTGATCTGAGGGTTGTTGTGCATAAGAAGGGGTATCAAAATATAACAAGTGGAATCAGAGTCAATGTCAGATTAATCTGATTCGTGGGAAGGTCGGCAAAGCGTCAAGTGAAACAAAATCAAGATCGATGTTGATGATGTGGAATTAAGTGAAGAGATTTGATAGAGGAGTAAATTGTAGGATCGATATAGACTAATATAGCAATCAGAGGGGGGTGAATGATTGCGCGGAAGCTAAATTAAAATTTTTTAGTAATTATCAAAATCTATGAAGAATTGACGAATCAAACTTTTTAGATCAAATCAAAATTACCACTATGAAACAATAAGTCAATACAGTGCAATTGATCTAAGGCCATAAAAGACAACTAAAATTGACACATGCATAAGGATAGAATTAATGATCAATATAATATTGTTATTGATGTCTGTCAATGTACTTCTTTGGAGATTACCAAATGCACTGCATGCATACGACTTACAGAAAAGTAACCAAGCAATGGAAATTTGCCTCCACGTGAAGCTCCCACGCCTCCTCGACCCGTGAAGCTCTCGTGACGCCTCTCGACTCTCGAGCAGCGCGCCGATCGAGGAACTTGATTCGCCGCTGATCGCCAACAATGACGCTGCTTTTTTATTTCTTTTCTTTTCGTGTGCGCGCACTGCCTCGCCTCGGTGCGTTCTGTTGCTCTGTGCGGCTCCCGATGATAGACTCCAAGCGTTCTCTGGTCCTTTTATGCTGTCCACAGCATCCGAGTCCGCACACGCCGCGTCCGAGTGCAACTCGCACAAGACCGGGAGTCGGACGCCGTGTCCGAGTCCACGAGCAACGCGCTGGCCGGCAGCTCCACGCGAACGCAAGATGACAGCCGAACTCGGTACAACTCAAACTTTCTAACCTTCATCTCTAATTAAATATTTATATGCATATTTAACTGGCCCAAAAACACATGGCCCAATATATGCATATAATTCAAAAATCTCGTATGCACGCCAGACGCAAGACACCGGCCGATACCGCGCGTGACTCACTCTCCCTCACATGCAATCGTTCTCTAGCTCCGAACGTCCCGCACGACATCCTTGATCATCCGAACCTCGATTCATCTGTAACCTAGTTCTCGATCCCCATCATCGACCACGCTCGACCTCAAGCAACACCTGCACATGAACAAACACTAAATTGTGTACGAGCACAAGTCCACGACTTGACTCAAGATCACCCATGCAACCACTCACACGAGCGCATTGCATTAAACAAAATAATTATCAGGTTATCACAAGCACATCGATAATTATATGAAATAGCACATTTTGCAAATTCAATTCTAAACCAATTTTTCAGCACATGATTTCACAATCTCCCCCTTGATGAAAGCATTGGCAACACCACTTTAGAATTGAACATTTGCAATTGACATTCACTACACAAGAAAGGTTTGTGAAATCAATAGGTTTAAACTCAAAAGCCAAAGTGAAAAACACAAAATCTCCCTCTTGACAAAATGCAAAGTGAAAAACTCCCTCTAGGTGAAATGAGACAAATCTCCCCCTAAGAAGAAAAATGTGAGTGAATGTGCAATGTGTACAAAATTCTCCCCCTTTGACAATGAATTCATCAAGAATACAAAAGAGAAAACACCATGTTCAAAAAATTTTCCTTTAGCAATGATTTAACAAAAGAGAAACAAATGGTGCCAAGATAGGAAAAGATGAGCTCATTCGATCATATAACCTTATATATCACATAATATGCCAAATACATGAACTTGATGTGATTTTAACGAGTTAGCGAATGACATGCATCTCAACCTCAGTACAGTCACCTATAGGCAAGTACTAAGCAAGATCTTAGAATAAAAGCAAGTCTCAAAACTGAAGCAACTAACAACTCAGGGCGAGCAAGTAGTTTCAACTTCAATCTAGTAGGCCAATTTAATCTTTTAAAAACGATAAATTGCATGTGGCATGCTTGAAGCATACTTCTTTTATTTTCTCGGAGTGGCATGCTTGAAGCATACATCTTGTCTTTTAGGGAATGCATGCTTGAAGCATACATCTTATCTTTTTAGGGAAAAGCATGTCTGAAGCGCAAAACTTGAGGCCTTTGCTTTTAACAACCCTTTTTTATTGATTCCCTTTTTTTTCTTTGATTGTAAACATGCAAAGAGATTCACAGGCCTTTTGAAAGAGTAAAGCTGAAAACACACTTGCTCCATAGCCCAAATTTGTCAAGAAGATTCAATATCAAGCCTAAAAGAGTAAGATATCACAGAGTATTTAGCTATAGACAATCTAACCAAGGAATTCCGCAATGTCACTTTTAGTTCAAGTAGAGCAATTTAGATTGTCATATATCAGCTCAATTACCTAATATATAAAGAAATATGATAAAGTAAGCTCATCAACTAAAGGACTTGGTAAGGAAACTCCTCTCAAACAGGCTCATGGGATGCACAACTCCCAACTCTCCTCTTAGAGAAGCAAATCGAGAAGCATCAAGTGGTTTTGTGAAAATATCAGCAAGTTGCAACTCAGAATCAACAAAATGCAAAACAACATCTCCCTTTTCCACATGATCTCAAGAAAATGATAGCGAATATCAATATGCTTTGTTCGAGAATGTTGAATCGATTTTTAGCAATATTGATAGCACTAGTGTTATCACGTAAAAGTGGAACACTATCTAAATATAATCCAAAATCCTTTAAAGTTGAAATCATCCAAAGCACTTGTGCACAACATGCAAAGAAGAAAGAACAAATTCAGATTCAGCAGCTTGAGAGAGCAAATGAAACTTGTTTTCTAGATGACCAAGCAACTAAAGATGTACCAATAAAGTGACATGTTCCAGATGTACTTTTCCTATTAATTCTACAACCCGCAAAATCAGCATCAGAGTAGGCTCTAAGTGATAAACAAGATGATGAAGAGTACCATAAGCCAAACTCTAAAGTGGTTGTAAATAGCGAAGAATTCGTTTTACCGCTTGTCGATGAGAAGCACGTGGGGAAGCTTGAAAACGAGCACACAAGCACACCGCAAAGTGTATATCTGGCCTTGAAGCAGTGAGATAAAGAAGCGATCCAATCATCCTTCGATACTCCTTTTGATCAACCGTTTCTCCTTCTTCATCCGGATCCAAAACAGTTGTTGTACCAATTGGTGTGGAAATTGGTTTGCATGTATCCATCTCAAAACGTCGAAGAAGATCTTTTGTGTACTTCGTTTGATGAATAAAGATACCTTGCTTTGTTTGTTTGACTTGTAAGCCCAAAAAGTATGTGAGCTCACCCATCATACTCATCTCAAATTCCCTGCTCATAGTGTGCGAAAACTTGGCAACAAGAGCATGAGAAGTACCTCCAAAGATGATATCATCCACATAAATCTGAACAAGTAAAAGATCTTTGCCATGTTTGAGTGTAAACAAGGTTTTATCAATTTTGCCCATTACAAAATCATTTTTCAACAGATATGATTTAAGACGCTCATACCAAGCCCGAGGTGCTTGTTTTAAACCATATAAAGCTTTTGACAGTTTGAAAACATGATCTGGAAACTTGGGATTCTCAAAACCAGGTGGTTGCTTAACATAAACCTCCTCATTGATGAAGCCATTAAGAAAAGCGCTTTTAACATCCATTTGATACAATCTAAAACCCTTAGATGCAGCAAAGGCCAACAAAATTCTAATGGCTTCAAGTCTTGCAACAGGTGCAAAAGTTTCATCAAAATCAAGTCTTTCAATTTGAGTAAAACCTTGAGCAACCAACCTAGCTTTATTTCTTACAACAACCCCATCTTCATTTTGTTTATTCTTAAATACCCATTTAGTTCCAATAATATTATGACCTACAAGAGGTGGAACTAAGACCCAAACCTGATTACGCTCAAAATTCTCAAGTTCCTCATGCATGGCATTAATCCAAGACTCATCATATAAAGCGTGACTTACATCTTGAGGTTCAAACGATGCAACAAAAGCAGTATGAGCATATGAGGCATTAGTATTGTACCTGTTTCGAAGTACACGCACGTTTAACTCACCAATCATTTGTCCAGGAGGATGTCTACGTTGTATGTGCATTGGTGCAGAAACTTCTGGAGTCTCATGTATAGTACCATGTGAGGATTCTGTAGTTGCTTGAGTTTCTTCCTGTGGCTGGTCTGACTGGGTTGGGTTGTCAACTTGATTGCCAATGTCATCTTCATCTTCATCATCACTTTCTTCCAAAAAGATACTTTCAGAATCGCAAGTCACCTGTGTCCCTGAAGAGTCGGATCTAGTACTGGGGCTAGCCTCATCAAAAGTGACTTCACAAGTCTCAACAATTTTGTTAGTCTCTAAATTCAGCACACGGTAACCACGAGTATGAAGAGCATAACCAAGAAAAAGTCCATCTGAGCATCTAGATTCAAATTTATCAATATTTCCATGTTTGAGAATAAAGCATTTGCAACCAAAAACACGCATATGAGATATGCTAGGTGTACGACCAAAACGAAGTTCATAGGAAGTTCTATGTAGCTTTGCTCTCAAAAATACTCTATTTGAAACATAGCAAGCAGTAGATATAGCTTCAGCCCAAAACTTCCTAGGAGTTGAAAATTCATCAAGCATAGTCCTAGCCATCTCAACCAATGTACGATTTTTCCTCTCAACTACACCATTTTGTTGAGGAACACGAGCAGAAGAAAATTGATGCTCAATACCATGTTTGGAACAAAAGGAAGCAAAAAGAGTGTTCTTGAATTCTCCTCCATTATCACTCCTAATTACTTTAAGTGCTTCAGGCAATTCCCTGAACAACCTTAATGCAAGTTCTTGAAAACATTCAAAAGCTTCATCTTTGGTAGACAAGAAATATACCCAAGAGTACCTAGAGTAATCATCCACAATAACAAGAACATACCA
Source organism: Rhipidocladum racemiflorum (assembly GCA_036346355.1). Lineage (NCBI taxonomy): Eukaryota > Viridiplantae > Streptophyta > Magnoliopsida > Poales > Poaceae > Rhipidocladum > Rhipidocladum racemiflorum. The sequence goes on along the minus strand of CM070590.1, from coordinate 880,933 downwards.
CTTACCTCCTCGCAGATTTCACTCTAGCAGGTCCAACAATGTCCATATGTAGAAGCTGACTGGAGCATTAGTCATAACAGCAGTAAATAGGAAAATGTGGAGATGCAATCATTTTTCCATGTTGACAGGGGAGCAAACCAAATTACTTGTTTTATCAATCTTTAATTCAGGCAAACCTCTAAGCAGATTTGATTTACTTATGCGTTGAAGATGATCGAAACCAATATGACCAAGTCTACGATGCCAAAAAGTTAAATCTTTAGAAACTTGGGAGACAAGACAAGTAGTTTCAGATGTTGGATATGAAAAATCACCTTTAAACAAGCGACCAATGCGAGTGATGTTGCATACTAGATTTTCGGAAACATCTAATATACGACAAGAATTTTTCTTAAATCTCACCTCAAGATCTTCATCAAGCAACTGAGAGACTGAGAGCAAATTATACTTGAGCTTACTTACCAAAGCTACATCCTTGAGAACGAAGTTTTCATTGACTCGCACAATTCCTTTTCCAAGAATCCGTCCCTTTGAATCGTCGCCAAAAGTGATAACCTCATCACCTGAACTTTGTGTGAGGGAGGAGAACCATTTTGAATCTCCAGTCATATGACGTGAACATCCAGAATCTATGAACCATATGTTCTCCTTCCTCTCTCGCACAACCTACATAAAAGGGAATGTCGATGTCTCAATACTGGGGTTAGATAAAAGAGTTTTAGGAATCCAAAGATTGAGACATACGACCAACTAAACCAGAGACATAACACGATGATTTTTATCATAATGAGAAGCAGAGTGTGCCTTTATGACATTAGACTTAGCATTGAACCTTTCTCTCCTTTGTTGTTTAGCTAGTCTAAAGCGTAATCGAACTAAATGACCATCTTTACCGAGTGAGTGCAAGTGTATTTAATATGATGTTTAGCTTTAGAAGTAGAAGCAACATTTGCACTCATCATAGTAGAAGATAAAATTCAGCAGATTTAAAAGCAGCTTTTCTCGTGCTCTTTGACAATTTCAAACTTTCCACTTTCAAGAGCTTTAACAACAAAGAGGAGCATGTGATTTGTGATAAGCATAAGAATCAAAACCTAAACCTTTGTGATGAGTGCTGACTTTTGATTGATCCAAAATCATATTTAGGTTTTTCTTTCCTTTAGTAAAACGCTCTAAAGACTTTTCCAAGTAATCAACTTTTCGAGAGAGCACAAGACAATTATTGCAAGGAATATCAACTTTCTCTTTCTGTTTGCGACAAGTAGAGCATGAAAGAACCTCATGAGTGAGCATATCATTAGTCATCTGAGAAACTCTAGCATTTGCATCTTTCAATTTCAATTCAAGATTTGAGCATTTAGGACAAGAGATTAAACCATGCAAATCATCGATTGGAACAACTAGCATGTTTAATGTGTTTCTCATTTTGATGCAACAGGGAAGCATGAACATTCCTTAAAGCAATAACTTCAGATTGTAGCATATCACAAGATTTGCAAGAATCATCATTAGGAATTAAAGATCTAAGCCTTGCAATTTCAGAATTGGAACTATCAATTTCTAGATCTTTTTCTTTAAGAGACTTCTTAGATTTTTTAAGTTCTGAAGCTAATTTAACCATGGCATACTCAAGCTCATCATAAGAAGGTCTCACCTCTTCAAGGTCGGAGTCGTTGTCGCTATCCCCTTCTAGCCATGAAACACATCCCGGTGAAGTCATCATCAGGATCTCCCTTCTTGTCCTTCTTCTTGTCATGTGGCTCATCATCACTCTCAAAGTCCACATCGCTAAGATCACACTCCTCTATGGCGGCTAAGACTTTCTTAGCAACTTTTCGAAAATTGGGGCGCCTAGGGGTAGTGTGTCTTGAGCTGCGTTGTGCCGGTTCCCTTTCTTCCTTCTTCTTCAACTTGGGACAGTTTGCTTTGATATGCCCGGGAAAGCCACACTCAAAACAGTTGAAGGACCTCGAAGTTGTGCCTCCACGCCTTCTCATCCTCACATTATTGAGTGCTTTAAAAGCACGTGAGGAGATGAGCACAAGATCTTCTTCAGGAAGCATCTCAAACTGTTCATCTGAAAAGGAAGCCAAAGGCATAAGGAACAAAAGATGGTAATCCGCATCTTAAGGGGTTAGCAACAAGTGCATGTGTAGAGGATTTATTATCACTAGGTGACAAAGAATCCATCTCATAAGTTTTTAGTCTAGAATAAAGATCATCTATGGTCAAAGTATCCAAGTCAACAGTTTGATTAATTGCAGTAACAACCATACGCCATTCAGGATTAAGAGATCTCAAAATTTTACTAGCGTTATCCTCAACTGAATTAGTAACTCCAACACCACGCAAATTACACAAGTTTTTCTCAAATCGAGAGAAAAGATCATCAATTGATTCACCCGGCCTCATAGCAAAATCAGAAAAATCTTTTTGGTAAATATTTTTGCGCACTTTCTTAATCTTAGTAGAACCTTCATGATAGTCACATAATGTCTTCCAAACAGAATAAGCAGAACGTAGATGAGAAACTCGATCAAATTCTTTTTCAGAAATTCCTTGAAAAATCAAATTTCTAGCTTTAGCATTCAGATCAACGTCTATTTTGTTATCATTGGTGACTATATCAGGAACATCAAAAACAGTAGAAACTTTGCGCCAAACATCATTACCTTGAGCTTCAATATAGGATTGCATGCGACTTTTCCAATAAGAAAAATTTAAATCATTAAGCATAGGAGGACGATTAACATACTTATCTGATGCCATACCTTAACCTCGCTCTGATACCACTTGTAGGATCGATATAGACTAATATAGCAATCAGAGGGGGGGTGAATGATTGCGCGGAAGCTAAATTAAATTTTTTTAGTAATTATCAAAATCTATGAAGAATTGACGAATCAAACTTTTTAGATCAAATCAAAATTACCACTATGAAACAATAAGTCAATACAGTGCAATTGATCTAAGGCCATAAAAGACAACTAAAATTGACACATGCATAAGGATAGAATTAATGATCAATATAATATTGTTATTGATGTCTGTCAATGTACTTCTTTGGAGATTACCAAATGCACTGCATGCATACGACTTACAGAAAAGTAACCAAGCAATGGAAATTTGCCTCCACGTGAAGCTCCTGCACGTCTCCTGGACCCGTGAAGCTCCTGCACGTCTCCTGACTCCTGAGCAGCGCGCCTTCGACTGGAGGAACTTGATTCGGCCGCGTGATCGCCAACAGCGACGTCGTTTTTTATTTCTTTTCTTTTTGTGTGCGCGCACTGCCTCGCCTCGGTGCGCTCTGTTGCTCTGTGCGGCTCCCGATGATCGACTCCAAGCGTTCTCTGGTCCTTTTATGCTGTCCACAGCATCCGAGTCCGCACACGCCGCTGGCCCGAGTGCAACTCGTATAAGACCGGAGGTCGGACGCCGTGTCCGAGTCCATGAGCAACGCGCTGGCCGGCAGCTCCACGCGAACGCAAGATGACAGCCAAACTCGGTACAACTCAAACTTTCTAACCTTCATCTCTAATTAAATATTTATATGCATATTTAACTGGCCCAAAAACACATGGCCCAATATATGCATATAATTCAAAAATCTCGCATGCACGCTGCACGGCAAGACACCGGCCGATACCGCTGCGTGACTCACTCTCCCTCACATGCACTGTTCTCTAGCCCGAACGTCCCGCACGACATCCTTGATCATCCGAACCTCGATTCATCCCAGAACCTAGTTCTGATCCCCATCATCGACCACGTTCGACCTCAAGCAACACCTGCACATGAACAAACACTAAATTGTGTACGAGCACAAGTCCACGACTTGACTCAAGATCAGTCCATGCAACCACTCACACGAGCGCATTGCATTAAACAAAATAATTATCAGGTTATCACAAGCACATCAGATAATTATATGAAATAGCACATTTTGCAAATTCAATTCTAAACCAATTTTTCAGCACATGATTTCACATAAATCTCAGCATGTGCCAATATGTGGTGAAGCATGTTCTTATCTATCCATAGTTAATCCCTGCTCTTGAAGGGGACAATCCAAAAAAACACGTCCAAAAAAGACTATGAAGTGATGGAGGGAAAATTTGTCAGTACAATACGTCTATATCTCTCCGATGAGGTAAAGTACTAGATGATCAAGAAAAATCTAGCAGGCGCTAAAGAAGAAGCTGTGAGCTATTGGAAGAAGAATGGGTTGCTTTAGCACTATATTCTTATATAGAGCAAGGATACAAGGATTTTAAAAGTTCGAGAGGGTTGTGAGAGATTTGACAATCCCTTATATTTTTGAAGGCTGTCTATAAAAAATTTGCAATCTATTTTGCCGAATATTTTCTCTTTTATCGTAGTTGCTTTACCGTTGTTGTTTTAGTTATCCCTACGAGATTCCTTTTTTTTATTCTTGAGAGGTTGTATATACTTGTATTGTATCCCGTGAAAACTCTAATCCCGAAGGTTGCTACGCAAAAAAAGATGTATAAGAATGTGACACAAAGCCTCCAAGCAAAGATATCGAGCGCACAACTTGTGCACACCCAGCCTGCCGTAGAAGCCTCGCCGTACATGTCACCTCCAACGGTGAGGGAGCCGCACTACGCTGGGTGCTACAGCCTATTAGAACTATCTCCGTGTTTATCACGTCGTCCTTGTTAAGGAAATAGATTGTGTGATTGTATTCTACCCGCCGGCTATAGATAGAATATCTCTAAGTTTGGATAGTCAGTGTATAGATAGAAACCTGAGATGTTCTCTTGCCGGTCAATCCTGTACATGCCTTGCCGTGGCTATTTCGGCTCTATAAACATGCAATCGCGGCCTCTCTGAGGTTATACGCTTCCACAAACATTTACACAGCCTACAAGCACGAGGAGGGCAAGGACGACGCGCGAACGGGGTGTGTGGCCGACGCATGCCCTGATCGACCAAACGGTAAACGCTGCGCCGCCAGTGTTTGCGTCCCCCGGCGGCGCCACCGCCATCGTCCCTACAGTCGGTTGTCCTAATCTAGCATATTATGAGCCACCGGCTTTCATGTTGCATCCTACGCTTATCCTTCCGTTGCCACCGTCGCAGCTGAACTGTGTGCCGACGTGCCCAAACTATCCGAGGGCGTCCACGTACGCCTCCGGCGACTGGTGCTACCACAGTGTCCGCGCCTTCATTGAAGAAGTACCAGAGCTCTAAGCCTCCAGTGATGTACCGAACGAAGACGCATTCGGCGCTATGCTTTAGGGCCGGCCAAAGGAACGTCGAGGCGTCCGACCAAGGGAGCCGCTAAGGGGGCTACCGAGTGGAGCTGGCCGATGCAAAGAAGGCCAGTGTGGATGTGCGTCAAGGCAAGCACTAGCACGGGCTGAGGCGACAGAAGACCAAGGTGAGGTCAAAACAGGCACGCAGAGTTGCAGTCTGGCCAAATGAGGCCAGCACGGTGGGGCGCGAAGGCGCAGAGGGCGCGGGTCAATGGAGGCCGAAGGATTGGTGGGAGCCAATGAGGCGAGGTGTAGGTCGACTGAAGCGATGGGCCTGCATACGGAAGCCAATGGCGATGGGTGCCGCCTCGAGAGTCTCCTCCTCCAGGGCAGCAGCAAATCCATTTTTTTCACCTCTAACCTCCTCAATTATGAGATTTATCGCATCATCACCCGACCATAGATCACTCTTATATCTCCTACTCTTTCTAATCTAAACCCTCCTCGCTTCATCTTTCTCTTGGTGGAAGAAATCGTGATTGCCACTCTGGAGAAGCGCAAGAAGATGATAGGGATTATGGTAACGGCACTAGCACATGTGGAGAGATGGGGCGGCGGGCCACCGCAGGAGCTCCTCGAGAGGTCGACTGCTACCTAGAGATGGCAACGGGTCTATACCCGGCGGGTATCGTCACCCCGTACCCATACCCATGTTAGTAAAATTCACCCGTTACAATACCCATACCGGCATGCGGGTACAAAATTTACCCGTATATGTACCCGTGCGGGTGACGAGGACCCGATGGGTAACCCGCACCCACATTAACTAATTAAAACAAGATGAGTTTCTCCGCAATACCATATCCCCGTAAAGCCTTAAAGTAACTTTAGTTTACATGCATACGGCGGTGCCGGCCCACCTGCCTCGAGAAGCCACCGTCACCCGCCGCCGCCGCCGTTGTTGGTGCTGCACGCCTGATGACTGCGGCGTTGCTGGCGCCCTCTCGCCCGCAAGCCATCGTTGAGCTCACGACCCGCTGCCGTTGCCGTCGCAACCGCCCCCTGCGAGAGGGAGAGTAATGGGGGAGCAGTAGGAGGGTGCGAAAGGGCGGGGTGGGGGGCACAAGGCAGTGGCGCAATGCCGCAGGGGCGTGGCGGGGCGGCAGTGGGGAAGTCAAGGCGGTGGCGCGGGTACCACGGGGCCGACGGCGGCGACAGTGGGGAAGCGAGGCGGTGCCGCGGGGGCAGTGCGAGCCGTGGCTGGCGGTGAAGCAGGGATTGAGGATTCGAGGTTGGGGGGTAGAGAGCAATTGAGCAAGGGAGAGTTAGTGTTGAGACTTGAGATTTTGTTGGGATGCACAATTGAGGCTTGACAATTTGTTAGTGCTAGACCCATAGGTAAATGGGTAGGCGTAATAGTAGAATGGATTCGTACCCGCTCTACCCGCTGAGTAGTAATTTTTGTCCGTTATTAGACCTACGGGTTTGAAGAATTATTCATACTTAACCCCTAATAGAGTAAATACCTATCGAGTTTTGGGTCCCCGCTGCCATCTCTACAAGTGCTACCTATCGGGCCGTTTCGAAGGCCGAGCAGCTTGCATGCTAAATACGAGGGATTTTCGGATACAGGTACATGTCTCAACAATGTTCAAGAATCGCACATGGGCTGACCACTCACAAGGCAAGCAGTACAAACAAATACGCATGGCTGGGAAAAGGACACAGAAGGGTCGAATTGGTTCTCGGCTTTCTCCTCCGGCTTTCCTCAACTCTCTCCTCCTCCCTAGCCCCTAGCGCAAGCATGTATTTGTAATGTAATGTTAGTACGAGATTAGCAGCAAGAATTTCAAAAGTGACCTTGGGTACCGTATCGTCGAATGACTTTTTTAGGGCAGTATCGTCGAATGATTGAACTACCTACTACTAGGCTATTTGGTTGGTGCCATGGGTACTGTGTATGCGACATCAACGATTATCAATAGTGATCGCTATTTGCAAAAGCCCCCTTGGCTTTTCTAGACCCATTGCCATTTTATTTTTGCAAATTAGGCTCATTGCGAATATAATTACGAAAAAAAACCCCTTTCTGACCGTGAAAGCTCCAGCAGGCGACACGTGTCAGCCTGTCATGCTTGTGTACCGCGACAAAGGTCGGAGCCGCGGCATCAGCCATGAGTCCATCGCGGCATGCTTGCTGTCATGCTCCCCCAGCTTGGCAGTAAAATGCCAAACTCCCTAAGCATAGCAACATGTCCTGCCGAGTTGCTTCGAGTGAACCGTGCTGTCGCGAGCACAAGCTCCTGCCGCGGTACTTAGATGTGGAAGGTGATATATATCATCTGTTGGTTCTTCTACAATAAGAGAGGTCTATTTTTGCAATTGTATTCGATTGGGTCAAATTTGCATAAGAAAAAACCGTGTCAACCGTGCTAGAAAGGACCGCATCCCTTTGCCCAACAAGCATACGTAGAGAGAGACAGTGTGTTGTTAGCAAAAATAGGGGAGCAGAGTTAACCAAACCTTTTTGAGTTGAAAATCGAAGTTTCGGTGGTACCAGTTTACCGCAAAAATCGTAAAAACCAAAGGGTTTCGAAATCAAATGTTTGAAAAAATTTCAAAAAAATTCAAAAATTCGGTTTTCCAAAAAAACCGATCAGTTTTTTTGAAAATCAACTGGCGAGTTGAACCTTTTGGCGGCCGATTTTTTTTGAGTGATTTTTTGTTGAAAATTGCTCGAGTTTGAATTTTTTTGAATTTTTAAAATTTTTAATTAAATCGATTTTCCTATTGGCTTGGAACCGGGTCGGTACCGTTCAGTCGGCTTCGCTAACCCTGCACGGGAGGGTTCGAGTCTTCCTCACGCCACTGCCCCCTAACACACTTTTCCAGTTTCTTCTATAAATCCGTCATCTCCTTCCCCCTCCCTCCTCCCCCTCCCCCTCCACAGCCAACCGCAACCTCACCTCACCTGAGCCATTGCCGCCGGTCGCCAAAGCTGGACCTCGCGGGTGCACACGCACACAAACAGTCGCCAAGAACCAGCCACACACAAACAGTCTCCAAGAACCAGCGAGACACCAATCCATACCCTTCTTGCCATGGATACGAAGCAATCCATGGCAGCGGAAGCGGGCGGACCCCACGCGCGGCTGCCGCCGGGGTTCCGGTTCCGCCCAACCGACGAGGAGCTGGTTGTGCACTACCTCCGCCGCCGCGCGCTCGCCTCGCCGCTCCCAGCCGCCGTCGATATCCCCGACGTCCGGCTCCTGGCCCACGACCCCTCCGACCTCCTGCCCCCAGGTGAGTAGTCAGTCAGGCACTACACTCGCCGCCGCCGCCGTCATCCGTCGGTGTCCATCCGCCGTGCCGGTGAATCTTTGGAGTCTAGCTTGGGCTGACTACTGTTTGGTTAACAGGGATGAGCGAGCAGGAGAGGTACTTCTTCACGTGCAAGGAGGCCAAGTACGTCAAGGGCCGCCGCGCGAACCGGGCCACCGGCGCCGGGTACTGGAAGGCCACGGGGAAGGAGAAGCCTGTCGCCGTGGCCCTGTCGGCGCCCAGGGGCGGCGGCGACCGCCAGACTGTGGTCGTGGGCATGAAGCGGTCGCTCGTGTTCTACCGGGGGAAGCCGCCGAGCGGCAAGAAGACGGACTGGGTCATGCACGAGTACCGCCTCGCCGGTGCCGGCCTCACGCCGCGCCGCCGCGCGGAGGACAGCGGCACCCCCGCCGCGCGCCCCGTGGAGGGGTGGGTGCTCTGCCGCGTGTTCAGGAAGAAGGGGGCTGCCGCGGCGGGCCCGGTCGACCGGACCGACGCCGACGACGCGCAGAGCCCCGGCGCCGGCGCCCAGTTCATCGACTTCTTCGCGCGGGCGGACGCCCTGCGGCGGCGGCGCGCGGCGTCGCCGCTGTCGTCGAGCTGCGTGACCGACGCGTCGGCCGAGTATTGCAGGGAGCAGGAGACCACGAGCAGAGGCGCCTGAGCTAGCTAGCCGATGAGTGTCGGAGCTGTGCGGTTGGTTAAGCTTTGTAAGTTTGCGTAACGCAAATTGCAAAGGGAGCTGTGCAAGAGAAGGCTTCAGTCGGTGCAGCCGCTGGCTGGAACTAATGTATCTTATTAATCTTCTCCTTTTTATGTCAGTGTAACAGGCCTTCAAAATCCAATCCTCTCTGCAAATGTGATTGACCTGTCCTATATAGGTTTCATTATATTCGTAAGCTAGAAGAATGTTCTGCAGTAGTATTGCGACACTCGTAAATGTTTTGCAATAAGATTGCGATAATTGTAAGCTAGCTAGGAGGATGCCTCGCAATCAAATCGCGAGACGTTCGGCGAGATTCATAAGATAGCTGCAGGATGTCTTGCAATCAGATCGTGAGACATTTCGTGACCTTGGTACGGTAGCGGCTGGTCCGGCGGCAGCTAGCGGGAGCGGTTCAAACTGGAGCCTGGAGGTGGGCATCGTGCCGGCCCGGCCCGGCATGAATTCATCGTGCTTCGTGCCTGAACCGTGCGGGACCATGACGGCCCATTCGTGTCTGAACTGTGCCGGGCCGTGACAGCCCAGCCCTTCGGTGAGCCTAGGCACGGTCCATTTGCGCTTCGTGTCTGCTTCATGCCGTGGCGGCCCAGGCCCGGCCTATTTACACTATTGCGATGAGATGAAAGGAGACGGAGACACACATTGCTCAATCTCTTTCAGTTCTCTCTTGCTCGTTGCTCCCCCTCTCTCGACCGTCCCCTCAATCTCTCTCTTGCCTGTTGCCTCCCTCTCTCTCGCTTATTGGCCGACGAGAGAACGAGAGATGGTCATCTGTAGAAAGCTCAACAATACTTTTTCTCTCAAAAAAATCATCAATCATAACCTCGACAATATTAGAAATCTAGTGAAATAAAACTAGGGTGTATAGGTATCATCCAGATATTTTTGTTTTAGCTAACATCCAAATTTTGGACCGTTTGATACCTCACCCAGATTTCATCGGGCCGTTAGATCAAATCATAGGATCGGATGGAATCGATATTTCCAAATCTCAACAATGATCCAATGGTCTTAGATTTAGGTGATTTCGGCAATAAAAACATCTGGATGATGTTTATCAAATCCTATAAAATCATTGTAGATAAGTGACATAATATAGCCATCAACAACAACGAAATTGTGACAGTAGATCTGCGTTCGCGTGCCTCCGCTGCGTCGTGCAAGACGAGCCCAAATTTCAAACGATCGCGGCCGTCGTGCCGCCCATCTTGCCCTGATCTCAGGCCCAGCACGGCCCGTGCTACAGTGTCGTGTCGTGCCGGGTTTTGGACTGGGCTGGACCAACGTGCTTCGGGCCGGCCCAAAAAGGCTTGGCCCAAGTGCCCACCTCTACTTCAAACAGGGTGGATTGCATGTTTACCACGTAATAACTCGGTCCGTTAATATAAAATCATGTATAGTTCATATGGAGCGGTGGTGAAATTAGTCTTACATTATTTATATAAAGTAAGTTGTAGTAGTATATAATACCTATTGTGTTCAAATATAGCACCTCCAAGTTAACCCTTTTACACAAAACGAGGATGAAAACATAAGTGGGGTGCTATATATGCGTAGATCCACCTCCTAGTGGGCTGGGTTACGAGCGAAATTGCGACTAGAGTGTTAAATAGGAGGCGACGTAGCGGCATCACTGGTCGAGATGGGAGGGAAAAACAGGCAAAATCATGGCAACCTAATTTCGGTTTTTGTTTCGTCGATTGCTTGGACTTGTAAAAGGTCTGCCAATTGGGTTGGTTACTTGTCACCTTGCTGCCCTAATTAAGAATGCTAAGATGGAGGTGATGCATTTGTCGATGACACAGGAGAGGTTGGAACGTTGGGGCCTTCATAAAACAAAAACAATAATAAAAAAAAAAAGGTTGGAATGTTGGGCAAGGAATAGCAAGCAGTAGCAGTTGAGCTGATTGTATTTGTAGAGCATGGGTTACCTTGCATATTGCAACGCGGTCAGAGGGTGGGGCCAGGTCAAATGTGATGGCCCCCTTGACGCCAAGTCGTCGCGGTCAAGAGTATTTTTCCACGGATCCTGTGTTGACCGCGGGGTGATCACACGTTGCACGAAGCTGTGGGGCCCACATGGCAGCTAGGTTATTCGCCTGGACCGGGCAATGGGCCGTGGCGTTTTGGGCTGGCCCTCCTTCCATGAACCATCCGACGCAGTCGCCAAAGACGTATGCGTCAGTAGGGCCTCGTTGGGCTATAGCCTACCATTTGACCGTCCGACCCTAAGTACCCTCTTAACACCGGTGCTCAGTTTTTGTCATAGCGACAGTGATTGCTTACTCACTCGGACGCGGCTGGAGAATGAAGAAGATTTGCTATGTGGTGAGCTGTTCATTAGGCCATGTGGCTTGATAGGTCACTGCTTGTTGAAGGCATAATTTGGCAATGAGTAACTTCACTTGCTGCGTGCAAAACTGGATTCAAACTCTAGACAGACGTAGAGACCATAGAGAGACGGGAGGGGCAAGGGGCTCGACATCTCTCCTTTGTAAGGATATGGCAATCTATTGGGTCGGGGGTGCTTGACGCATGTCTCAGGGAGTCGGTGATTGTGAGGGCCAGGCAAGAGCGGCGAATGGATGCCAGGGAGCCAGCGAGGGAGCGGACGCACAACGATGGGCAACCCATCATATTAAGAGCTAGATGTTTTTATTTTTTTGTGAGAATTTGTTACTAATTTCTGTTTTTTCGTAGCAACTCTAAAAGATACGTCACGAGCTGTTAATATATAATATATTTTTTATTTAATTCCGAATATTAGTTTTAGGTGGGGCTGGCTATCGAGCTTAACGAGCTATTATCGAGCTTACTTTCTAAATTAACATAGTTTGACATAAAATCATTTTATTAAGCCTTTAAGTGGTTATTTCAAATTTGAGCTAAGGAGCCACTATCGAGTTGAGCCTCATTAATTTTTTTTCTCTCAAAATAAACTCATTTCAATTTAAACCTATTAAAAACTATAATAAAAAACTTTTTGATTTGAGCCCTAACGAGCTTTCTTGTTAGCCCTAGTTTTATGGTAGCATTTATACACAAATCCAACATCTAATTTTTATTTCGAATTTTAGCTATGTATGGTATTATTTGGAGTTTGTATAAAAATTAAACTACTAATTTTTTATTTTTATTCCAAAATTCTGCTATTTTTATTATATTTGGTATGGACTCTTCCATTATCTAAACCGTTATAACTCGGGACAATTAAATAGACAGTTAGATGTTTTTCTTTAAATAATAGCATCCAATAGCTACTATAGTTCAACTTAGTTAGGATCCATCTGATTAAGGGTTATATGTTTTGCTTTTTTGTGAGAATTTCTAGCTTATTTATCTTTTTGTAGCAACTCTAAATGGCATGCCATGATATTTTAATAATATATAATAGATTGTAACTTTGTTAATGGGTTGAATAGAGATAATAGCCAATTTTTTTGATTGACTAGTGTTAACTTGTTCATATATTTTCAAAAGTTTGAAAAGCAAACGTTATACAAGTATTTATAAAATAATGAAGTTCGAATAAATGAGAACACAACACAAATTGTTTAATATGCTTCTCTCAATTTAGGCTAATTCTTTGAGCCCACCCTCTATTTTGATTATGGCTTCACCAGTTGCAGTTGCCATCTCCCCTGCCTTTGTCGTCTTCTCTCACCCTCATCTACCCCTGCTTCCTCCCCGTTGACCTGGAATGTATGAACGATTTGGACATTGGGGAGCAGTTAGTATGTATGTATGTTGTTACTGTACTCTTTTCCTTACCAGGGGAACCCCACTCTAGGGCGTAAGGTTTTTAACAAGGCAGTAACTTTGTACATATACCCAATGTATAAATAAAATTTACTTCTATTTTTTTAAATAATTGTGTATACCAGATCCTCGCCGGAGACATCAACGTTTGCTTTTCATCCTTGGTATCATCAACGGCGATGACGTCCACGACTCTACACGTCCAACAATAAGATAAGACCTAAGCTTGTACGGCATGGTCCAGCTTTCACCTCTATATACGTCGCATATCGAATAGAAACCCTCTAGGCATCAGGTACATGCCATTTTGCAATTTTTCATGTACACTGGCTTAGACAAGTTGGTTGCTGAGAGAGCCTCCTCAGTGCAACTTAGGTGGCTATGTTACACGCCGTCGGATCGAAGGGGGCAAGGGTGTGACGGACCGCCATTTCAGGGGCATGTCTAAATACCACAACAGCTACCCAGGAAGATTAACTGTCAGGAACCAAGTGTACATTGCTAGACAAAAGAGCGAGACCAACTCTTTTAGCAAAGATAAGGCCTAACGGCTAAGTTTTTACAAGGGGCGCAGAAACGCCAAATACAACTTACAATACAAAATAACACCACAGTTGAATAAGGTTCAATAAGGAAGGTTAAATAAGGTTCAATAACAAAGGATGGCTTAAACAATTGATCGGATATTAACTAAGCATCATGACATTCCAAATTACTTTTCTTGGTAATTAACATACGAGTGAAAATAATGCATTAAAAATAATTATTGCTATATTAATGACAAATGGGGTTCAACATGTTCAAGGGGTGCAGCTTGCCTTGCGGTGTGGAGGGTTCGTCTAGATCGTAGAAGCTGCAATCTTGATCGGCTCTGGACTGGTCCTGCTCCGGCTCCTAGTACTGTTCCTGCTCCTCAAACTGCTCAACGGTCGGATCTAGCACAAAGAACGAAAACGATAAATAAACGATAAGGGAAAAACAATAGAAAAGAAAAACCGAAGAGAAAATCGAAAAAAGGGCTAGAGAGAGGGTCGGAGGGCATTTCGGTCATTTTAAAAATTTTAGAGACTTTATTTTGCAGAACGGAGGATAGTTTTGGACTCATTAGCTCAAACAGAGTAGGAACATGTAGTTTTGGGTTTTTTGAGGATTTTCTGGGATTTTCCTGGAATTTTGGATTATTTAAATCCAAAAAAGAAAAAGAAAACAAAAAATAAAATTGAAACCGAATCGGGCCGCACAACGATGGGACCGAGATGTCAGCGGTGCATGGGGAGGCTAACAGCAGGCCAGGCGAGGGGGCTAGGGTTCGAGGGTCGCTGCAGCGAGCACGACATCGCCAGAGAAGAGGAGCGGTGGGAGGCGAGCGGCTTACCGGGCGAGAGGGAGAAGAGGGGCGAGGAAGAAGTGGAGGCCAGAGGGGGGGTGTAGGCGGCGAGGTGGCGGTGGCCGGGCGGCTAGAGGCGTCTGTGTGAGCCGGGCGCGCTGCGAGTGCGTGTGGCTGGCGGTGGCGGGCGACGCGTGGAGTGGTCGGACGCGCGCACCGGCTGGGCCGGGCCGGGGAGGGAAACATGCCAGAAAAATGGCCCAAAAAGTATCAAATAAAAGCCAAATTTAAATTCATTTTGAATTTTTTGAGGTCATTTCAAAGGGCGCCTCACCTAAGGTATTGTTCGGGCGTTGTAGCAGGAGACACTGTAGTCAGCGTAGTACCCGGGGGTACAGTAAAACTCAACCTAGGCCGTCGTGTCGTCGAGCTGACTTTGTGGGAGAGGAAATACCCGGGCAGGGTCGTTTCCAGTTAAACTGCCGTGCATGACAGGCAAGCAAAGCCGCATCAGGGCATTTCCCTGTCATAGCCACTATTGGGGCCATCACACACACGGTACGGCAGTTTGAATAATCAAAAGGGAACCTTGTTTACAAGAACACGAATCATATAGATCAACCCTTTAATTGGCAGTGGTCATAAAGGAAGAAAATACCGAGCAAGAAAGAAAGACACCGAGGGAGGACCAGGGTTCCATTTTTTAACGAAATTCTTTCGAAATTTGAGCTTAATTACCGCTCCGGTTTAAAAAATAAAACCATTCGGTTTACCGTTTAAATTCAAATTTAAATTCAAAAAATTTCACAAAATTTATCTAGAATTTTCCTATAATTAGTATTAATAGCCTTATGACCTTAGGTGTGAATATTATTTGAAAAAAAAAAACGAAGTTTGGAGACGTTTTTGAGCCATTTAATTATATTTAGCAGCAATATTTGTTGAATTATATTTAGCAGCAATATTTTTTAAAGTAATTCTTCAAACATCATTTTTGTCCTTTAATGACTTTTTACAAAATTTAAAGTAATTTTTACAAATTTCCCCTTTTTTGCATTTCCTCCCAATTCTTTCAACTGACAGCGGTTTTCGAGACTTTTCGAGCGGTTTTCGTTCAAAAACCCTGAATTTTGCTCGGCGATTTAACTAGATTTCAAATTCATTTGACTTTTGAACCGAGCATTTTATTTTGTTAATTTTGATACCATCGTAACGTCGAAATCCGGGCTCAAAGGGAAAAGTGAAACCCTGCGGAGGAGGACAGATGCAACAGAGAGATCGATGGCCATCCATGCCTGCCTGCCGTGTCAGCCAAAACAGAGGTCACCAAAGGGAAGCTCACGCCGCACACCGTCCCGATCATCCCCCCCAGCAATCAATCAAGCCGCATGCGTTCCCCCGACGGTGCGGTTTCCACGCTTCTCGAAGCTTTGCCGTCGTCACAGCAGTGGAAAGGTCTCTCCTCTCTCTCTCTCTCTCTCTCTCTCTCAGAAAGGTCTCTCTCTCTCTCTCTGTCTCTCTGTATGTCCGTATGTACGTACTTGAGCATGCAACGCAAGCTTCATGCAGAGATAAGCGGCCGGCTGGCTAGCTAGCTGGTGTTTGTGTGTTTGTGTGTGTGTGTTTTTTTTTTTTTTTTGTCAAAGAACCAACGGTACACGTTACAGCGAAAGCGAAGAAGATCCCAAGAAGATCGACAGCAACGTTGCTTTGGTAGAACGTTGACGAACAGAGGATCGATCGCCAAAAGTTGAGAAGAAATAGGGGGAGGATTGTGCTAAAGGCGCTTTTTTTTTCCAATTTTATTCTGCTCGATTGGCCGGGCACCCGAGCCTGAATTTTATTGTCTAGCCAAACTTGTCGAGTGTTTCGCTTTGCGTCGATCGATCGGGCTCCTCCACCTGGATTCCATCTGTTAATTATTAACCGGTCCTCGGTAACAAAAAATCAAACAAAACCATTTCGTATGAAATATAGGAGGCTTTCTATTAATTAACGGGTTGAGGTATTACAATGTGTTTGTACCAGCATTGCAGCATATAATGTCTGTTTGGTTCAAATATGTCATGTCCGGGTTAAGGCTTTTACACGAGACAGAGAGAGAAGTGTAAGTGAGACGCATAGACCCACCCTCTGGTGGACTGAACATTGAGCGAATTTTAGCCTCACGATGTCACTATGCATACTGATTAATTATTAGAGCACGTATCAAACGCAAATGGAAGGTACGTATACATTACATGCTAGCGCGAGTCGCGGTGTATGTCACTTGTAAGTGATTCAGTTTGCCCTCCCTCTCTCTCTCTCTCTCTCTCTCTCTCTCTCTTAGAAAAGAGAGAATGGTCGATGGAGCAAGGCATCAAGGTGGGCCCACAGGGCAGGAGGACATGCTCTGAGTGAGAGAGATGGCTAAGGTTACTTGCAGGGCATGGCAAGTGTCTGTGGCCACCAGCATGCATGCATGCATGCATGGAGATGGAGAGGAGGAAGAGGAAGGTGGCTGTGGCCGACCAGGTCGATCGATCGGTTGCTTGCGAGCTTGGAGCTCGGCCGGCCGGCCCCGTCTCGTTCATGGCTGCCGCGGTCACCATCACGGCAAGCAATCGATGGAAGACGAATAAACCTGACCGGCCTCTCCTCTCCTCGCTTGCTTGGAGGGTCAGGTCAGTTCAGTTCACGACACCGCCGGCCGGCCGGTCTCCTACGCAACCGGGGCGCTTTCTAAAACCCATGGACCGCTTCAAGATTCAACGAAAACGAACCTGTCTCCCCGTTTTGACCGTCTCAAAACTGCGTTTGTTTTTTGGGGCGTCGTTTTCCATCTCGGAGCCTGCAGGGAATTAAGGCAGAGAGAGAAAAAAAACCAGCAGGAACAGATCGAATTAATCCATTAGCTTAATTAGGAGTTTAATTTGTAGGTGATCTTTCCGTAGGCGTCCGGAAATCTCACTACTACAGAATGGGACAACGTACACCTCGGATCTATTTCGTGTAGCTTGGTTAGGAAATTCTGAATCACGCCCAACAGAAACACGTACGCTCCTTCCGACCCAGCATTTTGAAAACTACATGCTACAAGGAATATATATATATATATATATATATATATATATATATATATATATATATATATATATATATGCGTGAATCGTACGTGCATAAATCGGCACAATCTGGACGAAATTCTTACGTTTGGAGGCGTACGTACCATCCTGGGTTTAAATTAACGGGCGATGGAGAGCAGCACACCACGTACGGCTTGGGATTGGGCTTGGGATACGTACGTGCGCAGGTATGAACGTCGGCACGCAACCACAGCTTGGGAAGCACGCACGAACGCACGCAGCCACTCCCAATCAGTAACCCATCTTTATCCCCGATTATGCGATTGCCCTCTCGGTCACGAAAGGCAGCAACTCGGAACTCTCTCTCTAGACCTCTCTCTCTCTAGACCTCTCTCTCTCTCTCTCTAGACCTCTCTCTCTCTCTCTCCATGGAGATGGAGAGCGATGGATCGCGAGGCGAGGCGAGGACGGAACGGAACCGCAAGCGCAGCCTCCCTGCCGACACTGTTCGTGTGTTGATTGGTTGCTTCCGTGTCCTCTCGCTCTTGTCCTCGCCTTCATGTCTTGTTTATTTCTGCTGCTGAGACAACCATGGTTGACTCCATCGAACATGTCGGATTTTTATTGAAAAAAGAAATCACCGGAACACGCCTGTACGACGATAGTGGGACACGTGTAACTACAAGTCGTTCGGGAAGAGAAGCAGGGTTTCAAGTATCGGTGATTATGATTATCGCGCGAAAATCATATTTTTCGTTTGTATTGGTGGGATACGACATCAGAAATCAGAAATCGATCGATAAAACAGTTAAATTCAAAAAAATTATGCGACGCAAATATCGCGATAATCGTTGAAAATCGAGATAAAATCACTCACAGAATCGGCTCTGAGAAACATTCAATTGGTCGGTCAAAATCGAGAGAAAATCAGTAGATTTGCAGTTCCACAAATGCCACTTGTAAGGGTGGTTTTTCATAGAGAGTGAAATTATCACGAAAAAGTACTCTGATTTCCCATTTCAAATCAGAGTAATTTACTCGATTTTCATCATTGAAAACTGCCCCTTTTGCCCTTGGCTTCCGCTTCCTCTGCAAGCATAGCCCATTATCTATGCAGCGGTAGTCGATGTTTTGATACCATTCGCTAAGCCTAAAGCTTAGCTATAGCCGAAACCAAGGGCAGGCGCCCCATAGCACTTCCTCTGCAAAATTCAGAAACTGATATGTTCATGGATGTTGGGTGATTTGGCAAAGAAACACAGATCATTACGTTAATGGGCGAAGCCACACCAGTCATCCAATCGTGGTAACATGTTGCCATCTCCACAAATTAAATTTTTTTTGGTCTAGGTCATGTGTTGAAGAAGCAGAGGCTACTTTGTTTTTATGGCTATTTGATCGTACGATCACTTCACAACCCATCTTTTTAAGTACGTGCCCTAAATTACTCTCCTACAACTATTAACACACCAAGAATACTATTTTTCAAAGATTTATAACGTGGCCAAAATCTCTGTGAACAATTCCATCCATCAATCGAACATATTTAGTTGCGTGTGTGCTTGTATCAGCATATGTAAAAAAATGCAAATATTAACACATGCGATTATATATATAGCACAATCACAAGGGGCAAGATCTGTCCTTGATGGGAACAGATTCGCCCTAATGTCTTAACCAAACTTGCAAGCTTAGAAATGGTGACTAGCTGAAGTCAACGACATAATGGGTGCGCTGCATTACATTACAAACAACAGCACATCAGCATAATAGTAAACTGACTGACATGAGCATGATGCAGAATGGAGGGAAGCAAGCACATTATTAACTGGTAGTTTCAGAGAAGTGATGCAAGAGACAAGGACCAAATAGAAATGGAAAGTTGATGTAAACAGGGGGGAGCAGGGAAGCGCATGGCAGCAAGCAATGATGTCCTCTTGATGAAGGCGGATGTGTACATGAACTTGTTCCAATCAGTGAAACGACGAATTGAAAATATGGAAGGAAACGGTCTCGGCTTCAGCATGTCATGCAAAGTTCAATACCCCGTTTTCAATTGCATATAAGCTCTTCCATAAGTCATAAATTGACTTTGCAAGCTACTGTTGTTTCCCAGCTGCGGAAGCGGTGTTTGCGTTTGATGCCGACGATGATTCTGATTCACCACAAGCCCTTATAACTGCCTCATTCTGAAAGCAAACACTGCAAAATGTTACTGCCCTGTTATTCATCTGCGAAGATGACAAGCAAGACTACTGGCAGATTAAACGCTGCGTGACCAATTGAATTTTAAGAAATGAGATCAACACATGCAATCAGGAAACACTGTTGGTCATTATTACCTTAACTCTCATGTGGCCAACTCGTTAGGAGTTACAACAGCATACTCAATAATAGGTTTTCAATAAAAACATAGATACATGAGCTCCACACATCAAGTATTGTTCAAAATCAATGGGATAACATATACAGCCTGGAATCTAAAAAATGTACAGTTTGGTTGCAAGTTCCCTACGGGATATGCAAAATAATATCAAAAGTAAATTCCTTGGTTCAGGATTCAGTGCACATATAAGTATGTCCTCTAAATTTAGCTTAATGCCAGTTAATAAGAAGCTTTGGCCGCCTGAGAATAGCAGAATAATGTTCTTTAATCTATTATTGGCTTCTTGCTCAGTCTCATTTGATCTGTTCTTGTTGCAGAGAATAAAAGAAGCATCTGATGAAAATAAATTTCTAAGAAATTCTAGCGCATCAGCTCCAAACCAAATTTTGAACAAAATGCTTAGGAGGAAAAAAAAAAAAAGGTAAACAGCACATCCATGCAGTATTTTTCACAGCAACAGTTCAAAGGTATTCAATTTGGGAAATGTAGATATATATCATTCCTAAATTGCAACAGAATAAAATGAAGGGAAACTTGATAACATTGAACATGCGGGTAAAGAAACAAAGCAAGAGATGCGAAGTCCTGATGGGACAATCTACAAGGGCCTAAAATCTGAGTTTTCAAGACGTAAATGGTCATCAGTCATGCATGGCAAACAGTACTAACAAGACCAGATAAATACCATTCATGCTCATTCAAACAATAACTCTCTGTAATGGTGGTTGTGGTTGTGTCAGATGTGCCCAGATACAACCGACAGGCATAATATATGAACTAATTATGTCACATGCAGCAACACGAAGGACCCTATCAAGGTTTCAGATCTGTAACAAGTTAGACTCGTGGATTCCTCATGCTGCAATTCAAGATTCAAGGGAGTTCTGGATGGTTCTACTCTCATACTGGAAATTATATATGCTTTACTAAAACAAGTCCCAAGGAGGGAGTGCTACTGCAGAAGACAAAGTGCACAACAAAGCAGTGGAAAAAGGATGCTATTGGCAGCAAATGTTTGTTCCTGTTTGCAGGATCAAGATTCACAGAGAGGAGGAAAGCAGAGTGCAGAAAAAAAAAAGGTAAAAAGTTGTTTTGAGGCACCATACAGGTTACTACTTGGTAATCTAAAGGCCCAAGGGATGCACCAAAAATATATATCCCAAGAAGAAGCAGCTAAGATGGTTTGGAACATTTTAAGGGCAACCCTCGTTGCAAACTTTGCAATTGATGATAAATCCCAGCATAGGATTTCCTTCTCTGCTGCTCGACAATCTTAACGGTGTATGGCAGAGCAAAAATTGTGCTTAGTAACTCTATGAAGAAAAGTTCTCCGCAGCTTGCAACAAGATCTCCCCTCCTTATTTTCCTGCCTCTATCTTCATTTTCTGTCATATCAAAGGAGTACGGATAACATATGTACAACACCCCACGAATTCACTAGACTTCATGTCTTTAGATTTTACTGATGAAATGAGAAAACCTTTTCCACTCTTTAAATTGGTCTTTGTTACATTTTGGTATTACTCCTAAAAAGATAAGCATGTGGCACTTCTGAAGTCCAGTCGAACTATAATTGGGAGAAAACCAGTCTAGTTCGAGATAGAAAAGGAAAACAAGTAAAAAACCTGGTGGAAACGCTAACCTCTTTCCACATACCACTCCCATGCGTTATAAACTTATAACCCCCCGTCCATCCTCAACATGCGTGCCTAGTGAAATCCTAGCGGCACCACTCCTGTTCCCTCGCACAACCTCTCCTGTCATGCGTGCAAAAGAGAGGAGTCACTGTCGCCCTAGCATTCCACAAGCACTGCTACTGTTGTGCCCGATTGCTGCCACCCTGCCTCGGGATACAAGAGGTGGAGGTGACAGTGAAGGGCAGCCAAATTATGCAACTATTGCCACTAATCTACCAATGGGGATTAACATGCACGGGAGTGGTATGTGGAGACTGGAGAGAGGTCCGGGTCCCACCATTCCCCCCCCCCCCCCCAAATTTTCCTTCCACTACTAACCAGACTCCAGTTTGCTCCAGAGTAGATTTTGAGTAGAATCCGATTAGCCGCACCACTTGGCTCACTAGGGCCAGTTAGCACAACTTACTTAAATTTTCCCTAATAATCCATGAATAAAACTTGGTGATGTTACATATTTGTGGGAAAATCATCTATAATAGGGTGTATTTGGATGAGGGGGCACTTCTTTGGGAATTTTTAGGAGATTAAAAAATAAATCCCCTTTATCCAAATAGGCCCTAAATGAGACTCTTCTAGGATCTTTAGATGCGAACTCTAATACTTCTAATCTTGAAGCACTTAACCTTCCTGCTACCAGGAAATCTACATTGGGGGAAACTATCCTATATATACTTCATCAAAAGTACATGCATTTGTAGTTAGTTTATCTACTTCCCTATTATTGCTGGCCATGTGATAGGAACAAAAATCCAAACATTAGCTCTGAACACAAAATCTAACTCCGATCACACAAAAATACAGCAAGTGCCGCACACAGCAAATCCCCAAGCATCCAGTAGCATAACTAATTTTCACTCTTCGGATTTGTGGCAAAGCCTCACCATTGCTCATCCCCATTCAGAATCCCAGACACAATCCACAAAGTATTCTGGAATCAAATGCAAACCTCTACCAACTCAACCACAAGAACAGTCAACAGATTGTAGCCCAATTGTCGCCACTCCCAGAATTGTGCCCAACAAATTACCCCAAATTAGGGTCAAAATAACTGATCACCAGAAGTTCATAGCAAACCATCAGTTCATGCCTTCAGGCCGGCCTGCTCTGTGCCTATGAATGAGATGCCTACCTCCCATTAAGTATCATCACACTGATGATTCGATAAAAGCAACTATTTAACCATTTCGACCTAACACGCGAACCGCCCACGAATCGCGGAGACGAAAAGATCAATCCCGGACTGTTCCAACATCCAAGAAACAGCATACGCACGGATAATATCCGAGGGAAAGCGAAAGGGAAGAGAAGGGTTGGTCATGGCTACCTGCCAGAGGCGCTTGAGGCGCTTCTTGGCGTTGTTCTTGCGGGTGGTGGTGAGCTTGATGCGCTTCCACAGCAGCCCCGGGGAGTCGTTCCGCTTCACCACCTCCAGCGCCCGAGTCGCCCAGAACGCGCCCGCGCCGCCGAACAGCCCACCGCCCGACATTGGTGGATCGATTGATCGCTCCTACTTCTTATCCTTCTCGGCGCGTCGGAGACGGAGGCGGCGGCGGCGCTCGGGGAGGGTTTGCTTGGGTTTTGGGCCTCCGGCTTTGGTGGGCCGTGTTAGCATGTAATCTTGACTTGTATATTTGTATGTATTTACGTAGGCATAGTAGAAGTCTCTAAAGTCCAGCACTTAGAGGCATTGCTAGTGGAGGCTGCATGTTTGATTTGAGTTAGTTGCATTGGAAAAAATATCATGAGCTGCATGTCTGTACTTAGGGAGCTTATGCATGTGTGCATGTAAGGGGCTGTTTGGTTGCCTTCTCTCGCGAGCCTGGCCTATTCATCTCAGCTAGGCTGATAGGATACGGGATGCACAGATGCAGAGACGGTGTTTGGTTGAGTATTTAGTAGGTACGTATTTTGAAATTTAAATATTTTAAAATTTATATAGCAAGTACGGTCTAGTTTTGTTCGAAAAAATGCCAGGAACCCATTTTTTAAATCGGTTCGGTAATCGGAGATGTTAATCAGAAGATATAAACAAAAAAAAACTTACATACCCACGTGGCACCCCATGCATGGTTTGATAATGTGGTTGACAGTGGTCCCTTGCGCAGAACACGAGGCTGACATGCGCTGCATCCAGAGATACGCTCATTTTCTACGTATCTCCAGAGCCAGGCTGCATGGAGAATCTTGCATCCAGAGAGCTATGCTCAAAATAAGATGCAGGCAACCAAACACAAAAAAAGCAAGATTTTGCATCTGTGGATGCAAATCTCTGTGCATGCAGGCAATCAAACAGCCCCTAACAAGATGCTATGGAGATGTGGCCGAGCTGTATGCCCGATCTTTTCCAACCATACTCGTTTGCTAGCGAGATATGCTCGGATGCTGCAGCAGTGCTTCGCTGCAAGATTCTAATATCTCCGTTGAGTCAATAGGCTCAAGGGGAAGGCCCCTCCAAGTAGTTCTCCACTTGAGCCTCGAGGGCTAGCTGTTGAGGATTGGATAATTTCTATAGTTATCGTAGTACCCCGGCAGCCAGTTTTGGCCGACCGTGCATACCTTCGGATGATGTCCCCAAGGATGATCCACGAGCATTGTTTGACTGATTGGTCCGTCCGATTAGCTCAAACTCGACGCTCGACCTCGAGCATCTGTGCTCAAGGCCCGAGCATGCTGCTCGGCCCGAACCAAACATGCTCGGCCCAATCTCGTTCGCGAGATGTATGGTCGGGAGATCGTGTTCGGCGGTTACGCCCGTAGAGCGATAATCACGCCACGACATGGTGCCGTTACACCCACGATAGGAAGGTGGCGTAAATCAATGCTTCGGTTACAGCCACATTCGACGCACTCAAATGCCCATTATTCGGCTGTAATTATGCTAGATATTCTAAGAAGCTATAAACACCTCATGTGCATGTAAGGAGAAAAAGGGGGGGAAAATAGGAGAAAGAGCTAAACTCATAATATATCATTTGAAACAACAAGCAATATCACGTCCACTGGAGTAGGGTTATTATCTCCTCAGTGAGAGGCTTGAACCAATATAAACCCTTGTGTCATTCTCCCGAGTGTCTAAGCCAATCGATCATTCTCCAGACGCAATCCCTTTATCGAAAAGGGGACCGTGTTGATCCCTCAATCAACAAGTAAGCTCGGCGGGAGCCTGTTCCCCAATCGTCGACACTACCTTTATGATTTTTATGTATCCAATATAAATATTTAAAAAGATTGTTAATCAAAATTCGAATATTTGACAATATCTATGTTTAAAATGATAAATGTTTGGGATCGAAAGGAGTAACAGATAATGTCTACAGCGGCCATAATTCAACATGGTTCGCCGGTATAAGAACCAGATGTTTTGTTTTTTTAAGAAAATTTCTAGCATATTGGTATTTTGGTTATATAAACCGTGCATTACAACCCAACAATAAACATAACAGACGTACATACCACATCACATACCAGTCGAAAACATAATACACACACAGATCGGCAAACGATCGTGCTGACAGCGAACACAACGAATGTACAGACTAGCGATGTTGGGGCAGCGACCACAGAGACGTTTGTCGTGAACGGATGGTCATCACTTGCCGCCGCCGCCGCCGCCGCCGACGTGGTGGGAGGAGAGGGCCTCGACCAGGTTGTGCACGGCCTTGTCGTGGCTGACGAAGCCCATGAACCAGAAGTCGTGAGAATCCACCGTGACGATGTGGATGTACCTCTCCGGCGGGTTCTCCTTCATCGTCACCGGCTCCACCGTCGCAATTTTGCTCACCGGTATCAAAACCTGCATTACATTGGAACACAACGCATGTCACGATCGACATGGTACAACATACAGCTTAGCTTTCATGCATTACCAATGTTCGCAATTTTGCTCACCGGTATCAAAACCTGCATTACATTGGAAGACAAGGCATGTCACGATCGACATGGTACAACAGACAGCTTAGCTTTCATGCATTACCAATGTTAATCTCACATAAGTTCGATCAGATTGTGTTCAGGTATATACATTCGATTCGACAGATGATCTGCACCGAAGTCACAGAGAGTCGTTGTAGGTTTCGTACCTTGTAGTAGCTCCAAGCAGTCTGTCCGGACGGTGCAGTGAAGGACAGCGGGCGGTCACTGCAGAACGCGACGTTCATGTTTGTCAGGTAGAGCGTGCCGGCAACAGGGCCTGTGGCCGTGGACAGGTAACAGGCAAAAGTCTTCTTCAGATGCTCGTCGGGGCCGGAGGAGAAGGTCTGCTTGTACAGCTTATCGAAGCCGCCCTCGGTGAGGGCCTTCGCGCCAAGGCTGAGCTTCCCCATCGCGGCGTCTGACATGGACGGCGCGGTCTTCACTGAAAGATGTACAAACAGATGTCAAATTGTTATTTGGTGTTCTACTTCATGGGATCGGCAGAATAAAAAGCACAGGTGAGCAAAAGCAGAGCCTTTGATCCCTCCTTTCCTTCTCTCTGCTTCTGTCCTGATTTTCTAATCCTACTTGATCGAATGATTCTTCCCAAGACACCAACAGATTCCACGAGAACAACTTCAGATTAGTCGATTCACAGCTAAGCTGCCGAATCAGGCCCAAATTTTAGCCATCATCCTCGACAAATTTGCTAGACTAAGAACCAACAACTCAACCGGAGAAGAACAAGAGGCTGGATTTGACTGGATGGAGCTTACGGTTGAGCCATATGTTGGATGCGAGCTCCTCGGCCTTGCGGCTCCATGTGTTGAAGAAGTCGAGGATGTGCTCCATCGGGCTGTCCCTCTCCGGCCGCCGCGCCGCCGCGGGCTCCGCCGCGATGACGTACGGCGGAAGCTCCTGGTCGCCCCTCGCCGCCGTCCACTGCGCCGCCTGCTGGTTCTCCGGGTGCTCCCCGGGCGCCGCCGGCGGGCCCATCTGCCGAGTGCCCCACCTCGCCGCCTCCGCCAGCGCAGGCGGCGCCGGCTGCGGCGCCTCCGCGGAGGCCGGTGCCTTGCCGTCCTTGCCCTCCATGGCTGCTCGCGCTACGGGGGCAGGAAGCGAAGCGAGACGCGGGAAGTAGCAGTAAGGTTGGTAAGTGCTGGAATGGTGTGGAATGTGATGGAATGGAAGCGCGAGACCATGCCAGATGGGCAACGCGGGCCGTGTATTTATAATATATAAAATATACAACGGGCGGTGGCGTGTCGGCACAGAAGATCGGGGGTTGCGTGCGGTGCTACGAGTACCGGAGATACGCACCAGCAATGTTACATGCCGCAGGCTGCCGTTATGCATGCCATCCGATGAGAAGAATTTCTGCGAAGTTATTTTGACACGATGGGGTAATAGATAAGCTATCAAAGTTAAAACGATGTATGCTATGAATCGGTAGATTCGACTCAAGATAATAAGATTATTATGCTTGTGTTGTTAGGAAAGACAGATAACAAGGATCAAATGCGTCTTTGCATTTAGATGCATCTCGACGGATGTTGTTCCTAGTTTCAAGAGGCGGAGTAATTGAGATGCTCGTAAGCTAAGCTTAAATGCATGTAAACCCTAGTGTTTGTTGCTAGCATACTAAGTTATTACTTTAGATAAAGCAACAAAAGGACCTCGACAACCATAATCCTTAGCTACTCCTTTCGAGCACAAATAGTTATTGTTTTGGACATCGATACGGTCTTTAAAATATAGCTTTAACCACTAATTTTATTATAATATATTTATAAAACCCGATAAAATTATAATACTATGAAATTATTTTTCAGGAAAAATTTCAAAGTTTGACACACATATTTAAAATAACAACTATTTGTGACTGGAGGATGTATATCCTAAAACTAAGTGTATCAAGAATTCCTAATAATCTATCCTCCAACCAAAATTTTGGTAGAAACATATATTTTCCATTGCATGTTGATCAATGTAATCTTCTACTAAGGAAACATCATTCAAGTATATGATTTTTATTTTAGTATTAGTACCATATAATGTTGTTAACCATTCATTCTACATAAATATCAGGTAAGCATAGTATTGCAATATCACTTGTTCATAACGTATATTACGTCGTATCATTGTCACGTGTACACGGCTTCTTTCGAAGGAGACGTAATTTTCTAGCATAGCGGGTGCATGCAGCAATTCTGCCGTGGACAAACGAGGTCGTTCCATTCATTAACACTGTGCTTCGTGTACGTGGAGAGCGGAGACTTAGCCGCGGCGACAACGTGTCCTTTTGGTCCGAAGAAACTTGAGCCAACTCTGCTTTATTCTTCCGAGGGAAATAACTTTCTTCTTAAGGTATGTATAGTAATTTACGGTCAGCTGCCTGAAAAAATATTACGTAGAATTTTAAGTCATATATGTTAGACAACCTCGCTATCGAATAGTCCGGGGTTGCCTAATAGATCTAAACTGAAGAACAGAGAGAGAGGGAGAGAGACACAATATGAAGAGAGACTGCTCTGCTTTATTATTCTGATTGCACTCGTGTACACGGGGTGACCCACTGCCTCCTATTTATAACCTACATCTAGGGTTTCGGAAGAGTCCATATGGGCTAAGTTTCTTAACAATATAAAGAAGAAGAAGAAGAGAAAAAGCTAATGTCTACTATTTAATAAACAGGTCTATATACAGCTTTACGTTTTATGTACTATTGTAGAGACAGCTTGTTAATTGAATAAAAAGATCATTACATACAACTATATAGATGATCTACTGTATGAATTGTTTTTAGCGTTGTCTGTAGATGATATAGAGATGTATTATAGACAGCTGCTATCTATACTACAGTACATACCCTTAGACATTTTGTGATAGGGATACAGTATGTGCCCTGTGGTCAAAGGTAATAATATATCCATGTGCATCGTACTGGTAGACTACATTTATATACATGTTACCTATAGTCTTTTTTTTAAATAAGAGTCTATTTCATGAACTATATACGATGAATTAATCAACTATATATAACAATTTAATCAACTCCATATGATGAGTTAATAAACTCTATAATTCAAAAAGCAATGCTGCCTATGGTATTTTCATTTTGGGATAAGGATAAAGTGTCAACGATAAATCAACGCATGACACCTTTTAGGATGAATTATGGAATAAAATAGATTTTACCTTAGAATCTATCAATATTATAATAAGAAGGGAGATGAAAGCGCTACAAATATTTATATTTTAAGACGATCCTGATTAGACAAGCTGTTAGCTCAATGCATTTAAGATGTTTAGATGTTCAATTACAAAATCTATAATTGGTTGTGTCTTATAAATTTCGTTGCATAAATATCTAAGCAGATAAAAATTTCGAACAACATATACTAATGATAGAAGTTCTGCTAAGGGGTGTAGGAAAAATATTTGGTTCCAACAAGCAAGACACTATTAAGTTATTGTAATCAAGATGAGAAAATATAGTGTTGATTGATATGAAATTGCCAGTTGTTATTTGTTTGGAAATCAGGTGAGGATTGGCATTCAATGGCAACATACAGTAGTAGCGTGCTGGAGAATTGGAATAGGATGAGAGGAGATAACTGCTAGATCCTATGATACAACATTAGGGTCATAAGATCGTACGATACACCTCGTGATATTGCTAACCTTATGAACTTCTCACTATTAAGTGTAGGGTTGGTAGAGACTAGTCTCTTATCTCCTTTATGTTGTAAGCCCATAATCATGTATTTAAGCAAATGCATAACAATGGACAATAAAAGCGACATACAACTAGAAATAAGCTCTAATTGAATTTAGATTATTCTCAGATGTCGGGTTGCCTTAAAAAGGCCTTCCTTGCCACTAGGGACAAAGTATAGACTTGTTTGTGACAATCTTACCTCAAATTAACAATTTCAATACTTGGTAGTTTAAGAACCTAATCAATTGATCATCTAAAACAATGTAAACATGTATATAGGGATAAACCAACTTGAAGTAGGTTACTGGATAGATAGAACAGACAATAACATATATGAACAGTATCAACGACTACAGGGAGTAATAATACAGCAGGAAAGGCTATTGAATAGTGAGCAAACTATCACATATATGTATGTCACAAGTCATAGTAAATAATCAAATGATCTAACTAAGTATTGCAGTGTATAAAAGCTAAATTTTATCACAAACAGTCTACCTTAACCCAAATCCTGACAAACCAATTATCTCCCCACATGCAAGGTCCCCAACTTAATTAACAGGTCCCTTTGCAATGTAAATAAAACGAGTAACCACAACAGTTTAAGAATATTCACAAAGCACCAACTAAAAAGTTAGTGCAGCCAGCTAGGCACATCAAAGACGTTGTCCTAGAAAATGATATTGCCGGTGCAATGCCGTAGAAATCACCGAAATCGTTCCAGAAATACAAAGTCGTAGCCTCCACAATGTGGCAAACCTTTTTGTAGTAGTGTAGGCCCCATTGCCCATGATCAAACACTAGAGCAAATATTTTAGTATACAACATTATGGACAATATTCACAAATCCCTATGAGTATTATCTCAAGCTCCACAAATGGTTCAGCATGCAAGCAAAATAATTGTTAAACTCTCAATAGAGGGGGAACTCTAGTCCAGTAAAAGAGAGGATTGAGAGGGGTAGTAAAAGAGAGGATTGAGAGAGGTAGCAGGGCACTTAGCTCATAGGTAGATCTGGGATGAGCACAGCCGGCCATGACTCAGGAGATGGTGGTCGGTGCGGGCAGCCACCATGCCCCGGGGAGGGCGTACGCCTAGGAGGAGATCGCCGAGAGGGAGGTCACCAAGGGGGAGGACGCCGAGGAGTTGATCGCCAAGAGGGAGGATGTCAGAGAGGAGGTCACCAAGGCGATCGCTGAGAGGGAGGTCACCGAGGACGACGACGATGGGGGCTAGGTTTTGGGGGATGTGAGACGCGCTAAGTGCTAATTAAGGTCTGCACACGAGGAACCTTGGTTTGTATTTATAGGTCTCATTCGTATCACAAACTGTCCAGCACCTCACCCTCTCACAGCTGGTGGCGTGACGGTGGCACGGGAGGCTGTAGCATGAGAAGATGTGCCTGTAACACCCCTGCCTCGTCCAAGCGGCACGCCGTGAACCACATCGGAAGGCTGCTGGCATCCTGCCAAGTCGAGGGCGCATCTCACGCTCTCCCGATACCTTGCGAAGTAAGAGGTCACCTCCTCTCTGGTCACCTCAACCCCGCTGGTCAGACGGGAATGGAAGCTCCCTGACTCCTTGTAGTACTAGGCCAGTACATCCGTCTGGAATATACATTAAGAATCAGTTAGCACGGATACCAACTGAGCGTACATGAGATCGTAGATAGGACGTAACGTACCGCACATTGGAGAGCCGAGTCGGTACGGGATGGATACGTGTCCCTCACCCTGGGAACGTGTCTAGGAGGATCGGGGTCGACACGTACCGAAAGCAGATGGGTACGGGAAGCGTACCACTCTCCGTAGCCGCAGTACGTCTGCGGGTCGTACACCGCCTCCTCAGCATGGATGTCGTCCAGGTCTCCTGTCCACTTCTCAACCCATGGTGCCATGCGTATGTGCCAGGGGGTGGCCCCATGCACGCCCTTCCTAGTTTGGCTGTGGAGCTGCTGCGGGGCAATACCCCTTTCATATGTTTCTACTAAAAGCACCCGATGCCATCCACGTTACTCCGCCCCCCTCACATATGACCTCCACGATGCAGTTCCCTTCACCTCAACTAACTCCCAATAAATAGGATCATTCCGCATACTATAAAGGCAAAACAACTTCAACTGCCACTGATCTGGTGCCATCCGAAAAGTATAATACAACCAGTTTAGCACAGAAGAATATGTACGCTCTTCGACCCTACTCAAACTTCTGTCCACATACTGTAAGTTACTTAGATCCACACCCTCTAAACCATACATGACAACCCCTTCTCCATAATAGATTCTAAATGGAACTCGTTCTGACATATCTGAGAACCAATTCATTGACCCACGAATTAATTACTTTTTGAAAAACAATACTATGACACCTAACATATCTATATCTATATGCTAAAAAAAATGTAAATCTATATGTACAAAAATAACTTCATTCCTAAAAATATATATGTACCTAGATACCAACTAAAATATTCCTCCAAACATCTACGTACAAAAATTTCTACAAACCAACTAAATTACTAAAATTATACGAAATCTATCCGTAACATCTAAATTAAACTAGATCTACGTACAAACCAACTAAATTATTCCTCCAAACATCTACGTATAAATCAAATAAATTACTAAAACTACACGAAATCTATCCGTAACATCTAAATTAAACTAGATCTACGTACAAATCAACTAAATTATTCCTCCAAACATCTACGTATAAATCAAATAAATTACTAAAACTACACGAAGTCTATCCGTAACATCTAAATTAAACTAGATCTAAAGTTTTTTCTATCTATCATACCATGAATTTGTACTGAACAATATAACAAGATAAAAAAAATTACCTGCACAATGCTCTGAAATCTACCTTTTCCTCTCCTCTCCCTCCCTTTTCGTCTTTTTTCTCCTCTCTCCCTCCCTTCTTTTTTTCTAGAACCAATCAGTCGACTAAGCGCAATGCGCTATAGTGTCGTGCGACGTGCGATTTATAAAATGGCTTTGTCGCCATTTGGTTTGGCGATAGAGGCGCGCGTCTCTCCCTGTCGCCAAACCAACGGTTGATTTTTAATCAATTGCCGTATAGTTTGGCGACAGAGGGAGGCCAAGGCGGCCGGTGCCAACGTGGCGCCGCACGGGCTTCAATCGCCCGTTTAAATGGCGACAGAGGCCTCTGTTGCCGTTTGAACGAACGATATTTCGCTCTCGCCTGCTCAACAGACGACAAAGATATATATATTTTTTAAAAATAATCGACATATGTTTTTGCAATTTGAATAAACAAAATCTAACTTTGAATGATTGTTGTGTCCAAATATATATAAATAATTCTTTTCTTTAATATGGTATCTCAATATATGTATGTTCCAAAATACAATCACAAACTGTGATCGAACATGAAAATAATTGAAAACTTTTTATTTTCAAAATTTAAAGCATCCAATATTTTGTACTTAAATTATAAAAAATGCTTTCTATCCAAAGTTATATAAATTAAGAGCTATTATTGTAGCTCGTGCGTGATGCATGGATTGATTACTAATACAAAAATTCTAGCTTTCAAATTTTGTTATTAAATATATATCATTCTACAATTTTGAGGTTATTATTTTTCTTCTTCTATACCCCTTTCAGCTAGTTATTTCTAATGTTATTTATTACTTCCTCTGATCTTAAAAAGCTGACGTTTTGTACATCGATGTGGTCTTCAAAACACAATTTTGACCACTAATTTTTATTATAATATATTTATAAAACTTAATAAAATTATAATATTATGAAAGTACTTCTCGAGACAAGTCTACTATCTAATTTTTATGTATCCAATTTTAATATTTTAAAAATATATCGATAATTAAAGTTTTGAAAATTCAACCATTACTATATCCAAAATGTCAACTTTTTGATCTTAAAGGTAGTACCATAGATTAAAGTAAAAATACATCGTTAAAAACTGTAATGGAAATATATAATACAGCGTTTTATAGATGTGTTTGATGAACGTGCAAGAACACAATGACATTTGGAGGGAGAAGAGAGCAGAGACAAACCACACGAGTCCTCCACCTGTCCCCATTTCCTCAGACCTCCCTCCATCATTCATGGACGACTCCGCCGGGCCCCACCGCCGCCGCCGCCCGCCTCCGCCGGACCCAGGCAAGCGGCAGCGCCGCCCCAATATCCGCCTCGCCGGCTCCATCGCCCTCCCCTCGCACCTCCCCCACCCCCGCCGCATCCCCATTATCCCCGCCTCCAGGCAACGCAACCGCAAACCCCACCACCATAACCCCTCGGAAAAACCGCAACGCGCCCCAAAACCCTCGAGCCCCACCATCTCCGACGACGTCGACGACCTCGTCCTCGCTGCTGCCTTCCCCCGCAAGCCTAGGGTTCTGGAGGCGGAGGCCGAGGAGTACGGCGAGGAGGAGGAGGAGGAGGAGGTGGGGGAGGTGGTCGACGTGGCGGAGTGGCTGTGGGGGATGGGGATGGGGCGGTACGCGGCGGCGTTCGAGGCGCACGAGGTGGACGGGGAGGTGCTGCCCTGGCTCACCATGGAGGACCTCCGCGACATGGGCATCGGCGCCGTCGGGGCACGCCGCAAGCTCTTCTGTGCCATCCAGAGGCTGAAGCCTCCGCCGCCACGGAGGTGAAAACGTTCTGCCCCCTGTGGAGTGCTTGCTAGTTCGACCCTAACTTCCTAGGAAACTTAGGATGCGCATTTGGCTGTCACAGAGCTTTGGAGGTGTAACAAAAATGTAGAAATGAGATGCTTTTGGTCTTTACTTCGCTGTGGGATGGTAGGGTGGTCAGTGGTAGTGTCACTAGTGTGTAAATATGAAAAAGGTGAAATGGAAATGCTAAATCTCATGTTTTGGTGGTGTCTACTGCTTTCCTGGAAATGCTAGGATGTTGCTTGCTAGCGTGTAAATACGAAAAGCTGAAATAAGGATGGGCTAGCGGCGTGGTGGTGGGGGCGAGGGTGTTAGTTCCCTACACAATGTGCTTTATTTATTTGTGCGCTTAGTGTGAAAGCGCTCGCGTACGATCCGTGAGGTCTTGGGCCACCGCAATCCCTGATGTGTGTAGTCGAACGCACATGCCTGTGTGTGCGTGTGGTGTGAGTGCATGTGTGTGTGATGTGTGTCCTCCCTTGTCTCTAAAAAATCGAAAAGATGAAATGGAAATGCTGCTTTGGAGTTGTGTAATGCTGTCTTTAATGC
The DNA here is from genome assembly GCA_036346355.1 of Rhipidocladum racemiflorum. Lineage (NCBI taxonomy): Eukaryota > Viridiplantae > Streptophyta > Magnoliopsida > Poales > Poaceae > Rhipidocladum > Rhipidocladum racemiflorum. The sequence goes on along the minus strand of CM070590.1, from coordinate 846,588 downwards.
GTGAAATTGCACTAGGTGAAATAGCAACGTGTTCTGATATTAGTGCAACAGTAGGATTCTCCCTTGTAGTGTGGAAACAATAAAAGGTGAAACGAAAATGCTAGCTCTCATGTTGCGATGCACATGGAAATATGTTACAATGCATGGTTTGTCCACTGTTTTATTGGATGCAAATGCAATTGATCGAATTAGGTGGAATTGCAACATTCTTTCATGTTAGTGGATATCAAACCATGCATTGTAAGTACTTTTTGCTATGAAATATTGGTTCTGCTCGTATGTAAGAATTACACATAACATTCATAGAAAGGGGAGTTCGTAATGAGCATTACTTTTTACAAACTTGTATGTCTTAGCGGTAGTACTGATCATAGTGGGTATTAATAGGTTTGGATGGAACTTGGGTTATGTTGTATGATTTTTTGCTTAGCTGATGGTCTGCTTAGCAAAGTTCAAATATTTATGATTCCTTATCAGCTCTACCTTCTTGAAAGTATTTCATACATGTTGGCATCTGTCCAAGTATTCATAAGGTATTGTCGGTTGAGCTTCTTACAAAAGTAAAAACAAATTATAAATGAGGCGAAGTTCTAGTTCTTTAAGGCTTTTGAACTTGCAGCTTTCTGAAACTTCGACAACAGAGGACAAATTTTTATGATATTGTGTGCTACTGCCCGAAATTGTGTGAATTTAGAATTGAACCTTGTGATGATCAAATGACAAATTCTGATGTAATGTAAGTAGCCCTTGGATCGTCCATTCCGTTCAGTATTCTAAATTCTGTCTCATTTTCCTTAATCCTGATTGATTAGGAGTTATTTCGTTGCTGCCCATGTAGATTAAATGTGAACAGCTCACATGATTGGCTTTCTTTCCTGTTCCAAGTTGGTAATTATCTTATTTTCATGGCCAGTTTTGTTGGTTTTCATATTACCTTTTGCATCGCTAATGTTTTTCTGATCTCATGGACCTCCTTTTCTGTGTGTTACTGTGTTTTCTGCAGCACAAATCCTAAAACATTTGAAATCTGAGTTGTTGTTATCTTCTTCTAATCTCTTGTTTGATGTTTCATTTTAACTGTTGAATAGTGGGACTATTGCCTTATTGCTTTTGTGTTCAGGAAGTTTAGATTTTTGCCAACGGTGTATGCCAGACTGCCAGTTAATCATTCCAAAACTTTTAAACATGTATAATTCTTTGGATGCATTCTGAGGTTACATGCGCACTTTGGGGTTTGTCGCCTACTTGTGTGATGCTCTTTAACACCTGTTTGGTATTGTTTGTTACTCTTTTGATCTTTTTGTGCTTAGTCTTCTTATTCTCTAATATAGTCTGAGCTGTGAATCATAGCTTGTAATTGTTCCAAGTAAAAAATTTTACTGGATGCAACCAAAATATCACGCATATTTTGCGCAATTAGCATGAAGTTAATTGTCTTTGGCAGTCGCAGAATGCTTGTGCAGTTGTTTATCATGGAATGTTTCTTTCAACAACTTTAGACCCTAGCGAAGAAAAGGTCTACTCTTATCAAGATGAACAGTGCAATACATGTGTTTATGCCAGAAAATGAATGCAGAAATCAATAAGAAAGGGAGAGGAGTAAATCAATGGACCCGAAGCCCTTTCAAACTTAAATACATGGCTTATGTCGGACACTGCAAAACTTTGTTCAAATGTCTCCTACCAGCCTGTTTTGTTGCCAGTAGATGCCTACACTGTGGCTTATGTAGGGTTCTAGAACTGATTAAATGGAAGCATATTTCATGTTGTTGACGGTAACTTTTCAAACTCGCTAGGACTAGTCGCTGGCAAGCAGTCCTTCAAGTAATTCTATGTCATCTCTAAAGCAGTATTTCTTTGTTTTTTTTTCCCTTTTAATGCTTTTTTATGATTTAATGTGTACTCTAGCTGTGTTCATGATAAATTTGCAGATAAAAACGAAGAAAAAAACAGATCTTAATGTCTTAAGAAAACTTAAAATCACTGTTTCTTTTACTAGTTTTCATCCTGTTCCCAAGCAAGTTGGACCTGCTAGCATTATATCATATAGTTTGAGGCTTTGCGCTCTGGAAATTCTCAATCAGTACTGCTGTTACTAATCTAGGAACTTATACTGGCAGCCATAGGTTTGGAGGCTATGTATGAAACAAAGGATCGAAACGTTCTGAATGGTGTATTTTATTTGTATGGGACAAAAGTTAAGGCCCCCTTCCATCAATTTCAAACTGGCCAAGTTGTTGTGGCTTCTTTTACTATATTTTTCGGGGGTAGTACTATTTTATTAGAAGGCTGGATCCACAACCAAAAGGCCCATGTCCAAGAGCCTAACAAGGGAGTGCAACTGATGGAAGTGTCTGGACTCTGGAGTGGCAGAAGGGACAGGTACTCCAAAGCGTAGTTACCGGATTCATTGTAAACCCCCTGAATCGTGAACCGGATTCGTCGAACCCGAACCGGTTTAGGGTACGGGATTCATGTTCCAAGTGCAAACTGGAAGAAAAGGTGGCGAACCGCGAACTCGAATCCCATATTGTGACTCGAACGAACTGCGTTTCTGGTAACTATGCTCCAAAGTCGTGATTCTGAGTTTTGTCGAGGTGTATATGGACGAAAAGAACAAATTTCCCGGAGCAAGTGAAATGGAAAATGAATCGCATTGAGGTTTTTATGTAGGCTATTTCCTTGGGTTGTAAGGTGGAAAAAACATGAAGGATGCTCAACAGAGGACCCATTGGATGCTCCGGATGTATGTCAGGGGAGAATTAAAGTTTAGGGTGAATTTCAAATTAGAACATGTTCCAATCAAAACGCCTTTCCCTTCGTCTCCGGTTTCCTTGTATGAAACAGTAAGAATAACGGTGTTTCTGTAGGTTCTCTTCTTTGATATTGGAAATGAAGTCGATAAGAACAGCCTGGATGGTATCAGGTTTTTGCTAGAGGAGTTTTCTTCGACACGATCAAGGGTCACTCCCTGAAGGTCCTGCACTGTTCTTTTTTTTTTTTTTCAGGTAGCCTAGAAAAAAATAGGAGTTGTTCGATGGGCAATACTGCAATATAGCTTTGGAGGTGGGGTATGGTTCGGTTGCAGGTGTCCTTGCACAACATTCATATCTAAATGTAGGTGCAATCAAATACGAACATATCGGATAGGACAGGAATATTTACAAGAAACATAAATAGTTGCATACAAAAGAGGCATTTCTTAGCGTAATGACATGTGGCATATTTGGATTTGGCCCGCTCCTGATATGATGCAGGGAACAGTGCACTTGAACTTTTTCCTGACGTGTAAAGGGTGTGTCATTCTAATTTTGATTTACAAAACTAAATTTTCTTCTCAGATTTCGCCACATGGCACCAACATGATTGTAGACAATTTATTGTACTGTTGTTATTCCAGTCTTGAACCTATGTATTTTGTTTGTGATGATAATTTAACCTTGTGGACCACCTTATGTTAGTATGTGGCAATGTTGTCGAGGCGCCGACTAGGCGTCCTGTCGCCGGCGCCGACTAGGCGTCCTGTCGCCGGCGACTGCCAAGAAAAAAGTTCCAGGTGTCGCCGGCCAAGGAAAGGCGGTCGCCTATATGTTCCAGGTGTCGCCAAACGCGCTTGGGCGGCGCCAGAGGAGATGTGGGTGAGGACAAGCAAAGGAGAGCACAGGGGAGGTGGGCAGGGCGATTGGGGGTGAAGAGATGCAAACCTAACCCTAAAGCGTGGGGAGGAGATGATAAGAGAGCTCCGCCACGGCGCCGCCACCTCGGTCGGCCGTTGCCTTCACTGACGACACATGTAGGTCCAATAAGATCGGAATCCCCATCCAGTACTGTCGCCTCCACCACCTCCTTGTCTGTCGCCTCCACCGCCTCTGCCCTGCCTCATGCCTCATGCCTCATGCCTCATGCTGCTCATGGCCACCATCACCCATCTGCCTCTGCCTGTATGCTGCTGCTGCTACTGCTACTGCTGCTCATCTACCCCATGGCCCTGTCAGGATCAATGCTGAAGCGGAAGAAAAATTCAGAGATCAGTAATCTGAATCAAGGCAATGAGGAAGTCAGCGCTGAGGATATGTGCGGCCAAGATGGAGAAAAAGGAATTAAGTTGATTCCCAAATCTTTAGTTCGGATAGATTCTGTAATTCCGTATCAACTTTCCCTGCTGTTAGCCACATGAATCCAGGGGGATCTGGGAATTTTCAGCAACCAGGTGGGAATCAAATGGGACCATGAGGTCACAGGTAGCAGGGGCATGGAATGCTCATGGGATAAGAGGTCAAAACCCTGGTATCCAATTCTTCGATGCACAAACACACCAATTCATGGGGGTAGCAACAATGGTAGCCTTTATGCTGAAGCAGTGATAAAAGGTCCTCGACTGGAGATTCCTTTATTTGAAGGAGAGGAGGTGATGAATTGGCTAAGACACTGAGAGGAATTTTTTGAGATATCTGGAACTCCATTTGACCAATGGGTTAATTTAGCCACTGCTCACTTAATTGGCAGGGCTGCAACTTGGTTCAAGGGAGTAGGAATTCCTAGCTATTCGATGACTTGGCCACAGTGGTGTGCAAGGACATGTGATGGGTTCTCAGAGGCAAATGCACATGATGCGGTAGAAGCTTTATAAAATATCAGACATCAGTCTACAGTCTCAAATTATATTGACAAATTTGAAGAGTGTAGAATTGGTGTGGCGGCCCGCATATTTAGCCTAGGGTAACGACAGTAACACCGCCACTATGCTGAGATAATTATACGAATCTTGGCATACTAGCTAATTAAAACATCGAGCACATCCAATATTTTATCAGTTAGTATACTGTGTTCAGAGTGTTGCAACAGAACGATAATTAGAGACTGAATGTACATTTATTACAATCCACTGCCATGTAGGGCTACAAGTTTAGTTCATTAATTATACATATATCCAAGTACAATAAAAATATAATACAAAAGTAATAATCACCCAAGGTCCAACCAAGCGGGTATATGATCTACCCAACATCCTAACCCTCCTGGTAGCCAACATCCTTGTACACTTGATTCTACGGGTGACCCATACTCCCTGCCTTGTAGGCACCCTTGGGATCCAAGTTCAAATCAGCCGCTTGATCTCTGGAGAAATTTTCTAAGCAAAGGGGGAGTTAGGCAAGAGTGAGTACAAAGGTACTCAACAAGCATTAATAACAAAATGCATCATATGAATTTTTCCTCCATATCCATCTCATTTAAGCTTTCAATCCCTCCTCAAATCCTTTTTCAGAAGATAGGGTTTATTAAGAAAATTCTGTGTTTCAAATTTTTATATTATCAAACATGTTAGTAACACTTCCTCATATACCCAACACCAATGGTACCCCAACTTCCATGCACATCAGCGGTACTCCGAATACCAATTGTACTCTGACTAACAACATAGTACAGCAGTCCAACCTCCGACTAACAATGGTAGTACAATATCCCAAACGATAACAGAAGTGCTGTACTTCGACTAACAGCGGTAGTAAAGTACCCCAGACGATAACAGCAGTGCTGTACTTCAACTAGCAACGACAATACTGTACTTCGACTGACAACGGTAGTACAATACTGATAACGGCCGTGCTGTACTCTGATTAACAATGGTAGTACAATACTCCAACTAGCAACGAGAATACTATATTCCGACTAACAACGGTAGTATAGTACTCCAGATGATAACGGTAGTGATGTACTCTGACTAACAACGGTAGTACAGTACTTCGACTAGCAACGACAATACTGTACTTCAACTAACAACGATAGTACAATATTTCTGACGACAACAGTTGTGTTGTACTCCAACTAACAATGGTAGTACAATACTCCGACTAGTAACGGTAGTTCATCAACAAATCAACTTATCTATAACCAATTTCCGCCACAACAGATCACACATTTCCATCTTTCCAACAGTCCCTTCAATTTAGGGTTTTGATTTGAAATATATTTTTTCCATGCAATGATGATGTATAAAAACATTTGAAAATGATTTCACAATTATGATCAAAAGAAACTTGCCTAGATTTTGGTAAATGTAATCGTCCTCGCACGCTTGATGCAGGTGGCCTCCTGCTGGAGTTAACTCACCATGACCACCAAACAGAGCCATGCATCCATCATAGACAAGGAAAACACATCACATAGCATTGCTCAAGAATAATATTAAATTTTCGTTAAAGCTTAACAAAGCAGAACGCATCTACGGCAGATCATCATTTTTGGTCCTTTGCGAATGCACTTATCTTCCCGATTTTTTATGATTTTTTATGTTGCTCAAATGAAAAACTTGTCAACACGAAAAAGATGTGTATTGAAATTCTCTACAAATTTCCTGTAGACCAAATAATTTTTTGAGCACGGGAAGACCTCCAAAATCGCAAATTACAGGACGGTCCGGCATGGACAATTTTTGGTCTGGCGCAAATGCACTTATATTCCTGATTTTCTGTGATTTGTTTTGTTGCTCAAATGAAAAACTTGTCAACATGAAAAAGATGCGTCTTGCAATTCTCTATAACTTTAATGCAGACCAAATAATTTTTTGAGCAAGAGAAGGCCTCCAAAATCGCAAATTACAGAACGGTCCGGTGCGGATAATTTTTGGTCCAGCGCAAATGCACTTACCTTCCCGATTTTCTGTGATTTGTTCTGTTGCTCAAATGAAAAACTTGTCAACATGAAAAAGATGTGTCTTGACATTCTCTACAACTTTCATGTAGACCAAATAATTTTTTGAGCACGGGAAGACTTCTAAAAATGCAAATTACCGTAACCTGTCAAAGTCGGTCCGCCGTAAACGTGAAACTCTGTTTCTTGGTCCGTCGCGAACGTGAACGCTTCCCGATTTTCTGTGATTTTTTATGTTGCTTAAATGAAAAACTTGTCAACATGAAAAAGTTGCGTCTTGAAATTCTCTATAATTTTCATGTAGACTAAAAATTATTTTGAGCACAGGAAGACTTCCAAAATCGCGACTTACAGAGGACTATCAGAGTTGGTCTGTCGTGAATGTGCAGGCACTGTTCATGGTCCGTCGTGAACGTGATTTTTCACCCTTTGGTCCATCGCAAACGTGAAACTCTCTGTTTTCAACACACCTTAATCCGGGGCTAAAGGAAAACACTCTGTTCCAAGATTTGCTTGCTCCAAACAGGTCTGGCGCAAACACTAAGCGCTAGACCTAAGGTCCGCCGCAACCTAACAAGCCGACACAAATCAAAATGCTTCCAAATGAAATCATTTAAATCCAAACTTGAATCAAACTCAAACTCGAGCAACCTAAGCTCAAATTAAGTCAAATACTCATCACAAACAAGGATGAACCTCCACATGTTCCTTCAGATTTAGACGTTGCCTAGTAAATATTTTTTACTAGATTGTTGTCTCCTTTTCTTGCAAGATGACACAAGCCATGCATGCTGATATGCTGTCAAATCAATCTGATTAATTTGTTGCTTCTTACAATATTCTTGATGTATTTGTGTGTGTTCTTTATACTTCTGGTGATAGCTACTTGGATGGAAGTATCATGCCGGTACTGCCAAGTAACTGTAGTAAGCAGCTAGTCGAACTAAAGTTTGGTTTTTCATCAGTTGTTCGATCTTTTTTCTTTTCATCAACTGTCGGTGTGCGCTGTAGCATCTGCTACTCACTGGTGTTGGTGCTTTTTCTTGCGTTAAAGGGGTCCTCCACCCACCTGCCTCAGCTTTGTCTTACTCATTCCTGGCATGCTACACCGGAGATTCTTAACTGTGTTTTCTAACATCAATTATATCGCCATGTTTTAGCATGTACTCTGTCGGTGAGACTTCCGGTGTTGGAATTATGATTAACGGAGGTATTGATCATGGTCATGATCCATTGGATGCCGGATTGTACTTACTTTGAGTCCCTGGTAGTTATCAACCTTTTTTACTCCACTAGATGCTTGTTTGTACTTAATTGCATACTTCTCGTTTGTATCTTGGCTTGTGAGTAACAGTTGCACTTGGTTGTCCTTGATGCTGACTCCCTACTGCCCCTTTGCACTCGCATTGATCCTGACTTGCCACCTGAACACTATGCTGCAGCTTCATGGTGCTTCCATTGTGCTACATTAGGTCATCGTTAGGTCATCATATACCTTTTTTTCCCCTCTAGTGATTGCACTTGGAGTTTCCTGGTGCTGTACTTCCATTAGTATCTAATTAAGCTTATTTATGCATCAAAGAAAATCGATCTTTTGAAGAAAAATAATACCTTGGAATTAAATGAATATGAAAGAATTATTTCTCAGAGTTTTGAAGTACACTTACATTTGGGTGTTACCTATCATCTAGTATCCTTGTGTACTAGTGTTCTTTGTCAGTGAGTTGTGTGGTGAGGATTAGATGTTAGGGGAGCGGAAAAAGGGGGGGGATCAGTGCCTGTGTGCAGTGAAAACTAATGACAGTGTGAAAAGTTGCTGTGCCTGTTGGTGCTCCACTCTCCAGGTGCTAGCTCCAGCCGTAATGCAACGTCATGATCTGGTTCGTGCTCGGCGAGCCCGGGGCCGGCAAAACCGCCGCCGCCTCCGCCGGCGGGGGACGCCAGATGGTGTCGCGGACGTGCTGCAGTGTCATCGCCGGGAGAAGGCGCTGTCCTCGGCAAGTAACCTCTAACTGCATTTCATACATAGACACATGTCAATGAGGAATATTTACTGGGAACTGTGCTTGCTACTGCTACAGTTGTTGAAGCAAGAATGGTGATCACCCATGTCCCAACAGTAAGTTGACATAAACATATACTAGAAGCTGTAGCCTGTGTTTTTTAGTTCGAAATGAGGATTTACTGGGAACTGTGTTTGCTACTGCTATAGTTGTGCAAGCAAATACTAGAAGCTGTAGCCTCTGTTTTTTAGTTCGAAATGGAGTGTGATATATATTTTCATGTATCGGTGACATAAACATTGTGAGTTGAGGCTGTTAAGGGTATTTGTGGCATATTCTAGTTTTTTAATTAGGGTTTGCTCTTGTGTTGCCTCTATGTACTTTATATATTGCCCCTAGGCCTGTTGCAATACAAGTAGCCTTTTACACTGGTATTCTTCTTCTCCATCTAACATGTTATCACCGTTTAGGTTCAAATCCTAGCCTCCATCATCTTCCACTGCGTGTGTCCTCGGGAGGAGCAATCTGCACTCTCGGGGCAGTCACCTAGTTGTAGTTGGTGTCAAGTAGTAGCAATAGTGTACACTCCTCTCTGTTGCCGCCGATCTTGACCCGCGCTAGGTCAGGGCTCACTAAGGTTGAGAGAGGATGAGCACGCACGCCTACCGGTGACCCAGACGTGGAAATCGCGTGTCTTTGCTTAATCCTCAGCGAAAGGAGGTGGCTTCGTCTTTCCTGAGACCACTAGTGTTGAATACGTCATCCTCAAGCCACCATCGCTGGATCCGTCGTCCTCGAGCGTCGTCGCCCTTGATCTAGCCACCTGTCATTGCCATAGATTGGGTCGTTGCCACAGATGCCACATCAGAGAGCTCTAACTCGCGCCGTCTCCTCGAGCTTGAGCCGCACTGGAGCCTACGTGGCCTTGCGCGTGTCAAGGATGCCACGGCACCGCCTTGTGCTGCTCTCTAGACAGATCTGAATGGGATCAACTAGCCTTTTGGATCGAGTATGGCTTTTCCCTTCCCTTTCGCATGGCGGTAACCGCTACTCTTCTCTTTGAGCTACCCCAGATTGTATAAGTCGTTATGGTGCTGCCGCTTCTCTCTGGGCCGCCATCCAGAGCTTCTAAGGCTATCGTGCTTTTTCCACTGTGCCTTTTCGCCGCACTTCTAGTGCACTGCATCGCCGTTATCTTGAGCTTCGATCTGGCCACCAAGTTCTATCCACCCCCTCTGGCTTGATTTTATAGATCTCTATTTGTGTCGGCATCATCATCTTTATCGTGTTGTTGTGGTCAACTTTGCTCCTAGTTGCCTCTACTTTCTCAGCCCATGCACTTTGTGCTTTATGGGTTGCCGCTCGACCTTAGATCGGAGGAGATTATTTTATACTCGACACATTTTCCAAGAGCTGCACGCTATGACGACAACTTCAAGGCTAAGATTTTGGATTTTTTCTGGTTTGGTTTCAACCTTTCCGAATACAATGCTATTGCATTCGTCCTATATTTGAGGGGATGTTAAGGATATTTATGGTACTTTCTAGTACTTTAGGGTTCACTCGTGTTATGTTAATTTACTATATATATATATAGATATATATATATATATATATATATATATATATATTATATTGCCCCTTGGGCTATTACGATACAGCCAACATTTCACACTTGTATTCCTCCACTCCATCTAACAGAGGCAACCAGATAAGCTAAATATCTAGGGAAATATTTGGTGCAATATAATTTCTTGTCATTGAAGGGTTCGAGTGGTTGAGACAGAATGCAGGCCTGTGAATCCCAGTTACTAAAAGGATTCTTGAAATCATTTCATAATGTACATGCGCACTTGGAGGTTGGAACAACGAAATAGCTGCTGCATCCAACGGATCGATATCTCACACATGGTTCCGGTAAATCTGTTTTTTGAGAAGGACATCTTTTTAAGGGAGTAACAAGAGTTACTTCTCGATGGATGATGTGCTTTCCTGATTCCTAAATGAAGTTAATCGATCTGCTATTGCTTGAGAGAAGTGATGACCTCTTCCCCCCCTCCCAAATCTAGCTCTCTTTCGAGATGATTTGCAAATCTAACTCCGTCATCACGCTCCCACGCTCCCTTACCGTGAGAGGTGGCCTCCCGCGCTGGTTAGCTGCGGCAGGCTGACTTCCCTACCCGCATTCACTGGCAGCAGGAATGCGCTCACTGTTGCCAGTGCCGCGCTCGCCCACTCAAGTGCTCCCAGGGCGTGGTAGAGGGTTAGATTTTTTTTTTTAAAAAAAAGAGAGATAAGAGGAGCTAGAAAAGTCAAAACCTCTGCTTAGACACTTGCCACAATATTTTCTCCATAAAAATAGCGCACTGTCCACTGCTGGATCTACTTTTAAATCCGTGCAGAATATTACCACAACCTTATACCCTCCCCTGTCACCCTGCTGCCACCAAGGTTTCACAAACCATTTTTAAAATCTCTTGTTAGTTTCTGGTGGTCTTCTTGGATATCAAATTTTCCCCTCATGTTCATCAAAATTTTCTTTCAAATCTGTGATTCTTTAGTCCTGAATGGTCCATAGGAACTCTCATCAATATACTGAAATGCCGGTTGCTATAGTACCACATTGTTGAAACGACCCAAAAATTCAAAATGAATTTATTTGGAGTTTGGTTCAAATTTCAGATTCAAATTTTGGATTTGAAGTTTGAATTTGCTTTTGTTTGCTTTTGTTTCGTTTTGGGCCAATTCCTTCTAGGCCTTTCGGCCCGTTTCTCCTTTCCTCCGGCCCGTTGGCCTCGTGCAGCCCAGCTCGCCCTCAGCCGGCTGGCCAGCCAGCAAACGGCGCCCGTCCCGCCGCCTCCGGCGATGTGCACGCCGTCGCTGTCGCCGCCGGATCGGCCGCAGCGTCGCCGCTTCCAGCTCAGCGTCGCTGCGCCGCGCCGCGCCTCCGCCGCGCCCCGCTTCGCCGCCGCCAATGCCGCTCGATGCGCCGGCCGTGGCCGCTTCGCGCCGCCGAACGCCGCGCTTCGGCGCCCGCCTCCGCCGCCGGCGCCGATCGCCGCTCTCTCCTCTCAGCGCGGCTATAAAAATCGCGAGCCCCGCCCTCATTTCCTCGCCCGCTCACGCCCTCGCCGGTGAGCCCTCTCCTTCCTCCTCGCTCGTCGCGCCGCCAGCGCCGCGCCGCCCGACTCCCCGCCGTGGCAAACCCTAAACCTAGCCCCCTGCCTCCGCGCCCTCCCGCGTGGGCCGGCCCAGGCCAACGGCCTCGCCCGCGCACCCGTTCGGCCGAGTGGGCCCAGCCGTTTTGGCCCATTACTGTTGAATCAGTAATTCCAATTTCGGAATTATTAATTCAATTACTAATTCCGAAAAATCCGTTTTTAATTCCAGAAAATGCCCAGAAAAACCCCCAAAAATTCCCGAAAAATTCCGTGAGCCCCAGAAACCCACCAAATACGCTATCCGAACCGTTTCGATCCACTGAGTCCAAAAATGCCCTCCGTTCCTCAATCCGGAGTTCCCAAAATTCCGAATTGCCCAATTCGCCCTTCGTTCTCTCTCTCGGCCCGGTTCCGGTTTTCGGTTTCGTTTCGTTTCTGTTTTCTTTTCGTTTTTCGTTGGTTTATTTGTCGTTCGTTCTTGTCGCGCTAGATCCAGACGTTGGACAGTTCCAGGAGCAGACGCAGATCCCGGAGCAGACGTTGGACCCGACAGGAGCCCCGAACGACTACGTCGACTACAGCTCCGCCGATCCAATCGCCGAGCAAGGCAAGCCGTACCCCTTTGATCATATTGATCCCAATCATGCCATGCTATAGTATTAAGTATTTTATACCGCATTATTTTACTGTATGTTGAATTATTGAAAATCGTATTTTAGAATGACATGATACCTAGGTAATGCCGAAATTGCTTATGAAACCTCCTTGAATATATTGAACCTTATTATATCCCTTGTAACCCTAGATGTTGATATTATTAAATAAATTACTGTTATTCCTGTAGTTAGTTCAAATGCTTTTGAAAATGGAAAGCGGAAGTGTTGCTGAATCTTTGATTCGGAGGTTTTGGAAAAGTGTTGCAGTCAGGGGGACAGTATCGGATTAATCCCGGAGTGGATGAGATTCCGATCCCCGGCTGGTGTTTTAGTCGTGGTTTGTTTTGTGGCAAAGTAAAGTTAATAACCCCCTTGAGCAAAGTAAATAACTTAAGTTTCCGCTCAACCGCAAGTCGGACTGATCAGTGGATCTGTTTCCGACATAACTAAGTAAATTGGATCATTCCTGGAAACTCATAACTAAAGTTGGTAGGACGATAGGCGCTCATTGGAACGAGGTTTCCGGATGAAGCGTTCAGGGCTATCGGCAAATAAACTAAAGCCGGGAATGATTCAACAAAAGGTTGTGATTATCTGGACCCGGCCGCATGCACTTAGGTTGCATGTTAATTCATGATTGGCATTAACGGTCATAGATATCTTGTGGGTAAAGCTGAGCACCTCTGCAGAGATTAATCCTGATGGTATTCGAATACGCCGTACTTCCGGTAAATGAAGTTAAGTTTGAACTGGGGTGATACCCGTAACCAAGCTCAAGTAATTGGCTGTTTTGGAATTTGGATAATGTGGTAAAGTGTTGTGAAATTGTGAAACCCCCTTGCTATTATTTGTGGTCTGTGCTTCAAATGTAAAATGAGTTGAAAATAAAACTGCATCCAGATACTTAACCCTACTGCCATCCTTTGGAAAATCCCCTGCATATAGTATTCAGTGGTTCCGTATGACTTGTTGAGTACTCTGTACTCACCCTTGCAAACTCCCGCCCCTTTCAGAGTTTGAAGAAGCTGGAGCGTTCCAAGAGGTCGTAGATGGCGATCTTGTTTGGTTTTAGGTCTTGGTCTTTTGCTCAGGCCTGCCTGTGCGGTGTTTTGATTGTAAGATATTCGGGCCCTGCTGCGCCCTCTTTTGTAAAAACCCTGGCCGTTAGGCCCTATATTGAATAAAAAGAGTTGGATTTGCTTTTGCCTGGCAATTGTACTCTTGTTTTCCAACAGTTAGTCTTCCTGGGTAACTGCTGCGAGGTTTCGCACTGCCCCTAAAAAGGCGGTCCGTCACAAGTGGTATCAGAGCCTTGGCTTGACCATAGATTAGGACCTTAGGTTGGTATAGGAAACTTTACAAAATTATTTTCAACTTACAAACAAAATGAATTTTGAAAATATAAGTATTATTGCTTCTCCTTCTTCCCCTGCTACCTTGTCTTCTTTAGAGCTTCTGATCTTTCTCAGTTTTGTTTTAAAAGTTTTGTCTGCCCGTCTAAATTTCAAAATCCTTGTCGATCTTTGCCAGCAGCTTGGAGGTGATGCCATCGACAGTAGTTAGACCGTTAGTCGTAGAAGTTGTGCCCTTCCTTGTAGTAGGCCTTTGTAATGTAAAATGGGTTATGCCGAACCTTAAAATGGTTTGCGTATAATCCATATTATAAAAATGCTAAGTTCTCTATTATCTGTGATTTTGGTTGCCTAGCTATCTATATATCCCCGTCTAATTCAAAAATTCCCTCAATTCGTCTGAACCCATCTATTCTTGCTACTCTCGCCCCATACCCTAATCCTTACTCGTCTTCTGCTTTTCTCCAAAACCCTGCTGCAGACCAAAAAGGAAAGTCAGAATTAAGACCATGGGAGACATCAGAGGAGAGCAACAGAATAGCAACCACGGCAGTGATGAAGAGTCAAACGGCAACCCAGTCAACCTCGCACAAGTCCTGGCAGCAATGGAGAAGAACCGATATCAGGCAGAACAGCGACAAGAGAAGATGATGGAAAAATTATTGGAACACTTGATTGCAGGACCTCAGGGTTTCAATCAAGGAAACATAAATGGACAGAACGGAAATATAGGTGGATCTAGGTGGTCTGACTTCCAAAAGACCAGGCCTCCTATATTTTCAACACCGATTGACCCTTTGGCAGCAGATGACTGGATCCGAGACATTCAGAGAAAGTTGGACACGATCCAGTGCACTGACCACGAAAGAGTCCTGTATGCATCCCATCAGCTACAAGGACGAGCAGCAGCTTGGTGGATGAACTTTCAAGAAATGAAGAAGGGACAAGAAATCATATGGATCGACCAAGACGCTTTCAGGAAAGCCCACATACCAACTGGATTAATGGCATCGAAGAGAAGAGAATTTTTAGCTCTCCATCAGGGAGGACTAACAGTGATAGAATACCTTCACCAGTTCAACTACCTAGCCCGCTATGCACCAGGAGAAGTTGACACTGAAGCCAAGAAGATGGAGCGATTTTTCGAAGGATTGCAGAAGAATTTGAAGTTCCACATATCAGCCATAGATTTCAAGGATCTGTCATCTATGGTGGACAAGTTAATAGTCTCAGAGGAGACCAGGAATGATTTGGAGGACACCAGAAAGAGGAAAGCTTATGAGCAGAGGATGCACTCTTCCGCCCAATACGGAGGAATGACCCCAGCCTTTTCCTCCGGATTTCCAAACAAGAGGCCAGCAATAAGCGGACAGCAGTCAAGCTCCACCTCCACCCAATCTGGAGCAGTGAAGTGCTATAATTGCAATGGAAACCACTTTGCCAGAGACTGTCCCCAGAAGCCCTCAGAGTGTTTTCATTGTGGACAGCCGGGACACTTCCGACACAATTGCCCAAGAAGAGGTTTACCATCCGGAGGGACCAGATCACAAACGACAGCCTCCGCCCCCACCAGCATGCAGTCGGTACCTCGTCAACAGCAGTCCCAGACCCGAGAATACCTAAAAGTACCGGTGAAGTCAGAAGGGAACCAAAACAGTCAAGGTCAGAACGCTTCGGGACAAGTCCAAGGAAGGATCAATCATGTCACTTTCAAAGGAACAACAAGGCCAACAGACAGAGTCACTGGTAAGTTTCAGACTCATAAGTTGTTATGGTCTGCCGAGTGTTGTGGAAGAATCACACCTCGGGAAAAGGAATCGGGTTTTGCAGAAGTAGTTTTCCCAACCGCTCCCCAGGAGGAATAAATCTCGGGGACGAGATTTGTTTTAAGTGGGGTAGGTTGAAACGACCCAAAAATTCAAAATGAATTTATTTGGAGTTTGGTTCAAATTTCATATTCAAATTTTGGATTTGAAGTTTGAATTTGCTTTTGTTTGGTTTTGTTTCGTTTTGGGCCAATTCCTTCTAGGCCTTTCGGCCCGTTTCTCCTTTCCTCCGGCCCGTTGGCCTCGTGCAGCCCAGCTCGCCCTCCGCGGCTGGCCTAGCCCAGCCAGGCGCCCGTCCAGCCTCCTCGGCGATGTCGCCGCCGCTTTGTCGCCGCCGGATCGGCCATTGCGTCGCCGCTCAGCGTCGCTGCCGTGCCGCGCTCCGCCGCCAGCGCCGCTTCGCGCCGCGCCAATACCGCTTCGATCGCCGGCCGTGGCCGCTTCGCGCCGCCGCGCCGCGCCGCGCTCAGCGCCTGCTCCGGCCGCCCGATCGCCGCTCTCTCACTCTCGCGCGGCTATAAAAACCGCGAGCCTCGCCTCATTTCCTCGCCCGCTCCACCGCCTCGCGGTGAGCCCTCTCCCTTCCTCCTCGCTCCGCCGCGCCACAGCGGCCGTGACTCCCGCCGCCTCGTGGCAAACCCTAAACCTAGCCTGCCTCGCCTCCGCGCGTGGGCCCGAACCAACGGCCTCGCCCGCGCACCCGTTCGGCCGAGTGGGCCCAGCCGTTTTGGCCCATTACTGTTGAATCAGTAATTCCAATTTCGGAATTATTAATTCAATTACTAATTCCGAAAAATCCGTTTTTAATTCCAGAAAATGCCCAGAAAAACCCCCAAAAATTCCCGAAAAATTCCGTGAGCCCCAGAAACCCACCAAATACGCTATCCGAACCGTTTCGATCCACTAAGTCCAAAAATGCCCTCCGTTCCTCAATCCGGAGTTCCCAAAATTCCGAATTGCCCAATTCGCCCTTCGTTCTCTCTCTCTCGGCAGGTTAGGTTTCGGTTCGTTTCGTTTCTGTTTTCTTTTCGTTTTTCGTTGGTTTATTTGTCGTTCGTTCTTGTCGCGATAGATCCAGACGTTGGACAGTTCCAGGAGCAGACGCAGATCCCGGAGCAGACGTTGGACCCGACAGGAGCCCCGAACGACTACGTCGACTACGACTCACGATCCAATCGCCGAGCAAGGCAAGCCGTACCCCTTTGATCATATTGATCCCAATCATGCCATGCTATAGTATTAAGTATTTTATACCGCATTATTTTACTGTATGTTGAATTATTGAAAATCGTATTTTAGAATGACATGATACCTAGGTAATGCCGAAATTGCTTATGAAACCTCCTTGAATATATTGAACCTTATTATATCCCTTGTAACCCTAGATGTTGATATTATTAAATAAATTACTATTATTCCTGTAGTTAGTTCAAATGCTTTTGAAAATGGAAAGCGGAAGTGTTGCTGAATCTTTGATTCGGAGGTTTTGGAAAAGTGTTGCAGTCAGGGGGACAGTATCGGATTAATCCCGGAGTGGATGAGATTCCGATCCCCGGCTGGTGTTTTAGTCGTGGTTTGTTTTGTGGCAAAGTAAAGTTAATAACCCCCTTGAGCAAAGTAAATAACTTAAGTTTCCGCTCAACCGCAAGTCGGATTGATCAGTGGATCTGTTTCCGACATAACTAAGTAAATTGGATCATTCACGGAAACTCATAACTAAAGTTGGTAGGGCGATAGGCGCTCATTGGAGCGAGGTTTCGGATGAAGCGTTCAGGGCTATCGGCAAATAAACTAAAGCCGGGAATGATTCAACAAAAGGTTGTGATTATCTGGACCCGGCCGCATGCACTTAGGTTGCATGTTAATTCATGATTGGCATTAACGGTCATAGATATCTTGTGGGTAAAGCTGAGCACCTCTGCAGAGATTAATCCTGATGGTATTCGAATACGCCGTACTTCCGGTAAATGAAGTTAAGTTTGAACTGGGGTGATACCCGTAACCAAGCTCAAGTAATTGGCTGTTTTGGAATTTGGATAATGTGGTAAAGTGTTGTGAAATTGTGAAACCCCCTTGCTATTATTTGTGGTCTGTGCTTCAAATGTAAAATGAGTTGAAAATAAAACTGCATCCAGATACTTAACCCTACTGCCATCCTTTGGAAAATCCCCTGCATATAGTATTCAGTGGTTCCGTATGACTTGTTGAGTACTCTGTACTCACCCTTGCAAACTCCCGCCCCTTTCAGAGTTTGAAGAAGCTGGAGCGTTCCAAGAGGTCGTAGATGGCGATCTTGTTTGGTTTTAGGTCTTGGTCTTTTGCTCAGGCCTGCCTGTGCGGTGTTTTGATTGTAAGATATTCGGGCCCTGCTGCGCCCTCTTTTGTAAAAACCCTGGCCGTTAGGCCCTATATTGAATAAAAAGAGTTGGATTTGCTTTTGCCTGGCAATTGTACTCTTGTTTTCCAACAGTTAGTCTTCCTGGGTAACTGTTGCGAGGTTTCGCACTGCCCCTAAAAAGGCGGTCCGTCACAATTGTCCCGACCAGAATCACCTAGAGCCGACCACAATCTGTCCTACTTGGGGCGTTCTACGGTTCAGAGCAAGTTAGGGCTTAAGGCACAAATCACAAAGTAAACATACGGCAGAAAAGCTTAATTTTCGAAATAAATCAAGCACTACATGACAACCAGCGAAATCCTTCAAGTACTTGCAAGTTGCAACCAAGAATGAAAAGAAATTAAGTTCCCTACCATAGCTCAGTGGTTAAGATCTTAGCTAGGAAGGATGGGATCCTTCGCTCTAGAGGTCTAGAAAATCTCTTTAATAATTCTTAAATCAGAAAAAAGGGAAAAAAAAACCTAGAAACTCTCCCGTTAACCGAGAAAAAAAGAGGAGAACTACATCACTTACTTCGGTGAGCCAGATTATAACGGTGCATATTAATTATATATAAATATTACAACGGTTACCATTGTATAATAAATACAATTTTATTTTCGAGAAGTATTAGTTATAAATAAATACAATATGTTTAAGTTTCTAGTCACGCAATTTTAGAGGCAATTCTGCTAGTTATGTAGGTTGTTCTTTTCTTTTCGTTCATGTGTGGGTGTGATGGCTTGAAATATGAAATTAGCAGCGGATGCTCCCCTTCCAGTTCGATAATAAGAAATCGTCCATACGTCGGTAGTGAATTTCATCAAAAATTAATAGAACCTGAACGAAATTCAAAATTAAACTTTTAAACTCTACGGTCAAATTAAATAGCGTCAAAATAATTCGAAAGCCGACTGGTTTTTACCGATTTACATAAAAAATTGGATAATCAGTGGAAATTGAAAAAACATCAAGAAAAAAAAACATCCCAAAAAATTCGGTTTTTCAAAAATTTCTCAAAAAAAAATCGGTTTTGCGGGACTGTCCTTTCGGGCGAGGTCAGGCGGCCGCTACAACTCCCTCGTCAGGCGGACCCCCTGCCTCCCAGCACCCATCGCCACCGGCGACGGCCAGGGTGCCACCGTTCTCTCCGTCGTTCGCGCGCTCGTGCCTTCGGCCTAGCCCAGTAGAACTTCTACTGTAGAAGCATGGACCAACTGATGAGGCATGCACCGAGCCAAGCGAGGGCATGGCAGCCATTAATTAATTCCCATGTCCCCTCACGGCTCCGGCCTCCTCCACCTCCTAACCCTAAGCAGCGTGATGACCATGGCGGCCGGCGGAGAGCACGCGGTGGCCAAGGGGCGCGGGCCGCCGGTGCGCAGCTAGCTGTGAGTAGAGGCTGGCCTGGGGATAGGCGGCTAGCTAGGGTGCAGGAAGCAAGAGCTAGCACAAGCTTGCCAAATTGTTGTGTAAGCTTACTTAGGGAGGTTTAATTTCTTCTACGTACGTTAATCTAACATATTACTGTGATTACAATATATGGTCTCTCCATCTGGATTCCTTAATTTGTTTTTGGGTCATGGTGATGCTTTTGGTCACCGGCCGTGAACCATATATGCCGCCGTACCTCAAATATTTACTTCAGGGTTAGCCGCTACATCTACCAAGAAGCTATAAACTAACTCATCCAAAACAAGAGGTCCACGGGAGGACTAGAGACTGAGTTATTCTTTAGAACTAAATTGTTATATCGGGCAAGGACCTAAGGGTCCTAAAAGGTTCGAGAGGTTGTGAGAGAACAATAATTCATTGTACTATTTGGAGATTGTGCTTACAGAATTTGCAGTCGGTTTCACCAAATCTCTCTCTCTCGTCATGATTGCTTCAACATTGTTATTCTGGTTCTCTCTACGAGATTTATTTTATTCGTTCTTGAGACAGTGCACGCTTGTGTCGTATCTCATAAAACTTTGATCTGATCTGGGGCTACTGTGCATAAGAATGGGTATCAGAGTGTAACACATAGTACCGGAGCCAAAACCGAATTGATCAGATTTGTGAAAAGGTCGATAAAGCGTCAAGTAGCACAAAATCAAGATTGATGTCAACGATGTGGAATCAAGTGGAGAAATTTGATGGCGGAAGAAATTTCAGCGTGTGGCAATGTATAGTGAAGGATATCCTTGTCCAGCAAGAGTTAATCACTGCTCTTGAAGGGGACAAACCGGAAAAGACGTCCACTAAAGACTGGAAGGTGATTGAGCGAAAGACGTTTAGTACAATCCATTTATGTCTTTCCGATGAGGTAAAGTACTCGATGATTAAGGAGAAATCACTGGAGAAATTATGAAAGGATTTAGAAGAATTGTGTATGGCAAAGCCATTGACAAACTGGTGGGTACTAAAGCGATAACTACACAGGTTGTGCATGTAGGAAGGTACACGGTTCATTGACCATCTCAATCTCAATGTCTTCAACAAGCTTATCACACAACTGACTAGTGTGGATGAGAAAATTGAGAGCAATTGGTGATCGTCATACTGACATCATCTATACCACCATCTTGGAAGCAATTGGTGAAGAATATTCTCGTCAAAAAAATTTATTTTTCAGCACATATTTGATCGAGAGAGGTTTTGGGTTGGTTCTTTTTGGGGAAAATTTTTGATGATCTTTCACCCCCTCTGATCATCATTTTGGTCCTTCAATTGGTATCAGAGCCAGTTTTCTCTTTCTAGATCTTGACTGGTCTCAAGAACCATGGAGACGGATAAGTATCCCACCAAGCCTCTAATATTTTTTGTGGTGGATTATCCATTTTGGAAATCCTGGATGGAGTTGTACATCACTGCTCAGGGCTTCATGATCTGGCAGAAGGTGAAGATCCCGTATGAGGTTCCTACCGATGAAAATATCAATACCAAAAATATGGCTAACATTGAGGCAAATACTAAGGCAAGGAACAACCTCATACAGGGCCTTAGCCGTAGTGAGTATGGTAGGATCTCTCACCTCTGATCTGTTCATCAGATCTGGATGACCCTCGATGCTTACCATGAGGGAACCACCAAGATCAAGACAGTGAGACAAGATCAATACAAGTGACTACAACAAGTTTGAGAAGCACGCTAGTGAGTCCCTGGACGAGTGCTTCGGACATTTCACAAAGATTCTGGGTGATCTTTGAGCTGTAGGTTGCACATACTCAGACTCGAAGAATGCTCGGTATGTTCTCACAGCACTCGATCTTCGGGTTTGGGAGATGAAGGTGACCACCATCAAGGATACCACTGATTTGTTGACTCTAACTCTTGACAGGTTCTATTCCCGACTCAAGACTCATGAGCTTGATTTCATCTCACGTAAGATAAAGTCACAGTCGATGACCTTGGTCACCAATCCTTCTAAATCCTTTTCTGATAGTTTTTTTTGCTTCTCCCTCTTGGCTCTCTGTGAGATGAGAGATGAGTAGCTGAAGAAGTCCCTCTTAGCCATGAAATTTTCTCATGCATACAAGAGGGTAAGAGAAGAAGAGATGTGGTGTTATCACTTGTTTCGAGTATGGTGGCCCCAACTACATGCAAGAAAACTACCTAAGCTAGAGAAGGGCAAGAACGACTACACCTAAAAGAATAGCAACAAGAAGGCTCTATTTTGGGATCCCGCGCATGAGAATAAGTGCCACAACTTCTCCAAGAACAAGAAGCTCTTCACCATACTTGACAACATCAACCTCTTCAACACCAAGAGTTGGAGTGATGATGAAGAGGGTGATCCGCAAGAGAAGACCGATGATGGCAATGACTTCACTGGCATGTGCTTCATGGCCAAAGCAAATGGCATCAGCGACGATGAGCTCTGCAGTGAATCGGATGAGGTACCATCCTATGATGAGCTTAATGATGCTTTCTATAAGCTAGAAAAATTTTACGCTAGAGCTATATTAGGTGCATGATAGGACTAGAGGCTAGGTTATTCTTTGAGTTCTTTTACAGTGCACAACAATAAATATGGACCGTTCATTGCCTTTAATTCAAAGGTTAAAAATAGATTAGATCAAGTTATACTACCATGTGTAGTATGTGTAGTAGAATGTGAGGAGGGGTAGAATGGTAAAAAATTTCAATACAGCGGATGGGTAAAACGGTAAATGAATTTTTCACCCACCCGAAGCCCATTTCTTCATCCCCACCGGAAGCCCTCCCTCCGTCAGTGCATCGCGCGTCGAAGGACCTCGACGACTCGCTAAAATTACGTTAATACCCTTTTAAAATGTAAAAAAAATTATTTGTAAAAGTCCATAATACCCCACCAAATCAATGGTTAGATCTAATTTATACTTCCATAATATACTACAAGTATAATCCACTGTAAAAGAGCTCTATTCTTTAGCATTAGATTCTTGTATAGGGTAATGATCCGATGGTTCTAAAAGGTTTTAGAGGTTGTAAGAGAACAACAATCACTTATACTTTTTTGAGGTTGTGCTTAAAGAATTTGTGGTTGGCTTCGTCAAATCTCTCTCTTGTTGTGGTTGCTCAACATCGTTATTTTAGTTCTCTCTATAATATTTATCTTACTCCTTCTTGAGACCGTGCACGCTCATGCTGTATCTCACAAAAGTCTGATCCGATCCGGGGGCTGCTTCGCATAAGAAAGGATATCAGAGCGTGACGAAGTAGTGGTTATGGTATGTCCTTAAGAGAGACATGTATGGTTATTTGTTATTAACTATTTTTTAGATTTAGTGTTTCCTTAATCTGTGAACATAGTGAGATATGAGCAATACAATGAAATGGAGGGAGTAATTATCAAAAGTAATGACCAGACACTTGTATTGAATTTTGTGTTGATATAAAAAACGATAAGTAAAAAAAAAATGAAGCAAGTATATATTGTATCAGGCCCGGACAACTAGAAGATCAAATCTAGCTTCAGAGTTTTGAGTTTCAGAATTTCTAGACGATGCACTTACTAACAGTGACAGTCGAGTCACTACTGGGATTATAAAACTTGACACTACACCTAACCATGCGTGCATGAGACCAGCTAGTAACATGACAAGATGGAAAAG
This sequence comes from Rhipidocladum racemiflorum, assembly GCA_036346355.1. NCBI lineage: Eukaryota > Viridiplantae > Streptophyta > Magnoliopsida > Poales > Poaceae > Rhipidocladum > Rhipidocladum racemiflorum. The sequence continues at coordinate 823,484 of CM070590.1, read as the reverse complement.
CAAACCATCTAGTGTGGCTACAAAAAAGTTTAGAGCCCGACAATCTGGCCTCATTTGCAGAAATTAAGAAGGGGTTAATCATTAGCAAAAAAGACCCAAATTAAAAACATTATTTTGTATTGGATGGATGCATTAATGTTGGGTCCCTCCAATTGTGATTCTCTAGATGGTGCCACTAATTTTGAAGGCTTTTTTCCTTTTGAGGTTGGAAAGGGCAAAAAAAAGTGCAAATAATACAGAACGCACAAAAGGCCGAGGAAAGTACTGTTGCGATTGAGATGTTTGTTAAGAGGAACCCATCCACCTAACCTTACCTATGGATTAATTATCATTGTTATCCTGGTAACTGACGTGTTCGCGTGTGTTAGAGCATCTCCAAGAGAGAGCCCTAAAAATGAGCCTTAAACTTTAATTGAAGACCCAACTAATTAGATTTAGGGTTCCAACAAAATATTCACTCCAGTAATTAGGCCCTAAAACTCAACGAAGATAGGGTTCAATCACAGAGTTGCTAAATATAGCCACTCTCCTAGGGGCCCTAAAATAATTTGCTAAATTTTAACAATTTAGGGCCTTTGTTGGAGTTAATCTTTTCCCCGAAAACCCTATAATTCAAATTAGGGCCATATTTAAGGTACTCTTGGAGATGCTCTTAATTACTTGCTTAGATATAAATAACCACTTGGGAGGGATAGTAAAAAAGTAATTGTTATGACGACGTTGGTTAAGAAATTTAACTACATGCATGCGTGCAAATCTTCTGAAACTCTTTATAAAATCCCCCCAAGCTGAACGGTAAGAGTAAAAAGGAAGTGATCTATCTTGATAATTATATCTTCAATCCTAAACCGTCGACCAACCAAACACTTAAACCATTTCGTAAGAGAGAAATTAATTGTGCAGGTCATTTTTTTTAGGTCCTTTTGCCACCTAAAAATATGGTGTTTAATTTAGAGGAACGACGTACACCAAATATGCTGTATTTTTAGCTCAGGGAATAGCTCCTGACCGACAACCCTCTGCAACTTGTGGCTTGCTTGCTTCTGTACCGGTGACAGAGAGGATGTTATGTTATGGGCAACATTTTCGGAGCAAACGAACAAAGAGGCGCAAACATACAACACACCTACCGGCAGTGGCGGACCAGGACATAAATTTAGAGAGTGCTAACTGGTAGTGATATAATGCTAAATTAAGACAAATAAATCAAATAAAGTACGACCATTTTGAAAGCGCCCCACGATAAATAGAGGTAAGGTGTGCCCTGGCCCCCCTTGACCCCCTGTTGGGTCCGCCACTGCCTACCGGCTAGAAGCAGTAATGCACTCTCCCTAAACAACATATTTCTCTCTCTGGTTTCTGCAAAATTTATACATAGGAATTGAACTGTTTGATATGATTTTTTTTACAGAGTTTCAGATAGAATAGCTTTGCTTTCACTTCATTTTTTGAGGTCTAACAAAAGAAGAAAAAAAATTGATCTTTTTTTCCCTGACAAGTGGCGCTTATATGTTTGGCCACCGAAAAAATTGATCTTTTTTTCCCTGACAAGTGGCTCTTATATGTTTGGCCACCGGCCGGTAGAAGAAGATTACACTTGACCAAACTACCAAATTAGGGTTGTTGGCCTCTTGGAGTTGGAGGGTTTAGAACTCTAGATGCATGCATGTTAGCTGGTCAAGTTCCTGCAGTTATGGAAGGAAGGTCGATGTCACATGCTTAACTACATTAGTGTAATGACAATTGGTAGGAGTTAAGTACGGCCAAGAAAACATAGCTTTTTTTTAAGAAAAATATGCATATATAGTTCTACTCCCGATCTAATATACCCCCTCCAGTCATAAAGGAATGTTGTTTTGAACATCGATACGGTCTCTAAAATATATATTTAACTACTAATTTCTATTGTAATGTATTTATAAGACATAATAAAATTATAGGAATTACTAAGTGGCACTCGAGTATTTTCTTTATTTGTGAGCACTTAATTTTTTTGACTATAGAATACTCAAAATGTGAGGAGAGATAACAAATTGATTCTATTAATTAAATCTAGATCTAAAGGCTTAAAATTTGAGTGTTATTTAACAAGAAAACACTCAGGTGCTCCCTAGACACCCTCTAAAATTATTCTTTTATTAAAAGTTCTTTTCGAGACAATTCTTTGGATACCATTCCCATGTGTTCAATCTAAATACGGAAAAAACATATCGATATCTAAAGTTTATAAAGTTTGACTACACGTGCCCTTGAACAATATTCTTTTATGACTAGAGGGAGTACTATATATCTAGTTTCTAATCAACTAGTCTTATCCATATATCTGTTTAAAATTATTTTGATAAATATGGCTGGATATTTTTTCTGGGGCTGTAAGATTTGCTAATAAATTAACACGATCGTTTAAGTCTAGTTTCGTGTTATAGTTTCTATGTAGCCAAATCACTGTAGTTCTGAGTGGTTATTCTCTTCCCTAATATAGGATTAGAGGCCCTATTTGTAGGTGTGCAATCGACTCGGATTAAGTAGGATATTGCTCTTTCTGTGTCCTAAACCATATGTTTTGTCGGATTCAGAATCAGATTCGGATAGTGCCGGATATGAATACAGCATGGATAATATCTGTTGCGGATTTGAATTGACTACAGATCGGAATCGACATGGTACCAGATAATTTTTATCAGATAACGTGTGAAAACAGATTGGAAGCATTGATTCGGAACTAATTTGTTTAAGAAGCAACTGTGAGTGGCTATGGTTTGTCGGAAATACTTTTCGCACTCCACTACTCATACTTATTTTTGCATATGCAAGAACAGAAAAAGTTGAGAACTTTTTTGCAACTGAGATGTTTTGTGCCATAGCCATCCAAACAATTAATTCAGTTGTAGATGTTTATAGGAAGAGCATCCCAATTAAGATGAGCCTTTCTCAAGCACAACTTGATATGCATTGGCCTAAGCTTGAAAAAGTCATCCAACCGGGCTAACCTAGTTTAGGCCTGGGCAAAGCTTTTGGATACAATCACTTGATAACTAAATTTAATGGTTGTCATTCGTTTGATGATTGATGTGATAGAGGTTGAGTTCATCATACAGTGCATAACATAGAGCAACATTCATGCATGAACTAACGAATCATAGCAATAATTCTAAAGTGAAGGTCGAGACTCAAGAGGACAGCATTTGTAATTACCACTTACAGGAAGTTGTGGACTTGTGGTAGTCTTCTTAGACAAATGCCCTGGGATCCCATGAGATCACCTCCGTCCACTTTGCGCCCTATTGCCCAAAGTTCCCAACCCCTCATTACTTTTGACAACAGAAACATCAACGGAGATTAGCCCCCAAATCGAACCAAATCTGGACAAGTACAACACGGGGGGCGGGGGCAGAACTGAGTCGGGGTTGGGGCGAGCCACTGAGCCAGCTGGGTGGAGTGGACCAATCGACCAAAGGAAAGAAAGTGACCTAGGGTTGGCTGCCAATTGGGGAATGGGGACTTGGCAACTTGGGCCTAGTCCGATTGGGGTTGCTGATAGGATATCCAATTGAGTTTTATCTGGATATATCCAAAAAAACTTCATAATATCCCGATACGACGAACAATATTCTCCCGAATCCAAATCTGAAACAAATTATCCGAAACTGAATCCGATAACTATCCGAAAAATATCTAAATCGGATCCGAACACATCCAGCCGGTCGGTCGGTCAGAAATTATCCGAACCGATTGCACCCTACCTATATGGGACTAGAAGATAGTAAATCAGATAACCTAAAAGTGCGCGTAGTCTATAGATGAGATAGTGATTTTTACGTTACGAATATATATGTCCTGTTTGATAGAGCTCCAGATCCTAGCTTCATCTTAGATCTGAAACTTGTAGGGTAAAATAAAGTGAATTAAGTTTATATTTTTATTCTAAAATGTAAACAAGATGATCCACCTAAGCACTCTTAATATACCCACAGCTCCAGCTCCACAGATCTGGTGGAGCTAAGAATACCCAGCTCCACCAGATTCACGAATCTGGTGAAGCTTGTGCTCTGCCAAACAGGGCCATACTTTAGTCTTCTTTGGTTAAATATTCCGCGTTCTAGTAATTCTGTAATTTCATGCTTTCTTATAGAGTTACAGGGGCTTATCTCTAAAATAACCTTAGAATTGGAGACTTCAAAAATAATTGAGACAAGGACAGCAGATAGGTGTACCATCATGAGATTTAAAATAACTACTTCATTGACTTTACGAAATAAATGAACATACAATATTGTAATTTAACAACAGCATACATTTCCTTTTATTCATTTACTTCAAAAATTATCTGAACTAATGTTTTGGGAGAATCTTTCAGGGTCATGGAGAGTGGTCGCCAGTTATAAGAACACGGTAGTTAGGGCACCATACAAGGTGGTATGTTGGGCTAAACTATAAGGAGATGCTGGGTTAGTAGAGCACAAAGGCATTCCTAGTGGTAGACCAAAGTATGGTTGCATGGAAGCAGGGCGGCTTCCACTAAAATTTTGCATGCAAGCTCACAACTCACAAGCACTATGTATGGCCATACTTTCAAACATGTCCAATGGAAATAGATAAGGTGAAAATGTGTCCTTTTAGCGCAATGCTCTACCTGATCTAGCTTTAAAGTAAAATAGCCTTTAAAAAGATATACGCTATAGCTTGTTAATACTTCAAAAAAATCCCTTTACATATAAATATTCATATGTTATGCATGAAGGTGACCCACTTGAAAAATTATACAAAAGGAGGCCCATGCTTAAGGCTCTATGGAACGTGAGAAATTTACAGGAATATCGAAATTAAAAAGGAAACATCCACTCACACTGGGCATATAATTTTCCTATGGAATTCCAAACAAGATCTAAAATCTCAAGCTTTCATGCCTTCCGAAGGAGACACTCAGTTGCTAAATAAAGTAGTTATAAACTAGTAGAAATTTTATGCCTACCTAGGTCAGTATCCTATTTGGAGGGACAGGTTCCCACGCAGTTTGAATGGGGACTGTAAGTTAAGCTTCCCATGCAGTTTGAATGGGAACTACAAGTTAAACGATCCTTATGTCTTAAAACCATCAGATCCAGCGAATCAACGGTCCATATCACCCAAAAACGTGTGCTACAGTGCATGTGGTACATAAAAACCAGCACAATATTTTGCTACAATATTCTCAGAAGATCTGGATCATCGCTTTTTGATCGGACAGTCAAAAGGAACCGCTTAATTTGCAGTCCCCATTCAACTGCATGGATCCTATCCTATTTGGAGGGGTACGTACCGTGATGAAATTCACAAGTACAAAAGCAAGTAAAAAATGAAGGGCGTGCGTTGACGAAACAACACATGCAACAATAAGATACTAATTCACTCCAAAAATGAAGGGCATCGTGCATGTCCTGTAACTAGGTTTTAGTCCTTTCGATCACAGTCCGTCGTAAAACGATGGGAGGCAGTGTCGGCGGCGAATATACAAGTACAACGACGATACGTTCGCTACCTAATTAATTATATATGTGGAGATCATTACGACAATGCGATCGATGGTACTAACCATTATCTCGTAATGATGATGATGATGATGATAATAATAATCCTTTCTCCATTAAGCTAGCTAGCTTAGGTCAAGAGCAGCAATTGGTGAATAGCGTATCGTATTCGTAGACCGTAGTGTTCGTTGGCCTGATCGAGACGTGGAAGGATAAGACGCGACGGAAAACGAACACTACTACTACGGCTGGGGGGAATGTATGGACGACCTCTCTGGGATTATTTATTCACTATCCTAATACAAGATCTATACGTACGTTGCTCTTGATCATTTGCCCTGAAGTTGATCAGACTTTGATCATTTGCTCAAAGTTGATGGACATTTGATCATTTGCCCTGCGATGTCTCACTGACATGTGGCCTAGGACCCGCATGTCAGTGAAACATCGTAGGGCAAATGATCAAATGGGCATCAACTTTGGACAAATGATCAAACGTCTCTCAACTTCAGGGCAAATGATCAAATTTTCCTAATTTTAGAGCTTGTTGATCTCTACACGTATATAATTAAGATGTTTAGGCTAGCTAGCTAGTTATAATACTGTGAGACATGGGAGAGCTATTTTTAACATGGGCCATGCGACACAGCGCTATAGCTCTTGCTAGGCGTTGGCTTATTCAGGTCACGGTCTGTGTCATTAGCCCTTGGACCTCTACTGTGAGGGATTGATGTGTTCTCCAACCTAGCAGCATGCAGGACGTAACGTATGCCTGCATAGCGTTGACACTATTAGCAATACGATCGAGAATGGCATCACCTTCTCTACTCAAGTTTCATGGAAACCCTGCATCTGTTATAAAAATTATTATAAGTACACTTACAAGGGCAAAATTGGTGATGACATGGGGATCAGGTCCCTGCAAATTCATGAATTGCATCTTAGGGACACTGTGGAATAGTTGTCATTTGGTAGTTGGCAGGCACTGGACACCACACTGATTAAAATATCACTATTTTCAAATTCTGGAGAGAGAGAGAGAGAGAGGCGAAAATGTCGCTTTTCCCCTCCTAGTAGTCTATGAAGGCCATCCATGGTGGTGGTGGTGACCTAGGTTGCACGGACAGTCCACAGCACATTGGTTGGGTGCGTGCATGGTAGTTGCTCATGGTTGGTCATGGTGGCGGTCACGGTGTTAGAGTTAATCTTGTCTGATTTGATTAGGATGAGAAATTCGATTAGGATAAAGAATTATAATTTTATTTTGTTTTTAAGGGCTATAGTTTGGATATAATTCAAAGGTACTACTGAGTTTTAGAAGCAAGAGAGTAAGATAATGAAAAAATGTGCTAGTTGGGCTGCACCACCAAAATATTTGAGTTCGTGAGTTCTCGTGCTTGATCTTTTGGCGTCATACGTATGTGTTGATCTGGGCTAAAAGCCAACAATTGATATTAGAACGAGATTCTAACCTTGATGCCACGCTTGCCCCGGGGAAGGCCACCACTGCTGCGCCTCGGGGCAGGCTATTAGGCTATTGTCGTTGAGCAATGTTCTATTCAGCGAGATTCGACATCACATCACGCGCGACTGCGGTGATGCATGCGGCTCCACGAGGAGGTGACAGCGAGATAGCGAGCCGTTGTCAAGGTACGCATTGTACACAATATGCGGTGTTCATGCGTGTGTATTTAGGTCAGTATGTAAAGATCTCGTATGAGTCTCTGTGCTGTCAAAGTTGTGTCATGAGTGGGAAAAAACGTCAAAGATGTGACGGTGAAGGGCGAAGGTGTGTCTTCCTGATACCCGCTATTGATAAGCGTCGTTGACAACTGGCCTGACAAGATGGCATTGACGACCATCTACATGTCTCATTGAAAAGGCGACCAAAGCTACGTGTTCTTATGCCAGTTGTATCCACGAGATACCGTGAAAGATGATTCAAGATGTTGTGGAGATGTGTTCGCCGTCTGAGTTAAGTACAAGATGTTGAGAAGATATGTTTGCCATCTTGTGTCAAGTAAAGTTGGGTAAATCGTAGTTGAGATCGATTGCCTCAACAAGTTAGAGTTGTGTTAGAAATTAGATGCTACAAGATTAAAGGGGTGAATGTTAGAGTTAATCTTGTATCTGATCCGATTAGGATGAGGAGTCTGATTAGGACAAGGGAGTAGAATCCTATTCCGTTTTTTAAGACTATGATTTGGGTATAAATTCAGGGGTAGTCCCGAATCTTGTAAACAAGAAACAAGCTAGAGAGCACGAGAATAAGAAAAGGTTCTAGTTATGTCGCACCATCAAAATATTTGGGTTTGTCAGTTCTTGTAGTTATCTTTTGGCGTCATATTTGTTTGTTGATCCGAGCTAAAAGTCAGCAACGGGTTCTATACAACGATGGCGGTTGACCATGGCAGTGAGGGCAGTGGTAGGCAACGATGGGCCATGGCGGAAAAATGGGAGCAAGCAATGATGGCCAACGGCTGTGGCAAGAGGCCAGGATCAAGCGATGGTGGCTATACCCATGTTCAGGGTTCACAAAACCGACGAAAACCGCTCGAAAATCGCGGTTTTCGACCGTATCGAGCCGGTTCGAAATCCTAAACCGGTCGGTAAACCGATTCAATTAAAAAAATAATTCAAAAAAATCAAAAAATTTGAAAAAATTTATGCGATGTAAACCGATCGAAAACCGGTGAAAACCGAGCGATTTTTCGAAAAAACCGACGAAAATCGCTCCAAAAACCGATGGCCTAAAACGTTCAACTCGCCGATCGGTTTTTCGAGAAAACCGACCGGTTTTTCGAGAAAACCGATGGATTTTCGAGAAAACCGAATGGTTTTCGTTTTTTTAAAATTTGTTTTGAATGTTTTTTGTTCAAATGCTCGGTTTTGAAACTCTTCGGTTTCTAACGATTTTCGAGCGGTTTTTGGCTCGATATTTTCGAATTTCCAATTTCGGTTTTCCATCGGTTTTTTCGGTTTCGGTTTTGTTAACCCTGCCCATGTTGAAATTGGTGCGGATCGCACTCTATTTGGCACAGGTGTTTTAGCATGCAGCCATGACAAATGTATACTGGAAAAAGTAGAAGGAAGAAGACTAAAGGTAGTTATTCTGATCTCCCCAAATCACACAAAATGTTTTTATTAACCAGTGTGGTGCCCAGTGGTGAACGACAAAGATGTCACATTGCCACAACTAATTCAAGAATTTTGCCTATGTGTAACGTAAGGAGAAGACCGTTAAAATGGTCTTGTGCCACTGTTCACAACCCACATCACAGAATCGTCTGTTTCAAACTGTCAGTGATGACTTATAGTCATCATAGACGGTTTTTCAACCGTCCGTGAAAAAAATCATCACAGATGGTTCTAGTTTGAAACCATCTAGGATGAGCCCATCATCACAGACGGTTTTCCAACCGACTGTGAGAAAAATCATCCCAGACGGTTCCAAACTAGAACCGTCTGTGATGAGTGACATATCACATACGGTTAGTGGATAATACCGTATGTGATGTACCCCTCATCACTGATGGTTTTTATTTAAAGCCGTCAATGATGTGCCCGGATTTTATTACAGGCAATTTTTGTTTAAAACCGTTAGTGATGAGGTGTTTAATATAATCTCTTTTTTGTAATAGTGCATAGTGTTCAGAATTTAGCCCCAATCCGCCCTGCCCCAAGTTCAGGATGGTCTAGGTGGCGTAGTTCAGGTCCCAATTAAGAGCAGCTGTCACCTCCTCCTTCTTCTTCTGCATGCATATATGGGATTTTGAAATACGCCCCCCGAGAACCAAATTAAGTTTGAATAATTAATTAACCGTTCAAATAACTATGTATATTTTTTCGATCGACTCCTCCAAAAAGTAAGAAACAAAAATGTTTCAAGTAACGGGAAGGCCAACGGCTTAAGTACTGACAGTGGAGAGGGACAGATGAGTACGCAGCCATGGATATGCATCTGTAGCAGATGGCAACGCTGCTGCTGCTACGTACGTACTAGCTAGCGACTAGCGGATGCGAGTGGACGTGGACAAGGCACTAAGTTAGCACATTCTGAACGACCGCGGCCGTAGCTTAGTTGGTATTTGTCGCCGTCGCCTACCATACTGATCACTCACCTGCGCGCGCGCTCTCAAACCGTACTCACGCCGGTGCTCAAAAATTAAAAACACACATGTACGAGCTAAGCGAAATTAAAAAAAATTGAATTGCGTCGAACAGTAAAAATTCACTATTTAGATTGAATGTATCTATCTTTCTTATATGTATTTTAAATGCGATTCGAGTCTGGTTTTCAAATTTCGCAGGACCTCGATCGTATATCTCCCCTATGTATGATAATGTCTAATGATTTTTTTTCATAACTTTTACACGCAGATTTCCAGAGTTTACAAGCGGATATCCCTGTTTAATAGGAAATAATAGCTAGCTAGGTTGTACCAGCCATGCATGATTCCAAGAACATCGACAAATCGAAAGGACACCTACATATATAATTGAGTCTCGCTGGCCTAAAACACATGAATCATTGTATCTGTAAGCACATGCACGGAAGGAGGTATGTGCACATCACATACAGATCAACCAAGCAAGCAAAGCATGCATGAATGCATATATGCACGTGCCTATATATACACACACACACGTACGTTGCCATGCGTGCAGCAGCTGTAGCTCCTGGCCGGCACTCGCATGGAACAGTTTGCATCGCATCGCGAGGCGGCCGGCCGGCCGGCTGTTAGGTCTCGGGTCCATTTCCAGAGGGCTAGCTAGCTAGCTAGCTCCAACATGGCCACCGATTTATGCGGACGTCGCGCGCACAAACATAAAACACTCGGGGTCTGATACCGAAAGCCTACTAAAATTCTACGAAAAATTATTAAAAAATCATCGAAAACAAATATTTAATCTAAGATCAGCTGGCCCAGCCCGAGGCTTGGGCCTGGGCTAGCTCCGCCCCTGCGTACGTGCGTCATGCTCGGTCGATCCGGTCGTGATCTGGTGCAGTGCAGTAGCGAGAGCCTAGCTAGCTAGCGACAAGTGACAACTGATTAATATGGGTTTCAGTCGCTAATTAACACAAGTGAACGACGAGAAAGCTAGCTAGGACGTCGGCGTCACGGCCTGCTGCCCCGTCGTACCTGTGTAGTCTACCGGTCTGCAAGCTAGCGATCACAGAGTACGCGAAAAACAGTTGCAAGGACGTACCAGCTTTGGTTGCGCCAAATCGCGGCTCTTGTCTTAATTCCGCTAATTAATAGTGCTCCTTATGCGTGTTTAATTGCCGTACGTGCATGGTTTTCAGATGGTTATGCTGTAGATATATGCACACACCTAGGGTTTGTGTAAATTAGATGCTCCCTCCGGTCTGGTAATATCTGTCGTTTTGGACATCGACACGGTCTTCAAAACACAACTTTGACCGCTAATTTTTATTATAATATATTTATAAAACCCAATAAAATTATAATATTATGAAAGTACTTCTCGAGACAAGTCTACACATATAATTTTTATGTATCCAATTTAAATATTTAAAAATATATTGTTAGTCAAAGTTTCGGAAGTTTGACCATCACTATGTCCAAAACGACAGGTATTACCAAACCGGAGGGAGTAGATTTATCTTAACAGTTCAGACGAAGTTATTAACTTTTCCATATATATATATATATCCACTTGTAATTAATCTATCTATGATCTGCTGCAGTAGCGAGCCTAGCGACAAGTGACAGCTTATAATTTCCAGGCAGCTAATATAATTAAGTGAACGAAGATAGCTAGGACGTCCATTTCGTGGTCTATTATAGTTTACCGGTTTACAAGCGAGCAGGGTACGCAAACAATTGCACGAACGTACGAACTTGACTGCGACAAATCGAATATAACCTACGTGTACAATACTCCATATATATATACCTAGAACTTGACTGTTAATTCCTCCTTTTAATACTCTTTTTACTGTACATGTATTTTATAGGGTCTTAATGTACATATATACACCTAGGATTTTTTTATATAGGTTTTGTCTTAACAGTTCAGGGTGAAATAAATTTTTGTATCAATTTTACTGTGCATGTATACCTTTGATTTTTTTTAGATATTGGTTTATCTTAACAGTTGAGACGAAATTAATTTTGCCATATATGTGTATATATATGGAGTAATGTGTACGTTTTAACATGCTGATTTATGGCGAAATATATTATAATGCTCTCACGAACAATAATAACATGACCATCCTAATTAATAAGTGATCACCATTCTGAAAAAGAAAAAGAAAAAGAGATCACCTTAAATTTAAAATCTTAAAAGAAGCAAATCGATCGAGTATTTAGCCAGAAAAGATGACCATATGACATAAATTTATTCTCTTTTAAAAACCATAAACATAGTTAGTTAGTTTCAATTTTCTATACATGTTATAGAGAAATAAATGATTTTTAGTATTAAAACGGGTGCCTTTTATAGGGAACAGTGGCCTTTATTTAATTTTAGTATCAGAATAATACTGTCCTATTATATCATATATTTCACGATTACAATCAGTGTTTTTTTCTGACTTACTAATAGGTATGAATTTTTGTCCCAAACTTTTCAAAGTTTCAAATTGTGCAGAATTAAGAATTAAATTAAAGGTATCCAATTGCATGTAGGAGGAAATATAGCGCGAGGGCCCTAATCAACTAAATTAGCCTTTAGGGGCTCAACTATATAGAATTATATCAGATGGTTCAGGGGCTTGCAGTTTAATTTTACCCACCATAAATAAGTGACAGGGGCAGATCTAGAGGGGTGCCAGATATATCCCGGCACCCTCAAAGAAGTGCTACAAGATCACTTCTTCGATGTCCTAAATTTATTGATTGAATTGGTCCTGTTTTTGGTGGTTTGAGATTTTTAAAACCATAGAACTATTTGTATTGTGGTTTTAGTAAATTTCAAGTATATATTGTATTTATGATGTTACAAAAGAATTATAAAAGACTAAAGTTGTATGTGAAGTGCGCCCTCAACAAAATATTTCTAGTTCCGTCGCTGACTAATAAGGTGTTGAATACGAATGATGGAACCTCTACCCTTTTTTAATCTGTACACTTGAACTCTTAGACTAGGATTTATAGAATGGTTGGTACTGCAAATATGAAACTCTTTTTTCACTGAACTCATTCCAAGCATAGGAGCTGGTCTTTATTATATTAAGAACTAGACTAATCGACCACACATTTCTTTATGCCTCACAAGATGGTGATCACAGCGTTATACAAATGCTTGGTTTGGTATATATGTATGTACAGAAGAGAGTCCATCAAAAGCCAAAGCGGTCTCTAACAAATTAAAAGAAAGCAAGAAAGAAAGGAAAGGGATCAGCAAAAGAAGAGAGGAAAAAGATGAGACGGCAAAGTTGAACTGGCCACCTACTTGACGATCGATGTCCAAACATAAAACGAAGGGTCGACAAATGCATGGCTCACCTACCACTGTATAGATAGATCAATACAGAGCGTATTATATATAAGTGTGTGGGAAGAGCCATGTAAGATAACGAAATAAAAATCAACTCAACAATTTAGCAGAAAGTTGTAGTTTGACATTTTATAATATAATTTTGATATGTAAGCAGCCAAAACAAAACAAAAACAAATACGATAGTGTACGTGTATAATTATAATTTTTTTGGGTGAACAGCAGTACATTATAATTTTTGTTAGATTTCGTTGGCTCTAGAGAGACTTGCACCTAAATTCGATATAGGTAGGGCGTCTAGTAATTGAAGTCCTCGAATATATAGAGCTCATAAGTATATATCTCCCAATATTACTAAATAGTAATAAGTATCTCCCAATATTACTAAATATTTCTCAGTTTTACACCTCCTTCGCTTATGCGCATAGTGTACGTGTGACCAGCAAGATATTCTGGAGCCAATTAATGGAGTAATCTACTTAGAGGTAATTATAAGAAGATTGGGAAACGAAAAGGACACGTACGTTTGAGAGTCAAAATTAAATTCAGTCTAGCAGCTTAAAAGATGCTATGAACTGAGCGTGCGACAAGAAGAGTATTGCATGTATAATGTTGAAACAGTACATGGAAATCAGGGTGTCAGAATGCTGCATTTTTTTTAAAAAAAAAAGAGAGATGGAATCAAGTGATGGATATATACGGTCCTACTTTGGCAAGAAAAAGTGTAACAAGAAGAAAGGTAAAAGCCAGTACAATGTAGGGCTAAGGAATCATTAAGTCCGTTGGATTGGAATCGCTCAGAGAGCACTTGCTGTAAAGATTCGTCAAGCACCACAATAATTGTTGGATTGAGAGATCATACAACATACTGTAGACCCGTGATCAGCTTTCAGAGTATGATATATAATCTACCTTAATTGTGATAGTCTTTTATAACCTACGTCAATTGGGTACTACGTACTCTTAAGTTCAGCTTTGTTTTCAGCAGGAGGCTTGTGTTAATCATATATATATGACTTTCAGTTTTCTCCCAAATAGACTGAGAAATGTATAGCAAATACTCCCTCCGGTTTGGTAATATCTGTCGTTTTGGACATCGACACGGTCTTCAGAACACAACTTTGACCATATATATTACTCCCTCCGTTTCTTTTTGTAAGGCGTATTTAGTTTCGTTAGGACAAGACTTTGACCAACGATTACTTCATTAATATATCATTTATGCAATACAAAATCATAATTATATATAAGTACTTTTGAATACAAATCTACTAATATCAATTTTGTGTCATAAAAATTATATGCTAATAGAGTAATTGTTGGTCAAAGCCTTGTCCTAACGAAACCAAATACGCCTTATAAAAAGAAACGGAGGGAGTACCAAACTGGAGGGAGTACTTTCGAATTCCTTGTGTGTGTCGTGTGAGACATTTTTGTCTTTTGCAATTGGCTTAATTATAGGCGTACGTGAGCATGCTCCGCGAAGTGTTTCCCTGATGTAAATGTTTGCTTCTACCAACAACCACACTGCAGCACCGACAATATCTCGATATATCTAGTTCGCAGCGAACAGTGCTTTGAGCTTGATTTGGATTTTTAAACGCACCGGTTTTGAGCAAATATGACGAAGATTTAAGTATCCATGTTTCAAAGGATGGGCTATTTATGTGCTGGGTTTTCCGGTTACCCGTGAATATTTTTTTTTTTTTTTGAAAAGGCAATGGTTACATTTTTACTAGCTTACATTTTTTTTTGAAAAAAAAAATTGTATAGAAGCAATAATTAGCATCGCTTAATTTTATGCGATTTATAATTAAATACATGGGAGGTTAGGAGACCGGTGAAAGCGAAAAAGTCGTTAATGTATATAGAAAAGTGAGATCTTTTTTTATCGAAAAATTAATTATTTGTATGTACATTAGCCATCCCATGAGAAGGATTGTTAATTTTTCGAAGCTGTAATTCGATCGGTTAATCCCTATATATCGGTCACTATACTAGATCTACGTATCAAAGTAGTCTCGTTGTAACTTTTGTTGTAGTTCTCTAATTCCAATAGTTCGATATTAATTTCTTATCACAGAAACTAGCTTTAATTAGCGGAACAAAATATTAGAGGATGCTATCAATTTCATATGACCCTATTTGTTTGGGCTTTTTCACTGGCTAAAAAGCCAATGTCTAAATAATTAAATCGGTAGTTTTTATCTAGGCTAGCTTTTTCAAAAACCGTAAGCCTTCGTATAACTAAAAGCTAAAAGATACCATATAGATGCTCTTTTGGTTTATTGAAGGTTAGTTTGACTGATGCCACTGAAGTTAGGTAAAATCACACATCTCTACCGTGTATAAAAGCCGATAGCTTTTAAGCGTAAAAGCTGGTTTTACACTAAAAGCAAAAAGTCCAAGCTTAAACAAACAAGATCTAGCTAGGAAGAAATAAGACGGCTACTGTTTGTATTTGCTTGCTGCAGGCAAGACGTCGGGCCCGGCCGGCCGGCTGGGATGCAGCAAGGATCCAGAGACAATTATGATGAGATCTTCCCCCGTAGAGAGAGAGAGAGAGAGAGACATGTATGTATGCATATCCATCAAGGCTAGCTAATTAAGCTAAGCTAGCTTACCACAAGCAAGGGCGTACATTGTGCTCTATAGGATGGTGAATGACTTTCATAGAATTAGGTGAGACATATGGTAATATCTTCAAGTAAACTCAAAACCCCTCGCACACTTCCTGTATATCAATTTTCTGCAAACTATAGCCTTGATTATAGGTGCCGCGACCCTGTCCCCTACTATATTCCAAAAAAAATTATAGGTACGACAAACTTAATTAAATCCTTTAGGATTTAATCGGAAGAAGATCGACTAAAATCTGACAAATTCTACATCGATCTTTTTTAATCCGAACTATTCATGTAGCTTGAATTAAGGCCCCGTTTGGCAACTTGCTGTTTCTATTAGAATCTAGGAGAAACCCAGCCAAACGGGCTAAAACTCGGAACGATTCTCCTCGGAACGCTTCTTTTTCCACGCCGTGGTTGAATCACCCTCAACCATGTTTCACTAGTTTCTACTAGAATCTGCAACCGTACCAAACGGTTTGCAGAAAGTGATTCTGATTATACCTGAAATGTTTCTACCAAGAATCTGGAACCGTTTCCGTTTCTACTAGAATCTGGAAACGTACCAAACGGGGCCTAAATATAGAGTTTTGTTCCACTGACTACATTAGGAGCAGTAAGAAAAGTTACTTTGCATTGATCTACCTAGAGATGAGAGCATGCAGGGTACGTACGTACATGGCTGTACATAACTGGCTTCTTGGGTTCCTTCCTTTTCAGGCAAATTTTGTGAAAACTTAAGCTTGACATCATGCATGGACAATATATAAACCCTAGTAGGGCTTTTGCCAGCCCCCCCAACACCTGGCAACTACAACAACGTTTACTCCCATTGCCCAATGCCCATTGGCCTGTAAAATATGCAAACAGATATGGTAGTGATGGCATTTCCTACTATCAAGGTCCTTGTCCAAGAGACAACTAATTAAAGGGAGCACACAAAGTAATTAAGCCACCTTAAGCTACCAGCCACAAAAGCTAGCATGCATTAGAGGTGAGAGAAAGGGAGCGGTGGAGAGAGAAAGGGAGGGGTAGAGAGAGAGGAAGCCCTTAATCATGGGGGCCTCCATGATGTAACACTTGGACACACACCCCTCACCTACACCATTTGTCTGTCACAACAACAACAAAGGCTTATACGGGAATCCCGACATCTAAACTACTGTCCGTAGAAGGGTTAGATTAGATCACCGAGATGCATATATGGTGCCTGCCAACAGGTTACTTCCGAATTCCCCTTGCCCTTTTTTGCGCCCTCCTACCTGTCACTTCCCACTATACATACTCTTCCTCCAAACTTGTTCTCTAGCTAGTGCTCTTCTAAGCTGAGCATCGATCCAGTGTATTATTAATTATATCTTACACCGCTTATTAATGGACAGGAAGAAGATACATAATTTTTTGGGAGTGTATAGGCATCATTCGGATGTTTTTGTCCTAAAAATCATCCAAACTTTGGACCGTACGATCAAAACACATATCCGTAGGATCAACCCACCTCGAATTCAGGGGGTGTGCATCGATCTGAAAGCAAATCTAATGGCCCAGAATTTGGATGATGGTTGCTAAAGAAAACATCCGGATGAAACTTATCAACCCTAATTTTTTTAGGAGGTAATTAATACCTGTAGAGAAAAAATATATTTTATTTATGGAGCTAGTTTCTCTGTAAAACTAACTGACAAGCTAAGCTAGCTCGCCCCCATATATAGTCCACCCATTTGCATATATCGTAAAATGTTGTGAAATATCGTAAATCGTAAGAAGAAGAAAAAAAGTAAATTAACAAGCATATATATTGCTCCAGTTATTCCATAATTAAGAGAGGAAAAAAAGTAAATTAATTAACAAGCATGCCATACCTGTGAATCGTCCTCAAGACCCAGCTTGTTAACCAGGTACCTCATCACTACTCTAACTGTCATCCTCCCGTCTCTACTGGCCATGCATCAACGACACACACCACACAGCAAGTCAATATATATATATGGTGTGTGATCAAAAGCTAGCATGTATATCAAACCGACTCCAAAGGAAACAATCAAAGCTCAAATCTATTCAGAGTCTGCAAGCCATTTGATTCTTACTAGCTAGAGATCCAGGTTAATGATGCAGAAGACATGCATGTTCAATTGGGGGAAGGGATTTAGATGCTAACCTAACCCTCAGGTAGCTCCTGGGTATCTGCGGCAATGGCGGCTCCCTCCTCCTGGATGGATCAACGGCGACCACATGAGCTAATTAACCACCCACGACGTTGCTGATTAAACTGACGCACTCGCGGCAGTGTTTCGAATTTCGGTTCAAATTTGTTTCGGCACACACCGGAATCATCGAAATTCAGTCATTTCGGAAATTTCGGTGTAGAATTTGAAGTTTTAGATGAAATTCAAATGAATCCACCAAAATATAGCTGGGACATGTGTATGTCGGGACCCACCAAAAGAACCGAAAAAATTTCTGCGAAATTCGAAACGCTGCTCGCGGCACGTAGAATATTTTCTTTTCTTTGGTGTCGTATCGTACTCACTGGTTCTGCGCCGCCCGGAGCACGAACCACGTGCCGGCCTCGTGCGAGGGCGGGGGCGGCGCCGCCGCGACCACTGGCCCAGCGACGGCCGTCGACGAGGACGACGGTGAGGAACCCGGGAACAGAGATAGCCATTGCTGCGGCGGCGGCGGCGGCGGCGGCGGGGGAGTGCCCGGCTGTACGGATGTCGAGGGGCCTGCTTCATGCTCGGTTCTGGGCCGTTTCCGGCGCGGCGTCTCCGCCGACGGCGAGCTCGGGGATGGACCGAGCCCGAGCTGCAGCCAGGCTTCGCTGCCGCTGCCGCTGCTTGTGCTGGGTTCCTGGACGTCTCGCGGCGGCGGCGGCGGCGGCGACACTGTTGCTGGCGGCGGCGGCTGCGGCGTTAGCTCTTGCTGCTCGGGTTGCTGCTGCTGCGGCGGTTCGGGGTCCTTGCTTTGCCGGTGGGGATGGGAGGGGTCCTGTGCCATGGGCCTCAGGGTGCTGCAGCGGCAAGGGAGCAACGACGTCGACGACGACGATGACGGCTGGCGGTGGCTTCTGTGGAGGCGAACGTCAACGGCGGCCGGCCCATGGGCGTGGCGGTGCGGCCGGAGGAACGTCACCATCCTCTCATGCCTTCTCCTCTCTTGTGGTGCTGCGCCGCGCCGCGGGCGACACCATGATAGGGAGGTAGGAGGAGGAGGAGTAGAAGAAGATGCAAGAGTAGGAGGAGAATGTTCAAAAGGGCAAGGGTGCCTTGCATTTGCATATAGGTAGAGAAGGCCAATGTACATACATTACACCTCACCCCCCCCCCCCCCCCCTCTCTACTAGAAGAGAAGGTAAGATGTCAAGGGCATTTGTACAGTGCCCAACTTTGATCTGTACTTCTGTACATGGATGGATGTACTACAAGGCAGGAGTTTTTTTTTTTTTTTTTTCCATTTCCTTATGGGAAGGCAGCATGTACCTGTGATGATGACCACTTTATGGTTAGCTAATTAGCTAGATCAGCTTGTGTGTGTCACTGTGTTGTGTGTTCCAATCCTGCCTGCCTGCAGGTGTTTATAGGCCTTTCTTGTGGTTTTGTTTGCCTGTGATTACATGGATGGGACACATGAGCTGTAAGTTGGGGATGCACATTAAATTCCTTAAAAAGAGATAAAGAAGATGCATTGCATTGTATGCGTGGCTAATTGAGGAATTTGAGATGATCAGCCTCATCGAATCAACTCCTATTGCTGCTGGGGGTGTAATTAAAAAGGTTGGAGGTCATTGGCTGCTTGCGCAACGTACTTTCGCTTTGACACCTCCCTGATGCCCTTGTGGGATCCAGTGTATATTCCTTCCTTCCCTGATTTATATACTCCTTTCTGACTTCTGTCCAAATTTATAAAAACATATTCCCCCTAAGCACGTAGATCGATGAGATAATGAACATGATTAAGCTATCCGTAACTATTATCTCTAAGCACTATATTAATGAACATCGTACTAATTTTATATTAAAATATGAAATACCATTCAAAAAAATACGACCTGTATCTTTGGATTGAGGGAGTATATAGTTTGCTTAATTGGTAAATCGGACGGTTGAGATCGATGCGGGTTGCCGATTCAGATGTTTAAATTATCTTTCGAGAAAATGTTAATTTTAGAGTTGACCATGCACTCGTGCACCTACTGGCTAGCTAGCTTATTTACAGCACCATCATGTTATTGCTTTCATCAGGCAGTTAGATAAAAAAGGATTTATGATGCATGCAGTAGTTAGTTATTTTCACTTGTCACTTTTCCTCATGAGGAGAATATATATATAGCTTCCTAACATTAACATTCCAGTGCACGCCCAAGAAAGTACTCACATCGAACTCTTTCCAACTAGATTTGATCGAGTTGAATCCACAGTAAGAAAGGAAGTACACACATCCACGGTCGTGGCTGCTGCAGTGCAGATATGAGATAGGATGTCCTCCTCACATTATTTCCCAGCTATAAGAATTGAACAGAAAAATAATTAATTAAACTGGAATTCTTTAGCATCCACCTGAACTCAAACTGTTGTTGCTCATTCTCACTACTACATAATGATACAACACTATCGCTTTATCTGTGTCGGTTTCTAACTTTTAAGGAAAAAATCGATTGTGATATGTGTATATAATCTGTAACTTTTAGAAATAGGGTCATCACAATCGGTTCTAGATTAGAACATATTGTGATGTGTCGCACTAGGTTTTATATACCCTCGGAATGAACTCTCATCTGTTGGTGTTCTAGAGAGAGAGAAAACCGCCGCCGCCCTAAAAAACAGAACATATTCTGGTTGAAACTTAGACTTGGGCAAGAAAATATGAAATCATTGAGGATGTGTGTCAAGAGGGTAAGTTAAAGTTAGCCCTAGCTTGAGGAGATTTCCCCTTATTTGTGGTTTCTTCAAAAGGTGAGCATTCCTTCAAATCCCTTCAATTTTGCATTATGAAATTCGATTTTGATTTGGTGAATGTATTACATGTCATTTAGTGCTATGGTTCAAACCAATATGGGTGAGAAATTATGAAAACCTCGACGATAGTTGTTAAGAGGGTAAAGTTGAACCCTTAGCTTGAGGAGATTTCCCCTCATTTTTTGTTTTCTTCAAAAGGTGTGCATTCCTTCAAATCCCTTTAATTTTGTACTAGAAATTAAATTTAGTTTTGATTTGGTGAATGTGTTACATATCATTATTTTTGCTATAATTAATATGATCAATACGTAACCTATGCGTCTCCCATTGAAGAGTGTTTGTTTATAAATATGCTAAAATGACATATTTATAAATAAGCAGTATCAAATTGTCCATGTTTTTTGTGTGGACAGTTCGAGAATATGTGGTTTGGGCAAGTTCCTAATGAAGCTGTTGTACAACTTCAGAGAAAGTTTCGATAGCATCTCCTTGATGTTCTCTGAATACACACCTTCTTGACTTATTGTCGAGACGTGTATTTAGAGAACAGCGTGGAGATGCTACCAAAATTTTCTCTGAAGTTGTATAATAGCTTAGGAACTTGCTCGAACCACATATCCTTGAATGGGATTATGACCTGACCTAATTAGAGATTAGGAGTCATTGTTGGTACGTACTTAGTTGGTCAATAGATTATGAAATATACCATATCTTTTGAAAGGAAACTCTTTTCGAGGAAATTCATTTTGGAAAATCTTCTAACTAGTACAAAGTTCATTTCTAAAATTTTTCAAACAATTTGGACTATATTTGAAAAAGCCTTGACTTTTCTACTCTTTATGCAAAAATCATTCTATCAAAGTGAAATTTGGCATATAACAGAGACTCTTTTTTGTACAATTTTTTTGGAAAAAGCTTTGTAGTATCTTAAAGTATGTTTTTGCAAAATTTCAATTAGTTTCAAATATATTTAAAATAGTTATGGCCTTTTCTCTCTTTCATCAAATGTTGAAAATTTGGAGCGTTTACTGCAATCGGTTCCTAAAAGAATTGACGTAGATGTATACTCATTGCAAACGGTTTTATTGAAGAACAGACACAAATGCAATTGCATCATTTCTATCATTTCTCTTGAAGAACCGATGTAGATTCTCTCTTGCTCTTTGCAATTGGTTGTATTAAAGAACCGACAGAAATGAGCTCTTTCCCATTGCAATTGGTTCTATTAAAGGACCGACACAAATTCTCTCTTACTCATTGTAATCGGTTCTATTAAAGAATCGACACAAATGAGATCTTGCTCATTGGAATCAGTTCTATTAAAGAACCGACAGAAATGAGCTTTATCATTGCAATCACTTTCATTAATGAACCGACATAAATGAGCATGCTCTACTATAAACTTAACTAGTTGTTCCTAATCTCCAAGGTCGCAGCCTCCTTCCTCAGGCCTCCTCCTTTGGGCCGCCAGTTGCCTCCGCCCACCTTGCCCGCCTTCGCCGGTCTCCAGTTGCCTCTGCCCACCTCGCCCACCTCCGGTCGCCTCTGCCCCTTCCACGCCCCCTCCTGCGAGCTACAAGTAAACCCCAATTAGCTTGAACTTCCTTAGGATGTTTTCATTTCCTCTTGTCAGGGATCGAATGTGAGTGATCAAGATCATGTTTTAGGGCACATATACATACCCACTTGTACAAAATTACAATAGCAATTTAACACATGTTCTTGCCACCAGAAGGAAGAGCTAGTATTGCTGATTAGTTCATATTTTGATGCACTATATACGATCTTGGATCGTTCGATTCTTGTTGCCCTGAGAGAGGCAGTGTGAGACCCCCCCCTTATGCTACAGTGTAACATAAAAGAAAGGTTCTATAGTGCCTTCTGTGCTAATCCCATGATCAGTAGCTAGCACACACTAACATAATTTGAAATTACAACCATACAAAAGTTACAAGTTTTATTATAGCGAAAGTTCATAATGTACATAACATTAAACAAAAGTAGACCAAAAGTATGACAATAGTGTGGATCATCATCTTGTAGTATTTCGGGCTAGACTCATAACTTCACAGGCAACTGACAAGGTGATCTTAGTAAGAACCGTCGTCGTCAAACCCTGAATCTAGGAACGAGTGATCATCTTCTGCCATTTCTAGCCCATAACCTAAAAATAGGGTAAATGCAAGTTGAGTACAGAAATGTACTCGCAAGACTTTTACAAATCCTGAATTTATGCAAGCTGAATAAAAAGTGGGTTTCTACGGTCAATTTGAATAAAGCGAAACTTGAATTGTAAATACTGAATAGTAAATGAAAGCGTAAATGAGATTAAAATAGTTTGACGAATATTTAAAATAACAAGTAATTGATTGAAAGATAAAACAGCAAATCACTCACATTCCTTTGTGAGCGAAAAGTAGTAAATTACTCATAGCCCTTCATGAGTAATGAAACGATAATGCCAATCCCCATGGTAGTTTCAAAATGATTTTAATCAAAATTGAGTCATATGTTCCTTCCTGTGAAAATCCAAAATGTCTAATCAAAATTGAGTCACATGTTCCTTCCTGTGAAAATCCAAAATGTCTAACTGGTGTCAGTTCTCCAAGTGATCCATGATCGTGGATACGGCTAATCGATTAGTTTTACACTTTACAGAGGTGTACAGCTTTACCCATAAGGAATGATCGTCTCTTTGTGCAAAGCTTAATTAACACACTTCCTTTGGTGTGTCGTAGAGAGATCATACATAACCGTCACATTATTTAATCCTAGTTTTGCACTAGCCCGGTGACGTTAAACCCTTGCTATGGTAGAAACAACCCAAGAACCGAATGATTACAATCTTGGAACAAGGAAAAAAAGGGCCAAACCTGAGAGACTTTGACCTAAATGGCCAGAAAAACACAACTGCTTCAACCAGTTAATAAATTACAGTTTTATTTACTAACGCCATTATCAAACGTCATCCAAGAAAGATTACTTGGATCAGTAAAATAATGGGAATCCATAATGCCTTATTTGTTTGCACAGGCCAGTTATCTCCAATCCTACACCATAAAGACCGAGCCATAAAACCCCCCCACATCATTTGGTATCAGAGCTCAAGGTTGATACGGTAGGATTTTATCCTGAGCTAGCATATTTGTTATTTTCATTCCTATCCAGAAAAAGGCACACAAATATGTTGTTCTTTGCCGTAGTTTCAATTGAGAATTTTAGTGAGTTTTGCTAGGTCTTGATCCATTAGAGCCTTGCTTACTTGCTGATCCAAAGTTTTTACTTGCGCTAATTTTTGTTTGAGCCACTACTTCAAGTTCCCAATCAGTTCTGCTCTCTATTTAGTGAGCCCCTTCAATTCTATTGCGAATACTTTGATCCTATTTAAAGACCGGTCTTAGAGGATTGCTTGGGCTTTGCACATTTGATATCACTCTTGAAATCAAATTGTTGGATGTCTGATGAGCTCTTGGTATATTATTGTATTCGATTCTTCATTTAATCTCTTTTGCTATTATTGAAATTTGGATTTTTGCCATGTTCTTATTTAGTCCTAGATAAGACGGCTATGATACAAAACATAGCATGACGATGCAAGATGACAGCTGCTAACTAGAGATGGGGACGAAGGCTTCTTGAGCGGTGTTTCCTCATCAGTCTTGCTTTGGTTTTGCGCGGATCCAAACCAGCAACTCATGGCGAACCCATGGAAGTCCTCGACTTCGTCCCAAGCGCAGTGGATACGGTAAGAAGGTAGAACGGCTCACGGCGATGCTCTCAACTGTGGTGAGGAATTAAGTGAAGATGATGGCAGCTCGAGCGCAAGGATCAGAGCAAAGCATGGAGCGCGAAGCGGCGAACACAGATGGATATTTAATGCGCCTCGACGAGCTAGTAATTCATGGCGGTTATGGCGTGGCCATTATGCCGGTGAGTCCGACCGGGACACGGCGGAGACGACGCAATCGAGCCATCCACACGCGAGCATCTGATGACTACAATGCATCGGCCACCCGACGCAATCACGACCACACGATCGGAGATCAACGGTGTGGATTCGAACGGCTTAAGGTTTCGGTATGGGCTGGGCTGATGCAACTGGACTGGGCTGGGCCCAATTAGGGTTTTGGCCCAAAACTATTGAGACATTTTCCTCATTTTCTTATTTAGAATAATTCTAAAAAATCAATTAAGCCAAAATAAATAGTAAAAATATCAGAAAAATTCTGCAAAATATTTTGAACTCAAATAAAATATTTTCAACCAAAATTTATTTGAACTTCTCAAATTATTTAAATAACATTAACAATGGGCTTAATTCAAATAATTTCAAATAAATTCCATAAAATTCTCAAAAATTCAAAAGGCATAATAAATCCAAGATATGCAAAAATTGTGATGTTACAGTGTTGAAATCATCGGTGATCTTCTCAAGGTTTGCTTGAGTGACATACCCCAAATGTTCTCCTTCATTTCCTAACATGGTCAGAACAAAAGAAAACAAAAAAATAATAGGTTGTATTTTGGTGGATTTACTCAATATCACCTCTTGCTTAGCAAAGTTCTTATGACTACCTCACGGATTGAAGAATGATGTGTACTTCAGTGATGGTAGACAATATGAAGGTGATGACTTAAGTGAATCAAGGTCTAAATGCTATAATTGACAAAGGCTATTTTTTTGGAATTTGGAGGGTTAATATAACTCCTATGTAATTGAAATTCTAGATGTTGTAATGATAAATGATTATTCAAGCTAGAATTCTAGTGCCTATTTGCCAACTTTAAGGTATAAGTGAAGATTATAGCAAGTCACACAAAAAAAGGTAATGGAACTTAATGCAACCAAAGGATTGAGCTATCACAAAAGATTTAATTGACGAATAAATAGCTTGTGTTGCATAAGTTATAGAAAGATGCTAGCTTGATTGCAATTGATATAAATGGACTGCATAAGTTATAGAAAGATGCGAGCTTGATTGCAATTAATATAAATGGACTACTGATTTGCACTTTAAGAATCACATAATATACCAAACTTTGGAATAGAATTCATACATGATACAGGTATTGACCACGACAATACTTTTCTTTCTTTTTCTATTTTCTTTCTTATTTGCCTTTTTTTTTTCTTTCTTCTTTCTTTTGCACCAAGGTCAATACATATATACCAAGGGCTCATCAGACATCCAACAATTTGATTTCAAGAGTGATATCAAATGTGCAAAGCCCAAGCAATCAGGATAAAATCCTAACGTATCAACCTTGAGCTCTGATACCAAATGATGTGGGGGTTTTTTATGGCCCGATCTTTATGGTGTAGGATTGGAGATAACTGGCCTGTGCAAACAAATAAGGCATTATGGATTCCCATTATTTTACTGATTCAAGTAATCTTTCTTGGATGACGTTTGATAATGGCGTTAGTAAATAAAACTGTAATTTATTAACTAGTTGAAGCAGTTGTGTTCTTCTGGCCATTTAGGTCAAAGTCTCTCAGGTTTGGCCCTTTTTTTCCTTGTTCCAAGACTAATCATTCGGTTCTTGGGTTGTTCCTTCAGTGTCACTTTTGGTGATGTTGATGTTGTTTTGGCTTTGTTCTGACTGATTTTTTTTGGTATGCCTTATTTGTTAGTCTACCAGCATATGCTCTATATAGCATTTTAAATTCGGAAAGTTTACGTTTTTTTTTTCTCATTTCATTGACAAGCCGGATTACTTGACTGCTGCTTTATGACCTGTGGTCTGGCTGGTCTGACTTCGCAAATATAGTTTCAGTCAGTCAGTCATTGCAATACTTTCGTAAGCTATACAGTTCTTCAGATTCCCTGTCCCTTTGAGGCAGAAAATGCATATCATGGATTACATATTGACTCTTGGAGAGTTAGAGTAGAGCAAATCACTAATGGCTGCTTATCTTATCTGGCGTAGAACTCATAATGATCCCGTTTGATGCATTTCAGTGGATGATAGATACCTACAGATGGTAGCCCTTCTGATGTATGTTTGATAGATACTGTTGGTAGTGATCCTTTGCATATTTTATTATGTCCAGTCTTTTTCTCTCTGGTTTTGTCTGGAGGGTGAATCATACAATGTAATACTTTCAAGCGCTGAGTTTTGTTAGGTGCCACCAATGCAACAAACACTTTCAGTGACAACCTTGAAACATTTCGTTTTCTCAGTTAGGCAATCAAAAATTGTTCAAGCAGGTGTATATCCATCAGAGAATATTTCTCTGAACAACTTAGCCCCTTGAATGAAAATACAAAAGGCAGGAACTACAACTACCCTTTTGTTTTGGGAGAAAGAAGCTGGAACTACTGTTCATTCGATGCAAACAGTGCAACAGGTTTATGTGCCAGGAAATAAACAAAAGGGTTTTTTTTTGAGAAAAGGAAGGAAGCAAGCAATGGATGGCTTTAGTGTATATATCGAGATGATAAGCAACAAATACAGTTTGATTTGCATATGGTGGCAGGTTGGGTTTAGTGTACGTGTATTTGTTTCTAGTAAGTAACAACACTTTGCAGCAACTTTGAGTGAGTTATGCTGATTATCAGTTGTTTAAGAACTAGATTAGCCATTTTTTTTGTTGCTTTCGATGATTTTAATTTGCATCTAACTCGATATGTAAGAGATTTTGTTATAAAACATACATTAAAAATAGACATGAAATTTACGTGGAAAATCCTTGGAGAAAACCCACAGACGCACGAAGACGAAAATCATTATATAAGGAGAGATTACAAGCACAGAAACTTTGGCATATCTGAACCGTGCAACTACATGGATATCTATATATGCTAGGGAATAGAGTCCGTAACGGACAAGGAAATCGAATTAGAGTCGCATGTGCCTATCGTTGCCACATCTGACACGACTTGGTGCACACACCACTCAATGCCACGTTTGGTGCTGTGTCAGACACAAACACGATGAAGAATTCGGATCACACTTTAATAATCTCCACCTTAAGACGAATTCGCTCATATAGCGAAAATATGAAAAACTCTTCAAAACTAGTCTTCATCAACTGACCTTGTGCCTCGAAAGTCCATGACTAACACTACTACAGAAAAGAACATTACAGACGGTTCAAAACCGTCATCACAGACGGTTTTTCGAACCGTCTATAACTATGCGTCAGTGATAATCGTTGCATATTACAGATGGTTTATGAACCGTCTGTGAAAATACACATCACAGATGGTTCTATCCAAAAACCGTCTGTGATAATCTGTTATCAGAGACGGTTCTAGCCAAGAACCATCTGTGATATGCATAACCGACTTTGATTCAACACTACTAATAAACATACGCGTCCTAGTTAGTATTACTCTCGCCCAAGCACGCTTTTGTATCGCCGATTTTCGCCGATTTTAATCGCAATACGAGCAAGAGGTCACCCATCCTAGTACTACTCTCACCTAAGCACGCTTAACTTTGGAGTTCTTACATGATTTAATACTGTAGTGTTGGTATGATCGCATTTGAAATATAACGTGTCCCTCTCCCCTTAACCTTACAAAGCACTCGAACAATGATTTTAGTATTCTCGTACTCTGAATTTACCATGATACGTGTCACCTGCCATAGTCTGGTAGCGCGGAAGGTCCTACCGCGTTCGGGGGGCACAAAAGCCAACTAGGTCCACACTTCCGCTCTTGGGAAACGCAGCAGCCAACTTTCGCACACAAGAAACGTGGCAGGCACGCGAGGGCGGGAGCCAGGTAGGCACGTGGGGGGCGGGAGCTAGGCACGCGCGCAGTCGCGAGAGCCGGGCAGGCATGGGCGAGGGTAGGCGCACGTGGGCACATGTGTGCACAGGGACACATGCATGTGTGCTTTGCACGGAAGGAAGGCTGCCTTCCGCGCTCCCTTGGGGCAGAAGGACCTTTCGCGTTAGCATACCATGGCAGGTGACACCTGCCGGATCTTTCGCGCTCATGTAGTGGGTTATTTTTCCAATTTTGCACGCATGGGACCAGATTTGAAAAAAAAAAAAAAAAATAGGCCTATGGACCAAATCGAATCTTTACAGATGACGTACCTTGCCCCAGAAGCCGGAGACCTTGCCATACCAATAGCAGCCTGGATGGTGCCTAGAAGGAGAGCACGGGCACCCTTGTAGTGCCACAAGCTCCTCCGGCAACATCTTGGCTCTATTCACATGCACGTCGTCTGGCCGCAGGCCACAACTGGTAAGTCCACCTCCGCCACGCTGAGAAGCCGCCGCAACACCCACGCGTCCCGCCTCGACTTGGCCGTTGGCCGCTCGATGCAACCTAGGCACTTGGCCCTTTTAGCGTGCACTATTACAGGAATATATATTATAATCAGTTTTTTCATCATCACAGTTAACTTTGATGATGATATAAAGTATTTAGATAGTGATGAGGAGACTATCAAAATTGATTTTCGCGCGATAGTGATAATACGGTCATCACAATCGGTTCTGAGCAAGAACCGATTGTGTTGATGAGGTCAACACAATCGGTTCTTGCTCAGAACCGATTGTGATGTGCCATGCAATCGGTTGCCACAAAGGAATTGTGGGAACCGATTGTAATGTACATAGGCACACATCACATCCTTTGTGGGAATCGATTGTGGCACATCACAATCGGTTCTAATATTAGAACCAACTATGATGATTCCCCACTAATTATTTAACCTTTGCCAAATCATCTATCATAATCAGGTTTTTTCTGCAAAGTTAGGAATCGACACGGATAAAGCGATAGTGTTGTACATCGCTCGGAGCATGCACCCTGTGTAGTACCGCACACTGTGAGGGAGAGGGGGGCGACTAAAGTGCTACTTGGCCGATATCCATTTTTTAAATATCTAAATTATTTTTTTCCCGAAATATCCAAAAATAATTTGAAAATATTCTGAGCCAACGAATACTGGTATCCCGAATTCAAATCTAAATCCAAAACAAAATATCTGAAACCAATACCGAATCCGATTACTATCTGATATGACTATCCGAATCTGAGCCAAACACATCCAATCGATCGGTCAGTCAGAAATTAGCCGATCCGATTGCACCCATGGTAACAACATGCTGTTGCTATCTGAACTATGTAATCTTCTATCCTGCCCTATGGTTGAAACTTTGTCGCAGATATGCTTTCGTTCATCTGTTGCTATCTGAACTATGTAATCTTCTATCCTGCCTATGGTTGAAACTTTACCGCAGATATGCTTTCGTTCATCTTTTTTTGTACTTATCACATTGTTGATGCACTTGCATGGATATTTCATACCTCTTATAACATTGTGCTGCACCTGGCATATGCTACGTACGTTGCGGGATCAGAATGTTTTCTGTCAATAATTAATAGGAAGGCATCCATATATATAGCACCCTGAATTTTAATGAAAAATTTATCCTACACCAACTATAAAACAAGATATCTGACACTCCAACTTTGCAATCCGGTTCAAATAACACCGTGAACCCATTTTTGCATAATAGAATTGCCCGTGTGACGCAGTGAGTGAGCGGTTTTGTCAGGTAAAATAACACGCTGATCAAGTTAAATCAACGACAGGTGGGGCCACATGCTTCGTAGCCGAGTTTCCAATCATGCATTCATGACTATCGGCCCACATAGCTCCCTCTCTCTATTTAATTTGATTTGAAAGAGAAGCCCTTATGAGCCGCACATGTCATTCACCTAAACTTGCTCAGCGTGTCATTCTACGTGGCAAAACCACCGCCCAATCATCACGCCACATGGTAATATATACCACCATGCGTAACAGGGTCAAAGTGTTATTTGAATCGAATTGCAAAGTTCGAGTGATCGATAAAATATCTGGTATTGTAGCTCGAGGTGCCGGATAGATTTTTGCGCAAAGCTCGGGGTATTATATATATATATATGTACATTGTTCCTAATTAATCAATACCGTGCCATAACGTCGTGTCTGTCGGTGCGACGTCCCACGGTGCGATTGTACCGATTTGTTCGTGTTTTAGTGGCGGTTGAATGCGCTTAAAGGCACCTCCTAGCGTATCATCTGTTCATCTCGCTTTCGGATCTTCCTGTTAATTTCTACATGCTCAATTCGAGTCCACGTACGATTCCCTTTCCGATCGAACGCGTCGCTGTTGCAGATAGTCTGCTTCTGTTCGATTATGCCTGCATGCCTCTCTCTGCAGGTACCTTGACTTGTTGGTAATAGTTTGCACTTCCTTTTCCGTGACGCTGACCTCCCACTGTCCCTTTGTTGAACTCCCTGTCCGTGACGCTGACCTGCTACTTGAACACTATCGGATGCTAGCTAGCTAGCTAGCTGCTTCAAGGCAGGCATTTCTTGTGTGCCACATTGCAACATCGATCGATCATTAGGTCGATCAGCCTGTGCTTCAAGACAAGCTCAAGTCCTGGTGATGGTTAATTTCAAATATCGAACAAGTTTTTCGAGCGATTTTTCATCGTACCGAGTCGGTTCGATAAACGGAATCGGTCGATAAACCGGACGCCCAATTCAAATTCGATAAACGGAATCGGTCGATAAACCGGAATCGGCAAAAACAGGTGGAAAATCAGTCAAAATCGGTTTTTGAATTATGTCGCTTAGTTTGCCGATTTTTTATTTAAATCGGTTGAAAATTGGTAAAGCCGGTTGGTTTTTGATTTTTTTTTTCGCAGCTGTTTGACTGCCGATTTCATAAGTTTGACTTCAAACTCGTGCGGTTTCTACTGATTTTTTACGAAAATCGATAACATCAGGGGACGATTTTCAAGCTCGATTCGGTAATATAAGCCATGGTCCTTGTAATAATAAACTAGGGAACTAGAGTCGTTGCATCTCCAAACAATTAGAGCTTCTGTTTGTATTTTTTTTTTCCGGCATAGAAGCAAGCATGAAAGAATGTTTAACGGACGGCAAAGAATAATTTCACAGGTTAGAACAACACTTTTTATTAGATTTTCCTTTCCGATAGGCTCAGCGAATTGTATGGCAATTGACAAGGACTGAGTTATCAGGGGACGCAAAGATCGATGATTGAGAGCACAGGTGCAGTAGAAGTCAATATTAACTAATAATTACCTTATAAGCGAAGGAATCCCTGATCCCTCGCGCGTGCCACGTCCGCGCTCTGCGCGTTGAGAACCTGGCCTTTTTCGTGTTTTTCCGCACGGGTCCTCGGTGCCCAGCCCCTCGGCATCCTCGCTTCGGTGCCCATCGTCCTCACGCCGTGTCCCAATCGACTGATAAAGCGGCATGAAATCGGACCTCGCGGAGCCTTCGAGTTATACAGAATGAGAAAGAAAAAGGCTCTTCAGAGTTCAGACTTCATACGCTGGCTTGATAATAGCTTCTGCTGCTGGCTGTACAATGTCATGGGACTGTTCATGCTCGGCGAGCCAGGGCTTTGGATAGGACACTTCATTGGCTCATCTCATCCCGGCAAATGACAAGACATATACGTCACGATTGTCTAGCTAGCTTCAATGTTCCTGTTATTTTTCCTCCTTCTTTTGTTTTGTTTTTGCAATAAAGAACAGCAACCTGCAAGGGTCCAACTCTGTTGGTTTTTAGGATGTTAGTGCCCTTCCAGAAAATCGCTTTTTTTTTTCTCCATCATCAAACCAAGCATTGTGCTTTCTCCGTCACCAAATATTAGTGGAGAGGTGCTTTTGTGCCTTTTTTTCTTCTTCTAAAATTTGTACAGATATTAAGGTATAAATAAAGGATAGATGATGATTACTTACTCATTAATTCGCTTGTTTTAAGATTTGTACTGTAATTTGTATTGTCGGGAAAAGCATAGAAAAACTAAGCCTTTTATATATATTCTTGTACTTTAATGGTTTCACCCTTAAATACGTTGGAAACGATCGAGATACGTACATGCATAGATAGACATCATTTAATTGTTCGTAGGAATACGAGCATTCATCTTAGGCCATTCACAATGGAGAGTTTCATTATACGGTTTCCAAGAGTGCCACATCAGCTTTTGTCTAGGTAACCGTGTATCTCAGGTTTCATCCTGATGAAACTCACTCACCTCCCATGAAACTCTTTCTATCTCTCTCTTCATAATTATCTTACCATGTCACCAAACATGATGATATGTCACATCATTTAATGAAAATGAAACTCCCACTGTGAATGGCCTTAGAAAACCAAAACAACTTATAATTGTGTAGGGAGAGTTTGTGTGCGTATCATTGCTCGACAAAGCATTTCAACAAGGCAATCATGGAATTAATAGGGGTTAAGATACTCTGGGATTAAAGCAATAGAAAAGACATGTCCGAAAATATGTTCAACAACAACAATTGAAAAACGTGAGCATTAAGACGCTGGTAGATATTGCGTCATAACTCATAAGTAGTGGATGAACCAAACGCCACTAGGAGAGCATGCATGCATCATCATCCTCACCTAACAACGAAGCAACAGTAACGCCGATGGATGATGCACTACGAGCTGCAGTAGCTAGGCAGCCATCGAATCTAATTGCTAATTCACAAAATTAATTAGAGCTAGCCCTGGCCAACTCGATTGATAGGGAAGAATCACAGATCATCGCCGAGAGACTGTGGATCCATGAATATATATATACACTTTCTTCTTCTTTTTCTCTTGAGAGAATATATACTGTACTTCCTTCCTTTTGCTAGTGCTCTCTCTTCCAAGAGAGAGAGAGAGAGAGAGAGAGAGAGAGAGAGAGAGAGAGAGAGAGAGAGAGAGAGAGATCCATAAACACCACTAGCTATGAGTACTTTGCCCCCCTCCGTCTCCTATACTCCTATGTTATTTTAGTTTAATTACGTACTTTGCCCCCTATAAATTAAATTGAAAAGGCAAGCTTACAGGGATATATATTTAAAAAATTTCTAAAAAAATGGTGATGTTCTAGATGGTGCCTAATTCCAAGGCATCTTGGGATTGGGATGGCATGGTTGCAAGTACAAAATGTGCAATGAGGCCGAGAAAATCATATTGTGATTGGAATATTTGTTAAAAGTTCTCCATCTCCCAACCTTAGTTTATTTAATCCTTCATTGAGGGTTTGTCTTAATTTTATTCATAAGTTCACGTGCTACTTAGACAAATAATTAGTACTAATTAAGGGAATGGCAATGAGAAAGGTGACGTGGCATTGGCTAAGATATTAAGTGTCGGAACCCTTCCTTTAATGGCGTGGAATACTAACAAGGATTCCTATGTGCATACAGTACTAGCTAGTCCCATGATCAGTGACTAGTACGCACATGTACAATATTGCCATCACATCCATACAAGTTCATGATACATTAATAGAAATAGAGACTTACATCATGGCCTATTGGCCGAATTTAAAAGTTTGCAGCGGAAGATACATTGCTTGACAGTATGCCTTCTACCCAAAATACCACAGGCAACTTACAAGGGTAAACCTTAGTACGATTCGTTAGCAAAGTCCCCGTAAGCTGCGTCAAGGTCGGGAAACTCGTTCCCTTCATTCTCTGAATATCAACAATAGCAAGATTGAGTACACGTATGTACTCGCAAGACTTGTAGTGTATCACAATTGTATAATATATGCAGGCTATATCATGGAGAAAGCTACTAAGTTCTTTTGCATAAAGCAAAAACTGAAACCCTCGGGGAGTGGCAATGGCTCTTCGGCCAGGAAAGGAGCAGAGAGCGCAAGGTTGAGAGTCTCGGGTAAGGCTTAAGTAAGCAAGGGAGGAAAGGAGAAGGAGGCAAGGCCCAGGCGAACTAGATTCGGTGCCATCGGGAAAAAGACAACGGCCAGCGACATTCGGCGAGGTTCGCGCGCACGACAGTCGAGTAGGAAGAGAGTGAATCGGTAGAGTACAGGGGAAGTGAGCAGCGCAATCCAAGTCCCAAAGATTTGGCTGTGCAAGTCGAGGCCACGGCAGAAGGGAAAGAGGGCGGTCGGCTGCAGTGGTGGGAAAAAGGCAGGGGAACGGCTGCCACGGCGAAGGCGCGGCTGCAACATGGCGGAGGATTCCTGGAACACGAGAGCAGGGTCACTGCCAAGGCATTGATTCGCAGCCGGATTCACCGTCGAGGCAGTGAGAACGAAGAGGGATTGGTTGCCGCGGCGGTGAGCTTCAGAGCTTTGCGTGCGCGAGAGAGAGAAGAGAGTGGGAAGGGGAAGAGAGGAGGTGGCTGACCGTGGGCCTCGGGGCCACTCGGCAGAGCCGGGCGCGAGTTAGCCTCACTGCCAGGTGGGGTCCTGCACTGGGACGGGCCCGTTGGGCAGGAAACAGAAAAAGGAAATACTTTTACATTTTCCTGATTTCTTAGACAACAAACACAAACTAATTCGGTTGGGGCAACAAATGCATTTCAAAAAATTTGAAAATTTTTGTGGCGGGTCCTGGGTACAAGTTTGAACTGTCATAAAAATTTCAAATCAAAATATTGCATAGTTATTTTTATAAAATTCTGAAATTGTTCTAGGTTTAAATAACAATATGCTGTTTTAAATTTTCTAAAGCTATTAAATCAATTCAAAAATCTCTAAAATTTTGCAGAGATGATCTGCCAGTGATTAGGGATTTAATCATATTTTTCTCAAACTTATTCTCACAAGTTTTGAAATTCAATTCCAGTTCCTTCCTCTAGGTCAAACAAAAGAGCATTTTTGGAGAATATAAATCCAATGAAAATCACAAGCAACACAATTCATATCAAAAGCAACAATCATATTTCAAATTCTCAATCTCATTTCCCCTGGTTTGAGGATGTTACAAAGAACAAGCGAAGAACGTTTAATAGATGCAAAATAACTATGTTATTAATTTGATATCTGATTTTACAATAAAATACATATATCTCTACTATTCTAAAGCAGCACTTGGTGGCAGTGGTCCGTTCTTTCCACGTCATTAATTACCGCTTAATTGCTCTACTTAATTACCCTGCTTAATTGCCCTACGCAAGAAACGAAGCGTTGCTTTAATTAGCCAGCTTTCGCAAGAAACGAAGCGTTAAAGATAGATGTTTGATTTTGTGAAATAATTTTTTTTATTTTTTAATCTTTATTTTTCGTTATCAATTTTGTTTTTCGTAGCAACGCACGGGCATGTAACTAGTATGAATATATGGAGGGGACAGAGGGAGCCGTATGGGCTCTGGATTTGGTTCGGGCAAAGAGACCGAACCGAACTCTTTACATGATTTGATTCGGTAACAAAATTCGGTTTACTTGGGTAAACAGAATCCCGGCACTGTAGCAAAGTATCACTGTTCAGAGATCACGGTCCTATATCACTAGCGTATACTGTTAACAGGATCTGCAAAGCTAAATATTCGAGCATTCGTACGTATTTTTTTTGTCTGAGTTTGAAATATAGTAAATAATATATGTTTTAACCGGCGGCGCGATGAGATCTTTGTAATGATCTTATTTGTTTTGGTATATATGCAATATTTCTTTCTTGGAGAATTCCTTACGCATATTTACTTTAGGTACGTTTGTACAGATTAAATATCAGCTTGTATTTTGCGAATTTTTGGAACCTACCTAGCAAAGTTCACATAGCAAAACATACGGCATCCCTCCCTAACACATGCATGCAATAGCATTTTGCGAATTTTTGGAACCTACCTAGCAAAGTCGCCAAAGTGTGCACAAATTTAAGCTGATAATTAGGGTATAATTTACTCCCTCCAGTCTGGTAATATCTGTCGTTTTGGACATCGACATGGTCTTCACAACACAACTTTGACCGCTAATTTTTATTATAATATATTTATAAAACCCAATAAAATTATAATATTACGAAAGTACTTCTCGAGACAAGTCTACACATATAATTTTTATGTATCCAATTTAAATATTTAAAAATATATTATTAGTCAGAGTTTCAGAAGTTTGATCATCACTATGTCCAAAACGACATGTATTACCAAACTGGAGGGAGTATTTGTACATACGCCATACATACTCCCTCCGGTTTGGTAATACCTGTCGTTTTGGATATAGTGATGGTCAAACTTCCGAAACTTTGATTAACAATATATTCTTAAATATTTAAATTGGATACATAAAAATTATATGTGTAGACTTGTCTCGAGAAGTACTTTTATAATATTATAATTTTATTGGGTTTTATAAATATATTATAATAAAAATTTACGGTCAAAGTTGTATTTTGAAGACCGTGTCGATGTCCAAAACGACAAATATTACCAGACCGGAGAGAGTACCTTAGTTTTTAATTCCGCGCCGACAACCATCAAATCGTGGTCTGAGTGTTTGGTGAAGCGTGCGGCATCAGGGCCACGTTTTGAAACGGAGCTGCCCTGTAAATAATTAATAAATGTATTTATTAGTATATAAAAATGCTATGGATATTTGCTCCTAGTGCAAACAAACAAAGGACGCCTAAAAGGACACGATCAAGACGTCTATTGATAGGTTTTTAAATTAATTAGATTTAGTGGTTTTGCTTCTTTTCAGAATTAAAGGATGTGTGTATACCGCTTTAGTTAATGAGCATGTAAGGCCTCTGATATTGTTAACAGATCACATCAGCCCAAAAGTTAAGCCTTCTTTATCACATGTAGCAGGCCTATATACACAGATGCCCTATTTTAGTGAAACTATTTGGAGAACCAAAACACGCGCACTTAAAAAAAATTCTCATCATACTAGCTACTAATTCTTTATACTTCTTACATCGTAAAATAATAGGAGCACTCTTAGTAAATAAACAGCCACATATAATTTCTACTGTCACCGTATACTACCATTATAATATATAGTAAACTATTATAAAAAAATTATTTGACCTCGAAGTCTCTGAAAATTGCTCGTCTAGTGGTGTCCAAGCGGGCTGCTCGACACAACACGGCCCGCTTAATGTGCCGGCATGGCCCGTTTAGGCATAACTCGGGTGTAGGCCGTGCCGTGCTGGTCCACATACCGAGGCCGCGGCCCAAGCACGGCTCGGTGGGCAGCCGTGCTGTGCCGGCACGGGCTGTAGTGGGCTGATGGGCCGAGACCGACCTGTTTGGCGCTAAAAAATTCGAGAAAAATAGAAAATTGGAAAATCATAAAAGATTAAAAAAAATTGGAAAAAAAATCTAGAATAATTAGAAAAACCTCATAGGAATGTAGAAAAACTTTTTAAAAATATATGTAAACTAGGAAAAAGCTAAAAATATAAAATAAAATTCTAAAATGAGACAAATAATTGGAATTAAATAATAAAATTTATTAATGTTTGGTTGTCTCGTTAAAAACTTTACAAACTAAAAACTCAACATGAGAAAACCCTAGCCAAGAAAAAAGAGTACAACCTATAGCTCAGTGATACAGAATAAAAGTGAATATTACAATTATTTTTCTTGATGATTACCTAGATAAATATTTTCAAACGTCGCCGCCAACTCAATATTTTCTGTAGTATGTTGAGCTCGTAGATCAGCTTTGTGACACTACGGAATGGCGTGACATTATAAATTGTGTTATCAGCGAATAAAACCTTACGGTATGGTGTTTTATCGCGTTTTGGGCCGTTTCTGGGGGTTCAGGCCTTGGGAAACTTAGTTTGGGCCTTGGGGGGATTGGTTGGGCCGAAGGTGGAGAGGATTTGGCCCAAGTGGAAGTGGAGGAGGGCAGCCAACCTGGCTTGGGCGCCAGCCCTAGGGCGCCCCCATCTCTCCCTCTAGCCGCCCCTCCCTCCTCTCCACCACTCCCAAGCCGCCGCCCCCTCTCCTCCATGCCCCCCCTAGCCGCCCTTCCCCTTGCGCCTCCTCTCCCTCCCTCTCCTCTCAACCTCCCTAGTCGGCTTAGGGGAGACCCTCACCCCTCCATCCCGCTGTCCTTTCCATTGGGAAGCTCCGCGACGAGGAGATCTGGCGGATTCGGAGCGAGGAAGGAGATCGGGAGAACCGGGAGGAGAAGATTCAACGTTCGTTATTCGTCGAGCGAAGGTATGGCTATGGTTAATCTTTGGGGATGGACTAGGTGCTGATGTAGAGGAGGTTTTGGTGCTTTTAGATCGAAAGGTGGTGCTGCGATTGGATAGAATTGATGAAAACTAGAGATTGCATGGCGTTTTGTTTTGGGCAGATTGGATGTCCGACCTAGGGTTCGATTTTCGCATTTTTAGAAGCGTTTACTGGTCGGCCGTATGTTGAGAAAGTTGTAGATAATTTCAATACCTTTCAGTAGACACCAAGAACGCATAATTCTGATCAGCCGTTTGAAAGTTATGGCTATTTTACCGAACGTGTTCAAAACTGTGACGTGATTGGGACAGATCGGGTTGATCTGTAGATTAGGCAATTTTAGAGGCCGAATCAGTTTTTCCCAATACTTAGAAAAATCTAGAAAATTTCCTAATCTTCGAGAAAATGTACTCGTTTGTCTGATTTGGAGTAGTTAAGCCTGAGTTATGGTCTTCCGAAGGCTGCTGTCCCGTTGGACAGAATCTCTGTTTTTGGGTATTGGGAGTAGATTGCGAAGTTGGTTTAACTAAGTGCTCTTGTGTGGTCTTGTGTGCATGTGGTTGAGTGTACTGAACCTTTGTGCAGGTGGTGTGACCCCGGGAGTGCCCTCATCCTCTCGCCAACCCGTCGCCCGCTGTTCAAAGCAAGTGTATTAGCATGGGTTGTGTTGTATGTTTGCTAGTCTTGCTTAGGTGCAATATGATTACATGATATGCTAACTTGCCATGATTGATGTTTGCCTACAACATGATGAAAATGGTTTGTTATAAGTCCATGCAATGGTGAGTTTGTATTTATATGCAAGTTACTTATGTTTATGGCATATTTGCATACATAGCATGAGGACTGGCCAGGACGGTGAGAAAGTCATAACTAATCCCGTGAGGTCGGTGAGGAAGTTATGACTAATCCGGAGCACCATTGAGTAAGACCTACCTCGTGATTCCATCCACAGTTGTGAATGGAAGCGAGGAGTAGGCACCCTCCATCTACGGGATGGAAGGGGAAAGAGGGTGCACGCCGACGGGTGTGCACTCGGCAATACCGGTATGTGCTTCAAGAAGATATGTGCATTGCATTGCATTATATGATGATGTTATATGAAGAGGTCAATGAGATGCATACAAGGTGAATATGAAATGTTTATGATGTTGAATATGAAAAGTAGTAATGAAGGTATTGAAATGTGTTTTCTTGTACCATTGCAATATACTTGCTGAGTGATGAACTCACGCTTGTGTTTATGTTGTTTTTCTTAGGTACCATGAAACCGGCATACGGGAAAAAGGGTTTAGCTACACATCTACACGTAGCTCCGCACAAATTAGACAGTGTTATCATTTGGAGTTATGATAATAAGAATAGTGCGATGAAACTTGAAGTTTGGTTTAATTGTGTGTCTTTTTTTCGTTCTTCACTTCGTTATAATTTGTAGAGTGGTTGGATTCCTTAGTTTAGACTTGAGATGTTGCTATATCGAATGTTATTGCTGTTTTGGATGTCTCAGATTATGCTATATCTTGTCATGTTATTGCTGATGCTTCAAATCTACTAAGAAGGCAGTAGGGTGATGGATCAAGGTAAATACTGATGGAGCTCTGGATATTGCTACTAAGAAGGCAGGAACAGGCGTAATTTTGAGAGATGATGAAGCAGATTTCTTTTCTTTTTCTTTTTTTTGCAGCAAGCTGTAGGAAGTACTTTGGCTTGAGCTCGTTGATCTTCATTGGACGACCGACACATACATACCCCCTTCCGATGTTGAATTTTATAGGGAACGGTTTGTGTCGGTGCGATCTCTAAGACTGAATTTTGACAGTCAATTTCTTTTTTCAATATATTGTTCATGGCTATAAAATCATGATCATAAGAAAGATATCATTTTTTTATCAGAAAACCCACGTATTGTCGGTCAAAGATGATAAAGTTTGGATATCAAAATGCGTGGAAAAGGAGCATATCTTAGAGTATTGTGCCGTAGGATTCGCGTGAGGTGCTACAATCATTTTTCATATTTTTTTAGTCTATGTGCTAAAAAAACACGATTTATAAACTCGGAGGGAGGAAGTGTTTGTCGGGCCTCGAAAATGTTGTGAGAAATTAACAATGCTAATGTCCCAATTACGCTGCATTGACAATGTACTCGTGATAAATAGTGTCACAAGAATCCAGTAGTCCTCACCAGTACAAGATCTTCAGAGTATACATTCCAGGAAGAAAGCCCTTAAATGCTGCCGGAGCACACAAAGAACAGTGAATTAATTAAGGAGACATCGACGGTTAAATGATGGTGACCGGGTGAAAATCCTAAAGTCGGATCTGATCCGTTGAAGCGCGTTGGTAATTAAAGCCGATAATTAATGTTAGTACCACTTCGCCTAACAATCGGAGCGACTACACAGCCGATGATTAATGTCCCAATTACGGATTCTTGAATATGTATTCCAGAAGAAAAGTGTTTTTTTTTTTTTCGCGTCATGTTCAGCAACATGCATGGCAATACCTGTCATATAATTTATAGTACAAAAATTACAAGGAGCACATCATGCAAATTCCTAAATTACTTTCCATTTTGCGTTACAGTTTTATATATAGCGAATACATCAGATGGGAAGATCTCTCACCATTCGTCTCGGAAGATCTCTCACCATTCGTCTCGCTGCTGCTTAGGCTTATTTGGCTTCTAGTCCTTCATAAGTCACAAGGCAAAACAAACAGTAATTTTTCAGCTAGCTGGAGAGGAGAAGCTCCAGCCCAATTTGCACTACACGAGAGAAGCAAGGAAAACGATCCCTAGTACCCTTGCAACTTGATCTTATTTACAAAAACTTGCCATCCCCTTTATCAAGTCTCTTCCAGCTCCAGCCTCCAGCTCCAACAGGCCAGTTAGCTTCTTCCAGCTCCAGCAGCTTCTCCTCCAGCACCAGCCTAAACAAACACAGCCTTAATGGCGGCAGCGTACCATTCTAGCCTTCTTCTACTCTACCCCGGCGGCGGCTGCTGCTGCTGCTTCTGCTGTTAGGGTCGAACCAGTCACGTGCCTAAATGAACTTAACCTGGCCATGATCTGGGCATCACTTGCACCAGACGGCAATGCTATCTATCACACCAACTCTTTTGTCCATGCATACAACACCTGGTTGGCTGGTGCAGGTCCTTTGGAGCTGGGATTCTCAGATAGAAATCAGATAGACAAAGCAACACACGCACAAAGACAGCAGCTTTTAGGGGCCAAATTGCCTTTCCTGAGAGGTGTATGGGCTACGGTTGCTCGCAATATATTAGACTGGAGGAGAAGCAAAGCTATATACAAAGGCAAAAGCAACAGCGGCTTCGCCTGCTCTCGCAACCACGGACACACTGTACAACAACTTACCTCAGCAGAGCACACCCCAAAAACTTGTAGCAAACTGAAGAGCCGGCAACTGATACCAGGACAGGCACCATCTACAAACCGGGTACTGCAGGGGGGGCTTACCCAATACTACATACAAAGCACCAATTACACGAAAAGTCTCAGCTCCTACCACGGACATGCCGCCTTTTTGCCTTGCTCGGTGCCGCCAACAGGCTGAAAGAATTGAAGAACACGCGAGAGAGATTAGTCCGGTTCGATCGGTTCGTCTACGATTATCACCAGGGGCAGGAATTGCTGCTAACCGCGCACCTTACTGACCGAACGGATTAGCAGTTCTCGGAGATCGGGGATGATGTGGACGGGCCACCTCGCAGCTCTTTGCCAGCCAGCCCTCTTTCCATGGAATCAGACTGACTATCTTCTGACCTTGAAATTAGAGCACCTGGATTCATCTTCTTGACCTCCTCCCTTGTGTAGATGAAGATCTTATGAACTATGCTGCAGAATTCGCTGTATGAACAGAGGGAATCAAGTGAAGTCAATATTAGTCATGCATATCGATCAACTCACAAGACAACATCAAAGGAAACATTTAAGCAGCGGCAGTACTCACTTCCAAGGATCGTCACCAGCCAGCATCATGTCACCTTCATTGTCAGTGTACACAACCATCCAATTCTTGCAAGAACCGTTCAGCTCACCATTAAAGTCAAACATCTGATCCAATTCAGCGATCAACTCATCGTAGCAAGTGAACCTCGTAAGATCTACCGACCTGCCAAGTGCAATTCCTTGCTTGTGGACCTGAAATGGGTAGTCTCGTCATATTCAACAAGCAAAAGACAAGCACATGCTTCCAAAAGAAAGTAATTGAGCAGAACATTTCATGCTGTTCATACCGATAACTCGATCATAAATTATTGGCAATTATGAACTTTTCATGGTCTCCGATATGCTACTATGACCATTAGCTTTTATTGCGATATTTTTGTAGCAGTTGCAAAAGAAAAACGTTGCGAAAGTAGGATAGCAGCTTATTGGTTTGCTTTAGCCTCTCATTTCCATGTACTCTATATGTTGGTCCTTTGGCCTACAATATCAATACATCATTTATCTTCTTGCTCCTAACATTACGAAGAATCTACTCATATCATTTTTGTGAGGCCAAATTACATAGTCATAAATATATTATTGGTTAAAGACCAAAATTTTGGCCACATGCTCCCAAGGTGAAAAGTTTTTGTGGCGGAGTAATAGTATTTACTAGAGCTCAGCACATAAAAAGCTGTTTCAAGATGACGTCAAGCTGTTCCAAACATGAAATATCGATAGGCAAGACAAAGTAGCTATTTACAGGAATAATTAACTAACTAGCAGGCTTTTTGGGCCTGTGGAACCTGAGACAAACTTATCTTCTCGATACATGCAACAATGTTGCAGAAACAACCCTATTGGAAAAATCAAACCAGCAAGCAGCAGCACATAACATCTTGATCGTAGCATACTTTGAAAACTATTCACTAGGGATTTGGGCTCAATAAGCATTTAAGTATTGAGAGATGACTGATAAGAAAAAAGTGCAACAGTAGCAAGAGCAGTGAACCTTCTTGCAGCTTCGAGTGGAACCATTTTGGAGTTTGCTCTGAATGTTTCTGGTGGCTTCTGGACAAGAATTCTGTTTCTCTGTAACAGAATCTGACTGAGTTCCATCAAGTGGCTTCTCAATCTTTGAATGATCAGAACTTTTATCCACTTCAATTACCTCCAGTTCAGGCCCTTTAGCTGACCGAGGTGTTTGAGGCTTCCCATCATATGCAACACTAGGTGGGGATATCAGAGGTTCAGATTTTGCTGGGCTGTCGAGAGGAATCCCGAATAGCATGCATGAAGAGCCCTTAGTTTTCTGAATATCATGACCAATAACCATAGGTTGGGGCTTGATAAGACTCGATGAGGCATCATCTACGCGAGAACTTGGCTCAATATGGCCAAACCAACCTGAGCGCCGATCAATGCCATGGGCCTGAAGTGAAGTGAATGCTCCATTCCCACAAAACTTTGCTTTTTCAGCTCTTTGAGGGAGTGCGATGCCAGGCGTCATTAGGTAACTCTGTTGATTCATCCCAAAACTGGTGTTTGGAGGCATAATAGACCATGTGCCAGGGAAGATATTGTGGTTCATTTGTTGGTCTGCATAATGAACATTGATTGTGTTCCAGGTGTTTGAACGGTTCCCATATATCTGATTAGGAAAAGAACACAGTGGATTCTGTGTATCTTTCAGTGGTTGAAATCCAGGTAACATCTCAGTGTACCCTTCAGGCCTTCGCAACTGCATCCAACCCTCCGAATTCAGCTTCCTCTGGGCAGC
This sequence comes from Rhipidocladum racemiflorum, assembly GCA_036346355.1. Lineage (NCBI taxonomy): Eukaryota > Viridiplantae > Streptophyta > Magnoliopsida > Poales > Poaceae > Rhipidocladum > Rhipidocladum racemiflorum. The sequence continues at coordinate 779,247 of CM070590.1, read as the reverse complement.
AGCATTATTTTTCTCTTGATCAATTCCTGATGACCACATGGTAAGCTTCTGGGAAGTCTTTAAATCATTGTTATCGCCAAAACGACTTTTCAAAGTTGTACTTTCTTGGTTGTGGATGGCCTTTGGAAGAACATTTTGCTGTGAGGTTGCAACGTCTTTCGAACCAACTTGATGATAAGGCAACACATGTATTAGTAATGGCAGCAACAAGAATTGCACAAGTTCCAGATCAATAACAAGGTCAAACTCAAACCTTCTTTGTGTACAGCAGACAAGTCAGGTGAGGCAGCTATAGCATTTGGACGAGGCCTCTTGATTCTGGGTGCTGGAAGGGGGTTGACAGGAGGAGGGCTAACAGCAGGTTCTATTTGCCAAGGAGAAAGTCTTTCAGGACGAGGAATGGAAGAAGCTTCATCCCATCGGACCTAATTCACAAGAACAAATTAGTAAAACTTGATATAACTCGATTTGATTTCATAAAAAAAAGAAACAGACAGAACTCTTTAATACCCTAAGGGAACGCCATTTTGAGTCAACCCAGCCAGATGGATCAGAATCACCTATTCCAACAATTGTGCCAGTGAATCTGAAACATTAGAATTAAAGTTTTTAGGAAAGAGAAGTTTATCTGTCATTAGTACATGCACCACATATCTATTATAGGTTCTAATAAACAGCCCTTTACCTTTGCTCTGCAGCCTCTTCACCTTCAAATCTCATCTTAAATCTCACCCCTATTGAATGATTTTGTTTCAGACATTCATCGAACCAATCACGTGGGACCACAAATTCAGCTGGACTAGTCCTGAAAGATCATTGTAAATAACTTAGTTGAAACATGCAACAGGTTAGCAATGGACCAATGGTTGCAAAAACTTTCTTCTATCATATAAAGGAATAACCTGAAATTTCATACGACAATTAAGCAACAAGTGAAACAGCACCACTCCTAAACAGAACACAGAAATAATGTGCCTAAAGCCTACAGTTAACCACACCACAAACCTTGGCTTGTAGTAGACAGTGAACATAGTCCCAGTGTTCACCGCATGCCATGCTGTTGCAAGAACACCAAGATGCATACTGTGGCTTGATATGACTGAAGATGGAATATTAGGTTGTTGTCTCATTGCACGTCGAACTCCGACACGCAGTTCCCCATTCTCAGCTCTGATCATAGCATGCAAGGGAGCATTGGTTAAGTAGTGTCAAAGACCAGAGTTGAGGGCAAGGAACAAGATTTTTTTTGGCATGACAAACCACACCTGAGAAATATGAAGGCATCCCCAGCAACAAGGCGTTTGGCACAAACAAAAATACTCCAGCCACTCTGGAGAAGGTGCCTTCGTGGCTGACCTGTATCAAGCAAACGCATAATTGTAAGTTTCAAAAATATTCTCAACCAACTAAATCTAGCCAAGCTGCAATTAGACTACAGATAATGGAGTAGGGAATCCTTGTCCAAAGAAACTGAGCTTGTAAACAAAGAATTTCCCAACAAAACAGCAGTCATTATCCACACATTATCAAATGCAGGCCCACGCACAGAAACATAAATACAGAAACAGCTGCAGACAAGATGGACCCTATAATAGAACAGAAGTAATTCGTATATGTACTGCATCAAACTTTGCGATTAAGTTCAAAATAAATGGGCCCTCAGCACACAAATAGCCTCTACTGCATTGTGAAAACAAGCAGGCATTGAGCGTGCGTTCCTGTTATGGAAGCTGAGGGAACAAACATGAAAGAGCACAACACATTCTTTCGGAATAAATCCATCACAAGTAGAAGGATGATGGATCACCTCGGAAGATGTGACGGAAGCGCCACTCGACCCCATGCAGATCCTTGGCCACCAGCTCCTGAGTTGGGGGATGCTGACTCATATCCTGATCAAGCAGCAACATCAAAGGCATCACTATCATTAACCCAACAAAAGGCAGTGCTAGACCGACAACAAAGACAGCACAGTAAGCAACATCAAGTAAAATACTCCAAGGGCCTGACCAGCTGTGGGAGGCACTCATCTGCATGCCGGCGCAGCACTGAGAATCCGCCATGTGTGCTCGTGTCCGAGGCAGTCAGCGTCTTGCAGAAGGAATGGACACGGGTCCGCTCAGCCACAGCCGGTGGCGCATCAGGCACCAACACCTCCTCATCCATAGAGGCATTCTCATCACGCTTCTGTAAAATAAACACAAACATAGTGAAAATAGTCAGTGTCCCAGAACCCGAATGTACACGAAGCACAAGGGGGAAGTCACTCACCTTCTCAGGAAGCAGGGTGAGCTGGGCATACACCTCATCGGTATCTTGCTCAGCCTAGCAAACGAAACAAGGATCACACATCGATACCCAAAATCGCTGCCACAGTAAACAAGCTAAGAAGCTACTGTCTACCTTCAGCTCGATGTTCATGACCTTGCACGGGATCTTCCATGGCAGGTTGTAGAGCGGCGTCCCCTGCTGCTCGGCGACCTGGTTCGTCGACGCCTCCACCTGAAGAAGAAACAAGCAGAAGCCACAGAATCAGCGCTCCAAACCGCAAGGCAGAGCAAGAACATTGGCCAAGACATCATTGCACACCTCCCATGACAGTACAGAAAAAGAAGCCCCGAAACTTTGGCGACGATTAAAAAAAAACATAAAGGCAATGATACTATTACCATTCGAGGCACTAAAGAAAGACCAAATCTCTCCAGAGCTCAGCTAAGCTCTCTGCAGTAACCATTAGTAAAAGCAACGGAATACTAGCTCCGAATCATAAAAAAAGAGATCCCCAATCACAAGGCACCCCGGATTTTCGGCCAAGGCTGGGAAGCAGCGGATTCCGCGAGACTCTCCGCAAGAAGCGAAATCAATCACGGCTCGGAATGCAGTGCTGCACCAACCAGGCAAAGACGCCCCCAAAACTTTGGAAGACAAGGAAATCAACAATTCCCATCGAAATCAACAATTCGGCAGAAAGACGGGAGCTTTCCCAAAGTAAAAAGTAAAAACCAAGAACACGTCCCGGATCGCCCGTCGACGACGGGAATTCCAAATCGAAGAGCGGCTCGCGGCTCCAAGGTCCAAATTTTCCGTATCGAAGGGAAGCACACCGACCAAATCGCCCCCAAATCGCGTAACCCCGCGCCAAAACCCCGGCAATTCGCACCGATCACGCGTAAACATGGAAAGACCCCTCAAAAGCCCCCAAATTCCGCGAGAATTTCCAACATGCAGACACGAAAAATCGTTGGAAAAGGAAACAGTAGCAGCAGCAGCAGCAATCCCCAGCTTGGCATCGGCCTCCCTCGCCGCCGCCGTCCTCACCTGCTCGATGTGCCCCTGCGGGAAGTAGAAGACCCTCTCTCCAACCGCCGGCACCGCCGCCAGCGGCCCCGCGCACGCCTTCCAGAGCTCCACGAACAGCCCGTCCACTCCCCCTCCGACACCTGCACACACACGCGAAAGAAAAAACAAAACCCTCATCAGAAACAACACAACCCACCACAGACACCCACAGAGCTAGAGAGAAGAACACACACTCACCAGCCCCTTCGCCGCCAACGGCCGGACCAGCCGCCCCCGCTGCTGCAGCCATCGTCGGATCTCCCTCCCTCTCCTCTCCGCTCTTTGTGCGTACGTGTGCGAGTAGTGTGTGTTGGGATGCTTTTACAGTCCCACCTTATTTGTTTTTGAAAGCTAGTCCCGTGCGATAGAATTGTAAAAATAGTTCCTCTCTCTTACAGTAAAAAGTCGGCAGGGCGGCAGCTCAGCACAGTAGCCGAGCGCGACATGATTCCACGGTTCTACCCTAACTCGACAACACCTGTCACATATACTAGTGTAGCAAGTGACATATATCACTGATCGACGTTTCCATGGTGAGAGTGAATGCTATTTTTGTGATTACGTTCAGACAATGACTACAATTGAAAAAAAAAATAGTACAAGGAGGTTAAGAAACCTTGATTTCATGTTTTGTGTGTTAAGAGCATCTCCAAGAGATAGCTCTAAAAATGAGCCTTAAACTTTAATTTAGGATTCCAACTAATTAGATTTAGACCATGTTTGGCCAATTGTTAGCTGGCTAATGGCTAGAACTAATTGTTAGCCAGCTAATAATTAGTCCATCTAAAATTAGCCTAGGGCTGTTTGGATACATGGCTAATGGTTGAACTAATTTCTTAGAAAAGTCATGTTTGCTCCTCATAACGGACTGGAGAGCAGACGCACGGGTGAGGAAGTGAGAATAAGGCCAGCGTGAGGGTATTTCAGACTTTTTCCAGCATGTTACCTACTATTAGCCCAAATTAGCTCCCCTCCACCAGCTAATGGACTAATTGTTAGCTAAGGGGTTGGCTAAAAATTAGCCCACCTATTAGTCTTCCTATTTGGATATACTATGACTAATTTTTAGCCAGGTAACAATTAGTCAGGGATCCAAACATGGCCTTAGGGCTCCAACGAAATATTCACTCCAGAAATTAGGCCCTAAAACCCAACGAAGATAGGGCTCAATCACAGAGTTGCTAAATATAGCTACTCTCCTAGGAGCCTTAGAGCATCTCCAACAGATCCCAAAACTTATTCCTAAAATCATTTTTTAGGAACAAATGAAAAAATTACCACTCCAACAGTTACCCTATCGGAATCCCAATATCTCTGCACGCCCAAAAACTCCTGCCGAAGTGGCTGATATTGGGCGCTTCGTGCTTTCCCAATCACTATTTTTGGAGGAAAAATGGGAACTGTTGGAGAATAGCCTTTTTTTTAAGGCCCAAAAACTTTAGAAAGCTCCCAATCCAAGGTTATTGGGAGTGAAATTATAGGAAACTGTTAGAGATGCTCTTAAAACAATTTGCTAAATTTTAACAATTAAGGGTTTTTACTGAAGTTATTCTTTTCCTCCAAAATCCTATAATTTAAATTAGGGCCATATTTAAAGCCCCTCTTGGAAATGCTCTAAGAGAGGAGGCGGTGAGCTTACCGTGAGCGGGCCTGGCCTGAGCCGGGCGGGCTTGGCCCAAGCCCATAGGCAAGGGCAATACCAAAGATTATGTTTACTAATTTTATTGTTATTTTGATGTGGCTTTTGTGTTGTGTGGGTTTGATTAGAGTACGATAATAGAAAAAAAAAATGTATGGTATTAATTTCTTGTGATATTTATAGTATCGCTATTAGAAAAAATACACATGGTATATATTAATTGAGGAAAATATTTAGTTGCTTTGAGATCTGTATTTATCGTGTGTCTAATTTTTTTGCAAGATACTAGCTACAAGATACCTTTTTTCCATGATAATGGGGAGGAGTGGGCTGGGTATCTCCTGAGATACTACTTGGAAACCGATGAGTGCATCAACCTTAATAATCATACAAAAACCTGATCCAACGGTCCAGAATAAAAAAACTGAATGAAATATGATTCCGAAACTAAGATGGGAGATGTCGGCACTTCGAGTGAGTGGAATTATAAGGGTACGTTTGTGTTTTGCTTTGGATTCTCTAAAAGTTGAGTCTGGATTATGATTGTAATGAAGCTAATTCCACAAAAGTTAGAATCCAAAAACATATATGAAGTGGATTCTAGTGTATATGAGTGGACTAGATTCTAAGAATCGATTTCTAAAATTGAATTGCTTTTTTTTTTTTCTGTTTTTAGAACCAGAATCAAAACTAAAAAATAAACAGATCCTAAGGTATGATAGATTCTACAATACACTGAGTACGATCAGATGTAATTGTAATCTGTGACGCTATTAAAGTTTCGTGTTCTGAGTGTTGCACAGTCGAGCCGACGACGCTAAAGGCTAAACACAGTAATCTGCGATTAGCGAAAAGAAAAAACGTTCCTCCTCGGATGGACGGGGGTGGGGCCCGCACGATCCGCTGCTCGCTCTCAGCCAGACACCGCGCCCTGTTCAAACCACGTTCCACTCGAAGGGACAATGACAGGGTGGGACCACCCGAACCGCCTAGGGCGCCCCGATCTAGCCCACCTCCTGGAGAGCGGCACGTGACGTCGTGGGCCCTCGGTGTCAGCGAGAGTAGGGGCGTGCCACGCAGCGCAGGGCACGCACGTGGTCTTGCCGCGCGGAGTCGGGAGTGGCGTGTGCCCGCCACCCACACCCCCCGCTTTACCACGGCGGGAAGCCGCGTGTCCGGCTGTACACGCTCGCTTTTTCCAGATGACATGTGGGACCATATCCGCTGGGGCCGGCCTGTCGGTGGGTGGATGCAAATTGCGAGCTTTGTGTCACCGGCACCCTACTTTCCTCGTTGGAGTGTGTCCGCTCTTTTCGGCTTTCGGGATGCGTGCGTAGGCTCTGCAACGGGTTATCAAAAGAGAAATTTTATGATCTATGTACTGGGATTATATAACGCGCAGTAGAAATTATATCTAATGTTAATTTATTAAAGGTATTTCTATTACTCTACTATCAGGTAAGCTATAAATCAATTTTAATTAATCCGATTCATTGAATTGAAAAAGATAAAAGGTTTATATTCAATGTAGCGTACGGTAAAAGAGCTCAATCAAAAAGTTTTTTTTACAACGGTAGTAGAAAATATACTTAAGCGATCCATGTAGCTGTCGACACGGGTAAACATCAAAAATCTCTTTGCATAAGCGAGTCACCAACCAAGCAACAGACAGGGTTATTTTTTTAGGAAATGTGTGCCCAAAGTTCGCATCGATGCGATGTGCACAGAGACACCACCACGTATAAAACCTGTAGGGAATGAGCATGGCAGGTAGATCTCATGAATACTGTATGCATGAAGTTGCCATCATGTATGAGCAATGTTAGTGGACCATATGAATACAAGAAAAGAATGTATATGACAAATAAACAACAAATTGGAAACATCGATAAGTGCTCATTGCATCGGTGAGTCTCCAACTAAGCAACTTGATATGCATACCTTTTTTTCTGTTTTTGAAATGTGTATCCATAGTTACCAGAGATGTTATGCGTATAAGGACGCTACCACGTGTCAAACATGTAGGGAGAGAGAATGGTATATAGACCTCATAAATGCTACACGCATGCATATACTGTTGGAGACATGTCCTAGAGGCAATCATAGAGATGATTATATCTCCAAATGTTCATGATTAATTATCTTGTTCCTTGAATATTGTAATTATTATCGATTAGCAAGTATGTGACTTGTTTGTGAAACTCTATATATGACTTTGTGATGATTATTCTAAAGTGATTCCTAGTCGATAAACATATGAGGATACATATGAATAGACTAGCATATGTATTGGTTGATGGCCATATTTCATGGGTCATAGATATGGAGATATCGAACCAGTAATATGGACACATGTTAGAGAAAATGGGGTTGGATCAACCCACCTTGAGACACTACGAGAACGTTGTAATTTTCTTGTCATCAGTTGATCTTATATACAATGTGTATGCTATATCCTTAGACTTGAGGTTGACGCATGTACTCGAGATATGTAATGACTTATTTAGGGATTGCCAAATGCTACTCCGTAACTGGGTAGTTATAAAGGTGGCTTTCGGGTTTGTCATGAAGCATGCTGCAAAGCATGATCGATCAAGATGGGATTTTCCCTCTATTCAACGGGAGAGATATCTCTAGGCCTCTCGAGTGATCGGATTCTAGAAATGCATGAGCATGCTACTTGCAGTTAAAGAGTTAACCGTTGTTGGAGATTCTGAGTCACGTGATCGAGAAAGAGTGGTCGAGCTAACTAAACAAGGATGGTGTGTACTCGCCTTGATTTGGCAGATATCATGAGGCAAAAGGGAAATGCATATAACTAAGCATTATTTTAGGTTCGTCCGATGTGATCTTTACTTAGGAGTTAGCACGTCCTGTTAGGGACCGCTACCGATTAGTGGTTGAGTAAGAGTACTCGAACCATATCTAGGTATACGTGAACCTATAGGGTCATGCGCTTAAATGGTTGGGACGTATTTCGGATGGTGATCCGAATTCTAACATGTTTTAAGTTTCTAATGGGCCTCTAATGTAGATCCCATTATGGGGCATCTATTTAAAGGGAGGGGATGCTGGCTTTAGGGTTAAGTGATACAGTAGGAATTCAGAATTCCTGAACACTTAGCCACCACCCCTCCTTCTCCTAGAACCGCGCGCAGCCAGCGCTAGCACTCCGGTGCGTGGTGTTCCTGCCCCGTATGTATGGATACCTTGGAGGCGTTGCTGCGAGGCTTCAACACTAGGACGATTCACAACCTATGATGGTAACAAGGAGCTGTTGGAGGAGGTGTATGGATAGTACGACTACATCTGCATCACCGCGCTATATCGACTCTACTTTCGCTACGAGTCTCGCGTCTAGTGGTGATTCTGTGATCTATAACTTGTAGTGATTACTTGGTTACAAGGTAGAAATTTTTGATTTTATGCTAGAGTAGCCTACCTGTTCCCCAACATGTACCATAATGTTTGAGATATGTTACAAGAGATTCTAGCAGGGTAGACCACATGAATACAGTGGAAAGGAAGCAATTGACAAGTAACCGATAGATCAGAAATATTGAAAAGCTCTTGTTGAACGAATGAGTCACAAACCAAGTAATCGAACATACATGCTTTTTTTTTTTGGAAATATGTGTCAAAAGTTACTAGCGATGCTACGCGCTTTAAGAAGCTACAATGTATGAAACATGTAGGGAGAGAGGATGATAGATAGACCTTAGGGATGCTATACTGATACAACCCTAGTTACTGAAACTACTTTGAATTGTGTTCTTAAGGTGCAAATGAAGATGAACAATCAAAGTGGTTATGTTTTGAGCAAAGAAATAAAGTGCAAACTTATGACCAAGGGGGAGGCGAAGGTGGGAGGCCAAGGAAAGGTTGTGGAAACCCTAGAACCTAAAGAGGATTGTGTGTGTACTTATTGCTCAGAAAAACAAGGAAGATATCAACCCCTAGCATTCACCTAAGGAGGATAAAAGGGAATTCTAGTGGGTTTGCATGTGATGCATAAGGGATTGGGCGCATGCAGGGGCAAGCTACATGGACTGATGCTGCATAGGCCATGCGCATGTGTGAACGCATGGCTACAAGAGGCAAGGATGATGTTTGATTATGTGGGCGCGTCTTTGTGGCATCAAACACGTGGAAACGAGAAGGAAATGGACAAAGTCGTGGCCAGCTAAGAAAACAAGCCCAAAACCAAAGTAGGGAGGTTGACGTACGACAAGAAGAGGAGAAAATTAGCGCGTGTGGAAGCTAAAAGGAAAGAAAATTGGACCGATTTTGGAAAGGAATGAAAGACAAGTAGGCAACTTGGTTTGGAGGAAAAAGCAAGCAACTCAATTTGGCCAAGCCAAGCAAGGAAAGAAAGAAATAAAGCCAAATTAGATTTAGAGAATGAAAGAGTCTAACTCGAATTAGCAAAACCAGCTGACCTTAAAAAGGCCATAACTTTCACATCTGAACTCGGATTAAGGTGTTCTTAGACTCTTTCGAAAGCTTGGAAGGTGAAAGTGCATCTAGGCCCCTAAGTGGGTTTTGGATGATTAATGACAAACGATTAAAGGGACTAATGCATTCAATTAGTTTGTGAATAGGTAAAAGTCCCAAGGTGAGATCATCTACAAACGATGGATACCCTTAAAAAGGAACGAGAAAGAAAAACGGCGTCATTTAAATATATTTTACATTTTTTATTGAGTCATAGGTATGCCGTACTATTAAGAGGGATGCATTGTAGTTGATCTAGCATTAGTCTCTATGCTCATATGAATGCTAACCAAATTAATTGAGAGACAAAGTCACGGCACTTTTTCACCGGAGTGATTTCTTTTAAAGTTCAGGTCGAACATTCCGATTTTAGTTCAGATGTTCCGATGCATCAGAAGTTCCGGTGCTTAGTTGTGCCTGAGTTCGAAGCCCCTAACTCAGATCGAAAGTTCCGATATTTTGGATTGGAAGTTCCGATCAGGTCTTTTTCCATAAAGGGTGATTTCTGGATAGATCGAACATTCCGATATTTTGGATCGGATGTTTCGATTAGTGTTAAATCAAAAAGGGGCACTCTCTGGATTCTTCGGAAGTTCCGATATTTTTGATCGGAAGTTCCGATACGTGTAAGTTCTGAAAAGGGTGCGCTCTGGAAACATCGATTGTTCCGATCTGTGCATCGGACATTCCGATTTGGACTTAAGAAAATTCATGAGAGAATTTCTTATAGGTTACTCTCTGTAAACATCAGACTTTCCGATTGTAAAAATCGGAAGTTCCGAGGTGTATTATTCCGACCATTAGACATTGTTTGTGCCTGAAAATTTAGACAGATCGGAAGTTCCAATGTTGGTATTAGAAGTTCCGATATGTGGCTGAGTGTGGGTATAACGGCTACTTTTTGCACAAATATATAAATACCCACATCCACCTCCTTTGAGAGGTTACACACCCCTTTGGCTGAACTTGTGAGCTTCAAGTGCACATTCTTGAGCATTCTTCTCCCTCCTCTTGATCTTAATGATCCTTGATAGAGTGAGGCATGCAAAAGAGAGATCTAGTGCTAGAGCAAAAGAAAAGGCAATCATATTGAGCATTAGAGATCATCTCCAAGATCTAAACCACATTGCATTTGTTACTCTTGGAGATTGAGAGCTCCTAGACGGCTAGGTGTCACTCACGAGCTCCCAAAGTTTGTGGGTAGCCGTGAGAAGTTTGTGAAGGCCGATTTTGCCTCCGAAAGGGAAGAAATCAAGAGTGGAACCAAATCTCAAATGTGACCGAGGTTTAGGAGGAAAGGGTTGGAAGAGACCCGGCTCTTTGTGAGCTTCCTCAACGGAGACGTAGGATCCCCTCAAGGATTCGAACTCCGGGAACAAATTCTTGCTTCATTGTTTTACTTACTTGTCGTGCATCTTGCTTTACTCTCACTAGTTGTGTTTTATCAAGTTGTTAAGCTTGCTTAGCTTGCTACTTTGTCTCACATTAGCTTGTGGTAGAGTTGGAACTAGAATTATCATTTTACTACTTGTGTCTCTGTTTTTTGCTCTGATCAGATATTCCAATAATAGACCGGAAGTTCCGATAATATTGGAAGTTCCGATTATTTATCATAAGTTTCAATACTTATTCCACTGCTAGGGCTGGAAAATAAGCTCATGGCTCGTGGCTCGGCTCGGGCTCGCCCGAGCCTGGCTCGGCTCGCACAGGCTCGTGGCTCGGATCGAGCTCGAGCCGAGCCTGTTTTTCAGGCTCGCAAAAACACCGAGCCGGCTCGGCTCGGCTCGCGAGCCAAATTGGCTCGGCGGCCCAGCCCATGCAGGGAATTTAGTATGACTAATGATTTATATTTTTAGGAAAAAGATGATGAAGATGATGTTGAGACAATTCCATTTCCTAAAAGTGTGATAGAGAGCAACTAAGCAACTACTATTATTTAGTAGTAATTAGTAAGTTAATATTATTCACTGCAAATACATGAATTATTGTATAAATATTTAATTTTCTGATAAAATGTTCGACTCGTGAGTTAACGAGCTCATGGCCGAGCCGAGCCGGTTTTTCGGGCTCGCCTCAGAGCCGAGCCGAGCCTGGCTCGGCTCGCCACTACACCGAGCCGCACCGAGCCGAGCCGAGCTGGGCTCGGCTCGGCTCGTTTCCAGCCCTATCTGCTGCAGTACATTTCGTTTAGAATTTTAAATAGCCTATTCACCCCCCTCTAGGCAATTAACACATCTTTCAGAAGGCCCTCTAAATATCTCTCAATTATGGCATGATTAGATTATGCCTTTTTATATTTAAATTGGCCAACAAGTTTTAGCCTGCTAGTTCACCAAAATTAGTTATTTATGTGTAATTTTCTATTTTTGAGATAGAGTCTTGTTCTAAATATGATATAGGTGTATGAGATAGATTTGGATTTGGTCACCTTGGTCGAATCAAAAGTGGAACACCAACGATGTGTGCTATATATTTGTGAGTCTCCCTCAATTGTGAGAGGATAGAGATTAGAGAAATTTTGAGTCTCCCTCTATTGTATTTCCGTAGCTAGCCTGGAAAATAGTGTTTTGCTCTTCACTTGAAACTGGGACTCCAATCGATTCTTCTACCTGCATGAAAAAGTGTGCACGCATTGTCATATGCAATACATAGATAACATGTTTAGTTGACATTAGAGGCTGATAGACTATTGCATGTCATATTAATTACTAAAAAGATAGATTTGAGTGTTTAACAGGGTTTCTCACATGAACAGATTGAGATTCAGGGTTAGACCATACTAATCCGTTCTTCTTATGGGTCACCTCCCAAAGCTTTATATCATTTGACTCTTGTCTAGTCTCAGGGTCTCTCTATATGTATCAAGATATGTCACATGAACAACCTTAAAGTCTAACATTGAAATGGGAATATATACTCTTAGATGTACCTTCTTGAAACTAATTTGTGAGTATGATTTTGAACTAGCCCTGTGCTTCACCTTCTAGCTTTTACGATTCTTTGAGTTCTTCTGGCTTAGCTCCTGTCTACATACAATTAAATAAGAGCTATTAGATGGATTATTCAAACTATTTACTTATTACATCTAGTAACCAATATAGGGTTAACTTGGAATTTAAAATCAGTGCCAGAATAATCAATCATATATTCCCATTCTTCCGGAGTGAGATCCTTTGGCTTATTATCCATTCTCACAAAATCGGTGTTGTATGCCTTGTATGTGGTATGCAAAGTTGGCTGCCATCGTCTATATCACTCTTTATAATTTGTTAAGACTTTTTTCTTAGTATCTTCTGTGTTCTCTAGGTCCCACTTTTCCTTGAAAAAAAAAGATTCAAATGTAAATGACAAATATATTGCAACGTAGATGAAAAACATAGTTGCTATAAAAAATTATACTAACCAACGATTAATTCCTTATTAGTTTTGTGAATGTCAGACCACTTGTTCTCTCCAATGAGTGGTGTGCCCTTTTTTCATATAACCCACCATACTTTTCTCCTGTTGAACCTCCCAATCTATTGGAGAATTCAATGTTAAGCTTTGATGAACCATTCGTGAAGCGCTTCTTGGCTACCTTGATTCCTTTGAGAACACCTCGACCATTCTTCCTTTGACCACTAGTTTCTACAAATTAAAAACATACAAAAATCATTGACATATTGTTTTACTGAATAAAGTAATACATAAGTATTGTTGGAGTCAATTGCCCAAGTGAAGACAAAGCATTGGATTGGTATATGAGGGGATTGGCGTAGTTTCACTTTGTTGTTCTATGTTTCTCACATTATTTGGTGCACTCATGCCTACATACAATTTCATAATTGTCCAAAGTTTGAAAAGATATTCAGTATAATATGATTTCAATTTATGATAAGAGAATAACCACATAAAAACATATTACCATATGCTTATGGTATCCTCCCTTGATGCCATAACAAAGCCTTTTCTTACTAAAACCAACAATATTATTGAAGAATCTTTATCTTTACTAATCCTAGGAGAAAAAGGCTAGAAATGCTCGCATTAATAAAAAAATAGCTACAAATTCCCACATTAATTAAAAAGAAAAAGAAAAACACCTCAACCATCCAATCTCTCTAACTAATGGAAACTATGGCTTAGATCATGTCTATACTTACCATCATGGAACAAGAAAAAAGAGTTATATTATAATTATAGGGTTGGATGTCCGAATCTGACAAAACATGCCATGCATATGCAACATGACTAGAATCTAAGGCATATATTTAGTACAGACGGCTACTCTGGTAGGAATCCCCACAATAATCAGGGAAAAATTAGCTAGAAATTTACGTATTCATTGAAAAAAAGATAGAACATCTTAACCATTAAAATACGAGAGGTGCTTCTATGCTTTTCTTTTTTAAAGTTGCACAAATATTAAAACATGAATAAATGGTAGATAGTGATTACTTACCTCTTCACTTACTTTAAGATTCGTGTAACTTGTATTAGGAGGAAAAGCATAGAAGCACTGTCCTTAAAATATTCTGAACAACATAATATATAGCCACAAGAGTTTGAATAGACTTACACTAAAATCTCATTGTTGAATCGAAACCAGTTGAAAAAAATTCAACCTGGCTAGATATTCAATGTGGCCAAGTAGCAGGATGCCCACAGGAGTAATAAGAAAAGAGATTTGAAAGGCGAATAAAAATACATGGGGAAAAGATAAAGAACTATTTATACACAATGAATCTTATGAAATCACATAAAAGTAACAAATATGTTTTCTCAATAGCTAGCACATGCAGGTGCATTAATGGTTGATGACTAGTATTGTATAAGTACGTACATGTTACAAGGCCAAGTCTTGTTGACATTGTATTTCTAAAGTGACAATAGAACTGTTATTTGAATGCAGAACAAGTTTAAAACAGCAAGGGAGAAACAAAAAGGATGTCCACATTTAGTGGAAAGAACTTCTAGACACTAAGATTCTCATAAGTTGTTATAGAATGCTCAATTATAAATCCAGATCACACAATAAAGTGCAGCTAATTAATACCGATTTGTGTTTGAGTATTAGCCTATGTACGTAGAGAAGAAAGCTTGAGTCCCATGCGCATCATTTCGTGCATCCTAGCCTGCATGTGTAGTGCAAGATCAATAAAAAAATATTTTAGTTAGCTATTGACTATTACAAAAGTAATTGTACATATTACATATTACTAGATTCTTGCTGCTCGTTTTGCCAATTTTGATATGCCAAGATGGTATCATCCCTTGATGTCATAGTAGAGCCTTTGACCACTTATTTTGTTAATTAAAGAGATTATGCACTAAAGCTAGTGATAACCGAAGAAAATCCAAAATTGATCTACACTTCTACAAGAGGGTGTTGTACCTTTAACCTTTAATCTTGCTAGTGGCCTGAGCTTTCTTATGAACTGTAGCTCCAATGACAGCCTGAAAACATATTCAAGCTAGATATAAGACTAGATGAGATACATGCAAAGTCATTAAATAACATTTCAGTATTAAAGAATAAGTAAAATAGATAAAGGAAATATATTGATTATATGCAATGTGCAGTTATAGTGTTGCCATATCTATCAACATTGCCATAATTAATATAACACGTAGTAACATGCAGAAAACTGTCTCTTTTCATTTGTACAAAAAAAACTAATTGGAAAGAATCTAGACAAAAAGGAAGTCATCATCATCAAAGTCTACGTCTACTAAATGTGGAACATGTCCAGCATTTATATATATACTAGTAAAGTACCCGTGCGTTACAACGGATCTCAAATAGATGATGACACCACAAGTTCTAAACTCTTAAAAATAAAATAAAAAAACGAGAATTTAAAACTTGAGCTATCACTTATTTGAGATCTGAAGAATCACTAAACAAGGGAATACAATGAAATGCAAATAAGGCTAGACAAACAGCAAATAGCTACAGAATTCCTCATCTATTGGGCCTTGGGCCCCTACTGTTTTGGCCCAAGAACGGCGTGGCAAACTCACCATCACCACCAACTCATTCTTATAATAGTTAATATATATATATATATATATATATATATATATATATATATATATATATATATATATATTGTCATCATCAGAATCAACATCGAAGTAGAGTAGTATCAACATCGATAATCCCATATTGATCCTTCCTATAGCCTCTACTTTGATTTCTATTGGGAGGAGGCACATCAAACCAGTCGCATTGAAATAGCACTACCTCCTTATCCAGGAAAAAATCTAGACAAATTATTTTCTGGATCACACCTTACCAATCAATATTGCCTGTACTGTCATCGCCCTTAAGAACAACACAACTGTTTTGGGTATTATATCTCTTACAAGGAAATTGTGCTCCTCGATCAGGACTCTATTGGACGGATCTTGTGTGTTCAGTCGAAGCGTGCAAATGAGATGATAGGCACCACTACTGAAGAACTGGTGATGCGAGCGCAACAGAGCCCTGCTTCTCCTTGAGTTTCACGTCAGAGTGGAATGTACTTCTCTTTCCTGTGTAAATCACACGCCAGAAGCAACCTGTTCATCCTGAAACGATGTGTTTCTTGTACTCTTATCTTGGCCGTGCACCATATGTACTCAACAGTTAGGCTCTGCTATTTTTCACTGGTGAGTTTTAAAGAGTGTAATCAAGAGTGCTATGTTCTAGTTCAACATTGGTACAGGTGATTTGTACGTAACAATCGTATATAATGAAACAACAGCTCACAACCTTCATTCTGTACCAGCCCATTGTAGTTCTCCGTTTTCCATGGTAATTTCCTTGCTTTCTGATGGTAGTCCTAGTGATCTGCATCTGTTTTCCATGCAAATGTACTGAATGTGCAACAATGTCGGTAGTAGTCCAGTCTCTGTTGCAACGGTACACAGATGTCCTTGCTGAGCCCAGGAGTTTGCCACCTCACCTCTTGTATGATCCATGCCATTACTTTAGAACTAGCCTCGTCCATACCATTATTCACCTCTGCAAAAAGATGAAATAGAACGCCAAGTAGCCAAAATATTGGAATCTGGAGTAATCACACCGAGTATGAGTCCATATGCTTCCCCCGTCTTACTTATTCAAAAAAGGATGGGACTTAGCATTTTTGTGTGGACTACCAGAGACTCAACAAACACACAGTGAAAAATAAATTTCCATTACCAATTGTGGACAAACTTCTTGATGAATTGGGCAGTACCAAATTCTTTTCCAAGTTGGATCTTCGATCCAGTTATCATCAGATCCTCATGCGGGGAATAGATGAGGTAAAGACTGCGTTTAAAACGCATCAAGGCCATTTTCAATTCCGGGTCATGCCGTCTTCGCACCTTATATTCGAAAGTTTTTTATTGTGTTCCTCGATGATATCTTGGTCTATACTCTATAGTCGCACATTGCAGGAACACCTGCATCATTTGTGTACTGTGCTGCAAGTCTTATGCCAAAACCAGTTATTTGCAAATTAAGATGCCAAAGTGCTCATTTGCTCAAGGCCATATGGAGTATTTGGGTCACAATATCTCTCAACATGGTGTGTCCACTGACCTTGATAAGATGAGTGCAATGGATCGAGCATTGGCCGTAGCCAAACACAACCACAACCACGGAATTGCGAGGATTCCTCGGTCTCACGGGATATTACCGGAAGTTTGTGAAGAACTATGGTCTGATTGCTAAACTTCTCACCAATCTCTTGAAGAAGAAGAGGAATTTTCTATGGGATTACCACGCCAAGGCAGCTTTCTTCACGCTTAAACAAGCTATGGTCAATACGCTCTTCAGTGTTCAACGTCATCTTCACATTCCATGTGGCCTAGGTATGGCCACAAATACCGGACAAACTGGAGGTGCAGATTGCAAGAGGCAACTTGCCTGGTCTCGCAGCTTCCAGCCGTAGTTGGCGTACGTCCATTTGGGCAAGAGGATAACAACTGACATCAGCAAAAACACAGAGACAGACAGAGGGAACAAGTTCATTCCTGGCAATGGCAGCAATCTCCACAGTTCACTCACCATCTCTCCTACCAATCCGACCCCTTCACAGCAACAGATTCCGCAAGAATGCTGCGACCTGCTCGTCCAGAGCAAGAACAACCGTCAGAGTCAGGGCAGCAAAGCTCCCTGCAGGAGTAAGTGGACAGAGCTAGTTGGTCACATAATTGCAGATTTGTGTTTGGTTCATGGGAGGGGTGCATGTCTGAGTGCTTCTGCTACCTCTGATTTATGTCAGGTTGAGATGCCAAGGGTGCAGCCCAGGCTCAGTGAGCCCTTCCTAGGGTTCACCAAAACTGCAGAGGTTTGGAACTCCAGACCCTGCATGATTGGCCTCATTGGGGTCTTCATTGTTGAGCTGGTATGCAGTTATTACTAGTTCTCACAAAATTAGTGCCAAATTTTGCTTTACTTTGAACCCTACTTGTTATCGTAATTCAACTGTTTTTCAGTTAAAAAAAACATAATTCAACTGTTTCATTGTATGATGATCGATGCTGTTGGGGGACCTTAATTTCAGGTGCTTAACAAAGGTGTTCTTCAGACGATTGGTGTGGAAGTGGGGAAAGGCCTCGATCTTCCTTTGTAGTTCTCCATTGCCTCTGCTGTTGATGTCAGAGATAAGAGTGCCATGTACTATTTCTTCAGAAAAAGTGGATGTATCCACTAATGCTATGTATTATATATATGTGCATCAATCTCTTAAGGTTCCATTGTACTCACAGTTTTGCATATATTTCTCCTCGCTATAGTAATTAGCAAAAGGAATTTTCTTTACTTGCCACATGATTCTACTGATGAATTGTGTGATAGCTCAAACAGTTATAACTTAAAAATGCCCGTGCTTATGCTAGAGATGGTAAGTTTGATTCGCGTCAGAGTAGTTCAGGTGCCGCGTTTTTCTAGAGAGATTGTGTTGCTCAAAATTCTGGAAAAAAAATGTTTCTAGAACTGAATTTCGGCTTGCATATACAAGTATAAGTTGTGAGAGGTGCTTCTATGCTTTTCTTTTTTAAAGTTGCACACATATTAAAGCATGAATGAAAGGTAAATGAGAATTACTTACCCCTTCGCTTGCTTTAAAATTTGTGCAATTTGTATTAGGAGAAACATAGAAGCACTACTCATTATTATTTCTGATGCTTAATGCATGTAGCTCTAACCTGTACTGTAATAGATTGTTCTGAACGATTAAACATTGTGCAGAGCGATAGTACTCAGCACTGGCCAAGAAAATTGTTTGCCACATTTTTGTAGTAGAAGAAAGGCGGTCTGATAGTTGCTTACTGACAGTAGCCTGTCACTTGGCCATCTAGCCCGAGCTCCAACTCACAACTACACTGATTTCACTATCTTAGTTCCTGGGAACAGTTTTCAACAGAGTTGGTATCCCTTTCTTCAGTAGTGTAGAAGTTGCACCTGAATCTTGAAGTTTCAGGCCTTTTGGGTTATGAGCAAGATAATTTGGATCACCAAATGTCATGCGTTCACAGAATCACAACCTACATATCCAATCTGCATTTGGTCCTTAACATTACCTCGTGTGAAAAAACCCCGAATCATTAGGATACATCTCAAATTACATGCTTTGAATTGCTGGTGTTTGTGGCTGAAGATGGTTCATGGTAATGCTCCAGGTGACAGGGCTTCTCCGAAGAGTTTTTCAGGGATAAAGCCCGGAAAGAGAAGATTTCTAGGCCCCGTTGGAACCTGAGGATTTCCTCAGATTCCTGTAGGAATTAAACTGTTTTCATTGAAAATCCTACATTCGAAACATGACCCTAAAGTTTGCAGACAATTTTGCATGAATTTGGTCGGAAATCTCCCATGATACTGCAACTATATCAGTTATCTCAGACCACAAATTCTTTAGACAGACAAAAATTGAGAAATCTGTTTTGCTCATAAAAATTGATTCAAATATACCGATTAAACTAACTGTTTTTTTTTCAATTGAGAGCAAACATTGCTGTTTCCCCTGCAATCCACCCTCCATACACAGGGGCGGATCCAGGCCCCTGGCAGAGTAGGCTGTAGCCCGGAGCCTGGTACCGAAAGCCTACTAAAATTCTGCGAAAATTATTGAAAAATCATTGAAAACAGATATTTAATTTAAGATTAGCTGGTCCAGCCCGGGGCTTGGGCCTGGGTTAGCTCCGCCCCTGTCCATCCAGATCCAAAGGCCCATTCTTCTCGGCCCCATCATCCAGAAAAAGCTCACCCTTAACACATTCTAAAGTAAAGCATCACAACCATTTTTTTAAGGGGATGATGAGACTTATCATTGCAAGAACATGGATGATGGATCTCCACAGACTTGTACTTAACCACACTCTTAAAGCACCTTTAAAGTGGAGTGGATATCTCCTTACCAGGATAGGCCATCCATTGGATGCTACAAAGTGATCTGCATGGACAATGTGATAGGAATAGTGGCTGAACCTTCTCAAGGCTTTCATGGCCATCACTTTCTGGTATACAATTCCATGCCTAAAGCAAAAAAGGTAAGTGGGGCTTTTCAGCTTTCAGATCTGCCTTCGAATTGAGTTGGTCAGTCATGTAAAATGACACTTCCATACCGTCACAAAAGGGTCCAACTAGGGTGTAATGTTTTTTTCTTCACCAAGCCAAGAAGTAGATCCAGTAAACAAGTATTGTCAGGAAGAAATTTTACTTATTTAGAACGTATGGCATGTCAGGATGAGGCACCTAACCTAATCTCATATCATATCATATCATATCATATAGCTTAGCGACACCGCATTGCCATTTCGGTTACTGTGTGGTTAGGTGTTCGCCCTAATCATGGTGGTGTCGGTCATGAATCATGAACGATACCTTCCATCGCCACAAGCAGGCGTCCTTTTCATGCCATTGGTACTCTTCCGACAATTCGCGACAATCAGTTGCAATGTGGCCCTCGGAGAATAATATGAGAAATGAGTCGAGTTCAGAATGGAATTTTCCAGGCTCTGCTTGAAATGTGATGCATCTTAATCAGTATCTCAAATAGCCGAAATGTAGCTACTGACTAATGTAAATCATGTACGCTTCAGGAATGAACTTACGCGTCTTATCTGTTCCTTTCTTGTGTTCGATCCGAAAAATGCTGGATTCAGCACCACATGCTGCTGCAGAAGAGCCGTTTGGTCCCATTGGGTGTCTAGACATGTGGATGGCATACAAGCATCTGTAAGGTCCATAGGGACAAGTGGCAATGGTGCCCTGGATAGCAGAATCCTAGGGAGGAACAGGACAGATACACTGCAGAGTCCAAATAATTGGATTATTTTGTGATCCTTCTCGAGATTCTTCTATTTGTTGGAATTGGTTTCTTGGACAGAAAAAACCCGAGTTTTTTTTCATGGAAATCGAAGCCCTCTCGTTTGTTCTGACAAACAATAATCTTGTACAGTTTTCAGCTTGGTTTCCTGAACATAATTTATCTTCTAGATGAAACAGCACCGGAGAAAATTTTAATAGAAAAGCAAGCTAAAAGCCAACCATTCAGGAACCAAAGTCAGGTCTAATGCATTGTTATTTGCAGATGTACAAAACTAGTGCTTTCAGACTCCCCTGACTAGTTACTTGCAAGAAAAGTAACAAGCTTTTGCAGTTAGCAGAAACAGCAGCAGCAAAGTACATGCTCCATCAGTGTTTGACTGCACAATAGGAAAAATCACTAAAATCTAATGAGCTTTGTGAGGAAGCCTCCAAGAGGAAGCAGCCTTTGTGCAACAATTGTGATGGCATGAGCGTTGATCATTCCTTTTAATTCAGTGATCTATTAACAGGAACATAGCAGTAACTGAAAATACAAGAATCTACATGTACAACCCCCAGCCTTTGGCTACCCAAAAGAAAATTGTGGACTCTATCGGCGGAAACAATGCTAAACTGTACAAAGAACTCACTAAAAAACTTCAAAATCCAGCTCCTCAGGGTCACTCCTGAATTCGAGGCATTTGCCTTCTTTCTTCTTCCGCACCGTGGCAAGAGTCACCACATCGCAAGGTCGTGTCTCGGGTGGAGCAGCGGACCGTATCAAGGCCCAATTCAAGCCTTCAAAGAACGGGTGTTGCTTGATCTCGGCTGCTCCTCGCAAGGATCCCAGCCTGTTCTCTGGCTCCTTCACTAGCAAACCTCTGATGAGATCCTTCGCGTTACCGCTGACGACTGGATTGTCTGGGAACCGGAGATTCTGGGAAACCACATTCGCCAATGTTTCGTCATTTCCCGGACCTCTGAAGGGTGTCTTACCATACAAAAGTTCGTAAAGGAAGACGCCAAAGGTCCACCAGTCGACAGCACTCCCATGACCATCCCCTTTGATGATTTCTGGTGCGAGGTACTCATGTGTGCCTACAAAGGAATTGGAGCGTGCGTCTGTAGGCTCTACAACAAGTTGAGGGAGCCTTTTCTGGCAAGATTTAGGCTTCCGAGGCCTTGGCAACGGTGGACGTGGTGTGAAGCAAGAAGTTTGGGCACAAGAGGGCTGAAGGCATGACGAATTAATGCAGTAACTCTCTGCACAAGGTCCTGCAAGCTTTCTTGGTTGGTAGTTTGCTGTTATAGAGGATGACCGGAGGAGCAAAGGGTTCACTGAGCACCTTAGTGAGAGATCAAAGTCTGATAGCATGATGTGACCATCTTCACGGACTAGGATGTTCTCTGGCTTAAGATCACGGTATATGACTCCGAGCATGTGAAGATATTCCAGAGCAATGAGAACTTCTGCAACATAAAACCTGCAAAGTAACAATTTTATCAGTACAGTGAAGTACAACAGACCAGGTGAGGACTAAATGGATAAAAAACAGAAAGATTGAAAAGTTACAAAATATACAACATACTAAATACTCAACTGTGAAGTGG
The DNA here is from genome assembly GCA_036346355.1 of Rhipidocladum racemiflorum. Lineage (NCBI taxonomy): Eukaryota > Viridiplantae > Streptophyta > Magnoliopsida > Poales > Poaceae > Rhipidocladum > Rhipidocladum racemiflorum. The sequence continues at coordinate 756,901 of CM070590.1, read as the reverse complement.
CATACTGAAGAGAAAAAAAATGAACATGCACACTCATAGACGAAATGATAGTTGGTAACATCGTACGACTAGCTAATGCTAAGAAGGGACGTCATATGGCTTGCTAACACTTAGAAGAAGGGACCTAGCTCATGATATGATCCATAGACACCGGAAGAAATAAAAAAAAGTCATACAGATTAACAGGGACAAAACCATAGAAAATACAAAAGAAAAAAATTATATTTTTATAGTTAACACTTAACAGTAAATTGCCATATTTTTTGATGATATACAGAAGAACATTTCATTCAAGATTGTTCAACACATATGCAGACTAAAATCATCATTCATTGTTTCGTGGCGAAAAGATGAAGTATTTGATTCTGATTCCAGACAGATCCAAATTTAGCTATCTGTGCTAGATGCTAGAAAACAAAAAATATATCTTCAGAGTTTTCTCCATGAGATATTAATTTGGACTAGAAGATATGATGTACATGCATCTCAATTTGGTTGTATTTGTAGATTTTATAATGCAAATTTCTAACAATCAAAAATTGAAATATCACAGAACAACTTTTGTCAAACTAACCAATGTAAAGTAGCCAATTGGCAATAGGGTTGAGCTTGTAATCATTGGACAATTTAGCCTAGCAAGTTAATCAATAAAAGAAAGAAAAAGAACTGCACAAACCATGGAGACTTCCAGATAACTGAATGTTAATATGTATTAATTTTTTTTAAAAAAAAAGGAATTTACCTTGCCGCTGGCTCTGGAAAGCTTCTCCCAGGCTGTCTTTGACGAAGAACGTGCAAATCACCACCTGGACAGTACTCCATAACCAAGCACGAGAGATTGTCTGTGGTAAAATGGGCATAAAGAGTCGGAAGAAATGGGTGATCCAGCATTTCTAGTATCTCCCTCTCAGCCTGTGCTCGCAGCATCTTCTTTCTATTAATCAGGTACTCGATATCCATAACCTTCAAAGCAAACAAGCAATCTGAATCAACCAACTCAGCAAGATAAACAGTTCCAATGTCCCCACAACCAAGTCTCTTCAGAAGCTTGAAATTGTCGAGTCCTAAGGATCCCTGTTGCAACGCCAACTCGCGAATGGTTATCCAACGCAGATCCTTCGCCATGTGGGGCCTGTTGCTATAACCACACAATCCAATTTGGCTGTCGTCGCTGATACTTGTGCTACAGCAATACTCACTAATGCTGCTCTTTGAATTCTGAGAGCATTCCCCTTTTTCCTCTAATCTTAACCAGTCAGATGATTTCTCATCAGATTTTTCTGGGCATGGCGTTGTTTTCTCTTCTTCCGCACAGCTGGTGGGATTTGTAACGCTGGATGTTGAAGAGCAGCTGGTTGACGCAAGGGAGATGGACTCCTTTGAAGAGCAGAATTTAGTACTATTGGAGGAATTACCCAATGAAGATGGTTCTTCTTTCACTTTCTTCTTACTGATGGTCTTGCATCGAAAGACTGGTTTGACGAGCCTGGAAGTAGTGATGGGTTTGCTTAAGATTGGGACTCTAGGAGAGCTATCATCAGTAGCTGCAGAAACTTTCTTGCCTAATTTTCCATTCTCCACCCTGGAGCTCTCGCTGTCCACAGGGTCACCACCGATGACATCTTGGATCCTGAACTTCCGTATCTCAACTGAGGTAGAAGATGCAGAATGCAGAGAGGTCACTGCACTACCATCAGCTGTTTCGAAATCACAGTCTTCACTGATCTCGCTTGTTCCTCTTGACGGGTTCTTATCAATCTTTTCCGGAGTGATTGATATCTCAATCAAGTTCATCTTTTCACCATCACGCAGATGGCTTTCATCACTACTTTGGACTATCAAGGAGGCATAAAGCCTGTGGATAGTCCCTGCTTCAGATGAACTCGACGACCCAGGCGACATCGACAGCCTCTTCATCGCAGCCATCTCCGACGCCTGGGAAATGCAAAGCCTTCTCAGCGCCTGCTTCATATCAACAGGCTTGGAGGATATCCCGATGCCCGAAGTTTGAGACAACCCTGATCTAGCTGGTTTCTTCTGACCATTCTTCCTCACAGCATCCACACCGGCCTGTCCAGGACTGAGTGCCCGACGAAATGTCCTGCTATCAATGGCCTTAAGAAGCTGGTCAAGGTCGTCTTCCACAGGATAATCACGACACCTCCCATCTTTCTCCTCGGATTTCACTTTAATACGCCGCAAGTTGGAGCCACTGACAGGCACACTGTCGAATTCTTCGGTGGACTCAACTATCTCGGAGCTGCAACCGGGCGACGACCCCATCACCCCCAACCCAAGTAGACAAATTCAACAGACAGCAGACAGATAGTACGCCGACTTAGCACATCGCCCGTAGAGACAACCAAGATTGACAAGTCATACTACTATGCTTGCAGCTTTCACAGGGAAGTCATCCAAGACCGAAGCTTCAAAGAGCTCCCAAAAAGCAACTTTTATTTTTAACAAGTGCAGCCCGTGACCACCCTGCAAAGATCATGAGATCCAGAATTAGTGATTGAGACATGGCAATAGCTACATCTCCCAACCTGCTGAGAAATCCTTTTTTTTTAGAGAGAGAGAGAGAGAGAGAGAGAGAGAGAGAGAGAGAGAGAGAGAGAAATCCAAAGGCAACTAGTAAGCCAGAGTCCAAGAAAAAAAAATATACAAACGAAATCAGATCGAAGGGAGTGTTCCTGTCACAACTGGGAAGCAGAGGCAGCTCAAATCAAGAACTCGGGAGCAGGGGAGCAACCAACGTGGGGCATGGGGGTTCAGTTGAACCCCCAAAATTTTGGAAAATAAAGTGCGAGCAGTACTCCAGCACGCAACAAACTGCATGGATTGCAGCATGCATCCCAGAAAGAAAGATTTGGATGGCGTTGCTCAGAGGAAAGAAACTATCCCCCACGAGGATGTTGACGGGGGATCTCCGGCTGGAGCTCACCGCGCCGGCCGCCGGAGAAGGGGGAGGGGAGAGATCTGGAGAACGGTGGAAACAAAGGAAGGGGAGGAGAAGAGCTCACCGCGCCGGTCGCCGGAGAAGGGGAGGGGAAGATCTGGAGAACGGTGGAAACGAAGGAGTGGGAGGAGAAGAGCTCACCGCGCCGGCCGCCGGAGAAGGGGGAGGCGAACGGTGGAAACGAAGAGAAGAGGCGGAGAACGTCTCAGCCGCTCCATTTGGACTTTTGGAGTGCGAAGCGAGGAAAAAAAAATCCAAATTTTTTGTGTTCCAGGAGCACATGAAGCTAGCTCCCAGATCCGTCGCCGGTCGTCGGGCGCCTGCGAGGCCACATTCCGTAGGAGCCTCGACGAACTTCACAACAGAAGCAAATTCGCCAGCGTCCCGACCACAGGCGCGCCCATGAAACCGGATTTGGGATCGGAAAAGCTAGCTTACCAAGAAATGCCAGGCCGGATCTCCAAGCGACGGCGCGGAGCAGTGCAGAGCGGGCGAGCTCCAGTCCGGTGGGCTCTGGGGAGACGAGCTCGGCTGCTAATCTTGGGAATGGCTGCTAAGCTTGGGAATGGCGGCTTCCGAGATTGCAGAGAGAGAGAGAGAGAGAGAGAGAGAGAGAGAGCGTGCGCCCCACGAAGACGAATGGGCCTAAAAAAGAGGGAGGGGAGGGATCCCGGGTCCACCCTGCAGCGGGCACGAATGGCACGTTGCGGTGCCGATCGGCGCGTCGACAGCCGTCCGATCTTGATCTGGACGTCTGGAATTATTCTCCGCGGCGCGAGAGGTTTCTGCTTTCGATCGTGTGGTTTGAGATTCTGGGCACACCACCAATAAAAGGCAGCCAGTCCTGCTATAAAGACCGTGAGATCGTACAAGTATTTTTTTTGGATGAAGTACAAGTTATTGAAAAAAAAGGGACGTTTTTTTACTCCCAAAACTTGTAAACTTTTTTTTTTATACACATGATCTTAAAGCCTTGCGGTATTTGGTTGACATATCTGCTCAAGTAACAACGTATTCGATGTGGTTCGGATTAAACCTATATTTATATTTTCTGAATGGTTTGTGTTGTACTTGAAAATTGCTCGATATTGTTAAACATTCCCGAATGTGGCAAAGCCAACAGCGAGATCTCGCGAATTCGGATGTATGCCCTAATATCTACTTAAAAAGACAAACGAGGGCCGAGCGTTGCTCGGTTGGTTGAAGCGTCTGAAGTGTCTCTGGTCTGTCCGCGTTCAAGCGCTACTTGATATAGGCGCCCGCGGAGCCGAGAGTGTAGATGTGCGTTTCTAGCTCGGCTGTTGTCTTTCTTCAATGAAACGATGACCAATACTAAAAAAACAAAAGAGAGAGAGGGTGAGAAATACAAATTCCAGCTCGTTTAGATCCCACGGTTCGAGTTTTCTGTTTAATATCTACATGTGCACATCAAGAAAATGAGACCATACCGCTATAGATGGGGACACGAATCAACGTCACGCGAGACTGCAACCAAAATGCTCATATATAATTCATAAACGCATAAACATGTACCTGCAGATGTTCCAATCTTGCACCTAGAATGTTAAGAAGAAATCCAACAGATGATGGGTTACTCCATCATCATTTAGCTTGTGATCGCTAAGTATCGGAAGTTACTTGCAAATGTCTCTTTCGGAAAGAGAAGTTACTTACGAATGGGGCAAAAGATCTGCACGAATTGTTGGATCTTGGTAGACTTTTGTAGGGAGGCTGCAGCTTACGAATGGAGCAAACCACAAGTTGAGGCGAAGAATTTGCTCGTCTCACGAGGAAGGAGTGTACTGTTACATGTGCCCAAAGTGACAGATATAAATGTTTCTAAGGTTCCTGAAATTTCTGAATACTTACTCTATATAACAAAGTTGGGAGACTTCATGCCCAGGTAGCCCCCCATGTGTCATTCCTCCGTGCAAATCCTTAAAAATGAGTAATTTTGCTGATTTAATTGAGCTATCAAATAATGTTAGAAAAATTTAAAACTTTTTGATAAAGGTACTCAGAGCATGCCTAAGCTACCATAAAAATTTTCATATGATGATCAAACTTGTGCAATTTTTTAAAAAAACTTACAGTGGTGCTAATCATTTAAAGCAACTTCATTGATTTAATTAAACTGCTAAAGCATGTTGGTAAATTTTGAAACTTTTTTAGAAGGGTTTTGAGAGCATGCATGAGCTACCATAAAAATTTTAAAGCATGATCAAGCTTTTGCAATTTTTAAAAATTCTGATACTGATTTTCCGAAAACACCCTCGCGCGGCGTCGCAGCGCAAATGCGCGATGTGCCGCCACGCGTACCCATCTAGTATTAATATAAGGAGCATAAAAAAGAGGATCGATTGCAGGTAGGGGATGAGTAAAAACAGTGATTTTTGTTTTCGTGATATTGATTTTATTCTTTTAGCGTGTTCTAAAAAGATTGGAACATATATAATTTTGCTAGTAGTAGATTTGAAGGATCGAAATAGCGATTAGGAGGTGAATAATACCAAATAAAATTTCTTCACCCACTGGACAAGTAGATCCCAACAAAAAAAAAACCAAGCACCTCAAGAAACAGCAAAAATCACAAACTCAAATCGAGGGCAACACTACCAGCTCTAGTAGAGGGCGGTAGTGCCGGCCTCAAGAACTCAGCAGAAACTCAACACGATCCCACAAGTAAAACTGATGAATCTTTTGATCGACTAGTTCAAATCTCAAGAAACTTGAAATGCATCTTCTTAGGGAGGCCAGGAACTTGTTTCAACCTTCAATCCAAAGGGATTGACATTAAAGTTCTGACCTTTTTCAATTTCAAGGAAGAGTACACCAAGTTCAATCAAAAAACGAAATCTCAATCTTGAACTTGCTTGTGGGGTTTCAATGAGTAAGATGATCTTGGGTAACCTCCCACACGTCAAAGAAAGCAAGAACTCAAGAGAAGAACACCAAGAACATGATCTACAAAAATTTCTCAAAGAGTTAGCAAAAGATCGGTTCTAGAGAGAAAAATCAAGAAAAATGGTGCCTAAATGATTGGGATATGGTCTAAGGAAGATTCATCCGTCAATTATTCAACCTTGGCACAAAAACCACAAGCATTTAGAAGGAGTGGAAGAAAATTCAAATGTGCATAATTTAAATTGTTTGAAAGTAAATACTAAATTTAAGACATAATGTAAATATGAAAAATTAGAATCAAAAGTAAGAAAATAAGATTTTCATTTCATGGATGAAGGTTTACAAAGCCTTACAACAAGGTGAGCAAAGCTTAAAGGAGCACCAAAACCTTCAAAAGGGGGGAGCTACCCCTATGTCTCTATCATTGCCTTCATGGATCATCTTACACCCTTGAATGAGTTGCTTCAATTCTAAGCAACCTCTCCAAGGGCTAGCTAGGATGACTCCACTCACTCATATATGGGCTAACCCGAAACCCACTATCTTAACGAGTTTTACACACTTCTCAAAGCAAGCTAACTTGATTGTTATTCTATCCTCTAAACCGCGATCCAACGGTTGTTCTTGATCCATGTAGCTCCAAGCTAGCATTTCAAGTGTTCCCTTGTCTTTTAAGCTCGTAGCGATTCCGTCTTCGGTCATCCTCCGGTGTTTCCCGACCATCTGGACTTCCGACACACCTCGCCTAGTCCCGATCATTCTTCGCCTCACCATGACCTAGCACCGTCATCCTGCAACCATCAAAGATAAGGAAAAACCATCACATAGCAGTGTCTAAAATGATATACAATAATCATCATATTGCTCAAAATAAATCAAACTCCACAGTCAAAGTCGGCACTACCGTCTATATAGGGCCGGTAGTACCGCTCGGCTGGCACTACCACTCTCCAAAGGCCAGTAGTGCCACTCGCGCTAAATCTTGTGCGAAGACCTCTATGAAAAATAACTATCGCCGTTGATAGGCCGGTAGTGCCACTCTATCGGCAATATTGTGTCCCCACACTAGTAGTGCCGCTTAGCCCAAACACTCAAAGAGAAAGCTCGGTACAATTGCTGGGCCAGCACTACCGCTCACTCCTGGCCGGTAGTGCCGCCCACACTTACAGCACATCAGATTGCTTCATTTTCAAAATGCAATTTAATTCAAACTCAAACCTGAGCACACCTTACTCGAATAAAGTCAAATACTCATCACAAAACTGGATAGACCTCCACATGATCTTTCAAGATGTGATTAACATAGTATTAATGGATTATTTAGCCATTCCATCACTAGAATAAAATAATAAATTTATCTTCTTTTTTTTCTAAGATGAGGCATTGGTAACAATTAACGGTATATACAATTACACATTACTAGTTTTTTAGAAGTTTTATACTATGGATATTCTGGCCTTTTGTTTATTGAATTCTGGATTCAAAGTGGTACCAAACAATGTATATATTTTTTATTCTATAGTATCGATAAAAGAAATACGATGAGTATAAACAAACGGCTAAAACTATTACTGAATTTGTCACATCATAAAAAATATGCTTATGGTGCTAGCCCCCCTTCTTCTTCTTCTTCTTCTTCTTTATTTTTTTTGAGACAATCGTATTACAAGCAGATTATTTGCGCTCCATGGGAAATATTTACCGAACTAGTACACCATACAGTCCATACTAAGCACACACATGAAAACTGATAAGAGCCCAAAATAAAAGTCAGAATCACCATTCATGTAGATACATACGCTCTAACCATTCAGTTGCACACGCGTTAAGTGCTTCGTGCGAAAAGTTTTATTTTATTTTATCTAAAAGCAAAAGAAGTTTTATTTTCGTAAGTTGTAAAGTTATTACTTCATGCCATAGAGATGGAGAAGAATTTGCTTACCTCACGAGAGAGGAGAGACTAGTGCTTCTGTGTCTACATGCAGGAGTGCCGTACCGAATGCCCTCCCTCTGTTGTTGAATAAATATTATTGTCGAATATTACATATCTATCAGTGTATATATTATTTATCTGAATTAGATCATTTATTATTTTTTACATCGTATGTTTTACTTTAATAGCAGTAAGTGATATTAAAAAATAGTTAAAAGTAAGGGAATATATCACATCCATATTATGGAATGATATGTATTCAGAAAAGCTAGAATGGAAGTGTGAGTACGCATTTGCTTGTGATGGTGATGTGTGTAGAATTGTTTAAGAAATGCAGTACTACTACTATATACGTGAAAAGCGAATCTTAGTCGGTAACGGCGATGACTGATTGATTGATTGATCGATTCGGTAGATTCGTTGGTTGCGCTGCTACCTTCCATTAGCTTAGCTAGGCCGGATGGTTTGTCAGCAACACCACTATGTGTTGGTGTTGGTTGCGTCTCCTAATTAATCAACGGAGGTGCTCGTTACTTAACCCAATGTTTAGCATCCGTTTCTATACTAGGTCAAGCTGCACGCGGCGCCACGTCATGTAAAATTTAGTTCAAGGTTCTAATTATAAAAAAAAAATACAATTTTAATTTTCTCAGCGGTTATTTTTTTAAAAAAAAAATATTGGCTGGTTATGAGCTGTCGGTGTTTTTTGCGAAACCACGAGGAAGCATCTATTTATGATTGGAAAAAAATGGTAGACGATCTGTTCGTGAATATACGAACTACATAGTTATTCTTGAAAATCTGTTCGTGAATATACGAACTACATAGTTATTTCTTGAAAACAACTAGTGAAAGGATCTAACCATAATTTAAGAATTTGGTGAAAAGATCTAACCATAATTTTAAAATTTGTGGAGGGCCTTTTCGTAAAAAAATGACACATGGATGGGCTGAGGAGGCTCCAATCTCATGCTGCTTATGATATGGTAGAGACACGGATAGGATTAATTTAGCCTTGTTAATTTGAGTTGATTAGTTTGGCGATGGATGAATGATTTGCTTCAATCATATGTCATTAGTCTCAAGTGTAAACACGGTAGTTTGCAATATTATTTGAAGAAATGAAATGTTTCTAACCTGTTGACTGTAGTAGTTTTTTTTTTCAGGACTATAGTAGTACTGTACCATCTACATATTTCGGGGATTTTTTTTTTTGCAAATTTTGAAACTTCTATTTCAAAGCTATACTCTAGTTTCTCATAAAATCTACTCTAAAGTATCTTGAGATTCCTCTTTTTCTGAATTTATTTAAAATAGGAAATCATTTTTATAAGTGATTTTGCAACCGTCTTAAATAGCTTGCACATTCATCTTTACGTCTACTAGATTTTGCAACCGTCTTTGCAGTTCTACACATAACTGCAATTGAGATCTGAGTATCTACCGTAGATGACATAATTTTCTTCTCCTGATCAGGATTTTCAAACCTCCTATTGATTGCTCTTCCATTAGGTTTACATATCAATTAGTATCCTCTGTTGCGCCAGATACTTTTCATGATCATCTATCCTTTGCAAGTAACTCACATTACTCCATCTCGAAGTGATACCGCATAACCTTCGAGTTCAAGACCTCACAGATATTAGATTCTTCTTTATACCAGGTTCATACCAAACTCCCGTCAATGTGTGAAGTATTCCATCGTACATCTCCAATGTAACTATTCACAACTTAGTAAGTGCATACTCATTGCAATCGGCTAAATGAACAGCTCCATGCGTTAGGCGTAAAGATCAGTCGTCAAATATCTCTCTCGCCAAACATATGTAAAACAACAACCTGAATCTAATATCCATCATAAGAAGTACCTGATTGACTGACGACAAGTACTTTTGAATCATCTTTTGCTACCACCATTGAGCATGCACCCCTCATTTGCTTCAAAATCGGATAGTCATTTATCATATGATATTTCTTGTCACATAGATAGTATACACGTGTGGCCTTACTCTTGCCCTTCTTCTTGTAACTCTTATTTTTGCTTACAACACCTACTGCAGTCAATACTTGATCACCCAAGGATAAAGATTTTGATGGCTTTTCAAGGACTCCGCCTCCAGTAGACATGCAACTACCTTGTTGAAGTTGAGAGTGCTTCTCTCAACAAAAAAATGTTTATCACCAATTGCTCCTAAGATGGTGGTAGAGATGATACTCACAACAACTTTATCGTTATTCTGAATTTTCTCATCCACGCTAATAAGCTATGTGATAAGCTTGTTGAAGATATTCAGATGGTCAATGAACTGTGTACCTTCCTCCATGTGCAACCTATATAGTTATCAATTTAGTATCCACTGATTTGTCAGTGACTTTTTCATATAAAATTCTTCTAAGTCCATCCATAATTTTTTGGGTGAATTCTCCTTGATCACCGAGAATTTTACCTCATTAGAGAGACATAAACAGATTGTATTGATAGCCTTCTGCTCCATCACCTTTCAGTCTTCTTCGGGTGTCTTTTCCAGTTTGTCCCCTTCGAAAGTAGCAATTAAATCTTGCTGGGCAAGAACATCATTCACCACACATTGCTAGACGACGAAATTTCCTTCGTCGTCAAACTTCTCTACTTGATTCCACATCTTGATTTTTGTGCTACTTGATGCTCCGACCTCCTCACAAATTTGATTAATCTGGCCTTAGCTCTGATATCACTTGCTACACTCTGACACCCCTTCTTGTGCACAGTAGCCACTGAATCGGATCAGAGTTTTGTGAGATACCACACGAGCATGGACGGTCTGAAGATCGAAGAGGATAAATCTCGTAGGGAGAACCAAAATAACAATGTTGAAGCAACCATGACGAGAGAAAAGATTTGAATTCTTTAAGCACAACCTAAAAATATTACAAGAGATTGTTGCTCTCTCACAATCTTTCAAACCTTTTAGGACTTTTGGATTCTTGTCCCGTACAAGAATCTAGTGCTACAAAATAACCTAACATATAATCATCTCATGAACTTCTTGTTTTGAATGAGTTGGCTTGTGGCTTCATGGGTTTATATAGAGCTCTCTTAGCCCTCTTCCAAAGCAAGTAGCTAGTAATCCTATTCTGAAAGAAAATATGGAATCATAATTCTACTAGAATTAAGGTAGCACACATTTTTCAAATTCTAAAAGACTAGATATGAGTCACCATAGACTGGCAACAATCCAGCAAATGAAATGCTATCTTTCAGAATCTCTGTACAATTCTCGAGGAACAAATGTTTAATTCCTATTCTTACATCACGCTAATATAAAACGAAAATGGATCAGTAAATTGCATCACGAAGTGTATACCTACGCTGAATTTTCAGTCGGTCTAACTGAAGCCATAAACAACATCATCTGACGTGCATGGCAATAATTGTTTCCACGCGCGCAGCCTGCGGGCACAAGCATCCTACGACGACGACGACGAGGACACCAGCCATGGCCATGGCCGCAGAGAGACGCAGGTGCTCATTGCTGAGGTGGGCCCCACCCCACCCCACCCCACCCCACCCCACCCCACGCCGTGCCCGTCGTTGATCATCATTGGCCTCCGCCGGAGGGGGATCAGATTCGCCCTCCGGACCAACTTCATACCAGCAGATTTATTTATCAGCGCCAATCTTGTCCACGCCCTTATCTACCAAACTATGCCCTTTTTATATTTATAAACAAATAATATTGGGATGATACGATGGAGAAGTTCATATATAAGCTGGTAGTTAACCGATCGAAAAGAGTATCCGATCCTCTTCGCATCAAATTCACATGTATGCAGCAAGTTGTTCTCAAAGAAGAACACTACAGTGAAATCTTGCATTCTTTATTGGAAGGTGCTGGGTGTGAAAATGAGATGCACAGAAGTTCTAACTGTCGGTGGGTTCCCACAATAGTGTGGAAACAACAAGTTTTCGTACCAAAAACGACTGTCTTGTTTGTTAGGGTTCTACTATTTCACTAGGTATAGGTGCGGCTCCGACTTGGATTTCTTCCGTGTAGAAGCCAAACATTTGGAGCATGACTGTTTGTACTTTTACAACTTTAAGGCCAGTGGATTATTTTGCCTTTTGAGCATTGAGGTGGCTAGGACTACCCTATTTGGTTTGCGATTTTGTATCAACATCTATCATTCATTTATGTCTTTAACACATTTGTATAATTTTTTTAAAAGAGATGCGTAGAAGCACATCTCTTCGTCGGATCCAAGCCTTCCACATGTATCCCATCGATATCTCAAGAGCTGCAACGACCACAACAGTGCTGGTAGCATAGGAGGCAACATTGTAGCAATGAGCGTCACACAATGTCACAAGACTCACAACTAATGGAGGATCTCAGCGGCGACCTCGGCCATGGTTGTCACTAGGGCAATTCGGTAATTAACTGTCCCTTAAGATCCAAGAGCTGTCAAATTAAGCCAACCCTACCCTGTTCCAACTCCAGAGGATCAGGTCTAAGGCCAACATTGGTTTGAACTGACTTCTGCAGTAGCACCATGCCAAGACTGTTCAGGCTGAAAAAGGCTCCGGCTCCACCAGTTGGGCTCCAGAAGACGGCTTCACAAGAAGCTAGGTCCATGGGAATTCTCCACAGATTTGGTGGAGCTAGAGCTCTGCCAAACACCCTCTAGTCGGCATGGCCGCATGTAGTTAGTTGGTTGAGTCAATTGTTGTGTTAGTTTTTGCATGCATGTATTCCAAGTTGTATGGATGTGACCGCGCCGCGAGTCAGGAAATGCCATATAGTTAGTTACTCATCGCTGTGTGTTGTATGTATTAGCTATTTAAGTTGAGTTTTTGGCTAATAGTTGGGTGAGATAACAGAGAAGACGCAAGTTCATTCCTGCGTCGTACATTCATGTGTTATTTCTTCGTGTCCATCGGCCACTTGTGTGTGGATGTTTCGAGGGAGAAAATATGTGTGGATTCTTTCTAGGTTGAGCCAACTTTTGGTATCTGAGTTATGTGTGTTTCCTCGTGAAGACAACGATAACAAAATCTAAGTCTCCATCACCGTCAAGTCGTGCCACCGGTGGAGGAGAATTGGATCTGTGGTCGAGGTAGGAGTCGCTGGCAGGTTGTGTCACCGGTGGCGAAAAGGTCATCATTGCAAGTAGAGCTACGTTGTTGAATGTCTAAGATCATGCCGAGGCCCGAATCTCCATCGCCGTTGAGTCGTGTCACCAGCGGAGAAACGACAACGAAGAGGAGCTAGAGAAGAGGAAAGCCTCGGCTAGGCATTTGCGGTCGTGCGCCAAATTCTGTGAGTGAGTTCGCTCTCTATGTTCATCTCTACTATATAAAGTGAGAGTTTCTTCCCACGTCATTTCATCAAAATTACCAGTTCTGCCATTCTTTAATTACCCACCTCTTTAATTAGCCACTCCAGGTGTGGATGGAAGACAGCACACAAGACCATTCTTTAATTACCCACCTCTTTAATTAATTAACCACTCCAGGCGCAAGAAATGAAGCGTCAGAACGCTTCATTTACATAGAAATATAGAAATACTGCTTCAATAGTGTCCTACTGTATAAGGTATTATTTGCACAACATATTTTCTTGTTTCATGTTATCGTAATAGCAGGGCAGCCGTTCAAAATGTAGATACCGTTGCAACGCACGGGCACCTTACTAGTCTCCTCTAAGTGAGAAGTTGTACTACTCATTCTCTTCGCCGTGATAGTATGTGTTGTTGTGTAAGTTAAGTGATCTTATAAGATAGCGTAATTGATCTAGGAGCTGTGCCAACATTCGTCGTGGAGAAGCGGCTGCATGGGTTATGGGACACGAAAGGTGAGCTTCCGTGGCAGGTGGAAAGACAGAAATTCTTAAAGATACCTCAGAAGATCGGCAAACAGATTGCGAATGAGACGTAACAAGATTAAGGGGGAGAACTGAACTGGTGTCATGGCAAAACCCGAAGAAATCCCTTCTGTTCCCTTGAGTTGATCCAAGCCTCGGTATATTTGGCCCTCTAGCACACTGTATATATTTTTCATATTTGGTTTTTTTCGGAATAAAATTACAAATCTAGTCCTCTACCCGACAGCGAAAGCACCCGCAGACGATACCCGTACTATCCTGCCTCAACAGGTACCTATTGAGATTGGGTTCACGACTGGTATACTTGCCGAGCTCAGGCATCGCAGTATCATGTGTTACCGAACTTGGGTATCACGGTAGCTTGTCTGCTATGGTACGTGGATGTGGTGCTGAGGACCTGCTATGGTAAGGGAGAACGGTAGTTGACACATTTCATTTGTTAGTGCTTCCGAGATGACTAGATTTGCAATTTCATTCGAAAACAGAACAAAGATGGAAAGAAGAATATGCAGAGGACCAGATAGGACAAAGCTTCCGGATCACCAGCGGTTCAGCCGGAGCCAAACCCTATAACTGGCGTCGGAATAGGGTGCGATCGCGCTCGTGTGCTATTATTACCTAGGGATTGCTCGATCACAAGCGCCCATTTTTGTGAAAATTTTATGTATACAACCTCTGTAGTGTGTGTCTGATGTGAGCACCAAAACAAAACAAATTGCATGTGCCACCACACACACACGTCGATATATAGCTATAGTGCACAGAAAGGTCGCGTGACATGGGGCCTATAAACAAAATTGTTCGTTAATCATTGAGCAGGGAGTTGGATCGGATCGAGCTAGCTAGGGATATACTTCATTTTGGAAGCAACAAGCTAACTTGTTTACCTCAATAATAATATTTAGCCCAACATCCATGGCCGTAATCCATGGTGGCAACCTCCACACGCCTCTGAATCCGTCGCTCAAGCCGTTTGAGCACGAGGGACTTTCTAAGAATTCTGGAGGGGAATTGTATTGTGGTTTTCTTAATTCATGTGAAATTGTAGGACGTAAACATGGCGATAAACTATAACCCATCTGTAATGACTCCTGATTATCACCAACTATTTTTTCGCAGACGGTTAGCAAGTAGTACTTTGCGTAACGATGGGACATTATTAAAAATCGCACGTACCACCGTTCACACGACTTTGTAACACATCTTTCATAATTTATAAAATATAAATACACAAATAGTTAACTAGAAAGTTGAACAGACACCCAGTCTCTGTGTTTAAGCACGAAGGGATCGCTCATTTACCCCTCTCTAAAATATTGGTTGTTGGCTATATCTATAGATATCTCTATTTTTGAAGAGGTACGGGCGGTTTGCCCGCTCGCGTCACGCCACCCGATTGACTGCAGATTAATTTGTTGATGTGGGTTACAATACTTTTTTTTCTTTGTTTTTTAGAGAAAATTTTCTATTTTGTTAAAATTCATGTTTGGCCTGTGGCAATGCAATTCTAGCTAACTAGTTTAATTATTTATCGTGAGTGATGTCCCTATCGCGTTGGCAGGTGAGGGTTGGTGTGCAAGGCTAGAAGCAGCCAATGTCGTCAACACAGGGAAGCAAGAGTCAAGCATGTATATCATGCACAAACAGTGAAGCAGGTAAGTAGTCATTAGTACTACTGCTCCTTAATCCTTATTGCTGTACCATACGGCCGAGATTAATGAAGTAAAAGCATGCACTTTTTTTTCGGTCCTACTTTGAACGTGAGGCAGCAAATTAACTGCAAGTAGAAGCTGAAATCGTAAATCCGAAACAGGAATTCAGCTTGGTAGGAAAACAAAAAAATTAAGAGAAGATTGCAGGTCTTTGCAAGTGGGATTTCTTGGTCCGGTGAAAGATGCAACTTTGTCACTGGGAAAAGCTCTCTTGGGTAAATATGCAGTGGTGTAAGTATATTGAGGTTGCCACTGGCATTTAAACATGCTGTTTGCCGAATTAACTGGCATTTAAACATGTAGAACATGCATGGCTTTATGAATTGCTTTCGGCGAAAAACTGTTTGAAAGGTTGACAACCGCAATTGTGCTGGATTCTACATCCACCGATCGAGGTTAACATCTCAAAGGCATAGAACACGACCGGTGATTCAAAAGGGATTTCAGATCTAGATGGAAATCCGGAGAAATTAATTAAAGATGTAGGATTTCGTTCCCCAATGTCTTGTTGGTGCCAATGCCATCGTCGTCACCAAAAACAAGCAATCGTAGACATTAATGGGTGGATTATGATCTCCACATGACTTGTACTACTTAACAACACGCAGAAGAATATATAGAAGTGGGAGTGGATCATCGATCGTCTCCTCCGTCCACCCAACTGCCTGGCCGTTTCTCTGGATGCCGCAAAGTGGAAGTGGTCCGCCGGAGCACTGCTTTATCATGTGCAGGCCGGAACCTTCCAAGAAAAAAAAAGCGCTCTACTGCCACGCGCAGCCACCACTTTCTTCACATTGTGTTAAATGCCTAATGGAAAAGATAAGAAAAGCCTTTTTAATTTGCGTGTAACACGTATATACATATAAACATATGTATATACATATATGTATATATACATATACATAGGATACTAAAATGGGACACCGTGGTGTCAGGGCACCATAATTTCAAATGCATGAATTCAAACCAAATTGTATATATTTTTTTAAAATTTCAGTTTTAAGTTATATACACATATATAACAATTCTAAAAAAACTAATATACCCGAATTCAAAGATTTTGAACAAATTTAGATCACATGTTTCTTTGATATATATATATATATATATATATATATATATATATATATATATATATATATATATATATATATATAACATACCTACAATCAAACTACCATAAAAAGGCAACTCTAATTCGAATTCCATTTCAAACTTGTTTGAACTTGTTAGTAAACTAGTTAAACTAGATACCAAATAATTCAAACTTTTTGCACGCAATACATAGAAAAAATACCCATTTTAGATCATAGTACTAAGGTACCACGGTGTCCCAGGTACCATGATGTCGCAAGTAACTATACTACATATATATACATACTAGTCAAGTGCCCATACATTGCAACGGAAACAAAATCTGTAACAAAATAATCAATTCATGCCACGTGTTTACAAAAACAAATTGTACTTTTGAGTTGCCATAGAGAGGAAGAGTGGGTAATGGCCAGGCCAGAAAAAGTGGATGTGGGTGTAAAGAGAGAGACGCGGTTGGTTTCTTTTTTATCTTGCAGCCCATAAATCGGCACGTTGCTTTTCTCAGAGAGGAGAGAAAGAATGGACGACCGCCACCAACTTATATTTATATATTAGTAAAAAAAAGTTGTATGTATTTGAGTGCGTGCACCGTTGAACTATCACACTGTACTCTAATTGTCTAGTTGTCTGACTCAAGCTCACTATAAACCGCGCGTGTACGACAAAATTCATTCTGCACACGTATACATATATCTATGGAACTACTTAATCTACACGCAAAAGAAAAGAAATTTCCTTGTTAACTTCCATAACCGTGACATTAAATGAACTTAGTCCCTTTTTTGTTCACTGTTATCAAATTTCATAACGAAAGTCCATTTCCGGATTTTTCAGTAAACCAATTAGTAATACCAAAAGGAGAACAAAAAACACTAGCTTGCAGTAGAATTTAATTATCATGCTACCTCTAGTTAAAAGCAACTGGAAATGTAGAGTGGCCCGACTGTATTTTCTGTCCGGCAAGGTGGTGATCTGAATCATCACTCCACTCTGCATGCAGAGCTGTTGGTTGGTTGCTTGCTTGCTGCAGGCGAAATCATGTAAAAGAGAAGCCAAGAAGAAAGATAAACAAGAGATCAACCTCAAGGCGATGCGATTCTAAATTACTGTTGGATTAAGCGTGGCCTAATCATAATCGTGTCGGTCGGGCTCATGATGGCCTCCATAAGCATGCGTCCTTTTCATGCCATTAGGGCTCTAATAATCGCTCCAATGCACAACAGTTGTGTGTGGTCCAAGGAGTTCAGATTTCAGAACCATATATACATGCCTAAAGGTGCTCCCTTTCTCTCTTTCTTTAAATGCATTCATTTTTCTCTTCAAAGTACAAAATTAAGGCTATGCATAGCTGGAAATGGATACGGATTATCAGTAATGGCTGATCCGATGGCCCTGGCTCCACATGTCAGTGACATATATATTATGGGATTTCTCTTAAATTCCAGTGTCATATAAGGAATAGATCCCGGAGAAGAAGTCATTGGGGTCGCCATAGTCACTGCTGCTGACAATACTCAGGCCCCGTTTGGCAACTTGGAACCGGGCCGTTTCTACTAGATTCTGGAAGAAACCCAACCGAACGGGCTAAATCTCGGAACGATTCTCCTTGGATCGTTTCTTCTTTTTCCACACCGTGGCTGAATCGATCTCAACCCAGTTCCACCCTATTCACAGGATCCAACCTCCAACGTTTCTACCAAGAATCTGGAACCGTTTCCGTTTCTACTAAAATCTGAAACCGTACCAAACAGGGCCTATAAAGCAGGCATATCCAACTAACATAAATTTAAGCTGTTCATTCAGAAACTGTATTTAAAATTCGTCTTCAACGTCACAACAACCGGTACGTATTCCATCCAATTTTAGTTAGCTGCAGGGATATCTACATTTGAACCATGAATCACATCATACTCATTCCATTCCCAACCCTAAACAGAGTCCATCCATATATAATAGAACGCAGATCTATAATTCTTCAGAATCCCAGCTTGTAAAAAACAAAGATCAATCCATCGAGAACTGATCGGTTCTTGACTTTGTTTCCTTATCTTGAGGCTAGCGATAGCATCAAGGCCCCGTGGACCATGGGCAGCAGACACGAGTACACCTACCGCTTGATTGCAGAGCTACGCGCCAAGCACGGTATTGCCTGACGGACAGACAGGGCATATGCCTGCAGAGCTGCAGCTCTCAAGTGCACTGCAACTGCAAGCATCCCCAACAGAACGTCCACACGGTCGTTCTGCACATGCCCATGGCGGAGGAGGAGAGAGAGAGATGGAAGGCAGAGGCGTTCATGCCAGCATGCAGCTTGACTGGGGCGAGGCTGGATGATCAGTACCTATGATAAGCCAATGGTTGTTGCCATCTAACCGAAAGGAATCTGGCTACAAGCACCGCATGGGGACATGAGCAGTGCGCAGGATGGCATTTTGTTCGCTCTGCTTGTCTTGAGAGGTTTTGCAACAGTGCAACATCCTAGGATTATGTAGGCAGATTCATAAGATAAAAAATTATTAATTCCTGATATTCTGGCCAATGGGCTGAGTATGGCGAGTAAATTAACAAGTTTGAGTCAGACTCTGATCAAGGGAAAGCCGAGTCCGGTTCTAGGGGGAGAAGGAATTAATCGGACTAGAAGACCCTGTTCCAATGTCTTTTTCACCACCATGAGTGACTGTGTCAGTAGTCTTCCATCCCCTGGTTAACCTTGTTGTGCGTGCGGACGTGGGAAGAACAAAAACGCAACCTCAAACCCTAGCCGCCGCTCAAGCCTGGTGCACAGCCGCCGCCGTCGCCGCCGCCGCCGCTAGTTGTGCCCTCTCGTTCGACCTGTATGCGTGCAGGGAAGCATGCATCCCTTCTTCCTGCCTGGATGCATTGTTGCGTGCCTTCTGCCCAAGCATGGATATGTGCAGCGTTGGCCACCTGCCGTGTGCGCGCGTGAATGCTGCCGCATGCCCACCAGCTTCACCATTCCACCACCCCCAATCCCTTGCCGCTGCTGTAGCTAGTATCCACGCCTGACCAGGAGGAGGAAGGCAAGAGAAAGAAGAAGCAAGGCAGAGAGGAAGGGAGGGAGCAGCAAGGAGGGAAAGAAGGGAGGAGAAATATGTAAGTTGAGCTGTTGTCGCCTGTCAGTAGGGACGTGGAATCGAGCTCGTCAATTTGCGAGCCGACTCGGCTCGTTGTCTTGGCCGAGCTGAAAACCGAGCTCGGCTCGGGCTCGGTCAAGCCTCGAGCCGGCTCAGCTCGGCTCGTGAGCCAGCCTGACGCGTGGGCCTGCTTATCTGTTGATCTGTAGCATCCATTTTTATTTGGCTATTTGTTGATCTCTAGTATATAGTCATGACTATACATCTTCTATTGTTGGTTTTCTTTTAGTAATATCATTTGACATGTAGTCTTTTAGTAATAGTAATACTAACATGACATGCATTTTTCATATGACTGCCGAGCCTAACAAGCCGCTCAAGAGCTAACACGAGCTCGGCTCATCGGCCAAGCGAGCCACGCATTAGGCTCGGGCTCGGCTCGCTGTTGCATCGAGCCGAGCTGAGCCTCGAGCTTAAATTCCACCCCTACCTGTCAGTGTTCGCGCTTAGGGTAACCATGTTGATTAAACTGTTTTTACAGATTAAAATTAGTATATGGCTTAATTAGGGTTTTGGATTCATATGAATGTTGTAGAGCTTGATCTATGCTTTTCCGTAGAGTGCTAACTCATTAAATTTCGTTGGGAGGTTGTTTGCACCAAAATTCGGCACGTATTGGAATCGGTCTGAGACGGAAAGAAAAAGAACGTATGGAAAGAAATCGGTAAACGAATTGGAAAAGGAATCCGTTTTTTAAAAAAAGGAAAGGAAATCCGATTAGAGGCCGATACGGGTAAACGGACCGTATCCATGTGCAACTCGGATCGGCCAGGCGTGCTATAAAAGGTGGTAGACATCAAGCGAACATCAATCAATCCAACACACACATCTACTTTTTACAAGCTTTTCTTTTGCATTGTTTTAGCTTCATAGATCTCTCTGCAAGTCGACGGAATCAACATAGTTGCGCATCGCCGATTGTTGATTTTTGCCGATTTCATCCAGGTTTGGTCTGCTTCGTTTTGTTGCGCATCGCCTTCCGGCCGATTTTACCTTGTATCCGGATCAATTGTAACCAGTTGATCTAGTTATCTCCTAATCGGTTATTGCCGAATAGCGAAAAGCCGATAGATCCTTGTTTATCGGCTTTAATCAAATTACAAACTCTACCTTGTCAATTTCAGGTCAAATTGACTGGCACGCTCTGCAAACCCGGCGTTTGTCTTGTGTGTTCGAGGCCAAAAACCCTGCTTCACGTTTTTAGCGCGAACATATTTTGGCACGCCCAGTGGGACAAAAGAAAATCGAGAATGTCATCAACCGATAAGCCTGCGGTCACCGCCGATATCAACACTGATGCTATAATCGCGCCTCAAATGGCCGATTTAACCCCTGAACAGCGAAAAGAAATCGAAGACCGAAAGGCAGCTTTGGAAGAGATGATGCTACGGTGCTTCCAGAAAACACGCCGTGGCGTTACTCAAAAGACTGCACTCCCAAGCATCAATCCTATCGGGAATTCATCACCCGAATCGGTAAGCCGATACGCACCAGCTCAAGCCGATTTATCAAATATGATTGAGCAATCTATTCATCACGCATTAATTAACCAGTCATCGGCTCTAGTATCCACATTAAAGCCGATGATAGAAAATAGTGTGAAAACAATTGCTCAGAATTGGTCGTGGTATGCGGAAGCCTGCTAGATCCACCACAAACCATCCCTACTTACCCAGTATATTCCATAACACCCAACACCAATACAGTAAGCGTGTCGGCTCAAACACCTGTCATAATGCCGACTCAGCCTACTGTTTTGAAACCAAGCATACAGAAAGGTGGGTTTACACACTACCACGGACACACAGATGGGGCTAAGGTAAACACACCAAACCCGGCGAACGGACCCTCCAGTAGCAATGATCTATCGGCTTATCAGCCGATTGAAACCAACCAGGCCCCACAATCACGGGGAACCACAACTATGAGGCAAGCGCCATACGTAGTAATGCCATACACTGAACCCCTTGCACCCATACCCAATACGTTAGCTTTCAATCACGATTATGACCAAGTACCAAGACTTCCTGCGGCGCGATTTGGACAAAGACCCGAGTTTGCACTCGGGGGGCAAGGCACGAACAATGAAAATTGGCAATGTCCGGCTGCACCACAAGCCGACAATGTTAATTGGGCAGAACAAATTGCCAATGTTTTGAGAGAACAGTTCGGCTTACAGCCCAGAGGAAGAGTAATCGGCTATAGGAAGCCGTATCCCGATTACATAGACCGAATGCCATACCCCCACAACTTTAGGATACCAGACTTTGCTAAATTCTCAGGTGATGATTCTGTTACCACAATTGAGCATATCGGACGGTTTATGGCTCAATGTGGGAAGTCGCGATCAGATGGATTAAAAATTAGATTGTTTCCTTTATCATTGTCTGGCGCTGCATTCACTTGGTTCACTAATCTACCCCCAAATTCAGTCCATATATGGAACGATTTAGAAAGCCGATTCCATGAATACTTCTTTTCGGGGACTATGGAGCTTAGGATATCTGATCTTAGTTCAATCCGACAGAAGTACGGCGAATCGGTTTCCGATTATATCAAGAGATTTAGAGGCATACGGAATAGATGCTTCAGTGTAACATTACCCGATGATCAATTGGCCGATTTAGCGTTCCAAGGGTTAATCCCGCCATTAAAAGAAAAACTATCGGGCCAGGAGTTCCCCGACTTAGGCCACCTACTCCATCGCGTATCGGCACATGAAAGCCGGTATGCTGAGATCAAAGGGTTTAAAGATAGATTTAAATCTAACAGCAATGAAAAGGCCAAAGTCAACATGGTAGAATACAATTCAAGCGATACATCTGAGGACGAAGTAGAAATAAACATAGCCGAGTGGACTAAGGGTTCCAAAAAACCACTCGTATGCTCTCTACTTAAGCCAACGAAAAATAGGGCGGAAGTCAAGTACTCATATGATGTGTCAAAATGTGACAAGATATTTGATTTATTACTACAAGAAAAACTCATAAGGTTACCAGAAGGGCACGTCATCCCATCGGCCGAGGAAATTAAAAAACGAAGGTATTGTAAATGGCACCATTCATTCTCACATAACACTAACGATTGCAATATTTTTCGACAACAGATTCAATCGGCCATCGCCGATGGCAGGTTAAAATTTGCGGAAGAATCGGCTATGCAAATAGATATGAATCCTTTCCAAGTCAACATGGTGCAGTGCTCACAGAAAGGGAAGGGGCCTATGAAAGACGTTAAGCCGACTAAAAGACTTGAAGCACGATCAAAAGATGAAACGGTACAGATTACTATCGGCTCCATACAAATAGAAGCCGATAAAAATGGACAGAACTCAAGGACGGTAAAACCAAGAGGAGACCCGGAAATCGGAAGATGGTATCGGGCTGAGAGGGCTCCAAGAAAAGTCGATTTCAAACCAAAGCCGACTTTCTCACAACTCCTGGGGAAGTATGAGAGGATAAGTCGGAGATGTAACACTCAACCACACCAGAGTTTTCATCAACCAGATCAAAGGACAGACAACTATTATTGGCGACCAAATATGCCACATCGACCAACTACTGAAGAGGAGAAGCATCGGCAATGTCCCTTTTGGCAGTTTTGCTGGGAGAAGGGGATGACCTTACCAACAGTTTTGTCTTGTCCTATGCAACACTCGTCTGCATATCGGCCGAACCAATCCGTGAAAGACAAAGTTGTCTAGACCGATACACAATCAACTAGAAGTGAGAAGCGGAGGCCGATCCATGAAAGGTTGTCGACATCGAGCAAGGCGAGTCCTCCCAAATCGGGAACTATCGGCTAACACAAGTAGAATGGAATCGACAAATAAATGAGCAATTTAATTGGAAGAATAAGAAAGCCGATAGAACCTAAGCCTAGGTGGTGCCCCTCGGGTCTCAAAGAAATCACAACGCCAGAGGCTTCAAATGATTGAAGACACAGGAAGAAAGGGAAGCTGAAAAGGAGAGCGAGAGGGATCGGATGTTCAATAAGTTAAGACCAGTACCGTTTTTGAAAAAGGAATGGAGAAAGAAGGAACAGATCGATAGTGATTCGGATCAATTGGTCGAATCCGGTTCTCCGATGATCAGAGATGATACGCCACCAATGGATATAAACATGGTATTCACTCTACCTGCCGAGTTCAAAACCGAAGAATCGGCTGAAGAAGTGTTCGCCCAATTGTGCCTCGGAGCACCAGACGCTGTGTTCGAAAAGCCACAAGACATGCATCGGCATCTAAAACCGTTGTATCTGAAAGGGTACATTAATGGCCGACCGATATCTCGCATGTTGGTCGACGGTGGGGCGACAGTTAATCTGATGCCGTTGAGTACTTTCAGAAAATTGGGTAAAGCCGATGAAGACTTGATCAAGACCAACATGGTACTAAATGACTTCACAGGAGACCCAACTGAGGCTAAAGGCGTAATGGTGTCGAAGCGGCGATCGGTAATAAAACTTTGCCGACCGCATTTTTTGTGATTGAAGCCAAAGGCAATTACAGTGTGCTCCTTGGGCGGGACTGGATCCACGCCAATTGCTGTATACCATCAACTATGCACCAAAAATTGGTGCAGTGGAACGATGATCTGATGGAAGTTGTACCGGCCGACACATCGGCTCATATCGCCATGGCTAGCCCTGATACCAATTGGCCACACGAAGAAGCCGAATGCATATCAGGGAAAGCCTTGGACAATTGCGATTTTATCTGCGTCGAGAAGTCAGGATTTAAGCCGATCAGCGTCAAACCCAACACGTTTGATCGGACAGACGAAGTAGTGAGAAGATGGAGCACGACACACTAGCAAAGCTGCAGGAAAAGGCCAAAAGCTATCGGCAAGAAGAATACGAAGAAGCTGTTGAGGATTTTGAAGAAGAAAGAAAAGGGTTAGGATTTACTTCTGCCGATTTGCTCGAAGAGATCGATATTGGGGAAGGTGATAGCAAAAGACCAACGTTTGTAAGTGCTAAATTAGAACCCAGTTATAAAGCAAAGTTGGTCGAAATACTAAAAAAATATAGAGATTGCTTCGCGTGGGAGTATTACGAGATGCCAGGCTTGAGCCGATGACTAGTTGAGCATCGGCTACCAATAAAACATGGGTATCGGCCATTCAAACAGTACCCTAGGCGATTTAATCCTACATTATATGACGCTATAAAAGAAGAAGTAGGACGATTGCTAGAGGCAAAGTTTATCCGGCCCTGCCGATACGCTGAGTGGGTCTCAAACATCGTCCCTGTGAAGAAGAAAAATGGCAAACTTAGAGTATGTGTTGATTTTAGAGATTTAAACAAAGCTACACCAAAGGATGAATACCCAATGCCTATAGCCGATATGCTTATCGATGCTGCATCTGGAAATAAAATCATAAGTTTTTTGGACGGGAACGCCGGATATAATCAGATATTCATGGCCGAAGCTGATATACCCAAAACAAATTTTCAGATGTCCGGGGGCTTTTGGGCTGTATGAGTGGAAAGTTATGACCTTCGGGTTAAAAAATGCCGGTGCTACTTATCAGCGTGCTATGAACCATATTTTCCATGATTTGATCGGCAATACCGTGGAAATATACATAGACGATGTGGTGATAAAATCCAAAGAAGACTGGCAACATTTAGCCGACCTGGAAAAGATGTTCAAAAGCACAAGGTTACATGGGTTAAAAATGAACCCTCTCAAATGTGCGTTCGGAGTATCAATTTGGACAATTTCTTGGGTTTACAGTGCATGAAGGAGGAATTGAAGTAAACCAGGTCAAAGTAAAAGCTATAGCCGACACTAGACCGCCGACAAGCAAAAAGGAGTTGCAAGTATTGATTGGGAAAATCAACTACTTGCGACGTTTTATCTCAAACTTATCGGGGCGTATCCGGGCCTTCACACCACTGCTGAAAATTAAAAACAACCAAGAATTCAAATGAGAAGCCGACCAACAAAAAGCCTTTGACGACATAAAGGGTTATCTGATGAATCCACCAGTATTGACTGCACCAAAACATGGTATACCTTTTAGACTATACATATCGGCTGAAGGTGATTCAATTGGGGCAGTTTTAACACAGGAAGCCGATAGGAAGGAACGGGCAATATTTTATTTAAGCCGACGTCTTTTAGATGCAGAGACCAGGTATCCCCTAGTAGAAAAATTATGCTTATCATTGTATTTCGCTTGCACCAAACTAAGACATTATATGCTGGCTTCCAAATGCATTATAATATGCAAAACCGATGTAGTCAAGTATATATTATCGGCGCCAATTCTGCGGGGTCGGCTTGGTAAATGGGCATACGCCTTAACAGAATTCGAGTTAACTTATGAGTCGGCTAAATCTGTGAAAGGACAAGCTGTGGCCGATTTTATCACAGGAAGTGAAACATTAACAGGAACAGTTGATATAGCTCCTTGGCAGCTGTATTTTGATGGATCCGTTTGCCAGGAAGGCGAAGGTATCGGCGTGATATTAATTTCACCTAGAAAACGGGAGTATGGCTTTATGTATCGGCTAAATGGCCGATGTTCAAACAATCAAGCAGAATACGAAGCATTACTAAGGGGTTTACAATTGTTAGATAGCATCGGGGTGAAAGACGTCGAAGCTTTTGGAGACTCAATGTTAATTGTACAGCAAGTCAAAGGAGAATACCGATGCAACGACGGTGCGCTAACTCAGTACTTACATCAATGCCTCCAGATCGTCGAGAGGTTCACTGCATTTTCTATAAAACATATCCCCAGAGAAGCTAATGATAAAGCAAATCGATTGGCACAATGTGCATCAGGGTACAAGATTGAAAGCCGACAGGGATCAATCAGGCTAAATGTTTGGCCGGTTTTATGTGTTCACCCTGTCGACTGGAGAACAGAGATAAAGGATTATTTGTCGGATCCATCCAAGCCGACCGAGCAGAAGGTCAGGCGCAAAGCACTCAAATATGTTCTACTGGAGGATGTATTATACTTTCGGACTATGGAAGGTTTGTTGTTAAGATGTCTGGGAACCGAGGAAGCCAAAGTAGCGATGGGTGAAGTTCATGAAGGCATCTGTGGATCACATCAATCGGCCCATAAGATGAAGTGGATATTGAGACGAACAGGATATTTTTGGCCGACGATGTTAGAAGACTGCTTCAAATATTATAAAGGATGCCAAACGTGCCAAAAGTTTGGTAACATACAGTCAGCACCAGCATCGGTTTTGCACCCGATTATCAAGCCATGGCCATTTAGAGGATGGGGTATAGACATAATCGGCCAAATATTTCCGTCATCTAGCAAAGGACATAAATTCATCCTTGCAGCCACAGATTATTTCTCAAAATGGGTTGAAGCTGTACCACTTAAGAAGGTTACTAGCAAAGAGCTAATCAACTTTATAAATGAGCACATCGTTCATCGGTTTGGAATTCCACAGACAATTACTACTGATCAAGGGACTGTGTTCATGTCCAACGAGTTCAAAAGTTTTGCGAAAAGTCTTGGGATAAGATTACTCAACTCTTCCCCTTACTACGCTCAGGCCAATGGACAGGCCGAGTCGTCAAATAAGACATTGATAAAGCTGATAAAAAGAAAAATCGAGGACGAGCCGAGGAAATGGCATTCAATGCTATCGGAGGCTTTGTGGGCTTATCGGCTATCTCATCATGGATCTACTAAATTATCGCCTTTTCAGTTAGTATATGGACAAGAAGCCGTTTTACCCGTAGAGATCAACATCGGCTCAGTAAGGATATGTGGGCAAGATAAGTTGTCAGCCGATGAATACGAACAGGCGATGCTAGACAATCTAGATGACTTGGCTGAACTACGGCTGATCACGCTAGATCGGCTTAAAAAGAATAAAGAAAGGGTTGCCAGGTCGTATAATAAAAAGGTGATGATGAAATCATTCAATCAAGCCGATTTGGTATGGAAAACCGTGTTGCCGATCGGATCTAAGGATAATCGATTCAGCAAATGGTCTCCAACATGGGAAGGGCCTTATAAGATCAATCGACCAATTGACGGGAATTCGTATATACTGGAATCCTTAGACGGGTTCGTTCTACCTAAAGCGATCAATGGAAAATATCTAAAGGCGTATCACCCAAGCATATGGGTCGGGTCCTAATTGCAGGAGACAACATGATCAATTACAAAAACATGCATATAAAACAGTTATATAGCCGACCAAATCGGTAAAGCAAACATTCATCATCCATCAGATTAAGCAGTTTACAAAAATCGGCTATACAGCTGGTGCTACACATCAGTTCGAGAAACAATGCTGTTTTCAATGAAGTCCGGAACCAGGCAGATGGGCTCCCAAAGCCGATAGAGCTGCAGCCGCCCTACCAATAGTAGCTTGAACACTATCTATTAGTTGTTCATCGGCTTTTGCATCACCCGGAATTGGGATCATTTTAGTTGATTGGTTCTTGACTTTGGCAAAAACTTCGCCGATTTGCTGCCTCTGAGCCGCTAGTGAAGATGTCGCATCTGTAATGCCGATTTGACAATCTGCAAGTTCTTTTGTAACCAAGGCCAGCTGTTCTTCAAGTTTTTTCTTGGATGACTCCAGCTCTTGGGCCTTAGTCTTGGCCGATTTCAAAGACAAAGAAAGACCCTGGTCAAATGCACTTTTTTGAGATTTGGCATCTGCTATGAGTTTGTCCAAGATCTCTTGGTCGGCTTGCTGGGCTTTCCTCTGTTCAATTCTTGCTTTGGCCGATTCCACGTCCAGCCGACGATCATCTAGATGACACACTTCTAGCAGAGCATTCATGGCTGCAGGGGGAAGATCGGCTTGCATGGCCGCCATAGCGTTCCTCAAGGACTGGGTGTTGGCCAGAAGAGCTGCCTCCGGCTGCATCACTTCGTCCAAGAGGCGATTGAGTCGCTCCTGCATACCCGGCTCAGCGGTAACGGCAGCCGATGCTGGCGCAGAGGCTGCTATTATGCGCTGGATGTCGGCTGGGTAGTCGTCGGTGGCTAGCACTTCCGGGTCGTCGAGCTCATCCAGAGAAAAACCCAAAAGATCGGCTAGGTCCGTTGGCTGTACTGGGTCAGAAGCAGGTTTTGGAGTTGAGGGAGCGGATAACGCAGCAGAAGCCGGAGCTGACAGAACAAACACATCTGTCTGGATCTTCTCAGCATCGGCTGTGGTTTCCAACAACTGGACGAAAGGGGTTTCCTGAGAAATACTTTACGATAAGATAAGAAAAACAAAGACAAAATCAAGATAAGGGTCGAGGCTAACCGCAGTGGCCGATCCAGTTGGGGATGATGCTGCATCACGACCCGCAGGTTTTGGGGATCGTTTGATAACGACTTTACGGCTCTTCTTCCTTTCTGAACAAGACAAACATGGGGTTAGCCGACAGAAGGCATGGAACTTCGCCTACAAAAGAAGTAGCAAAAATGGAACTGGACGTACTCTTAGTATGCTGCTCGGCAAGATCTGATAGTGATGGGCTGTTAACCCCCAACGTGCCAGAAGATAAACCAGCAAGAGGGGTCGATGGTCTTTGCCGTTTTGAACGGTCGTCAGCCGATGCGGTTTGCGCTGGAGTCGACTTGTTAGTCTGAAAAAGGTAAAAAGAAGTGGTTAAGCCGATGAAAATCTTATTTCAATAAACATCAAAATGAAAATACCTCTAAAGACGAGTTAGCATAGCTTGAGCTCGAGCTAGACCCAGCGGCGGTCTCCGTCGGCTCTTGAAAGCCAGGGAGAAAAGAAGACAAGACCTCATGAATAGTGCGCCTCCGCAAGAGCGCCTCAGCTATGGAAGCCCACCATGCGGTAAATTGGCCCGATCGACGTGTGTTTAACACGAGGAATGGCAAGTCTACCACATGGAGCTCATCGGCTAGCTCAATAATAAGCTCCGCCGCAGTAATGTTAGTGACTTTATTTCGTGGCTTGATCATGTTAAATAAAGGGAGGCAAGGAATCGTTTGTCCAAAACCGGTGGCGTGCATACCTTTGAAGGATGATAGAACTCATAGGTCGGCTGAAATGTTCTATTACGAGTGCTCAAGCCAACATGAAGGATGCAAGGGGAAATCAGCAAAGGAAGCAGATCAAGAGTGGACTGGGGCATTAAAGAACTATCAGAATTTAGACGGAGGAAAGAAGGCCATGGAAGATCAGCTAATTGGCTGTATGAAAAGAAGTCTCGACGGTTGAAGGTGGCTTGGTTAAGATTCAAGAAGAAGGATAAGTATTTGTGAAAGCCGGTCGGGGAGATTTTTGGTTCATCAGATGAACACATCATGAATTTTTCACCCGAAGATCGGCTAAGTTGAAATTTAGGGGTTGCACCCTCAGGAAAATCTTCCGTTGGGAAAGCCGATTCTTCCGATGGATCTGGGATAATAAGACGGCCAAAAACGCAGTAAAGCCAGATCTGAATAAACCAAAGGGGACCACCAACGTTGCCCATGACATAAGAACCATTGCCAGTAAAAAGCCGACTCCGGATGATGTGCATCATATGGTACACGGCCCCCAGCAAGGATTTCCCTAAAGCTAGCCGACGACCCATGACTAGTTGCTCCGACATAAATTGATAAACCTGGGTTGGTCCTAAGGAAGCGCCACAGAAGAGGAATCGGTCTAGCCATAGGTTAAGGAACGCTACATGTTCCTCATCCGATACAGGGCCGGTTAACTTGTTATTATTTTGTATATATCTGGACCAACCTTCTCCCTTTTTTTGGGTCAATTTATGCTGAGGTTTCCCGCTAAAAGCCGATATCTGGTCTCCATCAGGCCTAAGGCAACATAATTCGGCCATGTCTAAGAGGGTTGGGCCGATGGGACCAGTTGGGAAAAAGAAGGCGTTGAAGGAATCCGACCAAAAATAGCAAGCAGCGGCTACCAAGGATTCGTTAGGTTCTGGATCGGCTAAGGACATGGGAATACACTCAGTAATACCCATTCCTTCCCACTCCGTCCTTTTTTGGGCTGATACTCTAATATACCAGGATCTCCAGCCCTTGAGGGCTGTCGGCCAAGCCCTAAAGCTTTTGGTCCATTCTTTGACGTTGTAGCCAGGAGCCGATAAAGGGAGTCTAGGGATTTCATCTCCAGTAACCGTATCGGTCTCTATAGTTCCTATTGGGCCTAGGAAATACTGATGGTCGCTATCTGGGATCGGAATGAGTACCTGGGATGCGTCCATTTCAGCCGATACGACAGGAAGAGGGGATTGATGCGGAGGAAAGCCGATTTCAAGATGAGCGAGAGCACGCCAGGGTGAAAATGACCGCAGGGGGGACCTCATACTTATACCTCGGTGAAAAAGGTGAAAAGGCGGGAACAGTTGCTGCATTAAAAACGCACCGAAAGGCATTGCGGCGTCATTAATGGGGAAGTTACCGAGATGAATCCTAAACAACAAGCCGATCGTGGAAAAAGGCGAAGGATTTTTGAAAGATAGCAAGCTATCTTTCAAAAATGGGGGGCATATGTTTGCACCAAAATTCGGCACGTATTGGAATCGGTCTGAGACGGAAAGAAAAAGAACGTATGGAAAGAAATCGGTAAACGAATTGGAAAAGGAATCCGTTTTTAAAAAAGGAAAGGAAATCCGATTAGAGGCCGATACGGGTAAACGGACCGTATCCATGTGCAACTCGGATCGGCCAGGCGTGCTATAAAAGGTGGTAGACATCAAGCGAACATCAATCAATCCAACACACACATCTACTTTTTACAAGCTTTTCTTTTGCATTGTTTTAGCTTCATAGATCTCTCTGCAAGTCGACGGAATCAACATAGTTGCGCATCGCCGATTGTTGATTTTTGCCGATTTCATCCAGGTTTGGTCTGCTTCGTTTTGTTGCGCATCGCCTTCCCGAAGCCGATTTTACCTTGTATCCGGATCAATTGTAACCAGTTGATCTAGTTATCTCCTAATCGGTTATTGCCGAATAGCGAAAAGCCGATAGATCCTTGTTTATCGGCTTTAATCAAATTACAAACTCTACCTTGTCAATTTCAGGTCAAATTGACTGGCACGCTCTGCAAACCCGGCGTTTGTCTTGTGTGTTCGAGGCCAAAAACCCTGCTTCACGTTTTTAGCGCGAACAGAGGTTTAAAAGTTATGGTCTTAGGTATAGGGATGGAGATTAGTTATTGATCCCGGGTTTAGCCTCGCATCCTTCCAAGTACCAACCGGGAAAATTGCCCAAGACTGGTCTCCAAGCTTAATTAGCTCCATGAATCGCTTAATCTAAGCATAGTTAGCGCGCAGTATCTGTCAAAAGCCAAGGCTTCAAATTACACTTGCCCATGCAAAGCCTAGCCATGTTGGGTCCCGAACGCCCGTACGTGCAAAGGCTCTCTTGGCCCGACGGCGTAAGAATATTGGGCTCATTGTAGCCCATTGAGGTCCAGATCACGTTTTACTGAACAAATCCACTGTCCTCTCTCGGATCAAGAAATAAATAAGTCAATGTGAATAAATCCAATATGTATGGCTACATATCTCTGTGCATTGACATCCAAAGAAAATTAAATGGACCTAATAAAGGTGGATTTCACAGCATTAATTCTTCAGGATGTGAACGCTTTCTAAATTCTAATGCATGCCAACTCGATCCGGTAAATCGTGTAGGCATATCATGCAGTAAATTTACTTACTGAATCTCTCGTCTTTAAATTTTTTTTTTCCTGTAGTGCCTTTATAATGTAGATACGATGGATTCACTAGGGGAATGCCTCGAGATCTGCATATCAAGCATGAATACACCAAGAACAAGTTTCACCGGAAAATACAGAGGGTAGGCTTAAAGAAAACTACATATTGATTCCTTGTGGCCATGTAGCATTGTCCATCACACATGTCTAGGAGACTGCAAGCAAAACCGAAAAAATTTCTTGCATCAAGAAAAATGAAGAGCCACTTTTGTCATCTTGTTTTCTTATTCTTTGTGGCATGCCTGTCTTCCTCCCCCTGCAATAAGCTATACGCCAAGGAACATTTCAATCAGGACCTTTTCTTTTTTTCGTTCACTAGTTCTTGTTGCTGACCGCGTGCATCTTTACCCATCTATTTTCATTTTTTTTCTGGGTCAGAAATCCCCAATATCTCTTAGATATTTTAATTAATTAATTACCCTTTGTCTATTTTTTTTGCAAGGTATCCTGTGTTTATCTTACTATTTCCAGTATTGTTTGGACAATTAACTTGGTACTTTTGGTCGTCTGAATAAAAAATGTCTTTTTTATCTTTTGGCAGTCACTTCACTGGTTTCAAAATCTTATTTTAACTACACAAGGATCTGTGAAATTTATGTCAGTGAACTACAAGATCAAGCTGGTGACCAGATCGCCCGAGCAGAGGGTGGCACCGGGGCCTAGGGGAGACGAGCCGAGGGCAGTGAACTACAAGATCAACCTGGTGATCTGAAACTAGAAGACTGGAAGAAATCGAGAGTTCTAGACTCCACTAAGACACCGAGCGGCCTGACTACTTGACCAGTTCACCGAATATCCAAATTAGTTGTCCAAATCAGATCCAGATCCGTATCCGTCGAATAATGCGCTATCGAATCCATATTCGTATCTGACAAAAAAATATCGTATCTGTATCCGATCCAAAACTATTCAAAAAATATTTGATCCACTCTATCCGTTTCCAAAAATTATCCGAATCGATCGGAAACTATCCTATCCGTTTTCACCCTTGGGTGGTAGCCTCGCTCCCGATACTTTTTTGCTGTAATTTCTTTTTATCCCTTCACTCGTGGCATTAATCATTATGTTCCTCGCTGTGACTGGAAATAAAATAATACTGCTCGTCAAAGATAATTTTCGTGAGATGACTATCTATATATATCACGTAAAGTTAGGTTTAACTTATCACAATGCATGTGAATCCTAATTCCTTTCAAAGTAAATAAATCAACCGTGAAACGATATTATACATTCTTTAGAACCTCTTATATTGCAATGTTACTTTAACTGTTATGCTCTTTCTTTTTTAAAGTTGTACAGATATTAAAGCATGAATAAAGGGTGGATGAGTATTACTTACCCCTTCATTTGCTTCAAGATTTGTGCAACTTGTATTTTTTTTTAGATCAAAAGGGCAACATGCCCCAGTTTCATTGAATGAAACTCAGAGTTCAAAACAGTTAACAGCGCAAAGAGCTCAATACATCAGTCATACTCACAGAAACTCCCCTACAGGGAACAAAAAACAGTGCACAAAGGAAATAGCTCGGATCAAAGCAGGCATCTAACGATTGAAAACTGACAAAATGGCTGAAAACATCCTATTGCGTCGGAGGAGCTTCTCTTCCAGTTCTGCCAGGAATTTTTAATCCCTTTCAAATGTTCTTTCGCTTATTACGTCCAGCAAGAGAGGAGCTCGAATTTTGGCATCTAGCCAATCGCAAAACTAAGTCATACGCAGTGTCATTCCTTCTTTGAAAATCGGTTTCCAGTTCCTTAGATTGAGGAGAATCTTTCGCCAGATCGTTTTCATGCTCATCCAAATCTGAGAACGAAAAACCAAGTTATTTCTAGTATACCACATACTCCAAAGTGTAGCTGCAACAACAGTGTTTAGAACCATATTTTTCTTGTATTAGGAGAGAAAGCATAGAAGCACCTCTCTTGCTTGCAACAATGTGGGGAGGATGGAAAAGTAGCAAACGTAAATGGTGCCTATGTCCTACCAATCATACGTACTACCATCACCATTAAGTAAGAAAGTTGGTCAAGAGCATAAGGCTGGTGGAGAATTAGGAGGTGTTTGCCAGAGCTTTAGCTCCACCAAATTTTTGGAGTTGGTCGAGCTGGATATTTCTAGCTTCACTAAATTCGTGGAGCTGGAGTTATGGGTAATCTTGTTTACATTTTAGAATAAAATTATAAACTTAAGTCACTTTATTTCAGTCTACAAGTTTCAGTTCTGAGTGGAGCTGGGATCTGGAGTACTGCCAAACAGAATCTTAATGTATAGCAATTCCGATTTTTTGGTGGTACAGAAGCAAACTGATATAGTTTATATTTTGGAACAATAATTGGACCGCAGGCCACAGCATAGATAAAACCGAATGCATCATCTAATCAGCAGGTAGAAGTGGATCCTAGCTTAGATAGCTAGCTATTTCCACCCTGGTAGAACTGGAGGACGGAGTAGACGGTCTGCATGACGGTCATGGCGAGGAGGAACACGGCTGCGGCGAGGGAGAGGAACGACCACGGGCTCTTGAAGTAGGTGTGCACGAGGTTCGCACGCCACTGGTTCCACCTCTTCCGGCAGTAGGCGTTCACCTCCCGGTGCACGTCGTCGAACGCGCTCTGAGGCTCCAGAACGACGTCCCTGGAGAGCCCATTGAAGAGCTTCGCCACCGCCTTGTCGCTGCCCACCGTGTTCTGGATGATCCGCCTCGAGGTCAGCAGCGCCACGTCCTGCGATGAGGCGATGATGTTGTCCATGAAGAAGACGTAGGCTGTCACGTCGTTGCCGGCGCCGGCGTGCAGCCGCTCGAACGCCATCAGGTTCAGGAGCATGTACTCGGTGGTGTCATCGACGACGATGGCCGGCAGGCTGAGGGTGCCGCGGTGGAAGC
The DNA here is from genome assembly GCA_036346355.1 of Rhipidocladum racemiflorum. NCBI lineage: Eukaryota > Viridiplantae > Streptophyta > Magnoliopsida > Poales > Poaceae > Rhipidocladum > Rhipidocladum racemiflorum. Next base: position 721,695 of record CM070590.1, on the reverse strand, counting down.
GGATGTCGAGGAGGCTGCTCGTCTGGCTCCGCTTGAACCGGATGCCGGCCTCGTAGAGCTCCTCCGCCGACCGGATGATGTCGTCCGGGGCCGACTCCGGCGGCGCGCGGGGAGCCTGGGTGGGGCCGTACAGGAGGCTCCGGCGGAGGATGTCGAGCGGGTGGAGCGCCAGCCCGACGCCGGTCGCCAGAGGCCATGCCATCGGGGAGAGAAACGTCAGCACCATCCGGTTAATGAAGTCCTCGTTCTGCATGCAGGCCAACAATGCCCATACAATTAAGTACTGAGAGGTGCTTCTATGCTCTTCCTTTTAAAAGTTGCACAACTATTAAAGCATGAATGGAGGGTAGATGATGATTACTTATCCCTTCACTTGCTTCAAGATTTGTGCAACTTGTACTATAAGGAAGAGCATAGAAGCACTCCTCGTAAGTACTTTCATCTAGACAAATTCAGTGTGAGATCAGCAGCTGTCATGTAGTGCACTTTGCTTTGGCTTTTACTTTTTGGTACCACATGCTGACATGCATGGTAAAAGTAAAGCATAAACTAAAGAGAGGAGAGGAGAGAAGAGGAGAGCATCCAAATTAAAAGGAAATTAAAGCTTGCAAATAACCTTTTGACTACACTTTAGAGGTACATGATTCATGATTAATAGTTCTTCTACTTACAACTAATTTAATTTAAGCTAGTTGATCATGCATCCATGCACGTTGGTGAGTTACGTACCCCGTCTTTGCCGCCGCTCTCGACGGCGACGAGCTTGTCGAGGACGAGGAGCGGGAGCTGGTTCTCGATCATGAGCATGTCGCGGCGGATGTAGGGCACGGTGTAGAGGAGGCCGTGGCTGCTGAAGAGGGGGTCGTTGGAGGCGTAGTCGTTCACCTCCCACCCGGACGCCGTCCTCATCACCTCCAGCAGGAAGCACCCGTCGGTGACCATCAGCTCCAGGAACATCTCCCTCCTCTCCTCGGCCGCCTCCTCGCCGCCTTCGCCGCGCCACTCGTCGGTGAGACCCTGGTACGCGCCCTCCAGCTGCTCCGCCGCGTCCCCCACGGCGGCCGCGAACTCGGCGAGCGGCTTGTGCGCGCGCCGGAGGAAGTGGAGGAGCGACCGGCGCTTGTGCGCTTGCATGGGCAGCAGGTGCGGGTCGCCGTGATGGAAGGGGCCCAGGGACACCACCTGCGGCTGGTAGGCCTTGCGGTTCAGGTCCTTGCTGCACGCCGGCACGCGATAGATGGAGTGCCGCCGCCACCGCGCCACCTCCGCCGACGGGTCGCCGGAGCCCAGCGCCCTCTCCACGTCCACCACCCATGCGCTCTCCTCGATCCTCCGGCGCCGTGACGCCATTTGATTATCACTTGCAAAGTAACCCCTCTTGGTGGTGTAATCTATTGCCTCTGCATGAACTGCAGTGACATGGATATATATATGTACAACAAGAAAGGCATAGCCTGCAGTACATTTGTTCTCCTGTTATACCGCATGTCTGCACGACGATTATGGCAAATGGCAGTTTGCTATAGGTCAAGCGAAGTACTTTTTTAAAAAAAAAATTGGTCAGAGCTAAAGCATTCACTTTAAGAAAGATGACAGACACGCAGTGTGACGACTTGCATAATTAATCCGGGGTAATGATAGTTACCACCGTCATTACTCTAAGATAATTACATGAATATGGACATATTACCTAATAAAACATGGAGCGGACATACCCAACATTTTATCAGTTAATATACCGAATTTAGAGTGTTGCAACAGAAATAATAATTACAAAATGAAATGTGTCGTGGGCCCGGGCGAAGGCATCCCCTTGGGCTTCAAAGCAGGGCCACCATTTCGATTCCCAGAACCTTCGCAACCCCAATCAGTCGACAGTAGATCCGGGGAGGAGAAAGTGCGAAGGTCAGATAAATCGGCGTAATCCATAGGGGATAGTGATGGGCAGGCCATTTGCGAGGCTCGGCACAACCGGATCACCGAGGCCAAAGCGGACATGAGAACATCGAGGTCGGATGCCATGTCGTCCATCAAGCCAACACGACACAAAACAGAGTCGAACCTGCTGCCATACAGAAGCACTCGAAAGTATGTGCCTGGTCGTGACATAACCCTATAAAGAAGAACGGACAAGAGGGTAGAGGTGTAAAGGGGCTGTTAGAAGCCCGTGGAAAGACCATTGAATCCCGTTCCAAGGGGTAGGTAGAGGGCAATGTGGGAAATACTGAGAGGAAATGGCCCGTGGGTCCCAGACAGGATTGGTCGGCAAAGAGGCCGAAATAACCCGGTTGTATCTATCTCATCCCCTATAAAAGGGGGGAGGGAAGAGAACCAAGGTGGCGGCTTCGGGTGCGTCGTGATCTTGCATTCACCCCAATCCACCCCAGTGTTTTGCAGGAACGACAAAATGGAAACTTTATTACATTTCATTGCCACGCAGTCTATATGTTCAATTCTTTAATTATAAATATGATTCAAGTACAACAAAAATGTACTACATAAATATGGATTACCCAAAAGCCGATCAAGGCTAGAGTATAATTTATCCCAGCAATCTAGCCCTCCTGGTAAAACCTCTTCTCACATACTTGACCATCGAAATTTTTATCCACATCACACTCGAGTACTTTCCACAGCCATCTGATGTAACTTTCCCTCAAATCATTTCCAATCACCTTACACCTTCCTCAAATCATTTCCAGAAGATAAAGTTTTGATAAGAAAAGGTTGTGTTGATTTTAATTATCCAAAACTGCTACTAGCGCTCATGTATGAGACAAACTTAGCTTTCGTAGCCTCCAATCCAGGAGATAGGCATGAATTCATGATTTGACCCTCGCAGGTTGTACCACTTTACCCATAGTGACCCTATCTTGTGAGACTCCAGAATGTTTATCACTATTCCGGTATTAAATCTCTAACCCTGACCACCTACCAGTGGTACTCCTTTCCAAATTCGACGGTACTCGTTTTCCCTGGGTTGGTCAGTTGTACCCCTTCTCGAAATTGGTGGTACTCGTTTTCCCTGACTACCTACCGGTTGTACTCCATCTCAAAATATATGGTACAAATACATGAGGTGGCCAGTTGAACTCCTCAAAATCGGAGTTACTCATCCATGGTGTTTAAATATAGCGCCAAACAAAATAACCAACCTTGGTTATCAAAATGTGTCCCTCACTGGGCCTCCGGCATATCCCAGCATCACACCACTCTTAGTTATCTACTCTTACCCAATGTGGAGATCAAACACATTCATAGGACAACCTTTTCTGGTCGTTTCCACGCACTATGGTTGATACGATTTAATACGGCTTATTGCCTGAGTGTAGTTTGTTTATCCTTATATCATAGCCTATGTAGAGAGCTCATCTGGCAATACTCAAACATGACACCCTCTACTCACCTCTTATATACCACACCGACTTCATCTGTCGGGTGATGGTCAATCCTTATCCTTTCTCTAACTTGATTTAATTTGATACGTGTATGTTGTTTATTTAAATTTAGTATATATCTTGATTGTCGCATTTTGACTTGGCATATTTTAATTTCGAGTATTACAAATGCAGTACTTTAGTTTAGCGTATTTTAGTTTGGTTCATGCCTCGCCTTAGATATATCTTAACTATTTTAATTGCTATGGGGTTAATGGTAGTTTCTAATTTCTTATCTAATCACTAGCTTATATTAACTTTTAATCTCGTTTATGATTAAATGAATACGGTAAGTAGTGTTATTTGATATGTATTGCATATTAAATTTAATCAAGTTTTTCTTACTCAACTATAAGATTAATTTCTTACTCAATATGATGACCACAAACAGTATTCATTATTTTCTTTAATAACCCGATTACTTACGCCCTCTTGTGATTTCTTCATTATTTAAACTTTTCCAAGTTAGTATTGTTTCTTGCTGCATCATCATCATCATTATTATTACTATTATTATTATTATTATTATGGTGGTTACTTAATTGATTACTCTCCTATACACACGTATATCTTTGCTTTTATATTCTACCGAGCACGAGTATGTGAAGCATCGCTTATAAAGGAAAACCTTTAATTGATGATTTAAACCTAAGATGGATTTTATTCGTAAGGAAATCTTTTAAGTTTATCACTTTGAGTAGAATATTTTAATTTCTTCTTTGGACATTAGAGTAGAATACATTTAATTTAAATTTGGGTATAGATTATTTAAATATGAAAATTTTAATAACTATTTCTGAGGAATTTCAGAAGGGTTTAATGGGTCAGAATTAAATTAATTTCCAGGTAAAAAAATTATTGCGCCTAATTTGTTTATTTTAAAATTATTCCATAGAATTTAACTTTTGATTACTAATTTTATTATCTTCTCTTTTCTTTTCTGCTAATGCATTTTAATTATAAGTGTTTTATTTTTATTATTAGAGTCAATTTTTGCTATTATTTTAATTTTTACCAGGTTATTATCTATTTTTACACGCTTCAAGAATCTACCCCTTTTTATTATTTTTTTCCTCTTCTTTTCCTACCTCTCTCCTTTTTTCCTTTCCCTCCCCTATCCCCCTCCCTCCTGATTGGCCTTTCCTCCCCTACCCCCCGCCCCCTCCGGCTGGCCTTATCCTCTCCTTCTCCCCCCTCTCTCTCTCCCCTCTCCTCTCCTCTCCACTGGTTGTCTCGGTCGGCTCCTTCTCCTCCCGATTCAGTCCAGTCGTCTAACTGCCGACGCTAGCGTTGGCTTCCCTTGTCGCGCCCCTAGTCGTCTACACCTCTCGGCCGTCCTCCTCACGTGCGAGGGCGTGCACTGCCCTACGCTCGACCACTGGCAGCCTATTCGGGCTCCTCCTTTGGTCTCCCTCTCACGCGTTGCCTTGGCCTCACGGGCGCCGTGGCAGGTGTTGCCGCTCTCCCGCGTGCCTATGGCCTTGCCCGCCTCCCATCGGCTTGCTTCGCCCTTTGACCCGAGCTACTCTCGGCCCAGGACCACATTGGGCCGCCATGGCCCTGGCTCAGCCGCAGGGCTGTTCCTGGGCCGGTGCAATAGGTGCCGTCGCCTAGGGCCCACGATGGGGAGGGGCCTCGACCCATGTAAGTACACAGCACATATATGGTCATGGAGTGTTGCAAATGATTTTGTCAGGTGAGCCTTTGACTGTTATTGAAATATTTAAGTTCACTAGAGATGTAGATTGTTATCCAAATGTTTTAATTGCTTATTAAATATTATTTACTATACCAGCTACTGTAGCATCAGCTGAAAGAAGCTTTTCAAAGTTGAAATTATTAAAAAATTATTTGAGGTCAGCAATGCCTTAAGAAAGGTTGAATGGTCTGGCCACTTTATGCATTGAGAAGGCTATGTTAGATTAGATTAATATAGATACCATTATCAATGACTTTGCATCTAGAAATGTGAGAAGAAATTGTTTTAAATGATGGGTTTGCTTATTTTGAATTCGCAGGTGGTAGATGGTATATGATGGCTCTCATTTAGCATGGTCTAGCTTTTGGGATATGGAACCTGGGACCACCTCTACAACTATTCTCCCCCCCTCTCTTTCTCTCTTCTATCATTGATATAAGGATATGTCCTGTGCTAGACATCTTACATTGCATTGGATCACATGTTTTGATTATATCATCTATTTGTTAGGGGATATATCATGTATTAGTCATATTTGCAACCAGATCGTTTATTTTGATTATATATCATGTATGCGTCATCTTTGCAACTGAAGAAATGTTTTGATTATATACTTAACATATTCCTTTGCAATTAATAGATAAAAACATTTTTATGTTGCTGAAATCAAGGGCCTTATTTCTCGATTTGCACTAGGGCCTCTGAAATATGAGGAACGGCCTTGCTCAGCCGCCCCTGGCAACTGCTGTTCTACAATTTCTCAGGGATGATTTCATTCCTCCCCCTTTTTAATTACTTTAATTTTCTACTACTAATGCTTAATACTTGGGTTATGTGTTTGAGGAATTTGGATTGATCATTCACTGATTGCTTAAGAAAGTGAGGTTGGCTTCGACCGGAGACTTTGCTATGCTTTAACTGAGGCTTTGATCTATCCTAACCTACAGTAACTCAAACCTATCCACTATACTGTGGGACTTTTACCCTTTTACCACGGAGTTACTTTCCTACCGTGCGATATTTTTAATGTACGCGTATCCACGATTAAATTCACAGGTTTGTGTAATTACCGAGTGATGGACCCAAATTTCATAAGAGGTGCCGATTTTGCCATGGACGAATCCAGTATATCAATGATGATACCAATTATATGGGTCTGGCGGCAATTCTGATTTTAATTAATTTATTTATTTTAATTCACTAATTTATTTATTATTATATGTATGCAACTAATATGCAGGTCTACAATTTGAGGATCAGAGAAGTGGAGTTTGTGAATGATATACTTGAAATTTAAATTTTATTTTTGAGATGTAATTATTCATTTATGTAATTTGTGATCACAGATGTAATTAAATTCTTGAATGATACAATTTATTCTATTGAACTCAATTTGTAATAATTAGTTTGTAATATTAATTATTTGCTTATTAATTTAATTTAATTAAGCGATTGATTTTATTTTAATGTCTAATTTGCAATTAATTATTTATGAAATTCGCGATCTAAAATGTGATGAATTATTGCCTTTAGCAATTTATTTCATTATAATCAACCTATAATAATAGAAATACGGAATTCAACTCTATCAATTAGTTTTAATTAAACATGTTATTTTAAATTAATTAGCTCTTATACATAACTAGTTAGAGCCGCGCGCTTCGCCGCGCCGTGCGAAATTTGATAAAAAAAATAAGGAAAAGCGGGGAAAAACGGAAAAACGACGGACGAAAAACGAATTTACATTTTTTTTGGGGGAAACGGCCAACGAAAACATTTTTTCCATGTTCCGGAGAAAAAACGGTTCACGGAAATAAAATTTTTCAAGCAAAATGAAGAAAGAAAACGGCTTTCCATTTTTTTTTTGTGGGGAAATAGCCACCGAAAACATTTTCCCCATGCTCCGGAGGAAAAACGAATGACGAAAACTTTTTTTGGGGCAAAACGGAGAAATGGAACGGTTTTCCATATTTTTTGTTTTGGAAAAACGGGCAAGGAAAACATTTTTCCCATGCTCCGGAGAAAAATCGGATGACGAATTTTTTTTACGGGCAAAACGGATAAAGGAAATGGTCTCACAATTTTTTTTGGGGCGAAATAGCCACGAAAAACATTTCCCATATGCCCTGGAGGGAAAACTGATCACGAAAACATTTTTTCGGGCAAAACGGAGGAAAACCGATCACGAAAACATTATTTTTGACCAAAACGGAGAAAGGAAACGGTTGTACATTTTTTTTTTGGATAACGGCTACCGAAAATATTTTTCGCATGCTCTGGAGAAAAAACGGACCCCGAAAACATTTTTTTGGGACAAAACGGAGAAAGGACCCGAACGTAAAGTGCGAGGACCTATTTGTTATAATTTTGGACCTATTCGCTATTTTGAAAAATTAGTAAAGGGCTCGCTCGCTATTCGCACTTAACGGGAGGGTCTCCATGCAAAACGGCAAACCAGGGACCTAAACGCGAACCGGGAAAAATATCTTCCTCTCACAAAAAATCGCGCGAGGATCTGGACGTAATTTCGGAAAACCGAAGGGGCTTCTGCGCAAAAAAGGAGGGGACACGTGGGGGGGCCGGTTGGCCCCCAACTTCTTCCCCTATAAGGGTGTTAATATTAATTAACAGGGGTATTCACTACCAAGGTTTCGAATTTCATTTCAAAAAATTTTTTTGGCACCCATCAAAATCATGGAAATTTTCGTGATTTCGGGAATTTCGGTTTAATTTCTGGATGAAATGGTTGAACAAAAAAATGAATTTTTTTTTATAAAATTTGAATTTTTGGATGAAATTAAAATGAACCAATATAGATGTTAGACAAGTGTTTCGAAACCCACCCAAAGAAGTTTCGAAAACCTCCAACTGTGCGCTCGATTCCTTGGGTAAAGCGGAGTGAATAGGACCACTGAATAGAAGGGCGCAAAGAAGATAGTGTGGTCTTCATTTCTGGGGATTATTCTTCATCCTTTACAGCACAAGAAGATGCATGCTTTGATAAAAGAGAGATTCAGAGATGCTAGACACAGTGGAAGAGAAAGAAGAAGCACCACAAAGTAAAGGGCACAGGACACATTGTGCACAGCGAGGAAAGGTTTACAGGTGAAGAGAGCACAGCCGGGTTGCCTTTAGGCAAGGAACCTCCAGCTGGATGACACGATGCAACAGCGACTGCAAATATTAGTCTCTTATACCATTGCCTAGCATGCAGCTGTTTAATTAACGACAAACTACGAAGAAGAAACAAGCTGATCGACTGTTGCAAATTGTGAGAATCCTGAAAATCAAAGTATTAATAGAGTCATTAAGTGCTTAAGGAATTGCCCTTGTGCCTTGGAAGAGATAGTGTTGGACCCAGGGGTAGAAGGGTAATTGTGGAGGAATGAAAGGATAAGACCAATATGCAGGTACCTCTTCTTCATCTCGAAGAGGAGAGGAGAGGAGGATCGAGCAAGAGGCCAAGCAAGAAGCTCAAGGCCCGCTACCTCTTCTTCATCTCGAAGCCACACAACTGAACCAAGTGCACAAATAGCAGTAGTAGTAGACTGAAGTGTAGCTTGTGCTTTGAGTAGATCAAGTAGAGAGAAGAGTAGATCGGGTTTCAAACCCATTGGTCTTAGATCTTGGTAGTAAGGGAGTGGATGTGTACGCGTACCCGGAAGTTCATTCCTCTGGATGAACACTGGTCTCACAGCACACACCATACCACGGTGAATTTCGTGCACTTTGATCATCATTGACCCCCCCCACCCCAAAGCCTTACCTTTGTAGCAAATCCATAGCCAAACTTAGAAATCCAAATAGCAACCGAAACCCTAGAACCGAGGAGGAACTCGGTCTGGTTATATATATATATATATATATATATATATATATATATATATATATATATATATATATATATATATATATATATATATAAGAGGCTAGCTTTGTAATAGAGGAGCCAGAGGAAGTCGCCGGGAGGAGTCGAGGAAGCCAGAGACTGGCGCTGAGAGGGAGAGCCGGGAGGAGTGTATCGCCTGAGGGAGAGGAGAGGAGGCGTCGCCAGAGGGGAGCGGCCGAGAGGCTTCGGCCGAATGGAGGAAAAGGGAAATGAAGGCTGTGCCGAAGGCCCATTCGGCTAAGGAGAGAAAGAAAAGAAAGAGAAAAGGGAAGAAGAGAAATGAAAAGAGAAGGAAGAAAAATTAGAAATTGGGGTTATTCTTCGCGATTTGTAATTAGATTAGATAAACTAGTTAGTTATTAGTCTAAGCATCAAAAAAGGACTAATCAGCAGGGATTAATTAATCTTGTTGTTGTTTAACCGGTTGGACGCCATTAATCGGATTCAAAATTTAGCGTGCAAGAATTAATAGTTTAATTAATTTTAGGACCAGATCTGAATCAACTAGACCAACCCCCGTATTCGAGCGAGGATGTACATTCCAATATTATACCAGGCAAGTTCGTTTGGTTATGAATTTGATGAATGTTTTCTAAATGTTTTTCGTGATATAAATGTCATCATTGCATTGGAAAATATATATTACAATTGAAAATATAAATTGGGCAAGGGTAGAATGTGGATGATGAAATGGTTGGATGATGAGTTGATAAAGGGAGTTGGTAATGAAATGGTTCAATTAGTGATTTGATTAATGGGCTTGTGAAAATATGGTGGGTAGAGGACGTCGATGAGAAGGATTTGTCATGCCAATGAGGTCCTCTACATAGGCTAGCATATAAGGTTAAACAAACTAACACCTGGGCAATGAGCCGTAAAACAGTATCCACCATAGTGTGGGAATCGGTCAGAAAAGGTTGTCCTATGAAGGTATTAGTATCTCTACATTGGGTAAGTAAATTAAGGGCGAACCTCTGGGCACGCCTGGAGGCCCAGAGGGACAGAACCAACTTGGGGCGGTATATTTGAAGCCCGGATATGTAGCTCCGATTTCGAGATGGAGTTAACTGACCACCTGATGTACCACCACTTTTGAGATGAAAATATGAAATACATTGGGCGAGTGGTCAGGAGTACAACTGTATCTGCGAGTCGTGGGAACAGCCTGGGATAGGTGTTTCCTGCTCGAGTACAGGGTTGGAGATCTAATACTGGATTAGTGATAACATTCTGGGGCATCACTTGATGGTGTCACTATGGGTAAAATGGTACAAACCTGCGCAGGGTAAAATTATGAATTCATGCCAGTCTCTTGGATTGAAGACTACGGAAGCCAATGTTGTCTCATATACAGTGTTAGTAGTTGATTTTAGAAATTCTAAAATGAACAACTCTTTAAGAAAACAACTCTATTTTCATTAAAAAAAGGTAATTAGAGGAAAGAGATGTCCTTTGGAAGAGTTGAGTTGAATTGTGAGAAAAATCATGTACTACATTGTTGCTATTAATATGTGTTAGAGTACTCATGTACTTACTCTTGCTTAACTCCCCCTCTGCTTACAAGGTAAAACTTTCGGAGCCACCAATGAGTGGGTTGAAGGTGATGCTCAGGACCAAGCTCTTGAAGATGCTTACTACTACTACAATCAAGAGAATTAGAGGATTATGTAGACAATATTATCTTTTGGGCGATCATTAGGGGATGATACCGTTGTGATATATTTTTGTTGTACTTGGACCCGATATATAGTTAAGTTTGAACATATAAGCCCTGCGTAACATGAAATGTAATATATTCCTATTTCAATTTATAATTATTATCTATTGCAACACTCTGAACACGGTATAGTAACTGATAAAGTATCTAAATGCCCGATATTTTGTTAGCTACTATGCCGAAATTCGTGTAATTAACTCGGTGTAATGACAGTAAAGCTGTTAATTACCTGAGCTAATTGTGCGGGTCGTCACACAAATGAACGATTATCAATAATTAGCACAGGTATAAGCTAGCCTTGCTGGTAAAAGTGGACCGTCGACATAGCAAAGGAAAAGGGCACTGTCTACAGCTTTCATAAGTTGTGGATAAACCCCTCAAAGATCATTAATTATTGGGGATATGACGAATGTCATTACATGGTAAAAGAACAATTTTACAACTAATAAACGTACAGTAAAAGGCACACCATCAGGATCCTGCCATTTCGTCGGGATCAAATAAGTGAATGTGATAAACCTCCAGTCTTGACAACCAATTACATGTTGACAGGTCTTCTACTTTCGGCGCTTGAACCTGCCAAAAAAACCAAACTCAAGTTTAGAAATGCTGGGGGTTCCTAGTGTTTTGCATCATTGGCAAAATAATATAATCTGCTTTACACAGTAGGAAGCACTAAAGCTTCTTTTCTTTCCCACTTCAGTGTCAAATCGGCAATGCACACTGGACCGGGTAAAACGTTGTTACATACCTGGATTTGCTCTTGAAAGAATTTTTCGATTTCTTCCGTGCAAAAGAACTGCTATTTTTCTTTGAGTGGCCCTGCTTCCATTCACTCATATCACTCTGGAACAATTCGTGCATCTCCTCTTGCCTAGTCTGGGCCTTTTCAGAATGTTCTCTTGCCTTTTGCTCATTCTTTCTTTTGCCAGAACCAGCACCCTTTTTACCGGTCGCCTTGATTGATTTTGCCCTACGATAAGCCACATCAACTAGAGATTGGCTTTTCTTTGCTTTCTTCCCTCCTTTGCTTTCCTGCAGAGAACTCTTTCACGCTTAGGACTGAATGTAACTCAGATTACAATATTATAGACAGGAATTCAACCCTAAGTACCAGTGTAGATCTCTTTTAATGGGTACTTGTTAAAAAAGTATCTGTAATTAAGTCCCCTTGCAAAACTAATTTCGATACATAAGGCATTCAAGGGGTGCTATATTGGCAGTCTCCTATTGTCACAAGGGATGTGTGACAAAATTATTCATGCCAACCAACACAAAGACACCAGCCCAAAACAGAACATACCAGAATGAACATTAACTAGTAACAAGTATTAGTCATTTTCTGCCAAACAACTAACAGCAAATAATCCTCACTAACTACAAGATAAGAACAAAATTACTGAAAGAATACCTGAGCTTCCTCCCCATCTTTGTTCTCATCCTCTAACATCTCACGTTGTGCCTCTAATCTTCGGCGTTTCTTCCTAGGTAGATTTTTCTGTAGAATATAAAATAAAAACAAAAAAGTAAACTACATCCCATGCACATTTACCAACTCACTCAAATATCACTTTCATAAGCATGCATACATACCTCACGCTCTCTCCTCCTTTTCTCCTTCAGACGAAGATCTTCAGCTTGCTGAGCACTCAAAACTCCAGAGCTACCCTTACCTTGATCCAATGATTCCTTGACAAAGAACAAAGCCATATATTATTTATGCGTACAAGATTGACCAGATATTTGTTTGAATTAAGTATAAAGAAAGAATTCCATCCCCATAAAAAAGTGAAAAAGTAATTACTTCTAATTTTAAATAAAGGCAGCAGAACGTGAGGAATCAAGGTTATTAAAGCGATAAGGCAAGGCGAAGCGACTAAGCACATTTTTACCGCCAAAGCGCTTAAGGTGTGGCGAAGCGACGCCATACACACATCCTAACCTAGTATAGGAGTATTCTGTAAGTATGTCTCAATGTCTATAATTTCTCCCTCATGATGTAGGAACTGAGCATAGCAGTAACACTAGCACACCATGAAACAGATATATTTCTCACTCAGCATTCTATTTCTCCCTCTCTCATTCCTCAATCCTATCACAGGCAGCAAGCATCACGTCAAAAGAGCTAGTTGATCTTCAAAACATAGTAGAGGGAGGCTGAGAGGGAGGAGGGTGAAGAGAAGAGGGGATCCGGCGACCAGTGTCCAGCAGAGCAAAGAGAGGGGGGTCTGGCAACCAGTGACCGACGGAAAGAAGAGGAGGCCAGCAGGGAGGACCATGGTTATTAAGGCGTCGCCTAGGCGTCCAGTCGGCCGCTGGAGCTCGCTGCGCTAGCTCACCTCGCCTGAACCGGAGATCCCCTGCCGTCGGCTTCCCCAGCTTCCCCGCTGCCACCTTCCTCAGCTCCCCGCCGTCGCCTCGGGCCCCCAGCTCCCTCGACGTCGCCTGCGCCTCCCCGTGGTATGGTTCCCTCTCCCGCTCTGCTCTTGCTCCTCTCCCGCACTCTACTCTTCCTTCCCTAGCTCCCCCGCTGCCGCCTTCCTCAGCTCCCCGCCGTCGGCTTCCCCAGCTCCCTCAACGTCGCTGTGGCCTGCGCCTCCCCGTGGTATAGCTCCCTTCCCCGCTCTGCTCTTGCTCCTCTCCCGCTCTGCTCTTGCTCCCTCTTGGCCTCCTCTGCAACTTTGCTCTGCTCAGTTGTAGCCTCCTGCCCTCCCCTCCAATGGTTGCCTAGGCACCTAGGCGTCCAGGCACCCCGGAGGCGACTCGCCTCGCCAGGGCGCCGTGATAACCATGGGGAGGACATACCTGAATGGCTGATCTACTAGCGGCCAGAGTAGGGGAGGCAGCGGCTCACGCGCCAGATCAAATGGGGACGAGGCGGCAAACAGCGCTAGGTTTTCCAATGTGACTTAAACCGACCCGTGCTCCCTCTCGGTCTTCAATTGTGCTCGCCTCGCAGCTGGCCCCGGTATGTCTATCTCTAATCCCTTGCTCACCCAACATATGTCGTCTGCCTTAGGCCTCCAAGATGCTAGACGGCGCCTCGGTGTCTCCTAAGCAATGCCATGGCCATGAGACGGATACCACACCCACCTCCAGCAAAGCGACGACATGGAGAAGCCCCCCCCCCAAATCCGCCATACCGCTTAAGCGACGCCTTGATAGCCATGTGAAGAACATTCTAAGGCAACCATTTATGTGAAAATTTATTGTCTGGTTTATTAATGCATTGTGACAGAATGGGACCATATAAGTTGCAATCATAATAAATAGCACTATAGCAGGCTGAGCCATGTTATATGCACTTGTCCAAAATGGTATGGGATACTGCAAAGGTTCAATTATATTTGATCTTTGTCTGTCTTGCTTTTTGGCTGCTAATCAACATTTGGTGGGCATAGCCATAAGAATTGTAACTAGATTCTAGTTATAATCTCTTTATAAGAAGCGTGACAGCTATTGTTACCATATAATAATAACTACTACATGCATCATGGGCATCAAACTTCTGTTCATGCAATATACCCAAGAATAAGAGAGTTAATGCTGCAACTAAGCAACCGTCATTTTAACCTTAGAAGCCGAAAAAACATGAACAAATAAAAGCACTCACATCACATTCAACACACACAGAAGTCGCACAAAATACATGGGGAAAAGATAGAAAACAAAACAAACTGGCATCAGATAAATATATATACTCCTAATACAATTTAAGATGAACTTACTTTGGCAGCTTTTGCCAAAAGCTGCTTTTCTGTTTCAGTAGCAAACCAGGTTCTCTTTGGGCGCGAGTATATCTTATCCTTATGAGCTATCATATTTTCTGCCTGATAGTTGCAAACATGTATTAGAGGGGGGAAAAGAGGGTTCAAATCTATACAACAATCCACAACACTTAAATTGATTTCTGGTCAACTAATTCTCATTCACAAGCAAAAAAGAGTTTGTAATTTAATTTTAGAGAAAATTTGAAACTTCTAAAAGAACCTTTGTAAACTCCATTTCAGCTTTCCTAAGTTCTCTTTCCTCCCTAAAAAGAGAAGAGCATAAATTATTAGTAGTGGTCTGAAAAAAAGCCTACCATAAAGGACATGAGACTAACCTTTCTTCTTTAATTACGGTAGAAATTTGATCTTCAAGTTGCCCAATCAATTTTGCACACTCAGCAATAGGTTTCTCTGCAACAATGCGGCTTTTCAACTGTGAACCAGCTTTCTTCGCCTGAAAAGTAATTCAGAGAATATTAATGAAAGAACAACATCGATTGTGATTGCATACATCAATAGAATTGTGCATTTCTAGAAATCAATTTAGCACTTCAAGGCTGAAATAGTTGAAAGCCGATTGGATAAGAATAAATTATGTTATTCATGGATCAAACCTCTATGTAGCGTCCACGCCCTCCATGGTATACTCCCACATTTCATAAAAATTATTTACCAGCTGCAACATCATGAAAATGTCCATACTCGATACACACTTATTCCCATTAACTACTCTGGTTACAAAAATGATCACCAGACATCCTTTAGAATTAATGGAATTAGAAATGGACTACAAACTGTAGTTATCAAATCAAGGCTGGAAAGTGCAAATCTAGAAATCAGATTGTTACTAAAACCATATGGTTAATTGAATTACAATGCTTTTATTAACATAGCTATGCCAGAGAATTACAACATATGCCCGATTATATCAGCATAGTTGCTTAAACCAAGTTGCGGATGACAAAATACTTACAATAGCTTTCAAGAGGGATCTATCATCATCGGTAACAAATGTCACGGCATATCCTTCTCTGCCAGCCCGAGCAGTGCGGCCAACACGATGAAGATAACTGCAACAGGACAAACAAGGTACATCTATGAAAGGGAACATAACTAAATGACAAAGTTCTTAAATAAAATCGAAGACAAAAAAATCAATGGCAACAAAAATTGGTGCACCAAATTTTTTTTAAATAACTCTCATGTCGGCCCTGTTTGGCAGAGCTCCAGATCCCAGCTCTACCTCAGAGCTAAAACTTGTAGACCGAAATAAAGTGACTTAAGTTCATAATTTTATTCTAAAATATAAACAAGATAACCCACCTAAACACTCTTAATATACCTACAGCTCCAACTCCACGAATCTGGTGAAGCTAGGAATACCCAGCTCCACCAACTCCACGGTTTTGGTGGAGCTAGAGCTCTGCCAAACACCCCCTAGTCAAGCAATTCTGCAAGTACAAAAAATGGAAAAACCAGAGTATGCCTTCCAAGGTTGGCTGCAGGAATCGACAATGTTAAATGGAATACATGGTACAAAAGATTATCAACAGACCATGGAGTAATCCGTTTTCGAACAGCCAAGTGAAACAAGCAAACGAGACATCAAAATGAACGCATTTGTTATATATTCAATTAATTTGCCCCTAGAATGTGATTAATTATAGCTTGTGTTTAATTTATGCTGGGAGCAAAGGTAATTATTACATAGAAAGTTCCATGCTACATGTTCTGCACAAGGCAAATGGAGATTGGCAATGAAAAATTAAATCATAAAGTACAAGCAAAGTTCAAAATAGGTTACAGAAAAAAAAAGGATCTAGGCCAGTTTATGTAAGGGCTGACAATCGAACCATAATTCGACAATGCATACCTTCTTCAAAACCAAGGTTTGCGAGTCGCAAAGTCGAGTCGAGTCGTTAGGGTACCGACTTGTGGACGAGTCTACAAGTCGATAACTATACTTTATAATTTTCTATAAATATACCAACATACTCCGCCCGCTCTGCTCTCCTCCGCCCACTGCTTGCACTCTGCTCAGATCGCCTCCTCTGCGCGCTCTGCTCCTCCGCCCACTCGATGGCGTCCTGCTCCTCCGCCCACTCGAGGGGCAGGGCGCTTTGCTCCGGCGTGGTGGCGTCCGGCGATGAAGCTCCGGCGGCGGCATCAACAAACTAGGTTTCTTCGGTCCTTGAATCCTTACTCCCGTCTGGCTTCGGTCCTTACTCCCGTTTGGCTTCGGTCATCGGTTTGGGCTTTAAGTTGGCCTAGTCGGGCAACTAGGCTGCTCCGGCTAGTCGCGGCTAGCCGCCGGCTAGTCGAGTCGGGTGCAGCGACTAGGTTCGTTGCACCGACTTGTCGGCTAGTCGTCAACTAGTCGTGACTAGTCGCGCGACTTTAAAACATTGTTCAAAACTCAACTGCTTTTTTCCTAAACCAATTCAGTGCTTTGAAATGCTTCAACATTAGCAAAAATATGCGCTAAGCCTCTAACTGTTAGAATATACTTCCATATATATTCATACCCTGTATAGAAATGTCTATCTCCTGATATGTTTGTACCATATATAGCCATAGCTGTTCATACTTAGGGATTGCTTGCTATAGATAGATATACGCTCTGTATTATATATGGGTTGTTGCCCTGTCAATGAGGATTCATTCAATTCTCCTCAAATCTCTATTCCAACACTAACTACCAACAATACTCTCATCCCAAACTTCATTGTACTGGCAAGCACTTCAAGCTTGAAGATAAATGGCAGCAATACAAAACGACTACAATAGCAAAACTGACTTCACTTATTTATTACTTACGTTTTGACGTCACGTGGGCAGGAAAAATTTATTACAGTTCGAACACCAACAATGTCAATCCCCTGCAAGTCAAACCAACAATTTTTCAATAAAAAAACACAACTATTCAACACATGTATTTTTTAACTTTTTTACATGGGCTTTTCTATTTTCTATTATTTCTTTGTTAAAATACTAGTACCTTCTGTAATATACAATAGAATATGTCAAGAAAGTAGTAGGCAAATTACAATGTGAGATTAATATTCAATATCTGAAAAAGGAAATAGATATACAAAATCACTTACACGAGCCGCAACATCGGTTGCAATCAGGAAGTCCACTTCATGCTTTCTGAAAAGTTCTAAAGCCTATAAAAAAACAAATTTTGTACAAATTAGTGAAGACACATGATAACTTGTATCAGTGAACAGGAATCTCAAGATTGCAGAATGCAAGAAAAATTAATATATTACCAAAATAATTCAGGCAAATGTGCATAATTAGTTAATTACATGGAACATCTACATCTTCCTAATTCAACAATATCTAGCTTAGATCTGCTAAACTGGAATCTATTTAAGATCAATTATTCGGTCGGACACAGATGGCCAAAAATCAATTTCTACAATTTCTACAATGTATCAACTCTTTATATTCAGCATCATATATTTATCAACATAGTTCGAGTGAATCAACTGTACTTTTTGCACTGAGAAGTAGCATTGTGTAGAACCTTTTTGGTCCTACATTAAGCCTATAAAGTTAGATGAATGCAAAAATTTGAACAAGGTTTACAAGCTCTCTCACACCAAACAGATGGCTTATTATTGCGATTATTTAACGTCTTAGATGGTGAAGCCAATAAAATGGGGCAAAAAGGCTAGTAATGTGCAAGTAAGCTGTTTTTTTTTACCATAACAGATTTTATACACAATCTGATAAATTAAACCATTAGAACAATGCTATGAACACCTTTCAGTGGAGACGCGGGGAAAACAAAAGGTTCATGAAACAAGAGCTAACATGGTAATAAAAGGAAAATAAAGGGAAAAAATATGAATGCTGGAGAAACAGAGTTCATGACACGAGCTAACATGATAGAAAATAAAGAAAAGAGAGGTGCTTCTATGCTTTTTTTTTAAGTTGTACAAAAATTAAAGCATAAATGAAGAGTAGATGGTGATTAATTACCCCTTCACTTACTTCAAGATTTGTGCAATTGGTATTATGAGGGAAAGCATAGAAGCACAGCTCGGAAGAAAATTATGACAAATAAAATCACCTCAAGCCGCTGGGCCTGTGTAAGGTTGCCATGAAGTTCAGCAGCTTTCATCCCGGACAGACCAAATATTATTTTTAACCTGTGAGCAGACTGCTTTGTCCCGCTGCAAGGGGACATAATCAATATGTATATACATACATACTCCCAGAAGTATGGAACCATATATAATGAAAGCTTCAACAGAATGGTGGTACATATGCCCATCCACCGTATCTCTTGCTGGACTGAGAAAATTGTATGAATCACTATCATGTATTTTATTTTTATATCATCCTGTTAAAAATATGCCCTGCCCGTTACACTAGTTCATCTTGAACATGTTCTTTGTTAGCAGAGTAAGAGTAAAGCCAGCTATATTTCATTAGTTCATTGTACTACCCAAAAAAGAAGAGCTGTTAAACAAACAGAAATTTAAAAAGCAACCAAGTTCTCCAGAACACAAACCTGAAAATTATTACTTTTTCCTTGAAAGTCTTCAAACAGAGTGCAAGCAGAACAGCTTCTTGATTTGCTTCACGTGCTCGTCGTATTCTAACTACCCTGTATAAAATTGGGAGAATATAAATGATAGAAATAAATAATATATAATCTGACAATGTACAAATATTGAGGAAATGGAGATGCTGTTAAACGTAATCACAAAACATAACAGCCATAAGTCAAATATTTATATTTTCTTGAAATAAACAAAAGCAATAAATATATAACCAAGCAAAAGAAGGATGCTAAAAGCAGAATGAACATACTCTTCAGTGAGCGTTGCAGGCCGTTTCAGCGAAGGATCAGCTTCAAGACGGACTGGTTTGTTTAATGAAAGTTTCACAAGTTCATTAATTTCTTCTGTCATCGTAGCAGAGAAAAGCATTGTCTGCTTTCTTTTAGGACACATGCGAATCTGCATTTATCATGAAACAAAAGCACATTACTGATCAAAGCATTGTGGGTCATTAAAATAAGATGATAAAAAGAATAAGGGGGCGTTTGGCATGACTCCAGCTCCTAGATTCTCGTCTGGAGCTGCTAGAGCGATGCTAAACAGTCCGGCTCCTCAAAAAAGATTCATTTTCCCAGAGCCGGTGGGAGGTCACTCCGTGTGGATCCACCCCCCCCCCCCCCCTGACCACCACCACCACCACCCACTTCGGAAATACCCCTAGAGTTGGGGAGTAATTACCCACAATTTGCCATTGGGCAAAAGGGGGCCAACCCCCCACCCAATTCGTCAGTCCATTCGCTCACTCCCCCCCCCCTCCCTCCCCTCTCTCTCACGACACCCTCCTCTCACATTCCAAACCTTAGAGGCGACGGCGGAAGGAAGCCCGATGAGGCTTGACGGCAGCGGTGTGGGCAAGGCATGGCGTTCTCCGTCATTCCTGATAGAGAGCACCAAGGCCAGTGATTGGGGAAGCAACGGCAAGCACGGTTGCGTGGTGCTGATGTGGTGGTCAAGACAAACCTTGATCTGGCCGCCCGTCGCCCTCCTTTCGCCACCCCTAACGCCAGCGCCGCCAGCTCTCTCCAGATCCCCCTGCGCTAGCCTACTTGGCCACCGATGCTCTTTGATATTGTTAGCAGTAAATCTTGACTAAGTTTGTGTGGGTCTCAACGTTGTGTGTGTGTGCATGTTAGCTAGTTAGTTTCTTGCATGTGTGTGTACGGGATAGTAGATCAAGTGCTATGGATGTCTTGAGTGCCGAGCGATCAAGTGCTGGCCAAGTCTCCAGGAGGAGGACGTTGCCGCGTGTGGTCGTGGATGAAGTGATGGCAGCGCAAGACTCGGATCAAGATGGAGTTTGCAAACTGCATGCATGGATGGGTGGCTGAGTCTAGGAGACTACGTAGTAGCCAAGTTGCTTCTCTCGTTCGTGCAGGGGAGTCCGGGTCTTGTGGATCATGGGCTGCGTGTGTGGTGCATGCAGTAGTTAGTCTGTTAGACTTATCAAGTCTTTGTTTGGCTATATAAGTAGTACTCAGCTTGTTTTGTTATGAGGGACAGGGAATACAGAAAAAGGAAAAGGGGTGTACGTCGCTTCCCACGTCTACTGTGTTTTGTGTATTTGTACGCCTTGTGGCCGGAGTGAGTCTTCGTGTTCGCGTGCGTTCTAGCCGGAGTTCGTCGTGGTTACGTGAGTTCGATCCACGACGGCTCTAACAATTGGTATCAGAGCTGTAAGATCTTGTGGCCATGGCCATGGTTCCTCATGGTGCCGGGGGGAGCACGGTGTCGATGTCGTACCCGATGCTATCGCCGGCAAGCTACACCGCATGGGCGATCAAGGTCGTGGCAATCCTTGACGCCCAGGGTCTTTGGGAGGCCGTGAGTCCGGCGGAAGGCGAGGCGGTGGACGCGCGGAAGGACAAGACGGCGAGGGCGCAGCTTCTCCAAGCACTACCGGAGGACATTCTTATGCAGGTCTCGCAAAAGAAGACGGCGAAAGAGCTTTGGGACAGGGAATACAGAAGATATGAGCTCTTTGATGATTGTGCAACAACTAGCAATACTTTTAGTTCCTTGATTTGTGCACCAAATAGTTAGTTCCTGTCTTGTTGGTTACTTCTTGATGTTGTGGCTTGTATGTTGGCAAAATTTGGTTACTTCTTTCTGTTGATGCCGAAAATTGATGATTGTATGTCACAAATTGATGGTTTGTTCATTTTGCAAATACACTGACTGGATGTGCGTCTTGCACTGGGTCCAGCAAATTTGTTGAGTCCTGGATGTTCAATGCAATGCAAATGAGAAGTGTCGGATTATTGAATGTGAGGAGTGCTTGTATGTTTCATGATAACATCCTACAAATTTCTTGAATTCTACATGCTGTAAAGATGTTTTTGGTGTTGAATGGTGGTTAATAGTATCAGGCCCTCCAAAATTGTATCAAATTGTATCAGAAGTTATGATATACTCAGTTGGATAGCAATATAGCATAGGTAGTATATAGACATTTTGCATGGAAACCTCTCATTCTTGAATATGGAGCCAATTTTCTAGCCCAACACTTTCTCTGGCAACTCCAGATTCTCAGAGGAATGGATCCAATGAGAATCTGAGAGTTGGAGCTGAAAATCAGGATCTGGAGCCATCCCAAACACCCCCTAACTTATGGATGTCTGACAATCTAGGATGCCAGCATGCGTCGATACCAATACAGATACGTGATAAGCCGATACCGCGATACGCCATTTTCCCAAAAACACCAATATGGAAATATGTGTGTGTGTGTGTGTATGGACTAAGTCCATTTTACACCCCCCCCCCCCACCCCCCAAAAAAAAACTTTCAAAAATGTCCATTTAACACCCTCAACTATAAAACTGTTTATTTATAACTCCAAACTTACAAAACAAGGTCAATTTACATCTTAAGGCGGTTTTGCTGACAAGGATCCAACTTAGGGTGATTTTTATGGTTTTTGCTATGTTGGCAGCCATGCCATCGATTTTTGCTGATGTAGATCCAAATAAGAGAGGAAATAATAGCGAGAAGAAGAAAGAGAATGTATATAGAGAGGAGTGATAAAGAGATCGATGATGTTGATATGAATACCCTTGAATTGGATCATCATTACCAATACTCGATGATGTAGCTGCCAATATGGTGAAAACCATCTTGAGTGGGATTCAAATCATCAAAACCGCCCTCTAAAACCGCCTTAAGGTGTAAATTGACCCGGTTTTGTAAGTTTGGGGGCTTAAATACCTGGTTTTGCAATTAAGGGTGTTTAATGGACTTTGTGGAAAGTTGAGAGGACTATATATATATAGTATCCTGCCCGTATCGGGGTTGCATTCGTATCCGATACCAATGCGCCAGTTTCCTGAAGTGTTCGAGTATTGGAGTTGACAATGACTAGATACAAAGATAGGAACCATGAAGATTTCTAAGGCCAATTTTGGATTGGTGGATGTTGTGCTACCTCCTCCTCATTAACCCAGCTCACACCTGCTAGCTGCTACAGTCCTCCAACTTCACGACTAGTGATGTCATTCATCCCACACAATTCAAACCCGGCCATCACAGAACATGGATCAGAGTAGCAATATCACCTAGACACATGTCCACTCCAATGTTGAGATAAGTCGAGCACACATCCAGCATTTATTTAGGACTCTTACCTCAGTTTCAGTATTTGTCTAAATAAAAAATATACTTGGATAGTTTTCATGACAAAAAAGGAAACTAGAGTAACATGTATGATTCTTTAGGATTTTTTCTACAATGTTTTCTAATCTCTCTTTGTTATTAAAGATATAGAACCTCTGGATATTCCTGTAATCTATTCCCACAGACCACATTGGCAGAACATTTATATAGACAAAAATGTCGAACTAGAAAGTGATACGACAGCAAGAAACTAGCAGCACAGAAGTTTGGCAGTTACCAGTTCGTGAATTTCAGCACTGAAACCGAGTTCTAGCAAACGATCAGCCTCATCAAGGATCAAAATAGCAAGATCTTCAAGCCCAACCGAAAGGGAATTGCGTAGATGATCTATTATGCGCCCAGGAGTAGCTACAACAATGTCAGGCATTGACCTTAAAGCTACCTCTTGTACCTGGGAAAGTATATAGAATTTCATCAGCATGATAGTAATAGGAAAATATCTAACAGTCTTTAACCAAGAAACTATGCAGAAAATACAATAAAGGACAACAGCAGAAGCATGCAAACAATCACAAATATTACCAGAAATGTGCAAGGCTATAGTTTCAAAGTCAACAATAGAAGCTTATATGAATAAAAAGGATCAAAATTTACAATATAGTAGATAAGAATGGAGAAAAGGGCTGACTGGAACTTGTCAGTTCCCTATGCAATTAGTATTTATATATTTGAATAACATGACTATTGAGGAATCATATTTTACATGATGGCAACAAAAGGCAATTGCAACAGAAAAAATGTCCTTTTCCTGGTTCTGTTAATCTGAGCTGAAGCAGTCATATTTACCAAAATAGTATGTCAGATCTCCATTTTCACGTGTAATATGAATAAACAAAGCGTTTAGCAGGCAGACAAATAGAAAACAGGTTGATAACATTTGAACGCCTTGATAACTAGGTTGGTTAGTTCCATATGCAGCCATGACCAAAAAGGAATTAGAACATGGGATGCTTTTTAATACATATATGAAAAGGTTCTGCGTTCTGCAGAGAAATGTTTACCATAGGAAAAAAAAATACAGGGTACAGCTCAGGAAAGCTTTAACAACTAAAAAAGAAAAATGCAATAGAATACCTGAGTTGAAAGTCCACCAACAATGAGACAGCACCTGATATCAGTAAACTGAGCTAATTTCTCGATCATACTATGGACCCTGCATTTATAGGAGTATGATCGGTAAGTTGAAATTTGGCACTAAACTTAAAACTGCTATAATAATA
Organism: Rhipidocladum racemiflorum; assembly: GCA_036346355.1. Taxonomy (NCBI): domain Eukaryota; kingdom Viridiplantae; phylum Streptophyta; class Magnoliopsida; order Poales; family Poaceae; genus Rhipidocladum; species Rhipidocladum racemiflorum. The sequence continues at coordinate 697,717 of CM070590.1, read as the reverse complement.
TTGATGAGCACTAAAATTTTGATACATTTTGTTAACTAGAAGGATACACTGAGCATTGCAGCGGGAATTTGTAGAAATCAATTTGTTGGTTGTAATGTTTGAACAAATCAAGGTGAAACATGGTAGAGCCTAAAAGAATCAGAAGACAATGCAAATGACGGTACATATATGATATATCATCTATGACACTCGATTTTTATCCAAAGATTATGAACAATAGGGGTGATAATGGCCGCATGAGAGAAGAAAGAAATAGCATTGATTGTAGTTAGTGGGGGTTGCTTGTTTGATATACTAGAAGGTTACCCCATGCATTGCAGCGGTAATTTGTAGAAATCAATTTGCTGGTCATAATGTTTCAACAATTCATGGTGAAACGTGGTAGAACCTAAAAGAATTAGAAGATAATGCAAATGAGGAAACATCTGTGACACTCAATTTTCATCCAAAGGTTGCGAACAATAGGGGTGATGTGGCTGCATGAGAGAAGAGAATTAGCACTGGTTGCTGTTAGTGGGGATTACTTGTTTAATATATATAGATTAAGCTAATTTTCTATAAGTAATGCTGCACAAGTTTGCATTTAGAATAGGAGGAAACTTGTAACCCAATTCACTACAATGTTGCCACAACTTGGAAAGCGCCACTGCAATGGTATTGACAAGCAAAATGTCAAGCATTTAGAGTTCAAAAGTAAAACTTCCGACATCCAAACACAAAATTTACAATATTTGAATTGTTTTCAAGAGAAAAATGAAAGGAGAAAACAAACTTAAGTGACAATCTAAATAAAATAGGAAAATCCAGCACAAGTGTCCCTGAAGTACAACTTCCAGAAAATACAGATTAAAACATATCACCAGAACATTGGTTTGATAAACAAAAAGGAAAGAACTATTAGAAAAATAAGGAAAAGAAATGGACCTAATTTAGACATATCCTTAATTCTTTATTGGAGCTTAATTAACTCATGATAAAATAAAAACACATAAGGAAATGAGCTAATATGAAAGATCATTACATAGAAAAAAGAACATATGGAACTTACTGAGCAGCCAACTCTCTAGTTGGAGTAAGAATAAGCACCCTAGTTGCAGGTACACGTTTTGGCCGGAAAAGTAGACGCTCCAGCACAGGCAAAGAGAAAGCAGCTGTCTAATTTACAGAAGTCAGTTAAGCTAAAGATATATACAACTTCAAAATGTTCCAAAAAGGGAAGTATGTGTTTATTAGAGATACCTTCCCTGATCCTGTTATAGCACTGCCACATATATCCCGTCCAGTTAATGCTAAAGGTATGCATGCAGCCTGGAATATGCAGGGAATTAAGGAAAAATTATAATGACAACCAAATTAACTTGCAGGCATGGATAAGTAAGGTATTTTACTACATGATCAAAAAAAATTGTTACATCACTGGAAACAATAAAACAAGACTGTTTATTGATCAACTACAGGTATGTCATTAATTATGATTGTAAAACAAACTTTGGAGGCATCAAACTACAAACACAACTTGCTAATTTTTACCCTAATTGCCAACTCCCATGAAAAGGCAAGCAGTAGTGGAAACCTGCAGATTAGCTTATCCACAAGCATGGTTTTATCCTATTATGCCTCGCAGCCATAAGAAAAGCAAATTTGAGGAAACAAACCCATTGGATATCATTAAAATGTTACAAGTACAATATAAAAGTTGATGGCCTTGAGGGTTCCCCCATTACAACATTCCGCCTCTCAGTAATGTGGCCAACACAGGCACAGCTATTATGACTGGATTTGACTTGGCAAACAGGAGTTTAACAGCATGGCAAACCATAGTTCAACTAATACGACAACTACCTGGCTACAGATATCAGTGTGAAACATTAGGCTAATGTCATGCTAACGCCACTTGAACCCAGTATCCTTGGTGCTACTGCTGGCAATGAAGATGGAAGCTTTTGTTAACTAACGAGGCTTACAAAGTTACAAGAGAAACTAAGCCATGCAAAAAAGGTAAGATACAACTTGAAAAGCAATCTGTGCCTTTTGAAGGCATTCAAGGTAGTTATATGCATCAAGACATTATTGAGAGTTGAAACAGTATACTAACCATGAACTATAACTACCATTTATTTTTTATTTATGGCTTCAACGCCTACACCAATTAACTATAGAATGTTCAAATGACTCTTTCTTACATCCATTATTCTGATCTAAGCTAATGTCTACAGCAAAATGAACAAAGCCTATTATTTCTTTTTGGAGTAATTCTCCAGGGATTTCACAATTCCAGGATGTAGGCAAGTGCAAGACCAGCTAAACTCCCACCTTGAATTTGCCATATTTATCCATTTTACCCAGTACCCACATAAAAGTATCAACTTTTGACGTAGTTAACTATACCATCAAACTGTATTCTTGAAACTATTACATATGCTCCACTACAGTTTGAATCTTATGACAGAACAAATTCTACTTCAAAGGAAGATACGGAAGAAGCATCTTTCAAGATTTTTAACAAGTTCATTATAGGTGACTAGAGAGATTGGAGGATGACCAATCGAACCATTTTTGTGAATAAGAAGAATCTGACAGACTGAAGGTAATCTTATTCACGGCGTAAAGACGAGTTGCAGGTGCAAACCTGAATCGGTGTTGGTTTTTGGTAGCCCAGTGTTTCACAGGCACGAAGAAGCGGCCGTGATAAGTTCAGCTCAAGGAACGAATTTGCATGGAATGACGCTCCTTCTGATGACGCAAAAAATTTAGGAGGATCCACAGCACCACACTGTTGGACCGTATCTTCATCCTGGGATTACCAACGCATAAACATTTGACGACTTGTCAGGCAATGAGAATGTCAAATGGGAACTAACCATTATGGTTAATTACTATGAGAAACAGTGCATATTCACATAAAAGGTACCAGATTGAATTTGATGGTTTGCCATCCTAACGAATTGGACAGTATACAGTATACTGGGTAGATAGCGCATCCGCAGCTAAAGTAAACAGAACGAGACGAAGAAATCGAGGAAAAGTTCACCTCTTGTGCAGCATCCTCTTCTTCCCCCTGCTCCCCCTCCTCGCCTTGCTCACCACCTTCCTCTTCGCCCCCCTGCCCCTCCCGCTTGCCTTCCTCCTCCTCCTCCACCTCCTCGTCGTCGCTCTCCTCGACCCCCTCCTCGCCCTCGCTCTCCTCGAGCTCGTCCTCCTCGTCCCCGCTCTCCCCCTCCACCTCCTCGTCGTCGCTATCATCACCGTCCTCGTCGCCGCTGCCGCTCTCGTCGCCCTCGGACTCGTCGGGCATAGAGGGCTTGCGGCGGCCGCGGAGGGCCAGGGAGATCTTGTCGTCGATGGAGGAGGTGCGGCGGCGCGCGTGCTCCGCCGCCACGGACTCCGCGTAGGACGAGAACTCCCACGGCGACTGCGCTGGCGGCTTGCGCCGCGCGGAGGACGCCGCTGCCTCGTCGTCGGAGCCGTCCGGGTCGAAGCGGAAGTTAGGGTCCATATCGATGGAGGGACAGCGAGGTGCCGAGGACGAGGCGGCGAGGGTTTCGGGGAGGAGGAGGCGGCGAGGGTTTAATGGAGGTTTCCGGGAGGAGGAGGCGAGTCGGATTCGAGCACGTGAGTGGCCCAACACGGCCCAACGTCGGGCTCTCACTTCTTTTTCTTTTCTTTTTTTCTTTGTTTTTTTTCTATGAAACTGGGTCTCGGGCGTGTCACGCTGGACCCGACATAGGGTGTGTCTAGCGGGTTTTAGGTTAGTTTCGGCTTCTAGAAAACCAGTAAATTTTTCAAACAGTTTAGCTTTTAAATGAGTTTTGGTATAAACTAGAAGTCATATATAACTACTAAAAGTTGAAAGTTGAACCTGACTTATTTTTGTAGTTTATTACCGAAGAAAATTAGTTATCTGTCAAACGATCTCTTATAAAAATATACAATCACTTTTCAGTTTAGAAAGTTAAAAAGTAGCTTTTTATGAAAGCTACAGCTTCCCCAAACATGCCCATAGACAGCAAGATTAACACTGATATATGTTTACTACTTTAAAAAAACAAAAGTTAAGGATAGCTTCCTTAGTCTGCCTCTCTATCCCCTCTTCTCTTATGGTATAAAAATTACATAATGACGTAGATCTTCCGGGGGGGATGTAAGGATTATGTTGATATGTCGATCTTCCTAAAAATCTATAACAAATAACAGAAAAAACAATCTATCAATAAACAAATACAATCTCCCTAAAAATTCTCTATCAAAAAGTGCTGACAGGTGGGCCCAAATATTTACACATAACCAATTCACAATATTGTTACAATATGGTTTATTTATGTTCCATTACAACTCATGGGCATTGCTGGGTATCTCCTTCACTTTAGAGATCAAAAAAGTTTTCACAATAATTATTAAATAAAAAAGAAAAATCCTATAAAATATATATACGAATAACTAGTGATAATGAAGGTATCTCCTTCGCTTTAGGGGTCTAGAAAGTCCCTAATAATCCTTAAATTAGGAAAAAATATGTAAATTCTCCATTAATCTAGAGAAAAAGAGAAGATATACGCTGTTTATTTTGTGTGGCTAGATTATAAAAATGGATATTAATTATATATTCATTAATCAAAATAAAAAGAGAAAGACTTATACATCTATTTTGGTGGGACTAAATTATAATGATGTAGATTCACTACTACAGCAATGTACATCCGAATCGGTTCTTTTTCGTCATCATAATCGGTTTTGATGGTGATAGAAAGTCCAACGATAGTGATGAGGAGGCTCTATCACAGTCAATTTTTACGTGATAGTAATAATACAGCTATCACAATCCGTTTTCAGGTGAAAACCGATTGCGATGACCCCCTCATCACAATTGATTCTTGTTCAAAACCGATATTGATGAGGGGGTGTGTTGTTTCTCATTTGTTCACCCTCGCAAAAACAGCATATATTACACATAATATGCACACATATCACATTCACACAGTAAAGATTACACACAGTATGCGCATATCACATTCAAAGAACACAACACACTCTATTATAACACACAATCACATTCGTTCACAATATAGAACACAAACATGCTCAACTACAATTTAGGTCCTCAACAACAGCAATACCATTGTAAGACTCAACTTGTTACAACTTTACTTCATTCATCAAAACACCTGCGAACAAATACAAATCAGCATTTAAAGCAACCTTTATTACCAAATTGTGTCATGGAACACCATACCCTGTGTTTGACCCTCTGATTCCTTCTCCTCCATTTGATCCTGTGGCAATTCTCTCAGCTAAGGAAGCAACCATAAAGATGAAATGGAGAAGAAATGGAAAAACCATAAAGATTAGATAAGATGAGATGCTAAATGCAAACCTTTTCAACTCCTCTCATTCGTAGGCATGTCTTTCAATTCAATTCTTACGACAACATGGGCAGGAGAGGGAGAGCAAGAGAGGAAGAGGAGCAAGTGGAGAGCACAAGGTAGAGGGAGAGCTGTTGAGAGAGAGAGGGAGAGGAGCAAGTGGAGGAGATAAGTGGTAAGCACAAGGGCGTGCATAAATATACAAAGGATTTGTGAAGTGGTTTTCCCTTTTCCTTGGACGTAGCAAAAATATTTTGAAATTGGAGCCCGTTAGGTACCCAAATTTCACTTTGGCCCGCCAAAAACTTATCCCGAGCACATTCTAACTCAGAACCGATTGTGATGTGGTGATGAGGACATCCCTTCCATTGATACAATCATACCTACTACTCCTCAACAAGTTGTGCAAGGACCAATCACACAATCATGTGCATGACTATCCCGAGAAGTAGCATTCGTGCACTTGCCATTAAAACGGTCATAACTTTTGCATATGGTGTCCGTTTTCAACGTACGAGTACTCAAATCGAAGGGGACGACGATGTAGACTGATAGACTACGCGATGCTCTGAAAACGTGTCAACCCCCAAAAAAAAGGTTGTTTAGGGTCTCAAAACAGTCTCTGAAGTTTCGGTATCCGTTTTCGCCGATTATTTGCTGTCTAGTTTGAGTTTGTTTCGATTATAACTTGTGTATTCCTTGTTTTCATTTCATATTTTAGAGAGTGCTCATTTGTGATAGTTTTATTTTGAGAAAAAATATAGAAGGCAAAGGTGCAAAAAAAAAAAAGAGCCACAAAAAAATAGAAAAAGGAAAAAGGCAAGTGTAAAATCAAAAGCTGCACTGAAATTAAAAAAAAATCATAGAAGAAGAAAGAAATGCTCACCAAATCAAAATTGAATTTAATTCCTAGTGCTTACCAAAAAAATCATAGAAGAAGAAAGAAATGCTCACCACAAATGACGGGTTATCATCACAATCGGTTCTAGCTATGGAGCGAAAGACGATGGAGCGTAAACCATCGCGAGTATTGTGTGTACGGGCTGATCCCCCACTGTAGCAAGGGGACGCACATCACCGAAGCTAGTGCGAGGCTAGACTCTAACAAGTGGAAGGGTTTCATTATAGTCTAGCAAAACGGATACATTGAGTATCGCGTGGCATGGTTGATATGATCGCTAGAATGTGTCATGTGGGTAAAGTGTACAATCTCTACAGAGAATAAATCTAATCGATTAGCTGTGCTCACGGTCAAGAGCAGCTTGCGAAATGAAATAGGAAACAGATTGAAAACTGGAATGATGAATTGGTGGGGCGAATCGATGGTTAATTGCGGGATTGATGGTTGGATATGATGATCCTGTGGAATAAAATATGGATGGATGGATTATTGGATAAATGAATATTTATGCTGTAATTTCATGTTGCTCTACAATTGCTCTTTAAATTTTGTGTTGTTTTGAAATTACTAATCTATTACAAATGAAATTTGATTTATGCTTAAGATAGACTTAGTGTAGAAACTTTCATCCTTTGAGGTAATCCTCTATTTATATTATTGTTTCCATACACTAAAGTCTTGTGAGTACATACGTGTACACACCATTTGCTTTCACAAATTTTGGCTAGAAGAAGGTAATGAAGATCCGCTCGACGAGTCGCAGTACGCTTCAAAGTTCAGCGACTTCACTGTTGGTTAACTGGGTCCGGTCGATTGCCTATGGGTTGTGGAAGGCACACCGTAAAGTTTCTTTTGGCCTTCCACTGAAGTTGGATTTCTTTTGTGTTGTATTTGGCCGGTCGGCCGTAAACTGTAAGGTTTAAGTCAATTGTAATAGTTCTACCCCTTTAAATGAGGTCAATAGTTGTGCGTGTGGTTGTGATACATCTCAATTGAGGAATATGTGGATGCCAGGCTATTGATCCAGGGAACTAGCACTAGACATATATGCGAAAAAGCTCAGATTGGTATCAACCAATCGTCAGACGATCGCATGCAACGCGTAATTTGCCTATTGATTGGCCTCAATGCGGATACGGTCTTCGGGTAAGTGATCATATTGCTTACGGGTTGCATTAATTACCAACCCAACGCAACAGTAAGGATCCTAATCTAAGACGGAAACCCCCACAGAAGGCGACCACAAGTACAAGCTTGATTGGTGCTACCTCCAAGACGAGCCAAATCATCACATCTTCCTCAACGAGGTCAAGCTGCTCATTCACCATGGTCTTAGCAACAACAACATCACTGCCAACACTCACCTCTTCATGGGGTCCTAGGATCATCCTGGCTTGCTCAACTTGGCAATAGCGCAAATCCTCGATCTCTTCAAGGCCATTGGCGGGGCTGTCAGGGTCTCTTCTTATGAGGTGCTCCAAGATGATCACATCTTTGATCTCTTGGAGCGCAAAGACCACGATGATATCATTCTAGAGGATGCCGATGGAACAACTTACCTCAATGGCCTCTCCAGGGTGGGTAAACTACTCGTAATATTATAATCTACTTGCCTAGCCTATTTTATGATTGGCTGCCATTTTGTTTTGTTAGAGTCATCACCAAATTCGTTAGACCCCCCAAATCCCCAACTCATTTTGTTGACCAATGAGCTGAAACAGTCCCAGGGATTTTAACCATCTTACATCCCAGAGAACACACTTGTAGTATTATCTTGTAGGGTGATGATTACATTCTATTAATTATTTTTTACAGGTCAATGCCAAGTCAATTGAGAGTCTGTACAACTGTGTTGCTGAATTAGCAATCAGCAGAAGCATCCCACTAAAGCTTCCAGCCAGTTACAATCTAGGGGACACCAATGACTGATTATTTACGTCTCTAAGTTCGATCAGCAAGGAAGAGAGTGTGTTGTATCTAAGATGAACTTTCTCAACCTTGCAAGATTGAGAAAGATCATCTTAGATACATCACACTCTATTTCTTGCTGATCGAACCTAGAAACGTAAATAATCAGCCCTTAATATCTCTTAGATTGTAACCGGCTGTAAGCTTTAATAGGATGTTTCTGCTAATTACTAGCGCAGCAACACAATTGTGCAAACTCCTCAATTGACTTGACATCGACCTGTAAAAAATAATTAATAGAATGTAATCATCACCCTACAAGATAATACTATAAGTGTGCTCTCTGGGATGTAAGATGGTTAAAATTCGTGGGACTGTTTCAACTTGTTGGGCAACAAAAGGAGTTGGGGATTTAAAGAGTCTAAAGGAATTTGGTGATGACTATAACAAAACAAAATGCCAGCCATCCATAAACTAGACTAGGCTAGTAGAGTAGAATAGTACAAGTAGTTTACCCACCCTGAAGAGGCCCTTGAGGTAGGTTGATACATCGTCATCCTCTAGAATGGCAACCTCGTGATCCTTGGGCTCTAAAAGATCAAAGATGTAGTCATCTTGGAGCACCTCATAAGAAGAGACCCTGATAGCCCCGCCAATGGCCTTGGAGAGCTCGAGGATTTGTACCATTACCATATTGAGCAAATCAGGATGATTTTGGAACCCCATGAAGAGGTGAGTGTTGACAGTGGCATCGCCGCAAGCGACGACACATGTATTGTTGTTGTTGCTGCTGCTAAGATCATGGTGAATGAGCGGCTTAATCTCGTTGAGGAAGATGTGGTGATTGAGTTCATCTTGGAGATAGGAGCATATCATGTGCACATGGAGGTGTTGTGCACATATGCAAACATTAAATCTGGGCCGTTCAAATCCTATCCAATGGTGGCTTGAAATCACATGTGCAGCGCATTTTGCAATTACCCCCGATGAAGCTACCGTTGAATGGGATTTAAACAGCTCAAATTTAATATTTGTATATGTACACAACACCTCTTTATGCACAGGATATGCTCCTTGGAGATAGCACCAATCAAGACCTCTTTATGCACAGGATATGCTCCTTGGAGATAGCACCAATCAAGACGTCTTTATGCACAGGATATGCTCCTTGGAGATAGCACCAATCAAGCTTGCACTTGTGGCCACCTTCCTTACCATTGCGCGGGGTCGGGGCCTTCCGCAGTACAAGCATTAGCAACAGATTCATACATTCATACAGAATTCATACATTCATAGGGTGAGTGACAAAAAAGAAAAAGAATCATGCATTAGAAACTGCACTGGAACGACGACTAACGGTGGTTCCCCCCAAATCAATGAATGAATCAATGGTCCCCAATATCCTAACCAACCCTAGAGCAAAGCACCCGATGGTTGTTCAACTAGTTTAGTTAATCGAGGGGCAATTTAGTTGCAGGAAGCAGCAGATAGATAGATAGATCCGAGAGGGAAGATAGTGCTGTCCGTGATTTGGAAAAGTGGGAACAGGGATCAAGAGGGGGGATTGAGATAAATACAAAGGGGTTTGCTTACCCGGTTGCCGAGGCCGAGGCTGTGGTGGAGCGATGATCCTCGTGGATGACAAGATGATGAGGGCGGAGGAGTCGTCAGGATCTGGATGATGATGCCTGCGCACAGCAGCGACCTGGAACGAACTGCCAGTTGCGGCGGCGGCGGGATCTGGGGGGCAGATCCTGTCGACGACTGTGACGCCGGCGCCTCGGACGACGACGACGGCCAGAGCTGCTGCTTTCTCCTCCATTGGATCGATCTGCGTCGGCCTGCACGAACGAGGAGGAGATCAGACGGGGGGAGAGCTCCACTTGCTTTGTAGGCGTTGGAGGCAGGAGGAGGAGATGAGGGTTTCTTTAACATCGGCGAAACTCGAGCAATCGGCAATGGAGGCGAAGCATTTGGGGCAACAAGTAGGGATTCAACAACCAGCACCACCGCAACCGCTCCAAAGGAACCGGTCAGGTCATAACAGCCGTTCACCCTGATAGCTCACAAATCATGGATCGCCGTTGTTTCCCAGCCAAATGGAATGCTTTGTCTTTGTTATTACAGAAATGATATGCTCACAAATCATGAATTTTTTTCCAGGTACCTTGCACTAAACACAGCTGCTTTAAGATGATGTGTCTGTATAGCTCCGTGACCTATATCTATGGTCCTCAATTATGCTGTCTTTGTTATTACAGAAATGCCCTTTTGACGTCATTGAAATCATTAACCTTTTAAAATATTTGGAAAAAAGATACTACTCATCGCTATGGGCCAAATACCTTCGAGTCGCGCAGGTACATACATTTCTCTCTTTGAAGAAGAGCAGTATTGTTTTTTCAATTATATATATATCTTTCCTGCCTTTTGTTATAATGAAGTTATTTCTGTCAAGAATTACTGATCTAGCATTTTCAGTCTGCCAGTCACAAGACTAGGCCAAGTTTTTGGTCTTGTTGGAACCAGTGTTACTTGGAGACGGACACGGCAGTTGGAATCCGACTTGGATTAGGGGTGCTTGATTCATCAAAAAATTTTGGACATGGGAAATCCTATTTGGAATCGGACACCTGTACCAGAATCTGACTAGGATTCGAGGTATCCGATTCAGCAATTTTTTTTGGACACAGGTGTCCAATTAACACTGGTTAGAACAAATGGCATTGAAAAGTCGACATCGCTTTAAGTGTTGGCTGGCAAACTAAAGCCTAACCTGGGGCGATTCAAAGTATGCTGACTTCCCTGTTTCCTTTTCCCTTTCTATTCGCCTTTGGTTTGAAATGAGTCTTCTTTTATTTCTTTCCTGGTCATAATTTTCTATGAGCTCCATGTTACAAATCTAAATACTTCTGTGCACAATAGAGTATGAGACTATCCGTGGTAGTGGCGGACCAGAGCTAAAATGGAGGAGGTGCTCGTGTAGGATGTCTTCTTCTACTTCCAGAATAAATGACTCACTCCTCTATGAATGGATGCAAATGCTGATGCTGTAGGGGGTATCCAAGTTCCAGCCAACGGAAGGGTGGGCTCTAGACCTAGCTGACCGCTGCTGGGTCTGCCCCTGATCAGTGGTTAAAGTGTTAAATGTGATTAATAGCTACATTCTAAAACGACATCTGGTGGTGAGCTCCAGAAGGATAAGAGGGATATGAAAGCTGAGCTTGAGCTGGTGTTAATGTAGGTTAAACCTACATTAACCTGTGCAAGGCAATGTAGGTCAAGTGCTTGATCAGAAGGATAAGAGGGATATGAAAGCTGAGCTTTCTGTTGACCTTGAGTTGAACCAAGTTATTGACCGTAATGTGGGAGATTTGTCTGGTGGTGAGCTCCAGAAATTTGCGATTGCTGTAGTTGCTGTGCAAAATGGCGAAATTTTCATGTTTGATGAGCCATCAAGTTATCTTGATGTCAAGTAGAGGCTTAAAGCTGCGCGAGTTATTCGCTCCTTGCTTAGATCCAACAGGTAACAGAAAGTTGTTATATTTGTACTTTTACACATTATGTTTGAGGTGAAACTTCAATGAATCTGATGTCAAATCTTCTTTAATTTGTTCTCAGCTATGTGATTATTGTGGAGCACAACTTGAGTGTCTTATATTACTTGTCTGATTTTATCTGTTTCTTATATGGGGAGCCAGGGGCCTATGGTGTCATTACTTTACCATTTTCTGTCCAAGAAGGCATCAACATTTTTCTTGTCTGGTTTTGTTCTGACAGAAAATCTTCGGTGTCGAGATGAATCACTTACATTGGAGGTAAGATCTCTTCATTGGATTGAGATCCCTGTGGGTTGATAAACTATATTATTATGATAATCTGCTCCTTCTAGATTGCAGAGACTCAGGAAAGTGCTGAGGGGAAAATTTTAAGCTCACTATGATGGAGGGTGAGTTTACCGATTCTCAGATTGTTGTGATGCTTGGTGAGAATGGCACCGTAGAAACTACAGTTATCAGAATGCTGGTACCCTGTGCACACCCCTCTTTTGAGTCAACTATTGTAAATGAGATAATAATTTCTTTTTTTATCTTGACTTAAAATGATTATGAAGCCTAAAGCATGTTTATCCGATGTAACTGTATCTTGCTATTTCATTTATTAACCTAACATCTAAATTTATTTTATGTTGCCATATGGGTTTAGTGTACACCTTATGTAGATTGCATTCTTGATGATCACAAATTTGTCATACTGTTTAGTTCGTAGCTAGGAGAGTGGTGCTCTGCTTTATTGTCTCAACTGTATTTCATTTAGCTTTTAACTAGCTTAATTTAAATAGTACTGCAAATATGCTTGCACAAAATAATGAAAGGTACCACGACATGTTACTGGCTATGGTCGGTTAATGATCTTTGCTAAATTCTGTATATCGTGGACTTGCGATATTGGGCTGTCATCATTCTTTGCTAGCACCAAACAAATGGTATCAAAGATCACATTCCAAGCAGCTAATACAAGTTCAAAATAAACTTTTGATCTAGTACAAAATTTTAAAAGATAAGGCCAGCATGTATTACATAATTTCTTCTACAAGCAATGAGTGTTATGTAGTAAAGGAACAGTAAATGTGAGCTAAATTGATGGTATAACAACAACAACAACAGCTAAGTCTTTGTCTCGAACATGGCAGGGTTGACTAGGAATGAAACCCAATCAAAGTTAATAGAACTGATAAACCTTCTATCTTGGGTCATGGTTCCGGTACGTGGATCGCTACCTTCTATCTCCATGCACTCCTATCCAACGCCAACTCTACTGATACATTCCAATCCCTAAGTCTCTTTTAACCGCTTCTTCTCATGTAAGTCTCGGTCGATCTCTACCTCTTCTTATGTTTTCGATATGACTTAAAATTTCACTATGAACTTGTGTTTCAAGGGGCATCCACTGTAGATGTTCAAATCATCTTAAACGATGTTAGACAAGCTTTTCTTCAATTAGTGTTATCTCAACCCTATCACGTATATCATCATTGCAAATTCAATTTCACCTTATATGACCATAGGTCGACCGCAACATCTGCATTTTTGTTATGCTCATCTCCTAGTATAATTCAGCAATAAGATGATTCAGATCTCTTAAATATGATGCCCAAGGGTCCAAAATTCGGCGAAATTTCGGATTTCGGACCCCTCCGAGATTCAAAATCCCGGAAAATTCAAAAAAAATTAAAAAATTCAAATCTCGGATTTCTCGGCGAGATCTCGGCAATCTCGGGCGAGATTTGATATTTTGTTGCCGGATTTTGATTTTTGTGCATTGTATTTGCTTGGGTTTAGGATCAAGATCATCCACAAAAAATTTCAAAAAATTTTAACATGTTTTTGACCATTTTTTGGTCGGTTCAATATGTCGGTTAGGACTTTCCGAAATTTTTAAAAATTTTCAATATTGATTATCTTCTGAAAATTTTATGGGAATATTATGGATGTGTTAGGACCATTCACAAAAAAATTCAAAATTTTCTAAAGTGGTTTGAACTTTTTTAATACATAGGAACTTTTCTAGTGCATTGAAACAACAGAGAGAAATGATATCTGATACTGACATTGATAGTTGGAATCAATCTGTGTATGACTATGAGAGAGAAGTGGAGTGGAAACAGTGGTACAAAACCCACTTCAAAATTATTGAATGACATATATTGAAAAACAAAATTTAAAACGTAAGATAACATGTATTTATAAATGGGTACAGTACTAACTCACCTATGTATATATGGACGGGGATTCACATATATATGATCAGTGCTCATATTTATGGCATTGATCTTTTCTTACTGGTCAAAATTCAAAACTGTATGTGGTTTCAAAGAAAGAATCTCCCTCAGAACTGCAGGTGGTTTCAAAGAAAGAACCTCCTTTAATACATAGGAACATATATAAAACTTTTCAAATGACTTGAAATTCATTTGTTACATTTGAAAAATCAAAAAATGATTTTATATACGGTTGTTATCACGACTTTACCATTGTTAGATTTTTTAAAAATTCCTCATGATTGATCATCATCTCAAATTTTTATGGAAACATTAGTTATGTGTTAGGACTACCCAAAAAAAATTTCAAAATTTTTTGACGTATTTTGAACCATTTTTGAGCCAGTTCAATTTGGCCGAGATCTCGGTGATTTCGGCCGAGATCTTGGATTTCCCGGTAGAAAAAAAAACCGGATTTGAAATTTGGTTTTTGCAATTCGTCCGGATTTTGTCTGAAATTTTCGAATCTCGCCGAAATTTCAGATTTCGGGAACCTCCGAGATTTGACTCAAAACGAGATTTGAAACCTTGCCATTGAAGATTCTAAAGCTAGTAACTTCTGATAAGCAAACAGATCGTATAAAATTACCTAGATTCTATCAAATCCATGCCACAGATAGACTAGGAAATTACACTCAAGTGTTAGGATCTTCCCTGTCTAACTAGAAGATATTCAAAGGACGGGTTATAAATGACCTCTAACAAATCTGTTGTCGGAGCTAGACAGATAAAGGCGCACAATTATCAGGCCTCTTCTTGTGGCTAACCTGTGAGGAGTAAAAAACATGCACAAATTGACACAATGATTTTACGTGGAAAAACCTCCTCAAGGTGAGGAGTAAAAAACCACGGGACCAGCACGGTCCACTCCCAAACTTTCCACTATAAAATGATGAAGAATACAGAGAGTCATCTCTAGAACCTCTAGAGAGTTACAACAGCAGCAGCAACACCATTAAGGTGTCTTGGCATAAACAACAATAACCACAAGTCCACAATGCTCAACAAGGCAAGACCTAATAATAGGTAACCACTTTAGCAAGCTAGAGAGGGTGGAATTATGTCCCTTTTATATTTCAGCTCATAACTAGCAAATCAAAAACCGAAATATCTTGAAACTGCTCAGGAACGTAGACCAGTGAGTTGGGAACAACCTGAAAATCTCAGCCAAATTCTCCACTGTTTGACTCCTCAAACATACCATTTACCAATACTGTACACTGCTGAATTTGCTGTTATCCGAACTGACAAAATCCATCTTAACAACCCGTAAAAATCTCAACCAAATCAGAAACTGTTTGACCTGACACTGAACACTGCTGAATCTGTTGCTATTCAAACTGACAACATAAATCTCAAACCTGGTGTTCTTCAGATCCAATCCACATTCCAACCAAACATATCAAAGAGCAACAAGCCAAGAACATACTGACAAAGTTTGAAGTTTATCCGATGAAAATTGACCCTCCAATCTGGTTTATCTGGTTCTTGAATGCGAGTGCACACGCTGGCGCTCTGCTCCATCCTCAGAGCAGCAGGTGAAGCAAGATTAGGTTTTTGTTCACTCTCTCCTCCCTTGCAAGGACAAGGAGTCATCTCAACCTTCACCAGAATGGGAGGGGATTCAGCCCAGCATTCTCTCCGTTTTGAATCTCATCATCATACACAGAATCCATGTACATTCTTGCTCTTCGCACACTGTAGTTGCTCCAATAGAATGAATGAACTTCTTGCAGCTTTACTAACGTCCTGGTAGAAAGAACAACTAGAGCTAAGAACAATCATTTTTAAAAAAATTTATGCTACGTCAAGCCATCAAGATAGATTTTCATCCAAGAAGCCCACGCTGATTGCACAACAGTTTGAAATGTATCCTAATGCTGCTGCCCTTACTGCAAAAAATAAATAGCTGTACACTTTACCATATAAGGATGAAAAAAAACATATATTCAAGCCACCAGTTCCCTTTTCTGAATGGTAAACCAGAATTTGATTCAAAGGTACTAAAGGCAACTGAAGAATCCAGTTTTGAATGTTTGAAACAACAGAGCATTTTAGATTGTTAACATTTTGTTTTCAGAAAAGAGGGTATGCAATACACTTTTGGCTGGTAGCAACTTTCATAATTAAGAGGGTTTCAACTTAAGATGATTTTACGGTGCATTATATTGGTAGTATATAATAAGTAGTAGAAATCAGATCTAATTGATTTGTTAAAGATATTTCTATTACTTTACCATCCGATAAAATATAAATAAATTATAGTTAATCCGATCCATTGGATCAAAGAATGAACAGTTTATATTGGAAGTACGTATGCAACTACGCAAAAACTAGAAAGGGAAAAGCACCGAAATAAGCAAACCAACAAGAAACAGACATGCAGTTGGGAGATACTAACAAATTTTATGTGCTGTACGGAAAATACAGGTTGAGGTCTTCATGCTTCGAACCACAGAACTTTGCATGTTGTTCAAACTCAGCAGTATGGTTGCTGTGTATACAAAAAAAAAAAAGCGAATGAGTTGAGGTAAAATTGGGGGAAGAGTAGAGAGAAGGAAGTGTTTGTTTGTTACCTTGGATTAGTCTAGTCGGCGTAGATTATTGGAATCGTTCCTTTAAGCTTGCGGCACTGCCTCCTGAGCTCCTCGCTGTTTCCGCTATGGACGTCTAATAATCGTAGTGAACTCGGGAGGCCATCCTTGGGAAGCGAACGGATGGCTGGACAGAAGCTGATATGTAACTCTTGCAGTGAACTCGGGAGGCCATCCTTGGAAAGCGAACGGATGGCTCGACACCATTCGATACGTAAACTCTTGAGGTTGGGAAGCCCACGTAACTCTTGCAGCTTCTGGCACGAATCAATTCGAAGCTTCTGGAGGGAGGTGAGGCTCCGAAGGGCCTGCTCTTGCTCCCTTGTGAAGACCTCCACCTTACCGTTCCATTGAAGGACTAACGTGGTGAGGGATGAAGAGAGTAGTTGGCAGATGGGCGCAGCAAGGGCCCCCGCGATGTCGTCCGTGCGGAGCTCCTGCAGTCCTGAGGGCTCGAAACCACTAAGGAATTTGGGGGATTGGAAGACTCTTAGTGTGGCGAGGAGCGGCCACAAGCCCTCGCCAGCTCTTAGATCTCCACACTTAGATATATCCAATTGGTTGAGGTTTGTGAGAGGCGGCAGCGTCCAGACGCCCTCCACGCCCTCGAGAGTGAGGTTTTGCAGGGAGGACGGGAAAGGCAAAGAAGAGGAGGATGACGAATCGGAGGGGAGGAACAACTTCGGGCAACCCCCCCAAATTCGCAATGATCGAAGGGAGCGCAGACCTTGGAGGCCTCCAACTCCTGTATTTGGGGAGCTATTATTGCTCAGCTCTCCGCAATTTCTGATCTCCAACTCCTGTAATTGGGGAGGCAAGAGCAGCAGTCCTTCCTCTGCTGCTGCCTGCTCCACCACGCCCAACCCTGTCACCTTTTCACATTCCCAAATTTCTAATTTTGAGAGGTTCGGGAAATGAGTGAGCAGTCGTGTCAAATCCTTCCCACTAGCAGCACATTCACTGATGGAGAGGTCTTCGACTGGAGACTCGTGTCGGGCTGCATTACTCTCTCCTTCAACTAATGGCCATAGGAAACCAGTGGTCGAATTATTTATTCTGAGGGTCTTTAGAGATGCTAGCATTGTAAGGTGATCAAGCGGCATGGGAGGGCACCTACGGATGCACAATTCTTCTAGTTCATTTAGGTTGTCGAAAGTCAATATATTCCAGAATGTCTCGTCCGAAGCATCATTTCCCTCAATTTTCAATACCTTATTAGATTCTCGATATTTTCTGTACGACAACCACTCAAGACCTGAACCCACTTTTCTTATATAAACAGAGCACGGATCACGAGTCCAAGGGATAGGAGGCAATGACGATAGTTTTGGACAACGAGAAATCGTAAGCGTCCGTAGTTTAGGAAACAAGGTCATGTGCTCCTCCTCTTGTTTAGGTTGACTGCAGGTAGAACGTGATAACGGCAACTCTATCAGCTCAGAGCAGCCTTCAACGATGAGTTCTTCTAAATGAGAGAGCAAATGGCATGTGCCATTTCCACACCACTTTTTAAGCCTAGGTATGTTGACCAGTTGTAGCCTTTTCAGATTTCGAAAGCCTTGGCCTGTGATACAGCCTGTGCACTCTCCACCGTGCGCATTAACCACGCACAGCTTCCCCACAAGTGGAAGTATGCCCCAAGCTACACCCCTCAAACAAAGAGATTCCAGATTTTTTATGGACAAGCCCACACCTAGCCGGGCAGGTATCGCCTCCATGTCCTTCAATGCATAGCTCCCGAAGGTTGCTATGTGGTTTAAGACTTTCAAGAACACATTCTTCTTGTTTAGGGTCCTTATTAGATCGGTCAATAACCCAAGATAAAGTTAATCCGTGTAAGTGGTTCATGTGTACTAGTTTTGCTTCATCTGCTTCCTTTATTGTTTCTACCTTTTCAAGATTATAAATGCCCAATGATCCTCGGAGCTGTTGCAACCGCTCAAACTGCTTTAATTCAAAACAATTTTTTTCTTTTTTGACCTCAAATCTCCTTAACTCTTGTAAAAAATTTAGTTTTCCCACATCAGCGATGGCAGAGTGAGACCCATCATCTTCATCTTGGACAAGGAAATGTCGTATTTTCACAAGGTTGCTCATATCTCTAAGAAAACCCAAGTGACCATTGTGTTGTTGTACATCTAGGACCATCAAGTTATAAAATCTTGAAATACTACTAGGCATACTTGATGATGTAGATATATAATATTCCTTACAATCCTTAATCCTTAAGTAGCGAAGATGGACAAGTTTTGAAAAATTGTGCAGCAGATCCTCCACACTATAGGATGCTCCAGACAAAAAAATAACACGAAGGGCTTTTGCTTCCCTAAACAAATCACCAAAAGTCTTGGCAAAGCTACCATGGTGTTCCCCAAATAACATCAAAGTACGCAGTTTTTCAGCTTTCAATTTTTTATCTAGTGCAGTCAAGCCCCTCTTAAAATTTTCAAAGGTTATTCTATCCTTGACATCTGTGTCATCAACACTGACAGACAAGTGGCGTACAGATGCAGAGATTTGTATGGACCTCACATTAGAACTACGTATACTAAGACATTCGCGTGATGAAACATTTACAGCCAACTCATGTAGTAGGTCATGTATAACATAATAAGGGCGACCATTCTCCTTTTCATGTCTATCAAAAAATCCATTATCAACCAAATAATCTAAATGGCACTGCCCTATATCTTCAGTTCTTTCGTTTTCATCACTAGTACCTAGTAGCCCTAGCCCTATCCACAAGTGAATTAGCTCCTGGCTTGTAAATTCATAATCTTCAGGAAACAAAGCACAATGGGAAAAGCACTGTTGTAGATCAAAACGAAGATAGTTATAGCTGAGCTTTAATGCCGGCATAATGTCATCTTCGCTGGTCTGGAGTTCCCATTCTTTACTCTCCATTACTCTTCTCCAATACTCCAAATTAAGTTGGTTTCTTAGTAATCTACCTACAGTTTTTACAGCAAGAGGGAATCCCTTCAGTTTCTTCACTATTTCCCACCCAACATTATGCAAATCAGAACGATCTTCCCATAATTGTGCGTCAACACCAAACACACATGCTTTGAAGAAAAGCTTACAGTCTTCGTCTTCTAAACGTTCCAGTTTTATTGAACAATTCTCTGTGGCAACCATTCGTGCTACCGCTGGGATTCGAGTTGTGACTATAACTATATTACCTTTGGTTCCACCTTTTCTAAATGGAGCTAGAAGTTTTTTCCACTCATCCTCACAATTATATGTCCACATATCATCCAAGACAAGCAAGAACTTTTTAGATTGCAATCTTTTTTCGATTCGCTCTTCGTCACGATCATTTTTATTTTCATCGTTACTTTCAGGGATCTGTTTTACGATCTCTTGTGCCAACCTACTTGCATTGAAATCATGAGAGACACAAACCCAAACCAAGACCTCGAAGTGGCTCTTCACTTTCTGATATATGTGCTGTGTGAAAGTTGTCTTGCCAATACCCCCCGGACCAACAAACGAAAGCACAGTAAGGTCCTTGGAACTGTATTTACCAGTAATGTCACCCTCGACATTCTTTTCCTGGTTCTCCCTCCCATATAGCTTAGGCTCGATAATCTGTGGGGTGGTTTTGGGTCGTCGGTCCAAAGCAGTTGCTTGGGTTGTGCTACGAGGGTTGGAGCCCAATAGCTCTAGTTTAAGAATTGTGGAGCCCAATAGCTCTAGTTTAAGAATTGTGGAGCCCAACAACTCTTTGTCAAGAATTGTGGAGACCTTAGCGCACACAGGCTTGAGCTGCTCTACGATGTCCGCCATTGTTTTAGACATTTCCACCCTATCAAACTTCAATTTTGGTGCGTGCACGGCGCGTTTTCTCTGATGCGCCTTGGACGGCCATGCGCCACAGAGAAATCGCCTTGCATTCCTTGGCATGTTAGATCCATCCGACATGCCGGTGGAAGCATCATCGTGCACAGATGGGAGAGAGTAGCAAGGGAGGCGTTTACCGACAGCACGGGCGGCGTCGCGAGCACTTGAGGGGATGACCTTTGCCATGCATCCGCCGTCGGCCTCCTGGTCGCCATGGTTGGTGGGTGGCGACGGTGGTGGTGAGGAGCTGATCTCGCGAGCTTTTTGCCGGCCGCCACATGAGCAAGCACCAGAGAGGCATCCTTGTTTCCTATCTTCTTGCTCCTCGCCAGGCTCACCATGGTGATTAGCAGCTGCAGCACACGAGCACGAGGAGAGCTTGAGCTTACTGGCAACGTCTCTGGCCGTGTGGCGAGCGTTGAGGACGAGGCCGTGGACGAGACCCCGGTCGTCCGGGTCGGTGGTCTCGTACGTGCCTTCGAGCTCGTCCTGGATGCGGAAGTACTCGAGCTCGTCCAGCACGTCGTCGGCGCTGTACGCGAGCTGCCGGAGCTCCAGCAGCAGCTGCGCCAGCGCGGGGCTGCGGATGCAGTCGGAGCCGCCACGGGCGCTGTCAAGCATCCCCTGCGCGTAGAGCAGCTCCATCTTGAGGGCGCGGATCCTGGGGCCGAGCTTTGAGCTGGCCGCCCACGACTCGAGCAGGCCGTCGGAGACGGGGCCTAGTGCCCTGCCCACCACCCACCGCGCCGCGCCGATGGCGATATCCATCCTCACCTTCAAAGATGTTGATCTGGGGACGCTGCTAGCTGGGAGAGGAATGCATATATGCAGATGCAGTTAGTCACTAGCCATGTAGCCATATTTTTAGATAAATTTTACGGTGCATTATCCTGATAGTATATAATATGTAGTAGAAATCGCATTTAACCGTTGATTTCTTAAGGGTGTTTCGACTACTCTACTACCAGATGAAGTATAAGTAGACTCTAGTTAATCTGATGCATTAAACCGAAAAGAATGAACGGTCCA
Source organism: Rhipidocladum racemiflorum (assembly GCA_036346355.1). Classification (NCBI taxonomy): domain Eukaryota; kingdom Viridiplantae; phylum Streptophyta; class Magnoliopsida; order Poales; family Poaceae; genus Rhipidocladum; species Rhipidocladum racemiflorum. The sequence goes on along the minus strand of CM070590.1, from coordinate 676,261 downwards.
TATTCAATTTAATCCACCGTAAAAAGCTCTACTTTTACTGTTGCTGAAAGAGGAGATGAATTAAAGGTGTACTACATACGTACAATAACGGAGGCCCTGCCACCTGCTGGGGTCGGCCGTTGGAGTGCAGTCAGAGCGCGCGGAGGTGGACGCCGACGTGAAGATCAAGCAGAGAAACGTCGGAGACAGTGGAGATGGCAGATGTGTGGGGGGAGTTGATACGCCGGAGGAGAGAGTATATAGAGAGCTGAGCAGCTGAAAGACAACACCGTACCTCAACGGGTGGGAGCAACTAACCGTTGAAATATAGTTTGCTCATTTTTTTTTTATTGAGGGTCACGAACCGTACCTCAACAGCTGAAAGATAAGCACCGCCAGTTTGCTCATTTTTTTTATTGAGGGTTACGAATCGGTATTGATGCCCTCACATTAGTACCGATTAGAGTCACAAATCGGTACTGATGTCCTCACATTAGTACCGGTTAGAAAAGTTCAAAAAGAATGCATACTCTATATATATCAGTACGCGATGGTGGGTAGGTTGGTTAGAAGGGTGAGGTTGAAGTCACGATCGAAGTTACCGATTGGCATAATGGGCATCAGTCCCGGATGATTCATACCGATTCAAAAACTAATAATGATGACAGTTATGAACTGGTATTGATGATCAGATCTGTAGTACTGAACACATCAACGGGTGGGACGAACTCAGATAAAAACAATACTCAGCTCCGGATCTCGTGCCTAGTCTTCAGTTGAGTAGTTCACTAGCAGCTAGCTCAGCGGCTCGTCCGGATGATGAAGTAACCGTTGAAAAGCTAAGATATATAACAAGCACTGCCAGTTTGCTCATTTTTTTTTGAGGACACGTGGTGGCACGAATTTAAAATGACGACTCGGTTTCGCCAGGTCTTGCCGGGTCTTACAATTTTGACGTCAATGTGCGCTTCTCCATCGGCTGATTGCTATTATAACGCTTGGTTACAGGAAAATTTCGCTTCATGACACCCAATTCATCGAATTGGATGTCAAATAGCGAAATTTCCCTGGTTACACTGGTAATTTAAATAACTTGCTATAGCTGCCTGATAGTTTCGCTATAGTTATATAAAACACTACGTGATTGAATAAAATTATGCGAACAATGCTACAACCGCTATATTGATCACAATTTATGTTATGTTTGTAGCAGCGATTGCTCTGAAAAGTATAGAAGCATCTCTCATATTTTTTTCTCTTACACATTGTACGATTAATATATAATAATCATAATGTATACACCGAATGTAAATATAGTTCGTATATATAAATTACCCATACCACATACATGAAATAGTAAATATGTATATTATAGTAAACCACATATGTAGCATAGCTTTGTCATAAGTCTCACCGTGATGGACCGCAAACTGCGATTTAAATCTTGGTTAGAACCGTTAGAGGGAGGTGAATAACTTGGACAATTTTTTTTTTTGGAAATGGCAGATGTGTGGGGGAGTTGATATGTAGGAGGAGGGAAGATATAGAGATCTGAGCAGCTGAAAAACAATACTCGATCGGCTCTGGATTTCGAGCCTAGTCTTCAGTTGATGAAATAACCGTTGAAAAGCTAAGATAAGCATTGCCAGTTTGCTCATTTTTTTTCCGAGGACATGTGGTGGCACGGATTATTATCACTATATTACAATCCGAAGGTTTCAAGACCTCCGGATATGTCCGTGTGTCGCTCTGTGCATACGCGCGCTCGAGTTTACCTTGCGATTGCGAACGTCCGGCTGGAATCCGCTCGTGCGAAGCCGTGCCATCGCTGCGACCACATCTACCCCTTTTGGAGCCTTCGAGGCCGTGCACGGAGAGCTCGAGGAGCTACCCACGGCTCACCCGCGTCGCTGCCCTTGTGCCCTGCTCCTTCTCGTTCCCCGCGCGAAATCCAGCGCCTCGCCGCACCACACTCCCGCCATCGCCGATGGCCTCCGCACCCGCATCGCTGATAATATTGTACTCAAATACTAAATATTATTTTCAAATTAATCATCATACATTCACAAATAGATATGCATGACGTGTTTCAAATCTCTAAGCTTAAGAAGTGTCTTCGAATGCCAATAGAACAGATATCGTTAGAGTCAATCGAGTTGTAAGAGAACTTGACTTATAAGGAGCAACCAATTAAGATTTTTTATGTAGCTGATGTTAAAACCAGAAACAAGTCAATTTATTTCTGCAAAGTGTAGTAGAGTAATCATTCTGAGAGTGACACAACATAGGAGTGTGAAGAGAATCTTTAATCGTAAATTTCCTAACATATTTCTATAGCTAGCCTAAAACCTTGGGGATGAGATTCTATTATGGGGGAGGCTTTTAACGCCCCATATTTTTCATAATAGTGTTTAATTATTTAATTATGATTTTTTCCTATTTTTTTATTTTCAAACGGGTTTATCCTATTTTGGATTAATAAAATAATTTATTTGAGAAAACTTAAAATCCAAATATTTCTGAAAATAATTTTATTAAGTTAATAATGTCTCAAGGTATTTTTGAAAATTTTTTCCAAAGTTTTGAATCTTATTTGCTATTTTTTAAAAACCTTTTTAACTTTTTGCAATTAATTAATATGACATTTTTGAGAATCTCACATGAATCGTGCCGTTCTAGACTTGTATGGAACCCGATGGCTCGCTTGCGGTGTCCCACGCGCTCAGTTGATTAGGCAAGCATCCACGGCGGCCATGGCTCGCTTTCGGTGTCCCGGCGTTTCCGTAGTAGAGTTAGGCCACGCGCACGTACAGATCGATGCATGAGATCCGAGATCGCCATGGCCGGGAGGGAGAGGGACAGGGACCGGGAGCTGCTTATCCCGGTGACCGGCGATCCCGTCGGCATGGCCGGCGACGACGAGGGCTCTGAACCGACCTCGCCGGTGATCATCGGCTCGCCGCCGCTGTCAACACGCAGCCACCTCCACCACCATCATCCCACAGGCATCGAGGTGACCCATGATTAATCTTAACGTAAACAGCTAGTAGCTAGTGGTAATTAATCTTTTTCGATCGTGGCCATGACATATATATGTATCAACCATATTACTTGATGGTTCTGGCAATGTAAAAACTAGGCTCAGCTAGATCTAATTACAACATGCATGCAATTCTAAATTTACCATTTCACTACTATGGAGAGGGACATCAGTGGCGGTTCGTAAGAGACATCAGTGGCGGCTTTTGAACCGCCACAGATTAAGCGCCAGTGATAATCGGAGATTTTCAGAGGCGGTTTGAAAACCGCCACTGATAATACTCATTAGTGGCGGTTGTAGAGAAAAACCGCCACTGATAATGATAATATCTGTGGCGGTTGTAGAGAAAAACCGCCACTGATAATGATAATATCTGTGGCGGTTCCAGCTAAAAACAGCCACTGATAATTCAATATCCGTGGCGGTTCCAGCTAAAAGCGACCATCGATAATTCAATATTCGTGGCGGTTGTATATAAAAACCGCCACTGATAATCTATTATCAGTGGCGGTTTTTAATTGGAACCGCCACTGGTATGCATTATCAGTGGCGGTTTTTAGCTGGAGCCGCCACTGATAACCCCGGCCGACAATAAAAAAGCGGACATTTCGGCTAGCCTCAGAAAGTGCTAGCCATGCCCTCTCAAACAAAGACACACACGAATACACACGAACAAGAATCGGATGATAAAGTCATCTTTATAACTGAATCAAAGAATGCATAAAAATTCGTTGCATAAGATGAATGATACAATCCAGCAAAAATTCGTTGCATAAGATGAATTATACACACGAACAGTAACCGCATAGATTTTTTTTATCAGATTTTATGTTTACTTGGAAATCTAATCAACTATCTCATTTGCCAATATGTAATACATAAGATGAATGATACAATCCAGCAGAAAACCATTCAGCAGGTAACCTACCATGTTGTTTGTACCATTTTGTTGTCAATAGTTCATCATTATCACCAACACAGGTATGAAATCCTGGAAGACGAGCGGCACCTGTAATCGTAGTAAGAAGTAACAACTTAATTGACAATATAAGTGTTATGCCCCTAACTATAATTGAGATCTGCATAAACTAATGCTACTCTCATCATAGAAAACAAAAGCTCAACAATGGCATGGCAAAAATACAAACCGCACTAGTATAAAATGTCCAACTCAATACCAAATATGAAGAAGAAACTTTTGCTGCTGATATGAAGTATAAAATAATTGACTAACATGCAAGATAACAGATCAAATAATAACGAAAGGGTGGCCAGAAAATTCAGTCATAGTCTCATAGAAACAAGGAAGATGATGCCATATGGAAATATATTACCTTAATAATTTTAGCCTGCAGTATCGGTGAAGCACCACCAATAATGTCAAAGTCACCTGTAAGGATATATATACAATATTTAGACTTTAGAGATGGATTTACGAAATGATTTCGCAAGAGGGAAGCATAGGCAAAGAAGGACAAGTTAGTATAAACAAAGCATTTCCTTGAAGAAAGCGATAAGGAGTTGCATGACCGATCGCTCTTCTATGAACCCATGATATTTCGTAATGCTTAAATGATGATATATGTAAATGAATTGCATAAGTAGAAGCTGATCATCATTGTACTTATTGGCAATCTCTTTTATGGAGTAAAACCAGAGAAAAGGAAGCAAAAAAATCTCATACGCTGCATTTAAAATCCGAAACATCGCTTTAATTAGTGGCGATTAACTTGACCTCCATTAAATGAATATTCCCATGATGCACAACAAGATAGATAATCACAAACAAGAATGTATAAATAGTAAGATCTCATCCTTTTAGTGCTTCATGCAGCATAAATAACAATCAATTAGCACATGAACATGGATAAGTACCGCATAGAACTATTATACACATTAAAAAATCAGGCATACACATTCACAACTCACAAGTATAAAAGAGCTATTATACTCATTAAAAAAATACAATAAGGACATACACAGTTAGCAACAAGCGATTAGATGGACAAAGCAACATTCATGGATGAAAAGATATGAGTGTATAGTAGCATATAAATTCATGTGGTATTGCGATCCAAACCTTTCTTGAAGCAAAATCAATAGTTTGCTCTTCAAAGCCTCTTCAAATACGAGGCAATAACTTTTCCGAAAGATCCATTGTGTTTTCTATACTGTATTCAGTAACAAAACAGCCAATAGATAAGTACAAGAATAGATTAAAATCACAAGTCAAAACTAAAGAATAGGTACTTATCACAAATACTTCAGTCATTGTAGGAGAGAGCGATGGCATCCCAATTTTCCGATATGGTGGCAGATCTGGAAAAGACACATTACATACCAAAACAATGGTGGAGATGTGGGGCCCAAAATTCAAACATACTAAAACTTTTGTAGCAACATAATGAAAACAGGAATTGCTAGCCATGGCTACCCACATAATGGTGTCATATCCATTTTGTACAGTTTTCGAAGTGAACTATAAGTGGCAACCCATTCAACACATTACAAATGATAAACCAACAATCATGGTCATCTTCGGGGAATACAAAGATGAGCACCATCATCACTACATCCTGACGACATTTACAGACTTCAGATGTACTAACGAACCAACTACTTCCTAAGCTACGAGCCTACGAGCCTTCAGAGTTCTTTGGAGGCGAAGGACGTCTCAGAAGAGTATGGATCAGTGGATCGTTGTTGTCGTCATCATAAAACTCGCCCTTTTTGTTGATGACTTCCTTCATGATGAAGTAGGCGAGCTGTCCCTGAATGGCTTGGATTTCAACAGGAAGCATTCCTGCCGTAGGCAATTTGAGGCGCTACAAGTAGGAAAAATAAATCTAAGAGTTTATAGATAGAAATTGAATGGTGCGAATAAATTCCTGAAGTTAACATGACAAACCTCTATGTCATTGTCTATTATTGTAGAACCTAAGATTTCGCGCATGTATTGGCACACGAAGTACCCACACAAATTTGTGCCTTGCGACTGCTTGTGGCACTGCGATATAAGAATATTGCTTGTGAATGATTAAATATTGAATAAACTAAGATGTCATGGAAGGAATTATTTACTATGAAGTGCGATATAAGAATATTGCTTGCGTGCGTACCGGAAATTTAGTACGGACTGAAAAGGATTTCTGGAATGGGCGGTATCTCAAGGTTTTTGTACAATATCTTTTGAACGCCTCATTCATTAGTCCTAACAGGTCTTCGTGACTCTTTTCTATCTTTGTCGGTGGGTCCATAATCGTGACTTGCTCTTTCTCGAGTAATTACTACGAGAATCGATGGAACCTACATACGCATGTATGATGCTATAGTCATTACTCCTAGGATAAGAGTAATGAACGAATTCAACGAATAATTTAGCTAGCCAATGAGAAACTTACTTAAAATTGTATGGAAGAAGTATGAAGTCCTTATCTTGTAGTTTTAGCAACGCTCAGATATCGTATTCCTCGACCTCCTTTGGTGCTCTTATGATTTCGGTTTGGCCAGACCGTTCCTGGTCGAGGAATCCCACTTGGCCCCTTGGTTCTTCTCAGTTCAATCAACTCGTATCTAGATAAGGAAAAAGTTAGACATGACATTTATCGGTATTACATGAATGTAAACCATGATTTATATATTAGCCACTTACAAAGGCTCAAAGATCTCAAAAACACACGTCGAGGGCGTCGTGATAGAACGAGGTTGTGCAAGTTATCGAATTCTATCAGAAGTAGCCGTAACCCTCATGGTGAAAATGTTCACTGGAAAATGGCGGTGATCACCTTCTAAGTACATCTTGATTGGATCGCTCCATGTACCGGATATGTAATCGCTGCATCATGGGTGTTAGGCTATTAAGCTTTGATTCGGTGACTAATGGCTTCCCCATCTCGAATCTCGGCCTTTCTTGATTATCTTGTACTTTAGATTTCGCCTTGCCCTTTCTTTTCCCAGGATAACATCATACTGCTCGCTTCGCCTTTGATCTAAGCGATATGGCTTTTCTAATGTGCCATTTCTTTGGATTAGGTGTTGTAAGTTCATCCTTTGAAGTGGTCACACTAAGCATTTCATGTTGAGGTCTTTGGTGACGAATGGGCTCTGGAATAGGCTCCTTTGAAGTGGGCGCACTAGCAATTTGACGCCTTTCAGGTGTTGGTGATGAATGGGCGAGTTCTCGCATGAGAGTCCGGCACCACATGGTCGAAGACGATGTCACGCTTACGCCATCGGATGAATGTGTGAACGGCACTTCCTAGAGTTGTAACCTCATCATTACAGGGCATTTCGGCCGATGTTAGCAAATTGAGGAAGCACCGTGTCCACCTGGACTTTTGCATAACCGGAGCTATCGGGAGTTGTGCAAAACAGCCCCTTGTTGGTATGGATAAGCTATCCTCAGCGACTGTAAATATATGTTCATCACAGGTACATTGAGTCGGGCAGGTGTGGGGTCTTGTATGTCGCCCACAGGATAATGGGTGTCATCCGGTTGTTCCAATGGTGTGGATGCCAAGAATCGCTACGGCGATTCAGAAATTTGGCGTAGAATTGTGTTCTGTCCTGCGATCGCTCATAGCTTCTTGTACTTTTCTTTGAACTTGTTGTGCTATGGTGGCTTGTAATTCTCAAGCACCTTTTCCTTCATCTGCTCCAATTCCCGTTCCGCACGCTCTTCTTTGGCTCTCTTGCGACTCCTGTAAGAGTCTTCATGCTCTGGGAAACCTATTTTCCAGGGAACCTTAACCCCAACGCCTCGTGTACGACCAGGGTGCTCTTTGTTTCCCAAAGCCGCTGTTAGTTCATCCTTCTCCCTATCCGCGTGAAAATTTCCTTGGGTGGACTCGACATGCAACTCCTGAATTCGTTGGGAGATTGCCTCATCATTGCTGCTTTTGAATGATAAGCCCCCATCAGACATGATAGATGCCCTTGCTAACACATAATGCTTAACTCGATCCGGTAATCCGGCCAAGGGACTTGTGCCAGTCGATCGGACTGCATCTAATTCTTGCCTCTCCCACTGAGGAATTTTACCCGCTGCATTCGTGCCGTGCCTAGTCTGTGGGGTGAGTGTTCCTCTGGCGATCTGTCGATGGTCTTCACCGGATTTCATTGCTGTTTCATCTTGCTTTATCGCAACAAATTCATCCCAATATGGCTCTACTTTAGGATAATCTCCAATGGTCGACCGATTTTTCATCACATAGTTCAGTATTCACTGGACTTGAAGTTCCTCCATCGACATCCATGGTTATCAACGCATTTCGACGCACGAGCTCTTCGTCATCTTGAGAATTCAAAAGATTCTTTCACTCTGTCCATAGATCCATTTTTGTGGCACCGGGCACTTTATGCCAATCCAAATAGGTGATTGGAACTTTATCCCTTACGATGTACCCACATGTTGACCTATATTTTGCTGCTATTTTTTTCGGTGAAACAGGGACTCCAGCATCTGAGACCCTCGTTATGGTATGCCGGCCTTCAGGCTTCTTAGTTTTTCCTCGGCCTCGACGTCTTGCAACAGGAGTATCAGCGGGGGAGGCCTCGGCATCTGAGGTGGTTCGATGGATATTAAGGTATCTGCTTGGGCTTGAGTTCGGGGATGGGTTGGAAGCATCCTCTAACCCAGGCTGGGACTCAAACTCGATAACTACATATACACATCAAACAGATTGAGCATATCTTATCAATCCCTATTTAGCAATGGATCTCATTCAACAGCTCATATGTCATGTTTTTATTATGTCACATCAAATTTAAGAGAATGCAAGTTAATTGATTGATAGTGCTCTCAGTCACTTGGTGTAGGAATTTGAGAGACTAGCTCTTACCTCATCTACACCTGGGTCAAGTTTATCTCATTTGAACTAAACAATTAACTATGTAAAGAAGGCCTTGAATCCTTACCTTCCTAATCATGCAGTTTAAGGTATTATTTAATCAATTTCACTGTTCTTATAATCATAATTCAAAATAATACATATATATACAGATTGTAGGTTATTTAATCAACCAAACCAACATATATAGCATTGCATGTTGGCAAATAAAGTTACACATATAGTAATCAAAAGAGGACAACTACAGGTAAAGAATAATGAACAAGCTTTGCAGTAGTGAAAGAAGTAAACAATTTTTAGCTCGACTTGTCTACTGATTCAAGGCCTAATTCACAACCTTAATTGTCTAATTCATCATTTGACCCAATTTGTATCATCTATAAAAACTTAAAATAATTTACAATTAAAAATTTAATTTACATAAAGTATTTTTATTTCATTATTGCAATAAAACTTCTTTTATTTTCATTTAACTAATAGCAACTCTGATGCAATGAGAAAAAAAAGGCACAACCTAGGTTATGCAACCAAAACTACCATGAATAGCACTATCGGGACCAACCAAAACAACCTAGGTAATTGGATCAATCGTGATCTAACATGGCAATGAGGAGAATATAAACATGGCAATTAGGAAAATGCTACCAAGGTTAAACATGGCAATGAGGAGAATATAAACATGGTTGGGGAGTATGTCCAATTTTCGGTTCTCATCTTGATAACCAATCAATTCTATGGCTCAATAGAAGGTCTTGCAGAAAGTGATGCAACCAAAGAAGCATTAGTCGGGTTTGCAAATTATTGATTTGGCCTCAAATAACTTTTCTGGTAGTTTGCATCCAGAATGGCTTGAAAAGCTAGAAACAATGATGGCAAATTCTAGTGGTGAGGGTAGTGCTCTGGCTACACATGCTAGTAATTGCCCAAATCCCAACATAGGCTACAAGACTAAAAGCACAAGTATAGCAACACATGTATATCATAGCAACACATGTAGCACTAACCAAAGGGCACAAATGAGCATCGGCCGGGCGGGTTATGACGCCGGCCGGGCGAGGGCGTCACTGGTGGCGGCGTCACCGAGTGGGCGTGGGGGCGACATCCGGCGTCGGCGTGGGCTCCGGGAGACCTTGTACCGGCGGGACGGCGCGCGTGGGGATGAGCTTGACGGGCCGGAGCAGGAAGGGCGGAGGTGGTCGGCCAGGGAGCTCGGCGGGGCAGGCGGGGGCAGGTCGAGCAGCTGGGAGGCGTTGCGGCGTGAGGAGAGACCTAGAGGAGTTCTTGTGGGAGTAGCACTGTGTTCTTAGGGGTAAGTGTGGAGATTTATATGGGGCGATGCTCGGTGGCGGTTTTAGTAAGAACCGCCACAGATAGTACTGCTCGATGGCGGTTTTCATTAAGAACCGCCATAGATAGTCATTATCGCGGGCGGTTTGCCTTAAGAACCGCCACAGATAGTACATCATTTCTGACGGTTTTTATTAAGAACCGCCACAGATACTATTTTTAAGATTTCCTTTTAATATGAAGCTATGACTAGATGTATTAATGTACCTATCATATATATTAACTACTAATTATTCATAATTAATTTATCTATGATGAATAAATATATATATTCTTACTAAATTTAATAATTGCTAATGGATGTATGTGTTTACTTATTTCACATGTGAAAATAAAAGAGTATTACAGATACCAAAAATTGCCATTACTCCACATAATACATATTTCTGACATTAAATTTCTATTACCCCACATAAATACACACATTTTGCCATTACTCCTAGCTAATTATTTTCTTTCACAATTTGGCCTTCTTCATGATCATCGCGATGATAGGTGCCTTCCGTAGTGGTTTCTTCCTCGAGCCTGATGCTACCATCTACGAAAGGAGGCAACTCATCAAACTGGTTGTACTCTTCCTCATCCACGACATTCTCAACTCCGACGATCCTTCGTTTTCCTTGAAGAACTACATGGTGCTTCTTATCTCACGGTCGATTACATAGAAGACTTGTGCTACTTGCTTCGCAAGAACGAATGGTTCGTCACTATATCCGACTTGCTCGATGTCCATGAGTGAAGCCGTATTTGTCCACCTTGACACCCTTTGGGAGTTTGACCCAACGACACCGAAACACCGGATCTTGAAAATGCACGAGTCGAGCTCCCAAATCTCCTCTATAACCCCATAGAAGTCGCTCTTCTTGCTGCTGTGTTGTCGTGAGGCATCTATACGGACACCACTGCTTTTGGTATGTACTTTTACTATCCACGAGCTCTCGTGTAAAATGTATATCCATTTATGTCGTATCCTTGCCATGTCAAGATAGTACTGATGGCCTTTTGCCAACCACCTCAACGTAACACTCGCTTTCTTCACGGACATGTGCTCCTTGAACCAATGATTGAACACACGATTGTGCTCTTTTGTTATCCAAACCTCTCGATCGTCCACGATTTTCCCTCATGACTTATCCTTGTGCATGTCCATATACGGGACACCTCATCGATCGCTGCAAGATCGTGAAATGAGCTTGTTCGAACAGAAAAGGATCGTAAGAATTTGTGGATTTCTTTCCTATTACTCCTTTCCAGCTAGCCTCCCTCATGGCGTGATACAGCACTCCTACCGGTTCTAACTCGTGCATGTAATCGATGCAGAACTCAACAACCTCCTCGGTTGCATAACCTTCTACAATGGAACCTTCCGGCCGCGATCGATTACGCACATATTTCTTCGTAACACCCATGTACCTTTCGAACGGGTACATCCGATGCGTGAATCTTGGGCCACAAATATTTATCTCATTCACAACATGAACAATGAGATGGACCATGATATCAAAATGATAGAGGGAAATACATCTCTAGTCGACACGAGTCTTGACCACATCACTGCAGTCAGTAAAGTCCAACGGGATCGATGACTTTCTCGTGAAATCGTGTTAAAGAAGAAACACAACCTCATGATTACCTCTCGAACCTTGTCGTGCAAAATACCTCTAATTGCAATAGGGAGCATTTGTGTCATCATCACATGACAATCATGAGACTTCATGCCAGTTAACTTCAAATCTTTCATCGATACTAGTTTCTTGATGTTTGCGGAGTAACCGGATGGAACTTTCACACCGTGCAAGCACTTGCAGAGGTCTGTTTTCTCTTTCTTGGACAGAGTGTAGCATGCTGGGGGAAGGAAAAGTCGGCCTTTCCCGGTGTCTTGAGGATGTAGCTCGGCTCTGATCTTCATATCTTCCAGATCCCGACTGCCTTGATCCATCCTTTGTTTTGCTAGGAATATTTAGTAAAAGGCCAAGCACGCTGTCACATACATTCTTCTCTACATGCATTACGTCGATGCAAAGGTCGAACCTCTAAGTCCTTCCAATAGGGCAAGTCCCAAAATATGGATCTCTTCTTCCATGTGGTTTTCTCAGTATGGGACCTCGATGTACCCCCCTTTCCAAGAACAACATTGATATCCTTAACCATATCATATACCTCTTCCCCGGTAAGAGGATTTGGAGCTGAACCATCCTCCTTTGTACCGTCGAATTGTTTCTTCATGTTGCGGTATGGGTGACTCCTTCGAAGGAACCGACGGTGACGCATGTAGACTATTTTCCTTGAGTTGTTAAGCCACACACTACTAGTTTCATCCAGGCATTGGGGGCAGGCTTTAGCTCCTTTTACAAGACGGCCGGACAAAGTTACCCAGTAGGAAAATCATTGATGGTGCGAGAACAACAATGCGCGTGAGAGTGAAGTACTCCCGCTTGTACTCATCCCATACTTGTACACCTTCATTCCACAAGAGCACAAGATCTTCCACCAATGGTTGTAGGTATACATCAATATCGTTGCCAGGTTGTCTCGGCCCTTGAATAAGCAAATGACATCATAATGTACTTTCGCTTCATACACAACCAAGGAGGAAGGTTGTAGATACAGAGAGTCACAGGCCAGGTGCTATGAATGCTGCTCATGTTACCGAAAGGATTCATTCCATCCGTACTCAACCCAAACCTTATATTCCTCGGATCATTTCCAAGTTCTCCTAAAGAGCCTATCGATGGTTCTCCATCGGGCGTAATCAGCGGGTGTCTCGACTTTCCATCCCTCTTTCGCTCTTCCGAGTGCCATCGCATCGCCTTGGCATGCTTTTATTTGCAAATAAACGCTTTAGACGCAGGTATTCTTGGCAAATACCACACCACTTTAGCGGGAGCTCCATTCTTCACCTCTATGCCTTCGCTGTCCTCGCCCTTACGCTTGTATCGCGATGCTTTACACACCGGACATACATGCGTGTCTGCGTAGTCTTTGCGATAGAGTATACAATCGTTTGGACACGCGTGTATTCTTTCTACCTCCAATCCCAAGGGACATACAACCTTTTTGGCAAAATATGTGGTCTTAGGCAACAGGTTGCCCTCTGGAAGCATGTCTGCTAAGAGACGTAGCAACGCTGTGAAACTCTTGTCGGACCAACCATTGCTTGCCTTCAATTTCAGTAGTGAAAGCACGGTGTGCAACTTTGTGTATTCCTCCTTGCAACCCTGGAACAAAGGTTTCTCTGAGTCCTCCATCAAACCCTTGAACTGATTAAACTCTCTCTGACTACTGTAGTTGCCTTCTGCATCGCGCAACATTTGAGCCAGATTATTGTCATCATCAACGACCAACCTATCCTCATCGGATCCAAACCCCATGTCAGCTGCCATATTGTCGGCTCCGCTGCCGCCGACATTATCACATTGAAGTATGATCTCCACTTCACCGTGCCTTGTCCAACATGTATAGCTAGGTACAAAGCCCCTTCGAATCAAGTGCAAGTGGATTTGGTCTTTGTCCTAAAAACATCTTCTCATTCTTACAATCAATGCATGGACAATGTATGTACTGCCTGTCTTCTTTTGCAATTTGTTCTCCTCATTTGCTCTTAGAAAAGCAGATACGAATCCATGTATTCTCTATTGTAACGGTTTGCATTATACATCCATCTCCGATCCATCTACAATAAATTAATGTAACAATTATTAATATGCAATAACCTTAATTACATAAATCATCAACATATAAATTAATCTACAAAATGCTAGGTTAATAAAAATGCAAGGCAACTTCATTATCACCTATCTACCATATTAATTAAATTTATTGTTCATTAATATCCAACAATCTTAAATAAATAAATTTAATATATGCTTGCCATAATTTATCATGTAAGAAAGGTAGACAACAATTAATCTAATAGAGCAAGGTAATAAATTCATCATCTAGATAAATTAATCTACAAAATGCTAGTTAAATAACAAAAATTGAATCTAAGCTTTGCAATTAAATAAACTAGATATAAACATTAAATAAACTAGATAGAAACAAATCTTAAGTACTATGCATAGCCAAAATTAAATTTATCCTCCCAAGGAGCTAGATACTTCATCATCTCAAAATGCAAGGCAACTTCATTATCACCTATCCATCATATTAAATAAATTTAATGTTTATTAATATCCAACAATCTTAATTAAACCCATGTAATATATGCTTGCCATAATTTGTCATCCAAAAAATGTAGAAAACAATTAATCTAATGGAGCAAGGTAATAAATTCATCATCTAGATATAAATTAATCTACAAAATGCTAGGTAAATAAAAAAATTGAATGTAAGCTTTTCAATTGAAGAGGGTATAATCATAGATCTAAACATTAAATTGCAACTAAATCACCACAAATCAAGAGAGGAGAACAAATTACTCACCTCGTAACAACCCTAGGAAGTAAAAGCTCAAGATTCCTTGCAAACAAAATCTGAAATCTGAAACTGTGCTCTTTTTTCGGGGAGGAAGATGACCAGAGCTTCAGAGAGTCAGCTAGCGACTAGAATTTATAGTGGATGTTATTTGTGGCGGTTCTAAACTCAAACCGCCACAGATAATCATATTAGTGGCGGTTGTAAACTACCACCGCCACAAATACTCGATTATCGATGGCGGTTTTTTCCCCGGCCGCCAGCGATAGTACACAAGTATCGATGGCGGTTTTTTCTAAACCGCCACAGATAGTTAGATAATTAGTGGCGGTTTATGGTTCGAACCGCCACTGATAGTAATCGAAGTATCAGTGGCGGTTTCTAGTAAGAACCGCCACTAAGACTCAACTATCTGTGGCGGTTCGGAATAGAAACCGCCACTGATGACCCTGCCAACGGTTTCCACTAAAAAACCGCCACTGACAATCCTATTAGTGGCGGTTCCAAGCAAACCGCCACTAATAGGGCGTCTCCTATTTGCAGTTTTGTAGTAGTGTTTTTTCCCTTTTTTGCGTAACTTTTCAGTGCTTTTGCGTTAAGAAGAAATTAGGCAGAACAAATAGCAGAAGGGTTTTCAATGTTTTTGTAATAGCATGTTCGAAAGAATGATATATTCAGCAGTGGCATCGAATAAGTTATTTTTATAGAGTTAGCATAAGGTTCTACTTACAATTTTTTTTTGTAATGTTGATGATTATTTCACAATATGCAGGCGTTCTCAAGAGTGATACGCAGCTGGGCGTGGAAGAAGTTTATGACCGGATGGTACTGCTGCTATACCCAATGTCATGCCTCAATTAACCTTCAAGTAACACATCATCGCTGTCCAAGAACATTTGAAAACCGTGCGAGCTTTTAAAAAGAACTATTTTACGTACACTAAATTCAATATAAATAATGAGAGGTGCTTCTATGCTCTTCTTTTTAAAAGTTGCACAACTATTAAAGCATGAATGAAGGGTAGATGGTGATTACTTACCCCTTCGCTTGCTTCAAGATTTGTGCAACTTGTACTAGAAGGAAGAGCATAGAAGTACCTCTAATTCATTCTTTGTGATCCAATCAAAATAACTAGTATTTATTTATACTTTCTTTGATAGTAGAGTAGTAGGAATTTTCTCAACAAATCAATAGTTAGATCTGATTACTACTATCTATCATATACTACTGATGTAATGCCCTGTAAAATTTCTTTTTAAAACTGCGCATCAACATGGCTAGCAAATTACGTACAGTACTTATGATTGTAGTCTTGTGGCAGTTTTCTTCGTGCCATTGGCTTCATAGGTAGCTACGATGCAGCACATTAGAGACTACTTGCAAACTCAACTTAAATTATGTGTGCTTCAACTTGTTTCTGCATGCTCTGCAACTCTGCAGTGTCATCCTTCTCCCGATAGCCATCACATTCTACACGACCTGGTGGTTCATCCGCTTCGTCGACGGCTTCTTCTCGCCAATCTACATCCATCTCGGCATAGACGTCTTCGGTAATCCACCGCTCGCCATGCATTGATCTCCACTCTGCAAAAGTTCTAACAAGACGAGCTGAAGCCATGCATAATCACACACACACACACAAAGGAACCGCGCATGCACAAGTCACAAGACCAAAGTTTCTTTGCACTTGGCGATGATCATTTCCATCTCAAGCAGGTCTGGGGTTTGCCACTTCGATCACCTTCATCTTCCTCGTCGGCGTGTTCATGTCGTCGTGGCTGGGAGCATCTCTCCTTGGCCTCGGCGAGTTCTTCATCAAGATGATGCCGCTCGTGCGCCATATCTACTCCGCTTCCAAGCAGATAAGCGCCGCGATATCGCCAGGTATATAAACTCACTCATTCTAAACAACATCGCACAAACCAATTTGTACTTTGATCATCTGCAAATTTACACTGGTAGTTTGCAGATGATTTAAAGTAGAGTTTCGTAAATTTTAGGGTCAGTAGACACATTGTTCAGCTACGGAGAGGTTATTAAGCGTTGATCGATCATTTCAGACCAGAGCTCACGGGCCTTCAAGGAGGTGGTGATCATACGCCACCCCAGGATAGGCGAGTACGCGCTGGGCTTCATCACGTCGACGGTGACGCTGCGCGGCGCGAACGGCGACCAGGATCTCGCCTGCGTCTACGTGCCGACGAACCACCTCTACCTCGGCGACATCTTCCTCATGAGCCGCGCCGACGTGATCATACCGGACCTGTCCGTCCGGGAGGCCATCGGTAAGCACTAATCTCATGTTCTTGCTGTGTTTTCATTGGACTAAATGGGGAAAAAAATGTAATGTCAGTATACAACAGTTTGATTTGATCGGGGAATTTCGTACAGAGATCGTTCTTTCTGGCGGCATGTCGGTGCCGCAGATCATATCGGCAATGGAGGGGGTCGTCGTCGTCGGCGACCATGGTCGAGCAGTGAAGGGTCCTTTAGGTCACCCTTGCCAGTGAAGTTACCAGCAGCTGGTTCTTACCTTCACAGCTTCACCCTTCTCATTTGAGATTTTCCATGTTTCGATGATAGATTTGGAGGAAAGGATTCCCAGTTTTGATAAGATGCATCGAGCATTTAAACTGCTAAGCTTTTGCTGTGTAAATTTCATTCTGCGCAAGCTTTCCTACGGGCATGGAACGACGCCATAACAGAAAAGACATGTTTTTAAGACATGGAACTTAAACAAACATGGTTTTAACGATGAAATCAACCAAAGTTACAAATAATGGCAAAATGTTTCATCTTTGGTAGTACACTAGATTTGTATTGATTTGTTTTCGGAACTAACATACAGCAGGTTGCTATTTATTGTCTTAATAAAACAAGGGAACAAGCACATAAATTTCTTGACTTCGTAGCAGAAGACAATGGGTTTGGCATTCCAGCTATTATTTCAACTCAACAAATTCACTACTGCTTATGAAACCAGCAAGTAATCTAAGTAGAAATTTAGGCATTGTTTATTGGAAAAATACAGGACCCAAGCAACATGGCTCTCATCTATATTGAAAGTTCTAAATATCATTCCAAAACAAACAGAGCCTTTTAGATAAAATCCAGCTAATTATAAACAACTAAAACTGCTCTATTCAGTATATATTATCCATGATTTAAAAATAAAGATTATAATTTTTTCCCCTTAGGCAACCACATGTGATTAGATCGAACCAAATATACTTTGTTTTTCACTAGAAGTCAAACAGGTGATTCATTGGGATGAATAGAATGGCAGAGCTCCTGTTCTTGGTTTCGAAAAAGAAAAAAAAAAGTGATTCATTTTCATCAGGTTCAGGCAAGTGCAGGCATGGAAATGGATATACAACATGTAAATGCTTAGATAACCATGTGACTGCTCATTTCTGACCCAAATAGAATAAGCACAGGTGGCTCAGAAGTTTGATAAAAGGATTATATTCTATTGGTCAAGGTACTGTATGAATATGCTGCATAGAACTAGAAGGCAGAAATCCAAGAAAGAATGAGGCAAATTGTATACCTGCTTTGGAGAGTTCATTCCAACAAGAACTGTGGAAATTTCACTGTTCATCAAGCTGTACTGCATAGCTAGCTTCATAACGTTTTCCCCCTTCTTTTTACATTGATCTGCTGCTGCCCTGCATGCCAACTGAGAACAGACTGTACTATATTTGTCAATTGATAGATTGATCGAGACATCGGCATAAGCCACAAACAAAAAGGAAAAAAAAACTTTAGCAAGCTAATATGATACTTTTGATGTACAAGTGAGAAGCAAGGAGAGACGAACATTAGTTGTCTGATCCAACAGATTTCTCAATTTGCAAACTCACAGTTTATCCTCGAGAGTGAAGTAGAAGTAACAGATATCTTCAAGAGCTTTTAGTTGAGAAATGTGTTTGGAATTGTTCAGTTCTTTTTTGCTACTCAATTTGGATTAGAAGTGATTGAAATACGTTGTTTGGTATAATAGTTTAGTGTAGGTAGTAGTGTACGTGATTGTGGTGGACAATTCAAATGCATTGTTCACCTCAGTATTACTAATGTAGCAAGCATTATACATTTACAAGACATGTCGTAATTTTTTCTTTTCTTTTTACAATGAATGATGTTCAACTCTGATGATTTTTCTTTTAGCAAGCAATTCGTGAAGTTCAACATGTTGTCAACTCATCATCGACTTTATCGAAAAACATTATCAACATATTTGGGTGATACCTGCTACATTAGTAACAATGGGGGTGAGCAATATGTTTAATCGCTGCAATCATGTACACCCAAACGATAAGTACTGAACAATGCTTTTAATCACTCCTAATCCATTCTTCAGAAGTTAACAAAAAAATAACTAAACAATACCAAGAACTCAACTCAAAGCACTTGAAGATACCTATAGAGTTAGTATTGCACTCTCAGATATTTTCCACTTACAACAGAGGAAAAATCCGTTCGAAGGGATCATTGTCCCGTAATTACCAGATTTACCAAAACCCCTCGCGTACTGGATTCATCGACCAGGGTATAATTTATCGTACGTAGTACACCATTGCTGTGGGATGTAAAAGGGAAAATGGCGTACAATGTATAGCGGCCCGTACTTTGCTAGTTGCTATTTACTATTTACTTTTGCTAATAGCTAGTTGGTACGGTCAGGTCATGCCGAAAAACAAATGAAAAATATTTTGATAGATGCTATTTACTTTTAGAGCAATGTTTCTATGCTTTTTCTCCCAATACAAGTTGCACAAATCTTGAGGCAAGCGAAGGGGTAAGTAATCCTCATCTACCCTTCATTAATGCTTTAATATTTGTGCAATTTTAAAAAAGAAGAGCATAGAAGCACGTCTCTTACTTTTAACCTTTCGCAAATCAAATTCATAATTTATGTTGTTACTGGCAGAACCGGACAAGGCATATCTTTGAAGTTAATTACATCAACATGAAAACACATATAATGTAAGCAGTTTGTTCACTGAAATTTTCAACTTGAAATAAATTTTTTGGGCGGTATTCAATTTCCATTTTGCAGGCTCCAACCTGTGATTTATAGTTACCAGTAGTAACTGGATTTTTAGCTTCCTACTTGCTAATTAACATTCCGCTAGATTTGGAAAGCTGTCAAAAACAAACAAGATGATCGCCCACATATCATACAAAGTAAAAACACCAGAAAACAAGCCTTCACACAAACAAGAACACGATCTACGACGATCTTTCTTTCAAGTACAAAGATCGTTTTTTTTGCAAAAACTGAAGAAGAAAAAATGTTGTAGATTGCCTAGATGACTGGGCTATAATCTATAGAAGATTCATCCAGTTCATACTTGTCACAAGATCCAAAAGAACTTCAAAGGAGGGGAGTCAAATCCAAAGTGCAATAAGAGAAAATGTAAGAAATAACATAAATTTCAAAATATTGAAGAAATTTAATCTTGTATTGTTTTGAGAGGAAGGTTTACAAAGCCACACTACCAGGTGGGAAAAACTCACAAGAGCACAAGGGCAACAAAAAATCCTCTCTCAAGACTTGGGGGTGAGGCATCCCTCCACCCCTCTACTTATAGCACACATGGAGCAACCTCCACCCTTAGATGACCACTTTGCCCTCAAGAAACCTCATCAAGGACTAAGATTCACTCCCCACTTACATATGGGCTGACCCGCAACCCAACAACACAACGGGTTTTATCCACACACACACACTAACTTAGCCACTACTCCACCCGCGAACCCTCGATCCAACGATCCTCCTTCGCTTGAGTATGGCTCAAGTTAGCATCTCATCCATCCATTTGTCCTCTCGGCTTGCAACCACTGCCAGCCTCAGTCATCCTCTGGCGAGATATTGACCGTCTGAACCTCAGCTCTCCCAGCCTAGTTCTGATCTCCTTCGTCTCACCATGACCTAGCTCTGAAGTCCTATAACCAATATAGACAAGGAAAACACATCACATAACATTGCCCAAAATGATATACAAATCGTATTCAACTAAGTAATCACACAACTAAGAATCCCACCTTAGCTCAAAACCATTTAAGGGTGCCTCGACCACTTAAGACCACAACCAGTCAAGCCCCGACCAATTGAGGCACTAACCTGTCAAAGTCTCAACCACTCAAGGTCCGACCACCGGTCTACAACCAGTCAAAGTCCCAATCACTCAAGGTCCATCCAGTGGTCTCTGACCATTGAAGGTTCCGACCTGTAAAGATCGAGCCCCGACCACTCAAGATTTCGACCTCTGGTCCTGGGACAACTCAAATTGCTCATCCCAAAGCAAACTCAAACCTAAGCACCAAAGGTTCAAACATAGCCAATTACTCATCACAAACATGGGCAAACCTTCATATGATCCTTCAATATTGCATATCCATGATCCTCAAAACATGATGATCACACACTCATATGCTTGTTTATGTAAATAAATAATTGATGTTCCAATCAATTGAACGAAAAGGGACAGTTTATAATAAGACAACAATTGTGTTACAGAGTCTCACGATCAAGTCTCATACTTGATGATCTATAGTATGCTATTTATTAAAGGAACATGACAGCGTAAACATCTATCAATCTTCTCTTTGATTAGCCACTAGGGCATATTTCCAATAGCCAGGGCTCGGGCAGCCACTGTCCCATACTGTGTCAGTTCAACTCGCGTCTAGTGAGCCCAAGCACGGCCCGTTGGCACGTCGTGCCACCTTCGTGTTGTGTCGGTCCAGACCCGGTCTATTTGGACTTTTGCAGAGGAAAGAAAAGGAGCCGAGGACGAGCGGGGCAACTACTGGTGTGGTCGCAATGACAGAGTACAGCTCGGCCGAAGGTGAGGAAGGTGCTAGCTGTCAGGGAGCCGTCCAGACCGTCCTCGGGTTATCGAATGTCCCGTCGTCCACATCGGATTTGGAGGTTAGCAACGGATTGCCGGTGGCGCTCGCAGTGCTAACGCCCAAGTCCAATCGAGACAGCGTCATCTCCATTCAATGAACTCGACAACCGTCCCGGTATTCCCCCGGTATGCGACCCGAACTCGCCCAGGATCGCCCCGCATACCGGTTCCAACACGCTATCAACTCAATTTGCATAAAGGGGGCAACGAACTCAAAACTTTCGAACCAACACGCAAGCGGAAAACAAACGGCACAAAGACAAACCCGACAACCACCAAACCAAGATAAAAAACAACGCCAAGACTCTAAACTAGGTAAGAACGGGAAAAAGACCAAGACTCCGAAATCAGAAAATTTCGGCAAGACCTTTTTAGATTCTACGGACATCCACTCAGCAGACAAGGAAAACAACAGTTCATATATAAATATCCAAAAGTAATGCAACAACCACACCAGCCATACAACCACAAGTAGAGAAAACAACTCACGGGACGACGATAGAGACTTGAACAACGACGAAACACAAATTAAAAGACTAACTATACAACAAAAGTGAATCAGATCGCAACACATAGCAAAATAAAACTACTCCGGAAGTGTTCTGCTCCTGAACACTTCCGGGCGTAGCGATGTCGCTAAGCCTCTACTCGGTGACCCGCCCGGTCACCGAGAGGCAGTAAGGGCAGAACTCGCATCCGCCCACCTGATCCTCACCTGAAAAACCACAAAGCAGAAGCATGAGTACGGAAGGTACTCGCAAGACTTACCCGTGGGTCCATATATGACCGACTCCAAGGTTTATGCGTTTGGATGTAGCAAGGAACCAGGCTGAAGGTAGAAGTGCAGAAAGCTTAACATTTGTTATATTAATTACCTAACTACTCAATTCACAAGTTAAGCAGTTGTAACACGCCTACTTCTAAAATGAAATTGCAATCATTAATTCACAACGATTAAACTCATCACCAATTTATTTGGGCTCAAGCTCGACGGCGAACCTCGGTTCAAGTTCTTACTACGTGACTGTGCGATGAAAGAGCTTGCTCATATCCGAGAGCGCGGCAATTCGAATCGCTTAATTAACCCTGCAGGGAAGCATTGATCGTACGACACTTACCACAAGGGCCTAGTGTCAACCCCCTCCCAATCATACCCAATCGCTGAAGCGTCCTCCTGTGGCCCGAAAACCTAGCACCCCCTCGAGCAGCCCCAAACCCGGCTTGGCGCTCGAGAGTCGGCCTAAGCCTCGCCCTCAACCACGTCCAACCACAGGAAGTTACGGTCCATCGATTCCGTATGAGATAAAGAGTGGCTTACCGTACCATAATCGGGCATGCGACCAACAGGGGTGTGCTCAAACAAAGGGCAACCATCGAATCGGTCCTTAATCAACTCAGACGGGAACTACCACATCGGGTCTCCTTACCCAATGTCCCAACCTTCCCGCCCGGTCTCCAATTCATCTTTTCTTTTCCAACCACCCATCCATGCCCACTCTTTTTATCATGGGTAAGGTAACGACCTCAAGCGACGGAACCTTCCGCTACTTGGCCCAAATCCCGACCTCTACGCAAATTCTAAGCAGTGACTCATTTAATACCCATACTAGTTCCAACGGAAGTATTCACAAATCCAAGGGACGAATGTGCAGCAAATAGGATCTAACCCTAACCCAATTCAATTCCTAATGCAGACTTATTTCACCAATTAAGCAGTTTATTCACAAAAATACAATTAATACGGGTTCAAGATGCATAGGTGCTTGCCTGATGCTTCTGCTGGAGTCTCAGTAACCACCTGCTCACCGATATCCCCCTCGAGCGTGGCCACGTCACCCTCCGCGTGTTCGTTCTCTACACGATTACAATGCATGAATAAGATGCATGCCATGCAATGAAATGAACACAAATGGAAAACCCCGACGAAACAACGCAACCGAACAACTCGACCCAATCCGGACAGATCAGGTGAACCCGGACAGTCCGGGTATTTAATCCGGACAGTCCGGCTAACCCAGACATTCCGGACCTTCTGTCCGGATACTCCGGCCTAGGGCGGACACTCCGGACTGGCCGTCCGGACACTCCGGACCAGGCGAGTTTTACCCAATAACTCGACGGATCGAGGTGCAGCCAAGTCCTATGGCATCGCGGGGACCCGATCTACGACTTTCCTACACGTGGTCGAGCTAGAGAAGCTCCAAGTTAAGCCTCACCCACGACGAACGGGGCTCATCCTTAACATCTCCAACCAAACCCCAATCCGATGCTTAGAACGGCACCATCTAACCCCGATCCACAACCATAATACCCAACATTGCCCAAACCAACCCACATCCAACCAACCCCAAAACCCTAACACTTCCAAAGTGTACCCCCAACCCCAAATCTACAACCCTAGCCCCAAAACCAACTCCTAAGGAATACCCTAGAACTCGAGGACCCACTAGCGGATTCCAAGAAAAGGTCTCACCTTCAATGGGGATGAAGGAGAGGGAGGGGAAGCCGGGTTGAGCTAAGAGGACGCCGGCTTGGGGAGGAGCTTGAGGTCACCGGGATGGAGAAGCCACCGGGGAGGAGCACGAGGGGTCGCCGGCCGGTGGGGAGCTTGCCGGAGATGAGGATGGGGTGGAGGGGAGCACGAGAGGGGTGGAGAGCAAGTGGGGAGGAGGAGGGAGTAATGGGGACCACGAAATGGGATTTTTATACAAAACCCCCGCACCATTCGGACACTCCGGATGCTCAACCCGGAGACTCCGGGTTGGGGTCTTCGGTGGAATCAACCCGGACACTACGGACAATTGGTCCGGACACTCCGGGTTGGGGTGTTCGGCCACTTCAACTCGGATACTCCGGATATTTTGTCCGAACATTCCGGGTCTGATCCGGATACTCCAGATGTTTAATCCGGACACTCCGGGTGTCCCAGGATTTTTCGAAAGTGGGGTCTTGACACTAGCGTTGGGGAAGAAGCACACAGGGTGGCTTAGGACGGTGGTGGCGTGCTACAGGAAGGCCAGATCTGGAGGTGGCATGGCTGAAGGCCGTTGGATCTGGGCCCCATGCGGCAGGAGATGGCGAGGAGGGGATGGTGTGGGGTATGGGGGAGGTGACGATGCAGGGAGGAGGCAAGGCTAATAGAGAGAGAGAGAGAGAGAGAGAGAGAGAGAGAGAGGAGACGACGGAGGTGCGGAGAGACGACGATTGCGCTAGATGGGGAGGCATGGGGAGATGGTGACCTCATTGGATGAGAGGAGGCAAATTGGGGAGATGGCAGCTGCATTATATATATGGGAGTTGAGAGATGGCAAGCAGGGTATGGTATGGGGTGACAGGGGGAGCGACGGTGCAGGGAGGAAGCAAGGGTGGTAGAGGGAGAGAGGGGAGGGGGAGGGGAGAAACTGATGGGCAGGGAGATGATGATTGCATCAGATGGGAGGAGGTACGGGAAGACGGTGACTGCACTGGAAGAGAAGAGGCTTAGGAAGATGATGACTGCACTGAATATGAGTCGTCGATGGGTAAAGTATTATTCGATGAAGGACTGATCGAGTCATTGCCTAGGTCTACCTACATTGAATCCAGAAACCTACTACTACTCTTGAGATCGGAATCAGCACACTAGTCCAAAGTCCAAATTCTCCGTAAATTGTACGCTTCTTGCTAGCTAGTCAGAAAATGGATGCTGTGCTTATCATGTCCTCGCATATCACAGTTGTAATTATATTGGTCGGCGTACAAGAAGTCCCAGCCAGGCCGTACAGCTTACACTCCCTTGCTAGCTCCAAATTAAATCGCATCGTAGAGAGAGAGAGAGAGAGAGAGAGAGAGAGAGAGAGAGAGGAGGCCTTTTTCGCCGCCACACGTCCTTGGTTGTACAGATAGGAGGGGTTGGATGGAGTCATGGGAGCTGCGTGTGAAGACAGAGACATCCATGCATGCTTTGACAAAGTGATACCAGTAGATTCCACAAAACCGGGCGACCTAGCTTTCAGCTGATACGAGTGCGGTGGCGCAGACACGAAACACGTTCACAACGATCGAGCTGGCTGTGAAGCTCCGCGGATTTGGGAAACGTCGGCGTCGGTCCGTCACCATCGATGATCCCCAGAGAGCCAGAGAGAGAGAGAGCAAAGAAAGAAGGTGTCCTACTAGTCTTTCGTCAAAGGGGCGTGCTTTTGACGTTCACATGCAGCATCACTCTGCCGCCATGCTTACAGGCCTCCTGCGCTTATCCTCGATTTCACATTAGCAGCCGGCGCTATTATCCTGCGGTCAAACCAGGTAGTAAATAGTGGTAGCAGAAATCAAATTTATCCATTCATTCCTTAAGGGTATTTTAGGTTTTTTCTATTTATTCATGAGAGGTATTTTAGACTTTTCCTAATTCGTTCATAATTTTAGATTCACTGAATACCCGATGATCTTTAGAAGTTTTTTATTCATTTATCCGCCATTCATTAGGATCACAAGAAGTGTTTTACCGTAGAGGACAAATAATATGATAGAATTTTTTACGTTTTTCTGAATTTTACTACTAATACTATAGGTGGTAGTATAACTAGATCTAAATTGATTTCAACCATTAGATTCAAAGGAATGGACGGCTTATATTGATTTTAATCCATTGTAAAAGGGCTCTCTGTAGAAGCTTCATCCATTTAGACAAATAAAAGAAAGCACTCGGAATGGTCGCACGGGAAACATCACTGGAGAATTGCCACAAACATATATACTTTCATTAATACAAAGTTTTACCTTGTTTCAGACATACACTTTACAGCACTTTCGTCCGTATAAAATCATACTAGAGACCAATAGTCAACATCGATATGATAGCTGAAAAATTACACGGCATATAGTTGAATACAATCACACACTTTATAATTACACTATTTTACCTTTCATGGTTTATGAAGAAGCTCTTGCAATTTGCTCACATATGATGGCAACTAGAAACGCAAGCGCGGCGCACGCCGTGCGCGTGAACGGAAAATATTTTTTGTTTTTTTTTCGGAGAAAAAACAGACTACGGAAATATTTTTTCCATGCTCCGGAGAGCAAACGGACAACGAAAATATTTTTTCCGGGAAAAACGGAGAAAGGACCTGAACGAAAAATACACGCCGCACGCGTGAACGGAAAATATTTTTTTGTTTTTTTTCGGAGAAAAAACGGACCACGAAAATATTTTTTCCGGGAAAAACGGAGAAAGGACCTGAACGAAAATTGCAGGGACCTATTTGTTAGAATTTTGGACCTGTTCGCTATTTCGAATAAGTAAGAAAGGGCTCGTTCGCAATTCGTATTTAACGGGAGTCTCTTTGTGTAAAACGGCGAACGGAGGACCTAAATGCGAACCGGGAAAAAATATTTTCCACTCACAGAAAATTAAAAAGGACTTATTCATAATTGGAAAGGACCCATTCGTAATTCCAAAGAACTGGAGGTTCTTTTTGCAAGAAAGAGAGAGAGAGTGGGTAGGGGTGACGTGGGAGCGTGAGGGCTCAGAAAAGCTTCCAGGAATATGGCATTGAATATATATATGAATATATATCAAGTGCTCTATTAATTGATCTCAAGTGCTGTACTTTTGGCTGAATGGCGAGGAGCAGGGGAAGGAACCAGTGAAGAC
Organism: Rhipidocladum racemiflorum; assembly: GCA_036346355.1. Classification (NCBI taxonomy): domain Eukaryota; kingdom Viridiplantae; phylum Streptophyta; class Magnoliopsida; order Poales; family Poaceae; genus Rhipidocladum; species Rhipidocladum racemiflorum. Next base: position 649,078 of record CM070590.1, on the reverse strand, counting down.
CGAAAATGAAATACCCATCAAATCACGCATGGTCCCATGACCTGCAGGACACGGCCATAACAGTTTTGTTGCCGGTTTCCTGCTTGAGTGGATGCTCTATCCAAGATTAAGGCACCGTCCTTTCAATGATTTGTAGCTTTCGAGCTCTTCATTAGTTTTTGGTCGATGAATAGGAGATTTTCCTTTCAAGAGAGACTAATTATATAGATGGTGATTCTGATGGTACGTATGCGTTTGGTTTATTCAATGCCCGATTTCATCCGGCAGATGCCTGAAAGGGAAAGACAATTAAACATTGCAGATGATATTCGAAAATTCAGAGTCAGATTTTTAAGCAGAAGACAGAGCCTAGCCTGATGTTGACAGTAGATGTGGACACTCGGGCCAGGTTATTTTGGGCCGACCTGAGACATGGTGGGATGGCCGTGCCGGGTCCGAGAACCGGACACGATGGGCAGCACGGTTCGGCACAGTGGCGGCACGCCAGGCACGGCGGCACTGTCACAAGCCTGCGGCAGGGCACGCCGCCCGGTCGTGGCAGGGGTGTGGAAGAGAAGGTCGGGGGTTACCTGGGAGCCGCCGCGTTCACCTTGCACGCTGCCAGGCCACCAAGCCATCGCGCGTGCCATCGACCCACCGAGTTGGGCCACCTCGCGCGCGGGGAGTGAGAGGGAGGAGGAGGCCTGGCAACGTGCGGGGAAGGAGAGGGAGGGACCTGCGGCACACGGAGAGGGAGGGGGCGGCATTGCCTGGGGGGAAGAGGCTCAGCGGCACGCGAGGAGGGAGATGGAGGGGCTGGCGACACGTGTTGGGGGACGGAGAGTGGGAGGGGCTAGCTGGGCGCTGGGAGGGAGAGGGAGGAGGAGGCACGACGGCACGTTGGGAGGGAGAGGGAGGGGAGGGGGGCGATGCGACGGCGCGCAGGGAGGGAGAGGGAGGGGGCGGCGGCGTGCCCGGAGGGAGTGGGAGATTTCTTGTTTTGCACTTTAATATATAATATGGAGAATTTAACAATATTCAAGTGGTGCTCCTCTGGTACTCCACTTTAGTAATATGTAGAAATTAACAATACTGCACTTTAATATTTTATTCGTATGTATACACTTTAGTATACTTATATACTCGTATTTATTCATAAATTTTCAATATGAAGAAATAAACCTTGCATAATTATTTAGCGAGCAATTGAAATTGTACTCCAACCCTCTGTTTCGATTCTGGCTTAACCACTGACCCTCACTCTCTCAATCCTCGCTCTCTCTCTCCTCAGTTGGCATCACGCTTAGTTCTCTTCGCTCCTCTGGATGCTCGCTTGCTCGTCTCTCTCTCCCCTCGGCCAGTGGTGCTTCTCAGTCTCTCTACGGCACGGCATGATGAGCACGATGGGCCATCGCGGCCCGACACGATCCATACCAAACCGGCCTGAAACGGCACGAAGCTTCTCGGTGCTAAAATGCTAACGTTGTTGGGTTGTAAGATTAACGTAAGAATGCTTCATTTTGGTTGACTATGGGAAGTTTCTTCTTATCAAGGAACTTTGGGAAGCCTGTATGACGTTTCCCGAGAAGCTAATTTATAGAACAATGACAGTGTCCTAATTAAAAATCAGCGAACAATTAATATCTATTCTGATGTTGATTGCACTGCTTATGGCAGAGTTAGCATGTTAGCACTGGGTAAAGAGTTAGCACCTGGAAAATACCCATATACATAACTAAATCCGATGCACATTTTGTCAAATCTACAAATCACTTTATATATGATAGTAGCATAATTAAGAAAAATGTTGCAGTAGTTTTTTTTAAAAAGATATTTTTCCACAGTGAAACTTTGTTTTGGGAAACACGCATGAGACAGAAAAACAAGCCTGTTTTGGGAAACTAAATTTGATGGTTCCAATACCCCGTAGATTACTCAATGGTACTCCTCCCATCCAAGTTTGTAAACATATTTTTTTAACGATTTTTTTTCATAAATATAAGACATATTTAATGTTTTAATACAAATTAGTGTGATAATTTATTTATAACTCTAATAAATATAGGATTTAGCAGCCGAGCAGCCCGCTTTATCTAATCTAATTAGAACTTGATCGCACTTGCCGGATCTCGCAGAGCGATTATGACTGTTTTAACTAAAGCTGGAGAAGAAAAATCAAATCTTAATCATCATGCATGCACCTTATTAATTAACGACCGTGCTGCGATGCCATAGCACAGTGCTGCAATGCCATGTCATTGACATTAACCTTCTTCCATCGGTACACTTAATTTGGATGAACTCTCTTCAACTATCTATAGCATGCACAGATGCACTGCATATATTTTCGTTCTGTTTTTTTATTTTTTTTACGGGGAAGAGATTTTCGTTCTGTAATGTGGTACCCTAGAAATTAACCGACCTAATTTGATTTTTTTTAAATAAATCGATCTGATTAATCCATCAAAAGAGTTTCGTTAAGATGACCCAGATGGCCAGATCTGAATGAAGACATGGTATACTATTCCTCTCACAATACTGTTGATTAGCTGCCACAGCGATCGGATCTTCCAAATTATGGAGTGACACGCATAATGCTGGCAACACTACTTGTCTACCTGTCATTACTCACCCATCGATTGTTCTTCAAAAAGTCCAGATACTACGATCATTTTATAAGACGTATTTTAACTTTACATAATGATTAGGATTGCATTGAAATTGAGAAGGTTATGAGAGAAAATAACTTAGATGCCCTCACTTAATTGTCTTGAAAGATAAAAGATAAACTTTGTGTGAGCGATTGTGGTAATGAATAAATGCGTATGGTTGAGAGAGACTAAATAGGAGTATAGAAGGAAAGACTTCATTAAATTTACATGCAAACCTTATAGTATTTGTGAACAAGATTATTCAAAAAATAAGTTTTATAAAAATGAACGGATGGAGGAGGGAGTACATATGCAATGCGGTGGCTTACAACTTCAGCTAATCCTGGTTCGTCCTACCTAGAAGATCGTACCCATGCTGCCAATCAAGTCCAGGCACGCATATCTCCCAAAGTCAACGAGAATCAAGTGGAAGGATGGATCTCTGGCCAGGCTAAAAGCCCGCGGAATCACTCCATCATGCAAGGCACGAAACATAAACTATGATCAACAAATTAACCCTAATCGTATCTCCAAGCCTTCATTCTCATGATCTCTCGATATTCTATATACTAGATAGAACTACATGTTAGGCTGTACCGGCTGAATTTTGATATCAACCTCAAAGGTGGATGTCCTTTTTCTTTCGGCAGAACCTACACAAATATGAAAAGAAAAAAAAATGAAATAATCGCCTCATAAGGAAAGAAAGATGATGCAATTATTTTAGTTGGTATGTTTGTTGGTTCCTAGGGCGATTTCGCCGGTGAAAGCTCAATCGTTTCGCTTAGAGCAGTCCAAACATCACAAATCAGAACAAAATTTTGTAAAATTTATAGTTTTTTTTTTGCAAAAAAGGGGATTCAGGATCTGAGAGGAATTTTCAGAACCACAAGGTTTTTTTTACAAAAGAGATAGCCAACATCACAAATCAGAACAAGATTTCAAAAAATTTATAGGTTTTTTTTTTTTTTTTTTTTTTTTTTTGCAAAATGGGCATTCAAGACATATGAGAAATTTCTAGAACCACGAGGGTTTTTGTGCAAAAGAGTGCTCAGCCTGGGTCTCGATGCAATTACATAACGAAATCGCTAATTTGATGGCTTCCTCACAAATCTTTGATAAGGATGTCCTCTTCTTATGACAGTATCTTTTTTCTTTCCACATTTCCCTTCCCCCTCAAAGGCCCTCTACTTGTGACAAGTGGCCATCTCCTTCCTTCCCCCACTTCCCTTTCTCCTTAAAGGCACTCTTCATGTGACAAGTGGCAGCACCTCTTTCATTTCCCTTTCCTACTTCATTCTCTTCTCCTCAAAATCGTAATAGTTCTGAATTTCAAAATTTCTCCAAACCACTATTGAAAGTAATTTTCTATAAACTTTTCGAACCAAAATTTTTTTAATTGAAAGTTTTCAGCAATGAAACTTTTTTATTTGAATTTTTTTAGTTGGAACTTTTTGATTTGAAACTTTGTAACTTGATGATTTTTTATTTAAAATTTTTGAGTTGAAATTTTTCGATTTAACGAGCTGAAACTATTCGAATTGAAATTTTCTAATTTGAAATTTTTTTAGTTGAAACTTGCTTACTTCAAATTTTTTGTTTAAAATTTTTGAGTTGAAACTTTCTATTTAAATTTTTTAGAATTAAAATTTCTAATTTCTAATTTTTGTTTCCGAGAGGAAGGAAGGAAGGGAGGTGATGGAAGTGAGCAGGGAAGAGGGAAAGGTGGAGGTGGATGAAGATGACACATGGCATCTAAGAGGGTATCCATAAATTTGTTAGTTTGAGGTTCAAACTAGTCATTCCCAACCTTTGAGGAGGAAAAAGAAGTAGAGAAATAAAGGAGGTGTTACCACTTGTCACAAGGAAATGGCCTTTGAGGAGAGGAAGGAATAAGGTGCTGCCACTTGTCACAAAGAAAGGACATCCTCACCAAAAATTTGATGCGGGCACCCTCAAATTTGCAATTCCCAACTCATAATAGTTTTTGTACTTCAAAAGTTACACTAGGTTTGTGAAAACTACTATTTTTTAACCACTTTCGAAAGGTTTTTCGTAAACACTTTTTGAACCAAAAGTTTGTTGAATAGGAACTTTTCGAACTGAAAGTTTTCAAATTGAATGTTTTCGTGTTGAAACTTTTCGATTTGAATTTTTTCGAGTTGAAACCTTCTATTTAAATTTTTTCAAGCTGAAAACTTTCTCATTTGAAAATTTTTGAATTTTTTTTTGTCAAAAATTTTGAGTTGAATACTAAATCGAAAGATTTTGAATTTAAAGTTTTCAAAGTTGACACTTCTGATTTGAAATTTTTCTAGTTGAAACCTTTTAATTTGAAACTTTCTAATTTGAGAAATTTCTATTTAAATTTTTTTAAGTTAAAACTTTCTAATTTGAAATTTTTTGATTTAAAATTTTCCGTGTTGAAACTTTCTAATTTAAAATTTTTTGAGTTGAAACTTTCTAATTATAATTTTTTTACTTAAATTTTTTGGATTGAAACTTCCTGTTTAAATTTTTTTATCTTTCAGACTTAAAATTTTCTGATATAAAATTTTATAATTTTTTTTTTTTAGTTGAAACTTTCTAAAATTTTCTAATTTTAATTTTTTGTGCCAAAGAGGAAAGATGGGAGGTGGGTGAAGTGAGTAGGGAAAGAGGAAGAGAGAAAGTTGGAGATGGATGATGTAGATGATATATTGCATTTTAAGAGGGTGTCTTTAAATTTGTTAGCTGGTGGATATATACTTTTTTTTTAAAAAAGGATGGCGTGGACGCTAAGAGGCACCGGCGATTCGAACGGCTTCAGGAGGTCGTATATATCTCTACTGTTCTAAAGCAGCACTTGGTGGCAGTGGTCCGTTCTCCCCACGTCATTAATTGCCGCTTAATTGCCCTGCTTAATTGCCCTACGCAAGAAACGAAGCGTTACTTTAATTAGCCAGCTTTCGCAAGAAACGAAGCGTTAAAGATAGATGTTTAATCTTGTAAAATAATTCAGGAGGTCGTATATATATTCCTCAATCCTCGGAGCGTGCAACTGTCACTGCTTAAACTAGTCGAATGCATGCTTAGAACGTGAGGTTATATTAGTCCTTTCGCACCCTGAGCTGCCATGCATTGCTAAACAATCCTACCCACGCCTCTCGAGCTGAGAATATTTATTTCTGAGAAACTCCGTAGTCATCCAGCTGGAACTGGCGCAGGTCAAACATTGTAGGCTTAATCATCGTATTGGCTATGTGAAATTCGTATATTATTGGACTCACCGCAAAATATATATGCTAGCCTGCATAATATGTACTACCTCCTTCCCAAAATGTAGCTTGTGGTCGGATCCCTACCGTCAAGGATTTGAAACTTTGGCCCTTAATATACAAGTAGACTGCGTGAAACTAATGTTAACAGGTTTATCTTGCAAAATAATTTTTCCAACATATGTTTTTTATTATTTTAGAGAGTATATTATAAGACAAAACTATAGTTAATGTCTTACGTTAAAGGCCATGAAAAAAAAATAAAAAACAACTTACATTTGGAACATATATAGGAAGTAATTTTTGTAAACATATGTTTTAATTACATATACACCAAATTTTATTTATAATATTACTCCAAATATATGGTAGTACTATCAAATATAACATACAATTTAATATAACATAATATCAATTCCACTGATACGATCAATATTGAAGCCAGTATGACCGATATTAAGATCGGTGCGAGTACATAGTTCTACTTTATACCGATTTATATATAAAAATAATACATACCGATCAAACCAACCAGTCCGGTACATATTTATCGGCAGTGGCGGAGGACAAACTAAAATTTTGATATGGCAAATTTTATAGTATATATATAATAATAGTGATACATAAAATTAAAGTTATCCATACGCTAATATTATAAAGCATATTATAATATGAGTGTATGACACTTAATGGAATAAAAACCATATTATAAAGCATAATAGACAAGGAAGAAGATAAAATATGTACCAGTAAAGTATTAATTGCGTCTAGGAGACCTTGGCAGCTGTATTTAGCGAGTTTTCACCTTTTGAAAATACTTCTGCGCAGTCGAAAGCCACGAAACGGGAACGCGAACGCACTACGCACCAGTATATACTGTATATATGCAGGAATATTCGGTATAGACTAGGTATGGCGGAGGCTATACCTTGCCATATTGGAAGCTACGCCACTGTTTATCGGTAACTATGGTAATATTAGTACACACTCGCTCCTTAGCCGCCTTGAATTCCTAAACAATTCTCTAATCACACCTCTCTCGATCTAAGAATAATTAACACAAAAAGTCTAAAGCTGGCACTAAAAGGGTAATCGCCAAAAGTCTACAAACAGCACGCTTGGCATATTTTTTCCAACCTTGCAGTTGTCGTACCCATCGTAGTAGCTGTCTGTCCATTGCATTGCATTGTATGGACACTACTACTACTACTTACTAAGTCAACTCGTACACACGTGCCTATAAGTATCTATCTAGCTAGCTCACACTTGGTGTTTGTAATTGTATCTGTCTCCATTGCTACACCAAGAGAGGGAGAGGGGGAGGATCGAAGAGATGGCCGGCGGCGATGGGGCGGCGGCGACGATGTGCACGCCGGCGTTCGTGGCGCGGGTGGTGCGGAGCCGGTGGTTCGTGGTGTTCGCGTCGATGGTGGTGATGGCAGCGTCGGGGTCGACGTACATCTTCGCGCTCTACTCCAAGGAGCTCCGGTCGACGCTGGGTTACAACCAGCAGACGCTCAACACGCTGAGCTTCTTCAAGGACCTCGGCACCAACGTCGGCGTGGTGTCCGGGCTGGTGCAGCAGGTGGCGCCCACGTGGGCCGTGCTGCTCATCGGCGCCGGGATGAACCTGGCGGGCTACCTCATGATCTACCTCGCGCTCACGGCGCGCACGGCGGCGCCGCCCGTGTGGCTCATGTGCATCTACATCTGCGTCGGCGCCAACGCGCTCACCTTCTCCAACACCGGCGCGCTCGTCTCCTGCGTCAAGAACTTCCCGGAGAGCCGCGGCATCGTCATCGGCCTGCTCAAGGGCTTCGTCGGACTCAGCGGCGCCATCTACACGCAGCTCTACCTCGCCATCTACGGCGACGACGCCAAGGCGCTCGTCCTCCTCATCGCATGGCTCCCCGCCGCCGTCTACATCTTCTTCGTGCACACCATCCGCGTCATGCCATACCGCCGGCGGCGCGACGGCGAGGAGCCCAACAGCAAGCCCTTCTTCTGCTTCCTCTACATATCCATCGCGCTCGCCTCCTACCTGCTCGTCATGATCGTCGTGCAGAAGCAGGTGCCCAAATTCTCCCACGCCGCGTACGTCGTCGGCGCCACCGCGCTCCTCATCATCCTATTCCTCCCCCTCGGCGTGGTCATCAAGGAGGAGTATAAGGCCGTCTCCCAGCTCGAGCAGTCGCTGCAGCAGCCGCCAGCCATCGCCGTCGAAGAGCCGACAAGCGCGAAAGCCGACGACGACTCCTCATCGTCGCCGTCGTGTGGCTTTGGCGGCTGCCTCACCAACATGTTCAGGCCACCCGCGCTGGGGGAGGACTACTCCATCATGCAGGCGCTCGTGAGCGTGGAGATGCTGGTGCTGTTCGTCGTGTCGGTGTTCGGCATCGGCGGCACGCTGACGGCGATCGACAACATGGCGCAGATCGGGCAGTCGCTGGGGTACCCGGCGAAGAGCATCAACACGTTCGTCTCCCTCATCAGCATCTGGAACTATGCCGGCCGCGTCGGTGCCGGCTACCTCTCGGAGATCTTCCTCGCCCGGTACAGGTTCCCGCGGCCGCTGGCGGTGACGGCCATGCTCCTCCTCTCCTGCGTCGGCCACCTCCTCATCGCCTTCGGCGTGCCGCAGTCGCTCTACGCCGCGTCGGTGATCATCGGCTTCTGCTTCGGCGCGCAGTGGCCGCTGCTCTTCGCCATCATTTCCGAGGTGTTCGGGCTCAAGTACTACTCCACGCTCTTCAACTTTGGCTCCGCGGCCAGCCCCATCGGCGCCTACGTGCTCAACGTGCTCGTCACCGGGCGCATGTACGACGCCGAGGCGGCGAGGCAGCACAACGGCGCGCCCGTCGTCGGGGACAAGATCTGCAAGGGGGTGCAGTGCTTCAAGCACGCGTTCCTCATCATCACGGCGGTGACGTTCGCCGGCGCGCTCGTGTCGCTGGTGCTGGTGTGGAGGACAAGGAACTTCTACAGGGGGGACATCTACGCCAAGTTCAAGGTGGCGCCGACTGCGGCGAACGCCGTCGACACGGTGGAGGAGGAGGAGGAGAAGAGGGACAAGAAGAAGAAAGAGGAGGTTAATGAGGAGTTTAAATGATGACTAACTTAGAATTTTTCGTCGATTTCAACAATGTTTAGCGACAATGGATTGTTGAAACAGCTTGTAATGTTGGTGAATCTGTACTGTCTGTGCATGTCTCTGAAATGTGTGATATGGTTTCGATGGTAAAGATAGTTTTCCTTCTTCTGCTGGTTGTCAACCAAATGGTATCAAATTATTGCTGGTCAGCAAGCACGGATTACGGTTTCAAGTTCAAATCAGGTCGTGTGAGGTAGCACTTGAGATCAGGAGCTTGGTATGGTCAGGCATGTGACTGCAAATTAATCAATCTGCATGCTCTGGGAGGACCTTTTGATCTCATTTCATATTGCGATGTAGTATCAAGCAAGATGCTACATATCATATGATATCATATCTGATGATATGATACGGACCATACGTCTATGTCGCTCAAAGATCAGGGGTTAATGGTCTCCTCCACCTATCCTTCATTCAATATTCAGGAACTGCAAGACGTTTTGGGCACAAGAACAGACCTGCACGCTCCATCCATGTCAGAATTCTGATATCTGAAGTGACAACTTCAATCTTGTTAAAATTCCCCTACGGAAGCCTACCGCGACACCAGGCAGATCTCTGATGTGCAACTTACGAGGCAGCGGATTATGATCCTTTCCTGGTAGAGTTGCGAACGGCAGAGCATAATCCTCAGAACCCTAAATAGCTAAAATTTGGTCAGGCCGCATATTTGGTCGCGACCATCAACAGTACCCTGAACGAACTCAGACAAACAAACCAAATATCCGATTTCAGTATTACGGGTCATGACAAATTGACAATCCAATTTCTAAGAAATAATCTCTAAAGAAACCATCTCTGACAAGCCAATCTAACAATAACTTGCCTAACTAATAGATAAATAACCAAACACCTAGTAAATTAATAGACTCCTAAACAATAAGTCCTTCCTAATACTTGGGCTGTTACTATTCATACATAAACAATACCACACTTATACTGTAGCGTGTGGATAGTAACTCTAGCATGTGCGAGCTGCAGGCATGTAAGGATGATGATGGCCGCCATCTTCTTATCAGTGTCGTCGGAACCAGTGCCCATCTTGTTGGCGTTAGCCTTTATCGTGGCTAAGACCATCTCCAACCATATTCCCTTCATTTCATTTCCTTTTCTGTTCTCTTTCCTCATTTTCATTCCCTTTATTTGCCCTCATCTCCAACAGATTCCCTTTAAAGGGAATTGTATAGGGAAAGGAGAGAGAATCCCTTGCTAGAGGGAATGGGGGAGAGAATCCCTTTTCGAAGGGAATGCTGAAGGGATTCCGTTGGAGCGTTGAAGGGAATGGGAATCCCTTCGCGAAGGGAAAGGGAGAGGGGAAGGGACACGGTTGGAGATGGTCTAACGACCGGGCAACAGCTCCTGTAGCCAATGTAGTAGAGGTTGTGAAAAGAAATCGGAATTTTTTTAAAAAAATAATACTTTTGTTAAAATCAATTGTGGTTTTAATACTCGGAAAACAAAAATTGTAAAAATAACACGTATTCGCCAAACGGCTCGGCGACTATACCATTTTCGTCATACCGTACGGCCGAATGGATTAGGGTATTATCGTAGTACCGTACGGCGACAAAACCCATTTTCACCAGACCGTACAGCGACAATCAATTTTCGCCGAGCTGTACGACGATTGCCTGTTGTCGCCAAGCCCTATGGCGACAATAACGAAATTATAAAAAACTATGCAAACCATGGCTCCAAAAATCATGAAATAAATATCACTTGTTCATAGGATCTTGGATGTCCCATTTTTACAAAAATATGTAGAAATGAATTGAGTTGAATAAACCAAATAACTATAAGAACCCTCTCGTGCATGAAATGCTTAAGCCTTTTCGGTAGCCCGTAAAATATCACGTTTAAAATTAATTTTTTGCAAGAATACAACAGATTTGCTCTTTGATATATGGACTATCATATTTTCGAAAAATATTTTATTTACACATTTCTTTGCATTTAAATTCAACTAGTGCAATTACCCTAGTCGACAACAACTCATGATATGAATAGTTTAGTCTATGAAAACTTTAGCCAAAGTGTTTAAATCATTACGATCATTATGAAAAGCATGTAGATGCAGCCAGTAATCTTAGTAAGCAAAGTCAACCTTAGCAGGGCAGATACAACGAAAGTTCAGATGATGAAATAAGCAACAGATTATACTTACAAGGGCATTACAACAGTGACGGCATTGCTAGAAGAACTGAAGATAACACTGATTGTCATGGTGGAATAAGTGATCGTTCCGCCTATGTTCGTAGAGTGGGAATGATATGCCACATTTTCTACATATTACATCACCTGTGAATCTTTCACGATTTGTTCTCGGGCATCGCTCAATCTCTCTTATGAAAGAGCTCCATGGGGGTGCGCAGTGCTCCCAACTGTTGCCGAATGGGTAGCCTATGCCGAACGTCTCTGGGGTATAAAACATAATTTTTTTAATCTTTTTTATGTGGATCTCTTCCCTCCCGATTCCCCGCGTCCCCTATGTTAATACCACCCGGATTCCCGAATGATCTTTGTAATTCATCAAGGATTTGTTGCTTAGTGCGGATCTCAGCTAGCTGCTTCCCCTTATCCCTTTCTCTTCGAGAGGACGAACCCTCTTGCACTTCCGAAGACTTGCCGAGACGCCTCCTCTGTTTCAGCTCGCACTCCACTATATGGTGCAGGAGGTGTGTTGGGCTTGTCATTGTACAACCAGATGCTTACCCTGCAGCCAATGCAGTATGCCCGATGTGGTCGTTGAATAATACTATATGCATACTCGGGACCTGGCTTTTCTGAGAGGTAGTAGCACCACGGTGAGGGTTGCTCCCCCAGTTATCCCAGACGGGAAGTTTGAGATATGGGTGGTACGTCACCGGGTCCACCCAGTTGAAGTACCAGCACCATTCATCCTCGGGCAAAGGACACCGGTAGAATCTTCTGTTGGCTAGATCCTCGTGGCAGGTATCAACCACTGCCTGCAGGCCGTGTTCGCATAATTCGGGACTTTCGGGTTACCCTTGAGGAGGAGGTTTCTCCTTTGACTTGAGCAATTTTGCAAGTTTCTTTTTGAAGTCATGTATGCGATGAATTGGTTTAGAATTACTACTTTGTGAGTGAAACATGAGCATGTCGCATGAAACTCACCGATTGGTTCGTCCCTTGCCCACCCACCCTTAACTCCGGTCGATCTATATTAGGGACATATCCCGGATGTCTCTCCCACCAGGTAAAGTTTAGTATCTATATTTGTATGTCTTTATTCCAATAGCGATACTATATATACTACAAAACATCTGATACCATACAATTTTTTTCCCATTATTGTACTCTAATCAAACTTACACAACACAACAGCCACATCAAAATAACAATAAAATTAGTAAACAGAATCTTTGGGCATTGCCCTTGCCTGTGGGCTTGAGCCAAGCCCAGCCTGGCTCGGCCCACTCTCACGGTAACCTCACCGCAACACAAAATCAACGTTTTCTAGCCTCCTCGTACTATTTTTTTTTTTGAGCAGTGCTTCTATGCTTTTCCTTCTAGTACAAGTTGCACAAATCTTGAAGCAAACGAAGGGGTAAGTAATCACCATCCACCCTTTATTCATGCTTTAATAATTGTGCAACTTTTAAAAGAAAGAGCATAGAAGCACTTCTCTTTTTTTTTTTCAAATGTAACCTCTGTCCGAACTAATCACAAAAATAATATTCTCTCTCACCACAGAATCATCGATACGTGATATACTATGCTACTATACTGTGATAGGTGTTGTCTAGTCAGGGCAGGACGGGAGAGGAGAGGGAGGGAGATCCGACGATGTCTGCAGCAGCAGGGGCGGCTGGTCTCGCCGCCGCCGGCGAAGGGTCAGGTGATTGTGTGTTCTTCTCTCTAGCTCTGTGGGTGTCTGGCTGAGTCTGGTGGGTTGTGCTGTTTCTGATGAGGGTTTTGGTTTTTCTTTCGCGTGTGTGCAGGTGTCGGAGGGGGAGTGGACGGGCTGTTCGAGGAGCTCTGGAAGGCGTGCGCAGGGCCGCTGGCGGCGGTGCCGGCGGTTGGAGAGAGGGTCTTCTACTTCCCGCAGGGGCACATCGAGCAGGTGAGGACGGCGGCGGCGGAGGCCGATGCCAAGCTGGGGATTGCTGCTGCTGCTGCTACTGTTTCCTTTTCCAACGATTTTTCGTGTCTGCATGTTGGAAATTCTCGCGGAATTTTGGGGGGTTTTCCATGTTTATGTGTGATCGGTGCGAATTGCCGGGGTTTTGGCGCGGGGCTACGCGATTTGGGGGCGATTTGGTCGGTGTGCTTCCCCTCGATATCAATTTGGACCTTGCAGCCGCGAGCCGCGCTTCGATTTGGAATCCCCGTCGTCTACTGGTTACTGCAGTGAGCTCAGCTGAGCTCTTCCGTTTGAGACTGGACTTCTGGAGAGATTTGGTCTTTCCTTAGTGCCTCGAATGGTAACAGTATCATTGCCTTTATGTCTTTCTTGAGCGCTGATTCTGTGGCTTCTGCTTGTTTCTTCAGGTGGAGGCGTCGACGAACCAGGTCGCCGAGCAGCAGGGGGCGCCGCTCTACAACCTGCCATGGAAGATCCCGTGCAAGGTCATGAACATCGAGCTGAAGGTAGACAGTAGCTTCTTAGCTTGTTTACTGTGGCAGCGATTTTGGGTATCAATGTGTGATCCTTGTTTCGTTTGCTAGGCTGAGCAAGATACCGATGAGGTGTATGCCCAGCTCACCCTGCTTCCTGAGAAGGTGAGTGACTTCCCCCTTGTGCTTCGTGTACATTCGGGTTCTGGGACGCTGACTAACACTATGTTTGCGTTTATTTACAGAAGCAAGATGAGAATGCCTCTATAGATGAGGAGGTGGTGGTGCCTGATGCGCCACCAGCTGTGTCTGAGCGGACCCGTGTCCATTCCTTCTGCAAGACGCTGACTGCCTCGGACACGAGCACACATGGCGGATTCTCAGTGCTGCGCCGGCATGCAGATGAGTGCCTCCCACCGCTGGTCAGGCCCTTGGAGTATTTTACTTGATGTTGCTTACTATGCTGTCTTTGTTGTCGGTCTAGCACTGCTTTTTGTTGGGTTAATGATAGTGATGCCTTTGATGTTTGCTCCTTGATCAGGATATGAGTCAGCATCCCCCAACTCAGGAGCTGGTTGCCAAGGATCTGCATGGGGCCGAGTGGCGCTTCCGTCACATCTTCCGAGGTGATCCATCATCCTTCTACTTGTGATGGATTTATTCCGAAAGAATGTGTTGTGCTCTTTCATGTTTGTTCCCTCAGCTTCCATAACAGGAACGCACATTCAATGCCTACTTGTTTTCACAATGCAATAGAGGCTATTTGTGTGCTGAAGGCCCATTTATTTTGAACTTAATTGCAAAGTTTGAATACGAATTACTTCTGTTCTATTATAGGGACCATCTCGCCTGCAGCTATTTCTGTATTTTATGTTTCTGTGCGTGGGCCTGCATTTGATATTGCTGCTGTTTTGTTGGGAAATCCTTTGTTTACAGGCTTAGTTTCTTTGGGCAAGGATTCCCTTCTCCATTGACTGTAGTCTAATTGCAGCTTGGCTAGATTTAGTTGGTTGAGAATATTTTTGGAACTTACAATTATAGGTTTGCTTGATACAGGTCAGCCACGAAGGCACCTTCTCCAGAGTGGCTGGAGTGTTTTTGTTTCTGCCAAACGCCTTGTTGCTGGGGATGCCTTCATATTTCTCAGGTGTGGTTTGTCATGCGAAAAAATTCTTGTTGCTTGCTCCCAACTCTGGTCTTTGACACTACTTAACCAATGCTCCCTTGTATGCTATGATCAGAGCTGAGAATGGGGAACTGCGTGTCGGAGTTCGACGTGCAACGAGACAACAAACTAATATTCCATCTTCAGTCATATCAAGCCACAGTATGCATCTTGGTGTTCTTGCAAAAACATGGTATGCGGTGAACACTGGGACTATGTTCACTGTCTACTACAAGCCTAGGTTTGTGGTTAACTGTAGGCTCAGGCACATTATTTCTGTGTTCAGTTTAGGAGTGATGCTGTTCCATTTGTTGCTTAATTGTCGTATGAAATTTCAGGTTATTCCTTTACATGATAGAAGAAAGTTTTTGCAACCATTGGTCCATTGCTAACCTGTTGCATGTCTCAACTGAGTTATTTACAATGATCTTTCAGGACTAGTCCAGCTGAATTTGTGGTCCCACGTGATCGGTTCGATGAATGTCTGAAACAAAATCATTCAATAGGGGTGAGATTTAAGATGAGATTTGAAGGTGAAGAAGCTGCAGAGCAAAGGTAAAGGGCTGTTTATTGGAACCTATAATAGATATGTGGTACATTCACTAATGACAGTTAGATTTCTCTTTGGGAGACGTCCTAAAAACTTTAATTCTAATGTTTCAGATTCACTGGCACAATTGTTGGAATAGGTGATTGTGATCCATCTGGCTGGCTCGACTCAAAATGGCGATCCCTTAAGGTATTAAAGTTCTGTCTCTTTCTTTGTTTTATGAAATCAAATTGAGTTATATCAAGTTTTACTAATTTGTTCTTGTGAGTTAGGTCCGATGGGATGAAGCTTCTTCCATTCCTCGTCCTGAAAGACTTTCTCCTTGGCAAATAGAACCTGCCGTTAGCCCTCCTGTCAACCCCCTTCCAGCGCCCAGAATCAAGAGGCCTCGTCCAAATGTTATAGCTTCCTCGCCCGACTTGTCTGCTGTACACAAAGAAGGTTTGAGTTTGACCTTGTTATCGATCTGGAGCTTGTGCAATTCTTGTTACTGCCATTACTAATACATGTGTTGCCTTATCATCAAGTTGGTTCGAAAGACGTTGCAACCTCACTGCAAAATGTTCTTCCAAAGGCCATCCACAACCAAGAAAGCACAACTTTGTTTGGCGAAAACAATGATTTAAAGACTTCCCAGAAGGTTACCATGTGGTCATCAGGAATTGATCAAGAGAAAAATAATGCTGCAGCCCAGAGCAAGCTAAATTCGGAGGGTTGGATGCAGTTGCGAAGGGCTGAAGGGTACACTGAGATGTTACCTGGATTTCAACCACTGAAAGATACACAGATTCCACTGTATTATTTTGCGAAAGGGCCTGAACTGGAGGTAATTGAAGTGGATAAAAGCTCTGATCCTTCAAAGATTGTGAAGCCACTTGATGGAACTCAGTCAGATTCTATTACAGAGAAACAGAATTCTTGTCCAGAAGCCACCAGAAAGCTGCTAAAAGCTGCCGTCTGTTGTGTGTTGCTGCTGTATGTTGTGTGTGTTCATTTGGGTAAGTACAAGTGCTTGCGTTGGTTCGTCTGATTTGGTTTACGGGACGGTGACGTGAACTACAAACTCATCCCTTGCGCAACTCACTAATAAGTGTTGTTTAGTCGCAACTCACTAATAAGTGTTGTTTTCTATTTGTATTCACAGATATTTAAAATGTGTCTTCGATGACCGATTTCTATTGTAACTGATCGAATTGTTTTCGCGATTGTATGGCTAGATTTGGAAGTACAATTGTATTCGCTATATATAAAACTGTAACGCAAAATGGAAAGTAATTTAGGAATTTGCATGATGTGCTCCTTATAATTTTTGTACTATAAATTATATGACAAGTATTGCCATGCATGTTGTTGAACATGAAGCGAAAAAAAAAAACACTTTTCTTCTGGAATACATATTCAAGAATCCGTGGAAACCGTCGAGAATATTTTCTTCTGCGCGTAACCAATGTATATTTCGAGGGCAAAACAGCAAAAGGAAATGCCACAAGCAGCAGGGGCACATTTGAAAGGAAAGAAGGGCCAAACCAGAAGATCTGAAAACAATTTAGACCAAATCTCGATTTTGCGTGTCATCCCTTGATCAGGCGGGCACCCCGTGGCCGAGCTTACAAGGCCACAGGGGCTGTTTGGTTTGATGATAAATTTACTGCACTAAACTTTACTAAAATTTAGTCTTACCAATATTTTGACTAAAGATCGACAAGAAAATAAACTAGAGAACTAAGGGAGAAGAAAATCTTGCTAAAATTTGCTAGCAAACCAAATATTTGCCAAATTTAATCAAAACTACTAAAATTTAGTAAGACAAATATAGGTAACCATTAAAGCAGCAAACCAAACAGCAGCGTAGTCGCTCCCATTGTTAGGCGATGTGGTACTAATATTAATCATGGGCTTATGCCATGTTTGGTACGGTTTCAGATTCTAGTAGAAACGGAAACGGTTCCAGATTCTTGGTAGAAACGTTTCAGGTAGGATTCTGTGAATCAGGTGGAACAGGGTTGAGACTGATTCGGTCACAAAGTGGAAAAAGAAGAAACGTTCCGAGGAAAATCGTTTCGAGCTTCAGCCCGTTTGATTGGGTTTCTTCCAGAATCTAATAGAAACGGCCCGGTTACAATTTGCCAAACAGGGCCTTAATTACCTACGCGCTTCAACGGTTCAGATTGGACTTTAGGATTTTCATCCGGTCAGCATCATTTAACCGTCGATGTCTCCTTAATTAATTCGTTGTTCTATGTTTCTTATGATAAAACCGACAATACGTGGGTTTTGTGATAAAAAAATGCTATCTTTCTCTCTTATGATCATGATTTTATAACAATATATTGAAAACAGAAATTGACTGTCAAAATTCAGTCTTAGAGATCGCACCGACACAAACCGTTCCCTATAAAATTCAACATCGGAAGGGGGTATGTATGTCTCGGTTGTCCAATAAAGATCAACGAACTCAAGCCAAAGTACTTCCTACAGCTTGTTGCAAAAAAAAAAAAATCTGCCTTCATCATCTCTCAAAATTACGCCTGTTCCTGCCTTCTTATAGTACCAATATCCAAAGCTCCATCAGTATTTACCTTGATCCATCACCCCACTGCAGGTTTTAGCGAAGCTCCTTTTTTCGTTAACTCTGAAGTCATACAGTAGGTATATCCATTGAAGAAACAAGTTCATTCATCAGTTTCATCGATTGTCCATCGAACAAATTGTTCCTTCCCGTGCACCAAATTGTTCAATTCCAAATAGGGATGAAAACGGTACGGAAACGGTCGGTAAATGACATTTTTTACCGGTAACGGAAACGAAATCGGAAACCCCGGAAACGGATACGGACACGGATATTGACGGAAAGAAAATCGGAACGGAACGGAACGGATACGGAAACGAAAGCGAAAAATTCCACAAGAACATAGTAGAGAATTACAATATACATGACCACAAGAACAATATAGCCCATTCCACCTCTAAGGTGGACACAAGAATAGTGCTATGTTCACTGATATCACTAGAAATTTTTTCTCAAGTTTGTCAGCTAATGGCACATTATTTGTCTCCCATATCAGATCATCATGTCCTCATCCATATAATTATCATTGATATCCTATTGCTCCACCAACTACAAAGGTTTAGCACCCTAAAATTTATATATTATTATTCGATGTTCATTTATGATTTTTTGAGATTTATCTTGAATTTTCTGGAGTTTATAAATACTATTTTGCATTTTTTAGATTTATAAAATTAATTTATTTATAAAAAAAATTATGCTGAAAATAATTTTTCTAGGTTCAAAATATTCCAAAGTATTTTTGAGAATTTTTGTGGAATTTTTTAACTCTATTTAGTATTTTATATAAAACCATTTGTATTTATGAAATTATTTTAATTCGAAAATAAATATAAACTCTCTTCTCATTTTTGGGCCAAGCCCATTTCCCCTTCCGACCCGTTTTCGTTTTTAGTTTTCGGTTTCACTTATACGGAATTTCCGTTCCGTTTCCGTTTCCGCCGGAATTGGCTCTCCCGTTTAGTTTAGTTTAAAATCTGATATTTTCCGTTTCCGTTTCCGATAAAGAGCTTCCGTTTCCGTTTTTCTTCGGAATGGTCGGGAACTTTCCGTTCCGTTTTCACCCCTAATTCCAAATGGCCCACATTGCCGATGATTCCATGATAGCATGGTAGACCGATTCAACTGAATAGATGCCTGATCTCTCAAATGCCCATGCCACAACATCTTCTGAACCTTGTCTTGAATGTGGGATACTTAGAATAGCTTCAGCACTTCTGAACCTTGTCTTGAATGTGGGATACTTAGAATAGCTTCAGCATCCAAAGGAAGGGAAATTCTTCAAATTTTCTCCGCATCCTAGATTCTTACGGATTCATTAACCAGTTCACTTAGCAAGAATTGATCTCAATCTATTGGCTATAGTCTTCGAACAGACTTTGTAAATTGCATTACACAGTAATATTGGCCTGTAGTGAGAAACCTCTTGGGGTTGCTTAAGTTTTGGGATTACAACGATTATCATGCCATTAATACCCTATTGAATATTTCCCCCATTTAGGGATTTCAGCACCACCGGCATGACATCATCCCTCTTAACAAATCCCAGTGCTTTTGAAAGACGCCTACATTAAAATAAAGCTTGCTCCACCTCTGCAGTATAAGGTCGACAAAGAAATTCATTCATTTCAGAAGTAACTTTTGTCGGCACACAATCAAGCACTACATTCACCTTCTCTGAAGGTTGAACCTTATAAATATCATTATCAAAATTCTGAATATTACCTTTAATCTCTTCAGCATCAGGACAAACCACTCATTGAGAATTTTTCAAATACACCATCTTAATTTGCCTCTTCCTAATCGACACCCAAGCATGAAAAAAAAGGTTGTGTTGTGTTCACCTTCTCTCAACCAATCCACTCGAGACCTCTGTTTAGCCATTATCTCCTCCCATTATAGAAGTTAAGGTATTTGGTTGGCAATTCTTCATCCCTTCTCTGATGGACTGCAATGGAGGGAATTCATTCTCTCACGTTCCAACTCTTTCCAGAGTTTACATAATTTCTTTCGTGTGTTAACAAAAATCTCTTCACTTCAAGCTCACAAACTATCCGTCATCTGATCCAATGATTCAGATATGCCCCCACAGCCCACATGAACCTGAACCACTTTTCCACTTATTAAGAAACAGGAAGGTATCATCAGCATATTGCAAACTAATAATACCTCCAGGGCAGAAATCTTCACACAAACCTTTTAACAACCCATTAATAGAAGCTTTTTGTAAGATTCTAGTAAAGACATTAGCAACCAAGTTGAACAGAATTGGAGATAAAGGATTACCTTGTCTCAAACATTTTCCAGTTTGAAAAAAATAACTCTCAACATTATTAATTTTGACCCCCACAGAGCCTTTCTCCAAGATAGTATAAATCCACATTTGCCATTTAGCCCCAAAACCCCTTTTAGCCAAAATATCCATTAAGAAACTCCAGTTAACCTTTTCATATGCTTTCTCATAATCAAGCTCGAGCACAAAACCATTTTACTTGCTCCGGTGAATTTTATGAATTACCTCATGAGCAGTTACCACACTTTCCAGAATATATCTATTTTTTATGAAGGCAATCTGATTATAAGAAATGATTCTACTACAAAGAAGACTAACCCTATTAGTTAGCACCTTAGTAATAATTTTGTAACTACAGTTCAACAAACTAATAGGTCTGAAATTTTTTTATATTTCTAGCATTGTTCTCTTTTGGAATCAAAGAAATCATGGCAAAATTAAGTCTAAACAAATCTAGATCACCTCTTTCTAGATCTCTAAACAAATCCAGTAAATCATCTTTAACAAGAGCCCAAAACCTTTGATAAAAAATAAAAGACCATTAGGGCCTGGAGCTCCATCAGAATAAGGATCAAAAAATGCTCTTTTGACCTCTTCTTCAGCAAAAGGAGCTTCCAAAATTACATTCTCCTCACCAGAGACCATTTCATCCACATTAAAAAATGATACCGTAGATTAACATTAAGCTTGCTTCAAAATCAAATAAGGATTTATAGTAATCACAAGCAATAGTAAGCATACTATTAGTATCATGAGTGGGCCCATCAAGCCCGTCAAGAACATTAATAAAGTTCTTCCTTCTCCTTTGATTAGCAACAACGTGAAAGTATCTAGTATTTCTATCACCCTCCTTCACATGTCTGTCCTTAGCTCTTTGTCTAGCTTTGGTTTCTTCAACAGCCCAAATATTCTCTAATTATTTTTTAATATTCAATAATCTATTATTCTCTTCAGTAGTATGGATTCTAGATTCAGAAATAACATCAATGTCATCAAGCTCTTCTAAGAGCAATTTTTTTCCTTCTCTTAGTTTCAGATTCTACATTAACACTCCAGCCTTTAGTAACTTTTCTAACATTCCTAACTTTATATTGCCATTTATCAATAGCATTCTTTTCTCTAACAAGGATGTTCCAGGCCTTATGAACAATATTATTGAAATCTTTATGGAGAAGCCACCATTTCTCAAATTTATAACTAGTTTTACCATGTGGTGCACCATCCCCTGAATCCCACAGAATAAGGGTACGATCACTATCAATCCTTGCAAGGGAGGAAACAATTGCTAATGGAAATTTTTCCTCAAAAGAAGTGCTACAAAAAATTCTATCAATAATCGACATGACTAGATTATCTTGATTGTTAGCCCAGGTAAAATGCCTGCCTGACATATTCATCTCCATAAACCCCCACATATCTATCCATTCATTAAATTTATCACACCATTTATGATCAACTTTACCATTATTTTGTCATCTTGGGTTCTTACCAAGTTAAAATCTCCTCCTAAAATGACATGAATATGGTCATTGAGTTCACATATAAAAGCATGTTTCCCCTCCTCATAAGGGGACCCATACACAACAAGTCTGGACATAAATTCATTCTGCTTAGTCTTAATCAAACATTGGATAGAAAATTCTTTAATAGCAACATGCATAAATTTCATAATATCAGAATCTATACCAACCAGGATACCACCTGCAGTGTACCTGGCTGGAAGCCAATGCCAAATGAAATTTTTGGAACCACTGATGGTATTAGAACTACTAAAATTCTCTCTTAGTCTCTTGGAAACCTACAAAGTCAACCTTATGATTCCTAATGAGATCCATTAGGCATTGAGTCTTCCCAGGTTGTCCTAAACCCCTAATATTATAAAATAAGCCTCTCGTCCATTCCCCTAAATCAGCATCTGCTGCACCAGATACCTCCTTCAGAGGTGCTGGAGATAGATTTTGACAGATATCATTTTGCTTACTTGCATCCACATTCATTAATCATAGGGCAATCTCCTACAGAGATATTCTACTCAAAATTTAACACTCTCATGGCATCTGTTATGAATAGAACTTGTATTCAATATGAGGCCAATGGCCACAATATATAGAGTACATGAGGGACTTATCTATAACAGACAATATCTTATCTATAAGAGACAATATATCCTTAACACCCCCCCCCCCACAAATGCAAGGCGTATGCAATAGCATTGCATTTGGAAGTGGTCAACTAAAATAGAGAAAATCCAAAGTCATAGTCCTGAAGTAGTCGTCGTGGCATGTAACCAGGGGCGGAGCCAGCCTAGGCCCAAGCCCCGGGCTGGACTAACTGATCTTAAATTAAATTTCTGTTTTTAATCATTTTTCAATAGCTTTTTAAAAAAATTTAATGGGCTTTCGGTACGAGGCCCCGGGCTGTAGCACGGGCAGCCCGGGGCCTGTATCCGCCCCTGCATGTAACTCTTGAAAAATCGAGCTGACGAAGAACAATCAACGAAGAACCGAGTCGATGGAGAAAAGCTGACGAAGAAGCCAAATCGACGAACCGAAATCGAAGGTAGGGACGAGTCGACGATGAAGCCAAATCGACAAACGGAAATTGAAGGTAGGGCTGAGTCGACGAAGAAAAACCAACGAAGCCGACAAAACGAGCCGAGCCGAGGTAATACGAGTTGACAGAATAAGCCGAGCCGATGAGGGAGCCAAGCGACGACAGAATCAAGATGCTAAAAACTTGGATGGACGCAACGGAAGACTAAACGAAAATATAAGCCAACTAAATAAGCTGAAGAGCCAGAGCCGACTGAATGAGACAGAGCCGGAGCCGAAGTGAGACAAAGAGTCGGAGCCAACTGAAAACCGAGCCGACGAAAAGAGTTGGCTCCAAATCAAACCGACTTGAAGAAAGCCACGCCTTATCCTCACGAGAAGCTCCTGGAGACTAGGACAGCGGAGCTGCTAAAACCAATCTTCAACGAATCACCTTGGAAATCGGTCAGAGTTGTTGATTCATATCTATTGATTCCTTTGGTCACAATAGATTGTGTTGCATCAGCCAACGAAGCCAGGAAATCATCGCCATAGTTCTCCACAGTAATAAAACCTTGGCCACCCTCTCCGTAGATGTCGACGAGGGAGGCGAGACAGGCCGCGGCGAGGTTGCGGTCGAAGCCGAATTCGACGGCCAGGTGCAGCAGCCGCTCCCCCCCTCTCCTGGGCCCCGCCATCCCCGGCGAGCACGCCTACGACGTGAGGCGAAAACCCTAGCGCCGGCGAGGAGAAATGAAAGAAGCGCGGGAAACGGTGCGTGAAGGCGGCGGCGGCTCGTCGGGATCGGCGTCTGTACTCGGTCGGCCGACCGGAGATGCGCTGCAGCCAGAAGATGGCAGCGACGGAAGGTGCTGAAGGTGCAGCTACAGACGTCGCAGTGGGCGGACTCCTGGAACGGCGGCGGTGTCTCCATGGCCTCCGGCCTCTGCGATTCCCGCGAATCTGATCCGGAGCTGCTCGGCGAGGCCGAACGGATCGATCCGTCGACGCTTCGCTTCGCCGATCTGAGATTGGGGAGGCCAGCAGACGATGAAGAGAGAAGAGGAGAAGCAAGGCCGGTCGCTGGCGTGGAGGTGTGAGCAGTCGGCCGGCAAGCTAGGTGGCCTCAAGTTGCCGGCCGGAGCGACGTGAGGGGTCGACGGTGCCTGGTGGCCGCAGCAGAGACAGTGCAGCGACGAGGCGGCCCTGCGGGCGTCGGCAAGAAGATCGAGCGGGCGAGTGGCGGCGGCGCTGGGCAGCGGCGGAGGGACGCCGAGTACGAGGCGATCGCAAGTCGAGCGAAGCCGAGACGTGACGGCTCGATTCAAAGCCCTGGACGGCTGAAGATGGCGTCACTTCGAAGAAGATGCGTCGCTCCGAAGAAGAGACTTCGCCCGATCAGCGACGTCGGGATGCAACCGGGCTTGAGCTGATGCCACAGCTTTGGCTCGGCCAGATCCGCGGCGACGCAGTGGATGACGGCCAGGTGGTTGCGGCCTGATGGAGGGCGGCCGGCGGAAGGAGCGGCTACCGGATGGAGAGCGGCGCGGTGAGCTGGGAAGAAGCCGCGGGCACGTGCCCGCCCGGGAGAGCAGATTGCTTCTCCCAGACACGGCGGTAGCGGAAAAGGATTGAGGCTAGAGTTTGTACCTAGGCTTTGATACCATGTTATGAATAGGACTTATATTCAATATGAGGCCAATGGTCACAATATATAGAGTACACGAGGGACTTATCTATAACAGACAATATCTTATCTAGAAGAGACTATATCCTTAACAGCATCAATCTCTTTACAGTAATGTTATCAGTTTTTTCTGAATCTGAACATCCCATCACAATATCCACTTTCTCAGATAACATATTTAAATCATGAACCATAAAAGAATCCAAAGAATTTTTAGACATTATACCATTAGGTTTGGGGCAAGCTTCCAGGTTTCTTTTGTTGTTGTAGTTCTTGAGCTTTTTGAAGGATGGTTTCACCCTGATCTTCAATTCTTTTACTCCTTCTTTTACTTGGGACTGGACTCCACTGTCGCTGTCTCTTATGGAAAGTACTTCCATGGGGGAAATTAGCAACCTCATCGTCCTGAACTTTCTCAGTTCTATTCACTACAATTACATTGTTCTTGTTCTCCACTGCATCTCGGCAGTTCCTCCTCCTCTTTCTCATGCATATATAGCAAAGTTGTACTGCATCTCGGCCCGAGGAAGACGATGATGTGCACTTCCTGCACCCCAGCGTAGCATCGTCTTCCCCAGACTGCCCTTCACCAACCAAGGGAATGGCAGACGGTTCCGACCAGAGATTAACCCCATCCGAACCGCAACACCGCACCAACCGCCCTCCCGAGATCCTTCCAGGCGGCGCCGATCAGGGAGGGGATAGAAGGCGCACCTCGGATTTATCTCGATGGTCTGGGCTGGAGAAGCACTCGTTGACCAACGGTGAGATTGCCAAGTCGCCCTCTCGCATCTTTAATCTCCCCTCCGTGTTCGTTCGGCGTCAGAGTCGTTGCTGTTCTTCATTCAATGTTCAGAAACTGCAAGAAGTTTTGGGCATTTGAACAGACCTGCACGCTCCTTCCATCTCAGAATTCTGATATCTGATGTGGCAACTTCCGTCTTCTCTGAATTCCCCCGCGACACCATGCAGATCTCTGATGTTCGGATTTTGATCATGATAATAAATAATCTCTGAGGAAATCTATAACTAACAATTCAATCTAATAATAACTTGCCTAACTTGTAGATAAGATATCAAACACCTAATAAATAGATTCCTAAATAATGCTCCCTCCAATCACAATTAGTTGTCATTTTGGACATGGATGCAAACTTTCGAAACTTTGACTATTAATATCTTTTAAATATTTAAGAGCATCTCCAACAGTTTTCTATAATTTGACTCCTAATAACCCTGGATTAGGAGCTTCCTAAAGTTTTTGAGCCTTAAAAAAAAGGCCATTCTCCAACAATTCCCGTTTTTCCCTCAAAAAAATAG
Source organism: Rhipidocladum racemiflorum (assembly GCA_036346355.1). NCBI lineage: Eukaryota > Viridiplantae > Streptophyta > Magnoliopsida > Poales > Poaceae > Rhipidocladum > Rhipidocladum racemiflorum. The sequence continues at coordinate 623,347 of CM070590.1, read as the reverse complement.
TGATTGGGAAAGCACACGAGCGTTCAATATATGGCCACTTCGGCCGGAGTTTTTTGGCGTGCAGAGAGATTAGGATTCCAATAGAGTAACTGTTGAAGCGGCGATTTTTTAATTTGTTTCTAAAAAATAATTTTGGAAATAAGTTTTGGGAATTATTGGAGATGCTCTAAATTGGATACATAAAAATTATAATCGTAGATTTGTCTCGAAAACTATTTTCATAATATTATAATTCTATTAGATTCTATAAATATATCATAATAGAAATTAGTGATCAAAGCTATGTTTTGGACACCAAATCGAGGTCCAAATCAATCACTGTTTGTGAGGAGAGGGAAACCAAATCGAGGTTCAAATCAATCCCTATTTGTGATGAAAAATTTAACTGCATCCTGATCAAAAGGGGTTATAAGCTGAACAAAAAAATACTACCGTTTAGCAATGCCTCGCCAAAAAAAAGCCATCCCAAACTTTGCAGATTTCAACTTACCGTAAGTGCAGGACAAATCGCGAGCAGTGTAAAAAGCGACTAATGGCGCAAAAATAAGTTACCATGCTTAGACCATGTTTGGATGGGCTAAAGCTAATTGTTAGCTGGCTAATTGCTAGAGCTAATTGTTAGCCAGCTAATAATTAGCCCATCTAATATTAGTTTAGAGTTGTTTGGATACATGGCTAATGGTTGAGCTAATTTCTTAGAAAAGTCATGTTTACCTCTCATAACGGATTGGGGAGTGGACGCACGGGTGAGGAAGTGAGTATAAGGCCAGTGCGAGGGTATTTTAGACTTTTCCTAGCGTGTTACCTGCTATTAGCCCAAATTAGCTCCTCCCCACCAGCTAATGGACTAATTGTCAGCTGAAGGGTTGGCTAAAAATTAGCCCACCTATTAGTCTTCCTGTTTGGATAGACTAAGACTAATTTTTAGCCAGCTATCAATTAGCTCAAGGATCCAAACATGGCCTTAATTGGAGTGCTTTTGCAAATAATTAGATAAATATATCATACGCAGAACCACTTTGTTAGCTGAATACATCAAAAGCAGGCTTGCATACTAAACAAGAGATTCTGACTGCCATGATTAACACCAACATACTACTTGCAAAAGACACACATAACAGTTAAAAATCGATAGCCCAGCATCGTGTCTTTCTATACATGTTTTAAGCTCAAATATTCAGATACCAGAATCCCTTTACTAAAGTAAAATTAATTTCATCTCAACCACGATATCTTCTTTTCAGGGAACCATAGTGCATCTTGTTGTGTCTCAACAGAATTGAAAACAGGATTGTCCATTCACATTTCTACATGTCTGGTCAGAATCAGTTAAATCCTAGTACAACATTCCCATGTAAGACCAAGATTATATACATTCTTTCAAGACCCACCAAATTATGCACATTACAGATCATGGTTGCAGAACAAATAACCACAGGCCGTATCTTATTCACAGAAACGAACAGGAACAAGTGCACTCTACAGATGACAGTACGGCAAGAACATGCAGCCTGCACCATGCTTACTTTCGCGTTGAGTCCGACGTCAATCGCCGGGCGCTGAAGAATATTGACTGCTATTTACAAAGACATAAAGATCCAAAACACACTGATGAACACGCAACAATGAACATTTGATCTTCAGCAGAATGTTCGACGTCTCTAATGATCTTGGATACTACCAGTTCTCTTTGACAATCTTTGACTTCTCAAATATGAACTTCCCTTCCTTGTACTTCTGTGTCTCCTCGTATGCTCTCTCATACTTCCAGCCCAACACTTCACGGCAATCATTGCAGTAGATATCAGCAACCGTGTGTAGCCCCGTCATAAGATGCCTATCCTCCTTCCGCCCCACGACTACATTCATGGCATGAGAAAACAGAAAGCCGCGGCCGTTCCTCCCCTAGAACAACAAAGAAAAATGCAAAACAGAGAAAGCATCATCCTCCAAGCACCAGAAGAGAGCCCAGATGATACAGTGCTTAACAGATTATTAAGCATTTTAGCCACTGGATCAAGAGTTGTACAGTCCAAAAACACAAAGGAGCACATTTTGCGTAGCTTTTAGTGTGTAAGCAATTCTTGTAAGTCTGGATACTACTGAAATGTTGAATGATCAGTACAACTTTGCGGTGCTGAAGCCTGAAGGTATAATTTAGAAGCACGAGAACACCGGCAAAAAAATGCTTTCTAGGCACCGTGTATCTCTATCTGAATGGAGAGCTAGTATTTATGCTATAACAAGACCATGTCTATGACCGTACAAAAAGCAGTGCATCCCAATATAAGTTGCACAAATTTTAAAGCAAGCGAAAGGGTGAGTAATTGTCATCTATCCTTCGTTCATGCTTTAATATTTCTACAACTTCCAAAAAGAAAAGCATAGAAGTACCTCTCCTGACAAATCGACTCATCAAGCTCTGCTAAATAATTTACCACCCAAATTGCACCAATAATCATAAAGATTACTACATCCATGATCCATGTTTCCCCACCTATTAACACTAGGGTTAAGAGTATCCTCCTACTTGATCATCGGTCGGAACACATCCATCCAGCCAGCCCACGGCGACTCGCACATGGAAATCTAACAGGCGCGTCTACTATCCAAAAATCGATCAATTCATATCACAAACAGAGGTCCTCCTAAAACATAAGAAACGACTCAGGGAGAAGCAGGGGCTCCTGAGTCCTGGGCTCTCGACCTGAAATGCCTTGGAGATGATGTCGTCGTGGAGGCAGACGTGGTTCCGGCAGTTGCAGCAGCTGTACACCCGCGGCCCCACCAGCTCCGCCATGGACAACGCCCAAAGTGTTCAACCCCGCCTTACCCCCAACCAATCCTGCCAAGAATCAAATCAACCAGGAACAGAAAGCATCCTATCAAGAATCATCAATCCACCCCGCTTACGCGTCATTCAGCGGTGGCAATCATCTATCGAAACTTCACAGTTGAAACTGCATCAAGAACTCGAGAAACAGGGGGACCAAGAACCCTGGCTCCGGAATCGGGGCACGGAGTTTCGTCTTCCCCAATGGGGAGAAAACAAGGAGCAGAAATTAACCACGGCAGTGGTGGAATCCAACTGCTCACCGATCGGGGAGCGGCCGGGGGTGGGGGCGTGGAGACTGGAGAGCGGCCGAGGAGAGGGAGGGACTACGGTAGAGACGCGCCGCTGGGGTGACTTGGGACTTGGGACTTGGGAGCTGAGAAGAAGTGATGAGAAAGGGACCAGAGCAAGGTTAATAATAGAGCCCATGGTGGATTTTATAGTGTTGCTATGTCACACATAGCTAACAAAAAGTCTACTCATATAATAGCTCACTCTTGATACAAGCTATACATTTAATACTTGGATCACCTCTTCCTCTCACAAAGTGCCTTGGAGTCCGTGAGCAGCCCACTTTCAGCTGGCTACAAGTAAGCAGCCCGCTTTCTTTCTCTCTCCATTTCTCTCTCTTCCACCTCACACAGATCTGATGTGCCACTTCTTGCAGCCCGCCTACATCACCTTATAATACTTGCTCTTAGAGAGGGAGGCCAGGAGACAAATCAAGATTCTGCGTAAAATAACCGCCTTTAAAGTGTCGTTAAATTATTAAATGAAGGGTCGAGATCTACCCAGATGATGAGAAATCCACCGTGCTTGAAGATCAAGACAGCATCGAAATTGATAGGAAGTATAGATCCGATACCAGCAGATGCCTTCCACTTTTATGATTTTACCCTCCTAGATGCACATCTCTCCCAACTTCATCTAAATCTTTCTCTCACATCTTCTTCTTACCCCCAACACCTTCCCACCTACATCTTAACTCGTCACGTCGGAGTCCCGTCTCTCTCCTATGGGAACTCCCCTTCCCCCCTCTCTCCTATCATGGTTACGATGGGTTTCGACCAAACCACCGTATGAGTGGTCCATCTATGTTTCGGGCAGGCGTTCTGCCATAACCCAAGTTCTCTGGATGTCTCCCCTCTCTGGGGATTGGTCGGAGCTCACCGGATTTGTTGCTGTTGCGAGGGAAGCTCGCGCGGATCTAGATGAGATAGGTGTGCAAACGACACGTGGAAGATGACGCCGGTTGAGGGTGATATAGGTCGCATCTATGCCATTTGCTCGTCTGTGATGGATCTGAGCGTGCCAGGGCCTCATTTCCTTTCCTCCCATGCTCATCTCGAAATGATGACACTGGTAAGTGGAGTTGTTACAGTAGTTGTTTTCGAATGTTGCAACACGAAACATGAAATGTTGCAGATATTTAATGATTTTTTTATTGCAACAAGTTTTGATTTTTATTGCAATAGATTCTTGTATTTGTTGCCTCGGTAGTTTGAATATGTTTTACAATTTTGTTTATTGATTTTGTGTTTGTTTCATCCAGAGTAGATATTTTTGTTGCAAATATATAAATTAATTGTTCCACTTCTAGAATTTTTTGTTGCACCGGATTAAATTAGTTGTCTCACAATTATTTTTGAATGTTGCCACTAATTATTTTTTAAATGTTGCAACATCGTAGTGCCACAAATTTGTTTGATTCGGACACCTTATATCTATACTTGTGGTTTTCATCTAATTTTAAGTGAGAATTTGTATAGTTTTCCCTATTGTTTTTAAGAAATCGCACTTCTTTATTTTTATTTGCTGTAAATATTGATTAAAATTATTGCATGTATTATTTCGTAAATATTACGTCAATGTGTACCATAAAAAACTTCTAATCAAATGTTCAATTCCTAATCATTCCCAAACAGCATTACAAGATATCAACCGTGCTAAGCAAAAATACTTTCGTGTTTGTGGCCCCACTATATAGTTCAATAATCGAAGGAATTTTGTATACACCTTACGAAATTCTCATGTTGCAAACAAAACCTTATGGATTGACGCATAGACGCAATGGATCTTGTATGTCCTAATCAGCGGCATCGGGCCACCTGGCCTGGGCCTAAGCGTGATATAAAAATCTCATATAGATTATCAAACAAAGTCTATATAATTAACAAATCAGTCCAAGACCATATGGACCACTCCAAATCATAGGTTTAGGCTGGCTCCACCTCTAATCATAATCCTGAGCCAAAGAATCCATGGCCCACATGGCTGTCAAGTCCCCGAGTTCAAAAAGTGCTGGGACATCCGGAGTATCCGGATCCCCATCCGGAGTGTCCGGATCCAACCCGGAATGTCCGGACAAAATGTCCGGAGTATCCGGATTGGGCTGACCGAGCGCCCTAACCCGGAGTGTCCGGACTGAATGTCCGGAGTGTCCGGGTTGACTGTACCGAAGACCCCAACCCGGAGTCTCCGGGTTGAACGTCCGGAGAGTCCGGATGGTGCGGAATTTTGTATAAAAGTCCCGTTTCTTGACTCCCCCACCTCATTTCTTCTCCCCATTTGGTTCCCCACCCGTGTGAGCTCGTTCCTCCACCCTAGCTCCTCTCCGGCGAGCTCCCACCGGCCGGTGACCTCCCCGGCTGCTCCTCCACCTCGTGGAACTCCTCCTCACGCCGGCCTCCTTCCTCCACCCGGCATTGCCTTTTCTCCGTCCTACTTGGAGGTAGGTCCTCTCCTTTGGGATTAGGTTCGCGGGATTCTTGGGTCTTATGGTCATTCATGGTGGGTTTGGGACTTAGGTTTGGGTTTGGGAGGTTTGAAGTTGAATCTTGAGCTCTAGGGTTTTGGGTGTAGTGGTTCTAGGGTTGGTTTGGGGCTTGGATTGATGAATGTGGGTGCTAGTGTGGTTGATCGGGTAGTAGTAGCGCCGATCCAAGGGTCGTTTGGAGTTGGCTAGTGGTTTCATGGGTTAGTGTCGTTCCTCGCGGAGTTGGGTTAGCTATAAGCTTCTTCGGCCTTGCCACGTGTAGGAAAGTCATAGATCGGGTCCCCGTGATGCCGTTGGACTTGGCGGCACCTCGATCTGTTGAGTTATTGGGTAAAACTCGCCAGGTCCGGAGTGTCCGGACACCCCGTCCGGAGTGTCCGCTCTGCCCGGAGTATCCGGACCGAATGGGCCGGAGAGTCCGGATTGTCCGGAGAGTCCGGATCAAATACCCGGACTGTCCGGGTTAGGCTGGTCTGTCCAGTTTAGTCGAGTGTCCAGTTGCGTCGTTTCGTCGGGGATTTTCAATTGTGGTTGTTTTCTTTGCATGGCATGCATTTTAATTATGCATTGTCCTCGTGTAGAGAACGATCCCGCGGCAACTGACGTGGCCGTGGTTGATGGAGTTGCCGAGGGGCAAATCGCTGTCGATCCACCAGCAGAAGAACAAGGCAAGCACCTATGCATCTTGAACCTGTATTAAATTGTAGTTTTGTAAATAACTTGCTTAATTGGTGAATTAAGTTTGCATTAGGAGTTGAATTGGGATAGGACTAGATCCCACTTGCTGCACATCCATCCGTTGAAATTGTGCATACTTCCGTTGGAACTAGCTTAGGGGTAATACTATGAGTCCATGCTTAGTCTTGCTTAGAGGTCGGGGTTCGGGCCAAGTGACGGAGGGTTCTGTCACTTGCGGTTGTTATTATTACACACATACTACATTATGTTGGACTTGGAATTGGGAAAGGTTTTGGAAAGAAATGAATTGTGGACCGGGCGGGGAGTTGGTTCATTTGGGTATGGAGACTCAAATGTGTAGCCCCGTCTGTGTCAGTTAAGGACCGATCCGTAAGTGGAATAAGATTGAGCACACCCCGGTTGGTCGCATGCCCGATTATGGTACGGTAAGCCACTCTTTCTCTCATACGGAATCGATGGACCGTAACTTCCTGTGGTTGGACGTGGTTGAGGGCGAGGCTTAGGCCGACTCTCGAGCGCCAAGCCGGGCTTGGGGCTGCTCGAGGGGGTGCTAGGTTTTCGGGCCACGGGAGGACGCTTCAGCGATTGGGTATGATTGGGAGGGGGTTGACACTAGGCCCTTGTGGTAAGTGTCGTGCGATCAATGCTTCCCTGCAGGGTTAAATAAGCGATTCGAATTGCCGCGCTCTCGGATATGAGCAAGCTTGATCCGAACTTCTTCTGCGTAGTAAACAACTTGAACTTGTGGTTCGCCGTTGGGCTTGAGCTAAATTTTGATATGAGATGACTTGTTCTACGTTCTGTTAATTACAATATCCTGTTAGAAGTAGGTGCTGTTACAACTGCTAACTATATTGAGAAAAACTTGAGTAGATGACAAAAATTGAAACAAAATTAAGCATTTCCGCACTTTTAACCTAAGCCTATTTACCTTGCTACCGCCGAATGCATCTCCTTGGGAGTCGGTCATATATGGACCACGGGTAAGACTTGCGAGTACCTTCCGTACTCAGGCTTCTGCTTTGTGGTTTTGCAGGTGAGGATCCAGCGGGGTGCGAGTTTTGCCCCTACTGCCTGTCGGTGACCAGGCAAGGGCACCGAGTAGAGTGTCGGCGTTATGCGCTTGGAAGTGTTCAGGGCATGACACTTCCGGAGGTGTTTTACTTTTGTTAGTATAGAGTAGTTGGTTTTACTTTTGTGAACAGCTGTACTTCTACTTCTGCAATGGAATTCGTCTACCTTTCGTTGGTCGCTGTGGTTGGTTGTTTTCGTTGGGCTTCCGTGTGCCGTGTGGTGTGTTTGTTGCTTCCGCGTTCTTGCGTCTCTGGTAGTGATTTTGGGTTCGATGCCCCTTTGTGGGAATTGTTGTGATATGGCATTGGGAACCGGTATGTGGGGATCCTGGGCGAGTTTCGGATCACATACCGGGGGAATACCGGGGTTGTTGTCGAGTCGTTGGAAGGCGTAGAGTTGTCTCGTTTGGGCTTGGGTATTAGCATCGGGATCGCCTCCGGTGATTCGTTGCTAGAATCCAAATCCGACGGGGGTAACTGTTCATCCAACAACTCGAGGACGATCTGGGCGGCTCCTCTCAATGGCTCTCTTTGAACCCTAGTTTTCTTTTTTTACTCTACAGGAAGATTGTATTTTGTTGAGCTCCTCAAATGAATGGAAGCTCCTGGTTTCTCCTAAAATAAAGTTATGTTTGGCGAAGCTCCACTCCATCAGATCTATAGATCTGGTGAAACTAGGTATTCCTAGCTCTACTAGATCCGTGGAGCTGGATCTGTGGGTATATTAGAGTGTTTAGGTGGGCCATCTTATTTACATTTTAGAATAAAAATATAAACTTAATTCACTTTATTTTAGCCTACAAGTTTCGGATCTGAGATGGAGCTAGGGTCAAAAGCTCTGCCAAACAGGATCTATGTATTTGTAGCTTATGGGCTGTTTGGTTGCCTTCTCAGCTCAGCCAGACTGCATGAGCTCAGCCAGGCTGATGGGAGTCGGGCTGAGTGGATGCAAGGAGATGTTGTTTGGTTGGTCGTATGAGGTTGGACAGGCTGCACAAAGATGTTGTTTGGTTAGCTGTACTGGAATGTAAGTGTGATATGCAAATTCAAGAGAGGGATGAAACAAATTTTAAAAATACTAGAAAATCAATAATTTCACAAACAAAAATAAAAAGTTTTAAAATATATTCTAGAATATATCTATATGTATTAATAATATATGGCTATATGCTATAGAGAATATAGAAAAGAATAAAAGAACAAAAAATAAATTTATATTTATATTCTCCACTGGCCATCTCGGTCGCACACCCGCATCCCCGGCTTCTCCGCTAGTCCACTTGACCGCGAACAAGAGGTGGAAATGGAGCTCCCATTTCATGGCTGCTCTCCTCGATTGATGGATTGGAATGGGGTTTGGGGAATGGGGGGAGGGGGGAGGGGGGAAGTGGAGTGGATGTGAGATTGTACTTGAGCCTTATGGGCTTTGTCAAAGGCCCACAAATCCTTTCCTTAGGCCCAAGCCAGACTTTTCTTCCTCCTCGATAGCCCATGGAGCTGAGCTGCTGAGAAAGGAGGGGAGGGTACCATCGCCAACATAGAGGTTAGGCTCAAGCCTGATGAAGCCCCTTTAATGGATTTGCCCATTACTATGTATACAAGAAAAACATCGACGCCTTTTCAAACAAAAAAATGCATAAATTGCTAAAATTATAATTAAAAATAAAGAGTAATCATAGGCATGTTAAGATATTGTTTATTTATACTTATGCTTTTTGGTTTATAATCAGCTTTTGGGCTTAAATAGCTTAAGCTTAAAAGCAATAGGCTTTTATACGTGATAGATAGATGTGGGTAATTTTACCCTAACTTCGGTGGTATTAGTCTAAAACTAACCCTCAATAAGCCAAAAAAAAAAATACCTCTCCGGTAGCTTTTGGCTTTTTGTTATATAGAGCCTTAAGACTAATCTTAAACCCTAAACTCTAAGTCTAGGTAAAATATTTATGTTACAACTCTAAAAAAAGAAATTCTTTGAAGTATACAAAATAGCAAAAGTTAGAGTTCTTAGAAATTAACCTCACTACAATTCCAAACACACATGAAGGCTACCCAAAAAAAAAAAAAAAAAAAAAAAAAAAAAACTGTTGTGGAATACTGTTAGGTATTCCACGGTATCAGCATCCATTGTCGAACTTACCTTTGCACTTGCAGCAGCTCTGTGCTTTGTACCATCCGTCTTGCACGAGTAGGAGTAGCTAGCTATAAAACAACCGTGGCTAGTGACCCGGCTGCCAAGTGAAGCCAAAGTAAAAACCTGGTCTGCCCATAACAACCTTAGATGCTACAACCTAGCTAGCTAGCTAGTAGCTGCAAAGAAGCACCCCCCTCCCCCTGCATGAAGCCAACGAAGAACAGTGTGTTGTCCGCAGGGTTCCCATTATCGCTACATGCGATTTTCGCATGAACAGTGATTTTCGATAATCGCAAAAATCGAGCCGAAAATCGGTCGAAAATCGCAAAAAATCACATAAATTCAAAATTCAGATTTTTTTGAAAAAAATTCAAAAAACGTGGAAAATCGACGATTATCGGTGGAAAATCGACTGTCATGTTGATTTTTTTTGTGCGGTCGACTTTTGTAGCGATTTTCGACGATTTTTTGCGAAAATCGACCGATTTCCACCGATAATCGTCCGGCTTTTGACACGTAAATTTTTTCGAATTTTCGAATTTTTTTGAATTATTTTTTGAATTGGATCGGTTTATCGACCGGTTTTTGATATCGAGCCGCAGCGATACGTGCGAAAATCGCGAAAATCGAGCGATTTTCGTCGATTTTTTGAACCCTGGTTGTCCGGAGGAAAATAGTATACCGTCATTCTGTAGGCAGTTTAATCAAACTGTAGTGGTTGGTTAGTTAGTTATTACAGAAAAACTAAAAAACGGTATACCGTTGCAACGGTATAACTCTGAAATTCATGAAACTTATGATTTTTTGCATTGAAACTCATGAAACTTAGCACTAAAAATTGATAAAACATGAAACTGATCAAACTAAATACTGAAACTCATGAAACCAGCACTGAAACTGATAAGTTTCATGAGTTTCATGGCTATACCGTTGCAACGGTATACCGTTCCCTAGTCACTCTCTAGTTATTATGTTTTCTCCTAAGCACATAGAAAACCAATGCCAGGAATGATGCATAATCCTCCTTTGCTTTGTAACGTATATATATAGGACCCATCTTATCTCGTGAATAATTCAGTCCCGTCTTTATCTCCGGCATTGATTTCTAGTCAAACGAACAATATTTAAACGGATATAAAATGGTACGGCGATACTAATAACAACGTCACGATGAAACACATTATCACCACATTTACACACCAAAAAGGAGCGCTTGCACTTACGATACTAATAACAACGTTAGGATGAAACAATTTACTCTTGTTTTTCGACAGCTAATCTTTCTGGGTAGCCGCTAATCGTCCCAAATCTGACGTTGGCAAGCTCGGATCCAACACTAGCTAGCTTAGATCGAACAGCATGCAGCGGAAGGGATCCAGACGAAAGAGGAAGGAAAGGAAAAAGAAGGGAAAGGGAGGGAGTTTTCTTTAGGTTTTAATAAGTTTCATCCGGATGTTTTCTTTAGCAACCATCATCTAAATTCTGGGTTATTGGATTTGCTTTCAGATGTGTGTTTTGATCGTACGGTCCAAAATTTAGATGATTTTTAAGATAAAAATATCCAGATGATACCTATACACTCCCGTTTTCTTTTGTAAAATGAGCAAGTTTGAAGGTGCCATCTTTGAACAACTTCAGCAGCAAGGACAGTGCATCACCGCTTGTATATACATACAATAAAATCGTTTCCCTAACACCTGCACGAAGCTTGAACTGTCCACGTTGCCGTCGAAACCCTCTAGACGCCTTGCACGGCCAGCCAGCCAAAGGCCAATCCATCTCACCAAAAGCCTTCTTCTGCCCTGCCAAGATCGGGGAGTGCATTTACTTGGCTGCCTCCTCCCTCCCTCTCCCCAAACAGCAAACCTGCCTGTCTCTCTGAGCTCCATCCACACCAGTGAAAGGGGAGGAATCAAAGGATCGATGCCTCCCTTCCTCCTCCCCTCAACCACCCTCCCATTTAATGGCCTCCAGGATTCAAGAAGCTACTAGCCATTTTGCCTCAGGCCGTCCTGCAGCCTAACTGTCCCCTGCAGGCAGATGCTGAGCTGAGCTGAGCTGAGCTCCTGTGGTCTTCCTGAAGGATGTCAATGGCGCGCCCTCCCCATGGCTGCTTCTTTCTTGGATCAGGCAGCCCTACTGGTGGCCAGATGCTGAGCTTCTCCTCCAGCTACAGAAACAATGCAGGTGAGGATCGGAATCGGATCTGTTCCGGATAAAGAAAACCAGCTGCTGTGATTTTCTTTTGTTTCTTGTTCCGGTGAAGGGGCTGTTGCGTCTGTGGGATGGGTGGGCGTGTTGTGTGCGCGTGTGGGTCTGGTCTGGTGGCCTCCTTGATTCAGGTAGCTGATTGGCTGCTTGCCCCTCCCCATGGGCATCTTGCAAAAAGATCACTGGTTTTGGGGTCTTGTCAAGAGCAAAAGGAGGGTCTGTTTGCTTCATCCCCCTTTTGCTTTTGCATTGGCACCCCAGAGTCCAAGAGATGTCACTTGTCTCCTTAGATGCAGAGCCTTCTTCTTGGAGATGGCCCACCCCCCCCCCCCCCCCCCCCCCCCCCTTCTCTCTCCTACCAAAGGTAAAGAGAAGAGGAGAGGTATCTTATCTTATTATATTGAGCTAGCACTAGCTTGTGTAGCTGTGTCTCTCAGCTCAAGCACCTAGCTAGATGCTGCTGTTTCCTTAAATCTTGCATGTTAGGAGACATGCCCTTGTGCTTCTTTTCCCTGATCCTATTTGCTTTGCATCGGATTGTTCTTTACCCCATTTTGCTGGTGTTGTGGTGCAGGATTGGATTGTGGCGGCTCAGATTTAACAAGCATGCAGGGGGTTTTGGCAAGGGTTAGGGGGCCGTTCACCCCGACGCAATGGATGGAGCTGGAGCACCAGGCGCTGATCTACAAGCACATCGTTGCGAATGCGCCGGTGCCGGCCGGCTTGCTCCTCCCTATGAGAAGAAGCCTCCATGCCCCTGTGTTCCCACACTTCTCTTCTGGTGGCACCCTTGGTTCCAGCTCCTGTAAGCCTCTTCTTGATTTGTTTTGTGGTTGGTCCAATGAGATATCCACTGAGTTTTAAATGCAAGAAAAAGCAATGGTACATTGGGATTCTGCTATGGTTTAGCATTTCCGTTTTGTCTTTTGAGGGAAAGGTGGTTTTGTGAACTGTGATTAGCCTGTTGGGGATTGCCATTAGTTTCTTCACGGATCGTTTTACATCATGCAAAGGCTTGCAAGAGGTTGGATACTTGGATCTGAAAAACCAGACAAACGTTGGAGATTAAATAGAGAACGAGAGGTGGTATTTTAGCAGGATACCTTCAATGCTGATGTATTATGTGTTGTTTTTTCGAGGTGTGCAAGTGCAAATGTGACAACAGGATCCTTGATTTTGCAGTGGGATGGGGATCGTTTCAGCTGGGCTATTCTGGGAGTGCTGACCCTGAGCCAGGGAGGTGCCGACGAACAGATGGCAAGAAATGGCGGTGCTCGAGAGATGCAGTTGTCGACCAGAAGTACTGCGAGCGACACATAAACCGGGGCCGCCATCGTTCAAGAAAGCATGTGGAAGGCCGCTCTAGCCATGCCGCGAAAGCAATGCTTGGTATCGCACAACCAGCCGTGGGTGTTTCTAGTGGCAGATCATCAGGCAGCCAAGCCATGGCACAGCAGCCGATTAAAACCATGGCTAAAAGTTTCACCGATCCTAGTCCAACACAGCTTGACAGGTGAAGTTGTCTCCTCTTACATGAGTTTAATCGTTCTGCTTTGTTAATAATAATGGCATCTTTGCTTGATACCCAATAAATGTTTGTGTTGTAGCAATGTTTTCAGGTGCGGCTAACTGCCTAATTGTATCATCTCAGAACAGTACATTTGTCTTGTATCCAGTTCTTTGCCTCAAGTATGGTTTTGCATCATACCTCCTGTCCTGGAAGGGGTATAGGTAGTAGGATGCATGTTAAGCTTTCCATTAGAGTCACTTCGTTTTTTCTCATTAGGTCAGTTTAATAAATGTGTTACATTTAGTCGCCGGGTTGGTAACACCATTCATGGCCTCCTTTTTTCAATCTCCCTATTTAGTATTTTTCACTGTGATCCTAGCAGCCTCTTGTTGAGCACTTGTGCTTATGTTTTATCATACACATTCACTCAGTCTTGAATATTGATACATATAAAGGCAATAGGAAGCACAATAGTGCTCAGGTCATTGGTAATAATGGACTTGTACTGAGCCAGAGTTTTTTTTCCTTTCCCAACAAATGCTCCAATGAAGATCATCACCATTATCCTTTTATCTGGTAATGTGTGATCAAACAAAACCTACGGTTGTATTCACTACTTTTAAGAAATTGTGTTTTCCATTGCTTGTGTTAATTTTAGAGCTTAAGGCACTTTTCCAATGAATAATGGTATTGTTTTAGGATTTTGCACCCTGTACCACCACATGTGGAAATTTGTATGTGACCAACAAACTATGATTCAAATATGAACATAATACTAACACCTGATGTCCCACCATTTTTTACTTTGTTTACTGGAAGTTAATTTAATTCTTTGAGTGAGTTGAGCAATTCTTTGTGTTACTATATTACCACAGTCTATGTTACTATATTGACACAGTCTTTAGTGCAGTTAAAGAGAAACATTTCTGTAATTTTTGTCGTAAAATGTTCTGACTGATCAATTTATGTGAAACATAACTAATCAATACATTATAGCTGCTCTAGTATATCATGATTTCTCAACGTTTTTTTTTTCTAAAACAGATGTTTTTTTCTCTCTGCAGGATGTTACTGGATAAAGGAAATATATTTGATCATGCCCAAGATTCTACTACTAACCAGCAGTATTTACAAGGCATGTTCCAGAACACAAAGGGCGCCATTCCCTCCGACGAAACATCTTCGCAAGCAGACTACGCGACGATCACCGCCGGTTCTCTCATGAACGCTCCACGACCCGAGGATGCCAACTTGAACCCGCAGCAATCGCACAGCAAGCAGGCACAGCCAAACCCGGTCCGTCATCTCTTTGGCAAGGAGATACTACCTGATGACATCCAGTTGTCGATATCCATCCCCATGGATAGCTCCAGCTTCCCCAGCAACCACGAGAAGGCTCACATTGGCCTTGGGGTAGGGAGTTCATCAAAAACTGAAGGAGACGGCGCGCGAGCAAGCTGGATACCAGTCTCCTGGGCAGCATCCAGCGGTGGTCCTCTGGGAGAGTTCTTCACCAACACGAGCAGCAAGTCGGACGGCAGAGATAAAAGCTGCCCCTCGCCTTCTCTGAACCTGTTAACCGACGGATGCACGGCGAGCCCACAGCTGCACTCGCCGACCGGAGTCCTACAGATGACTAACTTCAGTTCAGTGTCCAGCAGCACAGTGAGCAGCCCTGGCAGCCTCTGCAATGGCCTTCTGGCCGCGAGCCTGGTGAATCCTCAGGCTGTCCAGACACTGTGATGACTCGTCGGACCGATCATGGCCGGGACAGGCATCCACTGCTACTTCTACGCTTGTCTCGAGAGCTCCTGGTCTTATCTCCCTAGCTGTTTTGCCTTGTTTTTTCTTGGTTTCTCGCTTGAGTTCCCTCCCTTTTTTTCAGCGGTCGGGATTGTTTGTACTATCTGAGCTTGTTGTTGTGCGCCCGTTGTTTCCCGAGGAATTTGTTAGGTGATCAGATCTCTCATTGAATTTCTCGTAATCTCTGATTGAATTCTTCTCGCTGCGCTCGACTGAAAACAACATAGATATTTCGCACGACACAACACTGTCGCTTCGTTTCGTAGGCCCTTGTCTCCTTTGGGTCTCACGACGCAGCTTTAGATCGCTGTGGATCAACAGTAGTAGTTGTATGATGCGGCGAAAGCTTTCGCATCGTCGCGCTGCTTGACCGTCGTCAGAGCTGGCGCTGAAATCATGCACCTGGGCGACCTGCTGCGTTGTGCTGAATGAATGAATGAATGGATCCCTGAAGGCCTGAGCCAGGGAATAGGGACTCAAAGCATCTTTCCAGTTAGCTGCAGGCACCAAGGTTCTTTCCAAGCATTTTTCCAGCTGTGTGCCTGTGTGTGTGTGTGTGTGTGCCCATTGAGAGATTCCATGCAAGCACAGCACTTGACCATCTCCCAGACAAAGCTACTACAAGTAACCAAGTGCTCTCTCATCCTTTTCCCCTTCCAGCACTGTTCTCCAAGCACTGGTTTTTTACTTCCTCTCTTTGGTATGTATGATAGCTTGGCATGCTGCATGCACACAGGGCTGGGAGGGAGATGGGTGATTGATTGGGGCCACAGGACAGGTCCTAGTGGACTTCACTGTGGTCAGCTCAGCTGTAAGCGGCAGCAGACGCTGTGAGTTGCAGGTTGGAGTCTTTGGGCAGGCGATGGCCATGATGTGCTGCGCTTCGCAGGTGCGTGTGACAACCTACTTTTCTTACCTTGGATGGAAGTACTGGTCTATGGATTATTACTTGACGAAATCTTGTTCGTCAAATAATTGCCCGCATCAGATATTACTGCTATCTTTATCTGGAAGTAACAGACCTAAAGCTAGGCTTTTGGAGTGATTTGCTCCGGCAGTTGAAGTGGTACGGAGCCCTCTAAACGTCATTCGTCATTTCTGAACAAGGAAATGAATAGCAAGAGTAATCACTTTCGTACTCAACAAGTCGAATATTATAAACATGTATGGAAGAATAATCATTTATATCGTCGTCATCGTCGTCCAAGTTTTAGGGTCTTATAGGACAGATTTTTAGAAAAGATCATTTAAACTTCTACTTCAATTGCACCGTGAGATAGAGCCAACGATAGGCTCTCGTAGCCTCAATCCAGGAGACAAGTATGAATTATGTCTGAAGATGTGTGTGTCTATTGTTGCGCTAAAAGTGTGGGCTGCTGCACCTCATCTATTGCCTTGATGAAGATTAAGCTCACTTGTTTTTGATTGTTCAATCGGCTTGCTCCTCTTGCTCTTTCTCTCCTCCTCAATTAGACGGCTGGCCGGTGATGGAGATGGACAAGTCACCATCTAGTCCTTGCTTGTCTTGTAGCTTTTTGGGAAAAAGAGCCCTGCTCTTTTTTCCCTTGCTGTTGGTGTTGATGGGTGGCTCAGGTAAGAAATGTTGCCTCCCTCCTCTCCTTCCCCGGCTGGCCGCTGCTCATCTCTCCCTCCTCGTGAAGAGATTACAGGTGCTAAAATACAGGAGGGAAAAGGCAAACTCGGCATCTCAATGATGTGATATTTTTTAGAGAAATTTTACGATGTATTATACTGATAATATATAATGAGTAGTAGAAATCAGATCTAATCATTGATTTGTTAAGATTATTTCTACTACTCTACTACTAAAAGAATATAAATAAATACTAACTAATCTGATTCGTTGAATTAAATAGTCTATATTAAATTTAGTATACCGTAAAATCTTGCTCATTTCTTACCGTTGTACAAGGACTAAACACCGTGCACGCCTAATGGCCTCAAGTGTTAGCTCCATGTGTCACCTTGTGGTTGGTTGGCTAATTGCTAACGGTCTCTTGCTATTTGGAATGTCTTAGAGCTGGTTATGGTTGCGCAGCGATGGTTATGCATTAGTGGTTGAACATCGTCGGTGAACAATGAGATCTGCACTAGTCGGTGTGATCAATGCTCAGATGAACAGTAAAATCCGAACTGGTCTGAGCACTAGTCGGGTGAACAATAAAATCAACGCTGGTACACCCCTCGGTGAGTGTGGGTGGTACTACGGTTCGCGGCATGTGTTAGGCCCAAATGATTGACCTCAATCCCAGTACGGTTTTCAGCAAGTGGTCGGAACTTTCTTGGTTGCATAAGTGTGTACGATAGGATCAGATGGTTCATATTTGTTTGGGTGAGGACCATTTGATTAACATCAGTGCACGGGACTAATTGAGGACAGTGAGCATACACTTAAATGAAATATGGGTGTCTCTTCTAGTCCAACGCAACAGTAAATATCCGATCCACGCCCCCGAGCGCCTACAACTTCATACTACTCCGCTACTCAGCATCAAGAACACATCAAGAAACTTACCTCCACTGGAGCGAGGTGAGCGGAGGAGTCAGCCTCAGCATGCTGCTTCGTCTGGACCCCTAACTAACTTAAAAGTTGCACATAGTCATCCTCGAACCTCCAGAACTTGCACCGATGAGCCAACTGAGAGGATCAGTAAGAAATTGCAATTCTAATATATGTGCCAATCACATTACAGAGTGACAGGAAGAAATCAACCTACATTTTTCCCTTTCACGCATCTGTAGTATGCCCTGTCTGGACGTACTTTTGTCAAATCTCACCACAGGAACTCCACAAGAGGGACAATTGATGAGAGGCAACACCGTCCTGACCACTTTTGCCTTACCAGAACTTGCCTTTGTTATCTGATCTGATGTGTAGACATCGCCGCGGTCTGCTACTGCTACAAATACCATGGAGCATGTTCACTTCTACGGTTACAAAACACAATGTCAGAACTGGAAATAGAGATATAATCCGCTGTGCTGACTTTTGCATGTTTACAAGCTATTTCGACCGTTGTTGATATGGGGAACTTCTAATGTAATCATTGAGACTGATGCTTTGGCTCTTCGATCGGAAAGCTCTCAATGATGTAGAAGAGGATTGCAGTGAAGTGGCTGCTTTGATCAGAGAAATTAGATATATTGCTAATGTAAATTGTATGAATGTTCTGTACAAGTATTGTCCTAGATTGTGTAATCAGGTTGCCCATGAGCTAGCTAAAATTGGGGTAACACAGCAGACACTTGAGGCCCAGTACTATATGTATCCACATGGCCAACGAATCGAATCACATGTGGTTACGAATATTTATTGGAATATGATAACCCCTTAGATTGTACATAAAAAATCAGGAAAACACATAACTAGTTGATTTAATCAAAATATTAATCAAAATTGGACAAATATAAGCATTTTCATTCATTTAGACAATAGTTATATACTATGTTGCAAACAAAATCATATAAGACTTAGCTCATCATGCACGTACGATTAGTTCATCATACATGTAGATCAAAACATAAATAAAGGTGATCCTTGCTCGGAGATACAAATGGAAGCAAACATAGAACACACTAAAAGTTTGATAATACTTAACCACCGTGTCTCTAGAAAACATATGTACCACTTACATGTAATAACCCAAGATTTATATTCTTTGTTAAATTATGTTTAAAATGATAATTTGTGTATTTTATTAGTTTTTATGCATTTTTAGCTACTTATTTAAAATATTTTTCTACTAAGGACAACAGTTTTAAATTTTTTTACAAAATTTAATTATGATAAAATCTTAAAATAATTTTTACAAAAAAAATTGTAGACTATGTCATGAATTGTTTTAAAAAAAATTGTAACTTTTGGAGCTAGTTTGCCAATTTTAATAATTAAAACTTGATTTATGGATTAATTATATTAGAAAACAATTTTAAAATTTAGAAACCTTTTAAGCCAAAAGAGTAGCTTGGCCCAGCCCATATGTATATCCGGATATCCGACTTATCACTATCCAGATTATCCGAATCCGTGTCCGTATCGGACGGATAGTGAGCTACCGAATTCGTATCCGTATTCGATAAAAAAAAATCTATATCAGTATTCGATCCGATACTATCCGACAAATATTCGATCCTACGGAATCCATATCCAAAAATTATTCGGATGGATAAAAACTATCCGATCCGTTTTTACCGCTAGCAAAGCTAGGTAAACAATATAACTACCAAATTTCTAGGAAATTTCTATATTCAAGTTCTTAGCTATAATTAAACTTATCTATACGCCTAAAATTTTCTGATTCTACCACTGTAAACAACTGTGAACAAGTGCAATGATAGAGAGGGACCTAGCCCTAGCTACGTACGTACATTCGGGATCGATCAACCAGACGAGAGACAAACAATGACGTTACAACCACTCCCGTTTGACTTTGACCTCGTCACAACGTGCACACGCACACGTGTGCGGTATGCTACGATGCCAAGCAGAAATTGCAGTCACACGTGCGCATCTACAGTATTGTTTAGTTAGCCATTAATTATTAGTAGTCACATCTATAAGTAGTAGCAGCAGCAGCTACCACCTTCCTATTAAGTTTCGCCATAAACAATTAATGGCGTGTATATGTGTGTGTGCATCCGTAACCGCAGGCAGCACAGGGACATGCGTGTAATTGAAAACTTTTAAGGCCATATTTAGATCGTAGTATGGAGTTAAATAATTTCCTGCGAAATTCCTGCCTTCAAACAGGGCCTTAACTTCATCTACTTGCGCCCTAATTAAAGTGAAGCTTCTACTTGGATTGTAGGGAGGGGAAAAAAGTGATAATTTGCTAGGGTGCGTTTGGTTGCCGGTACCAAATGGTACATGAGAATTTTGAAGAAAAAAGTCATCAATCCGTTTGGTTGCTTGAATGGAACCATCTCATCCTAGATCAAGTGATATAAATTTGAGAAATATTACCTCTAGATGCTGAACCATCTCATTCACCCAAAATAATGCAACCAAATGGTACAGGATCATCCCATCCCACCCCATTCAACACTATCTCGTATTCTCGTGCGTGCATGTCCTTTTACACTTCTTGTTAGAGCAAGGTTAATAATAGAACCCATGGTGGGCTTTATAGTGTTGCCATGTCACACATAGCCAACAAAAAGTCTACTCATATAATAGCTCACTCTTGAAACAAGCTATACATTTAATATTTGGATCACCTCTTCCTCTCACAAAGTGTCTTGGAGTCCGTGAAGAAATTTCACTTTCAGCTGGCTACAAGTAAGCAGCCCGCTTTCTTTCTCTCTCCATTTCTCTCTCTTCCACCTCATCACAGATCTGAAGTGCCACTTCTTGCAGCCCGCCTACATCACCTTATAATACTTGCTCTTAGATGAGCTAGCTTTTTGCAAACTGCCGTACGCTGAAATCCTGGAAAATACGTAAATGATCTAGCTAGAAGTCACTGGGTTTAAACTCCATGTTCAAACAGACAACCTAAGATTTTGTACTATCTGCTGCCTATCTAGCTTCTTTTGAAATTAACTTTTTTTTGTTCAAAATAAATTTATTTTAATTTTAAACTTATTAAATACTACAATCAAAACAATTTAATTTGATTCGAACTTTAACAGCTTTTAATATATTTTTTTGCTGGCCCTACACGTACGTGGTGAAGAACATATATACGGATGTGAGCAATCCAAGGACAAGGAAAATAGAAGGAATTAACCAACACAACCAAATAGCAGAAAGAGACGATATTTCAAGATTCCATGATAGGTGAGCAATTAAGCCAAGTAGCCATCGGCTAGCTGGCCAAATATCTTGTGAAAATGAGAATACGATGAAAACTAATTTGTGGATCTCCGTGCCACAAAAAAAAATCAATTAGCACACTTAGTGCATGCTTAAGTATAGTTGTGGTCAGGGTTTGCGCGCAATACCATCGATAATCGTTCGAATATCGTGATTATCGGTCATATCAAACCGGTTCGGCATCTAAAACCAATTAAATTAAAAAAATTCAGAAAAATTTATGCGACGTAAATATCATGATGAATATCGAGCGAAACTCGCTAAAAAAATGGCCACACAAAAAGTGATTGGTCTGTCGATATTGACCGATGATCGGTGGATATGGAGAAATATCGAGCGATTTTTGATTTTTTTTTTTTGTTTCTTGTTCAAAAATTTGATTCTAAGACTTTTCAGTTTTTTTTGATAATTTTAGACAGATTTTTGTCTCAATATTACCGATTTTCAAATTTTAATTTTCAAGCGATTTTTCCGATATCGATATTGTTAACCTGGTTGTGGTAAAAATATACTATGACCGAAGGCAGACAGAAATGGCTTATGAGAAAGTTGCGCATGGGTAATTAATTAAGCTGATGCCAAAGTAGTTAAGGCAGACAAAAAGGACTAATGAGAAACAATCAGACAAAAATGACTTGCCACGGTCCAGGTTGCCGATCGCCCCCAAACAGGCTCTCCTTTGTCACTTTCTGCCGGTGCAAGCCAACCTACGGTTTGGAATCCGCTCGGATCCTCTACCGTGGCCCGTGGGTACATGATTATGAATGATCTAACCAGAAATCGATCTAACCCGAGATTAAAATGGAAAGTGTCCTATATAAGTGTCTTAGGCCATATTTATTTAGACTTAGATTTCTTTAGCTTATACTAATTTAAAGTTAGCTTTTGGGTTTAAACAGATTGAAAACAATGAACCTTTATACATAGTAGATGTGTTGGTAATTTTATCCTAATTTCAGTGGTACGACTGAAAGAACGTACAGACGCTCGTAGCCCATCGACTATATAGCTTTTATTACTATAATAACCTTAAAGAGGTACGAAGGGAACGGTTAAGTCGGTGCCACCCGTGCTCGGGCTGGCAGCTACAATGCTTTTATTTTATTTTATTTTTAGAAATCAGCTTTTCTATTTTTTGTTTTCTCACAAAAAATTATTTCTATCGTATTTTTTTAAAATTTTATTTTATTAAAAAAGATATTTTTCTCTGTTAAAATTTAGGGGTCTTCTGCAGCAATGCGTGGGTTCTACTTCTACCTAATTGTTCGTACAGAGCCCAGAGCTGTGTGTTGATCTCTGTCTGAAGCAACGGTGAAATGGAGCCTAGAGCTGTACTTTCTTTTCCTTTCGGAGAGGTACAACTGTACAGTCTTTTTTTCTTTTTTGTTAGGAGAGCTGTACGTTATTTTATGAGTACCTAAGTGTGCGTGTTCCGTGGGAAAAATATGTGCCAACGCTTTGTGAGATTTTGGTGGATGTCTGTGATACATTTCTAGTACGCGCACAAGACATCTACGTTTGGATGGCGTCAATGCTGCGTGTGCCAACTTGTACTATCGAAAGAAAACATGAGGGTGCGTTTGGTTACTTGTACTTGTACTAAGTGGTATATGTATGAAATGGTTTCGGAAAGAAGTTATCCATTTATTTCGCTGCTTGAAAGAAACTATCCCATCATGAATGGAACCACCTCATTCACCCAAAACTATCGAACCAAATGGTATATGACACCATCTCGTCCATTCAATATCACCCCACCAACCAAACACATCCTAAGACGATTGTATCTGATTTTTTTTTTATTGGAGGGTTTTTATTTTCACCGGAGACACAACCTCCATAGAATAGCAGATGCATGTTAGCTCCGCTAGCTAGCTGTTTTCAAAAGGGAGAAGAAGATGGCGTACGTGTCCTTCCAAAGTCCGGTGAGTAGGTCCGACGTCCCTCTCGAGCCGAAACCTCCAAGGACGCATTTGCACTGGTCACCACCCACGGCGCTGTCCGTCCGTGAAGATGAACGGAACGGAACGGAACGGAACGGAACGGAACGGAACGGGGGATGCTCATCGCTGTGCTCCAGTGGTTTTAGTCGTCAGGTTGTCCTTGCGGTTGCTTAATCACGCACTAGTACTGGTTAATAAATAATTGATGGTCAGGTCAGTACCCGACCGGTGTCGGATCTTAGGCATTCCTAAAATTTGAAAACTTCGGTAACATCAAGTTTGTTGATCGAATTGGTTTTGATTTGGGCGATTTAGGATTTTTAAGAAACTATTTCTACCGTAGTTTTATCAGATTTTAAACATATATATGTTAGATTTATAATGCTATGAAATCATTGTACGATTACAAAGTACGTGCTCCTACCGGATTTTTTATAGGTCCGAGCTGATGTGTTGTTGTGTCGGTACGTGACACGAGCTGATCCACATCCACGCGTGTGCTTTGCTTTAGGCCAAAGGGTTAGTAGTACGTGTACCTGCGTCCGTACATCGTGGGGTGAAGAGCACTACTACATGCTTTTGAAATTTACCACACGAGTGTTCCGTATTAAAAGTTGCACCGTCAGAGGGTTCAAATTTATACTAGGAGATCGCGCAGTGCTATTTAAAAGTTAAAACTCAATCGTAGAGCAATGACACTAGCAGTGGAGTAGCGAACGGTTCCAAATCAGACCGTCGGATTTCGACGGTACCATCGCTCGAAACTTAACGGTTAAAAAGTAAAGTAAATTTGAAATATGGTCAAACTGCCGAACAATTTTCGAACGAAATGGACGAAAACCGGTTTTTGGCGAAAACCGAAGACAGTTGAAAAAAATGAGAAAATGTAAAAAAAAAAATGGGAAAAAATGTTGTAAAAAGCCATTAAAGGCAAAAAAAAAAATAGGAAAAGTAAGAAATATATATAAAGTAATGAGAATCACAAAAAAATCCCGGCATGATCTTTTCTAAATATGAAAAAAAACGACATGATCTTTACTACATTTTAGACAATTGAAAGTTGTAAATTAGACATTTAACAATAATAATGTTTCATTTCAATACTACTCACATATCAATCCAACAAATGCAAAAATAGAAATTTCACATAATGACATACCAATACCATTCACATATCAACACTATTTACATTTCAATACCTTACAGAAATTGTTTGTGTAAATAATTTGCAAGACAATACTTGTGTCAAATTGCATGTTGTACAAAAATATAAGTACATAATATAACTAGTGATACAGAGTACTACTTCCATACTAAAGATTTGGTAGTTCATGCATGCATACAACAAGAAGTAAGCTTTTTAATGTTGGAAAACATTAATATATTAAAATATGCTATAGTAAGATAATTTTTGTGCATACAAATATCGCTACTTGAACAAATACTACTATTTTCGGATGTCGTTCATTGCTACTAAATATAATTCAACAAATATTGCTACTAAATATAATTGAATGGCTAAAAAATATCTCTAAACTTCGTTTTCTCAAAAAAAAAATTTAAATAATCGCGCCAGGGGTTATAAAACTATTAATAATAATTTTAGGGATTTTTTTGGATAACTTTTTGAGGGACGAATTGCTATCGGTGGCAAAATGCGTCGTTATCAAGCTCGGAAACAACCCCCTTAGTAAACAATACAATCAACTTTTTAACATTGTGCAACACAAAAATGCTACAGTGGCTGAAGTACTGAACCCTAATTCTTTTAATGTGTCTTTTCGTAGGGTCATTATGGGATCAAATCTACGATTTTTGCAAGAACTTAGCACGAGGGTTGTTGATATAAAATTAACTTCACAACCAGATAAATTCTATTGGAAACTACATCAAAAAGGACAGTTCTCTGTCCGTTCAATGTATGCAGCCTTAATGCATCAACATATCCCTGTTACAAATAGATATCTATGGCAACTTAAGGTACCTTTAAAAATAAAATTTTTCCTTTGGTATAAGACTGTGTGCAAATTGAGAGTTTTGAATTGCTTTTTCTTGGATTGGTGACACTCTGTTTTCTAGCATGTTTCTTTCAGGAAACATTTTTACGGTAACTTTGTAATAATTGGTTGGCTGTATGCATCGTACGATGTAGAGGCTGGGAGTTAATATATCCTTCCATTATCTAAAAAAATCAGTGACGAATTGATTGGTGAATCACCATTGTGGGAAAAGGGAGAGGTGGGGAAAGTTGCCTGTAGCCAGCACTCTAGGGCTCAAATTGGAGGGTAAAAGCAAAGGAAATTGAACTAGGGGTGAGCTTATGATTCAATTCATGGCTACCACCGGTGAATTGACCAATGAATTCCATGCGTGGGAGAAAGAGAGGCGGGAAAGTTACGTTGAATGGGACGGCTTGAGTGAGGGAGGAGGAATCACAGGAAGATGTTAGACGTACGCCGCGGAAATAAATTGTATGCATTCGGTATGCACAGTG
Source organism: Rhipidocladum racemiflorum (assembly GCA_036346355.1). NCBI lineage: Eukaryota > Viridiplantae > Streptophyta > Magnoliopsida > Poales > Poaceae > Rhipidocladum > Rhipidocladum racemiflorum. The sequence goes on along the minus strand of CM070590.1, from coordinate 598,035 downwards.
ATGCATATGCATATCTGTCCGGATGAACGCCACGTGTCTACCCAGTGAATCCCCACCGTTACATGCAAGAGGGATAATTAACTGGTGCATTAATTACATGCAACGGTGGACATGCAACGGTGGAGATTCACTAGATAGACACGTGGTGTTCATCCGGACAGGTATGCATATGCATCACTGTGCATACCGGATGCACAGAATTTATTTCCGTACGCCGCATGTTGAAAAAACAAGCTTATGTTTCAACATGCAGTCAATTTATTTACATCTTGAGTGAGAGAAATTCAAGGATTTCTGAGGGAAAAAAGCTTATGCTAATGAACGTGGGTAGCTAGCTAGGGCCTATCAGCAACTAAACTACTACTAAATACTTCAACCAAAAAATCACCATTAACCATATGATACACTTCAATTTATTTACATCATCGACCAGAAAATTAAACCAAACAAATATCAACATCGTCATCAGCACCAGTACCACCTCCCATCATCAATGACAGTTCCCATCAGCTCCACCGCTACCTCCTCCGTCAGCGCCTCGAGCACGGCGGCTGCGACGTCGGCGCCGACGTCCCACCGCTCCGACCTCACGACGTCCGGCCCTACCCGCGCCCCGGCCATCTCCGACGCTATGAGGCCGTGCACCTTGGCCAACTCCGCCTCGAACAATTCCTCCCAATGTGCAGCGCTGGTAGTACGGTCAGCCCCCGTCGGCGCCGGCGCCGGCGTCGTATCGTTACGGCAATCTTTGGACCTGTTGCCGCCGCCGCTGTCATTGGCGAGCTGCTGCAGCAATGCCGGCGTGTAGGCCGCCACCAGGAGCTCCTTGAAGATGGCCATGGCTTCTGAAACGGTTGCAGTTAATGGTGCGTGAGCTCCGTACATGGCCGACAATAGCGGAGACGGAAGAGATGGAGGCTGCGTGTTTGCTCACTCTGTGCGTACGCGGGTGGCGCCTTATCGAACGGGCGCTGCTCTAGGACGGAGACGGGGCTCAGCTGCTTCGAGGATTCGTCATCGTCGTCTTCCTCCTCCATGTCGGCCTCAATGGCATCGTCGAGGCGGCGAGAAGAAGGAGACAACTTCTGCTTCTCGCCGTCGACGGCGCCCCAATCGATGGCGGCCGGCTGCTGCAGCTTCTTCTTCTTCTTCTTCTTGGCCGCCGCCGTGCCGCGGAGGAACTTGGAGAGGAGGAGCCTGAGTAGACCGCTCGTGCGCGTCCTCTTGCTGGCCGCCGGCCTCCTCAGAGCCAAGGAGGCGCTGCTGCTCCTCGGCCAGCACGTCGAGGTGGCGCCGCCGCCGGCCGAGTCGAGGGTGGTGGGTGAGCAGCCCTTCTCGAGGAGGTAGAGGTCGAGGGAGAAGGGCTCCTGCTGCTCCTCCAGGAGCTCCGACAGGCGGCGGCTGCTGCTGACAGACGGCGGCGGCGAGAGGCGGGCCATGGGCTTGGAGGAGTCGGTGGACAGCGCCGGATGGGAGAGGCGTTTGGAAGAGATGGAGGCTTATAATAGGGATGGGAGGGAAGAAAACTACTCCCCGCCTATTTTTAGAGAAATTTTACGGTATAATGTACTGATAATATATAATAGAAATCAGATCTAATTGTTTTGTTAAAGATGTTTTTATTACTGTAGTACCAGATAACGTATAAGTAAACTCTAGTTAATTTGTTCCATTAGATCGGAAAGAATAAATGAATTATTTTTAATTCCTAATTGCTAGGGATCAGACGTCTGATTTTTTTGCAACATTTTTTTTTACGCGTGAAACATTTTTTTCTACGTAGTGAAATATTTTTCTTCGACAAACAGTAAAAAAAATATTTCATACATTCAAAAAATGTTGCGCGGCGTCCGAAAAAAAAAAACAAAAATCAGACGTCCGGCTGCTAGTTTCTCCCTTTTTAATTTGGTGTACGGTAAAAGAGCTCTATTTTTATAAGGTGTGGTTTTATTTGGTATAGTCTTTAAAATTAAATTTTAATCGTTAATTTTTTTATAATACTTTATTCAGCTACAAAATCATAATCACACGAAAGTACATTCAAATAGTATCTAATGGAACAAATAATCTATGTATTGTTAGACAGATCAAAAATTACAAACTTAAGATCCAAAAATACGAAAACACCTTATAAAAATCAACAGGGAGTATTGTGAAATGAGAAGCAACCAACCTTCATTCGCATTAGAGACGAGAGTGAGGTGACAAGAGAATAATAGGCGTATTATAATGGTCCAAGGTACCACGTGTCCTACGGATAGGGCCTCTTGAAATTTAGAAATTTCACAAGAAACCGTTCAATTTTATCTAAAAAATTTGGAAATAAAATTTGAATTTGCAAGCGGGCCCATCGTGTGCATGCATGCGCGCGATCGAGGATACGAATATGCTATGAATTTCATTGTGCGTGTTCAATAGTATCATCCTCACCTAAATGCTGTGTGCAACTTAACAGTAGTTGCTTTGGTAATTAACTTTACTTAGAGCATCTCCAGCAGAGCCCCTAAACCAGCCCCTAAACCTTAAAATAGGGAGTGTAGTAAAAAAAACAGATCCAGCAGAGCCCCAACTCAAGCCCCTAAAATTAGGGGGGCCTTAAATTTGCCTCCTCAGCCCCAATTCCCATGGGCCCCTACTCAAGCCCCTAAAATTAGGAGGCCTCTAAATTTGCCTCCTCAGCCCTAATTTCCAGGGACACAAGTACAACCCCTATTATTGAAGATAGGAAAATACATGAAAGGCTTCGAAAATTTTATCATGTTTTGAAAATTTTAAATTTAAATTTTAAATATCATGTTTTTAAATTGTAAATGTTAATATGCTTATGTTTTATGTATTACAAATATTTTTGATTGAATTTTAGTGGTGTCAAATGAAGATTATACATAGTGGATATGTTAAAATAGGAGAAAAAGTAAAATAGGAAATTTGAGATTTAGGAAATTCTTTGGACTTGTGCTCTGAAAACAGGGCCTCAAAAAATAGGGGAGGTCCCTAAATCCAAAATAGGGACCCTGTTTTAGGGGCCCTTGTTGGAGATGCTCTTACGCTCCGTGTTGTTTGTAAAGAGACATGTCATCATTTTACGATCGACGTACATAGCTCAAAAAGGTCGCTGGTTTAATCAACTTCGGCATCGTTACGCTTGTTGGACAGGAGGCACCCTAGTTCCTAGTTCTCTTCCACCTATATTTTGCTAATTTAACTCGCTTCCGAATGAAATTTCAAATCTAACTATCTTCTCATAACGAAAAGCACTTTCTGTACTCCCATACAGTGAAAGTGCCTCCGCACTCGCTGGCCACCCTCATGCTCTCGCCAGCCACGTGTGTGCGGGCTCCTCCCACGTTTCTTGGGCACAGCAGCGCTTGCTCCCGCGCTCGCTGCCCGTTGCCGTGCTGCCGATTGCCGCGTTCCTCGGGCGTAGCGAAGCTGACTTTCGTGCTACCTGAGGGCGGCAGGGGATAGGTGTCGCCTATCACATCTTCTATGATGAGGAAAGAGATTAGATTTGGGAGCCAAATTTGTAAAAAAAAAAGAAGAAGAAAAAAAGAAAATGAAGGGTAGGGGCACGATGGACCGTTGTGGTACAGCACAGTTCCGATCCGAAGTACGATAGATTCGGACCGGATCGGCACGACGTCCACCTCTACATCGAGCTTACACCGACGGAAAAGCCCAACCTAGCACAAGGTCAACGTACAAGGTTTTCAAACCTTGCCCGCCGAAGAAGAAAGAGAACCCACACCGACACGTACAGTTTTTCGTGGCCCGATCAGGCAAAAAGACGAGCAGTGTTCTACCGAGGACATGACATCGCTCCTTTGAATGTCGATTGACCGTGGCGTGGATGCAAAGAAAATTGCAAAGAAAATTAATTGCAGGGTATTTTCGATGGGACGTGGTGCATTTCTTCGCTTCTTTTTGGGGCGATCGCTTGCCGGTCGGTGCAGGCGTGCCTGCTGCTCGTTTTGTCTGCACGCACGCACGCGTGGGAACCTAGCTAGCTAGCAAGCAGCAGCATGTCGTCGTCGTCGTCGTCGTCCAATCGCCAGCTGAAAAGCCAGGGGAATGGTTGGCTACTGCTGCTGCTAGCTGCTCAGAACGGCACAGTACATCCACTGGTTGGGTTTCAATTTCATTCGCTCGTTCAAATGCTTGGGTAAAAAGGATCTTGCTTGCATCGTGTCTTGTGGCTACTTACTGCTTACTACCAGGGGTTTCAAAAATCATCGGTGATCGAGCAATGTCTGTGAGAATCGTCTGTATGACGCGGTTCGACTTTAAAACCATTTGGTAAACCTCAATAAAATTTCAGATCGTGATCAAGCATGTAAATATTTATAAAAATCTATCTTTTCATTACTTGATGTTTTTGATTTTTTAGAAACACTAAATGAATTATTTTTTTTGAAATTTCTTTGAGTTGTTCTATAGATTAATTGGGAATTATTATGACTTTCTATATTTTTTTCAATGTTACGCGATTTTCCTTGAATTTTTCCAGCTTTCCTTGAGTGTGCTACAAATCGATGAAAAATCGTCAAAAATATGTGAGGAATTTGATGTCGCTTAGTTTAGTGATTTTTGAAGAAAAATCGGTGAAAATTTCTTGATCTTTTTTTTTATTTTTTATTTCTTTTGCCGCGGATTTCAAAGTGCTTAACTTCATCATTCATTCGATTTCGAACGATTTGACTCACCGATTTCCCACCTCTCAAATGGGTAAGGCAATCCCTATTTACCACTACTCTTTCAAATGATGCCTGGATCCTGTCAGGAAAAAAAACAGAGGTTAAAAGATGAATTAGACCTGAGTGCTGGCAGCAGCGTGCACGTCCTTGCCTGAACTCGAGGTAAGGCTTTGGCACACCATGTCACCCTTGCTGGGTTTTACTTTTACCATGCGCACCGGCTCATGGTAAAAGCCATCTACAGCGTAGAGGTGTGTTATTCGATTTCAGTTTTGCACATCGCATTTTTAAGAGGTTTTTTGCATTAAAAGAAAGAAAGACTCCTTATAATAAGTAATATTAATAACTCCCGGACATCTATATATAATAAGTAATATTAATAACTCCCTTATAAGGGAAGGAATTGGAGCCCAACCGGAGCATCCACGTACAAATAGTTTCTTTGTACTCAGGAAGATCTTTTGATGTAGCAACCATTGATGGTGTTCTGTTGTACTCAGTAGATGAATCTTCTATTTTTTTATCCAACAGATCTTGACATTGATGTTACTCCTGAGATATTTGCTTCATGTTCTTTCTTATTTGAGTATTGTTGTCTCAAAATTATACTGATCAATTTGCAACAAATTTGTGTATTTGTTTCTATAGAAAGTGGAGGAAGCTCTTGCAGAAAACCAACAACAGAGAGCCCTTCTACTCAGCCTCCGCTTAAACAAAAGACTCCTTGATTAAGAGATGCATTTTTGCTGTGGATCCATCCAATGTGCGAGCAATTTATTCATCAATACCCTTGAAGTATCTTCAGAAATTGATCGATTAATGTGTTTGCTGATCTTTTGGAAAGGTGTCCCCATCTGAAATTTATCCTCCTGTGGTCTCAGGCATCATTCTCTTTTTCTCTTTTATTGAAGCTGATGATTTGGTGAAAGCACCGAATTTATCTGATTCCAACATTTTTGTTACAGGAGCTATGTAAGGTTCATGGAAACTATATCCAGCAGAACTACAGAACCTTGCCTCCGGTTTTGTAGTCCCTGCATAAGTCATGGACACTGCAGTTTATACGGTGCCCTCGGTCATGTCACAATAGTAATTACTAGTTAGTTAAAATCCCGTGTGTTGCCACGGACGAATCATAAATTTTAATAAAGAGAAAATTTTCTTTAAAAATAGAGAAAATAAAAATACTGTAACCCAACGTTAATAGAGAGAGGAAAAAGGTTCCAAAAAAATTATAAAAAACAAAAAAATAATTTTTTAAAAAATAAAATAAAAATATTATAGCCTTTTACTGTAGAAACTACAGTGAATCAGAGTCGCATGATGCCTGGAGGCAGGACCTGTACAACCTAACATTAGTAAGTTTATATAGATACTAGATATGTGCTCTGATGGGACAAAGAATTAAGCTATGTGGTGGTCAAATGCTGACATTCGTGAGTACCTCTTTGCCCATCTTTACAATTGCAATTTTCACAATAAATATGTTAAGAATGTTTTTCTCGAGTATGAAAATAAAAACAGAATTGACACATTTGATCTCTCTCATGTTAGAAATAAAGGCACATTTAGGTTTAATTTAATCCAAAAGTAAATCATGAACAACATGTGATTGACTATCGGTAACGAATAACAGGAGCATACCATAGATGCATATGCTAGAAGACTACACATATATCCATCTAATGTGCTCACAATCATCAGGTTGGAAATAAATAGTAGAGACATAGTAACGCATCGTCGGTGCAGATGGAGCAAGACACGCTTGTAGCGCATGCTGCCGTAGGATCGAAGCGCTGGCCGCAATCGAGCGATGCTCAGCAGCACCGCTTCCTCGAACGCCGAGGAAGACGAGCCGCGACGGTGACGTGAAGCCGCACAGCGCTTCTAAAATTCGATTCGCCCTCTCCTGCAAGAACGCGAGGACGACGGTTTCGAGACTCGCTTCTGCTCACCGGTGCACGGCCAGACGGACGGGCGCATTTGATGGCGCGCAAATGAGGGAAATCGCAAAACGTTAGGGCGTTAAAACTCTATTTTTTACCCGTGATGACGGCGACAAGATATAAAGGAGCCTGGTAATACCAGAATCGAACACGATCAAGACGCGCACGACGTGAGTCCATTACGGATCTCGGCACAGTGATTCTTATCTCATACTACAACCGCGATTCCGAGTAGCAAAAGAGTAATCTGGCAAAGGAGGTCGCGCCACCACGCAAAGCCCTGGATCGGATTTCGCGACCATTCACGCAAAAGCCGTGACGCCCACGCTTCGCCCCGCCTTCCTACTGCGGCCCGAGCCCGAGCCCGAGTCGGCCCTCGCGAGGCGAGGCGAGGCGAGCTGTGTATTCTTTTCTCCTTTCTCCACATGGTTCTACCATGGTGTAGCACACTCCACTATTTAAACTAGTGCTCACCACTTTAGGCTAGCAATGTGGTACTATTGCTAGTGCACATGTTCCTCATGAGGCGGGCCTTTGAGATTTTCTAGGATTTATTGTCTCAATCAAATGGGCTTGGCCTAAATAATCCAACAATCCCCTCACCAGATCTCAAAGTCCCACCGCGCCTTGCCTGCTCTCAAAGTCATTATACCAAAGATTTCAAAGGACAATGGACTATGCCTTGAATTGCACTCCAGACTCCAAATTACACTCACCACAACTGAACAATGGACTAAGCCTTGAATTGCAAGTCTTGTGCGATCGAAGTTTCATTTAAAGCCTTAGTCCGATACTAGGTCGCTAATAGGCTTCCCTGGGAGCATATAAGTCAGACTCCATGGTCTCTTCATGAGCTTACTAGAGATTACTCCAAGTCTCATAGATCGCTGACTTTCAACATACCAATCTCATATAGGTATGTTCTTCAAGATGCTCAGAGGATGACATCTTCGCTAAATAAAGCCAACGTAACACATTAAGGCAAAAGCCAACTCCGCCATACAGATTTCGAGAGTATTGCATCTTCACTTAACTAGTTAAAAATTTACTTCCTCCAGCTTAACCAAAGAGCTTGTTTTTCCTGTGTCCTAATTCACGGGATCTCCGATCACATAGGTTGGGTTACCGCTATGGTATAACTCACATGGGTCTCATGCCTAGTTCCTTTTGATGCTATCTATCACATTCCGTGATAGCCTCTTTAGTGAAGGGATCCGCTGTGTTTTTAGCCGTCTGATATAATCCAATGCTATCACTCCGAGTTTTTCAATTTCCATTGCATTTCAAACGCCTTTTTCACATGTCTTGAGGATTTCAAGTTATCTTTAGAATCGTTTCACTTTAACAATAATCGCTTGATTGTCACAACATAAGAATGGCCTATTGGTTTTTCAACCACCGGAAGATCCATCAAGAGTTCACGAGCCATTCTCGCCTCAACAAGGTCAGATCCAATGCGCCACTCCGCTTCCATAGTTGACCGCGGTCAAAATAGTCTGCTTTGCAAGACCTCCACGACATCGCTTCCCCACCAAGTGTAAACACATATCCACCGGTGGCCTTAATCTCATCAAAGATCGAGATCCAATTTGAATCACTATAACCCTCTAGTACCGAAGCGGTACCCTGTGATAGTGTATTCCATAATTTATCAGACATCTACCAAGTAACGCATAACTTTTTCGAGTGCACGCTGATCATCTCCTGTTAGAAGTAACCGGGCCAATTTGCTTACAAAGAAATGAGATATCGTGCCTTGTTGCGCTTAAGAAGTACATGAGAGATCCAATGATCCGAGAGTATTTCATTTGATCTCTAGCAATTCTCTTGTTTTTCCGAAGGATCACACTCTGATCATAAGGTGTTGGAGAGAAGGCTTGCTATCCGAATAGCCAAACCGACTCAAAACCTTTTCCACATAATGGGATTGAGAAAGACTAATCCCATCCTCACCTTTGACTAACTTGATGTTCAAGATCACGCCAAATTTCTCTCCGAGATCTTTCATATCAAAATTTCCAGACAGAAAGACTTGACCTCATTGATCACATCAAGGTTTGTTCCAAAGATCAAAATGTCATCCACATATAGGCAAGACAACTCCTCACCCCCACCATGGCGATAATACACACACTTGTCGGCTTCATAGCATACGGCTGCTTTGTGTCAAAGTTCTATCGAACTTCTCATGCCATTGTTTAGGTGCTTGTTTAAGGCCATAAAGAGATTTCAAAGAACTTACACACCTTGCTCTCATGTCCTAGCACAAATCCATCCGGCCGATCCATGTAGATCTCCTCATCTAGCTCTCCATTAAGAAAAGCTGCCTTCACGCCCATTTGATGGACAATGAGACCATGAGAGGCAAGGATAAAAGTACCCTGATGGTTGTGATCCTAGCAACAGTGAATAAGTATCAAAATAATCCTCTCCTTCCTTTGCGTATAGCCCTTAGCCACAAGTCTAGCCTTGTACTTTTCAATAGTACCATCGTGCCTTAGTTTCTTTTTTTGAACACTCCACTTACATGCCCTCACAGTTTGCAACCATAAGGCGCTCTGAGCTCTCAAGTTCCAAGTAGACTAATAGAATCTATCTCACTACTGACGCTTCCTTCCAAGAAGTCCAGCACGTAAGATGCATAAGCTTCAAATAGAGGTGAGTATCATCCACAAGGTACACAAGGAAAATCATTACCAAAGGATTTAACCATCCTTTGTCTCTGCTCCTCCTAGGAGCCTCACCGTCATCCTCCTCAAGATTTTGCTCTGTATCCGCTCTAATCCTTGTGCAATAGGTTCTGAATTATCTCGTGGTTTTGACTAGAAACGCTTATGCAAATCTTTCATGGGAAATATGCCTCAAAGAAGGTGGCATCTCTCGATTCCATGATTGTACCGACGATCATGTCGATACCTCACTTTACTACTAAAAATCTATAGGCAATGCTCCGATGAGCGAGTTTATCCCGTAAAAGACACAATCCACCTGCCTTAGGTCCAAGTTTGCGCTTTTAGTTATGGGCACATTGACTTTCGCCAAGCAACCCCACGCGGCGCAAGTATGAAAGTGATGGTTTTCTCCTTCCCATTCTTCATATGGGGTTTTCTCCTTATTCTTAGAAGGAACTTTATTCAAAACGTGACAAGAAGTCTGTGGCCTCCCTCACCATTCTCCTTAGATAGACCAGTTGTCCAACATGGCATTTACCAAATCGCTTAGAGGCGTGTTCTTTCTTTCGGCAACCCCATTAGACTGGGGCTAATAGGAGGTGTCCTCTCATGAATAATTCCATGTTCCTTGCTGCACAAGCTCTAACTCAAGAGAGAAGTACTCACCGCCACGATCCGACTAAGCCTTTTGATTTTTCTTTCTAATTGATTTTCAACTTCACTCTTTATAGACTTTGAAGTAGTCTAAAGCCTCATCTTTAGTTTTCAATGTATAAACATAGCAAAGATCTAGATGCATCATCAATCGTAGTCATGAAATATCTTTTTCCTCCTTTAGTCAACACACCATTCATCTCACAAAGATCCGAATGTATGAGTTCTAATGGTGCCAAGTTTCTCTCCTCCGCCGCTTTGTGAGGTTTGGCGTAGGTTGCTTTGATTGCACACAACTTTGGCACTTAGAACCTTGACAAGAGGGAATTTTTGGAATTAAATTCATACTAGCGAAATGAGTCATACAACCAAAATTTAAATGACATAACCGTGAGTGCCAAACATTGGCTTCAATTCTCCATTGGAAATATCACAAATATGGTTCACAACTTTATTGCAAAATCGTAAAGGGAAAACGGAACAAGCCTCCGTGATTCATAGCCTTTACCAATAAAAAGTCCATGCTTAGACACGACTACTTTATTAGACTCAAACACCACTTTGAACCCTTCTCTACATAGAAGGGAGCCACGACTGTGTTTTTATTTATTGAGGGGACATGTCAGACGTTTCTTTAGTCAAGTGACGATCTTTCCTCGGCGTAAACTTCAGATCTACTGTACAACACCAAGAATGTAAGCATTCGAAAGCCGCTTTCCATCAACACGAGCAATCCCGCACGACCCGTAAGAAGAGAACAAAGAGAGATCAAGACACACATGAACATTAGCTCCAGATCAATCCACCAATCGGGTGGTCCGGGATGCATCGAAAGAACAATAGGTAATGCTACATACCCGTGGTTCCTCCTCCAAGATTGCTAATGGTCACGCTGACAGACTTTGAGTTCGCCCTGCTCACCCTTCCTCGCTTCTTATGTATTTGGACACTGCTTTGGGCCCAAAGGTCCGGGCCTCACCGCAAACAAAGGTGGCTTCTCATCTTTGTTCATTGACTTCTTCTTCTTGAAATTAGTGGTTTGTTTGGCTTTATTTTTCCTTTGTTCTGCTATGTGAGAATCAAGTACCACATTGGCGCTTAGATCGCCTCTCGCCTCTTTCACAGTGCATCCTTAGCTCGAGCTTTTCCTCAACATCTAGAGACGCAACCGATTCTCAACGTAAATCTCTTTGTCTCTATGTTTCGTAGATGTGGCAAAATTCCTCCATGAAGGGAGGTAATTTGGCAATAATGCCTCACCTACAAACCTCGTCAGTAATCGATTTTGAGAAGTTCGAAGTTCTCGGCAGAACCTCAGATCTCATGAGCTCGCCAACTACGTAATCAAGTATTCCACCATCTTGTAGTCATGATATTGCTTCCATGATATACGCTTCATCACAAAGATCGGAAGCAATCGAACTTAGCATTCGTGAGCATCCCACGCTCATTCGCTTTAATGTGCATATACACACGCACGTGACGATCGGCAAGAACACTAAGAACGGCTCCTACAAAGAGTGTGTTGGCATCCCGATATGCCTTCTCCTTTTCGTGAGTTGGTTCCATATCCTCTGGTTTGCCGCTCGACACCTGCAACACGCTCATAGCCGTAAGTCACAAGGTGACCTTTGTCCGCCATCTTTGAAGTGCACACCGTGAATTTTTCCGCCAAAGGCTCTCAAGAAAGCAGCTACCATTGATAAACCTAAGCGCCTATAATCGTGCTTTTGATTGTTAGAAATAAAGGCACATTTAGGTTTAATTTAATCCAAAAGTAAATCATGAACAACATGTGATTGACTATCGTAACGAATTTAATAAGAGCATACCATAGATGCATATGCTAGAAGACTACACATATATCCATCTAATGTGCTCACAATCATCAGGTTGGAAATAAATAGTAGAGACATAGTAACGCATCGCTCAGTGCGTAGATGAGCAAAGAGACGTTAGAGCGCTGCATGCTAAGCCGAGGACGGCGCTGGCCACAATCGAGCGCGATGCTCAGCGTACCGCCCCGAACGCCGAGGAAGACGAGCCGTGACGGTGACGTGGAAGGCCGCGCCGAGCTTCCTAAAATTCCTCCGATTCGCCCTCTCCTGCAAGAACGCGAGGACGGATTTGCTGAGACTCGCTTTCCTGCTCAGCCGTTGTGCACGGCTGCACGGACGGGCAGCATTTGATGGCGGCGCAAATGAGGGAAAATCGCAAAACGTTAGGGCGCAGAAACTCTATTTTTCCTGATGACGGCGACGCAAGATATAAAGCGAGCCCTCGTAATACCAGAATCCGAACACGACCAAGACGCATACACGATCGGAGTCCATTACGGATCTGCTTACAGATCCTTATCTCATACTACAACCGCGATTCCGAGTAGCAAAAGAGTAATCTGAAAAGGAGGCCGCGCCACGCAAAGCCCTCGACCTGATTTCTGACCATTCACGCAGGCCAAAGACGCCACGCTTCTCGCCCGCCTCGCCTCGAGCCCGAGCCCGAGTCCCTGGCCAAAGCGAGGCGAGGCGAGCTGGTGTATTCTTTTTTCTCCTTTCTCCACATGGTTCTACCATGGTGTAGCACACTCCACTATTTAAACTAGTGCTCACCACTTTAGGCTAGCAATGTGGTACTATTGCTAGTGCACATGCTCCTCATGAGGTGGGCCTTTGAGATTTTCTAGGATTTATTGTCTCAATCAAATGGGCTTGGCCCAAATAATCCAACATCTCATTGGTCCAAATGCAAATATGTTTAGAATTTTTGAAACTTTTTATACAAGGGTTCCGAGGCTATTCTTAAGCTAGAGCAAGAACAGTAGTATATGCCTGACATTTGGCAATTGGACCGGGGAGCTAGCTAGCTAAGCCAATTCATGCATGCATGCATGGCACCTGCACCGACGACCAGCATGCAGTGCGCTGAAAAGGAGAAACGCACGGGGAATTCGGTATCTTATGCAGGATGCAATGGCGGTGGCGTTGGTACATCTTCGGATCCTCCTCGCCGTTGGTTGTTTGTTTCCTCTTGTTTGCAGCCAGGGATCGAGGCTAAGCTAACAGCAGTACGTGTGCTCGCCGATCAATAATGCATGCATGCATGCAAGCATGCGCTGCTAATCTGCTACAGTATCTTAATTGTCTCTCTCACTCGCAAAAATAACCGTCTGTCGCGCCACGTGGCAGCGATAGAGAGGCCAATCGTGCCACCGAGGCACGACTGATCCCCACGACACGTGGTGTTGCCTGGTCCAAAGACTAATGGAAATTGCATCCAAAATACAAATTAGATTATGAGTACAGAGTTGCGATGCATAATTTTGCATTGGATTAAGTATTCCAATTTTAAAAATATGAGCAAAGGATCTATGGATGAAGATAAAAAAAAAGTTTATTTCCAATCGTAACTAAATCTACTTTTGTTAAAAAAGGAAATGGAAGCCAAATAGCTAAAAAACAGTAGTTTTGGTTTACTAGAAGGTAAAACACAGGTATAGGGATCCTTTTGTCAACGGATTTTCCTATTACACATTTACTTCCACTGTGGGTAACGTATTTGGTTTCAAAGCACTACGCGCTCTACGTCTGGAGGATCTGCCAATCCCTCCTACTTATTAAAAAACTTTCCAAGGTCCGCATCATGGCATCCAAGTTGAAAGGGTCCCTTCCCCGTCCCATCGAGAAAGAGAATTCCCGTAATTTATTTTTGCAAGAATAATCGTGGCAACAAGTGGGATCACTGGTTGGCCAATCGTGCCAGCGTGGCGCGGCTAGTCCTTGGGCGTAATTTAAGTCGTTGTATGTGCCCTAACATTAGTGTCGCAGTCACAAATTTGGGCATTTTAAAAAGTGGATTTTTTTTATTTTGGAAGCTTGCAAACATTTGAAATACATATTATAACATTTTTACAAAGCTTTTCACAAATTTGGGCATTTTAAAAGCAATATTTGACTTTAGTCCAAAAAGGGTTCTTTTTAAAGAACTAATTAAAATTCAACAAAGTCAAATTCAAACACACACAAGATCAAACCCCACTAAAGAAAATGAGATAAGAGATTTAAAATTTTGTGTATGAGTAGTAAATACCATTTTGAACTAAGATATGTCACTAGATCCGGTCCAAATGGTTAAACTCACAAAGTGCAATATTTTGACTAATATATGTGTAAGATCGAGGATGAGCTTAGAGGGGGGTGAATAGGTTTTTTCAAATTTTATAGCACAAAAAAAAATCTAAATAGCTTTAAGACAGAAATCGCAAAGCTTGCAGAAGAGTAAACTAAGATTTTGACAAATAAGGCCTAAAGTATCTACTCTCAATTAGTACACCGACAAAAACAGAACAAATAGGGACAAGCAAGCAAGTAAAACAGAATAGTAAACTAAAACTGAATGTAAGAGGCAAGAGACACTCCTACGTCCCCGTTAGAGCACTTCACAAGAAGTATAGCTCCACCAAAAGCCAAAATCAATAGCTTTGGTAAAACACTGAGGTGACATTTCACCACTCCGGCGAGGTGAGTCCCAAAACCTCTCACAGCCAGTGGTGGCCTTCCACAAACAATTTTGGGCAGGTCGCACCAAAACTCTCAAGCCGACTAGGAACTCAAGATTCCAAGAGTAATAAACTATCCACAAGCTTGAACTCTTGGTTCACTAACACAACGCTGTCTAGACTTAGCTTGGAGCAATGATCACTTTTGGAATTATAAGATCAGAGTGAAAATCGGTCTCTTTGATGTCTTTTGAGCTCAAGTATGCTAAAATATCAAAGAGATGCAAAAATTCTATTAAATGAAGGTCCTAACACAGCTTATATAGCCCACAAAAGGAATATAACCGTTACTGGTATTTACCAACCGTTGGGCTTTGTTAGAATGACAAAATAATGTAAACAAGTGTGCCATGGACTAGGATTAAAATGCTTCACAATTTTATCAATGCACGACGGACCAAATTTAGTGAAAATCCCATTTACGCCGGACAAAAAACACTCGGTCCATCGTACACATGCTTTGAGCATATTTGAGTCCGCTATGAGACCATCAAAAAGAGCATTTGCGCCAAATGGAATTTACTGGATTTTGGTCCTGCAAACTAACTGATTTTCAATAGAATTCCAGAGAGAATCACGTTTGTGCCGGAAGTCCGTTGTGAACGCAACATGCTTAGTTTAATTTTCACAAAAGTGATTCTCAGCACCGGACCAAAAAGTCGGTCCGGCGTACAAGGTAGTATGCGATGGACTGAAAATTTGACTTAACCCAAATCGGTTAGGCTTGAACGGTGTACGCTCAGTATGAGATTGAATGAAGTATTTTTCAGCACCAGACTGAAAAAGTCGGTCCGGCATGAAAGGGTTTTTGTCTGAGTGAGTGAAGGACTTAGTTTTGAGGGAAAGAAATGAAGTGACATTTACTCCAAGTAATCTTAAAATATTTGGCCTATGAACCAAGATACTTACTTGTGTATAGTCCCTCTTAATAGTACGACTAATCCAAAATAATCCTAGCTATATGGCTTGAATCAACTCCCAAGCCAAAACTAGAAGAATCCTTAGCCTTTATCCTTTAATCTGAAAAGCCTTCACTTCACAAACGGTACATTTCTTAATCACCAACACCAAAACCTCATAGATCCAAAACTATAAGTCATATGAACTTTCTGCTTTGAGGGATGATATCTATGAAAGTCATGCAGCGTTTCCAACAAGAATCACCCCAATACCAGATCATATGAATTTTCTATAAAATAAACAAGGACTGCTACACAGAGAAAACAGACTTGAACAGAAAATCAAGAAAAAAAATTCAAAAACACAACCTTCAAGGTTTCTCAAGGATTGACCATAGAAGAAGTGAAGCCTGGGTGATTGTGATATGATCTAAGAAGATTCATCCACCAATCATTCATCCTTAGCTCAAGAACCACAAGCATTTAGAAGGAGGGAGGCAAATGTGCGGAACTTAAATGCTTGAACGTAAATACTGAATTTAAATTACGTAAAGTAAAGATATAATGTAAATGCAGAATTTAAATTCACAAGAATAGTAAAGACACTCTTTGTATTTCTGGTGGAAATGTTTACAAAGCCTTACAACAAGTGGGTAAAGCTCAAAGAAGCACACAAAACCTTCAAGTAGGGAGGCTATCTCTACCCCTCTGTTTGTAGTGTACATGGGTCATCCTCCACCCTTGGATGAGTTGCTTCTATCCTAAGCTACACTCGAAGGACCAAGATTTGATCTCACACATTTACCCATTGGGCTAACCCATGTTTTGCACATTTCTCAAAGCAAACAAGATTTAACCACTACTCTATCTTCTAGATCTGCGATCCAACGGCTCTCATTGATCTGAGTAGTGTTAAGCTAGCATCTCCATTGTTCTCTTGCCTCCATGAATTGCTTCGGCTTCATCTCCGGCCATCTTCCTGCGATCCCCGACCATCCAGACACCTGGCTTCCCTCGCCTAGTCCCGGCCATTCTCCACCTTATCATGACCCCAAATCGAAGCCCTGCAATCATCAAAAATAAGAAGAACCTTCACATAGCATTGCCCAACAATAATTCGCAATTAACCATTCACAAGAAAATGTTGCAGTAAATTCAGTTCATATCTCGCAGACAAAGTCGGCACTACTACTTTTGACTAAAACAGCTCAAATTGCTTCAAATTGAAAATCCAATTCAAATCCAAACTCAAACCTGAGCAACCCAAGCTCAAATAATATCAAATACTCATCCTAAATATGGATGGATCTCCACATGGTTCTTCAAGGACAAAATATAAAAAAAAACATGAGCAAGTAACAACTAACAAGTAATTAATTATTTTTTCATGATTAATATGCATCTTAACCTACATAAGGCTAGAAGCTATAAAGTAATCAATTTAAATCCATCCCATCTACGGGGACTAATACGCCAATAAGAATAAATGGGAGGGCAAAAACGCATCTCTCTATAGGAAGTCTCCGCTCAGCAAATAAATATACGCTAGGGGCTAATACGCAAACTTACCTACCAAAAATCAAGAAGCCTTCCTTTCCAGGAAAGAAAGGGAAATAAAAATCTGGGGAAAAAAATCCGCACAAGTTTAGGGCCTGTTTGGCAACAAGGCTTTGCAAAACCATAGTTTTGCAAAACCATGGTTTGGGAATTGTCTTGACATAAAAACATAGTTTTACCAAACCCCATTGAAACCATGGTTTTTCTTGGAACTCCAAACTGTTTGGCAGCAAAGTTTTTGGTTGGCAAATTTTTGGAACAAGAGTTGTTTTGGCACCAATGCTAAGAAAAATTTGCTCAAGACCAAAGTTTTCAAAACAGAGAAAAAACCATGGTTTTGTGAAAACCATGGTTTTCAAAACAGAGTTTTGTGAAAGGCTACCAAACACCTCTTGGTTTCTAAAACAGAGTTTTTCTCCAAAACCATGGTTTTGCCTCAAAACTATGAAAAAACCTTGTTGCCAAACAGACCCTTAGGGTTTGTAACTCTGGTTTTTTTATCCCCACGACACCCCGGGCGCCGCCGCCTCCTCTCTTCCCTTCCGCCTCCTTCTCCCTTCCCTCCTAGCCCTCGCGAGGAGGAGAGGCGGCGGCCGCACGCAGCGAGCGTAACAGTCCCGGCGAGCTTGGCGGTAGCGCCCGTAGGCCCCGGCGCCCCGGTGCCATCCACCCTGCGAGCCGCTCCTGGTGCTGTGGCGGCTTCGTCCTCGGCGGCGACTGCGGCTGCGGCGCTACGAGGTCGGTTTCATTCACTCGCATCGGTGCCTGTTCTTTTCCCCTTGGTGTTTCTCGATTCTTGCGGTTCCCGAAGTAGTCTTGTGAGTTGCCTTTTGCGAATCAGCAGGTGAAATATCGATCGATGGATTTCGTAAACCTAGGTGCGCGCGGCTGGGCCTCTGTTGTTGCTGCGCGACGAGACGGCACGGTGTGGTTTTAGGTGCGAGATATGGGTTAAAATGGTGATCTTGCGAGGTGTAATAGGTTGGAATCATGGTTTTACTAGATATGATAGGTTCAGATCACGGTCTGGAGAGTTGTA
Organism: Rhipidocladum racemiflorum; assembly: GCA_036346355.1. Taxonomy (NCBI): domain Eukaryota; kingdom Viridiplantae; phylum Streptophyta; class Magnoliopsida; order Poales; family Poaceae; genus Rhipidocladum; species Rhipidocladum racemiflorum. The sequence continues at coordinate 580,016 of CM070590.1, read as the reverse complement.
GGCTTGATTCACCGATTGCTTGCATTGGTTTTGCTAAAAGAATAGCAGGACAGGTGATGGGGGTGGAGTTTTGAGGGCAGAGAGGTCAATGGTTATTTGCAGGGTTGTAGGTTGTGCAAACACTGTTCAACTGTCCACGAATTCGTTGTCCCCGATCCTGTTGACAAGTATGGTAGCAAGCTCGAATCTGGGTCAGGGTTTTGAGAGATCGCTGATCAATGTTCAAGAAGGCGCTAGTCGCTAGTCGGGCGGTGAGGTAGGGCCCAACGCCTAGACGGATTAATCGGATCTAGGCGATCAGTCCTAGGCAGCCGGATAAAATAGATTATAGTAGATATGTAGGATGTAAAGAACCAAACAACTAAGCAGTTAAGCTCACAATTAGATAAATAACATATACATAATACCACTCACGGACATAAGTTCTCACACCATAACCCACAAGCAACAAGCCACACAAGCGTTCATAGTTCAAATTTAGCAAAAGTGCAAAACACAAGTTTTTAAGCATGATAAAATGGTGATTAAGGTTTCAATCTCAGTCTTCGTCCTCTACACCATAATCCTTGGTTGGGATCACTTCTTGCTCTGATTCAAACTCAACTTTGTCATCATCTCCCTCTTCCTCTTCTCCTTCCCCTTCAGATCCCAATCATCTTCATGTAGCTCTCTCACTCTTGAGCTCCTACGAGGTTGCATGGCTTCACCCGCCCCACTTGCTTCATCAATAATCCTCCAAGAAAGACCTGTTTTGGGATCCACATCATCATCATCCACACCATCAATCAACCAACCCTGTGCATGTCTAGCATTGCTAGTTAAAAGGACATCAATATTCTTGGTCTTGCTTTCCTCTTTTCTTCTCAACAATTTTGCATTGAATTGAACAAAGACTAGATCTCTAAGACGGCGAGTATCTAGCTTATTTCTTTTCTTAGTATGGACTACATTACAAGTTGTAAAGAATGAGATGACATAATCAAGTTGAGTATATAATCAATTATGAGACTTGAGAGTTAGTTAGTTACCATGTCAAAGGTACTCCAATTCCTTTCACATCCCGATGAACTTGCCGTCAAAGAGAGCAACCTTATTGCCATTTTTTGCAAATGTGGAACATGACCTCCATATTTGGTCCACCAACTTGCTAGATAATAGGATCCAAATGAAACAACATCGATCAATGAGAATTGAAAATGAACAATATGCATCTATCAATGAAAATGAACAATATGGATTACCGGGAATAATAGAGGATTTTTGGCATCCAATTGGAGCAATAGCCTTCCCAAATAATCATTCTTTATGTCTAAATTTGTCAAATTCTACATTCATCACTACATCCATTTCCTCAAGATCACCATGGTAAAAACGATCAACACATTCATATAGGGGCTGTTTGGTTGCCTTCTCATCTCAGCCTGGCTCGTACGAGTCAGCCATGCTGGTGAGAGCCAGGTTGTGTAGATGCAAAGAGATGGTGTTTGGTTGAGTGCATGAGTTGAGTCAGGCTGTGAGAAGAATAGGAAGAATGTGTTTGGTTGACTGTTTATGTGCCTCCCCATGCCTTGCATGCACCCCAGCTTGCATCCTACCAGCCAGGCCCATAGGAAGCGACCAAAATCTACGTTTCCCCACAGCCTGGCTCAGCAGATGCAATTGCATCTCGGGGGACAGGCTCCACCCCTCGTGCAGCCAACCAAACAAGTGTCTTTTGTATCTGTAGATGCAATTCTCTTTGGATGCAGCCTACCAAACAGCCCCATAATCCTTCATTTATAGCTTGATCCAAAAAGATAGTTGGGTCACGATAGCTATAATATGGATTCAAGACATAACATGCCAAGTGCAATGGAGAATCAAGCCTTCTCTTCATCTTTTTATCAATGGCTTCCATCAACAACTTATAGTTGGGCTCATGGTTGTTTAAGGCCTCCTTGATTTGCTTCTTCGCCTCTATAATTTCTCTATAGACAAAAGCCATAGAAGGACCATCCCCATCAACAATGCGAAGAACTTGCACTAATGGCTCAAAAACCTACACGTAATGGCAATATATTACACTTCTAAATATCAAACAAAGAATAATGAATTAATGGACAGCAAGTATTAACTTTGTTTAATGCATATGTTGTACCTTCAAACAATTGTTCACACCATTCCAAAAGGTCCTACTGATGATTGTGCCTGTTGCCTTTAGTCCTTTACCCTTCTTAGTGAGAGGGTAATCATCCAATTCCTTGCTAACTGCCATGTTCCTTAGTTCGGTTTTCTTCTCAATTAGACTTTGCAAAGTAAGAAATGCCGAAGCAAATCTAGTCACACCGGGCCTAATTATATCTCTTTTCTTTGTGTGCTTTCTCATCAAAGCCAAGGTCCTATGGTGCGAATAAATAAAAATAGTCATAGCCTTTGCTTGCTCAACCGTTTTCTTGTACTTGGCCATGCCACCAATTCCTTGTAGCATCAAGTTAATAGTGTGAGTTGCACATGAGCTCCAAAAAATATTTTGTCTTTTCTCTAATAGCAAGTCTCTTGCCCCCATGTTGTTTGAAGCATTGTCGGTGACAACTTGCACTAATTTTGTGGACCTATTTGTTCAATGCAAGTATCGACATACTCAAAGATGAACTCACTTGCGTGTGATTCTTCGGAAACCTCCTTTGATTGTAGGAAACTAGTCCCTAAGCTACAATGCACACATATGTTCATTATGCTTCTTCTTTTTTGATCTGTCCAAGCATCGGTCATGATAGAGCATCCACTCAAGGCCCTTTCTTGTTCATGTGGCTTCAACAAATTCTTGGCTCTCTCCACTTCTTCCTTTAACAACTTCTCACGACATTCATATTGGGAAGGACCGGGATAGTTTGGGCCAAAGCAACCAATAGCTTCCAACATTTGCTTGAATTCATAATTATTGATGGCATTGAATGGTATGCCTACATGAATCACATATGCAAAAATATAAGGTTAGCAATAGGCCAATAGCAAAATCAAAATAAAAAATAACTAATATATTAGTTGAGAAGGCATACCATGAGCATAAAGCCATCTAGCAACATATTGGTTGCACATGTGAAGTCTTTCTTTAGCGATGTGTTGATTAATGCTTGTTTGTCTATTGGCCTGTGATAAAGGAATAGAAGGATCAACGGGCGCTGCATATTTCTCCATAGGCCCTACTGCCCGAGGTCCCGAGGATGACCCAATTACCTCAAACTTTTCTCCTTCTCCTTCATTACGATCGATGACCACTTCGTTCCTTACCTCCTGTTCTTTTGTATTTTTTTTCTCTAACATCATCAATTGATTTTTTGCACTTATCTTGATCTTCCTTGTTAGACTTGGGACATGCTTTGACATTGCATCTTATATGTCCAACATGTTGTTTAATTCTATAGATCCCCCACTAACTTCCTTCCCACACAAGTTGCATTTCACTCTATCCAAATTATTTTCATCCACAAGGATCCCATATTCCCATCCCATATCATCGGAATTTCTTTTGAGAAGGTTAGAGCTCGCTTCTTTTGCAACCGATGCTTGGGATGACTATGTTGATTCTAATATACAAATTACAAAATAATAGATGGCATTAGGAAAAACCAATTACTTGCAAAATAATAGATGGCATTCAGACAATCAGAGAGAGATCGAGACAGAGAGGGGGGAGAGATCAGAGAGAGATCGAGAGAGAGGGGGAGACAGATCAGAGAGGCGGCGGAGGGGCGGAGCAGGGGAGGGAGCGAGCGGCCGCAGGGGAAGGACTAGGGAGTAACCTGTGCGGCGGCCGGCGGCGATGGCGATGATGAACTAGCTGCGGCTAGGGTTCTGCCGTCCATCGAAGGACAGTTCGTTGCCCCGCCCGTGTCTCGTCTGCTTTTATTGATCCTTTAGCAGTCCATCAGGAAGTCGTCCGCCTAGCCCCTACTAGTCGCTGCCGCGACCGCCGTATGCCGCCCGCCTAATCCCGCCCAGCCGCCTGCGACCCGCCTTCGTCGAGGACTAAATCGCGGCGGCCGGTGACCGCGGAGCGCCTAGGCGCCGCCTAATCGATTTCTTGAACACTGTCGCTGATTCCCAGTTTGTGTGAATGGGTTTTGCATACAAGAATGGGCCGAACGAGCAGTCTGTAGTGCAAGTTTCAGTCTGTGGGAGGTGGGAATGGAGGAAGCAAGAAACAAGAGTAATGTTTATTTGTGGGTGATTGGTCTCACAAGGGTTCATCAGGGCTTTCTTTGTTATTAACGACTAACGAGTGATACCCTTGCTTGGTACACATCAGCATGAGGGTGACCCTAGGTATCGAAATTGATCACACCTAGATTGTTTAGCTAGCGGTTGTATTTTCTTTAGCTCTTTCTGCTTCCTTTGAGGTATGCATCTTAGGAAAGTTAATGGGGTGCTGATTAAGTTTTACATATCTTCTAGGTTGACTTGCAGAAACTTTTAAACTGTCTGTTGTCTGAAATGTTAATTTCCCTGCCTATATTATGGGTCTAAAACCATTTCCTGCATACACATTTTTGATAGCATGTACTACTGGATGTATTCTTGCCAATGGTTCAGGTACTTGGGTATCGTTAGGCATTATTGGGTATTGGGTCTAGTGACTTGTCATTGCAAGAATACTATGCTATCCATGTCGGTTATACTGGATCTTTTTTCTAATTTAAGCTTGGCCTTTGGATTGTCTATTTCATTTTGTGTCGTACTTTGCAATTAATCACTACTTGTATCATGTCACTCTGGCCTTTTTTCTGTCTTAACACCTATTGTGCCTTTCCATTCAGCGCCTGCTTAGGCAGCTCTCGGCGGATCAAGAAGTATATCTTCATCAATTCTTGCTGAATATAATTGAGCGCTTACATGGCTATGCTGCCAAGTGATTCGTCACATCACGGAATTGTAGAAAATAGCCCCTACAGTATTACCCAGGATAGGGACGAGGAAGCTAGCCAACTTGGTGCTTCATGGTATTTCAGTAGAAAGGAAATAGAAGAGAATTCTCCATCCAGGAAGGATGGCATTGATTTAAAGAAAGAGTCTTACCTTCGAAAATCATACTGCACCTTTCTGCAAGATTTGGGCATGAGGCTTAAAGTGTAAGATATAATATGTTGGTTATTACTTTTATTTATCGCTGATGATGTTGGCTGGCTGTCCCTTATATTTCTCAGAATCTCTAATTAGAATGACGTGCTACTGTAGTTTTGCCACTCAATGCTTTATTGATTAAAAATATGTATGTTACGTATTGCGGTTGCCATCTATCAGCTTATTTTTTATCCTGAAATAGGCCATTGTTTGTTCTGATAAGTTTATTCATTTTATTTAATCCTTTCTGTGAACATTGTCATGAGATGCGCTTATTTACAATCATTTTCTTGGGGCAAAAGATGTTACTTTTCTCTTTGAAACTGTAGGGTTGACCAATTATTGTTATGAAGAAAGCTATCCTATTAATTAGTATATATTTAGGTTTAACTTGAATTTGGCATCCATGGCGGTACACCTGGCATTAGAATTGGTTTGTGCAGTGCATTCTGGTATGCATGGTTGATGTTGGCCTTTGTATGCTACGCATGACATGTCCTTATGAATCATAATCCTGATGAAAATTGTAAAGCTCATAGGAACACTCCAACAGTTTTTAACTGTTATTAGTTTTTTAGTATGCATGGAATATAATGTCATCCCATTTGCTGGAATTATCCTTTTAATATATGCTGTTTGTTTTTTTGGTGTAGGCCTCAAGTGACAATTGCTACAGCTATTGTATTCTGTCATCGTTTTTACCTTCGCCAATCCCATGCAAAAAATGATAGACGAGTAAGTCTTCTTGAATGCCTGGTTTTAGTTCCTCTTTGTTTTTTTTTTGATGACAACTTCTAGCTTTGTATTATTCGTAGATACTTAATGTGAGTTTATGAATTTTTTCCTTTTGCTATATAGTTCTGTTTGAATAAAAATAAAATGATTTCTATTACCATTGGTAGTCAGATACTCAAATAGGTGATTGTTCTCTCCATATAAATGCTGTGGAAATTTTAATAATCCAACAACAACCAAGACTTTTGTTCGAAACAAGTTGAGGTATGCTAGGAAAGAAACCTAATCAAAGTCAATAAAACCCGTAAACCTTCGATTTTATGTCATGGTTTTGGTACGTGGATCGCTAACTTCCATGCATTCCTATCCAACTCCAAATCTTTGAAACGTTCCAATCCCTTAAGTCTCTTTTTACTGCTTCTTCCCACGTCAGTCTCGGTCGATCTTTGCCCTTATGTTTTTGACACGACTTAAAATTCGACAACACTGATGCCTCAATATGCCTCTGTTGGAGATGTTCAAACCACCTCAGACGATTTTGGACCAGCTTTTCTTCAACTGGTGCTACCCAAACCCTGTCACGTATATCATTATTGCAGATTCGATCTCGCCTTGTATGACCATAGATTCACCACCACATCTGCATCTCTGCTACGCTCATCTTTTGTACATGCTGTCTTTTTATCACCCAACATTCCGCTCCATACAACATCGCAGGTCTAATCGCCGTCCTATAAAACTTACCTTTTAACTTTTGCAGGACTTTTCTATCACGTAGGACACCCGATGCTTGGCGTCATTTCAACCACCCTGCTCGTATCCTGTGGCTTACATCTTCATCAATCTCGCTGTCACTCTATAGCATCGATCCCAAATATTGAAAAGTTTCCTTCCTGGGTACTACTTTTCCGTCCAGACTAACATCTCCATCACTTGCCATAGCATCGCTGAAAACACACTTTATATATTCAGTTTTAGTCCTAAGTAAAACCCTTCAATTCTAAAATCTTCCTCCACAACTCAAGTTTTCTATGAACACCTAACCTACTCTCATTAATTAGCATCATATCATTAGCAAAAGGCATACAACAAGGAAACTTTAATACTCAGTAGTTGTAAATTTGTTATATGAGGAGGAAGTAACACAAACACAAAAATTGGTACACATTTATGTTAGGCAGTGTTTGGTTGCTACTACAAAGTGGGATGGGATTGGATCATCCTAGGACCAGGGGTCGCCCTTGTGTTTGGTTGGTGGGACAAGGTGGGATGGGTTCATCCCAATTGGGGAATATTCCTCAAAGATCCGTGATGGTTTGACACCACGAATTTTGCCGTACGAGGTGGGACGGGGTGTGATTTGCAATGATTAGTGATAATTAGCATATTTGTGTTAACTAGTGATTATTAGTGCAAGGTTAGTGTTGATAAGTGATAATTATTCGCAATTTGTGTTAGTGGGTTGATTAATGTATGATTAAATGTTATTAGTGAAAGTTAATGGTGTATATTTTTAATTAATGATAATTAAAATCCATCTAAAATTTATATTGAATTTTTAAAATTTTTCTGTCCTAATTTGGCCAACTAAACACTATCTACATAACTGCATGCATTACATACCATCCCATTCTCCCAACCGAACACCCTAATCGGGTCATCCCATCCCATCCCAGCCCAAAAAAGTAGGACTATCCTGTCCTGTTCCACCTCATCCCCCCAACCAAACATTACCTTAGTGCTAGGTTTAGGTATTTTAGCTTAGAAGAGGTTGAGGCCAAATCAGTGTTTTCCAGTTAGCAGTTCACAAGTGGCACCCTATCTTTAATTGCTTATGTGGGTTAGAGGCGTTGATCTACCTTTAGTGTCATTAATGTGCATCAGGCTCCTACCATGAATGTGTTAGCTGGCACAACGACGCAATGTTTGATTTAGAACACTAGTCCATATACGCCCACGTGCTTTAAGCTGATACACGAGGAAGCATTTGAAATCACACTACCAAGGGGAGGTTTTTTTTCTTCAGAATAATGCCTTTGGGCTTTGGCTGTCAAAAGTTACAGCTCAGAAACACATCAACTATAAAACTTGAGTATCAAAGCTATAAACTGAAGGAGTAATGAATGTGGGTTCTCATATTGTTCTTTTCCACACTAATGGTGGTAGGAAACAGTATCCCAAGTGTATGCGGTTTGGCTTTTAGATGTCTTGAAATAATCTTAGTGCTCTATACCATTTGATCAACAAAATCAATTTTTAGCCTTATCTTTTTCCCTATTTGCGCTCATGCAAGGCATTGGATGCTTCTTGTATTACACAAACTTTTGATAGCAAGGTCTAAATTTACTCTAAAGTCAAGTATTGTCCTATGCAGCTATGCTTATTTTTTTTATAAGAAATGGCACATGAATTCTGAATCTACTATCTATACAGACAATTGCCACTGTTTGCATGTTCTTGGCTGGAAAAGTCGAAGAAACACCTAGGCCTTTGAAGGATGTCATCCTTGTTTCTTACGAGATTATTCATAAAAAGGATCCTGCTGCTGGTCAGAGAATCAAGCAGAGGGTAATGGACCGAACTGAATGTTGCTTTTGTTGCATGTTGCTATTTGGTGATCTTTTTCCCTCTACAAATCTCATACCAAAAGTCATGTTTTATTATTACTAGTTATATGCTCGTGCGTTGCTACGAAAAACAAAATTGATAACGAAAAATAAAGATTAAAAAATAAAAAAAAATACTATTTCATAAGATCAAACATCTATCTTTAACGCTTCGTTTCTTGCAAAAGCTGGCTAATTAAAGCAACGCTTCGTTTCTTACGTAGGGCAATTAAGCAGGGCAATTAAATAGGGCAATTAAACAGAGCAATTAATGTGACGTGGGAAGAAACTCTCACTTTATATAGTAGAGATTTTTACTTGTGAGATAGTATCTGTTTAACTTTGCAACATAGTCCAGTCCCATTGGGTGCTTGACCTGCTTTCATGCTATCTTCTTATGGCCACAGAAACACAGATTTTTTCCCCACTCTATGCATGTCTTTTAAATTGTTTTAACTGTGTCGATGCCTGCTGAAGTTTATTAGCTATATATTTGACAATTAGCACCCAACGTCCTTTTGATTCTTTATCTATTTTTCAAGTAATTTATCCTAGGATTTGTATCCTTTGAGTTTGTCATTATCTAAGTTAGCTGATACAAGGAAAATGAGAAGTAATTTTTTTTATGGTAATGACCGCATCCCCTATTAGATTCATATAGCAAGTTTTTTAATTATTTGTAAACACTACTGATAGATGTTATGTAGATCCAAAGGGCTTTGCTGTGAATGAATGCATTATACTGGGCTAGTTGTGATTAAATTAAATATTGATGTATATGCATGTGTCCACTTGTGTGATGTATATGCATGTTTTTTGAGATCCACTTTTTGTCCTGGTTTTGCTGACTGCTGAGGTGCCAATTCTACAAATGTTGATGTCTAATTATTTGTGATGCTGATGTACCCTGTAAAAAAATGCTAACAAAATGAAGGCGACCATGAAATAGTTGCCATTGCATGCTTCCATTTTCAGCTGGTGTTTGTGCAAACAATCGAGAGCTGCTGTATAAACTTGGACAATTTACTACTACTGAAATACATCTATAGTTCATTTCAATTATGCTTCCTTTTATAGTACATTCCATGGCGTTGTATAGGTTCCACTATATCCAGCATAAACTTAATGAGAGCATTCCTTCTCTGCGCACATTATTGCCCACTTCTGAATCATGCCTATGTAGATTTTTTTTTTCTGGACTAGTTCATCTTTAGAGTGTTTTCCACTGGGAATAGTGCTTGAACAAATGGTCTATTATTGTCTTGTGCAGGAAGTATATGATCAACAAAAGGAACTCATTTTACTTGGGGAGCGAATTGTACTTACAACACTTGGTTTTGACCTGAATGTGCACCATCCTTACAAGCCCTTGGTTGAAGCAATAAGGAAATTCAAGGTTGCTCAAAATGCACTTGCTCAGGTTGCCTGGAATTTTGTCAATGATGGGTATGCTAATGCTACCCTTCTCTTTAGAAATATCAGCACTCAATTCTGTGTATACTACACTTTAAAAAGGGTGTACACTGTACAGGCTGCGCACTTCGCTTTGCCTGCAATTCAAGCCTCATCATATTGCAGCAGGTGCTATCTTTTTGGCTGCTAAGTTTCTCAAAGTGAAGCTTCCATCTGATGGTGAGAAGGTTTGGTGGCAGGAATTTGATGTGACACCACGACAGCTGGAAGGTTGGTTCCTGGATGCAAAGTCAGTAATGCAAAATTCCTTATATTCTATTTGGTTTGTGTCTTCTGCAATCTGCATACATTTTTTCTGTTGTTGAATAGTGAATACATTTGTGATTTAAGATTTATTACAAGTAAGGGCTCAACTTCATTTTTGTCACTGTATCGTGGAGCTTTCTTTTGTGTTCTGAATGAACAAATAACTTGATAATCCATGTTTTCTTTTTCTGTTTGTCTTGATCTATTTGATTAAATAATGTATTGCTACTGAAGCAATGAATGGTGTACTGCAGCTTAATATTTAATATTAATATTAAAGCAATAGAGAATCTCTTCCCATGTATTAGTTTTGGAATAAGTCCACTTTATCCCCGTCAACTTATGCCCCAAGTCCGATTTACACCAGTTCAACTTGCCCACTAGAGCTTGTTTCATCGGTGATTTTTGCCACATGGCCAGGTTTTGGTACCGAGTTGGCCATGTAAGCAGCCACATCACCTTCCCTCCCTTTCATCCTCCCCATTTCTCTCTCCAGCCGCCTCCTACCCATTCCTCCCACTATCGTGATTCACTGGAAGCCAAGATTGCCGCCTCTGCTCGCAAATTTCGGCATGATGATGGAGTGGCCGACGACGACTCTAAGGCTCGGATCCAATTGGGAAGTGAGCAAATCGAGGTTGGCGGCGACTAGATTGAGCTCCATCAGTGAACAAGACAAGCTAGCAACGACGGATTCCATTGCGGATTGAAGCAGGCGGCAATGGAATTGAGTGGATCTGAGGAAGATGATGGAACGCGAGATGGGAAGGTGGATGGCGGCTTGGGCGAAATCTAACCCAGCCCTGTTGCTTGTATTTTTTTTGGGGGGGTGGGGGGGGGGGAGTAAACGGTTTTGTAGTTGAGGGTGTAAATTGGACTCGGGGCATAAGTTGAGGGTGTAAATTGGACTCGGGGCATAAGTTGAGTGGGGTAAAGTGGACTTATTCCATTAGTTTCTTACCTCATGCACCCCCATGTTTTGGTTATTTATTGACATTTCTCCTAAAGTGCCTTTCATACCATGTAACTTTTCTAATTGTTTTGACTAAGTATTTGTTGTATTTAACTTGATGTGTCTTTTCCTATTTCTATGCCTTTCTCATCAGATGTTTAAATTTTCAAAACTGTACAAATTGGCCAGTTGTAAAAAGTTTTAAATTGTGAAACCATCTTTTTTATTGGAGAGCAAAGGAAACAAGACTAGCAAGTACAACAAGAAAATGTTAAATATTGGAGAACAGGTGGTGTTTTAGTGTGTAGACAAATAATAAGGGGGATATGTACATAACCATGATAATCCACCCCAAGCTATAAGATTCTTGTTCCTTTCCCTCATAAAAATACACCGTCTTGTTCCATTTGGATATATCTAGGCGTGTTGTGTCTTTTTCTACTTATAGCTATTGTCATTTTTTGGGAATAAATTGAAGTTTGCCTGTAATTGGGGTTTTAGATGGTGTAAAAAGCTTTGTGGATTATTTACCTTCACACCTTGGAGCTGTGATTTATTTTGAGGAGGATTGTTTCACATACAATTAGTAAGCGCAATGGTTCACAAAACTGCAATTCTTAGTTCGTCCTGGGGACCTGCCACATAAAATATTGGGAACTATAACACCTGACTGTTTACAAAAGATACCCGTAAACAGGTTTTCACTGTATCGATATCGCGATAATTGTACAATTTTTAAATGTCGATAATTGGCAAAATCGTGTCGAAAACCGGTCGGAAATCGCCAAGAAGCCGAAGGTTATGAAGTCAATTTTTTTGGGGGGGAAAATTAAAAAAAAAAAATCGACTGGTATTCACCGATAACCGCGATATTTGCCTCGATAATCACGCTATTTGTGAACTTCTTTGGCGGTCGATTTTTTGAGCGATTTTCCCTCGATATTCATCGAAAATCGAGCGATATTCACCGATTATTGCGATTGTGTCACATAATTTTTTTGAATTTAACCGGTTTACCGACCGGTATTAAATATCAAACCGGCTCGATATGGTCGATAATCGTGATATTTGGGCAATTATCGATGATATTGTGAAGCCTGCCTGTAAAGTGCCTAGCTCCCATCCAGTTGCCGGAAATTTGGCAGGCTCCAGAAAGGCTCTATGTCATATAAAACCTGGTCCGAACTTGATTTGAGTAATTCAGTCCTGCATTCTCTTGGTGCTGCATGGTAATTCCTGTCCATGAGCCTTTGATTCTTCTTACAGTAGTTATTTTGTAAGTTCATCTTTGATAACAGTGATCATCTGACACATTTGCCTTCCTTTTCGGGTTTGTTCAAGTTGCATTGGATATTAACGCATGATTTTTATCACTTGATTGCAGAGGTTAGCAATCAAATGTTGGAGCTGTATGAGCAAAACCGTGCAGCACAGTCACAACCATCACATGGAAATGAAGCCGAAGGGAGCTCTGCTAGTGTGCCTAATCAACGAGGCTCTGTAAAAGCTCAGGGCAACCCTGAGGAACCACCTGCTCATGGATATCATCAGGCATCCAAACAGTCAAATTTGCAGCATTCTACCTCGACAGGTGCTCCAATTCATGGTGACTCAAATCCAGACAAGCAAATTGGGAGCCAGAAAATGATTCAAAATGACAATGGTGACCACAGCAGCAGCAAAACAAGAAACAGCCAGAGTGGAGGCAGAGTTGATACTGGTACAAAGGATAGTTTGCATAAGGACAAAAAATCCTTGTCAGGAAATCAGTATTCCAGGTCTGATCATCCAATGGAAGAACAGAAACCATTTCCATCGCATGGTAGTTATGAAACCAGAGGTGGCACACTCAATAATAATGACGGTTCCGTTGTGTCATTCTCCATGATGGATGCAATGAATAAAATTGACAGGGACAAGGTCAAAGCAGCTTTGGAGAAGCGAAGAAAATCGAAAGGTGATGTTGCTAGGAAGTTAGATGTAATGGATGATGATGAACTACTACTTGAGAGGGAGCTAGAACATGGTGTTGAATTGGCTGTTGAGGATGAGAAGCTCAAGCACGAGAGGAGGCAGAACTGGTCCCATGGTAGCATGCATCAAGAGGACCACCAAAATTCTGATCAAGTGGCAGAGAATGGGCACCATGGCAAGCAGAATGTGCCAGAGACTGCTGAAGAGGGCGAGTTTCCGATGGACAGCAAAGAACGTCCTCCACAGTTTACCAAGAGAAACGATGGTTTTGAGCACAAATCCCAGCAGCACCATCATGCACAGAAGCACCGCCAGGGCCACCATGATGATGCTCAGCTTGCTGGGAGACATGAGCGCGGTGATCGAGACTATAAAAGGCCCAGGTCCGAAGGTTAGGCTCGATGACGACCAATGTGCTGGAGAAACTACATGCAGTTGTCACTGAATTGTTCGTATGAAGATGGGCACACGCTACTGGAATATATGGCTGCACTGAGGATGCTGCAATGTGACATCAAGGCTGTGCTGTTGTGTGAATGAGACGTCAAGATGTTCATGTCTTTACCCAGATGTATTCTGTACCCCACGACTCATTGCAATGGAAATTTGTTCATGGATCTGTATCGGGGAACATTTTATAAGGAAACTCATGTTGGCAATATCTAATATGTTCCAACAAACATTGGAATGTATGCACCGCAGCAAGCTTCTAAGTTCTAATCCCGTAAGCCTGAGTTTTTCATTCCCGATGTTTCGGACACGGAGAACAAATTAGCTAGCAAATACATATTTCAATGTTATATCATATCTATACACTAATACTCTAAAGATAAAACAGAGTGGCATATAACACCAGGTGGTCGTACATAGGTACACGACCAAGTTTTACACTAGTAGGTTGACCGGTCAAACAGCTCACTTGAAAAAATTACTTGTATGGCAAATAACCGATAGACTTGAGATAAAATGGCCCTTGTGGTATGCTATATTTCACGGGCAGTTGATCGAGTTAATGTCCCAAGTATTCGGCATCTTCATCACCATGTCTCGCGGAGCCAATCGAGGATCTTCCTCTTGCTCTCATGTTTGTTCAACAAGCAATACGGGAAATTTTGGGATGTATACGTTTTTGCAGCCTTCCCCTTAACCAGCTTAAACCTTATTCCATATTTTACATTTGTTCACAAATTCAGAAAGAGAGTATTTTTCGGGTGGCAATTATATCCCAACGTCGAATTTGGAGTCTCGAAAGGAAATGGGGCTTAATTTTCTGTCAGCCTATGACTTGAAGGTAGATGCCCATCTGTGTATACTGATCTTAGTTCTTTCCAAATGTCAATGGCTCACCACCTATACGAATTTTCAGTCTCGCAGGACAATGGTAGGTTTTATTCGTGAAAAAAAATATATATGCATACACTGAAGTCTCCACCGGGAATGTCCGAGGTAAGATTGCATGTGCATCCCTTTATTCGTTTCAAAAGCATCTAGTTAAAATGGTGTAGCTAAAAGACATGATAAAATGGCGCTAGTTAAAAGACATAATACAATGGTGTAGTTAAAAGACATAATACAATGGTATAGTTAAAAGACATAAAAGGTGACCGTGGACCATGTATTCCAGACTCCGTACCGTTTGTAACAGAGAAGAAAATGTGCATTTCTCACTCCTTGTATGCATCAAGCCGAAAATAGCTACCCCTGATCCAAGCAAGAGACTAGAATGCCAATCTCCTGCGCTCTCACCATATCAAGCTCAGTACGAGAGGGAGTTGTTTGCATTCTTTACTGCAGAGGACCCTGAGCTAAGGTTGAACACAACGAGCACAACCATACTGAACACCAGTCAGGAAAATGGAGCTGAAATGCAATTGTATCTACCCGTGTAATCATTGAGGCGTCCATCAACAAATTGTCATCACAAATTGCTGGATTATGCAGAGCTTTTGTTGGTTGTTGTCATAAAGGATTCGCCGCAGCCACATTCTCCCTTGGAGTTAGGATTCATAAACACAAACTCGGACCTGCAAGACAAGGCGTTACCAATGTCCAATATGTGCAAACAAGTAACATATATGTTAGAAAATAAGCATATACCTAAGGGTATCATCAATAAAATCCATTTTGGTTCCAATGACATGCATAAGAGCTTTCGGGTCGATTAGTATCTTAACTCCTTTATCCTCCACAAGCTCATCAAACTTTCCCTTTTCATCTGAAAAATCACCACCTAGCTGTTTAGCAATTAACACAGTACTACAAGCAAGTGCAAAATGATTGAATCAACAGGAGCCGAAATAACAGTGCAGAAACGTTTTCAGCTCTGTGTTTTGGTACTCATGCCACCAATAAGCAGCCACTAGGCATTACTGCCAAATAAATATTTACTATTCAAAAGAAAAATCATTTTAGTAACTGCAAAGAATGCCAATGTACTGATAGTTTGAATCCTAGATAGAACATGTAACTAATAGAAATAGCAACTGTTTCACATTTCAACTATTAGAAATAGCAACAAAACATTTAAATCACTTCTAACTATATTGTACATGCCATGTATTTCTACCAAAAGAACCATAAAAAGTTGCATTTCCTGGAAAGTTCACCTATATGCTGGGAATCTGAATCTTGGGTCTAAAAAAGATAAAGACAATAAACTCAATCTACTGGATACATAACTTCATTCTCAAGATGGGGAGTTCTATACAATTATATTGATCATAGACTCATGACCTAAGTAGAGAAAACAAATGATAACTTCAGCATGCAAATCATATGACATCTAGATTGATTTTAAGAAGTTCAGCTGATACTTCTTTGATGGACTGTGAGAATCAATTTATTTGACATGTCTCATTGCAAGGTATGACAATGACAAGTATGTAGCAAAGATCACCAACTCACAAATTTTTTATTTGGAATCGAGCTAAATTTTCAGGATACATGCAAGTAGGAAGAACTATGGTCATATGCTATAAATGGAACAGCAAAGAGTGACAATAAATTTGTATTAGCCTTGCCATGAATTTAACCACGACAACAAGAGTTGTTTTCCACATCAAGATCTTAGAGTAAACAACGGCATACCAGCATAATCCAACGTGTAGGACAGCCCATTGCAACCACGTGCCTTCACACCTAGGCGAAGATAAGCACGCTGCCGGAGGCCCAGTAGGTTGCGTACTCTAGATGCCGCCTCATCAGTCAGCGTCAGGGCCTGCTTACGAACGGCGGGTCCTGCCTTCTCTGCCATTGCCTTGAATACAGAGGAAGCCATGCCTTTCTAAATAGCCCAAAACTCACCGCTCCTTGCGACCTGATAGAATCCAATTGCTTAAATTAAAAGGCAAAATTGATAAGAGGGGTAATGTCAGTGACCACAAGACTACAATCTACAACTTGCGTTCACCTATAGCTAAAATGTGGGGCGTATTGAGCTGCATGAATTGTGACATTTCACTTCAGAAAGGCTGAATCTTTTGCCATCTATGCCTATCTTCATAGCATGCCCTACAGGCCTACACCTTAGTACAATTAATGGCTGCTAGTAACCAAAAACCACTCAATCTTGATATGAACTGATTAGGTTGCTAAGCACAACCAGTAAGGCTGTTTGCCATCAAGAAACGTCTTGATTTGCGGAGAGCTAGGAATGAAATCGGCATCAAACTAGATTTTACAAACCGAAACGCCGATCTGGCCAACAGGCGCACGACCCCGCGCGGCTGGCCTAATTTTCCAATTAGTGGGAACAAACGTATGAACACCCTACACATATCACAGATTGCTAGCTTCCAGGACGGCACCACCACGCGTGCCTACCTCGAGGTGGGAATCGGACAAAAACCTCGTCGCCCCCGACGATTCGGCGCCAAGAAGAGGGCAAGGACCACCCTGCCAAGTACGCACCTTCGCCGCCCGGTCGCACGCCGGCGTTAACCACTATCCCCGCCGCTGGCCGGATTTCTAGTCGGCTGGGGAGAGGAGGATGGTTGCCCGAGGGAGGGGCTCCTGGTGGATGGCAAACTGGCAATTGGCATCCTCTCCCAGCTGGGAGGAGGATCTGCTGACGGCTGCTGCACGCAGTCACAGCCGTTGGATCCGATCCGATCATGCGATAGACGACCCAGATCGAGCGGTTCTTAGACCGGGTGATAAATTTTCATTGGAAGAAGTACGTAATACTGAACTTTGGTAGAAAGTTCATCCAACGTCTTGAGCTATAAAATCAGACATTTAACTCCTAAACTTTGTAATTTAGTTCAAACAACACATTAATCCAGTTTCGCATAGTATTATTATACGTATGAAGCAATATGTGAGCATTTTTGTCATGTTGAATTATACGCTTACTAAGTTAAGTCAATGACATGTGGGGTTCACATGTGCTTCTCCCCGCAGAGCTCCCAATCACTTCTATGGTTGTCTGCCCTGCAAGCTGCTCTCCCTATTTCGATTGAGCTTCCCCTGTTATTTACCTAAACTTGTCTGGAATGTCATCTAAGGATGTTATTTGAACCGGATTGTAAAATTCAAGGGGTAAATGACTGGTTTTCATAGTATGGGGTGCTAGACAAACTTTTGAGCAAAGTTCGACGTGTTATGTAGATTTTTTCCATTTTCAATTTATAGGGTCCATTTGGACATGGGAATTTTTTTTCCAAATTTGTGTGGAAAATAAATGGTCTCATGCAGATTCACAAAACCGTCGAAAACTGTTCGAAAATCGCGGTTTTCAACCGTATCGAGCCAGTTCAACATTAAAAAAAAGGTCTAATTAAAAAAAAAATCGAAAAAATGTATACGAACGTAAACCGGTCAATATTGACCGTCCAGGCGATTTTTTGTTAAAATTGATCAGTTTTTATTTATTTTTTCAAAAAATTGGAATTCTTAATACGATTTTCAAGTGATTTCCGATTTAATATTTCCAATTTCCAAATTTCTAGGTTCGCACTGGACCAGCTGTAATCGACCCAAATACTCAAGCTAGACAGCACAGTTGCCACATGGATTTTTTTTTTTTTAAAAAAAAACACGGCAGTTGCCACATGGATTGGACCACCAATCTATCGGCCATCGCTGCATTCTCACACACACTTTTTCACCATAGACGTAGGCAGGACGAGATTTCGATTGCATTTGACATTTAATCGGATAGTCCCCCAGACTTTCCTCGGGTTATAAACTCTTATCATCCAGCAACATATACATACAATTTAATAAAACACACGGTTTACTAGTAAGATGAAGCCCCTTGCATTTGGACTTTCCTAGACATCACTTGATGCCATTGTTCTTGCCATTGCATGTAACACAACCATATATATCATTCAGATCACAAACATAGTAGATTAGTATAAACTTGCAAACTGAAAGCCTGAAACTAGTAATTAATCTAGTTGGGCTTGAAGAACTTGAGCTTCATCCCAGTGCTGATGATGCTCCAGACACCACCCACAGAGAAAGCCAAACTGAAGGCAGTGCCAAGCAGCCCAAGGCCCCAGTTCAGGTACCAGCTGAAGCTGAACCTCTCAGGCTTCTTGATGCAGATCCACATGAAGCACGGGTAGGCGAAAGTGACCGGCAACGTCAGCCCGCCCAGCAGCCCGGCGAGGCTGGACAGGAACGGCAGCGCGACGCTGATGAACAGCGAGATGAACCCGTAGAAGACTCTGAACCCTGACCGGACCCAGACCGAGCAACGGTGGTTGGTGCGGCCTGTGTAGAAGGCCTCGAAGCTGTCGAACACTGGCATGGAGTATATCTGGAAGCTGCTCAGGCAGTTGAACACGACAAGGAGGAACGTCGCCGCGAGGAGGCCACGGGGGATGTCATGGCTGTGGAAGGCGTAGAGGGCGGTCAGCATCCCTCCTGATGGCATCTGCAGGCATGGGAAGGAACAAGCAGAAGGTCCAAGGGTTGTTAGGTGCAGCACAATGATGTGATGAATCAGGGATTGATGAGGGTACTTGCCATGTTTCCGTAGGCCCAATAGCCTCCAATGGCAACAGGGAAGAGGCACATTGCAATCAGAAGATATGCGACTTTGGCCCCGCGCCACATTGGCACATGTGCAGGATGCTTAAAAGTTGACGGCACTGTTGCCTGAAAGTTATCAATGCCAGTTCAAACCAATGAAGCCACCAAACGATAAACAGGGTATTGAAACTAGTAAGTTTGAATGAACTAGTTGTTGAGTACTAACCTGTATTTCTAATGAAAGATTGTGTCCCCTGAATGCAAAGGCTATTATTCCAAGAGCATTCAGTGTTGAGAATAAGGATGAACCAAAAGAAGTGTATTTCGCTGGTTCATAGGAGATGGTCGGCGGCTGTGGTTGGCTGACAGAGAGAACCCAGGACATGGTACAGTACATTATCGCAGTTGCACCACCGATAAGCGAAAGCCCGGCGATCGAGTTCAGATTTGGAAGCTGGGAAAGGACTATAGCTAAGGATGTGAACACCAAGTACCACTCAACCGTCGAAATAGGGCTTGGTGAGCAGAGGGGTCCGCACACTATTTGGAAAAAGAGCTTCATTGTTTCCCCTCCAACGAGGATCAACGCAGTTGCAGTGCCCGCCGACAGATAGATAGTTGGGAAAAGAGCTAGCCACACTCCCAATTTTTCTCCTGAATGGAAAAATAAGTAGTAATCAGTAATTCCTTCTAATTTTTTCTGCCCCACAAAATGAATTTCTAGCAATCAATGGAGCAGATCAGCACAGAATCTAAGCCACATTGCATGTTCTCAGTTTGATGTAACCAGAAGCAATAATTACTCAAGCCGTGTAATGCAGTAGTTTGATTAGAAGGATCATAGAGTAATGGTGGTAGCAAAAGGCTCCACATTTTACACCACTGTAGCATGAGAGTGATAGATTAACCATCAAAGGAGACAGTTCAAGTGATCCAGATGTGGTCAAATCAGGAGGGTGTCTACATTCCCCTGGCACTACCCCA
Source organism: Rhipidocladum racemiflorum (assembly GCA_036346355.1). NCBI lineage: Eukaryota > Viridiplantae > Streptophyta > Magnoliopsida > Poales > Poaceae > Rhipidocladum > Rhipidocladum racemiflorum. Next base: position 559,964 of record CM070590.1, on the reverse strand, counting down.
TCAAAAAACACTTCACCTCCCATTGGAACAGCACAAGACACTGTTAAAAGATTCTTTCTAGCTACATGACACAGATCTTCTTAGGGCAGTAATGACATACATTTCATAGATCTATTAACAGCACATGTGTCAGAGATATCCAACTTGGAATCAAAAGCTATCCTCATGAACTGGCAAAACAGACTAGTTAAGAGCATGTCTCACCAAACGCAGCTTGTGCAAGCTCCACATATCTGTTGTACCTCCTGCCCGGAACAGCCTCGTGAAGCTTGACTAGAATCCAGAGTGTGTATAGTTGCCAGAAATAAGCAACAGTCAGTGATATTATTCCCCAGCTCCTACAGTGTAAAGAACCATATGTTGGGAAAGGTTTGTAAACTGTACAGCAACTCAGCTGAAATAAAGTACTCCAAAGAAAACTAGATGAAACCATGTTCAATTGCATGGCATAATTTCGATGTTGTAGAAAAATGGCACTACTGTGTGTGTGTGTGTGTGTGTTTTTGCGTTTACCAGAAGAAGATACAAAAAAACTAGACAGACGGAGGCATTAAATAAATGATTATATAATTTTATAATTTTGCTAGGAGTATTACACATGTTTTTTTTAGAGGCAGCTGCACATGCTTATAGCATATCATTAAGAAGACCCTTACAAATTCAAGTAAAAATTCCTGAAAAGTGAAATTTCCAAATCTTCAGTCTTGTAAGATTTTATAATATTTCTCAGATTCAGATATTCTTTTTTACTTTTGAACATTTTTATCAGTGTTCTGCTTTTCCTTCTACAAACAAATTTCTCACCAAACAAGGATTTTTTTTCGCAAACATGTAAGAAGCCCTAAGCTGCTACAATCTGAAGAACGAGTACGTAAAGTAAAACTAATTTCTCCTCCCCTTCAAATTCTCTGGGAAAAAAAAATACTCAGCAACGAAGATTAAGCCTCCAATCTCACAAATCTGAATCGCGCTGGACTTACAACTAGATGTGTCAAAAACATTTCCAGGAAAACAAGTTTGTTGGATGGGGTTTTAGTAGGTTTTTGGGATGGACATGGAGGTTAGAGACTGGAGAGAATGCTTCGTTACCATCCGAGGCCGGGGAAGGCGAGGGGGAGGAGGAGCGCCTGGAAGCCGAGGCCGGCGTTGAGGGAGTGGAAGGCGGCGTAGCGGGCGTTGCCGCTGCGGCTCTCGGTGATGGGCAGCCAGGCGTCCTGCGGGTTGAGCCGCGTCAGGTGGCCGACCTCCTCCAGGTACCCCCGCAGCCCCTCCACCACCCGCCGCACCGGCGTCCCCGCCCCGCTCACCGCCCCTCCTCCGCCCCTCCTCCCCCCGGCCACCGGCGGCGTCGACAGCCCCTCCGGCGTGGACAGCCCCCGCGGCGTCGCCGGGATCGACACCAGCTCCGGCTCGCTCCCCGCCGCCGCCGCCGCCCCCTCCGCCATTGCCGCCATTGGAGAAGCTCTTCGTGGCTTTGCCTTGGAGCGCGCCCGCCCGTGTGACTGCACTGTGAGTGAGTTGCTGGAGCTCGTGGGAAAGGGGAGAAAAGGTGGCGGAGACTGGAGAGTGGGTGACAGACAGGGAGGAGGCGTGTGTCGGAGAAGGCCCAGTCCTTTTCGTGTCGGGCGAGGAGAGAGAGAGACTTTCACACACACACACACACACACAGAGAGAGAGAGAGAGAGAGAGAGAGAGAGAGAGACTTTCACAGAGAGAGAGAGAGAGAGACTTTCAGAGAGAGAGAGAGAGAGAGAGCGGAGCAATGGCGTAGGGGGGAGAAAGAAATTGATGAGACGCACGTACGACGGACTGTAGACGGCGCGTGCCATGTCTGTCCCTCCGAGCCGAGACCAACGCGTTCCACTGTTCCTACGTCGTGCCATTGCTTGGTGGAGTAATCGAGCTCAGGGGCAGAGCGAAGCTTGCTGCTCTGCTTTTTCACTGATCTGACCACCTCGTGGTCAACTTGCTACGATTGTGTTGGGCGGGCCTCGTGGGGAAGAAGATCTTCTTCATCTCGAGTGTCAGAGCAGCTGTTTGATTAGATCCACGTGCACTAGTTGAGATGGGGAGTATTGTGTATAAGGGTGAAAATGGAGCGGATAATATCCGGATTGTATCTGTATTCGATATCTGTTTTTGGGAAATGGTAAAAGAATTTGATATCCGACGGATATGGATACGGATAATTATCCGGATCGGACAGCCGGATACGGAGCGGATATGGGGGAGGAGATATCAGATGGATACGGAGCGGATACGGATATCTGTATACGGTGGAACGCCAATTGATTGAGGAGTGAGGAGTCTGCAATACAGGCCGGCAGGCCCAGCCCAATGGTCCCGGTTCGGCATTCGCTCCCAGCCTCCCCTAGCCTTCGCTCCAAGCCTCCGGCTTCAATGGCTCGACTGCCCGAGCCCCGAGCCCGAATGTCCTCCAGGCTCTAGTCCGGCGCTCCTACAAACCCTAGTCGCCGCCTCCAAACTTCCCCGCCACCGGACGGTGCCGGCGCGCCGCCTCTACACCACCTCGCCGCAGCGGTCGTAGGCGTCGCCGAGGAGGCCCCACCCGAGCAGCTCGCCCTCCCCCGGCGTCCTCCTCAACCCAACGTCGTCGCGGCGCCCGCTTCCTCCCGTCCTCCTCGCTGCCTCTCTTGGTCTGGTTTGGGCTCAGCGGTACGGCTCCTCTTCCCTTCCTCTACTCAGTTTCTCAGTTTCTCCTCTACCCCATTGACTGATGGTAACCAGCCGAGTAGCCGACGCCATCCCTTTCAAAATTACACTATATGTTTTGGTAATCTGGTTCATATTCACTCACTTAGTCACTTTACTGGAAAAAGTTCCTTCTTAAAAAACAAACCGTTAAAGTAGTACTAGCATGAGGGTCATATGAAGTTTATCAATTAGCTTACCCAATTGTTTGATGGTTTATTGTGTTTGTGGATTATGTACTCAGTACTCTAAATCCTAATATTCTGTGTTGAAACTTGTGTTTTGGCGTTTACATATTATCCGGCTAAATATTCGGTTTCATTTCCGTTTTCGATCCGATTCCGATTACTATCCGTTTTATTATTATCCGATATCGATTCAATATCCGATCCGTTTCTAAATTATCCGTATCCGTATTCTCATCCTGGTGAAAAAATATGAGCGGATATGGAAATATCACTATCCGACCGAATCCGCTCCGTTTTCACCCCTAATTGTGTATATGTGCATCTATGCGAGCTCCTTGATACGAAAACTCAAAACTCTTTCTTTTTCGTGGAATGAGATATCTATCGTCGGTCTGAATTCGAAGAAAAAAAAGTACTACGACTGTGTTTCAGGTTCATCGGATCATCCAACCATATATTTTAATTAGGATGGGAAGACACTTCACTTGACGATTGATGGAGGTCGGCGACGATCCGGTCGATTTTCACGATTTTCGATCGATTTTCGTCGGTTTTTGTTAACCCTGCCGCTACCTCTTCCCAACATGGCTGTCAACGCCATGCCTTGTCCTCCTTCGTTTCGTATCCATGTACATTACCATCGTCCTTTTCCCTCGTATCCAATGGCACATTGTTGTTGGATTCTTTGAACGCCTCCCACCACAACTCCTAAATCCTAACCCACCGCTCTCCAACGCTAACCGCCGACACAAAGGGTCAAGGTCGAGAATGATGGTGTCACCGTGGTCTCTGCCACCCACCGCCTACACTAATTATAGTGTCAAGGCACGTGAACCTAAACCCAAAACCCGGTAAAACTCTACCTTAAATCTTATTAGAGACGGGGATAAAGATAGGTTAAAGTATGTATCGCCATGGAAAGGCAAAAAAAATCTGATAGGACTTTCCAAAACCCTTAGTTGAGTGTTGTATAGAAATTCGAAAAAATTATTTGGTCAACACGTGGCATGTAGGTTTTTTAGTAGTGCTTCTATGCACCACCCTCCCAATGTGAGCTGCCTAAATCTTGAAGTAAAAGCACATGTAAATAATCACTATCCACATTTCATCCATTCTTTAATATTTATTCAACTTTCAAATAGTGATGCATAGAAACACCTCTTGGTTTTTAGTTGATTACGGTTATTTTTGTTTTGAATTTGACTCTGAAGAGGGGGTAAATATGCAAATTTTCCTGAGGAGTTTTTGCTCACAGCAGAACACACAAAGATCCCTCTAGGGCGGGGTTCAACTTATCTTTTTTAGAAATCGCATGGTTTTGAAATCCAAAATTTTGAAGAAAAAAAATTCAAAAATCTTCCGATTTTCTCTCGATTTTGACCGAGCCCAATTTTCACCAGCCGGTTGAATGTTTCTCAAAATCAATTTTTTTGGAACGATTTTCTCTCAATTTTTACCGGTTAGTTGAATGTTTCTTAAAGCTGGTTTTTTGAGCGATTTTCCCTTGATTTGTACCGATTTTTTCTCGATTTTCACCGATTATCGCGATATTTATGTTCCATAATTTTTTTTGAATTTTTGAATTTTTGAATTTTTGAATTTTTTTTTATTGAATTTAACCGATTTATGAGCAATTATACATGCCCTAACCCTTCGATATCCCAACCCTCAGTAAGCCCGATAATCGTGATTTTCACCGATACTGTGAATCCTGGTCTAGGGTTCGTAAGCCCGCCGGCGGTACAGCACGAACTCCTCCGTGAGAGAGAAGAGGCCACGCGCCGGGGCTAAGCGTCAGCGTTCGCTGCGGGGGGCTGCTCGGCGTCCTCCTTAGCCGGAAGCAGCATCACCCGCTCAACGGCGCAGCCAGAAGGAAGTAGGACGAAGAAAAGGGTGAGTCCGAAGTGTCGATCTTTCTTTCTTTCTCCTAGCCGTCCTTTCTTTGATCCCGAAGTAGTTGGTGCCATGACCTTCCCTGCGAGAAAAATTTGCTGCGTGATTAGGAACTTAAGCTGCGATTTTCGGGGCAAATCTTGGCTCGTTAAGCGGTTAGCATGTGGATAGATCCCTTAGTTTCCAAGATAGCGATGCTGCTCTTGTTACGATTTAGGGGTGGTGGTTTCTGTTGAAGATCATATTTTTCCTATCTAACCTTGCATATACTGCTAATATAAGCTTCATGATTTCTATTAATCAACTCTTAGCCGCAATGGGACCATTTGGATGTTGTTGTTTTTTAAATATAGAGCGGATTACTTTGTGCTGCTGTTTTTAGGTTCCATATTTGTACTCTTTTTATTTGTTGGTTGTAGTCCAGTAACACTGTCTTCATTTTTCTCACTTTCTTTTTTCGAACGAATTTATTTATTAAAGTTTTATGATCAAATCTTAGCTAAACTGATGCACAATGATGAGTACTTGAGGAAAGCAAGCGTATGTCTGGTCAAAATACCTTGGGGTAGATTGACCCTGAGTGTCTGAAATGTCAATTTGATACCATAGTTATGAACTGTGTGGCCAATCTTAAGGCTGGTTTTTGCAGATAACTTAATGTGGTCCACCTTGTTTTCCTTCTAGCTGGTGGTTGGTCCTAGCTCTAATTGTCTAGCTCGTAACCATAGCAAATGGTTGTGTACTGTTGATCTCCGTAGTGAAAGTAAGTCTACTTGGTGCTTAGTTAATGATCGCGTAAACAAATATACCTAAATTGATGTAGCGATGTACATGTTCCTTGCTTGTGTTAGGTATTATTAGAGCCTGCTTTGCTGTGACGTTAGCTGGTTTGCATTTGACATAGGTCTACAAACTCAGATTGAAATCATATCCTCTACTATAGCACAGTTGCTTATATTTCATTTTTCATCAGCCTATTATTTTACAGATCCAGTGTAGCTGGCCTACCTTCTTTCAGATGTAGAGTGATTCTATGGCTAATACAAAAAGAACAGTAGGGACAATCATCAGCACTTTAGCCCCTCGGTTGACGAAACATTTGTCACAAAATTGGCAAATCAGCTGCAAAATGAGATGTTTGAATATTCATTTAGCTTTGGGTATTACTCATCTGGGTAATTTTGCTCAGAGGGTTGATGAACAACTGTTAACATATTTGAAACTAAAAACTTGCTAGCAGTGCAGCTTGTGATGGAAGCCATGCAGGGTAGGTTGGGGCAGAGAACTGTGGAGGGTATGTGTGGGCTGAGGAACACCTGGATTGGGTGGAGAAGACCAAAGAGATGAGAGGGGGAAGGGAAATGGGAGGCAATGGGGATGGATATAAAAATATGGAAAATGCTAGAATTTAGTTCGCTGATGGAAAATAGATTTATTTTATATAAAGATGGTAAATATGTGGGTCTCATTAGGGTTTTCTGGTACAAATTAGGTATAATAAATTCCTTGACATCCTTATGGTCAGCATGACTCATTTTAACCCTAGAGGTTCATTGGTGAGCTCTACAGAATAAGAAAAACTAGTTACATGCCCGTGCGTTGCTACGAAAAACAAAATTGATAACGAAAAATAAAGATTAAAAAATAAAAAAAATTATTTCACAAGATCAAACATCTATCTTTAACGCTTCGTTTCTTGCGAAAGCTGGCTAATTAAAGCAACGCTTCGTTTCTTGCGTAGGGCAATTAAGCAGGGCAATTAAGCGGCAATTAATGATGTGGGAAGAACGGACCACTGCCACCAAGTGCTGCTTTAGAATAGTAGAGATATAGAACCTGCAAACTTTTAACATAGAAAGAGCCAATAGTCATTGCAAATGTTTGGCATATAGAAAATATAACAATAAAAATAAAAATAACAACCAGGCCTTTTATCCCAAACAAGTTAGGGTAGGCTAGGAATGAAACCCAATCAAAGTCAATAAAACCCCTAAACTTTTGATCTTAGGTTATGATTCTGGTACGTGGATTGCTAATTTCCATGTACTCCTATCCAGCGCCAGCACTTTGGATACATTCCAATCTCTCAAGTTTCTTTTAACCACTTCCCACGTCATTCTTGGTCAATCTCTGCCACTTCTTATGTTTTTGAGACGACTTAAAATTCCACTACGCACCGGTGCCTCAGGAGCATAGTTATAGGACTCGCTGTAAGCCCACGTAAATCGCAAACCGGATTCGTCGAATCCGAACCGGTTTAGAGTATGGAGTTCGTGTTCATAGTGAAAATTGGAAGAAAAAGTGGCGAACCGCGAATCTCGTAACATGACTCGGACGAACCGTGTTTCTGGTAACTATGCTCAGGAGGTCTTCATTGGAGATGTCCAAACCATCTCAAGCGATGTTGGACAGCTTTTCTTAAATTGATGCTACCCCGACCCTATCATGTATATCATCATTGCAAATTCGTTCCTGCCTTGTATGACCACAGATCCACCTCAGCTTCTTCATCTCTTCTACACTCATCTTCTGTATAGCTCTTTAATTGAATGTGTAATAGGTGGCGTGGAGGCTTGTGCGTGAAATTACGAATTTGTAGAAATATTCGATGGTTCATATTTGCACAGAACTCTGTACTATTTACTTTTGTTAAAAGATTAACTGTTCTTGCTTTGCAGGTCTCTCTTGTGATCTCCCACTGTTTTTAGCAAATTCCAACGAAAATGGCCAGCAAAGCAAGTGGTGCTGACACAGAACCCATAAACGAGCAAGTAATTGCAAACACCTACGCTAACATGCGCTCAGAAATGAATCAACTCTATTCCAAGATCACTGAGCTGGAAATGGAAGTCAGTGAGCACTCACTTGTGATTGGCGCAATCGAGCCACTGGATCCCTCGAGGCGTTGCTACAGAATGATTGGTGGAGTGCTGGTTGAAAGGACTATAAAGGAAGTCCAGCCTGCAGTGCAGCGCAACAAGGAGGGTCTGGAAGAAGTCGTTGCTCGCATGAACGAGGCATTAGAGAAGAAAAAGAAGGAAATCACTGAGTTTGAGTTGAAGTACAAGATCAGGATCCGGAAAGCCGACGACGACTCCCAGGAAGAAGGCAGCAGGAAGGAAGGTTCAGCGCAGGGTGTTCTTGTAGGCCCTGCCGGCTTGGAGCAGTAGAAATGATCGAAAGCCGCATTTTCAAAGTTGCCCTTTTTGAGGCCAGTTTATGAGGCATGCGCTGAGTTCATATGCTGGAGCTATTTATTTTGGGTAAAAGCTGGTGGAATTGTCGTCATGTCATGTGTCAACCAGAATTTTCAGATGGTACTATTAGCTCAAGAGTTTTCTGTGTTGTTTTTTCGTGCTGCAATTTGGTTTTGTGGCTCTATGTACTTTTTTTTCGAGGGGTTACCTCTATGTAGTTGACAGTCTGTTTGTGGATACAATTCTACTGTCCTGAAGTTTCATCCCTTGTTAGATCCTATTATATGCCTGTTAAGTGAAAAACACTCCCTTTATTCAAAAATCTATGACGCTTTGAACATGACGTGGTCTACAATCTGCAACTTTGTTCATCGATTTCATGATAAATCTAATGGTACTGTGTGACATCCTAAAATTCTTACAAGTTATTTACCGACTTGCCAGAATCTTTTCCTGCGTTGACCATGAACTTTCTAAAAAAATTCTGCATAAAAGAAATTATTTTTTCGAATTTTCAGTCGCTATTTTTGAATTTTAAAAATTTATTAAAACTTGAAAAGAGCTTGAAAATAATTTATTTAGGTTCTAAATAATCTAAAGTATCTCAAAACTTTTCATAATTTTCGGAGTTGGTTTGCTAATTTAAAAAATTCAAACTCAATTTATTCAATTAAATCAATTGGGAAATCATTTTAAAATACCTTTGTCACCCTCAGCCTATCCTCCCGCATCGCCACCTCTCAACACCGCTTCGGTGTCAGATTCAACGGTTTTTGGTTATGTCGTCGCTGGATACGGCCTTGAGGCACCGCACCATCAACTTCGCCAATTGCCCCGAGGAAGAAGATAATGTGACTGGAGCGGAAAAAGATGGCGACGATGCCGGATCTTGACGATCCCCACTGACTAGGCACCGGATCCAGCGGTCTTCGGCAATGTCGCCGCCAAATTCGGCCTTCCCACACCACGTCGCCACCGTCCCCAGCCACCATGCATACTTCTTTCTCGATGCTAGCATCATTCTTGCTTTCGGTCGAGCTACAATCCGTCCTCACGATCACATTGGTAAGTGCTCCTCTCGTCTTTGACTGTCTTCCTCTCCTCTGTAACCGTCCAAATAGATTAGGTATGGACCAGCAAGGTACGGAGAAACTACGACGTGCCAATGAATTGTATTTGAGCTTGTCGAGTTTGGACCGACGTAGCACGACACAGTCTAGATTGGGTCTAATCGACCCATGCCGTGCCGGTCGGCCAAATGTCCAGGTCTAGTCTTGAGAAGTTAGAACAACATTAGTGCACATAGACACGCGACCGCAACCGTTCCACGCGCCAACCGATTTCCCGCGCGTGATCGCCCTTCCCTGTTTCCCTCCAAAATTAGAGAGGCTTGGCTGCCTCTCTGTTCCTTCTTCTTCTTTCTCCTTTCCATTCTCCATTTTTAGCTCCTCTTTTCTTCCTCGCCGCACCGAGACCACCAATCCTCACTGCCTCTCCACCGCCATCGCCGATCGCTTCCCGGCGGAACGCACCCCGTTCCGCCGCCGCCGCCGCAGTGCCATGCCACCGCTGCTGCAGAATCAGCAGAGGAGGTGGACGAACGCTGTGGACACGAGGCTTTGATCGTTGTTGTAGCCGCCGCCGCAGCCCGCCCGATGGGCAACGTCTGCGCCGTCCCGCGCCGCAGCTTCTCCAAGAACGGCTTCTTCAGCACCATCTCCGGCTCCATCTGGCGCCCCCGTTCCGCCGCCGCGACCAGCCCATCCGAGCCCACCACCACCTCCCGCTCCGTCCCCCTAGTCCAGCCCACCGCCTCCGCTCCTCCCCACCAGGAGAAGCCGCCGGCCCCCACGCAGACCGCGCCTCCGGCCCCCATCGTTATCTCCGAGCCGGCGAGACAGCCTCCCCAACCGCAGCCTGCACCGGCGCACAGAGAACCCAGCAACCCGCCGCCGGCGCCGGCGCCGCAGCAGCAGCAGGCCCCGCCGTCGCAGCCGCAGCCGCAGCCGAGGCAGCAGTCGCGGCCCAAGAAGCCGGCGCACATCAAGCGCGTCTCCAGCGCCGGGCTGCAGGTGGAGTCGGTGCTCCGGCGCAAGACCGAGAGTTTGAAGGACAAGTACAGCCTCGGGCGGAAGCTGGGGCAGGGGCAGTTCGGCACGACGTACCTGTGCGTGGACAAGGCGACGGGGCGGGAGTACGCGTGCAAGAGCATTGCCAAGAGGAAGCTCATCACCGACGAGGACGTCGAGGACGTGCGGCGCGAGATCCAGATCATGCACCACCTCGCCGGCCATCCCAACATCATCTCCATCCGGGGGGCCTACGAGGACGCCGTGGCGGTGAACGTGGTGATGGAGCTCTGCTCCGGCGGGGAGCTGTTCGACCGGATCGTGCGCAGGGGGCACTACACCGAGCGGCAGGCCGCCGAGCTCGCCCGCGTCATCGTCGCCGTCGTCGAGTCCTGCCACTCCCTCGGCGTCATGCACCGCGACCTCAAGCCCGAGAACTTCCTCTTCGTCGGGAACGACGAGGACGCCGCTCTCAAGACCATCGACTTCGGCCTCTCCGTGTTCTTCCGCCCAGGTAAATCAATCAAATCAATGGCTCACATCATCACCACCAAGAACCGCACCATGTTCTTGCGATCGTGTCCATGATCTGATCAAGGGGACCTGTCGTTTCTTGCAGGCGAGGCGTTCACCGACGTCGTGGGGAGCCCGTACTACGTGGCGCCGGAGGTGCTGAAGAAGAACTACGGCCAGGAAGCCGACGTGTGGAGCGCCGGCATCATCATCTACATACTCCTCTGCGGCGTGCCTCCGTTCTGGGCAGGTACGTTCCTGTCACATGCTCACATCACATGTCCGCAGTTCATTGCCAATTTGCCATCGTCGTGGCCATCGTCGTCGCGCTGTGCTGAATGTTGCCATGGATTGCAGAGACGGAGCATGGTATATTCGAGCAGGTACTGCACGGCTCGCTGGACTTCGAGTCGGACCCGTGGCCGAGCGTGTCGGAGGGCGCCAAGGACCTGCTCAGGAAGGTGCTCGTCAGGGACCCCAAGAAGCGGCTCACCGCGCACCAAGTCCTCTGTGAGTTTGCCGCCGCCGCTTCTCCGCCGCTGCATCGCATTGGTGATGGGTTGGTGGTTAAGCCGCCTTTTCTTGTGTGAAACTTGTTGCCTGCAGGTCACCCGTGGCTGCAGATGATCGGCTCGGCGCCGGACAAGCCGCTGGACTCGGCGGTCCTCTCGCGGCTGAAGCAGTTCTCGGCGATGAACAAGCTGAAGAAGATGGCCTTGAGAGTGAGCACCGGTTTCAGTGACCTCACCGAAGCGCCCAGTGTCTTTCTTTCCCTGTGAAACTGAGGTTTGACGGCGCAGGTGATCGCGGAGAACTTGTCGGAGGAGGAGATCGCCGGGCTGAAGGAAATGTTCAAGATGATGGACACCGACAACAGCGGGCAGATCAATTTCGAGGAGCTCAAGGCTGGGCTCGAGAGGGTGGGCGCCAACATGAAGGAGTCAGAGATATATCAACTCATGCAGGCTGTAAGCTTCTTTCTTCCCCTCCCACATATTTCCTTCCATTAAAACTTCTTACGCAGTCCTAGTGGTTATACATGGAAACAGAGTCACTTTGTATTAATTGCATCTTTGATTTCGTCTTAATGTGATCAAAACTAATCAACTAAACAAATTTATGGAGAATTCATAGCTGCCATCAACAGGCTGATATTGACAACAGTGGCACCATAGATTATGGAGAATTCATAGCTGCCACTCTGCACCTCAACAAAGTTGAAAGGGAAGACCATCTGTTTGCTGCCTTCCAATACTTCGACAAAGATGGCAGTGGATACATCACATCTGATGAGCTTCAGCAGGCCTGCGACGAGTTTGGCATCGAGGACGTTCGACTTGAGGACATGATAGGCGAAGTAGATCAGGACAATGTAAGATCATCAAATGACCGGTCCTACATTACTGTTCTATTATGCATGATATCCATAACAGCTGAAAGATCATTCACCAGGCAAAATCTGATGGCACTTCTCCTCCTTTTCTTTTTCTTTTTTACCTTGTGCATGCAGGATGGGCGCATAGATTACAGCGAGTTTGTCGCGATGATGCAGAAAACGACTGCAGGATTTGGGAAGAAAGGCCCTCAGTACAACCTTAGCGTCGGTTTTAGGGATGCCTTGAAGGCACATAGCTGACAATGTTGTAGTGTGGTGTTGTATATTTGTATACCCCTCTTACTATGTGAAATGGTGTTGTGCATACGTGTTGTAATTGTAAAGGAAACTTGTGTTCTGATTAATCCATAGGAGCTTTGTTAAGTGCAGATTTGAAGCTTATATATGTTCTGATTAGTTCATGTTTGTTGAAAACTAACTTCCAGTCATGTAACAACATCAGTGTTCCACTTCCACAGGTGAACTACTAAAACAAAACTTGTGTTCTGCATGCACTTTTGCAATGCTGAAAGATACAGGCAATGTTGAAAAATGCAGCCAGAGTTGAAGTATATGAAGCATATGAGTTAAATATGCACAAGAAAGAATAGGAGCTAAATCATCAAGTAACGTACAAGCTAGAGAAAAGCCTGTCTGCCTTGCAGCTATAATTTTTTGGGAAAATTTTCTACATGGCACTACACTTGGTTGGCATTTGCCCATACACACCACAAAATCGTGTCATTACCCAAACACATTGCAAAATAGTGTTCATTTGCCGGCAGACAATTTTCGCTCCTAAACAAACCGTTAAAAAGTTATGCTCATTTGTTTGTGGACACTCATGTTCATTTGCTAGATTACTATATAGTGTGTTTTGGAAAATGCCAATTTAGTGCAGTATCATGTAGCCAATCTTGCCTAATTTGTTTTAGGAGAACTTCAAGGGTTGCTATACATATTGGATCCTTCCGTTTCCTACATGGAAGCTCTGCTTTGTCTTTAGGGTCCTTCAGTTTGTTAGTGGTGATCTCAGCCAATCTAAAGAAATCCGAGAAACTCGGATCTGAAGCCACCACGCTTACCTAACCGCGCAATGATCGCACCAATTGATTTTGGTTTCCGTCCCGGTTGCCTGCACTAAATAAAAGGGAGAGGCCGGCGTTCATTTTGAGATTGATCTAGAACTCAACCTCTCCCGACATTCCTTTCCGGTCTGGGGCTTAGTGCGAGGCCATCGAAGATCGGGAGTTTTCAGAATTTGACACTCTTTAAAATTCGCATTTCGGAATTTGACACTCTGGCCCACTGTCATACACACAGACGGTCCTATATGTCATCCAAATGAGCCGAAAGGCTTGCGAATTGAGTGTCAAATTCTGAAATATTCCTCGAAGATCGTTGTCCTCACCGATCACTTCTCCGACCTTCACCGACACTCAAGAAACCTAACCGAGAGCACTAATGGCCGTGTCTTTATCTCCGGGTTTGTCTATCTAATGACACTCATTTCCGTATTATTTCTGTGATCATGATTTAGACTGGATCAAGACTTAGACTTAGCCCTAGCAACTCTAACATTTGGTATCAGAGCGCATCTAGTCTATCATGTTCCAATTAGTCCCTAATCCCGATTTAGTCTCGGTTTAGCACTTAATGTGAGCCCGGATCGGATTTGTTCTTGTCGGTTTAGAGTTCAATTAGCCTCGGTTTAGAATAAAGGAGGAGGGGAGAAGAACAAATCAAACCCTAATTCGCAAAAATTCCCAAAACCTGTTCGTTTTCCCCCAAAATCCGAACTCAATCAAGAAAAACCCTAAAGATTAGAGGGGGTTGCGAGCTTATATTTTGGTCGATCGCGATGGCGTGCGCTCGCGTCCGTTCGGCTTTCGGTCGTCTCGCCGCGCATCTGCACCTTTGCTGACGCGCCCCTCGTCCGCTCAGCTCCTGGTTGCCGTCACGGCCACCTCGCTGGTGCTAGCCCGCACGGATCCGCGCGCACGCTCTGTCGGCGTCTCCTCGCCCGTCACTTCGCCGAGCGAATCGCTCGTTTCCTCCGCCACGTGCGTTGCGGAATTTTTTTTAGGGACAAAGCAAAATGGATTAGGGTTAGGGTTACTCGCCGTCGCGCATTTTTGTTCAGCCTCGGGCGAATCCGAGCCGTCCATCCAGATGGATGGCTCTGATCTCGCGTCACCCGAGCAGCGGGTTAGCTGGGCAAGCTGTTGCGTTTTGGGCCTAGCGCGCAGATGGGTTGTGTTCGGCTGGGCCGGTGTAACGGCCCAAAACTAATTTTGGTTGTTAAGTTGAGCATGTCATTATCGTATCATTCATGTAGTGACATAATTTGCACTCAAGTAAAACTTTACAAGTGCTAGCATCATCTTATATGGATTGATATGAAATCCTTGCTGCCCTAAAACTGCTATTCATCCACACCAATGTTTATTTTACCCATAGTCTATGACAAATGGATCCTACTTGGAAGTGAGAGAGAGTGGACTGCACCTACCTACTCTACTTTTCTCACTTTATTCACCTCTTACCCACTCGCTTACCTCTTTATGACATATGGGACCAAGCCCCACATGTAAGTGAGGGAGGGCAGCCGTATAAATGCTTTTTCCACCTTGCAAACTCCTCCAAGCCTCATTTGTTCAGTCTCAAACCTGAAAAACAGCAAGAGACCTCCATTCACTTCTCCTTTGATCCACAAACCCATCCCCAAAATTCACGATTTGGCTTGTGCATGCCCCACCATCTCAAAGCCAAGATCAAGAGCTTCAAATCCATCCAATTGGATTTTTGATGCACCAAGTTGAAAAGATGAGAAAGTTGCTCATGGAAGTGGGGTGAATAGGCAATTTTAAAAAATAAAACTGAAATCGTCGCAGCGGAAAGAGTATCGGAACTTCTGACTTAATTGGAACTTCCGATACTTGTTCCGAATGTCCGATAGACTTTGACAGTGATGACGATCTACTAAGAGCAACGAGCTTCAAGAGAAATCCAAGAGCTTAGTAACAGTACAACAATGATTCAAACAGATATATAATCACAAAGAAATGAGCTAAAGTAAATTAAGTGGAGCGACAAAGATTTGTTCCCGGAGTTCGGATTCTTGAGGGAATCCTACGTCTCCGTTGAGGAGGCTCCAAAGAGCCGAGTCTTTTCCAACCCTTTCCTCCCAAACCTCGGTCACACTTGAGGCTTGATTCCACTATTGGATCCTTTCCTTTCGGAGGCGGAACCGGCCTTCACAAACTTCTCACGATGTCCCACAACCTTCGGGAGCTTGTGAGCGACGCCTGGCCGTCTAGGAGTCCTTCAACCTCCAAAAGTAACAAATGCACCGTTTGATCGATCTTGGAGAAACACTCTAATGCTCAAGATCTCAATCCTTGTCCTCACTCTCTATATGATCCCTAAGATCAAAGAGGAGGGCTCAAGAAAAAGCTAGAAAGTGCTCAAAGTGCTCTAGAGTTCTGCCAACAAGGCTCTAGAGTTCTGCCAACAAGAGTGTGTAACCCTTCAAAGGGTGAGGAGTGGGGTATTTATAGATTCTTGCAAAAACTAGCCGTTATACCCCCACTCAGCCACATATCGGAACTTCCGATCTTAACATCGGAATGTCTGATATGTGTAAACTTTCAGAACTCAAGCGCACTCCAACGGTCGAAACAAGATGCATCGGAACTTCCGATGTTGGCATCGGAACTTCCGGTGTTCTCAGAAAGTCACTTTGCCAAAATCTTCTAAGTCCATATCGGACTGTCCGATATAATCATCGAAACCTCCGATGTTTCCAGTAAGTACCCTTTTTCAGGTTTGAGCGCATCGGAACTTCCGATCTTTACAGAGAGCATCCTGAAAGGTGTCAAACTTGTATCGGAACTTCCGGTCCAAAAATATCGGAATGTTCGACCCAGTTTACACGCATCGGATTCAAGCACACATGCACATCGGAATATCTGGTATTATCGGAACTTCCGATGTGAAATCGGAATATCCGACTTGAACTTAAAGCAACACATATTCCGGTGCAAGTGCGGTGACTTAGAGAGTCTCTAAGTGGATTGAATTGACATTCATCTGAGCATAGAGACTACTCTAGATCAATTACGATGCATTCCTCTTAATAGTACGGCATTCCTACGACTCGAAATATAAAAAATAAATAAGCAATGCCGTTTTTCTTGCGTGATCCTGTTTGAGAGTATCTGTCTCGCGTAGATGATCTCATTTTGGGACTTTTACCTGTTCACAAGCTTATTGAATACATTAGTCCCTTTAATCGTTTGTCATTAATCAACCAAAACTCATTTAGGGGCCTAGATGCACTTTCACAAGTATTGGGTGAGTTCTAATCCATTCTTCCCCATCTATTTTCTGAAATTTTGGTGGCATTGAGCTCATTCCATTTCTCTCCTTTAAAATCATCTCCAAGTTGAAGATTGGGATGTGCATGTCATGTTGGAAGCTTGAGGAGGAGTAGACGCTACTACAAGCTCAAGAGGGGGAGGCTTTGTTCCCGCAAGTGAGGAGGAGGGGACGAACACGACAAACCGGCATTGCATTGTCAATTTGGGTCATCTTGCCGAATCGAGCTCCGCTGCAAGAACTAGGGTCTTCTCGCTGTGGTAAGAACCCATTCTAATCCATTCCTCTGTAGTACATAAGCACATTATGCAAACGCCATCCGAAAACCCAAGCCAAAATCCAAAATCATGTTTTCTCGCAAAATCCGGCACTACCGCCCATATAGCATCGGTACTGTCGCTCCGCTAGAAAATCTAGAAAACATCACTTCTGTAAAATAAGTACCGCAGTTGTATTGCCGGTAGTACTGCCCTTCCAGCACTACCGCTCTACAGGTTCGATACTGCCGCTCGTAGGACCCAAAAGCACCACGTACTAGAAAATAACTACCGCCGTTATTGGGCCGGTAGTACCATCAGTCCAGCACTACTGCTCCTAAAGTCTGGTACTGCCGCTCGACAGGGACCAAAAACACCCCGTACTAGAAATTAACTACCGACGTGTTGAGGTCGGTAGTACCGCGCCTAAACTCCGGTACTGTCGCCTGTAGCAAAAAACATCTGAAATGTATTGTGCTACTACCTCCCAGAAAACTGGGGGAGACGTACCACCCACATCTCAAACTTCCCGTCTGGGATAACTGGGGGGAGCAACCCTTGCCGTTGTGCTACTACCTCCCAGAAAAGCTAGACCTCGAGTACGCCTACGGTATTATTCAACGACCACAACGGGCATACTACATTGATTGTAGGGCATGCTTCTAGTTTTACAACGACAAGTCCAACACGCACCTCCTGCACCATATAGTGGAGTGCGAGCCAAAACAGAGGAGGCGTCTCGGCCTCCGGAAGTGCAAGAGGGTTCATCCTCTTGAAGAGAAAGGGATAAGGGGAAGCAGCCGACCGAGGTCCGTACTACTCAACAAATCCTTGACGGATTACAAAGAACATCCGGAAAACCGGGTGGTATTAACATAGGGGACGCAGAGAATCGGGAGGGAAGAGATCCACAAAAAAAGACAAAAAAATTATGTTTTATACCCCTGAGACATTCGGAATAGGATACCCATTTGGCAACAGCTGGGAGCACTGCGCACCCCCATGTAGCTCTTTCATAAGAGAGATTGAGCGGTGTCCGAGAACAAATCGCGAAAGATTCACGGGTGATGTAATATGTTGAAAATGTGGCGCATCATTCCCACTCTAGGAATATAGGCAGAACGATCACTTGTTCCACCATGACAATCAGTGTTATCATTAGTTCTTCTAGCAATGTCGTCACTGTTGTCATGCCCTTGTAATATAATCTGTTGCTTATTTCATCATCTGAATTT
Organism: Rhipidocladum racemiflorum; assembly: GCA_036346355.1. Taxonomy (NCBI): domain Eukaryota; kingdom Viridiplantae; phylum Streptophyta; class Magnoliopsida; order Poales; family Poaceae; genus Rhipidocladum; species Rhipidocladum racemiflorum. Next base: position 542,145 of record CM070590.1, on the reverse strand, counting down.
TCGTTGTATCTGCCATACTAAGGTTGAGTTTACTTACTAAGGTTACTGGCTGCATCTACATGCTTTTCACAATGATCGTAATGATTTAAACACTTTTGCTAAAGTTTTCCTGGGCTAAACTATTCATATGAGTTGTTGTCGACTAGGGTAATTGCACTAGTAGAATTTAGATGCAAAGAAAGGTGTAAATAAAATATTTTTTTCAGAATATGGTAGTCCATATATCAAAGAGCAAATCTGTTGTATTATTTCAAAAAATTACATTTAAACATGATATTTTGCGGGCAGCCGAAAAGGCTTAAGCGTTATCGTTTGTTGTCGACATTAATACTTAGGGTTATTGCGATAGTACAATTTGTATGTAAAGAAAGGTGTAAATAAAATATTTTTTGAGAATATGGTAGTTCATATATCAAAGAACAAATCTGCTGCATTCTTCCAAAAAATTACCTTTAAACGTGATATTTTATGGGCTGTCGAAAAGGCTTCAGCGTTATCGTTTGTTGTCAACAATAATACTTAGGGTTATTGCAATAGTAGAATTTGTATGCAAAGAAAGGTTTAAATAAGATATTTTTCCAGAATATGATAGTCCATATACCAAAGAGCAAATCTGATGTATTCTTCCAAAAAATCACCTGTAAACGTGATATTTTACTGGCTGCCGAAAAAGCTTAAGCGTTATCATTTGTTGTCGACAATAATACTTGGGTTATTGCGATAGTAGAATTTGTATCCAAAGAAAGGTGTAAATAAAATATTTTTCTAGAATATAGTAGTCCATATATCAAAGAGGAAATCTACTGTATTCTTCCAAAAAAATTACCTTTAAACGTGATATTTTACGGGCTGCCGAAAAGGCTTAAGCGTTATCGTTTAGCGTCGTCCGCTCCGTGAACCCTGCGCGCGGCCCCATCCCGTGTCGCATCACCGTCGCGTCGCCTCGCCATCGGCCATCGTCCCGTCGCCACACCCCACCCCATCCCCCTGCTCGCGCCCACGCCGCCGCCAATGACCATCACCCGTCGCTCTCTCTCTCTCCCTCCCCCGTCCTGCCGGAGCACCCCAACTCTCCCCGAGCCAACCCTAACCCGACCCCCTCGCGCTCTCTTTTCTCGTCCGCACAGTACCCGGAGCCCGAGCAGTCCCCGGACCAGGAGCTAGACCAGACAAGAGCCGCGTACGACTACAGCCATTTTGACCTAGCCGAACCCTCAGCCCAGCAAGGCAAGCCGCATGCCCTTGAACATATTGAACCCAATTTACCATAATATTACATTCAATACATTCAACAAAAGCAAAAATTTGGGATGTTAGAGTCAAACACCACCTACAACTATACCAAGATTTTCAATGAAACTGGATAGACGTCGAAGCTATTCCTGTAGGCAAGATTTTGCCATAACGCTCATAACTCAGCCATGGCGGCAGTCTCCCTAGATACAAGGGCTCAACTTTGTGAATCACATGATCCCAAACATCAATCGGCACATAACATAATCAATTAATGAACTTATCAACCTAAGCAAATTATTCCCATCAGAATAAGGAGGCGGAGGCGCCGGCGTGGCTGAGCTCGGGAGGAGGCGCCGACGGCTGGGTACGGGAGGAGGAGGTGCCGGCGGGGCTAAGCTTAGGAGGAGGTGCCGGCGGTGGGGGGCTTGGGAGGAGGAGGCGCTGGCGGCTGGGCTCGCTAGGAGGAGGCGCCGGCGGGGCCGAGCTCAGGAGGAGGAGCTAGGCGACGTGGACTAAGAAGAGCTCAGGTGGGAGGTCATGACTGAGGACTAACTAGGTTTTAGTATGCCGCCGCAAAGATTCGTGTCAGTTCTAATTCGGACCGATTGCAATACACGAATTATTAGTGTTGGTTCCATGAAACAACCGATTGCAATAAACACATTATTGGTGTCGGCTCCCTGAAAGAACTGATTGCAATACACACATTATTGGTGTCAGTTCCTCACACATTATTGGTGTTCGTTCCCTGAAAGAACCGATTGCAATATACTCATTATTGGTGTCGGTTCCCTGAAAGAACCGATTGTGATGATGGGGTCGTCATCACAATCCATTCTGAGCTAGAACCGATTGTGATGTCAGTGTCATCATAATCAGTTCTAGATTAGAACCGCTTGTGATGACTCCATTCGTTTATTTTTTAAAAATTACATATTACAGTACACACATCACAATCATTTTTTCTGAAAAATTGAGAACCGACACAGATGAAGCGATAGTGTTGTACCATTCTGTAGTAGTGGAAGGACATAATATTGTTTGTAAGTAATGTAATCTAAATTGATGTGCTTCTTACAACATTGGTTATTGGAATGCCCTTTGTAAAATACTGTGCATCTGTGTCTACATATATGGCACGACCTTTGCATAAAGCTAATTAATGTTCAATCCACTTCTATTGAATCAATTGTTATCTGTAAGCCAGAAAAGATCGACAAAAGGATGTTCTGAGTTGCGGGTTGTAACGGCTCTCGCGGATTTATTCTGCGACAAAGCTGAATTACTCCCTTTTACAAATGTAGGTTGTTTAATATGAGAAATGTGGTCCTATGACCATTAATATGGGAATATTGTGAAATGACCCCAAAATTTTAAAAAGAAAACCAAAAAAAATGAAAGCTTGATTCGGATTTTGAACTCGATTTGAACTCAAATCTGATTGAATTAGGGTTGATTTTCGTGAACTCACCTGGGCCTTCCTGAGCTCTCCATCTTGGACTCCGGCCACCGTGTCCGCCGCTTCACCGCCACCGTCCCCGCTCGACCGCTGCTCGCGCCGCTAACCCCTCGCGTGGCCCCATCCCGTGCCGCATCACCGTCGCGTTGCCTCGCCACCAGCCACAGTCCCGTCGCCATGCCCCGTCCCATCCCCCTACCCGTGCCCACTCCGCCACCCATGACCATCACCCGCCGCTCTCTCTGTCCCCCGTCCCGCCGGAGCAGCCCCTCTTCCTCACTCCGCTCGCTCCCTTCTTCGGCGAGCCCTCACCCTGCCCTCTCTTCTCCCTCTTCGGTTCGCTGCCGCTGCGCTTAAGCTCTCCCGCTGCCGATCCCTAAACCTAACCCTAAGGCCCCCCGTTGCCTCACTGAGCCCCTACCCTTTTCTCCCCCGCCGAACCCCTCCATCCCCTCTCTCTGCCTTCGCCCCCGGCACCGTCACTGCCCTCGTTGCGCACCCACGCCCGCTCCACCCCCGAGCCACCACCGACCCCAACCCTCCCTGAGCCAACCCTAACCCGACTTCTCACAAGATGCTCTCTTTTCTCGTGACAAGACCTGGAGCCCGAGCAGTCCCCGGACCAGGAGCTAGACCAGACAAGAGCCGCATACGACTACAACCATTTTGACCTAGCCGAACCCTCAGCCCAGCAAGGCAAGCCGCACGCCCTTGAACATATTGAACCCAATTTACCATAATATTTTAGTATTTAATTTCTACTGCATTATTTTAATTTTATGTTGAAATACTAAAAATCGATAGTTTAGAATGACATGCAACTTAGCTATACCCAGTTTCGCAATTAGCCTCCTTGACATTGTTGAACCTTATTAAACCTTGAATAACCCTAGCTAATGAGCATATCCACCCTAGTTATTTAATTAGTCTCTTTAGCTTCACTCAAAATCTTTAAATGAGAAATGAAATTTGGCGAGCAGTTGACTCGGTGATTTTGAAACTGTGCTACGGTCAGGAGGACAGTATTGGACTAACCATGAGGTGGATGTGAGTCCGATCCCTGACCGTTGATGAAATCCAAGTCTGGTTTTGTAACATCCCGGTTTTGGGTCTATTTGTGTTTTGAATTGTAATTGGATCTTAAATTTCCGAGTTAATTATTTTCGGAGTCTTTTCGTTGTTTCGTTCAGCCGTTTTCCCCATTCGAAGCCCCGAGTTTCGATTTCGGTGATCAGGATTAGGCTGTCCGTGACATAATTTTTGTGTACTTTCTCATATTATTAGTTTCTTATATTATCCATTTTATGTACTTTCTTATATTATGTCATACTATCCATTTTGTGTACTTTCTCATTATCCATTTTGTGTACTTTCTAATATTATGTCATACTATCCATTTTGTGTACTTTCTCATATTATGTAGTTTTTTTATTTCACACCGTTAATTGTGCTATCATCGCTTTTACTTTCCCACACGACGTGACAACACAACACCGGATACATACTCGATGAATACACGTCGTGCAGCTTTTCACAGAGGGCGACATGTCGTGTAGCTTTGATGATGGGACAACACTCTGCACACATCCACTATAAAAACCAGACGATGGGTACACGTCGTGCAGCTTTTCAAGAGTGTGACAGGTGCTGCAGCTTTCATGATGGGTGACAAGTCGGGCAGCTTTTCAAGAGGGTGACAGGTGCTGCAGCTTTTCACAGAGGGTGACAGGTGCTGCAGCTTTGATGATGGGTGACACGTCGTGCAACTTTTCATAAAGCGTCACAGGTTGTGCAGCTTTTCCACTAGGTGATAGGCCATGCAGCTTTCATAAAGTGTGACAGTCCATGCATCTTTCATGATGGGTGACAGGCCATGCAACTTTCATAAAAAGACAAGTGTTGTAGTTATGTGGAGAAGCCCCTCACCAGCAGTATAAAAACTGGCTGAGGGAGGGATAGACATCCACTACTACCATACCAGCAATAACCGCCAGCCTAATATACACAAATTAGAGCACGATGTCGTTCTACTGTCGTCGCTTCAACAAGCGGAACTTATCCCCCCAAATACCCGGATGCCAGTTGCGTTGACGCCCCGGTACTGCCGAAGTTGCCCCGGCCAAATTGCGACTGCAACCTTCCAGCGAAGATAGAGCAATCTACGCACGGAGATACGGTCGCCCGCGCTCACTACTGCTGTGCCCGCCCCTACTAGGTAGTCCTACTGGTGTCCATATAATACAGGGTAACACTACCATTTCATGCATCGTTCTTCGTTTTTTAGCACACGAACCGGTGTTGCTTCTTCCAATGGATCGACGGGCCTGAACGGCGAGAGTACGAATTTGTCTACAACTGCCACGACACCTACCCCACTTGGCCAGAGAACTTCACCCGGTGGGAGAGGCTGCCAGGATATGTCCCCTATATAGATCGACTGGAGTTAAGGGTGGGTGGGCAAGGGACCAACTAATCGGTGAGTTTCATGCGACATGCTCATGTTTCACTCACAAAAGTAGTAATTCTAAACTAGTTCATCGCATACAGGACTTCAAAAAGAAACTTGCGAAATTGCTCAAGTCAAAGGAGAAAACTCCTCCCCAAGGGCCACCCGAAAGCCCCGAATTGTGCGAACAGGGCCTGTAGGCAGTGGTTGATATCTGCCACGAGGATCTAGCGGACCGAAGATTCTATTGGTGCCCTTTGGACGAGGATGAATGGTGCTGGTACTTCAACTGGGTGGACCCGGAGACGTACCACCCACATCTCAAACTTCCCGTCTGGGATAACTGGGGGGAGCAACCCTCACCATGGTGCTACTACCTCCCAGAAAAGCTAGACCTCGAGTACGCCTACGGTATTATTCAACGACCACAACGGGCATACTGCATTGACTGCAGGGCATGCTTCTAGTTTAACAATGATAAGTCCAACACGCATCTCCTGCACCATATAGTGGAGTGCGAGCCGAAACAGAGGAGGCGTCTCGGCAAGTCTCCGGAAGTGCAAGAGGGTTCATCCTCTCGAAGAGAAAGGGATAAGGGGAAGCAGCCGGCCGAGATCCGTACTACGCAACAAATCCTTGACGGATTACAAAGACCATCCGGGAAACCGGGTGGTATTAACATAGGGGATGCAGAGAATCGGGAGGGAAGAGATCCACAAAAAGACAAAAAAACTATGTTTTATACCCCCGATACATTCAGCATAGGCTACCCATTTGGCAACAGCTGGGAGCACTGCGCACCCCCATGTAGCTCTTTCATAAGAGAGATTGAGCGGTGTCCGAGAACAAATCGCGAAAGATTCACGGGTAATGTAATATGTTGAAAATGTGGCGCATCATTCCCACTCTAGGAATATAGGCAGAACGATCACTTATTCCACCATGACAATCAGTGTTATCATCAGTTCTTCTAGCAATGTCATCACTATTGTAATGCCCTTGTAATATAATCTGTTGCTTATTTCATCATCTGAATTTTCGTTGTATCTTCCATACTAAGGTTGAGTTTACATACTAAGGTTACTGGCTGCATCCACATGCTTTTCACAATGATCGTAATGATTTAAACACTTTTGCTAAAATTTTCCTGGGCTAAACTATTCATATGAGTTGTTGTCGACTAGGGTAATTGCACTAGTAGAATTTAGATGCAAAGAAAGGTGTAAATAAAATATTTTTCCAGAATATGGTAGTCCATATATCAAAGAGAAAATCTGCTCTATTATTTCAAAAAATTACATTTAAACATGATATTTTGCGGGCTGCCGAAAAGGCTTAAGCGTTATCGTTTGTTGTCGACAATAATACTTAGGGTTATTGCGATAGTAGAATTTGTATGCAAAGAAAGGTTTAAATAAGATATTTTTCCAGAATATGGTAGTCCATATATCAAAGAGCAAATCTGTTGTATTCTTCCAAAAAATTACCTTTAAACGTGATATTTTACTGGCTGCCGAAAAGGCTTCAGCGTTATCGTTTGTTGTCGACAATAATACTTAGGGTTATTGCAATAGTAGAATTTGTATGCAAAGAAAGGTTTAAATAAGATATTTTTCCAGAATATGGTAGTCCATATATCAAAGAGCAAATCTGTTGTATTCTTCCAAACAATTACCTGTAAATGTGATATTTTACGGGCTGCCGAAAAAGCTTAAGCGTTATCGTTTGTTGTCGACAATAATACTTGGGTTATTGCGATAGTAGAATTTGTATGCAAAGAAAGGTGTAAATAAAATATTTTTTTAGAATATGGTAGTCCATATATCAAACAGCAAATCTGATGTATTCTTCCAAAAAATTACCTTTAAACATGATATTTTACGGGCTGCGGAAAAGGCTTAAGCGTTATCGTTTGTTGTCGACAATAATACTTAGGGTTATTGTGATAGTAGCACTTGTATGCAAAGAAATGTGTAAATAAAATATTTTTCTATAATATCTAGTCCATATATCAAAGTGCAAATATGCTGTATTCTTGCAAAATATTACATTTATACGTGATATTTTACGGGCTGCCGAAAAGGCTTAAGCATTTCATGCACGAGATGCTTCTTATAGTTATTTGGTTTATTCAACTCAATTCATTCCTACATATTTTTGCAAAAATAGGACATCCAAGACCCTAGGAATAAGTGATATTTATTTCCTGATTTTTGGAGCCATGGTTTGTATAGTTCCCTACATATTTCGGTATTGTCGCCGTACGGTATGGCGAAAATTCATTGTCGCCGTACGGTATGGCGAAAATTCATTGTCGCCGTACAGCTCGGTGAAAATAGGTGTTGTCGCCGTATGGTACGGCGATAATAGCCTAAACCATCTAGCCGTCTGTCAACTGCGTAATTAGGCTATTGTCGTCGTACGGTGTGGCGAAAACGGTGTACTCGCCGAGTGGTTTGGCGAAAATGTGGTAGTCGTCAAGCGGTTTGGCGAATAGGTGTTAATTTTGCAATTTTTATTTTCCACGTATTAAAACCAAAATTCATTTTTAAAAAAGTACTATTTAAAAAAAATTCAACAGTCTTTTATTTTTTTAAGGCAGATTTGGCAAGTCGTATTTTTTTAATGGTATTGTTCATAAATGTATGACATATTTATATTCTAATACGAAATTAGTATGATATTTCTTTTATATTTCTAATAAATACTCATCTTTATTTTATATTATCTGCATGCATACATTAAATCTTTACTTTATATTATTTGCATACATGCTTTAAACCTATCCGACGGAGCTGAGCACCACTCCTCTTAAGAGCATCTCCAGCAAGGGCCCCTAAAACAGGGTCCCTATTTTGGATTTAGGGACTCCCCCTATTTTTTAGGGCCCTGTTTTCAGAGCACAAGTCCAGCAACAGCCCCTATTTTACTTTTTCTCCTATTTTAAAATATCCGCTATGTATAATCTTCATTTGACACCATTAAAATTCAATCAAAAATATTTGTAATACATAAAACATAAGCATATTAACATTTACAATTTAAAAACATGATATTTAAAATTTAAATTTAAAATTTTCAAAACATGATAAAATTTTCGAAGCCTCTCTTGTATTTCCCTATCTTCAATAATAGGGGTTGTACTCTTGTCACTGGGAATTGGGGCTGAAGAGGCAAATTTAGAGGCCTCCTGATTTTAGAGGCTTGAGTTGGGGCCCCCTGGGAATTAGGGCTGAGGAGGCAAATTTAGGGGCCTCCTAATTTTAGGGGCTTGAGTTGGGGCCCTACTGGATCTGCTTTTTTTACTACACTCCCTATTTTAAAGTTTAGGGACTGGTTTAGGGGCTCTGCTGGAGATGCTCTAACGCTCGTGGCGACCCTTTGAATCCGCGGCTGAGCACCAGCGAAAAATGCAATCATTCCTGTGTTTCCAAATGTTCCACACTGCCTCTTTCCGATTCAAGCAGCTCAGCAAAATATTACTGCTATCTTAACAGTCAGTTTGGAAACTGTAGTTCCATTAGCTGCCTCCAACGTACTTTGGCTGTAACGATATCAACACGACAGCCATCTAGATAAATACTGTGGCTATTTGGTTATCTGTATACACAGAGATTTACATCTAACCATATTAACACGACAGCCATCTAGATACGAATAAATCGCTACGCCAGTCCCTAAATAAAATAAAATAAAATAAAAGACCCTCCCTTAGACAGGCCGAACCGGCCCACTTGCTTCTCTCCCCGGCCCAGCCCGGCCTGCTCGGCTCCCCCTTCTTCCTCCTCCCTCCCTCTCCCTTTCTGTGTCAGCGCTATGACAAACCGTAGCTTGCAAACATTTGAGCCGACCATTGTGAAGAAACAGAATATGATGTCCGCACCTTTCATGTGATGTTTTCGACTAGATACATACGTACAAGATATGCAGTTATTTCTGATACAAACGGAATAATACACACTAAGTCTACGGTACAGTTTACAAAGTACCATTCACTTCGATTTCTCGCAACACTGTCGCATTATTCTTGGAGACACCACGCCGAAATCCTAAGAAGCGCCCTGCATAGCCAGAATTAATTTTTAAGGCACAAAGAATTGCGAGCACGCATTTCAAAAAGGAAGATATTGGTAAGCAAGCAAAAACAGAGTCGAGCAAGTAGTAAAGATAAACACACACACACACTTACCGTATGAACGTCTGTACTTGGAGATAAGGGTGTTATTCTATTTCTTTATGATTCTGGGCTTCATGGGATGCATGCTTGCTTCCTGCGACAAAATTGTTGATGTGTCTTCACTAGCATTAGCATCAAGGACCAACTCCTTCAGACGGGTCAGGTGCTGCAAGCCAGAGATGCCATCCGACTCTGTACAGAACAACTCGAGTGTGTGGAGGCCTGGAAGAGCCCCACTTCTGATGACGATCTTGGGCAGCCGGGGAGCAGCTATAGAAAGGTGCTGGAGTCCTGGGAACTGGCCACTTTCAATGACAAATTCTCCTTCCATGAACAAGTCAGGGTTTATCTCAACCAGCTTCAGACGAGACAAGGCCGGCATCTTAGCCACGTCTGATAAAGCATCCAAACCAAGGCCCGTCTCTGAGAGGCACAGATGATTAAGCTTATCCAGATTTGAAATGAAGCTGGGGAATTTGCTTAAATGGCCCCGCAGCTCAAGGGAGATAAGCAAACAGAATGATCCACAGTTTATATCTTGCAGGAAATCCAAAGGGTAAACATTACCAAAATCAATTGATAGAGAACTAATTCCAGCACAGTCTTCTATGGAGGAGGCTAGAATCTCCGGATTGAAGTCACCATCCTCGGCATTGTGTCGACAGCACAGTTTCAGCTCATTCAATTTCGGCATGTGAGGGAGACATGCCAGAAATGCTACGCTCCCGTCAACATATAATCCTGCAATCGTTTGCAGTTTACTTTTCTTGTAGCGCTTCTGCAGCTTACGGAACTTTCTCTTACCACCCTTACAGGGAACTCCAAAGCGACCAACAAGGACGGTTAAGTTGGGAAGCTGGGTGACTTGTATAGGCAGCGTGTCCACATTTGTGCCCCTTATGTCGAGTGTCACCAAACGGCGTAGTTTCTCGGTTTTCTTTGGGAGCTTAGTGACACTCTTGCCCTTGATTCTGAGGTTGCGCAGCTTGCTTCCCTCTCGGAACTTGAGGCTGTCGTTCTTCAAGTCAGAGCAATTCTCTAGGTTCAGCTCTTGCAGATTTTCAGAATCACTCAAGGCCGAAAGAACATTACCTGCATGTGGTTATTCATGGTTATGAATGACAAACTATCAGTGTGTAGCATGAACCATAGAGATCATGTCCGAAAGCACATTAATTACCTGCATGCCCGGAGATTGTTGCTGACTGGACGTCAGACAAATTGAACTCCATTCCCATCCTGCTAGGACCATCAGCAATGCTGCTATGATAACATAGTCGACGGATGTCCCCTGATTTTGGTAGACGCTCATAGCCATTGTGGTTCTTCTGGATGAAAGTAGTGTAGTTCCCACGAGCTGCCATCTGTCTGATGTACACAAGCATCATAGGTTGAACACGACAAGTGTTCACCTTCCCATCATTTCCTATGTCTATTGGCTGGATGATGATGTTATGGTCCACCAAAATATCAAATTGCTGATCTACGATCTCCTCATAGGGTTGAATATCTGCAGTACATTGTGTCACTACCTTTCCATCTACCCACCTCCTGGTCAGAGCTTCCCTCTCGAGCACTTGTTGATCCTTTGAGCATTCTCCGAGAGACATGGCGCAGCCTTGGGCAAGATCAGGTAGACTGTCATATGTGCGGCTAAGCACTTGTTTCATTCTGGAGAAGGCATCATTAGTAAATAAAATGTGGCCTAAGTTTCTGCAGATGGATTCACATGCTGTTTCGTTCAAAACTGGAAGGGTTCTCAGATATTCCGCCATGCTGAGTATGGCCAGAGGCAGATCACCGCATTCTTTTAAGATCTTGTCCAAACCTTCCCCCAAATAAGGACATCCATCCTCTCCAAAGGCCCTTTGGAGAAGCAAATTTTTAGAATGTTGCCTTTCAAGTGGTTGGACATTATAAACATGACAAGACCTGTGCCATTGCAAACGTATTATGCCTTGGTTACCCACAATCATGACAACTCTGCTGTTTGTGTTATTATCAGGAAGGGCAGCTTGTACAACTCGCCAATTGTTATTCTGCATTTCATCAATCACAACAATGTACCTGATCAAAAAAAAATGTTGGCCATTCAAGATGATTAGCTAAAGCCTATCATGGACAAATTAAGCAAGAAGAAAAAATAATTATTCTAAAGAAAACAATAAAATTCATTGAGATCTCACTTATACTAGACTGAGTAATGTGCTTCACAACTGGCCTATATAAATGATTATTAAATTTCTTTGTGATTAAAATTCAAAGGACAAAGCTCACATGACACTTCAGTTGCTGAGTAAGTTAAAAGTTTAAGTCCTAATATTACATGTATAATTAGCAGAATGCCCCATCCACCATTGAATTACTATGATCTGCACTAGTTTGTATTACGTACATTTTGTCCACCTTCAACTACTCAGCCTACAAGGAATAAAGTGAAGACAACGTGTACTGGAGAAAAGGTCGTGCATATTTTGGCGAACGATGTGCTTGTCTTGATAAAAAAAAAAAATTGCTTGGTCCCTTCTCTGATTAGGTAGTAGAACACCTTGTATTGGCACATGGCAACAATTGTATATCCTGTTAGACAGGCTATTTTAGGGGGATTGCATCCCCTGGTTTCTCCCTGTAATTGCGCATGGCGCATGGCGCCTGGCTGCCCTCCCGTGATCTGTTTCCATAATCCGGGTAGAGGCCTGCCTATATATAATGTAATCATGCTTCCATAATAAACAAGTTGTGATTACCCCAAATCGCTATGTTTACATGGTATCAGTAGGGTTCCTTTCCTAACCCATCTCTCTTCCGCATCTCCTGTCGCCCATGGCTGGCAACGCCACTGTCGACAATGCCACCCGTCACCCCGAGGCAGAGCGCCTCGCTGCCGTCCAGGCCGACGCGGCTGCTGCAGCCCTTCCTGCGGAACGCGCCGCGGCCGCCGACGCCGCCGTTGCAGCGCTTCTCCCCCTCCAGGAGGAGGTCGCTCGCCACGAGCGGGCCCTGGCCGACGTGCGCCGTCGTCTCCAGGACGCCAACGCCGTCCAGGACGTCGATGGCGCCGACACTGACGTCGTCTCCACCCTTCACTCCCAGGCGCTCGGCATCCTCAAAATCCGCGCACTCGTTCCGGTCGTCCTCGACCTCAACACGACGTCGTTCTCCATGTGGCGTCGCCTCCTTCTCCTCGTCCTCGGTAAGTACGCCCTTGCTGATCACGTGCTGTGCGACGCCACCTTCCCCGTCGTTCCGCACTGGGTGTGGATGGATCTCCATGCCCTCTCATGGCTCTATGGATCCATCTGTTAAGGATATATTGTCTGTTATAGATAATTGCCTTATCTCTTGTCCTTTGCCTTATCTCTTGTACCCTCATGTACTCTATATATTGTGGCCATTGGCCCTCATATTGAATACAAGTGCTATTCATAACATGGTATCAGAGCTTAGGTTCAAACACTAGCCTCAATACTTTTCCGCTGTCGCCATGCCCGGGAGAAGCAATCTGCTCTCCCGAGCAGGCACCAATCTGCATAATATTTCTGTTGTCGCCATGACTTTTGGGCTACTGTTTTTTTCCGCTGTCGCCATGACTTTTGGGCTACTGTTTTTTTTAGTGATGCGGCTAGTACTTCATAATATTTTCTTTAGTTTTTCGTTGCGTCCATCCATGTCTTTAGCTTTTTGATTCTGTCATCGCTCCGCTTTTTTATCGGCTCGGCTCATTCTGTCAACACTTATTACCTCGGCTCGGCTCGTTTTGTCGGCTTCGTCGGTTCTTCTTCGTCGACTCAGCTCTACCGTCGGCTCTTCGTCGTCGACTCGGCCCTACCTTCGACTTCCGTTTGTCGTTTTGGCTTCATCGTCGACTTTTCTTCGTCGACTCGGTCCTACCTTCGACTTCGGTTCGTCGATTTGGCTTCTTCGTCGACTTTTCATCATCGACTGGGTTCTTCCTTGGCTGTTCTTCGTCAGCTCGATGTTTCAAGAGTTACATGCTACGACGGCTTCTTCAGTACTATGACTTTGGATTTTTCCTATTGTAGTTCATCCCTTCCAAATGCAATGCAACGCCTTGCATTTGTGGGGGGGGGGGTGTTAAGGATATATTGTCTGTTATAGATAATTGCCTTATCTCTTGTCCTTTGCCTTATCTCTTGTACCCTCATGTACTCTATATATTGTGGCCATTGGCCCTCATATTGAATACAAGTGCTATTCATAACACCATCTCCCCGGAGCTGTTCGAGATCGTCACCGCCCTCGAGCAGCAGTCCGTGGGTAACCGCTAAACCCGCGTCCTCCTCGTTGACACCGAGTTTCGGACCCTCATGCAAGGGAGCCTATCCATCACGGACTACTGCCGTCGCATGAAGACCCTCGCCGACTCCCTTATCGAGCTTGGCGAGCCGGTGTCGGATCGGATGTTGACCATCAACATCCTCCGCGGCCTGAACAAGCGGTTCGCGTACATGCGACCGATCATGCAGCGGCAGCGACCCCTTCCCACATTTGACGAGGTCCGCTCCGATCTTCAACTCGAGGAGCTCTCCAGAGCACTGCGGATCTTGGTCTCTTCCTTGGCTGTGCATCGCCATCAGCTCTCACAGTCTACACCGATGTTGATTGGGCCGGCTGCCCCGACACGCGCAGGTCCACCTCGGGCTATGCCGTGTTTCTTGGTGACAACCTGGTCTCCTGGTCCAGCAAGCGCCAGCAGACTGTCTCTCGCACCAGTGCCGAGGCTGAGTATCGTGCCGTTGCTAACGGTGTCGCCGAGGCTACCTGGCTACGCCAACTTCTCCAGGAACTCCATCAGCCTCTCCAACGCACCACCATCGTTTACTGCGACAACGTGAGTGCCGTCTACTTCTCAAGCAATCCGGTGCAGCATCAGCGCACCAAGCACATTGAGATTGACCTTCACTTTGTACGGGACCGTGTCGCCGCTGGCGCTATTCGAGTTCTTCATGTTCCCACCACTTCGCAGTTCGCTGATATCTTCACCAAGGGACTTCCGTCAACTGTTTTCTTGGAGTTTCGGTCCAGTTACCGACGTTCACAATGCGGGGGGGGGGGGGGGGTTAGACAGGCTATTTTAGGGGGATTGCATCCTCTGGTTTCTCCCTGTAATTGCGCATGGCTGCCCTCCCGATCTGTTTCCATAATCCGGGTAGAGGCCTGCCTATATATATTGTAATCATGCTTCCATAATAAACAAGTTGTGATTACCCCAAATCGCTATGTTTACATATCCGAAAGCAAGCAACTGAAATTACAACAGTACAAAAACAGGACGGAAAGTGACAAGAAAAGAGAAAATGAAACAACCCAAGTAGAACGACATAAGGAAGAAAAATTCGGAATTTATTTTCTCGAGTACTGCAGTATGACTGTTGCGCCTGCGTCTGTTGGGTGGATCGAATGAGGTCGGGTGTAGGAAGCCAAGGATTAATTCATGCGAGATAACTACCTTGTATCCTGCAGGTGTTGCCTGAGTTGCTGGCTGAGGAGTTGGGCCTCGGCAGCATCGTCCTGTACTTGCGCACCGGTTTGCCGGAGTATGTCCCTCAGCATCCCCTCCTCGTCTAACCCGGACGCCCGCACCCAAGCGCTGCACTCGAATTGCTCGCGCACACCGTCGTACGCCACCTTAACGAGCCTGGTCTTCCCGGAGCCCGGCGGTCCCGTAACGGCGACCACCCTCTTCTGCGCTACTCCTGGGGCTAGCAGGTCGACGAGCTCCCTTGTGTACGCGTCGAAGCCCACAGGCTGAGCCTCGTGATCATCGAACCAGGCCGCCGTCGTAATCGGTGTGGTGGTGCGGACGGGCTGCGCTGCTTCAAGTGCAGCCCGTCTCACCAACCTTTCCTCAGCCTCCACGATAAGCCTCTTAATCTTTTTGATCTCCTTGACAAGTTTGTTGCGCATTCCGATTGTCCTCGCGCGGCGAATAGCGTCGTGCACGGACGAGCGCGACGGTTCAGGCCGGCCGTGGTCACCGTCAGAAGCCGGTGCCGCCGTATCGTAGACATCAAGGCAGGTGGATATTCTGCTATCTATCTCCCGCAGATCTGTGACAAACCCATAATCCAGTACAATTCCAAGTGGCTGCCGCTGCCGCTGCAGGTATTCGATGCTGCTGATGAGTCGCTTTATCTCCCGCTGCTCCTTCCTAAGGAAGGCGATGTCTTGCGGGAGCCCCTGCCGCTGCTTGTGGCTTTTCCATACGATCCTGGCGGCGGGCTTCCCGAAAGCTGGCAACGCACCAAGGAGATCACCCATCGTCTTCCCGCCGACCGCTGCTCGGGAGGAGGCGCCGACGTGTCACGTCCCTTGGCCGTCGACGATGGAGCGCCGAGACGTGAGACCTCAACTCTGGAACAGGTAACTATCCCGTGGCCGCCGGCGAGCTTCACCGTGACGTGAGATGAACATTCAGAGGAGGAAGGAGGCTTGAGGAAGAAGAAGCTGGAAAGGGGATCCTGATTCAATTCAATTTCATTCCCTTCTTCTTTGTACTACAGATTACCTTTTATACCATATCTCCTCCACTGCTCTCCTCCACTGCCATGTGGGGTCCAACCCTAGGAGGAGGTGCCGGCGGGGCTAAGCTTAGGAGGAGGCACCAGCAGTGGGGGGCTTCGGAGGAGGAGGCGCTGGCGGCTGGGCTCGCTAGGAGGAGGCGCCGGCGGGGCCGAGCTCGGGAGGAGCTAGTTAGTCATGACTGATGACTAACTAGGTTTTAGTAGTATGCCGCCGCAAAGATTCGTGTCAGTTCTAATTCGGACCGATTGCAATACACGAATTATTAGTGTCGGTTCTATGAAACAACCGATTGCAATAAACGCATTATTAGTGTCGGCTCCCTGAAAGAACTGATTGCAATATACATATTATTGGGCTACAACGAATATTGTCGATAGGAAACCAACATAAATTGTATATGACATTGAGAGATCAAGACTGTTAAAATTATACAGTTTATAATAATATACCGAGTCACATCTCATAATTACACTTGTACACCCAGGAGATTTGAAGTGAAAGCAAAAGAAGCGATCAAACTTACGGTGCACAAAACATGACATCCTAGCTTTAGATGGAGCATCACCTCACCATATAATCACAAAAAACATAGATACCTGAAATATGAAGCATTAAAGCAACATAAAATTATTAAACTTTGTATTAGAAATAATACATAATATTATAATTTTATTGGGTTTTATAAATATATTATAATAAAAATTATCGGTCAAAGTTGTGTTTTGAAGACCGTGTCAATGTCCAAAACGACAGATATTACCAGACCGGAGAGAGTATATGTCAAGGATTCGATGGTCCTAAAAGATTTAGGAGATTATGAGAGAGCAACAGTTCCTTGTTTTATGAGAGAGCAAGAGTTACTTATTCCTTCGTATTTAATGATTTTGCGGCCAGTTTCGCTAAATCTTTCTTTCTTATCGTGGCTGCTTCAACGTTGTTGTTTTGATTCCATCTACGGGATTCATTTTCTTCATTCTTGAAACCATGACGCCCTTTTTGTATGGTCCTGAAGATTATTATTTTTATCCTGAATATAGTAAGTTGTACCCTTTTTTCTTTAGTGAGTTTTTTCAAAAAAATTTCACATGAAGGTTTTTAATGAGACAATTAGTGTAACACGGGGTGCGAGTGTAATGCACTCTTTTCTCTATCCCTTTTAGCCATTGGGTTTTTAGGAGAAGCTTTTAACGAGATATGTGCACTACACGGTATTCACCTAATGGGGAGTATTACGATATAGGTAGAATCTCAGTCCAAGTTTAAAAGGACTCTATTAATAGATAGACGAATCCGCATATATCTTTTTTTTTATTTTGTTATATATTAAGTATCCTCTTATACAAAAAAAAAAAGAGAGTGACTAGGGAACGGTATACCGTTGCAACGGTATAGCCATGAAACTTATGAAACTTATCAGTTTAAATGCTGGTTTCATGAGTTTCAGTGTTTAGTTTCATCAGTTTCATGTTTTATCAGTTTTTAGTGCTAAGTTTCATGAGTTTCAGTGCAAAAAATCATAAGTTTCATGAGTTTCAGAGGTATAGCGTTGCAACGATATACCATTTTTTAGTTTTTCTGAAAAAAAAAATCAATCTAATAACGTATCTCTACTATATAAAGTGAGAGTTTCTTCCCACGTCACATTAATTGCTCTGTTTAATTGTCCTACTTAATTGTCCTACGCAAGAAACGAAGCATTGCTTTAATTAGCCAGCTTTTGCAAGAAACGAAGCGTTAAAGATAGATGTTTGATTTTATGAAATAGTATTTTTTTTATTTTTTAATCTTTATTTTTCGTTATCAATTTTGTTTTTCGTAGCAACGCACGGGCATATAACTAGTTGTTAATAAAGAGAGAGCCTATGACGTGTAGCCCTACTATGACGTGGACAGGCACTACAACTCGGCGCTGGTGGAAGCTTTCGGCGCGTGCGTTAGAAAGATGTTTGGGTGAGTTAGAAAAATGGCTGGGTGCAAAGTGTTTATGTGATTTAGAAAAGTGGCTTTCGTTCCACCAGAGCAGCTTTTGACGCGTAAACCAAAAAGCAATAGCAATAGTGAAGTGAGTCAGAAAAATGACTCGGTGCGATGGGCGGTGGTCTGCAGCATGCTAATTGGAAATCTAACAAGGGCGTATCTGCAAAATGCCATCGACATCACCCATCTTCTCCACCCGTCTTCGCCACCGTCGAAGGGAACAAACCCATCTTCTCCACCCGTCTTCCCCACCGTTGTGGGGAACAAACCGGAACAAAATACGCTCCCGTTCATCTGCCCAAATCTGCACCTTGCGCGGGGCGATCATGGAGGATGGGTTGACAGTGAGCGTCTCTACTGGGGTGATGGCCTCCCTCCTCTCCAATCTATCCGCTCTGCTACTGGACGAGTACAAGCTTTCCAAGGGCCTGAGGTCCCAAATCGCCCGTCTGAGAGATGAATTGAGCGTCATGCACTCTGCCGTCGCGAAGCTGGCGGACATGGACGGGGAGCTCGATGTGCAGACGAAAGATTGGGCGCGGAAAGTGCGGGAACTGTCCTACGACCTCGACGACATCGTGGACGTTTTCCTTGTCCGGCATGGCAGTTCCGGCGACAGTAGGGGGTTCCTGAGAACAAGCCTGGAGAAGCGGTTGGCGAAACACGAGATGGCCAACCAGATCGAAGCGCTCAAGGCTGAAGTGGTCGATGTGGCCAATCGACGGCCGCGCTGCCTCGTCGACGCCGCCGTCTCCAATCCTAGCCGCCGCGTGGTGCCGATAAATCCCCGGAGCCGCGAGATCTTCGAGGAGCTGATGGTTGGCGGCCTTGTGGGGATGGATGGCCCGAGGGACGAGGTCGTCCGGCTGCTGATGGACGGGGAGCCGGAGGTTGCACAGAGGCTCAGGGTGGTCTCCGTTGTCGGAGCTGGAGGGATCGGCAAGACATCCCTGGCGAAGGTGGTCTACAGCAGTACCAGGTCGCGGTTCGATTGCTCAGCTTTTGTGTCGGTCTCCCGGGATGCTGTTGCGGCTCACGTTCTGACGGACATACTCTCACAAATTGGGCAACCCATCGAGGGGGGGATATCTGACGAGCTCACCCTCATCAAACTTACCAGGGAATGTCTCAAAGGGAAGAGGTACTACACTACTATCCATGGCTAATCTTCTTTCAGCTCGATCAATTCTTTCTTCTTCTTTTTTGTGCTAGACTTGCGTCCTAGCTCATTGTAGAGCCAAAGTTACACTACTAGTGTATTTTCCCTCTGGAGGTTGATCCAAATGCTACTGACTTACTGGTAGTCTAGCTGTAAACTCAGTCTAGTTCCCCTGGTCATCATCACTAAGGCCTTGTTTCGATCGTACGTTTTGTAGAACCGTTTTAGAAAAACTCTGTTTGGATAGGCTAACTAATTCCCGGGAGAAGTACAACTGGTTTTTTTTGTAAATCCAGAATATTGAGCCCCCCCCCCCCCCCCCCAAAAAAAAAGAAAAAAAGAAAAAAAAAGGACCCGTCGCAAGGCCTTGTTCAGAACTCCAGTTTCAACAAAAAAGTGATTCTGTAAAACCGCATTTAGTCCAGTTTTAGGAAAACGTTGTTTGGATACTCTAATTAACACAAGTGTAATAAGAACGAGTTATCCATAGGCTGAAAATCTTTACTCTTACCAAAACCAAGTGGGAGTATATTTTTTTAGCAAAACCAGGATATATTATCCTTGTTTTCCGCATATAAGCAGCGTATGGAATTTAGCGATCCTCTGCCCGTCCCGTGAGCGAATCCCTCTTCCATCTGTTGACGAAATGTCACATACACTCACATCGTCGTGTTCGCATTTGTGAATGGAAGTAATCAACGCTGGCACCAGTCTCGCCGAAGCCCATGGAACCAGCTTGTTGCATTGCATATTATCCCAAAGAAGTTCTCGCCTATGTTTGTTGTCCACCATGCACACCATCTTCGTGCAAACAAGATGTTGATTATGGTATAGCGTGCGTACTCCTGCACTACATGCGTACAAGGCATTGGAGTCGGAATTGAAAAGCATAACAAGATGAGTTGCAATACCATCTCCTGTATATGTTCTATTAAGTCATCGAAAACAATTCGCCATACCATATCTAAATTTTCAGGAGAACTAAAAATTGTATTTATATGAATAATACAACACTTAACCAATTTTGTTCTATATGGTACATGAGAATTCGAATAAAATTCTACGGATATAATAATAAATAAATAAATAAATAAATAAATAAATAAAAAGAAAATAAAGAAGCAGATAATCAAACCTCAAATTGATCTGATGCCGAAACAGAACATTTTTGGAATATTACACATCATGACCGGTAGGAAAATATATGTCCATTTGAGGCCTGCAACATAGGGTACTTGCTGGAAAATAACATATGTTGAAAGACCAATTTGGAAATTGTGTGAAAAAATTTCTAATTTAGTTGCCTAAAACAGACACTATTAGCAAAAATTATGACCATTTTGAAGGCCTCTATGCTGCGCTGTCCACAATGAAAGTAGTGCAGAGTTCAAAATTTCGGTTTAAGTAAAATCTTGTCAATGACCGAAATCCGATTTTTTGTCGAGAATTCGTTATTTCGGACGAAATCCGAACGAAATGTAAAAGGCAAAATTTGAATCTGTTTTTTTTTAACCGAAATTACTAGGAATTCGATCAAATTACCGAAATTTCGACCCAAATAGCCGAGATCTCGGCCAAATTAAAATGGGCGAAAAAATGTGCAAAATTCGTTAATTTTTTTTTTGATATTTTTTATGTATGGTTTTGACATATCATTACATATTTCCATGAAATTTGTAGATAATGATCAAGCTTGAGTAATTTGTAAAAATTCATAGAGTGAAAAGTACTATAAAATGGTATCCTAGGGCTAGAAAAAAATAGAATTTTTTTTGAAAATAATCATGAAAGAATTTGTGACATTCCTATCTGTTTGAATGAAATTTACTAAGTTTTTGCACATAAAATACCGTACACAACCAAATTTCGGCAGCATTTCGTCTGATTTTTTGATTTGATCACTTTAACCTTGCAACATAATAAGAGCATTACATAATATAATCACAAATGATAAACATTTAAATTACATTCACAAACATCATGCGTTCCATCTATCACAAACATCATGTGTACCATTCATCACAATTTGTTTCATAAATACCGTTCTGATTTTCCGAGTTCTTAAAATTGTGCATAATAGTTTACATACGTTATTAGAAGCCGTGCATAGCTTCCGATAACTGATATAATTGTAAGAGACCTGAAATTCTCATTCCATTAAGTGCATCATTAAGCTCTAATTAACAGCAAAGCATTGCAATCAATTAATCAGATCAAATGTCAGTGGATGAAATTGAGTAAGGCAACTAAGTAGCAAGAGAGTGAAAAGGAGGACATTTCTGCCCTTAGCTGTTCAGTGGAGCGTAGAGGGTAGAAAAGTAACTTCGTAACCGGTAAATGGATAAGAACCGTGTTACAGTAAGGATTCACAGCACTTCCCTCATTTCACATTCTCTCCAATAGAGCCACTCCCTTAGCCTTCAGTTGAGAGAGGGAGAGTGAAGGACAGCTAGCAGAGGGCGAGAGCAAGATCAGAGCAACAGCCGGCCAAGAGGAGGAGAAGGCCTCAAGGTGCTGCTGAACCGAGCCAGGGGTGGAGCGGGGCAAGCTAGGGTTCGGCCACCACTACTCCAACATCAATCCTGCTTCCCCAACCGAACAGGAAGGACCCCAAGTAAGCCGGCAAAACCCCAATGGCATAGCAGCAGCAACCTAGAGTAGAATGTAGTATGCAAAACGAACAGATCTAATGGAAACAAGTGTAGATCGGGGTTCTTCTTCTTGGTCTCAGCAGGGGAGTTACCTAGGGGCTCTTGTAGCTCGTCCCGGTTGTTCCCAAGCCCGTACCTAGAACTGGCCAACCGATCTCGGTGCTACAACCCCCAACCTAGGTCCTCTCACCCTAAGAATCATCATCGATCTAAGGCTTACCATAGAGCACCATCCTTAGGGTTTGGCCAAGAAAGCAATCAATAGATCGGCTAACCAAAGCACAGATCCAAACTCAGGCAGCAAGAAACTGAATCCCAGCAGAGAACCGAACCCCATCAACCATCAGCAAGCAACCAAGAACCCTAGAACCGAGCCACTGCAACCTTTCCCCAAAGAACCAAATAGCAAAACCCTAGAGCTAGCAAACCAGTGTAGCCCCGAGTAGAAGAGTCGATCGTGCCATCGATGCTTTCGCAGGGCGGCAGCAAGGGGAGGGGAGGCGTCGCCGTAGAGGAGCCAGGAGGGCTGGGGCTTCGCCAAGAGAGGGAGATCAGGAGCAAGGAGGCGAAGAGACTGAGCACTGGGGAGAGAAAGAAAAAGGGAAGAGGGAGCGAGTGGGCCAAAGGCCCATTCGGCCGGAGGAGGAGAGAGAGGGAGGGAGGAAGAGAGAGAGAGAGAGAGAGAGAGAGAGAGGAGAGGGAAGAGGGAAATTTTGGGGTTTTAGGAAGTCTTTGCAGCAGTATTTAGTTTCGTTAATTAGTCATCCCGGTAATAAAACAATTAAAACCGGAATCAACTATTAGAGTTTAGTAATTAAGTTAGGGTCTAGTTAATAGTTGTCACTAAAGTGTTGGACGCCACCAATCAGATTCAAAATCTAAATAAATAGCAAAACTAATAGTTGGTAATATTTCATATCAGAACCTGAATCAACCAGACCAGAACCAACCATTGAGCGAGGACATACATTTCAATATTATTCAAAGCAAGTTTCCTTGATCATGAGTTTCTAAATGCTTTTAAATGTTTTGTATTATAAATGTCATCATTGCATTGAAAAATCTATGTTTTAAATGCAAAATGTGAAGATTATGGTTGGAGAATGGAATATGAAAAGGTTGGGTATTGGAGATGATAATGGTGTGGTGAAATGAATGGGCAATGAGAAGAATTGGAATGTTCGGTTGGGTTAATATTGGTGGGTAGAGGACGCCAATGAGAAGGGTTGTAGGTTGGGGTCCTCTACATAGGTTATTATATAAGGTCAAACAATCTAACACTTGGGCAATGAGCCGTAAATGAGTATCAACCATAGTGTGATTAATTCAGTCAGAAAAGGTTGTCCTAGGATGGTATCAATATCTCCACCATGGGTAAGTTAAGGGGCGCGCCTCTGGGATATGCCGGTAGACCCAGGGGACTGAAGCCAATTGGACGGCGGTATATTTGAAGCCAATGGGTTACTGCCGTTGGAGCGGGGTAACAACTGTATCTGCGAGTTGTGGATGACCTTGGTGGGTGTCCCCAACTCAAGTGCAGGGGTGTAGAATTAATACTAGACTAGAGATAAACATTCTGGGGCATCTCAATGTCACTATGGGTAAAGTGGTAGAAACCTGCGCAGGGTAAAATCATGATCATGCCAGTCTCTTGGAATAGAGACTACGGAAGCTAAGTCTGTCTCATATACAGTGTTAGTAGTGTGTTTCGAGAAGTAAAAATGAACCACTCTTTAATAAAACTATCTTATGTATAAAGCTAGTTTGAGGGAAGGAGATAGCTTGGTGGATTCAGTAATCAAGAGAGAAATTCATATATGCATTTCCTTGCTATTAATACTTGCTGAGTACTCCGTACTCACTCTTGCTTAAACCCCCTTTGCTTAGAAGGTGAGTCCTATGGATGCGCCTCGGAGGCAGGGGGTGAGTATCATTCGCAGGGTCAGGACTACTGCAGGAGGACTAGAGTGTCTAGTGGACCATCTCCTGGTGGACCGTTTCCCAGGGGATCGAGGCCTCGTTCTGAGGGGTCCCTGGGGTAATAATTATGTATTATGTTTTGTTGTATCGGTCTATTGTATAATTAATCTTGTGGACTTGTAGCCCTGCGTGGCAAGATGGTATGTAATAAAGGTACCAATCAGTCTCTAATTATTGTTCTGCTGTAACATTCTGAATACGGCGTAGTAGCTGATAAAGTATCGAGATGCTCGATATTTTGCTAGCCACAATGCCGAGATCCGAGTAATTAACCCCGCGTAATGACAGTGAAGCTGTTAATTACCTGGGCTAATTACCTGGGTCATCACAATAATGCTTTGTGCATTGGACCGGCTCATGATAATCCCATGATCCCATCGAAAACCCAAGCACCAACGAATTATTTTATAGTACTGGTTCTACGTGTATAGAGCCATAATCGGATAATCCTTATAAATGTACGTAATGCTAGTAACACAAAGATGATCTCGTCCTTTTCTGAAGCCATTGTTTTGCGAGGTTGTCTATTGTTGAAAAATTAGTACTCCTTTCATTCTTTTTTAATTGTTGTTTTTGACATTTGATGGTTTTTGAGATGCGATTTTGACCGTTGCCTTTTATAACTTTACATTAAGATATACTAATAAAATTATAATATTATAAAAGTATTTTTGCCGATAAATCTAATAATATAATTTTCGCATAGCCAATCTAGATAGTTTTAAACTTGTTGTCAATCAAATTTTAGAAAGTTTGATGATGCAGATTCTAACATATCAAGTAAAAAAGAAGGGAGAGAGTAATACACCAGTGGTTAATTGCTAAAAATGTCAACAAAATTTAAATGACTAAAAATGCGATAATAGTTTTGCCTTCCAATTGGCGGAGATGAGGAAGGAGAATGGCGGCGGTGAATGCAGATGGTAGAGATGTGACTTCAAAATAAGAATTTAGCAATTTTAATTTTATGGTGGTAAAAAATCGTCAAATTTTTTTGAAATTTTGGTCAGACATGGGAAATGACTTGAAGAATCCAATCCGGTCAAACTCCGGTCAAATTCAGTCAAATTTCGGTCAAAAACCGAAATCTCGGTCCATTTCACCGAAATTATAGTGTACTGGCACTTTTAAATTTTTTTTAGGTTTTTTTTTAATTTCGCCGGGATTATGGGGCTTGGGGGGGTCTGAAAAATGAAATTTCGGAGAAATTTCGTGGGATTTCGGCAAAAATTTGAACCCTGAAGTAGTGGGGTTCAAAGCAGATAGGATTAGATGGGTGGTTTGGGGGTGGGAATCAGGGGAAAAAATTCTTTGGGTTACCGGATCAACAGCAATGCATGCCAGCCAAAGTGGCAAGGCATTATACTTGCAGCATAGGGGTTTGAGTCTCACAAACAGCAAAATTCTTTTGGTTTTTCATTTTTTCCCTGAGAAATTTAAATTTGAATTCAAAAGATCTTGGCTATTTTTCCTGAGATTTTCTGAAATCTACAGTTTTTGGAAATCCTGGTGGGGTTCTCAATTTTTTTTAATCGACAAAGTTTTCCCTAGTGGTAGTCGACTGATATTACACCAATGTTACTTGGTCTTTATTTCGATCTAGGGTTGTTATCAGCACATTTTGTTTGGAGAAGTACGTGAGCATGCCATCCTGTTTCGAGATCTGAAGCATCAATCTATTTAATGGAATTTTCTTATATTATTTTCTGTTTTATAGTCAGATTTTGTTTAACCAAGTTTAATCTAACATTTCTGTGATGTAAAATTGCACCTGCAGGTATTTACTTGTCCTTGATGATATATGGAGCATATCATCATGGAGAATCATCAATGGTGCTTTGCCTGAGAATAATCACGGCAGTAGAATAATTACTACCACACGAATTGAGAGTGTAGCTGAAATATGTTGCTCCCATTGGGACGACTATGTTTACGAGATACCAACTCTCAGTGCCTGTCATGCAGAAGAATTGTTTTATAGAAGGGTTTATGGCTGTCAGGATAGTTGCCCCCCTGATCTGAAACAAATTTCAGAGAAGATTTTGAAGAAATGTGGAGGTCTACCTTTGGCCATAATTGCTATAGCTAGTTTGTTGGCTGGTAAACCTAATGCAAAGGAACATTGGGAGATGATACAAAATCTTGTCTGCTCTGCACATGAAAAAAGCCCTGATGTGGAGCCAACAAAAAGGATACTAGCTATTTGTTACTATTCTCTTCCACATCAACTGAGGCCTTGTTTGTTGTCTTTTTGTTCATATCCAGAGAAGCATAATATCAGGAGGGACCATTTGGTTTGGAGATGGATTGCTGAAGGTTTTATTAGTCAAGAAAAGGGAGAAAGTTTGCAGAAAACTGGAGAACTATACTTTAATGAGCTTATCAGTAGGAGTATGACTGAACCAATTGACATTGAATATGATGGTACAGTGCACACTTGCCGTGTCCATAGTATGGTGCTTGACTTAATCATAACCATGGCTGTTGAAGAAAATTTTATTACGCTGCTTGATGCTCCAGGGGACACATGTACGCCACGTGGCAAAATTCGCCGATTTACTCTTGCCAACATCAATGAAGATCACTATGCCATTCCAAGAACTAACAACTTATCACATTGTCGATATTTAGCTTTGTTTGGACCTGTTAAAAATAAATTTCCTCTTAAGAACTTGAGATTTTTACGAGCACTGGAGCTAAGAGGTTGTAAGTACATTGGAGAAAATGATCTTGGGAACATCGGTAATTTGTTTCAGTTGAAGTACTTGGCCATTCAAGATATGACAATCAGCAAGCTCCCAGCTCAGATTGCCCGGTTGCCCCTCCTTGAGACATTATATGTTCGGAAGACTAGAGTGCGTGAATTACCGACAGGTATTTTGAAGCTGAGAAGATTATGTCATCTACATGTTGACTGGTTGAAATTACCTGACAAGATTGGAAATATGCTAGAACTTTCGAGGTTAGGGCGGTTTGACATCCTACAGAGTCCACTTGGTGCTGTGCAAGATCTTGGTTATCTGCTTAATCTGAGAGAATTGCTGCTATTCTGGTCTGCTGACTGGTCATGCTGTGATACTCACAAGTATGACAAAACTTTAATCTCTTCACTTGGCAAACTGGTTCACCTTCAGTCTCTGGACATTGATGGCAATGACTGTAATCTAGAGTTTTTGGACTGTTGGTCCCCGTCACCTGATCTTGAGAGGTTCCATGTGAGTGGCGGATGCTATCTTCTGAGGGCTTCAAAGTGGATGGCATCACATAGTAGCCTCGTGTACATAAGTATCAATATTTCAGAAGTAAGGATGAAAGATTTCCAGTTGCTTGGAGGCTTACCGATGCTGCGCCATCTGTATATATCATCCAAACAAATACACACAGAATGGCTTATTGTCCAAAGCGATCAATTCCCTAGTCTTCAGGGGTTTTATTTGCATTGCCCCTTGATATACTTGACCTTTGAACCATTGGCTATGCCAAAACTTTTGAGTCTGTTGCTACCAATCCATGTACTCACAGCGGAAGCAAATGGTTTCTCTTTCGGTATTGAGCATCTTCTGAGCCTCAAGAAAGTTGATGCTAGAATTAGTAGTGAGGGCGCAGATGCTTCAAAAACTAAGGCTGCAGAGGTAGCCATTAGGAAAGCCGCTGACAGCCATCCAAACCGTCCCATACTTGATGTTGTAACGTGGTGTGATTCTGTGGAGAAAGTGACGAAGGATGAAGAGGAATTGGATACAACAGTGTAAATTGTGGGCTTTTAAAAGGAAACCTGCTCGTCTGTTACTAGGTGGTGGGTTTCTTATCTGAGCAAGTTGGGTCAGGTCATCTCCTGGGCTGCCGTCTGTTAGCTCCTACAAAAATTGGCACTCATCTTCCCGTATTCTAGTGTTTACCGAAGATCTGGGTTTGTCTGTTTTAATATTGATGTACTCATGTACCACATTTGTCTCAGAAGGAATGCCATAATATTGTATGTGTATGTAATGTAATCTAAATTGTTGTGCTTCTCACAACACTATTTTATATTGGAATGCCCTGTGTAAGATACTGTGCATCTGCACCTACATGTATGGCTTTGCATAATGCCAATTAATGTTCAATTCACTTCCGTTGTGTTGTAGCATCAATACTAAACAATGGGTATGTAATACCTTTTGTCATGAGGAGACCATACGAGGGAAGGATGAGAGGGAGACGAGGTTGAAGGCAGGTGTGTATATTGAGCAGTCAAAGAGATCCCCCTCCAGCTTCGCCCCGCCGCGCCGTCGCCGGTGCGCGCGCAGGCACGTGTGGACGAGGTACACGGCCTGGCTGGCGCCACCTGTGTATATTGAGCAAGCACGTGTGTATATTGAGCAGTCGCCGCCGCCAGCTCCGCCACCGACCACAGCGAATCAGCGTCGTTCTTGTGTAGCGCGCCCGCCGCCCTATTTATACCCCATGAGCTCCTGTCTCTCCCCCGCATTCTCCCCTCCCTCTCCCCGCTCCACTCTCCCCCCCTGCGCCGCCCCGCCGCTTTCTTCCTCCTCTCCGGCGCTGTCGCTGCCGAGCCTGCCCCGTCGTCGACCCCTCCCGCCACCGCCCGTGTTACATCGTCTGACCTAGCCGCCTCGTCCTGTAATTGTTCCACCTGCTTTAGCTTTCATGGGCGTTGCCTCTACGACTCCGCGGTCCGACGCAGCTGTCGCCTGCCTACCTGCCCACCCCTGGCGCCCTTGTTGCCCGAGCTGACGCCCGCCTACGCCGACTCTCGCGACACGCCGCCACCACAGATGCCCTTTCGGCTCCGCACCTCCGGGCCTTTGCATCGACCTCCACCTTCTTCTCCCAGCCGGTGCCCTTCTCCGTGGGCTCCTCGATCCTTCGAGGGCTTTTTCGCTGCCAGAGCCTTCTTCTTCTCCTACGCCTCCTCCGCTCCAGCGACCTTGCGGTGCCTCTTCGGCTAGCCTCCACGCAACCCTCTCCACTCCATCGCTCGTGCGTCGCTGCTTCATACCGGTCTCCTCGTGGCTCCTATGCTCCGGCGACAATGAGGTGACATCTTCGCTTCACGTCACGCCGCCAGCCGCTCTTCTTTCTTGCGCACGGTGTGTCTTTGCTTTTTTTTTTCTTTAGATTGGAACTCCTGCGCTCTGATACCAACTGTTGGAATAAAACATCAAATATTTGGAATAATTTTCTATTGTATTTATTATTGCTTGTTTTCTTACAAAACTCAAGACATACCACTATATTTATACTAAAAACTACATCCCAAATAATAGAATACAACTCTGCTTTCTTGTCCTAATCCACTTCTTATTTCCTTATATAAGAATATGACATTAATATCTGTTCTGAACCGACACAGATGAGCTTGTCTGTAGTAGTGTATCCAACTTCACCACCTTATCCTAGTTGGATTCTATCGGGACACAAATCTGCAAATCCGAACCCTCTGTGTATCCAACACTAGTCCAGGATCACGCTAGTGCACATAGTCTCAACATCGGTAAATATGTTAGTGTTATGCCCTTGAGGCAGTCATATAGATGACTGTAACATGACTATGTTTATGAATAATAATATGATTATTGGTCCAATGAATGTATATCATTATATTGATCAACAAGTATGTACTTACTTATGAAACTCTTTATTTATTGATATAATTCTGTAAGTATCTCTGATCGGATATCATCGTAGTGGACGACGATGAATAGATTAGCACATGTACTGATCGATGATCATGTTTCATAGATCATGGGATATGGAGATATCATCAATACATTGTGAACACATGTTGAAGAACATGGGTTAGGTAGACCCACAATGATACACTGCGAGAATGTTACATTCTTATGTATCATCAGTGTATCTCATACATAGTAGATGTATGATCCTTAGACCTGAGATTGTCATGTTTCCTACATATGTAATAGTTTACCTTGGGGTTACCAAACACTATTTCCTAACCGAATAGTTATAAAGGTAGCTTTCATGTTCACTATGAAACATGCAGAGGGAAGTGAGCGATCAAGATGGGATTTGCCACTCCGGTGTAACGGAGATATATGTCTAGGCCACTCGTGTGATATTATTAAGGAAGTGCATGGCCATGCCGTGATTGAGGAGTCAATCACAACTTATTAATATATTACGGATACGAGAGATGGATTGAACTGTCAAAGGATGACATGCTTCTCGCCTTGAGTTCGATCTTCATATAGTTTGACAAATGGATTATTACATCAGTACTTTGATCATATGCGTTTGGGAGTTGGCATGCTCTGCAAAGAGCCGCTACCAACTATTGGATTAGAAAAGGTTTTTCGAATCTATGTCCAAATGCACATGAACCTACAGGGTCACACACTTAACGGGCTGGGACGCATTAATTCGGATTGGATCCGTAATTAATGGACCTCGTAGACTTAACACGCTGATGGGCCCTGGCTTAGGGTTTCGTCGCGTGGCTATATAAGGAGAGGAGAAGGGTGGGCGTCATACACCTCCGTCGTCCAGAACCTTAGCCTCCATCTATCGCTGCCCCAGCCGTGCGACACGGTGCTTGCACGCCGACGCACGACGTTCCATCCCCGGACGTGTGGACTGCGGTGGTGACGCTGCTACTACTATGGTGTGGAGAGGACGATCCACAGCGAGGACCATCCGAGGCGAGGACCATCCGCGGCGAGGACGATCCGAGGCGAGGACGATCCGCGGCGAGGACGATCTGCGACGAGGACGATCCGCGGCGAGGACGATCTGCGACGAGGACGATCCACGCCGAGCACGATCCACTACATCAACGTGCGAAGGATTCCGCAACTACGCGTTTAGTGGTAATTGATCTACGATCCCCTTTTTGCGAGAAGCTTTTCTGGTTTTGCGGTAGAAATTTTAATTTGTGCTAGAGTAGCATACCGCGTTCCCCAACAAAATACCACAATCATACTCAACGAAATAGTAAAGTACTTTATTGAAAGGGAAATATAACCGGTTGCTCGACCTTATGGTCAAGCTACAAAAGTATGCCTCGCAGGGCTATAGTCTTACTCAAATAAATCTGCAGCGGAAAATAAAGAAACGTGTGGCGCCAACCAATATGCCACAGGCAACTGACTGGGCTCTTCCCCTAGTTCGTCGGCTCCTCCTGGAACTCCTCCTCCTCCACTGATGTGGTGTTGTTGCAAGGGGTGAGTACTTGGTACTCAGCAAGTCATGCACAGAATACAAAGGTAACAATCTACATGCATGGCTTATTCCAACAATAGGCTAAGATGACTCTTTTGCAGTAAAGCACATTCATAAATAACAATAATAGAATGAAAGCAGTAAAACAGTAATAGCAATAGTAATTTCATAAACAATTTCACAAGTAAAGCATTTATCAGCCTAAAGCAATATCATCATTTCTAACACCAAGTGTCCATAAACCATGTTTATTTTCATAAAGTCTAACCCTTGACTGTAATCCCCGAGTAATGTCCAATGCCGCGGACAAGGCTATTCGAATAGATTTTACACTCTGCAGAGGTTGTGCACTTTACCCACAAGATACAATCAAACACCGCAAAAGTGAGTGTCCGTAACAAAGTCTTTTGGAAGCTTCTAGCTCCACAAGTGAACCTCTCCGGTTGTTGCACACTATCCCTTCCCTTAGCAAGGGCAAAGTCTATGCCAACCAACCGTTGGACGGGTACCTAGCCGTAGTCCCGGTACGCTCCTCCATACAACTACACAGAGGTATAGTTGACACCCTGAGGTACCACATGCGAGTTATTAGCAACCTACTCAACTAGGTCCGTCCCATTACAGACATATGGTTGCATGATGAGCTCAGTTCAAAGGCTTGCAAGGTTAAGTCCTTAAAGTGACCAAGGCAAGACTACCAAAGTGTCAACAAGTATTCCCAAAACCAGCAAAAACCAAATCGACCGCCCATTTGCCACTCTTGGCCCACCAGAAACAATCTTGCCACTTGCTTCGGTCTAAACCATTTTATCAACCCCAGTTGTTTACCATGCACCACATGCCATCAACATCATCATCAATAACACATGACACTTTTCGAAATATGTTCCATATCTCATTAAGTTAACATTAATGATTGATCATCTAAAAGTGTGTCATGACTACGTGGCAGGGCTAAGCATTATACTTCAGCGGTCTAATTACCCATGTTGGCAATTTAATAATGTCCAACTATTAATCCATGTTCTAGGGTGACAAATGATTCATGGCATACAATCATTATCAACAAGGTGTCATAATCAAGTAGGTCACATAACTACTACTGGAATTATTGAAAAGCATTTTTAAATAAACTAGCATGCAATAATTTAAATAAACATAATTTCAAAAGTGGGATCAATATGGTCAAAGCATAACTTGCCTTCAAAAAGTACTTGTTCTTGATCTTGAGATGGCTCCTGAGTTAAAACTTCACATCCAAAGCCTTCGGGCACTTCAACGTCTACTTGTAACGGATAAATAAACAACAAATAGAGAAAAATAGAGAAAAAATAATGTCCAAAAATTAAATAAAATTCACCATTAAATAGAGATATATTTTACAAAAATTTAGAAACTGGAATCGCCTCAATCGGAGTTAAAACGCAAAAGTTATAGCCGTTTGAAGTTTGAAAAATCAAATAAAAGAATAAACCGAATTATTTTATTTATTTTTGTCGACGATTGGAGAACGGGCTCCCGTCGAGCTTACTTGTTGAATGGGGGATCAACAGAGCCCCGTCGCACGGATCGAAGAGGGCGTTCGAGCGATGCGAGGTCGGGAGAAGGAGAAAGGGGGGACGCGGTGTTTTTATCCTGGTTCGGGCCTCTCACCGCCGAGATAATAGCCCTACTTCAGTGTATTGTGTTTTATCTTCGTGTGCCTCCCCTGTTACAGATCTTCAGGGGGGTTTAAATACTATGACTAGAGATGCGAAGAAGGTAACTGCCTCCTGGGATCACGCTATGTATCCATATCCGTGACGCTGTCCTTGATTCCCGCGTTATTTGAATTTCGGGTATGATCTCCCTTGATCTCCGGCTGATTGGTTGGCTCCTTCCTTCCTCGTAGCGTTCGCTGGGCCCTCCGACCAAAACACCCGAGCAGGTCGTGGCCTCTACGAGCATGCTTGCTCGTGGGGGGCGTGTTTGGTGCTTCTGCGAACGGAGGCGCAAACGCGTATGCTCGGAGGAGAAGGAGGGATGCTCGTTTCGTTTTCCCGAGCATCTTCTCTTAGTGTCGCTTGGTCGGCGGGTTTAGCTTTTCACGGGGGTACCGTGGTCTTTTGCCAGATAGCCAATCCCCGACAGCTAGCCCCCGAGGTTCAAGTGGGGAACCCTCGGGCTTCCCCTTGAGCCTAAGAAGACTTGAGGGGGGGTTGAATTTCCTTTGGTCGTGGCTCACGACCATTTTACGTCGGGAGACGAACTTCTTTACCCGCCGCGTGCTTGCTCCGCGAGCGTAGCGTCGTTGGTTGTTCTGCGGTTCCTTCTCGAGAAGCCTCCTGTGATGCAGCGGTTTCTGAAGCGGCGCTTTTCCGGCCAGTGTTCTTTGCGCGATAGGCGGCGATTTTTATCCCGCCTCTTCACTGTCTTTTTAACCCTTTCTACCGGGAGAGGTCGGAGTTACATTGTGTCTCTTTGCTCGTCTTTGGCAAGAAATCTTCCAAGAGCCCTAGCGCCCAAGAACCCCTTTTCGCTCTCCTTCCTTCTTCGGCCATGGCGCGTTTCAAGGTTAGCCAGATGACCCGAAGGAGGCTCCAGGTGCTCACGGACGAGGGGTACGTCGACCCAAGCTCGGGTCGAGTGCGAGGATGATGCGGCGCCGGCACCGCTGAGACGGAGATCGCCTCTCGCGAGTTGTACGCCATCAACGGGCTTCGTGCGCCCGAGAGCGACTTCCTCGCCTCCGTGCTTGCCTTCTGCGGTGCGAGATCTCTCATCTCCACCCCAACTCCATCCTTTCCTCGCAATCTTCTCCCACCTTTGCGAGGCTTACGTGGAGTGTAATGCCCACGGCTAGCCTCTTCTTTCACTTTTATTCTCTTCCGCACCGGCCGGGATGGTT
This sequence comes from Rhipidocladum racemiflorum, assembly GCA_036346355.1. NCBI lineage: Eukaryota > Viridiplantae > Streptophyta > Magnoliopsida > Poales > Poaceae > Rhipidocladum > Rhipidocladum racemiflorum. The sequence goes on along the minus strand of CM070590.1, from coordinate 508,445 downwards.
CCGCCGGTTGCGTTTATCTTCGCTTGGCCCCAACCGACCATACGAGTACCCCTTCGTTGCTCACGAAGGACTCGGTGTCGGGTTGGGCCGACCTCTAATTCTACGGAAGAAGGCGGAGGGGTCCCAGTTGGTCTACACTGGGGAGGACGCTCCGCCTACTGAGACGGCGCGCCCGCCCGTGCAACCCGAGGAAGAGCGGGTGCTCAAGACGATCGGTGAGCTTGCCCAGATGGGGCTCACTGGTCGGGATATCGCCCGGGACTTTACCTTCAACCGGGTGTCCCCCCTGAGGCGCCGCGAGCATCCTTTCTTCGAGGTGACCGGGTGGCATGACTTCACCCGCGAGGACAACGCAGGTATGTTCCTGGACCTCTTTCCCGAGCATCGCTGCTTTCTGGTGATCGGTGCTATGCATCCGTATATGTCTTTTGTCTTAGTCTTCGGTTGTGACGCAGCTCCGAGGACGGACTGGGTTGACGAGAGGGTCGCCGAGATGTTCGGCGCCCCGAAGGAGAAGGAGCTGACGCCCAATCGTCAGGTCCCCAAGAACATTTTTGACCGCGGCGACGCGGTAAGTACATCTTCCTGCTTCCGTTCGAGGGCACGTTTTCCGAGCTTATTCCTCCCGATTTCTGTTTGCAGGAGAAGGTCGCCCTCGAGCTGGCCGTGTCGAAGCCGCAGCCGCCAAGAAGCGACTCGCCAGGGGTTCCCGTGAAGAGGGCGGCGGGTCGAGGCCGCCAAGCATCCGCCGCCTCGCCCTCGCGCTAAGCGGCCAAGCGCCGAAGCCGACCAGGATCGCCACGCCACATCCGAGTACGCCGATCACGGGAGGTAAGCGAACTCCGAACCTGGTTTGATGACTTCAAACGGAGGAGGCCGGAGCTGATGGGCCGACTGGAACAGCTCGCCGAGCAGGCGAAGAAGGCCGAGGAGGAGGCCAGGTCTCTCCCGACCAAGGAGCGGCTGGAGAGGCAGATCAAGGCCCTCCAGGACCAGCTCACTCGGGTGGTCGACGCCCCCGAGGAGGAGGAAGAAGAGGAGGCCGCCTATGCTCTGGTTAGAAGGAGCAGGAGGTCGACCTCTCAAACCGCCTCGACGCTGGAAGAGGTCGACATGGACGATGTCGACCCGGCGATGGCACGCGCCAGCGACGCCGCGGAGGAGCGCGCCGTGGTCGTGGCCGAGGCCTACGAGGCCGCTGCGGGCATGTCGCCCGTGGCCCGAGACGAGGAGGCCGAGGAGGATGGCGCTGCTCGCCGGGCAGAAGGTAAGTTCCTACTTTATTCTCTTGTTTTCGTTCTTGTCTTGCGATTTTCTTCGGGCTAACCCCACCCTGTTTGGCGTGGGCGTGATAGCTCGGATGTCGTTTTTGGACTTCCGCCAGATGGCTGAGGAGATTATCGACTCTGCAGTTGACGCCGAGCTCGACCGCGTCGTCGACCAAGTGATGGCCGAGATGGGGGAGGAGCCAGCGTCCACTGCGGACCCAGTGGAGCCCGAGCTTCCCTCGGCGGGACCCGCGCTTCCTTCAGCGGACGTGGAGCCTATTCCAGCCGCGGAGGAGCAGGAGCCGCAGGGGACTGAGGACCAAGACGCCTTGGCCTTGGTCCCTTGCGAAGAGACGACTGCGGGCGAGGCTCAGGCGCCGAGCCCCGAGGAAGGGAGCTTGGTTGCTCCCGACCAACAGCCCTTGGTCGTGAGCCAAGGAGAGGAGGAGGAGGTCGCCCCCGGCCTAACTCCTTCGGACTTGGGGCACCAGGCGTCTCCGGCCACGGAGGTGCAAGGGGCGGAGGTGATCGTCCTTGATCAAACGCCTCCGGCCGCGGAGCATCGGTCGCCTCCGACTATGGAGGGACAAGAGGCGGAGGTGATCGCCCTCGATCCAATGCCTCCGGTCGGAGAGCATTGGTCGCCTCCGGCTGCAGAGGGGCAGGAGGCGGAGGTGGTTGCTAACGACCAACTGCCTCCAGCCGCGGAGCAAGGAGTGGCAGCGCTCGTGGTTGGCGTCTGACCCCGGCGTGGGTGACGGCCAGGGGAAGGCGCCACGAGCCGCTTTGTGGAGGAGGATCGACCTCGGGCGACCAGGGTTGGTCGAAGGTGGTAGCGCGCCGTTGCTCTCCTGGGAGCACCGGGTGCTCGGGAAGGAGCAAGACCTCGACGCGCCCGGTCCGGGATGACTTGGTCAATCCCTTCTTTCGGTGGCGCGACCGGCCGCCGGCTTCAGGACAAGCCGGTCGGTAGGGCTCTTACGGTAAGTTTCATGTTTCTTCTTTTTCTTGTGAATGATCTTACGGGAGTCTGCTCGGCTTTTTCCCTTCTCTTTTCTCTTTACGCGAAGTTTGCCGCGAAGGCTATGGAGGATATCGACGCCACCTCGGTCTCGAAGAAAATCTTGGTCGTACCACCGCGAGCAAGACGCCAAGATCGCCGATCTTGAGCGTCGGAGTCTCCGAGGTGCGCGAGGCCGACTGGCAGTGGAATCGGCGAGGAGCCTCATCGCCGAAGCTCCGGGACCAGCTCTTCCAGAGCGAGACGGCGAAGAGCACTTCAGAGCGAAGTGCGCCGAGCTTGACGAGGAGCTGGTGAAGCCAGCGGAGACCTTGGCCGAGCTCGGGAGCGCGAGGAAGCCCAGCTCAAGGAGGCGCAGCGCCTCCGGGAAAGCGCGGCCGAAGGTCGCGCGGCCCGGCGGAAGGTCCTGGACCTAGAGGCGGAGGTCGACTCCCTTAAGGACGAGCTCGCTGCCCTCCAGGCCGGGCGTAGGACTTAGCTCTTTCTTTTTATTTTTATCTCGTGTAAACCCTGTAAAAAAAACAACGTTTTGGGTTAAATGAGCAGATTCGCAGGAGTTTGGTCCTTGCCTGTTTTTTTTTTCTTGAGTTCGCTTTCAACATATGCCCATATGATCCCGGTTCTGCAGAAAAAGGAAGCAAGTTCCTGCATGGAGCATATAGCATAGATACGAGCAAAGAAAACAAGTTCCTGCATAGATCATATAGCATAGATACGAGCAAAGGATCCTTGGTAAGGAGGGACGGAACGTTCCTATCATACGGAGCCCCCCTGCCATGGACAAAGGTCGTGTCCTCACTGTTGCGAGCACGAGTTTGTTCATGGGAGAATTTAAGGGTCGCTTTGGTCGTAACGATTTTTTGAATGACTCGAATAGATTGGTTGTGTTGAGAGAAGTGTGAGCACAGAGCAGACGAGCTTTAAACCAATCAATACGTAGAGCCACCATACCCGAGCGGTCACTGAACCGGGCTTAGAGTGGATGCTCGCGCCCGACCACGCATACAGCGAAGAGCTACTGTGGAAAGTGAACGATTGGGCGAGCATCCGGCCGGGGGCCAAGGGAAATGGTGCGCACATACTTGTTGGATAAGTTCGTCTGCAGTGCTGGTAGACGACGATGCTCGTTCGACAAAGCGAGGACGAAACACGAGGAAGAGGAAAATGATTTATTGGAAAGAACGCAAGGGGCGCGAGATAGGAGTACTCGTCTAAACGTAGAATTTACGCAGTTGATCGATGTTCCAGGTGCTGGTGAGCTCCCGACCATCTGGCATCGCGAGGCGAACAGCCCGGGCGTCTTGTAGACATGACCGTGTAGGGTCCCTCCCACCTTGGGGTCGGCTTGTTGGCCTTCGACAGTCTTGAACTCTTCGTAAGACCATGTCGCCGACTTGTAGGGCCCTAGGTCTGACTTGTCTTGGCTGCATGCCTACGAAGAGCTTGTAGGTAAATCGCAGGCCGAGCAACGCCCGCTCGGCGTGTCGCTCGACGAGGTCCAGGTCGACGAGGCGCTCAACCTCTTGATCGATGGAATCGATCGGTTGCACCCTTGGGGAACCCAAAGACGATTTCGGCAGCGAGAATGGCCTCCGCACCGTGAGACGAGTTGGAAAGGCGTCTACTTTGTGGCTCGACTTGTCGTGGTGCGGATAGACCAAAGAACGGCGGGAAGCTCCTCCACCCATCTTTGCTTGTCTTTGGTTGAGGGTCTTAAAGACCCTCTTTTTATGCCCTGGACTAGCTGCCCATTTGCTCGCTTTTTGCTCCGTTACTCTGTGGATGTGCCACGAAGCGAAAGCAGACCTTGGTCCCGACCTCCTCGCATAACTTTGGAACAGTTCACTGGTGAATCGGGTCCCGTTGTCTGTGATAAGACGGTTGGGTATCCCGAACCGAAGTTACCACGCGTTGCAGCGGAGGAACCTCTTGGCGCCTGGGCCGAGATGGTCGAGGCAGGCTCGGCCTCTATCCACTTAGTGAAAGTGTCGATGGCCACGAGCAAATACTTGCGGCCTTCGACCTCGGGGAAAGGGTCCAAGGACGTCGAGCCCCAGTCGAGAATGGCCACGCAGCGGTATGGTTTGTAGGGCATATGCCGGTTGGCGGGATTTGCGAGCATGGGCGGCATGCTCGGCGGTCGTTACGATTGACCGCCAGCGTCCGTCAAGGCCGTCGGCGAGAGTAACCCAATCGGAAGGCTTTGCTCACAAGGCGTTACGAAGACGAATGAGCTCCGCACATTCCTTCGTGGATATCACGAAGAAGGTCATCGCCTTCCTCCTGGGAGACGCATTTGGAAAGGATTCCTAATGCGCCTTTCCCAGATAGGTCGCCGATCGCTTTGTACCGAGAAGATCGCCTTGTTAGCCGGAACGCTCGGCTTCTTCCTCGGGCAATGTCCCATGCGCAAGGTATTGGATGAATGGCGTCATCCAATTTGCACTTTGCTCGAGGAATGAGACCCTACCACGGTCTCTCGTGCCTCCTCTTCAGAGGGAATGGAGGGCTTATGTAGGTGCTCGACAAGCACCACGAGCGGTGGTTTGAGAGGAACCGACCTTAGACATTTGGTCGGCCAGGGAATTATCCTTCCTGGGGATGTAGATTACTTCGAAATTCTTGAAGTATTTCTCCATCTTCCTTATTTCGGCCAGGTACAGCGCCATTGAGGTATCGGAACACTGATACTCCTTGTTGACCTGGTTCACGACCAACTGTGAATCGCCCTTCACAGTGAGCCGTTGGACTCCTAGCGACTTACATGCCCGAAGTCCGGCCAATAGGCCTTCGTACTCCGCCGCGTTGTTAGTCGCAGCGAAATGTAGTTGGATGGCGTACTGAAGTTGCTCTCCATCCGGGGAGACCAAGACGACGCCAGCCCCCGAGCGCTCGTATGCTCGGGATCCATCAAAATATAATGTCCAGGAGTTTCCCCTCGAATCATTGGTCCCGCTGGCTGGTGGTGCCGGAGCCGACCATTCTGCCACGAAATCAGCCAAGACTTGTGACTTTATCGCCGTGCGGGCTGAGAACACCAGCTCGAACTCGGCGAGCTCCATTGCCCACTTGGCTATGCGACCACTGGCGTCCTGATTTTTCAGGATTTCCCTGAGGGGGAAGCCGGTCGGCACCACGATCTTGTGTGCTTGAAAGTAGTGACGCAACTTCCGGGAGGCCATCAACAATGAGTACAGTAGTTTCTGGACCTCGGGGTAACGCTCCTTTGGTCCATGAAGTACTTCGCTGACGTAATATATGGGTCGCTGGGTGCCATCTCTCTCTACTGCTAACACCGAGCTTACCGCTTGCGGGGTTGCCGCCAGGTATAATAGCAATTCTTCCCCTGCCGTGGGTGTGACGAGGACGGGCGGTTTGGAGAGGTACTGCTTTAGCTCTTTGAACGCGCGATCAGCTTCCTCCGTCCACGTGAAGCCATCATGTTTGCGGAGGGCTTTAAAGAAAGGTAGTCCTCGCTCCCCCAGCCGGGAGACGAACCGGCTTAAGGCGGCCATTCTTCCGGTCAGAGCTTGTACTTCCTTTACGCATGTGGGCGACCTCATGTTCTCAATGGCTTCGATCTTCTCCGGGTTAGCCCCAACGCCATGTGGCCCGACCATGTAGCCGAGCACCTTGCCCGGCCTTCACGCCGAATACGCATTTTTCGGATTTAGCTTTATTCGATGCTTATTGAGGTTCTGAAAGTTTCTTCTAAGTCAAAGAACGTGACCGAAGTACTTTTGCTTTTGACAACTATGTCGCCGACATATACCTCCAAATTTCGACCTATTTGGTTTGTGAAAGTCTTACGCATGAGGCGTTGAAAGGTTGCTCCGCATTTCTCGAGACCGAAAGACATGGTCGTATAGCGAAGGTGCCGAACGGGTGATGAAGGAAGTCTTTTCCTCGTCTTCGCGACAGTGATTCGATGATAGCCTGAATAGGCGTCTAGGAAGCTCATGGTTCAGGACTCGCCGCTGGCCCACCAATTGGTCTATGCGAGGCAACGGATAGTTGTCTTTTGGGCACGCCGCTGCGTTCAAACCCGTGGTCGACGCACATGCGCCACTTGCCTCCTTTCTTCACGACCAGGATTTGGATTGGCTAGCCACTCGGAGTGCTCGATCTCTCCGATGAAGCCAGCTTTTAGGAGTTTATCAAGTTCCTCCGGATGATTGCCTGCTTTTCCGGGAAAAGCGTCTAAGTTTGTCTCCGGTTTTTTGTCGTGCGAACCGCTTAGCTTTGTGCTCGACCACCTCCCTTGGGACCCGGGCATGTCGGATGGCTCCCGAAGTAACACATCCGACCTTGCTCGGAGGAAAGTGACGAGCTCGAGTTCCTATTTGGGATCTAAGGAAGATCCCAAATGAACGATTTGGCCGGTTCCGACTCGTTGAGCGGAACGACCTTGGTCTCTCCTCCAGGTTGGAGGGCAAGTTTAGGCCGAGAATGCTTCGGCTCTTGGTCGGGGCCGCGAGTGGGCAATCGACCGACCATATCCAGCGCTTTTCGTTGCAATTGAGTGCGGACTTGTGGTTCCTTTGGCGGTTATGACTCCGTTCGGTCCGGAATCTTCAGGCATCGACACCGCGTGATGCGAGGCGGCCATGAACTTGGCCAAGGCCGCCTGCCGAGGATGGCGTTGTAGGCCGACTCAAGTCTACTACCTCGAAGGTAATTAGCTCCGCTCTGAAGTTACTTGGGCCGCTGAAACTTACAGGCGGGACGACCTGCCCTGCAGGTTTGATCGAGGTGCCCGGACTATCGAAGAAGGGCACGGCCACACTCTTGATTTTGGAACGAGGAATCTGCATCTCGTCCAAAACCTTGGCTGAAATAAGGTCCAAAGAGCTCCCGAAGTCTATGAGGACCCGTGGCCGACGGTATTGCCGATGGTGGGGTTCACGACCATCGGAAGCCTCTGGGTTTGGTCATCCCAAGGGGACAATCGTCCTTGGAGAAAGTGAGGGATACCTCCGACCATTTAATTTCTTTGCCAGGAGGCTTACCTGGGTAACATGGTGCACTTCTCTTGCGGCGTCTTTTAGGTCCCGGGACTTGTAGGCGAGGAGCCCCGAAGATGACCGCTATGTGATTCCTTGGTTCTTGGTATTCCATGTCATCCTCACTTTCCTCGTGGCTGTTTTCCTTTGTCATTTTCACCTGCTCTAGAAGCGTCGGCATGGGACCCTGCCAGAAATCGCTTCCAGGCGGTAGGTCCACGTTCGGCAATTCCGCAGGTCGTGCCGCGCGCTGGTGAAGTGGGCGATGAGAGTCGCCCGTCGGTCCGGCTTGGTCGCCTCGTTGGTCCGCTTGGTCGCCTCGTCGGTCCGCTTGGTCGCCTCGTCCTCGAGGCCTGGGTGGTTGTCCTCTTCCCCGAGCATTAAGCCCCCGGCGCTGCGGCTGGGTTGCTCGGGGTTGTTGTTGTTCCACCGCGGCTACCATGGCTGGCGAGGGTTGCTTTTCTTCTTCTTCTTGATCTTCTTGTCTCTGCAGTCGAGCCCTTTTTGCTAGCCGAGGTCTCTAGGCCAGGCTGAGGCGGCAGCTTCCCTTCATCCAGCATTCTCTTCCATTGGACGGCTTCATCTGCGTTGGCGTATCGATCGGCCATTCGGAAGAGCTCGTTCGCCGTTAGATCCGGGTGGATCTCCAGGTCCTGTGTGAAGCGCACGTCTCGTACCCCGAACTTGAAAGCTCGGACGACAGCCTCGTCCGATATGTTCGGGATCGAGTTCGGACTGGATGAACCTCTCGACGAATTGTCGCAGGTTTCCCTGTCCGTCTGCATATCAGCGCTCCAGGTCGCGCTCCTTTCCCGGCGAATGTAGCGGCTCCGGAAATTTGCTTTGAGCGGGCGCTGAGCCGCCTCAGACCGTATGGATCCTTCCTTCGATTGAAAAGCCACGACGAGCAGCTCCGCCCAGGACCGTCGGCGGTAATTTGCCATCACCTCATCGCCTCCGTGGCGAGGATGGCGGTAGTGTATATCGAGAGGAATTCGTCCGGTTACGGGTCCGTTGAATCTCTCGACGTGGCCGGGCTTGAATCTGTTCGGCCATGCGACGTCCCGGAGGGAGCTCGTGAAGGCCCGGCAACCGAAGCTCGGGGTTTCGCGATGAAACCCTCGGTCACGGCGGCCTCCACGTGGGTCTTCCACCCAACGCCCCGTGCGCGGGCCGAGTCGGGAGAAAACCTCGTGCGACGGTCGTGCCGATGACCGCTTGGTCGTGGAGCGTTCAGAGCGCTCGTAATCTGGGCGATTGTATAGATATCGCCCCGAGGTTGCTCTGTGACTGTTCCGGGGCCTTTCCCGGATCGGGTTGGCGATTTGGGGCGATCTCCGAGCATGGCTCCGAGATTCGCCTTTGTGCGAGCGCACGGGGGAGCGTTTGTGATGGTCCCGGGAAATACTCCGGGCATCCCGGCCACGGGGAGGATCCGAGACTTTAAGCTCGGCGGCGAGCCTCTCCAAATCTTCGGCTACGACCTTGCCCATGGCCTCTAAGTCTACTTGCTCGGGGAAACTGCGCAGGTCACGCACGACCACCGCCAAGGCCTCAGAACTGCCTCGCTTTCCTGAATCAAGCGGCGGTGAGCTTTGACGGCGCTCCGGAGTGCGATCGGGAGTTCGGTACCCGCGAGAGTTCCTTTCCGTGGAAGCGCACCTCCCCTTTGCCTGGCGGCGAATGCTCGCGAGGGTCTTCCCCAAAGACGCCTCCAGGTGGAGTCTGGCCGCCTCGTAGTGGTCGTGCTTGGCAGCGTCCGAGGATCCCTCTCCGGGCTCCGCACGGCTCCCGGCCATGTTGACTCGACGAGAGCGGGATGAAAGCGATGGGGACATCATCGTATCCCCTTGGGACGCAGTCTCTCGGTCGAGCTCTAGGTCGTCTGCTATGTCCAGGCCATCGTAGAGCTCGTCGCAGTCATCCTCGGGGTCCCCGAGGGTAATGTCTGGGGAATGGAGGACCTGCCCTCGCATTCCCGTGTCCGGGGAAGGGCTCCCAGACTCAGTGTGACCGATAGGATCGGCCACCCTGGCCATGTTGTCGGCGGCGTAGTACACGTCGTCATCTTCAACGTGGTCAAAAACACAAAGGTCCCGAGTGTCTCCCGAGTTTGGCATCCTCGAGGATCTTGATCCGCACGGGAATCAAGCTGTCGATCCCCACGGACGGCGCCAGCTGTCGACGATTGGAGAACGGGCTCCCGTCGAGCTTACTTGTTGAATGGGGGATCAACAGAGCCCCGTCGCACGGATCGAAGAGGGCGTTCGAGCGATGCGAGGTCGGGAGAAGGAGAAAGGGGGGACGCGGTGTTTTTATCCTGGTTCGGGCCTCTCACCGCCGAGATAATAGCCCTACTCCAGTGTATTGTGTTTTATCTTCGTGTGCCTCCCCTGTTACAGATCTTCAGGGGGGTTTAAATACTATGACTAGAGATGCGAAGAAGGTAACTGCCTCCTGGGATCACGCTATGTATCCATATCCGTGACGCTGTCCTTGATTCCCGCGTTATTTGAATTTCGGGTATGATCTCCCTTGATCTCCGGCTGATTGGTTGGCTCCTTCCTTCCTCGTAGCGTTCGCTGGGCCCTCCGACCAAAACACCCGAGCAGGTCGTGGCCTCTACGAGCATGCTTGCTCGTGGGGGGCATGTTTGGTGCTTCTGCGAACGGAGGCGCAAACGCGTATGCTCGGAGGAGAAGGAGGGATGCTCGTTTCGTTTTCCCGAGCATCTTCTCTTAGTGTCGCTTGGTCGGCGGGTTTAGCTTTTCACGGGGGTACCGTGGTCTTTTGCCAGATAGCCAATCCCCGACAATTTTTCTATTGAAAAATCCGAAATATGACGTCAGCATGGATTTCAAATTTCCACCGAATTATTTTTCTAAAGAAAAATCAAATTATGACGTCAGCTTGCGTCATCCGGTCCATGGACTCGATCCAAGGCTCGGGCTCAGTCCACCGTGGACCCGGTCCACGGGTACACGTGTCACTGACACGTGGGACCCACCTGGATGACGTCATCGCGCTCGGCCGATCGGCTTTGACTGTTGGGCCCCACCGTGACGTCATCATGACGTCACTGATGATGTCATCGTGCGGGTGGCCGAGCCGCTGACACGCGGGCCCCACGCTGACGTCATGGTGATGTCAGCGACGACCGGCGTCGCCCGTGTGGACCGCGACGCTTCGGCTTCCGGCCACGTGGCACGATCTAGGCCGTCGGTTTGAAATCCGACGATCCAGATTAGATCCAATCTCTCCTGTATTGGATCTACGTGATCTAATCCTGCCCGTTCATTTTGGATTGAACGGCTGCGATTGGATCTAGTCTGCCGTGTCACAGGGGAGTGATGTGGCATGACCCGGTGCTTGCCACGCGGTGCGATCTCGGCCCTTGTGAAAGTGCATCTAGGCCTCTCATTTTATTTTGGTGATTAATGATGACACAATTAAAGTGATTTCATGCTTCAACTAAGATTAATGCAGTTATCGAGATCACATCAAGCTCGGAATAAGATTGGACGGTCCTAAGCGCGTCAAATTTTGAGAAAACGGCATCAAGACGAAGACTTGTAATTTTCATATTTGTTTTGAGTCTTAAGGATAGCCGTACTATTAAGAGGATGCGACGGAAAATCGGTTTTAGGATGTGCATGTGCTCAAGGTCAAAACTTGCATATAAACTAACACTCAAACACTCCGGACAAGCCGGAGACTCCGGACCAAATACCCGGAGACTCCGGATTGACCAGTTCGGCCAGTTTTAATTTCGCTGCGATTTTTTAATTCGCCTATTCACCCCCCTCTAGGCGACATCGTTGGTCCTTTCAATTGGTATCAGAGCCAAATCTCCTTTATTTTGGCTTAACCGCTTGGAGAAACAAAGATGTCGGATATAGAGAAAGTTACCGAAACTCATGCCCAAGATAAGGCCACGGGTTCCGGTATAGGGGTTGCAATTCCTTTAGATTATTCCTCTTTTGGAGTCTCAAACTCCTCATCTTATGTTTCCGTCTCGTCCGGCCGAGCGCCTCATTTCGATGGCACTCGCTATGCGGCATGGAAACACAAGATGAAGATGCATTTGAGATCACTTCACCCTTGCATTTGGAAGATTGTTGAAACAGGTTTCAAGCCCGCAAACCCCAACAATCTCACCTCCGAAGAAGACAAAGCTCAACACTTCAACGACTTGGCCGTCAATGCCTTGTTCAATGCTTTGAGCGACTCCGAGTTCAACCGGGTCGATGGCCTTGACAATGCCAAGGACATATGGGAAAGATTGATGGTATCTCATGAAGGTGTGTCAAGTGTTCGTGAATCCAAGATCGAGCTTATCATTGGAGAACTAAGCCGGTTCACATTGGAAGAAGGAGAGTGTTACACCAAGATGTTTGATCGCTTGATGGTGCTAGTAAATCAAGCTAAAGGACTTGGAAGCACCGAGCTCACCGACAAAGCAATTGTCAAGATCATCCTTCGAGTGATCACCCCCACCAACCGCAACCTTGTGCAACTCATCCACGACCGGCCAAACTTCGACACCCTCACTCCTCATGACGTGATTGGCCGGTTGATGACGGATGAGATGATGGTTAAGGAAGCGGAAGTGGTGGAGGAGCTCAAGTCCGGCAAGAAGAAGGGTATCGCCTTGAAGACCGTCAAGGTGGCACAAGAAACCGAAGAGAGCTCAAGCGAAGAAGAAGAATCGAGCGGCCCCTTGACAAATGAAGACATGGCCTTGCTCGTAAGAAGATTCAACAAATTCTTGAAAAAGAAGGGCTACAAGCCGGGAAGTCACTCCAAGGGTTTTGGCAACAAGTCAAGAGGGCGGCACTCAACTAGGAAGTGCTATGAGTGTGGGGAACCCGGTCATTTCATTGCCGAGTGCCCTCACAAAGAAAAGAAGGAAGAGAAGTCTTACAAGAAAGACAAGTACCGCAAGAAGGACAAGGACAAGAGCAAGAAGTACAAAGGCAAGGGTCACGCATACATCGGCAAGGAGTGGAACTCCGACTCCGACTCCGAGTCCGAGTCCGAGTCCAACTCCGACAATGAAGGAGGACTTGCCACCGTCGCCATTGCTACTCCACCGACAAAGTCGAAGAGCCTCTTCGACAACTTGAGCGATGGAGATGAAGACGCTCCAATGTGCCTTATGGCAAAGGGGCACAAGGTATCATCTAAGAGTTCTATTCATTCTATTGTTGACTATAGCATAGATGATTGCGATGATGTTAGTGACGATGAGGAAGTAGCATTTAAGTCTATGAATGATTTTGATATTACGAAATTAGACTTGCTACTTAAGGATATTGAAAGATTGGAGGAGGTTGTTGAGCAAAAGGAAGCTATTCTCGAAGCTCAAGAAGATCTTCTTATTTTTGAAAAGGAGAATAACCTTGAGCTAGAGAAGAGCTTAGCTTTTGAAAAGAAAAGGAATGAGGATTTGGTCAAAAGCTCGAATTTGACCAAAAATGAAGCAATTAGTCTTGAGATCACCAATGCTTCACTCTTAGAGCAACTTGCAAAAGCAAAGGATGCTTGCAAGGCTCTTGAAGTGAAGCTTGTTGATCTCTCGAATAAAGCTTCTACCTCAATCAACAACTCCAACATTTCACTACCTTCGACGAGCAACGGTTGTGCTAGATGCTATAATGTTGATATTGCTACTTGTGCTACTAACCGTGAGACTTTCAAAGTCTTGGCTCATGAAAATGAGAAGCTTAAGGGGATGCTTGAAGATGGACTTCAAAAGTCCTACAAGGCTAGCAAAGGTTTAGAGGAATATCTCGGTAAGCGCCAAGGTAATCCTAAGAAGCATGGGCTTGGATATGTTCCGCCTAAGGGCAAAAAGGGCAACATCGTAGTTGCTCCTTTAAGCAAGCCGATTCATTTTGTAAAAGGCGAAGGAACATCCAAGCACAAGGCTCACTCCGAGTTCTTTGCTTCATATGTACTTAAGAAAACTAACCTTGGTCGTATAGTTGCATGTCATATTGGGCGTAAGCCAAAGAATACTCCTATTGTTCGCTCCATTTGGGTCCCAAAATCTCTAGTTGCTAATGTGCGTGGACCTAACCAAGTTTGGGTACCAAAGAGCAAAAACTAAATATGTTTTTGTAGGCCTATATCTCCGGTGGAACAAGTTGGATTTTGGATAGCGGTTGCACGCATCATATGACCGGAGAAAAGGCAATGTTCGCACACTTGGATGAAAATGGATCAAATAGCGAAAGTATTGTCTTTGGAGACAATGGAAAAGGAGAAGTAATTGGTTTGGGTAAAATCTCTATCTCAAATGATTTTCACTTAAGTAATGTTTTACTTGTTGAATCATTAAGCTACAATTTATTGTCTGTTGCACAATTGTGTGAAGCGGGTTACAATTGTCTGTTTAATGAAAAGGGTGTGGAAGTCATTAAGAGGCTTGATGGTTCAATAGCTTTTAAGGGACGTTTGAAGGGTAAGCTCTATCTCGTAGACTTCAATACGGATAGACTTAATCTTGAAACGTGCTTAATGGCTAAGTCTAGCATGGGTTGGCTATAGCATCGCCAACTAGCCCATGTCGGTATGAGGAACATTCACAAACTCATTAAAGGCAACCACATTCTTGGACTAACTAATGTTGTCTTTGAGAAAGATAGGGTTTGTAGCGCTTGTCAAGCAAGCAAGCAAGTTGGTGCCTCTCATCCCGCCAAGAATGTGATGACGACCACAAGACCGTTGGAAATGCTCCACATGGATTTATTCGGTCCCGTAGCTTACATAAGCATCGAGGGAAGTAAGTATGGTTTAGTTATTGTTGATGACTTTTCTCGATTCACTTGGGTGTTTTTCTTGCATGACAAGGGAGAAGTCCAAGTGACGTTAAAGAAATTCATGAGAAGAGCTCAAAATGAGTTTGAAGTGAAGATCAAAAGGATTCGAAGTGACAACGGCACCGAGTTCAAGAACATTGGTGTGAAGGAGTTTCTTGATGAGGAAGGAATCAAGCACGAATTCTCGGCTCCCTATTCTCCTCAACAAATGGGGTGGCCGAGAGGAAGAATCGAACCCTCATCAAGATGGCGCGGACGATGCTTGACGAGTACAAGGTTTCCGACAGTTTTTGGGCGGAAGCCATCAATACCGCTTGCCACAGCTCCAACCGCCTCTACCTCCACAAGATCTTGAAGAAAACGTCGTACGAATTGCTCACCGGGAAGAAACCCAATGTATCCTATTTTAGAGTCTTTGGGAGTAAATGCTACATCCTCAACAAAAGAGCTAAGTCTTCTAAATTTGCTCCTAAAGTAGATGAAGGTTTCTTACTCGGTTATGGAACTAATGCTTATGCGTACCGAGTTTTCAACAATACCACCGGTGTCGTTGAAATCTCGCGTGACGTAACTTTTGATGAGGCTAACGGTTCTCAAGTAGAACAAGTTGATCGTGCCGTGTTTGACAGGGAAGAACCTCCTTGTGAAGCTATCAAGAAAATGGCAATTGGGGAGGTAAGACCTCAAAATCTGGAATCTCACCCGAACACCTCAACCCGGAGTCTCCGGCCTGAAACCCGGAGTCTCTGGATTGGTCCGGAGTCTCCGGGTCAAATACCGGAGTCTCCGGATGGGTCAGGTTCAGGTGATGTTCCCTCCTCGTCCATTCAAGCTCACGATGGCTCCAACGCTTCCCAAGATGAAGAACCCATCCAAGCTCCAAATTCAACTGTTCCTCACCCGAGAGTTCATCAAAGCATTCAAAGGGATCATCCAATCGACAACATTCTTGGAGACATTAACAAGGGAGTATCTACTCGATCTCGAGTTGCAAACTTTTGTGAATTTTACTCGTTTGTTTCCTCTCTTGAACCTCTTAAGGTAGAAGAAGCACTTGAAGATCCAGATTGGGTGATGGCTATGCAAGAGGAACTGAACAACTTCAAGAGAAATCAAGTTTGGGAGCTTGTCCAAAGACCAAATCAAAACGTGATCGGCACTAAATAGGTCTTCCGGAACAAGCAAGATGAGAATGGAATCGTGACAAGGAACAAAGCTCGTTTGGTTGCTCAAGGGTACACTCAAATCGAAGGTTTGGATTTCGGTGAAACATATGCTCCAGTAGCTAGGCTTGAATCTATTAGAATATTACTTGCCTTTGCTACTCACCATGATTTTAAGTTGTATCAAATGTACGTGAAGAGCGTCTTCTTAAATGGACCACTCTCCGAGATGGTCTACGTCGAGCAACCACCCGGCTTTGAAGATCCAAAGTACCCGGACCATGTCTACTATCTTCACAAAGCGCTTTATGGTCTAAAGCAAGCACCAAGAGCATGGTTCGAGTGTCTACGAGACTTCCTTCTCGAACAAGGTTTTGTAGTCGGAAAGGTCGACCCTACTCTCTTTACAAAGCATATTGATAATGATTTATTTGTATGCCAAATATATGTCGATGACATCATATTTGGATCTACTAATGAGCATTTGTGTAAAGAGTTTAGCAAGATTATGACTAAAAGGTTCGAGATGTCCTTGATGGGAGAAATGAAGTTCTTCCTCGGCTTTCAAGTCAAACAACTCAAGGAAGGAACCTTCATCTGTCAAACCAAGTACATCAAGGACATGCTCAAGAAGTTTGGAATGGAGGACTCCAAGCCAATAAAGACGCCTATGCAAGCCAATGGGCATCTAGACCTCGACAAAGAAGGTAAACCGGTCATCCAAAAGGTATATCGTTCGATGATCGGTTCTCTCCTTTATCTTTGTGCATCTAGGCCCGATATCATGCTTAGCGTTTGTATGTGTGCACGTTTTCAAGCCGCTCCAAAAGAGTGCCACATGGTGGCCTTTAAGAGAATCTTGAGATATTTAGTGCACACTCCTCATTTTGGACTTTGGTATCCGAAAGGATCCTCCTTTGAGCTAGTTGGCTATTCCGATGCGGATTATGCCGGCTGTAAAGTGGATAGGAAGAGTACTTCGGGGACTTGCCAATTCTTGGGTAGGTCTCTAGTTTCGTGGTCTTCCAAGAAACAAAATTCCGTAGCCCTATCCACTGTCGAAGCCGAATACATAGCTGCTGGGAGTTGTTGTGCCCAATTACTTTGGATGAGACAAACCTTGAGTGATTTTGGCCTAACCTACAAAAGTGTTCCACTATTGTGTGACAATGAGAGTGCCATAAAAATTGCCAACAATCCCGTCCAACACTCCCGCATAAAACACATAGATATTCGCCATCATTTCCTAAGAGATCACGCAACCAAAGGCGAAATTGATATCCAACATGTGAGTACAAATGATCAATTAGCCGATATTTTTACCAAGCCCCTTGACGAGAAAAGGTTCTGTGAATTGAGAAGTGGTCTAAATATTCTAGATTCTCGTAATGTGGCTTGATAAGTGCTCACATATTGGTTGGTGAATGAAAAATGGATTTCAAAAACTTATTCATCTTTTTCTCTGAATTTATTCTGTGTTTTTGGCTCTTGATCCTACGATCTTGTCATTGCTATGTGACCATAGTCTGATTGATTGATTGTTCGCTGGTCATATATCAAGTTGACATCTTAGGGTCCCGTTCCCCCTCTCGTTCCGCCAAATTCCTTGATTCATCGTGCGGTTTCCCTTTCTCCTAACCGAGCTGGGGAACCCGGAGTATCCGGTCTTCAATCCGGACTCTCCGGGTTAGCCCGGAGTCTCCGGACATTTTGTCCGGAGTGTCCGGGTTGGGCCGGAGTATCCGGACTGGAGTCCGAAGTCTCTGGGTTGGGGCGGACGGTTAAACCCCCCAAATCCCGCGCGGTTTCGTTTCTTTTCTATCTCATTCCCACCGTGCCTCTTCCTCTCCCGTGCCCATCTAGAGATTAGGGTGGTTCCTCTCTTCCTCCTCCATTCAAGGACCTTTGGAGCCCTCCTTCTCCTTGATTGGAGATTCCTAAGGTAAGGAACTCATGCCCTAATCCTTCTCTTTTCGGGTTTGGACTCTTTCCTCCGCTTCTTAGGGGATCTTGTGTGCTTCATCTCGTCTAGGGTGCGGCGCATCATCCTCTAGTTCGTCAATTTCGGAGGAATCTCTTTCACTCACCCGTGTTCTTCGTTTTCAATCTCTTGAGGTGAGTACTCTCTTTTGTGCCCTAATCCCGCGAAATTTCCTTGCTAGATTGTGCCCTAGACTTCATTCCTACTGTCGACGATTGGAGAACGGGCTCCCGTCGAGCTTACTTGTTGAATGGGGGATCAACAGAGCCCCGTCGCACGGATCGAAGAGGCTGAGCGACGCGAGGACGGGAGAAGGACGCCGGCAAAAAGGGGGGACGCGGTGTTTTTTATCCTGGTTCGGGCCTCTCACGCCGAGATAATGACCCTACTCCAAAGGTATTGTGTTCTATCTTTCGTGTGCCTCTCCTTCTACAGATCTTCAGGGGGTTTAAATACTATGACTAGAGATCACGAAAAAGTAATCGCCTCGAGATCATTATGCATCCATATCCGTGATCGCGCCCTTGATTCCCAGCGTTATTTGAATTTTGTATGATTTCCTTGATCTCCGGTCGATTGGTTGCCTCTCTTCCTTCCTCGGTTGTACCGCCCTCCGACCAAGACACCGAAGCAGGTGCGTGGCCTCCACGAGCATGCTTGCTCGTGGGGGTGTGTTTGCGCTTCGTGAACGGAGGCGCAAACGCTGATGCTCGAGGAGGAGAAGGAGGGATGCTCGCTTCGTTCTCCCGAGCATCTTCCTTAGTGCCGCTTGGCTCGGCTTGAAGCGGGTTTAGCTTTCCGGGGGTACCGTGGTCTTTGTTGATAGCCAATCCTCGAAGACAATAGCCTCGAGGTTCAAGTGGGAACCTCGGCTTCCCTTGAGCCTAAGAAGACTTGAGGGGGATTGAATTTCTTTGGTCGTGGCTCACGACCATTTTACGCTTCTGAGACGAGCTTTACCCGCTGCTTGCTCTGGCGCGCTGCGTCGTTGGTTCATGGTTCCTTCTCCGAGAAGCCTCCTGTAACGGCACGGTAGTTTCTGAAGCGCGCTTTTCTTCCGCCAAAGCAGTGCGCTGATAGGCGGCGATTTTTTATCCCGCCTCTTCACTATCCTTTTAACCCTTTCTACCGGGAGAGGCCGGAGTCCCATTGCGCCTCTTTGCCTGCTCGGTAAAATCTTCCAAGAGCCCTAGCGCCCAAGAACCCTTTTCGCTCTCCTTCCTTCTTGGCCATGGCGCTGCTTGTTAGCCGATGATGACCGAAGGAGGCTCTGTGTGCTCACTGACAGGTGCGTCGACCCAAGCTCTCGAGGTCAGTGCCCGAGATGATGCGCGCCGGCACCGCTGAGACGGAGATCGTCTCCTCGCGAGTTGTACGCCATCAACGGCCATCGCCTCGAGAGCGATTTCCTGCGCCTCGTGCTTGCCTTCTCTGGCGGTGCGAGATCTCTCATCTCCACCCCAACTCCATCCTTTCCTCGCAATCTTCTCCCACCTTTATGAGGCTTACGTGGGTGTAATGCCCACGGCTAGCCTCTTCTTTCACTTTTATTCCCTTCCGCATCGGCCGGATGGTTCCGCCGGCTGCTTATTCGCCTTGGCCCCGACCATACAGTACCTCGCTGCTCAAGGACTCGGTGTCGGGTTGGGCCGACCTGGTTCTACCGAAGAAGGCGGAGGGTCCCGTTGGTCTACATCGGGAGGACGCCCGCACTATCGAGACGGCGCGCCCGCCTGCAACCCGAGGAAGAGCGGTGCTCAGGACGATCGGTGAGCTTGCCCAGATGGGGCTCACCGGTCGATATCGCCCCGACTTTACCTTCAACCGGGTGTCCCCCCTGAGGCGCCATGAGCATCCCTTCTTCGAGGTGACCTGGTGGCACGACTTCACCCGCGAGGACAACGCAGTATGTTCCTCGACCTCTTTCCCGAGCATCGCTTTGCTCGTGAATTGCGTTATGCATCCGTGATATGCCTTTTGTCTTAGTCTTGGTTGACGCACCGAGGACGATCGGTTGACGATAGGTCGCCGAGATGTTCGGGCGCCGAAGCGAGAAGGAGCCGACGCCCAATCGCCAGGTCCCCAAGAATATTTTGATCGGCGCGCCGGTAAGTACATTTTCCCACTTCCGCTCGAGGGCATGTTTTCCAGCTCATTCCTCCCGATTTCTACAGGAGAAGGTCGCCCTTGAGCTTGCGGTGTCGGCTAAGGCGGCCGCCAAGCCAAAGCACTACCAGGGTTCCGTGAAGAGGGCGCGGGTCGAGGTCGCCGAGCATCCGCCTCGCCTCCCGCGCCGAGGCGGTCAGGAAGCCGACCAGACCCCTTACCCCGCACCTTGAGTACGCCGCCAGAGGAATAGCGAACTCCGCATTTGGTTCGATGACTTAAGAGGAAGCTGGAGCTGATGCCGATTGAGCCGATCGAAATCGGCCGAGCAAAGCGAGGAAGGCCGAGGAGGATGCCAGGTCTCTCGACCAAGGAGCTGGAGAGGCAGATCAAGGCCCTCCAGGACCAGCTCACTCGGGTGGTTGATGCCCCCGAGGAGGAGGAAGAAGAGGAGGAGGCCGCCTATGCTCGGTTAGGAAGGAGCAGGAGGTCGACCTCTCAAACCGCCCTCGGCCACGGGAAGAGGGGCTCGACATGGACGACGATGTCGACCGGCGATGGCACGCAGCGCCCGGCCAATGACGCCAGAGCGCCGTGGTCGTGGCCGAGGCTCACAGGCCGCGGCGTGTCGCCGTGGCCCGGCGAGGAGGCCGAGGGAGGATGGCGCCGCCACGCGTATATCGTTCTTCATTCTCTTATTCCGCTCTTGTCTTGCGACTTTCTTCGGGCTAACCCCACCCTGTTGGCGTGGGCGTGATAGCTTCGGATGTCGCTTTTGGACTTCCGCCAGATGGTCGAGGAGATTATCAACTCCGCGTTGGACGCCCGAGCTCGGCCCGTCGTCGGCCGGTGATGGCCGAGGCAGAGGAGGAGCCGGTGCTAGCCGGTTTCGGTGAAGCCCGAGCTTCCTTCGGCGGGACCAGCGCTCCCTTCGGGCTGTCGTGGAGCCTATCCTGTACCGCGAGGAGCAGGAGCCCTTAGGGATCGAGACCAGCGCTGGCCTTGGCCTCATGGCGAAGAGAAGATCGCGGGCGAGGCTCAAGCGCCGAGTCGAGGAAGGCTTGGTCGCCCCGACAACAGCCTTGGCCATGAGCCAAGGAGAGGAGGAGGAGGAGGTCGTCCCGGCCAACTCCCTTGGCCTCCCGGGCACCATTGTGCGCCTCGGCCACGAGGGTGCAAGGGGCGGAGGTGATCGTGCTGATCAATCGCCTCCGGCCCGCTGAGTACCTGGCTGGCCTCAAGAGGAACAGGAGGCGAGGTGGTTGCTAACGAACCAGCGCCTCGGCCATGAGCATGGAGTGGCGCTTCGTGGTTAGCGTCTGACCCCGAGAGCGCGGTTTACCACTAGGGAAAGGCGCCACGAAGCCGCTTATCGTGACGAGGATCGCCGGGCGACCGGTTGATCGAAGGTAGACGCCCGTTGCTCTCGAGCACCGGTGCTCAGAGGAGCAAGACAACCCACGGCGCCGCACGGATGACTTGGTCAATCCCTTCTTTCGGCCGGCGCCCAACCGAGACAAGGCTTGTCGTCACCGCTCTTCTCGTAAGTTTCCATGTTTCTTCTTTCGCTGCGAACGATCTTCCGAGTCCGGCTTCTTTCCCTTCTCCTTTCTCTTTCGCCGGTTTGCCGAAGGCTATGGAGGATATCGATGCCACCTCGGTCTCGTGAAGAGCACCGAGTCATCAAGCGAGCAAGACGCCAAGATCGCCGATCTTGAGCGCCGGGTCTCCGAGGTGCGCGAGGCCGACAGGCACCGGAATCGGCGAGAGCCTCATCGCCGTGCTCGGGACCGGGCCTCTTCCAGAGCGAGATTTGCCAAGAGCACTTCAGAGCGTATGCGCGCCGAGCTTGATAAGAGCCGGTGAAGCTTCGGCAGACCTCAGCGAGCTCGGAGCGCGAGGAAGCCCAGCTGAGGCGCGGCGCCCGGAAAGCGCGGCGAAGGTCGCCCTGGCTGCGAAGGTCCTGGACCTAGAGGCGGAGGTCGACTCCCTTAAGGACGAGCTCGCCGCCTCCAGGCCGGTCGAGGACTTAGCTCTTTTCTTTTATTTTTATCTTGTGTAAAACCCGTAAAAACAACGCTTTTGGATTAAATGAGCATATTCGCGGAGAGTTTGGTCCTGCCTGCTTTTTTTTTTTTTTTTTTTTGCTTGAACTCGCTTTCAAGATATGCCCGTATGATCACGGTTCTGCGAAAAAAGAAAGCAAGTTCTCGTGATGGAGCGAGATCAAATATCATAGACACGAGCAAAGGAGCCTTGGTAAGGAGGGGACGGAACGCTCCTATCATACGTAGTTTCCCCACGCCATGGACAAAGGTCGTGTCTCACCGCTATTGCGAGCACGAGTTTGTTCATGGGAGTTTTTATGGTCGCTTTGGTCGTAACGATTTTTTGAATTACTCGAATAGATCGGCTGTGTTTGAGTGAATCAGGAAGCGGAGTGCAGCTTTTAAACCAACAATACGAGAGCCACCATACCCGAGTGGTCACCGAATCGGGCTTAGAGTGGATGCTCGCCCGACCATGCATACAAGAAGAGCCATCGTGGAAAGTGGACGATTGGCGAGCATCCACCGGGGGCCAAAGGGAGATGCGCGCACATACTTGTTGGATAAGTTCGCAGAGGCCGGTAGATTTACGGCGATGCCTGCTCGACAAAGCGAGGACGAAACTCGAGAAAGAGGGAAAATGATTTATTGGAAAGAACGCAAAGGGGCGCGAGATAGGAGTACTGCCTAAACGTAGAATTTACGCAGCTTGATCGATGTTCCAGTCGCGTAGCTCCCGACCATCCGCATCGCGAGGCTTAACAGCTCCAAGGCCAATAGACATGACCGTGTAGGGTCCTTCCCACCTTGGGGTCGGCTTGTTGGCCTTCGACAGTCTTGAACTCTTCGTAAGACCATGTCGCCCGACTTGTAGGCCCTAGGTCGATCGCCTTTGCATGCCTACGAAGAGCTTGTAGGTAAATTGCGGCCAGACAGCCTGAGATTCGCGTGTCGCCCGACGAGGTCTGTGTCGACGAGGCGCTCAACCTCTTGATCGATGGAATCGATCGCTTGCACCCTGGGAACCCAAAGACGATTTCGGCGAGGCGGAATGGCCTCCGCACCGTGAGACGAAGTTGGAAAGGCGCCTCACTGCGGGCTCGACTTGTCGTGGTGCGGATAGACCAAAGAACGGGCGGGAAGCTCCTCCACCCACTCGCACAGCTTCGGTTGAGGGTCTTAAAGACTCTCTTTATGCCACTGGACTAGCTGCCCATTTGCTCGCTTCTACCGCTCTCCGTTACTGTGGATGTGCCATACGTGGTTAAACAGATCCTGTCCCACTCTCCTCACAAGACCTGGAGCAGTTCAGCACGTGAATCGGGTCCCATTGTCCGTGATAAGACGGTTGGGTACCTAACCGGGTTACCACGTTCACGAGGAACCTCTTGGTCGCTGGGCCGAGATGGTCGAGACGGGCTCGGCCTCTATCCACTTAGTGAAAGTGTCGATGGCCACGAGCAACATTTGCAGCCTTTCCGACCTCGGGAAAGGGTCCAGGACGTCGAGCCCCTGTGTCGAATGGCCTAAAGCGGTATGGTTTGTAGGGCATATATGCTTGCTGATGGTTTGCGAGCATGGAATCGCATGCTTTGGCAGTGTCGTTACGATTGACCCTGCGTCTGGTCAAGGCCGTCGAGTGTAACCCACCGGAAGGCTTTGCTCACAAGGGTTGCTCGAAGATTTAATGAGCCTCAGACATTCCTTCGTGGATATCACGAAGAAGTGCATCTGCCTTCCTTCCTGGGAGACGATTTGGAAAGGATTCCTAATGCGCCTTCCTAAGATAGGTCGCCTCACTCGATCATCAGATCGAGAAGATCGCCTTGTTAGCCGGGAACGCTTCGCTTCTTCCTCGGGCAATGTCCCATGCGCAAGGTATTGGATGAATGGCGTCATCCAATTTGCGCTTTGTTTCGAGGAATGAGACCCTCACCGCACGGTCTCCTGGTGCCTCCTCTTCGTAGGGAATGGAGGAGTTTATGTAGGTGCTCGACGAGCACCTCGCCGGAGCGGCGTTTGGGGAGGAACCGACTTTAGACATTTGGTCGGCCAGGGAATTATCCTTCCCGGGGATGTAGATTACTTCAAATTCTTGAAGTATTTCTCCATCTTCCTTACTTCGCCAGTGCATGGCCATTGAGGTATCGAACAACGATACTCTTGTTGACTGGTTCGACCAAGCGTGAATCGCCTCTTCACGTGAGCCGTTGGACTCCTAGCGATTTGCATGCCCGGTCCGCCAAAAGGCCTTTTCAGACTCCGCCAGCGTTGTTAGTCGCGGCGAAATGTAGTTGGATGGCGATCAGAATCGCTTTCTCCGTCTGGAGACTAAGATGACGCCACTTCCCGAGCGCCAGATGCTCGGGATCCGTCAAAATACAAGGTCGTGGAGTTTCCCTCGAATCATTGGTCATTTGGCCGGTGGTGCCGCGAGCCGACCATTCTCCCGCCTAAATCGGCCAGGACTTGTGATTTTATCGCGTCGCCGAGAATACCATTTCGAACTCGGCTTACTGAGTTCCATTGCCCACTTTGGCTATGCGACCACCGGCGCCCTGATTTTGAGATTTCCTGATGGGAAGCCGGTTCGGCACCACGATCTTGTGTGCTTGAAAGTAGTGACGCAACTTCCGGGAGGCCAATGAATGAGTACAGAGTTTCGGACCTCGGGTAACGCTCCTTTGGTCCATGAAGTACTCACGACGTAATTAGATAGGTCGTTGGTACCATCTCTTTTCATCGCCAACACGAGCTCACCGCGCGGGTTGCTGCCAGTATAATAGCAATTCTTCCTGCCGTGGTGTGACGAGGACGCGGCTTGGAGATCTTGTTTTAGCTCTTTGAACGCTGCTGACGCCTTCCTCCGTCCATATGAAGCCATCATGTTTGCGGAGGGCTTTAAAGAAAGGTAGTCTCGCTCCTCACGGGAGACGAAGCTTAAATGCCATCCTCCCTGGCCGAGCTTGTACTTCCTTTACGCATGTGGGCGACCTCATGTTCTCAATGGCTTCGATCTTCTCTGGTTAGCCCCAAACGCCATGTGGCCTGACCATGTAGGCCGAGCACCTTGCCAGCCTTTCACGCCGAATACGATTTTTCCTGGATTTAGCTTTATTCGATGCTTATTGAGGTTACTGAAAAGTTTCTTCTAAGTCAAGAACGTGACTGAAGTACTCTTGCTCTTGACAACTATGTCGCGACATATACCTCCAAATTTCGACCTATTTGGTGTGAAAGTCTTCTCGCATGAGGCGTTGAAAGGTTGCTCAGATTTCTCAGACCGAAAAGACATGGTCGATAGCGCGAAAAAATTACCCGAACGGGGTGATGAAGAAGTCTTTCCTCGTCTTGGCGACAGTTGATCTGATGATAGCCTGGAATAGGCGCTAGGAAGCTCATGGTTCAGGACTCGCCGCCGCTCCACCAATTGGTCTATGCGAGGCAATCTGGATAGTTGTCTTTTGGGCACGTGCGTTCAAACCTGTGGTCGGCGACATGCGCCACTTGCCTCCTTTCTTCGACCTCAGGATCGATTGGCTAGCCACCGGAGTGCTCAATCTCTCCGATGAAGCCACTTTTAGGAGTTTATCAAGTTCCTCCTGGATGATTGCTTGTTTTTCCGGGAAAAGCGTCCTAAGTTTCCTTCTCAATCGTTTTTGTCAGGTGAACCGAACTAGCTATGCTCGACCACCTCCTTTGGGACTCGGGCATGCTCTGGATGGTTCCTGTGCGAACATACATCCGACCTTGCTCGGAGGAAAGTGACGAAGCTCGAGTTCCTATTTGGGATCTAGGAAGATCTCAAATGAACGATTTGGCCGGTTCACTCGTTGGCTGGAACAGCCTTAGTCTCTCCTCCCGGGTTGGAGGGCAAGTTTAGGCCGAATGCTTCGGCTCTTGGTCGTGGCAGCGAGCGGGCAAGCTGACCGACCATATCCAGCCGCTCTTTAAACCGCAATTGAGTGCGGACTTGTGGTTCCCTTTGACGGTTATGACTCGCTTGGCCCGGGAATCTTTAGGCAGCGACTGGCGTGATGCGGCGGCCATGAACTTGGCCAAGGCCGGCCTGCCGAGGATGGCGTTGTAGGCCGACTCAAGTCTACCACCTCGAAGGTGATTAGCTCGTCGAAGTTACTTGGGCCGCCGAACTTACGGCAAGGCGACGACTGCGAGGTTTGATCGAGGTGCCCGGACTATCGAAGTTAGCGGCACGCCACACTCTTTGATTTTGGAACGAGGAATCGTGATCTCGTCCAATACCTTGGCCGCAATAAGGTCCAAAGAGCTCCCTGAGTCTATGAGGACCCGAATCGACTTGTATGATGGTGGGGTTCCCACGACCATTGGAAGCCTCTCGAGGTTTGGTCATCCCCAAGGGACAATCGTCTCTCGGAGAATGTGAGGGATACTCTCCACCATTTCAAATGTGACCGAGGCTTACCCCTGGTGACATGGTGCACTTCCTTGCAGCCTCCTTTAAGTCCCTGCTGGGACTTGTAGGCGGAGGAGCCCCGAAGATGACCGCTATGTGATTCCTTGGTTCTTGATATTCCATTTCATCCTCACTTTCTCAAGGGGCTGTTTTCCTTTGTCGCTTTCACCTGTTCGAAGGCGTCGGCATGGGACCTCGCCAGAAATCGCCCAGGCGGTAGGTCCACGCTCGCAATTCCAGAGGTCGTGCCGTGCGCCGTGAAGTGGATAGAGGTCGCCGTCGGTCCCGCTTGGTCGCCTCGTCGGTCCGGCTTGGTCGCCTCGCCTCGAGGCCTGGTGGTTGTCCTCTTCCTCAGCATTAGGCCCACAAGGCGTGGGCCGAGCTGCCGGTGTTGTTGTTCCACCGCGGCTACCATGGCCGGGCGAGGGTTGCTTTTTCTTCTTCTTCTTGATCTTCTTGTCTGCTGCACTGAACCCTTTTGCTAGCGAGGTCTCTAGGCTGGCGGACTTTTCCTTCATCCAAAGATTTTCTTCCATTGACGGCTTCATCCGTTGGCGTGTCGATCGACGCTATTCGAAGAGCTCGTCATTGTTAGATCTCAGGGTGGATCTCCAGTGTCCTGTGTGAAGCGACGCCTGCACTCTCGATCCTGAAAGCTCGGACGGCGGCCTCGTCCCGATATGTTCGGATCGAGTTCGGACTGGATGAACCTCTGGGCGAATTAATTGTCGCAGTTTCCCCGTCAGATCAAGCGCCTGTCCACAGTCGCGCTTCTTTTCCCGGCGGATGTAGTACTGAAATTACGGTGCGCGGCGCCGAAATGCTCTGTGGACCGTATGGATCCTTCCTTTTGATTGAAAAGCCACGTGACGAGCAGCTCCGTCCGGGACTGGCTGGAAGGTAATTTGCCATTACCTCATCACCTCCGCGGCGCGAGGATGGCGGAGTGTATATCGAGAGGAATTCATCCGGTTCGGGTCCGTTGAATCTCTCGACGTGGCCGGCTTGAACTGCTTTGGCCATGCGACGCCCCGAGGGAGCTCGTGAAGGCCCGGCACGGCTCGGGTTTCGCGACGAAAACTCGGTCACGCGCCTCCACGCGGATCTTCCACCCAACGCGCCGTGGCGCGGCCGAGTCCGAGAAAACCTCATGCGTCGATGCAGGCCGATGACCGCAGATGGTTGCGCGGAGTGCTCGAGCGCCTGACCGGCGATTATCTGCAGTCGCCCGAGGTTGCTTCAGATCGCCTCCGGCCTCTTCGGATCGGTCGCGACACGGGCGATCTTCCGAGCATGGCTCGAGATTCATCTCTGTGCGAACGCACGGAGCGTTGTGATGGTCCCGGGACACACCGGCATCCCGCCATGGGGAGGATCCGAGACTTTTAGCTCGCGGCAAGAAGCCTCTCCAAATCTTCGCCACGACCGCCCATGGCTCTAAGTCTACTTGCTCGGGAAAGCTGCGAGTCACGCGACGACCGCCGCCAAGGCTCTGAGCCTCGCTTCATTTCGTGAATCAAGGGCGCGCGAGCTTTGACGGCGCCCGAGTGCGATCGGGAGTTCGGTACCGCGAGAGTTCCTTTCCGTGGAGGCGACCTCTCCTTTTGCTGTCGGCGACGTCGCATAAGCCGTCTTTCCCAAAGACGCCTCCAAGTGGCGCGCCGCCTTCATGGTCGTGTGGCTGGCGCGCCGAGGATCCTCTCCGGGCTCCTGCGTGGCTCCCACCATGTTGACTGACGCAGCGAGACGAAGGCAGACATGGGGACATCATTGTATCCCCTTGGGACGCGGTTCTGGCGAGCCTAGGTCGCCTGGTATGTCCAGCCATCAGAGCTCGTTGCGTCATCCCTGGGGTCTCGAGTGGTAATGTCTGGGAATGGAGGATCTGCCTCGCATTCCCTGTGTCCGAGGAAAGGCTCCTGCACTCGGGCAGATCGATAGGATCGGTCACCTCGGCACGCGGCTATCGGCGAGTACACGCCGTCATCCTCAACGTGGTCAAAGACACAAGGTCCCGAGTGTCTCCGAGTTTGGCATCCTCGAGGATCTTGATCCGCGACGGAATCAAACTGCCGTCCCACGGACGGCGCGGTTGTCCGACGATTGGAGAACGGGCTCCCGCCGAGCTTACTTGTTGAATGGGGGATCGAGCCCGTCGCCGCACGGATCGAAGAGGGCGCTCGAGCCGACGAGGTCGGGAGAAGGGAGGCCGAAAAGGGGACGCTGGTGTTTTTTATCCTGGTTCGGACCTCTCACCGAGAGATAATGACCCTACTCCGTGTGTATTGTGTTCTATCTTTCGTGCCCTCCCTCAGATCTTCGGGGCTTAAATACTATGACTAGAGATGCGAAAAAGTAATCGCTTCTCGGATCACGCTATGCATCCATATCAGTGATGCCCTTGATTCCCACGTTATTTGAATTTCGTGCATGATTTCCTGATCTCTCGGCTGATTGGTTGCCTTCTTCCTTCCTCGCGGCGCTGTTTGGCCCTCCGACCAAGACACCCGAGCAGTCGTGGCCTCCGAGCATGCTTGCTCGTGGGGGGTGTGTTTGGTGTTAACTGAGGCGCAAACGCGTATGCTCGGAGGAGAAGGAGGGATGCCTGCTTCGCTCTCCCGAGCATCTTCCCTTAGTGCCGCTCGTGAGTTGCTGGTTTAGCTTGAAGTGCAGTACTGCGGGTCTTTTGCCAGATAGCCAATCCCCGACACCTACCTTCTTGTGGCAATCTAGATTCATTTCTTGTCACTTTACGGATTGGATTCCCCGAATTTCATCCGCCCGTGCGCAAATTCTGGCACATCCGGAGTATCCGGACGTTTGGTCCGGAGTCTCCGGGTTGGTCCGGAGTATCCGGACAGTTTGTCCGGAGTCTCCGGGTTAATCCGGAGTATCCGGATGATTTGTCCGGACTCTCCGGGTTGGGTGCTTCGGCCAGATTGCTTTATTCTTTAAATTTCCAATCGCCCCGCGGCTAATCTCTGTTTCCCGCTTTGTCTGGTCAGATGGATCCTACTCAGGGGACGTCAGGTGGTGGTGATCCGCCTAGGAGTTCTCCTCCTCCAGATACACCTCCTGGTTCTTCGTCTGCTGCTCCGGCACCCAAGAGACAGAGACGGGTTGCGAAAAAGCGGCCCACTTCAAAGGGTCCGGCTGACGATCCACCCCTTGCCTCAACTGCGACCTCGGCCACGCCGCCTCGGCCTCGGCCTCGATCTCGGCCTTCTCGTGACCGCAGCGTGACCTCGGGCTCAGTCACCTCCTCTTCCTCAGCCTGATCCAGATGAGCATCCTACAGAGACTCATGCCAGGCTGAGAGATCAGAAAAGGAGAGACTTTCGCGCTTCAGGTCATTTCATTGGCCCCTTGGCCAAAGCCAAGCCTGTGTGGAGGTACCCGATGTCAGTTAACCATATGAGAGTGATTGACTCCAGGACGAGTTCTGGTAAGGGTAAAGCCATAGTTGAGCACAGAAAGAAAGATCCGCTCGACTTCCATCAAGACGAGTATGTGGACCGCCGGTTTTGGAACCGGTTTCAGTCAGATTACTATGAGACGGTCCTCTACCCGCTTGAGCACCCAGTGGTCAGGATGAAGACCATTGACTGGGAGTACATGGCAGCTGCTGAGCATCTAGTGTTCGCTCATATTCTTGAGATTTGTGAGCTGCATCAGATCAAGGACATCTTGTCCTTCAAGAATGATTGGAGCAACGAGGTAGTCATGCAGTTCTATGCCACCTTGTACTTTGATAAGTCTGTGGATGCTATCTGGTGGATGACTGACAGAGTCTGGTATACTGCCAACCAGAAGAGGCTTGCTAGAGTCCTCAACCTTCGCTACAATGACAACCCAAAGCTTCATGCAAAGAAGGTTTTGACTCCTGAGGAGATTGAGTCACTGTACGACACATCCAGAAGCTTCACAGTGGGGACCATCAAGGGTCTAAAGGATGTGCCTACCGTGCTCAACAGGATGTTGAGGGTCACTCTTTGGCCCAAGGAGGGAGATGCGTCTGCCATCAGTTCCTATGGAAGGAACCTGCTGTACCACCTCGTTGAGCGCACTCAACCGTTTGACATTGTCGACTTCATTTGGGAGACAATGAGGCAGAATGCGCAGAGCAACATGGCCAGCTGCAGCTACGCTCCTTTTGTGATGGCTTTGATCACATCTGTCAGTGGTCTAAAGTTTGTCAGGGACGAGGAGCACCTTTCCTACAAGGTTCGTCCTCCGATCGCTTCCAAATTGCTCTCGCCGCCCTGGTCCTGCTGCTCCTAGGACTCGACGCGGTCGCGCCTCGAGTTCTACGTCTGCTCCGGCTCCTGCTGTGCCTCCGGGCATCCCTTCTGAGCAGACTGAGGTTCCAGGTAGCGTGCTCCAGAGGATGTTGAAGCACGTCTTCTGTCTTTGCCGTGACATCTCCACCAGGCAGAAGGTGATGAGCAGGCAGATAAAGAAGAATGGTCAAGACATTCGCAGCATCCGCCGCCACAATGGCGAGGCAGTCTCTCCCAGCGACTCCTCCGGGTCTTCCGAGGAGAGTAGCGATGCCACCTCTGCAGATCAGCTTTTCGGCATCACTTCTCCTCCTCCTCCTCCCCCTGGAGATGACCCCGGCAGCGAGTACTCAGCGTCTGACGACGAAGACGACGACGAGTGATCTCTCGTGCCCTCCCTCTTTTGGTGTCTTGATGCCAAAGGGGGAGTGATATCTTTAGCGTTGTCGTTTAGTGGTCGCGTTTTTCCTTTGCTGTCTCTCGTGGCATTGTTATGTGTTGCTTTCTATTTATTGCTTTTTATGCTGTCATGAACTCTGTTATTCCTCTTCTTCCATGTAATGACATTATGTTTATCTTATGCATGGATTACTTTCAGTTAATTGTAATGTATTCTCGGATGCATTATTTGAGGGGGAGCTCTCGGTAATTCTTCGTTAAATATGTGCATTTGATTCCACTCAATTCTTCTAATGCACACATTTAGGGGGAGCTCCACTTTTTATTTGAGTTGCTAAAGTCAATTTCATATCTTTTTATCTACCTTTAATTGTGTTGTCATCAATTCACCAAAAAGGGGGAGATTGAAAGTGCATCTAGACCCCTCATTTTATTTTGGTGATTAATGATGACACAATTAAAGTGATCTAATGCTTCAACTAAGATTAATGCAGTTATCGAGATCACATCAAGCTCGGAATAAGATTGGACGGTCCTAAGCGCGTCAAATTTTGAGAAAACGGCATCAAGACGAAGACTTGTAATTTTCATATTTGTTTTGAGTCTTAAGGATAGCCGTACTATTAAGAGGATGCGACGGAAAATCGGTTTTAGGATGTGCATGTGCTCAAGGTCAAAACTTGCATATAAACTAGCACTCAAACACTCCGGACAAGCCGGAGACTCCGGACCAAATACCCGGAGACTCCGGATTGACCAGTTCGGCCAGTTTTAATTCCGCTGCGATTTTTTAATTCGCCCATTCACCCCCCCTCTAGGCGACATCGTTGGTCCTTTCACCTTGGATCCGAATCCAACGGCCACAAACAGATCTAAGCCGTATTACGCGATTCCATCTAAACCGTCCAACTCCAATCCTACGGCTGTGATCTATCCTAGCACGGTGCAACACAGCGCAACGTGGCTAATCTTAGGTCACATGATCTAGATCTAATGGTCTAGATTGCATCTGGGTTCTACGGGAATTAGGGCGACGTGGACTCACCGTGGCGGTAGGATCCCGATCGGACGGCTGAGGGAGCTCGCGAGCGGTGATGGCGGCGCGGCGGAGCTAGGTCACCGGAAACGAAGACGACAACGCGGAGAACGGCGTTGCGGTGCGGTTCCGGCGAAGCGAAGGTGTCCCACGGGTGCGCCTCATCTGCATGAGCATGGATCTACCCTTGGTGCGGCGGAAGACGGCTCAACGACGGCGCTAGATGACAAAAACCATGACGGCGGCGCAGGGGCTATGACCTAGGGCAACGGACGCGTCAGCAAACAGCGATTCTCGGGACCGAGTCCACGCTTTAAATAGCGCGGCGGTCGAATCCAATGCGGCGGCAGACTCCAACGGCCGTGGCGGAGAAACCGGATCGGGGACGACGACCAGCAACCGTCCAGGCGTCGCGATCCAATGGCGGTATGCGCGCGTGCACGTGGACAACTCCCAACCGTTGGATCCCGATCCAACGGTGGGCATCCGAGGCGGCTAGGGTTAGGCACGGCGCGGTCGGACTCGAGTCTGGCTCGGGTCGGAGGAACAGTACTTGACCCGAGTTGGATTTCAGGCGAATAAATAAATAAAGAAATTCCCAGTAATTCAATTAATCCAAGACAAATAGCAAAAAGCTCGGAAAAATTCCAGAAAAATTCTGGAAATTATTTTAGGGCATTTTGAATTCAAATAAAATATTTCTAACAAAAATTTATTTGTAACTTTTAAATATTTAAATAATCAAGTAAAGGTTCAATTCAAATTAAATCCAAATAAATTCCAAAAATCCCCAAAATTCACAAATACACTTTACTCAAGAAAAGCAAAAATTGGGGTGTTACAGATTCTTAATCAAAATCTAACTAATTACAAGATTGTTTCTTACAACATCGATCCTTTTGAGGTTACATAGCATCTTTTTGTATCAATATGAAAAAGATGGAATAGATGGATAGAAGCGCCATCAAATGCCATGTTTTCATGGCATCTCACTAGTATATAATGTGTTATCTGTGGTAGTTTTTAACTGACATCAGTGGCAGTTTTTAAACCGTCACGGATTAAGTGCCACTGATAATCGAAGATTATCAGTGACGGTTCTAAAATCGCCATAGATAATAATATCAGCGACGGTTTTGGGCTAAAATCACAACTGATACTCATATTATCAGTGGCGGTTTTTGGCTAAAACGACCACATATACCCATACTATCAGTGGCGGTTTTAGCCAAAAACCACCACTAATAATTCCACACCATAAAAATAAAAAATTTGCATTTTGGGCTAGCCTCAGGAAAGCGCTAGCCATGCCCTCTGAAACGACATACACAAAGAACAGATATATCATACACATTGTAACAGATGTATACACAAATAACAGATATATCATACACATTGTAACAGATGTATACACAAAGTAGCATAAGATTATCCAGAATTTGAACACCAATTTACACCTTGTAATAAAACAAAATTTAAATAATAAAAGCCTAAACTAGTTTTCTAAACTACAAGCCTACGAGCCTTCGGTGCTAGTTGGAGACGAATGACGTGTAATATGAGTATGGATGACTGGATCGTTGTTGTCTTTGTCATAAAACTCGCTCTTTTTTGTTGATGACTTAATCTACAAAATGCTACAAAAATTAATTTAATGGAGCAAGGTAATAAATTCATCATCTACATATAAATTAATCTACAAAATGCTAGGTAAATAAAAACAAATTAAATCTAAACTTTGCATTTGAAGAGAGAAGAATCTTAATTAAACTATATCTAAACATTAAATTGCAACTACATCACCACAAATGAAGAGAGGACAACAAATTACTCACCTTGGAACAACTGTAGGAAGTAAAAGCACAAGCATCTTTGCAAACAAAATCTGAAATCTAGAAACTTTGGTTTGTTCTCGGGGAGGAAGATAACCAGAAGGAGCTGCTACAGGGGGTATTTATAGGGAATATTATTTGTGACGGTTTTAAATTAAAACCACCACAGATAATACTATTTGCGACGATTTTATCCAAAAACCACCACAAATACTCGTGTTATCAGCGACGATTTTTACCTAGAACCGCCACAAATAACCGCTAAGTATCAGTGGCGGTTTTTATTTAGAACCGCCGCAAATAATGCATTATCTGTGACGGTTTTTGTTTAGAACTACTCCCTCCAGTTTGGTAATATCTGTCATTTTGGACATAGTGATGGTCAAACTTCCAAAACTTTGACTATTGATATATTTTTAAATATTTAAATTAGATACATGAAAATTATATGTGTAGACTTGTCTCGAGAAGTACTTTCATAATATTATAATTTTATTGGGTTTTATAAATATATTATAATAAAAAATAGCGGCCAAAGCTGTGTTTTGAAGACCGTGTCGATGTCCAAAACGACAGATATTACCAAACCGGAGAGAGTACCACAAATAGTCCAAAAAGTATTTGTGGCGTCCCTAAACAAAAACCACCACAGATAATAATTATGTGTGGCGTTTCTAAACAAAAAACGCCATCCGCCACAAATAGAGTGTCACATGTGTACTGTTTTATAGTAGTGTGTAAAGTTGCAGTGAGCTCGTTCTCGAGATAGTTGACGTGGTTTATTGCATTTTTGTCCATTTGCATTTGTAACTAGCCTGTTTTGAAACAAAAACCAGGATCTAAATGTCAAATCATTCGCCGAAAATACTGTCTGAATTTCGAAGTCACATTGCCTCAGGGGCGGTTGCCGGATGGCAGGGAAAAGCTAGCTTGGGTTGGGTGCTGCAGCAGGCAGGGTGGATAGGAAAAGGCGAGAGTAGCTGGAGAGCTGATGGATCGTCCTCCTGTGCTTAGGATTACTAGGGGAATATCGGATCGTCGAACCTCGTGTTATAGTAGCACCATTGAATCAGAAAATTTTCATTTCTAATCATGCCGACCATTTTCATTTTTAACTATAGTACGTTAGTGCTGATAGCTAGGGAAACATTTCATTTAATTATTGCAGTGCATATCGGTGGCCAAGGTGTAAAAGCTTGATTGCACGCGTTTTAAAAATAGCATCCGGCCACCCAACGCTATTCTGTTAGAAGTGATACCAACGGTATAGAAAAGTTTTATACAATTTAGAGAGGGTGTTTGAAAAGTTTCATGTTTCAATGAGATCCACGAGCTTACAGAGGTTTCTAGAAGATTTCAAACCAAAGTTTCAACAAGCTTCAAATTTTGGAATTTCAGTTTCAACCGATGAGTTTCAACTAAAAACTTCGAGAAATTTCAACATGTTTTTTAAATGGTCTTCTTCACAAATATATGATATATTTCATATTATAATGCAAATTAATGTGCTATTTTTTCTGTATCCTAATAAATATTCATCTTTATTTTACATCCTCTACATGTATATATTAAGTATAGTGCTTAGTAATGATAATTAGAAGTAATCTAGTTATTTTTAGTATTTTTTTTAGTATATGTGTTAAGAGAAAATAAGCCACGATAAACTTGGACGATGGAGGGAGCATATTCGAAGGATTACAGCAGATAACGGTAAAAAAAAAAACTGTGCGCGGCTAATTTTTGGATCGTCCTTTCCTCTGGTAAAAACGGCCACCCAAACAACCCGAGGAAGGGAAACCCCTCCAAAAAATAACCTCTCCCGCTTCGTCTCCCTCCCCCGCGCCGCGGATGCGCACGTGCCACCCCCCGCCATGGCCGACGCCGGCGCCCCCCCGCCCTCTCTCTGCCCCCTCTGCGGCCACCCCACCTCCTCCGCATCCTCGTCGTCGCCGTTGGTATCGGCCACGGGGCCGCCGCTGAAGAGGAATTCGCCGCCTGAGGCGCCGCCCGCGGTGGTGCGGGTGGAGATCGGCGACGAGGCCGCGGCGCTGCGGGAGGCGCTGGCGCGGCAGCACGCGGCGCTGGGGGAGCTGCAGGCCGAGCTCGACGCGGAGCGCGGCGCGGCCGCGGGCGCCGCCAGCGAGGCCATGACCATGATCCTGCGCCTGCAGCGGGAGAAGGCCGAGGCCATGATGGAGGCGCGCCAGTTCCGCCGCTACGCCGAGGAGAAGATGTCCCACGACGCCGCCGAGCTCGCCGCCCTCGAGGATGTCCTCGCCAAGCGCGACGCTACGCTCCAGTCCCGCCTCGGCGCCGCCGCGTCGAACGCTTCCTCCCCGCACGTCTACTCTTCGCCGCGCCACCCTTGCACGCCGCCGCAGACCACCGCGGCAGCGAGCGGATACTACCCGGCGCTGCGGTGCTGCATCGACCACCCGCCGACCGCGTCCGAGGCGGACGCGCTCGACGTGCAGACCCCGTGCGACCACCTGAGCCGCCTCGCTCACCGCGTCCACCTGCTCGAGCGCTCGACGGCCACCACCACGCCCATCATCCGCGTCGCGCCGGGCTCCGCCTTCCCCCGCCACGCGCGCGCCTTCTCCGACGCCGACAGCCTCGACTTCTACGACGGCGAGTTCTTCCCGGACGACGGCTGCAGCGCCAGCGACCGGGTCTACACCATCGATGCCATCCACGGCCGCGGCGCCCCTCTGGCCGTGCCCGAGGGCTCATACTGCGGGGGCACGCCGGCTGGGAGCGACTGCTGCGGCGGCGCGGCGTGCGCGGAGGACGAGGATATGCGCCGGCTCAGCGCGCGCCTGCAGGCGCTGGAGGCGGACCGGGAGACCATGCGCCAGGCCATCATCTCCATGGGCGCCGAGAAGGCGCAGGTCGTTCTACTCAAGGAGATCGCCCAGCAGCTCTGCAGGGAGACCGTCCCGCCGCTGCCGACCATAACAGTCGCTCAGCACCAATACAAGGGGGGCGCTGCACCACCGACCATGACCGTCACCGTGCCACCGCCGCAGCCGCCGGTGGTTATGCACCGGATGGTGATCAAGAGGCAGCCATTCACGAGGACATCCTACTTTGCTGCAGTGGTCAAGGTAATCTCGTATGATCTTACAATTGCTCAGGAAATCTAGCTTGTTCAGTATGTTAATTGCCTTGGAGTTAGGAAAGCTATTGCATTGTGTCCTTTGACATTGCAATTTTTTAAATATGCAATGCAGCAATGTGCATAATCAACAGGAAATATTTTGTGAACCAGAATAGTTTATCAGTGAGGCATTGACCAATAGCAGCATGTACTCATGTAGTAACATTTCTTTAATTCAACAAGTTTAGTTCCATTGTGATCACTACAAAGCTCTGTTTTATTTGTGACTCTGATTCATGACATTATCAATCTCAATTGCTTTTACCAGGAGTGCATCAAATGAGAACTAGTCTTAAAGTAGGATATTGGTAACCAGCAGCTTTAGTATTGGATTGCATGTAGAAGGCCCAAATGTTTACCAAAAGCCGCCAACATTTAAAAAAAAAAAACACACAAAAATCGCTAGCGGCTGAAATTAGACTTCTCACTATCCTATTTTCAGGGCACTTCCAACTGGATATGCTCTCCATTTTTACCAAATTCTATTATTAAACGTGGCTGCTTTGACAAGTAACAACCTATTTTATGAAGTTTATTGAAAAATGGAACCTGATTAGCTTGCTTTTAATTCTCCTGAAGTGGGTCGCATCAATCATCTGGTGGCGAAGGAAACCATCCCGTATCAAGTGAGATAATCCTAGCCATCTCAGCTACTTTCGTTGCGCATTGTTCCCTGTTTACCGTTGCTATTCACGGATGGCAGGTACCCCATTGGTCAGTGCGGTAACAACGCCGGCTTGCTGCTGCTGCTCGACAAGGCTCCCAAGGCAGGGCATCAGAGATTTCCCAAGAGAATTTTGTAGGCTCCATCCATCCGTCCATCCATCCATCATGAGTATATACAGCTCATTTTGTTTGTGAAACAAAGATGGCTTTCGCATTGTCGTCGCTCTCGCCCTTGTTTCTTTCGTTGATGGCGTCTGATATTGTAGTTTGCAAATGGAAGCCATCTGCTGTTGCTGCTGCAGCTTTCCTTGTCTCCAGGATTCTTCGCATGTTTCTTGGAGGTTTTTTTTTGTTGCATTGCTTTGCGCCTTCAGTACGAAATTTTTTGCGCGTTCTACATGAAGATTTGGGCTAACATGGCAGAATGAACCAGTCAGTACCTGGTACCCAACACACGTGCATAAAACTATAGTAGATTTTGCATGCACATTTACGGGATTGGTGAGCAAGACCCCCAAAGACTAGTTTACGGAAAATTAGGTTCTCATTATCGCGGCATCTTTTGATCGATCACCACCGATCCCTTATCATCGCCAGATCATCTCCGACTCAGATCCATATGGATTCGACCTAATCTGTGTGTTGCATTGCTGTGAGTCGTGGCTGCGACAAATCTTCTTCTGCTCGGAGGCTATGTTGTCTCACCACCGACAATACAGAGACCATGCTCAATTCCAGCGTCCCCAAGTTGTCTCCATGCCTGATATGCCTACATCCAGTGGGGTGTCCGACACTGTCGTAGCACGGATTCAACGGATCTAGCGCAGTTGCCTGGTCTTCTCTCGCGCAGATCTAGCTGGATCCGTTGGAGGAGCGAGGTTGTTGTGGCTACAAACCAAACAGTATATTTGAATGTGTTGAGATATATTAGCATGTGCTAATTGTGGCCAAATTAGAGGAGATAGCAGTTATATTAACTGCCACCTTTTGGCAGTGGTGTCTTTTCAAAGCACCTTTTCATGTGTATTTAAAGGGGCTTTGCCCATTGTAAAAGATACTAATCATTCAATAGAATTGTGATTCCTCTTGTTCATCTTCTCTGAGTTAATAGTTCTACAATACGTTATCAGCACTTTTGCTTCCCACAAGGCGTGTACACCATCCATCAACAGGAAAGGTGAGACACAACATTCATACCATTAGTGAGGAGAAAATGGAGAGAAACAATCGAGTAGAAGGATGAGGCCATACAAATGTACTTTCTCGATAGTGCTAGGTGTTGACATCGCTCCTTCACGCACTTCCATCGCCCTCGCCATGCCATCCGTCCGACTCCACCGCAGTTGCCATCCGCAAGCCATGCTGGGCCGCCTACTCCGCTGCGTGGACCTCGTCGTGTCATCCGTGAGCGGCATGCCGCGGCAACAGGCGCGCCGCATGGGCGCAGTGTTGCATCGGCAAGACACGGGCGCGCACGCCGCATATCGCGCGCGAGGTGGCGCAAGCGCAGCCGCAGGTGCGCGAGTAACATGCGCAGAGGCGGCGATGCAGCTCGGCGACCGGCGCTAGTCGCGTGGCGGAGGGCACCAAGAGCCTGGTGGAGCACGCCCGCCGGATGACGATGCGCCGGGCGACGACGTTAGTGGCGCATGACGACAGGGCGCTGGGCCGTTTTCCTCGCCACGGCGCCACAAGACGGAAAGGGCGGGCCACGATGGCGGCTGACGTGGCCGCCTACTACTCCAGCCGCACAAGCCTCGCATGAAACGCCGATCGGCGCCGTCGGCGACGGCGCATACAGCCAACGCGACGCGCCGGGCGGTGGAGATGCCGCAGAAGCGTGGCGAGGCGCAAGGCGCCTGAGGTGGTGCCCGGCGCGCCGCGTGAGCGGGTGGCAGCGCAGTATGAGCCGGCGGAGCCCCTCCGCACAAGACAAGATGCATGGCGTGGCTCCTCTTCCCTTCGCCACGTGGCGGCGACGGCGCCAAAGGGCGTGGCCGGCAGGAGCTGGGCGGCGGCCGTGTGGAGCCGCAAGGAGGCGCCACAAGCACATGGGGACTAGGGTTGGAAACCCTAGCCCCCCATGGAGGGCATATCTAATGGGCTGTGGCCCAAATGGCTGGATGGGTCTTTAAGAAAAAAGGATTTTTCCACATTAGACCCCAAGCAATACCCCAATTGCTCATTAATCCAGCCAATAAAGGACCATGGGTTCTTTTTAATAGCTATATTTGCATTCTAGTACTTTGGTTTTTAGAATAAAGCAAATAAATGCATGTATTGTTTAATTGCGATTTTACCCATGTAAATATTTGTATCGCAATTAAATGTGATGTTCTAAGTTCTTGTATTATTTACATGCATTTCCTAGCATTTATATTTGATGTTAGTAGTTGACGATTACCTTAAGTGCTAAAATTAGCATAAGGCATGGGTCCTATGGCATAAATTTTATGTCCATGGTGAGAGTATCTCGCCCATTGCTAAAAGGTCTACGCTAATTTATCAGATTATTTAAGTTATTTGCTTAACTTAAATTGCATAAATTCATGAAAATGCTAGAAAATTATGTAGTTGACGATTACCTTAAGTGCTAATATTAGCATAAGGCATGGGTCCTATGGCATAAAACCTATGCCCATAGTGAGAGTATCTCGCTTCTATCGCTAAAAGGTCTACGCTATTTTATTCAGTTAATATTCATGCATCGATTTACTTTGCTAAGTAAATAATTAAGACATTGCATGATTATTATGTAGATATGGCCGATATCTCCAAAAGGAGTTTGTCGAACTTGCGATGGCGTAATTACTTAACTTGGGCCATGGATGTAAAAATCACTTTGGCATCAAGAAGTTTATCTGCTTGCATCAATGATCCTGCTCGTGGTGCAGCCCCTATACCGAAAATTTCAAGTATGCAACTCTACATTTCATCAGGCATCACCTCCATTCAGACTTGAAATCGAATATTTATTGGAGGAGGATCCACTAAGTTTGTAAGTCCTTAGCGACAGATATGACCAACATAGGGGCGGTCATGTTGCCTGGCTCAAAGGAATGGTCTATGTTACGCTTTCAAGACTTTAAGTCCGCTGTGAATACACCTCGCACACAAGATCAATTCCAAATTGAGATTCTCAATGACAAGGTCAAGCATTCTGATGAGGACATGATTGAAAAGATCGCTTTGCACTTTTCATCTTCTAAGGACGATATTGCAAAGAAACAATATCGTTAAACAAAAAATACACTAAGTACTGATTTAATTTTACTCGCTTCAGTGAAAAGCATGATGAACTTCTTACGAAGAATCATCATACGCGCCGACAGGGCAATGGCAGTGCCGAAGCATATGCCAATATTCCGAGTACTAGTGCATACCATGATCAAAAGAAGGATAAAATAATAAAAGAATAATGCAAAGTGGAAGTCCAAAATGCAGAGGAACAAAACAAAAGTTTATGGCAAAGGAAAATTCAAAAATAATTCTCCTAGAGAGAAGACTGACTTTGCCATAAATGTGGATGTAAGGGTCATTGGGCAAGAGAATGCCGTACACCTAAACATCCGGTTGAGTTATACCTCAAATCACTTGGCAAGGCAACAATCGAGAAGGGCAAGGTTGAAGTTCATTTTTGCTGAAATCCGTATGAGTGCGGATAAAGGATGTAAAGATCACGGATAAGATTGTTGATGACCATGGAATGGTTCAATGAAGGAAGATGAACTTAAAGATACCAATGATATGATGGTGGAATATGCCAACCTAGATCTGTATGGAGACACCTTTTAGTCTCTCATTATCCCTTATGATTGTACTCAGCATATTGTACAAATTTTATTTGATGCTCATAAAGAGCATATACATGTTTGTTACTGTCAAACATGTAGGTATGGCTTGTAAAGAACATATGTATCTTGTATATTGACATGATATATAATATATGTGTGTATTATTTCTATATTGGAGTTAATTTTTATTCTCTCCGTTTATAGATCTTGGTGACAATCCGATGGAGGAAGAATTATGTCTTGTTGACAGTTGCACCACTAATACTATATTAAGGGAGATAAAGTACTTCCAAACTCTAACTAAGAGGAGAGGAAATATAATGACCATCACTGGTAATGATGCTCAAATTGTTGGTTCAGGACGAGCCATCATTATACTCCCTATGGGTACAAACATCGTGATAGAGGATGCTTTTTTGTATCCTCGAATCTACACGCATCTCTACTAAGCTTTAAAGATATTCGTGATCAATGGTTTCCATGTGGAGACTAGTAAAGAGAGCAATGTTGAGTATTTGCTCTAACTAAAACTACTGGATGCTAAAAACAAGTGGTTGAAAAGCTTCCTTCTTTTTCATCGTGGATTGTACTACACATATATTAAACCCAACCACATGTTGTGCTAAAGACAATTTTATCTTATCTTGATAAGTTCAAGATTTGGCATGACCGATTAGGTCATCCAGGTTTGGGTATGATGCATAAAATTGTCAAAGGGTTACGTTGGCCATAATATTATAAATTCATATTTCCCAAAAATATGATGAATTCATGTGCAATGCTTGCATGTGCAAAAGAGAAATTAATTTTGAGGCCTTCATACCTTAAAATTAAAAATGAGCTATTAAATTTCCTTGAAAGGATCCAAGGAGATATTTGTGGACCTATCCAGCCTCGTCGGGCCGCTTAGGTATTTCATGGTGTTAATTGATGCATCTACAAGATGGTCCCATGTATGTTTACTCTCTACAAGGAACCATGCTTTTGCAAGATTAATTGCCCAAATAATAAAAATTAAGAGCCAATCATCCCGATGATAGGATAAAGTCCATTCGGTTGGACAATGCACTTGAATTTTCTTCAAAGGCATTTAATGATTATTGTTTGGCTTTGGGCATTAATGTAGAGCATTCGTACCATATGTACATACACAAAATGGCTTAAGCGGAGTCTTTGATAAAGAGGATAAAGCTTATAGCTAGGCCTGTTACAAAATTGTTCAATTACCAACAATTGTTGGGGACATGCGCTTTTACATGCCGCAGCTTTAATCCAAATTAGACCAATCAGCATATCATAATGGTTCCCCCATTGCGCTTAGTACGTGGAGATGTACCAAGCATTTCCCATCCATGCGAAAATTCGGCGCAAGATATGCACTCGATTTCACCACCGCAGCGCATACTGATGGGTCCTCAAAGAAAGTTGGGGATCTATGTGGGGTATAGTTCTCCGTCAATTATAAAATACCTAGAGCCATTGACAGGGATCTGCTTTACGTGCCCTAAGATCTGTTATCGTATATTTGATGAGTGATAATTTCCTAAGATTAGGGGAGATTTGTACCACAAGGAATGCCAGAAATTGATTGGAATGCCACGAGGCATTCAGTCCTTAGATCCACGTGACAAAAAGAATCGAACAAGAGGTTCGGGAGATTATAAGTTTGCAATACATTGCAAACAATCCGCGATGCATTTACGATTATAAGGTTATGAAATCTCATATACTGTTTGTTAATGCTCCTGAAAGAGTAGAGGTACCAAAGAAAACTACTTCTTGCCCCTAATGTGAATAAGAGGAGAATTCCTGATGCATTGGATTTAGTTTCATGTGAGACGTCCCATAAACAAAAGATCGATAAAGGTAAATTACCTATGTCAAGAAATGAAAAAGAGGTTGGAAGTCCTCTAGTGATTGGTAAACCCAACATAATTGTGCACAAACTTCAATGTTGGGACATGGAACCATTGGACTCAATCGTATTGGGAAATCATGATGAGTCACAAGGCAAAAATAAAGAATTGTTGATGAAGAAATTTCCACTAATTATATTGATTCAAGAGAATCATACAATAGAAAGACTACAATTGTCGACATTTATTTTGCTCTAAGATTGCTAAAATCCTTCAATCGATCCAGAACCAAAGTCCATGGCGAGTGCATGAAGCGCTCATTGGGTCAAATGGAAGGAAGCAATTGAGGCCGAATTGAGCTCGCTTAAGAAAAGAGAGGTATTTGGTCCGGCTTATGACCACACCTCCTAAAATATTTCCGGTTGGAAATAAATGGGTTTTCATTCGAAAGAAGAATGAAAATAATGTAGTGGTGAGATATAAAGCGAGACTTGTAGCACAAGGGTTTACGCAGAGACGGCATTGATTACAATGAAACATATTCACCGGTAATGAGTGGAATAACGTCTGATATTTATTATCATTGGGCAAGAACAAGAATTTATCCATGCGCATTGATGGATGTAG
Organism: Rhipidocladum racemiflorum; assembly: GCA_036346355.1. Lineage (NCBI taxonomy): Eukaryota > Viridiplantae > Streptophyta > Magnoliopsida > Poales > Poaceae > Rhipidocladum > Rhipidocladum racemiflorum. The sequence continues at coordinate 464,946 of CM070590.1, read as the reverse complement.
TGGATCGATATTTATATGGGTCACTTGATTCTGATATTTACATGAAAGTCCCGTGAGGGATATCTATTCAATCCAAATACAAATCGCAAACATGTATAGTGTCAAATTGAAAAAGGCACTATATGGATTAAAGCAATCGGGTAGAATGTGGTACAACCGACTAAGTGAGTTCCTTATTAAGAAAGGTTACTCAAAATAACGATGATTGTCCTTGTGTGTTTATAAAGAAATCCCAAAATGGATTTTTGTATAATTTCCGCTTATGTTGATGATTTGAATATCCTGAACTCCCTAAGGGATATAAAGGAAGCTAGCAATCATCTAGTGACGGAATTTGAAATGAAAGATTTGGGTCAAACCAAATTTTGCTTAGGTTTACAACTTGAGCATCTCTGAAGGGATATTCATACACCACTGCATATACTCAAAAGATTTTGAGTAAATTTAATATGGATAAATCATATCCATCAAAGACCCCTATGGTTGTTAGATCTCTAGATAGGATAAAGACCCATTTAAACCTAGAGATGAAGATGAAGATATTTTAGGACAAGAGGTTCCATATCTTAGTGCCGTTTGGGGCATCGATGTATCTAGCAACCGGCACGGGCTTTGAGTATTTCATTTGCGCTAATTTATTGGCTAGATATAGCGCAAAGCACCAACAAAGAGACATTGGGCTGGCGTTAAGAATATCTTCAGTATATCCAAGGTACAAAAGATCTTGGTCTATTTTATAAGAAAACCAAGATATGAACATAGTGGGTTATCTGATGTCGGCTTATTTGTCCGATCCCCACAATGCCATCACAACCTGGGTTTGTATTTTTATATGGTGGAACGGTTTTTTCATGGAAGTCTAGTAAACAGACTTTTAGTGGCCACTTCCACTAATCATTCTGAAATAATTGCACTTTTTATGAAGCATCACGTGAGTGTGTATGGCTCAGAATGATTAATCACATACAAAAGCATGTGGTATAAATACAATTGAATCCCCTACCATTATCTATGAAGATAATGCGCTTGTATTACTCAAATGCAAACAGGTTATATAAAGAGCAACATTACTAAACATATTGCTCCTAAATTATTCTATCCTCATGAGCTCCAAAAGAGCGGTGAGATAGAAATTTTGCAAACAAAGTCTTGTGAAAATTTAATGATTTATTTACCAAATCCTTATCAAAATCCACATTTGGTAAAATGTGTTAATGGAATCGGGTATGAGGAGACTTTGTATGTTGCAAGGACTGGGAGAGTCCTCTGAATTTTAAACTCTGCTTAAAGGATATATTGTACTCTTTCCTTTATGTGTTTTTACATGGTATTTTCCCATAAAGGTTTTTAATGAGGCAATATAATACAAGCTAAATGTTATGTACTCTTTTCTCTGTCCATTTTCCCTACATGGTTTTTGGGAGAGTTTTTAATGAGGCATATACATATATATTCCTATTTTCTTCATCCATTTTTTCCCACAGGGTTTTTGGAAGGAGTTTTTAAAGGAACACGAAGATAGATATAATTTGTCCAAGGGGGAGTGTTGAGATATATTAGCATGTGCTAATTGTGGCCAAATTAGAGGAGATAGCAAGTATATTAATCTGCCACCTTTTGCGTGGTGTCTTTTCAAAGCACCTTTTCATGTGTATTTAAAGGGGCTTTGCCCATTGTAAAAGATACTAATCATTCAATAGAATTGTGATTCCTCTTGTTCATCTTCTCTGAGTTAATAGTTCTACAATAGAATGAATTTCATTAGACCTACAATTGGAGTGCCAGCGAATGAATTTCATTAGACCTACAATTTTAAAAAAAGAACATTCTAGAGATATTTTCAAAAGATCATATTGACAGGTACAACTGGAGTGCCAGCGAATGAATTTCATTAGACCTACAATTTATTGCACCCGGTTGTTCACGTCCTAAATCTCTACTATATAAAGTGAGAGTTTCTTCCCACGTCATTTCATCAAAATTATCAGTTCTGCCATTCTTTAATTACCCACCTCTTTAATTAACCACTCCAGGTGTGGATGGAAGACAGCACACAAGACCATTCTTTAATTACCCACCTCTTTAATTAATTAACCACTCCAGGCGCAAGAAACGAAGCGTCAGAACGCTTCATTTACATAGAAATATAGAAATACTGCTTCAATAGTGTCCTACTGTATAAGGTATTATTTGCACAACATATTTTCTTGTTTCATGTTATCGTAATAGCAGGACAGCCGTTCAAAATGTAGATACCGTTGCAACGCACGGGCACTTTACTAGTTATGTAAATTTGACAGGACATTTCTACGTTCTAATTTGCCACTTACGTGACATTAATTTGGGAGGGCTGGATTTCGATCCAGGAGGCCTCGATGGAAAGAAGAAGGCCTATTTGGGTTCTCAAGGGCTCAGATGGGCCCTCGGAAGGCTCAAAGTTTTCCCTGGGCTTGCAAGAGAAAAACTTGCTCAACGAGAATCCTTGATCCATATTATCCATGTTAATAATAATCAGCGGTAATCACTCGACTGATTACTGGAGAGCAGTTCTCTAAACAAAATAATGGAGAACATCGCCATACTATCTTTTTTTAGTGGAGATTGGAGAACATTCCTCTAGGTACATAATGGATCTACATAAAGACATTTTTTTAAGCCAATTTTTCCCGCTCCACTCACTTTTTTATTTTTTGCAAGTTTGATTCCATCCGAACAAAATTATAAATCTAACTCCTTTTGGGTCGCGACAGGCACATATCGCGCTTCCATACCGCAATAGTTGACACATATCGTCTCCCGATACTTTTGCGGTAGAGAAGATGGCTAAATTTGCTATTTCGTTCGAACAATGGCCAATCTTGCAGAAAACATTTGGCCGAAAATGCCAAGAACTCTTCCTTTTAAGTGGCTTCATTCAATTGTTTAATTTCCTAGCCCTTGTGGGGTTGTATATTTATCATTTCTTTCTATGTACATAAACCTTTTTTCCTATTAATACACTTTTAAAGGCCTCCTCTACTGTTACATGTAGAAAAAAAAAAGATAATTAACGTGCATACCATGCATGAAAGGGTTTTGCTCTGCCGGTGAGCTCTAGTGTGAGGCAAGTACTATCCCATTGCAGTGCACATTGAAATAGCACAAACAGGCCAAACCATGAAGTGCGAGAGTTACAACGTTACACAAGAGAGACTGTTCCGAAGGGTGTTCGTGGCATCTTGAGACACCGCCGGCGGAGTCAGGGCCAGGGCTGTTGTCCGTGCTCAAAGCCTAATGACCATATACTAGGGCTAGCAAATGGGTTCTCTAGTGGCTTATCTGAATCTAGGTTACATGGCAATTGGCAACAGGCACTCAAGCTCAGCCCAAACCATAATTAAATTTGCTCAGGCTCTGATTTTTTTGCTAGCTCCGCCACTGTGAGACACCAAACTCCATACGAGAGATTGTGTTTGGGGATTACAATCCCGTTCAAAGCTAATAAAGCGCTCCTTTAATCTCAAAAAAAAAAACTTACACAAAAGAGAGATAATTCCTTGTACTATTTTGCTTTCAAAGTCGTGTGATCTGCATGTTCTCATGCCACAATCTCACATGCTATGTACAAAGTGGATTACTCCATGCAATCTAGCAGCAACCTCTCTGTATAAAATTGGGTTTTACCTAAATTTCTGGAAAAAAAGGGGGGGGGGGATGGGCTTACTACGTCAACTGGATCGGCAAGGTCCATCTAGCCGAGCTGGCCTAGTCAGAGGGGCTAAAGTACCGCTCTCTGCCCTAGCCCCCATTACACCGAGTCAGAGGGAGAGGGAGAGAGCGGCAGCGGCGGCAATCGTGTTGTGGGCGCAACTCCCGCGCGCATGACTGTGGCAAGCGGGTCCTCCGATGGCCATTGCCTCTTCTTCTGCTCCTCCTCCTGTGCTCGGAGTTAAGATAAAAAAAAAAGAAAAGAAAATCGCTAGTAGCGCATTTATTACGGCATAAACAGCTCGTGCAATTCACGAGATCCCAAACTAACAACCACATGTAGGTATGCAACTAACCACTAATGACCAGCTAGCTCCTGTTGTCACTTTGCATGCAGCAGCGAGGAAAGCAGCTCATTAAAATTGCTAGAAAGGACTACGCATCAGCTGCCCCCACTACCTCAGGCTCCCCCTGCACAAAGCTTACACATCCTTAGACTATTCTAATGGCGGCGACAGGAAGAAGAAGACAACATCTAATGCGGGAGCAAATTAAAGCTTACAGAAACCTAATCACCCTCTAATTTAACGTTAAAAGTGGCCTCCAGGACATGGGCTTGCCCAGGGAGGAGAATCTTTGGGGGCTCCTTTTAAAGTGGTGCGAGCTGTGATTGGGAAATCATGAGGAGGAGGAGGGAATTCGGAGAGATGCTGTGAGGAGGAGGGAGGCGCGGCGTCTGGAATGGAGGCTGATCCAAGATCCTCGGTCCGAGATGTTAGGGCGGTTTTGTTTTTGGTTGTTTTTTTTGCGACCGGGGATCTCGGACCAGGCTTCATTCCTCACACCGTGCTTCCGGTGCGAGGGATGGGAAGGTCGTGTTTGGAGAAACCGCTCCGGTGTGGTACAGAGGTGATTATACTCGTAAGCGGTTGTTTTTTGCTTTTTGATGGACTGTTTCTCTACTTAAAACTAGCTTCTCTGTATATATTGAAATATACTACTCCCTCTGCTCGCAAATATATGTCATTCTAACTTTCAAATTTTATTCCTAAATATATGCTATTCTACGATTTCAAGATGGCTTCTTACCATCTTTTCCTTGTATACCTCTTTTTTTTTGTTATTTCCAATATCATTTATTACTATGGAACACCAGTGATCTATTGAAGTAGGGTAGCATGGTCTTTTATAGTTGTAAACAAATTTAAATTTTGAGGTATATAGATCATAAGATGATCCTAAATTATACAAAGCTATCTGCCTGAACTTTCTTTGAGAGAGAGAGAGAGAGAGAGAGAGAGAGAGAGAGAGAGTAAAAAGCCAAGCTTTACTGATTCTTATCTGATCTTTACCTACATTTCCACAGCACTTGTCTCAACTCCAGCACAATGTGCTTTCTTCAAAAAAAAAGAAAAAAAAACTCCACAATGTGCCAAACTCTCAGGAGAACCTACCTCTTCAGCTCTAGTACTGCTTCTTGCAGCAAATGGTGCAAACTACAGTGGTTATTCCATCTGATGTTGTTTACCTTGTCGTTAGAGGTGTCAAGTCAGGTCATCTTGAGGTGTATTTTTCATGAGGTGAGTGTTTGGCAGATGCCATCTACATGGTGTTTGAAACATGCGCAATATTTTAATTCCAGATTTTATATTGAGGCAAATACTACAGATAAATAGTGATGCACACAGAAAGTCTAATAGCAGGCTACACATTGTACTTCCAAACATGTATACTTCAAGAATAAGATCAAGTTGAACGATCACTAATGACTTACAGTTGGGCTTGATGAAGAACAGGACGATGCGCAGAAGAGGTCGTGGAAGAAGTCGACGTCGAGGAAGCAGCGCAGGAGCGGTCGCGCAGGTGCGCTGCCCAGAAACCTTGTTGCCGCCCCGTGCAGGTGATCTCTGCGGCAATGGCTCGGAGATACCGCTCACCCTCCTTCACGGTGCACGCCGAGGAGGAAGGCCGGCGAGGTTCAACAGCACAACACAACAGTACAGTTCTCACAGGAGGAAGGAAAGAATGGAATTGGAAAATTCAGTACTTTGGCCTGGACGTCTCCAGGTCTTATATAGCCTTCAACCAGTAACTGTCTCCATTACTCACTAGTAACTGACAGCACTAAGACTGGTAACTGATCGAATTTAAACAGGCTTAATGCACTGGTAACTGCTAATTCAAACAAAATAATGGTAATTATGCAGTCTCCTGACCAGTACAAAAAGCTAAATAGTTGCATGATTCAGCAAAATAAAAGGTGAATTCATAGTGCCTGAAGACACACGATGCGGCGCGGACCTTCCTCCACTTGGCTAGGCAATATGGTACTAAATCATGCATGCTATGGAATTAAAGAAAATGGGCCATGGGCCAATTTCTAACACATGGTCTCTTTCGGAGTTCAGAAGTCCTTCAGATGTGGATTTCATCTGAGGCTCAAGACAGAGAAAGTGCCAGCAATCTGTTTGGAGCCATGGAGATATCTGTAGACTGTAAAACTGTCATTTATATAGTACTTTTGTAGGTGAAGCCTATGAATGTGTTTGTTTTGATGTGGTCACATGAATAACTGTACTTCTAGGAACTGCTAGACTTCATTTCAAGCAACAGAGGGTGGTAGTACCGGAGCATAGGGTGGTAGTACCGGAGGTCGGTACTATCGCTTGATCTTAGTGGTAATGTTGGATCGCCTAGAATCCAGCATTTGGCAACCCGTCTCCGGTCATCATTTGGCGATCCTTGACTGTCTAGAATCCCGACGCACCTCGCCTAGTTCTGGTCATCCATTGCCTCACCATGACATTGCACCGACGTCCTACAGCCATAAAAAATAAGGAAACCCATTACATATCATTATCCAAAATGATATGCAATTACTCATCTAAAGAGAGATTGCAAAAATCATATCTCATATTCAAACTTCGCAGTAAAAGTCGGTACTACCGCCATCTAAGGGCCGATACTACCGCTCCTCAAATGCCGGTAGTACCGCTCGTTGCTCAAACCTAGGCGAAGACCTCTCTGGAATAAAGCTACCGCATGTTGAAGCTGGTAGTACCGCTCTACCGCCAGCAACGCCGGTAGTACCGCACATTGGTACTACAGCCAATCCAACTGCCAGACACAGGTGCTACCACACCTCAAAGTCAGTAGCACCACTCGCCAAGTACTATCACAGACAGTAGGCCGGCAACACCTCCTGAGACAGACAACTCCCAAATTGCTTCGTTTTGAAATCCGATTCAAATCAAACTCAAATTTAAGTACACCATATTCAAATAAAGTCAAATATTTATTACAAGTCTTTCAGCAATGCTCAAGTAGCATCTCCTACGTTAGCAATCGTTCTTCTTTTTTGAGGACAAAAGCCAAATAAAAAAAAAATGCATATTTCAATTTCTAAATCTAGTGAGTTATGATAAAGAATAGGGGTAAATAAAAAGGTACGTGACAAATAAGAGAATACAAAGCTAATGTCAGTACGTGCGCTATTAGACAACATAAATCATTGGTAGGATGTGTGAGTTCAAGAGTAACCCACCATACATTACAAGTTTATGGCGAGGACACACCAATTGAAAAATAATGTAAATTCTAAATCGAGCCAATTCAAAAATAATGCAAGTTCTAAATCTAGTAAGATATGATAAAGAAGTGAAGGATAAAAAAAGGAGATATGATAAAGAAGAGAATATAAATCTAATGCCAGTTTGTGTGCTATAGTCAACATAAATCATAGGTACGACGTGTGTTCAAGAGTAACCCACCATATGTTACAAGTGTTACACCTAGAGATTTATTGCAGCTTATTTGCAGCTGTAAAAGAAATGATATTTTGAGATAGGGAGGTGCAACTTGAATTTTGTTGGACGATTTGTATTATAGACCGTTGCAAAGTTGCACGGTTCTAGAATTATCATGGTAAAAATTATCACGGTAAAATTTGTGTGTTTTGTTGTGCGTAACTAGAAAGCACCTGCCATAAAATATGAGATATGGGATCTGAGTCCACGTCAATCAAACACGAACAGTGATAGAACTAGAAAATTTCTAATGAGGGTGCCTCTATCGGTACGTCGTAGTGCCATGCCGTCTGTCGTGCCGGTCCGTACCTGTGCATGCTCCGCTTACCGTTTTTACAATGGTGTCATTTTATCTTTTTTACAATGTACTCCCTCCGGTGATAAAAGCTGTCGTTTGGGGCATATTCTAGTATTTCAAGAAAACATGTCGTTTGGGTTGAATTAGACTTATTTTGCCACTTATGCCCTTGATTAACTGTTGCATGCAATTCCCAAAGCCCTTTGGAACATGTGCGCTTGAATGCACGGTTTAGAAGTGAGAACCGAAGTACAGTGGGGCAAGCTAGAAGAGGAGAACAGGACCTGCAGCTAGTACTAGCACAACTCGTAGCTTTGTTCATGTCTTCCCTATCCAATCTTATTCCTGTGAGCTCCCTTCCCCTCTCTCTAGGGTAGGGTCAACCTCACCGTTGGACACCACTCTAAGCAGAGCCACCCCCTGCTGCCACTCGCTGGCCCAAGCCACCGTGCTTCTTCTCTAAGTGGCTGTTGGTGTTCGCTCTGGGCCCTAAGCCACCGTGCCATCGTACTTGTCTCAGCATTAGCTCCTCCGTCACCTCTCGATTCCCACTGGCCCCTTTCTCAAGGCCCAACCCCTCCGTCGCCGGCCGGGCATCAAGGGACATCACTGCCGGATCCGACCTTTGTCGCAGGATCCCCCCTTCGTCACCTCGCCCGGCGCCCCTCCGAGGCCGTCACCGCGTGCCCTTCCCCTCCTCCTTCGCTTCACGAGGGGTCCCACTCGGCCTCGCCCACTCTCCGTTGTCGCGCGCTGCCGTCCCGCCTCCTCCGTCGCAGCACCCACTCGGCATCGTTCCTCCTAAAAAACCGTCATGTTTCTCATAATTTGGGGGGGGGGGGGGCATACCCGGCACCCCTAGTTCCGCCTCTAGACACGAATATGTATTTTTGAACCATAAACATTAGCCAGGTCCTATCCAAAACGCCCCGCCTCTCGCAACGTTCTACACTCACTGTTGGACACCCTCCTTCGAGTTTTGTGACAGATCATCATGGATGCACCACCATCCTCTGCTCACCATCATCATGGACTAGCACTACTTTGCTTCGCCCTATTGCATCGAGAGCACTATATATCTTGGATGTTGATATGAACTTGTCCGGCAATACTTCCACTGGAATCAATCACCTCAATCATGGAATAGGAAGGTTCAACCCTGACTGCCTTGTCGTAGCATCCTGATACTGCATGTTTGCATCCCTCACTACATGTACAGGTATATACTGACTGCAAGCTATATTTTATCTGAAAATTTTGTATATGCTTGTATCACTTGGCCAGTTGGCCCCCTCTAGGACTCGGCTCCAAATTGAATTATCGCACTCTCTAAACTTATAAGCTTGGTAATCACATAAATAAATAAACTTGTAGCCTTGTATCACTTGCCCTTGGATTTCCAGATTAAATCCCCAGCCCTTAACCTTCTTTCGTTTTAACCTGTCTGAATGAGATGGAGTATTAAGATTCCATCAAACCAAGACTGGGCTTCTCCGAACAACACAACACGGCAAGACAGACAGATCATATTCAACATGGACATGTTGAAGATAACACAGCCTGAATTGTGTTTTAATCTTCAGGACATGTCCACTTCTGAATAGGATCCTCTCAACTCTCCAGTAAGCTCTCGACACCAAGAAAAGATTCTCTCAACTCTCCTTGCTAAAACTCTGAACTTGTGTTTGCCTGTGCCCGCACTGCATAGGAGCCGAACCAAGAAAAGACAAGTAACCGTTCTTTAACCAACATTAACAAACAGAACACATATTCCTAGATAAAAAAAATTGATGTCCCATTTAACACTTAGCAAGTTCAAAGGAAACAAAAAAAACATCAATACTTTTAAAAACGAATATACTACCTATTAAAGGGGAAAGAATTGGAGAGCTCTAAGCCCATCCACCTCACCCCCATTCCATTTTGCAAAAAGGTCCCTCACTTTTCTCTAATTACGGATAGGTCCCTGTGAATTACAGAGAGGTCCTTTGCGATTTTTTGTGAGTATAAAAAAAACTTTTCCAGATTGCGTTTAGGTCCCTGGTTCGTTACTTTACGGCAAAGCCCCCGCTAAATACGAATCTCGAACGAGCTCTTTTCTAATTTTTCATAACAGCGATTAGGTCCAAAAATATAACAAACAGTTCCCCGGCCCTTACGTCTAGGTCATTTCTCCGTTTTTTCCGAAATTTTTTTTCGTTAACAGAAATATGTGTACAGCTCTATCTCTAGATTTGTTTTTCCCAACTCGATCTCTAATATTTTTCGAAACATGTATTATTACTCAGTGAACGTATATAGGTCCCTGTGAATTACAGAGAGGTCCTTTGCATTTTTTTTGTGAGTATAAAAAAATCTTTTCCAGATTGCGTTTAGGTCCCTGGTTCGTTATTTTACAGCAAAGCTCCCACTAAATACGAATCTCGAACGAGCCCTTTTCTAATTTTTCATAACAGCGATTAGGTCCAAAAATATAACAAACAGGTCCCCGGCCCTTACATCTAGGTCCTTTCTTCGTTTTTCCCAAAAAAAATATTTTCGTTAACAGAAATATGTGTACAGCTCTATCTCTAGATTTGTTTTTCCCAACTCGATCTCTAATATTTTTCGAAATATGTATTATTACTCAGTGAACGTATATAGGCCCCTGTGAATTACAAAGAGGTCATTTGCGATTTTTTGTGAGTATAAAAAAATCTTTTTCAGATTGCGTTTAGGTCCCTGGTTCGTTACTTTACGGCAAAGCCCCCGCTAAATACGAATCTCGAACGAGCCCTTTTCTAATTTTTCATAACAACGATTAGGTCCAAAAATATAACAAACAGGTCCCCGACCCTTACGTCTAGGTCCTTTCTCCGTTTTTCCCGAAAAAATATTTTCGTTAACAGAAATATGTGTACATCTCTATCTCTAGATTTGTTTTTCCCAACTCGATATCTAATATTTTTCAAAACATGTATTATTACTCAGTAAACGTATATAGTGTTAAACTCGATAAAAGAAGGTTGACATCTCTAATATTTTTCGGAATTACCTAAATACTATAATTTAGGACGAGATAACTTAAATGAACTATGCTAGACATGACGCATCGAAGAAAAAACATAAATACTATAATTTAGGACAAGATAGCTTATTTTGTCTGACCTATATGTATGTATGTATGCATGCATGCATGCATGTATGTGTGTGTATATAGAAAGCCTCTTTTCTACTCCCGGGAGTAATTACTCCATATGCCGTATCTCACAACGTAGGGCGTATCTCGCGCAACAGAGGGTATGTACGTGTAGTATATAAGTATATAAAATCAACTAGGTGGTATTTACATTTTTTTCAAAGGTGCTATGTACACTTTTTAGACATACTCCTTTTTATATGCGTACATGAAGGTATTTGCAAAATATGCTAAAAACTATGTACTCCCTTGCAATTTTTTCATGTGGTTCTCATTGGAATATCTTATAATTAGTATATGAGTGTATCCAAATTGATAAAGGAGTATTTCAAGTACGTTTGAGTGGTATTTCAGATATGAGAGTAATTACTCCCCGGAGTACGAAGTATTTTTCCTATATATACATATACACATATACACATATACATATATACATATACATATATATACGTATATATATAAAGAAGCCTTTTTTTGTACTCCTGGGATTATGTACACCCACATTCAGTATATCACTTAAACGAATGTTGTCGACGATTGGAGAACGGGCTCCCGTCGAGCTTACTTGTTGAATGGGGATCAGCAGTCGCCGCGGATCGAAGAAGGACGTTCGGCGGCAGTCGGGAAAGGCCGAGAAAAAAAAAAGGGGACGCGGTGTTCTTTATCTGGTTCGGGCCTCTCACCACGAGATAATGACCCTTACTCGGTGTATTGTGTTCTATCTTTTCGTGTGCCCTCATTGCTGATCTTGTGGGGTTTAAATACTATGACTACGAGATGCGAAAAAGTAGCGCCTCCGGGGATCACGCTATGCATCCATATCCGTGATCTTGCCCTTGATTCCAGCGTTATTTGAATTCCGGGTATGATTTCCCTTGATCTCGGTGATTGGTTGCCTCCTTCCTTCCTCGCGGCGCTCGGCTGGGCCCCTCAGACCAAGACAGAGCAGGTCGTGGCCTCCATGAGCATGCTTGCTCGTGGGGGTGTGTTTGGTGCTTGCGAACGGAGGCGCAAACGCGTATGCTCGGAGGAGGAGAAGGAGGATGCTCGTTCGTTCTCAGAGCATCTTCCCTTAGTGCCGCTTGGTCGGCTGGTTTAGCTTTTCACGAAGTGCAGAGTGGTCTTTGCGGATAGCCAATCGACGGCCTAGCCCCGAGGTTCAAGTGGGAACCTCGGGCTTCCCGCGAGCCTAAGAAGACTTGAGGGGATTGAATTTCCTTTGGTCGTGGCTCACGACCATTTCACGTCGGAGAGGCGAGCTTCTTTACTGCCAGCGTGCTTGCTCTGCTTGTACGAGCGTCGTTGGTTGTTCGCGGTTCCTTCTCAGAAGCCTCCCGAATAGCAGTGGTAGTTTCGGGAAGCGGCGCTTTTCGGCAGTGTTCTTTGCGTGATAGGCGGCGATTTTTATCCCGCCTCTTCACTATCCTTTAACCCTTTCTACGGGAGAGGTCGGAGTCCCATTCGTCTCTTTGCTCGTCTTCGGCGAAAAAATCTTCCAAGAGCCCTAGCGCCCAAGAACCCTTACGCTCTCCTTCCTTCTTGAACCGGCCGTAGCGTTTCAAGTTAGCAGATGACCCGAAGAGGCTCAGTAACTCCGTGAGACGAGATACGTCGACCCAGGCTCGGAGTCGAAAGTGCCCGAGATGATGCGGGCCAAACCGCGGAGACGAGAGATCGTCTCCTGAGTTGTACGCCATCAACGGGCCGTGCCTGAGAGCGACTTCCTCGCCTCGTGCTTGCCTCCTTCTGCGGAGATCTCATCTCCACCCCAACTCCATCCTTTCCTCGCAATCTTCTCCCACCTTTGCGAGGCTTACGTGGAGTGTAATGCCCGCGGCTAGCCTCTTCTTTCACTTCTATTCCCCCTTGCCAGTGGATGGTTCCGGCCATGCTGCGTTTATCTTAGCCGGCCCAGACCATACAGTACCCCCCCGTTGCTCAAGGACTCGGTGTGAGGTTGGGCCGACCTCTGATTCTACCGGAAGAAGGCGGAGGGGTCCCGATTGGTCTGCTTTGGGAGGGCGCTCACTCTTGAGGCGGCGCTTGCTTGGGTACAACCCGAGGAAGAGCGGGTGCTTTCGGGGCGATCGGTGAGCTTGCCCGGATGGGGCTCGCGTCGAGGATATCGCCGGACTTTACCTTCAACCGGGTGTCCCCACGAGGCGCCATGAGCATCCCTTCTTCGAGGTGGCCGGGTGGCACGACTTCACCGCGAGGACAAGCGAGTATGTTCTGGACCTCTTTCCCGAAACATCATTGCTACAGTGAATCGCGTTATGCATCCGTATATGCCTTTGTCTTAGTCTTCGGTTTGTGGCGCTCAGGGCCAATTGGAGTTGACGATAGAATCGCCAGAGATGTTCGGCGCCCGGCGAAAGGCGGCCTTGTCGTCGAGTCCCCAAGAATATTTTTTCACGGCGGCGGCCAGCGGTAAGTATTCCACTTCGTTCGAGGGCATGTTTTCGAGCTCATTCCTCCCGATTACGGTTGGCGGAGAGAAGGTCGCCCTTGAGCTTGCGGTGTCGGCGTGCGCCGCGCAAAAGCCAGCACGACCAGGGGTTCCCAGTAAGAGGCGTAATTGGTCGAGGTGCCGAGCATCCGCCTCGCCTCCCGCCGCCAAGCGGTCGTAGCCGAGCTTCGACAGGACCCCTACCCGCTTGAGTCGCCCGACCGCCAGGAGGTCAGCGAACTCCGCATTTGGTTCGATGACTTCAAGCGGAAGCCGGAGCTGATGGCCGATGAACGGCTGAAAGCAGCGGAAGGCCGAGAGGATGCAGTCTCCCGGAGCCAAGGAGCGGGCGTGAGGCGGATCAAGGCCCTCGGAGACCAGCTCACTTTCGGGTGGTTGATGCCCCGAGGAGGAGGAAGAAGAAGGAGGAGGCCGCCTATGCTGCGGTTAGAAGGAGCAGAGGTCGACCTCGCGCCTCGGCATTTGGAAGAGGTCGACATGGACGATATCGACCCGGCGATGTACCCAGCGCGCCTGACGCATGAAGGAAGGCCGTGTGGTCGTGGCCAGGCCCTCTGAGGCATTTGCGAGCGGCGTCGCCTTGCGTTCGAGGCGAGGCCGAGGAGGATGGGCCGCTCGGCAAGGCGAGAATGCGTTCTTCATTCTCTTATTCGGCTCTTGTCTTGCGACTTTCTTGAGCTAACCCCACCTGTTTGGCGTGGGCGTGATAGCTTCGGATGTCGTTTTGGACTTCCGCCGGATGGGTGAGAGATTATCAACTTTCGCTGATGGGCGCCGAGCTCGAGCGCGTCGTCGGCAAGGTGATGGCAAGAGGCAGGAGGAAGCGGTGCCCAACCGGACTTCGGTGGGCAGGAGCTTCCTTCGGCCCGGGACCAGCGCTCCCTTCGGGCGTAGTGGAACCTATCCCGGCAGCGGAAGCGAGGCCGCGGGGCCGAGGACCAAGACGCCTTAGCCTTGCCTGCGAAGAAGAGATGATCAAGCTGAGCGAGGCTCAGCGGCAGAGCCGGGGAAGGACAGCTTGGTCGCTCGGAGCCAGCGACCCTTGGCCATGAGCCAAGGAGAGGAGGAGGAGGAGGTCGTCCCCAAGCCTGCTCCTTTGGTCCCGAGGCACCAGGCGCCCCGTGGCCAGGAGGTGCAAGGCGGAGGTGATAAATACTCGATCCAATGCCTTGGTCGGAGAGCACTGTCGCCTCATTGAAGAGGAGGAGGCGGAGGTGGTTGCTAACCAATCGCCTCACGCGGAGCATGGAGTAGCGGCGCTTCGTGGTTGCGTCGGCCGGCGTATGATGGCCGACCATGGGAAGGCGACGCAGCCGCTGGCGTGGGCGAGGATCGGCGAGGCGACCGGAGTTGATCGAAGGTGGTAACGCCGTTGCTCTCACTGAGCACCGGGTGCTCGGGAGAGCAAGACCTTAGCCGGCCGGGATGACTTGGTCAATCCCTTCTTTCGGTAAGCGCTGACCAAGCCGCCAGCGCCGGAACAATTTGAGTCGGTAGGGCTCTTACGGTAAGTTTCCATGTTTCTTCTTTTACGCTGCGAGCGATCTTCCGGGAGTGCCGGCTCTTTCCGCTTCTCCTTTCTCTTTACGCCGAAGTTTGCCTTGAAGGCTATGGAGGATATCGATGCCACCTCGGTCTCGTGAGAAAGTCTTGGTCGTACCACCTGCGAAAGCAAGGCGCCAAGATCGCCCGATCTTGGCGTCGGAGTCTCGAGTCTTGAGGCCGACTGAATTTGGAATCGGCGAGAGCCTCATCGCTGGGCTTGGCCGGCTCTTCCAGAGCGAGCGCCGAAGAGCACTTCAGGCAGATGTCTGAGAGCCACTTGAAGAAAGTGGTGAAGCTTCGGCGGGACCTTCAGCGAGCTTTCGGGGCCGAGGAAGCCAAGCTCAAGGAGGCGCGCCTCGAAGCGGCCAGAAGGTCGGCTTGACCGGGAAGGTCTGGACCTAGAGGCGGAGTCGACTCCCTTAAGGGGCGAGCTCGCTGCCCTCCAGGGCGGTCGTAGGACTTAGCTCTTTCTTTTTATTTTTATCTTGTGTAAAACCCTGTAAAAAAAAACAACGTTTTGGATTAAATGAGCATATTCGCGGAGTTTGGTCCTTGCACATTTTTTTTTTTTTTTTTTGCTTGAACTCGCTTCGGCCAAAGATATGCCCGTATGATCCGGTTCTGCGAAAAAAAGCAAGTTCTGCATGGGGCGTAGAATACACGAGCAAAGAAAATAAGTTCTGCGTGAATCAAAAATCATAGACACGAGCAAAGGATCCTTGGTAAGGAGGGCCAGGCAGCTCCTATCATCGTAGCCCCTGCCATGGACAAGGTAGGTGTCCTCACTTTGCGAGCACGAGTTTGTTCATGGGAGTTTTTAAGGGTCGCTTTGGTCGTAACGATTTTTGAATTACTTTCGAATAGATCGGGTTGTGTTAGAGTGAATGTGAGCACAGAGGCGAGCTTTAAACCAACAATACGTAGAGCCACCATACCCGAAAGTGGTCGCGAGCAGGAGCTTAGAGTGGATGCTCGCGCTCGAGCCAAATACATGCTGAAAACTCTTGTGGAAAGTGGACGATTGGGCGAGAGCATCGTACCGCCGGGGCCAAGGGAGATGGCGCGCTTTATACTTGTTGGATAAGTTACCTGTAGTCTTCGGTGAACGATGCTCGTTCGACAAGCGAGAGCGAAAACTTCGAGAAAGAGGAAAATGATTTATTGGAAAGAACGCAGGGCGCGAGATAGGAGTACTCGTCTAAAGCGTAAATTCTGGGTTGATCGATGTTCGAGTCTTTGGTGAGCTCGAGCCATCGGCATCGCGTGAGGCGAACAGCGGTGTGTTGTAGACATGACCAGTGTAGGGTCCTTCCCACCTTGGGGTCAGCTTGTTGGCCTTCGACAGGTCTTGAACTCTTCAGAAGACCATGTCGACTTGTAGGGCCCTAGGTGGTCTGCGCTGGTGCATGCCTACTGAAGAGCTTGTAGGTAAATTGCAGACCGAAACGCTTGGTCGGCGTGTCAATAACCGACGAGGTCGGTCGACGAGCGCTCAACCTCTTGATCGATGGAATCGATCAGTTGCACTGGGGAACCCATCACGATTCGGCAGCGAGAATGGCCTCATGCAGTAGACAGTTGGAAAAGGCGTCTCGCTTTGTGGCTCGACTTGTCGTGGTGCGGATAGACCAAAGCGGCGGGAAGCTCCTCCACCGCTACTGCTTGTGCTGGTTGAGGGTCTTAAAGACTCTCTTTTTTATGCCCTGGACTAGTTGCCCATTTGCTCGCTTCATTTGCTCCGTTACTCTGTGGATGTGCCCGCGAGCGAAAGCAGAACCTTGGTCGAGCCTCCTCACATTAACTTTGGAGCAGTTCAGCGGTGAAGCGGGTCCCATTGCCTGTGATAAGGCAGTTGGGTACCCGAACCAGGTTACCACGTTCTTTAGCGGAGGAAACCTCTTGGCGCTGGGCCGAGATGGTCGAGCGGGCTCGGCCTCTATCCACTTAGTGAAAGTGTCGATGGCCACGAGCAAATACTTGCGGCCTTTACGACCTCGAGGAAAGGGTCCAAGGGCGCCGAGCCCCAGGTCGAGAATGGCCCGCAGCGGTATGGTTTGTAGGGCATATCTTAGGTTGGCGGGTTTTGCGAGCATGGAGCGGCATGCTCGGCAGGTCGTTCTGATTGAGCGCGTCCGTTCAAAGGCCGTCGGCGAGGTAACAATCGGAAGGCTTTGCTCACAAGCGTTACGAAAGGCGAATGAGCTCGCACATTCCTTCGTGGATATCACGAAGAAGGTAATCGCCTTCCTCACGGGAGCCCATTTGGAAAGGATTCCTAATGCGCCTTTTCCAGATAAATGCGCCTTGATCGATCTGTCTTCGAGAAGATCGCCTTGTTAGCAGGAACGCTCGGCTTCTTCCTCGGGCAATGTCCCATGCAAGGTATTGGATGAATGGCGTCTATCAATTTGCGCTTTGCTCGAGGAATGAGACTCTGCCGGTCTCTGGTGCCTCCTCTTGAGAGGGAATGGAGGGCTTATGTAGGTGCTCGACGAGCACCAGCCGAAGCGCGTTTAGGGGAGAACCGACCTTAGACATTCGTCGGCGGGAATTATCCTTCCTGGGATGTAGGTGCCAAAATTCTTGAAGTATTTCTCCATCTTCCTTACTTCGGCCAGTCAGCGCCATTGAGGTGTCGAACAACGATACTCCTTGTTGACTGGTTCACGACCAACGTGAATCGCCCTTCACTGGTGAGCCGTTGGACTCCTAGCGATTTGCATGCGAAGTCCGGCCAAAGGCCTTCGTGCTCGCGCGTTGTTAGTCGCAGCTGAAATGTAGTTGGATGGCGTCTTGTAGCTGCTCTCCGCCTGGGAGACAAGATGACGCTTGACCCAGAGCTCGTATGCTCGGGATCGTCAAAATACAAGGTCCGTGAGTTTCCCCTCGAATCATTGGTGGTGGCTGGTGGTGCCGAGCGACCGATACCTTGCCACGAAATCAGCCAGGACTTGTGATTTTATCGCCGTCGCAACTGAGAATACGGCTGAACTTCGGCGAGTTCCATTGCCCACTTGGCTGTCGACCACTGGCGTCTGATTTTCAGGATTTCCACTGAGTGGGAAGCCGGTCGGCACTACGATCTTGTGTGCTTGAAAGTAGTGGCGCAACTTCAGGGAGGCCATCGTGTAATGAAGTCTGAGTGGTTACGGACCTCGGGGTAACGCTCCTTTGGTCCATGAAGTACTGCCGACGTAATAGATAGGTAGTCATTGGGTACCATCTCTTTCTCACGCCAACAAGAGCTCACCGCGTCTGAAGGTTGCGCCGAGTATAATAGCAATTCTTCCCTGCCAGTGGGTGTGGCGAGGGCGGGCGGCTTGGAGAGGTCTTGTTTTAGCTCTTTGAGCAGCGATCGACTTCCTCCGTCCATGTGAAGCCATCATGTTTGCGGAGGGCTTTAAAGAAAGGTAGTCCTCGCTCCCCGGTCGGAGGCAGAAGAAGCAAGCGGCCATCCTCGGTCCCGAGCTTGTACTTCCTTTACGCGATGGCGACCTCATGTTCTCAATGAAAGCCGATCTTCTGCAGGTTAGCCCTAACGCCATGTGGCCCAGACCATGTAGCCGAGCACCTTGCCGAGCCTTCACGGCAGAACGCATTTTTACGGATTTAGCTTTATTCGATGCTTATTGAGGTTCTGAAAGTTTCTTCTAAGTCGACAGAACGTGACCTGAAGTACTCTTGCTCTTGACAACTATGTCGTCGACATATACCTCCAAATTCGACCTATTTGGTGCGTGAAAGTCTTCTGCATGAGGCGTTGAAAAGGTTGCTCGCATTTCTCAGGCCGAAAGACATGGTCGTATAGCGGAAAAATACCGAGCAGGGTGATGAAGGAAGTCTTTCCCTCGTCTTGGCAGCGACAGTCGTCGATGATAGCCTGAATAGGCGCTCTAGGAAGCTCATGGTGCGGACCCGCGTCCACCAATTGGTCTGTCATGCGAGGCAACGGATAGTTGTCTTTTGGGACGCGCTGCGTTCAAGCCGGTGTAATTCGACGCACATGCGCCACTTGCCTCCTTTCTTCACGACCAGGATCGGATTGGCTAGCCACACTCGGAGTGCTCAATCTCTCCGATGAAGCCAGCTTTAGGAGTTTATCAAGTTCCTCCTGGATGATTGCTTGTTTTCAGGGAAAAGCGTCCTAAGTTACGTCTCCTTGGTTTTGTCGGTGAGCGCTGGCACTGTGCCGACCACCTCCTTGGGACCCGGGCATGTCGGATGGTTCCCAGGCGAACACATCCGACCTTGCTCGGAGGAAAGTGACGAGCTTTCGAGTTCCTATTTGGGATCTAGGAAGATCCCCAAATGAACGATATGCGGATTCCAGGCTTCGTTGGCGAACGACCTTGGTCTCTCCTCCAGGTTGGAGGGCAAGTTTAAGGCCGAATGCTTTGGCTGGTCGAGGGCAGCGGCGAGAGCCAAACCATATCCCGCTCTTTTAAATTCGCTGAATTGAGTGCGGACTTGTGGTTCCTTTGGCGGTTATGACTCCGTTTGGCCCGGGAATCTTTGAAGCAATCGGCGTGATGCGGGCGGCCATGAACTTGGCCAAGGCCGGCCGAGATGGCGTTGTGGCGAGGCTTCGAAAGTCTACCACCTCGAAGGTGATTAGCTCCGTTCCAAGTTACTTGGGCCGCCAAACTTACGGGCAAGGCGACTGCCCAGAGGTTTGATCGAGGTGCCGGACTATCCCGAAGAAAGACACACGGCCACACTCTTGATTTTGGAGCGAGGAATGCATCTCGCCCATACCTTGGCTGCAATAAGGTCCAAGAGCTCCGGAGTCTATGAGGACCCGGCCGAGAAGCGGTATTGCGATGGTGGGGTTCACGACCATCGGAAGCCTGCAGGGTTTGGTCATCCCCAAGGACAATCGTCTCGCGGAGAATGTGAGGATACCTCAGACCATTTTAATTTCTTCACCGAGGCTTACCACAGGGTAACATGGTGCGCACTTCTGTTGACCTCCTTTAAGTCCGGCGAGGACTTGTGGCGAGCCAGAAGATGACCGCTATGTGATTCCTTGGTTCTTGATATTCCATTTCATCCTCACTTTCCTCGGCGGGCTGTTTTCCTTTGTCGTTTCACCTGCTTCGGGAAGCGTCGGCATGGGACCCCGCGTGAAATCGCTGCTCAGGCGGTAGGTCCACGTTCGGCAATTCAGTGGAGGTCGTGCCGTCTTTGGTGAAGTGGGCCGATGAAAGGTCGCCCGCGTCCGCTTAAAGCAGTCGCCTCGTCGGTCCGCTTAGTCGCCTCGTCCTCGAGGCTGGGTGGTTGTCCTCTTCCCCAGAGCATTAGGCCCACTGCCCCTGGTACGAGTTGCATTTTGTTGTTGTTCCACCTGCGGCTACCATGGCGGCGAGGGTTGCTTTTTCTTCTTCTTCTTGATCTTCTTGTCTAAAATTGAACCCTTTTGCTGGCGAGGTCTCTAGGCGGTGGCGGCACTTCCTTCATCGGCATTTTCTTCATTAGACGGCTTCATCTGCGTTGGCGTATCGATCGGCCATTCGGAAGAGCTCGTTATTGTTAGATCCGGGTGGATCTCCAGAGTCTGTGAAGCGCCACGTCCATGCCCGAAAGCTGGACGGCGACCTCGTCCGATATGTTCGGGATCGAGTTCGGACTGGATGAACCTCTCGGGCCCGAATTGTCGCAGGTTTCCCGTCCGTCTGTATCAAAAGCGCTCCAGTCGCTCTTTTCAGGCGGATGTAGCGGCTCTGAAATTCGCTCGGAGTCTTGTTGAGCTGCCCCAGGACCGTATGGATCCTTCCTTTTGATTGAAAAGCCACGTCTGGCGGCAAATCGGGGCCGTCGGAAGGTAATTTGCCATTACCACTCATCACCTCTCCGTGGCGAGGATGGCGGTAGTGTATATTGAGAGGAATTCATCAGGGTTACGGGTCCCATTGAATCTCTCGGCGATGGCGGGGCTTGAACCTGTTTGGCCATCACGGCGTCGGAGGGAGCTCGTGAAAGTCCGGCGGTACGGCTTCGGGGTTTCGCGGCCAACCTCGATCCGCCACGGCCTCAGCGGATCTTCCACCCAACGCCCGTGCTGTTCGAGTCGGAGAAAACCTCATCGTCGCTTGTCGTGCCGATGACCGTAGTTCTTGGAGTCTTCGAGCGCTCGTAATCTGAAGCGTGTCTGGTCATCGCCCCGAGGTTGCTCTGTGGCTCTATAAGGGCCTTTCCTGGATCGGTCGGCGACACAGGGCGATCTCAGAGCATGGCTCAGAGATTCATCTCTGCGCGAACACGGGGCGTTGTGATGGTCGGACACCTCGAGCATCCCGGCCATGGGGAGGATCCGAGACTTTTAGCTTCTGACAAGCCTCTCAAATCTTCGGCCACGACCCTGCCCATGGCCCCTCTAAGTCTACTTGCTCGGGAAAGCTGCGCGAGTCACGCACGATCACGCCAAGGCTGTAGCGTTCTGTTTAGTGGCGGCGGCGAGCTTCAGGCGCTCCGGTCGCGATCGGGAGTTGGTACCGCGAGAGTTCCTTTCCAGTGGGCGCGCCTCCCTTTGCTGGCGGCGAATGCTCGCAAGCGTCTTTCCCAAAGACGCCTCAAGTGGCGTCTGAGCGCCTCATAGTGGTCGTGCTGGCGGCGTCGAGGATCCCTCTCAGGGCTCGCGTGGTTCCGACCATGTTGACTCGGCGAGAAGCGAGGCGAAAGCGATGGGGACATCATTGTATCCCCTGCGGCCGGTCTCTCGGTCGAGCTCTAGGGTCGTCTGGTATGTCCAGGGCCATCGTGAGAGCTTCGTTGCGGTCCATCCTCGGGGTCTCGAGGGTAATGTCGGGAATGGGGGATCCGCCCTCGCATTCCGTGTCCGAGGAAAGGCTCCCGGCTTCGGTGTGATCGATAGGATCGGTCCACGAGCGCACGTTATCGGCGGCGGTAGTACCGCGTCGTCATCAACGTGGTCAAGACACAAGGTCGAGTGTCTCGAGTTTGGCATCCTCGAGGATCTTGATCGCCGCAGGGAATCAAAGCGTCCCCGCAGACGGCGCCCGGTATCGGCGATTGGAGAAACGGGCTCCGTCGAGCTTACTTGTTGAATGGGGGGATCAACGAGCCCGTCGCCTGCGAATCGAAGAAGGGCGTTCGGCGGCAGGTGTCGGGAGAGAAGAGTAGGAAAAAAAAAAAAGGGGCAGCGGTGTTCTTTATCACGGTTCCGGGCCTCTCACGCTGAGATAATGACCCTACTCCGGTGTATTGTGTTCTATCTTTCGTGTGCCCTCACATTCTGAGATCTTGAGGGGTTTAAATACTATGACTCTGCATGCGAAAAAAGTAAGCGCCTCCAGGGATCACGCTATGCATCCATATCCAGTGATCTTGCCCTTGATTCGCGTTATTTGAATTTCGGGTATGATTTCCCTTGATCTCGGTGATTGGTTGCCTCCTTCCTTCCTCGCGGCGCTGTTCGCTGAGCCCTCAGACCAAGACACCCGAGCAGTGGCCTTCACGAGCATGCTTGCTCGTGGGGTGTGTTTAGTGCTTCGACGGAGGCGTAGCCAGCAGATGCTCGGAGGAGAAGGAGGGATGCTCGTTTCGTTCTCCCGAGCATCTTCCCTTAGTGCCGCTTGGTCGGCGGGTTTAGCTTTTCACGGGGGTACCGTGGTCTTTTGCCAGATAGCCAATCCCCGACAAATGTATTATACTCCTTTATCACTTTCAGTATATTCCAATAATAATTTTAAGATACTACAATGCGACATTGTTAAATAAAATTCATCGGAACCCTTTATTCTTTTGCTATATACCCTTTTTCATATGTAAAAAGAGTGTATAAACAAATTATGTTATAAATGGTAGACTTTAATGAATTTTTTTGTAGAACTCGCTTTGGAGTATCTTATAACCAGTATTAAAGTATACTCAAAAGGTTAAAGAGGTATAAAAACATCATTTAAGCGATACATTGAGAGTGTGTGTGTATAGCTTGCACTCCTTGTCTCTAATATCTTAATTCATCTCTTTTGTCGTAGATCGTCGCCTTTTTAATCGTAGAAATACTTTGATATTAGATGGGAATGCCATTTCACGCCAAAAATATAAGCTTGTTGGTGATCCACATTTTATGTCATTAAATATTAGGTACTACATGGAAGGACAACCTATTAGTGATATGGCAATCGATAAAGGTGATATTCTTATGCTCTGTTTGGTACGGTTTCATATTTTAGTAGAATCGGAAACGGTTCCAAATTATTGGTAGAAATGTTTCAAGTTAGATTCTGTGAATCAGGTGGAACTGGGTTGAGACCGATTCAGCCACGATGTGAAAAAAGAAGAAGCGATCAAAGGAGAATCCTTCCAAACTTTAGCCCATTTGATTGAGTTTTTTCAGAATCTAGTAAAAATGACCTGGTTCCAAATTATCAAACAGGACCTTACTATGCGAGACCACTTTTGCTTGCTTGAGCAGTGTTTATGTGTAATACCCTCGCAAATACAAATTACATAAATACTAAAACAAACAAACGTATAGCAAATCATTACCTAACTTTTATTTATACTTTAATATTTATATTAATCATTATCTAACTTTTATTTATACTTTAATATTTAAGTAATTTTTTAATGGCGACGTAAAGAGCGGTAATTTCTTGTCATCTCTCCGTCCTCTGGAAATCCCCGAATCGCCGCCCGACACGGCCTCCACCCGCACCGCCGCAGCAGCAACCCCCCACCCCCTCCCCCTCTGGACGACGACGGCGACTCCATGACTCCTCCCCCTCTCGAGGTACGTGCTCACCCCGACCTCCGCGCGGATCGGGGCACTCCTCGCTTCCCTAGGGTTTACGCGCCCCGCCGGATCTGACGCCTTCGCCCTCCCTCCCCCCGCAGCAGCAGCAGGAGGACGCCGAGATGCTCGTGCCGCACCATGAGCTCCCCGCCGCCGACGCAGCCCAGCCAATGGAAGGTGAGACTCGGGCCTCGCGATTTAGTGTGTAGGGGTCGGGTGCTTGGTGGGTTTTTGCGTTTCGTACTTTTGCTGATCCTACACGTGTGGTGGTGGTGGTGCTGCCACTGCTAGTCGTGGCGCAGACGGAGCCTGCGAACAAGGCGGAGAGCCAGCCGCCGGAGGACCCGCAGACGTCACGGTTCACCTGGACGATCAAGAACTTCACCAGGTTCAACGGGAAGAAGCACTACTCGGATGTGTTTGTCGTTGGCGGATTTAAATGGTGAGCTTTGGATTTCTTGCCTTTTTTGCTTCCTAGTGGAAATGTGGTTAGCATGGGAGCACTCGAAGCTTTAGGGGTCTTGATCCATGTGCTGGTTTTGCGTGCAGGCGTGTGCTGATTTTCCCCAAGGGGAACAATGTGGACCAGCTCTCAATGTACTTGGACGTTGCGGACTCGGTGAACCTCCCCTACGGATGGAGCCGACATGCTCAGTTCAGCTTGGCCGTTGTGAACCAGATCCATCTGAAGTATACGATAAGGAAAGGTAGTAACTTTCGTCGTTTAATGTTTTACTTCCCATGTCTTAAGAATGCCATTGCTGTCACGGACTTGTCAAGGGGTAGCTTCAACTGAGGTGGAACACGATGAACTTGTTGCTTGCTATTTGATCATTGAAAACTGTCAAACTTTTATTACAACGGCATGTGGAGCCCTATTAGGGTGCTGCGTATGTGCTGTTGGATGTAGTCCGTTGGCAGTGCAGCTGAAGATGGACGTTGCATATGCCTAGGTTCTCAGGCAATACATGGTGAGTCAAAAAGTTCCCCTAGCTGCATATGGTGTAGAACCGAAAGTGACGTGCACACCTTTAGAATCAAAGGCTATTAGTCTATTACCAATGATACATAATCCACGAACTGATGGAGCTCATTCTTTTTGATCGAGACACACAATATTCATAACATATTACACATGTAACACATGCAAGGCACATTGTTGTAAACTTCAATAGAAACTTTCTTTCAAAGTTTACTTACACTTTTGTGCGGCTATTCACTTTTAGATACGTATTTTTTTACGGTGGATGTTTCTCAGATTTGCGTCTTTTTTTTGCCTTGCACTTCTGGAAACTTGCAGACCTAGTGTCTCAACTTTCAAGTGTGCTCGACTGCTTGTTTTCTTTGACTGCTTTGGCTGTCATCAACATTGTTAGGGCGATTTAATTATCGTGTCGACTGTCAATTGTTAATTGGACTTTTTATTGCTACATGAATGATGGTGCTGACATTGTTGCATTTTACACTGGCATACACTCAGAGGTGCTCATAAATTGTCAGAGATGTCAATCGAGACTGACGTGGGAAGAAGCGGTTAAAAGAGACTTGAGAGATTGGAATGTATCCAAAGAGTTGGTGTTGGATATGAGTGCATGGAAGTTAGCGATTCATGTACCGGAACCATGACCTTAAGATCGAAGGTTTAGGGGTCTTTTGACTTTGGTTGGGTTTCATTCATAGCCTATCCCAACTTGTTTGGGATAAAGGCTTGGTTGTTGTTGTTGTATAAAGGTCTTATTAGGGATTTGGTTGAATGAGACTTTTGTTAGGGCGTTTATAGATCATAAATCACATTTGGAGTTGATCATTTTTATGTATGGTATATTATGTTGAGTCATTACTAATGAGCAAATAACTCCTGATATTTTTTCTTTCTTTCTTATAAATTTTCTGATCAGTTACTGTGGCTTGAAGTCTTAACCCTCACTTTAGTATTTAATCACGTATGAAGTAATGGTATAATGAAACTTAGCTTTATTCCCTAACATGAATTTAGCTGCGGGCCTCGATCTTTCAAAGACTCATTTGGGTCTGTTATTTTTCTCTATGTGTAATTAATGAAGCTTTATAGTAACAGTGCTTGTGTCACATTTGAATTTTCCAATATTTTTGCAAACTTCTCTGGTTTGAGACTGTATGTTGGTCCCCTGCTTGGCAGATACTCAACATCAATTTAATGCACGTGAGAGTGACTGGGGTTTCACGTCTTTTATGCCTTTGAGTGAGCTATATGACCCAAGTAGGGGCTATCTTGTGAACGATACCGTTGTTGTGGAAGCTGAGGTTGCTGTTCGCAGAATGGTTGATTATTGGACTTACGACTCGAAAAAGGAAACCGGTTATGTTGGTCTCAAGAATCAAGGAGCTACCTGTTATATGAACTCTCTTCTACAAACATTGTACCATATACCATACTTCAGGAAGGTGTGAGACCATGCCTTATTCTAGCTTCGTTGAGTATCTGAATTTTGAACTGATTTATTGAATTCTTCTCGTAGGCTGTATATCATATGCCAACTACTGAGAATGACATGCCATCTGGGAGTATTCCATTAGCCCTGCAGAGCCTTTTTTACAAGCTCCAATATAGCGACAACAGCGTAGCTACAAAAGAGTTGACCAAATCTTTTGGTTGGGACACTTATGATTCTTTCATGCAGCATGATGTGCAAGAGCTCAACAGAGTTCTTTGCGAGAAACTTGAAGACAAGATGAAGGTGAATATTATAATAACAAATTATCTATATTACCTATTTTTTTTTTATTAATTTTGCTTTCTCTCCAGGGAACTGTTGTGGAAGGAACAATTGAACAATTATTTGAAGGCCATCACATTAATTACATTGAGTGCATTAATGTTGACTATAAATCGAGCAGAAAAGAGTCCTTTTATGGTAGGCCTTGTCATTTTAATAGTGTTCGCATTGCATGTGTTATATCTATCTATTATTTTATCATTGCTTATCTTATGGCCTTGCAGATCTACAACTTGATGTCAAAGGTTGTCGTGATGTTTATGCATCCTTTGATAAATATGTGGAAGTGGAGCGGCTAGAGGGTGATAACAAATATCATGCGGAGCAATACGGCTTACAGGTACCCGCAATCCTGTTTTATGCATGGCTTTAAAGCTGAATATTAAGATGTAGTATTTTTATTTTTACGCTTTGTAAGATCTTATAGAAGGCATTTTCTATTTTTGGAATATTTATTGTTTGATACATATGAAGCCTACATTGCAGAATACCTTTGCTTATTCTTTTAGTGATCATTCTGTAATATTTGTAAATACCTGCATAAATTCATTTACTGAGAAAGGATTTCTTGGAGTTAATTTTAGAATAAAAAGATGTTGATTACCTGTTTGTAAATACATGCATAAATTCATTTACTGAGAAAGGATTTTCTTGAAGTTAATTTTAGAATAAAAAGATGTTGATTACCCTGTTTCAGAGCTTTTAGGAAATCTGCATGCATGAAACAATCCTTTTCAATATAATGAAAGAAATAATGCAACGGTTTTATACTTCTGACCTTTCTGTTTTTCTCTTGGCAGCTGAATTTCAATCTTAATCTTTTTTTTATCAGGATGCAAAAAAGGGTGTTCTCTTCCTTGATTTCCCTCCTGTTTTGCAACTTCAACTGAAGCGTTTTGAATATGATTACATGCGAGATACAATGGTTAAGGTTGGGACTGTGGTAACCTCACCTTTAGATTTATAAAGTATTTATTCTTTTATTTCTATACGATTAACCTGTTTTAAGCTGAAGCTGTACAAAATGCTGGATTTTCATAACATCATGGCCATGGTTATTGTTAATTATGGTGACTTTTATCTAGTCTCTTAGGGTTTGGAAAGGTGTGCGGAAGAATCCTAATATGATTAGGATTTCTACTTTCTTTCAGAGTAGGATTTCTACTTGCTTTGGAGGACAGAGGGGGTTATATAAACTCATGGGGTGGTTCTGGAGAATCCAAACAACTAAGAAATCACAAACCAACTCATTCAAAACAAGGGGTGCACGAGAGGATGCACGAGAGGATTAGATGGTAGGTTATTCTTTAGCACTAGATTCTTGTATACGGCAAGGATTCAAGGGTCCTAAAGGTTCGAGAGGTTGTGAGAGCAACAATTCCATTTACTCTTTTGAGGTTGTGCTTAAAGAATTTGCTGTCGGCTTCGCCAAATCTCTCTCTTGTCGTGTTTGCTTCAACATCGTTATTTCGGTTTTCTCTACGAGATTCATCTTCTTCATTCTTGAAATCGTGCACGCTCGTGCTGTGTCTCACAAAACTCTGATTCTATCCGAGGGTTGCCGCGTATAAGAAGGGGTATCAGATTGTAACAAGTGGTATAAGAGCCAAGGATGGATTAATCAGATTTGTGAAGATCGGTAAAGCGTCTGGTAGCACAAAATCAAGATCGATGTCGATGATGTGGAATCAAGTGGAGAAATTTGACAGCGAGGAATTTCAGCGTGTGGCAATGTGTGGTGAAGGATGGCCTTGTCCAGAAAAAGTTAATCACTGCTCTTAAAGGGGACAAACTGGAGAAGACATCCATTGAAGACTGGAACGTGATGGAGTGGCAGGCTGTCAGCACAATCTGTCTATGTTTGTCCGATGAGGTAAAGTACTCGGTGATCAAAGAGAATTCGCTGGAGAAATTATGGAAGGATTTAGAAGAATTGTGTATGGCAAAGTCGCTGACAAACCAATGGGTGCTAAAACGACAACTGTACAGGTTGCGTATGGAGGAAGATACACGGTTCGTTGACCTTCTCAATGTCTTCAACAAGCTTATCACACAGCTGAATAGTGTGGATGAGAAAATTGAGAACGACAAAGTCGTCATACTGGCATTATCTCTAACACCATCCTGGGAGTAATTGGTGATAAATATTCTCATAAGGAAATGCACTCTCAACTTCAATGAGGCAAATGCATATCTATTAGAGCCATTTTCCTTGAAAAATTCATTGTAATCTTCATCCTCGAGTAATCAAGCACTGGCTGCAATATGTACTGTACGCAGAAGCAAGAGTTACAAAAAGAAGAAGGGTAAAAACAATGGCACACATGTATGTTATCTATGTTACAGGGAAGGTCATATGATAAAAGACTATCCGAGTTTAAAGTAAATGAAGGGTGCATGCTCAATGGCAGTAGCAAAAGAAGATCCATACGTACTTGTCGTCAGACAATCATGTACTTCTCATGCATCGATATTAGATTCAGGTTGTTGCATTCACATATGTTTGGCGAGGGATATATTTGACGAAGAATCTCTACGCCCGGCATATGGAACTATTCACTTGGTTGATTGCAAGGATTATGCAATTACTGAGGTGACAACAATTACATTGGAGATATATAATGGAGCACATTGCACATTGACGGGAGTTCGGTATGTTCCCACATAAATAAGAATCTAATAACTGTGATGTCGTTTGAACTCGAAGGTTGTGAGATATCACTTTGAGGTGGAGTCATGTGAGTTACTTGCAAATGGCTTGTAATCATGAAAAGTATTTGGAGCAATGGAGGATACCGATTGATGGGTGGTCTAAAAAAAATCTTGATCAGGAGAAGGAAACCGTGTCGTCAAAGGTAGATAATCAAATCTCAATTACAGTTATGTGTGTAACTGCAAAGATGGCCGCAAAATCTAGCTGGCGCAAAGGTGAAGGTGCGAGTTGTTGGAAGAAGGAAGACGTGGCGGGACCAACCATACTGTACCAACGAGCAGATAGAGCTTGGAGGTGGTACAAACCTATGGAATGGATGGCTATAGGAATAGGGGGTGTGGTTAACCAGATTACACAAAGAAAAGGCTCTCAGGTGGAGGGTTTGGAAGGCCAAGCCCGAACCCAATATGTACAGTGCGGTGATGTACATAAGCCCCTATGGTGGGGGCACTCCCAAAGGTGGGGGGAAAAACTTGGAGTGAGTTTTCAGAGGAGCACGATGACTTCAAGGGATAAGAGTCAAGGCGGAGATTGTTAATCTTGGTGACATGCATCTAGTCTCTTAGGATTTGGAAAGGTGTGCAGTGTGCTAGATGAATCCTAATAGGATTAGGATTCCTAAGTTCTTTCAGATTGGATTCCTACTTGCTTTACACGAGGACTAAGGGGGTATATAAACCCATGAGGTAGTTGTGGAGAACCCAAGTAACCAAGAAGCCATAAACCAACTCATTCAAAGCAAGAGGTGCACGAGAGGATTAGAAGCTAGGTTATTCTTTAGCACTAGATTCTTGTAGAGGGCAAGGATCCAAGGGTCCTAAAAGGTTCGAGAGGTTGTGAGAGCAACAATCCCTTGTACTCTTTTGAGGTTGTGCTTAAAGAATTTGCAGTTGGCTTCGCCAAATCTTTCTCGTCATGGTTGCTTCAACATCGTTGTTTTGGTTCTCTCTATGAGATTCATCTTCTTCGTTCTTGAGACCGTGCACGCTCGTGTCGTATCTCACAAATCTCTAATCCAATCTGAGGGTTGCTTTGCATAAGAAGGGGTATTAGAGTGTAAAACGAGGCGAGGTGACCCACCACCTTTTTACCGCCAAATCGCTTAAGGCGCACGGTGAGGCGACGCCACACACATCCTAACCTAATATAGCAGCAAATTAATAGAAACTTTGGCTGGCTACTTATGTTTTTCAAGTTGGGACGAGTCAATAGGGCATCATCATCTTCAAGCAGGTCAAAAATATTTGGGCCAAAGCAGGTCGGGCCAAGCCCAATCGTCAAAAAAATATAGCCCAGACCCCGAAATATCCATCCACCCAAGAGGTTTATCCGATACGGCGAGACTGACCCTGAAAAATATCACCCATATGCCATGCTCCTCCCGTTCCCATCCCTGCTTGCCCCTCTCCACTCGCACCAGCCAAGTCCCTCTTCCTCGGCGTTTCCTTCCCGCTCCGCCCATTTGCTTGCGCTGCTCTGCCCCTGCGGCCCACGGGTCACTATGAAGCGCCGCAAGGAGATCCCCATTGAGAAGACCGCGCACCTCAAGCATGACCTCGGCCTTCTGCCCAAGTTCCGCGACACCATCTGCCTCAGGTGGAGCAAACGAGGCGGTGCAGTGTCTCCCTCGCCGGAACAAAGGAGGCGGTGGCGCGACGCGTTGGCTTCCTCGCAGGATTAGATGGGGACGGGGCGGCGGCGGGCGGTGGTTGATGGCTCTAGGTTTTCCAAGTCACCCGACCCGTGCTACCTCTTGGTCTTCAATTCTGTTTGCTTTCGATGGTCTTCAATTGTGCTAGTGGCTGGTCCCGTTATGTCTATTACCTTGTTCCACACTCAGCTCAACTATGGCATCCGCCTCAGGCCCCCACGACGCCTCAGTGACGCCTAAGTGATGTTATGGCCATATGGTGGAACACCATACGCATCTCTGGCAAGGCGATGGCCTGGCACATCCACCTGGACCGCTTTGCCGCTTAAGCGACGCTTAATCGACTCTTTAATAACCATGATCATGGCATATTGGCATGGATATGGATTTGAAGGCTTGGTGTTGACTTAACTGTTAGACTTTAGACTGTTGAAACATAGAATGTGGTGTTAATATTTGAGATTCTGTTTCCTGACCTCTTCACCTCTTCTGGCTGGTAGCTATTTCTGTTCTGTTACCGGTGTATAACCGCTTACAAACTAGCTGGAACGATGCTTTAAAGATTGGCAAAAATGGCATAATGGAATGGGGATCATATCTATGACTCGCATCTAAATATCTAGGGGGTGTGAGTGTGTGACAACAACAGCCACAGCCGTTATTAACTCCTTGAAGTGAGCAATAGTATAGTATCATTTTTGTGCTAGTTACACCTGTTTAATATGTTCTAGCTTGGCTACAACCGATTTTCTGGGTGGTTTTTGGATAATCAGATAATTATTGGGGAAAGCGGGCAAGGGTGGTAAGTGGTGAACACTTTTGTTACCACACTATGGCTTTGCTTTAGAATTTTTTGAAAGCATTAGTAAATAGATAATTCTGATGGTTTATTTAGGTTGATACTGGTAGCCTAGTACTCTGCTGCTTCAATAAGTAGTTCAGAGCTACTTAGATACTTTTCAGGGTGAAAGTAGTTGTGAGAGTTGACACCTTATAATCTTGTCTTGCTGTAATAGCCTCCTAATTTGGATAGACAAACATGAACGTAAAAACTTATTAACTGAATCCTCTTATCCATTTGAATCCTAGCATGGCCCATGTGCTGTAACACATCCAGCATGCAGTTCCATGCTTACTTTCTACACGTTCAAGGTTCAACTTAAATACTTTGTTTCATTCTTTTTTACTCATGCTAACTAGGTCATCTCTGAACATAATTATTAGAAAATTAAAATGTAACATAGTATAAGAGGGATCAGGGATCCCAAATGATCAAATGTTATCCTGAGTAAGGCATGGAGTGTTGATCATAGTTTAGCCCCATTTAGTGTGAGATCCATGCCATCTGAAAAAAAACTATCTGTCAGGCTTAGTGAAATTACTTATGAGTTATTGACTATATTTTTTACTCTATTTTTTGATCAGGAGCTGTCTCTGTTTCAAATTGCTGGTTTTTGCTCATTCATTTTTTTGTTCTTAATGTTTTGCGTGCTCAAGCATCCTCTACTTCCTGTTTAAGAAATAATGGAAAAGATGACCTAGAAATTGCTAATTTAAGAAACACTTCTGCAGATTAATGACCGATATGAGTTCCCGCTACAACTTGATCTTGATAGAGATGATGGAAAGTATCTTGCTCCAGATGCAGATAGAAGTATTAGAAACCTTTATACACTTCACAGGTAATTGATTTTATCTTGCATTTTGGTACATTTTGTGCAGTCAACCCTTTGAATGGTATTATACTAGGCACAATCCATGAACAATAAACCTAAGCTGTGTATACAAATGAGAAATTCCAACCAGTAAGTTCGCTTATATTGATATATGGTACTTTGGAGTCCACTCTCCAAAGTAAAGGTTACTCTTTCCAGGTGTTGATCTCTTGTATATCATAGAATAGGCAAGAGCTTGAAAGGAGAAACTGGCCGATAAGTTGTATATATGCAAGCATTTCTGTTTCATCCTTATATATATGAAGCTGAAGTTGAGAAAAATGTGCAAATTTGAAAATTTACTTGTTGCTTCTTTTTTATGATAGTTTCATACGGGCACATTTATTATGATGACTCAGATAGACATGATTTTTATTTTCTGGGTACTAATGTTGTTTATCTGCTTTTATTCAGTGTCCTTGTTCATAGTGGAGGAGTACATGGTGGTCACTACTATGCTTTCATACAGCCTACACTCTCAGACCAGTGGTGCGTTTTTTACTAATTTTTTTTTTTTGTATCTCTTGTATTTCACTACTTATCCGGTAGCTAAATATATCTTTTGGGTACTGTTTGTTTTGCTCATGCTGCCATGCATGGCCATTTAGTGGTATAATAACTAAGTAGGCTGAGACTATGATCCGGCTTTCTTAAGCTGTTCAACATGTAGCGAGTTATTGGGACTACAGAGTCCACCACATGCTCCTCATGGATACCAGGCATGTGATTAGACTAGGTATACAATATAGTTACATTCTCCTGTGCTCACTCTACCCATTCTGGCTTCATCTGCTTCTAGTGTCTTGCTGTAAACTGTAATCCCCAAGTATATGTTGGCCAGCATATTTTTCTGATGCTTGTGCATGCTAAATAGCTTGCTTGGTTGCACACCAACAACTTGTTTGACAAGTTGCCACGCCAAATCACTCTGTGTTACTGCACACCATATTATGTTCTGTCTAATTTCTATATCCTCGAAAACAATTGTGCAAATGTCATGCTTAAGAAATTTTCTGGCTGCATACTGTCTTTTCAGGTATAAATTTGATGATGAGCGAGTAACAAAAGAAGATACTAAAAAGGCACTTGAAGAGCAGTACGGGGGTGAGGAAGAGGTAGCTTTTATTATTAACAACTTTTCATTAAGTACAGTACACTTGTTGGTTGTAGCGATTTCCCTCATCTTATGTATATGACATCCTCTCTCTTTTCATTTTTGGATGGAACAGTTGCCTCAAATAAACCCTGGTTTCAATAATACCCCATTTAAATTCACTAAGTATTCAAATGCCTACATGCTTGTCTATA
The DNA here is from genome assembly GCA_036346355.1 of Rhipidocladum racemiflorum. Lineage (NCBI taxonomy): Eukaryota > Viridiplantae > Streptophyta > Magnoliopsida > Poales > Poaceae > Rhipidocladum > Rhipidocladum racemiflorum. Next base: position 431,061 of record CM070590.1, on the reverse strand, counting down.
TTCGTGAGAGTGACAAAGATAAAATAATGTGTAATGTTGACGAGAAGGACATTGCTGAGCATTTGCGGGTAAGTAGTATGTGTATACTATCCTTCCTTCCTATTTAATATGTTGGACTTTCTTTGCAGATAGTGAGGGAGTTTAACTGTGCTTTTGCAGATAAGGTTGAAGAAAGAACAAGAAGAGAAAGAACATAAGAAAAAGGAAAAAGCTGAAGCTCACCTCTACACCATTGTAAAGGTCTGGTTGTTACTTTTTTCAGTACCTGCTTAACTCTCTTTGTGAACTCCTTTTAATAAAGCTCTATTTGCAAAAAATGAACCTAGGTTGCTCGAGACGAGGATTTGAAGGAGCAGATTGGTAAGAATATATATTTCGATCTGGTGGACCATGAAAAAGTTCGCAGCTTCCGTATACAGAAACAATTGCCTTTTACTTCATTCAAGGTAATAATTACTAAATTACAAGTTTTTTACATCAAAGCATGATGGTTAAGATTTTTGGAATATTACAGACATATATGAAGGGGCTTGAGCTGCTGCATTTTTGGTGGTTTTGAACTCAAGCTCAAGCCTCTCCAGACACAGTCTAATTTGTACTGTAATATTATCTTTAACCAGAAAACTTACTTGAAATAAGCAGTGGTGCTCTTACCGTATGTACTATACTACATCAGGCTGATTAGTGTTCTTTCATTACATTGTAAAAGACATGTCGTAGTGTGTATTTTGTTAGGATTGTTCTGTAATCTATACTAATACTGTATTTTCCTAACTTACGTAACCAATGATGCTTCGAATTGATCTCAATGTCTGTTTGTGGAACGAACTGTTCAATAGGAGGAAGTCGCAAAGGAATATGGCATTCCTGTACAGTTTCAGCGCTTCTGGTTGTGGGCTAAGAGGCAAAACCATACATACCGTCCCAATCGTCCACTGACTCCTCATGAAGAAGCACAATCAGTGAGTCGTATATTGTTCTTGAAAGTTCGAACTTACAACCTCTGATTATTTTAAAATGTGAAATTGTTCTTTTGTTACAATGAAATTCTCTTCTCAAACCTTTGTTTGGTTTAGCTGAGCTTTCATTTGCCTGATCTTTTCTTTATCATTTTTGGTTCCTTATCTAAACATGAAAAGGGTAACTTAGGTACCGTTGTAAGTTGTAACTGCAATGGAAAGCTTTACACTTTTCATAAATCCGAACTCTTATAACAAAATGTATTGTAGAGCATTGGTTTATTTGACTTCATAATATATCAATTTGGTTGAATTGCTAAAATGAGACATTAGTGCAGTAAATTACTATGATGCATTACTCCTATGTATTATGTATGCAGCCCTTGGTACCTTTCTTTGAGTTTGACTATACCTACACTTTAGCCATTTTCAGTAGCCTTCAGGTCTGTCTTACGTTTTGAGTAAAGATATATAGTGGATACGTGATTTTGAGTGTTCATAGCTAGCTACTATTATTTCGCAGGCTTCACCGAAAATGATTTATTGGTCAGTGGTCACCATATTTTTTAGAGAACGAGCCTTGCAGGCTCACCATACTTCTTGGCCTTTCATTCCCGCCATTATCTTTTTTTGTTTGTGTGAATTCGTTTGTGATGGTATCCTAACATGTTTGTGTGGATTCATTTCTGATGATATCTTAACACTTGTGCTGCACAGGTGGGGCAGCTTAGGGAGGTCTCGAACAAGGCTCACAACGCTGAGCTGAAGCTATTTCTGGAAGTAGAACTTGGACCAGTAATAACATAATACAATTGCAGTTTATTGTTTCTTTACCTTCCCTATATCGCTATCTATTATGCATCCCAGATTAGAGACACATGACTATGTCTAACTATTACTTATATAGGATTTGCACCCAATTCGTCCTCCTGAGAGGAGCAAGGAAGATATACTACTCTTCTTCAAACTTTATAACCCTGAAAAGGATGAGCTTCGGTATATTTTTTCTTCTAAATTTATTTCCTAAGCATCATGTTGAATATTAGGATAAAAGACTAACATGACATCATTTTGTTATACAGTTTTGTCGGTAGGTTTTTTGTGAAGGCTTTGGGAAAGCCATCTGAAATCCTGACAAAATTAAATGAAATGGCTGGATTTTCCTCAAATGAAGGAATCGAGCTATATGAGGTGACTGTTCCATTCAATTCTCCGCAATTATGTATTCATTTCTGAAAACTACAAAAGCTTATATGTATGCACATTCTACACATGTGCTTGTATTCATATTTTTTGTGAAGGTGGCTAATTATTGAAGTGTACCTTGCTTGATAGTTTATGTTAATGTAGCTTAATTTGATGCACTTCACAGTGACGCTCTTCCCAAGATGAATATTCTGAGCTTTTTGGCATTGTTAATTTGTTATGCTGCAGGAAATTAAGTTTGAGCCAAATGTGATGTGCGAACATATTGACAAGAAACTTACTTTCCGTTCTAGTCAGGTTTGAAACGTATCATCATTTTTTAGATTCAAACATTTTTTTGTTTTGTAGTAAAAAAGGCAATCATTTATGGTTTCTCTTTTTTTCTTTCTCATGCTAGCTTGAAGATGGGGACATAATCTGTTTCCAGAAGTCACCTGTACCAGATGGTGATACTCAAGTGCACTATCCAGATGTTCCTTCATTCTTCGAGTATGTTCATAATAGGCAGGTATACTCAAATACACATGAAGTGTAGTATTCAACTTCTTTTTTTTTGCATTTGATATGCTGTTCTATGTACTCCATTTACTTATTTGGGAGGATCTGGTGTTCATGGTAAGCATGAGCCTCCCAAACCCCAATACCGTTTTGCAAATGCTCCCTCCGGTCTAAAAAAGCTGACGTTTTGGACATAATGATGATCAAACTTCCGAAACTTTGACTATCAATATATTTTTAAATATTTAAATTGGATACATGAAAATTATATGTGTCGACTTGTCTCGAGAAGTACTTTCATAACATTATAATTTTATTGAGTTTTATAAATATATTATTATAAAAGATAGTGGTCAAAATTGTGTTTTGAAGACCGTGTCGATGTTCAAAACGTCAGATTTTTAGATTAGAGGAGTAGTGTATTTGGCGAACCTAAGGACCTTGGTGTCTTTTTCATGGCACTATATTTATTTTTTTACAACAATTTCTTGTGTGTTTCTATATCATGATATACCCATTAGTTGTACTACACTTGTACTGTTATACCTAAAAAGACGTGCTGTTTTTTTACCTTCCTTGCTCCATTACACAATTATATGTATCATACCTTCTCTTTTCTATATACAAGCTCAAACTTGTTTATTTTTTCTAAGCTCACTAGTAACTTTTCTTTTGTTGGTACTATAGGTTGTGCACTTTCGGTCTCTGGAGAAACCAAAGGAGGATGATTTTTGTTTGGAATTGTGAGGATTGCAAATCATTCTTGTTTTTTTGTTTGAACTATTGTTTCATAATGTACTTACATATACATATATATATGTGTGTGTGTTTCTTGTTTTCAATTAGGTCAAAGCTTTATACTTACGATGATGTTGTTGAGAGAGTTTCACGTCAACTTGGCTTGGATGATCCATCAAAAATCCGGCTTACATCTCACAACTGTTATTCTCAGCAGCCCAAACCGCAGCCCATCAGATATCGTGGAGTAGAGCATCTATTGGATATGCTTGTCCATTACAATCAGGTCAAATCCTTCTTTTATTATTTACTCAAATACATACAGTTATGTATTTAAAAAAAATGTAAAATGACCATGATAAATGTTATGTTTTATCTGCCTTCCTGCCTTTCACAGACTTCAGATATCTTGTATTATGAGGTTCTAGACATTCCACTGCCAGAATTGCAGTGTTTGAAAACACTTAAAGTTGCATTCCACCATGCAACAAAAGATGAGGTTTGTCTGCCTGCGTAGTTCAAGTTCTTACTTTCATCTTAAGTTGCTAAAATATGTCACTGAGGCACATGACTTGCCAGGTTGTAATTCATAGCATAAGACTTCCAAAAAATAGCACCATCAGCGATGTGATTACCGACTTGAAAACCAAGGTGATCACTCATCTATCTTTTCAGTTTATTCAATTTGGTATTTCTTTTATAGTGAAAAAATGAATTTAGATATACCTGACTGGGAGGAAAATCTAACCACTAGGTGGTATCCAGGGTTCCAAAAAAGGTGAAAAGTTGTTTCACCAAAAACCGGCCAAACTGGTCAGGTCCGGTTTTTAGTACCCCAGTTTCAGTTCCACCCGGTTCACCCCCTAAAACACTCTTTTAAATTCATTTTATATACCAATAGGCTTGTAAATGCATCTACTTTATATCTCAAAACTCAAATATGAAAAAACAAAAATAAAAAATAAAAAAATTTCGAAAGAAGAGGAAACTGACCGGTTTTCGCTGAGAAACAGAACCAGACCTCTTGTTTTGGGCCTAATTCTGATTTCCTAAACCCTGGTGGTACCTATTGAACTGACACTTAAATCCCTTTATCTTTAAGCTGCTTCTATTTTGGTTGAAGCATGTCTACAATCTTCATATTAATGCTCAACAGGTTGAACTATCTAATCCCGATGCGGAGCTCCGTTTGCTTGAAGTTTTTTACCACAAGATTTATAAGGTTTGTGCATGCTAAATTGTAAATTCACAATGGTTCTCTTATATGATGTATTTCCCCAATGAAGGTTCCTGTCTACTCTAATATTATGCTTTTGATTTTCTGATCTTCCCTTTGAAATTAGCTGTCTATTTTTCCTTACTCTATTTGGTATTGCTGTGAAAATTTTAACTTTATTTGTAGATCTTCCCACTTCATGAGAAGATAGAGAACATAAATGATCAATACTGGACACTACGTGCTGAGGAGGTTCGTAATTTTCCCTATCTGTTTTAATTGATGATGTTTACCCCTTGATGTGTTGACATAGTAAGTGCTTACATAATATATATTTTTAATGTCATATTTATTTAAAATCGTCTACATGACATTGCTTCTGCCAATTGAAACAGATCCCAGAGGAAGAGAAGAATCTTGGCCCACATGATCGGTTGATTCATGTTTACCATTTCATGAAAGACCCTAATCAGAATCAGGTACTGCACTTTCCATATGATTTCCTTGTTAAGTTAATTACTAGTCTAAAGCTGTTTGCATAAGAAAGTAACTACAGATATCCTCATCCAATATCAGTTCACAACTTGACATTACTGTTCTGACCAACAGCAGATACAGAATTTCGGAGATCCTTTTTTGATGGTTATCCGTGAAGGTGAGACTGCAGCAGAGGTAATGGAGCGCATTCAGAGAAAACTCCGAGTTATTGACGAGGAATTCTCTAAGGTAATCATATTTATGTTTCGCAACTATTTTTTTGGAATGGATTTTTTGCTGCATTATTGCTTTCTATTAGAGATGGAAATGAATGGAGGTGGGTTGTATATAATCCTCCTATTGTTCCAATCCAACAATATCCAAGCTAAAATTGATTATTGCTGCTATCCAATTCGAGCTATCTATGGAGTATTAGGTATAAAAATTTGGATATTCGTAGACGAAGAATAACTAGCCTTGTCTTCCCATTCTGTTCAGTGATAGAATAAAAAATGACAAGAGCCTTATTTTTCCTGAAATCCCTGAAAAAAAGAGAAGAAATTCTACCTCTTTCTATAAGATTTAATTCCAAACATTATCCATGGCCGATTAGGAAATGGGTGTGGAATTAAATTGTCAAAATTCATATCCCTACCTATAATAAAGATCGTTAATGATTTTGGATAGGAAATAAGTTACTTATTGATAAAATAGTAGTGTGCATTTATAACCCAGGTGTCCTTATATGTTTGTCAGATGCGTATTCAGATTCATTTTTGTTTTGATGTGCATTTGATTATGTGTATCCGTATCTTTTGCTTTTTTTTTAAAAAAAAAATTGAATTATGAATATGGTTTTTGCTAGTATTGAATAGGATGTGATCCATCTCTATCCCTACTTTGCTCTGACCAGATAATCTTTATTTAGCTAAAGGGTTAGCACCAGCACATATTTGTGTTGATCCTGTTCTACTGATGCGCCGGGAATTTTTCCATTTTCATACAGCTATATATTTCATACTATGTCTTGTTTGGGCATTAGAGATGAATTTCCTGCTAGGAAAAAGACTTCATAGGATTTGATATGTCCCTTCAATCCTTCAGAAATCGGAACTAAAACCCACCGCACGGATTTTTTCTTTTATGTTTGGGGTGTAGGATTTCTTCATCGGAGAGGAGCATTTTGAAAACAGAGACAGAATGAGGTAGTGAACTTGATTATTTAAAAAAAAGAAGGAATTTGGTAGCTAGGTTAACTTTGTAAGCCTCGTGTTTAGTCATTCTTGTCCAACTGTAAATGGTAATACTTGGGATTGACGAACCCCATTGAGGTCCATGAACCCCAACGCTCGCTCACTACATGCTCTCCCCTCCACTCACTCTTTAGACTCTTCCCTCTATGTGATTGTGCCCTTGTACCATATTTTTATCAGATTTGTTGCAAATATAATCTTTTCCTCCCTTCAGTTGTACACTAAGATGCATCTCTAACCCTGATAATGCTTATTTAATCAGTGGAAGCTTGCATTCATATCCATGAATCGGCCAGAATACCTCCAAGATACTGACATTGTATCTGCACGTTTTCAGGCAAGTGGTTGTTTTCAGCATTTAGGCATGTCTAAATGTATACCTTTGCTTTTTCTTGTCCACTATGTTCATGCAGTGATGTTTTTCTTCTGATTCTACAGAGGAGAGATGTTTACGGAGCTTGGGAACAATACCTTGGTTTGGAGCACACAGATACAACTCCAAAAAGGTCTTACACAGCAAATCAGGTAGGCAGTATTGGCTTGTTGTGAAATGAGCAAAAAAAGATATTTGATGTGCTGTTGAATTCCATTCATGGTCTTGTGCCATGCATCTTTCAAGCTTTGCAGTTCTAGTGCCATGACTTTTCCTGCCATTGTGGAATTTCTTAAAAATATGTAATTTCGGACCATGCAAGGTTCTTAATCCATGCTTTTAGCAAACTCATTACTCTTTTCTCCAATTTCGGACCTGGCGTTTAGTGTGTCCGTGAAGTTAACGACTTCGGTATTTTGCAAGAGGAGTTAATTGATAGAAAATCTTGCTGAGAGCATAAGAATAACCTAATACACACACATGGTTAGCTGGGGGTAATTTTGTTCCTTGCATAGAATTTACATGAACTAATTCATGTGTTAGGACTTAGGAGCAAGCGATGTTACGAATTTACATGAACTAATATGCAGGCATCCCTTGATGTATGTATCTAACTGTTCTTTGCTTTGGTGGTTCGAACTTTCTGCAGAATCGTCACACATTTGAAAAGCCTGTGAAAATTTATAATTGAGAAACCTTCCATCTGGGCTTCCAAGCCTTAAAACAAAGGCCGTGTCCAAGATAGCATGCCAAAGAGGACTACAAAGTAAGAGACCTCAACAGAAGAAAAATGTCAGCTGGAACACATGGCCATTTGTGTGCCGAGGCCTATATTGCGTGCCGCTGGTTGATCCCGCCGGTGTAATTTACTCACGTTGTGGTTGGCGGCAGTGTATGCTTCAAGGCTTTCCATCTTGCTTGCTTCGGGGCAATGAAGCAAGCGCATTGATTTTCGTCGTGGCTGTGATGGCCCTGCTAAGATAGATGTTTGCTTCATTTGTGTAGAGCAGAGTCGGTACATAAGAAGAAAAGTTTTTGGTAGGGGCATGTATACAGGACAATAGCCGAGACTGATTGCTTTATTTGCTTCTCCCTTTTCTTGTAGTCTGGGAGCAGTGGGAGAGATTGTATAATGGGCTTGATGTTGGTTCCCATTTTCGACGTCTATTGAGAGAGAATAACTGCTGCAGTTCGTACAGCTTTGACTTAGCATTACCTGTGACGTCAATTTGATTTGATTTAACCGGCCCTTAAGATCCTTTTACATAGAGTCTAACCCTCGTTTTTGTAAAAAAAAAGGTCGTGTAATTCATTTGATCCAATAGTTTATATTTTCCAATGTGCAAAGTGAATATAAAAGAGCAGAAAAAAAATGGGCAGTTCTTTTTTTGTAGCACAATTGAGGGACTTTGCATTTGCTCCTCAAACAATCAGTTCGTCAGCAGGTTGATGCTGATCGGGATATTCTATCCATTGTGCCGACAATTAGAATCTGGGAGAATCGCTTAAGCTGGGACATCGTTATTTTAGTTTCTCGCCATCCACCTGGGAGATTGATTCCATTCCTCTCTGACGCATTTGTTTGGCGTTAATTCTATCAGCAATATAGACGTGCGATGATTAATTTGATAACAATATTTATGATGGGAAGTGACCGATTACGGCCTGCAGAGGAATTATTTTCAAGATTGTCTGATGGGAAGTTGGAGCATAACGGGCTTGGAAAATCACAGAATTTGTTCTGAAATGTCATTCAAATCAGATGATGAAAGGGGAATAAGGAACTCCAACTTGAATATTTGTATTCGAGATCAATCTTTTAGCCAAATATTAGAAATAATAGGCTATGCCTTCTTGCAAGCTTGCTACGGTTTTATATTTTTCTACAGGAAGGGTAAATGGGAATGAAATATAATGCATGACAAAGATACACGAGCACAAAGCGGCATATTAGAAACATTTGGTCTTACCTGATCTTGAGGACATTTCATCCAAAAGTATTGTGCTATTGGTGCTTTCATAGTTGCTTTTTGGTAACCAGGAAGCCATGTCACCTTCTAATCAAGGAGAATTAGTGACCCAGAATGGTTTCCAATCTTCAAATCAACAATTAAAATAGTTCAAGTTTCCGATGCATAACAGAATTTAGCTCTATTTGGAAATTAAATGGTAACAGAAGCAAAAAAGAAAATGCCACCATTAACAGTAAAATGCAATCCTCATGCACTTCTATAGCACAGCTTGATGGTTTGCTCCACTGATTCAATCAAACTAGAACCTGGAAGTTTCTTGAACCCACTTTCTTCAGATCTAGCCCTTAAATTAGCAGATTCATTCCACTGTCCTTCCTGAGCATACACTTCAGAGATCAAAGCATAAGTACCTGGGTTCTGTGGTTTGCGCTCAAGGAGCTCTTTGCTAATAATATGTCCAAGCTGTGTATTTCCGTAAGTTCTGCAAGCAGAGAGCAAAGCACAAAGTATACTGGATTTGTCCTTTAAGGTAGACAACTTTGTAAACTTGTATGCTTCGTCCAGATGCCCTGCCCGACCCAATAAGTCAACAATGCAACCATAATGCTCTTCCTGTGGATGAACTGAATACACTAAGGTCATTGACTGAAAAATACATAAACCCTCCTTAATTAGACCAGCATGGCTGCAAGCAGAAAGCACCGAAGAGAATGTTAACTCATCAGGCTTAATATTTTCCTCTTCCATTTGCTTAAACATTTCAAGTACCTTAATATAGAATCCATGCATCCCATAAGCACTGATCATCGAATTCCATGAATCCAGGTCCCTCTGTTCCAAACTGAAGAACAAACCTACTGATAAATCCAACCTCCCACATTTGGCATATGCAGTTATCAAAGAATTTATGGTAATTTTATCTTTCTCCAATGAGGAACGGTAGACAAAACAATGAATTTGTTTTGCACCTTTTAAATATCCAAGCTCAGAAACAGCCTGAACTGCAGCTATAAGAGCGATGGAATCAGGCTTCTCCCCATGTTGCTGCATGAATCGATATAATCGAACCGCCTCATCCCCATGCCCACAGGATAAGCATCCCTTCATCATGGCTGTCCATGAAACCAAGTTTTTATTTTCCAATGAGTCAAATACAATCCTTGCTGCTGCATTTTTTCCACAAATTGAATACATATGTAGAATTTGATTTGCAATGTCCACATCTGAACAAAAGCCATGTCTAATTGCAAATCCATGGATCCACCTCCCTCTAACTAAATCTCTTCGGTCCGCAAAAGCTGCAAGCAGACTAAGAACAGTAATGGAATTTGGTGCAACACATTCTGCCCTCATTTGATTGAATAATGCAGTAGCCTCATTGGTCATGCCATTTTGTAGATAACCATATATCATCGTGTTATAGGAGATTACATCTTTAACCATCAGTCGATCAAATAGATGCCTGGATCTCATAACTTTTGCGCATTTGGAGTACACCTCAATAAGAGCTGTGGCCAAAACAACATCCAGATGTATAGATCTTCTCACAAGGTACACATGAATACTAGCAGCATAGCCAGAATAGCATAGCTCAGCACAAGCAGAAAGGACATTTGCAAAGGTTACTGAATCTGGAATTACTTTATGCTCGTATAGCATGGCAGAAAAATATTGGATTGCATTCCAACTCTCTCCAGTTCTAGTAAAACCAGCAAGCACAGCATTCCATGAAGCCACAGTTCCTTTCGAATTCTTCAAGAGAGCAAATGCTAACCGGTACACTCCACATCGAGTATACATGTCAACAATGCTGGTCTCTAGAACTTCATCAGAGAGGCCAATTCCTCTCCTGATGGAATAGCAATGGACTGATTTACCCTCTCTGATTGCTCCCAAATTCCCAGCAACTTGCAGTAAGCTTACCAGGGCCACACGGTTTACTTCCAAGTTGTTCCTCAGCATATCACTGGCGATTTCAAATGCACCCCACCCAATTGAACCCATAACTTCAGAATAACCAGTGATCATCGAAGTATAAGCAACAATATCCTTGTCGAAGATCTCTTCAAACACTTTCCGTGAATCGTCCATCCTGCCAAGCTTTGAGTATAACCCTGTGAGGGAGGAACCGACAAATTTATCCCCACTCAAGCCAAGCTTCAGTGAATCCACATGCATTCCTTTACCCAAAAACAAGTTCTTAAGCTCAGTGCAGCTTTTCAAACCAAAAGTAATCGTTTTCCCATCCAAACCAATCCGACGAAACTTCAATCCCTTATACAAAAGAAAAACTTCCTCTGCATAACCAGCTCTGAAGTACCCAACCATGGCCGAATTCCATAAAGCAAGATCATTATTTACAATCTTCTGGAAAACAAGTCTAGACTCAGCCAGGGCACCTAAAATGGCATAACAGCTCACAATCTTAGAGCCAAGAATAAGATTCCTGCCAAGTCCATGAGTCAAGACGTGAGCATGGAGCTTCTTTACGGACAAAACATCTGCACAGCTCTGGAACAACAAAGAAAACCTCTCAACAAAACATAGTTTTCTAGAACCCGACTCTGTCCTGGGGATTAATCCTGATTGCCTCCTAGACAACTCCTGCGCTACCATCTTATCGGTCTTTGCACCCAAGATTTCTGTTAAGTTTCTCAGAAGCATTGCCAGCATTTGTCCCCATGTCTGTGCACACAACAAACAAAGAAACATCCAATCATCCTTGGACTCAATAGCATGTTATTCTGCAGGGCATGAAACATAAGATTGGTTTATATTCTTGACTAGGAGATGTGGACCGAGCAAAGGCTCATTCATGTCCACCAACTGTTTGATAAAATGTGCAACTAGGAGATGTGGCATTGCTGTCAGGATGCAACAACGCCCAAGAGCTCAAGAAATATCAAGTTTGCAAGATAATTTATCTGCAGTCCGGGGCGATGCTTAGCTGAGTGGTGGATCCAGAAATGGACTATGCCCGGTGCTAACTTATGAAAGACTAAAACAATCTCTAAATTGCAATCGAACTAATGCCCTGTTTGGAACACATGATCACATGGAAACAGGTCAATTCCCGTAGGATATAAATTTCACATGGTAATATAATTTCCTAGGAATCGTAAAAAAAATTATACGTTTTAAACGGGGCCAAAACAGAGCAAAGATATATCCAATTAAGGAAGATTTGATCCGCGGAACCATTGCAACAACATGTCTCCATGACACATTGGCATGCTAAGTCTCATATTTTGAAAACGCTGCCTGATTTCATCATGGATGCCTGCAAACATGTCTGCTCATATAGCATACTATGCTATCGTTCACCAATTCGTCGCAAGTCGCAGCTGACAATTATAGTAAACTATTTAGCAACTTGCATTACATTTCACATCCTTGGATTTTTTTAAAAAAAATTGAATAAATTAGCGATTTACAAACCTGAAACGTCGGGCCTCGGCAACACGGAGTGAGCTGGGAAGGGGCGGGCGGCCGCACCGGAGTGGGAGTGAGGAGGGGAGCGGTGCCGGGTCGAGGTGAGTCGCTGCAGCGACCAACCCGACAGGAGTGAGGAGCGGAGGCGCCGGGCCGGAGTGAGGAGACAGAGGAGAGACAGCAGCCGGCAGCACCGGGGCTGCAGAGAGACGGCGGGCCTCTCCTGGTTGCGACGGCGGGAGGGACGGGCGGCAGCAGCCTATCGCGATGGGAAGGCCCGCTTTGGAACGGAGAACTCGCGAGGAAGAGCTTCAGCGGCGGTAGGTTCCTCGGCTTCGATCCGATGAGATGGCGGCTCAACTCGGGATGGAATCCTAGGGTTTCGGAAGAGGGCGACAGGCATCTGTTTCTTGCGAAGCGCCGGCGACGACGGCGCGGCTGTGTGAGGAAGAACAAGTTGGTCCCACTGACCAGAGAGAGAAGAGAGAGAGCTCCAACAATTCCAAAAAAAAAATACATGAAAATTCCTTGAAACACAAGAACCCAAATAAAACTGGTTTTGATTTAAATAAGGTTTAGATTATTCAGATTAAATTATTTTATCTAGGAAATTTCCAGTCATGATTTATTAATTCAAAGAAATCTGTGAAAAAATTTTGGGAACCTAATCTGGACAGAAGGTTTTTGAAAACTCAAAAATTGGGATGTTACATATAATCATGTAGTCCTACCCATGCCCCTCTCATAGTCCCATATTTGGATGTCTGCAACACATTTCCCTTCCCTGCATGGTTTAACCAATCAAATTTCTCATCAAATGCCTTACTTCCTCCAAACTCAAATAATTGTCCTTGAGGAAATCAAATCAAAAGTGATGGCATCATTAGAACAATATCTCTTTTGTTAAAACTAAGCTGTATCTTTCAAATTATAGGCCTTGGCATCAGCCAATCTGTGTATCTCAGTTCGAGATCATATTCATGCTCTCTTGGGCTTTATTTGTTGATCTTTCCATCAGTGAAATCTGATGATAATCCCATGAAATTAATGCCGGAACTAGAAGGATTGGCTAATGTACTGGTTCGGTTGCATTGTTATTTTATAATTTTGGCTGACTTCTGAATTTATATGGTCTGCTTGGAGAAAGGTGATTGCAATAGGAATATATAGGAGGCTAATTTTTCACCTAAAGTTTTAACAAAATCAAACTGTTATGCCTGGAGTTTTGATGAAAAATAGCAACAGAGCAGAGAAACGACAGCAAAGGCTATTCATCATGCAAACAGTTTTGACTTTTGAGTTGATGGTTCTTCATTCCATTCGAAAATATCATGGAAAGTGAGGAAACATTTATGGTTTTCTCTCTCTCTCTTGCGTATTATTACTGGAGCTATGAATATGGGTGCGTTTGAATCGCACCGAATGATCGTGGATATACCTCATAAAAATATGTGAAGTTCAAATGCTGACCTATGCGAACGAGGGCTGGCTCGTTTGGTTGGGGTGAGCAGCGCTCACTCAGTCCACCCGTGTTCGAGCGCTGGCTCGGTGCGGGTGCACGCGGAGGTGGGTACAGGCACGTGTGTGCGTCTGTGAGGGGTGCGGGTGTGTGTGCGTTTGTAGCTCATCTGTTGTTCTTTCTTTTTAAATGAATTGCCAGAGCTCCTGGCCAAAATTTCGAGAGAAAAATGATGACCTATCTTTTGCGCCCAATAGCAATAAACAATACTTATTTGACGCTTTCTAGGTCCTTGAAAGAAAATTCAGTTTGCATGCACGTGGAAGTTTATCTTTCTGTAACTTATGACACGAACAAAATGTTTAGTTAAATCTAAGGTGTCGGTAGGGTTTTTTTCATCGTCAATGTCCTATTGTTGTGGAGATTTTCATTTTTTACTTTTACAGAGAAGAAGCTTAATGCTGAGTCCACTAGCGTATTCAATGGAGAAAATAAGTTGGTAGGTGCTGAAAATGACGGGGGCTAACTTAACTTAACCCGCAGGCTGAAGCCCAGGCTGCTGGTGTCAGGACAAGAAATACTGGTAATGGTTGCCTGACCAACCGTGGTCTCTTATATTAAGGTCCTGTTTGGCAGAGCTCTAGATCTCAGCTCCACTTCAGAGCTGAAACTTGTAAGCTAAAATAAAGTGAATTAAGTTTATATTTTATTCTAAAATGTAAATAAGATGACCCACCTAAACACTCTTAATATAGCCATAGCTCTAGCTGCACAGATTTGGTGGAGCTAGGAATGTTGGTTGATCTTGGCTATGCATGGTATGTCACCACCCAAATCATGCCATGTAATCACTTTCCTAAATAGAACCTTTCTAAAATCACGCGCCATGACCGGAGGCGTTTTCCAAATTGTGGGACTTGCCCCCGAGCTCCTCAGCGCTATATACAATAGGGAGACGTGAGCACGTGTGGTGGTGACGATCACACACACGGTTCAACCTCCCAAAACCCTAATACTACCACCGATCTTCACCGGCGCTGGAGGAGCCTCGAAGGGCGGTTCAAGGACAGTGCAGGTACCGTCCAGAGGGCCGGCGCTACCCCTCGGTGAACCACTGTCATCAACCTAGATTCTAAGCCGACGCTCACCTTCTCGGGTCATATACATCACCGGACCTCAAGACACTAATGGCTTCATCATCTTCCGGTCAGTATCATCTATTTCCGCATTAATATGTGATCATGTTTAGGCTAAAGTTTAATGTCATTAGATCATTAGCTTAATCTAACAAGGAATACCCAGCTCCACCAAATTCACGAATCTGGTGGAGCTGGAGCTCTACCAAACACCCCCTAAGAGAGCTCTTTTACAGTACATTAAATTCAATATGAGTCGTTCATTCTTTTTGATCCAATAGATCAGATTAACTAGTATTTATTTATACTTCCTTCGGTGGTATAGTAGTATAAATACCTCTAACAAATCAATGGTTAGATTTGATTTCTACTGCATATTATATACTACCGGTATAATGCACCGTAAATTTTCTGATATTAAGAATAAAGGAATAAAGAAGTTCAAGCATCATATCCACTATGACTCATAAACCAGTGAATTGTGTGGTACTACTCCCTTCTTTCTTCTTATTTAATTCAAGTGCCTACCATTTCCAATGAAGTTTTATGTCTTTTAATCTTTATCATATCTTCTCTTTTCTTGGATAGAAGTCTAGCTTTATGATTTCTCTGCCAATAATAGTTATCCAGTCTTCTGCATGCCTTGCTATTCATTTTTGGCTAGAGATACCTTCTTGGACCTTGCTTTGCCGTATGATGCTTTAGATGCTACATGTATAATTTCATTGCATTGCATTTTCTTGTCAGAACAAATGTTTATACTTACTTCTTCCTTCTGGCAAGATGGGAGAGTCTGCACTCATACTGAAATCACTTACGAGATTTACATCACCAAGAAAAGTTACTCTAAAATATGTTTTGTATGCCTAGTTTCTCTCTCTCTCTCTCTCTCTCTCTCTCTCTCTCTCTCTCTAAGAAAATAATACCTGCTGTTTTGCTAGAAAAGAAAGCTCCTTTTTAACTATCATAGAGGCATGTAATATGTGTACACAATGTTTTGCTGTCTCGGTTGAAAAATGGTTGCTTGCTTCACTTGCAAGAAAATTACTCATGCTGCTTTAATGAAGCACTTCAAAAGTAAAGGGAAGATTTGGACTTTTGATAGGTGGGCTACACATCATCGTGGACAATTTTTCACCAAGATTTTTTTGTTCCATGATAAGCTGCTACAAAAGAGCACATGATTCACTGTCCTATAAAACGATCATAGAAATCAGAGAAGTAGCTATATCTGCACAAGAAAAGGTGGATGGGGATGAAGAAATTATCTCCACTGTACATAGCCATGGTGCTTTCGGTCTTGTGCTTTCTCATTCATGTATCAAGTACTGAACCTCTCCATGGTAATCTTCTTAAGCTGTATTCTGTTCCATTTAGGATGCAGATCTTGTTCTCCTGATGTCAATTATGGGGATCTGTTTTTACCATGAAATAGGCCAAAGCAAACTGCAGAAAAGTAAAGCAACCCTGACGTCAGATGCAACACCTCAGGTAATTCGGTTTCTCTGTTGTTGTTACTTGGATCAAGCTTAACATTATGCTTTTTGTCATAGCTTCACTTTGTAGCCTGTAGATACAATCCATCCTCATCTCTGAATTCTCAATGCAAGAGTCGTAATCACGTGATTTCCAAGACCATTTGTGCACCAGATTAGTGATTTGGGAGATCAAATCCTGTGATTGAAAGGGAAATCTTATAGAAGGCTGACTGAAATTTGAAAAACGGTACTATTTATTATGTATAAGAAGATCAAGAAGACTATCCACATACACATACAAAATGTATCTTTTCATGCTATTTTCTTTGAAGTACACCACTGACTTGAAATTTCTGGGGAAAAAAAAAGATTATCCATGTTGATGAACTGGAATTCGTCCACACTGGAAGTATGGGATTTGAGTTCAAAGACTACCCCGGTTCTGGTGCGAACAACCGCCATTCGCCACATTCTGAGGGCACCAGATGAAAGGAAGAACAGCTAAACCAGAGCTACTATACGGATCAGCGTTCTAAATTGTAATTCTCGTTGGTAAAACATATTCTGGCGCTGATAAGCATATGAGAGATCGATAACTTGACAGATGACAGTGGAAGAGTGTCAAGTCATGTCTGTAGCGGCCAGGATGCATATATGAAAATCACTTAAGATTTTCTTGGTTGGTTCCGACGTATCAGTTTGAGGCAAGTACAATAAACAAAGATGCATATATTTATGTGATTTATGAATCAATGATATATCAAGCATGTAAGGAAAAAAGGCCCTGTCAATCGATGATTTTAGTCATGGGATCTCGTGTGTGATCTTATCACACTCCTAGCTTGCTCCATAACTTATTGCACGATGATTCCCACAAAATGTCATAGCATAATTTGAAAACAGGAAACGCATATAAATATATAAGGATACATAGCATGATATAGAAATATTAGTTTTACATAGTATGATATCATGGACATAACATGACATAGAAATTATGCAAAGAGACATGGTACGACGATATGGAGGAACTATGAATGGATACTACAACTAAGATACATATGCGCCTTTTAGAATTGTAAAGTAATCATGCTGGTTGTTATACCCTATGCGGAAGACTCGAATGAGTAAACGTACGACACTCTCATGGAGTGTTGATCGTCGGGACGACATGTACAAGGCTACTGGTTATGGTAGTGGCAAGCACAACTGCAGCTCGCATTGCCGCGGTAGTAATAAGTGTGGTAGTCGCTGCCGAGGTGGACGACCTCCTCATTGTTCCTCTCCCTTAGCCTTTGATGTCATAGTTCATCGTTTTGGGTCTGGAGTTCTAAGTTCTGCCTGCGAAGCTGGTCATTCTCATTCTTCACCTCAGTGAGTCCCTTTTTCTTTTTATAAAGGGGTACCAGTAATGCGGCGATGTAATGTTTAGCTGCTCATGGAAATGGTTTGTCCAGCTATTCAGTGTATTTGCAATCCTCGGTCTGCAAGTTAGAGTGCGTGTCATATAGCAAGACATGCATGGAATGGTATGTAAGAGTTGTAGTGGTTACCATGAATAGATCTGCACTGGGAGGATCGTGGTCGTAGGGAATGTAGATATCACATTCCTCGAGCGAAGGGTCGCTGCCTCGAAACCATGAAGGGTCGGTGGCTCGAGGTGCGGTATTACCCTGTCTTCCCCGACGACCCCTCCCATGTCTTGAGGTGCCTTCTCTGTTTGTCATTGTAATGTAGTGGAGGATGAGATAGTGAAGAAGTGTTGCTTGGGTGGCTGGTAGTATTTATAGGCCATGTCACTCCACTTTGGATGAGAGAAAAATAGACATTGCATTATCACTCTACGGTGAGCAGAGTGTTGTCAAATCTAACTGCAAAGTTGCTGGTGCGTGTTGTCCAATCGGTAGGACACAGCTATTATCTGCGTGTTGTCAAATCTAACTGCAAAGCTGTTGATGTGTGTTGTCAAATCGCTATGCAAAGCTGTTGGTGCGTGTTGTCCAGTCGTAGGATACAGTTATTATCTGCGTATTGTCAAATCACAGTAAAATAGACAACTCAAACAGGAAATGAATCATTAAAACAAAAGAAATCAAACCAAATTTTTAGTAACATATCATATCCGATTAGTACATCAGGTATGAAAGGAACAAAAAAACTAGCTAGCGCCCCTGCACGGTGCGACCCCTTGTGTGGTCCCTGGCCGCCTACGATGCTGAACATGTCCAGATGAATACGCCAGGTGGTCCGGGGGCAGTCCATGAGTATTCCTAGCAGGCTGTATTGGTGCTGTCAAAGTAGCGAAGGTGGCCTGCGAAGACTAAATCGGTCCGGGAGCATCGGAGAGCTAAGATGGACCAAGGACGACACCCGATGACTGCTGGCGAGGGTTCATCAACCAATCTTCGATAACGGCATCGTCAAAGTGGAACGAGTCGCTTGAGTGGGTAGCGCTTTGGTCATCGACGGCTCCTGACAAACATTTCACGTTAGTACAAACACATATTGTAAAGAATATAATAGACGAAAGGAGACCACGAAGGTGTACCTGCAGTCATGTGGACAAACGGTGCGGAGCGATGCCAGCTGGAGCCCCCCAGGACGTCGAGAGGAGGGGCGGCCTGCGTCTGCACTGTGGGGGTGCGATGTGTGTCATCTATCACCCACGTACAGTAAAGGAACGGCCGGGGACCTGTACCACGTCGTCGTCCCTAGGCCTCCTGCAAGACATGAGCTGGACAATGCGAGAGGCCTTCGCGTAAACACGTTTCAACGCCCCTCGCAGGTGGTCCATGGTGACCTCCAACCTGTCCCCCCTGCCGACTCCGGCCATCAGTGCGGCGACCTCCTCTGAAACCTCCCTTGCAAGGTCACTTTGCGCACGCGTTGAAAGGCTTGTTAGATGTTGATATTGTATTAACGCTACATTATACGACATGTGAAAAGAAGTACTAACCGATCAGTGAAAAACAGAGCCTGGCTGTGTAGAGTAGGTGTCAACCGTCGACGGAACGTGCCTCGGAGGTGAGTCCATGACACGCACAACTCGAACGTGCGTGCGTAGGCTGAACCAGCGATGTAGTCATCGTATGTGTCATGGTTGTAAGGGGTAGCCTCCTCGTGCATGTCTGCCAACGCCTGTGCCCACTACTGAGCATGAGGCAACATGCATGCCGCCCAACTCGCAGTACCAAAAAAGTCCTTTGCGTGTCTGACTGCATAAAGAGATTTACAACATAACCTTATTAGCAAGGACATCCACAAGACTGATGCAATTGAAAGTGATGCAAAAAAGAGAACTAACGTGTGGGCGTTCAGCGGGACGACGTTACCAATAGGGACAGGGAGAACTTGCCGGAGACCGAACTGCCTCATCACACGGTGGGCAGTGTAGGTCTCCACAAACACGTCAAACACCAGGTGACGCCGTGTCAGCCAGAAGGCGGCGTCACTAGTGTACTACAGTGAGAGGCCTTGAGGTGCTCACGCGCCGACGAGCTCTGGGAGGTACGGGCGCCAGATGACGCGATCATCCGTCAGCTGGTCAAACATCGCTACGTACTCAGGGTACAAAGTGTGTGACGTAATAGAGGTGAAAATCGGCTGCACAAGAGGCTGCAAATATGTTTCTATGCGACTGTATAGACTCCGTCAGCACGCATGTATGTGGGATGACTATAGAACACTTTCAAATGGTACCCACTTAGACTGATAAGCATGGACAGGCCATGGGCAACCCTCCATCTGGCATCTGACATCATACACCAGGTGATCTAACTTCGTAACCTTAAAGAGTCTACGCAGCGAAACTGCACATGCTGTCACTGTTTCCTGCACCTGACCCTTATTCTTTTAAATTGCATTTTGTCGCACCTCATTCCAATCATACCCCATGCGACATCTTTACCCTCGTTAACTATCAGTCTATCGAACTGACACTCATCCCACTCAGCAAGGAAAGACTCTTCATCCTGTTCGTCATTACTTCAAGCCTCGTAGTCATATTAATTATGTATTTTCTTATCCATCATATTAATTCTATAAATTTTAATTAAAATAATATTATTTTAAAAAAAATTCCTGTATTTTCAGCTGCAGCTTAGACCTAGGAACTATGTACAGTTGGTTGCTCAACTTGCCTCACAATTATCTACTATCTCTTTTTTGCCCCATATACTATGGGAGGATCACAATTACCTATTAACAAAATCAATGAGATTTAGCTCGGAGTGGTATCTTGAATTGCACCATATAAGCATTTCAAATAAAATATGTCATTCACGAGTCCTATAGTATTTTTTTAGACGAGCTGTATTAAATAAAGGTAGGCAGAGTTCTATAGTATTAGTAGAGCTTGAATTTAGCGAGAACTCTATTTACCATCTCTAGAACCATCCCCAACACCCAGCAATTAGAATCCATTCTAAAGAGTCAAGAGTAAAAAATAATTTTAAAGTGGGGCTCACACGTTCTCTCATTCTCTATAAGGTTTTATTTGGATAATAAGCTTAGCTCTTTTCATAAGTTACTTCTATTAAAAAAAAGATCTGGTGGAAACGAGCTTATAAAAGTCAAACTTTCCGTACAAAGTGGCCTTGAGCTTCTTTAAAAAGCTCGACAAGTTACATCTTGTTTGGAGTTTAAGCTTACAATGGTTTAAGCAGAAGTTGAAACTTCTTTAGATATATTTTATGCGAGAGGTGCTTCTGTGCTTTTCTTTTTAAAAATTACACAAATATTAAAGCATGATTGAAGAGTACATAGTGATTATTTACCTTTTGTTTGCTTCCAGATTTATGCAACCTGTATTGGGAGGAAAAGCATAGAAGCATATTGCTCATTAATTTTATGCAACTCTTCAGTCTGAAACTCTGAATCTCTTGTGTACAGTCAGCGAACTAGTAAAGATGGGCCATGCATGTTCCAGTTGACCTCAGCCATGCCCGGGAATTGGCGTCTCTGCTAGCTCTTCATTAGGCTGGCCAGGTTCCTCTCCTCTCTCTTTGCTAGAGACATTTCTTTCTTGATTGCACCTACTGCTTAATTTTTCTGTGATAAGCAAGTAAGTATATAAAGTTTATGCATGAAGATCAATGAGGTAATACATTTGATCAAACCGGAAATAAACCAGTTTTCCTTGCTGTCATACGATAGGAATTTGATCGAATTGCTTATGTTTGCTAGCCAAAGTATGGCTTCGATCTTAATGATCAAACCTTAGACGAGTTTCCCATGGGAGTTGGGGCCAGCACCAGTGGTATATATAGTATACTCCATTAATTCAGTCCAGCTATATGCAAATTGATGCGAGGGTGTTGGGTCAATGGGAACCAACCAAGTGGTGAATGTGATGCATAATGCTCTGATCACAGTGTAAGGGTGTCCTACGTAATCTCTCCTGGTCAATAAGCTTGCTTCATATATTAGGCATAGATTAACAACTGTGTTTGATTAGGGAACAACTCACCTTCCCTGTGACCAGGTCCCAAGGAGGAGGAAGATGCATGCGAAATTGGGGGCAGGAGGATGACATGCATGCTCGATCACCACCACAAGGCACATACCCAAATTGCATATATATATATATATATATATATATATATATATATATATATATATATATATATATATATAGGAAAATGGTTGTATACTCTTGGGAGTACGTACTCCCACCCTCAATATACTGCATAAATAATGTTATTATACTTCTTTATCCTTTTGAGTATACTCTAATACTAATTATAACTAGTTATATGCCCATGCGTTGCTATGAAAAACAAAATTGATAACGAAAAATAAAGATTAAAAAAATAAAAAAAATACTATTTCATAAGATCAAACATCTATCTTTAACGCTTCGTTTCTTGCAAAAGTTGGCTAATTAAAGCAACGCTTCGTTTCTTACGTAGGGCAATTAAGCAGGACAATTAAGTAGGGCAATTAAGCAGGGCAATTAATGTGACGTGGGAAGAAACTCTCACTTTATATAGTAGAGATATACTCCAAAGTGAGTTTCACGAAAAATTCCATCCAAACCCACACTTTATAGCATAATTTGTTTATATACTCTTTTTATACATGAAAAACGGTATATAGCAAGAAATAAATGGTTCCGATGAATTTTTTTTCAACAATGTCGCATTTTAGTATCTTAGAATTATTATTAGAGTATACTGAAAGTGATAAAAGAGTATAACACATTCGTTTAAGTGGTATACTAGATGTGGGAGTACGTACTCCCAAGAGTACAGAAAAAGCTTCCTATATATATATATATATATATATATATATATATATATATATATATATGTATATAGGAAAATGGTTCCATACCCCTGGGTGTATGTACTCCCACTGCCAATATACCGCTTAAATTATGTTATTATACCTCTTTATCCTTTTGAGTATACCCTAATACTGATTATAAGATACTCCAAAATGAATTCCACGAAAAATTTCAATAAAATCCACCATTTATAACATAATTTGTTTATATACTCTTTTTACATATGGAAAAGGGTATATAACAAAAAATAAATGACTCTCATAAATTTTTTTCATTCATACCGTATTGAAGTATCTTAGAATTATTATTGTAGTATACTGAAAATGATAAAGGAGTATAACACATTCGTTTAAGTGGTATACTGAAGGTGGGAGTACGTACTCCCAGGAGTACGGAAAAGGCTTCCTATATATATATATATATATATATATATATATTTATTTATTTATTTATTTATCTCCCCAACTTTGCTTCGTGTTTTTCAATTATGCAAGTTAATTAATACTCCTAGTAGTAGTTCTACTTTTCGCTGTACGCAATTAAGCTAGTTGTTGTTTAAGGGTGGTCGACATGTCCCAATTAAGTGTAGTAGTACTAAATTTGTTTCGGCTGGATTCTAGCTTGCTAGAGTGCCACTTGCTAAACAGAGTAGTACTACGCACTAACTGCCCTTAATAATACTAATAGTAAGTTGCACACTGGCGCTCTGCAATGGCATGTACAAATGTACAATAAAGCTATATATTTCAGACATATCAATTTTGGTTTATATTAATCAATATTAAGATATAGTAATAAAAATATAGTATTATAAAACTATTTTAACAACGAAACATGGATCATTTTAAACATATTAGCATCGAATTTTATAAAATTTAATGGTACTGACTATAGTACGTGCATCACATGGAAAAGAAGGGAGGTTGCACGAAAGACGTTTCCACCAATGCGACAAATTTAGTAGTTGACCTTCATTAGTCAACTGTCGCTTGCGCAGCGTCATATGTATCGACGTCAGAGTTTATCAATTAGCGAGCCACAAGCTAGGCTTATGCAGCATGATTGGCTTATATATATATGACTCCAACTGGTAATTATCTATCTATGCAGATTCGTCGAAGAGCCGGTCGTCATTGCATTAGTTTGATGAGACGACTGATTTGTTTAAGGGAGGTCAAGTCATGCTCATGCATTATTCACGGTTTCGACCACTTAGTTATTCTTGACCATGACCTGTTCTCTCGAAATTTCACAAATCTACCGCGTTGATTAATTTGCTTTACCTGCATGTCTGCAGTCAACGATCTGTTGTTTAATTTCTACCGCCAGGCGCAATTAGTCACTGGCTCAGCGCCTCGTGGTTTCACATCTTGTTTCCTGCGTACGCACCCCACATGAAATTAAGCATGACACGTCACACACACGCAGCTTCGATTCCATGCCGACTGATTCAGATTAAGGCTCCGTTTGGCAATTTGGAACCGAGCCGTTTCTACTAGATTCAGGAAGAAACTCAACCAAACGGGCTAAAGCTCGGAACGATTCTCCTCGGAACGTTTCTTTTTTTTCCACTCTGTGGCCGAATCAGTCTCAACCCCGTTCCACCCGATTCACAGAATCATACCTAAAACGTTTATATTCGCGTTAAAAATACCAACACTTGCACACTTAAACTACTCCTAACAGTGTTGTCCACATCTACAAATGAAAGAGCATTGCCACCCTCTGAAAGAATCAATAAGTAAACAGTCCTACCAAAATGGCCTTTTGATCATCGCAAGGATCCACATGGCCTGTCCAATCAAAAGAATCAATAACCAAGATTGACCGGATGATGATAAACATGACAAGTCTACGCATGGACGACTTCTGACGAGATCTTAGCCGTTTATATTCGATCAGAGGGCACAGCGCTAGCGATTATGATGGTAGTATGTCCTACAAAAATGGCAGAGCATGCCTACACGTGAACTATATATTATATATAGACACACATATGGGGCACGCCTGCATCCATAACATAGGCGTAACAAGATTACAGGAGATCGAGTCCAAAATGGCGTCGACGATTGCATGGGAGAGCAGAGACCGAGAGGACGGAAGCCTAGTAGGCAAGGCGCGCAACGGCGGCGAGCACATGTTCGAGAAGGTGGTGACGCCGAGCGACGTGGGGAAGCTCAACCGGCTGGTGGTGCCCAAGCACTTCGCCCAGAAGTACTTCCCGGCGGCGGCGAGGGGCAACCCGGCCGGCACCGTGCTGTGCTTCCAGGACGCGCGCGGCGGGCACACGTGGCGCTTCCGCTACTCCTACTGGAGCAGCAGCCAGAGCTACGTCATGACCAAGGGCTGGAACCGCTTCGTGCGCGACAAGCGCCTCGCAGCCGGCGACACCGTCTCCTTCTTCCGTGCCGGCGCGCGCCTCTTCATCGACTGCCGGAGGCCCGGAGCGCCGGCCGCGCCCCCCTTCGTGCCGTTGTCGCCGTCGCAGGCCTTCACGGTGCATCGGTTGGTCCCGACGTCCACCGAGTCGGACGAGGCGCGCGGCCGATGCCTCCGGCTGTTCGGCGTCGACCTCGAGCTCCGCGCCGAGCCGCTGTTGCTGGATTTGCAGCTAGGTGTGCGAAGATGAAGATCACGTACCATGCATATTCTCGGAATAAAATGAGGTGGAATTAATTGTATAGCAGATTCTGTTAGCATTTCTGATTAGTTGAAATCTGAAAGCGAGAAAAGAACCAAATTAATTGTACGTAGTGCTCTGTGCTGATCAGTCGTTCAAAATAGCATGGCTAGCTTCTATGGAGATATCCAATTGAATCTCGACTTAGGAATATGAATTTTGGTTTAGCCTTGTTCGCCCTTAATTTGGCTCTGATCTCTAATTGCTAGCTTGTAACATTTTTCATTGAAACATGATTGATTGTTGCATTTGCTGTCCATATATATATACATCGTTCGGTTAATTTGGAGACAACTTATGCCGGAAGCTAGGCAACAGTGCTGTTGTCATGTGGAGTACCCTCTCCATGTTGACTAAACTAGCTGTGTTGAGTTAGTTTCAGTTTTCAGAAAAACCTGAAAGGGTTTTAGGCTTTGCTTCTTTAGCTTCCGGACACGTCAGTAAGTTGTATTGCCGGATACAAAATAGTGATGTATCCGGACACGTCAGTAAGTCTCTGAATTAGTTGAGTCCCATTCGAATTGGTGGTCGTGATAGCTATCCATATTTGCTCGTAATCTGTAGCTTATATAAACAATGAGAAAAACATAAAAGCTGCAATGATTGTAGCAGCACAAATCTCTTTTCATGTTCTTTCGATTTTGCTAATATTGGCTCTGTTGTATCCGTGCTTAGAGTCTCAGAAGGGTCCTGCGATGATTCCTTCTGTTGCTTCTTCTTTGCCACTGCCTTGTGCCATTTCTTCAGGGCCCTAGCCGTCTGCTCGTCGAAAACTGTTCTCTTCGATTCTTAGGGTTTTCTGCGATTTTCGCATTGGGTCTATTGTTTTTTGGTGGAATGTTATCAATTTTCGGTGCAATGTTATCGATTTTCTCTATGGCTTCGGTACTAGGTGCGACTAGCGATTTCCTAGGGTTTTTTGAATATCAAATGTCTAGGTCAATTTTTGATCCATTAGCATAAAAAATCGCTCGATTTATAGGGAAAAGCATGCGGCTAACGGCAGTAACCTTAGGATGCATTCAGCCATCATTTATTTAGTTGGATCTAACAAAAAAAACATCAAATAATACATCTTGGAAGCTGCAGCACGTAAATTGACCGAGGTGGACGCATTAGTTGGATCTATCAAAGAAGAATCTAGCAGTAATTGATGCAGTGTCAACAATGGTGGACGCATGCACGCACGTACCTCTCGAAGATGAGGGCGAGGGGGGCAACGGCAGCGGCGTTAAGGTTGCGGTAGACGAGGAGCACGAAGGGGTGCATGCTAGTGTTGAAGGCCAGCTTGGAGAGGATGAGCATCATCGTGGTAACACATGCACCCGCATGGACTATTCATCCAAATAGCCCTCTAACTCCTTTTTTTTTGGCAAAATTAGCCCCCACACCCCATTCCAAACGAAAAAAATTACAAAACTAGCTACGTCAGCGCACAAGAGCTGGTAGGGGGCATGTGTCCCCTGTCGCACTGCATTATTGTGGAAGCCAGTGACCACTCGACGTCGTCTCCCTTCATCTCCGCCATACACAATTAGTAACAGAACATACGTATATATGCACAATTAGAAATAGAACATCCGTATATACGTCGTCTCCCTTCAATCTCGCTAAACATGCAATGCAAGCTTAGTGCTCATCATCAATCACACTCGATCACTACTGCCACCCTTACTTAATCTGCACATGGGCGACTGATCGACAACTAGATAGGTACATTGCAATTAAACAAATCATTCACACTTGATTTCTAGCTTGGATATTAGCTACGTCATGTCATCTCCACGCTGCTATGCCTGCAACTCTTGGTCGCTGTTGGCGGTGGCGGACTGCTGCTGCTTCGCCGACGCCATCGCGGTTAGCTCCTTGCCTTTCCCCCATAGGAACACGTACACCCCCAAGATGATCAACAGTGTCCCTAGTACGATGCACACCTCGTATCGATCATCACTATTAGTTGCCCACGATGAGTGATCGCCCACGAGATGAACACGCCATGACATTGCATGCATGATGCGTGCAGCACGGACTCTGAAACAATTAAGTTAAACGGATGATCGATCACCTACCGAGTAGACGATCGTCAGAATTAAGCTAGAGGTCCCAACGAAACATCCATGCAGATTAATCGTTGGTGATAAAAATACCAACCACAAAGGATTGCAGGCTTCCCGAGAGGCATGCCAGCATTGTCGCCTAGTACTTTGACAAAAACACCCTGGCGAGCCTAGCCTGTACTTGCATTCATTTGCATTTGCAGTGATCCCCCCATATGGATTAAAAGCAAATAATTGATGACATCATGCATATTCCATGTTAGGCTGAATAATTGAATTGAATTGCATTGGCACCTGTACTATGAACCAAAGGGCGTAGCTTAGACAGCTTGCGCACAAGAACAATGTACCAAATACCATGTCATGGTGAACATCGGTAGGGCTTGCTGCTGTTGCTGAATGGCCATGGGTGTGAGATCTCAGCAAGTGGGTCGATCACGGATGAAGCAGCCTGCCTTTTGACAAGGTCACCGTCATCATCCCGCTGACGCAAATCAGCGTTCCCAAGAGCTTCATCTTGCTAGGCCGATCGGTAAGTATCATCCTCTCAGCTCTGAAGGAAATTGCAGGCATGTATGTCATTGCTTGCATGTGTCACATTTTGTGTTCTCACATGCATGGTCCAGATTCAAGCATACCGGAGTGTGATGGCGATGATGAAGGTGACAATGGGGAGCCCGGCGTTCGCGTGTGCTGGAAGCTATTAACCTTTCTGTCGACGGTTGGAGAACGGGCTCCCGTCGAGCTTACTTGTTGAATGGGGGATCAACAGAGCCCCGTCGTACGGACCGAGGAGGTCGTTCGAGCGATGCAAGGTCGGGAGAAAGGGAGACACGGTGTTTATCCTGGTTCGGGCCTCTCCCTGCCGAGATAACAGCCCTACTCCAGTGTATTGTGTTCTATCTCTTCGTCCCCTCCCTGTTACAAATCTTCAGGGGGGTTTAAATACTATGATTATAGGTACAAAGAAGGCAACTACCTCCTGGGATCACGCTATGTACCCATATTCGTGATCCGCCGTCCTTGATTCGCGCGCTATTTGAATTTCGGGTAAGATTTCCCTCGAACTTTGACTGATTGGTTGTCTCCTTCCTTTCTCGTAGCGCTCACCGGGCCCACCGACCAAACACCTGAGTAGGTCATGGTCTCCACGAGCATGCTTGCTCGTGGGGGTGGGGGGTGTTTGGTATTGCCGCGAGTAAAGGTGTGGACGCGTATGCTCGGAGGGAGAGGAGGGATGCTCATTTCATCCTTCCGAGCATCTTCTTTCAGTACTGCCTGGTCGGTGGTGCTCAACTTTTCACGGGGGTACCGTGGTCTTTTGCCAGATAGCCAATCCCCGACACTTTCGTCAAGTTTTTATCGTCAACACACTTTTATATATCATTTTTTTTCAAATCTAGCCTCCCCATGCACGAATTTAGAAAAATAGCCCCCTCCCTGATAGCAGAATGCACAGCAAGGGACACGTGTCCCCTACCTCGCCCAAGGAGCGCAGACGGCTAACTATGGTTGCCAACCTCGGAACAAGACTGTAACACTCCAAAATTTTGCTTTCTTAAATTTCATGAGTGATTTTGCACTTTGGTGAATTTTTAGAATTTTCTGGAATTTATTTGGATTTATTTGGAATTTATTTGAATTTATTCCATATTGAAATAATTAAAGAATTAAACTTTGCAAATAAAATTTTGTTGGAAATATTTTATTTGAGTCCCAAATACCCTAAAATATTTTCCGAATTTTGGAATTTTTCTCGAGTATTTTGCTATTTTTAATGAATTAAATGAATTATCGGGAATTATTTTAAATATTAAATCGCTGGAAAATCCAAACCGGTTTGCATCGTTTCATCCGATCGAGCCCGAGTCAGACTCGAGTTTGAGTCTGACCCGAACCCGACCCGAGCCAGTTGGTCCAGCCGAACCCGCTCGGCCGAGCCCTAACCGCGTGACCGTTGGATTCGGATCCAACGGCCACGATTGAGCCACGTCATCGAGCCCGAGTCCGACCGAGCCAGCCAGCTCGCCGAGCCGGACCTGAGTCCAACTCACGCGACCGTTGGATCGAGATCCAACGGCTCACGTTGCGCCACGTCGCCTCTCCGTGCCGCCGTCGGAATCCGCCGCCGCAGCCGTATCGACCTCGGTCTCCGCGTGATTCACGGAAGCCGAGGCCGCTATTTAATGCGCCGTCGCCGCCATTGGGTAGCCCATTTTCGTGTGCACCCGTAGCCCTAACCCACGCTGCCGGAGCCGCCGCCGTCACCCCGCTAGAGCTCGCCGTAGTTGATCTAAGGAGCCGCCGCGGTTTTTGCTTCGTTCCGTCGCCGTCCGCCGTCCCCCGCCGCCGTTGACCTCAAATCCGGACTCACCGCGACGAGACGCTTTGAAGGAGAACTCACTTCACGGAGAAACCCCGAGCGCCGTAGCACGTGTCGCCGTCCCCAACTCCGGTGACCTCGAGCCGCCGCGTCGCCATCAACGCCCTCGAAGCTTCTCACCGTCCGATCAAGATCCAACGCCCCGAGATCACGCCACGTCATCTCACGGTGAGATTTCGTCCAAAAATCGAGATCAATCTCGACCGCTGGATCTAGATCCAACGGTCGAGATCAAACGCGTTAACCCAAACGCGTGAGAGCCAGATCAACTGGGGCCGTTGATTTTCAAATCAACGGCCGAGATTGGCGCCACGCGCCTGGAAGGTCGACCGCCGCGATCGGCTGGCCCACGCCGCAGGCGTGTGACGCCGACACGCGGGCCCGCATGTCGCCAGCCTGACATCGCACCATGACGCCACGCCGACGTCATGGCTCCCGCATGTCGGGCCGTATCCCCAGCGCCGACGCCAAGAATGACGTCCACAGTGGGTCCCACCTGCCAAGACTGGCCGAGTCCCGCCGACGCCAAGAATGATGTCACCCGAGTGGTCCCACTGTCGGCCGACACGTGAGCCGTGGATCGGTCCACGGTGAGACCCGAGCCAGCGTGGGCCGAGTCCATGGACCGGCCGACGCCACCAACCAATCGAGGCTGCCACGTGTCCAGCCGACGCAATAATTAATATCCGAAAAAGAAAATGATTTATTAATTCGAAATAATGATTTCAGATTTTGATTCAAACTTCAAACGCTTATAACTTTTGCGTTTCAACTCCGATTTGAGTGATTCAAATTTCTAAATTTGTATAAAATTGAGATATACCTAATTATGAATTTTATTTAATTTTTGGACTAAAGTTTTCCTCTGTAATATTATTTAATGGATTATTTAAACTTCAAAATGCTATAACTTTTGCATTTTAACTCCAAATTTGACGATTCCAGTTTCTAAAAATTCATAAAATTATGTTCTCTTTGTTTATGGATTTTATTTGGATGTTTGGACACTTTTTGCCTATTGTTTATTCGTGTATTGCTATTTGCACGCTTTACGAGTAGACGTTGAAGTGCCGGAAGGATTCGAAGGAGAAGTATTGACTCAGGATCCAACTCAAGACCAAGAACAAGTACTTTTTGAAGGCAAGTTGTGCTTTGACCATGTTGATCCTATTTTGAAACTTATTTTGATTTAACTTATTGCATGCTAGTTCAATTAGAAAATACTTTATTTGAATATGGGGGAGTAGATAAATACCAATTTGCTGTATGACACCTTGATTATTTAAATATGTGCCATGACCCTTGTCACCCTAGTTGTGGTTTACTAGTTGGACATTATTAAATTACCAACATGGGAAATTAGATCGTTGTAGTATACTGCTTAGACCTGCTACGTGCTCATGACATGATTTTGGACAATCAAATATTAACATTGACTTAATGATATATTGAACCTGTTTTGAAAAGGTATCATGTGATGTTGATGGCACGTGGTGCATGGTAATCAACTGGGGTTTTGATAAATAGTTATTGATCGGGGCATGTGGCAAGAATGATTAGGTGGGCCAGTTGTGGCACTGGGGATGTTGATTTGGTTCTTCGGGTAGTCTTGCCCTGGTCACCCTAAGGACTTCACCTTGCAAGCCTTTGAACTGGGTCTAACGTGCAACCACATGTCTGTAATGGGACGGACCTAGTTGATTAAGTTGCTAATAACGCATTACTGTGGGACCTCAGGAGGTCAACTACACCCTTTGTGTAAGTTGTACGGGGGAGCGTACCGGGGCTGAGGCCAGGTACCCATCTAACGGTTGGTTGGCCTAAACTTCGCCTTAGCTAAGGGAAGGGTTAGTGTGCAACAATCGGGGAGGACCACTTGTATTGTTAGAAGTTTTCGAAAGACTACATTACAGGAACTTCGCCTTTGTGGTGTTTGATTGTATCTTGTGGGTAAAGTGCATAACCTCTGCAGAGTGTAGAATCTATTCGAATAGCCGTGTCTCATGTATTGGACATCGCCGAATTACTGGTCAAGGGTTAGATTTTCTCAAAAATAACTTGGATCTGAAAGGTTGGGTTGGATTAATAATGATGTTGATGGAACTGTGGATTAGGCCGGGAAAGATGTTTATTAAACTCCTTGAAAAGTTATCTATGCTTTACTTGTTTCTACTGCTGTCGAATCTACTTATGATACTTGTTAAATGCTTTGTTTCGCAAAAATACCTTGAGCCACTCCTTTGTATTAAACCATGCATGTAGTATATTAGCTGCATTCTGTGCATGACTTCTTTGAGTACCAAGTACTCACCCTTGCCACAATACAACACCAGTTGAAGAGGAGACAACACCGACTTTGGAGGAGGAGCTCCACGAGGAACCGTCTACTTAGGGAGCGAGCCGGTCGGTTGCTGTGGTATCTTTGGATGGCGCCACGGTTATCTTATTTTTCCGCTGCTATTATTTCTCTCTTAATAAGTTTTCGCCTGCGTGTGCATTTGTAACTGGACCATAAGGTTGAGTAACCAGTTTGACTATTTAATTAAAGCACTTTACTATTATCGAGTGGTATGATTGTGATATTTACCGATGTTAAGACTGTGTACACTAGCGCGTTCCTGAACTAGTGCTGAATACACAGAGGGTCCGGATTTGCAAATTCGGGGTCCCAACAAAGACCCCCTTCTCTTCTACACAAATGCGGCAAAGGTCCTTTTGGGCTACCTAGGCGTGGAAGGGGACCTCCCGCACACGTGATCCGACGTGCCCATGGGCGACACGTCTATCCAAACCTCCGCGCATGCATGCCCTCGGCCCCATGTGCTAGTGCCACGTGCGCGAGCACTCTCATGCCTGCCACGTGCATGCGCAGAGCTTGCCTGCTACCCGCATGCACTACCGCACTCACCGTGTGCTGCCGCGCTCGCCGGGGCAACCGTGGTGCTGGCTGGCTTCTGCGCTCCCCGGGCACAGCAGGGGACACGTGTCTCCTGTCGTGCCTTTCGCGGTGAGAGAGGGTGCCATTTTTGCAAATTTGCGCGTGAGGAGGCTAGATTTGGAAAAAAAAATGATGTGTAGGACCTAGATATGCAAAGTAATCACTCAATTTCACCCTACAATCATTGGAAAGTTCCGAATTATATTTTGAAATTGAAGAAATTATGACTACATATCTCTATATATGTCCTTGTATAATAACAAATATGCTTGTTTGATTATAGCACTACTAAAATGATTTTTATGATTTACGATAATAAACAAAAGATTACACAAAAATAGGAGGCCTTTTTGCCGTGGGGCCTTGGGCGGCACCCCTTCAACCCTACCTTAGGAAGTTAGGAACGATCGTGTAATCATTTTTATTATTACTAATTGTGCATGGTAGAGACAAAGGGATATACATAGTTTAAATATTCATTTACTTAAAAGCTTTTTATGTAAAAAAACATCACGGTGAATATTCAATTATCAAACCTTAATGTCTCGGCTCGTTTAGTTTACGAGCCGAGCTCATAATGACCCAAGTTCGAGCTGCTCATGAGCTTCGAGCATTTCTGCTAGTCCTACGTGTTCGGGCAGCAGCGACACGGGTGAGCAATGGACAAGCGGTGCAGGCGCATGTAGGCAGGCATGGGAGCGCTCGTGCGTGCGCGGCAGGCGCTGGCGCATGGAGCCGAGGGCACACGCGCGGAGACTAGTGCAAGCGCGTTGCCCATGAGGCGAGGGTGCATTGGGCTGCATGCATGTGAGAGGTCTCCTTTCGCGCTCGGATACCGCAAAAGGACCTTTGGCTCGTCTGTGTAGCACGGAAGGAGGTATGTTTCCGCGGTTAGCCTTCCATGCTCCCCAGGCACGGCAGGGGACACGTGTCCCCTTCTCTTTTTTTGGAGTTTTTATATGTATGTATGTTCATAATGGAGTACACCATTCGTTTACAAGTCATCACACATTTATTTTTAGCTCTAAATATTCACATATATGTTTAGTAATGAAATTTTAACAGCGCGTGGTATTATAATTAACAAATTAGTGTACAATCAATATTGCATTAGTTTTCCGTCAAACAAATTTGATTTTCTTTCGGCTATATATAAATTATTATTTATTATGTAATTGCAAATTTTATAGTATGTATAAATATTTATTGTGCTAAAATACCTTATTGCTTGTGTGCAATAAATTAATAAAGGGCGGTTGCTTCACCCTATGACTTGCCTGCAATTAATCAAATCAGTCACACTTATTTCTAGCTTGGATATTGGCTACGCCATGTCGTCTCCACGCTGCTGCGCCTGCAACTCGTGATCGCCATTATCGGTGGCGGCTTGCTTCTGCACCCCCGCTAGCTCCTTGCCTTTGCCCCACAGGAACGCGTACAACCCCAAGATGATCAGCAGTGTCCCCAGTACGCTGCACACCTCATATCGATCATCATTGTTAGTTTCCGTATTTGCTACAGCACATACACAGATTATATACGGAGTGCTGCTACTACTTCTGAAGAACTAAGGTGACCGACAAATTGTATTGCTGACCGACCTCTGTTCAAGACGGCATGTGCTCACCTCCCCAGGTAGATGTTGGTGCCAAGCAGTAGCGAGTCCATGACCGTCGTGAAGATCAGCGACAGCGAGTTGAACATGGAAGGGTAGATCGGCCCGCGACGAGTGATCGCCCACGAGATGAGGACGAAAGTGAGGCCGGTGTTGAATACGCCCTGATATTGCATGCATGATGCATGGAGCACGAACTATTTCATTCTCGGCTAAGAAATAATAAAGTTAAACCGATGATTGATCACTTACCGAGTAGACGATCGTCAGAAGCTGGAGGTCCCAGTGGAGCTTCCATGCAGATTTATTGTTGGTGATCAAAATGCCAACCACAAAGGATTGCAGACTTCCCAAGAGGCATGTCAGCATTGTCGCCAAATACTTTGATGGAAACACCCTGGCGAGCCTAGCCTGTACTTGCATTCATTTGAATTTGCAGTGATTTTCCAGTATGGATGAAACACGAATAATTCATGACAGAATGCAGATTCCAAGCTAGCTAGGTTGAATAATTGAATTGAATTGCATTGGCACCTGTACTATGAACCAAAGGGCGTAGCTTAGGCAGCTTGCACACAAGAACAATGTACCGGATATCATGTTGTGGTGAACGGCGGCAGGGCTTGCTGCTGCTGCTGCTGCATGGCCATGGGTGTTAGATCTCAGCAGGTGGGTTGGCCACGGATGCAGCAGCCTGCCTTTGGACAAGGTCACCGTCATCGTCCCGCCGACGCAAATCAGCGTTCCCAAGAGCTTCATCTTGCCAGGCCAATCGGTAAGTATCAACCTCTCAGCTCTGAAGGAAATTGCAGGGATGTATGTCATTGCTTACATGTGCCACATTTTGTGTTCGCGCATGCATGCATGGTCAAGATTCAAGCATACCGGAGTGTGATGGCGATGATGAAGGTGACAATGGGGATCAGATTTAGGAAGTTGACAGAGTACGCAGCACTGGTAGCGCACAGGCCGAAGTAGTAGAGTCCCATTGCCAGGAGAACTCTGCACACATGAGGCAAAAAGCAGTAGTAGTATAATTGAGGCCAAAATTCTGCCAAGATTGTAGAGCGAAAAGTAGAGTGCTTGCACTTAGCCTTTGTAGTTTGTACCATGAGATCATAACTAGCAATCAAGTACGAGGTACTAATGATCAGGAGCTAAGAAGATTTGCAATAAATAGATATGCAATTTGATTCGTGTACAACGTCAGAATTTGCACATGCCCCAATATTCTACTTTCTCCTACGGTGACCCAATTTTGATTTTAACATCAAGGAAATTAAGAAACTTCATTTCAGACATTAGGATGGTACAAGGATGCAAAACTCTCATTTTTCTTTCTTAGCACAAGGACAGTTGCCATGACAAAAAAAAGTGCAATTTTTTGTTATCAACTTGTAAAACATGAGTTCAAGTGCTAACCCGAATGCAGCATTGATGGAAATCCAGCCCATTACTGCGTAATTGACCTTTTTCATCATTTCCCTTCAAACATACAAATAAGATAGTCAAAAAATGTAGGATGAGATATGTATACCCTGACAAGACTGACTACCCCATCAACATTTTTTTTCATGAAAAATCTCTGTGTGTACGGACAATCTCCACTTGTTCTTTAGCTGATCATTATGTAGAGGGGCGGAGCCAGGCCTCGCCCGAGACCTGGCCCAAAAAACGCATGTAATTTTTTAAAAATTTCATATAAATTCAGAAATTAGTCCAATAATATCTGGGCCGGCCCGAGGCTTGGGACTGGGTTGGCTCCGCCCCTGGTTATGTACGTACTGTTTTCAAACAGAGCTACGAGGTACTGTTTTCAAATAGGAAAGTTGCAACTGAGCGTCGTCGTTTCCCTGCAGAGAATAATTAATTGGCGTTGCCACAAAAGAACTCATTGTCTTTTGGCTTGGCTTGTGAGTACAGCGGCCAGTCATCATCAAGATCTGATCACCAACGCATGCATTTTCTCATTCTCTTTGACAAATCAATCAATACACATCGTCACTTCCAAAATGAGTGATGGAGTGAGCAAAAAAGGCAACAAGGCCATCCTTGGCCATCATATGAGTGACATCATTTCTGGCTTCATCCTATCTCTATCCCCAGGCCATCGTTGCGTCGGCCAGTGCACTGACACGCATGCAGGTAGCTTTTAGGCCACAACAGCTATACATTTCTCACTTCTCACTTTGCTCTATTGTCCCTTCCAAGAATAAATATTGCCTATTATTCAAGAAATAAGCGGATCCTTGATTCTAAACTAGTTAGGGTCCACGCCGTACGAAATTTGATCCAAGTTTTTTTTTCCTGAAAAATAACCGTCATAAGGATCTAAACGCAATTTAATTTTTTCAGTGGGACTTTTGGTAAAGAGGGCGACGTGGGCGGTTGGTTGCTCCGTAAATCTTTCAGGCCTAATAGATATATTTTCACGGAAAAAAAACGAAAAAATGATCTTCTTTTAGCGAGTTTAACACTCTATACGTTCACCGGTGAATAATACATGTTTCAAAAAATACTATAGATCGAGCTGCAAAAAAAAAATAGAGATACAGCTCTATACATATTTATTATTCCGGAAAATATTAACCATGCGAAATTGACGATATGCCGGATGACATGAATTGTGCTTCAAGGATAGGTTGCAAGATGAGATATGTATTCTTTGACAAGACTGACCGCATCAAAATTATTTTTTTTTTCGTGGAAAATCTCTGTATGTATAGACAATCCACTTGATAAGAATCTAGCTAGCTAGGAATCGAATGTAGTGTATATTAATTACCGATGGTGGACGCATGCTCGCTCCTACGTACCTCTCGAAGATGAGGGCGAGAGGGGCGACGGCGGCAGCGGCGATGAGGTTGCGGTAGACGAGGAGCACGAAGGGGCGCATGCCCGTATTGAAGGCCAGCTTGGAGAG
Organism: Rhipidocladum racemiflorum; assembly: GCA_036346355.1. Classification (NCBI taxonomy): domain Eukaryota; kingdom Viridiplantae; phylum Streptophyta; class Magnoliopsida; order Poales; family Poaceae; genus Rhipidocladum; species Rhipidocladum racemiflorum. The sequence goes on along the minus strand of CM070590.1, from coordinate 393,981 downwards.
GAGGAGCGTCACCGTGGTGAAAACCTGCACCAGCACCATGCTCAGCGGCAGCGCCGCGCACTCCACCTTGCCGCCGCCATCCGCCAGCGCCGTCACGGCGACCACCTCGACGTCGTCTACCTTCGTCTCCGCCATGCGCAGTTAGTAACAATAACGCAGCGAGCGAGCGTGCGAGATTTGCAACGCGAGGACAATAGCTAGCGAGTGTACGTTGCGACTGGCCGGCCTGCATAAATGGCGAGAGAGAGCGAGTCTAACAGGGCAGCTGAAAAATAGAAAAGACAATAGCTAGCGAGTGTACATATAATTTTTGTAGACTAGAAAATAGGAAAGTGTGTATGCACATCATACATTTATAGTGAACGTAGCATGAAAAATAGAAAAGTTATCATATCATTTATTTGCTGATGTAGATGAAAAAGAAAGAGAGAAAAAAAGAAAGAATTAATTGTAACTCATTGTAGATAACAGCTGTATATAGAGTTATACATACCCTTTAAGACGACTTCTATTTTAGGCTCCACAGAATTAATTGTAGTAAAATATAAGAGGGGAATCATATTTACCAGCTACCATGCACGCACGAAAGAGAAGAGGAGATAAAGAGCTCTCCGGCCTCTATATATGAATGGAATAGGCTGGGGATCGAGTAACTTCTTTTTTGTGTCAAAAACATATATGTATGTTACTACAAAGTTGTGAATCGAAATGAGGCGCCTTTGCCGGAATCTGTGCTGGCCTGGTCGTAGCGGCAAGAAGGAGCGAGATGTGGCGGCGGCGGCTCGTCGCCTCGTCTCGTCGTCTTCCCTCCCAAAGCACCACCACTTGGCACTTGCTCGTCGTCTTCCCTGCGAAAGCAGCATGCACCACTTGCTCGTCGCCTCCTCTGCCTTCCACTCATGGTCTATCTCATCTTTTGGCTTCCGCTCTCCCCCACACAATCCGGCCTCTCCCTTCCACCCCTTGTTTCTCCCTCCCCCACACACCTGCACCCTAGCCTAGCCGCTCACCCTTGCGCCATGGCCGCCGTCACCGCCGCGGCCGTCTCCCTCCCCTCCTCTTCCTCCTCCAAGCCCTCGCCGTCTCCTTATTCCCTCACTCCCCACTGCAGCTTCCTCTCGTACCCAAGAACAGGTACGACTCCCCGCAGCGCCCGGGCCCTGAATCTGCGGGCGCAGGTCTCCACCACCGACGCCGCCGTCGCCGCGCCGCCCAAGAAGGAAAAGATCTCCAAGAAGCAGGACGAGGGGGTCGTCACCAACAAGTACAGGCCCAAGGAGCCATACGTCGGCAAGTGCCTCCTCAACACCAAGATCACCGCCGACGACGCGCCCGGGGAGACCTGGGCACCTGGCACATGGTCTTCAGCACGGAGGGTACGGTATCGCTTCTTGCATGGTTGCAACCTGCCTTCGACTGCATGCTGTTAGCTTTGATCGGCTCGACGATCGATTGACCACTGCCAATTATGTTATGTCTCGATTTGAGCACTATATATATTTGTCCTTCGGCTCTAGCTAGTCTCTCTCTCTGACCCTTGTGAAATCTTTTGCAGTTGAGATCCCCTATAGAGAGGGGCAGTCCATTGGTGTGGTCGCCGACGGCGTCGACAAGAACGGCAAGCCGCACAAGCTCAGGCTGTACTCCATCGCCAGCAGCGCACTCGGTGACTTTGGCGACTCCAAGACCGTCAGTTTAATTTCGGCGCTGCTAATTTTGTTGCATATATATATACGTACGTACGTACTCATGGTGGAGATTCAGAAATGGATCGATCGTGAGCTGCGCTTTGTGCTTATTCTACAGGTTTCATTGTGCGTCAAGAGGCTTGTTTACACCAATGATCAGGGAGAGATTGTGAAAGGAGTCTGCTCAAATTTCTTATGTGAGTCCCTATTTCTTCTTCTTCTTCTCGATCACCATGCCTGTATCTCCCCTCGCATATAACCATTGCCATCTTACAAGTTGATATCCCATGTGTTCTTTACTGTGCTAATGTAGGCGACCTGAAGCCTGGTGCTGATGTCCAAATAACAGGACCGGTAGGCAAAGAAATGCTCATGCCTAAAGAACCCGGTGCTACTATTATAATGGTAAGCTTAAATGCCACGACGAAGCGATCCATCATCACAGACTGACATTAGCTAGAAATTTTACCACCATATATGTCAATCACCTGCAGCTAGCTTGCGACAGGTACCGGCATTGCCCCGTTCCGGTCTTTCCTGTGGAAAATGTTCTTCGAGAAGCACGACGACTACAAGGTATATATAACCATGTTGCTGTCGTCCCAGCAGTGCAAAACCTTATGTCTCCAAATGGAATTATCCACAACCTGAATCGACGACAATCAATTTGTGATTTCTTATTGTGCAGTTCAATGGTCTGGCATGGCTCTTCTTGGGAGTCCCAACAAGCAGTTCTTTGCTCTACAAGGAGGTCAGAGCACCATCTCTGTCATCTCTCATTTCTCTCTCTCTGTGATAGTGTGATACTCATGAACCACTGCGTTTGCAAACATCAGGAGTTCGACAAGATGAACAGGAAGGCGCCAGAAAACTTCCGGGTCGACTACGCTGTGAGCAGAGAGCAGACCAACGCTCAAGGAGAGAAGATGTATATTCAGACCAGGATGGCCGAGTACAGGGAAGAGCTGTGGGAGCTTCTGAAGAAGGACAACACCTACGTCTACATGTGCGGGCTAAAAGGCATGGAGAAGGGTATTGATGACATCATGGTGTCATTAGCTGCAAAAGACGGTATATATATATATGCTTCTGACTCTTTAATTTGTGCGTAGTTGAATGTTCAGGAATGGAATCTATATATGCAGTTTCTGCTGTCGCAAGTGGTTCTGAATTCTGCATGGTTTGCAATGTTAGGAATTGACTGGGCGGAGTACAAGAAGCAACTGAAGAAGGCCGAGCAGTGGAACGTCGAAGTCTACTAGTTACTGCATTCTTCTTCTCGATCGTCTTTTCTCTGTGTATATGCGCGCACGACTGTGAGTGTATACACTACATTATATACTGTAGATAGCTGTACGTATATACTGTAGATAGCTGAATTTCCACTATTTTTTCTCATGTTGGCTTATTTCAAGTTTCATATATACACTACGTACTTTCTGTCTGCTCGATTTTTACTCAAAGAGTAATACCCTACAGTTCGCTACAAACACTCGTGCATTTCCTTTAAAAAACAAAAGAAAAAAGAAAGAAAGAAAAGGCAAAGGAAGTTTTCTTTTTCATTTTTTTTTAAAAAAAGACCCTCGCATTCCCGTGAGGCCTCCACTCGTCGGCCCAGAAAACATCCAGCCCAGCCCACTAGACTCCACCTCTTCCGAAGCAAACCCTAACCCGTCGATCCAACGGCGGAGCGAGCCCGATCAAACGCACCAAACCCTACGGCTTCACCGCCTCCTATATAAAAGGCTAGCCCTCTCGGCGCGCGCACACACACAAACCCTCCTCACCGACGCCGCCGAGGAAGGAGAAGGAGGAAGCCGGCGAACATGAAGACCATCCTCGCGTCGGAGACCATGGACATTCCGGAGGGGGTGACGGTGAAGGTCGCCGCGAAGGTGGTGACGGTGGAGGGCCCCCGCGGGAAGCTGACCCGCAACTTCAAGCACCTCAACCTCGACTTCCAGCTGCAGGAGGCCGGCCGGAAGCTAAAGGTGGACGCCTGGTTCGGCACCCGCCGCACCATGGCCGCCATCCGCACCGCCATCTCCCACGTGCAGAACCTCATCACCGGGGTCACCAAGGGCTACCGCTACAAGATGCGCTTCGTATACGCCCACTTTCCCATCAACGCCTCCATCACCAACTCCAGCACCGCAATTGAGATCAGAAACTTCTTGGGCGAGAAGAAGGTAGGCTGGCCCTAGACTTGTTCTTCTTACTGTTCGAATGCGCGGATCACGGTAGATTTGGGCTGATCTTGGTGCCGGGGGATGGGTTGCGACGTCTTCTTCATGTGATCCCTTGTGTTCCAGGTGAGGAAAGTGGACATGCTCGAGGGAGTGACCATCTCGCGGTCCGAGAAGGTGAAGGATGAGCTCACCCTCGACGGCAACGACATCGAGCTCGTCTCTCGCTCGGCCGCCCTCATCAACCAGGTGAATGATGGGATCCTGTTACTTGTGTACAGGGTATTATCGGATTAATTGGATTGATGTGATCATGACTGCTTAAGCTCTTCGCTGAAACTAGTATTTAGATGTGCTTCAGTGGCCACAGTTGATGGAACTAATGCTGTTGATTTCAATGAAGTGGAAACTAAGATTTTACTAGTTACATGCCCGTGCATTGCTACGAAAAACAAAATTAATAACGAAAAATAAAGATTAAAAAATAAAAAAATTATTTCACAAGATCAAACATCTATCTTTAACGCTTCGTTTCTTGCGAAAGCTGGCTAATTAAAGCAACGCTTCGTTTTTTTGCGTAGGGCAATTAAGCAGGGCAATTAAGTAGGGCAATTAAGCAGGGCAATTAATGACGTGGGTAGAACTCATCACTGCCACCAACTGTTGCTTTATAATAGTAGAGACAATGACACATCTGCGATGTGCTGATACATGTGTTCCCTCTGTACAAATCCATTTTCTGATATAAGTGTGGCATCTAAATGTATGATGAATTTTTTTTAATAGCACATCAAAATCTGCTGTCACAAGTGCTTTTGTTTAGCTTTAGTATAAACTTGGGTGGAGATGGACTTACTAGATATAACAGGTGTGATGTAATTAACCATTAAAGGAGGGCTATTCTTGCTGTGTAGGATATTAATTTGGTTGCTTGTTTCGTGATGTTGCAACGACCTCAATGATAATTTAGCCATCTGCACGATGAATTTGTCTTCCATTTTAGTTCTCATAGTACTTGTGTGTTCCATGCCATTTAAGTTTACATGCTTTGAATAACTGAGACATGCATCATGTGATTGCTGGTGTTGTTGATTCTTGTGTTTGGCTGATTTGTATTACTGAAGCAAGTTGCCTTTGCTGTTCCACAGAAATGCCATGTGAAGAACAAGGATATCAGAAAGTTCCTTGATGGTATCTACGTGAGTGACAAGGGCGCCATCACCGAGGACCAGTGAGCTCCATTCCGCGTAGCCAGTAATGAAAACTGTCTTGGGAGGGTCCAGAAGTGCTGTTTCTGTCTTGCCATGTTTCATCATCCTTTGGGTTGCAATTTTCTGAGACTGAATTTTGTCCTGGTGTTAATTAGGATGGATGTATTATGGATCTTGCTATCTTATCCTACATATTGTTACCGTTTCATGGTCTGAACTCTGTTTATCTTTCCCTAAAGATAGTTGACTGCAAGCATCCGTGGTTAAAACTAGCATGAGTGTCGGGTGTTTTACTACCAGCTCATTTGATCTAAATTACCCCCTGTGGATGTACTGTATAGTTAAGCCACGAAAGGCCTGCTTATACTGCATCAGATATTCAGCTCAGCTAAACGAGTTGATTTTAATGGTGGTTACAGGAAGCAAGCGTAAAGGTTTCTGGTAGTCTTGATATAAGCTGATATCGTCTAAAGAGGCTATTATCATGCAGTAACTCATCTCCCAAGGTTCGAAAAGATGAAGACATGTTTGATATTTTTGTCAGCAGACAATACAAATTCTCCTTACTGAGCTATCAGGAAAAACAGAAATAGATCATATACGTTACTTCAAATGAATAATGAAAAAGGTGAACATATGTATAAGATGGTTCAAGAAAAAAGAGATCCATATATTGATTGCTCGAATGGAACCATCTTATACTGAACTGAATGCACAATTAATCTAGTGCCAGTTTTGTAAGGAAAAATTGACAATGTTCTTGATCAGGCACGGTACAGTTCTAACAAAAAAAAGATTTGGTTTTTGGTTAGCCGCAGATTCTCCTGAGCACGAACATGCCGAAGCCGATGCCAAGGAACGTGGCAATGGAGATCCCGAAGATGCCGACCAGGATCCCCGGCACGATCAGCGAGCTCCACCCTTTCGCCGTCGCCATGGCCGCCGCCGTGGTCGGCCCACCGACGTTGGCGTTGGACGCGATGAGCAGGCCCTTCCTCTCCATCCCCAGCAGCTTCCCGACGCCGAGGACCACCGCCAGGTGGATGCTCACCTGCACCAGCGCGAATAAGAACACGCTCGGCGCCTTGGTCACGGCGTCCACGGCGTTGCCGTTGGCCCCGATGGTGGTGAAGAACACCTGCATCAGGATCAGGGCGATGGTCTCGCCGGAGGGCGCGAGGCGGCCGAGCAGCCCCGGGAACGCCGTCGCCAGGAGGACCACCAGCGCCGTGACGCAGGGCAGCGTGCCCCCCTGGATGCCCAGCTGGTTGGCCATGGCCGCCCCGGCTTTGCAGATGACGAACGACAGCGCGATCGCCGTGCCGCCGTGCAGCACGGACAGTTGCCGCCTTCCTCCCTGGGACCCGTCGCCGTCCTGACCATCTGCCGATCATGATCACATCGAGGAGCGAGTGATGTTAGTCCGTAGCATAGCATCGGAGGCATGGTCACAGCAAGAACTAACTGCATGCTCTCGTCAGCACCTTCAGGATTCTTAGGTTCAGCTGGTATCTTTGACGCCAACGAGAAGAGGGCAATGAAGTACAACGCGGAGATGAGGTTATCGGCGGCCACACCGGCTGCCAGAACCGACGGCGACAAACCGAGAGCTTCGGAGATCGCTACGTAATTCACCGCTGTTTCGATCGAACGCAAGATCAGATTTTGTTCTGACCGATGGAAAAATTGGGAAATGCTAGTTGGAGTATGAGATACAGTTACCTCCACCGATGTAGCTACCCATGAGTGCAGCTGCAATCTTCCAGCTATCTTGGCCGAGTGATCTCATCGGGACCAAGAGATACGCTACCGTTGTGCCGATCGTGGTTGCAACTGTGAAATTGCATCAATCAAATATAGCGATCATTAGGCACGCATGAACTAATCCCAATTCCTGAATCATATTAGTAGGTAATCCCATTATTTGAGTACTGATACGATGAACAATAGATGCTGCGTTATTTGTGTCGCAAGAATTGATTAGGGGGATCGAGCATTACCTGATCCGATCAGGAAGGCCTTGAGGAGGTCGCCGGTGGTGCGGACGACGCGGCGGAGGTCGGCGCCGAGGAGCAAGAGGGGCACGGCGGCCGGCAGGAGGTACTCCATGACGGCGTCGTGCGCCGGCGCGCCGGGCGTCACCAGGCCCGCCGCCGTGGCCGCCAGCCCGGCCATGATGCTCACGAGCGCCCCGCTCAGCGCCGCGCCCCACGACGTATTCTCCTCCGACCTTGATTACATACATACACACATGCCGCAAATCATTCATACGTACACGGCATTAATCTCTTGTACCGTCCTACTCCACGGCGGCACGGCACGGGCTCGCTCACCAGTCACCATTGGTATTCGGTAAGCTCGACTCGGGCCTTAATAATTTAATTACCAGGTGCCGAAGGCGGCGGCGGAGAGGAGGAACGCCCAGTTGCCCCAGTGGTCGCCGGGGGCGATGGCCACCGAGGCGGCAGCTGCAGGCGGCCGGGCATGGCGAAGGCGAGGAGGTGGGGAGGAGGAGGAGCACTTGCCGTCGTGCCGGAGGTGACGGTGTGGGTGAGGCGGCCGTGGGAAAAGCACGAGCGGCCGGACGTTGCGCGGGCGAGCGAGGCGGTAGCACGGCAGCAGCGGCGAAGGTGAGGAATGGTTGGAGAGGAGCAGAGCCATGCGTCCCACCCAAACCACAAAACCAAAATCTTTTCTCGTCTTGCTGAGCCAGGTGACGCCTATGCAGAGTAATCAAATATACAACATGTAATACTAAATTTCAAAACTATACAACATCTAATTTTTTTTTTCAAAAGTAACACTGAGGTCGCTTATGGGCGGCGTCGCCGGTCCGGCACGGCGTCACCGTGGTTGCCGCCATAGGACGGCGGCACCACGTGGCAGCTCGCCGCCGCTTCTGCCCTCTCCCGTCCCACCTCGCCTGGCTGCCGCCACAGAGACAGCGGCAGCCAGTGGCTTCTCCTGGCGCCCGCCCCTGGCCCCGTCGTGTCGGCCTGGCCGCCATGTGGGTGGCGGCGACCAGTGCCACCCATCGCTGGCCCTCTGCCCCCCCTGCCGTGTCACTCCTCCTCTTATTTTCCTTGGAGCAAGCATGCGAAATGGAGGTCCTTTACCTGGATGCTTTAGCCATCGAAAGTTGCATGCATGTGGGAGAAACAGTGAAGGGTGGTTGCAATAGCAGGACTTGTCACGTCAAGTCAAATCCATTTGGTATCCAATGCCGCATAAAATACAGATTACGGCTAATTTTGGTTCTAATCAACGTAATTAAAAATAAATGACACGATTATGCGTAACATGATCTTGATTAATGTAAACGTAACAGTAATGACCTTTGAGCCTATAAATGGAGGTGCTGCGTCGCTCTCCTCCTTGCTGTGTGCGAGAGCAGAGTGTGAGGGAAGATAGTGAGAGGAGATTGTATTGTAGTGGATGTTTTGGGAGCTTGAAGGCAAGGCCAATAGATCGAGAGCGCGAAAACAGAAGATTAATTAGTCGGTGGTTATAGTTTTTTGAAATTATCGCATAGTTCAATCATTTTGCCTTTCTACTTCTTTGACTTCATGTTGTTGTTTTTGCGTCGTGTAGGTACCGACGACGTTCCCGAAAACTCGGAGCAAGGCAAGCACCTCCTTGAAGCACACGTCCACCTCGACGCTGTTCCGCGAAATTTGGAGAAAGGCAAGCACCTCCTTAAGTAATGTTCATACCATATTTTTACCTAGGTTATGTTGTTATGAACCAATGTATGTATGCATGCGTTACTTTCAGTAAACACCGTATACTTAGAACATGGTACATTTATACCCACATTCCAAATAAATCAGCAATTAATCGTAGCAACTAGAAATATGTACGTAGCAACTAAAAATGGCAATGAAACGGTGCAACTACAAATATGTATGTCGGTCAGAATATTCGAATGGAATATGAAGGTAGATTAAAAATTTGTTGCATAAAGCAAACACCATCCTTCGGGACTCTAGTTCCTCCAGAGGTCAGGACCCTCTGTGGAGCTTGCACTTTCGAGCGTTATCTTGTATTTATTAAGCACGATTATTCGCTGAGCGAAGGATCGTTCTTATTTTTGACATAATCACTATTTGGACCCGAAGGAGGTGAACTCCTTTCCGAACTTTACAACTTGAATCTAAGTAGCCGCTTAATCGGACTAAAATTTGGGTGGCCCAAGTTACGGACATTGGTAAGTTATTTCGCCTTATTACATATTTCGCCTTTTAATGTTGTTTTTGCTTCGTGTAGGTGCTAACCTAACCGTCCTAACGGAGGGCGCACACGCTAACCTCAGACGCCGGACCAAAAACTTCGAGCAAGGTAAGCACCTCCTTCAATCATGTTCGTATCACTATCTTAACCAGATTAAGTTGTTATGAAGAAATGTTCGTGTGTTACAGACGTGCACACTGCTTTTGTTGAAAAGGTACGCGTTGGAGAGGTGTTATTTCATGTGCCGCAAAAAGAAGATAGATAAATGAAATGACCATTCATTTGTTGGCTATGTATAAATTTTTACTTGGCTACAACGAACATGAAATGTAAAGTATGTGATGGCTTTGTGTGTAGCAAAGAATATATGTGCTATTAAGTGTAGAAAACGTGAATTTACCGTGACAACTCTAAATGTGTACGTAAGTAGGAAGATTCTAATTGAATAAAAGTTCAAGTAGCTAGTACTACATAAAATAACAACATATTTTTGGGACCATGAGTGTATGCAGAGGTCCGACCCTCTGTCGAGGTAATGTTGAACTGCCTCGGGGCGTGAGCCTCCGATGATCATCGGACCAGTCTTTTTTGCACGATTATTCGCTTCAAAGAAAGAACTGTTTTTATTTTTGGACGTAATTCTACTTGGACCCGAAGGAGTTGACCTCCTTTACGAACTTAATAACTCGAACCAAAGTGGTGATAAATCAGCATTAAATATTGGTGGCACAAAGGTCCGGACCGTGGTAAGCTTTTTGGCCTTATTACTTATGTGACTTTGTATTGTTGTCTTTTTCGTGTAGGTAGCGACACCGCAGAGACCGCATACGTCGACCTCGACGCCATTCAAGAAAACTAAGAGCAAGGCAAGCACTTCCCTTCTTTCATGTGAATACCACGCTTTGTCCTAGCTTATGTTCTTTTGATGAAATGCATGTATGGATGGGTTACTTTCAAGAACACCATATATTTGAAATGGTCGATAAATCCCACATTCCATAAAAATTACCAAATTGTTGTACTTATTTTTGGGCGTAATCATTACTTGGACCCTAAGGAGTTGACCTCCTTTCGGACCTAATAACTCGAACCAAAATAGCCGCTTAATCGACTTAAATCTGGTTGCACGAAGTTCATGCGTGTTAATTCATTTTGCCTTATTACTTATTCGACTTCGTATTGTTGTACTTATTTTTGGACGTAATCTTTACTTGGACCCGGAAGGAGTTGACCTCCTTTATGAACCTAACAACTCGAACCAAAGTAGCTGCTTAATCGACTTAAATCTTGGTTGCACGAAGTTCTCAGATCGTGTTAATTCATTTTGCCTTTTACAACTTCGAAGTTCGTATTGTTGTACTTACTTTTGGACGTAATCACAACCTTCGACCGAAAGGAGTTGACCTCCTTTCGAACCTAATAACTTTCGAACCAAAGTTGCTGCTTAATCTGACTTAAATATTGGTTGCACGAAGTTGTAGACTGTGTTAATTCATTGTGCCTTATCACTTATTCGACTTTGTATTGCTGTACTTATTTTTGGACGTAATCATTACTTGTACCCGAAAGGAGTTGACCTCCTTTCTGAACCTAATAACTCGAACCAAAGTTGCTGCTTAATCTGACTTAATTTTTGACCCGAAGGAGTCTCTTCAGAGGTCGGGACCCTCCGAAGCTTCCACCCGAACGTTGTAATCGTATTTATTCCAAGACGATAATTCGCTGCAGCGAAGGACTGTTTTTTTGAACGTAACATTTACTTGGACCCGAAAGGAGTTGACCTCCTTTCTGAACTTTACAACTCGAACCAAAGTAGCCACTTAATCCGACTTAAATATTGGTGGGCCGAAGTTCCGCACCATTGTAACGTATTTTCCCTTATTACTTATTGGACTTCGTATTGTTTTTGCTTCGTGTAGGTACCGACACTCGCAGAGACCGCACACGTTGACCTCAACGCTGCTCCAGAAACTCAGAGAAAGGCAAGCATCTCCCTTATATCATCTTTGGTAGCACGCTTTTACCATACTTATGTTGTTGTGATGAAATGTATGTATGCATGCTTCTCCTAGTAAAAACCATATATTGCGTACCCGGTAGATAAATCCCCGCATTCCATAAAAATTGCGAATTAATCGTATCACCTGGAATTACATGCGCACAAAAATATCGAAAAAACAGCAAATTAATTTGTTATGTACGTATATTTGTTTTACTTAGTTTGTACGAACCTGTAATGTAAAGTATACAATGCCTTTCTGTGTAGTAGTATTTTACATGATATTATGAGTGTGGAATGTGGTTTTAGGATTTAATAAACTGCATATGTCTTGTGCTAGTATGTTATATAACATATACATAATTATATGTTGGCATACATTTCAACTGTACGTAACCATAACATTAATGCTTTCGTAATTAAAATTTAAGTAATGCCAATACGTTTTAAGATGTTAGCGGTGCGTGTGTGCATTTATTGTTGACTACAATTATGTATTTCTACAGTCCTCGATGGCGATCCCGCTTCATATATGGCATGGGGAGCCCAAAATTGCGTGGCCCATTTGTCAAGATGCATAATTGTGCACACATAGAGACAATCAGAATCCACCGATAGAGTTGCGTGCAAGAGCAAGAGCGTTGCACGCGCTCTTAGTGTTGACCGTGACGTTGTACAAGCTCGTGGTAGATGGGGTTAGGCCCCATGTAGTGCCAAATAGCTTGCTTTACGTGGTACAAATTTATTCGAGCTCAGAGAACGAGTGCCTGGCGCTTCTACATGGAGAAGGCCGCACAGGAAGGGTTCGCACTAGGTGTTCACGTGAAGCTGGTCCTCGCACTACTGGGAGGCAGGGACGAGCCGAGCCCAGGAGGAGGACATGGGGGTCAATGCGGACGAACAACCCGAGCCCGAAGAGGAAATTGCGATGAGCTCGCAGCAAGTCCCCGCTCAAGGGGGCTTGGCAGGGACTGGCGAGATGGATGCGCCCGTCCTTGAGGTTGATGCGGATGCCCTAGCGGATGACCCTCACCCTACTTATGGTGATGGTCCTGACGAAGATGAGGATCCGGGGCCAGCAATCGCATTTTTGCACTTATTTAACCCTACCGACCGTGGTTCGCCCGCTTGGAGGATATTTCTAGGCGTGGGCAAGACCATAGCGATATAGAACTCGATCGGAGTTTGCCACAAAGGACGGCGATGCACTTCGCACTAATTACGCTGGTCCGACCCGGCGTGACCATCAGGTGCATCGCTTCGGACTGCACCGCCGAGCTTAAATGTAAGAAAGGGCAAGAAGGCGAATACTATGTTCGTGCGATGCGCCCTAAACATCAGCACCATTTCGTTATAACTCGGTACACACCGCACACATGCACAGAGGCGCTTGTTCGGAACACAAGCGGTGTGGTGAAATCAAGATTCATCGCAAGAAATCCTCGTTAGACGCGTCTTGAAGGCCGACATTAGCCTCAGGCCCGCAACCATAATTGCTGAGATGCAGAACAGGACAGGGATGTCCATAAACTACTTGCAAGCTTGGCGAGCAAAGCAGATGGCTTTGAAAATGCTGTTTGGTAGTTTTATGGAGTCATTCAATTGGGCTCCACGACTACTAAGGCGGATAGCTGCAACAAACCCGGCCTCCGAATATGCTATTGCTGTCGAACCCGTGCAGCTTCCCGATGGAACGATCGCTCGTAACACTACTACCTCCTCAGGGTGTTCGGGCGCTCGTCCGTGCATCACGGCATTCAAAGAATCGCCGCCCCGTTATATGCGTGGATGGGACATTTTTGTCCGGCCAAGATAATGGCACCCTACTCACCGCCCTAGCCGGATGCAAACAACCAGCTACATTACCGGCCGGCTTCGCGTGGTTGAGGGCGAAAGCAACGATACCGGTTCTCGTTCCTCGCCCTGGTGAAGACCCGTGTGGTGCGGGATAGGCCCGGTGTGTGTGTCGATCGGACCGTAATCTGAGGCTTTGAACGCCTCGATAGAATGGCGGAGGATGAAGATTGCCATTGCCAGTGGAGAGACGTTCAGCGTAGATGGTGCATGCGTCACCTTGGGGCGAACCTATACACCATGTGCAGAAACAAGAACATGGTGAAGCTATTCAAAACCCTATGCATGCAAAACCAATCGCGCAAGTTCGATACGATATTTAACCAAATGAACAGCGCCAAAGGAACTGGTGGCGGAAGAGACCACGGAGGGCACACAGGTAATTGGTGGCTCGGAGGTCTCCGTGACGGGCGCAAGATGACATTCGCTCAATGGATAGCTCGTAAACCCGCCGAGAGATGGGCCTGGGCGCATGATACAAATGGTGCTCTGTGAAGATAATGCCCTCTCTAGTACGGTAGCACATCATTTGACAAAGACTTCTTTCCACCTAAGCGGTATGCTTCTCTTCTGCAGATACTCCATCATGACGACAAACTTCGCCGAGTCGCACAACAATGTCTTTGCGGGGGCTCGTTGCCTACCCATTTGCTCAATCATTGAGCTCACATTTTAGGACCGCGAAATACTTTGTTGATCGCCAAAGGGCGGCGCATAACCGCGCTCAACCTTCGCTCCCGTGTCGAGGCTTTGTTACTGGCGTCGAGGCGTAAAAGCTCAATTCCACCGCAGACGCCGCATGATGGACCTCGCGCAGAACATTTTTCTCGCCGAGTGCAAGCGCAAGCACCGCTCGATACTCCGCGGGGACACAAACCGTAGATGCCAGCTCGGCCCGTATGAGGCGACCTCGCTCATGCAACAAGCCTCGCTTAGAGCACATCCGCCGCACGCGTGCTAGCGCGTGCCGTGACATGGGGGCAACGACGGCACACAATATGTCACACCGCACTACCGTATGGATGCCGTTAGAGCAACATGGACGGGGCATTTCAACCGCTCAACATCGGCACGAACTACAAGACCTCCGAACCCCCTACGTGGCTCCCGCATTCACACTAAGGCGCGATACGCCGGGTAGACCGCGTTCCGCGCGGTTTGAGGGTGACATGGATGCGTCTCAGCGAGACGATGGCCTTCGGCGTTGTCGCATCTGCAGGCAGACAGGGCATGACCGTAGAGGCTGCCCAAACAGAGGGTGATGTTGTCCAATGTAATATTTCAACTATACGCATTAGACATGCAACATCTTCTTACTACCTTCCTTTTGCATTCTCTTCGTGAAATTTCAGTTATGTAATTTATGAACCTAAATTTCTTTGGGTATGTACAGTGGTTTTGTAATTTCTTCTGATGTTATTTTTTTGTATTTCATTGTTTCATTCCCTGGAGATTATGCAGGCTTGTGATGGAGTTGCCAGAGCTGTTGCGATCGAAGTATGATGACGACCACAGGGCCCGGAAGTGGGCCTCCGGCCAGACGGTAACGTCATTACTAATCGTCGTAACGCATCGCAAGCGCACGCACCTTCGTTATGCTCAAGACGCTTACTTGCTTTGTCCTTGCAGCTTAACACTCTCCGCATGCGTGGCTCCGTGAACATTAAGAGATTGGACCTCGGTTCATATACGGCCTGGACGGACGGACTGTTAGCTGTGCATTTATGGTGCGTGGAGCCTACGGCGAAGGGGGCCAGTGGACCCCGATGCCTAGATCGACGGGCCCTTATCACCGCGCTGGTCGACAGATGGCGTCCGGAGACGATACTTTCCACCTCCTTCGGGCGAGATGACGGTGACCCTCAAAGATGTCGTCATGTTATTTGGCCTTCCACTTTCCCAGAAACCCCTCGTAGTGCGCAAGCCCTCCAAAGAGGCATGGAAGAACTATGTAGAGGAAAGGTAATAATTGTGAAAGCACACCGACCACACTTATCCGGGAGCTAACGTGATTTGCTAACATGTGATTTTCTTCGATGCAGTTTGGCACAACGTACACGGGAATCGTGATCGTGGAGTCTCTTTCACATGGCTCGGCAGCCTCCTGAGGCTGGACCATGTCTCAAAACGCTGACCCTGGTCGATAAATAGGCATTTCGAGGTGTACCTCTATTTCCTCCTTGCAGGAATTTTATTTACAAACGGAAATGGTGATTCCGCTGCCCCCACCTCGCTTTGGGTCGCCGGGAATTAGCCGAGCAGGTGCGAAGATGCAAGACCGGACTTCTACTACTGGGCTCGGCAGTTCCGCAGACATATCGCGAGATGTGTGCGGCCTGGCCACGGCCACACCAACTTCAATAATGGGAGGTTGCCCCGCTTCTAGCTTGTGGTCCTGGTCGTACCTACCCATAGCGCGACCAAGAGTGTCAACGGTACTACCCAAAGGTGTCCATCGATGAAGCTAACGTGCATCCACTCGCAAGGCCAACCTTGGGTTACAAATGGATGCATGCCGACCGATGGGCCCAGAATCGACCGCGGCTCCTACCCTCGCCTCGTGGGGACCTAGACTTCACGACATCGGCCAAGCAGTCACGTGGGATCCCTTTTCCACCCAGGCCGCGGCGGAGGTTGCGTCGGGAGGCCAGATCTCCAATCAGCGTACCTGGGAGCCTCATTATTGGATGACGAAATGCTTCCTCCTGTGCATGAGTGCCGTTGAGCCATACTCTCCGAGCGCTGCTCAGCGCCAATTTGGGTATGGCAGTCTTTTCCTCCACCGCCTCCGACAGACTCAAAGCTCCATGGGTATGTCTCTACATGTCACATTACTTTCACGCCATCGTGGAAACCATTAATAACGTGTTGGATTGATCCACAGAGGAGTACATCGGGCACAACTACAATCGGTCGCATTTAAATAGCCAGATATTGAGAGGTGGAACTCGATGGCCACTGAGGACGTCTGGAACCCATCAGGCGCAGCCCACGAGACGGACACACTTGGGTACCTTGACTGGTACAGACCTCGCACACGGGCGGTGCTCCTAGACAGGGGTGTGGCGATGCCAGTGCAACATGGCTATGCTGAGGAGTACGCAGAGCGCATGCACACACTGGTACGGATCGCACCTATCACATATTAAAAACGGGGGATATACCCAATTAAACATTCGATACGTGTTAATTTGCAGAGGCGTGAGGCGGAGTACATGCATGACCAGGCGGACGAGATCCTCACGCAGTCACAGGAGCAGCAACGTCAATCAAGCAATCCTTTACGGAACCTTCTTCGCCGCACGGGCCACCGCATAAGAAATGCGGTCAGAGATGTTGGTGGCCATAGACCGTCTACCCAACGTGATTACGAGGATGTACCGTACGAGGCGCCGCCCGCACCGAGCCCCCTGATGAGGAGCATGTCCATGGATAGACGTGGTAACGCCCAGTGCCTCCTCGGCAAAGAAGACCCACCCGAACATCGACTTCCTCCCGGTCCCGAGCCATGAGAGCGCCGGGCCATGGAGGCGGTACGTTGAAATAGGTGCTGGGCAAACGCTCAAGGAGGAGTACACATCAACATGTCACCGTCCCCATCATTGCCGCAGAGTCTTTTAGTACCCCGCCCAAAGATCAACAAACATGGGAGGACGTGTCGAGGCGTCACGATGACCTTATGGGATCCGGGCTACATTCACCGATTTGCTCGCGACGACGTGTTTGCAATCCCTAGGGTTGGAATCGCGCCCCAAGAACCCCGAGGAGGCCGGTGGATCGAATCGGGCAGAGCAAAGCAGCCTTCTGGACGCATTTCACGCGCATCGTGGTACCATGCATCGGGCCGATGGCTGCATGGGGCATCCATACGCGCTGGTCAGACGCTGTCCACCAGGCGATTCGACGCTGAAACGCGAGATGCACGGTTAGGTCCAGCGCAGCGGCTGGACTCACGTGTCCCCATGCGCCCAAAAATTTCACACCGTCGGACTACGATAACCAGGAACGCCGTGGTAGGGGGACGCCAGGGAAGAGGAAGGGGGAACACTAACCCAGAAGGCCGTTGAACCCGTTATTGATCAACCCGTTCGATTGCATTATTTTACTTTCAATGTAATGTTTTAATTTTGTCTGCAATTGCGAGCTAGATCGTGTTGTATGAGACTTATGTTAACTTCTTTAATCTATGTCATTCAAACTTGTCAAATTTCTTTTGATTTTTTATGTTGCTCAAATGAAAAACTTGTCAACATGAAAAAGTTGCGTCTTGGAATTCTCTACAACTTTCATGTAGACCAAAAAATTATTCGAGCACAGGAAGACCTCCAAAATCATGAATTACAGAAGGGTCCGTCGCGAACAGTTTTTGGTGTCCGGCGCAAATGCACTTACCTTTCCGATTATCTATGATTTTTTATATTGCTCAAATGAAAAACTTGTCAACATGAAAAAGTTGCGTCTTGTAATTCTCTACAACTTTCATGTAGATCAAAAAATTATTCGAGCATAGGAAGACCTCCAAAATCGTGAATTACAGAAGGGTCCGTCGCGAACAGTTTTTCGTGTCCGGCGCAAATGCACTTACCTTTCCGATTATCTATGATTTTTTATATTGCTCAAATGAAAAACTTGTCAACATGAAAAAGTTGGATCTTGGAATTATCTACAACTTTCATGTAGATCAAAAAATGATTAGAGCACGGGAAAATCTCCAAAATCGAGAATTACAGAAGGGTCCGTCGCGAACAATTTTTGGTCCGACGCAAATGCATTTACCTTTCCGATTTTCTTTGATTTTTTCTGTTGCTCAAATAAAAAACTTGTCGACATGAAAAAGTTGCGTCTTGGAATTCTCTACAACTTTCATGTGGAGCAAAAAATGATTGCAGCACATAAAGACCTCCAAAAATGCGAGTTACTGCAGACTGTTCAATTTGGTCCGTGACATACGTGACAGAGTTACAGGCATAAGATGATATTTTTCCA
The DNA here is from genome assembly GCA_036346355.1 of Rhipidocladum racemiflorum. Taxonomy (NCBI): domain Eukaryota; kingdom Viridiplantae; phylum Streptophyta; class Magnoliopsida; order Poales; family Poaceae; genus Rhipidocladum; species Rhipidocladum racemiflorum. Next base: position 375,827 of record CM070590.1, on the reverse strand, counting down.
TAATATCGTAGGCAGTATAGAGAAGAGCAAATCAGCTGCATTCTTCCGAAAAAATGGACTCACACGTGATATTTCACGGCCGGCCGAATATGCTTAAGTTGTCATATTTTTCCGCGACCGCTATAATTAGCCCTTTTCAACTATACGAAAATACATACAACGGAGTGTGTAATTACAATATTTTTCCATAATATCGTAGTCAGTATAGAGAAGAGCAAATCAGCTGCATTCTTCCGAAAAAATAGACTCACACGTGATATTTCACGGCCGGCCGAATATGCTTAAGTTGTCATATTTTTCCGCGACCGTTATAATTAGCCCTTTTCAACTATACGAAAATACATACAACGGAATGTGTAATTACAATATTTTTCCATAACATCGTAGTCAGTATAGAGAAGAGCAAATCAGCTGCATTCTTCCGAAAAAATGGACTCACACGTGATATTTCACGGCCGGCCGAATATGCTTAAGTTGCCATATTTTTCCGCGACTATTATATTTAGCCCTTTTCAACTATACGAAAGTACATACAACGGAAGAAGTAATTACATTTTTTTTCCATAATACGGTAGTCCGTATAGTGAAGAGCAAATCAGCTGCATTCTTCCGAAAAAATGGACTCACACGTGATATTTCACGGCCGGCCGAATATGCTTAAGTTGCCATATTTTTTCGCGACTATTATATTTAGCCCTTTTCAACTATACGAAAGTACATACAACGGAAGAAGTAATTACATTTTTTTCCCATAATACGGTGGTCCGTATAGTGAAGAGCAAATCAGCTGCATTCTTCCGAAAAAATAGACTCACACGTGATATTTTACGGCCGGCCGAATATGCTTAAGTTGTCATATTTGTTCGCGACCCTTATAATTAGCCCTTTTCAACTATACGAAAATACATAGAACGGAAGGTGTAATTACAATATTTTTCCATAATATCGTACTCGATATCTGAGATGAGCAAATCAGCTGCATTCTTCCGGCAAAATGGACTCACACGTGATATTTTACTACGCCGAATATGCTTAAGTTGTCATATCCGTCGCGACTTTATAATTAGCCCTTTCGACTATACGAAAATACATACAACGGAAGGTGTACTTACAATATTTTTCCATAATATCGTAGTCGATTATTGAGAAGAGCAAAGCAACTGCATTCTTCCGAAAAATGGACTCACACGTGATATTTCACTACGCCGAATATGCTTAAGTTGCCATATTTTTCCGCGACTATTATATTTAGCCCTTTTCAACTATACGAAAGTACATACAACGGAAGAAGTAATTACATTTTTTCCATAATACGGTAGTCCGTATAGTGAAGAGCAAATCAGCTGCATTCTTCCGAAAAAATGGACTCACACGTGATATTTTACGGCCGGCCGAATATGCGCTTTCCTATCCTGGCCGGCGCCTCGCAAGCTGATGTGCCGCAAACGGAGGGGATGGGCACTACCGTGACACTTCGAAGCCGCAGCTTTGCTTCGCCATACCTCCCATTGCACCGCAAACGCTTCCACGTGACGCAAGACGAGATGCACCGGCTACACCAGGCCCCCACCGCGCATTGCAAACGCTCCCACGTGCCGCTTGCTCGTCTTGGACCTCGCTCCGCTACCGACATGTGCCGCCACTGCCTTGTTTGTCCCTTGTGCCCTCCTATAAATTACAACGCCGCATGCATTTCTATCGGCAATCGCGAGTGAGTTCAAGAAGTTGATCGAAGTTCAACCCACAACGCGAGTGTTTCAAAGGTATTATTTATGAAATTTATTTTCGACGGTGAGTGACATTGTTGTGTTGTTGGGTCAGTGAAGTACGATGGATATTGATGGGTTCTTGGGGGCTTTCAGGCCATCTGTTTCTTTTTTATGTTTTTGTTCGAAGTACATTTCGGTTATGCTTGAATCCTACTCTTCTAGGCTGAATTATAATTGCTTCCAGTGTGTAGATGGACAAGGATCCGGAGCGGCTCAGTAAAGGCTGGGCCTGGACAATTAAAGAAATAGATGGCATCGCAGCTGACCTGAATAAAATTGCTAAAGACAACTTCAGTCCTGGCAACAGTTCAAGTGCCAACGAATTCAACAGCTTTGTTACTGACATCGAAGCTATTGCTAGTAGCCTCGAACATGTCGCCATACAATCTATCTAATTGCTTCAAACCCCCACGGCCCAAAGACAAGAGGACACTAAGCTCGTTGCCAAAGAGGAGGACACCGAAGGTGTAGACCTGCACTTTTGTCTTCCATGTGACTACGAGGCGATGACGAGGGCAAACGCGGCCATTGGCGCTTTTTAGAAGAGGAGGGTATTGATGCAGATAGTGATGATTCTGGAAAGTTCTAATCCAGAATTGCGTGAGTTGTTCAAATAATATGTAGTAGTCATGTACCCGTCATGTACGTTAGCGATGTACGGTATTCCAACGTTGTTTTTCCCGTGTTGTGATGTTATGTCGTAACTTATATGTTTCAACGTTGTATTTTCCGCCTTTAATATCTTTTGTCGTTACAAGCCATACGAAACGGCACAACACCGGATACACCAACACAACATACGAAGAGTTAATTTAACAACTTCATTCCATTTTAATACTCGTAAAGACGTAGTAGATGCAATTTTCCGCGACCGTTATATTTAGCCCTTTTGAACTATACGAAAGTACATACAACGGCAGGTGTAATTACAATATTTTTCCATAATATCGTAGTCAGTAAACAGAAGAGCAAATCAGCTGCATTATTCCTAAAAAATAGACTCACACGTGATATTTCACAGCGGGCTGAATATGCTTAAGTCGTCATATTTTTCCGCGACTATTATATTTAGCCCTTTTGAACTATACGAAAGTACATACAAAGGAAGCTGTAATTATAATATTTTTCCATAATATCGTAGTCAGTATACACAAGACCAAATGGGCTGCATTCTTCCAAAAAATGGACTCACACGTGATATTTCATGGCCCGCTTGAATATGCTTAAGTTGTCATATTTTTCCGCGACTATTATAATTATCCATTAAGTTGTCATCATCCAAACTTTCGTTGCATTGGCCTCGAGACGTCCTGTCAAAGCAACTGGCCGCAAAGCCTGGCAGGATATATCATGTCATCAAATGCATGCGTGGCAGAGAATGCCTTAGTCGTCATGTCAAAGCATAGCTGCCTCCCTAGCAGCTACAAAGCTGCATGCATTTGTCGCTTCCAAGCACAGGCAGAGCTGCAAAGGAATCCGATGCTCGCGGATTCCTTCTTGCTTCAAGTCTGTCGTTTTATCAATTCAGGCTATTTAACCCCCTTCCTGGCTTCCCAAAGATTGCATCAACCGAACGATCGCTCCAATACAACAAAGAGAACCATCCCCGCAAACCAAACGAAAGCACCAATGGAGTTTCCTCGCCCCAAGGCACAGCGTTGTCCAAACCATCCCCGACGGCACGGAGGTCCCCATGTGCCTATGCGGGATCCTTGCCGCTCCGGCAGTCCATAGACAACTCATACACGTCACGGTATGAGGTATCAAGTTGCCGCAACCACGACTCGAGCCAAAGCCGGGATGCGGCATGCGGAGAAGCCCGTATGTTCATACTCGCATTTTGTGTTGCATCGAACCTGCATGTGTCTAACACCATGTGATGTGACCAATTGCAGCCTTTCCATCAGGCGAGTTCATCCGATTCTACGACGCGAACAAACTCTCGAGATGGAAAGGATGCGGAATCGGAGTACTCGCATCGGAGGGCTATGGTGGAGCAGGCAGTGGTGTGAGCAGGATCGGGAGGAGAAGCGCAAGCGCTGGCCTGGAGCAGATGCTTGCACAGAGGGAAGCCGAACGGCAGCCGCCATGCCGCGGAGAGGGAGGCTGAGTAGAGAAAGCGTGAGAGGGCAGCTAGGGCCAGGCGGCAGGAGCCGAAGGATTGCGTAAGGGAAAATATCCTCGCCGCTCTCAAGAAATGTACGACAAGGGCCCTTCTTGTTGTTCCCTTTCCCTAAGGCATGTTAGGTTTTGTCCTAGATATGCCATTGTTGTTTACCATTCGTAGTCAGACGTAATTTATCTGCCCATCTTTGACCAGTACACGAAGTCTCAAAAAAATTATTACACAATTATCGGTACAGTGTACAAAAAAATTATTACAGCTGCTACCGTCGGTACAAAAAAATCTTTGACCAGAGAAAACTAAAAATTAGTGAAATAATGAGACAAAAAAGGTCGTATGGAACCGCCGGTATTTTGGCTATTTTTTTCTTGTGGTATATTTCTACAGTTTTTTATTTACATCTTGTATATAAAACCGTTTTCCCCACCGACTAACAGAGCCAACCGCTCGAATATGGACGCGAATGACAGTCGGTAATGTCCTATACAAAGGGTAAAGTCTAACATTCCACTAAATTTTAAGTGATAAGGCGAAACCAAAGAAGGAAAAAGGAGAATGAGACGGTATTATAGATAATCTATTGTATGTGTTATTTTTACAGAATATAATAATATACTATAAATAACCGCCATCTATAAATAGACTCAAACAAGAATACGAAATTAAAAAGGTATTACAAAATCATCGGTACAGGGTACAAAAATAATAATTGAAAATACAATTCGGTCGAATTACCACAGAAAACTAAATAAATTCGGCGAAAACAGACTTGACTATGATCTTGCTCTTAGGACACATGGCTGCAGTGAGTTAGCATCTGCCTAGGGTTCAAAATCTCCCCGAAGTTCGGCGAAATTTCGGATTTCGGACCACTCAAAGTTTCATAATCCCGGCGAAATTAAAAAACCTAAACAAAATTTTCAATGTTTGGATCTCAGAACTATCTGAATACTTAGTTGATGCAATTCATGTAACATCTCTCATTCATCCATTTCATGCATTTTTTCCGCAGCATGTGTGTAGCTACAACTTAACAGATATATGCATATGTTTTATATTAACCGTCAATTTGATATTTTTTAATGCAATTGTTGTATACTTTTCGAAATTTAAATTTTCCATTTCTATATTTAAGCATTTCTTTGAATTTGCTAAAAAAAATATCACAGAAAATTAAAAAAAAATCGAAAATCGGGCGACGGCGACGTGGCAGCTGGGAGAGGAGACACCTGGCTGCCACCGTGTGGGGTGGCGGCAGCCAGGGCTGACGCCATATGGGGTGGCGGCCGCCACGTGGCACGGCGGCGGCAAACGGTATTTTTGATATTTTTTTGATTTGTTGTATATTTGTGATATTTATTATTTAATAGTTGTATATTTGAGTATTTTTTCCCGCCTATGCACCCCAACCCCAACTGCACTGTCCTCTTCTTGTATTTGTTCTCTAGTACCAAGGGATCTATCCGTGGCTCTACCTAGTATCTCCCTTGAATCTATTATGTGTCTGCCACTAATGTTGCAAGGGATCAGATGCAAAATGCAGCCGGCCGGAGCTCTACTCGGCGCCTGCATCCGTCACTTGCCACTACCTGCTGCCTTTCTTGGATTAATTACTTGCCCAGGGTCAGGATGCTCCTGTCCTGTCCCTGCATTTTCCAAATGCTCGTTCGCCGGCTACGCGGATTGTTTCTGTTCAACTGACACCCTATTATATCCTCAAATTAACCTGTCGTTAGCTTTCCTACCTTGGCCTGCCGCTAACCCTAGATGACAAAGCAACAAGAATATTGGCAAGCTAGCAGCTGCGACACCTATCGCCAGGAGGACGGCTCACACTCCTAAAATCAAAGCTCACTGCCGACGTATTTACTCAGCTCTGAAACCTCCAAAAAATTTCCTAAAGGATTTCGACAAGGTTAGAAGAGACTTCCTATGGGCAGCAACCAGTGATATGCAAGGAAGAAAATGTAAAGTCAATTGGGGCAAATTCTGTCGCCCAATAGAGCTAGGGGGTTTGGGGGCCTTGGATCTAGATAAATTTGCAACGGCATTACAGCTTAGATGGCTTTGGTATGAATGGAAATCCCCCCCAAAGCCCTGGTAGCTCACCAATGCCTTGCGACAACAAGGTCAACGCACTCTTCGCAGCTGCCACCAACGTAACAATAGGCAATGGCCACAAAGCGAAGTTTTGGACCTCTCCTTAGATGAATGGTGTCGCACCATGCTTCTTGGCCCAAAACCTATATGCACACTAAAAAAAGGAAGAATAGGACAGTCGCAAACGCCTTGCAATACATGAATTGGATACGAGACATTCGACACTGTCTTACCTTCGATCTATTACTCGACTATGTTAGCCTATGGGGCAAGGTGCAACAGATTGAAATAAACCCAGACACTGAGGACGATATCCAGTGGAAACTAACAGCAGATGGAACATATTCAATGTCCTCAGCCTATCGAGTGCAGTTTGCAGGTTCAATCCAAGCTTCTTATCGCACTATCATTTGGAGGGCATGGGCACCCTCGCGCTGCAAGTTTTTTGCTTGGTTGATGTTGCAAGATAGGATTTGGACAGCTCAAAGGTTGCAGCTCCGGGAATGGCCAAACAATTATTTTTGCCAAATGTGCAACAGAAACCTTGAAACTGTTACACACCTATTCATTGATTGCCCGACAGTCCGCCGAAATTGGATCGAGATAGCGCAATGGCTGCATTTGCCGATACTTGATTCAGCAAATTGGTAACCGACGTTGACAATTGAGGGTTGGTGACTGAAACGAGTGTCCCCTCTCTCGGCACTCACCTAGGCTGTAAGCACAGTGATCATCCTCGTAACTTGGTAATGGTGGAAGGAGAGGAATAGACGTGTTTTTCAAGACAAAAATACTGCATCGCGAGATCCTAACCCTCATCAAGGAAAAGGCAAAGCTTTGGGAGCCTGCTGGAGCAAAACGCTTAAAAGGGCTAACTGTAAGGACAAACTTGCTCTGTACTATTGGGTGACCCCAGATTATATCTATTGTAAACAGCTTCATCCTCTTACCTGTAACATTAACTTGTAACTCTCCTTCTAATATATGCCCAGCATTTTGCTGGTTTCAAAAAAAAAATCAACCTGTCGTCAAAATTGATGGCGTGTCGTGCTCTTTTACTATTATGCTAGGAGATTTATTTTGGCCTCGTTCGGAATATCGGGATTTTGTATGGTTACCGTTGGATTTACAACGAAATCCTGGCGAAATTACTGTGAAGTTCACGGTGAATAATTGAAGATGGTACCATGGAGGAGAGGTATGTTGTATCTGCTGTATGTTGCAATGGGAAACTTTACTGGCCGAGTGAAATGCTGGATTTTATCAATTCTTTGGAATAACTTTGTATTAATTTCACGGTCAATTTGAGTAGAATAATGAAGGAAGTCAGGTCCAGGAAACTCCTTCCCATCGGAGTGCAGGAGTTGAACCAGTTGAAGGCAATCACTAGACTGCAGCTACCACGCAGGGGCAGTGGCAAAACTGATGAGCATGACTAGCTCAAGATTGAGACGACGCTAGGAACCTTATGATCGCCCCGATTGATAATCATAGTCACAAATGCTTGTTCAGCGACAAATACTCAGATTTGGGGATAAGTGCAAGAGAGCTCTCTGACATCTCCTCCACCAACATGGGCGAGAAAGCTAGTGCCAAGCTTTATGGCTGAGAAGCATACTAAGCGAAGTAACGGGTAGGGAACCCAGGTTGGTACGTAACACTTGGAGTGGATAATAAATCGGCCATTATATTGCACTTATGAAGAACCCGGCCGGTATTTCATGGCAGGAGTAAGCACATCGATACCCAGTTCCATTTCATTTGTGAATGCGTGGAGGAGGAGCTGGTGATTATCGAACATGTCAGCGACGAGGAACAGCATGCAGACATCCTGACGAAGTCGCTTCCCAGGGTGAAATTTGCAGAGATGTGAGAGTTGCTGGGGTCAGAAACATCGCATAGCAAGCCAGGATTAAGGGGCGGGAGTGAGTGTTATCTGTAATCCCGACTTGTTCGGTTTTGAGTTGTTATTTTGTAGCCAGATAGGAAACTGTACACCGGTACTACAAATCGTGTTAGTTCAGGTTTAGTTTGTTTTGATTTTGGTAGTTGTAATCTTAAGCTATCTGTAATCTACAGCTTGCTTATATAAGAGATAAGAAAAACACAAGAAAAGCTACGCAATTGATGGCAGCACCAATCTTCTTGTTCTTTTGCTTTGTCGTTCCGAAGTTGAGAGAGCTGTGAGTTGTTTTGCTCTATTCTGTTCTGTCGTTCCGAAGTTGAGAGAGCTGCGAGCAAGTGGTTTAAGGCTAGATCCAAGTAACACAGTGTAGGTAGGTGAACAAGGGAGATAAGATTGCACAAGTGGATAGAAAGGAAGCAATACAACCAAACATTGCGTTGTAACGCATCACAGGTTGATCATACCGGCGGTCTAGACCGCTTATTCAATCAAGGAGACGAGAGCAACTTTATTCAGAGATGGATGGGATGGAATGGAATGCGCAAGCAGTAGTGACCGATGGATGGATGGATGGATCGATCACACTTGGCCTCCGATGCTGGGCATCTTCATGTCCTGCAGAGCCTTGGTGGCCATCCTGATGTTGATTTGGACTCCTTCGATGGGTATATTGACGTTGATTTTCTTGATCGTCCCCATACCCCGGATGGCTATCTCGATGTTGGGCGCCATCTCCTTGGCGACGCGCGCCGTCTCCTTGGCGACGCGCGCCGCCTTCTCCTTGGCGGCCTTCTCCTTGGCGGCGCTCTCCTCGACGGCGCTCTTCTCTTTGGCTCCGTTGATGAGCTTCCCGATTTCATTTATAGCCTCGATGGTACGGTCGGCTAAGTTGGCGGTGGGCTTCTTGATGACCTCGATGCCTTCTCCTCCGTTGATGAGCTTCTTGATATCCTGCAGATTCTGGTTGGCGTCCTCGATGTAGTAGTTGATGGGCCCGGCGATGCGCGCGAGCGGGTTGGCGGCGATCTCCTCATTGACATCGTCGTCCACCGACGGTACCGGCATGGTCGGGTTCTTGTCGAACTTCTTGGCCTGCTCCAGGCACACGTCCATGCGCAGCGTCGCGAAGAGCCGCATGACCACGATGTCGCCCCTCGCCGCGAACCGCTGCCGGGCGTGGGAGGTCTCCGACGACAGCGCGTAGGGGCGGCCCTCCTTGTCGTGGGCGTCCTTGGTTTCCATGAGCTTGAGCAGCTGCTTCAGCTCGGTCACGAGCATGACCTGCTTCGTCGACGACTTCTCCAGCGCTTCCAGGGCTTTCTTCAGCTTGGCACGGGCGTCGCCCAGTTTCTTATCGTCCAGGATCTTCGTCGCCTCCTTGATCACCGCCGCCGTCTGCAGACGGGTCTCCTCTGTCTGCACCTTGGGCGGCTTAGCCGTGCCGGACCTGCCGGTACGCCGCACAGTCAGCTTCACACGACGCGCATCAAACAGCTTCCCTGAAGTTCTGCATTCAGCAAGCGAATTAGCTGAACTGATGATTAAAAGATGCTGGGATTTGATACTCTTTGATCAATTAATAATACTCCATAGTATTCTATTCTATTTCTACCTGTATGAGTACTTGACCTCGAGGATATCGGCCTCACGCTCGCACTTGATGCCGGGGAGGTCGAGGTCGACGATGATGTTGCGCACTTCCCTGCTGTAGAGGTCGCCCAAGCTGACGGTCAGCGAGCCGGCGCCGACGTTCCGCGTCTGCGGGTAGCTCCCGGCGGTCACCGTCTTTATGGTTAACTCGTCTTTGACGCCTGCCACCGTCAGCTTGAGCTCTTGGACGACAACGGTGAGCAGGCCGGCGAGGCACTGGGAGAAGGGCAAGCTCAGGCTGTCGCCGTCCCGGACGACGGAGAAGGTCCCTCCCGTGCTTTTGTTCGCGACCGCTTGGAGCAGCTTGGGGTCGTGATCCTTGCCGAAACCGAACGTGTAGACGGGCACATCGCCGATGGTGACCTGGGCAGCGTCGCCGCCCCGGTTCTGCTCGCCGTCGGACATGAGCATGACGCCGACGACTCGGCCGCCGCTGACCTTGCGGCCGGCGAGGACCTTCAGCCCTGTCCGGAGGCCGTCGCTGATGTTGGTGTTGCCGCCGGCTTTGAGGCCGTTGATGAGGCCCTGCAGCTCCGGCTGCGAGGTCTCCGTGATCTGGCGCAGCCGGCAGAGCTTGTCGGCGGCGTCGCGGAAGCTGACGATGGAGAGGCGGTCGATGGGGCTGAGCTTCTTGATGACGAACTTCATGGCGGTCTTCATCCTCTCGATCTTCTCCCCCTTCATGCTCTCGCTGACGTCCAGCACCGCCACGAGGTCCAGCCCCGAGCGGTCGACGGTGGAGTCGCCGCCGGTGAGCTCCAGCATCACCTTCTGACTGTTCTTCTCGAGCGGGGCATCCTTGTTGTAGTAGGGGACCAGCTGCACTCTCCCGGGCAAGATCGGCGTCGGCCTCGGCCCTGCATGCCGCCATTGCAAATCAACACATTCGTTTCAGAGGTTCATTACTGGCTAGTTACTGCAAAATTGTACGCTAAATCATCTGCAAATCTAGCAAACTTGAATGGATGAACCTGAATTTGAAGGTGCAATAATCTGATCATCATCGTTGAAGGACATGGTGAGAAAAGCTTGCGAATGTTCTACTACTCGTAGCTACCTAGCACCTTGTTCCTTGTAAGATGATACGACTACTAGCTCATCCTCTGCTATATATAGTAGATAGAACAGGAACGTTACTATGAAAATCCTTTGGACTAACAATCGGCTCACTTTTCTCACTCGATTCTTCATAAAAACTTATTCCAATTTCCAGATTCCAATCTCAAGATTAAGATTCCAATCTATGGAAATCCTGCTAGCCAGATTCCTTTCCCTTCTCTTTTCACCTATCCATACACCGCAGCGCGCCTTCTTTATTCCTCCTTTTAAGCAGATGTCTAAGAGTTAAAGCAAGTTTTATCTTTCTTTCCACTTAGGGGTGAAAATGGGTCGGGTAATACCCGACCCGTATCCGTATCCGACGAAATTTTACCCGAAAATTTGGATATGGATAGTGGTATTTTTTTCTCGGGTCGGATACGGGTAATGACCCGGATACTTTTGTTTCGGATACGGGTCGGATACGGAACAACAGATACCCGACAAATACCCGGATTTTCGGATCGGATACGGGTACCCGGATAATTTTAAAAATTGGGTACCCGGTTCCAAACATAGCCCAAGCGGCAAGCCCAATAGGCCTGATTTTGACTACTGCAGGGGCTTTTCTCACTCAATTTCTCATATATATAAAGTGGATTCTTCCAGGTCAAAAGTCATTTCTCCATTTGGAAAATAAATGCTATCCATTTTCTCGTATCGTACAGGTAAACTCACTTTTCTCACTCGATTCTTCATAAAAACTTATTCCAATTTCCAGATTCCAATCTATGGAAATCCTGCTAGCCAGATTCCTTTCCCTTCTCTTTTCACCTATCCATACACCGCAGCCCGCCTTCTTTATTCCTCCTTTTAAGCAGATGTCTAAGAGTTAAAGAAAGTTTCATCTTTCTTTCCACCTCGGGTGAAAATGGATCGGGTAATACCCGACCCGTATCCGTATCCGGCGAAATTTTACCCGAAAATTTGGATATGGATACTGGTATTTTTTTTCTCGGGTCGGATACGGGTAATTACCCGAATACTTTTTTTTTCGGATACGGGTCGGATACGGGACAGCAGATACCCGACAAATACCCGGATTTTCGGGTCGGATACGGGTACCCGGATAATTTTAAAAATTGGGTACCCGGTTCCAAACATAGCCCAAGCGGCAAGCCCAATAGGCCTGATTTTGACTACTGCGGGGGCTTTTCTCACTCAATTTCTCATATATATAAAGTGGATTCTTCCAGCTCAAAAGTCATAATGCTATCCATTTTCTCGTATCGTACAGGTAAACTCACTTTTCTCACTCTCGATTCTTCATAAAAAACTTATTCCAATTTCCAGATTCCAATCTCAAGATTAAGATTCCAATCTATGGAAATCCTGCTAGCCAGATTCCTTTCCCTTCTCTTTTCACCTATCCATACACCGCAGCGCACCTTCTTTATTCCTCCTTTTAAGCAGATGTCTAAGAGTTAAAGCAAGTTTCATCTTTCTTTCCACCTAGGGGTGAAAATGGGTCGGGTAATACCCGACCCGTATCCGTATCCGGCGAAATTTTACCCGAAAATTTGGATATGGATACTGGTATTTTTTTCTCGGGTCGGATACGGGTAATTACCCGGATAATTTTGTTTCGGATACGGGTCGGATACGGGACAGCAGATACCCGACAAATACCCGGATTTTCGGGTCGGATACGAGTACCCGGATAATTTTAAAAATTGGGTACCCGTTTCCAAACATAGCCCAAGCGGCAAGCCCAATAGGCCTAATTTTGACTACTGCAGGGGCTTTTCTCACTCAATTTCTCATATATATAAAGTGGATTCTTTCAGGTCAAAAGTCGTTTCTCCATTTGGGAAATAAATGCTATCCATTTTCTCGTATCGTACAGGTAAACTCACTTTTCTCACTCGATTCTTCATAAAAACTTATTCCAATTTCCAGATTCCAATCTCAAGATTAAGATTCCAATATATGGAAATCCTGCTAGCCAGATTCCTTTCCCTTCTCTTTTCACCTATCCATACACCGCAGCGCACCTTCTTTATTCCTCCTTTTAAGCAGATGTCTAAGAGTTAAAGCAAGTTTCATCTTTCTTTCCACCTAGGGGTGAAAATGGGTCGGGTAATACCCGACCCGTATCCGTATCCGGCGAAATTTTACCCGAAAATTTGGATATGGATACTGGTATTTTTTTCTCGGGTCGGATACGGGTAATTACCCGGATAATTTTGTTTCGGATACGGGACAGCAGATACCCGGATTTTCGGGTCGGATACGGGTACCCGGATAATTTTAAAAATTGGGTACCCGGTTCCAAACATAGCCCAATAGTACTAGCTCTTCCTCTGCTATATAGTAGATAGAACAGGTATGTTACCAGGGGCGGAGCCAGCCCCAGCCCAAGCCCAAGCCCAAGCCCCAGACTGGGCCAACTGATCTTAAATTAAATCTCTATTTTTAATCATTTTTTAATAGTTTTTTTAAAAAAATTAATGGGCTTTCGGTACTAGGCCCCGGGCTACGGCACGGGTAGCCCGAGGCCTGTATCCGGCCCTGTACGTTACTATATGTTTCTTGCAGATTTTCATTTTTCTAACCCAGACACGTCAAAAGCTGCTTTTGTAAAAGTCAAAAGCAATACAATATATATTCCATACGACAACAAAGCAGTTATACGTATTATACTCACCCCTTTTCTTATCTGCACAAGCAGCTGAACTGGACTAACCTAAGTCTTATCCATATCTGAACTAACACAAGCAGCTTTTAGTTCTTTCCCATATTTATGGAAGACTCCTCTCTTAACCAGAAAGAAGGAATCTACAAGAATAAGCCCTCCCACGGGCTTAATTACCAATGTAACTTTCCAAGAAAAATCCTAAGCTTTTTTGTTTGTTTCAAAGCAGAGTAAGATTAAGCTCAAGCACCGGCATACTTTAGGAATTCAACTGATGAGTCACAGGCGCGTGCGGTAAGAGAAAGTAAACAAGTAGGGAGAAAATGTTTCAAAGCAGAGTCTTCTTTATTTAAAACGGATAAGTTCAATAGTATAGTATCCAAAAGAGAAAATGAAGCATAAGCAAGGCGCGTGCGGTAAGAGAAAGTAAACAAGTAGGGGGTGAAGTAAGCTCCGGTGAAGTTAGTTCCGAGACAGACACTAGAGAGCAAGCAAAAGCAGTCCAAGCAGGAGGCAAAGACTCATATTCCAATCCAGTATGGGTAGTCGAATGGTCAGTAGACTAAGTGTTTGCACCAAAGTTTGGCATGTGTAGATAATATCGGTTCAATTTTGAATGGAAGGAGCTATGCGGTTAAAATTTGATTATATCTCGTGACTAACATGGATTTGGTTGCCAAAAGCGTGAAGGGGTTGAATCAAGAACCGATACGGGTTCCGTTACCATATCCAAGAAGGACTCGGATCGGCTCAAGCAATATAAAAGAGGACGGACCAGGAGGTGAAAGGGGATCAATCAACACATCGACCAACCAATATATTTTGTTTTACGCTTTTCCTAGTTTCGTAGCAATCTTTCCTCTGTAAGCCGTCGAGATCAATAAAGAGTTGCGCATCGCCAATTTGTTGTTCTCGTCGACTTGATTCCAGGTTCGATCTACTTTACTTGTTGCGCATCGCCTTTCAAAGTCGATCTACCTTCACCCTCGGATTAGCCTTAATCGGCTAGTCTAGTTATCTCCTTATCGGCCCTTAGCCGATAGTTGTCGCTATCGGCTGCTTAGATTCACGTTTTTCGCTACCTTGTCAATTTCAGGTCAAATTGACTGGCACGTTCTCAAACCCGGCGTTTGTCTTGTGTGTTTGAGGCAAGAAACCACACTTCACGTTTTTTGCGCAAACATATTTTGGCACGCCCAGTGGGACCCAGAAAATCAGATATGTCGTCGATTGATAAACCCGCAGTCACCGCCGACATCAACACGGATGCTATAATCGCGCCTAAATTGGCCGATTTAACCCCCGAGCAGCGGAAGGAGATTGAAGATCGGAAGGCAACATTAGAGGAGATGATGTTGCAATGCTTCCAGAAAACACGACGAGAAGGTGTTACTCAAAAGACTGCACTTCCAACAATCAACCCTATCGGCGATTCACCATCTGACCCGGTAAGCCGATATGCGCCTGCTCAAGCTGATCTATCAAGTATGATTGAGCAATCTGTGCATCACGCATTAATTAACCAATCATCGGCTCTAGTGTCTACGTTAAAGCCATCTGATTGCAGAGTTTCAGCAATGATCATTTATCAATCAAAACTTAATAGCTAGGAATATAATTGCAAGTTTTTTCACTCATACCATACGATGTATTACTTGTCTGGTGCTATGAATCAGAAAATTTTCGTTAAAGAGCAGTAAAGCAGCCTATTAAGCAAGCAGATAAATATTTTCTCCTTGCCAGACTCTAGCCATTGCCCTACATTTAACCCAATTAAATTCCCATCGAACATTTTCAGTCTCAAATTACACTTTTTTCAATGCTTACCACATCAAGTTAAATTGTGGCTTAGAGTTAAAGATGTTGATCAGCAGCGGACGTTCTACGCATTACCGATTCCATACTGAAAATCACCTGAGTTCTTACCAGGAGTAGAACCAAGGTCGCACGAATACATTAATCAACAAAAGAACCGATTTTTTCTTCTGTAGAAGACGAATCCATTCTGCTCAAGATCCAATCTTCTTGGCATTTCAGACGCCCCAGAGGGGGAAGGAAGGAAGGAAGGAAGAAGAGAGCGACGGCGAGTAGGAATGGGAGGGACCTGGACGGCGGTGTGGAAGATGCCGCCGAGGCCGACGGCGTCCTTACCTTGAAGAAGCGGTTGATGTGGAGGACGGTGGCGGTGGCGCGCCCTCGTAGCCGCTGACGGCGACGTTGTACACGTGCGCCACCACCTCCTGGCCCATGCCCGGCGCCTTGCCGGAGACGGCCAAACATCGCTTCAACCGCGAGGGGACCGTCTTGCCGGAGACGTGCCGGGGCCCCATCCGCAGTGTGGTGAGATTTTTTCCTTTTTTTGCAATGGTTCTTGTATTTCTTGCCGCTCGGTGCACCCTGCACGTGTCCCCAAAACATGCCCCGATTCCTTATCCTTGCTTGCACTCCACACCACCCCAATCCGCCTCGAATTCTCGCCGACATTGCTCGCATCCGCGTCTCCGATCCCCGCCGGCGGTCGCCTGCGAGGCAGTGATTCGGCAAACCCCCTATCCGTCACCGACTCTACCCAGGTATAATTGATTTTTTTTTCTTCTTTAGCCGCCTCGCGTTCCCTGGGGCTTAATTTAGGTCTTGGATTCGATCAGTCAGTGCGGTTTATCGTTGCGGACAGTGGTTGATTTTCCGCCTTCGCGTGGAGTTTAGGGTTTTCGATCAGTTCGCCGGATCCGTTGTGGGGAATTCAGTGCAAAAGGTAGAAAGGTGCGGCCTTTGCGCGTCTTGGTCGCTGATTTGCTTATCCGTCTGCCCGATTCGATGATCTTAGATGTGCCATCTTGTTAAAAGTTGATATGTTACCACTACAACGAAATAACATGGATTAAACTCCACCAATGTCAAATCAACTAAAGTTGAATGCATCTGCTGCCGTTAAGGAATGATACGTGTGTTAGTGCATGATATGTGATCAACGTTGGAAATTCGTGATCACACTAGGACGAGAAATCGATATGCGAAATTCTCGAGCTTTCATTTTGCTATTGGAGTGCTGGATGATTTCAATGCAGTGTAATGGTGGTTGCAGCTGAACATCTTCTACTGTTTAGCTAGTCTTGGGTTCTCGAGGACATCATGTGCTGTATGTATTGTTGAAATTCTGCTGTTATTAATGGCGCTGTAGGCCTGTAGTGTTTCTACAGATTGCAATAGGTTGGTGGTTCCCCTGGGGATTGGAGTATCAAGTGCACTCTTTTACCCTTTAAGCTCTTTTCACTTCTTGCCTGTTTGGAATATGATGTGGTTCATTTTTTTCAGTGGCATTCACTTTGCTTTCACTGAGTTGGTTTGGCCGTTTAGTGCACACATTTCAGATTCACTTCAGTATTGTCCTACCGACCGATTTTGAATTAATGAAATCGAACTGCAGAATACTCTGGATAAGTCTGTTCTGTCTACTATTGAACTACATAGTGCTTTTTTTGCTGAGATTTTTCCAGTAATGCATCATCATTCATCTTTGGTTGTTAGCAAACAGATCATACATTTTACTTGATGGCACTATATATTCCCTGGATTACTAATAGGCTTCTCGGATGTCGTCCTCCTTTCCTCCAGCATTTGTGCTCTGTATATTTATATCATAGTTTCTCCCCTGAAGTTTCTTATTTCCTTGATGCAGGAGAAGATCCTTAGAGTTGGTTCCCTGCGGCTTTATATCAATTCTCGTACTATGAAAAGGGCCAAAGGTTGGGCAGAAAGAAGTTTGGGGAGAAATTAACAGTAGATAAAATACTAAGTTCTTACTGTTTTTCTCCTGGGATTGCGTTATTTGCAAAATAAGATAGATACTCTTTCAGGCCTGAGTGGGTTTAGGTATTCCATCATGATTGCTTAAATGGCTCTTCATTTAAAAATAAACTGTCATTGCCTTAGGATATACTCTTGGCAGGGAGTCCAAGCATGTACTCTTTAGAGTTTAGATTGTGATTTTTCTTAATTCTGATTAGTACAGGAATTTTGGGTATAGTGAAAAGTTGATACAGCCGTCATGGATAAACCCAGAGGCAATGAGGCAGGCGAAGTGTCGAAGAAGGGAAAGAAGAAACATGCGAAAGATGAGTTGGATCGCCAGAAGCAGGCTGAGAAGAAAAGACGCCGGCTAGAGAAGGCACTTGCAAACTCTGCCGCCATTATTTCGGCTCTGGAAAAGAAGAGGCAGGAGAAAAAAGAAGAACAAGAAAGGCATGATGAAGAAGGTGCTGCAGTAGCTGAAGCAGTTGCTCTTCATGTTTTGATCGGCGAAGACTCCGATGAACCCCGCCATTTGATGTTGAACAAGCATAGAAGATGCAACCATGGATACGATCTTTGGGGCCTTGAACTAACTCCAGGTTCACAAGGAGTCGATAGCTATTATTCCGGCGGGCTGCCATGTGCTGCTCATGCTGATACTCCGCAATGGAGGTGGACTGATTGGGGCATTTCTGGGCCATTTTCTTCTCGGGGACAAGTGCGGGATTATCAATCACCATACCTTCAAGAAACATTTCCTCGTTCAGCTGGCTGCCCTGGTTTTATGGCAGTTTCGTCATTGCAGATTGGAGATCATTCATCGGAGGATACGTTTCCTATGGAAGAAGCTTCAGCGGCTGCTGCTCTTAACAGGATTGTCAGAGACACCAACAATAGGCTGAACCTTTACAAAGAGTTATAAATACACCTACAGAAATCTGTATGTGGTCAGCTCAGGTCTCGTTTTCTTCCTGATATTTAGCTGCCTTCAGAAAGAGGAAGATAGATATAGAAAAGTTAAGTACACTATTATTGCGAGTCAAAAAATATTTGGTACCAGTTATATTGGTGTGGTAATTAATATTTTGCCTCGGTACTCCTGTGCCTTTGATTGGAAAGTGCACTCTTGCCACAACATCCTCCTGCACGGTATTGATGCTTCGTTTTTGTTTGCATTGTTACCAGAAACGATGAAGCATGTTGGTTCTCTCACCGCAACGATGCGGCTGAATTGTCACCGGAGATTGGCGATGCATGAGCATTGTTTGCATCTATCTGAGAAATGCATGTAAATCTCTGCTGTGCTGTCTACTACTCTTGTGATGGCAAGTTGTTTAATGTTTGTCTGTCTAGTGCAGGTCACAGTTACTGATGGGCTAGGGAGTCCATCTGTCGTAGTAGTACAGATTGTTCCATCTCTACAGTGTCGGACAGTCGGAGTGAGTGATGGGCACTGGTACCACATCCTTTTCTTTTTTGGCCTGCCTGTCACTTTTTGTATTGTGCGTGCGTGCGTGTGTGTTTTTTCAGACTGTGTTGTGTTCAATATGGGTTCTCCCCAAACTTGCTACTGCTAGATGGGCAAAAAGCAAAAAGTGGATTTTTTTTAAAAATAATATATTTTTAAAAATAATTTACAAAAATAATCTACCAAATTTAAAATTACAAAACTACATGCATGTCACCATTTGAATAGGCGACAGGTCTCTGTCGCCATTTGAATTGGCGATAGAGACATGTCGCCAATTCAAACGAACGACTACAAAAGGCTATTGAAATGGCGATAGAGACTCTGTCGCCAATTCAAGTGATGGCAGGTGGATATTTTTGCGATTTTTTGATTCGGCGTATTATTTCTGAAAAAAAAAATTTAAAAAATAATTATTTGAAAAAATAATTCGCAAAAAGTGTGTTGTGCGTGCGTACGTGGGATTGCACAGACAGAGGGGTGGTGTGCCGATTGATCGAGCTGATCGACTTGCATGCTACCTACCTACTGCATCTTCGTGTGGCCAATCTGAATCTGAATGTGTATGTGCCTTCCGGCTGCTTAAACATGGGGTTCATCGATTCTTTAGATGGGACAGAATAAGACTTGTGTTTCTCCGCGCTTGAAATCTAAGGTAGGAGTGGGATTTGAATTTGGGTGGGCGAGTTGGCAACCGTGTGCATGTGCTCGCCATTGCACTCTTAAGAGAGTTGTAAATTTAATTAAAGAGAAGTGCTTCTATGCTCTTCCTTTTAAAAGTTGCACAACTATTAAAGCATTAATGAAGGGTGGATGGTGAAACGGAAACGGTTCTAGATTATTGGTACAAACGTTTAAGGTTGGATTTTGTGAATCCGATGGAGCTGGGTTGAAACCGATTCAGCCATGAAGTGGAAAAAGATGAAACGATCCAAGAAAAATCGTTTCGAGCTTTAAGTCCATTTGGTTGGGTTTCTTCTAAAATCTAGTAGAAACGGTCCGGTTCCAAATTGCCAAAGGGGGCCTAAGTCCCGTTAATTTGGTCTTGTAATTAGGCCTAGCTAGTTTGGAACTGGGGAATAGTCAGGAATTAAAGCATTATTAGATTGTTTCTTGCAAAATATAATCCACACGTCTAAATAAGTAGGGCCTTATGTTATGAGTCGCAATCAAGGGCTAGATGTTGGTGGCCAATGGAACGAGTGGAGGAGTGTCATGAGTAGCATCATGCGTGCATCTATGTATCCATTTCGGTGGGTCGGTAATTAATCCGATTACTGAAAGGCAGGCATGCACATTTCGGCTCTCTCTCTCTCTCTCTCTCTCTCTCTCTCTCTCTCTCTCTCTCTCTATGTGTTTTGGTGGTGGAGTGGAGAGCGGCGGCTGCCACTGCCGACCCACCGATCTATAGCATTGCTTCTAAGCATGCAAGCATGCATGCACAGAGTTCACAATTGGCTTGAAATTGCAGTTGCCGAACTAGCAGCTAGCACTGTTTAATTAGTTGGCAACATAGGTAACGCATCTCACCTTTCTTTCTTTCTTTGTGAAGCCATGCATGATCAAGAAGAAGAAACAAGGGGATGACGTGCGTCCACTGGCCACTTGGAGAGATTGCTACGAAAGACAAGTTGAAAGAAGGTGATGAAACGAAAGCAGCAGCTTCAAGACGCGATTGAATGGAATCGGATACATGCATGCATCATGCATCATGCATGCTACTCATGTGATCAGAGCGTCCAATCCGAATACAGACAAGGCGGTCTCTGTGCATTATCGCCTTAATCTATCTCTGGATCGATCAGGCAGTAAAGCAGTGCAAGTGCATATATACGGTGGTAATCTATCTATCTCTACATCCTCTCGTGAGCTCGCGTAGGTCATACCATGCAAGGCCGAAAGGAAGGACAAATAATGTAGTACTACGTACGCACCACCCGTGAAGGATTATGGCTTCAGAATTCCAGAGTAATTCGTTGTCGAAACTCAAATGAAGCGAGACCTAGTTGGCGAATATCGTAATTAAAAGCCTCCTGCTGCTGCTATGCGATGCGACACACACACTC
The DNA here is from genome assembly GCA_036346355.1 of Rhipidocladum racemiflorum. NCBI lineage: Eukaryota > Viridiplantae > Streptophyta > Magnoliopsida > Poales > Poaceae > Rhipidocladum > Rhipidocladum racemiflorum. The sequence continues at coordinate 355,218 of CM070590.1, read as the reverse complement.
ACTCACTCACTCACTCACTCACTCACTCACTCACGCCCGGTGACAGAGACCGTTTCATTACGCTACGCTCAAGCGACAAAGACGAGCAATATGTTCATCACCGCGTGCAGACAAGAAAGAAACAAAAGAAATCAAAAGCAGCAGCTAAATCTCCAGCAATTTCCCTCCATTTCATTCCCTTCTCTATTCCCTTCCCCATATTCACTCTCTTTATTTTCTACCATCTTCAGCAGTTTCCCCTCGAATGAATTTGTGAAGGGAGACAGATTCTCTCTCCATTCTCCGTCCGACGGGCATCGCGAAGGGAATCCGTTTGAGCACTTGGGATCTGTTCACGAAGGGATTTGGAGGCTGAAGAGAAACTGCTGAAGTATTAGTAAGTATTACGCGATCGATCGACATTACCACCGTCCCACAAACGCAGCGCTTTATTGATCGATACAGCATTACAATGCATGTACTGCTCCATTCTTCTCAGCACTACAAAGCTGGAAAATCTTAAATAATTTGGTTACTGAAGAGCTTAATGCTGTAAATCAAGTCCCTCAATTAGTCAATCGAGATTCGAGAACAGAGCTAGCAAGCTAAGAAAAGTAGGGGCAAAAAGAGAGTACTGTAACAGTTACACGCTTCTCCGTTCTATGTACTGATAGTCTGTGGCTGCGTACTTCAGAGTTCGGACCAGGGCTCAAAAACTCGTCAAGAGTTTGAAAATCTTGTTCGAAAGATTTCAAATCTATGTGGGATATTTTTTTTAATTTTTTTTTTCAAATTGCTATAGTGATTTCAGGATTTTTCGCTGAGATTATCACAAATTCAACTGGTGTTGTTGTTTTTAGGACGGATTTAGCATCAAATTTTTTATAGAGAATTGTGATGCCTTTTCTGAGGAATACATGCAAAAATTTTGATAAACAAAATTATCAATTTTTTTCTAGCCTCGGAAGACCATTTCATATGGGGTTGAAAGGGCCGAAATTTCCCTCATTTCGGACTAAATTTCAGTTTTGCGGGTCTAAAAAAATCGGATTTCAAGGAAGAACACAAGTTACTGACAGACATGGATAAGATGAGGCCGGTAAAAAGCTGCCTGTCAGCTCTGCGAGGCAGGCAACTGAAAAGACTGTAAATTTTCCTGGAAGCAAACTTAGTGGGCTGTCAATTTTCAGGAACAGAAAAGAGAATGCAGGGAAAGTCGGCTGTAGATTGCATAAACCTCATTAATTCATGAGCGATGCTAGTGCTCGACAGTGCAGAAAGGCCTCCTATAAAATGAAGCCGCTCCTCTCTGCCGCTACAATCCAATCCAATCCACTCCACTCCACCATCTCTCCTCCTCTTCTGTGATCAACAGAGAGCAGCAATGGCGTTGCAAACGCCCAATGCGTCACCTCTCCATGTAACTAACTGCCTCTGCTGTCCATTGCTGCATCTTGCAAGTCTCAACGATCCCGTGTCTGTTCTTCTTTCAGTTCTAGTGTTCTTTATGGATGTCCTGCAAATCTCTTGAATCGCAGTGCGAGTACACCCTCGTCTCGTTTCCCGTCTGTTTCTCTCGTCGCCCGTTTACGTTTTCTTGGTCGTTACCTGTTTCTGTTTCTATGTGGTTGTACTCGCAATCACATAGATTGCATATTTGCATCTTCTGAATGCAATGGCGCACTGAAAATGCCATCTTTTTTTCTTTTGTTTTTGCTGAGAGTAGTACAGAAATATATGTTTGGTGTTTTCAGAATTTTTGTTGAGCAATGCAGGGGAATGATCCACCACACAAAAAAGATCACATTTTTGCAGTACCTTTATTCCCATTTGTTTTGTTTCTCTATCACTCTCGGATTAGGAACAAGATGTTGCTATTCCTCGCATGCACAACCAAAATTTTGCCTCTTGTTCTTGTTTTTGCCAAGTGCCCCATTCAGCAGTGTCAAAAAAAATAAATTCTCTGTCGAAGCCTGCAGCGAATTCCTCACCTTTCGCAGTGTAAAGGCCAAAATTTTAACCAAAATTTCCGAAATTGAAGACCACTCGCCAAATCATCTCCTGTAAAAAATTCCCAAAAGGAGAATTTTGAAGTGTAACGCACTCACCATCTCCCATTTGTTGGCACAGCTTCTCCACTCCCTATGCCTCCTCCTCGCCGCGTCGGCGACTGTCGCCGCGCGCCGCCACGGCCCGCCAGCGAGCAGCGCCGGCCAGAGCCTGTACCTGGCGCCGAGCTGCCGGGAGCACACGGCGTCGCTGGCCGACTTCGGCGGCGTGGGCGACGGCACGACCTCGAACACGGAAGCGTTCCGGTCGGCGGTGGATCACCTGTCGCAGTACTCCGGCGAGGGCGCCGGCGGAGGCATGCTGTACGTGCCGGCGGGGAATTGGCTGACGGCGCCCTTCAACCTCACCAGCCACTTCACCCTCTTCCTCGACAAGGGCGCCGTCATCCTCGGCTCCCAGGTCTGCTGCATCTGTCCAAATTTTTCTTTATTTTTTTTGTTCTCATTTTGAAGGACAATAATATTGGTACTACTAGATTTAATACCCGAACGCACAATACGATTGCCTATACATCTTGTTGCTTGAACTGAAAAATGGCAAAAAAATAATAATTTACGTTAATTGAACTGAGCGAAGTATGCAGTTGAGCAATTCTGAAAGGGAGTATACTCTGCTGTTCAGACAGACGTATGAACCGTAGAACTTGTGACACGCATGGATGATTATTGCTGATGCGATTTTTACATGACCTTGCTTAGAGCTCGTTTATAGACATGGATATTGAGAAATGTTGCCGAGCATCTTCAGTTTGGGATGTTAACAAGAAGCTGATTAATTTGGTGATGCAGGATATAAGCGAATGGCCAGTTGTGGATCCTTTGCCTTCTTATGGGAGAGGAAGAGATAAAATCGGAGGACGATACACTAGCCTTATCGGAGGATCAAACCTCACCGATGTAGTCATCACCGGTGAGTAGCCTCGTGTAACGTGACCAAAGCTTGTAATTTCAGTTGTTCTGAAGAAATGCACACCGAGTTCTGATCCTGCAAATGAGTTTTTGTCAAGACAAGATGGGATGCCTAGCTGATTTTGCGTACGATGACGAAGCAACTTGCCAACCATTTCATTTCAGGCAACAACGGGACGATCGATGGGCAGGGAGCAGTGTGGTGGTCCAAGTTCCACAGGAACCAGCTCAAGTACACGCGCGGGTACCTCATCGAGCTGATGCACTCCGACACCATCTTCATCTCCAACCTCACGCTGCTCAACTCGCCGGCATGGAACGTCCATCCGGTCTACAGCACCAACATCGTCGTGCAGGGCATCACCATCCTCGCTCCGACGAATTCTCCCAACACCGACGGCATCAACCCCGGTGAGTACCAACAACAACTTAATTAGGAGATTTACTTTCTTGCAAAATACATATAGATGTACTGATCGATTGTCTGCTGCAATGGTGGCGTGCAGACTCGTGCTCGCAGGTCCGGATCGAGGACTGCTACGTCGTGTCCGGCGACGACTGCGTGGCGATCAAGAGCGGGTGGGACGAGTACGGCATCGCGTACGGCATGCCGAGCCAGCACATCGTGATCCGGCGGCTGACGTGCGTGTCCCCGACGAGCGCGGTGATCGCGCTGGGGAGCGAGATGTCGGGCGGCATCCAGGACGTGCGCGCGGAGGACATCACGGCGATCAACTCGGAGTCCGGCGTGCGCATCAAGACGGCGGTGGGGCGCGGCGCGTACGTGAAGGACGTGTTCGTGCGCGGGATGACCCTCAACACCATCAAGTGGGTCTTCCGGATGACGGGCAACTACAGCTCGCACCCGGACGACAACTACGACCACAACGCCGTGCCGGTGGTGGACAACATCAGCTACCAGGACGTGGTGGCCACCGGCGTCAACACGGCGGCGCGGCTGGAGGGCATCCCGGGCGCGCCGTTCAAGGGCATCTGCATCGCCAACGTCACGGCCGAGCTGGCCAAGGCGAGGAAGTACCCGTGGAGGTGCACCGACGTGGAGGGCGTGTCGGCCAACGTCAGCCCCTCGCCGTGCCAGCCGCTGCAGGGCGCGCACGACGGCGCGTGCCCGTTCCCGACGGACACGCTGCCCATCGACCAGCTCACCGTGCCGCAGTGCTCCTACTCCATCCCGCAGTAGCTTAAGCTTGCTGCTGCGGCTGCGGCTGTGGCCATGGCTTGCCGATAACGACAAGACAAGCTTGTTAGGTATATGTATCGATCGTGCCTTGTTTTTGCTGTGCTTGAACAAGACAAGCTTGTTAGGTAGGTGTACACTTACGTAACAGGTCCATGGATCTATATATCTTCCTAGAGGAACATGTAATGGAAGATTGGTCCTGCCTGTTTACAACTTGTTCCTAGCTCGGTCGTCATGCCATGTACCCAGCAGGTTCGTTTGGTGATACAAACAAGGTTACCATCAATATTATAATAACATGAAATGACAGCGATGAACTATAAAACGAAATGGATTTTATCGTAGAAACCATCAATATTATAATAAAAATGAGATGAAAGCGCTACAAACGTTCAGATTTTAAGACGATTCTGATCAGACAAGTGTTGCCTTGATGCATATACGATGTTTAGATATTCAATTATAAAATTTATAACTAGTTGTGCCTCGTAAATATCGTTGCAGAAATATCTAAACCGATAAAAATTTCAAACAACAGATACTAATGATGGAAGTTCTGCTAGAGGTGGAGGAAAAAAGGGGATCATAGATGGTAGCCAAACCATCTATGATATGCTGTTACATCACTGACACATGATCACATACAGTTCGAAAAACCATATGTGATGATGGTTCTGAACCGTTTGTAATATTATTATCTGTAGTAGTGCGGTTCGAGGGAGTAGGTAGTTGATTTCCTTTTTGTTTGTGAGAGGTAGGAGGAGTGTGTTGCAGCCCGCAGCCGTATGAGGGAGGTGGAGAGAGTGCGTCATATGTTGGTGCGTTGGTTTTCTTAGAGAGATGGTCTTAGAGAGATGGAGAGGAAGGATGGACGACTACCAGTTGCGGGTACAGGTCTCGGGCTGCCTGTACTGTAGCCTGGGATCTTGTACTAAAAGCTCACTAAAATTCTATAAAAAACTATTGGAAAAGGCCTGGACTGGTTCCGCCCCTAACGACTACCACTAACTTGTATTTATACGTTAGCAAGGATATGATTAAAAAATGGGTCGTCGTCAGTTTGCCTTTGTATGGCAGCGTTACAAATTGTATGCAGCTCCATGGTTGGAAATTAGGCCTACGTCAGCATACAGCTGAAATGCAGCTAAAATTTTGGTTTTCTTGGACAGAAACGTAGGCAGCTGATAAGCCCAAGCCCATTAGCAGCCCTAGCTCGGCCGGGCCCAGGGTGCCCACGACGCGAACTAGGAAAGGGAATACACGCTTCGCGAGGGGCCTCCCTGCAAATTGCTTCGAAACAAGCAAAGTCCACGCGACTGCACCGAACTCGATCGCTCCAAGCAGCTTCTTCTTCTAGGCTAGGGTTTCGAGAGCAGAGAGGAGATGACGACGGCGGCGCGGCCGACCTGGGCGCCGGCGAAGGGCGGGAACGAGCAGGGGGGCACCCGCATCTTCGGGCCCTCGCACAAGTACTCCTCCCGCGACCTCGCCGCCCACACCACCCTCAAGCCAAGGTAAACCGTACGCACGTTGGCTAATCCCATCGAATCAACTCGTCCGCTATTCAGTTCTTCCATGTCGCGTCGCCTGCCTGGGGATCTGCTTGCGATTTCACCTTTTTTTATGTATATATTTGTGCGCGTGGTTTGGTGAATGACTGGGGAAAGCGTTGGGGTTCGTTCCCGGAAGCTTTGGCTTTAGGTGATTTCGGATCGGGGTGGCCTCGTCGGGCTCTTCGCGTTACAACTGCAAACAACAGATGGCCAACCCTAGCTTTTAGATCGTCGCTGGTTGGGGTGGGTATACGAACCCTGTGGTGCTCGATTTGCTTGGTTTTGCTGCTGTTTAGGGCCCAAATTGGCTAGTGCCAACCTTTTCTTCTCATGCCAATTGCTTGAAAATCTCTGCAGGGTGGCCAGGGTTAGGTTATTGGTCTGGGTTGTACAATTTCCCAAATAAAGATATGCATATGCTCCGACAGCACTAATTAATATGCCTGACCGAAGTAATTTGGATATTAGGTAAAAGACCCCCTTTATTAATAACGGGGGGTATAGTGAATGCCGACCTATTAACTGAGCTTTCGAGTTGTGCTTGGAAAATATATCTGAAAAACAGCAGTTTTCTTATGTTGCTAGTTCACGGTATAATGCATTCTTTTGGAAGTTTGGACTTTGGAGTTCCCATAACCACATCATACCAAGTGTAAGCGTTTTACAAAAAAAGCTGAATTAATTGCTGCTGCTGCTGCATCAAGAGAGAGTTGCATCAAGAGAGTAAATTTAAGCACAATGAACGGACAAATGATTTATCATGAGTCATCTGTTCTTTATCTGGGTCCTAGTGTTTGGTAACCAGAATCAAGAGCGCCACTGGCTAATTGTTTTGCCAACCATTTATTTCTTGCCTCTGTTACACCCTGTATAAAATTGGCTGTGCATTTTTTAGTAGTTATACTGAGACCTCTTGCTGATCTTTCCGCTTATATGTACAGAAAGGAGGGACAGCATACCCAAGAAGAGTTACAGAAGAGGAATCTCAGGGATGAACTCGAGGAGCGTGAACACAAGCACTACTCGTCGAAGGATAAGTCCTATGTTGGTATTACCTCTTGTTCTATCTGTATTTTTCCCTCTTGTGTAGAGAGAATGCTTGCCAACTCCTTGCTTTCATGATGTTTGTCTTTTCTTCCGTTGTATGATTACCTACCTGTGAATTGTACTTGATACGTTCAACCTGTTCTTGCTTGCAGAAGAGAGAGACCGGCGAAAAAGTTCAGACCTACTCCTAGAAGGTTGGTGGCACTAATGCTGTATGATTTATTCAGGCACAATGTTTACTCCCTCTGTTCTTGTAAATCATAGGTTCAAAGCGAGATGTTGAGGATAAGATAGTTCCACGAGAGATTGATGCAGATGACTCTGATGTGGAGCCCAGAAGTGATGATGAAAGGTCTGTTTAGTTCTTGCTCAATAATTTGTAAATCATGCTTAGATTCATCTCGTTGTTGCATGAATGGGATTAAGTGATTAACTATACGTCCTGTAACTGTATTGATAATTTTGTAGGTTGGGGATGAAACTGTTTTTTCTGTGTTATCTACCATAAACTTTTGCATTGGCCACAAGGCTAGTGGCTGATGCTTGTTCCGATATTGCCTAGCATGTGGGGATAAGAATAGCACAAGGACTGTCTTGAGTCTGGGCACTTTTTGTGACATATAGTTGTAGTTTGGACGGGAAAGTAGTGACTGGGAAGGAAACTTTTCGATATTTGGGATGGATACTACAGAGTGACAACGAGATTGATGAAGACGTGAGCCACGGGATAGGAGCCGGGTGGGTAAAATGGCGTCAAGCATCTGGTGTCGTATGTGATAGAAAAGTCCCTCAAAAGTTAAAGGGTAAGTTCTATAGGACGGCGATCAGACTTGCGATGTTGAATGGAGTAGAATGTTGGGCGACCAAAAGACAACATGTTCAGAAAATAAGCGTAGCAAAGACGCGGACGCGGCAATGGATCTGTGGTCATACAAGGCGGAATCGAATCCGTAGTGATGATATATGTGATAAGGTTGGGGTGGGACCAATTGAAGAAAAGCTTGTCTAATATCGTTTGAGATGGTTTGGATATCTCTAACAGAGGCCTCCTGAGGCACCGTTGTGTAGTGGAATTTTAAGTCATTTTAAAAACATAAGAGGAAGACGTTGACCGAGACTGACATGGGAAGAAGCAGTTAAATGAGACGAGGGATTGAAATGTATCCAAAGAGTTGGCGTTGGATAGGAGTACATGAAAGTTAGCGATCCATGTACCGGAACCATGATCTAAGATTGAAGGTTTAGCGGTTTTATTGACTTTGATTGGGTATCATTCGTGGTCTACGCCAACTTATTTGAGACAGGCTTGGTTGTTGTTATTGTATAGTTGTTTATTGGGCTCATTTTCTTGTAGTGCAGTTGACTTTCTGAATGTATTTTTGCTCTTACGCATCGAATTACAATATCTATTCAGTGATGAAGACGACGACGACGACGACACTGAGGCTCTAATGGCAGAGCTTGAAAGGATCAAGAAAGAAAGAGCTGAGGAGAAGCTTAGAAAGGTTTGACGTTTTCTTATCTCTCTATTATCATTTCAAGGCGACCCATTGCTTTAGGTTTTAGATAGATAATGCAAATTGTACATGCTTGTTCGCTGCAGGAGCGCCAACAAGCAGAAGAGGAGGCCAAGACGAAGGAGGCTGAACTGATGAGAGGAAATCCATTGATCAGCATTAACAATGCCAGCTCCTTCAGTGTTAAGAGAAGGTTAAGACGCTGATGCTCAGTTCGTCGCATTTTATTTTATGTTGCCTCGCTTTATGGTGAGCCTAAATCCTGTTCTAATATGTATGTTTGTCACAGGTGGGATGATGACGTTGTATTCAAGAACCAGGCCCGGGGAGAGACCAAGACACCAAAACGGTTCATCAATGATACCATCAGAAGCGATTTCCACCGCAAGTTTCTGCAGAGGTACATGAAGTGATGGAGCTGTAGGCTTTTTATCTGGCCTGGCCGTGCATGTCATGGCCTCCCGTACTGTGAGCCTGTGATGTTTCTGTGTTTGAGTGGAAGATCAGTCTGTACGACATAACTGTAACATGTGCTTTATCTTGACGATACTTCATCCGTTCCCCCCAAAAGAATCGCTGTGCTTGTGTATAACTGGTGTGTGGTTGATGCGTGGCAAAGCTGCCGAATATATTCTAGCATCAATTGTTTAAGGGTATCTCCGGTATTTCTTGCTAAAAAAAACAAACCTTCTGGATGGAACCAGATTTTGGAGCAAATTTTTGCTGTTATCCTGCCGAAGTATGGATGAGTAAAAGTAAAACAGGGAACTGCGGCAACCCAAGCCCCTGTGTATCAGATAATGCTCTCAATTGTCTGGGGTCACGACCCCAGACGTTCATGGAAAGAGGCAGCCGCCTTTCTTCCTTGTTGGGCCTCTCCTGCTGCTCAACCATGACCGCACCTGCCATGGCATCTCTTTCCACCAACAGCCAGATCACCACACCAATGGCAGTCTGTGTGTAGTCCGGATCACCTCTGCACCCTTCTGGTAGCAAAGGCAAGCCCAGCATTTCTCGCACGTCCAGTGCTGACATCATGTCCTTGATGTCTTTGAGCAGGTCGGTTCACAACAATCTTGATGTCTTTGATGCCGTCACACTCCAGCAGCCACGGTCAGCATCACGGAGAGCCGCCGTACTGTCAGGGCACTGCCTCTCCCGCAGGGGCAATGGCAGAGCATCAGCACCTACAAGGCAAACCTGAGCTAAATTGATCGACAGATGATAAATGCAATGTGCATGCAAAGCTTACTTCTTATCTGAGACCATGAGAGAGATGGATGATGAAAATAATACAGACGCGCGCAAGAGGTGAAGGCTGCATTATAACAACCACATGATAGCATTATGCAGGCTGTTAGACATCTGTATTTGGCAATTAAAGGGCCCATCAGTGAAACTGGAAGTCACAGACAAATTAGATACCCTGATCTTAGTAATGCTTGCAAACAACAAGTCAAAAATGCAACTAGGATACGCTGATCTAAGGATAACTCGATAAATGGCTTTAAATAACATCAAAGGAAAAATACTACGCATAAAAGGGTTGAATTTGACAAATCTGAATATCTTATCATAAGTGTGCACCAGCGTGATAAAAACAATCAGGAATGCACCCTGGCTCTGAAATCCCTATAATCTGGGGGCAATCAGTGGGGGATAAACGAGCAAGAACAGCATCTGCATCGCAATCACCGCTTGCATCCCTCAAGCAAATTAAGCGGCGGATAGCAACATAACAAGTGGCTCCCATCATCCAGGTCTCTCTTACCAGCTCTTCTGCTATAGAAAAGGAATTCAAACGCCATCCGTCCATTTTATCCGAGCAACTGATCTGACCAGGGCATAGATATTCTCTGGATAGAAGCATCTAATAGATCCGACCAACTGATCCGTCCATTTTATCCCAGGTGAGGGTCTTGGACCCGAATGCAAAGTCCACTTGGTCTATTAGGGGACTCATACTCCTTTTATATACCCACTCGATGAAATCCTACGTTAAAAGCTAAATAAGGTGTAAAACCTACCTGATCTATCAGTGATAGATCTAATTCGAACCAGTACTCCAACCAGTTAAGTGTGTAACCTTTATGAATATAAAATCTACTTGATCCATTAGCGATAGATCTAATTCGAACCAATGTAGGTTCATAAATATTTGGCCATGACCTGAAAACTCCTTTCGACCCACGAGTCGGCTTCCAAATATACACATAAATCATATCAAACAAACCTATATTGTGTTTATGTATCAATCCCTTTGCCCCATGATATCATATCGAAATCAAAATGAGAAACGCATCATCCCATGATAGTTTGATCCTTCACTCATTCTTAGTAGATTACTTAATTGTAATTGACTTGTCAATCAATCACATACGGCATGCATGATGATACCCTTCCTTAATCCAACCACATTGAGCAAGTTGAGAAACCCAAATGTGTTATCTGGAACCTTTTCTTTTTGCAGAATAGTATTTATACAAAATTGAAAATGAACAGACACGTACACACAGTACAGGACCACCCCACCAGATCATCAACCCATTCTGCATTCACCCTTTCAGGAGTGCTACTGCATACGCGCTACGCCTCCTCATACCAGCGATACTCCCCAGAAGTAAGCTATATCTTGAAGCAACCGAATAACCCAAGTTCATGGTCCCGGTACATAGCGGTTCGGGCAAAGAGTACTGACACAGATACAACAAATCATGCTTCTTGATCTTTCTGAGTGCACAAGCTATCACATGCCCATCATCTGTATCTCAAGTTCATGTCAAGCTCGGCCCCATACATACCACCAGATACAGGGCCGGCCATTGCTGGGCGTATCTGCTTGGATCTGGCAGTAAGCTCCATCTGCATCAACCTTTCAAAGGCCTCTGGGTGATTGCCCCTCACTTCTGGACCTGATGGACCTAAACAGTACGAGGAAAAAAACAGTGGGAAATCAACATGTGCTCAAAGTTGGGAACAAAAAAAAATTCAGAATACAATTGACCTCTTTGGTTAACACACGTCATACATCTAAACTGGAAAATGCACAAAGTAATCTAACGTTGAAGTTACCTTTGATTTCAAGAATAATGGTACAAGACAATAAACTGATCCTCGTATTAAAACAGCAATACAAGTCCAAATGAAAATCATAACCTCCAAAAGAAGTAGCATAGTATTCCGCTCCCATAAACCAGATTCTATGCCATCCAAATTCGGATAACTGAAACTTTGTGCCTAATGTAACTACTGAATTTCGTGTCATACTGTCATGTGATAAGGGATAGCAGATTTGGGAAAGTAGACATTTTTGCTCAAAATGCTTGTCTTGTCACTTACAGCAGGCCAGCCTTTGTGCTGTCTAAATTATGCAAACAATGACAGGTTAACAGTGCAAGTAAATACGACATACAAAATTAGCTTGTAGAGGCACTCACCTGGCATCATCAATCCAAATTCTCCATAGCTGGGCTGGCGAGGGTGCATATGGAAATTATGTACATTGCTCATCTCAGGTCTATAACCAGGCATGTGATGCACAGGTTGAGATGGCGGAACACCTCTTGGCAAGCCTTCTGGTGGAAAACTTCCAGGCATGGAGATGTGCTGTAGCATAAGAGGATGGGCAGCCGGGTCCAAATGAGGGAACCCTGGAGCATGAAGAGCGTGTTGCATAGGATTCATATTAGTTGGGAAAGAACGATGTGGATCATGCTGTATTGCTTGTGGCATGTCAAATGGGGTTTGCTGATTCCTATTACCAATGTGATCCATCATTGGACGAGGAGCCAGTGTAGAAGGCCTACCCTGTAGAAGATGATAAAGATTCTGTGACTCAACTTGGTAACGCTGTTCGCGAGAATGAGACCCCAGCGCATCAGGACCAAGCACTTGAACGTGTTCTGCATCACCAGACACAAGACTTTGAAGCCTGTAATTGATATCATCAATTGCATTTTCCTGCAATAGCCCCTCAATCCTACTGGATTTCACTGATGGCAAAATATCAGGCTTTTGAGCATCCAAAGAGGCGTTCATTGTAAACAAATTATCTTCTTCAGGCAGCTGAATTTCCAAGCCTTTCCTGTCAAAACTAGCACTACCCTGACTTGGACCAGGACCAGGACCAGGGAATGCCGAACTCTTGTACGCCATTCCATTTCCTGGTTCTTTAGGGGCAGCTCCATCTTTAATGTTGTTGAAGGGTAGGGCCTGTTCATCAGGGTAATATTCTTCTTGACTAGATGGCAATAAAGTTTTGCCTGTCTCTGCAAACTCATAGTTAGGGCCACCAGCAGCAGATCCTCGAATAGAAACCGGTGCATCCGTGGAATGGAGCTCATTCATAAAAGCAGCCCCAAATAATGCTTCCAATGTCAGGCTCTTCCCTGAAGTAGGAACGGTTTCAGCTTTATTAGTCGGAGCAGTTCCAGATATTCCTTCATTGACCATAACATTTACATCAGAACTCTGCAGTTCATCAGCTGATCCTATGTGGCAACCCAAAGAAAATGATCCCTTATTATCTGTTCCCTTTTGTAATAACGAAAGAAGATGCTGTGATGCATGATTGTCCACAACTGCTTTCTGTGTAGCGGTTGGCTCATCTAAAACAGCTTGATGCCCCTGAACAGCATTCTTCTGAATGGAGCTGCTATTGCCAGCAACCTGCGCGAGCATCGTCTGCTCAAGATCCTCACATGTCATCATAACTGGAGCTGGCTGTGGAATATCAGCATGCTTGTACTGTTCCAGGATTCCACCAGCAGGTGCAGGAGATGCAAATGAGAGGAGCTTTGATGCAGCATCAGATCTATCGTTAGGTGGTCTTGGTGATAAATTTTGAACAGCACCATCAGATAAAGGAGCACCAGGAGCTATATTTTCTGGACCTGGATTTTCATTTTTGACAATCATGGAGAGCAGACCCTTTGACGACAAGTCTTCTGCAGGTTTCAAGTCTACAGGAAAATAGAAGTTCAAAGTCATCAAAAGAATGCTGTTTCCACCTAACATACATACAGCAAGAAAGGACATGTCCACAAATGCTGCTTCTGTTGGGAAGTTTTCATGGCATGATGATTTACCAAGATACTGATACCACTTGTTGAACCAAATGTTTATAAATAATAAGATAAACGATACTACACAAACTAATGCACAGAACTGACACATATCATGTGGCATAATTTATGAAACAGGATTACCTTCATCAAGAAACCAGCGAGCAAATTTGGATGATTCTGGTACAGACGAAACCATCATGCTGTCATCTGTTTTCATCTGTTCACTCTGCAAATGGAGCAAAAGACAGAATAAACACATGACTAAGTAATAGATATTTTAATGCCCAACAAAATTGGAGCTTTCTTCCTTCAGGAGCACCTTGCTGTAACATGGCAAGGACCAGAAACAATTTGTCACTTCTGCATTGTGACCCGCCAAATGCTATTTTTAAGCTTAACAGGTTAAGATGTGGGCATGAGGCTATCTGAACAAGTCAGAGATCTAGAAAGTTTACAACTATGACCATCTGCTATCAATGGGCAGGAATACACATGGATGATTTACATAACTCAAACTCTCAACAGTCACCCCTTCTTCGAAATAAAAAAATCAGTGAATAGACACAGTGAAAAAAATTCATATTTGAGCGAGACCTATTGGCATTTAAGAAAACATGAATTGCGTAATAAAACTTGCTTCAAGATTTGAGCAACTTGTATTGAGAGGTAAAGCATAGAAGCACTGCTCTCAAACTAATACAAAATTGCAGAAGTGCAAGTTTACTCGACATCACTGCATTTGCAAGATTAGGTTGGGTCATGTCAAAGGTCAGCACACAAATATGTTTGTTGATTAATTTAATAATATGTAAATATTTAACGCTCATATATATAGAAGCCGCAAAGGTCCACACAAGGCATCTGCATAGATAGGAAACTAAGAGTGAGCACGACAAAACAAGGATTTGTTACCATACCTCAACATATGTAGGTAAATTGCTGCCGCTTTTCGACAATACATTGCCAAAGAAATGTTCCAAGATTGAGATTGAATCGTCCTTCCTAACTGAGTCAATATTGTTTAATTTGCCTACTTTTTCAATGGAATACTTATCCATCGCATCAGCTTCCCAATCTTCACTCCCTTTCAGAATGCTAGAAGCAAATTCGGTTGAAGGGGTAACGCCTCCAGATGGAAGCGTGTGCTTTTGACCCACACTAGCAATGTTATCAGAAATGCCCTTCTCTTTGTTTTTGCTTGCAGGGGCCTCCGTTGCTAACCGGTTTCCCTCTACTCGCCCACCAAATTGTGCAATAGCCGGCATGTTATTCTCACTAGTAGCATTGTGAGCCTACGGAGTACAAACACAATTCAGGAACAGTATGACATTGGCGGACAGTAGATTTGTTATCCCTTGTTCTCTTAGGATGTGATTACTAGTATCCACAGAGAATTATTCCTTTTATACTGATGGTGATGGACACATCAATCTAGTAATGGCAAAAATCAGAACAATATCTCATCGGTACATGAGTATTCTATTGAAAAAGAAAATATGGTGTTCGTCTAGTGTCAGGTCTTAGATTTGGTTGAATGTTGTCACCCATGTCAAGATAAGATAAACAAAAACAGACGAATTGATTAAATAGTCAAAACTTTTCTGCGGTAATTCATCCCATGCTTTTCTATGTAGTGTGAAATTGGCAGTAAGAAGCTAACTACATGTAATTCCTGGCATTCTAACCACTGATTGCAGGAACAACGTGAAGACATGTACCTTTGGTTCAAGTGAGATGTTCGGCGGCTGTTGCTTAAGCTTTTTCTCCACAAATGCACTTGAAAAACCAGGCGGCACGAGTGGCCTGGCCGCGGGAACTGGTAGAACTGAAGATGTTTTAGTGGTATCTTCCTGATAAACTGAAGACACTGCAGATACTTTATCTTGCTTCTCACTTTTAGTTGTGGCGCCTGTCTTTTCAGTAGAAATCTGTAACAGTGACATGATATCATCACTGGGATTTTCTTTCTCAATATCAGGACCATTCTTCTTCTCTTGCAGGGCTTTATGTTGCTCTTTCCTCATCAGTTCAAACGATGCTGCACAGAAGGGCAATGTGAGACATTGTACTTGACTGAAGAGAAAAAAATGGATGCTATCATGTTGCTCCAAGAGACACTGACCCCTTCGTTTCCTTTCTTCTTCTGCTCTATCCTCATTTGACCATTCAGAAGACCCAAATGTCTCATCATTTATTGAGTCAACATCTTTCCGTGGAAAAGGTGCAGCCTGTCATTAGCGTGTAGTGCATTCACTAACTAACGTTCCAAAGGTTGTCTATCTATAAGAGAAAGAAAGGAAGGAAAGAAACATGCATGCCCGCTCAAACCTTGTAAGGACGTGGTGGCTGGTAGCGTTCAGATGTCCTGTTTGGCTGATACGCATTGCTATGATCCTTCGTTGGCAAATTCCCGGTATATCCTGGCGGTCTAGGGAAACCACCGCTTCCCAGTAGACCATCATGCTCCGTATTCTGCCAACTGCGTCTGTACTGGTTTCCATTACGCCTATCTGCAGGAGAAAATTATTAGCTCTGTGGAAACAGAAAGTAGTGCGGTCAACATGCCTAATATGCCCATAAATTAGGATACGTAAGGACGTAAACTATGACTAACTATAAACAATATGATCATGTAATTAATTGGCCTTCCTCAGAAACTAGTAAGCTTCTGAATGCCAAGTCCACAAGACATGGAAATACCATTTCACAAACACAAAGTGGTCATACCAAAAAGTGAAAAAAAAATGCTTACCCTGCGTTAAAGACTCACGGTCAGGTAAATCCCCGTCCCGATCACTTGATCCAGACGAGCGAGTCTCCCACCTCCCTCCTGAGCTCCCGCCACGAGAAGAATAAGAATAGCCCCCCGACCCGTCTGATCTTCCTAGGGGTGTACTGTAGTGGCCCTTGCTCCTCTCAAGCACTCCTGCAGACACCTCCTGCAGCTCACTGCTCCACGAACAGAGATAACAATCAGCACATGAAGCCTACGGACAAAGGAAAATTTGAAGCCCAACTGACAGACAACAAGGCAAAAAGACCTCAGGAGCGAGGCATCAAAACCCGGGGGGAGCTTCTTGCAACGCTCCGTGTCGCCGGCCGAGAGCAAAAACTCCCTCGAGTACACTATTTTCATCTTGCTCCCGCTGTAGACAAACACAGAGACATGAGTACACGACGATTCACAAGATCCTAGCAGTAGCAGACACAAGGCAAGGCAAGGCCTACTCACTTCGGCTGTGGGGGCTCGGAGCTCATCCCTCCCTCCCCACACGCACGCACCAACAGTGGACAGCTCTAAGCTAAATCAGACAGCTACAGCGCTCAAATCTAGGGCATCCTAGGTGGAATCTAGCTCATCTTACGGACGAGTAACAGCTCCAATGCCAGACGAATCTACCTACAAGCCCATACTCGCGGGGCTCCTGTACATCTCCTGCCAGAAAATTCCGAAACCGCGCATCAGGGCACGACAGGTGGGGGAAATCACACAGAAGAAAGAGCAGGAAACACCTCAGGAGACGAGGCCAATCTGACGGACCTCAAGGGTAAACCCTAGGATTGGCGGCGGGCTGAATCGGAGGCGAGTGGTGGATTGGATTCGGAGGAGAAGGGATTTCGCCTCTGTTCGTCTGTGATTCGCGCGCACAGAGAGAGAGAGAGAGGAGCGAGAGAGAGAGGAGATCGCGATGGAAGAAGAGAGAGAGAGTATGAGGAGGAGGAGGAAAACGGAAATGTCCCTCCACATTTCCTGTATTCACGCTTCGGTCCCTGGCCCATCCACGTCCTCGCGAAGGGTGGCCCGCAGGCCAGAGAGGAGAGGAGGTGGGCCCCGCGCGTCAGGGTCACTCGTGGACACGATTCGTCCCCGCCTCCCTTGTCGTCTTCCCCACACAGACGACTCCACTCGCGGCGGAGACAACGCTAGTGCGAGCGAGATCCAAGGGAGGAGGGCCTCATGGTGTCCGTGAGCACGACGCCCCACCCGCTCGATTCCTCGCTTGCGGGCGGCGGCGGCGGGGAGGACCGCCCGATGCAGATGCGGGAGGCTGCCGCGCCGCCGGGGGAGGCGGACGACGAGGGCGCCAGGAGGGTCAGGAAGCCCTACACCATCACCAAGTCGCGCGAGAGCTGGACCGACCCCGAGCACGACAAGTTCCTCGAGGCGCTGCAGCTGTGAGCCATCCTAATTCTTCCACCAACCCCTAACAGCTTGTCTCGTCTTCTATCGTAGGGGTTGTCTGCTCTCTTGGGATCCAGTTGGGGAGTTGCCTCAAACTCAAATTGTCTGGTTACAAGGCCACTGCCGATCAGCCATTCGCTTCTACCAGACTAGATCAGCGAGTTTACCAACGATACGATCCTGCGGTAGCGTTAATGCGCATCCATTCTCACCAGAATAGCTGCTGCTAGATTTGGACCAACCGTTGTGGGGGCTTTGTAGAAAGCTGGTCGAATTCTTATCTCAGTTTCCAACCCTGCTTTCTGCCCCTGATTGAAGGTTTCGATTAGAGTTGAATCTCTTTTCTTGGGACCAGTACCTCTTCATCTCATTATATAGCCGATACAGGAGCTTTGAATTCTATCTTGAGTCTTAACATCACGACTTTGGGTAGACATTATCTAGTGGCTACTACACAATTTATTGATTGTAATGGATTCTTTATGTACCTTAAGGATGCTCCTAGAGCAGCCCATGTGACATCTGGAATGGTTTATTCCCATTCGTTATATTTCTTTCTTTCTTTCTTTGTTTTGTCTATAACAGGTTTGATCGCAATTGGAAAAAGATTGAAGCGTATGTTGGCTCAAAGACAGTAATACAGGTATAGTTTGTGTCTGCCCTCGACTTGTGTTTCTGTTCTGCTGTTTAGTTGGTTGCCTTTGTCACACAATATTTCAGGTGTTTTACATTTTTCGTCTGCTTCTATCGAGGGAGGGGTCCTTGCACTATGTTGGGCTGATAGCGTTCAGCGTAGCAAGGCGCGCCACGGTGACCTCAATGTAGTGCCACACGGAGGGGCATCTGTCCTGGTTGAGGTGGATATGTCCCCATCTCGAGGTCGAATATGTCAAGCACGTCCTTTGGTAGCTCGACCAGAGGGAGGCAGAGGCCGGCATCGAATTGTGCCGCGAAGATGACAAGCGTTCGCTCTCAAACTTACCTTCCTTCTTGAGACGTCCTAGGAGACCCCTTGACGCGTTCAAAGGGCCGAGGTAGCGGGAGAACTATATCACCTATTCGGGGGTCTCTTTCCCCTCAACCACCGACTTCCCTTCGCAGCATTCTGCCACCTGCCGGGGGGAACTCGCCCACGCCTGCGTTGTTTGGAGAGAATAAGGGAAGAAGTCGGAGAAACAATTGGGAGAGACAAGAGTGCCGACCTGGGACGGAGTCACGGTGTGGAATGGAACCAAAGGTGAAACTAGGGCAGAGGTAGCTCCTGCATAGCCGGAATGGTGACGTGGTGACGGGTTGAGCGTTGAGCAGTGCGGAGCCGTGGGCGGCGAATCTTCAACACGGACCAAGTCTGGGACGCGCGAACATGGAAGGAGTCCAAAGCACAACGCGTACCGGGTCCGAGACACATGCATCGGCCAAGGTCAAAGGTAGAGGGGGGTAAGCTCGAGTCCTGGGAGGAATGTTGTCCACGCCGCGGGTCAGTGTCGGGGCACAACCCCATGATGCAGGACGATGCAATGGAGATCGACGCTAGCCCAAAGTAATGCGTCAGTGCGAAGCCTGAGGAAGGCGGTGGAGCATGACCGCCGGCGGCGAAGCCCGTGGTCGACGCAAGGCAAAGTGTTGTCGCCCAAAGCTAGCGTGTGGCGTGGCGGTTGCATCTGTCGCCGGCACGGAGGACGCCCGTCGGGTTGGGTCTCGCGAGGCAACAGGGAGATTGAGGCTGGGCCTACTCAAGACGTTGCTCAAGGGTTCGTATCGGGCCGGTTGGGAAGAGGGAGGACAGACTTCAGCAGTGAGGGTGGCGGGGCACGGTTGAGGGCCCAGAAGCCCGTGGTCGACGCAAGGCAAAGTGTTGTCGCCCAAAGCTAGCGTGTGGCGTGGCGGTTGCATCTGTCTTCGGCACGGAGGACGCCCGTCGGGTCGGGTCTCGCAAGGCAAAAGGGAGATTGAGGCTGGGCCTACTCGAGGTGTTGCTCAAGGATTCGTATTGAGCCTATCCCTGCTGATCTGGGCCTTCAACCGTTCCCTGCCACCCTCACTGCAAAAGCTTTATCCTTCCTCTTCCCAACCGGCCCGATGCAAGGGGGAGGAAGGCTGCCGCGTAGGAGCGGCGCGGCGGTGGCACCCGGAGTTGGCGTGGAGCGACACGGCGCCACCCAGTGCTAGCGCAGAGTTGGGCGGCCGCGCCTGTTGTCAGCGTTGGTGAGGCAAGGACGTTGGAAAGAGGAAGAAGTAGGGGAGGAAGTGCGATGGGGCATCAACGGATCGAACCAAGTGGATGGCTCGGGCAGACCACCTTGGGGGCACGCTCACGGACCAGCTCGGGCGTTGAAGAAGGTGTGCTCGCGTACCCATCTCGGGAGAGGGGCAGACCACCTTGGGGGCACACAGATGGACCGGCTCGAGCATTGAAGACGTGCTCTCGGATCGCCTCGAGGGGTGCCCGCGAGCCACCTTGGGGGCATGATCACGGATTGGCTCAAGAGATGTTCTCAAACCTGCTGGGGGGGCTACACAGGCAAACCGGCACATTTCATCCGATGGAGTAGAAGTTGGTTTGGGGGTATTTAAAGGCCCTCGATAGTCCACGGTGGACTCGGACCATCGGCCCGCAAATTCAAAAGAGAGAGGGGGTGAACCAGGTCCACTGGTTGGAGAAGACTGATTGTGTCAAGGCGCTGCGCCTATGTCTGAGGCCGAATTGGGATTCGTGTCACCAAAACACGCCTCTACATACGCACTCGTAGAACCATTCCGAACGCGGTGGCATGCCATCTAACCCAGTTAACCATCCTGTCGCATGCAGACCAAGAGATCTAGCTGCCCGAGGTAGCGCGTTGACCCGTTCTTCGAATCGATGCACTAGCCCAGGTGAGCGTGTAGCGATTGTCTGAGTCAGCAAGGGGCTACTATTGAGGGAGGAGTCCTTGCACTACCTCAGGCTGACAGCGTTCGGCGGCGCAAGGCGTATCGGACGCACCGCGGTGACATCGGTGGAGTGCCACACAAAAGGGGATCTGTCCCTGACGGGGTCCGGGGGCCGTCCTCGTCGGGATACCACTCCGGACGAGGTCGGGGACCTACTTCAGTGAGTTGAGACCCAGTGGGGACGCCCCCAGACCGAGTCCGGGGCAGCCCACCCCGGACCAAGTTGGGGGTGATCCCGCGCAGAGGCTTGGTCGACGTCCGTGCGAGATGAAGGCCGATCAAGTCGTGCTTCACTGACGGTCAGGACCCGCATGGCGTGACGGACGAAATTACCCTTCGAAGCGTGCTAAGCCCTAAGGGTGCCGATGTAACTTCACATATCTCCCCCTCTCGCTCTAGAGATAGGACTCGTGTAAACAGGGAGAAGGGGAAGCCACTTGTAACTCACCATCTATATGCAATGCATTTGTACGGACTCCGGTGTGTGAATCTTATTGAGTCTTCCCCATAGCATCCTCGCCTTCCTCGGAGGTCGAGGTGTCCGACTGGGGGTGCCTACAAGTTCACTGTCCGAGCTCGTATTGACGACAGCTTCGTACGAACTTAGGCTAACAGGTTCTTAGTCTAAAGGATCTCAAGGGCAACTTGAAATGTTCTATTCACCAGATAGCTCTTTTTCAGTATCATCCCACCATGCTTCTTTTGCACTGCTGCAAATATGAATTTTCCATTATTTGGAAGCTTTTTAATGTCTGAGAAGCAAAATACTGTGTTTTCCTGCTTTTAGTCAGTTACATGCTGATGCTGGTGACGTGTTGTTGCCTGCCTCCGATAGTTGATCAAATATGAATATAGTGTCATCGTTTTGTTTGCTGTAGCCCAGCCATAGGAAATGTTTTCGTGGTAAAATTCTTGGCCCTGCTAAAATTCATTGTCGTTGGGAAAGACTAATAAAAACAACCATTTCATCACCTCTTCTTTCGCACCAAGAAGTTTCTTTAGCAATTTTGTTTGTTCTAGAAGCTTCATCGGTTTGTTCTTTTAACGAGATCATTATAACTCGCCTATTCTCAACTCGTTACTCCAGTAATTTAATGGACTTGCTCCTTTTTGTTTAATTCTATTGTATCTGATGAACTGTGCATACCTAAAAATACAGTTCTGTTAACAGATCAGGAGCCATGCACAGAAGTATTTTTTAAAGGTTCAAAAGAATGGAACAGGTGAACATTTGCCCCCACCTCGGCCAAAGCGGAAGGCAGCACACCCGTATCCACATAAAGCCTCGAAAAAGGGTATGTATTTTTCATGCTGCATGTGACTAGTATGGACAGTTTTGTGTTTAGCAAATAGATCTGATTCGAAACCTTGGGAGTTCCTGCAGCCCCTCAGGTTGTCTTATCACAACAAGCCTCACATATAATGGAGCAAGACTGTGTTATACCAATGGATACATCTACTGCTGCTACAAACTCAAGTGCAAATGATGCATTTCCTTCCTGGGAAAGTGGTCTCGCTCAACATTTCAGTCCAAGACATGCACAAGGTTTCTAATTGTGCCATTATTGTAAAGTCAATTTGTGATTAATATTGTTATTAAAAAATACTAACTTATCACAGATGCAACATGTTCAGGTGCGGCAAATAATTGCTCGAGTAGCATAGAGAGCCAATCTGGAACTTGGCCAACTTCTGAGGCAATTGAGCAAGAAATCGTGCTTCCAGCACTGCATGGTGAGCTTCTCTTTGCACAGCATACATCCATAATGCCTGCCATATACCAACCCTATGTTGGCAACTTAGTCTGGTTAGCTTGGATGCATTGTGCAATGTGAACACATGATTAATGCAATTCTGGTCCACTTATTTAAGTGTTGTCTGATTCAGTACCTTTCATGTTCTCTTATCCAAACATTGTACTGGCTAACATTGGAGGTCACTCTCACAAAAAAAGGATGGATCTAATTTAAGGCCTTATTGCTATGGGCTCTTTATGACTTGCTGACTTAGTGGTCTTGCTCTTAGCATTCATTGTGACTATCCTTATTCTCCTTTAACCGTAAAAGTTGAAAGAATTCAACTTTATATTTTTATTGCTGTTTTAGTAACTTCATAGATGTATCCGCTTCATTTTTGCACTACTGCTTCATGCCAACTGTAGATGTGGTGACATGTGTTGGTATGCGCACAGCATCTGGATACTTAACATGCTTGACACTTGATACTTTGAGTGTTTGATAGGATTGTACCATGTTACATTCAGACTTAAGGGTATACTGTCCTTGTCTCCTTGGAAAGAAAAGAGAAGCATTATATTTGAAGCTTCTCGTATAAAATCTTAAGAAGTCCAGGATGAGGGATAGATATCATTTGGGGGGAAATACCCTCGAGGATGCATAATGCATTCTGAAAAAGGAACGATTTTTTTTGGGGGGAAAACCAATGGCCTGATGTTTGAGCTTAAAGCTTAAGCCCTCACATGTCACAAGCATAGATTCTTCAAATGGATCAGCTTTTAGGTGCTCTTTACAAGATGCATAGGCCCACCTATAAGTCCATGGTTTCTAAAAGGCCAGCCTTTGAGTCTTCTTTGAGAACTTCATTTACTCTCAAATGAGCCTTTGAATTCTTGCCTTCTTGGTGCCAATAGCTCTGTTTGAAGATCTTTTAACTCTGTTGGATACTTGTTGCAATTGGCTACCTTCGTCATGTCCTTCAAATTCTGCAAGTTACCGTGATGCTCTTGATGTCTGGCTGATAATGATAAGTGCTGTTATGACCGTATTACAATATTAAAAATGGAATGCTGGCGCTGTTAGTTTTCAGATCTCCCTTTGGTGGCATTAATATTAATCGCTGTATTGGTGTTATCCATGCCTTTTTCTTTAGCCATATTCTGACTTTTTTTGTGCCTATTCTGGTGAAACTTGCAGCCATGCCAGACTTTGCACGAGTATACAACTTTCTGGGAAGCATATTTGATCCAGGGACAAGTGGGCATTTGCAGAGGTTGAAAGAGATGGATCCTATTGATGTTGAAACGGTACGACCTTCTCTAAGTTTCACTTCCAAATCGATTCACCTGTCCTGCTAGAGAACTACTCTTTTCTACAAGCATGAAGGTCATACTACAATAATTCTATTTGTGTAAGTTGAGTTGTTTACATGAAAAAATTCTTGATTTTGTTTGCATGTTTAGTGAATATTTGACTACAGATTCTATTAGAAATAAGAAGTGCTTCTGTGCTTTTTCTTCTAGTACAAGTTGCACAAATCTTGAAGCAAACGAAGGGGTAAGTAATCATTATCTACCCTTAATTCATGCTTTAATAGTTGTGCAACTTTTAAAAGGAAGAGCATAGAAGCACCTCTCTAGAAATAATCTTACAAGCTGCTACTAGTGCTATCATTCAGCCAATTGAATATGAAAATGGAAGAATAATCTTATGCTGGTGAACATTTCTGGGGTGAAGTTTAATTATTATTTCTGAGTTACATCATTTAGTGTTTAGATTTAGTTTGTACCAATGATGTTTGGTGGATCTTTTGAACACTAGTAGCACTTGCCTTGCATCTCTCATATAGTTGTATGTAGCCATGTAGGTGCTAGGGCCCAAACTTTTATGTCATGCTCGTTGGCTCATTGCCCCTTACTCCCTGGCTTGGATGGACTTTACTCTCTCTCTCTCTCTCTCTCTCTCTCTCTCTCTCTCTCGCACTGCATTTGGAGCAGCTGAATTAGTTACTTCTGTTGACATGTACTGTTAGCGTTCATTACATAACCCTGTTATGCCACGTAATGAAAATTGTTTTGTTTGACGAGTTAATCTCCAGGTACTATTGCTGATGAAAAATCTGTCGCTGAACCTGACTAGCCCAAACTTTGAGGCACATGTAAGTATTTGTTTGTTTTCCTTCCGTCTCATTTTATTTTTAGTTTTTCAGTTTTTGCTTTATGAGCCTTGGTAGTTGTAACTGGTAAGAAAGTACCTGGACATATACTCTTAGCATCTATCTGTTGCCCCCTCTCTTCACCTCCCCAAGGGCATAGGGCACTTTTACATTTTTCATAAATGCGAGATTGAACCCTGTGCTACTCTAAAGCTCTTAATAGCATAGCTTGGATGGCTTTTGGGACCATTCTGTGCTCTTTGCAGACATCAGTGTTGCACTGTATCTTGCAGAAAAGAGTGTAGATTATCTAAATCATCTATTGTTTGCAAGCTTTGCTAGTGTTTTGACTATGTCGGGAATTAAGCATATGTACACTGCCAATACGGTGATATCTTGTTATGTGTTATGTAGCCTAATTTGTTCTAATGCATTGTGATACTTGGGTTGTAATTGATGAAAGTCCTGGCTGTTGCAGAGGAGGTTGCTCTCGTCACATGGTTCTAGCATGGACCAAGTTAAGCATGAGAGCATAGGAGATCTGGGATCTACTCACACTCTTCAACTCCCATTCATGTAATTCTAGTCATTCTCTTTCCCAGTATTGTTCCTGGCCTACAGCCAATATCAGGGTTCACAATATCGATTCGAGAAAACCACTCGAAAATTGAAATTTGAAAATCGGAGATATCGAGTCAAAAATTGGTCGAAAATTGAAGAGTTTCAAAATCAAAAATTTTGAACAAAAAAAGTCGAAAATCTATGGTCCAGTTGAAATTTTTTTGGCGGTCAATTTTTTGAGCGATTTCCGTCGATTTTCACCGATTATCCACCAGTTTAAGTCGCATGAATTTTTTCGAAATATTTGATTTTTTTTTAATTGACCGATTTACCGAGCGGTTTTAGAAGCCGAGCCGCGTCGATACAAGCGAAAATCACGACGACGACTTTTGGAACCCTGGCCACTATTGTTTCTTCCAATTAGTCGCTGAGTTTATGAATTTCTCTGCAGGGTAAAAAGCAAATGAGAGAAGAATACTACTGTCGGAACTGAAGGCGTTAGGAGTTCGAGTGACTCTGGAGTATCGCAGCGTGCTGAATGCAGAGTGCTAGCGACATGTTATAGTGTCACCTAATGTATGTATGTGCATAGCTCTTAGTAATGTATGTATGTACATAGCTCTTAGTAATGCTCTAACCTTAGGCTAGGTTTGCTCATCATGTAGATGGTCGGCTAGTTTGTGTGCTTGTGATTCTTTCTTCCTTTTCCCTTCTTTCCCTTATCTATCAGCCCGCCACATAGTGGATATTATGGTATGTCTCGCTTTCACCTTCATTTCTTTGAGGATAAATGCTATGGTACGTATTTTGGCTGTGTGTGTATACGTGCATGCGGTTATATGTAGCTATGTGCATAGGCTAACAAACTGTTTTTAGGTACTAGTGTGTTGTATGCCGTCAGGTCATGTCAAATACTCCATGAAAAATGAGGACGAATGTAAAATAAATAAAGTCCGATCGATTGTCCTTGTTGACTCATTTGGGCATCTTTTTCTTGTTTTTTTTTCGTCCATCATTTTCTCCAGGTGAAATCTGGAATACAAACAGTCAGCGATGCATTCATTTGGGCATCTTTTTCTTGTTTTTTTTTTCGTCCATCATTTTCTCCAGGTGAAATCTGGAATACAAACTGTGGAATACAGACAGTCAGAGATGCATTCGCATTTTTTTTTCCTGAGATTTGATTATTAGCATCAAAGTTGATGTGTACTTGATGATTCGTCACGCTATGTCTCATTGGTATATGGCTCCTGGATTTAAATGTTAGTAAGATATGACGTGACTAATCATCAAATATGATAAATAATCTATCATTCTTTTTTTTCCCTTCGTGTTTGGGTGGGTGCTGCCTGTGTGACCAAGGAAGTTAGCAGCGTGCATTCGTCTGGTCAGGGGCCACGAGTGAACGATTACAAGAGACACTGGGAAGCGAGAGTTGCTTAACATGATTTATTTAGCTTGTTGGTTTTTTGCATGCATGTTTTGTCGAGAATTACGGCTCTTACTTTAGGCTTAGTTTGGCATTGCGGTGGTTAATTTGCTGTCTATAGTTTTATTTTGCTAGCTGCTTTAATTGGATCTACATATGTTAACTACTTGAAATCATCTTTTGGTAGCAAAACATCCCCTGAATTATGTACGGCGCAGCACGAAGAAGCGCGCCTAAGCTGGTCCTTAAGAAGCAGCTAGCTGTTCTTACTAAGACATAATATAGCAGAAGAACTGGGAGGCCAGCAGATCGAGTTAGCTGCTCGATCGAAATAGTAGAATTTAGATTGAGCACGTACGTTTCCAGCTCCCGATTACAAGCAAGGCAAAGCGAAAGTAATATGCTTTTCTTGCTCAGTCGGATCAAACTGCAAGTGAAGAAAGGAGGGTTCCTCAGTACCTGCTGTGTGTTTACCGTATGCTGTACTTGTTCGCTTTGATCGTATGATGTACTTGTTACAATCCCATCTATATAGCCTTCCTGCTGGTCTACTTGTCGAGGACTATATTGGATTGGCAAAGACTAATTAATTGTAGCACGTCGATCGATCACAATGCCGGCCGGCCGGGCCAACAAGCTGGCGGCAGAGGCTTCTTGGAGGAGGACGTCTTCGTCGGCGGCGGCCTCCTGCCGGCGCAGTGCATCCTCGCTGGATAGCTAGGTCGTGTTTGTCGACCACGCCCTCGACCTTGGAGCCAACCCTCTGACGGTGATGGGACTTCGCCTATCTGCCCCGTACGTTTTGTTTTCAAACTAGCCCCTCTACACATGCATTTACAAATTTGGCCATCTTTCGTACCGCTGAAGCCTGAAGGTGCGCATGCGATTCGTGTCATTTGCCGTGTCCGGGAAGCTCGGAGGGTGACCGGCGCCACGGGAGCGGGCGCTAGAGCACGTGAGGAGGGTGTTACCGAGCTGCGGTAGGTGGGTCTTTGGGAATGCATGGCACCTCGCTGTCGTGCTCGAGTAACATGGCAGGAATCTTACTGCAGTGGGCCATACGCTGCTACCGCGGTAGGCTGAGCTTATGCGGCTTCGGTCACTTGCCACGCTCCCTGAGCACGGTAGGTGATATGTATTATCTTTCGCAGTGGAAGAGTGGGCTAAGTTTGTAAATGTATGTACGTGGCTATATTTGGGGGTGGGGGAGGAAAGAAGAAAAACGTAGGCGGGGCAAGATAAGTGAAGGTTTCTCGACGTGCATGGCTTCTGCAGGCTTGCTGAGGAGCTGCACTCTTTGTTTCCAGTATCGGTTATCCGAGCTAAACATCAAACAGCACGACCAGGGAAATAAAATAAATTTCGGTAGCCATCAATCTCATCACCACTCCCAGATATCCAGGCATGGCAGCGATGAACAAAAAACTTTGCCTGGGCTGGGCATATTCCATCATCGGCGAACTCGATCTGCAAAATCGTATGGAAACAAAACCCAAGTTTAAGACTCGAAAACGTACCATATGCGTATTTTAGGCAGCAAATGCAAAGCAATGTGACATCCCTGAGCAAAGTATTTATCTTCGATCGGTCATGGTTCGGTAGACCAGCTGGCTCAAGCCGAGGCCCTGCTTGCCACCCATTCATCCATTTGAGGGGAACTGGCATAGCCATCTTGGCTGTTACGGTGATCGTCTTCTCCAGTCCAGCCACGGCCATGGCCTCCTCGCTGCTGCTGGACGCTCAACTTGCCGGACACCGACACGGCTGCTGCCATTTGGACTCTGACAGCGGCCTGAGAAGCCGTTTGCAGTCCCAGGCCGTTCATCGGAAGATGGACGATCCTGATCTGCGAGCCGTTCGTTCGCTGATGGACGGCAGTGATCTGCCGCAGGTTTACGAGCGGAAACGAGAACACATTCTTCTTCAGTTCAGGTACCCTTATGCAATTGTACAAGCTCCATAAACCCTAGGAAGCCATCGCCACCGCCATGGCCTCCGCCGCCCTCCGCCGCCACTGCGTCGCCGCCGCCGCCAACCCCGTCCTCTTCTCCGGCCATGGCCTCCGCTACCGCAAGCTCGAAGTCATCCTCACCACGGTAACGTCCCACCCACCCCTTCAATACTCTCTACTCCACTTGGACCGCCTCTTCGATGCGTCGGGGTTACCGAGGAATGCGTGCGGAATTGCCATGATTTAAGTCAACATTTGTGGCAAGATTATCGACTCAGCTTTTGCTTTGGGGCAATTTCAGCGAGATGTTATCGATCCAGCGAGTTTCGTGGCGCCTTAGGGGTACTTAGACCACAATTTCTCGGCTTAATCTGCGAGCCTGTAGTATTGGTTTGGTTGAGCTAGATTATCCATTTCATGGGCCTTTCTCGATGGCAAAACAACCTGGCAGCGCGTGAATGTGTAGAATTTGATGTGGGGAAAAAATTTGGCTGTTTTTCACTCCTTCCTGGTGTGCTGCAGACGATCGATAAGCTGGGGAAAGCGGGGGAGGTGGTGAAGGTCGCGCCAGGGCACTTCCGCAACCACCTTATGCCCAAGATGCTCGCTGTTCCAAACATCGACAAGTTCGCCATACTCATCCGAGAGCAGCGCAAGGTTCAATCTGCTTCCTTCTGTCCTTCCATCTCCAGTCCACTAGCATGTTTGCTAGCTTACTCGTTTTGACTTTTGAGTCCTGTTTTTCATTGTTTCATAAATCGAATGCGTCTTCTTTCTCTATTAATATATGAATTGTACTATGAACTATGGATTTACATTTTCCAGGCACCAATTCTTGGAATAGTTGTTGCCTTGTAGCTGTTCGATGAAATAGCTTTATATAGATCTCTATGCTACCTTTATTCGATGCACAAATAGTGTTGAAGTTATTGTGGTTCCGCCAGTTCACCGCTACTGAAGTTTTCTTCTTGTAATGCAGTTAATTTGCAGTGTAAACTGCTAATTTGCAGCCTTATAATTCACTCCCATTTGTTTGATCAGCTTTACCAACGTGAAGAGGCAGAGGTGGTGAAAGAAGTCACACAGGAAGAAGATGATGATGCTCGGGTAGGTTGTGCACTGGCTAGATATGTTTTTTTAATGATCTGCTTTGTTGATGAGAGATCATAGTAGACAACTAACTGATCTCTCCAATTCATTTTCTGAAAGGCTTGTTTCTACTTAGTCCTCTTCTAGTCCAGAGTTGGCTTTGACATTTCCTGTTTGGACTTGTGGTTTATATTGATGCTGTCAACTATATTGTGGTAGAGCATGGCGATGAAGTTAGATACCACAACAATACTACGTCAGCTTACGAACATGTTGTTGGTTTCTGTTCTGTAAAGTTATATCTTGGATTTCCATATTGAAAAGTGTTATGAATAGGACTTGTGTTCAATATGAGAGCCAATGGCCACAATATATAGTGTACATGAGGAAAAGGAATAGGAATAGGACTCTATCTATAACAGAAACTTATCTATAACTATAAGAGATAATATATCCTTAACACCCTCCCACAAATGCAAGGCGTATGCAATAGCATTGCATTTGGAAGGGATGAACTAAAATAGGAAAAATCCAAAGTCATAGTCCTGAAGAAGCCGTCGTAGCATGTATCTCTTGAAACATCGAGCTGACGAAGAACAGCCAACGAAGAACCCAGTCGATGATGAAAAGTCGACGAAGAAGCCAAATCGACGAACCGAAGTCGAAGGTAGGGCCGAGTCGACGATGAAGCCAAATTGACAAACGGAAGTCGAAGGTAGGGCCGAGTCGACGACGAAGAGCCGACGGTAGAGCTGAGTTGACGAAGAAGAACCGACGAAGTCGACAAAACGAGCCGAGCTGAGGTAATAAGAGTTGGCAGAGTGAGCCGAGCCAATGAGAGAGCCAAGCGACGACAGAATCAAGATGCTAAAGACTTAGATGGACGCAACAGAAGACTAAAGAAAATAAAAGCAGTAGCCCAAAATCCATCGAGCCAACGAAAACCAAGATGAACCGAAGCCGAGCCGACCGAACTGGCGCCAAGCCAGCCTTGTAGAAGACCAGAAGCTATAGCTGATCCAAGAAATCGGAGCCGATAAGACAAGCAAAAGGCTAGAAGTTGGAGTTGAAAGCTGGAGAAAAAAAAAAAAACACAACTGCTCTGAAGCTATAGCTGATCTTGGAACTTGGAAGCGGCATCGAAAGCCATGGTGCGCTCGTAGAAGTAGGACCACATGTTGCCGAACAGCTTGTTGGAGACGGCGAAGAGCGGCATATGCTGAAGGTTCGGGTCGTGGTCGAGGCTGTTGCAGGCGAGGTGGTGTGTGTTGTGGTTGTACTTCCACCACGCGATGTTGAGGCCGCGAGGCGATTCGAAGAGCACACGACGCGGCCGAGCGAAGAGGCCGTGATGCGGTGGTGGCGAGTCGTGGCCCATCCACCCCGATCGATCGGATGAAGCCGATGAGACCGCCGCGGCGAGGAGGCGGCTGGCGCGGCGCAGCGAGGACGCAAAGATCTGACGTAGAAGTGGAGCGGCATTCGACAAGCCGCACCTTGGGGTGGGCCCAACGCGCTCGAAGAGGCCCGCGGATCCGTGAGCGCGGTGGAGGTGGTCGGCGCGAGAGCGACGGCAAGCGCAGCGGCGAGGGCTCGAGTGGAAAGGAGCGGAGGCGGTGGAAAGCGGCCTCGATGGCGTCGCGATCGGCGTTGGAGGACGATACGGGCGAGGAAGCGAGCGTCGAACGCCGCCGGATCGCCGCCAGCCAAGCCGCCGTGGGCTTGGTCGTCCTCCAAAGCAACGCAGCCCCAGCACGCTGGCCGAAGGACAACGGCCCGAGGTCGCGCGAAGACAACTGCGCAGCAGATCCGTGAGGTCGCGCGGAAGACAACTGCAGCAGATCCGGCGAGGCCGCGACGGCCGAAGTTGGCTTGGTGGAAAGCTGGCGAGGCCGAGCCCGCATGAAGACGCGCAGAGAACTTCCGGCGAGGGACGACGGCGGAAGACGAGCAGATGAGCCGACCCGAGCAGATGGGTCGGCGGAACAATCGACGGCGACGGCGTCACAATGGAGGGCTGGAGGCGGCGCTGTGCCGTGCGGGTGCCGCCCCGGGAATCTCCTCCCGGGGCAGCGGAATAGATCTAAAACAGCGGAAGAAGCTGAGGAAAACCTAGTGCTCTTATACCATGTTATGAATAGGACTTGTATTCAATATGAGGGCCAATGGCCATAATATATAGTGTACATGAAGAAAAGGAATAGGAATAGGACTCTATCTATAACTATAAGAGATAATATATCCTTAACAAAAAGAACGGCTACGATCCTGTGCTTAATTAATTTACAAGCCCATTTGAACCATATGATATTTAAAAGATTGAACATGTAGTCTTGAGAAGATATTATTGTACCTCACCTGCTAGCCATTACATTTAGATAGTGCCTCTTAAGTTTCTTTGTTAATGTTGTCAACACTGTTCTGGTACTGTCTTCAGTGACTAAATATGAGTACATTAGTTTTCCTCTATCTCTGAAATGTGCACACTTTTGCTGTATATAGAAAGGCCCCTTTGAGGCGTAGTTGAAATCACATTTTTTTTGCTGACTCTAAGATCAAATTCGAGGTTCAATTTAGCTCTGGATATTTTGAATTCTGGTTAAAAGAAGATATTGTGTGCTTTTGATATGTTACTCATTTACCTCTCAACTCAATCATTTGAACAGCAACAAGAAGAGAAACTCAAGGAGTATCAAACGGCAGCAAAACGGCTCGATAATGCTCTCTTGGTTAGTATGATCCCACCAAAATTGGGAATAGTGCTGCAGCATGTTTGTTTTCATGTTCCAATCACACGATCTTGTTTTTGTGTAGGGTGCCATTTACATTTGCCAACTAGCATGGTTTAGTCCATGGAAGTACTGATTATCACTGGTGTTTTGATAGGTGTTGAGGCGGTTCATCTCTGTTGGGAACGAGCTCCGTACTCCTGTAACGAAGGATGAAATTGTTTCTGAGGTTCGTTTCGAGATCAGCCACCTTCCTTATTCCAAAATTTCATATTTTCATTAACATCTCTACTTTACCAACAGGTGGCAAGGCAACTCAATATCAATATGCACCCGGACAATCTGCACCTGCAGTCACCATTGGCATCCCTGGGGGAATTTGAGCTGCCCCTGCGCTTACCGAGGGATATACCACGCCCAGAAGGCAAGCTGCAATGGTCTCTGAAGATTAAGATCAGGAGAAAATAAGTACACTGGGTGGCATAATTTTGTCCTCCCCGCAAAGGTGGTCAACGGTATCAAACCATCGCAGCCTTCAGATCAGGAGACCTGTGAAATATAATTCTGGAATCCAACTCTCATGCGTGTCTCTAGTTATGCATCCGGATATACTAGCGCTTCAAACTTCCTTCCCATTTTGAATTGAGTATTGTTGTTGACTTGATTATATTCTTGACTTGTTGGTCTCCCCGAATCTGGGTGTAAAAGGAGAGCGATATAAAGAAGAATGCTGCGATTGCAAGGCATCCTCAAAAGGAGAGGCAGCGAGCGAAAGGTGTAATCGAAAATGCTGCGGCGGCACGATCTCGTCGTCGTCATCATCGCAAGAAAATGGCCGTCTCCATCACGTCTGAATCGGCCTACATTGCTCTACGTGTTGTGCAGTGGTGTTTAATTCGCAGGTACATCCTGCTTAGATCTTTGCCGATACACTCGGTTAATTTGCTAGCTAGCTGTGTCGTCTCCATCTGCCTGCGATTTGACCGGATTGGATGGATGGATGCATCCAATTGAATGATTGTCTGGAGCCACATGATATAAGCTAACATATCATTTGATCCATCGTTGGGCCCTGTGAAGGCTACCGGCAATCATTTTCTTGGTCGTATTTTAAGATCTAAGCTGAATTACATTGAGAGTGACCGGGGTTGGTGCCTCAGATCTTTGCCGATAAACTCGGCGCTACACTTTTTTTTTTTTACCGATTCTGGTTACCACAGGAGGATTGCTTCGGAACATCGTGCGGCGATAACACGTCATCAAGGATTATCACTGGATCAAAAGTACTAGCGCAATCAACAATCTGAAGATTTTCATGCTATGCTATGCTACCGATGTGTGCCTAAAAGGGCATTGGCTCCAAGATCCTACTTTGCTTGAGCACTGCAAAAATACCTTTCCTAGGCAGCAAGGGAAAGCTGTCCCTTTGTCTTGGGGTTAACTCACCTGCAAGCCATCAGAGTTCACAAGCAATGGAGATGCCTCTTTGGACTTTGGGTAGGACAGGAAGAAGCAGTAGCTAGCTCACCTGGATTTGCGGCTCATTATGGCGGTATGGGCATAGACCTTATTAAGCTCTTGTTCACGCCTCCACAGTGCTTATGGATGTTTAGTTCCAACTTAACTCTTTTGAGTCCACAGATTTTGGCATCCAATGAAATGGTGTGTGGTCCTAAGAGCTACTTTGGAGGTCATAATCTTCAATCAACAATGGCAGGCAGTGGACCTTGTCGGATTATGTCTATCGATCAGTAAAAGGTCAAAACAAAAATATGGTCCATGATATGATGTTCTTTTCCTCCTGTCTAATTGCGCTGTATCTTATGGACCAGTTGAATTTGGAGGAATAAACTTTCGCAGGCTTGTCACATTGGAGAGCATGTACATATATATACTAACTTGTGGTCACCATTTTAAAAGAACAAACGAGACACAAGGCATGCATTTCAATTGCATCATGTGGTTAAGCTCACCTAATGCTAGTTTGTGCATTAAAAAAAAAACTAAGTTCACCTAATAGAGATAAATATACCTGATGGAGTGTGGAGGGGCCAAGTGACATAAAAAATTAAGGTCTACATGTGATGAGGGGCAAAGTCCATGTGACACCAAATGATTCATCCCTAAACACAATACATATAATACATCATAAGAAATATCAGACACAAGTGTTGAAGCTTTCAAAAGCAAGGTGTACATAAGAGAGAACAGCAGGCTGAGGAACTGCTTGGCTATGACACAACCAATTGAAGCAAGGAGTTTTAGCTAAGATATCTCATGCCTTCCAGGGCAGAACATGAATGATACCTCAAGTCTCACTTGTATAAACATGTATAGTAGTGCTATAGTGAAAGTGAAAGATGAGGAGAGGGAGAACCAACAAGACAAATAAAAAGTGTGGCAAGAAAAGTTTATCAGAACTTGCAACGGTCGTCAGGAAAGGTTCGAAATCTCAACTGCAAATAAAAATTGCTCAGACGTGAACTGCAAATAGCCCTTCATTTATGCAGCCGAGTACAAAAGGACAAAAATGTATTATGATACTGAAAGGTACTAGTGATACTCCCGAAAGAATTTCATACAAGTCTACCGGTACAGGCAAATCAGCTGCAACATTCACTGAATACGTCAATCTACGGTAAAAAAAAAAAAGAATCACCTTTAGAAGATTGTAACTATGAATCCTTTGACATTTTGGGATGTATATTAGTCATCCCTCTACCATAATCCTTTGTAACTCTGCGAACCAGCAATTGCTCGATTGGCCAAAATTTTTTAAAAAAATCCATTGTAACTCTGAATAGATCTGACTGCACATTTAGCAGATTATGGACCACATACCCAACAAATGCGAGAGTAGCCCTAACAATTGACGTAGCAACTGCAAGCAAAAGACTAGATTACGAGTGACAGTACCATCTCATTTGACATTTCAAAAAAGATGTTCCTAATTTACTATAACTTTGTGCCTTTTCAAATGTTCCTTAAATGGCCACTGCACAAGCAGCGAGACTGGCATATGCACACATAATCAAAGGTCGTCAGTGTCATCTCACAGATGAAGACGCTTCAACAGAAACACTCCCTTGTTTACCAGTAGGTATGAGGATGCATACATGTTACCCTTCACTTCAGTGTTCGTGCTGAAAGAAAGAAATAATTAAAAACAGCATTCAAGCAACTACAGTTCCATGAACATGCATCTCAACAACCCTGCATCATGCTAATGGGGGCAATGCGTGGTAAATTTCAGTTCCATCTGAAGAAAAACAAGAGAATTCTTCAAGAGAAAACAACGACGCAACATGTAATCCTGACGTGTGAAAGATGGAGTAGTACAATGGATCTCACTTATTAATAATAAAGGCACATCACATTCATACATACTGTTCATGGTTGCGAAAACTAGAAAAGAAAAATCTGCGACAAGTAGAAAAGTCCAATCATCCGGCGCACCTTATTGTAAGCTGATTGATGCAAGCCATAACATTGCACGTAGCCACTGTTCCACGAAGGAAATGCTCCAGGCAGCACTCTCCCCTCTAGCTGTCTAAGCCAATTTATCCAGCCTAGGCGGCCATCTAATCAGCGATTAGACGCGGCATGTCATCTACAGACAGTACTAAAGACAACTTATACAATAGACTGTCTATATAGCTGTCCGTAATGATCTCTCATATAACTAATAGACTGTCTGTACAATGGTATACACACTATAAAGCTGTCTATAAGGCAATTTAGGCCGTCTAATCAGCGATTAGACGCGGCATCTAGCGCCTTAGCGAACATGGATGATGTACTGATTGTTAAATTTGGAACTGAAAGGTATTCGGATCATCTCGGTCGCCTGCCATTAGTAAACCTACAAATTTCAACACTACTCAACTGAGCCATGCAGAGTTATCCGACGGCATATTTCTTCTGTTTTCCCCAGAATTTTCCACCTGAAGAAGTTTAGCTGACGAGGAGGAGAAACAAATAACCGTTAAAACTGATCTCTAATACGACTTGGACAAATACACGCAGATATACGATATGAACAATAATTAGTCACGAGTTTGGGGGTTAACATCCTTCAGCATTTCCAACTTTCCGTTGTTCATACATCATACCAATTGTACAACCTTGACATGGAGCAAGAATTCTCCTAGGCAACAATTCCATTACCCAATTGCTAGTTTATATCACAAAACAGCTTGACTAGTGCTTGAAAAGATTCAAGTTTGGCAAGATGAACAATCTACTGCAACTGTACCAGGCTGCTCAGGTTTCACAACCCAGCATAACAAGAGGAAGGAGGCCATGCCGGCATCAACGATCAGCACCGCCAGGCTGACACCGACACGAGCTCCGACCGCTGCCACCACAGCGCCAATGCGGCTTGGCGCTTCTCGACGTGGAAGCCATGGTTGGCCGTGCGCCTGAGCAGGCATTCGGCCTGGGCCTCCGCCGCATTGCTGAGCTGCAGCGGCGCAAACCCGGCGGACGCAAACATGGATTGCCATGGCGGCAGCTTGTCGCCCAACACTAGACGCTCGACCCTCGGCCGAAGGACGAACTGCTCGACCTTGGTCACCACGTCCGGCGACGCGCCCGCTGCGTCCAGTGACTCAAGAAGCGCTGCACAAGAACGCAAGAGACCGAGGGCGTGATGCGGGAGCGGCAGGTCGCCGCGGTCGCATCCGTGGTCGACGCACACGACAATGGCGGGACGGAGTTGCTTGACGACACGGAGAGACGCGGGCGCCGGCGAGAAGGTTCCTGTGCCAATTGGGAGGTGAACGGCGACGGCTTCGTCGGGCGCCGCCGATAAGCCCATGGGCGGGGACGGGCCGAAGGGATCGAACACAATGGCATTGAATTCGAACGGGATGGCGAGCTCCGCGGCGAAGCGCGTCAAGCTCTCGTGGGTGAGGTAGAGCTCAAGGGGGTGCCTTGACCCCAGCGACACCAATGCCGTCACCTTCAGGATCGGCGGCGGCAGCGGCGCAGCAGTGCTGCGCCAATGGTGCGCGAGCTCCTGCATGAGCGGCGGCCACTGGCCGCCGAAGCCGACGTCGAAGTCAACCACGTGGACGCGGCGCGCGCCGCCGAGCGTGTCGAGGAACGCCTGCGTGGTTGTGAAGCTGGCGAACTGGACGGTCGGGGACGCGTCGGATAGGGCCTTGTGCGCGGCGAGCTTTAGCGCGACGTCGAGCGGTGAGGAGACGGATCCCGGGGGCGGGAGGGCAGTCGGTGGGAGCAGGCGCAGGAGCGCGTCCCGGAGGTGAGAGGCGGCGCGGAGGAGAGGAGGGTACCCCGGCGGCTGCGGCGAGGGGAGCCGATGATTGAGCCGCGCCAATATCCCGCGCGCGCCAGTGGAGTCTCCGGCGTCGGCGAGGCGCGCCGCCTCGAGGAGCTCATCCACCGGCGCCTGAGGGTCGAGATCCTCGGCGGCGGCGGAGACGGGGAGCGTCTGCGCTGGGATTTGCGGTGGGAGCTGCAGCAGCGAGAACGCCTCGACGGTCGCCGGTTCCTGGTGCGACGGCGGAGGCAATAAGGGATCAAAGGCGGGGCCTTTGAAGCCAAAGGCGTCGCCGTCTCCGTCGGCGTAGCCGGCGTCCATGATCCAGCGGAGGAAGGAGCTGTCTTGGGGCTGGGAGGCGGGCGCGGCCATGTCGCCGGAGAGGACGGCCTCCCAGTCCTCGGCGCTGATGGGGGGCGGCTCCGGCGCGGTCCCCGCCGCCGAGGAGTAGGAGGAGGTGGCGCCGCCGAGGGAGGAGGAGGTAGGTGGGCTGGGGCTGCGGTTGTAGAGGACGGAGGCGGGCTCCGGCGACTTGTTGAGGCGCTTGGCCACGGTAAAGACGGCTCCTTGGGCACCGCCGTCGTGGTCCAGCTCGAGGTCTAGCTTGGGGTGAAGATCGGAGGACATGGTGAGCGCGCTATCATAAGAGGAGGCGGCTCCAGCGCGGAGGTGGCAGCCGGAGCCGGAGCCGGAGGAGAGGGGTGTATGTATACGTGCGCACGCGTCTGCGCCGTGTGTGGTGGTGGCCGGGAGAGGAGAGCTTGAGAGGAGGCGTTGGTGTTGGTGTTGGTAGTAGACAGCACCATGCGCCGTGGGTCTGCGCCGTGCCATGCCGTTACAGTCTAACCAGTTCGCCGTGCCATGTCAGTCCCATTCGTTTCCAACGAGTCTAGACAAGATCTATTGGTACGTCCGGTCACTTTCGTTTCATACTGATCAATATTTGATCTATTTACACTATTATATAAAGAGAAAATGATCTGAAAACACAAGAGATCGAGATAGTGAACACGGATATTTAAAAAAATTAAATCTTATTGATTCTTTGTAAAAAGACATATCAAGATAATGGTTAACCTCGACTCGTAGATTTCACTGCGACCTACAGCGCTTCAGAACACGAACTAGACGCTTTGTTTTCAGCTTATTCCACACGCTTCAAGCGCTCGTACCATCTCGTGCTTGTTGCATTGTAAAAAGGCCTGATCTGATCTGATGTCCACGCCTAACTGGGAGTGAGACAAAGCCTTCACTGTTGCCCTGCTCCTTTACCACTTGCCTTGATCTCTCTTCTTCCTCTCTCTCTCTCTCTCTCTCTCTCTCTCCTGGCCATGGGAGAGAGAGCGAGATGTGTGTGCGCGAGTGAAATGAATGAGCCACTGAGCAATGAATGCCCCGTTCAAATATGTCAGGCACTACAACATACGAGTATACGATTTGATGACGGGAGAAGGTACTAACTGCATGTCTAGGTTGTCGGGTACGCACTCCATAATCCGGTAAACATGCACTAGGGCTGTGTTTGGGTCGATGGATGAACTTCGATCCTATGTTTGGTTGAAAGGATGGAATCAATCCATCCTAGATGAGATCATTTAACTTTAGGATTCATGATCCCTTAGGGTGTGTTTGGTTGCCTATACCAAGTGGTACATGTATGAGATGGTTCAAGAAAAAGCTCATCCATGCGTTTGGTTGCTTGAATGGAACCATCCCATCCTGAACCAAGTGGTACAATTTTGAGGAATATTCCCTCTAGATGCTGAACCATCTCGTTCACCCAAAATAATGGAACCAAATGGTACAGGACCATCCCATCCCATCCAGCCTCATCCCACGAACCAAACGCATGGGTGACGAACTGCTCCACTGTGATTTACGGGGATGGATTATCTTCAATGTGTCAAGATCTGGTGTCATTGGTTGAGCCATGTAATTTGCTGGAGTTTTTGTTCTTATTCCGAATAATAGAGGAATTTTGTTCTTTGGATTTGTCTGAAGCTTGTGCACTCCACCAGGTGTCATTTCAGCACTCTTTTGTTGTTAAATATTGATGTCTTCATTTCCCTTTCTCTTTGCAAGATTTTTGAAGAACTGATCGTTTTGAAGCTATCTCTGTTTGTCTTTGCAGCTGTAACTTGGGTGGTATGGGCCAACAGGACTGACATGCATGCTCGTCTTTTTTTCTACAACACTTGGAACTTGATCAGGCGACCGAAGGAATCAAGAGGATTGGCTCTGGGCTCTGCCATGTTGTTGGCCTGAGTTGGAAATATGTTATATATTCGTTTCTGTGATGTTTAGCTTTTGTTGAACTCTGATGCTTATGTTCCAGCGGTATGGTTCAAGGTTGTGTGTGTGTTCAAGTCGAGAGGTGTTTTTATGCTCTTCCTTTTAAAGGTTGTACAAATATTAAAGCATGTATGAATAAAGGGTAGATGAGGATTACTTACCCCTTCATTTGCTTTAAAATTTGTGCAACTTATATTAGGAGGAAAAGCATAGAAGCACCTCTCGTTCGAGTATGCTTTCATGTAAATCTGGAGTTGTAAGTGCCCTCATGGTTGTAACACTTGAACAGAATGGAATTGGGGACCCATGTTGGTATTTAGTTCCTAGTAATATCGTGAATTTCATGCCTTTAGTCCTTAGAGTATTCAATATTCATAAGACACTGCTTAAGGCATGTGATTAATTGCTAATCAAAGTACTGCTATTGTTCTCCAGGGGTTACTGAATCTAGGATGCTTAGAATCGGTGTGCAGGATCTGTGGCTGGTTCCCGACCTGCAAACAAGCATGCTGGAATTATGCACTAGTGATTCCATGCATCTTTTTCCCC
Source organism: Rhipidocladum racemiflorum (assembly GCA_036346355.1). Lineage (NCBI taxonomy): Eukaryota > Viridiplantae > Streptophyta > Magnoliopsida > Poales > Poaceae > Rhipidocladum > Rhipidocladum racemiflorum. The sequence continues at coordinate 314,988 of CM070590.1, read as the reverse complement.
CGATGATGCAAATTTTTATATTCAGTTGACGAACATGCCAAAACTCAGTTTTTAATTAGACTATATCAGAATATTACATACCGCTTGATTATGGTAAATAAAAATTTAATTAGAGTATATAAAAATATTACATACCGCTCGATTGCGGGAAATAAAATTTTAATTAGACTTACAAATTTTTATTGCAATAATTGTGATAGGTAAATTCATCACCAGTGACAAAAGTAAACATACCAACCTCATACTTTTAAGCAAATATCATCTCATGCCATCCTATATCATTCCATCCAAGCAACCAAACAAAATCTCATACCATCCCATTCAAGCAACCAAACACCATCTCTGTACCATCTCATCTAGAATCATCTCATCCATCTTGTACCATCCCATTCCATTCATCATTGTTCACCCAATCAAACGCAACCTAAATCTAAAAAATGCTTCAATATAGAATAATAATATGTATATTTATTAGATAACACACTACTATCACTAACATCTTCCAAAACATTTAAAAAAATAGAAAGATAAAAAATTTCAATAACTATAATCTATATTCCCTCAAACTCGAGAGACCATGATATAAATACACCAAAACAGAGTGAGTAATTACTAGTTAAATTCTGCAACTGAGAGGCCATATAGTGGTCTACCCATATTTTTTATGAGTATTTGATTGCCTATGGAGCTTGTGGTATTCAAGTTTGAGTTTGAATTGAGTTTGCTTTGGTTTTCAGTAATTTGAGTTTATGTGAGTTATCCAGGACCAATGATCGGAATCTTGACTGGTCGTAGCCTTAACAGGTTGGAATCTTAAGAGGTTGGACCTTGGCAGGTCGGAGCCTTATGTGGTCGGGGCTTCACTGGTCGTGGCTTTACGTGGTCGTGGGTTAAGGTGGATCCTTTGATGTATGATCAATCATCTGATTATTACTACATATTATCGTTGAGCAATACTATGTGATTTTGTGCTTGTTGGTGATGGTTGTATGACTTCGGAGCTAGGCCATGGTGAGGTGGAGACCGGGAGAGCTGAGGTCCAGATGGTCAAGGTAACGCCGGAAAATGACTGAGGCTGGGGAGTGGCTGCAAGCTGGGATGACAAGTGGATGAATGAGATGCTAACTTGAGCCCTATTCAATCAACGGAGGATTGTTGGATCAAGGGTTCGCACGTGGAGTAGTGGTTAAGTTAGTGTGAGTGGATAAAACTCGTTATGTTGTTGGGTTGTTGGTCAACCCATGTATGAGTGAGGGAGTGAATCTAAACTCTTGATGAGGTTTCTTGAGGACCAAGTGGTCATCTAAGAGTGGAAATTATTCCCATTGTGCTACAAGTAGAGGGGTGGAGGGATGCCTCCATCCCAAACGTTTTAGTGGTAGTTGTGAGAAGGATTTTGGTTTTTTTTATGCTCTTTGAGCTTTGCCCACCTGATTGTGAGGTTTTGTAACATTTCCTATCTGCGAAATAGAAATCAAGTTTTGCTCAAGTTTTTTGTTGCCCTTCCCTCTCGACTTTTGATCTTCTTGATTTCTTTATCTCTCCCCATTTCTTGTTATTCTTGTTGCCATGGATGAATCCTTTCAATTAGAAAAGATCAAAACTTTGGTGTCAATCCTTACTATTGAAGGTTGGAATTGGTTTCTGACATTCATAAGAAGGTGCATACAAAGTTTTACGAGTTTTGGATCAGCTGATCAAAAGTTACATTGATTTTGGTTTTGAGATCGTGCTGATTTTATTATTCATCCAACCAAATGTTCGGATTACTACTCGTCGGACTACTGGGGGTACTATTCATCCAACCATCCTGGTAGAATTTACTATTTATTCGACCACATGTTCAGATTGTACAATTCTTTCGATTCGTTCTTTTAGTGGTTTGAATTTTTGAGAAAAAATTATTTAGATCCTATTCACCCCCTCTAGTCGTCGTTTTTTATGCTTTTACTAACCGTGTGGAATATTATTTGTGATGGTTTTATTAAGAAACTGTCTATGATATCTACAGAAGTCATCATAGACAGTTTTATACTAAAACCGTTTATGATATTGCTGTATATCATAGACGGTTTATAAATAGAACCGTCTATGATGTTGTTGCTAACGATTGCATTATAGAACCGTCTATGTATGTAGACAATCATCATAAGTTATGGAAAATCTGTGGTTATCACTGATGGTTGCTTAAAATTAACTGTTTGTGATAGTTTCAGCGTAATTTTCGCGGACGAATTTTCATATAAACATTAAAACCGTCTGCGATAAAGCGTCAGAAATAACCCTTTTGTGTGGTAGTGATCCAGCAGTATAGCTACGGTCAGTTTCTATTGGAGATACTTCATACGTACATGCATGACCGGGTGGTATGTATGTACGTAGACAATCGGGTTCATCATGGTTGGGCTGGGCGTCGCAAGGACTGACTGTTGGTTGAGGTTTGGTCTAGGATCGATGACGGATCACGGATGTGACTGGCACTGCATGCTGTTGTGAAGTCAAAGCTTTGCTGCGTCGATCCATGCAGGCAAACCAAACGTGTAGTAGGAGGAGGACTAGATGACCATGGCTTGCAGGAGTAGCAGCATAATCTGAATTGATTTGTTGCTAATCTACTGCAAATGCAAATGTGTAGTAGGAGGAGGACTAGATGACCATGGCTTGCAGGAGTAGCAGCAGAATCTGAATTGATTTGTTGCTAATCTACTGCAAATGCAAATGTGCAGTAGGAGGAGGACTAGATGACCATGGCTTGCAGGAGTAGCAGCAGAATCTGAATTGATTTGTTGTTAATCTACTGCAAATGCAAATGTGCAGTAGGAGGACTCCTATTCCTAATTCCTATATGATCCTATCCCACTGTAATTCATCTGAATCTGCCTGCATAATTCAACTCAGCTAGTCTGCCCTGCCCTGACAAGACGGGGCTACTTTTCCACGGGACATCACCGGCACGTGGGCCCGTGTTGACCACGTGGGCTCCACTCCCTGCCACGTGCCGCCGTTTCCTTGCGGAGAGGGTTTGGTGAGACAAGCGAAAGGATCCATGGGGCCTGCCTCTGCCTCTGCCTCGGAATGGGCGCCACCGTAGTACCTACTACCTAGTACAGCTCCTCGATGCCACCATTTCTTTTTCTTTTTAGCCAATTGCCTTGCCACCATTTTTAACGAAAAATAGCTCCTTACGTGAAGATTTCCAATTTTAGCCTCCAGAGATCCGATAGATGATACGTATCATCTACTATCGTCAGCTAGCTCACGAGGATCCTGGGTGTGCGGCAGAGCACCCAACTACTGTAGAAGGTTAGACCTACGTCGCTGCCTAGCTTCTAGACTCTGGAGCTCGAAAGAAGTTACTGAACCCTGATGTACTTGTCAAGATAGATTCGTACCACATTTTTGTAGCTCGACAGGTGCTGCTACACTGTCCTGCTATAATAGCCAGCCTCCTACGTTTCCATGCTTCTTTCTGCGCTCGCACGACCTACCACGGCGTCGCCTACACCACGAGCTCTCTTGGTATGGTAGTAGGGGATACATATCACCTGCCACGTCTTTGAGCCTTATGAAATAAGCTATTTTCACAACTTCAAACGGAAAGATACCATATTTGTTAAAAATAAAGTTTTTTTACTAGAAAATGGATCACTTCAAACGTCCTACCTCTTCGACAATATGTACCACTCAATTATTAATATCCTTTTAATTTAGTACAACTCGAATGATCGTACGGTGCTATACATAAAAATATATATTTAAATCTATATTAGTTTGAGGCTTTTTTAAAAGCTCCACGTTAATTTTAAAAAGTAAAATCTTGGAATTTCTATGTTAATCTAAGAGAGAGAGAGAGAGAGATAAAAAGGTAGGCATTCTCTCGTTAATCAGAGAAAAAGAAAACATCTAATCTTTCCTATTGGTATATCCGAGAACAACGGTGGCTTAGATTTACTCACACACCGCTGCTAGTGTTTTCCAATTGTTAACTTGGACTCAGTTTTCTATGAGTTGAAATTTTAAATCGAAAATTTTCAAACCAAAAGTTTTTCGAATCAAAACTTTTTCGAACTGAAAGCTTTTGAATAACAAGTTCTATGAGTTGAAATTTTTTGATTTGAAACTTTCTGAGGTGAAAATTTTTGATTTGAAACTTTTCGTGTTGAAACCTTCCAAGTCGAAACTTTTTTGATTTGAAACTTTTCGAGTTAAAACTTTCTAATTTGAAACTTTTAGAGTTGAAACTTCCTAATTTGAAATTTTTTAACTTAAATTTTTCTAAGTTTTAAATTTTGACTTCAATTTTTTCGACTTGAAACTTCCTATTTGAAATCTTCAAAGTTTAAATGTTCTAATTTTAATTTTTTTTTTGTTAGAGAGGGAAGAAGGTGGTGTGAGGGAGTGAGTAGGAAAAATGGAAAGGATGAGATGAATGAAGAAGATGAAATATAACATCATAAGAAGATGACCTTAAATTTATTAGTTTAAGGTTAATCTCAAAATAGTCATTCCCATATATTAGTGCATGAAAATTCGTTTCTAAGTCATGGATGGATCTAGAGTCTCTGACTATGTTGGATTCTATAGTTCGACATGTCATCATTTCATAAATTATAACTTTTAAAATATGAAACTAAATTAATTCTAGTAACCTAATTAAACTACATAATTTCGGCATTAAATTTACAAAGTATTGACAATAAAAACACTAATTGAAACATGTGGCCCTTGCGGATGCACGGGTAATTGGACACTCCTAAAAAAATAACTCTCCCGTTAATCATATCCCAGAGGGTAAAAAGGAAGAAATTTCTACGTTAATTTAGAGAAAGAAAAATAGGCTAAAAATTCTGGCAATTAACCATCCAATCTATTTGACTGATGTATCCTACGAATTGGATCATCAAATTAATGTCCCTACTCAGAAGCTGCTAGGGTCTGAAACATAACCAAGCAAGAAAAAACAAAATCTGAACCAAGCAAGAAAATGACCAAGCCATACACACATACGGCCAGATGCATTAACAATGCTCAGGCATGTGAAGAAAAGGCACACATACTGGCCGGCCTACATGGCTTTGGTATAATCAAGGCAGATTATATTAATCTAAAAAGTTAGAATTAATTAATTAATTTACATATATAGCGTATATGGCTGATCTAATATTCAGAATCAATACCAAAAAAAAATCTAGAGTGTATGTGTCATGTTTGAAGTATAAATTTTAATTGAATTGGAATAGAAAAAAATCAATTTTAATTTTCAAATACATAATTATAAATTCAAAATGGTTCTTTACTAGTGGTATGGACATCAAGATGAATCAATGGGACACGGTTCTTTACTGGTGCCTAATCACAATTTTTGTCGTTTCATTGCATTTTTGAAGGTGATGTTGTGCTCTTGAGGTATATCTGAAGGTAACATGGTGTTCGACTATCATGTCAATTTTGAACACCATATTGTTTTCATACCTCAAGAGCCCAATGTTAGCTACAGATTGAAATGCCACTAAACACAAAAACTATGGCCAACAACAACGAAAGAACACGCCTAATTATTTTGTTCGCTTCCGTGATACTATCTCTATTGTATTCTAATTAGGCAGTTCTTGGCTGGTAGGCATAGGGAACTACCACCTGTTTCTATTCATGCTCTGGACATTAATTGCTCTTAGAGAATGTCCAACAGCAAAGTTAAGTACCTTCTTGCATCCACAGTTCGTCCTGAAATTAAGTAGGCGAATTGTGGATGAAATAGAATTTTGCCTTTGAATCCATTAGCAATTGTTCTCACAGATGCGATAGGGTATTTGACTTTGGTAGCAGCTGGACATTTCCTAAGAACAATGTCCAGAGCATGAATAGTATCATGTGACAGTTCCCTATACCTACTAGACAGGAATTGCCTAAGACCATCACAGCCGGTTCTTAATACAAACCGTATATGATAGAGTTTTGATCACGAACCGTATGCACAGTTCATAAACTTTATGTAATACGTCGTTATTATCACTGATATTTATTTACAGTGGTTCAAAAACAGTCGGTTCAAAAAACTGTTTATAATGATTTTTTAAATACCATGTTTTTTTAAACGGAAACAATCACCGATGTGAAGCTAGGTTACCTATTTGATGTGCCTGTGATGTGAAAGGACTAGAGTTGATGTTTGGGCGGATCGTTCTGTACTTTGCCTTGATGGAGAGTATATTAATTGTACCACTTAGATGCAGAACTACTAATCAACAATGACAGCTCTCTTACTTTAATTATATGATCGATGATGATGTCATTTTCACTCCCGAGCTGCCAATGTCCTTCGGTTAATGATACTATTATTATCATATGTACTAGCTGCGTTTGCGCAGCGCCACGTCGCGGAGTGCACAGCTCAGCATATTATGATCACTCGAAGTAGAGATGGCAAAGGGGACCTAAAACCTAACGGGTATTTACTCTATTAGGGGTCGGGTATGGACTATTTTTTATACCTGTGGGTCTACTAACGGGCAAAATTTAGTACCCAGCGGGTACGGGTCCGTTCTACTATTACCCGTACCCGTTCACCCGTGGGGCTGATCCACTGATAATTTGGCCCAACCCGCAATACGGCAGCAGCCCACGACTCCACGAGGCGGCCCATAAACAATCTAAAGTTCTAAACAATAATTGTGTTGAATCGTCCCCGCGGCTTCGCTCTCGTTCTCTGTGGCTTCTGTCAATTGTTGCTATGTCAGTTGAATGTTCATACAAAGTGATATGTCAGTTGAATCTTGAATGTTCATGTTGTCATGCAAATGGATATGTTAGTTGAATGCAAAGTGACATATCTCTAGAGTGATATGCCTGATGTCTCGCTTCAGTTCTTCATTATGGTCTGAATGTTCTTCACCATATAAAGTGATTGTCTGAACTCTGAAGCACACCGGCTGGACAAGGTCTCCACTCTCCATGTTTAGATTGCGGGTGTGGGTTACCCGTGGGTACCCGATACCCGCACGGGTACAGGTACGAGTAAATTTTGTACCCGCGTGCGGGTATGGGTATTATAGTGGGTGAATTTTACGAACACGGGTATGGGTACGAGGTAGTGATACCCACTAGGTATATACCCGTTGCCATTCCTACTCAGAAGCCAAGGAGTAAAGAATGGGTTTTGGTAGCTAGCAATAATTCATAGTTTAAATCGCAAAATAAAAAAATGTGCAACAGCTGCATCATTACATCCGACCAGGTTCAACTTTTCATCAAAATTCAAACGAATTTTACAAATTTCGTCCATTTTACAAATTCAAAGGTGTTTGCATGTGTTAATTACCAATCAACCTCTCTTCATATTTTTTGACGTCAACAACTTCCTTTAGCCCACAGCTTCTTATGATACAAAACACATGAGCCCTGCAATTTTCAGACAAAATCGGTAAGCAGAGCAGAACAGACCAAGAGTCTTTTACACAATGGTCCAACACGACAACAGAGGTGGACAGCAGGGGACAAGGTTAAATTGAAGGAAGTGTGCTATGACTATCTAACAAGAGCAGTAAAACCATAAGTTTAAACCACTCACCAAGCAAATCTCATTTTGGACCTGATCTGCCCCTCTTCTTCTTGCCTGTTGGCCTTGAATGAACTATGCTGTCCACTTGTGTGTGGTTAGCCTGACTTTGAGCCCACTTATCAGGCTCTGAGCCAGACTCAGTCTCCTGATCAGGCACCATGGACCGATCTGTCTCTTCCTCCCTATCCCTTGGTGCTCCATCTCTGGTTCAGCTGCAGCTGTTGCTGTTGTCGATGAGCATGGAAACATATCAGTAATGTCGCAAAGTGACGATCCACCAAGTTCCCCAGTAACTTTTACTCATGTTTTAGTGACATTTGCTTCTGGCTCAACCTTCTTGAGAAGCTGCCTCATATGTCAGGACACTGAGTTTGTTGGTCTGGAACAAAAGATGGATGCATTAGAGATATCCATGTGTATTCCAAAGAAGACAATATGAACTGAAGCTCCACGACTGATAATAGCATAATCTATTTACATCGTGAACCAAATCACATCTGCAATGGCGGCACTGTAGATTCTGGCGCTGGATGGGAAATGCCATTGCTAGACCAGAAAGAACAGAGGTAAATTACATGCAGATGAACAAATGAAGACTGATAAGTACAGGTGCATATCCAACAGTGTAAAAAGACAGACATAGTTCTAAACAGAGCAAAATGTAGGTGATTAATCATATGTACGCAATACATGCTGTTGTAAAAAGAAAAGCACAAATGCAAGACATACACATAAAAACAATTAACTGGACCAAATAACTTTTCAAGAGGAAGCCATCGCACGCAAAATTCATCTCACTTGAAAGAAATAGTCGTTTTTTTTGTGAAGAGCCTGAAGCCTTATTTGCATTTATAGAAAAGCCTGGAGCACCATTTGTTCCATTCTGTGTTCTTGTCTGTCGGCAAGCGTAGTTCGATTCATATACTTCATAGTTTCTTTGACTTTATTACTAAATCGCTATGACTGGCTGCATTGATGCTGCATAGTACTTTATAGTATGTCGATTCATATATTTCATACTTGATAGGCGGACATCGATGCTGCACACAAAACTTGTTATGCTCAATGAGATTTACCCAAAGTAAAAAAAATCAAATTGTACATGTTTGTTTTTAACGTTTGCTGACTGCATAACGGTCTAATCTCTCTCTGACCTCTATATATACCTAGTTTAGTGAATACAATTGAGAACCCAGCACTCTTATATGGATGGTTGTAGCACTAACAGAGCAGCAAAGTTTGGTAAATACAATTGAGAGTTGCCTAAAATAATCGCACGTTAATTATCGAAGGATATACATAGTTTTTTTATTCGCAAGGGATAACATTGTAATCCTTTGCATGGCTGGCTCTACCAAGTGGGGAAAAAGGGAATATAACAATTCAGGAAACCACAACAAACCGAATTGGAAATTGCTGACACCAACCAAAATAAAAGGTACACACATAAGCTGTAATTTGTGTAGATACATAGAATTAGAACAAAGCAATGGAAAACAAAGGAGTAAATATGTGTCGTATGCCGGCGAGAAGAACTGTAAGAAGGAAACATAGTATAACATTGTGATGTATAGGAGGAACTTAATAAATTCTACAGATTACATAGTAAAATTGTAATCGAAGGATTGAGGTGCACTGAGAGGGGGTGAATTAGTACAAACTAACACGCAAACCTATTTTTTGTTTCTATTAATTCTGGAAATTAATAAAATAGTGATCAAACCTAAAAGATCAATCTAGAATAGCTAATCTAAGATCATGAAAGAAAACTAGAAAGCACAACCCTCAAATAAACTCTAATTTTTTTTAAAAAAATTCTTCTCTGTCCTTTTTTCCTTTCCCTACGAACTGCAGTTTCCTGTCGCTCTATCTCTCTCTGCGCACTGTTGCTCTGTAGCAAAGCATTGTAGAGCTCCATGTAGAAGAGTGTTGTAGCCCCGACTATAGCTTGTGAAACAACCCCAAAATTCAAAAGGAATTTATTTGGTTTTTTTCGTTTTTAAGTTTGAATTTGGAGTTTTGGTAATTCAGAAATCGGATTTGAATTTCATTTTTCTCTTGGGCCTCTTCCTTCCTTGCTTTTGGGCCTCAGCCCGTTTCCCTCCAAGCCGTTCCGGCCCAGCTGGCCCGTTTGCCGCTCGGCCTGCCAGCCCAGCCGACCGCCACGCTGCCGCCGCCTGACCTCCGGCCGGCTCGCGTTCGGCGCCGCCGCTGCGTGTGGCCACCACCGCCACACCGCCTTTCCGCCGCCCTTGTCCCTGATCTTCCCAATCGGCTGCTGCGCCGCCCACACAGACGCCGCCAGACGCCGCGTCGCGTCCCCGCCGCCTCCGCTCCCGGCCGCCGGTCTCCTCCGCTTGGCTATAAAAACCGAGCTCCTCCCCGCTTGCAAACCCGCCCTGACCCTCGCCTTCTCCGGTGAGCTCCCTCCCCCGCGCCCTCCTTCTCTTCTCCGGTGGCCGGCCATGCGCCGCCACGCCGCCTTGCCCGCCGCCACTCCCTTCCTCCCAAACCCTAGCGCCGCCGCCGCGCGTGGCCTGGCCCAGCCAGCCGAACGTCTCCCCCTCGAGTGGGCCACGGCCCATTCTCCCCTAAAGCCGGCCCAGTTACTGTTGGAACAGTAAACTTGATTTTAGGATTTTAATTCATTTATAAATCCCGAAAAATCGTTTTAATTCCAGAAAAATCCCGAAAAATCCGAAAGATCCAGAAACCACCCACCAAATGCACTATCTTGACCCTTTCGATCCACTGAGTCCAAAAATGACCTTCGTTCTGCAATCCGGAGTCTCCAAAATTCCAAAATGCAAGAATTTCTCTTCATTCTCTCTCTCAGCCCGGTTCCGGTTTTCGGCTTCGTTTTCGTTCCTTTCCCGTTTCGTTTTCATTTTCGTTCCTTTCCCGGTTCCCGCCAGCTCCCTTCTTTTGTCTGGTTTTGAGGTCTTAGTATTTTTGCTCAGGCCCTACCTGTGCGGTGTTTTGATTGTATTATATTTGGGCCCTGCTGCGCCCTCTTTTGTAAAAACCCTGACCATTAGGCCCTATATTCAATAAAAACAGTTGGAGTTAACTCTATGTCTGGCAATGAGATGCTTGATTCCCGACAGCTAATCATCCTTAGTAGCTGTCGAGACGTACGGTTCTACCCCTAAAAAGGCAGGCCGTCACAGCTTGTCTTCTCCCGCTGTAGCAATGTACAGGCATCCCTCCATAAGCTGCACGCCAAGCTTCTTCCCGACGATGTCGCGCACCGCGTTCTGTGTTTTCTTACGCAACCGCATTTTCCTTCTTTTCTACGCCGCTACACACGGCCCCTCTCGCTCTCTTTTTTTCTACGGCGGCTACCGAAGCCGGAATGTACCTCTCCTATTTATTCTCCTCTAAATCCTAACTTTTTATCTTTAATCAAATATATACATGCATATCTATTTGACACAATTACACAGAGCCCAATACATACATATACCCAAAACTCACACATGCTATTTAGACGAATAAAATACCGATCATCGTAGTCTGTGCTATTTAGGCGATCAACAATTGATGTCCGAAATGCAACGTTGATGGGGTTGCAGTTCCGCATTCAATACAAGAAAGGGTCGGCAAATCGAGCGGCGGACGCACTGTCATGAGTGGGGCATTTAAAGTCGCTACAAGTAGTGTCGGGTAGCCAACCCTTGTGGATTCAAGAAGTGTTAAACTCTTATGCGAGCGATACAAGAGCTCAACGTTTGCTGGCTTCGTTGGCCATTCAGAGTCCAGATGAACAGGGGTTCGAACTATGTCAAGGATTAATCAAGCAACATGGACGTATTTGGGTGGGAGAGAACTCGACACTATAAACTAAAATTATCCATGAGTTTCATGCCAGTGCAGTGGGAGGGCATTCCGGCGTGACGGGAACATATCATCGTATAAAGAAGTTATTTGCTTTGACCGGGTTAAAAGGCGATGTGACAAATGTAGTAAGGCAATGCTATATTTGTCAACAAGCCAAACATGAGCATGCACGCTAAATCCGGGTTAAAAGGCGATGTGACAAATGTAGTAAAATCTAAATCTTGATGCACCATATGGAATGTAAATCCTGATGCACCAGCCTTTCCTAATGGTTCTATATAATCAGAAGGATTTGTAACCATAGGATGGCAATCCCAATGTGCCCATAAAAATCAAGAATGGTCGGCATTATTAGGTGCATATATAGAAACATAAATTATCGATATAAACATAAGGCAAGGAAGGGGCCCATACTTGGTGTGCTTCCTCAAGCTCTGAATCACTAGAGCTCCAATAGTTAGATTAGGAACAAAGTGCCTATGCAAACTGACAAGATACCACCTCTAGTAAAAAATAACTGATGGTGTAGAATGCATGCAATCAAAAGTTTTATTTTCAGAAACTTAGAGCCAAACCGCGTCTCATATTTGTAAGAACCTAGCGTAGTTGTTTTACACTGGATTAAGGCAGCAATACCCTAGTCATAAATGAGTTGAGAGCTCCACAAAGTAAGATACCATATACAGTTTTAGCCAAAAAAAACTATCTATGATGAGAGGAGAAACATCAAGGACGGTTTTTGGATAAAACTGTATGTGTTGTGGCCCTCATCATAGATAGATTTACTTAAAAACCGTATGTGATGATAGGCGGAATATCACGGATGGTTTTTGGATAAAACTGTCTATAATGAGGGCACATTACAGACGATTTTAGTTAAAAATTGTCTGTGATGTGTCTGATATTCATCTACGATGATTTTTAGAGAGGTGCTTTTGTGCTCTTCTTTTTTAAAGTTACACAAATATTAAAGCATTAATGAAGGGTAGATGAGAATTACTTACACCTTCGCTTGCTTCAAGGTTTGTGCAATTTATATTGGGAGGAATAGCATGGAAGCATTGCTCTGTTTTTTATATAAAAAAATGTACTAGTGTTCTTTGCTTTGATCGGCCTCGTAATTCCAGTGGAAAAGATTATCAAAGCAACGCGGTGGATTTTATGTAACAAAAATGTGGGGTGGATTCCAGCTGCGCGCGCGTGTTTGGAGGGGAGTGGCGTGCATTCATGTGCCCGCCTGCCAGCATGCACACATGTGTCAGACGGCCAAAGAGTGATCCATCCTTTCACCTCGAAAAATGGTGCAGCAAAAGAGCTCCGGGAAAGGCTACAGTACAGTACACGTCGGTGAATCAATCAACATCCATGGCTGATACGTTTCGACTCGAGCCCTGAATTATTCATTCATCCCCAGTTCAGATCCGATCGGATGAGCTGTTCATCCCCAAGCAGCACACTCCGCAGACGACACACACATCACTCCGATTCTCCGTCGCTGTCCGTCGCCGTCGCCATGTCCTCCCACCACCTCCTCGACGACCCCTTCTTCACCTTCCCACCACCGTCATCCCCCTGCCCATTCCTCGGCGTCGGCCACGGCTTCCCCCACGAGCTGGACTCCCCCTTCGGCCTGGACCTCGACCCCTTCCACCCGCCCGCACCCCTCGAACCCTTCCCCTTCCCCACCTCCTACCCCTTCCTCCTCCACCACCTCACCGACCGCGTCGCCGCGCTCGAGCTCGCCGTCGCCGCCCGCCCCCAGCCCTCCCGCAGGAAGTACACCTACGCGGCCGAGGCCGGCGGCCGCAAGGTCAAGTGGACCACCGAGGAGAAGCCGCGAGGGGAGAGGGCGACCAAGTGGGAGGCCGAGCTCAAGACCCCCCACGACGACGGATTCGACCGCAAGTGGAAGTGGGAGTCCAAGTCCAGGTCCAAGTCTGCCCGGAAGATCAAGTGGGGCACCGAGCTCAAGGGCAAGGGATCCCTCGAGCCATGGTCGCACGCCTACACCTGGGAGGAGGACTTCAGCGCCAGCGACGACGACGAAGACGACGACAAGGAGGTGGAGAAGAAGAAGGCTAACAAGGACAAGAAGAAGGAGGACAAGGTGGTCAAGAAGGAGAAGAAATGCCCCGTCGCCGTCAAGATCGAGGAGATCCCCGAGGACAACACCATTGGATGCGACGCCATCAGAAAGGTTCATTTTTTCCTGTGGGGTTTTAGATTCTGATACCAAATAAACAAAAAGATTGGATTTTTAAGGGGTTTTCAGCTTTTGGGCCTTCTCGTTTAGTCCAATCTGAAGGAAGGATGATATTTTAAGTAGAACTTTGAGAGATCCATGGCTCTCATGCATAGATCTGGTTGGATTCAAGAGAAAGATTGTATTTTTAGAGAATACTGTGTCTGCAATCTACATCTGTAATACTAGTAGGCGGTTGTGGATTGTGCTCTGCTAGGAAATTATCTAGCCAAGAATTAATCCTGCTTCTTTGGAGTATGAACTTGTACTGACCGCTCTGCATTTTCCTTTTCTGAAGGCTTTTGCTATGGGCAATGGCAAGGGAAAGAGGAAGGAGCTGTCACCACAGGATGCTGCATTGCTGATCCAGTTGACCTACAGGGCTCACCTTGCCCACCGCTCACAGGTGCTTCGCTGCCTGCGTGATCTGGCCGTGGCGAAGGCCAAGCTGAAGGAGATCAGGTCCTTGTTCTATAACATCTCTTACAGGCACCGCCTTGCTCATGACCAGGAAGAGCGCCAAAGGTTCTCGGAGAAAATCATTGTCCTGCTCCTCACCGTCGATGCACTTGAGGTGAACTCCATCATCACCTGTTTATCATTGCCACGGCTGCATTCTGAATTTGAAGTTTAGTTATTGCATTGTTGGTTTGGGGGTCATTTGTTAGGAGTCTTTACATAAGCATGAGTTTCCAATGGTGCGTTAGAACCTGACGTTATTGATTATTGATATTATTAGGATTTAAGGGAAATCAAAGCACACTAGAAACAAGCTATTGATAAATGAGAATCTGTTGCTCTTGTATGAATCTATACATACGTCTGGTCCCTGGATTGAGCGAAGTGTATATATTAGTGTGATGAACTAGCATCAACTTAGATGAAGATGCTAGAATGTCTGCACAGGACCTCCTCAGGCATATAAATACAATTGATTTGCTTTCGGTGATGTTTGCCCTCACTTCTCAGTAGTGTCCTCAGTGATTCATTAGGTTCAAATGCTGAAGTATTCTTACATTATGCACTGGTGCATGTTTCCTGTATGGTCAGTTTTTCCCAGTAGGAGTGGTTTATGGTTAAATCTTTAATTGATCAAAAAGTGCCTGGACCCAAACTCGTGTTTAGTAGTTATTTCCTCTATTACGCTGTGCATTTCCATGGTATATCAAGTGTAAGGGCATCCCTCTGAGTGAAATCCAAATTTCTCTAGAGTAGAGACATGTAATCATCTGTTTTGATTTTATGATTACTGAACCGACAATGCCCCAAACTCTTCAAAGGCTTGGATTTAAGTATATTGAGGGCCGAGGCGAATGCAGTGATAGAAATTAAAAACTATGCTTCCATGCTATCTTAAAGATTTTGGCTATCCTACCTTTGTCCCTTCGTAGGAGATTGTGAATTCAAACTACGGAGGAAAATCATGCTCCTTTTGATGTGCATGCAGTTCAATCAAACTATTTTCTTCATAAGTTCCCTCGCATTTACATCCAAATTATATAAGCAATGATGCTTGGCATAATTGTCTTCTCTGTATACATTTGGTGCTTGCCCTCCATGCAGGGACCTGACTACATGGTGAGGACTGCAAAGAAATCTATGCTCGAGGAACTCGAGGGGATGCTGGAGATTGTGGACCCGCAGCCACCGGGGAAGCAGAGGTCGCTGAGCCGCAGGAAGTTTGATCTTCCACAGGGTGGAGCGATCTCAGATGAGAAGATGGCTGGCGTGAACAAGGCTGTCAGAATCATCGAGGGCAAGTAATCGGCACCACCTTCTTCAGTTGGATATCGTGCCCGATGGAGCTTCTAGCACTGTGTTGCCTATGAGAACTACCGATTTTATTTCCAGTATCTTTTAGCTACCGAACTTATTGTGCACCATTAATCGGAATGTGGCAGTATGATCGGCCTTCTGCTTGACTTGTTGTATGCTGTTGTTAAAGTACCGGATATGGGTGCTCTAGGATCTCTGCTGGCTGTTGCCCAGATGTTTTGAGTTCCATGGAAGTTGAGTAATGGAGGACCTAGCTGTCTGGTTGTGTTGCCATTGTACCTTCATATACTCGCATGCATGTTCTGGTTATTCGGTTGCAGTGTAGCTAGGTGAACAAGGTGAGATGAGATCGGACAAGATTGAAAGGAAGCCATACAAATCAGCATTGCGTTGCAACGCATCGCAAGTTGAAAATGCATACACGGTATATTTAATCCGCCATCTAACTCGACATGTCTGGGATGATCATACCGGCGGTGTAAACCGCTTATTCAATCAGAGGCTGCAGCAGCAGGATATGGTGATCGATCGATCGATCACACTCACACTCTTCCTCCGTTGATGATGAGCTTCTCGATGGCCTGCAGGGCCTGGATGGCGGCCTGGATGTAGAAGGTGATGGGCCCGGCGATGGGGGCGAGCGGGTTGGCGGCGATCTCCTCCTTGACGTCGTCGTCCACAGACGGCAGCGGCATGGTCGGGTCCTCGTCGAACTTCTTGGCCTGCTCCAGGTACTTGTCCATGCGCGGCGTCGCGAAGAGCCGCACGCCCTCGATGTCGCCCCTCGCCGCGAACCGCTGCCGGTCGTGGGAGGTCTCCGACGACAGCGCGTAGGGGCGGCCCTGCTTGTCGTAGGTGTCCTGGCTTTTCATGAGCTTGAGCAGCTGCTGCAGCTCGGTCCTGAGCATGTCCACCAGCGGGTTGGACTGCTCCACGACATCCTCCAGCGCGTTCTGGGCTTCCACCAGCTTGTCACGGGCGTCGCCCAGGTTCTTGCCATCCGCCATGGTCCTCGCCTCCTTGATCATCTTCGCCGTCTGCAGACGGGCCTCCTCTGTCTGCACCTCCGGCGGCTTCTCATCCTCCGGGACGGCCGTGCCGGTGCGCCGCACAGTCAGCGTCGCAGGCGGCGCATCAAACAGCTTCCCTGAAGTGCTGCATTTAGCGAATCAACTCAACCGGTTAATCCAACAATTTGGTCGGTACTCTGCGGACATGCTAGTATTCTGTTTGTACCTGTACGAGTATGTGACCTCGAGGATGTCGGCGCCGCGCTCGCTCTCGATGGCCGGGAGGAGGAGGTCGACGATGACCTTGCGCACTTCCCTGCTGTAGAGGTCGCCGAAGCTGACGGTCACCGAGCCGGCGTCGGCGTCCGGCGTCTGCGGGTAGCTCCCGGCGGTCACCTGCTGTATGGTCGACTCGTCTTCGATGCGTGCCACCGTCAGCTTGAGGTCCTGGACGACAACGGTGAGCAGGCCGGCGAGGCACTGGGAGAAGGCCAAGCTCAGGCCGTCGATGTCCTGGACGACGGAGAACGTCCCTCCCATGCTCTTGTCCGCGACCGCGTGGAGCACCGTGGGGTCGTAATCCGCGCCGAAACCGAACGTGTAGACGGGCACATTGCCGATGGCGACCTGGGCAGCGTCGCCGCCCCGGTTCTGCTGGCCGTCGGACATGAGCATGACGCCGACGACTCGGCCGCCGCTGACCTTGCGGTCGGCGAGGACCTTCAGCCCGGTCTGGAGGCCGTCGCTGATGTTGGTGTTGCCGCCGGCTTTGAGGCCGTCGATGAGGCCCTGCAGCTCCGGCTGCGAGGTCTCGGTGATCTGGCGGAGCGGGCAGAGCCTGGCGGCGGCGTCGGAGAAGCTGACGATGGAGAGGCGGTCGATGGGGCTGAGCTTCTTGATGACGAACTGCATGGCGGTCTTCATCTTGTCGATCTTCTCCCCCTGCATGCTGCCGCTGACGTCCAGCACCGCCACGAGGTCCAGCCCCGAGCGGTCGACGGTGGAGTCGCCGCCGGTGAGCTCCAGCATCACCTTCTGGCTGTTCTCCTCGAGCGGCGCCTTGTTGTTGTTCTTGATGACCAGCTGCACTCTCCCGGGCACGATCGGCGTCGGCCTCGGCCCTGCATGCCGCCATTGCAAATCAACACATTCGTTTCACAGGCCGGTGTTCTTGGTTGGTTCATTAATTATTGGTTGGTGTTCTCGTTGATTACTGGCTAGCTAGCTACTGCAAAATTGTTTACTAAACCATCTGCAAATTGAGCAAATTTGAATGCATGGATGAACCTGAATTTGGAGGTGCAACAATCGGCTCATCATCGTTGAAGGCCATGGTGAGAAAAGATCGCGATTTTGTTCTACTACTACTTGTAGCTACCCAGCACCTCGTTCCTTCTCTGATGATGACAACTAGCGCATCGATCCTCTGTTATATAGTCGCAGAGAGAACAGGTATATAGATAGATAGATGTTATACTATACGTTTCTTGCCGATTTTCATCTAGACCTCTTGGAAACTTCAAAATTATCAATAACTACGTACGTACTACTCGACCTAACGTCATCATCACTGGATGGATAAGGTCGACAGTTCATTATTGGTAGGGTTCTTCTTCTTCATGAGAAGATAAGTTGGAGTTATTTCTCCCATTGTTGTCTATTTCGAATATGTTTATATCTAATCTTATGTATATCATTTTTTTGTAAATATAACTTCTCACACATGTTTTAACAAAAATGATCTCATCTCTCCATCGCAGCAGGCAATACGTGTTCTCTATTGCTCCCGGGGAACACGAGCGTGAATTGCTGCCGCGCCACCTGGACACGGAAGGTGTCCCACCGTACTCCGCCAAAGCGGAAGCGAATCCTCCCGTGCACCCTCACGCTGCCGCGGTGCTTGCTCGGTTCTGCGCTTGCCCAGGCAAGGCAAGAGACACGTATCACCTGCCGCGCTTTTCGCGGTAGGATTGAGCGTTATTTTTTGCAAAAACATGTGTGAAGAGGCTAGATTTATGAAAATACAAGGGGCTAGATATGGACAGTGATCATCTATTTATGAAGGTCTCAAGAGTGGTTGGCTTGAGGATCCTATCTCTAATCCAAATAAATGGTTTGTTTGGTTCGAATAAGAGAATGGACTGGTTGTCAGCGTCTTATTCATCGTAAGCACAAAGTTAGTATAAAATGAAGGATTGGATCATTCCACCAAATTTGATAGAAAAACCTCATGATGTACTGACCCATCCTAGGATGAGATGATCTCTCGAACCAAACAACCGATTTATTCCCTCCCTAGCTAGTGACTAAATGAAAAACAAAACCCAAAATTGCTTCAAGCCGTGGACACGATGCCAAACTTGATTAACCAGTTTCGCGAGGGATCTTTTTACAATCTCACTCCTTGCATCCTTGCCTAAGAGAAAAACCTGTGGGAATTAGGTGGCAATCACTTCCCTACTGTAGATGTCGTAAAAGTATCGTAAGAATTAGACAGAGTTTTGTCGGAACTTGTGCATTCCAGATAAGTTTTTATGATTGTATGAATAGTGGAGCAAAACATCTAAAACAATTGCATATTTTTCAGTACATAAGCGATGTAGAGTAGTAATTTTATTCCATCTTTAGACTATCTCCATTAGTTTCCCTTCCCCTCCAAATCCCTTCACGAACAGATCTCAAGTGCTCCAGCGGATTCTCTTCATGATTCCCTTCGGAAGGGATTCAAACAGTGAATCTCTTTAGAAAGGGATTCTCTCTAATCTCTTCACAAATCCCTTGAGGGGATGCTGCTGGAGATAGTAGAAAATAAAGGGAATGAATATGGGGAAGGAAATATGGAATGAAATGGAATTAAGAAAAATTGCTGGAGATAGTCTTACAGTCTTCTAGGCAATTATGCATCGGGAGTCGGGACGAACGGACGCGCGGGAGGAGACTACGTTGTTTACTACACGACGTACAGTCCGGAGCCCTACTCTCCCAACTGCTCATTCATTGGTCCATGCAATGAATGCAGAGGACGACCACGTGTAACACATAATATCGATGCAGAGGACGACAAGATAAGATGACTTCTATCGGATCAGATCGGATCGGATGATTCCTTATAATACTCCCTCCGATCACAAATATGCTTCCTTTAATCCTAGGTCCCGTTTGACAACATGAAATCGGACCGTTTTTACTTAAATCTGGAAAAAAACCAACTAAACGGGCTAAAATTTGGAACGATTTTCTTCGGATTGTTTCTTCTTTTTTTACTCTGTGACTAAATCGGTCTCAAACCCGATTCACAGAATCCCACCTAAACGTTTCTACCAAGAATCTGAAACCGTTTTCGTTTCTACTATAATCTGAAACCATACCAAACAGGATCTTAAAAGTCTAAGTTTTGAACATCAATACAATCTTTAAAACACAACTTTAACCACTAATTTTTATTATAATATATCTATAAAACTCAATAAAATTATAATATTATAAAAGTATTTCTCGAGACAAGTTTGCGCATATAATTTTTATGTATCCAATTTAAATATTTAAAAATATATCGATAGTCAAGGTTTCGAAAGCTTGATCATCACTATATTTAAAGTGCTAGCTTTTTAAGACCGAAGAGAGTAATCGTTTTGAGATACGTAGAGTCAAAATTTTAAAACTTTAACTAGCGATATCTTTTAAAATGTTTATATTGGACGCTTGAAACTATCGGATGGGACCGGATGATATATACTCCAATATCCATACAGAGGTACAATCCGGCCTACTCAGTTTGGGACAGGCCAGAGTCCAGACTAGACCATTATTATCGGATCTATGCAGAGGGCGACCACGTGCACGTAACGTGACTCGTACGGTCGTCTATTGATTGGAGCAACCATGCATGCATGCAGTACCTACCTACTCCCTCTGTCCCACAAAGAGTGCATTTCTAGTGTTTAAATTTTGTCCCACAAAGAATGCATCTTTAGTCTGTAGGGCCCAGCTGTAAGTGTATGCATGCTCATTTAAGTGCTTGTGGAAACCGAAGCACCACCATGCTTGTGTATGGAGTAATAAGGGGCACATTAGTCATTTACCTTGCACACTAATCTGTCTTAAAAATCCTAGAAATGCACTCTTTGTGGGACAGAGGGAGTACTGTTGACTTCACAGATCGAATCGAGCCCAGTACATATGTAATCGAGCCCGGTATACAGTATATCGGATCTAATCGACACGTTTAAGTTGATTTTAGCAGAATAATTGATAGATCTAAACAACCCAGCTGAATTGATTAGACAAGGGTAAAGACTGTTTTATCCGAAGAAGGAAATGCGCAACAAAATCGGAGAAAAGCGTACATGAATTGACGTAAGTCGACAATGATCAAAATCGGCGATATGCGACTTTATTTATCAAAACGAATTACAAAGGAAAAGTTACAAAACTAAAAACTACTATTTATCAAAACGAATTACAAAGGAAAAGTTACAAAACTAAAAACTACTCCTATTTGACGAAAAGTAAAACTAGAGCGTATTGTTTGATGTTTGTGTTTATGTCGACCTTTTGTCGACGTTGTCCACCATCCTCTTTTATAGCAACAAGCTTGATCGTATCTTCGCGGTTTCCTGTTAAAACTTATCCGTATCGGCTTCAACTTCCTGGTACCTTCCATCATCGGTTATATATAATCGGATAAAAATCGTATCGACTTATAACTCCTCAATCCCATATACTCCTTGCCAAACCAATCATACCGAATTAGTCTTTACCAAATCGGTTACGTGCCAATTTTAGGTGTTAATATATACCCCTGTTTTTGAGAGATTACATGAATCTCGCAAAAATCATTATTGTCGGCTTAACTCGAAACATCAATCGTCGTCATTACCATCTAACCGTTTCATCTTCTCATCGATTTTCATTCCACCAGCAGTTATTTTCCCACGTAACTACATGACTTCACGCCCCCATACATTAACTACAGTCAAAATTGCTGAAAATTATCCGTCTTTGCCACTAGGTTTACCCCTCTGTAAATATAAAATTCACTCCGCGTTATTTTCATGCGCACTTGCTCTCCTTCCTCCTTCCTATCGGGTGTTCTCAACCTATCTCGGTTCACATCGACAGCTTCCACTCTTGTTTAACCTCTTGCCCCATCAGCTTAACAGATTCCAACTCTGACTCTAGGTATTAAGACCACCATGGGACAGGCCAGACAAGACCATTATTATCGGATCGGATAAGATATATCTATGCAGAGGGCGACCGCGTGTAACATGACTCGTACGGTCGTCTATTGATTGGAGCAACATGCATGCAGTACCTACCTACTGTTGACTGCACAGCTGATATGGAGCCCAGTACAGCAAATAATCGAGCTTTGGAAAAAGTATATGTTGATCCATCTGCGTGCAAAGATAGTCTCTACTATTCTAAAGCAGCACTTGGTGGCAGTGGTCCGTTCTTCCCACATCATTAATTGCCGCTTAATTGTCCTGCTTAATTGTCCTACGCAAGAAACGAAGCGTTGCTTTAATTAGCCAGCTTTCGCAAGAAACGAAGCGTTAAAGATAGATGTTTGATCTTATGAAATAAATTTTTTTATTTTTTAATCTTTATTTTTCGTTATCAATTTTGTTTTTCGTAGCAACGCACGGGCATGTAACTAGTAATCAAACAAATTAAACAAGCCATGAAGCTACCGCTAGTACTCTACTCGAAATTATAGAATAATTTAAAAAACTAAAACAAATTTTATTTATAGGACGTATCTTTTAAAGCATCTCCAAGAGAGATTCCTAAAAAAAAAACCTTAAACTTCAATATATGACCCTAACTAATTAGATTTAAGGCTCCAAAGAAATGTCCACTCCAGCAATTAGGCCCTAAAATCCAACTAACATCTACTTTGCATAAATAGCTACTCGCTCAGGGGTCCTAAAACAATTTGCTAAATTTTAACAATTTAGGTTTCTTGCTGGAGTTGATCTTTTCCTCTAAAAGTCCTAGAATTCAAATTAGGACCATATTTAGAGCCCCTCTTGGAGATGCTCTTAATGACCTTATCTATAGTTATATAACGTATTTCATGTTCTAATACAACATTATTGTTCTCTTTATACTGCTAATAAATATCTATATTTACTTGATATTCTCTACACCTATGCATTGAATATAGTGTACTTACATATAATTTAGGGTAATGTAGTCATTTGCAATATCTTCTTGGTCTATGTGCCAAGAAGAAATATGCTATATAAACCTGGATAGGGCGAGTATATATTTATAAATAAAATTTAAAAGCTAAAATAATACTACATCTGTCCAAAAATATAAGGCGTATTTTTACTTTGCATAAGGATTAATGTTGCGTTGAAATTGAGAAAGGTACGAGAGAAAATGACTTAGAGCAAGTACAATAGCAAAACCCACTACAGGCTAATAATAAGCTAAAAGTTAGCTTGTACAATAACTGTCTTTAAAAGTTATCTCTAGATGTTGTGCAATAACTATCTCTTCTCTTTTGTACATAAATAATATATCTATCCTCCCGTGCAAAGCTGGCTACTAAACAAGAGCCAACTCTCTTATCTCTCATCTTTTCTCACTATTTCACATAGACAAAAGCTGATGTGTACAGGTTAACAGTCAGCTGAGGTGGCCTTATTGCACATGCCCTTAGAGCAATTACAATATTAATAAAACCCACTACTTACTCTAACTCTCATCCATGTCATCTAGAGTAAGCTAAAAGCCAACTTGTACAATAACTGACTCTAAATGTTATCTCTAGATATTGTGCAATAACTATCGCTTCTCTCTTGTATACATAAAAAATATATCTATACTCTTGTGAAAAGCTGGACTCTCTCTTCTCTCTCTCTCTCTCTCTCTCTCTCTCTCTCTCTCTCATTTTTTCGCACTCTTCCACATAGATCAAAGCTGGTGTGTACAGGCTAAGAGCCAGCTGAGGTGGTCTTAGGCTATTCCCAGTGCAAAGTGTCATACTCCGATATCCAAGAATGCCACATAGGATGAAAAGTATGATACTGCATTGAAGAAACACTCTCTACAATGCATAGTATCATACTTATATGGTTAAAATAATTAATTGGTGTGATGTTGTGTCTATGAAAGTGGGCCCAGGGCATTAGATTCTGTGCCACAGCCTAAGATATCGTGCCAAAACAGTATCTTGCTCAAGATACAGCTTTCTTCTCTCTTCTATTTAATGCTTTGCCACATCAGCAAAAAATCTTATGTGGCATCTATTTAATGAGTATGATACTACCCATTGGGAATAGCCTTATTGTACATGTCTTTAGATACCCTCACTTAATTGTCTTGGAAGATGAAACATATATTTTTGTGTGGATGGTAATGAATAAATGTATATAGTTGAGAGGAAATAAATAGGGATATAAAAGGAAATGTCTCATTAAATCTACATAAAAGTCTTATATTTATGAATAAAATAAATAGGGATATAAAAGAAGAGAGAAAAGAGAGTTGGTTCTTATTTAATAGCAAGTATTGTACAGGAATATATATATAGGTAGATTAGTTAGGGTGTGTTTGGTTGCCTGTATCAAGTGGTACCTGTATGAGATGGTTCAAGAAAAAAACCATCCATGTGTTTGGTTGTTTAAATGGAACCATCCTATCATGAACCAAGCGATACAAATTTGAGAAATATTCTTTCTAGATATTGAACCATTTCATTCATTTAAAATAATAGAATCAAATAGGATGCCATTGAGGGTTTTTAGCTTGGTTTTCGAAGAACCCATATTAAAAGCTGGTTGATATGAATTGGACTCGCTTATTCCTAGCTTCATCGGTCTACGAATTTCCAAGATAAGTTAATACAGATTTACTGACACACTCGAAATTAATATTGAGTTTGAAGGTTGGATCGATGTTTCGGATTGAAAGTTTGAATATTGAAGCTGAAAGATTTATATTTGTGTTGAAAGCTTAAATTAAATTTCCAAGCTGGAAGTTGGAGCTGGCATGAATACTATTCCATGCACCACACTTTGCTTTTTCTTAGCGCTGGACGTCAGGTGAGTGGGTGTGTAGCGAGGAGAGAATCGATTGCTAGAACCAAGACAAACACAAATTTGCATACTAATAATGCAGCCTATTTTTGCTAAGTTCCACAATCCACAAGCTAGTCGAAGAGAATGGCGTAGATAAATGTGAGGAATATATTAGCTAGTAGAAATTAAGGAGGAGTAATCTGCATGCACGGCCGGCCACTGGATCAGTCTATAAATCTGCCATCTCAGAGTGGCTGATGATCTACCAAGCGAACGAAGCAGACGACATACATACCCAAGACCGAAGCCAGGATGGGAGAGAGCCGCGGCAACATCGCCTTCTTCGCCACCTACAGGCCGCCGGTGCCACTGGACATCTTCTCCTGCCCGGTCCCGCCGGCGTCGAGGCACGACGAGCTCCACCTCACCGACGGCGTCTCCTACAACTACAACTGCCGTCCCATCCCCCCGGCGGCTCTTAAGACGCTCATCAAACGCCCCAAGCTGGCCTCCCAGCTGGGCGGCGCCACCGAGGCCGACGTGGACTCCGGCCTGGTGTTCGTCTCCGAGAGAGACGACAGCCTCGAGACGCTCCACGTTGCGCTGCGCTTCAACACCGACAACAAGGTCAAGGTGTTCGGCCTGGCCGACATCTTCGGCGCCGCCGATTTCAGCGACGCGCGCATGGAAGACAGCGGGTGCATCGGCGGCGGGTACAAGGTGGGCTCTCGCACCGTCGACCACTCGCTCATCTACGTGTCCACCAAGGAGCCGGTGCAAGAACGCCGCAGCCCCTGGACCGTGGTGTACAAGACTAACCTTAGAACCGGCAAGACCGAGCGCCTCACTCCGAAAGGTACTAGCTAGCTAGCTAGCTCATCGTCGACCGGACCGGCAGATCGATTTAGTTATTCCTTTCTGATCTTCTCATTTTAATCTTCTTCTGCTTGTGCGTGCACAGGGGCGTACGATTTGAGCCCGGCCGTGTCACCGTCGGGGAAGAAGGTGGCGGTGGCGTCGTTCCAAGGGAAGGGATGGGAAGGCGAGATCGAGGACCTGCAGACTGACATCTACGTGATGAACGTGGAGAAGCCGCCGTTGGAGCGCAAGCGGTTGATCAAGAACGGCGGCTGGCCGACGTGGGCCAGCGACGACGTCCTGTTTTTTCATAGGAAGGTTGGGGAGATCTGGGGCGTGTTCCGGTACACCATCACCAGCGGCGAGAGCGTCCGGGTGACACCGGAGGCGTTCGACGCGGTGACTCCGGCGGCCATCAGCGAGACCAAGGTGGCGGTGGCGACCATCCGTCAGAAGTCCAAGTTCAGCGACGTGCGCGCGGAGGCGCAGTACCGGCACATCGAGGTATTTGACACGACGGCGCCGGAGCAGCCGGTGCAAATCACCCAGAAAACGAGGCCGAAAGCGGACCACTTCAACCCCTTCGTCGTGGACGGTGGCAGCCGAGTCGGTTACCACCGCAGCAGAAGCGACCTCCTGCAGAAGGGAGACGATATCCCGAGGAACTTCCACAAGATGCAGTCCCCGGTGAAGGACGTGGGGTTGTTCAGGGTGTCGGGTGTGTTCCCCACCATCTCCAAGGACGGCTCCAAGCTCGCCTTCGTCGACAACGAGTTCAAGGCCGTCTGGGTCGCCGACACCCAAGGCCTGCGGATCGTCTACGAGGTACCTAGCTACTAGCTAGTAGCTACTCCACTCCATTGATGGAACACCCAAGCTTGAAGCTCTAGAGATTGAATTTGTGCGTGGCTGCAGACCAAGGGCCCGGACAGCATCTTCTCCCCCATGTGGAACCAGAACCCTGACAAGGACATACTCTACGTCTGCTTGGGCCCCTCCTTCAATGCCGCCAAGCCGTTGGAGATCTGCGCCATCCCCAACGTGTCCAGCGGCGCACGGCAGCGCCGGCAGCTCACCAAGGGCAAGTTCAACAACGCCTTCGCGTCCAGCAACCCGGACGGTACGTACGTACGTAGCGTAGGCCATTAATTAGCTTCCCCCTACCTACGGTATGCGTTGCTTGCCGCCGGCCATGGTTATCGATCTTCTCAATGCAAGGTGCGTGCAGGGACCAAGTTTGTGTTCCGGTCGACGAGGGACGGAGGGGATAAGAAGCACAAGAACCTGTACATAATGGAGAATGCGGAGGTCGGGGAGTACGGCGACGGCACGGTGAGCCGGCTGACCAACGGCCCATGGACCGACACCCACTGCCAGTGGTCCCCGAACGGGGACTGGATCGTCTTCTCGTCGACGCGCGACAAGCCGGGAGACGCGCCGGAGCTGGACAACGGCCTCGACCCCGGGTACTACGCGGTGTTCCTGGTAAAGGCGAGCGATCCCACGGTGGTGATCAGGGTGATAAAGAGCGGAGACGACCTCGCCGGCCACGTGAACCACCCGGTGTTCAGCCCGGACGGCAGGAGCATCGTCGTGACGTCCGACCTCGCCGGTGTGTCCGCCGACCCGATCTCGCTGCCGCTGTTCCTGCACTCGGTGAGGCCCTACGGCGACATCTTCGCGGTGGACATCGACCCGGACGACATCAGCAAGAACAGGGACGTGAACAAGTTCCATCGCGTCACGCACAGCCGGTACGAGTACTCGACGCCGGCGTGGACCATGTTCGCGACGGACGACCCGAACGCGCAGTGGAACGTGCTGGTGAAGAAGGACGCGTTCACGCCGGCGTGCCCGTACGCGTACCCCGACGGGGGCGAGAGCTGGCACATGACCGGCCACCTCTGCATCCCCAGGAGATGCTGCTGAATATCTATATATACATGTACGTACGTTCATCCATGCATGCATCCATCGATCGACCCTAGCAATTTATATCGATCGTCTAAGTAAGATTATCCATCCAACAATTAATTAGCCGCACCCGCACGCGCGCTGCCGAAGCGATCGATCGAGACCAATAAAAACTTGTTGAGCGCATTTCTATGCATGTATGGAACCTGCAGTACTGTACGTACTTGTTGAGTGTTGCTCTAGCTAGCTACTTGTTGAGCGTCGACTTCTGGGATGCAGAGGTGACCGGCGGCGGTCATGTGCCAGCTCCGGCCGGCCACCTCCATCAGGGCAGGGCACGCCGGCTGTTCTTGCTCGATCGAGTAGTAGCTACTGAATCTGAATGGCACAGGCAGCAGCACTAATCTCTTCTTCTCCATCCATCCAGCATTAATTCTCCTCAATCGCGTGCACGCAGAGATGAGCTGCAGCAATGAATATGATATATGATATACACGCGTGGGAGCATGTGCTGGGTGGGGCCCACCTAAAGTAAATGCATGGAGTCGTCTGCTTCGTGCATACTACTCGGCAAAGCTTGAATTCGCCATGCCCGCATGCCCAAGCACTTCCTCTTTTGTCAACAGCGTAAAGGTCGATCTGACTGTACATTCATGCACCGTGCTGCTCCCGTCTGCCAGAAGTGGGGCTCGTCCCCCGTCGGGACAGCTTGGTACATCTCTCATGTTGAGCCATCGGGCTTGTTGTTTCGTGGCGTACCGGTCCAGATCTGGTTCATTTGCACCATTGCGATAAGACGTACAGAGCTGAGGCAATTGACACAATATTGAGAAAAAAAATATTCAATCTTGAACATGTACATAGTTACTGTCTCGTTAAATTTTTTACACCGGGTGTATAGTACCACTGATAAGGAAAAGAGCACAGTAACTATGTATATATACATTAATACATAGACTACCTAATGTTGAGATTGTCAAAGTCGTCTACCGCGTCCATAATCTCTGGATTTCCAGGCTCATGTTGTGTCCTGTCTTCTGCACGCTCTCAGTCCTTTAAGCATGCAATTGTCTCAACCATCTCAGGTCAAGGTCAGTCTCCACGAAAGGCATGTCACAAATCGGTGACCAACAAGAAGAAGACATAACTCTTTGGAGATACGTTCACCATCGTATGTCGAGTATATATTGGAAAAATCGCAGTTGAGACCGATTGCCTTGATGAGTAAGAGTCGGTGTGTCAAGATTAGGGGAGGAAAAATGTTAGAGATAATCTTATCAAGTTAAAATTATGTGTTTGCATGAGTTTGTTGCCTGGTAGTTTGGTT
This sequence comes from Rhipidocladum racemiflorum, assembly GCA_036346355.1. NCBI lineage: Eukaryota > Viridiplantae > Streptophyta > Magnoliopsida > Poales > Poaceae > Rhipidocladum > Rhipidocladum racemiflorum. The sequence continues at coordinate 286,427 of CM070590.1, read as the reverse complement.
TTTAGATTACTTCGTTCAGGAAGTTAAGAGATAAAATTTAGTTGATTAGTTTAATAAGTTGGTTGTGATCTAGCTTGACTATATAAACCAAGAAATAAATAGAAGTGTGTTGATAATATCGGCAAAATTTCCGGGCATAATTCGTGAGGCGTTGGGCTCGTGATACAACTTCACCGGGCTGAGCATTCTCGACTTGCAGTTCAGGTCCGGGAACGGAGATACCATATATATATATATGGAGAGAGCTGGTTGGAGGATTTGGCCCCTTTGCTATTTTGCAGGCCAGGCCCAAAATATGTATAGGAATACAGTGCAATATGGTCGAATCAGCATCGATCTCGCCAATCCAATGCGATGGAATTCCATTCCCCGTTGGTGTTACTCCTCCTCTATTACGCACCCCCAACAGTTTTCTATAATTTGACTTCCAATAACCCTCAACAGCTAGCAAACCCAAACCCAACAGCGTGGGTCTGTTTGTTTAGGCTTCTACTTAGGCTTATTTGGCTTCTAGACCTTCATAAGTCACAAGCCAAAACAAACAGTAATTTTTCAGCTAGCTAGAGAGGAGAAGCTCCAGCCCAATTTGCACTACACGAGAGAAGCAAGGAAAACGATGCTTCTCGGGCCGGGCTTGAGCTTCAAAATCCCACTTCCCTGGTACCCTTGCAACTTGATCTTATTTACAAAAATTGCTATCCCCTTCATCAAGTCTCTTCCACTCCAAATTTCTCCAAAGAGCCGCCTAGCTTCTTCCAGCTCCAGCAGCTTCTTCTCCAGCACCAACCTAAACAAACACAGCCTAAGTCGAGGATTAAGGAGAATGAAAGGGTAGCTAAGATAGCGGACGACAACATGAAGCTAGCTGAATCTTTCTCCTCGACCCAAACCCAAACCCCGCAATTAAGGGATTGAAGTAAGGCTAGCACATATTAAGGAATTGTAAGGGTAGCTAAGCACATATTAAGGAGAAGAAAACCCATGCAAACCCCGCAATGAAGGAATTGGACTTTGAGCATGCAGCAGCACATGGCCATGGCTGGCGGCTAAGGAAGGACAACGAAATGCAAAATCTCTGTTCCGGAACAAGGGAGTACTAGATACCACCGGATCTTGCATTTTGTTTACTAGACCGTCCGTTTCCGTTCGACCTTTCAGCTGACTTTCGCGCCGAGTGTCCTCCTCCTACCTTATCCTACTACCATATGCTCTCTTTTACTTGGTACCAGCCGCAATGTATACGCCTTTTCACACAATACCTCAAACAAGACAAAAACGGCCAAAGGTGTAGCTCCCTTCGGAACAGTTTTGGATTGTGTAGATTTTAGATTATAGACAGTTGTCTAAAGAAGCGGATGTTTGAAGAATCTGCTGGCTGTATAATCTGGCCGTTCGTCAATCCGTTTGAGAATGTGATCGTTTGGACAAAGGGGCGACAACAGAGGAGGAAGAGCTGGGCCGACGCAGGAGGAGGAGGAGGAACTCGGGTGGCGGCAGTTCGGCGACCGGAGGGGGAGCTCGGGCGCAGGAGGAGGCTCGATAGAACCGGTAGAATCAGGCCGACAGCAACTTCTGATTTTATATGTAAAGGCAACTTCTGATTCTTAAAGAAGCTATTCAGAATCTTTCTGTTCGGCAAATAATCTGATCAGAAACTAAAACAAACAAACCGTAGTAGTATAGGAGTACAGACAAGAATATGGATAGGCATTGTATAATTAATTCCCTTGCAGTGCATGCGTGTGGGCTTTAATTCAAAGTAGCCACCATAATGTAATTGTAAAATGTAGCCACCAAAATTATTTGCCACTTCAAACATTGACACTTCATAAATTTGCCACTGGACCTACATTTCATTGACTCAGATGGTCCCATATGTCATTGGCTCAAGTGGCATCATAATCAAAATGTCAATGTTTGAAGTGGCAAATTATTAATTATTTCACCAAAATATAATTGTATTTTGATCTTTTTCATTCAGTTAGGGGTCCTTCAATTCCCACCAACTGGCATTGTCGACGACGTTGGTACTCTCTCCGGTTTGGTAATACCTGTCGTTTAGGACATAGTGATGGTCAAACTTCCAAAACTTTAGCTAACAATATATTTTTAAATATTTAAATTGGATACATAAAAATTATATGTGTAGACTTGTCTCGAGAAGTACTTTCATAATATTATAATTTTATTGGGTTTTATAAATATATTATAATAAAAAATAGCGGTCAAAGTTGTATTTTGAAGACCGTGTCGATATCCAAAACGACATATATTACCGGACCGGAGGGAGTACTGGCAAACTTATTTATGGAGAAGATAACCACTAGCCTGGAATGGATGTGGCAACAAGCAGCGAGATGATAAGTTCTTGAGGATTTTTTTGATGATGAATGCCATTGTTTGTTGTTCGGACCGGGAAATAATTGTTTGGGGATTGTTCGGACCGGGAAATAAGGGAAACGGAATGGATGGACATGACATGGGTGGCAGCAGAAAATGGCGGCCCGGAATCAGCGGCACGTTCTGCTCTGCCGTGTGCTGTCCGCGTTGCAATGCAAAACCGCAGGGATGGAATTGGATGCATTGATTCCGTTGTAAAACCATCATCCGGATGGCCGTACATCGATCCAATAACTAAAATAATTATAAAAAATATAATAAGGTAAAACTATTTTCTTTTTACTAGATCGATTCTTTCTAATAATAAGGCGTCATATTTATAGTGAAAAATAACTCAACATTCCCCTTTGGATGAATATCATGTGATGCATGTGCCTCGTAAAAACTCCTTCCAGAAATCCGGTGAAAAAGGGATGCAGAAAATAGTACATTGCACCCACATATCGTGTTACACTTTTTGCCTCATTAAAAACCTTCATGTGAGAAAACTTTAAAAAACCCACTAAGAGAAAAGGAATACAATTTATTATCTTCTGAATTTGGGTATTATCTTCAAGATCATACTAAGGATTTAGATTCAGGGATTTACTCCCTCTGAACTTGGAAACATATCCTGTGCACATCACAGTGCTGTGCACATATGCAAACATTAAATCTGGGTCGTTCAAATCCTATCTAATGGTGACTTCATCAGGGGTAATTACAAAATATTTGCACATGTGATTTTAAGCCACCGTTGGATGGGATCTGAACGGCCCAGATTTAATGTTTGCATATGTGCACAGCACTGAGATGTGCACAGAATATGCTCCCCCTGAACTTTGCATATTTCTAAATCATTTCATTTCAATACCATGAACATATCTTTATAAGTTGTATGTTGGTAAAAACTTAGTGAATAAATCTGCAAGATTGTCATATAACTTAGTTTGCATAATCTTTACCTCACTATTCTTTTATAGTTCATGATGATAGAAAAGTTTAACGACAATACGTTTCGTGGATATGGCTAATCATACGTTTTAGCCAAACACGTTCACTTGAGGCTTCATGTCATACTATAATCTCTGAGTGATTAGTACAAGTAGCTACCAAGGTCTGCTTAGAAGATCGCTAAGAAATAGTTCTACCACCTCAAAGAAACATAAACCAGCAAGACATTTTGGCACTATGGAATTAGATAGATAGCCATCATCCGTGCATCCCACTATGTCCGAGTCTGGGTTGTTCCAATAAAATATGCTAAGATCTTGAGTACCTTACATATATCTGAGTAAAGTCTTGACACTTGCCCAATGTGATAGGGACATCCTTTTTATTGACATCACCGTGCCTAGTCACTCATCTCATACACAACAAGTTGAATCCCTATTACAAGGAACAATTACATGTGCTTGAGCACATCAAATTAATTATCAGGTGATTACGTTCCTAGGTTTTTAATACAAATGATTCACATAGTGGAATGTTATTTAATCCTTATGATGATTTTATTGTCATTAGGAACTAGGGAGAAGAGCCTTAAAAGGCCAAGCATAAAAGGGAACTGCCATGCATAAAACCAAGTCATGTGCACAAGTTCGATTAGGATTCGGCCTCCCTAACAGCACCAACTTAAAATAGCCATAACTGGTGATCCACAAGGGCGTTCGGGTCCCATGAGCACTTGTTTGAAAGATCTTTTCGCCCTCTTTCCAATGGATCCAATTTCACCTCTACATTCCATCTGAGCTATCCAAAATCTGCAAAACAAATCATGTCGCTTTTCCAGTCGGAGTCAAGGTGAGCCTTAAGCCTTGAATTGAGTTATATTCGGTTTCCATAGGTTTTAGCTGACCTCCTCCTCTTATCTCATAAATAGCCAGCCGTAACCTAACCTCTTCTAGGGTTTGGATTTTTTTAGATTAAAGTTAGCATTTGCTATTGCATCTTGTAATCGCGCGTGTCGGGTAAACCACCCTATTACTCATCTTCGGAATCCCTCTGCCATCTTGTGATTTCATATTTTGGATTTTTAATCTAAATTTGCAATTGAGTAATGTTCATTTCTCATTGTCAACTGGCCAGACCACCATAAAAATCGTCAAAATCAAAGAGTTTCAAAATTGAGTTTAAAAAAAATCAAAACAAATAAAAAAATTCGATCAGTTCTCTCGAAAAACCTATCGGCGAGTTAAACTTTTGACCCTGGAAGATCAAAAAGTACAGTGTTTAAGAGGTTTTGGACGGTTTTATCAATCCTGCCCATCGCCATCTCGCTCTTGGTCGTGGACTCTTTGGTACCGGAAGAATTTGAAATTTGGTATGGACGGAATCGCAGTGCCGCTGCTGCACTTGTCATCTTTTCTTCTCGGCATCTGGGCTGGGCTCACAGCCCCAGGCCACCCCTCCCCTCCGCTGCTCTCACTCCAGTCTCCCTCCCTCCCTCCCTCTCAGTGTGAGTTCCCACGCCAGTCACGCACGCTCCGGCTCCAAGAACCAAAACCAAGGAAGCATCGGTGCATAGAGAGAGCGTCGGAGACCAATGGCTTCGCCGGAGGCGCTCTTCCTCCTTGCTGTCGCGTTCCTGGCCGGAGCGGCGCAGGCGGCCGACCCCTACGCCTTCTTCGACTGGGACGTCTCCTACATCACCGCATCCCCTCTCGGAGTGCCACAGCAGGTGAGCCGCCCAGACCCCGCGCTCTTTCTTCATATGCCGCTTCTTTCTTCGTCTGCGTGCGTATATGTGTAGAATGCTACGAGTGTTCATTGCGCCCCCCCTCTTCTTCTCGTGGTTTCCTTGCCTTCTTCTTCTTCTTCAGCGAAAGATTTGATCTTGCTTCGTCTTAGTACTACTACTTCGCACTTGTCTGCGGCTCTGCGCCGAGGATTGATGGATGCTCCTCCGTCAAGATTTGATTTTGATCCTTGCTTGTTTCTTTGCGGGAAGGATTCGGTCGATTTTCATGTGTGCTGTGCAGTGCAGTGCGCCTTAATTACTGAGGACATCTAGCTTGCTGCTTTCTTGCCTTCAAGATTCCAATCTTTCCCCTATATGTTTCTCCCGCATTTGCATTTCCTCACCTGGGGGAACTTCAGTGTCAGGACTCAGGGTTTGCTTGCTCGTTTCTCGCCCAAAGATTTTGTTTTCTTTTTTTCTGTTCTTTCACCCCTAGGCGGTTAGCGTGAGTTCCTACCCTGAAGGTTTCGATTTTTACCAACTCATGGCGCTCTTGATAGGCACTGCGTTCAGATTTACCTAGTCCAACATCCTGCTCTCATATGCCTCCCGATCTAATCTTATTGTAGCACTGAGTTCCGGTTTTCCACTATTAAGATGTACTGGCTGTTTGCGCTTGCTTATCTAACCATTCTAGTTCTAGTCTCCCTGAACTGGTTGTGTTTATGCTCTTTTTTTTTCTCTTCTGTTTCAGGTGATCTCTATCAACAAGCAGTTCCCTGGTCCCATCGTCAACATCACCACCAACTACAATGTGGTTGTCAATGTGCTCAACAGCTTGGATGAACCACTGCTCATCACGTGGTGAGCGCTTTCAAGTTTCAATCTTGATAGGCTTCTTATGGTTATCAGTCCATTTCATTTCGTTGGCTATCACTGCGATGATAAGTGTCTTGGCCTTGTTTTTTGTACAGGGATGGGATCCAGCATCGAAAGAATTGCTGGCAAGATGGGGTTCTTGGTACAAACTGCCCGATACCTCCAGGTTGGAACTGGACTTACAATTTCCAAGTGAAGGACCAGATTGGGAGCTTCTTCTACTTTCCACCCCTTGGTATGCAGCGTGCCGCCGGGGGTTTTGGAGGTATTACTGTCAAGAACCGGGAGGTAATCTCAGTCCCATTCGACACACCCGATGGGGACTTCACCTTGTTCATTGGGGACTGGTACAAGAAGAACCACATGGTACGGAAAAATTTTGACAGGTTTTATTGCAAGATGCCCAGATGGTTTCTCCAATAATCAAGGATGCTGATTGTGTTTATCTTGTGCAGGACCTGAGGAAGATGCTCGATGATGGGAAGGAGCTTGGGATGCCTGATGGTGTTTTGATGAATGGCAAGGGCCCATATAGGTACAATGACTCCCTCGTTCCAGATGGCATCGAGTATGAGACTATCAATGTTGAACCAGGTGATTACTATTCCCACTTTCATCATTATAGACTGCATCATTAATTTGAATTCCTTGTCTTTTCATGTGTTATATTAATCCATGTGCATGGTAATAACAAAATACTAGTATGGTTCCTAATGCTGTTGCTGAACACATTGTTATGTTACTGTTGAATTGCACAATATATTTCCCCTGATATGATGGAGGCATGAAGTTGATGATTTATTATCACTTCCATGATAAGCCAGACTAACTTTTTTTTAAACAATGTTTGCTTTAGTACATCGCTGTAGTTGTGATAACTGACAGCTTCAGCTCCACAACAGGAAAAACATACCGTTTCCGTGTCCACAATGTGGGTGTCTCTACGAGCTTGAACTTCAGGATTCAGAACCACAACTTGGCCATTGTTGAGACAGAGGGTTCATACACAATGAAGCAGAATTTCACGAATCTTGACATCCATGTGGGACAGTCTTACTCCTTTTTAATCACCATGGATCAGAATGCCAGCAGTGATTATTACATTGTGGCCAGTGCTAGGTTTGTGAATGAATCACTCTGGACCAGAGTTACTGGTGTTGCAATTTTGCACTACTCAAATTCAAAGGGCAAAGCATCTGGTCCTCTTCCTGATCCACCAAATGATGTCTATGACAAAACTTTCTCAATGAACCAGGCACGGTCAATCAGGTTTGTGTAATATGACCTTTTTTTCCCCCTAAACTCTGACCGTCCAAATGACAACTGGCTTAATTCTCTCACGCAATTCCAGTCACTATTTCGACAAGCACTGATCTTAGAAATGGCTGATCCATGACCCATCATGTGGTGATGCTTTTTGTGGCGACCCGCATGATTAACAAAGGGTAATTAACAACCAACGTGTCATCACTCTAAGCTAATTACGCGGAGTCTCAGCATAGTGGCCAACAAAATAGCGGGAGTACCGTTGTTTTGTCGACTACTACGCTGTGTTCAGAATGTTGCAGCAGAACAATAATTAGAGACTGGATGAACATAACATATATTACAATCCAGATGCCACACCGGGCTATGAGTTCATAATTTACATAGACTTCATACACCACCAAAATTATATTACAACTCCAAAATACCCTGCGAACCGCCAACTATCAGACGACGGCCTCCGAGGGACTCTACTACTCCTGGTAGTAGTCGTAGACACTCGGGTAGTCGTCGTCATTAATAAGTCTCAGTCCTGCGGATCACCCTCGCTCCAGGCCTCGATGGCCGATCCATATGATTCACCTTCTAATCAAGGGGATATATAAGCAAGAGTGAGTACAGAGTACTCAAAGAAGGAATAATAGAATGCAATATATGAGTTTTTCCTTTCTTTTCCAAATCCAACTTACCTCCTCCCGAAATCTGATTTTTAATTAGAAATAGGTTTTTGGTTTTCTTTAAGAGTTGGCAATTTTAATCAAAAGAACTACTAACACCTGTTATGAGACAGACTTAGCTTCCGTAGCCTCCAATCCAGGAGACAGGCATGAATTCATGATTTTAGACATCACTGCAGTTCGTATCACTTTACACATAGAGACCTCCAAGGAGAGGTTCCTAACGTTTATCACTAATCCAGTAATTGTGATCTTCACCCTGTTACTCGAGTGGGGGATCCTCTCAAGGCCATCCCACTACACTCGCAGCTAACAGTTGTACCCCAACATATGTGGCAGTACTTCCCTGGCTTCAAATATAGCGCCATTATGGGCAACTAAGTCGCCACTTAGTCCCATCTGCACGGTCTCTCCGGGTCTTCCGGTAACCCGGATTTGGTGCCCTAGTAACTATCTAACCACCGTTGCAAAGATCACAATACTCTCTTAGGACAACCTTTTCTGGCTGTTTGCACACTCTATGGTTGACACTGAGATACGGCTCATCTTTCAAGTATTAGTTGGTTAAACTTATATGTTACTTATGTAGAGGACCCCCCGGCCTATGTCACCTTCTCATCGGCATCCTCTACCCACCATATTAACTCAACACAGTAATTAAAATAAGCACAGGCCAGCTGCTCCATCAGCTGTCCTGGCGAACACATTTTTCCATAAGAACTAGTTCATTCCCAACCTTCCGTTCTCCACACCAGATCCACAACCATTTTCATCCTCCAATTCCAAGTTTATAATTCCAATTTAAATATATAAGTTTAGTAATGCATGGATGGTATTGTAATGATATGGAAATTCATTAAAAGCATTTTAAGGAAAGATTTCCCAAAGGATGCTTGCCTGGAGTAGTACTGATCAGTACGTCCTCGCACGAATATGGGAGATGAGGGTCGGATTGATTCTGGTCGGGTCCTGACAGATGACCAAGGTATTAATTCCATAATACTGCCCAACTTCCTTTCTAATCTAACCCATTAATTTACCCATAGTATTAATACTTTAGCAAATAAGTAATACAGCAATTCAACTAATTCCATATTTCACCATTTACAGATTTTAGTTATTAACCCGGCCTTTAGAAATTGAAATAGCATTTTTCCTACGATTCAGATACGGGCATTTTAGCCTACGCAGATGCACGAAAGAACAGCTTACTCATTTTCCTATTTTCTTTTCTTTTCTCTTCTTTTCTTCCTTTTCTCTTTTTCCTTTTTCTTTCTGTTCTTCTTTTCTCTCCTCCTGGCCGAAGGCCTCTCTGGCCCTTCGGTTTCTCCTCCCTAGCACTTCTGGGACCGAGCTCCCTGGCTCGATCTCCTTCCGCCGCCGCACTCTCCCCTGAGTCCCCTCTCTCCACTCCTTCTCCGCCTCCTCTCGGCTCCCCTTCGGCACTTCGACCGGCTGGCGCAAGCGCCGCCGTCGCCTCTACCTCTCCCTGTTCTTCCCACTGCTTCCCTCTGCGCCCTACTGCCGAGCGACGCCTCCCCTGCCATGGCCGACGCCATGGCCGGCCCTCCCGGCCTTCTCCTCTCTCTACTGTTACTTCTCTACTGTCATCCCCCTTATTCTCTTTTCTAAAGCACACAAGAACAGGTACTACTTGATCTGTTGCTTACTACTTTTGCTGGTTGGTTCGATTTGGCATTTTTAGTTTGCATGATAAGAACAAAATGCTACTGGTTTTGGGTGGTTCTCGTGTTCTACTCGTTGCCGTCGGCTTTGCTTGCAAGTTTTTACGGTCGATGATGTAAAGTTCTTAGTGGGACGGCAGATTAAGTCTAGCAACCCTAGAACTTCAATACTGAGGCTACCACTGCTTGATCTACTCAGTGCGCCAAGAAATAGTAGTTACTGCTACCGAGAACGACTGTGCACCTGAGGATCGGAGTGGTTTCGGGTTCGGTTGGGGAAGAAGGTGTTGGTGCTGCTGCTCGGTTCGGCTGTTCTTGGGGTCCTTCGTGTTCTGGGCTTGTGGTCCTCCTCCTCCGGCTTGTGGTTCTCCTTGTTCCACCGGGTTCTTGGGGACCTCCTGGCCCGGCTCCTTCTGTCACGGCTTGCTTCTTGCTCCTTCGTCTTGCTCTCTTGCTCTCTCTCTGGACTAGATGTGTTTGCTTGCTCTGGTTCTTGGTTTCGGCTGGGAGCTGAGAAAGGAAGGAAGCTTGCTATAAAGGGAAGGAAAGGGACGGGTGGCAGCCGTGCCCCCCTCCCTTGCTGCCACGAGTGCTGCTGGCTGAGGCAATAGCGCTGCATGGCTGCAAGCTGGCTGGGGAAAAGAATACTTAAATGCTGGGGTGTTCTCTTGGGCAGTGCATGGCTTTGAAAGGTGTGATCACTGGGTAACGCAGTGGTTCAGAGGTTATCTACTGAGGGAAAAGCTGCTACGGATACCCGCAATCCGTACAGGTAAGTACAGATTGCCGAGTGATGAATCGGTCTAGCGAGGAATACCGATACGACCCTACAGTCCGGTATGTCGGAGAACAATACCTCGCCTGCGGGTCTGACGGCAATCTCTTTTCTAACTCTACTCGGTCTAATCGTATTTTAAATCCTTTTGCAATCAATTACTCTAAATTAGCAGATTAATCAGTTGAATTAGCAGCTTGATTAATTAGAGCTAACACTAGTGGTTACTCCCTCTAATTACCCGGGGCACTTCACTTTTTTAATAATAACAGCGTTCTTCGATACCCATCATGTTCTATGATTTTTTTTTTATAAAAGCAATGTTTTGCTATACCTTACTAAACATATGCAGTACTCTTGTATAAAACAACTGATCTACTCCTGTAAATTGGTTTTTTCTTTAACTTTTTATGGTCATTTTGCTATCCCATAAATGTAGTTTATGCACATTGGTTGTATCGTGATCTACATTCTTCAAGAGATATTGACCAAGTGTTGCAAAATAATGCACAAAAAATAGAAAATAGAAGACACAAATTTTACATGGAAAACCCTTTCGGGAAAAACCACGATGCACATTAGTTATAGTACCATGTGAGGAAATGTTTACAATGGAGCTCTTGCTCTTGCTTCAGGCTATAGGGACATATTGACATCAAACCCCATGTAGGAGTAGATTTGAGATAGAGTAGGAAATGAATTCGTATCACACTCAAACTCAATAATCTCCACCTTGAGACGACTTCCTCTTGTAGCCAAAATATAACGCGAATATCCTCGAAACAAATCATCATGAACACCTTGTACGCCGAAAGTCCAAACGATTTATTGAGTGATTCCAACTAAGTTTGAGCAAAGCTCAAACTTAACTGTAGGAACTCGCTTTGTCAACATATCTGCTAGATTATCATGAGTACTTATCTTTGCTAACTTTAATGTCACCTTTAGCAATGACACCTCAAATGTAATGATATCTGATATCAATGTGTTTCGTTCTCTCATGGAACATCTGTTCCTTTGTAAGGCATATAGCACTATGAATGTCAGAATATTGTAGTGCAATATGTACTTACACAAAGCTCATTAAACAAACCTTTTATCCAAACGACTTTTTTGCAAGCTTCAGAAACAGTCATATACTCAGCTTCTGTAGTTAACAAGGCAACGATCGCTTGCGTACTTGCTTCCCAACTAATGGCTCATCCTTCAACAGTGAATACATAATCAGTAAGAGATCTTCTCTTATCCAAATCTTCAGCAAAATCATAATCCATGTAACCCAGAGTTCATCTCTAGTTTTCTCCAACTGTAAACAAGCATTAGAAGTGCCTCGCAAATATATGAAAATCCATTGAACTGTTTTCCAATGCTCTTTGTTAGGATTAGCTATGTATTTACTAACAACACTCAATGATTGAGATAAGTTGGGACAAGGACATACCATAGCATACATAAATGAACCAACTGCACTGGCATACAAAACTCTAGACAAGTACTCATCTTCATCGTCTGATTGTGGGCATGATGCTGAAGATAGTCTGTAATATGCAGCTAACGGAGTACTCACCGGTTTGGCGTTATGCATGTTGAAACGACGAAAGACTTTATCAATATACCCTTTATGACTTAGTTATAACTTTTCAAATGGTCTTTCTCTGGTAATGTCCATACCAAGAATTTTATTTGCTGCACCGAGATCCATCTCAAATTCACTGCTCAATTATGCCTTCAATCTTGAAATTTCTACCTTGTCTTTTGCAGCAATTAACATACCATCAACATGTAGGAGCAAATAAATAGTTGAACCATTAACAGTTTTAAAATAGACACAGCTATCATAATCAGATCTTTTAAAATTATGAGAGATCATAAAGGGGTCAAATCTCTTGTACCACTGTCTGGGCGATTGCTTCCAACCATAAAGATATTTCTTCAACTTGCAAGCAAAATTCTCCTTTTTTGGAACGACAAAATCTTCGGGCTGCTCCATATAAATGTCTTTTTCTAGTTCCCTGTGTGAGAACGCAGTTTTCACGGCCAATTGCTCTAGCTCATAATCATGCATGGCCACAATACTGAGTAAAGTACGAATAGAACTATGCTTCACAATTAGGGAAAAGATATCTGTGAAATCAATACCTGGAATTTGTCTATATCCTTTAGCAACGAGTCTTGCCTTGTACCTAGCCTCTTTGGTTGGTGATACGCCCTCCTTCTTTTTAAAGATCCATTTACAGGAAATAGCCTTCTTCTCAATTGGCAACTTAACTAGCTTCCAACTGCCATCTTCTCAAGAGATTGCTTCTCATCGTGCATAGCAGTCATCCATCTTTTAGAATCATCAAAAGAGATAATCTCTTAATAAGTTGAAGGTTCTGCAATACCTTCAATTTCTTCTGCCACATTCAAGCTATAAGACACAATATTGTCTTCTTCAATCAATCTCGTAGGAGCTTGAATATTACTCTTAGGCCTGTCGACTGCAATGGAGTGTTGTTGTGGTTGTATAGTAACAGGAACATCTTGTACGTTTTCCTTCTCAGTTTCTGGTGTAAATCCTAAATCAATAATATGCTCCACTTGCACGCTCGATTTTGGAGCTCCTCAGTGGGGCCATTTTGTTGAGGAGTACCACGGACGATGTAATCTCACAATACCCTCTGATTTGCATAAAGCTTCAAATTCTCCATAACAGAATCCCAAGCCATTGTTGATACGCAACTTCTTTACATGCTTGCTAGTTTGTTTCTCAATCATGATCTTCCACTCCTTGATGACTTGAACACATTCGATTTGTTCTTTATGAAATATGGTCAAACTCTTCTTGAGTAATCATCAATGATAGTCAACATGTAGCTAGCACCTCCAAGAGATGGGTCGTAGGATTCTCCCCACGAGTCAAAGTGAACATAATCCAATATACTTTTTGTAGGGTGAGTTGCAGTGCTGGATTTCACCCTTTCCTGCTTGCCGAAGACACATGTTCACAAAACTTAAACTTGTCGATGCGTTGACTATCAAGAAGTCCTCTTTTACATAACTCTATAATGCCACTTTCACTCATATGCCCTAGACGCATATGCCAAAGATTAGTAGCATCAGAATCGGATGATTTGTTTGAGGCAATAGCAGCATTACTTGAAATTGTAGTGCCTCGTAGATGATATAGTTTGGCATCCTTCATATCACCCTTCATCACAACGAGAGAACCTTTGGAGACATTTAGAACTCCATCACCTGAATGTTTTTACCCTTTAGCATCAAGAGTACCTAGCGAGATAAGACTTCTCATTAAATTTGAAATGTGTCGAACATCGGACAAAGTTCTGATGATGCCATCAAACATCTTGATCTGGATAGAACCAATGCCTGCAATCTTGCATGGTGAATTATCACCCATCAACACATATCCACTTGGTGTTGCTTTGTAGTTAACGAACCACTCATGGTTCGGGCTTATGTGGAATGTACAGGCTGAATCAAGAACCCACTCATCGCCAGTTTTGGAATCACTGGTAAAGGCAATGAGAACATCACCATCAGAATCTTGCTTAGTAACAGTGGTGGCTTTAGCTTCATCCTCTTGTTGATCGCTTTTGGAATTGTTATTCCTTCTCTTTTGCTTTACCCAACAGCACTCAGATATGCCATGTCCATCTTTCTTGCAATACTTGCAGATTTGATCTTCCTTTGTAATTTCTGCTTGGGTTTGTGCCCCTTGAATCGTCTTTTCAACTCCTCTACTGGTGTCTACCACGACATTAGGCCTCTACATGTGAACTTGAACTTTTGTGCGAAAACATGAGTTTCATCTTTTCCTTCGCATGCAGTGCTTCATAGACTTAATATCTCTAAACATAGAGTATGAACTAGGCAGCGAGTATAAAAAGAATAAGACCTAAATTTTCATCATCATTTTTTACCTCCATAGACTCGAGATCATTGACTAAATCTTTGAATATTGTCAGGTGGCTCAATAATGACCCGCCTTCTGCCATCCTGTGCGAATAAAACTTTTGCTTCAAATGCATCTTACTGGTCAGATCTTTGGTCATGCATCTTCTCTAGCTTTATCCATATTCTCCTTCAAAACCTTCTGCACAATATTATTTGATAGATGAAGATGAATCTAAGATAAAGCCTTACTATCTTTACGTTGCTTCTTCCCAAGGGACCATGCAGTTGGCATCTTGTCAATCCTCAAAAAAGCATCATCCAAATCAAGTTGTGCAAGAGCAGTCTGTATCTTGACTTGCCAAAAAGAAAATCTTCTGTCTCGATCTAGCAGCGGAAGCTTGTACTTTAGAGTTGCCATGCGGAAGAAATCCGGAAATTGCTGGTACCGATTTGTACGCACCATAATAGTACAGATGGTACAACCTTGGACATAGTCGCTTCACCCTTTTTTTTCTTCATTGCATGGAATGCTGTTGCTCTCCTTGGTTTTGCTGCTTTGGACGGTTTGCTCGGTTCGATGCTTCCTTGCACTTTGCCTGGGAACTAGTGTTGCTGCTGTTTTTCTTGCCTGTGCGTGGTTGTTACTGCCAATCACTGAAACCCTAGTTTTCTTTGTCTCTCGGAAATCAATGCCTTGTTGAAATTTGTTGTCAGAAAACTACGAGCTTTGTGCCTTCGTTGAAATTTGTTGTCAGAAAACTCACGTCTGCAAGTGCTCTGTCCTTTGTTGCTTTTCTCCCCACGCAAGGAGCCCTGACCTCACGGCTGCATGTGCTCTATCCTTTGTTGCTTTTCTCACCATGCAAGGAGCCCTGACCGAGGCTGCTTTCTTGCTTTTATCGGATTCAACCAAGAAATGCCGACTTGATTGATGCAACCGATCTGACGATTTTTGATAGAATTTCATGTGCTTTGATACCACTTGTTGGAAAATAATGCATATAAAATAGAAAACAGGAGACAATTTACGTGGAAAACCGTTTCGGGAAAAACCATGGACGCACAATAGCTATATCACTGTATGAGGAGATGTTTACAATGGAACTCCTGCGCTTGCTCTAAGTTACAGGGACATTTATAGTGGTACATATCAGACTTTGTGTAGGAGTACATTTGAGATAGAGTAGGAAACGAATTCTTATCACACTCAAACTCAACACCAAGTATGCTTTTCTTTCTAAACTCTGAATGTGAAATGGCTCATTTTAATATAATGCATGCCTTATTTCTTGCACCATTAATTAATATTTTTGGTGTACTCATTTGGGAAATTTTCTTTCAAAATCTTTGTCTCGTACTTGAGCATCTGTTCTGGATGAATTCATTGTAGAAACTTTAATTTGTTATCAATGCAGATATAATAAACTCTAAAAATCTTAAAAGACATTAGTTTTGTGTCTCTGCTAGCATCATTCAATAAAGCTTAAGGATATCTGCTAATATTTGTAAACAACTGACAGTCTAGACATGTAGTACTGTCTCCAAGTTTTCATGTGCACAGGGTAGTTATGGATGATCTGTGCATACATACTTGCCTTAAAGCACCATGATTTTTTTTTTGTCAGGATGAATGTGAGCACTGGCGCTGCCCGTCCGAATCCTCAAGGTTCGTTTCACTATGGCTCTATCAATGTGAGCCAAGTGTACAAGTTAAGGAACGAGCCACCTGTTACCATCAACGGCAAAAAACGGACTACACTGAATGGTATCTCTTACTCCCCACCTGCTACTCCTATGAGGATGGCAGATCTCTATGACGAGAAAGGATTATACACACTTGACTTCCCCAGTATGCCATCTGATGGAACACCGGTGATTGGATCTTCTATCATCAATTCCACATACAAGAACTTCATGGAAATTGTATTTCAGAACAATGACACGAATGTTCAGACCTACCATGTTGATGGGTATGCGTTCTGGGTTGTTGGGTGAGTACAGCTTCCAATTTCTCATTTCTTTCAGTGACCAGCAACTCTATGTCCTGTGTACTTAACCATTTGCACATTGCCAACAGAATGGACTATGGCGAGTGGAGTGAGAATAGCCGCGGGACATACAACAAGTGGGATGGTGTTTCTCGTTGCACCACTCAGGTATCTATTGTGGCATATCATTTGGATAAACTATTTCTTCATGTGAAGTCCTATTGTGTATCAGGATGCTTGTGTTTCTGCTAATGTTCATACTCTTATGTAATATTTAATTACGAGCTAGTGGATGCAAATATGTTGCTTTTGCTCATGAAGTGTTGCTGCCTGCAGCTAATGATTAACTGTCATATCGTTAACAGGTATTTCCTGGAGCATGGACTGCTGTCTTACTGTCACTTGACAGCCCGGGTTTTTGGAATGTACGCACAGAAAATCTCGACACGTGGTATCTTGGTCAGGAGACTTACATCAGGGTTTTGGATCCAGCAGGAGGCTATAATGTTACTGAGATGGTGGCTCCAGATAACATTCTCTACTGCGGTCTCCTCAAGGATAAACAAAAGTATGCTACTTGCTTGTGTGCTATGGATGATATTATCTTACTTTCATATAGGGGCAATTACTAATGCTTCAGCTGTTATTGTTTTCCAGGGCTCAGAAGCCTCATGGATCATCAAGTTCATCATCTGCTGCAGCAAAACTAAACGGCTATTTGCTTGCAGCTATGGTGTCATTGGTAGCATCGGCGTTCGTCCATTGAAAATATCTGCCAGCTAGTACTCTGTTGTTTGCAAGTTAGGAAATTGACATGATTGAGTAGGTCCAATTTGTAGGTTCCATCATATGTGTGGAAATCCTGTCGTCGTGCGTCGGCGGAATTTACAGAATTGTGTACACCATTGCGTTGAGTTTATGCCACCTGCCTGTGGGCACCCGCAAGGAGTGCTGTGCTGCCGGGATGGTTTTTCTCGCATTCAGCTATAGCTTAGCCTTGTGGAGATTCGGATATTGATTGTTGCGGTGTCATTGCGATTTGCAGGTGCGGTTTTACTGCAAATCTGTCGGATCCATTTGTTGAGTTGGTGTCAGTCGTTTTGTTTAATTGTAGCTATGCACCCTGAACGAATGGCTGTAAGTGCCATTTGTGAGTAAGCTGGGCATGCCATTTGAACAACAAAGGTCAGTGACAGTGAGTTGGGCATTGAGGTGACTTTTGGGATCCCTTTCAGTTTTATGTTGTGTGTTGGATATGACAACCCCCTGGAAACATCCTCTGTAGCTTTCAGTGCAAGATTTCACTGGAATGGTTGAGGTTATCTAATGCTGCCGGCCGGTTTGGCCTTGAAAGTTCTTACAGCTCACAATGCCGTCACACAGCAGTCTTCCCTATTGATTTTGATTGGGACCGACGTCTTTCTTCCAGTTTACCGGGAATGCTTGCCGAGTGGAGTAGTCCGATCGATTGTGCGTGCTAGATCACTACTGTTTGCACGATAAAGCAAGTGTTTTGATGGCATTAAGCAACACCTAGCTTAGCTACCTGCTGCTGTAAGCCAAGAGGAACGAGCTGGAGCTGTTGGTGGGGCAAGTGTTGGAGCGTGAGTAACTAAATCGAATGATTCCAGTGGCAAGTAGTAAGAGAAATAAAGCTGGGCAACAACACGCGTAGCGCGTGAAGAAAAGGGAGAAGAAGAGGAGGAGGAGGAGGCGGCCGCGTGAGGCTAATCATCGGCTCAAGCCCACGCCTGCGCTGCCTATTGGGAATGAATGGAGCACTGGATGCATGCATCACACCTTTCTACCACAAGCCAACACACGACTCTCTACTCTCTACTCTCTACTCTCTAGTTGTGTGTATTCATTCTCCCCCGCCGCTTCATTAGCCACCCTTTCTTTGCTCTCTCTCTCTCTCTCTCTCTCTCTCTCTCTCTCTCTTGGACGACATGCATATCTTCTTCCTCGATCGGCTCTACCCCCCAACTAGGCCCACTTGCCATTTCTCTGGTCTCTCACCCTACTTTTCCTTAACAAGCTTGTCGATTAGCCTTTTCATGGAAATGGAAAGCTTCTTTTGGGTATCTTTAATTGTGTCACTTCAGCTGTCTCTTAGCAATATAAGATTAATAAAATCCTATGTTAAGAATACATGGGGTGAGAAAAGAGAATGTACCATCTCTTATGGAAGAGACAACCCGATCACGTAAACCAACGCAAAAAAAAAGTGAGTGTGAGGGAAACAATGTCATAAAAAATAATATAAAATAGTTAGAGGAATGACTTCAGAAATGAACTACTGAAAATATTATCTCTAATAATATAAAAAAAAGAGAATGTCTTTAGGTGAGTTGAAATTCTTAGAGATAATCTTTAAAGACGTACTATTGTATAGGCTCTAAGAACCCCCCAGCTAAGTAGGGCTCAAAAAGTCAGTGCTAACTACTATTTTTCGGTAATGCATTAATGCTCAGAGTGCACACCGAAGAGGAAGGCCAGCGAGGTTCAGCTGAGCAACACCACAGTTCAGCAATCCAAAGAGGAGGAGGGAGAGTAGAGCATGATTTTGTCTCTTCTAGCCTGGACATCTCCCGGTCTTTATATAGACGCACATTAGTTACTCACTAGTAACTGCCGATATTATGTCAATTAAATATGTCAAGTACTCACTAGTAACTGACGATATTATGTCAATTAAATATGTCCGAGGGGTCAAGCTCAGGCGGATTTCAGTCCGGCGTCCACGTCGTTAGTTACCGATATCCTTAATTAGAGGAGTCAAGCCAAACGTGGACAAGGATCACGGAACGGTCACGATCCGACTTTAATGCACATGAAGCCACTTCCCCGGAGATTCCTCCCAGCCGTTTCCAGCAATGGCAGGGAAAGGTTAAAAGCCTCCCTGAGGCAAATACAGAAGATAGGCATATAGAATTACACACACAGGCACTTGAGCTCAACCTCGAGAGCTTCCCTGTATTGAAACACAGTGAATTAATTCCTTCGCGCTCTGGGCAAGACTGGAGTAGAGCTATTACCCTAACAGGGGGCTCGAACCAGTATAATTCTGAGTCTCTCTCTTTCTCTTTTGACCGGCAATCATCCTCCATGAGCAAAGTCACTCCCAGGTTCCGCATCTACATCAACCCCTCTACATTTCTGCGGTCAGGCGATCCCGATCGTCGACAATCAATATCACCATACAATTACATACACATATCACAATCAATTTTCCTCTCAAAAGTTGGGAACTGATATAGATGAAATGATAGTGTTGTCCCATTCTGTAGAGTGCATCTATCTTTTAGGGCCTGTTTGGGAAGGCTGCGGCTAGGCTGAAAAGCTGCTTTTGGCTTATTGGTTTGCTTTTGGCTTTTATGTTGTATACTCTGATAATTAAATAAATAAAACTTTGTGTTGGATATGCTGTGTTATCAAATCTACTGTGTGTACTAGCTTTTTCTGGACTAGTACAGAAAACACAGAGGATTTCGGAGGTATTTATTCGGGGTCCGACAATTGATTTAAGCTATTGTTCCGTGTGTTGGCAAAGATTTATTTTTACATTTTATACCATGTGTTGGAATTGGACGATTTAATGCTCATGAAGGACTATGAGTGAATTGTTACTTTTATGTTATTCTTACTTGTTATTTTATACTATCAATTGTTTTTACAAAAATTCACTTTCAATATATTATTTAGTATTTTCAATTCAATTTGGCTCCATGCAAAATAACTGTAGTAGCCTTTCTCTTGATACATCATACATTTATTATAGGTTTGCAAACACTTCAAGTCTTGCTGAGTACGCAATGTACTCATCTTTGTTATTATCGTTGTTTTTATATGAAGGTACAGAAAACCTTGACGATATTTTCTTTTCCACAGGATACGGAGAATCTATTGACGAACTTTTTAGGATTTATACCTTGCCAGTTGACACTACAAGACTTTTGACTTTTTTTGCTGTATTCTAATCGACCTTACCGATCATATTAATAAACGCTTCCACCATTATATGTAATATATTGTGTATGGATGTTATTTCAACTTTTTAAATGTGCGTGCTAGCTACTGATCATGGGACTAACACAATATGCATATGGAACCCATTGTTGATATTCTGTACCAAAAATAGGGTCCTTACAACGGGACTATCACAACATTGCTCGATCTCATTGCATGCCCATAGCTACATATTCAAATCTGTTACACTCTGATACCCCTTCTTATACACAGCAACCCCCAGATCAGATAAGAGTTTTATGAGATACGGCACAGGCATGCATAATCTCAAGAACAAAGAAGATGAATCTCGTAGAGAGAACCAAAATAACGACCGATGTTGCAGCAACCACAATGAGATAGAAAAGATTTGACGAAGCCAACCATAAATTTTTTAAACACAACCTCAAAAGAGTACAAGAGATTTTTGCTCTCTCACAACCTCTCGAATCTTTTAGGATTAATTCTCGAATCCTTACTCTATATAAGAATCTAATGTTAAAGAATAACCTAGCATATAATCTTCTTGTGCACCTCTTTCTTTGGATGATTTGGTTTGTGGCTTTTATGGTTGCTTGGGTTCTCCATGACCACCCTCATAGGTTATATAGCTCCCTTAGTCCTCGTCCAAAGCAAGTAGTGATCCTACTATGAAAGGAAGTAGAAATCTTAATCATACCAGGATTCATCCATCACACATTTTCAAATCCTAAAAGGCTAGATATGAGTTACCATAATTAACAAAATCAAATATATAGATATTTTCAAACATATATTTGAAACAGAACATCTATAAAAAGGGCGCGGGAGCAACTAACCGATCATAGTAAAAACATATCTTTCGGCGTTCAGACGATCCATCATATATGCATTAACTTGCAAGGGCTAACTTTTTGTTTCTTATACTCTCCGAGGTAGCTAAACACCTTTACGTACGGTCCCACCTGCAGATAAAAGTAGCCTTCAAACTACCGAGCCACAAACCCTAGCTCTAGAAGAGCAGTACTACTAATTAACCTAGAAAACTATTATAGGTATAAATGTGCAAGACGAATACGTATGGTATATCTATTTTGAGTGCAGTCACATACATTAATTCTACCGTTGGCTGATGGGGCCTGGATATATAGATTGAATTAATTCAGGTGGATTTAAATGATTCAACAATCTTGCAAATTAATCTCCAATGGTCTACGTACTCTCACTAAATGTGTTATCAGATCCCAAATTCTCCAAGAGAGATATCTATATATCTTGAAAAGCAATCTCTAAACATTAAACAAAGTAGTAACTATACTTAACTAGCTAGTCTCTCTCTAATAGGAGTATGTTGCATCTCCGATCCTAGCTAGCTTGAGGAGGAAGGGGGGAAGCAAGAGATGATTTGAAGGGAAGGGGATTAAAGAAGGAACTAGAGAGAGAGAGAGAGAGAGAGAGAGAGAGAGAGGCGAAAGGAAGGGAATGATGGCGCGAGGGGGGATTTGTTTGGTGAGTGGTCGGGCCGCTTTTGTTTTGTGTGTGCGTGTCCCACATCGGAGAGTAGACAAAGGTCGCTGTTCTCTTACGTCTTCTCCCCCTCACCACCATCAGCTTGCATGCCTGTTTGTCTCTCCTATCTCCCTGCATCTGCATGCCTCTCTCTACCTCGCTCTTTCACCCTAGCTAGGTATAGCTGCACCTTCCTCTTCCTCTCCATCGATCTCCTCCATTTCATCCATCCATCTCTTGCCTTGGATATTCTTCCTTAATTTGGTCTTCTTTCCTCTGTAGGAATATTTTTACCTTCAGCTAGCTTTCCCCTCTCCTGTGTATTCATGGCCGCCATAGATTGTGATCCATTTCTTTAGTAATCAATCCACTTGGTTTCCTTTTTGTTCATTTGATCAATCCCGTTCTGCGCATTCATCAACCCCGTTCCCGTTCCCGTTCTCTCTGCAACTCTCTCTCTCTCTTCCTCTCCTCTCCTTTCTGCTCCCAGCTGGGATCGATCGGGAGGAGCAAGGGGAAGAGGAACAAGTACTTAGTCAACAATTTGCATGCATGATGCATGGCTCATGCTAGGCAGGTAGGTATCAGCTGATGCTACCGAGAGTTTTTCGTATGTACTTTGATTCGTTTCTGCTTCTTGTGTTGTTATTTTTTCAGATCCTTCAATTTTCTGCTGATATTCTTGTACGTGCTTCTGTGACATTCTTCTTGGGATCTGAACCAGGTAATGAGTTAGGGAGAAAGATAGAGAGGAGAGAGAGTGCACATAGAGCAAATAAGCAGGGAGAAGAGAAAAAGTTCATTTCTGTCTCCTAGCTACTATAGCTGCTAGCTAGATCTCCGGATTTGATCTACAAGGTTTCTTCACATCTCACTGATTTGAATCCGAACTGCTGATCAAAGAAAGGTATATATATACAGCTCTCCCTCCCTCTCCCTCTCTCGATCTATTTCTTGATCTGATGTTACTTGTCATATATATCAGATCTTCGGCTTGCAGTGAATTAAGCATATATAAAACCGAGATTTAGTTACATGTGTCCTACGAAACCCTAGATAGAACTCTATCTATGATATGGCAATAGAGAGATGTTCTATTTTATTCATATCCAAATCTAACAAGATATATAATTTTTGATAGCGGAAGCAAGTAATAATTAATTAATTAGCTAGTATTCCTGGACTGATCCACGCAAATTGTATGTAGTAAACATATATAAGATATACATATATTTTTGTAAATTTATATGTTGATGTACAAGTATTAATTATACGCTTTTAAATCCTTTTTAGATATCTCATTCAGAGATCTCCTTTATGTTCATCCTTTGGAGCCCTACTTTGATCTCCTTTTTAGAAAGTCAATCCAACTTCAAACTTAATTAGCATATATAGATGATACAATGTTTATTTCATGCTGATTTTCTTATATATATGTATAGAGATACGTATATGATGTGTACATCCGGTTGTGAAATTGTGTTATCTACTGCATGCAGAAGTGTTTTTTAAGGGATAGATATTAATAATATGCATGCTTGCATGATTAGCTAGCTAGTATATTTTTAGCTGCATATACGTACGTAGAGAGAACGTTGTTGTGATACAAGTACGTTAGATTACGTTCATTGATATTTGAAATTGTGTTTAGAATTGAAAATATTTATTCTCGTTAATTGGGGTACCTGAAATATTTTCTTCTTTTAAGAAAAGTACATATATTCTTCTAAAAAGGGATCATCATACATACCATGTGCTCTATTAATTGTAAGTATATATAGGTTGAGATGTACGACACTCTGTTTAAGATTAAGAAAAAAAAAATGCCTGAGCGTTTAGCATATATTAATTACTGCCAGCATGCACATGACCGTGCTTGTACAATCATATATGTACGCACGCACGTCTAGCTATATATATACCGAAAAAAAAACTATGCTTAGATCGATCTGATGGAAGCACCAGCCTGCAGCTAGCACATACGATTATATATAGATATGTGGATGCATGTATACACACAGACACACTACACACGTACATGCATGCAGCTAGAGGCTGCAGGCTGTACAAATACACTAGAGAGAGAGAGCGAGCTAGGGACACCATGAGAGAATTAGCTAGCTTTCAGTAGCAAGGGCCGGGAACATTCCAGAAAGGGCAATGAGTGGAGCACCGCAATGCATGCGTCACTGCAAATGATCCATCCCGCTTGAATTAATTGCTTCGATCGAGTATACATTAATTACGTACTACTTTCCATCCATCCATCCATTATCGATCGATCACATGCATGCCATGCATGCATGCGTCCCCGGCCGGCCCAGACCCAGAGTAAAAATTCATGCATTCTAATCTCTAAGACAAGTATGATTAGTACAAGTGGAGCTTGATTCTATATATAATTAATGTATATAAATTAAAACATAGAGCGATACACACACACCGGCCGGTTTTATATATCGCTTGATTTTTGCTCGATCGTGATCCTTAATTATGTTTCTTCAGCATCGATCAATAGCATTTAATTAATTAATTTTCAGGTCATCGATCGATCGATCGATCGATCACGTACGTACGTACGGGCGCGTCCGATCGGTCGGTCGGACGCTATGAGCATCATCAGTACACAGGCGCAGGTGCCTCCAGGTTTTCGTTTCCACCCGACTGATGAAGAGCTCGTCGATTACTACCTTCGCAAGAAGGTGGCCTCAAGAAGGATTGATCTCAACGTCATCAAAGAGGTTGATCTGTACAAGATTGAGCCTTGGGATCTCCAAGGTACGTGCGTGCGTATATACGTACGTTGGCACCTATACTATATATACAATTAAACGTCGTGCATACAAACATACATACACTGCATGCATCTTAATTAATTTGACGTTGATTAATTATTCATCTACATCGATCGATCTACATATACACACACGCACACACAGAGAAATGCAGGCTAGGAGGAGGAGCTGCTGAGGATGAGCAAAACGAGTGGTACTTGTTCAGCCACAAGGACAAGAAGTACCCGACGGGGACTCGAACGAACCGAGCAACCGCGGCTGGCTTCTGGAAGGCTACCGGCAGGGACAAGCCCATCTATGCCAAGCACAGCTTGGTCGGCATGCGAAAGACCCTGGTGTACTACAAGGGCCGAGCTCCCAATGGCCACAAGTCCGATTGGATCATGCACGAGTACCGCCTTGAGACCAGCCACAATGCTCCTCCACAGGCAAGTGCATGCAGCCAATCTTTATTATATATAATTCTATATATCTTGCTTGTCTAATTCCAACCTCATGCATGCACATTTCAGGAAGAAGGGTGGGTAGTATGCAGGGTGTTCAAGAAGAGATTGCCAGCAACAAGAAGAGACTCAGACCATGATGCACCCTGTTGGTATGTTGATGAAGACGGGCCCTTCATGCATGACCTCAACTCTCCGATGAGCGGAATGCCTCCTGGCGGCCACAGCATGGCACTGCAAGAACAGCACCTCCAGATGCTGAACAACACCTACAAGAGGGAACTGAAGCTGCAGTTCCAAATGCCAAACCATCATGTTCTCCATACCATTCCTCATGAGCTAGACAGCCCTTCCTTCCATTCTCTTTTGGTGTCACCAGATGATCACCAGATTAACGCCGGCCACCACCACGTCCAGCTTATTCATGAGCATGCAGTCGACCATGTCACTACTGATTGGAGAGTTCTCGACAAGTTTGTTGCATCTCAACTTAGTCACGACGCAGCAAAGGGTGTAGATTATACTGATGAAGGAGACATTCTTCAGGTCAACGAGAGGCAAGATCAGCCGGCAACAGATTATGCTTCGACATCAACATCGAGCAGCTGTCAAGTTGATCCATGGAAGTGACGATGCGATTAATCAAAGATATATAGTATCTATCTCTCATCTATAAATATTATATATCTTGAGGATCGAGCAATAATAACGATGATGATCATATCATATAAAATTGGACAGATAAGTAATTTGAGTTACATGATGACGTACGTGTAAATATAAGACCGTAATATGCATGATGTGTGTACGTAGTGGTGTGCTGCTTAATTACAAGCTTCAGGACATTGTACTAAATATATATACTTGATCACCGTGTTGCTGTATGGAACAAGTCACGGAGAACTTAAGAACTTCGCCAAGTATGATTTTTAATTGGTAATTAACACTCTTCAGTTATGTGATTATAAGGTACGTACGGTGTTGGTATTTCAGCAAACTCGACAGCCACCATAAGTTCAAGTATATATGCCACTATATATGCAGTACAAACACCAAATTAATGCTCATTTATATATATATTGTGGCTTTTATTTAATTAGATGTCTCTACTTTGTTGTGATTCTACAACGTATATATTTTGCCTGAAGCGGAATATAGCATATTCTGACAAATTAGATAGCGTACGTGAGTTAATACATTGCTTTCCTTGCGTAACAAGCGACTAAGATGACTAATCACTCTCCCTCTGTGTTCCGAATTAATGACGAGACATCATTCTTCTCTGTATGCATGCATGTGAGTACTTTGCCTTCGTAGGGATCGGCTGATTAGCTGCTAATTCTTCTTTTATACAAACAAAATGTCATGGGCGCCATAGACAAAAACTATTTGAGTTAGGATGATATGCATTCTGGACTACGTTTGATTAGATATGTACGTATGCAGGGATCACCTAAAAAATTATCTAGAGGGCCTAATTCTTATGAATGTGGACTGGGAAGTTTAGGTTAAGATCTTTTCGGCATTGTTTCATTAGAAAGTCACAACTTCAGGTCCGATCGATATATATATACTAGTTATGCAGGCTAGCTATGCTCTACGACGATAGTACCCAGGGGCCAGGGATTACATCAACAATAAATCCAAGGGTTTTGATAAGTTTCATTCTCAGGTGAAGTCCTCAAGTAACTCAAGGAACCGGCGAGGACATGTTGGTTTCTATTACAATTATTCTGACTAGTAGCAAATAAATGGTGCCAAAAAACATGCAAGCAGATACAGTAAGGCGGAACTCAACAGGGCATCATAATCATATATAGGGAATGGGTAATTTTAGAGTGGGATCACAGTCATTATTGGTTTGTTTAGGAAGAAACAGCATAGTTCAAAATTAACCGGAGTATTATTAAACCATAAGAAAAGATATGAAGAAATTAACGTACGGTGGGCATGCATGCGTGGAAGAGCTTCTCCAGATCATGTGCAGAAGAAAGAGTCCAATTAATTACACCATGCATGCATGCATGCTGAATCGATCGGTATGCTGAAGGGAAGAAAACTAATTAAATATATTGTTGTACTCCTCAGGGGAATTAATTAAAGAGGAGTTGCTCTTCTTTCAGGAATCAGGAGTCATCAAAACATTTGCATACAAAGGTAATTGAGAAATGGATTTAAAAGCAAAGCATACCATTTTCTTCGCAAGGAGATGTAAAAAAGACAATTAATCTAGCTAGGTTGGTACGTTGTATATATATATGGAGCTGACAGGTAAAGAAATGCCTGTGTCGGTAAAGAAAAAGTAAATGTCGACAACTATATGAAAGCCCACGGATGGACATTAGGCTAGGTAATTAATGATGCGAAAATTAAGAAGGGGGAAAACAGTGATGGAACTGACCTACCGCAGAGAATACGTTGCTGATTATGGGCCAAGGATGATTTGAAGCAAGTAGATGACAGAAAGCTAGAGATGGATGAGATAGCGACCCCTGACGGAGCAATTAAGCTAGCTGGAACTGGAAGGGCAAGCATCCCAAACATGCATCCGTCGCGCGCTTTAAGGGATCAGAGATGCCTCCCACCGGCTTATATATGTAGTGGTGCAAAAGACAAGCTGCCATGCATGCAGCCCATGGGGTGGCATCACAACTCTCACTATATATATATACACACACTACTCGATCGCCTGTGTATTATACATGCTATGATGGAACACATGAAGTATACGGAGCAGCATGTCGATCAGTGCATGCATGGCTGCAGTTTCTCTCTCTCTCTCTCTCTATCTGTGTGTGTGTCTGTGAGAGAGAGAGTTAGAGAGAGAGAGAGAGAGAGTTAAAAAGGCAAGGAGCTAGGGGGTAAGGGAACACCATATAATTATTTGCGCGCGCGTGTATGAGGGAGGGTGTGGAAAAGGCAGAGGTGTTGGGAACCAGGTAGGCAAGAAGAACATGCATGAGATGAGATGAGGGGGAGGAAGGGGGATCGATGGAATAATTAAGTTAGAGAGAGACAGGGTGATGTTTGTTTGTAGACCAAGATAAAATGATGCCTGCCTGCGTGAAAGCTCTCATGTGTTACCACATCATGCAACCCCTAGATCTCTCTCTCTCTCTCTCTATATATATATATATATATATATCCCACTAATTAATTAATTAACCCCACCCCCCATACATATGTGGCTAGCTCCATCGCTACCTACATATACTCCAGACCTGAATATATAAAAATTTAAGAGAAGATCGATCGATATATGCACGCAACCAAGGGAAATTAAAGACTTGTACTTCATTATTGTGCTCATGATTCCTTGCTGGAGGAGTGTGTATCATGGAATCATGGATGCAGACCCACCAATTGCCAGATACAAGAAAATTGCTACTTAATTTTCAGTTGGCCACAAGAAAATTGCTAGGGAAAAAAAATGGCGAAATAGCCTGAGTAAGCCGGCCTGCAGAACAACGAAAGTGAAATTTATCAAAACTCTGGTTCGAGGTATCAACGAGAGAGCTGATCATGAACTCAATATATAAAAGGACTATCTTGCAAAAAAAAAAGCAAGGAAAAATTTAATACAATCTAGTGCTGTGTAGCTGCGGTATGCGATCTGCGTGAAGCCAGAAGCCCTACCAGTAATATATCCTTCCAAAATGCCATTGGTTCAGTTCATTCTTAATTGACTCTAAACTCCAAACCTGGCCTGGTGCTATGATTGGGCTTATGAGCATATGTTCCCCCATGCATCTTTGACCAAGATTACTAAAGAAACCATGAAATGCAAATTACGTTCTTGGTTTTCTGTATTTTGGGTGATCGATGTCAAGCCCGGCCTACGTACACATATACCTAGGTATATATTATATATATACCAACATACATAGCACATTTTCAACAAGCAGTTGATCAAAATAAGTATGCAAATTAACTCTATATACGTAGTGTTGCTTCATGTGACACGCTGTAGAAAATTTCGTTAAGCTGATCGAATATATCACATGGTTCCTCGAGGCTTAATTTCCTGCATGGATGGATGGTTAATACTCCATATAACAACAGCACTACAATTAAGCTGAAATACGTACGTACCATATACTCCCTCCGGTTTGGTAATATCTGTCGCTTTGGACATAGTGATGGTCAAACTTTCAAAACTTTGACTATCGATATATATTTAAATATTTAAATTGGATACATGAAAATTATATGTGTAGACTTGTCTCGAGAAGTACTTTCATAATATTATAATTTTATTGGGTTTTATAAATATATTATAATAAAAATTAGCGGTCAAAGTTGTGTTTTGAAGACCGTGTCGATGTCCAAAACGACAGATATTACCAAACCGGAGGGAGTATATATGCAATGCATCTATGGCAACCGAAATTGGTAGCTGTTCCAGTCCTCCTAATTAACTTAAGTTGGCTGCCTGCCGCTGGGATCGGGAACACGTACTGATCGACCGGTGCTGCCGTCTGCATGCAGTGGCAGCAGATGGAACAATAATTGCCGTGTGCATGCATCTTGATTCTTGCCTGGAATTAGTCTGGCATGCCTAAATTCCACTGCATATATACAGCAGCAGCAGCAGAAATATACTCATGAGTTGGGTTGGGCATAGACCAACCACGAATTTTTTTTTTAAATAATAATTTTTTTAAACTGAATTGTGTTTTTAATACTCGAAAAATAAAATTTGCAAAAATAATACGTGGTCGCCATACCGTACGGCGAATACACTATTTTCGCCATATGGTATGGCGAATACCCTATTTTCGCCATATGGTATGGCGAAAATACCATAATTACCCGATTAAAGCTGATTAACCGTCGGTTGTTTGGTTAAGGCTATTTTCGCCTTACCATATGGCGAAAATAGTATTTTCGCCAAACCGTATGACGAAAATACACTATTTTTGTCAAACCGTATGGCGAAAATAGGGTATTCGCCATACCGTTCGGCGAAAATAGCATTGATTCCCGTGTAGCAGATTAACTGCGGACTTAAGGTATTATCGCCACACGGTTCGGCGAAAACATGGTATTCGCCACACGGTTCGGCGAAAATGGGGTATTCGACGTACGGTATGGCGATCACGTATTATTTTTGCAAATTTTATTTTTCGAGTATTAAAAACGCAATTCAGTTTTAAAAAAGTATTATTTAAAAAAAAAAATCGACCAACCACACATGAAGATTGCCTAGCCACAGTGAACAGCAATATATGGGACTAGTAGCTCTGATTCTGAAGGAGGCAGAAGAAGCGAGCATGCATGCATATTTGGTGTGTGTGTGCAGGTTTGGAGCTAGCTCACCTGGGCTGGGGGTAGGGCTGCAAGAAAAGCTCGAGGCTCGCAAACTATTCGAGCTCGGCTCGTCAGAGACTCGGCTCGAGCTCGGCTCGAGCTATATTCGAGCTCGAATCGAGCCTGATCTCAAGCTCGCGAGCCCAGTCGAGCCGAGCTCGAGCCTACTCGAGCTTTGTTCACTAAATTGTTGCATGGGTTATGTGATTTTTAAGTTATGCAAATGCTCTCACTTGATGAAAATTATTGCATGCAAATGCTCTCTTGATGAAAATTGTTGCATGCAAATGCTCACTAAATTGGTGCATTGCATATCTGCTACCGGATGTTTTGATTTGTTGCTTTTGTTTGTGCTTATCTGCTGCTGTTGTATATAAACAAATGTTATCGAGCTTTTTCGAGCCGAGCTCGAGCCTACTCGAGCTTTGTTCGAGCTCGAACCGAGCCTGCCTGTAAACTCGAACCTAATTTGAGGCTCGGCTCGAGCTCGGCTCGAGCTTGTTCGAGCTCGAGCTTCGTAGGGCAAGCTCGCTCGAGCTCGGCTCGTTTGCAGCCCTAGCTGGGGGCCAACCGACAAGCTAGCTAGGGGACAATGCTTCTTCCCTCAGTGATTGCTGTTTACTCCACCAGGGACCAAACATCCACAAAAAGCAAGGCTGAAGAAGAAGAAAAAAGAGAGAGGCTATGTTGAGTTACTTTTAAGTGTCAGCACAGGTACTTGAACCAACTAGATAGTACTCCCTCTGTCCCACAAAGAGTGCATTTCTAGTGTTCAAATTTTGTCCCACAAAGAGTGCATCTTTAGTCCGTATGGCCCAGCTGTAAGTGTATGCATGCTCATTTAAGTGCTTGTGGAAACCGAAGCACCATCATGCTTGTGTATGGAGTAATGAGGGTCACATTAGTCATTTACCTTGCACACTAATCTGTCTTAAAAATCCTAGAAATGCACTCTTTGTAGGACAGAGGGAGTAACTCCCAAGTGCCTCTCAGTGGTTTCCTATTAATTACTACTTTATCCACTTGTCATGCAGGGTGCTGAACCTATCCAAACTCCAAAGTGATAAATAAGATGTGCATGCAAGCATGCTTCCCTAGTTGTCAAGTCTATATTTCAGTTGTCTTGCCCCTGGGCTAACATACACAACCTTTTCATCTCTGAAAAAAAAGAATATCCAGGAGATAAAAAAAAAGGAAAACAAGAAGCATCTTCAGAACTATAGATTAATTTGCTAAAAATATATAGAAACCTCAGAGATAATTTACTTCTAACTTCTGGTTCAAGGGGGTATTTCTGTTTTTTTTTAAACGGAATATTATTTTTGTAAATATTCATTAAAATAATATTATTTTTAAAAAAAATCGACAACACCACCCACTCCGATAGCCCTAGCTTTTGCCATACTATACTGTTTGTTATCTTTGAGAGGTATTTTTATACTTTTCTTTTTAAAATATAAATGAACGATAGATGGTGATTACTTACCTCTTCGCTTGCTTCAAGATTTATGCAACTTGTATTAGAAAGAAAAGCACAGAAACACTGCTTGTTATCTTTTTGTTTGAAAAAAAAAGCTATCATACATCACTGCACTTCCACATGACACTTCTTTAATCGGTTTGTCTCGTCGTTACCTTATCCTATTTCCATACTTCTGTCGCTTCATCCCTGTATGGGTGGAGAACCCGTCGCTGTCTCGGTTGTGCTACCGGAGGCTCTAGGGAAGTCGGAGGAGAGAACACTCATCTTTGGGTGGGCTTAACTACAAAGTTGGAAATGGCAACACGAATGTACTTAACTACGAAATTTCAGTATTTTTTTTGCTGAGCCGGTTAATGAAAATGAAGTAGAAAGCAGGTGGCCATTCATTGCATTCTCTAATTGCTGTGTAGAAACATGATTCCCATGGAAGATGCAGTAATCGGAAGGATTGTCGGTAATTGGTGTTAAAAAAAATCCAAGAACTCCATAAACACGCAACAATCATCAGATATATCGATGAACAAACATGGTCCCCATGAGCACAACAATAATCAAATCTGCACACTCTAACTCTAACAGCAAAGCAAAGGAGAAACAAGAGCAGATCTGAAGGGGTGTCTACCGTAGCGATGAACTGGGCCAAGATCACGGCACCGTCACCGGAGACGGCGCTCCTCTCCTCCAGGAAACCGCGGGCCGGGACGGGCCGGGCTGGGCTATACTCTTTCGAGTTCTCTGGACCAGCAGATTTAAGCCAATACAGGAAGAAGAGGGCCACGTGGCAGGCCGCCCGACGTTATCCGACTGCCTCCGCCACGCATCAACTCCCTCCCGCGCCGGCGCCATCCCGGCCCCAATCTCCTTCCCCACGGTGCCGGCGTCCTGGCGGCGGCAGCCAGGATGACCCTCCCCCTGCGCGCCAAACCGGCCGCCACCCCAGTCTCCTTCCCCACGGTGCCGGCGCTCACTTCCGGCTGCAGGTCCTCCTCCTCCGCCCGTTGCTCCGTCGCCTCTTCTCCCAAACTCTCGCCCGTCCAATTCGAGCCCCTCCGCTCCGACTCCAATCCCTGGGGCGACGCCGTTGGCGTCGCCACCACGGATGGCGACCAAGACGACGAGGACGGCTGGAAGGACGGGGAGGAGACGGACAAGGGCATCCCCGGCATCCACGTGCCGCGCCAGCGCTACATCGCCGTCCCCAAGGCCGCCCTCCTCGACGCCGTGCTATCCCTCCTCCCGTCCGAATCCGAATCGGCCTCCTCCGCAGCGGCAGATTTCAAGCGCTTCGCAAGGTATTACTCTGCTGCTACTTCCACTGGTCTAGCGTAACAGCGTAACAGTGAGGGGGAAAAGAACCCTAATTTCTCCTTGCGTGAAATGCTTCAGATGCTTGGACGCCGTTCTACATGCCGAGCACAAGGAGATGCTCGAGGAGATGCGCACCTATTACATGCTCACGCGACCCCATCAGGAGGAGGATGACACCTCCTCGGTCTCCCGGGATGACCAAGCGATCGTCAACGGCAAGAGCTCTGGCCTTTTTGGCATTACCCAAGAAGACGGCACATTGTTCCTTACTAGAAGCTTGGGTTTAAGGACCCTGCTCGGCTTATCCCCAGATCCTGATTCTCAGACGAGGTAGCCAACACCACACCGATAAGGAATGGGTGGATGTTCTTTCAATTCTAGTTAGCTATCTAATACTTGCCTGCTCCGTAGTTACGTTAATGCTACCCACCTACCTACCTAATGATAAATTGTTTGTGTGATTAAAAATAAAAGAGTTGCTTTCGCAACTCATTTCCAGCGTTCCTTCATGAACCTTCTACGCAATGCTCAGTTTGAAGAACTCTCCGCGCAAGATCTGCTCTTGACGTACGCCCTAAACAACGATTACCTCTTAACATTGCCGATTTACGTCGATTGGAAAAAGGCAGCTGAATCTAATGCGATAATATTCAGGTGAGTTTTTGTTCTGAATTGCTGTATGGTGAACATATACAAAATGGAATTCTCATGGTACAACTAACTACTGCTCTTTGCAGGCGTGGGTATGCAACTGAGAGACAGGAAGGCCTACTATTAGTAGAGAAACTTGATTACCTACAGTCAAAACTATTACAAAATATTTTCTTCAGCCTTTCCAAACCCTTGAAAAAACTGGGGAGATGGCTTCATGAGGTCAGTCAATCTTTCCGTCCTGCTGTGTTGTTAAGCTCGATAGCTAGCCCATCAAGAGGAGATGTCCAAACCATCTCAAACGATGTTAGACAAGCTTTTCTTCAATTAGTGCTACCTCAACCCTATTATGTATATCATCATCGCGGATTCAATCCCGCGTTGTATGACCACAGATCCACCGCAGCATCCACATCTTTGCTATGCTTATTTTCTGAACATGTTGTCTTTTTGTTGCCCAAGTTTCATGTTTCAGATACTTTCAAATATTTGTAACTGTTGCTTATTTTAAATAATAAAACAATGTTGTTTATTTCAAATAATAATTTTTCCTTTATTTTTCGAAACAAAACTCTGGGATGTTACAATTTAGTTAGACTTTTATGATTTTGCGTGTGTAGCAAGTAACAACTTTTTAGCTAATTGTATGTGATTATTTTAGTTGATGGCAGGCATTGAAAAGATCAACAGGGAACCAGGGATTTCAGATCTGGATTGATAAATTAAAGCTCTGGCTTAAAGAGCAAAATTTTGCAGAAAATTCACTGTTGTTGATTGAAAATTCTTCATGGGACAAGCTTAGGTCTGATCAATTACAAGATGCAGATCTTCCTATTTGGATTGCTGCACAAAGGGCAGTCTCTCGTTATGAAGGAATTCTGTCACCTGTTGGTCCTCGTGGCAGACTTCTAAGAAGATTGCTGACGTGGACTGGATTAATCCCATCTCTGCCAGAAGCAACAATAAAATCTGATGTTGAAACAAAACATCCTGAAGGCTATGTGAGGTTAGACCCCTCGTATATGTTGGTTTTCTTCTGCCAATCGAGGGCACTTCTTTGTCTTCTGATTGATATCACTTTTGGCAATCTATCTATGCAACAGTTTGTCCAAACTTGTGTAGCCCAGGGTCAACTGGGGTGGTTGTGTAAGATGACTAAGAACCTGATCACCAAGCTCTTACTAAAAACTTCCAGATTCTTGAAAGCCCATTCCACATCCTCTTATTCATGTGCGTACATCCTTCTGAGCCACCAGAACTCCAGAAGTAGAGTTGTTGCCCTTATTTCTGGGTTTCTTTATTTTTGGAAAAGTAATTATTGATAATAGTTCTCTATAATCAATGTTAAAAGTGTTGCTCGGCTAATTATATCTTAATAGTGTTTTTCCTGTTAATTTGTTGCGCCTACTTTGGAACCTGGCCATTAAATTTTAATGAATTTCATGAAGTATATTCTGCTTTCCCTTCAGGCCAAATTTTCTGCCTAGAATTACCCTAGCGAATATATGGGAGCCAGCAAGCAGAGAATCTTGTGACAACAATGTTTGGGAGATAGTGAAAGCTTCTTTTGCTATTTTATTTGGCAAGTCTACTCTTCAGGTATCTGAGAAGTTGATTACTAGACACTCTTTTTATACTAATAGGTGATCAATGTCCTAATATAAATGTTCTAAAAAATATGATTGTGAAGCATTCATCATGTTGTGTGGAAAAAAAGGAAGGTACAGTGGTCGGATGTTAATTTAATAACTAATTGATCATCAACGTAAGCTTCAATCCTGCATCACATGCACAAACAAGAATGGTGTGCACTCTTTTGTCTTACATATGGCCATTCAGCACCTTGGATGATGAAACGAAAGCATAATAAACAGTTTAAATGTGCCATAGCATGAACACAACCTTTGCCCCAAATACTCAGATGTAGCTATCATGGATAGAAAACTGACAATATTCAATTTTTTATCTGTTATTCTGTTTGTACTCACTATGGGATGCCAATAAGATTCGAAATGTTACTTTATAGAAAATAGTTTTCAGAGAAGATTCATAATTCCATTTTTCTCTTTACCAGGAACCAACATTCCAAGAACTAATCCTACTTTATACTGACGAGGCTGCTCAAAGCAAAGAGAGGGATAAATCAGAGATGCTGCCGCTACAGCTGAAAATCTATGAGAAAATTCCCATCCCAGATCTGCCAGTAAGTGTCTGAGTCTCTCAGACCTATGGGAAAAACAAAAAGCTTGGGTGTTGTCTAGATCTACAATACATTCACTTTACCCATTACAGCTAATTGTGTCTTATCAGTCAGAAGACTTACCTATCCTTTGCATTAAGAGGTAGAGAAAAGTGCTGAACATCATAGTAACTACCATGCTGAACTTTGTCTGCAGGTGGTTTTTCCTCACAAAAAGCTGTCCTTCCGCATCCTTGATACAGTAATTCCCTGTTGAATCTTTATGTTATTATCCCATGTTATCCATATAAACTTTTTAGCAATAACCATTATAATTACAGGATAATAATATGCTACTCTTTTTCTTTCCTGCGCTTAGGTTTGTTGATAGCTTTTTTTAATAATACAGGTAAGGCTGGATATTGCTACGGTAATAGGGTTGTTGGCATATGTCGTGAATTACAAATTTGAGAGTTTGGCCTCATCTCCGTAAGTATATAATTTGTATCAGTAATTTGAGGAAATTTCTTTTTATTAATATTGTTTTATGTTTCTTCCATGGTAATGCAGGTCAGCTTTTCTTCTTGATATAGTTGCTGTTACTGCACTCGCAATACTTGTGTTCCGTGTGGCGCTGGGCTACAAACAGACCAGGGATAGATACCAGGTGTATCATTGACATTATTTTATGTTTACATAATCATTTAAAATTCATAAATATATCAGCATTTCCATATAGAAAAACTGAGAAACGATTATTTGTTTCAATCTTGATTTCCTGATATTTAATTTACATTCATTAGTTATTTTAATAGAGAAGATGTGGTACAGAAAATATGGTTGTGGACTATTTCTTTGATCAGAACTTTATCAATAAGTAGAAATTTTGATTATAGTAAAATTAAGGCACGCCATCATAAGGTTTCCAAGTACCTTTCTGTACAACAGGATAATTATTTGACTATATCTCTGCTCCAGCTTCTGGTCAATAAAACGCTCTATGAGAAGACATTAGCAAGTGGGTTTGGTTCAGTTTACTTTCTTCTTGATGCTTCTGAGCAACAACAGGTGACATTCAATGAACAGGCAGAAGCATAAATTTTGTGAATTTCACTCAGTTTTTTGATCAAGGAAACTCCCTTAATGACTGTTTTTGTACAGTATAAAGAGGCACTTTTGGCATATGCAATGTTACTCTTCAGAAAGAAGTATCAGGTATGCCATACTTGCTTTGAGTATCCCAAGACCTAAGTCATATGTTACTGATTCCTTTTCCTGATTCCATGCAGGTGTCATCTCGTGCAAGCATAAGCGATACCTGCGAGCAGTTTATGTATGAGAAATTTAAGGCGAAGGTGGAAATTGATATCTTGTATTCTCTGGTTGTCGCGAAATCGCGAAGTGACTTTTCATTTCCTTGTAGACTGAAATGCCTATTGACAAAGCTATGGAGACACTGCTGCGTTTGGGGTTGGTGATTGAGCTGCCAACTGATGGTGGGTCCCGTGTAATCGCTCTTCCATGTTCAGACGCATACAAGATCCTCAAAAGCCATTGGGATAGTTTGTTGGAACAGAAGACAGAAAAAGGTAGAACATGTTGATAATTTGTAGTTAGCATCGTTAACATTACAAAGGAATGTGAAAATCAGCACCTTCGCACAGCGTTTGATCAATCCTAAGCATAACTGTTCTAGATAGTTGTACTAGCCAAGCAAAGGATTATATGATGGTAAATAGTCCTGGAAGGGCTTGTCTAAGTTTTTCTTGCGTCTTTTGCAGGCTGATGAAACCTGTAAATTGGCTTCAATTCCTGCAGTGGAATGACTCAAGTGGGTAGGAACTGCTATTGCTTCCGCTTGATGGCTCCAAGATGTACACTGGAGAAATTCAAGGAAAGATAGTTCCAACCTTCAGTCTGTATAGCAAGCAGTATATTGCAGCCGCCCATAACCGTAAATTTGAGATGTTGGCCATCAGCAGGTTGATGGAACACAGAGGCTTGTGCCATCAGGATCTTTGAAGAGACAAATGTACAGGATTGATAATAGTTTTCCTTCCCAAATCCCAAGAGCTGGTGAATAAAGTTATCATTTTTATGGTGATTACATCTTGGGAATTTTCTTGTACATGAGCTGTCTTGTTAGTACTGTGTAACTTGTAGTATACAAAATACATTTGGCTATATTAGCAACATTGGTTGTATCCATGATGCTGGCTTCACTTCAGGATTCAAATTACCATGAAGTAAATCCGAGTATAACGGCGAATGCGGGACCCGTTGTCAGACACCACTAGAAAGGATTTTCCAGACTCGTAGCAGTAAGGAATTTTCTGGCAAGTTGCGTTATTACAAGAAAGTTGAGTTTAGCAAACAGAGACTAATGATCACTACTACGTAAGCCATGGACTAATTCGATGCCCTGAGTACTTGACGGCGGCTAATTTTGAACAATGATGGAATGACGGCGTGAGGACCGGATTCTAAGGCCCGACGGGACGGTGATCTTCAGGGGCACTGTGCAGGCCAAATAACAAGAAAATAACTTGAGCTAGAGCCTTGCTAAACTCAAGGATGTTTGTGCATGGATTCTCTCTTAGCGTTTTGTTTTGTACCAGTGACCACCAACACTCCAGGCTTGCTTCCACTCAGTAGGAAGCCCAGGAGGCAGCTGTTCCAGCATCGACTGCATCAGGGAACAACAGGCCTGGAGGAGCAGGAGCTGATGCAGCTTGATCGATCAGGCCAAAGTGTGCCAGGAGCCTTGTGATGAGCACGCCTGCGACGAACGACAGCCCCGACGTGCTCACGCCAATCATCAGGTAGTACATGAGGGTCTTGATGTAGGTCCTGGATCTCTTGACATGCGCCTTGCCAATCGCTAGCAGTGCAACGCACGCAAGAGATGCAGCGGCGACCGCCATCATCTTCTCCTCCCTGTTGTCGCTCTCGCGGAATGATAATCCATAGGTGACGGGCGGTAGCAGCCCAAACAGGATGTATGATAGCATGGCCGTCACCATGTGGAGCCGGAATTTTGATCGCCTTCCCAGTTGCAACCAGTAGTACTGGCTGGCTTGCTCATCGTTTTCATCCATGTCTCCAAGATTTCTCAGATCAGTTATCTGTTTCCGACAAGGAAATTTGTTGTTAGCGTAGCAAGTTCATGTGTAAATTGTGTGTAATCATAAAGGAGTGTGTAAAATTTAGCCAAGAAAACTAGGTGCATTAGCATTACGTTGTGGAAGATGAGAGGAATTCCACCGATTAGGTTTGCTATCCCCAAGATGAATATGTCCACTGCAAGTGAAAAACAGAATTTCATTAGCACCAGGGGAATCAAGTTAAACAA
Organism: Rhipidocladum racemiflorum; assembly: GCA_036346355.1. Lineage (NCBI taxonomy): Eukaryota > Viridiplantae > Streptophyta > Magnoliopsida > Poales > Poaceae > Rhipidocladum > Rhipidocladum racemiflorum. The sequence goes on along the minus strand of CM070590.1, from coordinate 247,184 downwards.
TTTTCAGTGTAAAAGTAATCCAGTGATGCCATTCATCTATTCTATTATAAATTGAAAGATCACGGAGAATTGCTAAGAAAAAAGAGGGAAATATGCTAGAAATTATCACAGAAAAGCAAAACATTTAGCCCTTAATCCGGTGGACCTTAACGAAGTTGAACTAAAGTAGCCATTTGATATTATTACTTAAAAAAACATCTAACCGTCTATCTAGCAGACTTGAGTATAATGGCTTAGATTAAAAAAAGCGTCATGCCAACTGCAATAAAAAATAACAAAATTCGGAACAAAAATAAAAATAAATTAGCCATTTGATTTTCATACAAACTTCAAATTAAGAACTGTACATAGATAGAATTCGGGAAAAAAATTATATAAAAATTAGCCGTTCGATTTGTATATCAATTCTAACCTAAAACTAAAATTCGGAATTAAATAAAAAATAACAATAAAATTAACGGCTTATAATAGAAGAAAGAGCACATTCTAAGTACAATAAAAATAACAGAAATTCAGAATAAAAAATAAAAGAAAATTAGTCCTTTAACTTTCATACTGTTAAGGATATAAACATTGTCTTATATAGACTCTCCATATATAGGTTTTCCTTGTTTAGGTATTGCCTTACATAGGCTTTTCTTTTGTACACTTATGTACTCTATATATTCTGGCCATTGGCCTCATATTGAATACAACAAGCGCTATTCATAACATGGTATAAGAGCGAAGGTTCAAACCCTAGATTTAAGATCTGTCTTCTGTTGTTGCTGCCGTCGGGAGGGAGCAACTCCCGGGGGCGGCACATCAGTGTGCATCTGGATTCCCATCGTCGTCTTCGTCGACGGTGGCGCCACCTTCGCGCCGGCACTTCCTCGGCCGGCTCCACCTTCAGCCTCGCGCGCATTGGCCCGCTTCGGTCCGCCGCCTCCTTTTGCCATCAGCGCCTTTGCGCCGGCTTATGCTCCGGCCCACTTTCGCGACGGCTTATGCTCCGGTGCCCTCCTCCTCCGTGGCGCAGGGTCACCGCCGACTGGGGCTGGATTCGTCACCCTCACGCCCGTCGTCGCTCCTCTGCGCGGCCCATCACCTATTTGCCCTGGGCTCCTCGTCGGTCGCCTTCTGAGTCGCGGCCTTCGGCTGGCCTCCTTCGACGCCTCGGTCGGTGCCCATCTCGGCTGTTCGCCCGGGTCCGCGACGTCACCTCGGTCGTGGCCACTAGCTTTCATCAACCGCCTGTGCCGTCCCGCCAGGCTTCGCCTGCACCGGCCCGCCGGCTCGGCTCCGGCTCTCCTTCGAATCTTTCATTTTCAGCTTCGTTGCATCCATCCAAGTTCTTAGCATCTTGGCTCTTTCGTTAGCTCTGATTCTTTTTATTGGCTTGACTATCTTCGTTGACTCAGCTCATTCTGTCGGCTTCGTCGACTCAGCTTCTTCGTCGACTCAACCCCACTGTCGATTCTTCTTCGTTGACTCAGCACCACCGTTGGCTCTTCTTCGTCGACTCGGCTCCACCGTCGGATTTTCTTCATCAACTCAGCCCCACCGTCGGCTCTTCTTCGTTGACGCAGCACCACCGTTGGCTCTTCTTCGTTGACTCGGTGCTATCGTCGGCTTTTCTTCGTTGACTCGGTCCTATTGTCGGCTTTTCTTCGTTGACTCGGCCCTACCATCGACTTGGCTACTTCGTCGGTTTTTCTTCATCGACTCAGCCCCACCGTCGGCTTTTCTTCGAGTCGGTTCTTCGTTGGCTTTTCTTCGTCAGCTTGATTTTTCAAGAGTTAGATGCTACGACGACTAATTCAAGACTATAACTTTGGATATTCCCTATTTTAGTGTCAACCCTTTCCAAATGCAATGCTATTGCATATGCCTTGCATTTTTTTTTTTTTTGGGGGGGGGGGGGGAGGAGGAGGGTTAAGAACATAAACATTGTCTTATATAGACTCTCAATATATAGGTTTTTCTTATATAAGTTTTCCTTGTTTAGGTATTGCCTTACATAGGTTTTACTTTTGTACCCTCGTGTACTCTATATATTCTGGCCATTGGCCTCATATTGAATACAACAAGTGCTATTCATAACACATAGGAACTCCAAATTAAAACATGTATATAGCTGTAATTAGGAATAAAAATTAGCAGTTGAATTTGCATATGAATTCTAACCTAAAATTGTATATGAAACTAAATTAAAAAATAAAGAAAATTAATGTAAATTTGGAATAAAAATAAAAGGAAATAAACCATTTGATTTTCTTATGAACGCTTATTTAAAAACTGAATTTCAAAATTTAATAAAAAATAACAGAAGAATAAAAATAAAAGGAAATTATGGATTGTTTTTTTAATTCCATACTATGTGAAAATATAAATTTTAGTATTATTTTTTCAAAATTCCACAAATATGCTAATTTGAGAAGAAAAAAAATAAGATAAGGAATTTGATTTGTATATATAAATTATTAACTATTATGTAATAAAAGTCGATAACATGTTTTTTACGGTTGCTAAGAAAATATAGAATATGCTAAACATTCTCAAGAAAAAAACACACTATGACTCTTTCTTTGGTGGACCTCCACGGAATGAAGAGATTAAGAGGGCAGTATATCGACAGGTGTTCACTCGGCTATACTGGTACGAACAATGTGATGTGCACTAAAAGAAGTACCGAATGAAAGAGACAATCATTGCAATAATTAATCAATTGATGATGATATAAATAGAAGATGTTATGTTATTCTACGTTTACTGTTTTTATATGCAAGTGTTTAGGGAAGAAAGTTTCAGTCACATGTGACAAACATTGGGAAACAGAGTAAGCATATTATCTCCTATAATATCTAATATTAAAATATCACAAATGGAGTTATGCAATGATCTATTTTCCAAAAAAAACAAAAACACGCATATATTACCAAGTTATTTAAACATACTTCAAGAATGATGCACGCGCACGGCCACCTTACTAGTTATGTAAACATCTCAATGAGAGCCAAGAAAGAAACTTACATGTCTTGGCACCACTTGCTGCTGCTGCTGATACTACTGATAGGCTCGTGATTGATTCAACTAAGCCTCCATACACTATGGATTTCAGTATATCCCATTCATCCCTTTGTTCTGATCTAGGATCACGTGGAGTCACAGTTGTGACAGCATCAAGGACTGGCAATACTATATGAGGTGAAGCTGCTGGGTTAACTGCTTGAGCTTGAGAAATCAGTGAGGTTGGTTTATCACCCATTGGGACGATGCCTTCTGCAAGGCAACACTTCATCATCAGATACTTAAGGAAGACTCAAATTGCATTAAAATAAAGAGTGAGGTAAGATCACAGGGTTTTTAGCACTTTAGGATACTTCATGTTTGCTCTGAAAGATTTTCCTCCCTACACTGTAAATTTTCTTCCGCCTTATTTGGGAATATTTACACAGTGGAGAAAATTCGAAAGATCAAAGATGTTAAACACATGTATAGCTGTCAAACCTAGCTTAATGAGTTGTGTGCGGATTAACAATGTGGAATCATAGATCTGAAATGGAAGTACACCACACCTGGCACAATTTTTGTCTCACTTGGGCTTTCGACCTTGACTTCTGATGTAGGAATTACTTGGCTGAAAAATGAGCCGTTCTCAGGGGTTGCCATTGTTAATTCTTGGACATCTGAAAGAAAACAAATAAAGTTACCAATTTCAGGATGCATATCTAAATCAATAGCTCATGCATGCTAATCAGACCTACCTTCTTTGCCATCTAGGTGTGTTGTATCCATCACAGCTTCACCAGCAGTCTTTGGGAGAGGAATTACATCTTGCTGCCCAGTTACCACATGCGTTATCTCTGTTTGCACGAATCCTGCATAAGAGGTTTCTGTTATGAATATGACTTGTATTGAATATGAGGGCCAAAGGCCACAATATATAGTGTACATAAGGAAGAGGAATAGGAATAGGACTCTATCTATAACAGGACTCTATCTCTAATATAGAGACTAGAATAACAGGACTCTATCTCTAACACCCCCCCACAAATGCAGGGCGTATGCAATAGCATTGCATTTGGAAGAGATGAACTAAAAAGGGAAAATCCAAAGTCATAGTCTTGAAGTAGCCGTCGTAGCATGTAACTCCTGAAGAATCGAGCTGACGAAGATAGCCAACGAAGAACCGAGTCGGTGAAGAAAAGTCGACGAAGAAGCCAAATCGACGAAGAAAAGTCGAATGTATGGCAGAGTCGACGGGACGAGTCGACAAAGAAGAACCGACGAGGCCGACAAAACGAAGCCGAGCCGAGGTAGTCGATGGAGAAAAGTCGACGAAGAAGCCAAATCGACGAAGAAAAGTCGAATGTATGGCAGAGTCGACGGAGAAGAGCCGACGGGACGAGTCGACAAAGAAGAACCGACGAGGCCGACAAAACGAAGCCGAGCCGAGGTAGTCGATGTAGAAAAGTCGACGAAGAAGCCAAATCGACGAAGAAAAGTCGAATGTATGGCAGAGTCGACGGAGAAGAGCCGACGGGACGAGTCGACAAAGAAGAACCGACGAGGCCGACAAAACGAAGCCGAGCCGAGGTATAAGAGTTGACAGAATAAGTCGAGCCGATAAAAGAGCGAGGTAGGACGGAATCAAAAAGCAAAAGACTTGGATGGACGCAACAGAAGACTAAAGAAAATAAAAGCAGTAGCCCGAAAGCCATCGAGCCAACGAAAACCAAGATGAACCGAAGTCGAGCCAACTGACTGGAGCCGAGCCAGCCATGTAGAAGACCAGAAGCTATAGCCGATCCAAGAAGCCATAGCCGAGGTAATACTTGGAGCCGGAGCCTGACTTGAAAATCAAATCTGCACGAACGTGAACAAAGTCCAGAAGGACTTGAAGCAACTAGATGTTCCTCACGAGTCTTCTGGTGCTTATCCTCACGAGTCCTCTGGATGGACGTGAAAACAAACCAACAAAACACGGACGTGAAGCAAAACAGAACTTGTCTCCTTTTCCTCACGGACGTGAAGGCGTGATGCACTAGGACTTGGAGTATCTGTCAGGACTTAGAGGCCGGCGTCGCTCGGAGGAACAAGATCGATGGAGACCGGCCAAAGTGAGGGCGGCGAGACCGGCGCGTTGAGGTCGGCCACGGCGAGCAGTAACGATGAGGACTCGGCTTGAGACCAAGCGGAGAAGGTCGGGCCCGTGCAGACGAGACAGCAGAGGCCGATACAGGCGTCGGCGGCTCGGCGAACGGGCGACGAAGAGGCGGCCGTCGCAGAGGGGCGTCTGTAGATGGTGTCCAGGTCCGAGATGGCCGTCATGGGGCGGACCCTCACGGAGCTCACCGCTGAACGCCGAACGCCACCACCATCTCGCCCCGCCGTCCCGGCCGTTGAAGAACGGCATGTCGTTGTGCGCCGCGCAAGGCCGCATCAGCCGATGGCCGAGGACCGCTTGGAGAGCTCCACGAGGTGCATGGCGTACATGACGCGAGCGCCGCCGGCAGAGGAAGGCGGAGTCGGGCGACGGCGGCGGGAGGACGGGCGACGGGCGGTTGGCTCTGCTCTGGCGGCGGCGGCTTCAGCGACCAGGAGAAGAGGCAGACCGGAGAAGAGGCAGATGGCGATGTGCCACCGGCCGCAAGCCAACGAGCCGACCACAAGAAGAACCGACGAGGCCGACGAAGATGGCGTCCGGCAAGGTCGGAGGCGGGCGATGGCGGCCAGCAAGCCGGAGATGGCGTCCGGCTTGTGCCGTCGCAAGCGACCGGTGACGGCGTCGCCAAGAAAGAAGATTGGTGGAGGCAGCCAGCAAGCTACGACGGCAAGGCGTCGTGGAGGAAGGCGCAAGTGCAACAGATTGGTGCCTGCCCGGGAGAGTAGAGTGCTTCTCCCGGGCACAGCGGCAGCGGAAAAGATTGAGGCTAGGGTTTGAACCTAGGCTCTGATACCATGTTATGAATATGACTTGTATTGAATATGAGGGCCAAAGGCCACAATATATAGTGTACATGAGGAAGAGGAATAGGAATAGGACTCTATCTATAACAGGACTCTATCTCTAATATAGAGACTAGAATAACAGGACTCTATCTCTAACAGTTTCTACTTTTTGTTACTCTAGTTCACCACATTGAGATACTTCATACTACTAGTCCTAAAACAAACTGCGATGCTGTAACTGACATGGATAAGCTAATGAGTATAACTTCCTGATCTATTCTCTGGTTGTTTCCTCATGAAAATGAGAGTGTAAATTGTTATGCTTTAAGTAACACTATAACTCTTCTTTGGCTTATTTTACGTTTCTACATTTGCCACAGCATCACAGCACAATTGTTACTTGTTAGGGACACAGCCTTTACAATATTTCAGAGTTTACAAGTAGAGATATCAGATGGTAAAACAATACGGTACATTTACTCTTTCTAAAAAAATCGTTTTACTGGCACAACGTCTAGCTTTGCTAAGAATTACCTTCAGTTGCAAGTATGGTGGTTGCCGTTGATTACCAATAAAATTATCATATGTGAATAAAAAATATATGATATTGCATAACTACAAGTCTGATGGCATTTTCTATTGGAGAAACAAACCTGTTTCAATCTTCCCAGTGATGATTTTTCTGGAAGCAAACGATGTGTGAGTTGCTTCCAATGAAACTGCAGTTCCATGGAATTCACCATGTGAAGGTTTAAATTCTTCTTCATTCTTTGTAGTGTTGGTTTGGATTTGGGAAGATGATTCATCTAGCAATGGTTTCTCTGACTGTTCTGGTTTTCCAGTTGTGCCATGACTATACGCAGGTGATGTGCTAGCTTTAGCCGATGTAGTTGCATGATTGGAGCTCTGTGTATCACTTAACAATGGCTTCTTTGCTGAATCTGCAATGTTTTCAACTGTTAAGAGCATCAGCAGTAGCTTACTATCCTCCAGACTACACGTTTTAGCTATGGAATTGATTTAGTGCCTCACAATGCTATAGTTGTGATACTATCATATCATTAAAAAAATGATTTAGTAAAATTTATAAATTTAATCATAAGCCTCTGATAGTAAAGGGCACAAAAACACACTTACAGACTCGAACATTTGTTTTATGGGAAGATTCGGGCATGTTTTAAGCACAGAGTATATTATAATGCAATTACTGCAAGGTTGAAATCTAACTAACACGACCGGGATTTTGACCTGGAAATTAATTACCAGTAAAAGCAATATGTAGTGCATATGTTACATACCCGCATCAGCTTTCTTTGGACTATCTCCTGACGGGAAACAAGAAAGAAGCCAACTTCCACAATTGTCAGTCATATCACGTGAAGAAGAAGGATGCTGATCCTGAACTTCTTGGTTCACCTCCGTCCTTCCAAATATACGTAATATGTTAAAACCACATCCTGGTGACAACAAACAAGTTAAGCCGGTCCATTTGAAATGAAATGTTCAAGTAACAATAGTAGAAGCACAGGTACATGAAATTATAATTACTTTGTCCTAAACCTTAACTAGGAAGTTATCACCAAACCAAAAGTGGAATACAAAGAATGCCTCAAACTAAATGTTATCGATGTCTGAATCATGGATGAAATGAATCATGCGAGACTTTCAGTTTTGCTCCTTGCACAATAAATAATACCCAAGTTCATCTGAAGATAATCTTTACATCAGAAATAATCTTCGTATATGGTGAATCCATGGTTGTTCGTACAAGTATATGATGCTAATTCAATATAGTTCAAATCACGCTTCTCCGAAAATAATATTACCGGAAAATCTAGAAGTTCAGGTGTGAAATTATAGTTCAGGTTGTTAGTTCAGCTGATGAAGACATATAATGAGAAAGCCATCCAAATGATACCTGTTGGAATAAAGAAGGCGAAGCATGATAAACATCTGAATATGTCAGGTGACCCTTGCTCATGTCTTTCAGGTACAGTTTGATTTGAAGCGTTAGCAGAGGGCTCTGAAAGCTGTGGTTTCTTTGGTGGTTCATCACGTATTGTTTGTCTTACTGTCCTTTTTCTCTTTCGCAGAATCACCCTTCGAGTTATGCACGAGTTGCAATTGGGACAGTATAGGTCATGGGTTTCTTGTTCATCCAGAATTTTCTCAAGATCATACTCTTCAATGTTCACTTTACCCTTAGTAACATGTTCGTCCTTCTCAACTTCAATTTCATGAACAATGGTTCTACTCATGCTGCCATTGGAAATGTCAAGACTACCATTCAAGTTTACCATGCTGTTTTTGATCTCACCAGTGGTTGCAATCAGTTTCAGCCCTGCCTTTCCGTTTTCAATTGTCATAGTTTCACTGCTGTTGGAGAGTTCATGTGAAACATTTGAATGTGATCCATTTTCTAACTTGCCGTTATCTGAATTGTGATTAGTTTCTTGAGCATTGACATTTTCCTGTGTCCCAAGCTCCTTGCCTTTCGGACTTGGAGTTTCATTTGCCTCTTCCTTTTCAGCACCAAATTGCATCACTTCTGTGTCTCCATTTTTACCACTTACTTCAGTAACATGATCAGAAACTGAAAAGGAAAACAGAGAGATCTCACTATTAGTTCAAACGTTGTAAAGATACTTATTGCCATACGAGTATATTTCTTGCAGCAAGAACTCAACAATATAATGACAAGAAGCACAAAGGAATCGAGCCAAAATCGCAGGTTTGTTAGATAAACTGAAGCAGAACTAGCTGAATGCAAGTAATAGCCAAGCCTCCCTTAGCAAGTACTGCTTGATCACCTAGTCTTCTTATTATTTTGTTCAAACTTGAAGAAATTTTGAGAAGCTAATCATTGTTATCCTACGTTTCTGAAGGCTCAACACTAACCTTTGTTAGGTGAACCGTAAAATGGTTCATTCTGAACAAACGAATCAAGATTCCTTGCTATTTGGCAATATCCTTGGTGATTTACGATATCATTTCTGCATGGACTACTCAAGCAGTATGTCCAATCGCAGTGCCGGCACTTCCATAACCCTTCAGTAAAGAAATAAAAAGCTAATTTTACAATCAAAACACAAAGAGAGAGAAAAAAATGTGTGTTCTAATCTTTGTATTACAACTAGAAGAATTTGTCTATGGATTCACATGAAGCAGCAAATCATGTTCTATTGGATCCACATCCCAACAGAAGAGGAAAACTTAGCCTTTTTTAAATAGATCCAAATTACAATGTGACTGCGAGTAGAACTTTTTGTCCTCACATCATAAGGTTCCAATGTAGCTGCATATTCAAGTATTAGAATTAGGGTCCAGCTGGTATTAGTATCTTTGAGGTTTGATGTTTGAATAGGTAACAGATAAAAGGGCAACGGTTATATCCTGAAACTGTTTCTGTTGTTAACCACATACACATTAGGATTAAGAGCTCTTTTATGGTACACTAAATTTAATAGGATTGTTCATTGTTTTCGATCCAATGGATCATATTAGTATTTGGCTTAGTAATAGCTATTACTACAAAAGGGGTTATATTAGACACCTCATCACTAACTGTTTTTTATAAAAATCGTCAAACCGTATGTGAAAAGGCTGGGCACATCACAGATGGTTTTTGGCTAAAACCGTCTGTGATGTGCGAAAACCGTCTGTGATAATCATTTCTAGTAAATAAGAGCAGAGAACCCCGACCTCCTTTGTATTTAATCCCATGTGGCATTTTTTGTTGCTGTTTAAATTCATGAATACAAAAATGATTTTTTTTTTTTGCTTCACAAGATGAAAACATAATGGCATGAAGTTTGAATTTCCATTGCAACACATGGGCACTCAACTATGTACACTTTGAGAACAAATTTCATAGTTGCCTATGATAAAATTGATGTTTATTATAGGATTTGGGATCACGTTTGATATGTATTACACTATTTTGAGATTATGTTGCAACACAAGGACAATTTACTAATTCCTATAATAGGGACAGTGGCATGGTGCCAATTGTACTTTACATGCACTTGGAAACTAAGGTTGAGACGCATTATATCCTTAAAAAAAGATTCTATAAAGAAAAAGCAATCCGGGCGACCCTCATCACAGACGGTTCTGGGCTTGAACCGTCTGTGATGACATCACAGACGGTTTAAGCCCTGTCATCACAGACGGTTCAAGCCCAGAACCGTCTATGATGGTCTCAGTTCGGCCTAACTCCCCATCGTGCAGCCACAGTACTCCCTCCCCGAATCACTCCCCATCGCGCAGTTCACACCCTAACCCTCCCCCCATGGCGGTGACGTCCCCCCTCGGCCCTGCCCTCCTCGCTCGGCCGGGCGGCGCCTCCTGCTCGGGCGCACCCTCCCCACCGATTCCTCTGCGCCCCCGCAAACTGAGTTATATTTAGGATCTGGTAGGCCTGGTTTAGCACAATAATGTTTATAAGATTTGGTTGAGATTAATTGGTTGTAGATTGAATTGGTTGTGCCAGAGGTTACTAAATCATGAGGATACTCAGGTACATTTTGTACATGACATTAAATTGCTTCGATTTTTCATCTGATTTTGTGGCTTAATTCACATTGGTTGGGTTATTCAGGTAAATTTGATAAGTGCCCTGTTAGGATGTAGATATTGGAGCTTATTCAAGTTGTTTTTATTCATGCTTCCCCATTAGTTTAGGCCTTTTTTTCCTTACGTTCTTTGTTGGGAGCTTGCAGGAATGGTTTACTGCTAAACTTTTCAAGTTATTCCTATTGAGTTGGTTTGTGCCACAAGAATCTGGTGCATTAAGCACAATGCATTTATTTTATGAGATGACATGTTATCAAGTGCATTGAACACATCGTTGTAGCAGTCCGTTGTCATTCACTTCATTTTTTGCTGCAACCACTAATTGAGCACTTAGTAAACTGTGTTTGGTTCATCTTTTGTGCACATGGGCATGTGTAACTGTCAATTGTAAACTGTGTTTGGTTCATCTTTATAGCCAATAGTAGCTCATCCGTTGGTGCTTTAACCTAGCTCTAGCGATCAGCTTGGCTTTGGAGGATTTGACATGGTGGAAGCTTCAATATTGTGCTTGAGATTTGGACACCTAACTGCACATTGGACAGTAGCTTCCAGATTGATGTATTGATTGCTAATAGTTCACTTGATTTTATAGCTAAGGGGTAGGAGATAGATTTAGTTCATTTTACATATTATTAGCATTTCAGTGGAGGCTATTTTAGTGGAGCCAAAACATAGCATAGGCAGCGCTTAAAACCACCTTCCTGTCCTGACACAAGGCCAGCTTTGTGAAAGCTTGTTGGTTAAATATGACATTAGGACATTCGCTATATGTCATTTTAGTATCCTTGTTGCTTTTTTCAATGCTTGTTCTGTTTCTTGTGATGTTTGTCTTTACTGTAAAGTGTGACATGTTTGAATATTGTATCTTTGTACTTATTTACACAATTTCTGTTCCCTTTCGGGTCAAGTCTGTTATTCACATCTGTTGAAGTGCGTTGACTAAAATACTTTTTCTATCACTAAATTTGTGCCATAGCTGAAAACTTATAACTAAAATATCATGAAATGTTTTATATATTGTCACTTGTAAGCAATATTGATTCTCTTAACTTTGCTTCTCTTAACTTACCCTCTCTTAACCTTGTATGTACAAAACAACTCTTAACTTAAGATCTCTTAAATTTTCTTCTCTTAACTTTCTTTCCTCTTCTATGACCCTCTATGAGTTGTTGATTTACCAACTTGTCTCTTCTATGATCTTTATTACAAGATGGCGTCCTCTCATTCCTCGTCACCGAATAGATCTGATGAGACGCCCAACGTAGGAAAACAGAGGCGCGGTCCAAGAGGGCTTAGTAAAAGGCCCCAGAGCCGATATACCATCACGGGGTCGATCCGTAGGATGGGCCCCTACCACACCTCCTAAGGCTACGACAACATTCTGGACATTGTGCGGGATCGTTGGGCATGACAGCCTGGTGACATAAATTTTTGCGTGGTTTGAGCTCCCACAAGACGCCATGCACGCACTGCGATGGTATGTGTTGTTAGTGGCGGGAATGGCGTGGAAGAACTTTAAGAGCATCCTCGTCACTAATTACGTGAATAAGGAAATGACTCCGTTCCAGAAGTATGGGTTCATCACTAAAGACGTGTGGAAACGATACGGAAGAGTTCGTGCGCCAAAGTGCGGTGCACAAGACCGTCCAGACAAAAAACACCCATCCACACAGACTCGGCTTCACTGGGTACGCGGGCAAGATCGCGCAATGGATAAGGGAGGACGACAAGGCAATCCAGAAGGAGATTAGACTTCACTTTTTTTTTTAGATAATGGAAGAATAGATTAGACTTCCGGCCTCTGCATACTAAGATGCACACAGATAAACAATTATTACAAAGTTCACAATTTCAGCTCGAAAGCTGCCCATTAAAATTCAGTATAAGAAGAAATAAGACAACTTGCAACAGTCAAATAAATGTTGAATAAAAAATCTTAAGCTGCACAAAGTCTTCTTAAGCCGCACAAAATCTTCTACCCAAACAAGTACGTGTAGGACTTGTTCGCACAAATAACTCTACTGATCAATGATGGTAAAGTCACTACCAAGAACACAAGAAGTCAAGAAGAGGATTATGTGCCGAACAATTTTGCAGATCAAGGAGGCTCCGAGTTATAGTCATCATCCACATCAACAACTTTCGATGCATAAAGTTGTCTGCTATCTGGAAGGCTACCCGTGGAATTTGTGCTCAGGAAAAAGATCCCACTTAATTTTGAGTGGGGACTAGTGGAAAGGAACCCGTAGCCAGATCCAACAAAAATTTCCCGGGGATGTTGGTATCACCATCTCTATCCTACCCTGACCCGTACCTAGCATGTGTTCCCCATGTTACTTCTGACCCTTCTGTGCTCCTCTTTTTAAATTTTTTGTTTTATAAAAAATGCTCCAGAATCCAGAAGGCAGGAATCACTGGTCAGGCAAAATTGAGGGAACAAGAACGGCAGTGAAGTCCTCACATTTTTCAGCCAAACCACAGCTCAGACAAGATGACAAAGTTAGTTTCCATCCTAGGGATTTTCCCCAGACTACAGTTTGCAAGAGATGGACACAAAGGAAGTTGGAAGTACAGCTAGAATGCTAGAATGCAACAGGAGTTCTCTCCTAAAGAAAAATAATGCAGTTGAGCAGGAGTTAAATAATCAGGAGTGGAAGAAGGAGGGATGGGGCTGTCTCACCTTTGGTTGGATCAAAGAAGACACTGCTGTGCTCCTCAAGAACCTGAGCCTCCTCCTCCTCCTCCTCCTCCTCCTCCTTCCCTGTGTTGAGCTCCTCTTCTCCTCCTCCATTGCCAAGGCCATGGCCATGGTCCAACCTCTTCCTCCTCTCCCTTGTTTGCAGCCCCCCGCCGGTGTCCTCCTCCATGATCTCCACAACCTGCTTGAACTCCCACGGCTTCTCCACCTCCATCATTCAGAACCCAGCAGCTCCCTCTTCCCTTCCTGACCACTGTGTATTCTAGCTAGGTCCTAGCAACTTAATTAGCAAGGCCTCTGCATCTGCACCCAAAGAAGATGGAACAAGACAGCGTCTTTATACTCCAGTACTCTCAATCTCTGTGGTCTGTAGTGTATGTGGAGGTGGTGATGTGTGCGTGATTCGTGTGCGGGATTGTTTATGCGGGGTTTCCTTCCTTCATTTATTGCTGAAACAAATGTGTTGCCAGAGTTGGGAGGATGGTGGTGATCGAGTGCTTGACTCTGGGTCATTTGTCCTTTTGCCCCCCTTGGGTTGGATGGGGTACAAGATAATAATAATATTAATAAACTTCTCTCCGAACTGCATATGTCGTGGTATTCCATTTGCGTGAAGGAGAGGGCACTGGCCGGCCAGTATTTGGTTTTTTCCTTGCAAGAAAGGGGGAGGAGAGAGCATTTGGTATTTTCTTTTCTTCTTAAAAAACTTGTTTGGTTTCATGCTTGTGTTGATGACAGACAGACAGAGCAACAAGGCCAGTTGAAGTTACACCGTGGAGGTCGCTTGGCTTGTAAGTACTGCACATCTGTATGTTGTTGATGCCTCAACAGGTGGGAGAAGTATTGTCGCCATGCGTATCGATCGTGAAAAATAATGGTACGGATAGTTTAAGGTATACATTGCGGTTGTGCTTACTAAATACTACTTGATGTTTAATTTTGCGCTGTCAATAGTGCTGGGGCCATGTTAGATTGTTCTGTTATCAGCCTCCTAATAATTCTAGTTAATGTTGTTTATTAGATTCTGTATCTCCATCTCAGATTTTCAACGATTGATTCTTGATCATATTCTGCTCAATATAAATGTCACGGTTGAATTAAAAGCAAAATATTATGTCTTGTCCTCTAGCTAGCTTAGTCCTTCGATTCATCCAATATACTAGAAAATTGAGCGCGGCGGCACGCCGCGCACGTGAACGAAAAAATTGAAAAAATATTTTTATAAAAAAAACGGACCACGAGAATACTTTAATACATTTTTTCCATGCTCTGAAGGAAAAACGGACCACAAAAACATTTTTTTCGGGTAAAACGGAGAAACAAAACATTTTTTCCATGCTTCGGAGGAAAAACGGACCACCAAAATATTTTTCGGTTTTTTTTAGGAAAAACGGAGAAACGAAAACATTTTTTCCATGTTCCGGAGGAAAAACGGACCACAAAAGCATTTTTTCCGGGCAAAACGGAGAAACGAAAACATTTTTTGCATGCTCCGGAGGAAAAACGGACCAAAAAAATATTTTCCGGTTTTTTTAGGAAAAACGGTCAACGAAAACATTTTTTCCATGCTCCGGAGGGAAAACGGACAACAAAAACATTTTTCCCGGGCAAAACGGAGAAACGAAAATATTTTTTCCATGCTCCGAAGGGAAAACGGACCACAAAAACATTTTTTTCGGGTAAAACGGAGAAACAAAACATTTTTTCCATGCTCCGGAGGAAAAACGGACCACCAAAATATTTTTCGGTTTTTTTAGGAAAAACAGAGAAACGAAAACATTTTTTCCATGCTCCGGAGGAAAAACGGACCACAAAAACATTTTTTCCGGGCAAAACGGAGAAACGAAAACATTTTTTGCATGCTCCGAAGGAAAAACGGACCACCAAAATATTTTTCGGTTTTTTTTAGGCAAAACGGATTTTTTCCATGCTCCGAAGGGAAAACGGACCACAAAAACATTTTTTTCGGGTAAAACGGAGAAACAAAACATTTTTTCCATGCTCCGGAGGGAAAACAGACCACAAAAACATTTTTTCGGACAAAACGGAGAAACAAAAACATTTTTTCATTGCTCCGGAGGGAAAAACGGACCACAAAAACATTTTTTTTGGGCAAAACGGAGAAAGGACCTGAACGAAAAGTGCACGGACCTATTTGTTATGATTTTGGACCTGTTCGCTATTTTAAAAAACTATAAAAGGGCTTGTTTACGATTCGTATTTAACAGGAGGTTCTTTACGTAAAACGGCGAAGGAGGGACCTAAACGCGAACCGAGGAAAAAATCTACCTCTCACAAAAAATTGCAAAAGGATCTATCCGTAATTTCAAAAACTGGGAGGGTTTTTTTGCAAAAAGAGGAGAGAGAAGGTGGAGGTGAGGTGGATGCTCTAGGAGGGCTTCAAACCTCCCGAGTGTAAGGGAGAGATAATTAGTGTTCATTGGAGAAATGAACAAATTATATTCCTATCAGAAAATATCAAATTAGGTATATATATATTATATAAAAGATCTTAATTATACTCTACTTTTCTCTTTTGAGAACCATGCTAGCTTAATTGATCGATACCTTGTAAGATCGATTCATAAAGCATTCTCAACCGGCAGCATATACATTATTAACTAGAAAGGTCAGCGCGGCGCACGCGATCGGTCGTAATTTTGAGTTTTTTTGGAGAGTTTTTCTGCGAGTTTTTTTCGGATGAAAAATGCACCGAAACTTATTCCGTAAATCTTCGGAGAGTCTTTTGGAGCGAAACGTTTTTTTAAAGGGAAAATGGATTGGAGTGAGGAAATAGACCAAGCCATTTTTTTTGGATTTTTCCGGGGTTTTTTTTGCATTTTTTGGAGGGCTTTTACAGCAAGGAAGGTCTTTTTCGCAAAAAAAAAACAAGACTTATATGCAAAAAATAGGACCTACCGGCTTTTTTGCAAAAAAAACCGCGGCGCCACGCGTGGACGCGCTCCCGCGGGCTGGCCACACGTCACAACGGAAAAATCGCGCGCGCGCGAGCGCACGCAGGGTTCGAACCCGCGCCAACGAAGCGGCGACGGACGGCGTTACCGCTGGGCCAAGCAGCCCGCTTCGGCGAGTAAATGCCGCGCGAGACTGTTTTATGTTATCGGACGGCACGGGCTGACGTGGGGCGATCTTGACCGTTGGCGCGCGCGATCGGACGGCCGGGAATTCACGGTGACGTGGCCACGGTGCGCTCTCAGAAAACCTTCGGCTAATGTTTATATATATATAAGTATTTGTTTATTAATTTTTAGGTTCAAGAATGCATAGTGATTGCAGAAGCATACGAAACAATTAAGCTATTGATGTCCTTCACATATATCCCCGTACTATGATTAGATAATGGAGGTTCTTCTCTTCAGATCGTGTAACTCGATCCTGGCTAGGGCCTACCTTGGGCGTACGTGCTTGGAGTATGATCCTCTCTCTCTCTCTCTCATATGCAACCTTTCTGTACCATCATCGAATTTGATTAGGCAGATGCTTGTTTATTTTTATATATATATATATATATATATATATATATATATATATATATATATATATATATATATGGCAGCATATTTGGTGCAAACTCCCTCTACCGTGAAAACTCTGTGAAAACCACGTGTAAAATTTTTGAAAAATTCTCAAAAAATTACCATACATAGGGGAGGTGTGGTTATACAACCCTGTAAAATTTGAAGATAAAACTCAATTGCATTTGAAAGATATGAAAAAGACAAATTGCAAAATGAATAGTGCTAAACAGTGAAAAAACATTATTCATACTGAATTTGTCTTTTTTATATCTTCCAAATGCAATTGAGTTTTGTCTTCAAATTTTACAGGGTTGTAGAACTACACCTTCCCTATGCATGGTAATTTTTTGAGAATTTTTCAAAAATTTTACACGTGGTTTTCACGGAGTTTTCACGGTAGAGGGGGTTTGCACCCTATATATATATATATATATATATATATATATATATATATATATATATATATATTACCTGGGACACCTAAAACGGGTATTTCTCCTATGTATTTACATTCGAAAATTTATAGGATATTGAGTTTAACCAGTTTACTAACTAAATCAAACTGATTTGAACTGAAATTCAAACTAGAGTTTTCTTTTTTCGATAGTGGTTTGATTGTAGGTATGTACTGAATGTATATATAAATCAGCAAAGCATGTGATATAAATTCATTCAAATCTTCAAATTCGAGTATATTTTTTCAAAGGTACGTGTTTCATTTGAATTGTAATAGATGGGTATATACCATAAAACTGAAATTTTTAAAAAATATACCCGAATTTGACTTGAATTCACGTATTTAATATATATATATATATGAACTAATGGAATTCGTCTTTCTGGGGCATAATGCTACTCCTATAATTGTTGCTGAGAGAATTTTTACACTAAGAGGACATATGCCTTGTCTTTTTTTCTCATAAATTTCTTGTCGAACGATTTAGGTAAAGAAAAGGTTCTCCTCGATTCACTACTACAGAACCGGCCTTCACAACCGGTCTATCACAAGCGGTTAGGTGCGCACCGCTTGTGAAGTCCCGTGCCACAAGCGGTTCGTGGGCAACGGATGGGAGGGGGTCTCTAGAAGCGGTTCTTAACACGAACCCCTTCTGGAGCCTCCTCTCTAGAAGCGGTTCGTGTTTGGAACCGCTTCTAGAGGTCTAATGGGGGCTCCAGAAGCGGTTTGTGTGTAGAACCGCTTGTAGAGCCCCCCTCCCGCCCAGCGCATTTAAACTCTGTCTTCCTCCCCGAGCTCGCACAGGACATCACAGTGGTGGGCCGAGAGTGCATTCATGGCAGGTGCTGCCAAAATTTTGAATTGAGGCTATTAGATCCGAATTAATTGTTCTAAGGTGAGTAATATGTTGCTGACATCCTTCTCACCTAGATATTGATGTTTTTTGTGCATTGGATGTTGAGAAATTATGTTTTGTTGGCTTATATTTTTGTTCTTAAGGTGATATATACGATTTGGTGTATGAAATGAAATTCAATAAATGTGAAACGATGAAAAATTACAAACGTGTGGAAGAGAAAAGATTTGTATGAAAATGTAACAATTAGTTAGTTTTATTTTTAAAAAAGCAGGAGGATTAGAAATAATTAGTTGTGTGGGATGACAGAAACAGGGGTCCCGTAAGAGGGACCTACACCCGGCTGGGCCTGACAGGCGGAATGGAAAGCCCAAGGCCAAGCAGCACCACGACGGGCCCAGAGGAGACCTTCGACTTGCTCCCCAAGACAACTCCCGGTCCTTCAAGGAAGCTTCGTGCCCCACCCTAACAACCCGCCAGGGACGAGGCATGCGGTCTGACACTGCCAGA
The DNA here is from genome assembly GCA_036346355.1 of Rhipidocladum racemiflorum. Classification (NCBI taxonomy): domain Eukaryota; kingdom Viridiplantae; phylum Streptophyta; class Magnoliopsida; order Poales; family Poaceae; genus Rhipidocladum; species Rhipidocladum racemiflorum. The sequence goes on along the minus strand of CM070590.1, from coordinate 228,615 downwards.
TCCTGCGGAAGCTGGAACCTGACAAGGCGGCAGCGTGGCCTGAGAAAGCATAACCTCCTCTCCAGGACATAGAGCGTGAAGGCGGATAAGGACAAGGGACATGTCGTCCAGGCCACCATGTTTAGGGCCCGGTGGCGCCCATCTATCATGTATTCTCCCCCCAGTATATAAGGGGAGGAGGAAAAAAACAAGGGGGAGGCTCTCCCTCTATTGCTCTCTCTTGAACACACACAATACATCCAAGAACACAGGACTAGGGTATTATCTCCTCCGAGAGAGCCCGAACTGCCTAAAACAGATTGCCCCAAGATCCTGTGTTACCATCAAGCTCAGATCCCGCACAAATCCCTAGAATCACAAATCTTATTGCCGCTAAACCGATCGTCGGCGGTTGGCGCGCTGTAGGGGCTTGTGTCAACATCTTCGTCAAGCTTGATGGTCGCGACGAGCGAAGTCTCCACAGCTTCGCCGGGCCAGGTCTTCCGCTTCTAAGCCTGACCTTCATCTCCAACGACCTCGGAAGCCTCTCTCTCTCCATGGAACCGCCACAGCCGGTGAGGTTTCCGGCGATCCATCGTCACGACTTCCGCCCGATCGGAAGGTCCCCTGCCTCGTACTCTAAAGTATCGAAAGGGATCCAAGACCTGCTCCACCATGAGTCGTGCTCGAGGACGCCGAGGCACGAAGGGTGGGAGTTCTCACCGCCAAGCCACTCGGCACCCCGAGCGCCTAGGTTTGTCTTCTCCAGACTCACCCACCTCGCCGCCGAGTCGAAGAAAGCCTAGAGAGCTGCTGAATTTCCGTGAGAGTCCGTGGTGATCGAAGGCTCATGGCAGATTCGCAGCAGCTGGCCGACACCTCGCCGCCGCCGATTTGGAAGGAGGCCGAGGATCGAGCCTAACGCGCTGGCATCGCACTCTCCGGACCGCGCCGGCTGTCAATGAAGACATTCTCGCAAGCCAAGATGGGGACCAGCCGTTGCACTTACGCCAGTAATATCGCCGCCTCCAAGACACTCCTGGATACCCTCGACCCTGCGTCGGGGCAGATGATCCAGCTTGTTCCGATCATGGCCCAAGTAAAGGCCATGGTGACGGCGGCATATCCAAAGATACTCAAACCGACCAGCCGGCCGAAGGAGTGTCATGTGGTCCGCAAGGACCTGCATACCAAGAATGGCCAGTCGGGAAGCCCGCCGATACATCATGTTCTACCTCGGAGACGACTTGCGACATAGCATCACCGCGACTGCTCGCACTCGACGCCAGCGCCGCGATCGAGAAAGGGAGGAACAACGCCGTCAAGCCGATTTAATATGAACGCCGGCATCCTTCCGCGAGGCCGCGAATACGCCAAGTGCGATCCTCCGCGTCGATCACCTCCCGGGGTATCGCGGAGTCATCGAAGGGGTCCGTGGCGTTACTCCTCACCTACGCCGAGTGGTTTGGCCCGATGGATTTAATCCTAAAGGCATCACTAGGTTTGACGGTGAGAGAGACCTGCAGGCTTGGCTACAAGTATACGCTCTGGCAAATCAGGCCGGGGGATCAGAAAGAAATGGCAAACTAATTGACGTTTACCCTCTCACCCCTGGCCAAAGCAAGGCTCACGGACTTCCAAATGAACTCTATAGATTCCTGGGGAGATCTGTGTGAGCAGTTCATCTCAAATTTCCAAGGCACTTACGAGCGCCTGTGCACCCCTTGGGACCTATATCGGCTACACCAAAGCGAGGAACGAATCCCTCCGGAGTTCGGCCAAGCGCTTCATGAACAAGAAAAGCACCGCTCGACGTCACAGATGCGGTTGTGATAGCCGCCTTCCGAAAGGAGTAAGCGACCCGACCTCATCAAGAAGATGTCCCGGAAGCCACCCACGTCGGTCCGGAGCTGTTCGCCCTAGCGGACCGTTACGCTTCAGCCTCCGAGGCTCTGGCGAACGACGTGATGAAGGGAAGGATCGGTCTGAACCCCTCGGCGGAAAGAAAAGAAGCGCAAGGGCGAAGAGCTAGTGGCGCCGCCGCGCTAACTCATCCTCGCTCTCAAAGAGGATGGATATGATAAGGTCATGAACTCACTCGCTCTTTCCATCCAAAGGGGAGGCATGCCGCCAAGGATTGTTTCACCCTAAAGAGGTTCGCTCATGAGAGCAAGAGGCAGGTGGACAAGGTCCGAGCGGTCATGCCGCAAGAAACCGCCTCCTCGGCCGAGGAAGACTATCAGAAGTCGACCTCGAGCTTAACTACATATTCGGGTTCACCAAGATATGAGTCCAAGCGGAAGCAAAAGCTCACCGCACGGGACATCTATGCAAGAGAGCCGAGACCCCGATATGTTCGGTGGTCCGAGGTCGCAATAACTTACGACCGCGACGGATCACCCAGATCGCGCCCCATTCCCTGGCAGATACCCGGGTCTTGGCGCCGGTTGTCCACGGCATCAAGCTCAAAAGGGTGTTGATTGACGGTGGGAGTGGGCTCAACGCCCTCTTCGTGGAAGACACTCGACGATATGGGAATCCCGCGGTTCGACCTCAAACGCTGGTCGTCGCTTTTCATGGAGTGATACCCGAACGCCGGCGGTACCACTCGGACAAATCACTCTACCACCACGCTCGGCGCAAGGGACAACTACCGGATCGAGAGCCTTAGCTTCGAGGTGGCAGACTTCGCGACAAACAGATCACGCCATCTTGGGGAGACCAAATACCGCCAAGTTCATGGCGGTGCCCCACTACGCGTGATCCGATGTCTGAAGATGCCGGTCCGAGTGGTATTATCACTCTACGCGCGATGTTAAGCGCCTTTTCTCTTGCGACAGAGAGTTGCGAAATGGCCGAAGTCTCTGGAGGCGCCAAGGACGGGAAAGGATTCGCCAAGAGGCGGATTTCGACAAGTTTAAGGCGTTGTCCCTACCCGCAAGCCGCAGAACTCCGGATCGCCCCGAGGAGGGCACCAAGAGGATTCTCTCGACCCGTCCGATCCGGCGCGAGCCGCCTCGACGGAACAAGGCTCGGGGATGAATAGGAAAACGCGCTGTCACCTTTTCTGCGGGCAAACCAAGACGTCTTTGCCTGGAAGCCGCCTCGATATGCCCGGGTCCCCAGTGGAGGTGATCGAGCACGCATCGAATGTAAAACCAATCCGCCAGGCCCGTCAAGCAAAGGTTACGACGGTTTGCTCAAGATCGCCGAGAAGCCATCGAGAGGAGATCACAAAGTCGCTAGCCGCAGGCTTCATCAAAGAAGTGTATCATCCCGATCGGTTGGCGAACCCTGTGACTCGCCCGTAAGAAGAATAAAAGTCGGGCGTATGTGTGTTGATTACACCGACCTCAACAAGGCTTGTCCGAAAGATCCCTTTGGTCTCCTCGTATTGATCGTGGTAGACTCCACCGCCGGATCTCGGCTACTCGGCTTTTCGACGCCTATTCAGGCTATCATCAAATTCGGCCGAGAGGAAGATCGCGAGAAGACTTCGTTTATCACTCCATTCGAGCATATTGCTATATCACCATGCCGCTCGGGCTCAAGAATGCCTACAACAGACTCAACGCCGCCGTGTGTTTTCACCATCACTTCGGCGCAACGTGGAAGCTTATGTGGATGATGTGGTAGTTAAAACGCAGACACAAGATAGCCTTATCTCCGACCGGCCGAGACGCTCGAGAGTCTAAGGGCTGCTCCGGATGAGGCTAAACCCCGAGAAGTGCGTTCGGAGTGTCTTCCGGAAACTACTCGGTTCATCGCCTCGTCGTGGGATCGAGCCGAACCTCGAGAAAATTGGAGCCATTATGAAAATGGCCCCGCCTACCACCAAAAGGAGGTCCAAAAGCTCACCGGATGCATGGTAGCGCTAAGTGTGTTTATCTCACGATCGGGGTCCGGGAATGCCTTTCTTCAAGCTCCTTAAGAAGCAAGATCGCTTTGATTGACGGCAGAGGCACAAAGAGCCTTCGAAGAACTCAAGGTGTTTCTCTCCACTCCCAGCCTTAGTCTCGCCGGCGCCAGTGAACCTCTTCGCTCTACATAGCGGCAACATCTCATGTAGTAAGTGCCGTGATAGTTGTGGAGCGGAGGAATCTGGACACCGCTACTGGCGTGCAACACCCAGCTTTATTTCACAAATGGCATCGGGCGAATCCAAGACAAGATATCCTCCAATCCGTAAGGCTGGCAGACGCCATTTTGATCTCGTCACGGAAGTCAAGCATTATTTCCAAGCACATTCGATTTCAAGAGTCACTTCTTTCCCGTGGGAGAGGTCCTCCGCAATCGGGAAGCTATCGGAAGAATTTCAAAGTGGGCACCGAGCTTGGAGCTTTCGACATCTCATTCAAGCCGCAAGACCGCCACAAATCCTGTGCTTTATCGACTTTACTACGAGTGGACCGAATCCTGCACTCCTGCACCGAAGAAGAGCCAGAATATTGGGTCATGCACTTCGACGGATCTCTCATGCTTGGAGGAGCAGGGGCGGGAATCCTCCTTATCTCGCCTAAGGGTGACAGTTGAAGTATGTCCTCCGACCACTTCCCGGCCAAACAATGCCGCTGGAGTACGAGGCCCTCATCCATGGGCTTCAGATCGCCACATCACTGGAATCCGAATTTGGCGGTTCGAGGCGACTCCCAGTTGGTGGTGAATCAAGTACGAAGGACTGGTTGTGCGTGGATCGTAATATGGCGGCATACCGCCAAAGAAGTCCGAGAATTGGAAGGCAAGTTTGACGGCCTGAGCTGGTTCATGTCCTCCGCCGCAATAATGAGGCAGCAGACGAGTTGGCTAAGATGGGAGCCACTCGGCAGATGTCCCAAGTGATATCTTCGCACAGGATCTTCACGAGCCAACCGTTACAAAACGGCAAAAGCCAAGCGAGGGTCCCGAACCGGTCCCGCTCATCGATCCAGATCGACTACCGTGCACCTTGATTATCTCCTGAAGGACAAACTCCGGAAGCAACCACTGGGCAGAGCGCATCTCCCGACAAGCCGGATCCTACGTGGTGGTGGGCGACGAGCTCTTCCGAAAAAGTGCCTCGGGTGTCCTCAGGCGGTGCATTTCGGGACAAGCGGAAGAGAGCTGCTTCCAAGAAATCCATTCGGAATGTGCGGCCATCACGCGCATCAAGCGCCTTGGTTGGGAAAGCCTACCGACAGTGGTTTCTTCGCCAACGGCGTAACGGATGCCAAGGAGATAGTTCGAACTGCGAGGGTCGCCAATTCTATGCAAGACAGACACACTTGCGGCACATGAGCTACAGACTATACCCATTTCTTGGCCTTTTGCGATGGGGCTCGACATAGTGGGCCCGCTCAAGAAGGCTCAAGGCGGTTTCGCTTACCTCTTCGTGGCCATTGACAAGTTCACCAAGTGGATCGAAGCCAAGCCGATCGTAACTATCACCGCAGCTTAAGGCCAAGGAGTTCTTCCAGATATTGTAGTCGATTCGGGTGCCCAACCGGATCATCACGGACAACGGCACCCGATTCAGGAGTGAAGAATTCCAAGAATGGTGCGAAGGCGTCGGGATCAAGATCTGCCGCCTCGGTGGCTCACCCACGGCAATGGGCAGTCGAGCGAGCTAATGGTCCGGTCCTTCAAGGCCTCAAGGCCAGGATCTTCGACCGCCTCAAACCATACGCCGCCCGATGGGTGAAGGAGCTACCGTCGCACTGGGACTCAGAACCACTCCCACCGAGCGACCGCCAAACCCCTTTTTCCTGGTCTATGGCGCAGAGGCGGTTCTCGCCGACCGAGCCGATTCGAATCCCGAGGGTTCGGAACTACAACGGCCGAGTCCGAGGGAAGCCGAATGGTGGAGCTTGATCAACTCGAGGAGGCTCTAACGTTGCCGCCCTCCATCGGCTAAGTACCTCCAGGGACTTCGGCGCTACCACTCTCGCAACGCCGAAATAGAACCTTTTCGTAAGGAGATCTGGTCCCGAGGAGGAACTAAAAGCGAGCACAAGCTCTCTCCAATTTGGGAAGGTCCATACATCGCGTAAGACAACCCGGCCGGTGCTTATCGACTGCACGAGAAGACGGCGAGGTTCTCGCAAATACTTGAACGCCGAACAGCTCCGCCGCTTCTACGCATGAGTTATGTATCCCACTCTTACACATTAAATAAAATAGTGGTTCGCCTTATTTTCTCAAGTTCGTGTAATGCTAGCCCCGAGTGGTTATTACCCGATCAGCCAGAGCGCTTAACCCTGGTCGTGCCGATATAGAATGCACGGAAATAACAAACCACGATGAGCACAAAGCCTCGGCGGTTTATACCAACACAAGCACAACCGAACGGGTAGAAAGCACTAACCACTCGGGATCGCACTGCAGCGCAATTTAACCAAGATTTGCCTGGTCGCGAATTTCTAACCGCCAAAAGCTCGAGCCCCACCCTGTCGGGTAATCGAGCAAATCGACTAGAATGAGTTGATCAGCGGAACCACTAAGTTCGGGTTAAATGTGATAGGCACGAATCGATAAAATTTCGCATTTCATTCCATAATGTTAATAATTTATATCGCTAATTTTCTTTTTTCTTTTCTCGCTAAAAAAACTCACTGTGCCGCTGGTGTCGTTGGTACTCCCGCCGCCGGTGCCGGTGTCTGGTGTTTGAGTGCCGACGCTTGGGAGACCGGAGGCGAGATCGCCGAGGTTAGTCGCGACCACGCGACCCAAAGCCGCTGTAATCTCTCGCCAACCACCCACAAGGGGGGTACAAGGCGGACGAGGGCCCTGACGGCAAGGTCGTCGCGACGATTGCGACCAACCATCTCGAGGATGATCTCCGCCACCTCATGGAGCCCCGGTGCGACCTCCAACAAGGTGGCCACGGCGGCGGCGTCCCTCGCCGCTCCGTCCTCCGCCTCCGCCTCCAGTGTGGCAAAATCGAGGTCTTCCCAAGCCTCCGCCTCCTCCCAGTTGTGCAACATCCCGAAGAATCGCTGGCGAAACAACGCCGCGAAGGGACCAACGAACCTCCCCGTAATAGACATGGAAGGAAACTGGAAGAGGAAGACGAAGGACAAGGCAAGAAGAAACGGGCGATCGCTCATTAGCGGTGACGCCCCATTTATAAGCCACCCCAGCCCGGAAATCGGCGTCTCCAAAGGCAATCAAATGCGCCACCCCGCAATCAATGAAGCGCGAAAAACAAAGCGGCTCAAAGGCGAATCAAGAAGATCAAAGACGATTGAACAAAATCAAGGAGAATTTCACCAGACACGAGTTGTAAGCAGTTCAAGCCCATTCGGCTTCCTCGCTTAATTACACCAGATTAAGCGCAAAAGCCCGGGGGCTGGAGAGCTAGCAAGTGATGCAAGCCGGGGGCTAAACCACTCACCAGGTGGCCACAATGGAAGTCCCAACGCCGAGAGCCGCACGACGCCTCTCGGAAAAGCGTGTTCTGGGCAAGAAAGCCGCGGGCCAAGGCCCTGGCGCTTGGAGAGCTAGCAAGCGATGCAAGCCCGGGCTAAACCACTCACCAGGTGGCCAGCGTAAGTCCCGACGCTTGAGAGCCGCACGCCACCTCTCGGAAAAAGCGTGTCTGGGGCAAGAAAGCCAAGGGCCAAGGCCCTGGCGTTTGGGAGCCATACCAGTCGGCTGAAACTCACCCGGAAAGGCGCGACAGGATCCAAAAGGCCGCGGACATATATTCTAACAACTCAGCCAGAGAAGAAAGTGGAAGAGGTCTGAAGACCACTCAGCGGAAGACAATACAAGCGAATTATACTGAAGTAAGAAGACAGTATTTCAAACAAGGAGGGCGAGCACTCGGCATCAAGGCCCACGCCAAAGTCGTAATTCCAGATTTTCCAACAGGGCTGCGATGCACGGACACCTCTTCGAGGAGCGCGTTGGCCTTGTCTTCATCACAGCGTAAGCCTTCTTTCACGCCTTCGAGGTCAACTCTCGGATAATGAGACTCTGACCACCGCCAATGCCTGGTTCGCGCTCATCGCTGCGGACTCCTTGGCGTAAGCTCGATCCCGTCGGCCTCCTCGAGAGAAGTGGAACAAAGCATCGCCCCTGGCCCGCGGGTGGCTCCTTCAATGCGCAGAAGGTGCAGGATCGGCTCGCAGCGACGCTGATTCAGTCCGCCTGCTCGGCGGCCGCCATCTTCTCCTTGCACTCGCCACAAAGTCAAACAGCCATCAAGAGCACACCCGACGCCAAGTATGTTCAACCCAAGTCAAATAAATTTACCCTTCACTCCCACGCATCCTTTCCAGTCGACTCGAGCCGAGGCAAATTCTCTGAAGCCTCCAAGACCCTCGGCTCACCAAGAACGGTCGAGTCGCACTCTGAAACACGAGTGTGTCATCATCCTCTCCAACCACCATCCAAAAAGCATCCAAACCGAATCCAGGGGAGAATCTCACCTTCAAGCATATGCTCAAGCTTCGTCTTCTCCTCCCGGATCGTCATACACTCGCCCTGAAGCCCGTGGACTTCCTTCCACCTGTCCGCGCTGATCTCGTTGAGCTTGTCCTGCATCGCTTCGCTCCTTGAGCTTCGGGAGCACCTTCCGGAAAAACCGCGACCTTTGCTCCGAGCGCTCCCCCATGTCCTAGGTAACAGGGCAGAATCTCAGGGAGAAGTCAGCAAGCAACAGATTGAGGACAAGAAGCTCACCCTGACGAGCGTGCTACACTTGACGGTGAGCTCATAAAGCTCCGTCCGAGCCGCTCTCTCCATCTCGTCGTCCTCTTCCATCCCCTTCCAATGAACCCCTTCCCACCATACGGTCCCGATTTGGGGAGCTTGGCAGAGGGCCGAGCGGCGGTGGCTTTCGAGGCACTTCCTCCACTCCGGGAGACGGCCGGTCGATCTCGTCGGCGACGGACCACCGGATGGTTCGATCGGCCGGATCGCCGCGCCGTGGCGACGCTCAGCTTGGCGGCGGGCGGCGACCTAGCCGACGCGGCGGGCTCCCTTGGGGAAGCCTCGCCGACTCCTTTTCAGAGACCCTCCACCGACGCCCACAGCAGGAGTCCCGAATCAAAAAGGGAAGACACCTCAAAGACAGTAACAAAAGACAAGGATCGCCCAAAAGAATACCTCTTCGATTTCTTGAATTTCATCCTGTGTTTCATCCGAGGCCCAAAGACCACTCGGAGGAAGTTGGCGCTGCACTGGGCCGCCATCGGGACAGAAGGTCGGCCCCGCGCTTATGCGATCCGGGTGCACCAGAGGTCGAAGGTCCGGTGACGAAAGACCGGCGACCTCCTCCGCCGACTCCGGTGCAGCTCGTCGATCGAGGTGTCACCGCCGCTTCGCTCGAGCGTGTCTCACCGAGAGAGGCCGACAACCGAGCGTCGAGAAAAGGAAGGGCCGCGCTCTGAAAAAAGGAACGATCGCACCACTGTTTGAATCACACATCACCAAAGAAATCATGGAACGACCTTTCGAGAGAATAGTGCACTCACAGGAGGAGGCCTTGCCATCGAAAATTTACGAGGGCAGCCCCTGTTGGTGATTATTGTGCCAGGCACGAAGAAATCAACTACCCGTCTTTGCCCGGCGCCTCCATCGACAGTCCACTTCCGACTCGCGTGGGGTCCAGAGGCCCGTTGTATTGGAACCCCAAATGGACTCTCTCCTTCAAGGGCTGCACTCGGCGCTTCACAAACCGATCGCGATCCCGGGGCCCGTCACCCTCGATTCTTGGATCGTCAATCAATGCCGTAAGCTCGGGACTTGCGCCAAACCTCCTCCGTCCGGTGTCGCTCCAAAGATCGGGAAGCTTTAGGAGCGCAGCCGGCAAAGGGGCGAGGAAAGGATCAACGTTGGCACAATAGAACCACTCCCGCCTCCAACCTTTGAGGGAGGTCTTGAGAGGAACGACAAAATACTTGTTTCTTCGAGCCCTCCCGGTGGAGCCGGCGCCCCAACGACATTGGGAGCGGCCCGGTTCGGATGAGGCTTCAGCCGGAAGAAGGAGCGGAACAAATCCAAATGAGGACGTATCCCAAGATACGCCGCAGAGCTGGACGAAGATGGCAATGTGAAGAATCGAGTTGGGGTTCAAATTGATCAACTCAATTTCGTAGAAGTGGAGGAGCCCCGGAAGAAGGCGCTCCCAGAATGCTAAGTCCTCGCCGGAAGAAGGACTCAAACACCACAATCTCATTCTCTAGAGGTGTGGGGTAAGGGTCACCGCGGCGGGCGGCGGAGATCAACTCCGGAGGAGGGAGGACGCCGGCAACCATCCTCCAAGCGGGACATCGTCGTGATGGAAGTCTCCCACCCTACCGTCGCAGGTCGGTGCTACCCTCCGATGACGAGGAAGACGACATGGCGAAGAAGAAGACTCGGAGGAAAGCACCGCCGCAAGCCAAGCGCGAAATCGTAAAACCCTAAATCGCCAAGGAAGGTTTGAAGGTTTCGGTAGTGGTGGAGAAGGTGCGAGGAGGCCGTTGCTCCAACGAGGGTCCTTCCGACTTATAAGAAATGGGCCCCAATTTCCACCTACGGTGGGAAGAAACGAGGGCCCTCTGTTCACCTCGGGCGAGATCCAGGGCACGCCCCATGACGGGCCAATAGCTGCGTCGCGCAAAACGCGGCCAGGTGTCAAATCTGGTCCAAGGTTTGGGATAAAGTGCGCCCCACGATGGGCCTGAACGCCGGCCGCCACGGAAGCTTGGGGCTGGGCACTTTTCGAACATCCTCTGACGGCACACCCCATAATTTGGGGTCAATTGCTGGTCATTTGTCTCACAATGCGATTGGGTGTCGCGAGGATCTACAACCAACACGGTCTTGAGAATGCGCCCCATGAGGGTCTAAAGCGATCTTGGCAAAGCGGCAGGCATTACTCTGTATGACCAAGGTATGCCCCATGAGGGTCACCGAGCTACAGCCGGCTGTCGCAAGATCAGAACGGCGCGGTACCGCCTGCCCCGAGCCAAAAGACCAAGGTACGCCCCATGAGGGTCACCGGGCGACAAGCGTTGCTGTCACAAGACCGTAAATCCAAGCGCTGGTACCACTCGCCACGAGCCAAAAAGACCAAGGTACGCCCCATGAGGGTCACTGAGCGATAAAGCTGTCACAAGACCGTGAACGCAAGGGCTGGTACCGCTTCGCCACGAGCCAAAAAGACCAAGGTACGCCCCATGAGGGTCACCGAGCGACAAGCGGTTGTCACAAGACCGTAAACGGGCGCTGGTACCACTCGCCACGAGCCAAAAGAATAAGGTATGCCCCATGAGGGTCACCGAGCTACAAGCCGGCTGTCGCGTGCACCGTAAACGCGCGGTACCACTCGACCACGAGCCAAAAGAACAAGGTATGCCCCATGAGGGTCACCGGGCGACAGCCGGCTGTCACAAGATCAGAAGGCGCGGGTACCACTCGGCCCCGAGCCAAAAAGAACAAGGTATGCCCCATGAGGGTCGGCCGAGCGACAAGCCGGTTGCCGCGCACCGTGAACGGGCGCGGGTACCACTCGGCCATGAGCTAACCAACCACGGTGGCTTCATACTACAAGTTCTTTATGATCTCTCTCCCGCATAATCCTCATGATAGGGTAAGGGACGGAAAGTCGATCCTAAAGCACTTGGGGCTCTGTGGGATGACAGAAACAGGGGTCCCGTGAAGAGGGACCTACACCTACTGGGCCTCGACAGCGGAATGGAAAGCCCAAGGCCAAGCAAAGACCACGACGGGCCCAGAGGAGACCTTCGACTTGCTCCCCAAGACAACTCCCGGTCCTTCAAGGAAGCTTCGTGCCCCACTCCTAACAACCCGCCAGGGACGAGGCATGCGGTCCGACATCGCCAGATCTGCGAAGCCGGAACTCGACAAGGCGGCAGCGTGGCCTGAGAAAGCATAACCTCCTCTCCAGGACATAGAGCGTGAAGGCGGATAAGGACAAGGGACATGTCGTCCAGGCCACCATGTTTAGGGCCCGGTGGCGCCCATCTATCATGTATTCTCCCCCCAGTATATAAGGGGAGGAGGAAAAAAACAAGGGGGAGGCTCTCCCTCTATTGCTCTCTCTTGAACACACACAATACATCCAAAAACACAGGACTAGGGTATTATCTCCTCCGAGAGAGCCCGAACCTGTCTAAAACAGATTGCCCCAGTATCCTGTGTTACCATCAAGCTCAGATCCCGCACAAATCCCCTAGAATCACAAATCTTATTGCCGGCGAAACCGATCGTCGACAAGTTGGCTTTAGTGAAAAGAACACATAATGATTATAAAATACAAAACTATTAGTCATAGTTAGCTTTAATAGAATATTGTGATAGATGTTGTTATTGTTTTTATTTGTGTAGATGAATCGGCAATGGATGTACAATGCAGACCGTCGGTCAAGAGAGTTCCGAGATGGCATGAAGGAGTTTCTCGACGCGGCCGTTGCATTCTTGCCTCCAGGAAGCTTCATACGTTGTCCGTGCGTGAAGCGCAAGAATGAGAAGGAGCATTCGAACGATGGATGGTTATGAGGCATGTGATCACGAGAGGTTTCATGGCAAACTATACTGCTGGACCCACCATGGCGAAACAAAGGCGATTCGACAGAAGACGATGAAGAAGACGAAGAAGAGGAAGATAGAGCCAACAAGATGCCTGACACCACTCAATACGGGTCCGTGGAAGATACACTCGATGAGTTTGGCGATGATGAGCTAGAACAGATGCTCGTGACGGAGAGGAGAGTTCACAGAGGAAAGACAATATAAGAAGTTTCAGAGCATGGTAGAGGACCACCGAATCGCTTTGTACCCAAAGCGTGCACAGGGCCACAAAAAGCTGCGTACTACCGGAACTCATGCAATGGAAGGCCACACACGGTGTGTCGGACAAGGGATTCAATGGTTTGTTATCACTGTAAAGAGGTTGCTTCCGGAAGGAAACACTCTACCAGAATCTACGTATGAAGCGGCGAGTCCTTCCGCCCTTTAGGATTGCAAGTGCGGAAGATACATGCATGTCCTAACGATTGTACCCTATCGCAATGAGTATGCCGATTTGGTGGTCTCGTCCAGCAGCGAAGAATCCGGTATAAGGTGCAGCGTGACGATTCAGGTGAATTAGATGGGAATCGTACGAAGAAGAGAGCTCCAGCAAAAGTATTGTGGTATTTCCCTGTGATACCCCGGTTGAAGCATCTGTTTGCTAACGAAGGTCATGCCAAGATGATGCGTTGGCATAAGGAAGAGCGTAAGGAAGACGGGATGCTTAGACACCCCGCAGATGGCTCACAGTGGCGGAAAGTCGATCGGGCTTACCCGAACTTTGCAAATGAGGTCAGAAACATAAGGTTTGGGTTGAGCACCGATGGGATGAATCCTTTCGGTCCGCTTGAGCAACATCCATAGCACCTGGCCTTGTGACACTTTGCATCTATAACATTCCTCCATGGTCGTGCATGAAGCGGAAGTACATCATGATGCCATTATTGATCGAAGGTCCGAAGCAACCTGGAAACGACATAGATGTCTACCTGAAACCATTGGTTGAAGACCTTGCGAGTTGTGGGAGGATGGTGTACGGGTTTGGGATGAGTACAAAAGAGAGTATTTCAACTGCGTGCATTGTTGTTTGTAACAATCAACGATTGGCCTGCTTCGGTAACCTCTCCGCCAAACTGTGAAAGGGTTTAAAGCCTCGCACTCAGTGCATAAATGAAACGGATCGCATGTACCTCAAAAACTCTCGGAAGTGTGTGTACATGGGCCACCGCAGGTTTCTTCCTAGCAGTCATGCTTTGAGGTGGAAAGGAAGTAAATTTAACGGTAACAGAAATTGCGTGGTAAACCTCAAAGATCGTAATGGGCGACTTGTGTTTGCTATGGTAAAAGATCCGAAAGTAGTATTTGGGAAGGGTCGTGGAAGCATACCTGCGTTTAACGAGGATGGTCATGCACCCGCATGGAAGAAGAAATCAATATTTTGGGACCTGCCGTATTGGGAGGTTTTGGAGGTTCGTCACTCGCTGGACTTCATGCACATCACGAAGAATGTTTGTTTAAACCTGCTAGGCTACATAGATATGTACGGCAAATCGAAAGATACACTGCAAGCTCGGAAGGACCTTGAAGACATGGAGGTGAGGAGTGACCTACATCCGAAAAACAAAGAAGGGACAAAACAACTTTATCTACATCCTGCAAGCTACACTCCAAGCAAAGAAGAGAAAAAAAGCATGATTGATTGTTTGAACAGTGTGAAGGTCCCTTCTGGATATTCCTCAAATGTAAAGAGACTCATAAACACGAAAGAGAACAAACTCCAAGGCCTAAAATCCCATGACTGCCTTGTGTTGATGACACTGATTGCTCCCAGAGAGCTATCGAGGTATCTTGCCCTAGTGGAGTGCGGGGACAATCACAAAGCTATGTTCATTCTTCAACGCCATTTCGCAGAAAGTCGTCGAACCAGCTAAAATGCCTAAGTTGGAGGCGATGTGGTACAAAGTTTGGTTAGCCTCGAGATGATTTTTCCTCCTCGCATTCTTTGATATCATGGTTCATCTCACCGCTCACCTTGTCAAGGAGATAGGTATCCTCGGACCGTGTATCTCGCACAACATGTTCCCTTTCGAGAGGTACATGAGTGTCCTCAAGAAATACGTCAGAATCGTTCGCGTCCGAAGGGTGCATTGCCGAGGGCTACGTGGCGGAGGAGGTGATAGAGTTTTGTGTTGATTACATGAATGATGTAAATCCTATCGGCGTCCCCATATCACGACACGAGGGAGGCTACGGGCAAAGGGACAATAGGAAGGCAAGCGATTGCATGCAACGATCTTGTTGCATTCAAGCAAGCACATTTCACTGCTCAAGCAATCCACCATAGTCGCCCCTATGTCATTCAAAGCACAAGAGTGTCCTACGCCATGAGTTCACAGTGGAAGACAGAGAGTTGGATAACCCTGAAGCACATGGATTCTTTCGGCAGCTGGCTATAGAAGTACATCCTTGAGGAAGGGTCAAACGATGAATTATTGCAACGCTTGGCCCGGGGACCATCACAAGAAATCGGGACATTCAAGGGGTATGAGATCAATGGTTACACATTCTACACCAGATCCCATGATAACAGGAGCACCAACCGAGCAATGGCGTCCGTATAGACACCGAAGACAACAAAGGGCGTGTTCGACACATATTACGGTTTCATAGAAGAAATATGGGAGCTCGACTATGGACCTCTCAAGGTCCCTCTATTTAAGTGCCAATGGGTCAAGCTGAGGACAAACGGTGTGAAGGTCGACAAATACGGCATGACAACTGTGGATCTCACAGAAGTCGGCTATAGGCGCGAACTGTTTGTTCTCGCGAACGATGTGGCTCAGGTCTTCTAGGTAATGGACATTTCAAGCAAACCTAAAAATCGAAAGGACAAGCAAAAGGTAATGCCAAAGCGACATGTAGTTCTCCAAGGCAAACGACGGATTGTAGGAGTTGAGGACGCCACCGATGAGGAAGAGTATGGTCGATTCGACGAGCTCCCTCCTTTTACGATTGATGTTGAAATAAACTTCTGCGTGATGCTGATGTCGATGCTCCTTACATACGTCACGATCATAAAGAAGGAACAATTGTAAAGACGAAGACTTAAGATGTACTACTTGTATACATTATGGCTGGAGAAACATTCCTTGTACATTATTCCATATGATCATGTTGATATGTTGATGTTTAACATTGCTTGTACATATGATGTTTTAAAAAATGAAACAATAAAATAGAAACACTTCAAAAAAATGTAAAAATCGCATACAAACACTTAAAAAAAATAAAACCATCGAATACAAACACTTTTAAAAAAAGAAATACAAACACTTAAAAAAAGAAAGGGAAAAAAAAGAAATACAAGTACTTTTAAAAAAATTATTGTATACTTAAAACAATGCAGTGCCTTCTAAGGTTAACAACAATTCTCCTCTCCCCCTTGGCTAGCGCGGGCGCTTGAGTGCGGGCTTGTTCCCAGAGGTTGGGTGTTCGAGCCTCACCAGCGCCCCGAATTTTCTAAGTCCCGCGCGCGCCAGAGCCAGCTCTGTCGACCGCCACCACGCCGACGGCCTCCAACCACCGCGCCGACGCCCCCCCGGCCATCCACCCCGGAGGACCTAGGTAGCCGGCGAATCGCCCAACGCTGCTCTGTATGTTTTCATGCCCGCAAGGTGTTCGGTGAAATGCCCACAAGGAATTTTCATGCTCTCTGTGTTGTAAATGTTGTATGTATGTTTGTTTGACAATATATAAGTATTCTATATATGATTTGATCCCACATTTATGTTGTATGTGTGTTTGACAATATATAAGTATTCTATATATGATTTCATCCCACATTTATGTTGTATGTTTGTTTGACAATATATAAGTATTCTATATATGATTTGATCCCACATTTATGTTGTATGTGTGTTTGACAATATATAAGTATTCTATATATGATTTCATCCCACATTTATGTTGTATGTGTGTTTGACAATATATAAGTATTCTATATATGATTTGATCCCACATTTATGTTGTATGTTTGTTTGACAATATATAAGTATTCTATATATGATTTGATCCCACATTTATGTTGTATGTTTGTTTGACAATATATAACTATTCTATATATGATTTCATCCCACATTTATGTTGTATGTATGTTTGAGAATATATAAGTATTTTATATATGATTTCATCCCACATTTATGTTGTATGTTTGTTTGACAATATATAAGTATTCTATATATGATTTCATCCCACATTTATGTTGTATGTTTGTTTGACAATATATAAGTATTCTATATATGATTTGATCCCACATTTATGTTGTATGTGTGTTTGACAATATATAAGTATTCTATATATGATTTCATCCCACATTTATGTTGTATCTGTGTTTGACAATATATAAGTATTCTATATATGATTTCATCCCACATTTATGTTGTATGTTTGTTTGACAATATATAAGTATTCTATATATGATTTGATCCCACATTTATGTTGTATGTGTGTTTGACAATATATAAGTATTCTATATATGATTTGATCCCACATTTATGTTGTATGTTTGTTTGACAATATATAAGTATTCTATATATGATTTCATCCCACATTTATGTTGTATGTGTGTTTGACAATATATAACTATTCTATATATGATTTCATCCCACATTTATGTTATATGTGTGTTTGAGAATATATAAGTAATTTATATATGATTACATGCCCACTTTAGATGGCGACACCAAGGCGTGGTGACCCGGATTTCGACAATGAGGAAAATATGATGTTTGAGACAATTGCGCTGGGTACCATCTTAGGCCTGGATGAGGCTGTTAACACCGGTGCCGCTGTCGATGAGGCTGTTAACACCGGTGCATTGTGCCGATGAGGTCATTAACACCGGCATCGGGCGAGGATACCGC
Source organism: Rhipidocladum racemiflorum (assembly GCA_036346355.1). Lineage (NCBI taxonomy): Eukaryota > Viridiplantae > Streptophyta > Magnoliopsida > Poales > Poaceae > Rhipidocladum > Rhipidocladum racemiflorum. The sequence goes on along the minus strand of CM070590.1, from coordinate 211,216 downwards.
CAAAGACAAATGAGGTGTACTCTTAACCATTATGAAATCACCGTAAACATGTTAATTATTCTAACATGTGTTTGTGTATCCACCGGTACATCATCGGCCACCCGGTCCGAATTAACCGAGGACCTAACAAGAAGCCTTCACCAAGTATGTGATAACCGAGGTCGGCAACGACGGAGTCTGGTAGCCCCATCACAGCAATTGGCCCTTTCAACAATGCTTGCGGCTACCACGTGAGGGATCACGTCCCAATCAAGATCCGAAATGGACCAAGTCCTGCAGCTACCAAGGAATTGCTCGAATGATATGAAGGAAAATTTCACTTTTCGGATGGGTATGAACAGAAGGCCAAAGGATGGGCTTTGAAGAAGATGGCAACTTCCTTTCGGCGTGGAAGTCGTCCCTCACCCACAAGTACATCGACAGAGGAGAAAGGCCGACTTCAATCAATTTCCCTGTCGGGCGAGATCATTGGGAGGCTTTCGAGGAATACAAGCTATCCGATGCAGATGTGCCGCGAGAGAAAAACAAGGTGAATGCCTAGAAGAAGAAATACCACCACCATCTCGGCACAGGTGGTTACATTAAGGCTGCGAAGAAATGGGACAAGCGGGAAGAGGAACTTCGGCAGCAGGAGATTGTACCTGAAACTGAGGATTGGGAGCCCCGCCTGCGCAACTGGTTCTTGGGTCACGGGGGCCAACTAGCAGATGACGGTAGCTTGGTGATGGCACCGACAGTCCAAGAAGTTGGTCAAAGGATTGTACAAGCCATCGATCAATCTCGGTCAGGGTCCTTCATGACGGACAGGGAGAATGACGAGCTAACATATGCCCTTCAAAACCCTGAGCACCCGGGACGGACACGAGGATTCGGAAAGATACCGTGGAGGCACGGATTTGCCAAAGACGCAAGCAGTTACAGGAGCCGGGACAGAAGCAAGAGGATAGATCAGGGTAGAGTGAGCCGTTTGGAGGACGAGCTTAGAGCTACAAAGGCTTCCATCCCTGATTTGATCGCGCAACAAGTGTCCGAAGCATTAACCCAATATCAGCTTCAGGGAGGTAGTGTTCAAGGGGCGCCGACACCCGTGATCACCCGGAAGCGCAAAAGAGCGATTCTTGGCGTCCGCCGTGGCTCCTCGGCAGATGACCCGCAGGTCCGTTATCCGTGGGCGATATCAAGGTTCGCCGCGGTCGAAGCTACACATTGATATGCGTAACCTGTCCTACAAGGTGGCTTACGGCATGGCTTATCCGGTGGAGGCGGGCCAGACGTTCCACTTCAATCAGATACCCTCCGGATACTCTAAGGTCACGGTGGAAGAGGTGGTGGGGGGCTTCGAAGATCTCTTGCTCGAGATTGCTGGGGGCGACGACATGACCAAGCTTGGACAGACCCTCCACGGCACATTCATCCTCTGGCGCAAAAAGTACATCATATTTCCAGATGGTGTGGAGGTCACATCAACAAGAGAGGCCCCGCAGCTTGAGCGATTGCAGCATCAAGCACGCCTCCTCCACATCGACAACCCACGACTCCTCCAATGTCGCCAGACGCAAAGCTTCTCCGGTGGTCTAGGACACGCCTCCTCCACCTCCCGCTCCAAAGATCGATGCTCCAAAGACCTCTCCCGCTCCAAAGCACCTCCAGCTCCAAAGATCGATGCTCCAAAGACCTCCCGCTCCAAAGATCTCCCGAGGAAGAAGCTCCTTCGTATGAGGAGGATCCCGCAACGGCACCTCCTCCCACGAAGTCGGCATCCGACGGACAGAGAATATTGAAGGAACCGCCAAAGAGGCCATATGATCTCGATGCGGAGGAGCTATCAATTACCGTGAAGACGGATGTGGCCAAGCAGCTTGCGCCAACGAAGCCAGCGCCCAACGTTAAAATAGATAAAAAAAATTGTGAAGCAATTTTAGTCATGCGGAACGGCGCCACCGCCTGTGACGACCGATTACGAAAGGACAATAAGAAAGGCTACAAGGAAAAATACACGGGCTTCGTCGGCGGCAAAGAAGAAGAAGAAAGTGGAAGATGAGCAGTCTTTGAGCAATTGAGGATCCAGGATTTCTTGAAGGAGGCAGGACTGGAATCAATAGACCAGGATCTTCCACTGGCACCAATCAGATGGAAGTATGAGTTGGGCAAACCGCTAATTGATCCAAAAGATATAAAAGATCTCCCAACCAAGATGCGTCAAATGCATAAATGTTATATGGAAAGGGCATCTAAAGGAGAGAAAATGTTCCACCTCATTTCTCAAGATACGCATGTCTTCCGCGGGAGACAGACAGAAATATGGCTGCAATTCGAGGACTTGTACCATGTGTACCAAACAGACGCCATCGACGTGTCCTTCATGTGCTGGTGGTGTCTGTAAGTATTGATCTTCTAAGTTTATCGTTTGCTTCCTCTCGTACCACAAAATCGAAAATCTAATTAACTTAGTTATCCCTTCTTATGTAGAATGGAGATACAACGATGTAGAAGAGTGGGCATACAGAACGTTGGTTTCATCGACCCAGAGGTTGTCAATGAGAAAATCTGGTCATTCGAGCAGCAAAGACCGGAAGTTGAGGCATACATTTTGCGTGCATTATTGAAACAGCACTACAAACCGTACATACTTCTGCCCTTCAACTAAATGTACGTGTTATCAAAAACCTCTTGTTCTTGTATTTCTTATGCAATTGATAGTCCGACTAGTTGCTACGCGCTTCTTGGAATATACGAATAGGTTTCACTGGATCCTTCTAGTCATCGAGCTTGACAACAGCAGGATTATAGTTCATGACTCAAGAAGGAATCCAATCAGCAAATACCAATGGTTCATTGACATCCTCAACAAAACATTTGGAAAGTTCCAGAAGAGGCATAAAGGAGATTTCAAGAAAGAATTCGAAGTCATAGTGAGCACTCAGGTACGTACTACAAAAACAATTATTAATATAAATGCACCATATCAGTTCTTCATCTGATATTATGAAATTTCTCCCTGTCAAGGTTAAACGCCAAATGGCTGGAAACAACTTATGTGGCTACTACGTGTTCCACTATATTCAAAGTTTTATTCATGCCGATGCGCTGGAACATTATGCCGAGGTTCGTATATGCATGTCAATTTGTTAGCTACAACTTACATTTTAATTAATCGTATGTGATCGGATATTTATATACTTCCCGCTTAATCAATTGTCAGCCCAACATCGATGAGCATGTTAGCGTGCTCCCGCCTCACCGAGTGCGTGCACTCCAAGAACAACTCATCGGCTTCATTGTCGACGAGGTTGTATCTCCAAATGGCGAGTTCCACGTAAGGCTTGGTCCATCGTTGAACACAAATTTGAATCGATGACGACATCGACGTCGACCAAGAACTTGACTGACGCATGCAAGAAGAACTGAGTTCGATAATCATTTTTTTAATCATTCAAACTTGTAAACGTCGATAGCGTGTATGTACTTGTCCATTTGTTACACTGTTAAGGCGGGTTTTTTTTAACTGAGCTAGCTTGTGAACATGTGTATGAGTGAGCATATGTAATATATATTTAATTGCGCAGAAAACTCCTACACTCATATTTCATTTTATGGTCAAAAACGATTTACAAAAACACTGAAAGAACATATTCTATAATACATATAATTGAAAAATCTCTCCACAAGCGGTTGGTGACTCCAACCGCTTCTGGAGTGCTTGCTCTCCACAAGTGGTTGGTAACTCCAACCGCTTCGGGAGTGTGCTGTCCACAAGTGGTTTGTAACACGAACCGCTTGTGTAGGCCCCCACGTGGCGGCTCCACTGGCCTTCCTGGACACCTTCCCAACCGCTTCTACTGCCACAACACAAGCGGTTTGTGCAACCGCTTGTGATACCGGGCGGGTATCACACACGGTTGCTTAGAAGCGGTTATAAAACCGCTTCTGAAAGGGGTTATGACCCGCTTGTAGTAGCCGGTTCTGTAGTAGTGATTCTATTTTGCACTTCTGTCATTTTCTTGTAGTACTTCATCTGGAATATGTAGTAAGCAAATAAGCATATCAAGAATTAATCCTACCTTATTCTAGTTTGTTTGTTTGTTTTTGTCAGAGAGCTAAAGAAGAAGTGTACATTGTACGTTTGAATAATTACCTAATTGTGGACGTTTGTTTCATCTCTAAAACCCATCTTTATTCCTTTGGGATTGCAACAGTTAGCATCTCCATCGAAGTTGATCATATCTGTTGTCGTCTGTATCAGGGTTCACAAAACCAACGATAATCGCTCGAAAATCGTGGTTTTCGACCGTATCGAGTCGGTTCGAAACTATAAACCGGTTCAATTAAAAATAATAATTTAGAAAATTTGAAAAAAAAATTATGCGATGTAAACTGATCGAAAACCGGTGAAAACCGAGCAATTTTTCGAAAAAAAAAACGACGAAAACCGCTCAAAAAACCGATCGCCCAAAACGTTCAACTCGCCTATTGGTTTTTCGAGAAAACCGAATGGTTTTCATTTTTTTAATTTGTTTTGAATGTTTTTTGTTCAAATGCTCGGTTTTGAAACTCTTCGGTTTCTAACGATTTTCCAGCGATTTTTGGCTTGGTATTTTTGAATTTCTAATTTCGGTTTTCCATTGATTTTTTCGATTTCGGTTTGGTTAACCCTGGTCTGTATGCATGGCTAAAGTTGGCTCAGTGATGCTCAGAGAAGAAATATATATGGATTGTTAAGCAACTTAGCAGAAAAAGGTCCAATTAATAGTTTTGCAAACAAGTTGATATATATGCAATTCTTGATATGCAAGTGACGAGTACACATACCCTGGGTATCCCCAGCAGCCCGGAACGACGAATGGGCTGCCTTTGAGGCCCGGCACCGATCGAAGGCCCCGCGGGCCACGAAGTCGACTGTACCCGACCGAGGCTAGCTCGGGGTCACTCCGACCCTTCGATCAGGCGACCAGACGAGCTCCGACCCCTTCCCGGTTGGAACACTCCACGTCCCCAGCAGTTGCAACGACGACACGCGTTGGGGGTTGGCCGCCTACCCCACGGGCGTGACGTCTCGAAACAATCGTGCCGGGGTAGGCGGCTCCTTCCCGAGGTGTCAGGAGGACCACACAAAGTCAAGCACCGATCCCATCGTCCTGACACACCATCAAAGAGCACGCCCCCCCCGAAGCAACGCCAGGGTCAAACACCATGGCGTCAGCACCTGACGGGCGGAGTAACAGCGTCACCGCCCAGTCAAGCCAGATAGGCTTCGACCGGACGCTGGCAAGCGGTGTGGCGATCGGACGAAAAGACGGGAGACCAGACTCCAAGACGTAGGACACCCCACCTTTTTTCTTTCCAAACTTCCATATCGCCTGCCCCCTCTGGCTATATAAAGGGAGGCAGGACCCCCGAGAAGGGGGAGAGGAACTCAAGCCAAGAGAGTTAGAGGATCGACTACTGAATTCTTCTTCCTCTCGAGGCTACAAACACTTGTAAATCTCACGACCGAGAGCAATACAGTACCCCGCACGAACTGGAGTAGGGACATTCGGCCCGAACCAGTATACACCTTGGGCTCCCTGAGTCAACCATCGAGGAGAGGGAGCGCGCGACCCTCTAGACTTACAAATCGTATTGCCGGTACTCGAAACACCGACAGCAAGTGACTAACATTTGCAAATGTGTTTTGCAAATTATCATGATCATGTGTTGATCATCACTTGGCTTAAGAATTAATCTTGTTAATCCTTAAGTGATGTTGTTTGCATGATTTTTATTTGCAAATATGTTTTTCAAAGTATTGGTGTTCATGCATTAGATCTTGGAGCATGTGATGAGAATTTGCAAATGTTTTTTTGCAAATTGTTGTGATCATGTGTTGATCACTACATGGCTAAATGAATTGATCTTAAGTGGTTCTTAATTTCAAAAGATTGGATTTCTGTCTGAAATCATGTTTTTATCTAAAAAATCGGCACTACCGCAGTGCTGGGGTTGGTAGTGTTGCAAGTCCAACAGTACTGCTGGCTGAGTGTCGGTACTTCTGTGAGTCGGTAGTACCGCCCCCTGTGAGTGGTAGTTATTTTTCAGAAGCGGTGTTCTCTAAGGTTTTCTGAGGTAGTACCTGGGGTTAGTTCCGGTACTTATTTTCCATAGAAGAATTTCGAGCTGAGTTTTTTGAGACCGACACTAATGTGGGCTAAGGCCGGTACTGCTGCATGTCGACGTATAAACATTTAGTTGCTGGTAGTGCCGGGGGTACTGTAACCAATGGCTAGTACCCTTGCTTTAAATTCTAGATTTCGACCTTTTGGTCGAGGCCGGCAGTCGTAGTGCCGATTTTCCTGGTTTTTGCCCTTATCACCCCTAAATGGCTAGTTTCTTTGGGAGGGCTATAAAAAGATGTCTTGGGGGTGGCATTGGGTGCTTGCTAGTGCTTTTGTGAGTTTGTGGGAGTTGTGTGCTTCCACTTTGCATACCCTTGAGCTAGAGTGAGCCTCTCTTCTCATTTGTGCATGTGTTATACTTGAGAGCAAGGAGAGTAGTCCGTAGTAGCATGTGTTGCTTCTAAATGAGGATTGAGGATCCGTGTGTATGTGTTGCACTTGGTGATCATCATTGTGCATGTGTTGCACTTGGTGAGGTTCAAGCGAGGGGCTTTGACCTATTACTCTTAGTGTTTGCCGACACCTAGACGGCATGGAAGCGTCGTGGTTCGGTGATCTTCTCAAGAAGATTGTGAGAAGGGCCGACAGTTGTGAAGATTGGAGCTCATTTACCTAGAGGGGGAAAAGAGCTACCACTAGCAGATTGAGGTGATTGGCTTAATTCATAGAGCCTATCCAATTCGTTTAGGCTTAACTCAATGTGGACTAGGGGAGACCGGCAAGTCTCCGAACACCACGATAAAAATATCGCATGTCAATTATGATTTGCTTCCTTGTGTTTATTTACTTTCACAATTTATATTAATATAAATAAATTGCTTGCTTCTCTCTTAGGATTGCAAATCATTGGTAGCGACTTAGATTGTTGATGCATTTAGTGAGCCTAGTTGATTTAGGCTTTAATTGGCAAAACTTTAGATTTACGCTTTTGCATATTATTTAAGTTTTGACATAGGCGATCACTAGGGCGAAGAATTTTTTTTAATACTGCCTATTCACCTCCCTATAGTCAGCATTCTCGTCCTAACACTCACCTATCAACAACACGCAAATAGGTGGACTGAACTAGCGAACTGGGCTACGTGATGCGAGCGAGCTGGGCTGAGCTGCTAGGCCAAACCGCGGAGAATTGGGTTGGACCAACAGGTTTCAGCCCAAAAATGTTTTCTGGATTTTCAAATACTTTTTCTTTTAAAATAATTACAAATATCAAATAGCATCAAATAAATAACAAATAAATTTTAAAAATACAAAAAATATATAAATTATTATAGAGCATATAGAAGCCAAATAAAATATTTTTGGCAAATTTTCACTTAAATGTTAATCATATTTAATCCTTTTTTACTGATGGGAAAATCCATATATATTAGCATTTAAATAAAAAAATTAAAAAAAATGCTAAAAATGCAATAACACGTTAAATCAACTCAAATGCAAAAAAATATAGGATGTTATAGATAATGTCTTTATCTTATTTTTTCATACTTTTTCCCCTAATGCGGAAACAAATACGGATAACTCGAATAGAATATGAATATGAATAGTATTGAATATAGATACGGAGTGAATATGAATTGAAACGAATATAGTCACAAATATTTATCGAAATATGAAAACCCTTTAAATTGTACACATAAAATGAAAAAAAAATCATACTCATATTTGATGTGGTTCAAAAAGGCAAACTCTAAAGTTACAGAGCTTGTTTCACAGGGTTCATGTGGTTTCAACACATTTGTAAAAAAATTCAATGGGTTTCAATCTAAAAATAGGAGTTATGTCAAGTTTCAAATCTGAAACTTATTAAAGACGAGTTTAAGAAGAATATTAGTTGAGTTTCAAAAAATCAAGTTTAAAAATTTCAGAGAGATCCAATGAGTTTAAAAATTGAATGAAATCTATTGAAACTTAGTCGTGAGAGTTATTAATAACTGAGGAAACTAAATTATGTTGATGGAACACTATAAAATTTATCTGTAAAATATCATGAAATTTATCCGTGAAGTATCATGAAATATATATGTGAAACTCTTGAATCTCAGGAAACTGATGAAACTTAATCATGAAACCTACATAAGAATGTCATGTAACTTGCCCATAATCTTATAAAACTCATGAAACCATGTGAAATTTTATCACGAAACCTACCTAAAAATATCATGTAACTTGCCCATAACCTTATAAAACTCATGAAACCGTGTGAAACTTTATTACGAAACCTAGTAAAACCTGAATAAAATCTATTGAAACTTAGTCATGAAAGCTATTAAGAGCTAAGAAAACTAAACTATATTAATAGAACACTATGAAACCTAATAAAACTTATCTATGAAAATATCATGAAACTTATCCGTGAAATCTAATGAAACTTAACCACGAACCTCATGAAACATTTTGAAAACCTGATAAAACTTAGCAAAAGAAACTTGTTGCAACCTTTTGATACAAAGATGTGAAAACTCCTGAAACTTGATAAAACATATTCATAAAAACTTATTGGAACTTTGTGAAAATAACCAGAAAAAAAAGCTTTATAATAAAAACTAATGAAACTAGTCATGTAACCTATTGAAACTTATTCACGAAACCGTATGAAACTACGATATGAATTTAGGATGAAATCTTTTGGGATATAGATGTGAAAACATGTAAGCACCACATTGGCTTTGGCGTTACTAGTCCATCTCTTTAACTATATCAGAGAGATAGGGATCATTGCCATCTTCTAAGTATTGTCTGATCCCGCTACTAGCAAGCACCGGTCTCTCATACAGTAAAGACTTGCATCGGCTCACGGATACAAAATTTTATAATTTTAGGTAATCTTTCTACAACTTAAGAAAAAAATTTGTACTGTTACTATGTGTGCTGATAATGTGTGGTAGTTACTGCTTAGTAACTGATTAGACTAGCAGTGCTATATGTGATGATAATGCGCAATAGTTGCTGAGAAGCATCTCGAACAGCGAAGTAGAACAAGGCAAGGCGAAGATGATGTCGAAAGCGCCGTTCTACAAGGGAGAGGACAGGAGACTGTATATAGTTTCCTAGTACTTACGCCTGAGTTACTGGGTAGCTAGCTCTTCTACTAACTACCGCCAATTAGGGAAGGGAAAAAAATAGCGAGCCCCAACCAAAAAGAATAAAAACTCAACCTTTTTCTCTTGCAACCAACCAACCAAATGCCCGCCGGCTCCCGACGGAGGCCTCCGCCGCCGCACCGTCGCGCCTCCGCCGCCGCCATGCCCCCCGCCTCCTTGTCCACGTCCGTCCCCAGCGCCGCCCCGCCACCGCTCTACCTCCGCCGCCCGGTTATTGCCGCCGCCACAGCGTTTGCGGCCCTCCTCCTCCTCGCCGCCGCCTACGGCCGCTGGCTCGTTGACTCCCCACCGACCGCCCTTCTCCGGCGCCCAGCACCCGCTACGGCCGCCACCAGGTTCTACTCGTTCGACCTGGTCCGCGAGTACCCCCACGATCCCGACGCCTTCACCCAGGTACGCTTCTCCTCCTCCTCCTTGATCTGATTCTGCCCCGTGGGGAATTGCTTCCTAACTGCTCACTGCGTTTCTTGATAACTAGTACTGTACTCTCAGTCTCAACATTTAACTGCTCTGCTATGGAGAAACACAAAGTAGCCGTACGCCATTTTGTCAATTCTGATTCTCGAGTAACACCAGATGCACGATGCATTCTACTCTGTCTTTGTTTGTGTTGCAGGGTCTCTTGTATGGAGGAAATGACACCCTTTTCGAGTCGACTGGCCTTTATCACAGGGTAATGTCGATCCCTTCGTCTTTTCTTGCCTCTTTGGACTGATCATTATTACCTTGTTCAAGAAGCATTTGATGATTGCATCAGCGCCCCCCAATGGAAAATTTGATGATTTGCCCTGAAGTTGATGGGCATTTGATCATTTGCCCAAAGTTAGTGAGCATTTGATCATTTGCCCTACGATGTGTCATTGACATGCGGGTCCTAAGGCCACATGTCAGTGAGACATCGTAGGGCAAATGATCAAACGCCTATCAACTTTGGGCAAATGATCAAACGCCCATCAACTTCAGGGCAAATGGTCAAATGCCCCGCGCCCCAATTTAGGTTTGATTGGGAAAAACTTTGCGTTCCCTTTGGCTTGGATCCTGTAAGTTGAGACTTGTTATATGGCAGCCATCTGATTCTATTATGACATCTGCAGAATACTTTCTTGGTTTAAAACGACAGTGTCCATCAACTAACTGTAGTTTCACTTAACTATTGTTGATATGTCCAAGTAGCAAGTGTAACAGACCAGGTTGATAAGTCCAAGTAGCAAGTGTAACAGACTGTGCTACTATCATGTGTTCTTGAGGTCTTTTAGAGAATCTTTTACATGGGCTTACTATGTCTTAACCGACCCAATGGGATGATGTATAATCCTAGCTGCCACCGGTTGTGTTAGTATCATTTTTCCCTTGTTTAAAACTAATTCTCTAAAACACTAATTGCATCTACCATTGTTTCTGAACAGTCATCGGTCCGAAAGGTTGATCTTCAAACTGGAAAAGTAAGTTAAAAGTACTTTGCTTTTCATATTTATCATTGCATGTCTCTTAGCTCACTTCCACTTTCTTCATTAAATGCCCATTCTACTGAAATTTGTGAATCGTTAGCCAACACTTTGACATTTCTCAGGTTTTAGTTCAGCACCAAATGGGCGGACGAATGTTTGGAGAAGGTCTAACGCTTCTCAATGACAGGTAGATAAGCATTAATTACACCTTACATAACAATTGTATTCTTGGAGATAATGGCCTTCTTTGCTTCTAATTTGTCCTGCTAAACCTCATTTCATCTGTTATACATTTGCTTTGTAGATTGTTTCAACTTACTTGGTTGAAGAACGATGGATTTATATACGATCGACATAACTTTAGCAAAGTATGCTACTGCCCCTCTTTCTATGCTTACTCCAGTTACAGATGTTTTTGTTTTAAACTCCCAGCTAATGATCCTAAACTCCCATTTATTTTGGATATCAATTTTTTTTGCTGGTACTCATTTTGTGAATTATGTGATAGGTGACAAGTTAATTTGTTCTTTGCTGTGTTTGCAGCGTGAGAGTTTTACCCATAAAATGCGAGATGGGTGGGGATTGGCTACTGATGGGAAAGTTCTATTTGGCAGTGATGGTACTTCATGGTTATATCAGCTGGATCCGAAGTCACTGCAAGGTAATCGTGCTTGATATTCTGTTAACTTTAAGCCTTCATTTCTTTTGTTTATCATTTCTTTTGATGCAGTCATGAAGATGGTGACTGTGAAATATCAAGATAATGAAGTCCCCTATCTTAATGAACTTGAGTATATAAATGGTGAAGTATGGGCAAATGTCTGGCAGGTTAGATGCCTACTTATTATGCAGTATCTTGCCGAGCTTGCTGTCAATTTCTTGTTAGTTATTACTTATTATACAGTATCTCAGTCTAACCATGTAGCATTCATGTATTAATATGTTTGGTCATGGTCTCAAGGACCATATCATTTGCCTTTAGTATAGCTAGTGCTGCCACATTGTTGCCTGGTGTCATATATGAATATCTCATCCAGACCAAATGCAGATGAGGTTATGTGTTTGACAAACTGTACTATGGTGGTCTGCCTCAGTTTTTTCTGAGTTGCACCGATGATTGTTTGTTGTTCTTTGTTTGGCCTGTTACTGCCAAATAGGCTATTGGCATACAATGAATTGGCTCAGATTTGACTTGATGATTAGGTATCTCAGGTATTGCCTTTGCATGACCAGTAACAAATCATCCTATGCTTTCTATTGTTGAGTGAGAATTCATCACAGAAATGGCAGTATCAGTTCAACCTCGTTGATTGCAGCTCTCATAAGTCATAACTTGCCTTGGTACAATCAACTGAGGATCTTGCTTTTTGCAATGTGGTCTATAACTCTATATGGATGTCAAATACAACAAGAATTATGACAATGTGGTATGTGTATCAATTGTTCTAGTATTGTTAAATGTAGTTCTCAGTATTCAAAGCTATACTGTGTAGACAGATTGCATAGCTAGAGTCTCCCATGAAGATGGCCTAGTGGTGGGTTGGATCTTTCTTCATGAGCTGAGGTATGTTTCAAATAGAAATGACTTATGTTGTTATTGTATGTCCATTTTTTTACCATTGAGATTCTTCATAAATCGTTCTATTTTGATAGTTTCTGCATCTGAAATAACTAATGATGCCTGTGTTCTTGCAATCTTGCAGGCAGCACTTGTGGAATTCCGGCAATACGGTGAGTAGTTTAAGGTTTATTGTGTAATGTTGTGTTCTGATCTTCCTTCACTGTGTGATCTAATAATCCTCGTTGGAGTGAGCTTCATGCTGCTCAATACCAATGGTAGTTTTGCAGGAGCACAGGGAATAACATGCAAACAATTCCATTGTTACACAATACAAAATACATGACATTAAATCTGTTCCATGTTCCAGGCTATTGATGTTCTAAATGGTATAGCTTGGGATGAAGAAAATCGCAGATTATTCGGTTAGTTTTTAGTATTTCCAATTCACTGCTTTAACCCTACCCAAGACTAAGGTTCTTCTGATCAGGGAGCCATGATTAACCCTCTCGATACTTGCAGTAACAGGGAAATTATGGCCAAAGCTTTATGAGATTAAGCTACGCCTAGTACATGGGCCACCTGATGGTTCTGTAGAGAAGCTCTGCCCAAAGGCAAGCTTTTATCGTTGAGAAGTGTCCGGTGGATCCTTATTCCAATAACGGCGCCTTGCCCACAGAATGTAAGGTGGAAGAGAAGTAAGAGACCGTCCTGTTTTGATACCAGTATGTCACAGTTCACACATGTATTGATAGAACTGCCTGTACTTAGTGATCTGATGGGAGCTGCTTAGTAGTTTTTTGTTAGAGCCGGGAATAGTTGTATAATCACATCCTCCCCATCCACCCACCCCCCGGATTGTAACTTGTAAGGATGATTTTGCTGAAACTTGTAAGGTAGTGCTGGTTGGTGTGTGGTTCATTTCCCCGTTTGCTTTCTCACCAAGACTTGGTGCCGACATGTCCTGGATTATCACTACAGCTGCCACCACAACACCCGGCCTCTCCTCGCCGGCCACCATCGGTGGAGAAGAGCTTTTCGAGATTAAAGGCAGCTATAGTATGTATCAACATCTACCTGACATCTATCACACAGCCCAAACATCTCTTGCTCGTATTTTGTTCTCTCTCTTAGCAGATATGCTCCTGCTCCACAACTCGGTTACTACCTTGTGATTGGAGGTTCTATCTGGATCAGTTACGATCGAGAATATACATATTTAGAGCCTGCCTGCAGATGAAAGCCATATTATCGTATCAACTGTATGTTACAGAAAGCCTTCCATAACACACCACGAATCCTGCTGCCTACTCTCTGCTGTGAGTTTTGACAAGCTAATGCTAAAAGTGCATCTTCCCAAGTGAAGTGATCGTCGTCTATCCAAAACACCACAACAACTCCAGCAAAACAAGTGCTCGGCTGGCCGCTGACGTTACTATACCAAATCCTACTAACTCCTGATCGATGCTAGATAGTTTACCCTTTATTGTATCAATCAAACATCTCCTTTTTCCACTGAGTGAGCCTTCTCATAAATGCTAGCCTGGACGTACAGCTTGAGCCTGCATGCCATGGATCATCATAGCCTGGACAGCTTGAGCTGCTGCTGCTTGAGCAACGGGCGAAGGTACTCGTGGTACCCGTCGGGAACCACCGTCTCGTTCAGAGGGTCCTTCCATGCCTCCTCGTACAGAGCAGGGTACACATTGCCGTCGTGACGCCCAAGAACCGAACCCAGGTAGTGGTCAGTGTAGTTGAACGCATCCACCAACGCAACAGCATTCGGCCGGACCTGCACCACAATGTACGTTTATTTAATCAACGCAAGATTCAATTCGACAATGGTAGAGAGAGACCTTCCTCAGGGGAAGATGCAATTCCTTTTCCTGCCAACGACACAATGGTAGAGCGAGACCTACCTGCGCGTAAAGCTTTCCTAGCTGCTCGTTCGCCAACGCTCCCTGCTTAGGTGTGATGCACCCAGTTGCCAGGAAGTCGCCCAGATGCTTGTGAACAAGGTACAGTGCATACACATCGCACAGCTTCTTCAGTTGATCCTTCACCCCGTAACCAGGTATATCCTGCTCTAGTTTCTCAATGAACCTACGCATACGCAGGACAACAAATCAATACTTGTTTCAAAACATAAAACTTCAGACAACAATAAATCCTGCTGCCTGCTGGGTGGGTCTTGTTTTTCTCTACAAGAAATGGTACATCCTCAACAAGGTTCAAGACTACTACTCACTTGGCCACAATAATCAACTGGATATGTGCCACAGCAGCCTCAAGTAGATCAGGCGAGAGCTCGTAAAAACCTGCAACGCATGAGATCATCCATGAGATTTTAGCAACTAACATGGGGTAAAAGGAAAGTTGCAACCTCAGCATCAGGTGTAAACCAGGGAAATTATCAAACAAAACAAAACAAAATACAAGGAAATACCAACCTTCTTCTTGGCTTGGTGCCTTGTTTATGTTCTGGGCACAATTTACTGCCATCCTAAGAGCCCTAGCTTCAAATACCTCTTGTATGGCAGCAGGATTAAGCCATTCTTCGGCTGTTGAGAATCATCAAGAGATGAATTAGTATGATGATCATCACGAGGTCAACAATAGCTTACCCGAGAGGCTCCACACAAATATCACATATATAGTTAAGAATGCTATAATGTAAAGAGCCCATGAAGATCTACCTACATACCTGTATTTACAGCACATTTGCATTGCATCAGGTACTGTATTTTGCCCATGTAAGCTGTTGTACCGACAGGTTGCTTTCCAGAAGCCAATTGAGAAACAGTCTTCATTAGAAACCTCGCTACCTGCAGAGAGCACCAAATGTTATGACTTATACTATCGACAAAAACTGAGTGAAGGAAAAACAGACATTTTTTTTAAAAAAAAAGGATTACATCTCTACTATTATAAAGCAGCAGTTGGTGGCAGCGGTCCATTCTACTCACATCATTAATTGCCGCTTAATTGCCCTGCTTAATTGCCCTACTTAATTGCTCTACTTAATTGCCTGCTTAATTGCCCTACGCAAGAAACGAAGCGTTGCTTTAATTAGCCAGCTTTCGCAAGAAACGAAGCGTTAAAGATAGATGTTTGATCTTGTGAAATAATTTTTTTTTATTTTTTAATCTACTATTATAAAGCAGCAGTTGGTGGCAGCGGTCCATTCTACTCACATCATTAATTGCCGCTTAATTGCCCTGCTTAATTGCCCTACTTAATTGCTCTACTTAATTGCCTGCTTAATTGCCCTACGCAAGAAACGAAGCGTTGCTTTAATTAGCCAGCTTTCGCAAGAAACGAAGCGTTAAAGATAGATGTTTGATCTTGTGAAATAATTTTTTTTTATTTTTTAATCTTTATTTTTCGTTATCAATTTTGTTTTTCGTAGCAACGCACGGGCATGTAACTAGTAAGATCCTATACGTGAGGTCATCCATGCTCAACCACAAGCAGGTAAGAGTACGATTATTATCCTCAGAACCATAGTTACTGGATTCGCTGTAAACCCCCATGAATCACGAACCGGATTCGTCGAACCCCAACCGGTTTAGGATACGGGGTTCGTGTTCGCTGTGGAAATTAGAACAAAAAGTAGCGAACCGCGAACCCGAATCCCGTACCGTGACTTGGACGAACCGTGTTTCTAGTAACTATGCTCCGAACTAAGGAATAGCACACTAACCTGCAAAAGCAAAACAACATTGTCTCCCTCATAAGTGCAAGCAGGAACATAGACAGCAAACAACTCAGGAAGCCCACTGCTGTTCAGGTAACCATGTCCACCACAGAGCTTTCGGCATTCTTCAATTGCATCCTACAAAACAGATAAGAGCCTGTCGTTATTACAGAACAATACATTGTAAAACGCATTTATATTATATAAACTCACTAGACCGTCAGACCATGCATGTGAAACCCCAAGTCTAAGCTGTTACTGTGCAGTTCAACCAAAATTTAGTCTGCTCCAATGAAGCTTCAGGAATACAAGTAAATTGACAAGATCTCATAACAAAATGGAAGCGGGGCATTTTCGAGATCAGCTTATAGATGACATGTTATAAACAGTGCATAATAAACATGAAATGATGAAAGCGGAATGCTCCATTTGTACAATCAGTATATCCTGTAAACAAGTATAACTGTTAAAAGCATTACTGAATTATATCTTTATACGTACAGTAGTTGCAGATGTTGTCACAGCCTTCAGCCCAGCAGTACAGGCATGAGCCTCTTGCAGTGTTGAGAAATCCTTAGCTTCCAGTTTATGTGTGACATCCATGTATAGCCACTTCAGGCACTCACCTACAAATCTAAAGGCGTAAGCTGAAGCCAGCAAAGGAAAGAGCCTGCTCTGTTGAGTCTTGTATTGAGGACCTGTAACCAGTTTAAATTCATTAATCACTTATTGGAAGTGAAAAGTTGCATTATCACTTATTATGTTTCTTTGCACGTGGCTGATTCAACTGTTAGTTGGACAGAGTAATAGATTGTTTCAGAAAATGTTCTTTTTTCAAGAACACGCGAGAGGATACATGTCATGCCACAGAAAATATCTTAAGATCTTAACTGGAAAAAAATGAATAGCAATCAGAAAGGCTATTATAGTACCTGAGTCTCAGGGCCACCAACTTGAGGGCCGAACTGCTTTCGGATAGCACTATACCTTACAGCAATGCAAACAGCACGGGACAACGCCTTAGAAGCATCTGAAACAATTGACTGACGAACAAAAACCATTGTCCCATAAAGCAGCTGCTTTGGAACATCTGAGTGTATGTATTTCCCCTCCCTCGTAACTTGTGAAAGCCTAAAAGAAAAAACCACGGCGTGTTTGAGGAAGGCTACATCAAATTATCAAACTACAATTGATAAGTGCCGGAACGAAACGTGGTAATCCAATGGACAAACCTCATCAACAATTGATCCCTTGGGATGCGCACATGGTCAAATCGTAGAACACCATTATCCATACTGTTATACGCACCACTACCAAATTTTCCACCAATATCACCAAGAGTAACACCAGGAAGTGGGGAGTGATCCTCCAAGCTTCGCAGCTGCACGATGAAACCTGAAATTTGGATGTACATCAGTCGCAAAGTAAGAGCCCACTTAAAAGACACCTTAAAATGCAAGACTCTACCATGTATGCCGTAGTCCTTTCCTTCAGTTATCAGACGAGCATACACGACAGCATGAGTGGAAGCTTTTCCCAAGCCACCGGGCCACCACTGCACATGGGAAAAAATTATTAACCATGTAAAAAGTTCTTGAAGAAATTTCAAATTGCTAGAGAAATATATAAATAAATAAATATATATATATATATGTAAACAATGTTTTAAAACAAACAAACAAAAGCAGAAGTAGATTTGTAAAGGATGTTCTTATATGCATCTCCCCTTAGCTAAGTAACCACTATCTACCCTTCATTCATGCTTTAATATGTGTGCAACTTTTAAAAATAGATGCATAGAAGCACCCCTCGATTTATAAAACTTTACCTTGCTGGAGGTCAGAGTCGGACTGTGGATAACAAACTCATCAGTCTGTGGATCGAATGTGGCAGTTGTTTCAAGGCCCTGAACATTTGAACCATGACCTAGTTCAGTTTGAGCATAGCATCCAATTATTTGGAACTTGTAGGCCAGCGATAACCACTTCTTCTGCTGCTCTTCAGTTCCTTGTCCTTTTATAGCAGGAACAAACATGCCCTAGAAAAGAGTATTGCATTGCCAATTTGAGAGAAGAATTGATTGTCCTAGTTGCAGTCGTCAAGACATTAAAGATAATTCGAGTGCACCAAGGATAAATTTATCAAAGCTAAGTAATGCAGATGAAGCTTGTACAAATTAAGGAATCTATCTGTAGCCAACCGCAGTATGTTTTTTTTAATTATTATTGAACGGAAGGTAGAAGTCAAGAAGTAACGAAGATTTGTTGCATCTATATGAGGAGCAATCTGTCGAGCATAGTGTGGCAGTTGCTCAATAAGGCCCTCGGCACATAACACAAGTGAAGAACAGCAAAATGATTCGGCGTTGTATGATGAGGGTATATATTGAGGACATAAAGAATCAATAGGCATACCCAATGCAGATCAACGTAACCAGGCTGGTCCACATATTGCCTCAGCAAATTTGCCTCATCTTCTGTTGAGCCATAAAGAAAGTGTCAGTACATCAGTTGAGAGGTATCGTGCATATAGAACAACAGCTCAAGAAAACTTGTCGGGCCATCCATGTGACCTGTAAGACGTAGCTCGACGATGCGCTTCCACGCATGGGCTGCCTTTTTCAGTGTGTCCTTGAACAACTCCTTCCTGGAGAGCATCGTCCTGTTATCCTTGCGGAACACCTAGATCGGAAAGGAGTGAGGCGTAAGCGAACCTTTTGCGCAAGGGGAATTTGACAAATCATCTCAACAAAGCATATTTCGACGAAAAAGATTGCCTTGCGCACAAAACAGTGCTTGGTTCAATGCTGGGCTTCACCAAACAAGGGTCTTTTGAAAAAGGCAATTGTTAAAGTCTAGCTTTTGCCTAGATATATGGAGCGGTGTATTCAGTTCCAAACCTGGGAATCATAGTATATCCTGCTAGTGTAATGCGCATTACTTGTTGAGAAATACAAATAAAAAAAAAAGTTTTTGAGCAGCGGAATCATAGTATATCACTATATCCTGCTAGTGTAATGCGCATTACTTGTTGAGAAATACAAATAAAAAAAAAAAGTTTTTGAGCAGCGGAATCATAGTATATCCTGGGAACCTTTTCTGAAGTGGGGGAGTAAAGCACAAGGGGATCCATCCAGGTAAGGAATCGGACGTATGCATCAGGACACGGATCCAATGGAGGCTTTTGCGCAACGAATGCTTGGAACCGCCCGGGAAGGAGAACTAGCAGTAGATGCGGGAACACACGGACACCGGAATTTGGGAGAGATTCGATGAACTGCGGGTGGGGGATGGAGAGAGAGGAGGGGTTTGCTTACTGGGTCGGATGCCACGAGGCGGGCCATGCGGTCGGCGACGTCGACGGCGTGGCGGGAGCCGGCCCAGGCGACCTTCATGTATTCGAGGTCGAACTGCGCGGTGGCCCTCTCGGCGGCGAGGTGGTCCCCCTCGCCTCCATCCACAATCGCCATGGTTCCTTGAGCTCGATCTCGCCTCGCCTACCGGATGGATGGATGGAGAAATCCTCTCCTCTCCTCTCCTCTCCTCAAGAAGCCTCTAACCACCGCTCTCCCTTCTCCTCTCCTCCTGTACTCTAAATTTATAGCAGCCGTAGTACTTGCAACGAAGGAAGGAAGCGGGCGAGACTCCCGATGGAGGGGAGGACTCCTAACAAGAGCAGGACAAGGGTTGTCGTTTCGCACTAAAAAGTTCGGTTTTTATAAGGTTTAATTTTTAAATAATTTTATTTGTAAATATCAAATTTACCTATAGATTTGGTTAGCTATTTCTTTCTATATCTCTATTTATTCTTTTCTTAATTACATACATTTATTTATTACCACTCACACAAAGTATCAGGACACGCAGTATTACATAATTTTTTAAAAGAAAATTTTTAAAAATAATGTTGCCAATTGAAATGTTGACAGATACGTATTTTTACAAATTTTTGCTTTAGCATATTATTTCCATCATTTTTAAAAAAAATAGTACATTAAAAAATTCAGCAATATCGCGTGTCCTAATGAAAACAAGAAGAGCAGTGCTTCTATACTTTCCCTCCCAATACAAATTGCACAAATCTTGAAGCAAGCGAATGGGTAAGTAATCCTTATCCACCCTTCATTTATGCTTTAATATTTGTGCAACTTTAA
The DNA here is from genome assembly GCA_036346355.1 of Rhipidocladum racemiflorum. NCBI lineage: Eukaryota > Viridiplantae > Streptophyta > Magnoliopsida > Poales > Poaceae > Rhipidocladum > Rhipidocladum racemiflorum. Next base: position 191,104 of record CM070590.1, on the reverse strand, counting down.
AAACGAAGAGCATAAAAGCACCTCTCAAAAAAGAATCCTAATCATTATTCACTATATAATAAATGAATATATAAAACCCCGGTCAACTAGGACTAGGGTTGAAAACAAAACGAAAAATTTCTAATCGGTTTGGAGAAAAAACGAAAACGGAAGCCTTTTTTCGTAAACGGAATTTTTTTTGTCGGGAAACGTGAAAGCCAATTCCGGCGAAAACAAAAATTTCGTATAAGTGAAATCGGAAATTTAAAACAGAAACATGACGAAAAGGGAAATTGGCTTGGCCCAAAAAGGAGAAGAGAGAGTTTACATTTATTTTCAAATTAAAATAATTTTATAAATACAAATAGCTTTATATAAATATCAAGTAGAGTTCAAAAATTTCGAAAAACTTCTCAAAAATACTTTGAAACATTTTGGACCTAGAAAAATTATTTTAAGAATAGTTTTTTTTACTTTTCATAAATAAATTAAATTTATAAATATAAAAATAGCACAATGGTATTTATAAACTTCAGAAAATCCAGGATAAATCTCAAAAAGTTATAAATGAACATTGAACAATAATATATAAATTTTAGGGCGTTACTCTTTTGTAGTTGGTGGAGCAAGAGAATGTTGATGATAATAACATGGAGGAGGACATGATGGTCTGATATGGGAGACAAATAACGAGCCTGTCGATATCCTTTCTCGTTATCGATAAAAAATATGGAAACGAAAACGAAACAACCATTTACTAACCAACCGTTTTGAACGCTGACTAGAAGTGTTTTGTTTTTTTAACAAAGAACTGTCATTGGTAGCAGTTGGAAAAGGAAGAGAACAAGACCCAACATCCAATCCGGCCAATACGAATTACGCAAGCCAAGTCGTACTTTTCTAGCACTGACAAACTTATTTAAAAAAGATCTATTTTCTTTTTTAATACAATTATAAAATAACAATCTTCTAATCACTTAATTAATGCATTTGCTTAATTAAAACAGCTAATTCATTCATGTTACGAGGCAGCAAAGCTTGGATAGGCGCTCTTTCGAGCTCCTATGTAGTACCTTCTATTGAAGTATGTAAGCACGAGGGTTATTTTGTAATTGCGTTTAGAAGGTAGCAGGCCGTATCTAAGTTTTTGAGGTCTTGGTACGAAACACAAAACGGGACCATTTACTAAAAAATACAAATAACCGAAATGTGATTCCATTATATAACTATATGTTTTTTCTCCAATATTTAGAACTACAATAGGCATTAATGTTAAAAGAGTAAAGGGTTAATCTTTCTTACCGATATCTTTTTAACTTCTAGTAAAAAACATCATGCGCCTGGTGTTCTTCGAAATGAAATCTTCAATTATATCTTTATATTTAATCTTCTCCAGAACATCATTTTCAAGTGCAATTGTTGCCAATCCGTTGAGTCTTTCTTGTGCATAGTACTGCGTATGTAGGACTTTACCAACTTTAAAATTGTAGAACATGAAAATCTTAGCAGACCATTTACACAAGAGATGATAGTAGTGCAGCATAGCATATGCTGGGACCCTAAAAATTTAGCAACCCTGTACGGTCGACCCACTTACGCTAGGCCTTAGACGGGTCTGGAAGGTAGTCAAATTTGTGAAAGAAAAAGTAAAAGAAAAGCTTATTACGAGTTAAAAAAAAGTGATGACTTCCACACGTGCCGATTCGTATATCAGATGGGGTCGGTGCATATGAACAATCCGCCAGAAAAGCGGCACGTGTGGAATCAATCCGCCGGAAAAGGAAAATCACAAAGGAGGCAGCCTAGTTGCCTCGTGGTTTGCGTGCGCTCCTGCACTACGGCTACGACCGTACCTACTCCCTCCGATCAAAAAAAATATACTCCTGCTTTTACATGTCATCATGAGTGCATACACGCGGTTAAATGCTTTGGTTTAATTTGTAGACAAATAATATAGAAATATTGTATCTATAGCATAAAAACTAGAATATTAACGAGGTCTGTCGATGCACAAGACTCGAGACCTTCTATTAAACTTTAAAAAAATAATAAATGAGACAATAACATACTCATAAATTTTATTCGGTAGATAATTAATGAGGATACAAGGAATGCGAGAGAGAAAAAATGTCGTTCTTGGAGGCTGATGTAACATGCATCTTTGGATATCACGCATATGTCTTTTTACTGTCCTGAATTGCTATGCCCTTTATCCAACCTCGCGCCTCTTTGTAACAGTTGCTAACTACTTTTCTGTGTTCAATTTAACTTCCTTACAATAAACCGACGTAGCTCTCACCAATGTATACGAGTATATACTGATCGGAGAAGTTGGTTATTACCTTTTTACTGGTCGTTGATGTGTGTAGCTGGTCGACGACTAAACCGTATATCTCTTTCTTTTTGTGTACGTTTTCTATCATTGTTTTCTATATCATGCTATGCCATTTTGTTCCGTACGAATTATCTGTCTTCATTCCGTTTCTACAAAAATTAAATACCACTTCTCCGAATTTTTTCTTATTAATTTCTCTCCACCTAGTTATTTTCTACTAAAAACCTTCTCCTGAATTTCTGTAAAATTTTGTTAATGTATATATTATTTATGTATTTTTAATACCTGATCCGTGTTGCTATGTTAACCGGCATACTTCTGTAATTTTCCTTTTTGGTATACTATTTTTTAATTTTTAATTTAAAAAATTTATATACGCTCTTTGTTAATATTTCAAATATCGATAGAAAGTTTGACGACTCTACGTCGATATTTGAAATACCGGAATATTATTTTGGTAAAAAAAATTAATATTATTTAAAAAATGCGAAGAGAAAGAATACGACTGCATGGGGCGAATCTTAATTCTCAATCCGCACGTTTTTTTCATTCACTAACAACACTAAGTTGTATAGCTACAGGTCCACTCGAATCAGATGAGATGTGATGTGCACATCCGGCTAGTTTGCTAGCTATTACTCGTTCACTTGGGCCCAGCCCAGAGATCTTTTCAGCCCAGGATGTGCTTGGGCCGCATGTCGGCCTTCCCCCTAGGCTAGTCTAGTCTAGTCTAGTCTAGTGCGACGAGGAAGCCCTCTCCTCTCCGCCGGCGGCGAGCCATGTCGTCGCGGCGGCCCCTCTGTCGCCCCAGCCATCGTAGGACTACTCATTCACTTGGCTATGTGCTAAATTGTTCTCTGATATTCATCACCAGCGATCTGTTTAGACGTTGCTGCATGTAAACTGATCTAAGTACCTGTGTCTGTCTACAGTTCTGAATTTTGGAACCCCCTTACTCCCTTAGTACTTAACTAATGGTTTGTGCTTCAAATGTAAAATGTGTTAGAAATAAAACTGCCTCCAGATACTTACAGCCCTATTGCCATCCTTGATTATCCCATACATGTAGTATTCAGTATTTTCCGTGCGACTTGTTGAGTATTCCCGTACTCACTCTTGCAACCCCCGACCCGTTTCAGAGTTTGAAGAAGCTGGAGCGTATCAGGAGTACGTAGATGGCGATCTTGTTTGGTTTTGAGGTCCTAGTCTTTTGCTCAGGCCCTGCCTGTGCGGTGTTTTGATTGTATTATATTCGGGCCCTGCTGCGCCCTCTTTTGTAAAAACTCGGCCGCTATGCCCTATATTGAATAAAAAGAGTTGGATTCGCTTTTGTCTGGCAAAATATTCTTGTTTTTTCCAATAGCTAGTCTTCCTGGATAGCTGTTGTGATGTCTTGACTTGCCCTTAAAAAGGCTGGTCGTCACATTGGTGAAGCCATGCAACACAGTGACATATCAGTGGCCCTCTGTGTTGTGAAACCAAGAAATAGTATCATAAACAAAAGGGCTACAGGAAAGTCTCTTAATTATTACGTAACATATCAGTGGCCAGCCAGTCGGCCTCTAGCCGGTAGCGAAGTCAGCATGAAAATAAAGGGTGGGCTCAAACTGAAACAATATTCTCTTAGGTGGCCACCTAGGCGCCACAGAGGAGCTTGGCGCAGGGATGTCGCCGTGATTTGGCTATAATCGGTGGCCTACATGGCCAGCTGGTTTAGACGGTATATATATTAAATACTATAATTGTATATATGTATCTATATTATATACTATATTAAATTAGTATATATATACCTTCGGCGGTCAACACTCGTCTTAGACGTCACTGTCTCTCAAAAACCCGACACCTACATTCAAGTCAAGTCCTCAAGGATCAAGTCAAGACTGAAATCCTCACTCCTCAGGCTGGCGCCCGGCGGTCGAGCTCCCCCGTCGTTGTCGCCCGTTTCTCCATTATTGTAAATCTACAAACAAATAGAAGTGTAAATGTGTAATTGTTGGCATCAAGATTTGGCAGGTGTGTCCGATTTGGAAATAAGGTTAAACATGGACAAAAATCTTAGTCGACATCAATTCAGAGTAAAGTTTATCTTTTGAAAGTTGAGGGTGCAAGAAGTTGGGCAAATTTGACGGAGATTTCATCAAAATCAACATGGTTTTGAATGATTTCACCGGAATCCCATTGAAGCAAAGGGGGTCATGGTGACAGAACTTACAATCAGCAGTAAAACATCGCCGATAACTTTCTTTGTGGTGGATGTCAAATGAAGCTACGGTGTACTGTTAGGGCAAGATTGGATCCATGCCATTTGTTGTATCCCGTTGACCATGCATAAAAATGATACAGTGGAACGGAGATGTGGTCGAGGTGGTTCAAGCCGATACATCGACTTATATTACTATGGCCAATTCAGAGGTGAATTGGCAACACGATGGAGCAGAGTGCATATCAGGCAAGACGCTCGGCTCCTCGGCTGCCTTGGTGAGAAACACCCCAGGGCCTAGGCGGCAACTGGGGGCTCCTCGACGCCCTAGGCCCCCTCGGCCTTGGCTAGTTGGCCCCTTGGCCGTTGTTCTCGGCTCCTTGGTGGCAGGGCCCCTGCCTCCCCCTCCACTATCTCTTCGCCTGATCTACCAGTTGGGCCCTTGCTTGCTCCGCCGATCGACACGGGTCCATACCACTGCAACCCTACCCTTAGGTGTGCTCTATTCTTCGATTTGGATAGGGATTTGGGGATTGTAGTGTGGTGTGGTGGATGTTAGTGAGGCCACAGTGGGCCTCTTGGGATACGGCAAAGGCCCATGAGGCACGAGCCAACCTCTTTCTGTTGGCACCAGAATTCGGTATAGCGGAATCCGTTGAATCGGATAAGAACGTTCATACGAAAAGAGATCAAGTGGCCAAATCAGAAGGAAACTCCGTTCCTAAAAAGGAAACCGGATCAGAGGCCGATACGGATTAAAAACGTAACCATGTACAACTCGGATCGGTCAGGTGTATTATAAAAGGAGACGGGCGTCAAGCGAAGAGGGAATCAATCAATCCAACAACACACACATCTACTTTTTACAAGCTTTTCTTTTACATTGTTTTAGCTTCATAGATCTCTCTGCAAGTCGACGGAATCAACATAGTTGCGCATCGCCGATTGTTGATTTTGGCCGATTTCACCCAGGTTTGATCTGCTTCGCTTTGTTGCGCATCGCCTCCTCAAAGCCGATTTTACCTTGTATCCGGATCAATTATAACCGGTCGATCTAGTTATCCCCTAATCGGTTCTTGCCGATTAGCGAAAAGCCGATAGATCCTTGTTTATCGGCTTTGATCAAATTACAAAGTCTACCTTGTCAATTTCAGGTCAAATTGACTGGCACGCTCTGCAAACCAGGTGTTTGTCTTGTGTGTTTGAAGCAAAAAACCCTGCTTCACGTTTTTTGCGCAAACATATTTTGGCACGCCCGGTGGGACCAAAGAAAATCGAGAATGTCATCAACCGATAAGCCTGCGGTCACCGCCGATATCAACACTGATGCTATAATCGCGCCTCAAATGGCCGATTTAACCCCTGAACAGCGAAAAGAAATCGAAGACCGAAAGGCAGCTTTGGAAGAGATGATGCTACGGTGCTTCCAGAAAACACGCCGTGGCGTTACTCAAAAGACTGCACTCCCAAGCATCAATCCTATCGGGGATTCATCATCCGAATCGGTAAGCCGATACGCACCAGCTCAAGCCGATTTATCAAATATGATTGAGCAATCTGTTCATCACGCATTAATTAACCAGTCATCGGCTCTAGTATCCACATTAAAGCCGATGATAGAAAATAGTGTGAAAACAATTGCTCAGGAATTGGTTGTGTCTGGAAGCCTGCTAGATCCACCACAAACCATCCCTACTTACCCAGTATATTCCATAACACCCAACACCAATACAGTAAACGTGTCGGCTTAAACACCTGTCATAATGCCAACTCAACCTACTGTTTTGAAACCAAGCATACAGAAATGTGGGTTTACACACTACCACGGGCACACGGATGGGGCTAAGGTAAACACACCAAACCCGGCAAACGGACCCTCCAGTAGCAATGGTCTATCGGCTTATCAGCCGATTGAAACCAACCAGGCTCCACAATCACGGGGAACCACAACTATGAGGCAAGCGCCATACATAGTAATGCCGTACGCTGAGCCCCTTACACCCATACCCAATACGTTGGCTTTCAATCGCGATTATGACCAAGTACCAAGACCTCCTGCGGCGCGATTTGGACAAAGACCCGAGTTTGCACTCGGGGGGCAGGACGCGAATAATGAGAATTGGCAATGTCCAGTTGCACCACAAGCCGACAATGTCAACTGGGCAGAACAAATTACCAACGTTTTGAGAGAACAGTTCGGCTTATAGCCCAAAGGAAGGATAATCGGCTACAGGAAGCCGTATCCCGATTACATAAACCGAATGCCATACCCCCACAACTTTAGGATACCAGACTTTGCCAAATTCTCAGGTGATGATTCTGTTACCACAATTGAGCATATCGGACGGTTTATGGCTCAATGTGGGAGGCCGCGATCAGATGGATTAAAAATTAGATTATTTCCTTTATCATTATGCAGTCTTTGCATTCACTTGGTTCACTAATCTACCCCCAAATTCAGTTCATATATGGAACGATTTAGAAAGCCGATTCCATGAATACTTCTTTTCGGGGACTATGGAGCTTAGGATTTCTGATCTTAGTTCGATCAAGCGGAAATACGGCGAATCGGTTTCGATTATATCAAGAGATTTAGGGCGTACGGAATAGATGCTTCAGTGTAACATTACCCGATGATCAATTGGCCGATCTAGCGTTCCAAGGGTTAATCCCGCCATTAAAAGAGAAACTATCGGGCCAGGAGTTCCCCGACTTAGGCCACCTACTCCATCGCGTATCGGCACATGAAAGCCGATATGCAGAGAGCAAAGGGTTTAAAGATAGATTTAAGCCAAACGGCAATGAAAAGGCCAAAGTAAACATGGTAGATTACAATTCAAGCGACACCTCTGAGGGCGGCGAGAGGTGAACATAGCCGAGTGGACCAAGGGTTCTAAAAAGCCACTCGTATGCTCTCTGCTCAAGCCGACGAAAAATAGGGCGGAAGTCAAGTATTCATATGATGTTTCAAAATGTGACAAAATATTTGATTTATTGTTACAAGAAAAACTCATAAGGTTACCAGAAGGGCACGTCATCCCGTCAGCCGAAGAAATTAAAAAGCGAAGGTATTGCAAATGGCACCATTCATTTTCACATAACACTAACGATTGCAATATTTTCGACAGCATATTCAATCGGCCATCGCCGATGGCAGGTTAAAGTTTGCGGAAGAATCGGCTATGCAAATAGATATGAATCCTTTCCAGGTCAACACGGTGCAGTGCTCACAAAAGGGAAAGGGACCTATAAAAGATGTTAAGCCGACTAAAGGATTTGAAGCACGATCAAAAGGAGATGAAACAGTGCAGATTACTATCGGCTCCATACAAATAGAAGCCGATAAAAATGGACAGAACTCAAGAACGGTAAAACCAAAAGGAGACATGGAAATCGAAAAATGGTATCGGGCTGAGAGGGCTCCAAGAAAAGTTGATTTCAAACCAAAGCCGACTTTCTCACAACTCCTGGGGAAGTATGAGAGGATAAGTCGAAGATGTAACACTCGACAACACCAGAGTTTTCAACCAGATCAGAAGACAGACAACTATTGTTGGCGACCAAATATGCCGCATCGACCAACTACTGAAGAAGAGAAACATCGGCAATGTCCCTTTTGGCAGTTTTGCTGGGAAAGGGGGATGACCTTACCAACAGTTGTATCTTGTCCTATGCAACACTCGTCTGCATATCGGCCAAACCAATCTGTAAAAGACAGGTTGTCTAGACCGATACACGATCGACTAGAAGTGACAAGCAGGAGGCCGATCTATGAAAGGTTGTCGACATCAGAGCAAGGCGAGTCCTGTCGAAATCAGGAATTATCGGCTTCTCATAACACAAGTATAATGGAATCTGACAGCGAAATGAGCAATTTAGCTGGAAAGATAAGGAAGCCGATAGAACCTAAACCTAGGTGGTGCCCCTCAGGTCTCAGCAAGTCACAACGCAGGCGGCTTCAGCGATTAAAGACCCAAGAAGAAAGGGAAGCCGAAAAAGAGAGCGAGAGGGATCGGATGTTCAATGAGTTAAGACCAGTACCGGTTTTGAAAAAAGAGTGGAGAAAGAAATCGATAGTGATTCAGATCAATCGGTCGAATCCGGTTCTCCGATGATCCGAGATGGTACACCACCAATGGATATAAACATGGTATTCACCCTACCTGCCGAGTTCAAAACCGAAGAATCGGCTGAAGAAGTGTTCGCCCAATTGTGCCTCGGAGCACCAAACGTTGTGTTCGAAAAGCCACAAGACATGCATCGACATCTAAAACCGTTATATCTAAAAGGGTATATTAATGGCCGACCGATATCTCGTATGTTGGTCGATGGTGGGGCGACAGTTAATCTGATGCCGTTAAGTACTTTCAAGAAATTGGGTAAAGCCGATGAAGACTTGATCAAGACCAATATGGTGCTAAATGACTTCACGGGAGACCCAACTGAGGCTAAAGGTGTAATGGTGTCAGAACTGACAGTCGGTAATAAAACTTTGCCAACTGCATTTTTCGTGATAGAAGCCAAAGGCAATTACAGTGTGCTCCTTGGGCGGGACTGGATCCATGCCAATTGCTGCATACCATCAACCATGCACCAGAAATTGGTGCAGTGGGACAATGATACAGTAGAAGTTGTACCGGCCGACACATCGGCTCATATAGCCATGGCTAGCCCTGATACCAATTGGCCACACGAAGAAGCCGAATGTATATCAGGAAAAGCCTTGGACGATTGCGATTTTATCTGCGTCGAGAAGTCAGGATTCAAGCCGATCAGCGTCAAACCCAATACGTTTGATCGGACAGACGAAGTAGTAAGAAGATGGAGTACAAGACACTAGCAAAGCTGCAGGAAAAGGCAAGAAGCTATCGGCAAGAAGAATACGAAGAAGCTGTTGAGGATTTTGAAGAAGAAAGAAAAGGGTTAGGGTTTACTTCTGCCGATTTGCTCGAAGAGATCGATATTGGGGAAGGCGATAGCAAAAGACCAACGTTTGTAAGTGCTAAATTAGAACCCAGTTATAAAGCAAAGTTGGTCGAAATACTGAAAAAATATAGAGATTGCTTCGCGTGGGAGTATTACGAGATGCCAGGTTTAAGCCGACAGCTAGTCGAACATCGGCTACCCATAAAACCTGGGTATCGGCCATTCAAACAGTACCCTAGGCGATTTAATCCTACGTTGTATGACGCTATAAAGGAAGAAGTAGGACGATTGCTAGAGGCAAAGTTTATCCGGCCTTGCCGTCTGTTGAATGGGTCTCAAACATCGTTCCTGTAAAAAAGAAAAATGGCAAACTCAGGGTGTGTGTTGATTTTAGAGATTTAAACAAGGCCACACTAAAAGATGAGTACCCGATGCCTATAGCCGATATGCTTATCGATGCTGCATCCGGAAATAAAATCATAAGTTTTTTGGATGGAAATGCCGGATACAATCAGATATTCATGGCCGAAGCCGATATACCCAAAACGGCTTTCAGATGTCCGGGGGCTTTAGGGCTGTATGAGTGGAAAGTTATGACCTTCGGTTTAAAAAATGCCGGTGCTACTTATCAGCGTGCTATGAACCATATTTTCCATGATTTGATCGGCAATACCGTGGAAATATACATTGACGATGTGGTGGTAAAATCTAAAGAAAACTGGCAACATTTAGCCGATCTGGAAAAGATGTTCGAAAGCACAAGGTTACATGGGTTAAAAATGAACCCTCTCAAATGTGTTTTCGGAGTATCGGCTGGACAATTTCTTGGGTTTACAGTGCATGAAGGAGGAATTGAAGTAAACCAAGCCAAAGTAAAAGCTATAGCCGATACTAGACCGCCGACAAGCAAAAAGGAGTTGCAAGTATTGATTGGGAAAATCAACTACTTGCGACGTTTCATCTCAAACTTGTCAGGGCGTATTCGGGCCTTCACACCGCTGCTGAAAATTAAAAACAACCAAGAGTTCAAATGGGGAACCGATCAACAAAAGGCCTTCGACGACATAAAGGGTTATCTGATGAGTCCACCAGTATTGACCGCACCAAAACATGGTATACCTTTCAGACTATATATATCGGCTGAAGGAGACACAATAGGAGCAGTCTTAACAAGGGAAGCCGATAGGAAAGAACGTGCGACATTTTATCTAAGCCGACGCCTTTTAGATGCAGAAACCAGGTATCCCTTAGTAGAAAAATTCACTACTACAGAATGGTACATCACTATCGCTTCATCTGTATCGGTTCCTAACTTGTGATGGAAAAACCGATTGTGATATGTATGCGTAACCAATCATTTTTAGAAACGTGGTCAACAGTGTCGGTTCTAGCTTAGAACTGATAGTGATGAGGGGCACTCATCAGTGTCGGTTCTAGGCCAGAACCGACACTGATGATGGTATGTTAATAGTATCGGTTCTGGGCTAGAACCGACACTGATGAGGAGCACCCTCATCAGTGTCGGTTCTAATCTAGAACCGACACTGATGATGGTATGTTAATAGTGTCGGTTTTGGGCAAGAACCGACACTGATGAGGTGCACCCTCATCACAGTCGGTTCTGGACAAGAACCGACATTGATGATCGCGTGTCAACAGTGTCGGTTCTGGGCTAGAACCGACACTAATGACCAAAATCAGTGTCTAAATTCAAATTCACATAACTTTCACGTTTTAAATCCAAAAATTATGAAATAAATTTCTAAATTCATGTTTCATCCCGTAGATTCGAAATATGCAAAAATACTCTATGTTTGACCTCTGTTTAAAATTCAGATTTGAATTTAAAGATTAGGTTAAAACATGCATGCTATTTTGTAGAATTTGAACAAATGAACTCCAAACTTAATAAAACAGATTTTGTTGGAATTATGAGGTTATAAGTAACTCAAAGCTGTAAAAATATTTAAGTTAGAACCAACACAGATAAGGAGATGTGTATGTTTGGTAAAATGGCCATAACTTTTGACTCGTAACTCCGATCGAGGTGTTCTTTGGCTCTCTTTTTTTTTGTCTTTTCGTATGCTCCAAACCGTATTCTTCGTGATCATAGATAATATATATATATATGCTCAACCCGTATTTGGAGTATGAGAATACTAAAATCGATGTTCGGGTGCTCTGTGAGGTTAAAGGGAATGGGACGCGTTATATTTCAGATGTGATCATACTAACACTATAGTACCAGACCATATACGAACTTTGAAGTTAAGCGTGCTTGGGCGAGAGTAGTGCTGGGATGGGTGACCTCTCGGGAATTGCCTGTATTGTGTTAAAATCGGCGATAGAGAGGACACAGGAAGTCCACGTCTTTGTGTTAAAACCATCATATGACACATACGTGTCCGTTCCACCTAGAACCGACCTGTGATGAGGGGTAATTTGTGTCGGTTCTAGTTGGGAACCGACTGTGATGACCCCTCATCTGTGTCGGTTCTAGTTGGGAACCGACTGAGATGACCCCTCATCTGTGTCGGTTCTAGATAGGAACCGACTGTGATAATAGATTATTATTGTCGGGTGAGAACCGACTGTGATAGAGCCTGTTTATCACTGTCGTTGGACTTTGTATCGCTATCAAAACCGATAGTGATGACGAAAAAGAACCGATTGTGATGTCCTATTCTGTAGTAGTGATTGTGCCTATCTTTGTATTTTGCTTGCACTAAATTAAGGCATTATATACTAGCATCGAGATGCGTCATAGTCTGCAAAACCGATATGATCAAATACATACTATCTGCACCGATTTTGCGAGGTCGGCTTGGTAAATGGGCATACGCCTTGACTGAGTTCGACTTGACGTATGAATCGGCTAAATCTGTAAAAGGGCAGGCTGTAGCCGATTTCATCGCGGGAAGAGAGACATTAACAGGATCGACCGATATAGCTCCTTGGCAGTTATATTTCGACGGATCCGTTTGCCAAGAAGGTAAGGGCATCGGTGTAATATTGATTTCACCTAAAAGACAGGAGTACAACTTCATGTATCGGTTGAATGGCCGATGCTCGAATAATCAAGCAGAGTATGAAGCATTGTTAAGAGGGCTGCAATTACTGGACATCGTCGGGGTAAAAGACGTTGAAGCTTTCGGGGACTCAATGTTAGTTGTACAACAAGTCAAGGGTGAATACCGATGCAATGATGATGCGCTAACCCAATATTTGCAGCAATGCCTCCAGATTATCGAGACGTTTACTACATTTTCCATAGAACACATCCCCAGAGAAGCTAATGACAAAGCAAACCAATTGGCACAATGTGCATCAGGATACAGGATTGGAAGCCGACAGGAACCAATCGAGCTAAACGTTTGGCCGGTTCTATGTGTCCACCCTGTCGACTGGAGAAAAGAAATACAGGATTATTTGTCGGACCCATCTAAGCCGACTGAGCAGAAGGTCAGGCGCAAAGCACTCAAATATGTTCTGCTGGAAAGTGTATTGTACTTCCAGACCATGGAAGGCTTATTGCTAAGATGCCTGGGAATTGAAGAGGCCAAAATAGCAATGGAAGAAGTCCATGAAGGAATTTGTGGATCACATCAATCGGCCCATAAAATGAAATGGATACTGAGACGAACGGGATATTTTTGGCCGACGATGTTAGAAGACTGCTTCAAATACTATAAAGGATGCCAAACATGCCAAAAGTTTGGTAACATACAGTCAGCACCAGCGTCGACTTTACACCCGATAATCAAGCCATGGCCGTTTAGGGGATGGGGCATAGATATAATCGGCCAGATATTTCCGTCATCCAGTAAAGGACATAAATTCATCCTTGCAGCCACAGACTATTTCTCAAAATGGGTCGAGGCTATACCACTCAAGAAAGTTACTAGCAAAGAGCTGATCGACTTTGTAAATGAACACATCGTCCACCGGTTTGGAATTCCACAGACAATTACTACTGATCAAGGGACTGTGTTCATGTCTAACGAGTTCAAAGGTTTTGCGGAAAGTCTTGGGATAAAATTACTCAACTCTTCTCCTTATTACGCTCAGGCCAATGGACAGGCCGAGTCATCAAACAAGACATTAATAAAATTAATAAAAAGGAAAATCGAGGAGAAACCGAGAAATTGGCATTCAACGCTATCGGAAGCCTTATGGGCTTATCGGCTGTCTCATCATGGATAAACTAAATTATCACCTTTTCAGTTGGTATATGGACAAGAGGCCGTCTTACCCGTGGAAATCAACATCGGCTCAGTAAGACTATTTAAACAAGATGAGGCGTCAGCCGATGAATACAAACAGGCAATGCTTGACAATCTAGATGACCTAGCCGAACTGAGGCTGACTACGTTAGATCGGCTTAAAAGGAATAAAGAGAGGGTTGCCAGGTCATATAATAAAAAGGTGATTTTAAAATCGTTCAGTCAAGCCGATTTGGTATGGAAAACCGTGTTGCCAATCGGGTCTAAGGATAATCGATTTGGCAAATGGTCCCCAACATGGGAAGGGCCTTATAAGATCAATCGGCCAATTGACGGGAATTCGTATATACTGGAGTCCTTAGACGGGTTCGTCCTACCTAAAGCGATCAATGGAAAATATCTAAAGGCATATCACCCAAGCATATGGGTCGGGTCCTAACTACAGGAAGAAAAACATCAGGATCGATTACAAAAGCACTTGCATATAAAGTCGGTCATACAGCCGACCGAGTCAGTTAAGCAAAACATCCACCACAGATTAAATTGTTTACAAAAAATCGGCTACACGGCCGATACTACTTATCGGTTCGAGGAACAATGCTGTCTTCAATGAAGCCCGGAACCAGGCAGATGGGCTCCCAAAGCCGATAGTGCTGCTGCCGCCCTACCAATAGTAGCTTGAACGCTATCTATTAGTTGTTCATCGGCTCCTGCATCGCCCGGAACTGGGATCATCTTAGCTGATTGGTTCTTGACTTTAGCAAAAACTTCACCGATTTGCTGCCTCTGAACCGCCAGTGAAGACGTCGCGTCGGTAATGCCGATTTGGCAATCTGCAAGTTCTTTTGTAACTAAAGCAAGCTGTTCTTCAAGTTTTTTCTTGGATAGCTCCAGCTCTTGGGCCTTATTCCTAGCCGATTTCAGCGCAGCAGCACCCTGGTCAAACGCTCCCTTCCGGAGTTTGGCGTCTGCTATAAGCTTGTCCAGGATCTGTTGGTTGGCTTGCTGGGCCTTCCTCTGCTCAACTCTTATTTTAGCTGATTCCACGTCCAGCCGACGGGCATCCAAATGACATACCTCTAGCAAAGCATTCATGGCTGCAGGAGGGAGATCGGCTTGCATGGCCGCCATAGCATTTCTCAAGGGTTGGGTGTTGGCCAGAAGAGCCGCCTCCGGCTGCATCACTTCATCCAGAAGACGGTTGAGTCGATCCTGCATGCCTGGCTCAGCGGTGACGGCAGCCGATGCTGGCGCGGAGGTCGCTATTATGCGCTGAATATCGGCTGGATAGTCGTCAGTGGCTAGAACTTCTGGGTCATCCAGCTCATCCAAAGTAAAGCCCAAGAGATCGGCCGGGTCCGCCAACAGTACTTTGGGGTCAAGATCGGATATATCAATCGTCGGAGGCGGTACTGCCGGTAGCGATGGGGGAGTAGCCGATATAGCACCTTGAGTATCGGCTTCAACCCTCACTACTTGCACCGACGGAGATTGCTAGGGGATAAAAACAAAGTTAGTAAATAAACGTAAAAGCAATATTAAGCAGGGAGTAAAACTTACATCAGTAGCTGAATGTTCTGGGGAACCGTCGGGTTGATGCCTCACGGGTCTGGGTGAGCGCCTGGCTGACTTCTTCCTCCTCTCTGCAGTGACTTCGGATTAGCAATTATCAAAGGAAGGGATATAGTGGCTAAATGCGAGAGTAACTTACTCGGGGCGCGCTGGCGAGCTAAGTCCGATAATGATGGACCTTGAATGTCCAAGTTACCTGAAGTATATCCCGTAGTACCGACAGATTGACCTGGACGTCGCTGTCGGCCACTACTCGCAGAGACATGGGGATCGGCTGTTCGCTCACCAGCATCCGTGCCGCCCTAGAAAGATCAAAGACATTTTAAATAAAAGCCGATAACCAGCGTAGAGAACAGAAGGATATAAAACATCGGTACCTCTACAGCTACTGAGGAGTCGCTATAACCCGAGCTCGTGCTGGACCCAGAAGCTACCGTCGGCTCATGAAAATCGGGAAGAAATAAGTGAATTATGGCCGACGGAGTCCTGTCCATAAGTACGGCTTCCGATATTCTGGTCCACCACTGCGAGAATGCAGCTGACCGGCGAGAATTAAGAACAAAATGCGGCATTGAGAGAATTTGCAACCCGTCGGCTACTTCGAGAATAACCTCCGCGGCGACGCTGTTGGTCACTCGAGCTCGGGGCTCGACACAGGATAGTAGGGGGAAGGATGGGATGGTTTGCCCAAAACCTAGCTGACGGGCGTAAACCGAAGGATGGTAAAACTCGTAAGATGGCTGAAATGTCCGATTGCAGGTATTCAAGCCGACATGAAAGATGCAAGGGGTGAGGATGATTTTGTACAAATCTAAAGTAGATTGGGGCATCGAGGAACTATCAGCATCAAGGTGAAGGAATGTTGGGTATGGGCAATCGGCTACATCAGTGTATCGAAAAAAGTCTTGTTGGCCAAAGGAAGTCCTATTCAGGGTAAGGAAGAAGCTGAGGTATTTGTGCAAGCCGACTGGGTCCATTTTTAGCTCACCAGCCGAAGACATGATAAACCTCTCACCATAGGATCGGCTAACTCTATACTGTGGGACAACATGTTCCGGATAGTCCTCCCGAGGGAAAGTGGAACTCCCCGAGGGTTCGGATAAGATGGATCGACTGAACATACAATGGAGCCATGTTTGAATAAACCACAGAGGGCCCCCTATATTACCAACGACGTGTTTGGCAAAACCGGAAAAGAGTCGGCTACGAATCACATACATCATTTGGTATACCGCCCCTAGAAATATCTTGCCAAGGGAAAGCCGACGCCCCTCCAGCAAACGTTCCGCCACTAACTGAAAGGTTTGGGTGGGGCCAAGGGAAGCACCACAGAAAAGATATCGGTTTAGGGTTTCGGCATTGATAACTGTGTCTGCCGACATGCTACCTATCGGTCCTAAGTAGAATTGATCTGAACTTTGAGGAATCGGAATGAATACCTGCGAAGGGTCCATTTCAGTCGATTTTGAAAGAACAAGAGAAAGATGACGAGAGCCGATGGTGCGTGATCCGAGAGCTTGAAAGCGTGAAAATGACCGTGGGGGACCCCCATATTTATACCGCGATGAAAGAAGGCGAGCAGGCGGGAGCAGTTGAGCATTTAAAACGCACCGAGATTTTTACGGCGCGGTTAATGGGGTGGTTCCCAAAAAGAAGATTCTTCTGTAAAGCCGATACGAATGAAAAAGCCGATATATTCTTTTTGGAAGATAACAAGTTTCTTCCAAAAACAGGGGGCATATGTTGGCACCAGAATTCGGTATAGCAGAATCCGTTGAATCGGATAAGAACGTTCATACGAAAAGAGATCAAGTGGCCAAATCAGAAGGAAACTCCGTTCCTAAAAAGGAAACCGGATCAGAGGCCGATACGGATTAAAAACGTAACCATGTACAACTCGGATCGGTCAGGTGTATTATAAAAGGAGACGGGCGTCAAGCGAAGAGGGAATCAATCAATCCAACAACACACACATCTACTTTTTACAAGCTTTTCTTTTACATTGTTTTAGCTTCATAGATCTCTCTGCAAGTCGACGGAATCAACATAGTTGCGCATCGCCGATTGTTGATTTTGGCCGATTTCACCCAGGTTTGATCTGCTTCGCTTTGTTGCGCATCGCCTCCTCGAAGCCAATTTTACCTTGTATCCGGATCAATTATAACCGGTCGATCTAGTTATCCCCTAATCGGTTCTTGCCGACTAGCGAAAAGCCGATAGATCCTTGTTTATCGGCTTTGATCAAATTACAAACTCTACCTTGTCAATTTTAGGTCAAATTGACTGGCACGCTCTGCAAACCAGGTGTTTGTCTTGTGTGTTTGAAGCAAAAAACCCTGCTTCACGTTTTTTGCGCGAACACTTTCTTTTAGAAGCACATACTCCTCCGGGAAGTTGATTAGGGTGTGGGCATAAGGGCTTTTATAACACAATCAATAATTCGATTCATTTTCGATAGGTCTTGCTCTAGCTTCTTTAGGGGTTATTACTTCCTTACTAGTTCAACATATGTACTCCTTACCTCATATCTAATAGATACTCGAATGAAAAAAATTCAATACCATAGTCCCCGCTACTCCCCTCATTCGGTCCTTATCAAAAACTCAATTTTGTACAGGATTGGAGCATAGGAATCCAGTTATTAGCTATTTTGAACAAATCCCACAACTCTAAACTACCTATTATCCAAAAAAAACCTAGAATTCCTAATTATAGACCAAAATCCCCAACACGATTAGTTACAAAAACTTTTTGACAAGCACTCGCTGTAATTGGCTGTGTAAACCAAAAGCCTATCAATAAATAGGAACACATTCCCACAAGCCCCCCCCCCCCCAAAAAAAATCCAATGGTGGAGAAAAATGGTCTAAAAAATTCTGAAAAAATTCCTACAAATATTAGGGAATACTTGAAACTCAATAAAATTGGTCTCATGAAATTTAGATGAAATTTGGAATTTAGAAAATTCCAGGACGATAAAAGGGCATTTAACGTAAGGCCGCGAGCGATAAAATACCAGAGGGTTTCCAAAAACCGTGGGAAAATTCTCAAAACATTTTTGGAATATTTGGAACTTAATGCAATAGGTTTCGGGATTTTTGGAGCATTTTCGAACTCGGGTGGAATTTTCGAGTACGGACTGGAATATGAAAATTCGATTTTTCGGACGAATGAGAATTCAACTCCAATTTCGAAAGGAGAAGGATGCCAGGTTAAATATAACACCGAGGAAAATCCAAAATTTGAATTTATTTAATTTAAATTAGTTTTTGATTGAAGACCGAAATTGGAGATGTTACAACTAGAAACGTGGTTAATTTGAGTCACGGTACGAAATACGTATTCATGGTTGGCTATTTTTTTTCATTAAATTTTCGCCGTGAACACGAACATTATGTACTAACGAATCTGGTTTGCGAACAATGGGCGCAGAAGAAGCATTAATTAATTAATCATTAATCAACCAATCAATCTGGTCCGTTGAAGCTTGGATGGGCGCTGCTGCCTGCCTGTAGTTGGCGACGCTAGAGCAGAGCAGAGCAGACGACCCTTGTTTTTTGGTGATTCTTTTGTGATTAACAATTCGGACACGGCAGGCAGCTCAGGCGGACGGACAGCCACTCCAACTCGATATCCATGGCGGCGAACCCACGGCAGCAGCAGGCCGGCGGCGGCTACAGCTACCTGTCGGGGCTGGGCAACACCTTCTCGTCGGAGGCCGTGCCTGGGTCGCTACCCCGCGGGCAGAACAGCCCGCTCGTCTGCCCGCTGGGCCTCTACGCCGAGCAGCTCTCCGGCACATCCTTCACCACCCCGCGCGCCCGCAACCTCCGGACGTACGTATACCATAGATCCCCCTTTCCTTGCTTGTTTCTTGCTTGCTTCACCGACGACGATCCATTACCGCCGCCGCTCACTGCTGCTCCAGATGGTTCTATCGCATCAAGCCGTCGGTGACCCACGAGCCGTTCCACCCCCGCGACCCCACCAACCGCCGCCTCGTTGGGGAGTTCGACCGCACCACCACCGTCGCCACGCCCACGCAGCTGCGCTGGAGGCCGGCCGAGGTGCCCCGGACGCCGCAAGTCGACTTCATCGACGGCCTCTACACCGTCTGCGGCGCAGGCAGCTCCTTCCTTCGCCACGGATACGCCATTCACATGTACCTACCTACCCACTCTGCTCCTCCTTGCAGCTTCTAGCCTCGAGTTTACATTAGCTGATTAATTAGCCTTGCTGTTGAAACAAGATCAGCTTCAACTGCATCTGCATGCGTGCGTGATCCTTCACAGCTTCCTTCAGCTTACTCTTATATACCTCGTAAAGAAAGAAAAAGAAGCTTTATTCCTTAATTCTAGCTATTGAAGATCGAATTGGACATTCATGTTCCGGTTCAAACACGTATGCCATCTCATTAATTGCACACGCACTAGTCAAAGACGTACGTAAATGGCTCTGCCTGCTCATGCTTGTAGGTACGCCGCTAACAAGTCAATGGATGGATGCGCCTTTTGCAATGCAGATGGTGATTTCCTCATTGTTCCCCAACAAGGAAGTAGGTTTCAATTTCTTCTTCTCCCCTTTGATCTCGAAAGATCGATTCAATCCATAGTTCCATACACATTCTTGTGAGTTAGGAGGCATTGTCTGTAGTTATCGAATCCCTTTATTGGAAGAGGCAGTGTTTCTATGTTTTTCCTTCTAGTACAAGTTGCATAAATCTTGAAGCAAATGAAGGAGTAAGTAATCACCATCTACTCTTCATTCGCCAACAACAACTATTTTCTTTGTCTTGTCACCGGACCAAACCACCACTACACCTACCACCACATGTTCCTGTCGTTCCCCAAAGTACTGTGCTTTGCATCCTAATTTGCAGTGTTCCCCTTGTGACATTCTATGTCTTTCTGTGCAGTAGTTGGCATACTCTTTTTTTTTTTTTAAAAAAGAAAGAGTTATACCGACATACTCAGTGCATTCAATTCCTATTCAATTGTGCTTACCATCCACGGGAATATATATATATATATATATATATATTGTCATTATCTTTGATGGTTTTCTTTCTTTTGCTATGAAACCGGCCCAGAGTTGTTGATCACAACTGAATGTGGAAAGCTTGTGGTGTCACCTGGAGAAATTGTCGTCATTCCTCAAGGCTTCCGCTTCGCCGTTGACTTACCTGACGGCCCTTCGCGTGGCTACGTTTCTGAGATTTTTGGTACCCATTTTCAGCTCCCAGATCTTGGCCCAATTGGTAATATATATATATAGTACCCCGACTCTGTTCTTTTTATTTGTACTAGTTATATGCCCGTGCGTTGCTACGAAAAACAAAATTGATAACGAAAAATAAAGATTAAAAAATAAAAAAATACTACTCCCTCCAGTTTGATAATAGATGTCGTTTTGGACATAGTGATGATCAAACTTCTAAAACTTTGACTATTGATATATTTTTAAATATTTAAATTCGATATATGAAAATTATATGTGTAGATTTATCTCGAGAAGTACTTTCATAATATTATAATTTTATTGGGTTTTATAAATATATTATAATAAAAATTAGCGGTCAAAGTTGTGTTTTGAAGACCGTGTCGATGTCCAAAACGACATCTATTATCAAACTGGAGGGAGTATTTCATAAGATCAAACATCTATCTTTAACGCTTCATTTCTTGCAAAAGCTGACTAATTAAGCAGCGCTTACGTTTTAACTGCGTAGGGCAATTAAGCAGGGCAATTAAATAGGGCAATTAAGCAGGGCAATTAATGTGACGTGGGAAGAAACTCTCACTTTATATAGTAGAGATTTTGATTTTTCTTGGCAGTTATAAGAACCAGCAGGTTGGGAGCGCTAAACTAATTATGTTGTTGGAAGATGCATGCATGGCATGGCAGGCTAACCCAGAGCTGGTGTGCATGCAGGTGCTAATGGTTTGGCTTCGGCAAGGGATTTCCTTTCCCCCACCGCGTGGTTCGAGCAAGCCCACCGCCCCGGGTACGTGATCGTGCACAAGTATGGTGGTGACCTTTTCACCGCCACGCAGGATTTTTCCCCGTTTAACGTGGTTGCATGGCACGGAAACTATTGCCCTTACAAGGTAACCAACCATTTTATATTAGCAATGCTAGCTGGTAGTCTGTTAATTTCACCTGTGGTCTGAGTTGTTGATCTGAGTTGTTGATCTTCTTTCCTTGATCCTTTCAGTATGATCTGAGCAAGTTCTGTCCATATAATACGGTCCTGTTCGATCACGGCGACCCATCGGTAAATACAGGTGATGGATCGATCGCTTCTCAGCGAGCAAGGCAAGAGGGATTGTTCAATGCAGTAAATTAACCTGCCTTATGTGCGAGCTTGTTCGATTTTCAGTGCTGACCGCGCCAACCGACAAGCCTGGTGTCGCGCTGCTTGATTTTGTGATATTCCCACCCCGATGGTTGGTGGCTGAAAACACATTCCGCCCTCCGTACTACCATCGCAACTGCATGAGTGAGTTCATGGGCTTGATCTATGGGATATACGAGGTATTAATGAACATCCATCTGACCACCCACCCACCCTCTAATCTCAGCTTGTAGAGAATTAATTCTCAAGGATGATCCATTCCAGACCATATATAGAGATGAACTAGGTACAGTCTGAACATGCAGTTTTTTTTTGTGCAGGCTAAAGCTGATGGTTTTCTTCCTGGGGGCGCTAGTCTTCACTGCGGCATGACGCCACACGGACCAGACACCAAGACGTACGAGGTTAGCGAGCGACTAGCTAGTGGTGTATTACTATATATTTTGGATGGGTAATTAACAAGATCAATCGATTTGCCGTGGTGGTGGTGGTAGGCAACAATCAGCCGTGCTGCTGCCAACGACGAGCCATGGAGGCTGAGCGGTACGCTGGCCTTCATGTTCGAGTCTGCACTGATCCCCCGCCTCTGCCCGTGGGCTCTTGATTCCCCGGCTCGGGATCTCGATTACTACCAGTGCTGGACTGGACTCAAATCGCACTTCTCGCACGGCGACGGATCAGCACCGTCGACGGCCAGCGTCGACCCTGCACGCAAGCAGGATGGAATGGAGGTGGAGGCCTAATTTATTAATTACTTCTCCGTTGTATCAATTCAAGGCTGAAGGCTGCTGGCTGCTGGCTGCTGGCTTGTACATATGAATAATCCGGCGGTAATAAGCAAGCAGCAACGCTCTGCACTCTGCATGCAGCCGGTACAGTGAATCAATCCTGCATGTGTATATATATATACCAGCTGATCGAATCATGCATTAGCGTTAATTGTGATCTTGCGTATATATAGCAGAAGCAAGCGTTACACATTGCCGTTAATTGTTGTCATGACGAGCGTCTTTTCCAGCTTATTACGCCGCACCGCACATCAACTTCTCCTCCCAGCAGGTAAGTGAAACGATCGAGACTACATGTGCTTCAGCAAGAACGCGGTTCCTCTACTTGTTGAATGAAGCTGGCTCAAAAGCACTCGTGACGCCATTCATGGCGTCATAAGGATGCTGCCGCGCGCTGTTGTTTATGCGATTATACGTCATCACACGGAGTGTGACTTGCGACCTTTAATTTTCAAGGAAAAGAGCAAGACTGTGACTTGCAAGTGCATCGAGCAACTGCATGGCCGAAATATTTGCAATTCCCTTCGGATACAGACCTTCCGATCCTACCGCGTCAACAACCAAGGGCTAGATTTACATTTCTATTCGGACAGAGACCAAATGTTTAAAAAAATTTGAGTAAAGGGGACAAAAAATGCCAAAAAGTCGGTATCTTGTCGTCCCTACAGAGCAGGCCAGGCATACTATCAGATATACACTGTAGACTTATGCTCTCATCACGGTCACAAGCAGCAGCAGCACGCGATATATGATCCATGTGGTGTGGTGTCGCGAGAGGAAGTTGCTGGATAAAGTTTTTGTCTGTCCTGTACTTAATTTATCAGAGGAACCATCCTAGCTAGCTAGCTCATATATACCAGCAGCTGATACAAGTAGAGCCGTCGAATACTAGTGAATGCCTGCAGGGAATTCTTGCACATCTTTCCCCCCCTGCTGTAGATGTTTTTAACCGACAACTGACAAATCAATCAACCAATCAATCAGTGAAAGAGCCGCTATCTATCCATATCAAATAGAGGTCTTTGAAAGGGAAAACTAGAGTACATATATATATATATATATAGTGCTTGCTTCACGAAACTAGAGTAAATATTAGCCATGTTGACTCCATCGATCTTATAATACAACGTACACAACCGTGCTAGGGTAGTACAAGTACGTATTAGATACTCGCGAAGAAAGGTTTGACACGGTTTTCGCTGCCCAATTCATCCTAGTTGCGTGTCAGATGAAACATGAAGGGAGTCGTGATAGAAAAATAAAACCGGATCAGACAATCAACTAAGCAATCATCTTTTAACGCTGCTTGCTAGCTCTGCACAGATTAACCTGACTTTGACATGGATGTATCGTATGTAGATGACGAGAGGATGAATTGAGCACCCTTTTTCTTGAGAGAGAGAGAGAGAGAGAGCCCCAGAGTAGGAGGCAAAAAAAGAGGAATAACAAGAGAACAAGGGAGAGAGGTGGGAAAGAAGACGAAAGAGAGAGAGAGCTTTACAAGGAAAGGAAAAGAAAGGTTGGATGGATTTGTTGTTGCAGTACTTTGTGTGGACTGATGACCAATGAATTCCATGAAATAAATTTTATGAAGATGGTATAGAAAATTTTTTTCGTGTATACCAGACGTTGAATAATGCTATGTGAATAATCCTGCAATTCAACGCCATGACATTAAATATGAATTAAACGATCAAATTTGTATCGAAATAAGCATCAGATATTTATTTTTACATGAATTAAGTTGTAGTGTTGGATCGCAATTATTAGTATAGTTATACACGAAAAGATTTCCGAAATCCAAGGGAAGGAGGAGGAGGAGGGAGCGGACGCCAAGCGCAATTGCAATCCAGCCTATGCACGAGGGAAAGGCTACTCTTGTCACTGACGTTGCGGGCCCACGAGCCAGCACCGTTGGCCACGGACGGACAGGTGGGACACAGTGTATTTGTTGGCCCCACGTTTCATGGTGATAAAGCTGGTAGCAAAGGACTGGCCCCAATCATCATAGCTCTCGCTTTCCATTACTATTTTATTTATTTATTCCCACCTGAATGGATTTATTTTGTTTTGTACAGATAAATTTCCACTATAACTCTCCCTCTCCCTCTCCCTCTCCCTCTCCCTCTCCGATTGAAGAATTGCTTCTGCTAAAAATAAATTCGAGAGAGAAGATTTCTTCTCGCCTCGCCTCTCTTTCCCTTCCCTCCCCCACATCTCGCAAGGCAGCCAACGCCAGCACAGGACAGGAGAGACAGAGAGAGAGAGAGAGGGAGAGAGATTTCTCGCACGAATCGGTTAGGGTTTCCGGCGGAGGAGGGAGGTGACCGCTTGCTCTCTCAACAACGTTTATTCCCTCGAATTGTTTTGTTTTCTCGGTGGGGTTTTGTTTGTGCTTGCCTAAAACTCCATGGATAGATTGGAGTTGAATTAGTGAGCCTCTGCCTCTGCGTGTTCTTCTTGCTATACTATGCTTATCTGTGTGGTTAACCGGCCCAATTCATTCATCGATTCCTTCTGCCGCCGCTCTGCTCTGCTCTTTTTGGATTCAAAGCTGCTTGCTTTCTATCGAATTCCGTCCGATATGCGTGTTTGACTCGACTCGTGCGATCTGATGTTTTACTGGTTTCGATTGCAAAAAACCCAAAAAAAACATCATATATTCCCCTTCTCTTTTTTGTTGATCAAATTTGCTTCTTTCTTCACTGCCGAGCCTGTGCCATCCATGCGCGGCAGAAGAAAAAGGAAAAAAGATTCGGTTTTTCCCCCCATTAAACCCACTCCGCTGCGGAGAACTAAACCCTAGCGCTAAACTTGGCTCCATTTGTTCCTTGTTGAAGGCATCCCTTGGCAAATGCAGTGATGGACCGATCACCGGAACCTCTCAATCCGCCAGGTATCATTCGCTCCACCCTCCCTCCCTTGGAGGTGTACAATATGTATGTGCCTGAATCTCTGTCTGTGTTAGGTCTTGCAGTCCCCCCTGCCATGAAGATGCGGCGGATGGCCGGAAACAGCAACCCGTGGAGAGTCCCTCCGCCACCGCCGCTGAATCCACGCAGTGGGCTGGGCGACGCAAGCCTCTTCTCAACCTCACTGCCGGTTCTTCCGCATAAAAAACGTATGCCACTTTCCGTCTTCTTAAAGCACTTTAACCGTACTACATTTGTCCAAACACACCTAGTCTGTGCATGTGGGAACTAGCGTCAATGTCCAAACACACCTAGTTTGCTCATCCCTGCGGTGGGGTGTGGCAGAGAGGTGACTCGGGGTTGGTACATGTGTGCAAAGGGATATGCATGGAAGAGATGGGAGAGGTTGATACTAGGAACTAAGGGAGACAAGAGGGAGGGGGTGCAAAACGACTGTTACAGAGCCAAACATTTCGCCCCAACCACGCCCCTATTTGTCGCTAACTAATCTCGACTTTGTGCGTATAAATTCTCACAAATTCTACCTTTTGTACTGTAGCGTAGCGATGCCCATGTTTGTGCTGATATTCCTGATTGTTTGTATTTCCTTTTCTTTCAGTGAACTTTCCTGATTCTGCACATGGCACCCCATTGATGGATGACACATCCGCAAAACTGAAAGAGTTTGACGATGATCCTGAAGGGAAGGACTACAAGTTTGACTTTGATCTCCGGCAAATCGATGACTTATTGCCTGACGAAGATGAGCTTTTCGCGGGGATCACAAATGAGATTGAGCCCCTTGGGCAGACAAACCTTGCGGAGGAATTGGAGGAGTTTGATGTATTTGGCAGTGGAGGGGGCATGGAGCTGGACTCAGACCCTGTGGAGGGCATCACAGCTGGTTTGGGGAATGCGAGTATAGGTGATGGGGTAAGAGGCAATGGGACCAACCATTTTGGTCTGTCAAACAGCGCCGGAACTGTGGCCGGGGAGCATCCATATGGGGAGCACCCTTCTAGGACACTGTTTGTGAGGAACATTAATAGCAATGTTGAGGATTCCGAGTTGCGCTCTCTGTTTGAGGTAGTAACTGCAGTGCTTGTTATTTTTTTTTATTACAGTTTCAGTCTGATTTAGTGGTTTTTAATCAACAGTACGTACGTGTGTATCTTGTAACTGAACAACTGTACATAGGATATTGGTGATCTTGACGCCTTCATCTGCTATGTTGTCTGATCATGAGCTCACAATGTTTGTATCTGCATGTCTTTGTTATTGAAATTCAATTGGTCTTGACAGTGTTTCTTATTGTCATTTCAGCAATACGGGGATATTCGAACCCTTTACACTGCAACAAAGCATAGGGGCTTTGTAATGATTTCTTATTTTGATATACGAGCTGCACGCGGTGCGATGCGTTCATTGCAGAACAAGCCTCTGAGGAGGAGAAAGCTGGACATCCATTTTTCCATCCCAAAGGTTTGTTATGTCCCTCTCTTGCACCCGTAGTCCCCTACCCAGAAAAGTACCCCTTTGAATAATTACCGTGTTGATTTTGCAGGAGAATCCATCGGACAAAGATTTAAACCAGGGAACCCTTGTTATTTTTAACTTAGATCCGTCTGTTTCTAATGAAGAAGTTCGCCAGATTTTCGGAGCATACGGGGAAGTAAAGGAGGTAAGGATGTTGCTCCCAAGTTTTTGCCCCCTAAATTATACTTTTGCTTTAAGATTGCAGCTCCATGGATCTTTCTTTTTGGCGTTTGGTTTCTATTTGCAGATAAGAGAGACACCGAATAAAAAACATCATAAGTTTATTGAGTTCTATGATGTAAGAGCAGCAGAAGCTGCTCTTCGGTCACTGAATAAGAGTGAGATAGCTGGAAAACGCATCAAGTTGGAACCAAGCCGTCCTGGTGGAACGCGCAGAAAGTACGATTATGAGTTAGTTTCTTTCCTAATCTGTTTGTCTTCTTATGCCTTCAGATTGTTGTTTTTGTGCCCAAGTTCTCACCTATGTTTGTGAACAATTTATTGATGCTGCAGCTAGCTTGACCTTCTCTGCTATACACTAGTGTTTTCCTGTATCAAATTTCATTGTTTGACATGGGCAGGACATTGTCAATTTGCCATGTTGAGGCTTTTTCTTATATTCTGTGCTGGCATCCGGACGTAGTTATTGCCATGTCTCATATGTATCGCTGTTAAAATCACTCATTCTGGCTTGTGCCATTAAGCTGAGGGAGCAAGACTATACTTTTCATCTTTGTTTCTTTACTTTCTTATCTTGACATAAGATATCAACAAAGGAATCAATTTAATCTGCAAAGTTTCTGAAGATCAGATTGCTCATTATTGTGCTTCTTAGTTTTGGAGTTATGTCTGATGATTTTGCAAGTTAAAAGTACACAACGCAGTATACGATCTTGTTAAACTCAGTTTTATGCATCATCAACAGAAGCGCTCAGATTTACACTTTATTGATCGACTTTGATTTATTTTAATAATCCATTTTGCAGTTTCGAAATATCTTTAGTGGAAGAAGAACAAACTAGCTTGCGTACTCCCTTAGTTTTTTTTTTAAATGGACAGTTCACTAATTCCTTAATGGTATATTGTATAAGCTGTAACTATGCCCATTTGCTCCTCTAGAGATGTTTCTTGAGTTTTGGACAGCACGCTTTTGTAGTTATTTGTTTTCCATGTGAACCAATTAGCACGATGGAATGTTTCTGATGCAATATACTGACACTGATCTGATTCATTTTCTCTTGTTTTCTTCTGATTTAGCATGATGCAGCAGCTTGGTCATGAGCTAGACCAAGATGAACTCAGAAGCTATAGGAATCATCACGTTGGTTCACCTATTGCTAACTCTCCTCCTGGTACTTGTACTAGATCTAGTTTGGTCTTGTTATCCTGTCCTTCATCAATTTTTCTTTCAATCGTTTGTTTACAACTAAGGAATATTACATTCTGGCAGGGGCATGGGCTCAATATGGTAGTCCAACCGATAACAATTTGTTACAAGCATTCAACAAGTCACCAACTGGGCATGGAATGAGTCCTATTGCAATGCCCTCTTCACTGATGTCAAATGCTGTGAAGATTGCGCCAATTGGGAAGGATAGCAACTGGCCTAAATATGATCAAGTATTCTCAAACAGCAATCAGTCCCTTGGTGCTGCATTTCAGCACTCCCACTCATACCAAGATCACAAAAGTGAACATATGAATTCAAGTCCGGGGACTTTAACAGGTCCCGAATTTCTATGGGGCAGTCCAAAGCCCTATCCGGAACATTCTCAATCCTCGATTTGGCATCCACCAGCAATTGGCCATGCAATTTCATCTAATAACTGTCCTCAGGGGCAAGGCTTTTTGTATGGCAGCCGTCAGGCTTCATTGTTTGGGTCTTCAGATCAGCACCGTCACCATCATGCTGGGTCCGCCCCTTCAGGTGCTCCATTTGAGAGCCACTTTGGCTTTTTACCTGAGTCGCCAGAGACATCTTTTATGAATCAAGCCAGGTTTGGGAACATTAGGAATATTGGTACTGGCCGAAATGGGGGAAGCCTCATGCTGAACATGGCTGCTCGTGCTTCTGTGAATCCTGTTTCTGCTCTAAGTGGAAACCTGTCAGATAATAGCTCTACTAACTTTAGACCAATATTGTCACCAAGATTGGGACAAACATTCTTCGGGAACCCCACATATCAAGGACCTGTTCCTTTCGGACTTGACAGCTCCATTGAACGTGGTCGTAACCGCCGAGTTGACAGCAGTCCGTTCCAAGCTGATAGCAAAAAGCAGTATCTGCTTGATTTGGAGAAGATTCGTAAAGGCGATGATACTCGGACGACGTTGATGATTAAAAACATTCCAAACAAGTATGCAGCTTTCATATTGTATTTTCTTTTGTTATCATTTTTGCTAATTAGTTGTCTTCACTCAGTTTTTTCCTGAATTCGATAGGTACACATCTAAGATGCTTTTGGCTGCAATTGATGAGCTCCACAAAGGCACATATGACTTTTTCTACCTGCCAATTGATTTCAAGGTACTAGATTTTATGTTGCATTCTACTGTTGTTTTCAAAGGGCTTATTTTGATGCCCACCACTATTTAATTATATTTTGCCCATGCAGAACAAATGCAATGTTGGTTATGCGTTCATTAACATGATATCACCTGTGCACATTATATCATTCTATCAGGTGTGTTTTCTTTTTTGGCCCTTACATAGTAAACTGTTCTGTAATTGTTACCAACTTATCATCAGAATGAAGATCTTGATCCTTGGCTAGCTGAGTTGCACAACAGTGTAGATTACTGTTAGAATTAATCTGGACAGCTTGAAAGATACAGTTTTGGATGCATGCTTGTAATTTGCAGGTGTTTAATGGGAAGAAATGGGAGAAGTTCAACAGTGAGAAAGTAGCCTCTTTGGCTTATGCTAGGATCCAGGGAAGAACTGCACTCATTTCACATTTTCAGAATTCAAGTTTGATGAATGAGGACAAGAGATGCCGCCCCATTCTTTTCCATTCCAATGGACCAGAGGCCGGAAATCAGGTGTGTACGTCAATTCTTCTAATCAACAGTATGTTTCTTCCCCATTTGTTTACTTTTGATGCAATACTCGTGATCCTTTGACGTCAGCATACCTTTAGTCACGTCGTATTGCTTGCCAAGCCTCGCCATGGTCCTCCAGAGGTAAACAATGCTGTTGCATTGTATGCTGAAAAGGACATCTGTGTAATGAATTTGTATTGCGCAAAACTCTTGGCCACTGCTGCAAAATTCACCTTCTGTTGAGTGGACATGCTTTAAATGAGTTCTTTACAATTGCATATTCCTTTTCTGGTGCCGTCAATCATTTTTCCATATAATGGTTGCAAGCTCATTGAAATTCGGCATGTCAATTTGGCAAAGCAATATGTGGAGCATGAAGGAGTATAATATTTGCTATTAAACAAACTAATCATGGCAATTTTACCTACGCCCAAGATGTTCACTCTTCCCTTATCAAGAGGGTTCTATGTGACAGACTCTTGATGTCAAGACTCAAGCGCATCTAGTGTTGTGTTTTACTAATACCTTGAATAATTGTGAACTGAATGGAACTCAGGAACCATTTCCGATCAACGGCATATGCATCCATATGCCTCTGGAAGATGGGGCAGTTGCCAGCGGGGAGCCCCATGACCATGAAGAGGATGGCAGTCAGAACGAGAATACAGCTGGAGAGAACTCCATGGCGGGGAGTATGTAAATTGTAACCAGGCTCTATGAATCGCCGTTAAGTCTAACTCTCTAGGCGAAAAGGTATCCATCCCAAATTGTATAAAAGTGAGGAAGATTGGTTAGTGCTGAATTTATGGTGTGGCATGACGCATCTACCAGTTTTTGTTGCAACGGATGCCACCCCCTGAAGCAAGCTTTGAATTGGAGTTGGAGTTTGCTAGGTCTCTCTCAGTGTCTCCCCTTCACCCCCCCTCTGTACAGATAGCTGTGGGGAGTTGATGATTGTGTGCTTTTGGTTGGTGTAATTAGAGAAGAGAAGAGAACTCGTCAAATTGTACAGTTTTAAGACTTATGTTAACTCGGCATGTTTTATTCTGTGGTTGAAACCCATACAGGCCTGCCAGTGTGGAAATCTGAATCTCATTTGTGTCCTGTGAATGCTTCTTGTGTCCTGTCTGTCCGAGTCTTGTTATTACGATTGTTAAGAATTTCGATCTGGTATCTTGGTTCTGCTGTACAAGTCATCCTTGTATCGGATTCGGGAGATTACTATCCATTGGATGGGGACATTTCAATTATATTTCCGGATAATTTCGAAAAACTATAGTATTTGATAAAATGACTTATTAAATTGCAATAATCCTATCTCATGTCGAACACATACAGTTGATTAATTATTGCATATGTGCCCCACAAGAAATATTTGGTGCCGTATCGATTCAACTCCGTATTCAATTCGAATTCATGACCGATATTATCCACATCGTATTTTTATTCTGTACTATCCATATCTGACAAAAAAAATGGTTTAGGATATAGAAAGAACGATATTCGGTCGAATCCGAGTCGATTGCACGCGTACTTATACGGTGACATGAAAATTCTGGTTGTAATATGTAACATGTCAATTTTTGCCCTTTTGAAAAGTTTTCTCTCTCTGTAGTTTAGTTCTCTAAAAATGTTCACTATTTTATTTGGCAATTAAAGCTTAATATGAGATTTTTAGTTCTCTAAAAATGTTCACTATTTTTGCCCTTTGTAACCGAAGCATTGCCGTAGGTCAGAGTCACCATAGAGGTTGCCGCTACTGCTGTCGCCAAAGGTCGCCGTTGGTCATGACATTTGCGTCATTGTTTTCGTCTTGCTGTTCTCATGCCGATGTATGACCCAGAGGTCGCCAGAGCCATGCCGATGTTAGCCGCCAGTGACCATTGGTGTAACGCCCGTGAATTTTTTTTAAAAAATTCTTTTTTCCCCTGCGCCGAGCCCAACTGGCCCAGCCCACCCCGCCTTTGGCCCGGGTCGGCCCTAGGGCTACAAACGAGCCGAGCTCGAGCGAGCTTCCCTACGAAGCTTGAGCTCGAGCTGAGTCTCAAATTAGGTTCGAGTTTATAGGCAGGCTTGGTTCGAGCTCGAACAAAGCTCGAGTAGGCTCGAGCTCGGCTCGAGAAGGCTTGATAACGTTTGTTTATATACAACAGCGACAGATAAACACATACAAAAGCAACAAATCAAAACATCCGGTAGCATACATGCAATGCACCAATTTAGTGAGCATTTGCATGCAACAATTTTCATCAAGAGAGAGCATTTGCATAACTTAATAAGCACATAACCCAGTCATAATTCACAAGTTCGTAACACCCGAGCCCATACGAGCTATTCGAGCTCGGCTTGACTAGGCTCGCGAGCTTGAGATCAGGCTCGATTCGAGCTCGAGTCAAGCTCGAGCCGAGTCTCCGACAAGCCGAGCTCAAATAGTTTGCGGGCTTCGAGCTTTTCTTGCAGCCCTACCCGGCCCCCTCCCTTCTTCCTCCTCCTGCTCCCTCTCTCCTTCCCCGCGCCCGACCAGCACCGCCACCTTCCTCCCCGTCTTCTCGCACCCACTCCCCACCCTTCTCACGTGGATGTGCCCCCCGCAACTGCCGCCGTCCCCCGTGCCTCATCCCCTCCCCCGCGCCACCCTTATCCTGTGCAACCGTCGTTGCCTTTTCTGCCATCGGCCACCATCCTCCCCGCGCAGGCCGTCGCCCGTCCCCCCTACGTATACCCCACAGATGCTCCCCTCTCCCCGCACTCTCCCCCACTCTCCTCTCCCTCTCCGGCCGTCCCCGCCGCCTCCCGCGCCCCTCCGACCCTGCCGACCTCACCACCGCCGATTTCGGAGAGTCCGAGGAGTACCCGAGCGACGATTTCGAGTACCAACTCGTCGAACCAGGCAAGTCGCACCTCCTTGATCATGTTGCTCCCAGTTTTTAAACTTGTATGTTGAATTTAAATTATTGCATGCCTATTGTTATGAATGTTATTTCTGTTCCAGTTTTAAATTGTTAGTTATACCCAAAATTGGTATGCCACATTTGATATTTGTCTCCATGTGCCACTGTAACGCTAAGGAAATGCTAATTATTATATGATAATACTTAGTAATTGCTTAGACATGCTTATAATTGAATTTAGGAAGTTTTGGGAGATTTGTGCCGAAATAATGTTCTGTTAAAAGTGAAAGTCGTGATGTTAGTATTATTGGTATGGTTAAAATAAAAATGTGGTTTAGACCAGGCAAAAAATTGTTGGGCGGTGGTGTGGATATGGATCTGGGATTGTGGAATGTAAAGCCTAACCGTATTACCATAAGTCTGGAATGGGACAGATCTGGCTAGCCATATTAAAACATACCATAGACAGTCATGCCATTTGGTGGTAGTGGTATGGTGAAAGCGCGAGGCTGCTACTCTGACGCAGGAGGGGGCTTTTGACTAGAGGTGGATTCTTTTAGCGGTGAAACCTTAGCGAGCATGACTACATGGATAGGTTTTTATATGGGACTTGTTGTGATTTTATCTGTCGCACACCAAGGGAAGTGTGCTGATGCAAAGAGACTATCATGTCTTATAGGTAAAGTTGTACAAACTCTGCATAGTATAAAACTAATCGATTAGCTTTACCCACAGTCATGGGCATGCCGAGCAAGCCATTCACAGACTAGAATTTGTTAAGTTTAAAATTTGAGTCTATAAAAATGGAGTTGGGATGGAGAGAGTCCATCAGGGGTAAAACTTGGGGAGTTCCAGGAGTAATTCCTGAGTTAAAAATATTTAAATTTAGGTTTCCTTAAAATTATGCAATTTAAAATTATTTAAAATATTTAGAAATTTTTTGCTTTATGCTAAAATGAACCTTATAACCTTCCTTTGTTACCTGAACATTATATTGTATTTTTTCAGTGTGATTTGCTGAGTATATTTGTACTCACCCTTGCTTAATCTACTGCTTCAAAGGAGGAGTTCCATGATGGTGAGGACGAGTTGGACTAGGCCAAGAAAATTGCAATTAATCAGGGGGAAACAATTGTTAGGTGCTCTAAATACTTCACCTTGCCATAATTGAAGCTTGCCTTACCATTTCTATTGAATTGAGCTTTGGCTTTTAAGAGCAAAGTTTACGATTTTGTTTATTGAGCTCAAAATACTTATGTTTCATGTTATTGTTTATTTCTACCATAGCAAGGATTTAATGTCATTGGGCTGGTGCAAAGCTAGGGCTGAGTAATGTAACGGTTATGTTTGATCTCTTGCGGCACACCAAAGGAAGTGTGTTAAATGGTCATGCAAAAAGAGATGACCATTCCTTGTGGGTAAAGCTGTACACCTCTGTAGAGTTTAAATCTTTTCAAAAAGTCGTGCCCGTGGTTATGAGGACTTGGTGAACTGACACTAAGTTAGTTGATTTTGATATTTTCATAAAATGAATTGGAACTTTAAATTTATATTGGTGAGTTTACCATACAGATGATTCAATGCTTGACATGTCTTGGCAAAATTGAATTCAACTATTGTGCCATATGTTAGCAAGAAAATTGATTTAAAATATTATTTCATATGTTGGGAATGGACGATTCGCTCTCACAAAGGACTGTGAGTTATTACATTTATATTTTCTTACTTGTTACCTTTATGTTTACATACTTGTTATTTTATTATTTATCTAGTTACTTTTTCAAATTTTCGCTTCCAATTTACTATTTATTATTTATAATTCAATTCAGCTCCAGGCAAAAAATAATAGTAGAAGCCTTACTCTAGGATCAGCTTGCATTTCAAACACTAAGTCTTGCTGAGTACGAAATGTACTCAACCTTGCTATTGTTGTTTTTTTAGGTGAAGAATTCGATATAGTCGAAGACACTTATTTTGACGTAGGATATGGGTTTAATAATGATGATTCTTACTAAGGTTTCACCTTGTCAATTGCTTGTGGAATACTGGGCTTAGTTGGCATACTGCAAGATGAATAGGTTTCCATTGCTGCTTTACTTCTGCTATGTAATATATATGTAAAAGAACTTCCGCTGTAATAAACTATGAAACTTTTGTATGGCTGTGTTTTCAAATTGTGTTAGTGCGTGTTAGCTACTGATCATGGGACTAGCACAATATGCACTTTAGAACCTTTCTTTTGTGTTGCACTGTAGCATAAAAGAGAGAGTCTCACAGTTTGGTATCAGAGCTATGCTGACTGTAGGAAAACCTTAGTTAGAATGACCACTAGTTGAAACTTGAAATTTGAAATTGACAATTCTATATTTAAGAACGCAAATTTGTTATATCTGTTATTAATCTTTCCCTATCATATTATCCGTTATTATTCTTTCCTCGTAACATTATATATACTTGTTATTAATCTTCCCTTATCAGCAATTACCCTATCTGTCTTGCATTTGATTTGGAATATTAATTCCTTATTAAATGTATAGATGGACATGATAATACCCTATCATGACTCCAACCACCGAGAAGATGATGGAATGATGGGAGTCTTGGCCCGATTAATGGATCACACCGGTTACAAGGAAAACCCTCGTTACATCATATTCTATGTCACTCTTAGCCCAGCAACCGTAGAATATGTCGCCTGACTTCACATTCCTGTACGAGCCCTCCGTGATGAATGCGAGCGCTCCTTTGAAGGATATAATATATACTAGTTACATGCCCGTGCATTGCTACGAAAAACAAAATTGATAACGAAAAATAAAGATTAAAAAATAAAAAAATTATTTCACAAGATCAAACATCTATCTTTAACGCTTCGTTTCTTGCGAAAGCTGGCTAATTAAAGCAACGCTTCGTTTTTTGCGTAGGGCAATTAAGCAGGGCAATTAATGACGTGGGTAGAACTCACCACTGCCACCAACTGTTGCTTTATAATAGTAGAGATATGTACGTATGTTTGTATGTATGTATGTATGTATGTGTAGTTTTATATTTTTCTCTAGTGCCGGCGCACATGACACAGGAAGAAAAGAAAGTTGAGAGGTGCTTCTATGTATTTTTTTTCTAAAGTTGCATAAATATTAAAGTATAAATAAAGGATAGATGTGATTTTTTATCCTTTGATTTGCTTCAAGATTTATACAGCTTGTATTACGAGAAAAAACACGGAAACACCCCTCGAAGAAATTTTGAGGCATATGCCAATCCAAGTTCCTAGATTATCGTAGGCCGGTGAGAATGGAATGCCTACACCCGGTAGTGCACTGCACGCACGTTAGTATGTACAGGTGCTAGCTAGGTAGAAGAATCGAAAGGTCTCGTCTTCCCCGCGGATGCGTGCGGGTTCGTCGGGATAGATGCATGGGCAGTTGGCGACTTGGCGCGCGCGCGAGAAGATCGAGGGATACAAGGCAACAGCCACGACCCACTCCGTCCGTCCGTCCGTCAGAGAGAGATCCATTAATTCCATCGTGATCCCCTCCCTTCCCCTCCCTCCCCGGCCTGCTTATTTCATCCTCGCGCGCGCGGGCGCGGCGGCAGCCTCCGTCGATCGGTCGCCGGCTGGCCTAGAGCTAGCCTGCAGGCCCGCCTCCTGATCGACGACAAAATTAAGCAGGAAGGCATGCTTTTGTCTAGCTAGTTATCTACCTGATGCATGATTCATGGGAACCATGGCCTGCCACTTGTGCGACGCGCACCGCGCCGTCGTCTTCTGTTCCGCCCACGCCGCTAGGCTCTGCCTGGAGTGCGACGGCGCCATGCACGACGCCACCGCCCTCGCTGGCCTCCACTGGCGCTCGCCGCTCTGCGACGCCTGCGGTGCGGCTCCCGCGGCTCTGCGCTGCGCCAGCGACCGCGACCGCCTCGCGCTCTGCGCCGAGTGCGCCGACCGCTGGGCCCCCGCCGGCACCTACGCCAGGTGCCCCATCAGCCAGTACACGGGGTGCCCTGGGCCGGCCGAGATTGTGCGACACATCTCAGTGGAGGCGCCGTCGCCGCAGGAGGACTTCGACGCGTGGCTCGCCGACAAGCTGCCCCACCTCTTCGACGAGGACGACGCCGTGCCCGAGGTACATAGCTAGTGCTAGTGCTAGGCTAGCTAATCAGATCAGAAACGAGGATACATATATATTAGATCGGACCAGCTCTTTAATTATATACAAATTAATCGCGTAACTTGATCTCCTGTTTCAATACCTGAGCGCCTAGCTAGTAGCTACCTGCTGCCTGCTGGTGGTGGTCATTTCATGGAGGATGCTGGGATCGATGCAGGTATACGACGGAAACGCGATGGGCGCAGCAGCAGCAGCAGCAGGAGCAGGAGGAGGCGGTGGTGGTTTCGGTGTCTGTGATGCAGCTGTAGCCGGGATTGAAAAGTTCCTAGCCGATGACTGGACCGCCGGGCCATGCGCTGCGGCGCTTGATCCCGGATTACATTCGCTACTACATCAGACGACGACGACGACGACGACGACGACGACATCCTCTGCTAGTGCTTGCCACCACCTCTTGCCATCGGGCCAGCCAGCAGTCATGGCATCTGCTCTTGTGCAGTCCCTGCCCAACGATCACCTGCTGTTCGGCGGCACTAGTAGTAATGCTGATGGTGGCGGCAGCAGCTTTGGGTGCTTCCCTCCGACCAGCTGCATGCCCGCCATCTCGCCGCCGGAGAGCATCATCAACGATTTCCAGCAGGACGCCAATAAGCCGCCGTCGCTCAGCATGCTGATGGTGGCGGCAGACAAGAAACCATCGCAGCAGCAGCAGCAGCTGGATCCGAGCACCATAGCCAAGAAGCGGGAGGAGAGGGACCGTGCCAAACTCAGATACAACGAGAAGAAGAAGAACAGAAAGTACGTAGCTACCAACCTATCCATCCATCCATCCATCCATCCATGATCCGTCTAATTACGCACACAGGCAGGCTAGCTAGCTGATTCCTCATCTGTTATTTGCACGCAATATAATGCTAATTAATCGATCAATTCCCTTGCCCGATTAATCAAAATTCGGAACATACATGTTTTGCAGATTCTGCAAGCAGATCATGTATGAATCCCGCAAGGCGAGAGCGGACACACGAAAGCGGGTCAAGGGCCGATTCGCAAAGGCCACTTCTTCTCATGACCACTAGTGAGCAGCAACCACAGTGGACATACATAAATCTCAACTAAATTAAACGTCCTTGCATCTATATATAGCTGTAAGTACACGTCTTACTTTGGCTCTTGATTCTCACTGTATCTTAATTATCTGACAGCAGAGGCATCTGATGATAATTTCTTCTTCTTCTTCTTCTTTTCAACTTGCAGTGCTGTATCAATTTGCTCATGAAGAAAAAGTTATATTAGACCAATGGGACACATATCTTTCATGCATATTCGCACATAAACGAGAAGAGGATTATTTCTGCCAAAGGGAAAATATAGAGGGAGGTGACCGATATATCATGCATGGACCAACTCCCGATATAGAGAGATCTTCTTAACGCGAGCAACTCCCGCAGTTCTTTTCTTTCTTTTCCTTCACATTCATTACATCTTACACATCCTCTCTCTCTCTTTTTTTTTTCCTGATTGAGTTCAACACACTAGCTAGGTAAACTATTACCAACAAGATCATTCTTTCCGGAACTTACGTTTCGTGCTAGAATAAACAGCAAAGGCTCTGTCTGTAAATAAAATTTTGCACTCCAGAGCCAACCAAACATGTTTTTTGCCCCCAATTGTTTTTCTTCTCTTTTTTTGGGTAAACTTTTGGAGCTTTTGTTCCGTGCTGTAATAACTGAATCGTTGTCTATATATGTGTACATAAATAATCATTTGAGAGTAAAAAAAAAATTCAAGAACTTGGATGTGTTGATGGAAGAGGATTAAGACACAATTGCCTCCAATAGATATTCAATTGTCTCATTTAAGTTGAGTGTGTTTTTTCCCATGAGAATATTCATCACCAATTGCTCCCATGATGGTGGAAAATATGATGCTAGTACGACAATGTGGGGGCTCCGGTGTTAGATTAACGAATCAAATCATTACTGTTGTGTCTGACTGGGAATTGGCGCAACCCGTAAGACATCAAATTGCTTATCCAAAACCATATCCGAATTGAGGCCAATCAATCAGTGAGTTGCGCCTTCCATGCGAACTTTTGCCAACTGGTTGATACCAATCCGGGCTTCCCGCATATATGTGTCTAGTGCTAGCTCCCTAGATCAGTAGCATAGCACCCACATATTTTCTAATCGAGATGCATCACAACCACAAATTTACATATCTAAAGGGTAGAGTTATTACATCTATTTAATTTACAGTCTACAGTCGACCGGGCAAATACAAACCAAACAAGTCCAAAAGCAGCGGAAATCCAACATAAGCTCTGTGGTGTGCCATCACCACCCATAGGCAACCGACTGGGGAAAACCCAGTTAACCCTCGGCGAAATCGTCGAACTCTGAGGCGAACTGCGACTCATCGAGTGGTTCTTCATTACCTTCTTCTAGCCAAAATTTGTAAGAGCAAACGGTGAGTACACGTATGTACTCGCAAAACTTTAGTATATGAAAACAATATAAATGCAAGGCTACAAAAATGGATGCATGTTTCTACACTAAGTCTGTTTGAGCACATGGCAAATTTTATTTACAATAGAGTAATACTTTCAAAATCATTCGCAGTTTACAATAGCAATTTCAGAAGGGTAATGCAATGTAACCATTTGTTATACTACCTTTAAAACATAAACCATTCATCCAACCACAGGACATTTCCAACCCAATCCACCATACCAAATCCATTTTTTTTTCATGAACCGAGTTTCTGATCCAACCCATTTCGAACACTTTTCCCCGAAACCAAAACCGAAATTGAAACCAAAACCAGAATCAAAGTCTATACTTGCCAGTACTTTCCAAGCTGCTCTTGACCGTGAGCACATCTAATCGATTAGGTTTAATTCTCTGCAGAGATTGTACACTTTACCCACACGACACATTCTAGCAATCATGTCCACCATGCCACGCGATACTCAACGTACCCATTTTGCTAGACTGTGATGAAACCATTTAAAAGGTTGGGATTTAACCCTTGCACCAACCCGGTAATGTGTGTCCCTTGCTACAGCCACAGAGGGTATCTTAGGCCACACGATGGTCTCTCAACACATCGCCCTCGCCCTCCCCATAGTAAGGCACGATGACTACATGGGTGAAGCTTTACATGGGGTCTTATCATGATTTTCTCTGCCGCACAGCAAAGGAAGTGTGTATTCTGGTACAAGAAGACAATCATGTCTTGTGGGTAAAGTTGTACAACCTCTGCAGAGTGTAAAACTAATTGATTAGCTGCACCCACGGTCATGGGTATGTCGAGCTGGCCTTTCGCAGATTAGAATTTTATTGTTTCTAAAAATGTTTTTGAGAAAAGTATTCATTGGGGGATGGAGTGAGTCTATCATGGTAAATTTGGATTAAGCTCCAGGAGGGATTCCTGAGTTGGTTCTAGGAGTGATTTCTGAATCCAGAAATGTTGAAAGATAGAATGTGCTATTTGAACCAAATTGTGCATTTGGAAATTACATAGAATATTGTGAACTTGCTGCTTTATACTAAAATAACCATATAACCTTCCTTTGATATCCTTTGCATTAATTTTGCATCTCCTGTGTGACTTGTGGAGTACTTTCGTACTCACCCTTGTTTACTTTGTTGATTCAGAGGAGGAGTTCTACGATGGAGAGGACTAGGATAACTAGGACCGCTACCCTAGTTGATTGCTAGTGGCAAATCTATTGAGTTTTACTCCAGTTTATTTTTATTTCCACTGCTTTACTTTTATTTGGCCTGCGAGCTAATCATATTGTGAAAGACTATGTCAGTTAAAGAATAAAGGTACATTTGATATGTTGTGTTATCAACTATGTTTATTGTGTTCACTAGTTTGATTCTTGATTAGTGTGTTTTACACATAGGGTTCGGAGGTGTTACTTTCGGGTCCGACAAGTAGACACCGTTGGGTCCCAATTCTGAATTCTCCACTAAGTCTGAATCCTCCACCAGCATTGGACCTGAAGGATAACGCGGTGCTACGCTAGCCAAAAACAAAATTTTTCTACCGCGAACACCCAGGAAACATGCGAGTCAGAGATCATAGAGCATTACCCTTGGAGCACATTAGCAGCAGAAGTGGAGTGGGTGAAGCCTCCCCGTGTGCTCCGAAGCACTGTACGTATTCAAACACGATGTGTTACAACTTCTCCTTGTTGCGGATCGCCGTCACAACAACGTCGCTGTAGTAGTACAGTTGATGCAGCCGATTGAATTGATCAGCACCGACGTAAGAGCGATGATGCCTCTACGGTATCCACACATCCGGGGTGGGAACACCGCGCACTCATGTGCTAGCACCCATGTGCACGACTAGGGTTTTGGGGGCAATGGGACGCAGCGATGGCTAGGGCTCGTGGTGGGGAGAGTCTCATGCCGCATGCCCCCACGCCTCCTTTATATAGAGTGCGCTAACTAGCCTTCTATGATAGAAGCCCACTAGGACTCGCGTTAATGGATATTCTACAATAGAAATCCATTAAGACGCCAGAGGATCCAAATCCGCATAAACCCACTAATGGATCCAATCCATCAGACATGATCCAACCCGTTAAGTGTGTGACCCATTAGGCTCATGTACAAGTCAGCCGCGGTCCCGGAGAACCCTTTCCCCAGACCACAAGTCAATAGCGGTTCCTAGCAGCACATATTGACCCCCGAATGTACATAATAATCGAATCAACTGAACCTTGATACACTCACATAGGATCCTTTCGCCTCACAATATCAGTCAAGCTCAAGGTGAGAAGCGTGCCATCCTTGTGATAGCTCGACAAATTCACTCGTCAATGTAATGGATATAATTCGTGATTAACTCTTTAATCACTTTGGCATGGCCATGCATTTGTTCTTATCCATCCACACCGAGGGGCCCAGAGATATCTCTCCCGTTATCAAGGAGGGGCAAATTCCATCTTGATATCTTACATCTCACGTTATGTTTTATGGTATACCCGTAAGCTACCTTTATAACTCCCCTGTTACGGTGAAGCGT
Organism: Rhipidocladum racemiflorum; assembly: GCA_036346355.1. NCBI lineage: Eukaryota > Viridiplantae > Streptophyta > Magnoliopsida > Poales > Poaceae > Rhipidocladum > Rhipidocladum racemiflorum. The sequence goes on along the minus strand of CM070590.1, from coordinate 149,187 downwards.
TTGATAGCCCCAAAGTATACAATTACGCATGCTGAGAATCAATAAGAATCTCAGGTCAAAGGATCGTATAGGTATACCACTCGAGACTACACCCTGATGGCACTTCTAAGATAACAATCTCAGCAGTGTCTCGGAGCGGGTTTATCCAACCCCATGTTCTCTAACATGTGCCCACATTATTGATTTGATATCTCAATATGTATGGTATGTGAAACTTTACCATCAATCATTACATGTGCTGGTCAGATCACTATTATCCCACATAATGATATGTGACTAGGGATCGTTTAGAATAATATCATATAACCAATGTGTTTCATAATTAAGTCATACTTAATGAACAAAGGAGTGACATTTATTCATGGAACTGATAAGTACATGAACATAGACGTATGATACAATCATCTCACATGATCGCCTCTAGGGCATATCACCAACATGACCAACAGTCAGTCTAGTTCTCGCTCTTATCTAATTTCCTTATCCTTCTAGGGCAAGGTTAGTAATGAGGACATCCCAACCATGGATACGACCTTTGCCCTTTCCTTCCCGGTGACACATTTGTTTCCGACCTTCGGTGTTTTGGTCGCTACTTCGTCTACATCGCATGGAGGGCTTAATCCAGAAGCACGGTCTTTCCATCCACCTTTGCTGGACCAGCACGTTGAGACCACTCACCATGGATAGCCCAATTCGTCGCTGAGTCCGGTTCGACCATCCAGCAGCACATGAACTTCAAACCGACATATCTCGGGCTTCCGAACTTCGTTTTCGACGTACGATCACTCGTTTTAAAACTTAAGAGACAAGCTTTCTAATGGGCCTGGTCCTACGGCCAAAATCATCCAGGAGCGATAGGAAATCACAGAAAATTATCACGGACTAGAACTTCAGGGTGCTGCACCACCTTTCTTTTGGGCCCAAGGCCCATGTATTTGGTTGTGTTGGTGGTCAACCCTAGCTTGAGCACCCCTTTGGCCGCCGCCCCTGGTGTGGGTGCCTCTCTATATATGGCCGCCACCTCCATGCTTTGTTCTTTAGGCTTTGTTGTATGTGGTAGACCCCCTTGTGCGTCCCTCCTCGTCTTGCGTGTGTCGACTAGACCATCCAACATGAGAAACATAACCTCACCTTGGTCGTGATTTTAGATTAATACAATTTTCAGATTGCTTCTCACTTGTTCTTGCAAGTTCTCGATTGCTAGCAGGGTTAAGGATCCATCACGTTTAAGCGTGGTTGATCGACTTGCGTTGGTGGCGTTGCGATTGCCGGTTTCCTTTCCTTGTTGGTTGGAAGCCAAGATCACGAGTTCATCAACTCCCCAAATCGACGTAACGTTCTCATCAGAAGATCGGGAACCCCCGCATGCGCATCAGTTGGAGTAGTAGGCAAATACAATTTCTTTTGGTGCATGCACACCCGCTTGTGAGACTGAATAAATTGAAGCTAAATGACAATCCGAACCTACTTGCTTACAGGATCTTTAAGAATATGTGGACTTTTGCACTTTATTTTTTGTCTAGCTTTAGTTATCTTTTAGTTCTCTCCTCTTGGCAAAGTGGATAGGAAAGAGCCTTGTTTCCATTCCACTAGCCAAGAATAAGAAGAGTGACTTTCTCTTTTTAATTTCTTAAGCTGATTTGAAAAATAACAGTGCTACACCCCCTCAAAGATACAGGAATTCACTTACAACAAGAAACAAGTTAAACAACCACCAGCATTTTGTTGCAGCACCTGCATTTTGGTGCATTTTCTTCCTTGAACTTTCGTTCTAAATAATTTATCTAATTGTAATGTACCATGTTACCACTAATGCATTTTTTTTATCAAATCTTCATGGACATGGTCTAATCAGGAGGTAGTATTTTATCATGGTGTTGGATGGATCCCAAGTTTTTATGGATTTCTTTTTCGTTATTGGGTCGACTTCAAAGCCATAATGTCTTGATACGAAGAATCTATAGAGAAACTTTTTTTTTGTCCAATTAACTAAGTGAGGCTAAATTTCCTTTGTTCGGAGAACTTTTGTTGATTTTGAACCCTAAACCTGCAATTTTACTGTGTTATGTATCTAAATAACTATTTTAGGGTGAGAGTGAGAATCCAAGAGTCAATAATGAAACATAATGAAAATAATAAGAATTTCAAAAAATGAAAGTAATAGGATTATATTTTGGATCCGCTATTAAAGCATGTACAATAGTAAACGTCAACTGTCCGTAAGCATATAGGATTTTCAAATGATATGGAAGAGAGAAAAGGAGGAGGGAGAAAAGTGTTATCTATTATTTAACAGACGGTCTCATAAACATCTTTAGAACCGGTTTGTTTTTGCTTTTGATTTTGGATTCTAACTCTAAAAGCTGAATATAAAACAAACATGCTGATTCTAGAATCTAATTATCACAATCCAACCCATCCAAATACACTAGAATCCACAGTCCATTTCATACGTGCCTTTGGATTCCAGCTTTTGGAGAATCAGCTTCTCAATAATCACAATCCAGAATCAACTTTTAGAGAATCCAAAGCAAAAACAAGCAGACTCTTAACTTTTAGAGAATCCAAAGCAAAAACAAGCAGACTCTTAGACTGTTTATACTATTGTATAGACAGTCTATTAGTTGTATAAGTAGTTATCATTAAATCTATCTACATATAACATAGAAGTGTATTATAGACAGGTATTATCTGTACCAGGGTACATGCCTTATAACCTATGCTTTGTTGAAAAGTCAAACGAAACTGCTTCTCTCTCCGACCATCCACCGCTCGGAAGGAAGGAAAAGGATGGGGTCGTGGTCGCCGCCCGCCGCCGCCGCCGCCGTCTCATCCCAGACCCAATTCGGGTCGTCCTGCTTCTTCTCCAGCCGGTGGCAGGCGCAGCCACGCCAAGCTTTCCTCCTCCCACCACTCACGCGCAAAATCCCCAATTCCCCGCTCGCCCTCAGGCCCCCGCTCCACCACCACTGTGGCCATGGCCTCCTCAAGAAGAGCAACTCCTCCTGGAGGTGCCACGCCGTCGGCACAGACGTAGAGGGCCTCAACATCGCCGACGACGTCACCCAGGTAACACTAGAGGGCTTCAGGCTCCGGTTAATCGTTACAAAGATCCGATCCTGCTGCTGCTGATGCCATACGCCCACACCTACAAGTCAACACTAGTACTGATGTGATCTCCCCCCCTGCAAATCCATTACCTTATGTCATCATAGTCGCTCTCACGCGCTCGCTCACAAATTCAGTAGTTGAGCAGCAACGATTGCATTCTACTGTACTCAACACCTGTTTGAGGATTTATTATCTAATTGCAGCTCATCGGCAAGACGCCAATGGTATATCTCAACAACATCGTCAAGGGCTGCGTCGCCAACGTCGCTGCAAAGCTCGAGATTATGGAGCCCTGTTGCAGTGTCAAGGACAGGTTCATACTTGTCTTCTTCTTCCATTGCTTTCCTTGCCTTGATGGATCGTAGAGCTAAACAGTTCCCCACCGATTTCGTTTCAGGATAGGATACAGTATGATATCCGATGCTGAACAGAAGGGCTTGATAACTCCTGGAAAGGTGAATCACAATTTCTTTCACTTTTTACGTCTCCTTCCTAATTCTCAGGGAGAGATTGCCTTATGTGATAACAGTATATGCTTATTAATTCTCCCGCGGACTAGTTCATTCACCTAGACAGACACAAATACATATCCGATGAATCCAAACGCCACACCATGCCCAAATACTAGGAATGGCATAGGCGGGCACATGTTATTTCTGAATATTTGATAAAATAGGGGAAAAGTGCAAATATTATGTTAAAACTCTTGATCATCCTAAAGCTAGATCCAAATATCTACTTCTAAATTTTGGTTGGCGTGCAATCATAGTATTAATCTATACGCTTTTCATCTCATCACTGAAACAAGAGTCCTAAGCAAATGTGAGGATGTGTCCAACATGGCAGGGGCAAATTGAGGTGAGCATAAGTGCCCAAGTAATCCTGAATTGACATATTATTTTCTGTTCTCTTCTCAGAGTGTTTTGGTGGAACCAACAAGTGGAAACACAGGCATTGGTCTTGCCTTTATTGCTGCTTCAAGAGGATATAAGTTGATATTGACAATGCCTGCATCAATGAGCATGGAGAGAAGAGTTCTACTCAAAGCTTTTGGCGCTGAACTCATCCTAACGGAGGCTGCGAAAGGGATGAAAGGGGCTGTAGATAAGGCTACAGAGATTTTGAATAAGACACCCAATGCATACATGCTTCAGCAATTTGACAACCCTGCCAATCCAAAGGTAACAGAGAGAGCTTGCTGCATGTCTATATCTTTATGTGCACTCTGTTTCTAACCTACTTGCGCAATGGTTTTCTTTATTCATATCGATCAGATACATTATGAGACTACTGGGCCAGAAATCTGGGAGGATTCAAAAGGGAAGGTGGATATATTCATTGGTGGAATTGGAACAGGCGGCACAATATCTGGTGCTGGTCGTTTCCTGAAGGAAAAAAATCCTGAAATTAAGGTTTCTTTAAACTCCACCCAAACAAAATCTGCTCTGTTATATGCATATCATATCGTCCTTATACAGATAATTTTTTTATAGGTTATTGGTATTGAGCCTTCTGAAAGTAACATACTCTCTGGTGGAACACCTGGTATATTTGCGGTCAGACTTCCTTATGAGTTTGTCAAGCTTTTGTTCTTTCCCTTACAGCTGATACCCCACTTTTGCAGGCCCACATAAGATTCAAGGCATTGGGGCAGGATTTGTTCCAAGGAACTTGCATAGTGAGGTTCTCGATGAAGTAATTGAGGTCTGAGCTTATTTCAGTCTTATCTATTCTTCAGTATAATATGACCATTTTAGAACAAAAGCAAGAAAGGAAGGTTGTAGATTTTGTTCTAATCAGCTGAACTGCCAGTTATTTGACTATATTTGCATAGTGCAGTTGCATTTGCTGGTTCTATTATAGTAATGGCTTTGGTTCTGTGGATGGGATCTTTGCTTGGGTCAACCAACCATGACAACCTTTTGCTCTGCCTGATACAATAGAGTTGTTAGGATTGTTGCAGGGTTCTGTTTTCTTATGTTTATCTCTGATTACGTGCTGTTTATGTTGCAGATATCAAGTGATGAGGCTGTTGAGACAGCGAAACAGTTGGCTCTTCAGGAAGGATTGCTGGTACTCTAATTTCACATCTTGATGCATTGTTTGTGTCTAGTGCATTATAATGATGTGCTATTCTTTTTGAGATATTGTGCTTGAGTTGCAAGCGTTCTTATGCTACTGAAAGGAGGCAAAACATGAGTGTCAGGTTCGATGGTGCGGCATATACACGCCGCACCCATCCTGACCCAGCCGCCGCCCAAGGCTAGGGTTGGGCCGGTGATTTTTTTAGCTTCCAAATTAGTAGAAGAGTCAATTGAGTCTTTCCTATTTCTAGTTTCCAAATTAGTAGGGGCCTTCCTATGTTTAGGGTGTTACCATGTTTAGCTTTGGGCTATATATAGCCAAGTGAAGGAATAAAGCAGGCAAGCAACGGAAGTTCTGTTGCCTTCTCTAATCTCTCACGTTTCTCTGCTGCTACGCACGTATGCACGGGCGGCGGAGTTGCTGCTGCCGTGCGCTCCCTGTCAACGGCAACGCCGCCAGTTCGTCGTCGACTGAAGACACCGATCCGGCGCCCAATCCACCACTACGATCTCCGAAGCCGAGTTCGTAACAATGAGTGACAACATGCTAGTACCTTGCTATTTAAGTGCAAGCACCATGCTTCTTTATAGATCTAGATAGAATCAGTTTATAGGCATCGTCGTTGAGCCAGTTTACTTCTTTTTTTCTCTAACAACAATAGTGGATTAGTGGTTAAGTAGTAGAAACCTGCACTTCTGTGTCAGACCATAGGCTTCTCCTTTTTTGTCTATTAACTTGATATCAAAACTATAAACACAAAAGTATTGCAGTTGGAAATGCCAGCCAAGATGTGTGATGGAATGTATAGGAAGTTAGGAACTGATAAATCTGTCTTCCATGAATGACACACTTAGTAATTTTAGATCTGCAGGCAAGGTCATCATTGTTTTTGAAATGAAACGGAGAATCTTTTGTAATTTGAAGCTATGTTGATCTTGTGCAGGTTGGGATCTCATCTGGGGCAGCAGCTGCTGCTGCCATAAAGGTTGCCAAGAGACCAGAAAATGCTGGAAAGCTGGCAGTGGTAAGTACAACATTGCCATCTCTGCTGGAACTCTTTGCAAACATCTTTTGTCACAAATCACAATAGCAGTTTCGCATATTATTACATGAAGTATGGATGCCGAGAACACCTGGATAATTAGTATACATACATATGGTTACATTCTTTTGGCTCATTTCTTTAGGTTGTATTTCCGAGCTTTGGCGAGAGGTACCTTTCGTCTGTCCTCTTTCAGTCGATAAGAGAAGAATGTGAGAAGCTGCAGCCTGAACCATGAGCTAGCCTTGAGTGTTCATTCACAACATCAGATTTGTTTCTGAGATACCTGGTCATACCACTTCCACTTGATATTTGTTGTTCAATAAATTAGCATATTTATCCGTGCAACTATGCGGCTAGATATTATGATACATTTATCTTTGATGTACAACTCTACTTCATATAATTAAAATACAATTGTATTTGTTATGTAATTCTAATATCTATATATGATTTATCTGCACCATTATAATTTGGCCTCACCTCACCCGAATAATTGGTGGAGATCTTTCTCTTTTTGTTTCGATTTAATGTGAATATCTCTAGGACTTTTTTAAAGATTTTTGTGGGATCCTTAAAACGAAGGAGATCTTAAATATTACCGATTATTTTTATTTTATATTGATAAGGCACTTGGCCCATCATTCTTTTGTGGCTACGACTGAAACTCGTTAGGGGTATGAAGAAATTTCTCTGGATATTCTACTGGTTTTCCTTAATCGACGTGGAACGCTTCTTAATTTTTGGGTAGCGCCAAATTAAGCTTGTGGGGCTGAAACAGGTTTCAAAAACCGACGTTCGTTCCGGTTTGAAAAGCAAAACCACTCGATTTACCAATCAAATTCAAATTTAAAGTTAAAAATTCAAAAATTTTGAAAAAAATTATTCAAAAATTCCTTAAAATTAGTATTAATAGTTTTATGACCTTTGGTGTGATTTTTTTTCGAAAAAATAAAGTTTGGAGACATTATTGAGCCATTCAAGATATAGAAATTAGAAAATTCAAAAAAAAAAGAAATTAGAAGTATTTTTAGTAGCAATATTTGTTCAAGTACATCAAGTAACAATATTTAGTAGCAATATTTACTTTAACATATTTTAGTAACAATATTAATTTGTTCAAGTATGTCAAGTAGCAATATTTATTTCAACATTTTTAGTAGCAATATTTGTTCAATTATATTTAGTAGCAATATTTGTTGAAGCATGTTTAGTAGCAATATTTGTTGAAGCATGTTTAGTAGCAATGGAAGATACTCGAAAATGGTACTATTTGTTCAAGTAACGATATTTATATGCATAAAAATAAGGGGGGCAAAGCTCTCTCTTTTTATTAGATTATCTCTGTACAAGGGAATGCATAATTATAGCAAAACTAATAGAAGATAGTGTTAGACAACCTCGCTATCGAATAGTCCGGGGTTGCCTAATAGATCTAAATTGGGGAACAAAGAGAGAGAGAGAGAGAGAGACACAATATAAGGAGGAACTGCTCTGCTTTATTATTCTGATGCACGTATACAGTGGGGTGACCCCTGCCTCCTATTTATAATCTACAGCTAGGGTGTCGGGAGAGTCCACATGGGCCACGATGGGTCGAGTTTCCTAACACTCCCCCTTGGACTCTTCATCGCGAGATGCATATGCCTCATCAAAACTCCAGAAAAACCCAGTGGGAAAAATACTTGGAGAAAGAGTACATAGCATACGCTTGCTGTGTTGTACTGATTGTCTCATCAAAAACCTTATGTAAGAAAACTTTAATGAAAAACTTACTAAGGAAAAGAGTACAATCCACCCAAACTTCAATGTTAATCTTCTAGATTCACGTTGGGTACTCGAACTTCATGTGAAAATTCTCCTTCTAAAATCTGCACTTCTCTAAGCCTTATCCCGATTCCTCTAATGCATCTTTCAAAGGAAAATACCGGAAGTGACTTAGTGAATAAATCTACGAGATTTTCACACGACTTAGTATGTAGTATCTTTATCTCGCTCATCTTATGCATTTCATGGGCATAAAAGAACTTGGGGTTGATATGCTTCGTGAGATTACTTTTCACATATCCCATTTGCATTTGAGCAACACAAACTGCATTATCTTCATATATAATAGTGGGGGTTTGTTCCATGTTCAAACCACATGACTTCTGGATGTGGTGAACCATTCTTCGAAGCCATGCACATTCTCAGGAGGCTTCATACAATGCAATGATTTCTGAGTGGTTTGTCGACGTCGAGACAAGTGTCTGCTTAGACGACTTCCAAGAGATTGCTGTTCCTCCACAAAGGAAAACATACCTGGTTGGTGACTTGCCAGTATACGGGTCCGATAGATACCCAGTATTGGCATAGCCAACCAAATTCAATTCATTATTTCTTTTGTAAAACAAGCCGAGATCTTTGCTTCCTTGAAGGTAACGGAAGATGTCCTTCACCCCTTTCCAATGCCTTTTGGTGAGTTTTGCATTGTATCGTGCTAGCAAATTCACGGCGAACGCAATGTTCGGTCTAGTGCTATTTGCAAGGTACATGAGTGCGTCAATTGCACTCAAGTATAGGAATTCTGCTCCCAGGACTTCCTCCCCCTCTTCTCTAGGCATGTATGGATCTAGGTCTGCTTGGAGTGACCTTCCGACCATTGGGGTCTTTACAGGGTATGCCTTTTGAAAACCAAATCTCTCTAACACTTTCTGCGTGTAGGATGATTGGTGTACCAAGATTCCACCTTGGACATGTTCAAGCTGCAAGCCTAAACAGAACTTAGTTTTACCCAAATTTTTCATTTGAAACTCAGACTTCAAGTATGAGCATGCTTCTTCAATTTCTTCATTCATCTCAATGATGTTCAAGTCATCTATATAGACGGAGATTACACAAAATCCATTCGGGGATCGTTGTATAAACACGCATGGACAATCTTCGCTGTTCGTGTAGCCTTTCTTCCAGAGAAAGTTACTCAAGCGATTGTACCACATTCTTCCTGACTGCTTCAATCTATACAGTGATTTCTCCAATTTCACACTGTATAGGTTTCTATTTGCTTTGTTTTGGTTCGGGATAGGGATACCTTCTGGTACTTTCATGTATATCTCTGAATCCAAGTTTCCATACAAATATGTTGTGACAACATCCATTAGCTTCATTTTGAACTTCAAGTTGACTGCCATTGAGATCAAATATCTAAAGGTAATTCCTCCCATGACCGGAGAATATGTTTCTTCGTAATTAACCCAGGATGTTGAGTGAAACCTTGAGCGACAAACCTTGCCTTGTACCTTACAACTTCATTGTTTTCATTTCTCTTCCGAACAAAAACCCATTTGTGACATACGGGGTTTATATGGAGAGGCGTGCGGCACACAGGCCCAAACACTTCTCTTTTGTTCAGAGAGACTAACTCTGTGGTGATTGCCTTCTTCCAATCTTCCCAATCGAGCCTTTTCTTGCACTCTGCGAGAGATGCAGGCTCAGGATCATGATCAATGATCGTGGCAATCTTCTTTGCAAAGTATGCATCGACATTGGCTGTTGCTCTATTCATAGACTCTCCTGTTATTACAAAGTTTATGGCCCTTTCGTCATGGTGTGCTTCATGCACTTCTACTTGCACTTCACTGCTATTTCCCATTGCAGGAGCAAGTTCCTTTAGTTTTTCTCCGCTAATGTGTGCGCACACATTATTTCCGGCGGCGTCTTCTAATGGAAGACTCAAATCTGAAATTGCCTTTTCCACAGGCTTCTTTTCAGAGCAAGGTCTCAACTGGTTCCCCTTCTTGCTTTGGGGCACTTTTGTGATTGGTTGTAGTAAGTCCTCTTGCCCAGTTTTCCCCGGACGCCTCCGGGTACTTAGAGATTTTCTAATTTCTAAAGGATTCAAATTGGGAAGGTTGATACTACACTCTTCACCAAAATAATTAATGGAGAATTATTTGTATATAAGTTTATGTTGATGATATCATATTTGGTTCAACTAACGAAGACTTTTGCTAATAATTTGGTGATATAATGTCTAGGGAGTTCGAGATGTCCATGGTCGGAGAGTTAAGCTATTTTCTTGGACTACAAATCAAGCAACTCAAGAATGTGATCTTTTTGAGCCAAATCAAGTATGTAAAGGATCTACTCAAGAAGTTTGGTATGGAAGATGCAAAGCCCATCAAAACTCCAATAACATCAAACGGGCATTTCGATCTCAATGAGGGAGGTAAACCGGTAGATTTAAAGGATAATCGTTCCATGATTGGTGGTTTGCTTTATCTTACCGCATTTAAGCCTAATATCATGTTTATTGTTTGCATATGTGCCTGTTTTCATGCTTCTCCCAAAGAGTGTTACTTAGGCCCTGTTTGGTACAGTTCCAGATTCTAGTAGAAATGGAAACGGTTCTAGATTCTTAGTAGAAACGTTCAGGTAGAATCAGAATCACATTCTACAAACCGTTTGGTACGATTCCAGATTCTAGTAGAAACTAGTAGAAACGGGGTTGAGGGTGATTCAGCCACGGCGTGGAAAAAGAAGAAACGTTCCGAGGAGAATCATTCCGAGTTTTAGCCCGTTTGGCTGGGTTTCTCCCAGATTCTAGTAGAAACAACTCGGTTCCAAGTTACCAAACGAGGCCTTAGTGGCTGTTAAGAGAATCTTGAGATATTTAAAGCATTTTTCAAACGTAGGCTTATGGTATCCCAAAGGTGCAAAATTTGATTTAATTGGATACTACGATTCGGACTATGCGGGTTGCAAAGTGATAGAAAAAGCATCTCCGAGAGTTGTCAATTCCTAAGTAGATCCCTTGTTTCTTGGTTTTCTAAGAAACAAAATTCCGTTGCTCTATCCACTGCCAAAGCCGAATATATCTCTGCCGGTATTTGTTGCTCTCAGTTACTTTGGATGAGGCAAACTTTAATGGATTATGGAATCAATTTTAAAAAGGTGCCTCTTTTGTGTGATAATAAAAGTGCCGTTAAAATAGCCAACAACCCCGTCCAACATTCAAGAACCAATCACATAGATATTCGCCATCATTTCTTAAAAAATCATGTGACTAAAGGAGATATAGTGATTAGCCACATTAGAATCAAAGATCAATTGGCGGATATCCTTACCAAGCCTTTAGATGAGCTCATTTTTGCAAATTGAGGAATGAATTAAATGTCATAGATTTCTCTAATGTCGCTTGAATGTATGCTTTTTGGTTGAATTTTATTGGATGTTCACTTGCTCTTGTTTGGATTTCTTGCTCCTTGAGTTGGCAACACATTTAGGGGGAGTATTATAACTTTTCATATATTATATATCCCAAAATGTGAATATATCAAATAAGTGCAAAATAATTTTCAAAAGAGAAATCTAGATCATACTAATCAACAAAAAACTTGAAAATACCTTATTTTGGTGATTTACAAAATTCCTCTAGACAAAATCTTAAATTCCAAAGTTTACACCTATATATATATATCTCACATTTCATTTTATGCAAATATGCGTAATAATTTACACTTCTTATTTTAAACAAAAGAAAAATGCATTTTGGATCAAATTTGCTTTTTCAACTTGACCAAAGTTCAAAATTGAGGTTTTTAATGAGGCAACCAGTGCAACATAGAGTGCGCGTGCAATGTACTCTTTTCTCCGTCACTTTTTTCTATTAAGTTTTGAAAGGAGTTTTTAATGAGACATGCATTATGCGGTATTCATCCAAGGGGGGGTATTGTGATATTGATAGAAATCCTGCCCTTATATGAAAGGACTCTATCTATTGGTGGATGAATTCGAATTGATCTTCAGGGATTTTCTCATATATATATATATATTGCCCCTATATAAAAATATTTTTGTCAACAGAAATATGTGTACAACTCTATCTCTAGACCTTTTTCTCAATTCGATCTCTAATATTTTTCGAAACATGTATTACTACTTGGTGGACGCATAGTGTCAACTCGATCTCTAATATTTTTCAAAGTATGTATTATTACTTGGTGGACGCATAGAGTGTTAAACTCGACAAAAGAAAGTTGGCATCTCTGATATATTTCAAAAAATGTATTATTACCCGGTTAACGCTTAGAGTGTTAAACTCGACAAAAAAGGTTGATCGGGTAATAATAGAGTGTTAACCAAATTCGTCAGAAGAAAGATGTGTACAAAAGAAATATGTGTGCGGCTCTATCTCTAAAGTTTTTTTTGCAGCTCGATCTCGAATATTTTCAAAAACATGTATTATTACCCGGTGAACGCATATGGTGTTAAACTCGGCAAAAGAGGGTTCTTTTTCTGTTTTTCCAGGAAAAACAAATTCGTCAAAAGGAATTTAGGTTAACGTATAGGGTGTACATCAAAAGAAAATGTGTACAACTCTATTTCTATAAATTTTTTTGCAAATCGGAATCTAATATTTTTCGGAATATGTATTATTTGTTTTTTTTTTGCAAAAAAGCCTGTTATTATGTAAATTCGTCGATGGTTTCTACCTAACATTTTTCTAAAAAACACCGCTTAGATCTTCCTATATTTTTTTAGAAAATTTTTTTAATTAAATTTCACACAGCACGGTAACGCGCGCGACCTTACCTAGTACTCCCTCCAGTTTGATAATAGATGTCGTTTTGGACATAGTGATGGTCAAACTTCTAAAACTTTGACTATTGATATATTTTTAAATATTTAAATTGGATATATGAAAATTATATGTGTAGACTTGTCTCGAGAAGTACTTTCATAATATTATAATTTTATTGGGTTTTATAAATATATTATAATAAAAATTAGCGGTCAAAGTTGTGTTTTGAAGACCGTATCGATGTCCAAAACGACATCTATTATCAAACTGAAGGGAGTAACATTTATTGGGGAGCGAGGGAGCAACGAACAAAGATTGGCAATTAGCGAGCCTTAGCCAACGTTGACGACACTAATCTCCTCTCCCTCCGCAGGAAACGGAAAGGGAAAGGTAAAGGCAAAATTTTAAGGCGGAGAGGGTGGTTAGTGATGGTGTCGTCGACGGCGGCGGTTCTACCGGTGGGCTTCCGCTTCCGTCCGACGGACGAGGAGCTGGTCAGGCACTACCTCAAGGCCAAGATCGCTGGCCGCGTCCACCCGGACCTCCTCGTCATCCCCGACGTCGACCTCTCCACCTGCGAGCCCTGGGACCTCCCTGCCAAGTCCGTCATCAAGTCCGACGACCCCGAGTGGTTCTTCTTCGCCCCCCGCGACCGCAAGTACCCCGGCGGCCACCGCTCCAACCGCTCCACCGCCGCCGGCTACTGGAAGGCCACTGGCAAGGACCGCCTCATCCGCTCCCGCCCCGCCGGCACCCTCATCGGCATCAAGAAGACCCTTGTCTTCCACCGCGGCAGGGCGCCACGCGGCCACCGCACCTCCTGGATCATGCACGAGTACCGCACCACCGAGCCCCAGTTTGCATCAGGCCAAAACGTAATAACCAATTTTCTACTCCCTCGATATTGCGGTGCTTCCATTCTAGTATTATCCTACTAGTATGCACTAGTAGCACAGATTGCAGTCGCACTTGTAGCTCAGTTCTTGGATCTTGATTCCTTTGCGTCGCCACGCATGCCTAGTTGATGGTGCAAATTGCAAACCGTATTATCACTAAGAGCAAGTGTATAAAGCGTATTTCTTCCTCTTCTTCTTGGCACATAGATCAAGAAAATATTAAAAATAACTAGTTTACCTCTCATTATTATCACTAAGCGCTATATTAAATACATGCTGGAAGAGAATATAAAGTACAAATGGATACTTATTAATGCATGCAGGTAGAGAATATAAAGTATAAATGGATGTTAATTTTGCAATGGAATATGAAATGCTTTGTAAACTTGGACAAAGGGAATAGCTAAGCTAGTATTCTTTCAATTCCAAGAACAACAAAAGATCCTATTTGAGCAACTGTGTGTGCTGCTTTCAGGGTAGCTTCGTTCTGTACCGCCTGTTTAACAAGCATGAGGAAGAAACCCCAGGGTCCAATTCGGAGGACACGGAACAATCCATGTCTCCATCCACATCTTCTCCACGCAAACCGCAGAATGATGGTGCTGTGCAGGCGGCCATTGCCTCGATGATAAAACATGAGACTTTACCGTCTGATTTGAGCCAACTGTCTTCAACCAAAATAGCTACTGATGATGCTGATCACTCCATGGCCCATCTTCTTACAACTGTCGATGACAAAGAGCAAACAACAGCTCAGGTGAATTACTTATTTCCTTTTCTATACAAGGAGGCCTCCAGCATATTTGGTCCGTGTTTCATTTAAATGAGAAATGTCTTCGGAAAATGTAGGAAGATGCTTTTACGGACGTGTTAACTCAGCTTCCGGACCTACAGCCTGAGCAAAGATACGATGGATTCCCTAATATCAGTTCTCCGATGCGTCCTTACACAGATCATCCTTTTGTTGGCAACGTGGGTGAACAAGATCTTTCAGCATATTTTTACAGTATCTTTGCTGAGCAGGATCTGCAAGACTTGCTGCTTGATCCAGCTTATGGCAAAATGGATAAGCACCCCACTGGAAATGCCGAGTCCAATCCTACTGCTGTAATTGCATCGACCGACAACTCAAACAACAAGGCATTACTCGAGGATAGTTGGAAAAAAAGTGATTCAGATCAGGTGCTCCTAGTTCAGGTTAGAATGCTTCAGTATTTACACTTCATCAGTGCTGACACCCTCATCTGAACTTTTTCTTCCCTCATATTTCCTTTTCTAAACAAAGCATGCAGATGACACCGATGCTACTCACTGCTCTTCTGGAATCAATACACAACAAACAGATACATGTGATGCTAATCATGAAACAGGAGCCCAAACTAGCATGGTGTACAGTGCAGCAGCTCAGGGGTCCCACTTGTACAGCCAATGTCAGCTACCGGCCGTGTTTGATCCTCAAATGGAATCACAAAATAGTGGAGCCTTCTGCTCTGCTAGCTCATTGACTCCATATCCTCAACATTTGTTCAACACTATAGCTGAACCGAGCAGGAGTGGCATGATAAATTCAGATGCCTTTAACGGGCAAGGAGGTTGGGCAGAGGCAGACTTCATTGATCGACAGCAAGGGAATGCAGCAAGAAGGATCCGCCTTGTGTCCTCTGTTCAGAGGGCATCAGCCTCTCAGCCTGTATTAACTCCTCGTTTGGAAAGTGAAGATGAAGCTGGATTATGTTATAGCACAGGCAGTTCATCCGACAACCATAACAAGGATTGTGTCAATGCAGCCTCCCAAACTATGGTATGATCCTAATTTATCATGAGTCTATTTATTTGTAATAGTATTCACTGGATTAAAATGGTCTTGCTCAGGCTGGAGAACTGATGCATATTCAGGGCAGAGGGGATATCCCTACTCAAGCAGGTTATTCGGTGGAAGTTACCGACAAGCTCCAAGAATTATCAGTTAGTGGTAATAAATTGTTTTTTTTCCATTCAATTCATGATTATGACAGTCAGACAGTGACATTTAAATCTTGTATCTCATGGAGATTTCAACATCTTGGTGTTTTTACTCTTTCTTGGGTAGTGCAAAGTGTAAAGTTTTGGGTCTCATTAAGCATTAGTGGTCCATCTAGCAAGTACATCACCAAGCACATAATAAGCTGCCGCATCCTGAGCTGTAGCTGACTTTTTAGTATATTTGTTCTGCAGAAGGCATATTGCCACATAATAAGCTGCCTCATGGAGCCAATCTCAAGCAGAGGCTCAAACAGGAATCTGCACAGACCACTCAGAATGCACACAAAGGCATCCTGCAGAACTGCGACCGCGTGCCTGGAGAGCCATCTTTGGAAGCAAGACGACAGCGTGCGCCAACTGGTTCTGCTGTGCGGTTACTCTGGCTGGCTCTTCTGGTGATGGCCCCTTTGCTTGTGTTGGTTGGTGTATGGAAATCGCTAAATTACTAGCTGGGATAAATGGATCGTGGTTGTAGGATTAGCATTGCTCGCGTCTATATATTTGCTTAGTTAACTAAGAGTTTAGGAACCTCAGAGCTGTTTTGTAAGTTGATGTAACTTAGGACTTTGGTATGTGCATGATGATTTACTTAGCAGTTCCATGCCTATTTTATGTATGTAGGGGGTTATCAACCATGTTCAAAGAATTCTGAGTGGTCCGAGATCATGGGTCTCAATCATCTATCAATTTGTACTCTTCTTTTTACCATCTTTTCATGGCATAATATGAATCTGTTGAAAGCTGGAGGCAGCAATGATGATTGATATTTGAGTTTTCTCTCTCTCAAGTATAAATCAACGCAGGTGAATTATTCAGGCAGTTTTCGTTATTGTCAGTGGGGTGTTTGGCAACAACAAGATCATAAGTAAAGCAGGGGCTTAGAGTAAGGAAGATTGGAAGAGGCAAGGCAACCATGAAGATTGAAGCCTGATAAGCACCCTGGGGTTTTATCCTATTAGGAAGGAAGCTTGCAGAGCTCACAGGTCACAACACTTGCCTCAAGGAGCAAGCTTTATTTCCCGATGTGAGAGGGAAATAATGTTGCCAAGGCCTCCCCCTCGGATGCCGAACAAGCTTGTCATATATTCTCCTGCTTTGCGTATCGTGAATGACAAGGCGATAATAAAGTACATATGCTCATATCTGAAAACAGAGTCAAGATATAGCTTCAACACAAATCGAAACTGGTTAACACAGGGTAAGGAAACTATTCAAATATATAAAACTAGCCCAACTCCCACGAGGCCAGATAATAAAATATAATACTTATGATGGAAATACTGTTGTACTTCTTATACAAATGTACCAGCTCTCATATCTATACCTAATTAATCTTCACCGTATAATCTGGGCTCACCACAGTCGACAATATAGATCTCTCTTTTTTTTTCTCCGATTCCCGTCTGGGTTGAACACGGCGGAGACCGTCGCAGAACAGAGCTAAGGCTGTTATGCAATCAATGTAAATACCTTGGATTTCACTTTCATTAGAAGCAAACATAAGAGATACGGATAAAAAACTAGTAATCTTCAATGGCAGTTCCGCAATCAAATGCAGCAATGCCTACATAACCATCGAAGAGGAGGAGCGGCAGCGGCAGCGGCTGCGGCAAAGCGGAGTTGTTGCAGTGGCAGGAGGGTGGCGACTTGGGAAGAGAGAGTGACCAGTCCCAAGTCAAAGAGGCAGACAGCGTCAGCTTATGGCGAAACAAAACAAGAAGATGCAGGCAAACACGCACGCTCACTCAAGAGTCAAGATTCAGGAAACAAGATTGATACTATAGCCAGTCACACAGTACAGAGTACAGACCACTGATAGACCTGATATTGGTGGAGCAGGTAAGCATGCATTGATACGGGAAGCAATCTGGTCTACAGCCCCAAACATTCAGGCTAGGCTGTGCTGCCTTCCCTAACCCGGTTCACTGGCAATGGCAGATCAACACAACAATCACCAAGCACGTACTACTAGTGCACATGCCTACTAGTGCTACTACTACTACTGTTCCTTGCATTTACATAGCTAGTATTTATTCCAAGCCAAGTTTGCAGGTCCCAGATCAACAGGTGGGTCGTAGTCGTAGACAAACGGTTCGTTCAAGAGCGCTTCTTCCTCTTCTTCTCATCTTCAGATTTCTCTGACGCGTTCTTCAGCTGCAACAGCAACAGCCATAGTGCTCGCCATCAGTACACAAGCTATTCCGATTCCCCGAGAAACAAAACTAAGTACTGCTAGGCTAGCTCACCATGATGACAAGGACCCGAACGAGAACTGCGACAAAGTCGGTGAAGAGAGTAAGTGCATGCTTGATGTAGTCCATATCCCCATGGTGTGCCCTCTCAATGATCTCCTGGGTGTCCAACACCATATATCCAAGGAAAACCAAGAGGCCAAAGTAAAGCTGCAGGCCACCATCATACAGTTAGCTTGCCAGGCGAAATTTGATTAACAGGCTGTTTTATTCAGATGAACTACATTTCTGGGCAAGTAGTCTACCTCAAACATGAAGGTCGCAGTAGAGTGGCCAAATATGGAAGTGGCAAACTGCAGCCAGATGAGAATTGAGAGGCCAGAAGAAAGAAAGCCTCCAAGGTAGAGGTACTCCCGGCGCTTGGCTATGATAGCAGCAGCCGAGAAACATCCAAATGCAATGGCAGTTCCAACAAATGCCGCCACGAGTATCCTGGAGGCACAAAGGTAATAGATAAAAATTATACACACACACACACACTGCAGGAACTATACATTGTTTGTCTTAGCTCACGTAGACCTCAAGTTACAAACCATGATGAAAACAAGCTCCTCAGACAATGTTTTTCTAATTTTGCCAGTCCAAACACATATAGAAAGAGGCTGAATTACAACTGTTCATTAGGACTCAGGGCACAGCCGTTCAGATGAGAACTACTAAAACAACAATGCTCTTGGGGAAAAAAGTATGTATTATGATCGACGGATGGTAATGTTAGACACTTGGTGTTTGATAAAATGTTTTCGTAATCTCCTAGTTTACAACTGTGATTTGTCACACTATCCATGCCACCATGCTGATCTGCATGAATTAGGGAAGGAGCATTCTGTTTCTTACAAGTCAAATGACACAAGATTATGAGCATCTTGGGCAAGTGGCAAAACGTGGTTGCTCTAGCAAGAGAAATGCAACTTAACAAACAACTGCTACAGGCTTAAACTACACTAGATCAATTAACAGCCAACAGCCGGGTGATGTGTTAGGACAAGCAATCGGGTGATGGTTAGTACTTAGGCGCTGTTTGGCACAGCTTCAGCTCCATCAGATTCGTGGATCTTGTTTACATTTTAGAATAAAAATATAAACTTAATTCACTTTATTTTAACAACCTACAAATTTGAGATGTGAGTTGGAGCTGAGACCTGGAGTCGTGCGAAACAGGGTCTTAGTAGTACCTCGGATCAAAGTCAAGAGCGAGGTCGATGAGAGGGCCAACGGAGGCCCCTTCAAGTAGGGCAGCACACATCAACAGGAAGAACCTCTTTTTCTGCTGGCAAAGCATCAAGAAATTAACGAACCAACCAACCGGGCGGATAACAGTTGACTAGTGGATGCAGATGAGGTTGTTTTATCACCTCTTGATAGGTGGGCAACGAGAAGAGCCAGGCGATGGTGGCCAAGCATCCGAGCATGGTGAGGGTGCCGCCGATGTTGCAGACGATGTGCAGATAGGCACCAAGCGCGGAGAAGGCCAGCGCGGAGCAGAGGGTCAGGTAGACCTGCAGGCGCATGCATCAAGTAAACACTACTGGTCTTCTTTTCCAAGATTCAACAAGATCCAGGGATTATTGGAGAGGAAATCTGACATGCTTGAGGTGGGACTGCACTGCTGGGGAGATGTGGCCAAGATTCTTGAGGGACTCAAAGCTCCATCTCGGCTGCGATTGCGCCCCCCCGAACCCGAACAAGGAATCCATCGCCTCGAGATCTATTGCAGTTCTAGATAGGGAAGGAAACCCTAATACTACACCCAATCTCGATCTCTCGTCGAATTGACTAATGGAGAGAGCCGAGGTAGACGACGACGATGCGAGTCAGCGTGGTGGATACCGACGAATGAATGTGCGACGGCCCATGTTTTCCAGCCCGGGCCCATCATCTTTCCAGGCCTGTCCCCGTCGAATTATTTACTGTTCTAGACCGATTGTATCATCTTCCAAACCATAGTTTAAACAATATCATTGACTAGAGTTAATAGGATTTGACTGCATGTAATATAATAACCGGAGAGATAGTGAGCAGGCACATAGATATTATATATGTGGACCATATATAGTATACCATAGGTAGTGCCAGTGAGTGTAGACGGGTAGAGAGAGTAAGGATGGTAATTTTTAATCCAAACCAAAAAACTGAATCAAACTAATTAAAAAATGTTTTTTTTTTGGGTTTTTGTTTATAATTTGGTTTTTATATCTACCCTAAGTTCGGTTTTTTAAAAATCAAAATATTTTTAAATCAAATGAATGGAATCGAAAAAAACCAATGGTCACTCCTAGTCCTAAGAGAGGGAGAGGGAGAGGGAGAGGGAGAGCGAGAGCGAGCTCATCCGGACTACCAGACAAACTGACAAACATGAGGAGACGAGGGACACATGCATATACGGATCACGGATGGATGGCCGGGCTGGAAGTGGAACAGGCAGCCAGCCAATGGGCATGAGATAAGGTGCCTCCCAATCCAATCCAATCCAATCCAATCCTTGCATATCCTATCCCATGGCTGCCTAATAATATCATCGCCATCGTCATCATCTCGACTGCTCGTGTGGTTCTTCCTCCCTCCTCCGGTGGAGTAGCTAGCTAGCTCTGTAGCTCAGCTCGTACAAAAACCACACTGCACCCGGCCTAGCTAGTCCCCGAATACAACACGCACGTACGCTACAATGGCCGCCCTTTCCTCTGCAGCCGTCTCCATCCCTTCCCTCGCCCGGCCGGCTCCCCGTCCCCGCGCCAGGTCCGTGCCGGTGCGCGCGTCGCTAAGCAAGGCGGCCGGCGCCGCGGCCGTGGCCGTTGCCGCGAGCGCCATGCTTGCGGGCGGCGCCATGGCGAAGGAGGTGCTTCTGGGCCTCCAGGGCGGGTTGCTGGTGTTCGAGCCGAGCGAGTTCACGGTCAAGTCCGGCGAGACTATCACCTTCAAGAACAACGCCAACTTCCCGCACAACGTCGTGTTCGAAGAGGACGACGTGCCCAGCGGCGTCGACGCCTCCAAAATCTCGCGGGAGAAGTACCTCGAGAACGAAGGCGAGGTCTACTCCGTCACCCTCACCGTCCCGGGCACTTACGGCTTCTCCTGCGAGCCGCACGCCGGAGCCGGCATGAAAGGAAAGGTCACCGTCAACTAAACATATATATATATATATATATATATATATATGATGATGCTTGCCTGCGTGCTTGCTCCTCCTAGCTACTTTCTCCTGCATGCGTGCTCCTCTTTGTCTACTTGTATCAATTAACCAATTACTCCGTTGTACGCTACGAGCAGTCATTATTGTTGACGTTTTGTCTTTCACGGTTTCCATCTTTGGGTAGAAACCTGAATTTGCATTCCGATCCGGCCTATATGTATATCCTGTTAGTCCCATAATTAATAATTTGCACCTACATTCAATATTAATATATCGTATCCATACACGAGAGATACATAATAGCATATAATAACAAATATAAGTTGTTAGATCATATATGACTAGTTTTGCGACAAAGCCAACCGGCCAAATAGTTCACATGGTATAAAATATCATAGCGTAAGCAAAATATGAGGCAACAAACAAAATCCAGCTAGTATGCCTCAACCCATTCAAAAACAACTGATTGAGGTAGGATCATTAGAAATTGGTGCCATCATCACTGAAACCATACGACGTTCCTCATTCTTTGAATAAGTTCAACAAGGAATGGCCGGCGAGTACGAAAATCATACTCAGCAAGACTTCCAAGCAAATGTTATATAGTACCCAATGCTATGTCAAATGAATGGTTATCCTATATAGTTTTTCATTTGCATAATAAGCTTTTATTTGCAATATTGAATAGTAGATTGCAATCGAACATTTGTAAGAGCATTTGATATTTGATAACTAGTAGTAATAGTGCATAAGTAACATGAATAGACGGGTAGCTTGTTGCCATAAACATTTAAAATCTCGGTAATATCCTTTTGCTAATCAAACTGTGTATAGACTCCCCCTATCCAAACAATATTGAACAAATTTTCCAAAAACATAAAGCTTCTTATTTTGAAATATAACCAAGTGATGTCCATGACCGGGGACATGGCTATTCTAATATATTACACTCAGCAAAGGTTATGCAACTTTACTCACACGATATAAACATCCCATCATGTCAAACATATCACACGACACTGAAGGTATCCATTTGAAGGTTTGATAACAAAGCTTTTACATTGCTAGTTATAACCATCGCCGCCCTATGATCTGCATCTCAAGGTGTGGAGCACCCTCCAACTTTAATAGCTCACAGTTGTATTGGTAAGCTTTGTGTAGCTCGCAAAAGCCTCTACGAACATGAACGTCTTGTATCATGCTGCGCTAGCCCAATTTTCACTAATCAACTACCACATATGGCTAAATTGTTAGAACACTGAACACGGTAACTTATTATGCTAGGGCCTTCCCATAAAGGCATATGTGGTTATACAAAAATACGTGGGTCTATAGCACAATAGATCGGTCCATAGCAACCTAGGCGAGACTGCCACATTCCCTACGTGCAACTGCACCGGTCTCAATAACCACTCGCCCAAGTCTAAAACACGTTCTCCAATTTCATTTATACCCAAAATATCAGAGGTACCTCCTCTGGTTCATATCATAAGTATTTCTTATTTTTGAGCATTTTGACCATTATCCAAGTTATTTGTCTAATATCGGTATAAGCATGACTAAACATCTAACGATCATTGTTACTCCACAATTTCACGTTTAATATTTATGGATAGTGGATAGCATTACTATAGTGACAATAGTGAAGGTATCAATTTGTCAATGTAGGATAAATGCAACAATTGGATATATCTACCATCCTTATAACATAGCGAATTTTACCAAAATTAAATGCATATACATAATAGTTTGAAACACAACATAGATAATAGTGAACATGTGATCAAATATGATCAAATGGGGTGCTTGCCTTGCTTGTTGAACTCAGGGTCTTGCTTAGGTTTGTCGATGGCGGTTTACGAGACATCAGTATCTACATGCGATACGTCGAATAGCACAAATAAGAGTCAAAAGAATACATACCGAACCCAAATTTAAATATGTTTTAGTATTAAGAAAGAGAATGATTTAGAAGAAAATAGAAACTGGTTTCACTCAATTGGGAGCTTGTATGCAAAAGTTATAAACATTTGAATTTAGCTCGTGTAACATCCCAAAAATTAAAAAATGGGAAAAAAAACACAAGTTTATGATTTTAAAAGCGAAAGAGAAATAAAATTTTAACGGGAATCAAGACCTTAGTTCAAAATATCGTCTTTTCCTCTCCTCCTTTAAAATATAAAAATTCAAAATTTTATAAGAAACAAAATGTGACAATTTTATAAAGCCAAATCATTTTCTTGGGCCTTTAGTAGACAAAGAGATCAAAGAAATTTGGTTATGCAATATTGAGAATTAGAAACATTATTCATGTGTTCTAAAGAACTTACACTAGACTATATTAATAGCTTGTACATGGGACCCCTTGCCTTGTTCCTATCTCAGCCCCACCAGTCAGCTAGTCCATCCTGTGGCCGAAGTGCTTCCTCTGTTCTATCGTGGCAAGCAGACAAACTCCACCGCCGGAGCTTTACCCTGCCACTGCTTCCTCTCAGGTTAAGCCACGCGTCTCCAAGTCCAAGCATGCACTCGCCGTCCCTTGCACTGCCACGACGACAAGCCTTTCTTCACACATGCGCTGCCACGGCAAGGAGAGCGCCGCCCTAGCCGTGCCGACGCTACTCCCGCTCCCCTGCGCCATCGCCTTATCCCTTTCCTCTGATGTACAGACTCCATAGCAGCTTCTTGGCTTTTCCCCAGCCGAGATATGATTCCAGGTCTCTTTTTCATGGCCGGCCAAGCAAGAGAAATGGGGGAGAAATCCAGTCTGAGCCATTAGAGAGAGCTATCCTGCAATTAAATGGAACCTGAGCATCTACTTGATCCTTGGAACCCATCCCTGTTGAATATCTAGGTATTATTTTGATTTCAGATTTGAATATGAAACATAATTCCAAAATAATCAAACACAACAAGCTAGGCAGAAGATACCACATATTTCTGAAAAGTAGATCTAGAAAATACCACATATTGTTTGAAAAGTGATGAACAGAGGGAAGAATTCTTATGATGGGCTTGATGACGGAATGGAAGCAGTGCAGTAGCGACTGGCCGTAGAGGAAGTAGTCGACGCAGAGGAAGCTCGAACGGTCGCGCAGTTGCGCTGCCCAGAAACCTTATTGCCGCCCCCGTGCAGGTTCTCGCGGCGGCAATGGTTCGGAGATCCCGCTCTCCCTGCCTCGCAGTGCACGCCGAGAGGAAGGTCGGTGAAGATCGAGCGCAGCACGAAGACGCAACACAGATCACAATGGATGAACGCGAGTACCAGAGCAAAAACTTGCTTTAGTCTGGACGTCTCCAGATATTATAGCCTCGCACCAGTAACAGTCATTTAAACGCTAGTAAACAGAATTTAATCCAAATGACTGTTTCTATTAGAAACTGACGCCATTATCATGACTGTTTCTATTAGAAACTGAAAAATAAAAAGGTTTAAACGTGCCAGGATTTAATCCACTGCACGGCGACCCGCGACGTCGCAAGTCACAAGTCACGCGGGAAAAATACGCGGAAATACACGGTAATTCGTGAAATACGCGCGCACGTGCGTGTGACTTTAGCCGTGCTCCTCACCCTCCATCTGCCTTATTACAAGGCATGGTGGGAGCTCTCCCTTTTAAATTGGTATTCTCCTCTCTCAACTAACAATATGGTACTATTCTTTGTGGCTTTAGCATTAGAGATAAATGGGCCACTTGGGCCTTATTTCTAGCAACCCCCCACCAATGCCGAAGCAGACAAAGAATCAAAAGTTTGATCACTGTGCTGAATCTTCATTTAATATATCAGTGTTTCGGTGCAAGTCCCATACGGGTTGAACTTTCACATAGAATAACGAGATCTATCCTCCCACAGCTAATGAATGGACTCAGCCTTGAATTCACAGCTTTGTGTGGTTAGATTTTACCCGAAATCTTAACTGATACTAGGCTGCCAAAAAACTTCACCTCAACGAAGCGTTAAATGGTCATGCTCCATAATCTTCTCTTGAGCTTTCTAGAGAATGCCCCTTTCTCGTGAACTGTGACCTCACAGTTAGGCTCAAGTAGGTGTATTCATTTTAGGTATCCTGTAGATCGATACCTTTTCCTCTCATTAGGACACTAGAATACATTAAGATTTTAAATCAGCCTTTCATACAGATTAGAGTACTTAGAACATGGGTAGATTTAGTGTACTCTCTTGTTACAACCACAACTTGTTTTTCCCATTACCTAATTCACGGGATCTCCGATGAAAAGGATGGGTTACAATTGTGAAGTAACTCATATGGGCCTCATTCCCATGTCCTTCGACGCAATAGAAATCACATTTCTTGTTAACCCTTTTGTAAAAGGGTCTGCCAGATTTTTCTTAGTGCGTATATAATTGACAGCTATAACTCCGGAGCATTTCAATTTTCTGACAGATTTAAGCCTACGTTTCACATGTCTGGAGGACTTCATATTATCCTTAGCACTCATAACCTTGATCAACACTGTTTGGTTATCGCAGTACATTAGGATCGCCGGGATTGGTTTCTCAACCAATGGCAAGTCCAACAGAAGCTCTCTTAGCCATTCAGTCTCAAAAGCGGCTGTGTCTAGTGCTACAAGCTCAGATTCCATGGTTGATCGCGTCAATATAGTTTGTTTACATGACCTCCATGAAATTGCAGCACCCGCTAGTGTAAACACATAGCCACTTGTAGCTTTGATCTCATCTGCATCAGAGATCCAATTTGAATCACTATATCCTTCTAATACCGGAGGGTATCCAGTATAGTGAATTCCATAAGAGGTAATACCTCTCAGACAGCGTAACACTCTCTCAAGAGCCTCCCAATGATCATCTCCCGGATTCGATGTAAACCGGCTTAATTTGCTCACAGCAAATGAGATGTCAGGTCTCGTTGCACCAGATAAATACATAAGGGACCCTATAATTTGTGAATATTTTAATTGATCTTTCCCTAATCCGTTATTTTTGCAAAGTTTTACACTTGCATCATAGGGAGTTGGGGCTACTTTGCAGTTCTCAAAGCCGAAGCGACTCAATAATTTTTCTGCATAATGGGACTGACTCAAAGTAATCACATTCTCGGTTCTGATCAATTTAATATTTAGAATTACATCTGCCTCACCCATGTCTTTCATATTAAAACAACTAGATAAGAAAGATTTGACCTCGTCAATGATAGCAGTGTTGGTCCCAAATATAAGTATGACATCGACATACAAACACAAGATTACTCCTTGACCCCCACCATAGCGATAATAAACACATTTATCCGCCTCATTCAAAGAGTAGAAAGAAAGAAAACAAAAAAGCCACCATAGAATAATTCAAAATAAAAAAGAAAGAAAGAAAACAAAAAAGCCACCGTAAAACAGCCATCTTCAAAATAAAAAAAAGAAAGAAAAAAACAAAAAAGCCACCGTAAAAGCGGGCTAATAAAAAACGAAAAAAAAATTAACCAGCGCTCCCCATCAGCGGAAATTTAAAAAACGAAAAAAATAAAAGAAAATATCCAGTGCTTCCTATGAAATCATGTGATGAAACATTGGCTTAATGATGATTTTTGTATTGCAAAGTGTTTTTGTGCTTGTGCATGTGCTTGACTAGGTTTTGAAGATACAGACCTATTTCCTTTTGCACCGGATAAAATCTCAAGAAACAGAGAGTTTCGCATTTATGCCGGACCAATTTTTTTGTCCGTCGTGAATGACGTCGGACCATATTTTTGGTCCGTTGTGAACATGCGCTTGAGCGATTTTCAACAGAGCAAATTACATGTACGCCGGACCATTTTTCTTTGGTCCCCGTGAACATGATTTTACGGCTTTTGTGCTGGGCCAAGTTTGACTAAAAACAGTAAGTTTTAAATGTATGCCGGACCAAATCTTTTTGGTTCGCCGTGAACGTGTTTTGAAGCTTGTTTTTCGCATCTACGCCGGACCAAATTTTCGGTTCATCGTGAATGTGTTTTTGATGCTTTGCGCCAAGACCAAAGTTCTTGAAAAATAGTAAGTTTTGCACGTACGCCGGACCAATGATTTTTTGGTTCATCATTAATGGCCTTTTCAAGGACTGATTTCGTGTGCACGCCGGACCAAATTGTTGGTCCGTCGTGGATTGCGCTGGACCAAATTTCAGTCCGACGTGAATGTGATTTTCTAGGGTTTTATCCCTGTGTGCGTTGGACCAAAAGTTTGGTCCGTCATGAACGTGATATACTCGGGATTGAATTGATTTTTTGCAATGCTCGTGTGAGTAGTTGCATGGACTGATGTTAGTCAAATCGCGGACCTGTGCTCAGATTGTTTTATGGTTTGTTCATGTGCAGGTATTGCTCGCGGGCAAACATGGTTGATGACGGGACCGGAACTAGGTTCATGGAGGAACTGAGGTTCGAGAGTAGATTCATTGAGGAATCGAGGTCTTGATGGTCAAGGATGTCATGCGGGATGTTCGGGCTAGAGAATGGTGCACATGAAGTGTTGTCAGTCACGTGAGTATGGCAGGTGGGCCATATGCGTGCAGAGTTATAGTTATTTGGGGTAGCTTGCATGTTTTGGGCCATGTTGGGCCAAGTGGACATGCATGCGTACTCTTTGTGTTTGCTCATTATAAATAGGAGGGGTTGTCTCCTGTTTATGAATCCAGAGCATTAGAGAGGCTTGCCAGGTGCCAGAAGCTAGGCTTTTGTAACACCCCATAAATCTCAACTGTTGTACAAGAAAAATTCGACAGCATTTCCCCTAAAACAGGACAATACGGAAGCAATTCAAATAGGAATAATATCACGACATCAATACTAGAGACAACGAGTCTAATTCAACCAGGTATCAACCACAAATATAACACATCTCTAATGGGACAACCATAAACGAGAACAGGTTTAAAGGGAACAATAAGGGGTCTATATGAAATAAAATTGCATCCAACTAATGAATTATTTAAAGCACTAGATCATGAGAGTCGTGATGACATCAGAAAAATTATTGTGTTGCTAGCTCACCCTTCATGCTTACGACTCACGTGCGCTACCTGAAAACATCAAAACAAAGAAGTAGTAAGATTGGGTAATCTCAGCAAGCGGAACAACTAATACCAATAAAACATCCACCATATATCTAGCATTCCACATTCCTCATATACAATACCACATCCACCATATATCTAACATTCCACATTCCTCATGTACAATACCACATCAAAGAGTCCACACCACTTCAAGAAATGCATATGATTGATGCACATGCTTATGCCATGTTCCTCCTCACCGTGCCCTTTCTCAGAACACACGGTGTTGTACTGACGTCACAAGACGCCAAGGCGTCGACAAACTTCCAATGCATGAATATGCAGTTAATGCTTCATGCATGAATTCATTCATAACCTCTCCCATCGAGTCCACACGCTTTCATATCATCATATAGCATGGATAGAAAACAAATATCATAGAGATGAAATGTTTAGACAATTCATCCGGTAAACAACATCATTCTTCACCTTACTCTTGATTCATAGCTAAACCACAACATCACAATACCAGTCAAGATATTGCAATCCTCAAAGCAAATGATTAAACCATGTATGATTGCTGTAATTGGAGTTTATAGTGAAGGCGAATCAAACAACAATGTATAGATTAACAATACAACTGCTTCCACTTGCCTTTACCGACGTGGGCGAAGAACCTAGTTACGCCCAGCAGTGGCACCACCTGAACAAACATTATTTCAGTACATAGCAACATCACAATTGATCACACAATTCAAACACACGCTTCCTACTCCCCGATCCCATTTAAACGCCAAAAACCCCGATCTGTCCGGATCGAACAGCAGCACCCTCTCTTCCCAATTTCGTATCTTTTTTTCTACTGTTCATAAAAATACAGAAAAATTAAAGTAGCTAGATATTGACGAGATCTACAACTTTCATGAAGGTGAAAAATTTCAATTCTGCCGTTAAATATGCCTAAACAACCATCCAACACAGTGGACAAAATCTGTTTCCAGATTCTGTTCGTCAGCTTCCAACAGAGATAACTCTCATACCGACGGCCCAAAAATTCTGAAAAAAATACAGAAGCTAGGTATCGATGTTGTCTACAACTTTCTCGTTATAGGTTTTTGCAGTAAAAATCATGTATGCCACTTAAACGGCGAAACAATCCGCGCTGCACAATCTCCCCTCTCAGAAACAGCACCGCGTGAACAACTACCCTTCTCCCCCATCAAATTCCATCCAAACCAAACACCACCAGATCTAAAACACTCCTAATCTTAGGTAGAACAGGGGGTAAAATTCTGGAAATTTACCTAGAGTCCTTCCTCGAGAATCCACGGAAAGCACGCGATGAACCCCGAATCTGAAATCTGCTCGTCCTCCACGCCTCCACGGATCCCTTCTTGCTTTCTCCTTCGCGTTTCGTGGTGGATCTTGAGCCACCACGCAGGGGAGGAAGAGGAGAGGGTGGCGGCTACTAGGGGGAGGAAGGGGAGGCACCCTAGGGCAAAGGGGGGAGGTGGCGCCACTTAAACGGGGGTGGTGGGCCGGCCCACCAAGGCATGGGGAGGAGAGGGGGAAAAAGAAATTCCCGGCCCAGGCCCAGGTTGCCTCAGCCCAGCGAAAACTAGCCCAAAACTCCAATTTTTAATATTAAATTGCCGCATATTCTTCAATTGTTTCATTCCCCGACAAAACCCTCTTTCTTTCTGGAACAATCAAGAAAGAAAACCCTAGGATTGCTCTCAAATTCTAGGGCATCACAGCTTTAGAGGTTGTACTATTTGATGGGAGTATTTTAGACATAAAGAAATAAAGATCAATTCTTCCAGATCCTTTGCATGCTATAGTAACCTCGTAGCTACAGTGCACGCGTTGCTACAGTGTTTTCTGTTTTTGGTTCTTGTTTGCATGCTTGTTCTGGTTTCTAGATTGGTTTTTGCTCTTTGAGTTTCATCTTGATTTGATCCATCCAAAACCTCTCTAGGGTATTGATTTAGAGTTCCTCAAAGTTCTTTTGATAAATCTTTTGAAGATCTCGTTTAATCTACAAGTTTTGATTACATCAATTCTCGTCATATTCTGTTATACCAAGCTTTCGAGATTCATAACTTTTGATCTGTAAGTCTAATCGAGCTAATTCTTTTTCTGTTAGATTAGTCTTCGAATCTAGTTTCTCGTGTCCAAATTTTAGATCGATCTGATGGTTGGATATCTAGGAATTTACGATTTACAAAACATATCTAATCTGTTTTTGTTGGACACGAAGTGATTATTTGATTCATATTTGGGGTGAACTTTTATTAGATCATAAATTTGGTTTTAGCTTCCGCACAATCATTCACCCCCCTCTGATTGCTATATTTGTTTATATCGATCCTACACTCCCCCATAGCTACATAATAAAAAACGGGATTTTTTTTTAAATATCCAGCGGTTCGGAACTGCGGAAAAAAATTGAAAAAAATTATGTGGCGGTCGGGGACCGCGGGATTCATAATGAAAAAAATTAAAAAAAATCTCCTGTCGGGAACCCGCGGTATTGCGCTATTACGGGGCTAATTTTGCAATTTTTTTCGGAAAATGGCTAGATCCGGAAAAGATTTTGTCAGGGAGGCCAGAACAATAAAAATTTCGAGAGAATGATATGTACATAAGAGAGAGAAAACGGTTTGGGAAAATTACACTTCTATGCGGTGAAAACGGAATTCGGTCGGTGCCTTTTGAGAAGATGGTGCGTATGCCAAAAATAGGTTGGAATAGTAACCGAGCAGGCCAGTGGGAAGGATTTAGCCCATGAATAGGAATATGATTTTTAAACATTTTCTAATAAATTTTATTACAAAGAACAAGTTTGAATTTTTTTTTGAAATAGTAAACCAACTCCAATCATTATGAAAATTTTTGGAGATATACTTTAGATTATTCATAACTCAAATAAAATATTTTCAAGCATTGTTGAGGTCTTAAATGGTTTTGTTAAAATTTCAAACACAATAGCTCGAAATAAAAAAAAATTATGCAAAAATTTTAGAAAAAAAGCAAAAAATGTAGGAATTAAATTTTTGAACATTGATGCAACAAATAAGTGTGATCATAGAGAACCCAGGCCACAAAGCCAACAAAGCAGACAAGAAGAACTCATCCAAAGTAAGAGGAGCATGAGAGAAATAGCAGCAATATTGTTCTTGACCACCAATTCTTTTGTAGCATAAGGATCCGATAGTTCTAAAAGGTTCGAGGGGTTGTGTGAAAGGGATAATCCCTTGTATTCTTTTGAGATTATGTTTAAGGAAATTACGACTTGCTTCACCAAATGTCTCTCTCATCACAATTATTTCATAATTGTTATTTAGAGATCTCTCTATCTATGAGTTTCATCTACTCCTCTATTGGTACCGTGTATGCTTGTACCATATCTCACAATATCTGATCTAATCCGAAGGCTGCTATGCACAACATGAGCATAAGAGTATAACAATCATAAAAATCAACTGTATCTGTTGACACTAGAATTTAGCACGTAGCCAATTTGGTAGGAATCGGTTTGGTATGATTATTTTGTGAAAGAATATATCGGATTTAGGAGTCATAAAGCCAATACAGTATTATCGGGTCATAGCCGATATTGGTCTTGGAAGGAAAAATATCATGAAGAAAGGTGAAACCGATACGGATAATGCAAGAGAAGATCAAGAGGGATACAATCGGACCTGAAGCTATAAAAGGAGATGATGGGAAACATCTACAATCATCTGACATCCAACATACAAAACAACTCATTCTACTTTTTACTTTTCGTCGACTAGGAGTAGCTTTTTAGCATTGTAATCTTTCTTTTGTAATTAAAATCAATAAAGTTGAGCATCGCCAATTATTAATTCTATCGACTTACGCTAAACAACCTTTACATTTATCTAGTCAACCTTTACATTTATCTAGTCAACTCAATCAGGTTGATTAGATATATCAATTACTTTTGTTTGAATCGGCTTAAGTAAGCCGATTGGACTCGATCTTTGTTGGTTTTAGATCGGCTTAGTGACTGATTGAATCACATATAATTCTCTTGCTGATTGCAAGATCAAATCGGCTAGCACACCTGCACCTAGAGTTAAACCCAGTGTTTGCGTGTTGACTACGATCAACCCTTATGTTTTTTGCGCCAACACACTTTTGACACGCCCGGTGGGACCTGATTGGGCAACAATGTCTATAGCTGGGAAATCAATATCTTTGTTCGATATAAACACTGAAGCAATAATCGTCCCTACGATGGACGATTTGACGCCGGAGTAGCGCAAAGGGATCGAAGATCAAAAGGCTATGTTTGAGTAGATGATGCTCAACTACTACCAGAAGACTCGGCGAGGCGTCACACAAAAGTTTGCGTTGCCGATGATGGCCAAATTCGGCAACAAAGAGGCTTTAGAAGTGCTGAGAAAGCACAGGTAAGCTGATATATGCCTATTCAAGCAGAATTATCGGATATGATTAATTAATCTATACATTGTGCTCTTATCAACCATCATCAGCTTTGGTCACTACCCTCAGGCCGATGATAGCAAATAGCGTCAAGGAAGTCGCACAAGAATTAGTGTCAGTCGGAACATTACTTGATCCAGCACAAGTCCTGCCAACATATCCAGTATAATCTGTCACCCAGAATATGCAAAATATCAAGCCAGTGGTTGACCCAAAACCGTCGGCTATTACCCCTACTATGGCGCCGACGCGGCCAACTGTGATCCTGCCACGGGATCCAGGTACGAGTGCGGTTACACATTACCAAGATTATACTGATTTATCCAAATTGGCCAATCAATCTAGCTTACCCCCATCCACTCCATTCTACATTTACCCTGGATCGACTGCCCAACCAATTGAAACTCATGTGTGCCCTCTGTTCGTTGAGCCGATTACTTCACGGGATCCAGCCCCTAATAGGGTTGTCACATATTCGGAGCCATTTGCTCCGTTGCCTGAGCCAACATTAAGGCAACCGAATGTCGGCTATGAGCAATCACATGCTCCAATGCAACCCCAATTACAATGCCAGCCCAAGTTTGCACTCAGAGGGTAGCATGAGATCACCCTTGGTTGGCAAGTGCCTCAGGCACACATAGCATCAGCTAGGGAAAGCATTCAGTCAAAGGGGCGGACTATCGGCTGCAGAAAGCCATATCCAGATTATATTGATCGAATCCCATATCCCAATGGGTATAGATTTCTCAATTTTGCTAAGTTTTTGGGGGATGATTCCACCACGACCCTGGAACACATCGGATGTTTTCTGGCATAATGTGGAGAGGCTATACAATCCGATAGGCTGAAGGTGAAGTTGTTCCTTTTATCAGTCTGGGTGCTTTTACCTGCTTCACAACACTGCCCCCAAATTCGATCAATACTTAGACTGATTTGGAAAGCCTATTCCATGAATAATTTTTTTTGTGAAAGCTTAGAATTAAGAATATCATATTTAAGTTCTGTCCGACAGAAATTTGGAGAATCGGTAACAAATTATATTAAAAGATTCTAGAAAGTTAGAAATCGGTGCTTTAGTGTCACATTGCCTGATAATCAATTAGCTGATTTAGCTTTCCAAGGGTTAATCCCTCTGTCGGCGTTCTAGCCAACAGGCACCTCCGAATCGGGTGCTTATGAGGTTCAGACGGGGGGGCTTTCGGGGCAATCGCCGGAGGAAGAAAGACTGGAATATCGGGGAAGCTTGGAAGGATGGGGACGCTAGGATTTACCCAGGTTCGGGCCCTCCGAAGAGTAACAGCCCTAGTCCTGCTTCCCTTGCTATTGCTTGCCTTGTGGAATATGAACTGGAATCCTAACTT
Source organism: Rhipidocladum racemiflorum (assembly GCA_036346355.1). Lineage (NCBI taxonomy): Eukaryota > Viridiplantae > Streptophyta > Magnoliopsida > Poales > Poaceae > Rhipidocladum > Rhipidocladum racemiflorum. Next base: position 115,245 of record CM070590.1, on the reverse strand, counting down.
GAGACAATGGAGCCTCTTGCCAATGGATCGAACCCCTTCTCCCATGCACCCCAGCCCCCTTTTATACCTGGGCCGGCGGGGGCGCATGGGAGGCTTACACCGCAAGCCATACTCATTACTCTGCCACGGGCGCATTAAATGCGCCCGTCCCTGTCCTTACGCATCATTTAATGCCTACTGCAGCCATCACACCCCTGCCTCGGGCCCTGCGCCCACCAACGCCGCTCGTTCCGTCAGGAGGTGACGTCACCCGTAATTAATACGCGCCTGGGAAGGCGCGCCGCCATACTGTAGCTTCCACGCCTTTGCATTTAATGCGCACGATCTGCATTAAATGCCCTTGATCCTGGTACTGCCGCCGGGTGGCGCGCTGTGGAGTGGCTCAGTATGCCACCTGTCCACTTGGGCGACCGCCTTCCTGGGCGCCCAGTGGCGTGGCCGGGTCGCCACGTGTCCACTGGGCGACCACCTCGCTGGTCGCCCAGTGGCGTGGCCTGGTCGCCACGTGTCCACTGGGCGATCGCCTCGCTGGTCGCCCAGTGGCGTGGCCTGGTTGCCACGTGTCCACTGGGCGATCGCCTCGCTGGGCGTCCAGTGGCGTGGCCTGGCCGCCACGTGTCCACTGGGCGATCACCGTGCTGGTCGCCCAGTGGCGTAGCCTGGGCGCCATGTGTCCACTGGGCGATCACCCTGCTGGTCGCCCAGTGGCGTGGCCTGGTCGCCACGAGTCCCCCGAACGACTACCCTGGGGCCCTACCGCTTGCGGCGGTGGGCCTGGACGCGCCATGGGGCCCATCGACCATGTTTAGTGCGGGGGAGCGGGTACCCTGGTGTAGAATACGCCGACAGTAGCCCTCGGGCCCACCCAGGAGCACTTTTTGGTCTTCCGCCCTTCTTTCTTCTTCTCTCTCCTCTTTTAACTGCCCTTCAGGGAACCGCTCAGTCTCCCGGGTGGGGCCTCTTAAATACCCACACGCCCCACAGCTTTTAAAGGATCTTCCGGCTTCTCTGGTCCCAAGGCGGTTTGCGCAGTTATTCCCGCCTCGTAACCGTCGCACGACCCTTGGGATGCGCCCCCTTTACGGGGCTCTTGAACTTCCTTTTTGCGAACCGCCGCGTCTTTTCGTATTTCCCGCCAAGTTTTCCCTCGCAGCCTTATAAAAGGCTGGCCGAGAGGGGGAGTGATTCCTTCCCTTTCTAACTCCCTTCGCTCTGCCCTTCCTTGCCACCTCGGAGCCCCTTGCATCTTCTTTTCCGACGTGCTTTGGCACTTTTCCGCGCTTGATGGCTCCTCCGACTCCTTCTGCCCCAGTTCTCCCTCCTTCGTTCGTCGAGGAGGAGGGCGCCGCCAGGCTTTCCAGGAATATAACCGCGAGTACCCTCCGCATTCGCCCCGGGACCATCGAGCCCCGCTGCCGGCCCGGGGAGGTGGTTTTCTTCGGGTGGCAGCTTGTAGCCGGCCTGCTGCCACCGGTCTCTGATTTTTATCTTTCTGTCCTCAACTTCTACGCCATTCACCACATCCATCTTCCTCCCAACTCCGTCATCCTTCTTGCGGCCTTCGCCCACTTCTGCGAAATGTTCGTAGGAGTGCTGCCCAATCTTCTCCTCTTTCGCTTCTTTTACACCCTTCGCGCCGTGGGCGGCACTCCTTCTGTTGCCAGGAGCTACCACCTACGGCTCCGCGACGGGACCGTGTCGCGCTACATCCCACTGGATTGCCGGTCCAGCTGGAGGTCATGGCGTGACGAGTGGGTATACGTCGAGGACGACAGCGGCATTGAGGTGCTGGAGCTTCCAACTGGACTGGCAATCAGCAACCCTAACTGGGGGGCTCACGTCAGTGAGAAGTCCGAGCTCCAGACGATGCTAGTCTGCGTCGACCAGTTGCGGACGGCGGGCCTGACGGGGGTCATGGTTATCCGGGACTTCATCTCCCGGAGGCTTAGCCCTCTGCGCCGCCGCGTCCGTCCGGCCTGGCAGTATATGGGCCAGGATGATGGGACCCGGAGTATCCCCGGAGGTAAACCGCTACACTTTTGATCGTCCCTTCTTTTTCTTTTCGGCCAACTCTGGTTCTGACGGCATTTTTTGGTCAGCCGCCGGGAATTTGACCTCCGCCGCGGTCGACAGGTGGATGGGGCAGCTGGGCGTGCCCAGCTCCGTCCCGCCGTTCCCGGCGGGCGCGCTCCCGCTCTGTCGATGTACGCCCGTTGCGAGACACCAGGCGCCCCTGATAATCCGGGACCCTCCTCCTGCTGGCGGCCAGGGGAGGGGCGACCAAGGAAGGCTCAGGCGCCCTGCCGACGATGACGCCGCCGGTGGGCCTTCCCAAAGACCCCGCCTCCTGGGCTCGGCAGGGGCGGGGTCCTCCACAGCAAGTGCAGGGAGTTCTTCTGCCGCTGCGGGGGGCTCTTCAACGGCGGCGGGGAGCTCGACGGCCGACGCGGCCTCATCCTCCCTCGCTCCCGCGGAGGTGGTGATGTTGGACCCTCCGACGCCGTCTTTAGGAACAACGCTGCCGTCGCCTCCACCACCGCCGGTTCCCACGACGTTTCAGCGGCCGCCGCCGCCGCCGCCGGCTCTCGTGACATTTCAGTGGCCGCCGCCGCCGCCGCCACCGGCTCCGGTCCTTAGACCGACAGGACCGGCGCCGCCAGCGCCGCGCGGAGGGCTGGTTCTTGCCCCGGGTGTGCCCCGCTTCCCGAGGCCGCCACCTAGGTACTTTTTCGAAAACGCACCAACAAAGTCAAATCCCTTCAAACGGTCTCTTACCATTTTTTTTTCAGGCCGCCCACTCCAGATGTCCTTGCCGCCCAGGCCAGGGGTGACCAGGGCGCTGCTGACGTGGGGGCTATATGTAGGATCGAAGTATACGAATATAGCAATCAGAGGGGGGGTGAATGATTGTGCGGAAGCTAAAACCAATTTCTTGATATATTAAAAGTTCACCCCAAAACAGAACCAAATAATTGCCTCGTTTTCGACAAAAAACAGAATGACAGAGGTTCGGTAAAATGCGAATTCCCGGAGATCCAACCGTTAGATTGATCTGAAATTTGGACACGAGAAACTAGATTCCAATACGAATCGAACCCAAAAAGAATCAGCTCGATCGGACTTATGGATCAAAAGTTATGAGCTTCGCAAGCTTGCTGATCCAGAACTTGACGAGAATCAATCTAATCAAAACTTCAAGATTAAACAAGAACGACAAAAGATTGATCAACTAGACTTTGAGAAACACTAGATCAATACCCTAGAAAGGTTTTTGATGGATCAAATCAAGATGAAACTCAACGATCAAAAACTAATCTAGAATTAGAACAAGCATGCAAACAAGAACCAAAACAGAAAACACCAGAGCGACGTGGTTATCAGTAGCACGCATAAAAGTCTTGGAAGAATTGATCTTTATTTCTTGTCTAAAATACTCTCATCAAAAGAGTACAAACCCTAAAACCAAGCTCAAAGCTTGATGCGCTCAGCTCTACTTGGTGCCTTTCAACAGAGACCCCCACCTATTTAAAGCACCAACCCACAAGGAGTTACGAATACGATTCCTATTTCCTAGAAGGAATCCGTATCCAACACAACTCTACTTGGCCCAACCTGGCCGAGTACAACTCTTGCACGCGTATGGCAACCCTACCATACTCACGTGACTAACACTTTGCACGCGTATGGCCACCTGCCATACTCACGTGACTAACACTTTGCACGCGAATGACCTCCTGCCATTCTCACGTGACTAACCATTCTTCATGTGCACCATTCTCTTAGCCCGAACGTCCCGCATGACATCCTTGACCACCAAGACCTCAGTTCCTCCTGAACCTAGTCCCGAACCTCAGTTCCTCCATGAACCTAGTTCCGGTCCCGTCATCGACCACATTCGTCTTCGAGCAATACCTGCATATGAACAAACCACAAAACAAATCCGAGCACAAGTCCACGACTTGACTTAATGTCAATCCATGCAACTACTCACATGAGCATTGCATAAAGTCCACTTCAAAAGAAGCATCATGAAATCATCACAAATTTCATAATCTCAAATTCAAATTATTTCAATTCTGCTCAAAACCCTAATTCAGCAAAAACGCATTCACGACGGACAAGGAAATATGGTCCGGCGTACACATGAAAAAATCACTCAAAAAAAAACATTACAACGGACAGACAAAATCGGTCCGTTGTACAAGTGAAAGTTTCGGTTCCAAGAAGAAATCATTCTGGCGAAAACACGTTCACGACAGACAAACAAAATCGGTCCGTCGTACATGCGAAATCAAACCTCAAAAAGCCATTCACGACTGACCAAAGAAGTTTGTCCGCCGTACATGCAAAACTTACTGGTTTCTTGGAAGATTGAGTTCGACTCATGAGCTCAAAAACACGTTCACTGCATCTAAAACTTTGTCCGTCGTACATGCACAACTTACTGGTTTTTGAGGAAAATTGAGTTTGGCTCAATGAGTTCAAAAGCATGTCCACGACAGACCAACAAAGTTTGTCCGTCGTAGATGGGAAACTTACTGTTTCTTGAGATCTTGGTCCGGCGCAAAAGCGAAACTTACTGCTTCTTGTCAAATTGACAAAACACATGAACAAACATATTTGCAAATTCAATTCTAAGCCAATTTTTCAGCACATGATTTCACACTATACCACCTGGGGATGCTGAGCCCCAAGATGAGCAGGTTGCGGCCGTCCCCCAGGTGGCTGTCACTCAAGCTGGGGTCGCTCAGGCCTCGGGCGCGCCGGGCCCACTGGGCCCTCTACCCACCCCGGAGCCCCCCCGCCTCCGTTCCTTCGGCGGACGCAGACGCTCTGCTGGCGGCTCTCAGCGAGCTCTACGCCAGCACGAGCAGCCGCCTTGCGACGAACAAGGAGCGGCTGACGGAGGCGGGAGTCCAACTCAACCGCCTCCGTAAGGAGGTGGAGGACTTGCGCGAATGAGAGGCAGGGCTGGGGCTGGAGTTACAGAGGGAGCGGGCGCAGTGGGAGCAGAGCGCCCGCCGCGCTGAAGAGCTCTCTGTGGAGCTGGAAGTGGAAAAGGGGGATCGGCTTCAGTCGGAGACGGACACCACGGGGATGCTGCGTCACGCCTTCGATCGGATGACGGCCGCTTACCTACTGGGCCGGTGCGAGCAAACCCGCGGAGCGTAAGCCGCAGCATTACGCTGCTCGCCACCGGATCGCGGACTTCCTCACGCTCTGCCGCAGCCACGATCGCCGGTCCGCCAGGAGGGGCGCGATGTTGCGGCGCCACGCTGGCACGTCGGCTTCTTTGTGCGGCTACCGCGACGCCAACTTCGACCCCATGGCCGCCGTTCAGGGGATCGAAGGCGACTGGGCACAGGTGGAGGAGCGGGTCCACGACGCCTCCGAATGAGTTGCCGCACAGCTGGAGATGGAAAACCCCCAGCTGGAGGCGGCAGCTGAAGACGTGGCGCTGGCACTGAACGTCGACCCGGTCGACGAAGATGTGGCGGCCGCGGAAGCGGCAGCGGAGGATGAGGAGGAGCCTCCAGCACCGTAGTCTTTCCTTTCTTTTTTGTTTTCACCTGTAAAAGATACTTGACGCAAGTCAGCTTGAAATGAAGCGAAAGCGCTATCTTCCTTTACTGTGCCTGCGTTTACTTCCACTTCACTGGTTTCTCGTGAACTAAGTACATAGACGCTCAAAGACTCAAGATTTTGCGCCAGGTAGTCACTTCCCTCGTACCCTTTGATTTAGCGAAGTTTTCCCACCCGGGTAACCTCCAGGGAACGAACACTTGGTGAGTCGTGGCAGGGCCTTAGGTTTTCGACTACGGTGTTCAAGTTGTCGATTCCCACAGGGACACCCGGAGTGTCAAGACCGTGAAGGGGATCGTGCTGAACTAGCCGTTCGACCACCCACCCCTGCACGCCGCTCTCACCTAGTGGCTCCATCTTTACCACTGGGCTCTCGCAAGGTCATGGGGTATTAGGGGCAAGGGCCCTGGCGCAGCCCAACAGTGGGCGAGAGAATGGGAAACAGAGTAGGGAGAACAACTACTTTGGACAGTAAAATTGAATACTTGATTTCAAACAAAAGGCCTTTCCCGCGGTGGAGAGGAAACCCCACTCCGGCCGGTCGGGGAGCAGAGCATGGGACTTACAACCGATCAGGGATAGAACTTGCGCAGGTTCTCTATGTTCTGTGAGTTTTCCAGCTCATCGCCGTCCTCAGTGGCCAACCTGACCGCCCCAGGGCGATAGACTGAGACCACCTTGAAGGGGCCCTCCCACTGGGGAGACAGCTTATGCAACCCGGCATGCGACTAAATTTTTCGCAAGACTAGGTCACCTACTGCCAGCGTTCTCTCGCTGACCCGGGAGGCGTGGTACCGTCTGAGGCTCTGCTGGTACCGCGCGGCGCGCAGGGCCGCCCGGTCCCGCGCTTCCTCCAGGAGGTTGATGTCGTCCCGGCGCAGACCCTCCTGGTCTTCTTCCGTGAACGCCGTGACGCGCGGTGACCCCAGCGCCAGCTCCGAAGGGAGGACAGCTTCCGCGCCGTAGACCAGGAAGAAAGGGGTTTCGCCGGTGGCCCGGCTCGGGGTGGTTCGAAGCGACCACAGTACTACCGGGAGCTCTTCAGTCCACCGGGCCCCACGCTTGTGGAGTCGATCAAATGCTCGGGTCTTGAGGCCCTTCAGTACCAGCGTGTTGGCCCGTTCGACCTGGCCGTTGCTCCTCGGATGAGCAACCGAGGCAAAGCAGACCTTGGTGCCCATCTCTTCGCAGAAGTCCAGGAAGGCCGCGTTGGTAAACTGTGTGCCGTTGTCGGTGATGATGCGGTTGGCGACCCCAAAGCGGCATAAATTTGACTGCAGCTGCGGCGGTAATGGCTCTTACCGCTTCGGCCTCCACCCACTTGGTGAATTTGTCGATGGCGACAAACAAATGGGTGTAGCCCCCTGTGGCCCGCGGGAACGGACCCAGGATATCTAGCCCCCAGACCGCGAAGGGCCATGAGAGCGGGATGGTTTGTCGGGCCTGGGCTGGTCGGTGGATTTGCTTGGCGTGGAACTGTCACGCTTCACACCTCCTCACCAGCTCGCAAGCATCCTGAAGGGCAGTTGGCCAATAGAACCCTTGGCGGAAAGCTTTTCCCGCCATCGTTCGTCCGGACACATGGCTCCCGCACACGCCTCCATGGATATCAGAGAGCAAACCGCTCCCCTCTTCCCGAGTGATGCACTTCAGAAGAATTCCATTTTTACCCCGGCGGTACAGGTCCCCGCCCACCAGGGTATAGCACTTGGCCTTTCGCACAATCTTCTCTGCTGATGCATCATCGTTGGGGCATACCTGATCCCGTAGGTAGGCCAGGATCGGATCCATCCATGTGCCTTCCCGGTCAAGTGTGGCGACCACAAGGTGGTCGTCCGGGTACTCCGCCTGGCCGGGCGTTTCCGCCGGAACCGCTTTCCCTCCCGGAGTGAGGGCTGGAGCGGCATCACCATCGTCCCCACCAGGGACGGGGGCTGCGATGGATAGTCGCGGAAGCCTTTCTTCAAAGACTCCGACCGGAACGGGGGCCCTCGTCGAGGCGAGCTGCGCGAGCTCGTCCGCCAAGTGATTATCGCGCCGGGGGATATGGGTGTACCCCAACCCTTCGAAGTGCCGTTCCAATTTCTTAACCTCCACCAGGTATGCTGCCATGACGGGGTCAGGACAGGAGAAGTCCTTCCTTGCTTGATTGACGACCAACAGAGAATCGCCTTTCACTTGTAGGCGCCGAACACCGATGGTCGCGGCGGCACGAAGCCCCGCCAGCAAGCCCTCGTATTCAGCAACATTGTTGGTGGCCTTGAAGTCGATGACGACCACATACTTGAGGAGGTCCCCGGTCGGGGAGACCAGGAGGACCCCAGCCCCTGCGCCTTCGAGCCTGAAGGATCCATCGAAGAAAAGGGTCCAGGGGAGGGCGCGGGGACCTCATCTGCTTCGAGCTCAGCGGGAGTCCACTCGACGACGAAGTCTACCAGCCTTTGACTTTTTATGGCGGTACGAGGAGCAAACTTGATGCCGAACTCCCCTAGCTCGACGGACCACTTCGCAATGCGACCTTCAGCTTCGCGATTGTGGAGGATCTCGCGCAGGGGGTAAGAGGAGACCACAGTGATCTCCCTCCCTTGGAAATAGTGTCGCAGCTTCCTCGATGCCACCAGCACGGCATATACCATCTTCTGAGCCTGAGGGTACCTTGTTTCTGCGTCATGCAACACCTTGTTGACGTAGTAGATGGGTCACTGGCAGAGGCGGAGCCCAGGCCAGGGCCAGGGTGGGCCTGGGCCCCGGTCGGAGCGTTGGCCCAGTAGGATATTAGCGATCAGCAGCATGCAGGATCGAATATCAGGAGCCACTGAGCGCCCAAGCCAGCCAGACGGGAGTCGAACGGACGGAACGTCAAACAATCCCGGCGTCCAATCGTCTATTTCATTCCTATCATGCTCTGCCTGTAAGGGGTAACTCCATTACATGCTCGTTCTATCGATGACTCAAGAGATTTGAGTGGTTTCTTTCTTTTTCTACATGCTTAGTTAGATGCTAACAGAGACTGGATTTTGTCGTTATGCAATTATGGTTTGAGCTTCATATCATCTATTTCATTGGGCAACATTCAGGCAGTTTAGTAACTTCAGTTTCATCTAGAAAAGAGCCGAGGTAAATATTTAGTTTAATAGTGAACGTATAGAATATTTCAGTCACAGATCAATATTGAGTTATGATAGCCTGCCTTGCCTGAATCACCAAGGTCAAATATATATATATACTTTTTAGCTTTGCTAAGCGTAAATTTTCTAAGCATGTCAAATGTTTTTTTATGTTTTTGTTTCATGCAGTTACTGGTTTTTCTATTTTGAAAATTTCTCTCTGTCCTAACTCTTCAGGGTAAAGGACTAAAGGTAGTTGTTATGTATGAGTTCATTGTTGGCTGCTCCTTTTCATCTGATTTATTTTCAAAATAAAGATTCATAATTATATTTGCAATGCATGCAGGTCCTACCTCATAGGAAAGCATCAAAATTTGCAAAGATAAGTGATGATTGGCTGAATGATCTCATGATTTGTTATATTGAGCGATATGTGTTTGCAAAGATAGATATGAAAGATATTTTACAGTATTTTCAGAACATGAGGAGTCGCAAATATCAACTATCACCTCATGAAATAATTAGTAGTACATTTTCATTCATAAATTCTTGCAAATTACAAGTGTTACATATTGTATTTATTATATACTGAATTTTGAATATCAATCATTAGTAGATGTTCACTTCTCTTTTGGCCCCCTCCTTTATAATTTTCTGGCTCCGCCACTGGTCACTGGACGCCCTCCCGCTACGCGACCAGCGCTGCGCTCACCACCGAGGGGCTGGCCGCCACGTACAACAGCAGCGGCTCACCCGGCTCGGGGGCGACCAGCACCGGTGGGGAGGAGATGTACTTCTTCAGGTCTTCGAACGCCTGTTGGGCCTCCGGTTGGGTTACCCTCTCAACCTGCTGTTGAGCGGCATCGACCAGGCGGACGATGTCCCGCAGCCATGGAGTGGCTGGGGTATTGCCTCCTAACGGAACTGGAGGATGATCGAGGAGCAGCCGAGCTGCATGCAGGCTTCGCGCGGGAGTATCGTCCCCCAGCGTCAAACGCCGCTAGACAGGCTGACCCCCAAGCGCAGGGGCCGCACGTGCCCCTCCCAAGACGGAGGGACCCGGCTGGCCCGGCTCCTTTCCCGGACGCCGGGATCGACTACGGGCGCTACTCTCCTCGGGTAGATTGCTGTGCTTGGAGTGTGACTCCGCCATGCAGACAACCGTCCGGAGTCCTTCGAAGCTTCGAGAAGAAAACGGAGGGAAGAGGGCGATCTAACCACCAAGAGCCCCTACCTGGCGCACCACTGTCGGCGTTCTAGCCAACAGGCACCTCTGAATCGGGTGCTTATGAGGTTCAGACGGGGGGGGGGGCTTTCGGGGCAATCGCCGGAGGAAGAAAGATTGGAATATCGAGGAAGCTTGGAAGGATGGGGACGCTAGGATTTACCCAGGTTCGGGTCCTCCGAATAGTAACAGCCCTAGTCCTGCTTCCCTTGCTATTGCTTGCCTTGTGGAATATGAACTGGAATCCTAACTTGAGACAATGGAGCCTCTTGCCAATGGATCGAACCCCTTCTCCCATGCACCCCGGCCCCCTTTTATACCTGGGCCAGCGGGGGCGCATGGGAGGCTTACACCACAAGCCATACTCATTACTCTGCCACGGGCGCATTAAATGCGCCTGTCCCTGTCCTTACGCATCATTTAATGCCTACTACAGCCGTCACACCCCTGCCTCGGGCCCTGCGCCCACCAACGTCGCTCGTTCCGTCAGGAGGTGAAGCGCTGCCGTGACGTCAACCGTAATTAATACGCACCTGGGGAAGGCGCGCCGCCATACTGTAGCTTCCACGCCTTTGCATTTAATGCGCACGATCTGCATTAAATGCCCTTGATCCTGGTATTGCCGCCTCGGGGGTGGTGCGCTGGGGGAGTGGCCTGTATGCCACCTGTCCACTTGGGCGACCGCCTTCCTGGGCGCCCAGTGGCGTGGCCTGGTCGCCACGTGTCCACTGGGCGACCACCTCGCTGGTCGCCCAGTGGCGTGACCTGGTCGCCACGTGTCCACTAGGCGATTGCCGCGTTGGTCGCCCAGTGGCGTGGCCTGGGCGCCACGTGTCCACTGGGCAATCACCCTGCTGGTCGCCCTGTGGCGTGGCCTGGTCGCCACGAGTCCCCCGGACGACCACCCTGGGGCCCTACCGCTTGCGGCGGTGGGCCTGGACGCGCCATGGGGCCCATCGACCGTGTTTAGTGCGGGGGAGCGGGTACCCTGGTGTAGAATACGCCGACACCCTCCTTTAAAGGAGAAGTTTGGTGACTAAGAGTTTACTAATTTGAGCCACCTACTACATAGGATATCAGCTCAAGAAAGTCGATTCTTTGAGAGCAAATGCTTCAAGGATAGATTCAAGAATAATAAGGATGAGAAGCCCAAAGTCAACCTCATCGAATACGAGACTGAGGATTCATTCGATGAAGATGAGGTTGATGTAAACATAGCAACGTGGGTTGAGAGAAGTAAGAAATCCCTAGTCTGTTCATAGCTCAAGCAGACTAAAACTAAGTCAGAGATTAAATGTTCTTTTGATATGGCTAAGTGTGATCGTATTTTTTTACTAGTGCAAGAAAAAGTTATACAATTGCCTGAAGGTCACGTCATACCATTGGAAAACGAGATTAAGAAACATAGTTATTGCAAGTGGCATTATTCTTTTTCACATAATACTAATAATTGTAATATCTTTCGTCAACAGATCTAGTCAGATATCAAGACGGTCGGCTGAAGTTCGCTGAGGAGCCAACTATGCAGCTTGACACCAACCCTTTTCTGGTGAATATGGTCAGCTGTTCATCCAAGGGGAAAGAGTTGGCATAAGACAAAATCCATTCGTTGTTCACATCGGTTGAAAATAGTCGATAAGCCAATGTGAAGGCGGTGAATAGTGTGGAGACCATCAAGATTACAATCGGTTGATTCAGATTGAGACTGACCGTGAATGCAAGCATTCTAGGATGATCAAGCCTAGAGGAGAGCTTAAAATTGGCAAGTGGTACAAAGCTGAGAAATCTGTGCCACCAAGAAAGCCGATACAAATGTTTAAGCCAACATTTTCTCAATTATTGGCTAAGTACGAGAGGAAAGGACAAAGGATGCAGCGGCATCCTCCTCATTAGTAGATGGATGTTTATCGACCAACTGCCACTGAGAGGGCTCATGAATAATGCCCCTTTTAGTAGTTCTGCTGGGAATGGGGATTGGCGCTACCATCTCCCTACGATTGCTCGATGCAATATTATTTTGGGCGGGGCCAAGAACATAGACCGTCGGTTAATTCTCAAATATCAGAACCAGATTCAAGACAATAAAAAGGAAAGCCAAAAGAGAGCAGTTCACGAAAGAATCTCTGAGCTGGTTTAGGAACAATAACAGTCTGGTCAAAGACATGAAGGCGAAAGCAAGTTAGATTTAATCGGCAAAATACACAAGCCGATTGAACCTATGCCTCGCTGGTGTCCTCCTGGTCTAAGCAAGTCACAGCGGCGTTGGCTTTAATGTTCAAGAACTCAATAATTGAGAGAAACCGATATGGAGAAAAAGAAGGATGAAGACTTCAATAAGTTTCATCTGATCAAAGATGTGAAACAAGAGTGGAGGAAAAAAGAGATGGTTTCGGAAGAATTAGATTCAACCGATGACTTGGATTCCCCTATTGTGTGCAATGACATACCACCATCGATGTATATTATAACATTGTAATTTTTTCTTTTCTTGCATTTAATGTGTATTTTGAATTTTTGAGAATTTTTTGGAATTTTTTTGGAATTAATTTGAATTAAGTCTTTTATTGAATTATTTAAATATTTGAAAATTTTATATAAAGATTGGCCAAAATGTTTTATTTGAGTTCAAAATCTCTTAAAATATTTTCTGGAATTTTTTTGGTATTTTTGCTATTTTTTTGAATTATTTGAATTACTGGAGTTATTTTAAATGAGAAAATATAGAGAAATCTAAAACCCTAATTGAGCCGAGCCACTTGGACTTGGGCCGGGCCAAACCCAAGAACCCGCGCTGCGTTGGACCTGAACCCTAACCCCAGATTCGGTCTATTAGATCATGATCCTACAGTTGAGAGTGAGTCGCGTGTGTTTGCTGTGAATCGTCGATGGAGCAACATGTGTAGGGCACGGATTAGGCCACGTTGACCTCACCGTATCAGAGTAGGATTCTGTCACTGCAATGGTCGTGCCATGAAATCCGAACTGGACACGCTCGCCTAGACATTTTAAATAGCCTTTAGAGAATCGCCGCATCAAGCTCTACGCTTTTCCCTTGTTCTTCAGGCCTAAGCCACCATCGTTTAGCTACGATTTATCACCGGAGTTGCTCCACCGCTACTACGGTTTTCTTCATGTGCTGCCATCATTGAGGATCCTCTACCGTTGTGGTGCCTCGCTTTGGATTCGACACGATTAGACGAATTCAACGTGATACATCACTTCGCCGGAGAATGCCCCAAGTGCTGCGAAGAGGATCTTCATCCCCACGTCCGATGAAGGTTCCATCGGTGAACTCGCGAAGAAGACTGGCTGTTGGATTTTCATCTAACACCAAAGGTAGGCCCATGTGTTGCTATTCTGTCGCCTCGCGAGCACCATTGAGATCATATCTTGGCCATTAGATCTTGACCGTTGGATTAGGTATGAGAGGTTTAGATTAGATCATGTGATTGTTGCTTTAGATCTAGTCTAGGTCATACGATTTTAGATGTGTGGGGTAGATTGTGACAAGTGTAGGACGTCGGGACATGCCATGTCATCTAGCTTCAGTGCATATTAGATTATATTAGATCCCGACCGTTGAATCAGATTTGGGTGGATGGGATTGCATTGTGTAGTCAGCCAATCAAAACACGCCATGTGTAGCGCTGAACCCGAGGTGTTGCCGAGCCATGTAGGGCTGTAAACGGGCCGAATTCGAGCGGGCCTGGGGCTGTCAGGCTCGAGCTCGGTAAGGCTCGAGCCGAGCTCGAGTTGGGGTCCGAGCCTAGATCCAGGCTCGAGCTCGGCTCGGTCCAAGCTCGAGTAGGTTCGAGCTTGGCTCGAGTAAGCTCGGTAAGCTGATGAAAGTGCAAGTAACTCTTGCAATGATTTTGGTGATTAATGACAAACGTATTTTGATGACAATCATATTAATATCAATGAAAGATGTTTTGTGCTTAATTGACATGCATATATTGTTATTGATTATGTTTATGATGCATGGCTTTAGTGCTTAATGACAAACCTCTAATATGTTTATATTGTTATGAGACTAACATGCTTATTGCCTAGTTGAATATTAGTCTCATCTATTTTAGAGGAAAATCAATCGGGATGGTTAAGCAAAAATGAGCTATGCAATCTCGGTATTCCTTCCATATTTGTCATTGCATTCCTCTTTAGCAAATGCATATTGAACTCTAAGTAACTTGTTGATTTCATATGTGCACATTGATTAATGTCATAATTGCTTGTGCATATATATATATTCATTTGAGTTCATTATATGCTTTGTTTTTAATATGCTTGTGTTAACTAGAGTTAAACTTCATTGCTTCATATTGACTTGGTGCATACATGTCTTAGTTGTGTATCTTCTAATGCACCTCTCTTAGTGAAGTTTAATCTAGAATTGGATCACATTATTTACTCTCATTCCAAATATTGTTTGCACATGTGTAATTCGTGTATATTCTATCATGTGCTTCATTTAAGCAAAGTCTGTGGTCCTTGCCATGATTTAATTGATTATTCATATTGGCAACTATCTCTCTAGTGTAGTTAGATCAATCATATATTCATCATGATGCACTTAGCAGAGAATATTTCTATTGTCAAGTGTTTCCATTCATATTGTGCTTCTTGATATGAAACACTTGTTATTATCAATTTATTCAATATATCTTTTAAGCTTGTGGGACTAATATGTTTGCTGAGTGCTTTGATAAGAGTTAGGTCCCAAAGCTGTGTGTATGATGACCAAGATGGTTTGAAGGATGACAAGCGAGTCAAAGTCAAATAAGACGGAGGTGTCACCAAGAGCTGAGGACTAAGTCAAGAACGACTTGGCGTGAGAATCGTCTTGGTGATGATCGAGGTCAAGGTCGGAGAGGACTAGAATCTCATGAGGTGAATCGCGTCGAGGTTGACAAGACGAAGGGCGTCATCAATCTTTGTGAAAGTGTCATCATAATCCGTGCATCCAAGAAGTCGGCATGCAAGCTGAGTGTAAGTCTTAGATTTTTGTGTTTAAATTTGAGTCTAAGGATTGCCGTACTATTAAGAGGGATGCAATCGTTGAAATTACTTAGACATGTCTCAAGTGCTCAAAAGTGGTCTATCCTTGTCTAAGGTTAATAAACCCAAGTCACACTTTGTTCACCTAGGTGTAGGTGGGTTGGTGTGAGGGTTAGAAGTGTTGTTAGTATCGGAAAGTGAGAATTTGAGGTCTCCTTGTGGATTCTTTGTGCAATCTGATTTTATCCTTTGGGATTTGGGTAGTGAGACCTTGTTAGTTGTGTAGCCCTCGTTCTTAGCTTTCCGAAAAGTCCGAATTCGTCGAAATCGGAGTCCGGGATCAAAAGTTATGCCCGTTTTCGTCCGGCTGCTGCGTGCTGCCTGGGAGATCCGGAGTATCCGGGGTTAAATCCGGAGTATCCAGATAACCCAGAGTATCCGGGGTTTTTTTCGGACATTCCGGGTTGCCCACTTCGGTCCCAAACGGCTAGTTTTTGGGGTTCCTCTATTTAAAGCCCTCTCTTGGGTTGCCGTTGGAGCACGGTTGGGAGGCTAGTTCCTTGGTGCTTTGAGGTGTATTCTTAGAGATCTTGAGCTCCCAAAAGCCCCTCTAACTCTAGATCTTAGTGATCCCCTTTTAAGTGAAGGGTTGGGTGTGAGAGTGAGTAGTGCTCGGGTTGAGTGCGATTAGTGTGGTTGAGCACTTGAGGTGGACTCTAGTAAGTTCTTCGGGATCATTTGTTGCTCTTGGAGGTTGAGGACTCCTAGACGGCTAGGAGGTCGCCTACGAGCCACCGGTTCTTTGTGTGGTGTGCCGTAGGAAGTTTGTAAAGGTTGGATTCCGCCTCCGGAAGGAAAGGGATAAAGAAGTGAAGCCGGCAAGTGCAAGGTGCAACACCGAGCAGCTAGCGGGTTGAAAGAGACCCCCGTGTCTTAGGTGACCGGGCCATCGGCGAGTGCAAAGTGCAACACCGGGAGGACAAGGGTTGAAAGAGACCCCGGCTTGGTGCCGCCTCAACGGAGACGTAGGATCCCCTCAAGGATCCGAACTTGGGATAAAATCTTCGTGTCTCCTTCCTTACTTCGGTTTCCTCTTTTGCTCATCCGCTTAATTTGCTTTCGATTCTTGTGATTAGATCAATTAGATTGTATCTACTGCATCTATTCTTGCTTGTATCCTTACTTTGTTGCAGTAGAATAATTTGTATCTCTAGAATCGAAGAAGTGCCTAAGTTTATTGCTCATACTCTGTTCTGGCCGAACCAGTCAACCCGGAGTATCCGGTACATTGATCCGGAGTATCCGGATATACCGGAGTATCCGGACCAAATATCCAGAGTATCCGAGTTGACTGTCTCGGGCTGAATTGTCTAAATTGCAAAATTTAATTGTACCCATTGCTTCCGCATTATCTCTGATAGTTTAGTTTAAATTGGGTATAATTTTTTAATCGCCTATTCACCCCCCTCTAGGCCGACATCCCGATCCTTTCAATTGGTATTAGAGCCAAGTCTCTGATATTTAAAGCTTAACCGCTTTAGAGTGTGGATGTCGCTAGACGGGATGGGTGAACTTGGAGTTAGCATGTCAATTAATGATAATGTCGCTAGACGGGGTGGGTGGAAGTGAAGTTGACGGTAGTTCGGTGATAATTGTCCTGCCGTGAGCAATTGTCTTGACTAGTTGTTCTTGGATTTGAGTCTTGCCTGGGAGGGGATGGAATGAAATGTTAGTATGATCGTGTATCGGAAGGGCAAGTGTGCCTTAATGAGTTATTCCCCTCGATGGAAATTTTCGGAAATGTAGAGAGGTCATTAAAGGAATTGTGACTCGCTTTGATTGTGTCATGTTGAGTTTAATGAAGTGTGGTAGTCAGGTTGGTTGTGATATTAGTGTGAAGTGTTTGTCGTGAGGTTTCGGGCGTTTTGGGTTGATGGAGCCCTTTGTGGTTGAAACGCAGATTCTGTTTGGGAATTGAAGTGAAGGTCGAACTGTGAGAGGTTGCCCTTAGTTGAGCTAGATCAACACTTTTTCGCCAAGTGTTGGTTTTAGGAACTCGCTTGTCGTTTGTTCCGGTTTGAGTCGTTGTGCGAATGTTTTGTGCTACAGAGAAGTCTTTTGTCCCATGGGGACTTTGTTGTTGATTTTGGTGTGTCTTGGATTCGAGGTCGAATCCTGTTGAAGGGGGGGAGAATGTGACACCACGGAGTGTCGTAACCTTATAAAAAGTGAATGTTGAGCTCAAAAACAGTATGAAATATGGTATTGGAGGTTAAAACCATATGGTATGAGGTTTAATTGCGTTTCCGGGCCGTTTCCGGGAGTTTGGGCCTTTCCGGGGGAGTTTGGGCCTAAAAGAAGGGGTTGTGGGCTTTGGTGGGATGGGGTATGAGTCCATTTAGGACTAGGATTCCAGTTTGGGCTGGTAAAAGGAGCTCACCCTGCCCTTGCCCTGCGCCCCCACCTCTCCTTGTGCGCCCCCTCCTCTCCCTCCATGCCCTAGCCGCCACCCCCCACCTCTCCCTCTCCCTTGCATGCGCCCCCACCTACCCCTTGCTCCCCATTGCGCCACCACCTCTCCACCACCTCTTTTCCTCCCTTGCTGCCCCTAGGGGAGTTCTCCACTTCGCCAACTAGAAGATCCATCCATTGGAGCGCTCCGCGACGAGGAGATCCGGTGGATTTGGAGCGAGGAAGGAGATCGCGCGAACCGGGAGGAGATCCGTTGAGTTTTCGTGCGTCGGGCGAAGGTATGACCTTGGGGATCCTTGGGGATGGGCTAGGGTATGTTCTAAGGGTGATTATCTTGTTTTTAGATCAATTGGTGTTGCTGGAATTGAGTAGATTAGATTAGATCTAGAAGTTGCCACGTTCTCTGTTTCGGGCAGCATGAGCAGTCCACCTAGGGTTTGGGTTTTCGTCAATTTAGATTCGGAATTTGGTCGGCCTCCTGTTGAAGAAGTTGTAGATAATTTAAATATATTTCCGTGGGTATAAATAACGTCCAATTCCGATCAGCCGTTTGAAAGTTATGGCTGTTTTACCAAGCATGTTAAAATCTGTGACGTGACTGGAATAGATCACGGTATTATGTAGATTAACCCACTTTAGACTCCGAATCAGTCTTTCCATATACTTAGAAAAAGTTAGGAAATTTCCTAAGCTACGCGAGGATGTACTCGTTTAATTGATTCGGAGTCCCAGAACCCAAGTTATGCCTTTTGGAAGGCTGCTGTCCCGACGGGACAGAACCTCTGTTTTTGGGTTTTGCGAGTAGTTGGCAATGTCGGGGTAGATGAGGGTTTGCGTACTATTTTTTGGACTTGATTGTGAGTGTGTGGTACCTATGTGCGGTGGTGCGACTCCAGGAGTGCCTTCTACTTTCCGCCAATCCGTTGCCCGTGGTTGAGGCAAGTGTATTGTAATGGATAGCGATTTGTAGGTTGCTTGTTGAGACTAGATGAACATTGATTACTTGATATGATCACTTGCCATACTTAAATTATTGCCAATGATATGATGAGTATGCTTATTATGTTATGATGCCATGTGTTAATATTCAAGTTAATTATGATGTTGGCATATTTGCATAAATGGCATGTTACATGGCCCGGGCGGTTAGAAAGTCATAACTAGTCCGGGGAAGGTCGGTGAGAAAATTATGACTAATCCGAAGAGCCAATGAGTAAGTCCTACATCGTGATTCCATCCACCGCGGTGTGGGGAAGCGAGGAGTAGGCACCCTCCATCTTCGGGATGGAAGGGGGGAGAGGGTGCACACCGACGGGTGTGTACTCAACCATACCGGTATGAGTTTCCAAGGAGATATGAGCATCGCATCGCATCGCATTGCATACATAATGATGATGATAATGATATGTGATCATGAATGAGATGGTTTACATGATGTGAGATATTATTGCCATGTAATTGTTCTTGTTGTACCATTGCAATATGCTTGCTGAGTTTTGAACTCACGTTTGTGTTTTCTTGTTGTTTAGGTACCATGAGACCGGCATGCGGGGAAGGGAAATAGTCACACTTCCGCACGTAGCTTCACTCATTTGATTCCACAAGTCATTCAATTAGTTTTTTGATAATAAATTGCGTGTGATGATTATTGCTTTAAGGTTTATCTTTGCTAGATGAGAGTCTTATTGTTCGTTTGACTCTTGGAGACATTAAATGCTTGAAAGTAGACTTATATTGTCGTTAAATATAAGTCTTATATTGCTATACTGTTGTTGCTCCTTCAAATAATGTTAAAACAAAGGAGATGCTGCCGAAATCTCGGGTTTTAGCATTTACTCCTTTGTTGTAATTTACCTTAATTCATGGTATTTAGATGTTGTTTAGCTTATGTTTGGTAGCATTCAGGCATACTAAATACCGAGGTGTTACAGTTGGTATCAGAGCGGGCTGTAGGTCCTTGGAATGTGTATTTTTAGTGTCATACCTTAGGTTACAACTAAAATATGATGTGGAATAACTTAGAAACATGGCTTAGGTCTTAACTAAAATTTTGTTATAGGATAGCAACATTAAAACTTGCAAAAGTGGTATAACTAATCTAAAATTTGACACACAATGGATGCACAGTAGGAAAGGGTATGGGTATCGTTTCTTTACGCTTAAATGTTGTATTTAAGCTTTGATGTTGAATGCTTCATTTGACAATGCATGTTGCTATGTCAATGAGATAAATAATTGAATTGCTCTTGTCGTTGTGATAGAGTGGGGTTGTGGTGCCGAAGGGTTTCTGTCGACGATTGGAGAACGGGCTCCCGTCAAGCTTACTTGTTGAATGGGGGATCAACAGAGCCCCGTCGTACGGACCGAAGGAGTCGTCCGAGTAATGCCAGGTCGGGGGAAGAGGGACACGGTGGTCTATCCTAGTTCGGGCCTCTCACCGCCGAGATAATAGCCCTACTCCAGTGTATTGTGTTCTATCTGGGGGTCCCTCCCTGTTACAGATCTTCAGGGGGGTTTAAATACTACGACTAGAGATACAAAGAAGGTAACTACCTCCTGGGATCGTGCCATGTATTCATATTTGCGATCCGTCGTCCTTGATTCGTGCGCTATTTGAATTTCGGGTAAGATTTCCCTTGATCTTCGGCTGATTGGTTGCCTCCTTCCTTCCTCGTAGCACTCGCTGGGCCCACCGACCAAATACCTGAGTAGGTTGTGGTCTCTACGAGCATGCTTGCTCGTGTGGGGGGCGTTTGGTATGGCCGCGAGTAAAGGTGCGGACGCGTATGCTCGGAGGAAGAGGAGGGATGCTCGTTTCATTCTCCCGAGCATCTTCTTTCAGTATTGCCTGGTCGGTGGGCTCAGCTTTTCACGGGGGTACCGTGGTCTTTTGCCAGATAGCCAATCCCCGACAGTTTCGGTCACCACTTTTGTTCATAGTAAGGGTGTGGTTTGATGGTATGGCCGGTTAAAGCCATCACCGAAGAACTATTAACCCCTGTAGGAGAAGAGTGCTTACCCTTTCTGTCGTAGATCGGGTAGTTGACTGGAGACAAAAAGAAGAAGTTAGCGGTGGGTTCTTTCGTATGTTCTTTGCCATTCTGACGGTCGGTTTTCGTTGCTTTTCTTGGCTTTAGTTGATTTGAAACAAAAAAAAGTGTTTGGTATTGGATTTTCGCGGATCGTTCTGTATGCGGTGTGTGGTTTTGTCTTCCTTGGTATTGGATTTTAATGTACTGTAGCACTCCAAATTTTTTTTAGGGTTTTTTAATTTCGCCGGGATTATGAAACTCGGAGGGGCCCAAAATCCGAAATTTTGCCGAATTTCGACGAGATTTTGAACCCTGCACATATCCCGCATTCGAGATGATTCAACTCACATACATAAAGTGTAATTGGTATAAAAGTAAACTTAGAACTATTACATTTACCTACCAATACAAGTTTGCGGCCGACCAGCCAAATATAATATACATAAAAAAGTAAATAGCAGCGGAGAGTAGCAAAAGTACAACAAGACATCGGTGTGCCATTCATAACCCATAGGAAATTGATTGGGGAAAGGATCCCAGATAACCATCCAAGAAGTCGCCTGACCCCGATTGGCAGTAAGTGTCATCGAGGACATCTTCATTACCTTCATCTAAACATTTTTAGATTGAGCAAACGATGAGTAGACGTATGTACTCACAAGACTTTAGTGTATGGAAATAACTATACATGCAAGGCTGTTTCAATAGAATTAAGCTTCTACACTAGGTTCAATTTCAGCATGAAGGGAGTTTTGTTCGCAATAGAGTAGTATATTTGAAACCGTTCGGAATTATAAAGAGCACTTGATAAGAAAGTAATAACAGTATATAAAGCATGAATACATGGTTCCATGATTATTCTAACCATTGTATCACAGCCATTCCACCATACCATTTCACCAAACTTAGTAAGCCAATAAGCCAAACCACCATACCACCATTTATCCAAAAGGTTTGCAAAACCAAAACCAAAAACTCTACACTTAATATTATTTTTCAAGCTGCTCTTGACTGTGAGCATGGCTAATCTATTAGGTTTAGATCTCTGCAGAGTGTGTACACTTTACCCACATCCAAGCAATCATGTCAACCACATAGTACACATCGTACCCGTTTTGCTGGACTATGACGAAACTGTTCAAATGGTTAGAGCCTACCCTTGCACCAGCCCGATAATGTGCGTTCCTTGCTATGGTAGCAGGGGTCACTAGCTCCACCCACTATGCTCAAGATGGTCTCATGACGCATCGCCCTTGCCCTCCCCAGAGCAAGGTATTCACCATTGTATTGGCATACTCCGACCCCGACGCCTCGACAAGGGAGTACCTAGAACACCGTTTACCCGGAATATCCATACCACTACAGCCTACCAAAGTACAAGGTTAAACCCCAACCAATTTACTAAATTAAGACTATCCCATAACTAGCACATGTGGTTGCACAAAATGACTCAGTTGATACCATCAAGTTCGGTCCTTAGGTTGACTCAGGCGAGATCTCCCCCTGTCTACAAGCAAGTCAACCACTTACACATCTAGATAACATATACACATCTCGCCCGTGCCTAAATCATAAGTTTCATTTTCATTTTTTACCAAAATATTTGCAACCTTTAACCATGTCCAACATGTCTCAATTTTTGATCAGTTTGTAACCCTTTTCTAACAACTTCTATAGCATGTGCAGTTATTCCTCGTTTAGTACCCATTCAATATTTTATAGAATGTCTAATCCTAGCTTAGGGTCCATCATGGTTCACATGTCGATTCGATTGAGGAAATCTCACCATACTTAGGATACATCTACTATTTCTCATAATATAGCAACTTTACAGAAAATACAAGCATGCATAATAGTTTAACAGAGCAAATTAGGCAATGTAAAATATGGGATCAATATGATCAAAGGAGGGTGCTTGCCTATTTGCTCTTCGTTGATATTGTATTCGGGGTTGTAGTCAGGGTCATCGCCAACGAACTCCGACACGTCCACGTCTACACGTTCAAACGATGAAAACAACGACAAAAGTAAATGAAAGCGAATCAAAGCGGGGCAAAAAGAATCTAGCGTTAGGGTTGGTGACACGATTTTCAAAGGCTAGTCTTAGGTGTTTTAGTGACCTACAAATCAAATTCAAGAAGCTAAGATTAATCGGGTTAGTTAGGTCTAAAAGCTACAGAACCTCTGGCAGTACTGACGTTTAGGGTCCGGTACTACTGTTGGCCCGATAGTACCGACACTCAGGTCATGGTAATACCGTCATCCGACAATACCGCTCCCAAGGTTCGGTAGCGCTGACGGCGGGGGACCGAAACGGGGGCGTATTGGAAAATAACTATTGGCGTTGTAAGGGCGGTACTATCGCTCGCCCAGTAGTACCGGCATCGAACTCAGGTAGTGCTAGAGCCTTAGAGACCGAAAAATGGTGCTCTCCAAAAAATAACTACCGACATTCTAACCGCGGTACTACCGCTCGAGCGGCAATACCGGAACTACAACGGCGGTAGTGCCGGCCTTCCAAAACTTGGATTTTGACGAAAGGGGATTTTGCGCAAACTAGCGCGGAACTTCAATATGATTACGGATCTAGGAACTTAGCAACCTTAGGGGCCTATCTAAACTGGTTTTACTAAATTTTAAGTTCATTTTTATCTATTTTCCATATTTTTGAACTTATGAGCACTAAAGGCTACCTAAAATCATTTCTTGAACCAAATCAAGCCTGTGAGACCCTCATTTTTATGTCAGTAAATAACATAAATATGAGGCTCTTTAAGTGCATCCTGTGCCATTCCCATGATCAGTGGCTGGCACGCACAAACACAATTTGGATATTACAGCCACACAGATACACATTTTTATTACATCACAAGTTTTATAGTGATATTACAATACCAAAAGTAGCAGGAAATCAAAACCATGTCTCATAGTATGCCAACTATTCCATAACTCCACAGGCAACTGCTGAGATGAACTTAGAAAGATCAGTCGTCGCTAAAATTCGCAGGTTCCTCAAATTCATTCCCGTCATTATCATAATCTTGCTCATCACCTAAAACATTATTGAAGCAAGTTGAGTACATTGGTACTCGCAAGACTTTGTAGTGTATGCAATTCCTGAAATATATGCAGGCTGAAATAGATAGTGGGTTTCTACAGTTGTTTTGCACAAAGCGAAAGTTTTGAATGAAGTAATACTGAATAGTAATGGGAAGCATAAATAAAAATTTAAGACAGTTTGATAAGTAATTGAGATAACAAGTAATAAAAGAATAATAACATTTTTACTCACGGCCCTTTGTGAGTAAAATAACGAACAAGACCCTCCATGGTCTTATATGGACAAATGTAACAATAAGTGACATAAAAGGGGTATAAATCATTTCTCAAATCATTTAATCAAAGGTTTTTGAAAACAGAAACAGCTAACTATGTGATGACTTTACCAAGTGCTCATGACCGCGAGCGCGGCTAATCGATTAGGTTTAGACTCTGCAGAGTTTGTACTGCTTTACCCACAAGATATGTTCTCCCTTTTTGCAAGCTATAAGA
The DNA here is from genome assembly GCA_036346355.1 of Rhipidocladum racemiflorum. Lineage (NCBI taxonomy): Eukaryota > Viridiplantae > Streptophyta > Magnoliopsida > Poales > Poaceae > Rhipidocladum > Rhipidocladum racemiflorum. The sequence continues at coordinate 91,276 of CM070590.1, read as the reverse complement.
CACACTTCCTTTGGTATGTCCGCAGGGAGTTCATAACGAAACCGTTCGATTACTTGAACCTAACTTTGCACCAGCGACAGTGTTTAACCCTGACTATGATGGAAGCTAAAAAGGTAAAAGGAATTCCGGAGTCAGTAACCCACCAGGAATAGAAATTCCGGAGTTAGTGACCCACCAGGAATAATATGACCCCAAATTCATAACCAGACGTACACCGTACTTCTGCCTACCAGAGTGCAAAGCTAGTTCCAAATAATTTTAATTGGTTAAGACTGTCCCATTTCAGTACTTGTGGATGTACGGTTATCTTGGCCTAAAAACAACACATTAGCTCGGTCCTTATTGTGACATGGGCGATACTCCACCCTAGCTACGTACACATTAAAACATGTACATCCGGCTATTGCCAATAATCACCCACATCAAATCAGTAGTTTTATTTTCATTTTTAACAAACTACCAGTATCCTTTACCGCTTAAATAAACCATAAAAGATTTCATAAAGAAGTGTGTATGTGGGTATAGATGTCATCTTATCATTCTAAGCATTGCTAAGCAGATGAAATTAATAATCGTTATAGCCCATCTATGGAATGAATCTACCCATACCTATGGTTATCATGGAATTCATGTCAACATGATTGAAGTAATCCATCAATTTGGGTTATAGCTACCAGGGACTTAAAATAGACATTTATATCATAAGCATGCAGGAAGATTCTTAATCACATTTTAGTTGTTTATGAAAACTGGGTTCAGAATGATCAAAGGGGTGCTTGCCTTGCTCCTCGGCGGTGTAAGCTGGATCTGTGTCGTCGATAGCGTAGTCGGCAATCTCAGCGTCTATACGTCGAGTACGAACATGGTAGATAAGATACTTCAATATTGATAAAGAAGCAAAACACAAACGACAAAGATAACAATTGAAGGATTCAAATGAGATCATTCCAAAACAATTAAGATAGCAATCAATTTCAATCATCATTTCAAGTATGAACTAAGGTATATATGGTTTTTAATCTAAAGATTAAAGCTTAGGGCACATAACACAGCTACTTTCTTTGTGCATTATTCCATTTTAATTTATGAATTCAGGAAGCTAAGATTGTAAAGTTAAATATAATGAAATTCATTTTCAAGGTGTGGTGTTAGTTGTATTAATTTTAAACGTGGCATATGGTAACTTCAAACATGTCAAACAAAAGTAACATGGTATACCTTAACTTTCATATTACCACTAGATCCTAATTAGTGTAATGAGCACAAAGAAACAAGTTTCATTCATTTTAGATGGTTTTTGATCAAGTTATAGCAATTATATTAAATTTATATATTAAATAAAGTCCTAACATGAAATTTTCACAAACTAACTCCAAATCCAAATCTAATTACATATTTGGACAGTAATTGACCTAAGGATTCTAACAAAATTTGTTTCACTCAATTTGGACCTATTTTGCAAAATTTTTATATGCCACATATTCAAACTTCAAGCTTTAAATTCAAATTCAGATTTAATTTGCTAAACAAGTTTCAAATGTTTTTACATATTATGAAACTAGATGATTTATGATGAATTTAGGAAGTTGTTTCATTCTATTTGGAGCTATAGTTTAAAAGTTATGGAAATTTGAATTATTTCGGTTTTAATTAACACAGAGAAACAAGGAAATACGCTTTCCTTAAAGGAAAGCGCACTTCAGCAATTTTGCGCGGGCTGGCTTTGAACTTAGATTGCACGGCCGACAAATGAGATTCAAGAGCGGCGACTCAGCGTCTGAAAGCACAAGGCCATGGCATCAAGGCATTGGGCCCACACAAAGAATGAGAGGTGCACGCACACGCGGATGACAACTTTGGCCCACAAAGCAGTGAACCAGAGCAGAGGAGGTGGCCGACGGCCTCACCGGCGATCAACCGGCGGCGTCGATCGACTTTGGCCGGTAGCAATAGCTTCACGGGACCATGGTGAACCTAGGGGATAACTTGGACATGGGTGGTGTTCGGAGGAATTGAGCTCTCGGCGCTGGACGGCGGCGCTCCACGGCGGCGCAAGGTGTGGCGGTGCTACGGTTCATCCGGAGCCGAATGATTATGCGTATAAGCTCTAGGGGGTCCTAGGGACTCTATTGGTACACTTAACTCGAAGGAAGAAGGGACGGGTAGCGTTCTCGCGTCTTGGCGGCGATGACGGAAGAGGTCTCACGGTGCGGGATATCTCCGAGCTGCTTTGGGCTGCAAGAAGGTGCTCAAAAGATTCGTGAGTATCCAAGGATGCTCTGGGATCAAACGATTTGGACGCGCCCTTACCGAGTCAAGCGAATTTGGAATTTCCCCCAAATCGGGCTTCACCGGAGGCGAGGAAGAAGGTCCCGGTCTGGGCGGTATAGGGCACGGGAGGATGAGTGGGTGCGCGCTCTAGGTTTAGTGGTATTCAGAGGTGCTATTCCTCCCCTTAAATAGGCTAGGGAGGCCGTGGGAGTGAAGCTGCTCTAGGAGATGAGGTTGGCGGCCGACTCAGGCATTCTCCGGAAGTCTCCTCCCAGCTCGGTCCAAGGTATGATGGAACATGGTATGGGGTTGCAGTGGCGTGGCAGCCTCGGGGCATGGAATGCGGCGAGGTCACGACAAGGAACCGAGGCGGTGCGTGAGCATGGCTGGCTCCGCTCAGGAGAGGGAGAGAGAACGAGAGACAGAGGGAGAAGAAGGCCCTGACATGTGGGGTCGGGTCTCACATGTCAGTGGTTCATTAGGTATGGAGAATGGAGGCTGAGGATGACACGTGGGCCAGGATATTTCTGGGTCCCTGTCGGCAGCGGTGCCGGCATGCACGTCACTGGACGCGTGGACCCCGCGTGGAAGAGAATGAGAGAGAGAGAAGAAATTTCTAGGGTTCTCCTCTGGACAGCACACTAACCCATTTAATTCCCGGGTCATTTCAAGTCCAGATTTTTCGAAACTTTTTGTCCAAGTTGATGGGTAAGTTATCTACGTCCAGTAAAATTTTGAGGTTAAAATGTGCTATAGTTATTTAATTAAAAATCTGACAATGAATGCTGCACAGAAAATCCAATTTAGTTTTTGAATTGATTGAGGGACTAAATCAATGTATTAAATTTTGAAATTTTTACTGAAGGTTTGGTTCTAAACAATGGACCTATAATAAAAATTTCAATATTAAATTCTCATTATTTGATTCTCCATAAATCTTTTATTGAATTCTGCAGAATTCCAATTCTGCCTAAATTAAATGCTAAAACATAGCAAAAATGCTTATTAATTTTTGAAACTTTTTGTGGGTGAAGATGATATGTCTGAGGTCTTATGGTAAAAATCCCAAGGTCTAGATTGCTCTACATTGTTCTCTAAAAATCTGACATAGGTCTGGACAGCAATAGAATTTGCTAATTAAATTATTTTCTTTACTTCTAAATGCATTCACATGGTCTTTTGACCATCTAGGGATATCTTCTAGGGTTTGGCCAGGTTATACAAGATTTTTACCATGGTAATTTCATTTCTTACCATTTTACTATTTTTTTTCTTTTCTTTTCTTTTCTTTCTTAAATTCCATTATTCATTTCAACAATTAATTCAACCAATAGATCAAAAATCAATAAATGCACATAAAATCAAGAATTGCAACACAAAACTGATTTCACATTTTTAATATTTGATTTTTATTACTTTGTAAATTTGAGGATGTTACAGATCTACCCCCCTTACAAAAATCTCGTCCTCGAGATTTGCGAGGGCTAAGGAAAACTTAAAAGAAATCTGGAAACTCTTTCATCAGATGATCTTCACGCTCCCACGTGGCTTCTTCTTCAGTATGATTACTCCACTGAACTTTCAACATTCTGTGGATCTTGTTTCTTGTATGCCGTTCGGCTTCTTCAAGAATGCGAATAGGACGCTCTCGATAAGATAGATCAGGTTGTAGATCGAGATCATCGAGATTTGCGAGTTCAGTCGGCACACGAAGACACTTCTTAAGTTGAGATACATGGAAGACATTATGAACTTCCGATAAACGGGATGGCAGCTCTAACTTATATGCCATCTCTCCCATCTTTACGATAATTGGAAAGGGTCCAATATATCGAGGGGCTAATTTCCCGCGGATTTGGAAACGACGAACTCCGCGAAGAGGAGAAACTTTTAAATAGACATGATCTCCGACTTCAAAGCTTAATTCACGTCGACGATTGTCGGCGTAACTTTTCTGACGAGATTGGGCTTCTTTGAGTCGACTCCTAATCATGTCAACTTGCTCTTGGGCTTCTTGGATAATGTTTGGGCCAAAGAAATTTCTTTCTCCAGTTTCAGACCAAAAGAGAGGGGTTCGGCACTTTCTTCCGTAAAGTGCTTCAAAAGGAGACATCTGGAGACTGGCTTGAAAGCTATTATTATAGGAGAATTCAGCAAAGGGTAAGCTTTTCTCCCAATCCATGCCATAAGATAGCACACAAGCTCTTAGCATGTCCTCCAGGGTCTGATTGGTCCGTTCAGTCTGTCCATCTGTTTGGGGATGATAAGCCGTACTGAAATTCAGCTTTGTCCCTAACAGAGTATGCAAACTTTCCCAGAAACGAGATGTAAGCGGGATCCTCGATCGGACACAATTGTCTTGGGAACTCCATGAAGACGAACAATATTTTCAAGATATAACTCTGCGAGTTTATCTCCGGGGTGAGTGGTTTTGACTGGTATGAAATGGGAAACTTTGGTTAATCGATCAACGATAACCCAAATGGAATCATGCCCTTTTCTGGTTCTTGGTAATCCAACAATGAAATCCATACAGATATGGTCCCACTTCCATTCAGGAATTTCAAGAGGTCGAAGTAAACCAGCTGGGCGTTGATGCTCGGCTTTTACTCGCTGACATATATCACATTTCGCGATATACTCGGCGATCTCCTTCTTCATGCCGGGCCACCAATATTCTTGCTTTAGATCTTGATACATCTTCGTGCTACCAGGATGGATAGATAGAGGTGATTCATGAGCTTCACTCAAGATCAACTTCTTGATTACTAGATCACTGGGAATATAGATTCGATTCTTGAATTGGAGTATACCATCCGAATTTTCTGAAAATTCCAATTCCTTGCCTCCTTCCAACTCTTTTCGGATTTTAGATATGGCTTCATCTTTAGATTGAGCTATTTTAATTTGGGTTCTCAGATTTGGTTGCATTTGGAGACTAGCAACAAATCCTTTTTCTACAATTCCCAAGTTAAGCTTCTGAAACTCCTTTATTAATTCAGATTGATCAGTGTATGCTGACACCGTCATACAATGAAGCTTACGGCTCAGAGCATCTGCTACGACATTAGCTTTACCAGGATGATAATGAATACTAAGGTCGTAATCCTTTATTAACTCTAGCCATCTTCTTTGTCGCAGATTAAGATCTGGCTGAGTAAAGAAGTATTTCAAGCTCTTATGATCTGTGTAGATGTCACACTTGTTTCCAATAAGATAGTGACGCCAGATTTTTAGGGCATGCACTACTGCAGCTAACTCCAGATCATGAGTTGGATAATTAAGTTCATGAGGTCGAAGCTGACGAGAAGCATAAGCTACGACTTTCATCTCTTGCATCAATACGCAACCGAGACCATTGCGTGAAGCATCGCAATAGACATCGAAGCTCTTATGGATATCGGGTAACACCAAAGATCGGGCCGTGGGTTAACCGTTTCTTCAATTCGAAAACTTGCTTCGCATTCGGAGTCCATTCATATTTCTTTTCTTTCTTCAAGAGCTGAGTCAAAGGTTTGGCGATTTTGGAGAAGTTTTCGATAAAGCGGCGATAATATCCCGCTAAACCGAGGAAACTTCGGATTTGAGGAACAGATTTTGGTTGCTCCCGCTTTGGACCGCTTGAACTTTCTTTGGGATCAATGAAATTCCACCTTTGGAAAGGATATGCCCGAGGAATGCAACTTCCTTCAACCAAAATTCACATTTCGAACTTGGCATATAATTTATGTTCTCGGAGTTTCTCCAGAACCAAGTGTAGATGTTGGGTATGGTCTTCTTCATTTTTGGAATAGATGAGGATATCATCTATGAATACCACTACGAACTTATCGAGATACTCCATAAAGACTTTATTCATTAAGCTCATAAAGCTAATTTGGAGCATTTGTAAGTCCGAAGGACATTACGACATATTCATATAAGCCGTAACGAGTGGTAAAAGCTGTTTTAGGAATATCCTCCGGTCGGATTTTCAATTGATAATAGCCATGTCTAAGATCAATTTTGGAGAAGAGTTGAGCGTAGGTTAATTGATCGAATGTATCATCGATACGAGGTAGAGGGTATTTGTTTTTGATGGTAACATCATTGAGAGCACGATAATCCACACACATGCGTAGACTACCATCCTTTTTACTAACAAAGAGAACAGGGCTTCCCCATGGAGAAGTACTGGGTCGGATGAACTTTTTATCTAATTGTTCTTGAATTTGCTTTTTGAGTTCTATTAACTCATTTGGTGGCATACGATAAGGTCTTTTGGAAATTGGGGCTGTACTGGTATAAGATCAATGACGAACTCTAAGTCACGATCTGGTGGCAACCTGGCAATTCTTCAGAAATACATCGGGAAAGTTGGAAACTACAGGAACAGATTTTATCTTTTCCATTACCAATGTATTTAAGTATGATCTTGATTCGGAAAGATTTTGGGTGGAACTAAAGTTCACTTCAACTCCTTCAGGATTAATAAGGGATATGGATCTATTAGCACAATCTATCTGTCCTTTATTTTTAGCTAACCAATCCATACCAAGAATGATGTCTAATCCTGGGGTTTCTATAAGAATAAGATCAGCATAAAATAAAACTTCGTTTATTTCAATGCTAACCTTAGGACACATTTTAGTAGTTCTCATTTTTGCTCCAGGAGAATAGATTATCATGGACATGGGTAAAGATTTAGTTTGGATTTGATGTGATTCAACGAATTTCTTGGATATAAAGGAATGAGATGCACCGGAATCAAATAACACCAAAGTGGGAATAGATTGGACGGGGAACATACCCAGAACCACATCTGGTGCTTCCGTTGCTTCTTCAGCCGTCACATGATGTAAACGTCCTTGATTGGCGGCTTGAGCAGTGTGTTTTCGGCTTGTTGTCCTCCGGCTCCTTGAGGACGACCAGGGGGTCATTGAGGAACTCCCTTGCTTGGGCAATTATTGGCATAATGTCCAAGCCGCTTGCACTTGAAGCATGTGACATTTGGAGTCCGAGTTGATGCTCGGTAGGGCGTGCTCCAAGAGGGTTTGCCGGACGAGGCAAAGGGGCCGAGGTCGAGGGGCGGACCTTGACGCCTTTGCTTCGTGGCGGAGCAGTGGTCGCGCATTACCCTGAGGTGCGAGGCGAGGCCTGGATGGGCTTGCACTAGCGGTCTTACGTGCCATCCATTTCCTCTTGCGTGATTCCAAAGCAGCTCGAGTGCTATGTTCCACTCGAATAGACTTGTCCACCAGAGTTTGAAAGTCATTGATATCAATAGCAGCTAAAGCACACTTGATTTCTTCATTAAGGTTATCCCGAAAGCGTTCCAGCTTACGTGCTTCAGGAATGACTTCAGATGGTGCATAACAGGAAAGGTAATTGAAGCGATTAAGATACTCCATTACCGTCTGATTCCCTTGACGGAGATCAAGGAATTCCGTCTTTGATGTCCATCGATCGAAGGAATATGGGTTCGTGAAAAGTATCCTTGAAGGCCTCCCATGAAATCGATCCACTGGAAGAATAGCTTGGTAGTTCTCCCACCATAAAGCGGCAGCTCCTCCCAACCGATAAGATGCATAAAGAACTTTCTCTCGATCATTGCAGCTTTGTGCAATGTTCAACTTGCTCTCCATTGTTCGCCCGGTCATCTGCGTCCAATGGGTCGGCGGCTTGATAGAGAGAATGTAGGAGGCCGAGTCTTCAAAAACTCGAGACAACCTTGATGGTGGAGCACCACCACCACTTCCTCCAACAGGGACTCCTTGGTGGGAAGTATTACGAACTAATCACAGGAAGAAGTGTATGGGTTTGACGGTTTTGCTCGATCATTGCCAGAACTTGCGCCATTGTGGGCGGACCTGGCAATTCTTCCTCCGGAATTCCACCTTGCTGATTAGGATTTGAATCTGGATTAGGTGGATCTGGCACTTGATGAGAAGATGAAGCCCTTGCAGAAGGGTGCATCGGATTAGGTTCTTGTTGGAGTGGGCAATGTGTCGCGAGGAGGAAAGGGTTCTGTGAAGCCTCACTCTCAAGATCCCGCGAAGAGATCTGCAGTTACTGAGCATCCTGAAATTTCAATTCAGATGAGAAAATAATGTATTGTAATTAAATGATTTAAGCTGGTAGACTGAAAATTTAAACTCAATCTCATTGGTTAATAGACAACATTTCATTCCCTAAAATTTTATTATTATTAAAGAAATTCATTAACAAGGAAGGTGTGTTATTATGTTATGTTATATTGTAAAAGATAAACACAAGGGATCACATCATCGTGAAATTGTAATAAAACATTAGAAAATCACGAGAAGGAACCAAAACAAGCAGAAATAAACAGTAACAGCACTTTATTCAACTGCATATTAACAATATGTACAACAAAAGTATGACAACCTCACAACTCAACACTACATGACCACATGTGCTGCTACAACTCAAGGTAAACCTACTCCAAACCTGGCGCTACAACGTCCTCGCCAGTAGACTCAACAGGATCCGCAGGGTAGAGTCGATCCAAGTGGCGGGGAAAGGTACCACGACGCCGTAAACTGCGTCACACGGGACGCAGATACACTGCAAAGAACCTTGTCCAAGTCTAACTCGCGACAGGCGTGGACGACTAACTCTGTGGACATCCTAGCCCGTCGAGAACGTCTAGTGGCCCTAGCGGACCTAGGTGTAGGGGTACCGTGCACCTCCTGGGATCGGCAACAAAGTAGCATCGTCACCAAGTCTTGACCTAGAGAACAAACCCATAGCCACGAAAGGAGCTATGGCGTTCTCTAAAAGGCTACTCTCCCACGTGCTACGTAGTACTCTATCTTGCCTCGACGGTGGTAACGGTCACAGACATGAAGAAACTCAACTATGATCCTATAGTGCTCATTAGGCACCGAATCGGGATCTATGTAACTAGTGTCTCCTCGGCAACAAAGCGGTATCTCCCAGAAAGCGCCATCTCTCGGAAGAGCGTGGCGCTTGATCGAACGATGGCCATATAAGCAACATCGCTCAACGCAGAAGACACCAAGCTCCACGACCATCAAAAGTACGATCTGCCTCTCCGAATCGTGTCCTAGCTGGAATCTCAATCCTAGCTATATACTCTATCGAAATCGACTCGCCATCCTCTGGTAGACGGTGTATCGAGGTGTCTCAAAGCGTGCAAAATCTAACATACTGTGCTAAGACTCCCATCAATCCCGCTCCCGCACGCTCGGAAGTGTGAAAGCATGGCGAATACCCTTCCATCTGCACATTTAATAAGGAATTAGTATTCAGATTAAATGCAAGATGCAACGATAACGCACAAAAGTAAAGAGTAGAAGACAAAACAAGAAAGAATTAATAATGATATAACAAGTTTTATTTTCCTAAGTGTAATGTGTCTATTCAAAATTTTAATTTCCTCTTAACGACCATTCTAACTAAGGTTCACCTACAGGCGTGGCTCGATGCAAAGCTGTGAGACCCTCATTTTTATGTCAAGAAATAACATAAATATGAGGCTCTTTAAGTGCATCTGTGCCATTCCCATGATCGATGGTCGCACGCACAAACACAATTTGGATATTACAGCCACACAGATACACATTTTTATTACATCACAAGTTTTATAGTGATATTACAATACCAAAAGTAGCAGGAAATCAAAACCATGTCTCATAGTATGCCAACTATTCCATAACTCCACAGGCAATCACGAGATGAACTTAGAAAGATCAGTCGTCGCTAAAATTCGCAGGTTCCTCAAATTCATTCCCGTCATTATCATAATCTTGCTCATCACCTAAAACATTATTGAAGCAAGTTGAGTACATTGGTACTCGCAAGACTTTGTAGTGTATGCAATTCCTGAAATATATGCAGGCTGAAATAGATAGTGGGTTTCTACAGTTGTTTTGCACAAAGCGAAAGTTTTGAATGAAGTAATACTGAATAGTAATGGGAAGCATAAATAAAAATTTAAGACAGTTTGATAAGTAATTGAGATAACAAGTAATAAAAGAATAATAACATTTTTACTCACGGCCCTTTGTGAGTAAAATAACGAACAAGACCCTCCATGGTCTTATATGGACAAATGTAACAATAAGTGACATAAAAGGGGTATAAATCATTTCTCAAATCATTTAATCAAAGGTTTTTGAAAACAGAAACAGCTAACTATGTGATGACTTTACCAAGTGCTCATGATCATGAGCGGCTAATCGATTAGGTTTAGACTCTGCAGAGTTTGTCTTGCTTTACCCACAAGATATGTTCTCCTTTTGCAAGCTATAAGACACACTTCCTTTGGTATGTCCGCTGGGAGTTCATAACGAAACCGTTCGATTACTTGAACCTAACTTTGCACCAAATGATGTGTTTAACCACGACTATGATGGAAGCTAAAAGGTAAAAGGAATTCGAGTCAAGAACCCACCAGGAATAGAAATTAGGAGTTAGTGACCCACCAGAATAATAACAAATTTAAATTCATAACCAGACGTACACCGTACTTCTGCCTACCAGAGTGCAAAGCTAGTTCCAAATAATTTTAATTGGTTAAGACTGTCCCATTTCAGTACTTGTGGATGTACGGTTATCTTGGCCTGAAAACAACACATTAGCTCGGTCCTTATTGTGACATAGGCGATACTCCACCCTAGCTACGTACACATTAAAACATGTACATCCGGCTATTGCCAATAATCACCCACATCAAATCAGTAGTTTTATTTTCATTTTTAACAAACTACCAGTATCCTTTACCGCTTAAATAAACCATAAAAGATTTCATAAAGAAGTGTGTATGTGGGTATAGATGTCATCGTATCATTCTAAGCATTGCTAAGCAGATGAAATTAATAATCGTTATAGCCCATCTATGGAATGAATCTACCCATACCTATGGTTATCATGGAATTCATGTCAACATGATTGAAGTAATCCATCAATTTGGGTTATAGCTACCAGGGACTTAAAATAGACATTTATATCATAAGCATGCAGGAAGATTCTTAATCACATTTTAGTTGTTTATGAAAACTGGGTTCAGAATGATCAAAGGGGTGCTTGCCTTGCTCCTCGGCGGTGTAAGCTGGATCTGTGTCGTCGATAGCGTAGTCGGCAATCTCAGCGTCTATACGTCGAGTACGAACATGGTAGATAAGATACTTCAATATTGATAAAGAAGCAAAACACAAACGACAAAGATAACAATTGAAGGATTCAAATGAGATCATTCCAAAACAATTAAGATAGCAATCAATTTCAATCATCATTTCAAGTATGAACTAAGGTATATATGGTTTTTAATCTAAAGATTAAAGCTTAGGGCACATAACACAGCTACTTTCTTTGTGCATTATTCCATTTTAATTTATGAATTCAGGAAGCTAAGATTGTAAAGTTAAATATAATGAAATTCATTTTCAAGGTGTGGTGTTAGTTGTATTAATTTTAAACGTGGCATATGGTAACTTCAAACATGTCAAACAAAAGTAACATGGTATACCTTAACTTTCATATTACCACTAGATCCTAATTAGTGTAATGAGCACAAAGAAACAAGTTTCATTCATTTTAGATGGTTTTTGATCAAGTTATAGCAATTATATTAAATTTATATATTAAATAAAGTCCTAACATGAAATTTTCACAAACTAACTCCAAATCCAAATCTAATTACATATTTGGACAAGAATTGACCTAAGGATTCTAACAAAATTTGTTTCACTCAATTTGGACCTATTTTGCAAAATTTTTATATGCCACATATTCAAACTTCAAGCTTTAAATTCAAATTCAGATTTAATTTGCTAAACAAGTTTCAAATGTTTTTACATATTATGAAACTAGATGATTTATGATGAATTTAGGAAGTTGTTTCATTCTATTTGGAGCTATAGTTTAAAAGTTATGGAAATTTGAATTATTTCGGTTTTAATTAACACAGAGAAACAAGGAAATACGCTTTCCTTAAAGGAAAGCGCACTTCAGCTAATTTTGCGCGGTGGCTTTGAACTTAGATTGCGATCGGCCGACAAATGAGGCCAGCAGGCAGCGACTGCGGCGAAAGCACATCACAGGCGTCTGGCATGATCGGTACTGGGCCCGCGACAAAGAATGAGAGGTGCACGACACGCCGGATGACAACTTTGGCCCACAAAGCAAAGGAACTGTGAGCAGAGGAGGTGGCCGACGGCCTCACCGGCGATCAACCGGCGGCGTCGATCGACTTTGGCCGGTAGCAATAGCTTCACGGGACCATGGTGAACCTAGGGGATAACTTGGACATGGGTGGTGTTCGGAGGAATTGAGCTCTCGGCGCTGGACGGCGCTCCACGGCGGCGCAAGGTGTGGCGGTGCTACGGTTCATCCGGAGCCGAATGATTATGCGTATAAGCTCTAGGGGGTCCTAGGGACTCTATTGGTACACTTAACTCGAAGGAAGAAGGGACGGGTAGCGTTCTCACCGTGCGGCGGCGATGACGGAAGAGGTCTCACGGTGCGGGATATCTCCGAGCTGCTTTGGGCTGCAAGAAGGTGCTCAAAAGATTCGTGAGTATCCAAGGATGCTCTGGGATCAAACGATTTGGACGCGCCCTTACCGAGTCAAGCGAATTTGGAATTTCCCCCAAATCGGGCTTCACCGGAGGCGAGGAAGAAGGTCCCGGTCTGGGCGGTATAGGGCACGGGAGGATGAGTGGGTGCGCGCTCTAGGTTTAGTGGTATTCAGAGGTGCTATTCCTCCCCTTAAATAGGCTAGGGAGGCCGTGGGAGTGAAGCTGCTCTAGGAGATGAGGTTGGCGGCCGACTCAGGCATTCTCCGGAAGTCTCCTCCCAGCTCGGTCCAAGGTATGATGGAACATGGTATGGGGTTGCAGTGGCGTGGCAGCCTCGGGGCATGGAATGCGGCGAGGTCACGACAAGGAACCGAGGCGGTGCGTGAGCATGGCTGGCTCCGCTCAGGAGAGGGAGAGAGAACGAGAGACAGAGGGAGAAGAAGGCCCTGACATGTGGGGTCGGGTCTCACATGTCAGTGGTTCATTAGGTATGGAGAATGGAGGCTGAGGATGACACGTGGGCCAGGATATTTCTGGGTCCCTGTCGGCAGCGGTGCCGGCATGCACGTCCTTTGGACCAGCGTGGACCCAGCGTGGAAGAGAATGAGAGAGAGAAGAAATTTCTAGGGTTCTCCTCTGGACAGCACACTAACCCATTTAATTCCCGGGTCATTTCAAGTCCAGATTTTTGAAACTTTTGTCCAAGTTGATGGGTAAGTTATCTACGTCCAGTAAAATTTTGAGGTTAAAATGTGCTATAGTTATTTAATTAAAAATCTGACAATGAATGCTGCACAGAAAATCCAATTTAGTTTTTGAATTGATTGAGGGACTAAATCAACGTATTAAATTTTGAAATTTTTACTGAAGGTTTGGTTCTAAACAATGGACCTATCATAAAAATTTCAATATTAAATTCTCATTATTTGATTCTCCATAAATCTTTTATTGAATTCTGCAGAATTCCAATTCTGCCTAAATTAAATGCTAAAACATAGCAAAAATGCTTATTAATTTTTGAAACTTTTTGTGGGTGAAGATGATATGTCTGAGGTCTTATGGTAAAAATCCCAAGGTCTAGATTGCTCTACATTGTTCTCTAAAAATCTGACATAGGTCTGGACAGCAATAGAATTTGCTAATTAAATTATTTTCTTTACTTCTAAATGCATTCACATGGTCTTTTGACCATCTAGGGATATCTTCTAGGGTTTGGCCAGGTTATACAAGATTTTTACCATGGTAATTTCATTTCTTACCATTTTACTATTTTTTTTTCTTTTCTTTTCTTTTCTTTCTTAAATTCCATTATTCATTTCAACAATTAATTCAACCAATAGATCAAAAATCAATAAATGCACATAAAATCAAGAATTGCAACACAAAACTGATTTCACATTTTTAATATTTGATTTTTATTACTTTGTAAATTTGAGGATGTTCTGAGATCTACCCCCTTACAAAAATCTCGTCCTCGAGATTTGCGAGGGCTAAGGAAAACTTAAAAGAAATGGAAACTCTTTCATCGGATGATCTTCACGCTCCCACGTGGCTTCTTCTTGATATGATTACTCCACTGAACTTTCAACATTACGTGGATCTTGTTTCTTGTATGCCGTTCGGCTTCTTCAAGAATGCGAATAGGACGCCTCGATAAGATAGATCGGTTGTAGATCGAGATCATCGAGATTTGCGAGTTCAGTCGGCACACGAAGACACTTCTTAAGTTGAGATACATGGAAGACATTATGAACTTCCGATAAACGGGATGGCAGCTCTAACTTATATGCCATCTCTCCCATCTTTACGATAATTGGAAAGGGTCCAATATATCGAGGGGCTAATTTCATGGATTTGGAAACGATTTAACTCGCGAAGAGGAGAAACTTTTAAATAGACATGATCTCCGACTTCAAAGCTTAATTCACGTCGACGATTGTCGGCGTAACTTTTCTGACGAGATTGGGCTTCTTTGAGTCGACTCCTAATCATGTCAACTTGCTCTTGGGCTTCTTGGATAATGTCTGGGCCAAAGAAATTTCTTTCTCGATTTGAGACCAAAAGAGAGGGTTCGGCACTTTCTTCCGTAAAGTGCTTCAAAAGGAGACATCTGAGGCGGCTTGAAAGCTATTATTATAGGAGAATTCAGCAAAGGGTAAGCTTTTCTCCCAATCCATGCCATAAGATAGCACACAAGCTCTTAGCATGTCCTCCAGGGTCTGATTGGTCCGTTCAGTCTGTCCATCTGTTTGGGGATGATAAGCCGTACTGAAATTCAGCTTTGTCCCTAACAGAGTATGCAAACTTTCCCAGAAACGAGATGTAAACTGGGATCCTCGATCGGACACAATTGTCTTGGGAACTCCATGAAGACGAACAATATTTTCAAGATATAACTCTGCGAGTTTATCTCCGGGGTGAGTGGTTTTGACTGGTATGAAATGGGAAACTTTGGTTAATCGATCAACGATAACCCAAATGGAATCATGCCCTTTTCTGGTTCTTGGTAATCCAACAATGAAATCCATCTGAGATATGGTCCCACTTCCATTCAGGAATTTCAAGAGGTTGAAGTAAACCAGCTGGGCGTTGATGCTCGGCTTTTACTCGCTGACATATATCACATTTCGCGATATACTCGGCGATCTCCTTCTTCATGCCGGGCCACCAATATTCTTGCTTTAGATCTTGATACATCTTCGTGCTACCAGGATGGATAGATAGAGGTGATTCATGAGCTTCACTCAAGATCAACTTCTTGATTACTAGATCACTGGGAATATAGATTCGATTCTTGAATTGGAGTATACCATCCGAATTTTCTGAAAATTCCAATTCCTTGCCTCCTTCCAACTCTTTTCGGATTTTAGATATGGCTTCATCTTTAGATTGAGCTATTTTAATTTGGGTTCTCAGATTTGGTTGCATTTGGAGACTAGCAACAAATCCTTTTTCTACAATTCCCAAGTTAAGCTTCTGAAACTCCTTTATTAATTCAGATTGATCAGTGTATGCTGACACCGTCATACAATGAAGCTTACGGCTCAGAGCATCTGCTACGACATTAGCTTTACCAGGATGATAATGAATACTAAGGTCGTAATCCTTTATTAACTCTAGCCATCTTCTTTGTCGCAGATTAAGATCTGGCTGAGTAAAGAAGTATTTCAAGCTCTTATGATCTGTGTAGATGTCACACTTGTTTCCAATAAGATAGTGACGCCAGATTTTTAGGGCATGCACTACTGCAGCTAACTCCGGATCATGAGTTGGATAATTAAGTTCATGAGGTCGAAGGCGGCGAGAAGCATAAGCTACGACTTTCATCTCTTGCATCAATACGCAAATCGAGACCATTGCGTGAAGCATCGCAATAGACATCGAAGCTCTTATGGATATCGGGTAACACCAAAGATCGGGCCGTGGTTAACCGTTTCTTCAATTCGAAAACTTGCTTCGCGTGCGGAGTCCATTCATATTTCTTTTCTTTCTTCAAGAGCCGAGTCAAAGGTTTGGCGATTTTGGAGAAGTTTTCGATAAAGCGGCGATAATATCCCGCTAAACCGAGGAAACTTGGATTTGAGGAACAGATTTTGGTTGCTCCCGCTTTTGACTGCTTGAACTTTCTTGGGATCAACAGAAATTCCACCTTTGGAAAGGATATGCCCGAGGAATGCAACTTCCTTCAACCAAAATTCACATTTCTCGAACTTGGCATATAATTTATGTTCTCGGAGTTTCTCCAGAACCAAGTGTAGATGTTGGGTATGGTCTTCTTCATTTTTGGAATAGATGAGGATATCATCTATGAATACCACTACGAACTTATCGAGATACTCCATAAAGACTTTATTCATTAAGCTCATAAAGCTAATTTGGAGCATTTGTAAGTCCGAAGGACATTACGACATATTCATATAAGCCGTAACGAGTGGTAAAAGCTGTTTTAGGAATATCCTCCGGTCGGATTTTCAATTGATAATAGCCATGTCTAAGATCAATTTTGGAGAAGATTTGAGCGCCGGTTAATTGATCGAACAGATCATCGATACGAGGTAGAGGGTATTTGTTTTTGATGGTAACATCATTGAGAGCACGATAATCCACACACATGCGTAGACTACCATCCTTTTTACTAACAAAGAGAACAGGGCTTCCCCATGGAGAAGTACTGGGTCGGATGAACTTTTTATCTAATTGTTCTTGAATTTGCTTTTTGAGTTCTATTAACTCATTTGGTGGCATACGATAAGGTCTTTTGGAAATTGGGGCTGTACCAGGTATAAGATCAATGACGAACTCTAAGTCACGATCTGGTGGCAAACCTGGCAATTCTTCAGGAAATACATCGGGAAAGTTGGAAACTACAGGAACAGATTTTATCTTTTCCATTACCAATGTATTTAAGTATGATCTTGATTCGGAAAGATTTTGGGTGGAACTAAAGTTCACTTCAACTCCTTCAGGATTAATAAGGGATATGGATCTATTAGCACAATCTATCTGTCCTTTATTTTTAGCTAACCAATCCATACCAAGAATGATGTCTAATCCTGGGGTTTCTATAAGAATAAGATCAGCATAAAATAAAACTTCGTTTTTTTAATGCTAACCTTAGGACACATTTTAGTAGTTCTCATTTTTGCTCCAGGAGAATAGATTATCATGGACATGGGTAAAGATTTAGTTTGGATTTGATGTGATTCAACGAATTTCTTGGATATAAAGGAATGAGATGCACCGGAATCAAATAACACCAAAGTGGGAATAGATTGGACGGGGAACATACCCAGAACCACATCTGGTGCTTCCGTTGCTTCTTGGTAGTCACATGATGTAAACGTCCTTGATTGGCGGCTTGAGCGAGTGCGAGTTTTCCGGCTTGTTGTCCTCCGGCTCCTTGAGGGCGACCAGGGGGTCGCCGAGAACTCCCTTGCTTGGGCAATTATTGGCATAATGTCCAAGCCGCTTGCACTTGAAGCATGTGACATTTGGAGTCCGAGTTGATGCTCCAGGGCGTGCTCAAAGAGGGTTTCTTGAGACGAGGCAAAGGCCGCCGAGGTCGAGGGGCAGACCTTGACGCCTTTGCTTCGTGGCGGAGCGGTGGTCGCGCATTACCCTGAGGTGCGAGGCGAGGCCTGGATGGGCTTGCACTAGCGATCTTCGTGCCATCCATTTCCTCTTGCGTGATTCCAAAGCAGCTCGAGTGCTATGTTCCACTCGAATAGACTTGTCCACCAGAGTTTGAAAGTTATTGATATCAATAGCAGCTAAAGCACACTTGATTTCTTCATTAAGGTTATCCCGAAAGCGTTCCAGCTTACGTGCTTCAGGAATGACTTCAGATGGTGCATAACGGGAAAGGTAATTGAAGCGATTAAGATACTCCATTACCGTCTGATTCCCTTGACGGAGATCAAGGAATTCCGTCTTTTGATGTCCATCAGACTGGAAGGAATATGGGTTCGGCGAAAAGTATCCTTGAAGGCCTCCCATGAAATCGATCCTTTGGAAGAATAGCTTGGTAGTTCTCCCACCATAAAGCAACAGCCTCCTCCCAAAAGATAAGATGCATAAAGAACTTTCTCTCGATCATTGCACTGTGCAATGTTCAACTTGCTCTCCATTGTTCGCAGCCAGTCATCTGCGTCCAATGGGTCAGTAGCAGTAGAGAATGTAGGAGGCCGAGTCTTCAAAAACTCAGACAACCTTGATGGTGGAGCACCACCACCACTTCCTCCAACAGGGACTCCTTGGGGGGAAGTATTCTGAACTAAGCTGCGAGAAGAAGTGTATGGGTTTGACGGTTTTGCTCGATCATTGCGAGAACTTGCGCCATTGTGGGCGGACTCGGCAATTCTTCCTCCTAATTCCACCTTGCTGATTAGGATTTGAATCTGGATTAGGTGGATCTGGCACTTGATGAGAAGATGAAGCCCTTGCAGAAGGGTGCATCGGATTAGGTTGCGCTGGAGTGGGCAATGTGTCGCGAGGAGGAAAGGGTTCCTGCGAAGCCTCACTCTCCAAGATCCCGCGAAGAGATCTGGTTACAGGCATCCTGAAATTTCAATTCAGATGAGAAAATAATGTATTGTAATTAAATGATTTAAGCTGGTAGACTGAAAATTTAAACTCAATCTCATTGGTTAATAGACAACATTTCATTCCCTAAAATTTTATTATTATTAAAGAAATTCATTAACAAGGAAGGTGTGTTATTATGTTATGTTATATTGTAAAAGATAAACACAAGGGATCACATCATCGTGAAATTGTAATAAAACATTAGAAAATCACGAGAAGGAACCAAAACAAGCAGAAATAAACAAGAATGACACTTTATTCAACTGCATATTAACAATATGTACAACAAAAGTATGACAACCTCACAACTCAACACTACATGACCACATGTGCTGCTACAACTCAAGGTAAACCTACTCCAAACCTGGCGCTACAACGTCCTCGCCAAGAGACTCAACAGATCCGCAGGTAGAGTCGATCCACCGTGGCGGGAAAGGTACCACGACGTCAGTAAACTCTGGCCACACGGGACGCAAAGACACCTGCGAAAGAACCTGGCCCAAGTCTAACTCGCGACAGACGTGGACGACTAACTCCTGTGGACATCCTAGCCCGTCGAGAACGTCTAGTGGCCCTAGCAGACCTAGGTGTAGGGGTACCAGGCACCTCCTGGACTGGCAACAAAGTAGCATCGTCACCAAGTCTTGACCTAGAGAACAAACCCATAGCCACGAAAGGAGCTATGGCGTTCTCTAAAAGGCTACTCTCCCACGTGCTACGTAGTACTCTATCTTGCTCGACGGTGGTAACGGTCGGCGACATGAAGAAACTCAACTATGATCCTATAGTGCTCATTAGGCACCGAATCCGGGATCTATGTAACTAGTGTCTCCTCGGCAACAAAGCGGTATCTCCGTGCTTGATCGCCATCTCTGGAAGAGCGTGGCGCAATCGAACGATGGCCATATAAGCAACATCGCCAACGCAGAAGACCAAGCTCCACGACCATCAAAAGTACGACCGCCTCTCCGAACTGTGGTCCTAGCGGAATCTCAATCCTAGCTATATACTCTATCGAATCGACTCGCCATCCTCTGGTAGACGGTGTATCGAGGTGTCTCAAATCGTGCAAAATCTAACATCCGTGCTAAGACTCCCATCAATCCCGCTCCCACGCTTCGGAAGTGTGAAAGCATGGCGAATACCCTTCCATCTGCACATTTAATAAGGAATTAGTATTCCGGATTAAATGCAAGATGCAACGATAACGCACAAAAGTAAAGAGTAGAAGACAAAACAAGAAAGAATTAATAACAGATATAACAAGTTTTATTTTCCTAAGTGTAATGTGTCTATTCAAAATTTTAATTTCCTCTTAACGACCATTCTAACTAAGGTTCACCTACAGCGTGGCTCGATGCAAATCTGTGAGACCCTCATTTTTATGTCAAGAAATAACATAAATATGAGGCTCTTTAAGTGCATCCTGTGCCATTCCCATGATCGATGGGCACGCACAAACACAATTTGGATATTATGACCACACAGATACACATTTTTATTACATCACAAGTTTTATAGTGATATTACAATACCAAAAGTAGCAGGAAATCAAAACCATGTCTCATAGTATGCCAACTATTCCATAACTCCACAGGCAATGCTGAGATGAACTTAGAAAGATCGATCGTCGCTAAAATTCGCAGGTTCCTCAAATTCATTCCCGTCATTATCATAATCTTGCTCATCACCTAAAACATTATTGAAGCAAGTTGAGTACATTGGT
Organism: Rhipidocladum racemiflorum; assembly: GCA_036346355.1. Lineage (NCBI taxonomy): Eukaryota > Viridiplantae > Streptophyta > Magnoliopsida > Poales > Poaceae > Rhipidocladum > Rhipidocladum racemiflorum. Next base: position 70,651 of record CM070590.1, on the reverse strand, counting down.
ACTCGCAAGACTTTGTAGTGTATGCAATTCCTGAAATATATGCAGGCTGAAATAGATAGTGGGTTTCTACAGTTGTTTTGCACAAAGCGAAAGTTTTGAATGAAGTAATACTGAATAGTAATGGGAAGCATAAATAAAAATTTAAGACAGTTTGATAAGTAATTGAGATAACAAGTAATAAAAGAATAATAACATTTTTACTCACGGCCCTTTGTGAGTAAAATAACGAACAAGACCCTCCATGGTCTTATATGGACAAATGTAACAATAAGTGACATAAAAGGGGTATAAATCATTTCTCAAATCATTTAATCAAAGGTTTTTGAAAACAGAAACAGCTAACTATGTGATGACTTTACCAAGTGCTCATGACCGCGAGCGCGGCTAATCGATTAGGTTTAGACTCGCAGAGTTTGTCTTGCTTTACCCACAAGATATGTTCTCCCTTTTGCAAGCTATAAGACACACTTCCTTTGGTATGTCCGCGGGAGTTCATAACGAAACCGCTCGATTACTTGAACCTAACTTTGCACCAAATGATGTTGTTTAACCCTCGACTATGATGGAAGCTAAAAGGTAAAAGGAATTAGAGTCAAGAACTCCACCAGGAATAGAAATCAGGAGTTAGTGACCCACCAGAATAATAACGACCCCAAATTCATAACCAGACGTACACCGTACTTACGCCTACCAGAGTGCAAAGCTAGTTCCAAATAATTTTAATTGGTTAAGACTGTCCCATTTCAAGATTTGTGGATGTACGGTTATCTTGGCACGAAAACAACACATTAGCTCGGTCCTTATTGTGACATAGGCGATACTCCACCCTAGCTACGTACACATTAAAACATGTACATCCGGCTATTGCCAATAATCACCCACATCAAATCAGTAGTTTTATTTTCATTTTTAACAAACTACCAGTATCCTTTACTGCTTAAATAAACCATAAAAGATTTCATAAAGAAGTGTGTATGTGGGTATAGATGTCATCGTATCATTCTAAGCATTGCTAAGCAGATGAAATTAATAATCGTTATAGCCCATCTATGGAATGAATCTACCCATACCTATGGTTATCATGGAATTCATGTCAACATGATTGAAGTAATCCATCAATTTGGGTTATAGCTACCAGGGACTTAAAATAGACATTTATATCATAAGCATGCAGGAAGATTCTTAATCACATTTTAGTTGTTTATGAAAACTGGGTTCAGAATGATCAAAGGGGTGCTTGCCTTGCTCCTCGGCGGTGTAAATTTGGATTCGTGTCGTCGATAGCGTGATCGGCAATCTCGTTCATATCGTCGAAAGTACGAACATGGTAGATAAGATACTTCAATATTGATAAAGAAGCAAAACACAAACGACAAAGATAACAATTGAAGGATTCAAATGAGATCATTCCAAAACAATTAAGATAGCAATCAATTTCAATCATCATTTCAAGTATGAACTAAGGTATATATGGTTTTTAATCTAAAGATTAAAGCTTAGGGCACATAACACGACTACTTTCTTTGTGCATTATTCCATTTTAATTTATGAATTCAGGAAGCTAAGATTGTAAAGTTAAATATAATGAAATTCATTTTCAAGGTGTGGTGTTAGTTGTATTAATTTTAAACGTGGCATATGGTAACTTCAAACATGTCAAACAAAAGTAACATGGTATACCTTAACTTTCATATTACCACTAGATCCTAATTAGTGTAATGAGCACAAAGAAACAAGTTTCATTCATTTTAGATGGTTTTTGATCAAGTTATAGCAATTATATTAAATTTATATATTAAATAAAGTCCTAACATGAAATTTTCACAAACTAACTCCAAATCCAAATCTAATTACATATTTGGACAAGAATTGACCTAAGGATTCTAACAAAATTTGTTTCACTCAATTTGGACCTATTTTGCAAAATTTTTATATGCCACATATTCAAACTTCAAGCTTTAAATTCAAATTCAGATTTAATTTGCTAAACAAGTTTCAAATGTTTTTACATATTATGAAACTAGATGATTTATGATGAATTTAGGAAGTTGTTTCATTCTATTTGGAGCTATAGTTTAAAAGTTATGGAAATTTGAATTATTTCGGTTTTAATTAACACAGAGAAACAAGGAAATACGCTTTCCTTAAAGGAAAGCGACTTGCTAATTTTGCGCTGGTGGCTTTGAACTTAGATTGCGGCCGACAAATGAGATTCGCAGGCGTCTGACTCTATGGCACAGCGTCACAAGGCTATGATCACATGTGGGCCCGCACAAAGAATGAGAGGTGCACGACACGCGGATGACAACTTTGGCCCACAAAGCGGTGAGCAGAGCGAGAGAGGTGGCCGACGGCCTCACCGGCGATCAACCGTGGCGTCGATCGACTTTGGCCGTAGCAATAGCTTCACGGGACCATGGTGAACCTAGGGGATAACTTGGACATGGGTGGTGTTCGGAGGAATTGAGCTCTCGGCTGCCGGCTGGCGCTCCACTACGGCGCAAGGTGTGGCGGTGCTACGGTTCATCCGAGCCAGAATGATTATGCGTATAAGCTCTAGGGGTCCTAGGGACTCTATTGGTACACTTAACTCGAAGGAAGAAGGGACGGGTAAGCGTTCTCACCGTCTTGTGGCGATAGCGGAAGAGGTCTCACGGTGCGGGATATCTCCGAGCCGCTTTGGTGCAAGAAGGTGCTCAAAAGATTCGTGAGTATCCAAGGATGCTCTGGGATCAAACGATTTGGACGCGCCCTTACCGAGTCAAGCGAATTTGGAATTTCCCCAAATCGGGCTTCACGGAGGCGAGGAAGAAGGTCGATGCAGGCGGTATAGGGCACGGGAGGATGAGTGGAGTGCGCGCTCTAGGTTTAGTGGTATTCAGAGGTGCTATTCCTCCTTAAATAGGCTAGGAGGCCGTGGGAGTGAAGGCTGCTCTAGGAGATGAGGTTGGCGGCCGACTCAGGCATTCTCCTAAGTCTCCTCCCGGCTCGGTCCAAGGTATGATGGAACATGGTATGGGGTTGCGGTGGCGTGGCGACCTCGGGGCATGGAATGCGGCGAGGTCACGACAAGGAACCGAGGCGGTGCGTGAGCATGGTAGCTCCTTCAGAGAGAGGAGAGAGAACGAGAGACAGAGGAGAAGAAGGCCACGACATGTGGGGTCGGGTCTCACATGTCGGTGGTTCATTAGGTATGGAGAATGGAGGTGAGGATGACACGTGGGCCAGGATATTTACGGGTCCCTGTCGGCGGTGCCGGCATGCACGTCCACTGGACGCGTGGACCCGCGTGGAAGAGAATGAGAGAGAGAGAAGAAATTTCTAGGGTTCTCCTCTCGACAAAGACACTAACCCATTTAATTCTGGTCATTTCAAGTCAAGATTTTTCAAACTTTTTGTCCAAGTTGATGGGTAAGTTATCTACGTCGATAAAATTTTGAGGTTAAAATGTGCTATAGTTATTTAATTAAAAATCTGACAATGAATGCTGCACGAGAAAATCCAATTTAGTTTTTGAATTGATTGAGGGACTAAATCAACGTATTAAATTTTGAAATTTTCTTGAAGGTTTGGTTCTAAACAATGGACCTATCATAAAAATTTCAATATTAAATTCTCATTATTTGATTCTCCATAAATCTTTTATTGAATTCTGCAGAATTCCAATTCTGCCTAAATTAAATGCTAAAACATAGCAAAAATGCTTATTAATTTTTGAAACTTTTTGTGGGTGAAGATGATATGTCTGAGGTCTTATGGTAAAAATCCCAAGGTCTAGATTGCTCTACATTGTTCTCTAAAAATCTGACATAGGTCTGGACAGCAATAGAATTTGCTAATTAAATTATTTTCTTTACTTCTAAATGCATTCACATGGTCTTTTGACCATCTAGGGATATCTTCTAGGGTTTGGCCAGGTTATACAAGATTTTTACCATGGTAATTTCATTTCTTACCATTTTACTATTTTTTTTCTTTTCTTTTCTTTTCTTTCTTAAATTCCATTATTCATTTCAACAATTAATTCAACCAATAGATCAAAAATCAATAAATGCACATAAAATCAAGAATTGCAACACAAAACTGATTTCACATTTTTAATATTTGATTTTTATTACTTTGTAAATTTGAGGATGTTACAGATCTACCCCCCTTACAAAAATCTCGTCCTCGAGATTTGCGAGGGCTAAGGAAAACTTAAAAGAAATCTGGAAACTCTTTCATCAGATGATCTTCACGCTCCCACGTGGCTTCTTCTTCAGTATGATTACTCCACTGAACTTTCAACATTCTGTGGATCTTGTTTCTTGTATGCCGTTCGGCTTCTTCAAGAATGCGAATAGGATGTTCCCTGGAAATTATGTTTGCAAGCCCTTAACCGAACCTCACATGAACGCAAATTCCAAACTAACTAGTCCCCTAACCATGACTAGACTTTGATCGGTCCCGGGCAGAAAGTTTCTGTTTCTGAGCATGATACAAGCAAGAAGCACGCATAACAGTAACTTCTTTAGATGAATACAGTTGTAGAATTTTATAAAAAAGAAGTTGATAACAGAGTTGCACATTAAGAAACGATGCTTTGCTTGATGCAAGGACAACATGACATATTAAGCTCTGATTTTGTTATCACAAAAGCAAGCAGTGAAACAATACGTAACCAAAAAAAAAGACATTCTACTAAACCAGATTATAACATAATAATAGAGTTCACTGATCAAGTGAAGCCCCAGAACACAACATGGCATAATGTGTAGCCAAATTGGGTGATATGAACTGTGAACATATACGAATCTTTCGAGTTTAGACAATATCATTCAACTAAAATGCATTCTAATCTTCTAAAAACTTCCAAGCTTTTAGTCGACATTTACTTTGGTTCACTATAGATATTATTTAGCTTGTTCGGATTTTCGAGTATGTAAAAGCCTAATTGCATTGTCAGACCATGTAAAATCGCTTGATCCAAAGTAAGGTTTTTCGACATCTAAACTCAAGAGTCAAAGACCATCGTCACGCTTATGGCTGTCCTACAGCATAGATGCACAATATAACAATCGACAAATGCGAAACCCCTTTGAAATCAAGCATTTATCAACAATTTCTTTTCCACAGGCCTATGCAGTTCTGTCTACCTGAACAGAGCATGTAAGATTGAACCATACCATGAAAGATAAAACGGAAGTCCATAGACCCAATTTATTGATCAACCAATGCACTCGTACACAACCATCTCTCCACACCGATGATTTTACTCTATACCTGCCCCTATAACTCCATTAGCTTAGTCCAGAAGCATTTCTCCTAACCGGAGAAAGATGGTTTAAATATGCAACTAACGATATTGTAGGATACCCACCAACAAGACGTATGTAGGCTTGCAAGTGGTGTGGGAAAGCCTGAACGAATAGCTTAGGAAAGCATTTTTTTCCTATGGGCGGACTCGCATGGCAGCACATATATTCAGAAGACTGACACCCACTCTGTGGCATGCCCTAGCCCCAATTCCAAACTCCAAACCACCATTACTGGCTCCTCACCAGTTATAGAATGCGGCGGTGAATAATGTAGAACACTAGCAACTAGTAACAAGTAAAATCTAAATCTAGTGTGTTAAACTATTCAGTTCAATAAAGATGGAATGTGAACCGTAGAATGTCACAACGAATCAAATAAAATGGGCATGTTTGAAGCCAGTCATGATGTTACAAGCAACCCTGAAAATAAAATGGGGGGTGTAAGGGTTATACCTCCTCATCCCTCTGCTCCCCTCTTTCTCGTTCAGTCCAGATCATCGTGGCCACGATTACTATCACCTGCATAGTTGTCGCCACCAGAACCAGCATCCTGACTGCTTGGATTGCTGCTCTCCGCCTGGGCACCACCGAACGCGGCCCTGAGAGGCCAAGGCAGCGATATCCTGAACCTTCTCTCCGCCGCCCTAGGTGAAGGGGTGCCACCCGCGGCCGGTGCGGCAGAGGCAGGAGCGCGCTGGTCCCCTCCAACTCCCTGGCGGTGCTCGTAGTCAGCAGGGCCCTCTGTGGGCAGCTCGAAGCGGCAGACGGGGCAGGAGCTGTGCAGGTCGAGCCAGGGGAGGATGCAGTCCTTGTGGAAGACGTGGTCGCAGGGGAGCTGCTTGGCGGCGGCCCCGAGGTGGAAGTTGTCCATGCAGACGGCGCACTGGGCCCCTCCGTCGGCGGCCATCATGTCGGCGGAGACGGCGACGTCGGGCAGGGCGGCGACGGCGGACTTGGCGGCGGGCGGGGTGCCGTAGCGGTTGGGGTCGTTCTCGGCGAGCTGCTGGATAAGCTGCTCGAGACCGGATCCCATGAAGTAGTCGCCGAGGCTGATGCTCCCAGGCCCAGCGGGGCCGGTGCCCTCGACGACGATCTGGATGGTGGCGCCGCCGGAGAGGAGGCCGCTGATGTGGTCGTGGAGGAAGTTGGAGGCGTTGAACTGAGTGGGTGCGGCGGGGGAGGGGGGGCCGGGGAAGACGGCGAGGTCGCTGGGGTTGCGGAGATCGAAGGAGGAGAGGAAGGTGGAGAAGGAGGAAGGAAATAGGGGAGGCGGCGGGGCGTCCAGGTGCTCCTCGACGAAGCCTCCGGCGCAGAGGGGGCAGAGGACGTCGGCGTCGGGGGAGGCGGGAGGCGGGATGGAGACGGTGCGGTCGCACTGGTGGCAGTAATAGCGCTGGCCGTGCGGCAGAGGGGGAGGAGTCGTCGACGACGACATGGCCGCCGCCGCCGCCGCCGGAGGATGGATGGATGGGAGAGGGGGATCGAGCGAGACCAACCTTGGATGGAAATGGTGAGTTCTCTGCTAGAGGATGATGGGGACGGGAATTCCTCCTCTTTTTCTTTTTTGTTTATTACTCCTAGTCCTCGTTGAGTTTACCTTTTAAAGTTGAATTTGCACTAGCAGCTGCAAGTTGTGTGACCGAGTTGTAAATAATGCGATATTAACAGCAAATATTTTAAACTAATCCTAAATAATAATTCTATAATAACTATCAAACTAATCCCAAACAATAATTCTATAATAACTACACAATTCAATGCATGAAAAATCCACATAACCAGAAAGATAATGCTATACATAATTTCTATGTCAAATGTTGCATTGAGTCATGCCTACCAACAGATGAATGAATAAATGTACAATGAATGCCATCAAGTGTCGGGCAACAAAAGATTAGACCAAGGTAGTTCCAATGCAGTTTCTTACTCCCTCTGTCCCACAAAGAGTGCATTTCTAGTGTTCAAATTTTGTCCCACAAAGAGTGCATCTTTAGTCTGTAGGACCCAGCTGTAAGTGTATGCATGCTCATTTAAGTGCTTGTGGAAACCAAGCACCACCATGCTTGTGTATGGAGTAATGAGGATCACATTAGTCATTTACCTTGCACACTAATCTGTCTTAAAAATCCTAGAAATGCACTCTTTGTGGGACAGAGGGAGTATATCGTTTCTATTCATACCACATGGGACAGAAAGCTGAGGTGGAATGAAATTAATTAAGAGAGAGGGTATCATCGTTTCTACAAGAAGAAACGTTACTTGCGTAAAAACCAAAGTTCATGAAACCATCAAGAAACGGAAAAGTCTGCATTGGAGCTTCATCGTTTCTAATTTGCAGGACCCACAACATTAAAATCCCACAGCATCCGCGTTTGAGCGTCTAGAGAGAGAGAGAATGAATTGATGGATGGATATTTAATGAGGATACCCATCAAGAAACTATGTACTGGAAGCACTGTATCAATTTTTATTTCAGGCTGACGTGGATGTCCATAGAAACGAGTTTAGAAATCGTGCACTGTGAGTGCTTAGCCACCTCGCCACGAGGTATAGGGCTGCCAGAGAATTAATCTCTTACTCCCTCTACACCATGATCAATTAATCACTAGTTGAACTAAACAGTTAACTAAGCAAATAAGATATTGAACTCTTATCTTCCTAAATTATATTAGTAGGTTACAATGCTATCAACTTCACATATTTGTATGCCATTCGGTTGTATAGCTCATGAATCAAGCGTCACGAGTCGAGTAAAGGTGACTATTTTTTTTATGCCATTCAGTTGTATTGCTCATGAATCATGACTGACATAAAAAGTAATCAGCGATTCATACATAGTGTAATACAGTAATAGTAATTACATTTGGGTAAAGGTGACTAGTTATAGTTCATTTGTTTTATTTTGTACTAATTATTCTCCCCCAGCTTATTTCACTAAAATGTTAAAAGCTTCATGTAGTACACTTTGTTTAGTATTTCAATAATTAACTTTGTAATTTTGTGTTCATAATCTACATATACAATTTTGTTTTTGCAGGTTTAAGTTATTGTATTGTTGTTGATGAAGATACGATTTGACTCAAATGCACCAAACATTCATCGGTTAGGTATTAACCTTTGTATTGCCCTACTATGCTATATTGTTTTTGACATATTTTTATCTATTTTGCTATATCGTTAAGCATGAAGTTCAAATTAATGTTTAATTGTGCATTTGTGTAGTATTTTTGTTGTCTCTCGGTATGGGTACTATTTGGCGTTAATTATTGTTGGGGAACGCGGTATGCTACTCTAGCACAAATTTAAATTTCTACCGCAAACCAGAAAAGCTACTCGCAAGAAGGGGATCATAGATCTATTACCACTAGACGCGCAGTTGCGGAATCCTTCGCACGTCATTGTAGTGGATCGTTCTCGGTGTGGATCGTCCTCGCCGTGGATCGTCCTCACCATGGATCGTCCTCGCTATGGATTGTCCTAGCTACGGATCGTCCTCTCCACGTCGCAGTAACAGCAGTGTCACCACAGCAGTCCACACGTCCGGGGATGGAACACCGTGCGTCGGTGTGCAAGCACCGGGTCGCTCGGCAGGGGCAACTGAAAGTGCATCTAGGCCCCTCATTTTGTTTTGGTGATTAATGATGACACAATTAAAGATATCTAACGTTTCAAACAAGAATAATGCAGATCTCGAGATCATATCAAGCTCGGAATGAGATTGGACGCTCCTACGTACTTTAAAATTCAAGAAAACGGCATCAAGACGAAGACTTGTAATTTCTATTTTGATTTGAGTCTTAAGGATAGCTGTACTATTAAGAGGATACTACGGAAAATCGTTTTTAGGATGTGCATGTGCTCATTACATATAAACTAGCACTCAAATACTTGCATTTTCCAAAAGCAGGAATTCCAACCGAGCCATTCAACTCGGAGAGTCCGGGCATTTAGTCCGGAGTATCCGGACTCAGTCCTGTAAGTACAACCTCCATTAGGTTGATCCATTAAGTTGGTTTTGGTGATTAATGACAAATCCTAATATAAGACTAATGTTTAGGTAATTACTATTTTCATCTCATCAAGGATGATTGATGATCATTGACAAAACTAATTGTTAATGAGACTAACATATTTATTGAGCTTATGTTTAATAGCCTCACATTTGGATAGAAAATGGAAAACCCAAGGTATGCATTGTATCAATGTTCATTATTTTATTGCATACTTAGGATTTAAGTTGAAGTATGAATTTCTCCACTGCTTTAACCAAAAACTGTGTATCATGTTTCCCAATCCATATATTACATGGATGCACACATTTAGGGGGAGTTCACACTCTAACTTAATGTTTCATTGCATTGATCTATTCCTCATTACAACATATAAAGGATCAAGACATTGAAACTAGATCTTTGAGTATACATTTAACATGCATAGTTGTAGTATACTCATGGTATCATAGGATATGCTCCAAAGAAATAAAATTGGATACGTGCATATTGATTCAAGATCAATTATATGTATGCACATATCTTTGTGGAGTTTATCTTATAGTTGATGGCTTAGAGTAACGATCATTTCCATACATTCCACATATTATGGATCATTACTTTCCATCAACATGAGTATATGAAAACATGTGTAGTTATTGTATACTCATATCAATTTAAATGAAGATTTAAATTGAGGTCGTTTATCTCTTAATAATCAAAGAACATTGCATCATGAGTTGATGGTGTTCTTGTGATCGATTAAGGATAATCGATAGTTCTTGAGTATAACGAAGCATTAGTTGCATCAATATACTTAAGACACAAATACAATTATTTATTTAAATTGATTTAGGTTGTGCTCAATCATTATGGAGGCATTCATTATGTGTTAATTGAGTGCAAGGATGATTGAGACAACTATGCATCTTGGACTAACTATTTTCATAAGTGATGATTGAGCCAGGTTAGGTCCAATGATGGTTAAGATAAAGAAACAGGACAAGGACGACATCATGAGGTGATGAACGTCAAGATGAGATCCCGTTGAGAAGGAAAGAAAAGAATGTTCATCAAGAGGAGATGAACAAGATGTTGTGAGAGCCGGGTGATGATCCGGTAAAAGAGAAGTAGAGCTGTGTGACGACCTTGAAGAGAAGATGATCGTAAATCATGAGGACTTCAAGAGAGAGCGATGTGACAATCCCGGGGAAATGAGGTATGATTGAAGATTATAAAGGCCCCAAAGGGGATTGATCGCGTGCGGCATCAAAGGTAACTAGATAGAGTGTCTTGTTATAGGCGTGCCATACTATTAAGAGGGATGCAACATGGATGATTTAGAAGTGTCTCTGTGCTCAAGTGTTATCTATCCTTAAAATAGATGAGAGACACAATACACATCACGTACACCGGGATTGTTTGTCTTTTATGCGGATCGGATGTTCGATCGGGGATCTGATGTTCGATCCACTCGGTAAATCGGTGGTGTGTTGGTGAGAGTCTAGAACCTCTCTCGGATTGATCGAATGTTCCGATCGAGGATCAAGGTCCGATTCATCTTAAGGTCAGGTGCTAAGTTGTCTAAGTCTCGTGTGCTCCTGTGAGGATCGGAAGTTCCGACCCGTGTGATCGGATAGTCCGATCAGGACTTGGAAACTTTTCGAGCTAGTTCTAGTAAGGGTGCCTCTCTGTGAGGATCGGATGTTCCGATCTTTGGATCGGATGTTCCGATAAGTGTTAAACTCAAAAAGGGTGCTCTCTGGTCAAATCGGATGTTCCGATCGTGAAAATCGGAAGTTCCAATCAGTGTTTTTAGTTTGCAAGTGTGCTGATATTTTTGCCTGATCGGAAGTTCCGATGCAAGTTCCGATGTATAGGAAGTTCCGATGTTGGATCGGAAGTTCCGATGTAGACTTAGAAACTTTTTGCAAGGTTTCTGTAAGGTGCCTCTCTGCCCAGATCGGAAGTTCCGATGTTAGTTCCGATGTGTTTATTGGATTGAGTTTGTTCTGGAGTTTTTGCCTTATCGGAAGTTCCGATGTTGGGATCGGAAGTTCCGATGTGTGTAAAACGGCTAGTTTTCTTGCTCCAACGGCTAGTCTTTGGGTGTGGGGTATAAATACCCCCCTTGGCCGGTTGGGAGAAAGAGTTAAGGATATTGTTGAAGGGCTAAACAAGAGGTTGAGCTAGTGGAATAGAGAGATTACCTTGTGATGCATTTGTTGCTCCTTGGTCATCTCATTAGCTAGAGAGAGCTCTAAAAACTTGTGTTGTGATTAGGAGTGGATTGAGTGTTCCTCCTTGCTCCTTCTCCTTTGATCTTAGTGATCCCTCTTTGAGTGAGGTGTGGGAAGTGAGAGTTAGTGCTAAGAGTGTTAGATTGAGATACATCTTGAGCACTAGAGTTCATGTCCTAGATCATCCATTTGTTGGATTCGTTACTCTTGGAGTTTGAAGACTCCTAGACGGCTAGGCGTCGCTCACGAGCAACCAAAGTGTGTGGTGTGCCGTGAGAAGTTTGTTGAAGGTCCGATTTCGCCTCCGAAAGGGAAGAAATCAAGAAGTGAAGCCACATCTCAAGTGTGACCGAGATTGGCGAGGAATAGGGTTGGAAAAGACCCGGCTCAAGTGTGACCGAGCCTCCTCAACGAAGACGTAGGAACCTCCTTGGAGGAAGTCCGAACTTCGGTAAACAAATCACCGTGTCAATTCTTTACACGTGCTTATTGCTTTACTTTGCTATCTTGTATTGAATTGATCTATCTAGGGTTGATTACTTCGCTAGCTAGCTGTGAGGAGCCGCCCAGATCGTCCTCGAGTTGTTGGATGAACAGTTGCTCCCATCGGATTTGGATCCTAGCAACCAATCACCGAAGGTGATCCTGATGCTAATACCCAAGCCCAATGGAGACAACCTTACGAACGTCCAAACGACTCGACAACAACCCCGGTATTCCCCCGGTATGCGACCCGAAACACGCCCAGGATCACCGCATACCGGAAAACAATCCGATATCAATTTAATTTGCATAAAGGGGGCAACGAACCCGAAACTTTCGAACCGACACGCGAGCGGAACACAAACGGCACAAAGACAAACTCGACAACCACCAAACCGAAGATCAAAACAACGCCAAGACTCTAAACTAGGCAAGAACGGAAAAAGGACCAAGACTCCGAAAATCAGAAAATTTCGGCATGACCTTTCTAGATCCTACGGACATCCACTCAGCAGACAAGAAAACACAGCAGTTGATATATAGATATGCAAAAGTAATGCAACAACCACGGCAACAACACATTCACAAGCAGAGAGAATCCACGGGACAACGACATAGACTAGAACAACGACGCAGGCATAAAGTAGAAGACTAACTATACAACAAAAGTGAATCAAATCGCAACACATAGCAAAATAAGACTACTCCTAAGTGTCACGCCATCGAACACTTCCGAAAGGCAGCGATAACGCCGCTAAGCCTCTACTCGCGCTCCGCCTCGGCCACCGAGAGGCAAGATGGGCGTAACTCACACCCGCCATCCTCGATCCTCACCGAAAACCACAAAGCGAAGCATGAGTACGAAAGGTACTCGCAAGACTTATCCGTGGGTCCATATATGACCGACTCCAAAGGATTATGCATTTAGTTGTAGCAAGGAGTAAGCTTAAGGTAAAAGTGCGGAAAAGCATTAACATTTGTAATATAAGTGCGACAACCGAAACAAATATGTGTTTAAAGCGATTATAGACCGCACTTACTTCTAGTGTGAAGTTGAAAGTAACAACAATTAAAGTAGAGCAATACATAACCAATTTAAAGCTCAAGCCCAACTACGAACCACAAGTTCAAGTTGTTTACTACGTGGATTTGGCGATGAAAGAGCTTGCTCATATCCGAGCGCGGCAATTCGAATCGCTTAATTAACCTCGCAGGAAGCATTGATCGCACGACACTTACCACAAGGGCCTAGTGTCAACCCTCCCAATCATACCCAATCGCCAAGCGTCCTCCTGGCCCGAAAACCTAGCACCTCGAGCAGCCCCAAGCCCGGCTTGGCGCTCGAGAGTCGGCCTAAGCCTCGCCCTCAACCACGTCCAACCACAGGAAGTTACGGTCCATCGATTCCGTATGAGAGAAAGAGTGGCTTACCGTACCATAATCGGGCATGCGACCAACCGAGGTGTGCTCAATCAAAGGGCAACCATCGAATCGGTCCTTAATCGACTCAGACGGGGCTACACATTTGAGTCTCCATACTCAAATGAACCGACTCCCCGCCCGGTCCACAATTTATCAATTACAACTCATAAACATACCCATTCCAATCCATCATGTGTGAAGTGAAACAATTGTTAATAATCACAAGCGGGAGAACCATTCCCCCACTTGGCCCAACCCAACATCTAAGCAAAACTAAGCGTAGACTCGTTATAATTACCCATACTTTGGTTCCGAAGGGAGTGTTCTACAAATTTCAAGGATCGTATGTGCAAGAATTAGGTTCTAACCTGCTCCCACCATCCAACTCCTAATGCATACTTAATCGACCAAATAAGCAATTTAATTCTCTAAGATAAAATCATATAATGGGGTAAATATGCTTAGGTGCTTGCCTGATGCTTCACGAGTCTCAGTGACAATCTGCTCACCGTGATCACCCTCGATCGCGGCCACGTCACCCTCCGCGTGAGCGTTCTCTACACGATATCAATGCACATGGAATGAGATGCATGCTATGCATATGGAAATGGAATGACAATTAAAGACAATAATGCAAACACTCATCGAGTCAAAACGAAACACAAGGCGAATTTCACAATAGTAACCCAGCAACATTTGGAATCACTCAACTACACCCCAACCAACGCCTCTAACTTTAGATTTTCTTTTAGACAAGACACTCAATGAGCACATCTATCCACCTACTCAATCAACTTGAGTGAGTCAAACTACAACTAACACAAGAATAATACCTAGTTAAGCACAAAAATTACTCGACCTCGGAACATCAACCATCTCCCAAATCCTCAACCGATCCAACTTGTACCCGATTCCAAGGAAAACGATGGCCCATCACAGACTACAAGCACATCACCATCACACCATTTGCCATCACCCTCCTAGGCATTCTAGCAAACATGTAGCACGCACTAAACTCAAGCCCTCCATTCTCCAACCACAAAAGCGTGCACGGATACAATCTAACACACGAACAAATATCCCCAACCTATAGCACCAACCCTCCAACCACTACGTTCACAAACCTAGAGTGACACCCATGAATCATACAACCCCATCCATTCTTCATGCCCTTACTAGAACACACAACCATCCTTCTAGTCCTTCTAGCCATTTCATCAAACACCTAGCCTACACTCAAACCCTAGATGGAGCCATTGCCATGGAGAGGTGGAGGAGGGAGAGAGAGGAGGAGAGGTATCGCCGCACCGAGTAAGAGGGAGGGGCGCCAGTGGAGGAGGTGGCGGTGGGAACCGGCAGTGGAGGCGGGGCAGCGGCAGCGCGGCAGTGAGGAGTGAGTGGCTTCATTGTAGGGCGCAGAGCAGGCAGGGGCGCGGCCGATCTTTGAGGAGCTGTGGCGGCGTCGGCTGGGCGGTGGCGCAAGGAGGGGTGGCGTCGGCGAGGAAAGGTGGGGAGGCGTCGGGTGGACGGGGAGCCTACTGGGTTCGGTTGGGGAAAAGGAGGAGAGAGAAGTGTGGGGAAAAAAATAGGAAGGAAATTACCTACTTACCCCCACACCCACACACTTGGAGAAACTTAGACCATGACAAATCCTCCTTAGGGGAATCTCACTGAGATTCAAAATGGGCACATAGTTGGACCGAACCGATCTGACAAGGATTGCAAATGGATAGGCCTCAAGCACTTACATGGCTTGGAAGAACTCGGGATACTCGCCTTTCAAATGATCCTCCCGCTCCCAAGTGGCCTCATCTTCAGTGTGATTGCTCCACTGAACCTTGTAAAACCTGAGAATCGTCCTACGAGTCTTGCGTTCCGCCTCATCCAAAACTCGAATAGGATGCTCTTGGTATGATAGATCAGGTTCAGGCTGAACTTCGAGTTCATCCACTGCAATCTGCTCGAAGGGAGTACGAACACACTTCTTGGTGGGAGGCGTGAAACACGTCGTGGACCATTCCGAGCGAAGGAGGAAGCTCTAGTGATATGCTACTTGGCCGCTTTCCAAGGATCTTGAACGGCCCTACGTAGCGAGGTGCGGCTTTCCTTTAACTCCGAATCGACGGGTGCCACGGAGAGAGAAACCTTCGAATAGGCGAAGTCGCCAACGCCGAAGGAGAGGGTCTCCTACGGCGATCAAGATAACTCTTCATCGCGATCGCGCTTATCCTCGATTTTCCTGGATAGTCCCGACCTTTTCTTCCGCCTCCACAACTAACTCAGGCCCAATCAAGGAGCGTTCCCACTTTCCGACTGGCCACGGCGGCCGACAATCATGCGACCATAAAGTGCCTCAAACGAGGACATCCGGATACCGGTTTGGTAGATTGTTGTTGTACGCAAAACTCGGCGTCACGGAAGGCACTCCTCCCACTTTTTCCCGTAGGACAAGATACAAGCCCTCAACATGTCTTCGAGGATCCGATTGACCTCTCAGTCGGCCGTCACCGAGGGTGGTATGTCGAATCAGGAGCAATTTCGTGCCCAAGGCTTCATGTAGGCTTCTCGAGGTGAGAAGTGAATCGAGAGCCTCATGCGAAACTATCCGCTTGGGCACTCCATGCACTTACTGGTCAGGAGATATATAAGTCCGCATACTTCTTAACTCGATACTTGGTGCAAACGGCCAAGAAGTGCGCAGACCGTCGATCGATCGACGATTACCCAAATCGAGTCATGGCCTGAGGAAGTGGTCGGCAGCGTGTAATGAAGTCCATGGTGACATCCTCCCACTTCCAAACCGGAATAGGAAGAGGTGAAGGGTACCTACCGTGGCTTGAGGTGTTCGGCCTTCACCCTCTTGCAGACGTCGCACTCGACACATAGCGAGCGACTAAGGCGCTTCATGCGAGTCCACCAAAGCGCCGCCAGTCTTGATACATCTTGTTGCCGGGTGAATGGTAAGCAAGGAGTTATGCGCCTCATCGAGAATCCTTCGCTTCAACTCCTGGTCATCGGGGACAACTATGCGGTCGCCGAACCACAAGGTTCCTGCTCATCCAGCGAAACTCGCCAGCCTTGCCCCAATTTCAATTTATCCGGATTTGGTCAACCTCTCCATCCTTCGATTGTGCCTCTCGAATCGACGAGCAATGTAGACCTCAACTCGATATTGGCTATGAATCCTCGCCGCCCATCTCCAAGCCGAGTCTTTGGAATTCGGCACAAAGAGAGACACTCGGACTGGAGAGTACAGCAGCTTGCATTGAGCTTTCCGACTCAACGCGTCGGCTACCACATTCGCCTTCCCGGGTGGTAGTGTACCTCCAGATCAGTAGTCTTTGATCAGCTCAAGCCATCTCCGCCTCATGTTCAGATCTGCTGGGTGAAGATGTACTTGAGACTTTTATGATCGTGATAGATATTGCACTTGTTCCCCGTAAGATAGTGGCGCCAAATCTTCAAGGCATGCACCACCGCCGCAAGCTCCAAATCATGGGTGGGGTAGTGCTCCTCATGATGCTTCAACTGCCGAGATGCGAGGCAACGACTTCGGCCTTCTTGCATAAGCACACGCCAAGCCCAATGCCCGACGATCGCAATACACATCAAAAGGCCTGTGGATATCCTACTGAGCGAGGACAGAGCCGTAGTCGACGTTGCTTGATGTCCGGAAGGCGCTCACAAATCCGTGACCATCCGAATTCAACTCCCTTCTTGAGCGGCTCGGTCATCGGCCGCAATCTTTGAAAAGTCTTGGATGAAGCGGCGATAATACCTACCACCAAGAAAGCTGCGGATGTCTGCGGACTGCCTTGGCTGCTTCCCAATTGAGTACATCCTGTACCTTGCTCGGGTCAATCGCCACGCCTCGCCGTAAAGGGCGTGTCCCAAGAATGACACTTCCTCGGCCCGAACTTCGCACTTGCCGAACTTCGTGATACAGCGATGCTCCCTGAGTCGCCCGAGAACAATGCGAAGGTGCCTGGCGTGCTCTTCTTCACCGGTGAATATATCAAAATGTCGCCAATGAAGATGACGACAAACGAATCCAGCTCTTCCATGAATATGGAGTTCATCAGTACATAAAGTACGCCGTGGCGTTCGTGAGGCCGAACGACATCACGGTATACTCGTAGAGCCCGTGATCTCAGTGGAGAAAGTCAGTCTTCGGGATGTCCTCGGCTCGGATCTTAATCGATGGTAGCCGAGCCTCAGATCAATCTTGGAAAATACTCGTGCACTGTCGGTGATCAAACAGGAGGTCAATCCGGCAATGGGTACTTGTTCTTAACGGATCGCATTCAGAGGGGCGGTAGTCAACGCAGAGGCGCAGAGAACCATCCTTCTTGGTCACAAACAAAGCCGAAACGACCCAAGGCGAGGAGCTCTGGTCGGATGAACCCCTTGTCCATCAATCCTTTCACTGGGTCTTTAGCTCGGCCAATTCATTTGGCGGCATCCCAGACGGCCGCTTGATACCGGGCGATCCCTCGGTCAAGCTCGACGACAAACTCAATATCCCGATCGGTGGCATCCGTGTAGTTCCACTGGGAACACATCGGAAACTCAGACACCACGGAATCGAGTCCAAATTCTCTTCAACTTCACATCCCATTTAGTGAACACAATGTGGCCTTGTTCTCATTAAGAATCGAGTGAGTCACGCCTCTTCTGATTTCTGGAGTGACAGGTACGACTACAAGAATCCAAAATACGGCTGTCGTGTCACCAACTCATCCTCAGGATGACATCTATCCCAGAAGGTCTAGAAGCAACAAGTCGACCGTGAATGGAATCCCTCGACCAACTCACCGCCTTCGAACCATCCGCCTAACCGTGATCTTCGACCAGGTGCCTCAATCACAAAAGAGGTGACACTGCCATCGACCCTCATCCGATCTTTGCTCTGCAAACCCCGTGCGGATAAAAGAATGGGAGGCCTCGAATCAAACAACACTCTAGCCTCATGCCCCTCAACAAGAAACGCGTACCCGGCTAGCACGGCGGAGCCTCAGAACCGCCTCGCCGACGAAGGTGACGCCTCGGCTCGACGTAGGTAGTGGCGATGGTCTTTGCCGCGCCCGAAGGTCGTGGAGCGCCGGCGGTGCCGCGACGCTGGAAGAAGCGATCCGGATGAAGTGGCCCGTCGCAATTGTAGCACCTGACCGACCGGACTTGCCGCCGCTCGCCGCGGTAGTGGTGGTCGTGGGTCGAAGCGGCAACCGACGGCCGGGCCGACGCGACCGATCGAGACGGCTGGCTGGAGCAGACGGCCTCGGCCGATCTGAGACCGCCTGAGCTCAGCGAGCCGCCGCTCGAGTACGGTGTCGCCCGCTTCCTCTTCTTCTCCTCTGATGAGCCCGCATCTTGAGCTCAACGGTGATCGCGCTGCTCACCAGTCATTGTAGTCGGCCAAGTCGCAGACGGATAGCCATCTGCATCTTCGCCGGCCACCCACTCACAAACCGACCTTGCTTCTTCTCGGTCGGTGTCAACCTCCTCTGGGCGTCGCGAGGTAGTTGAACTCTTGCGAGTAGTCAACCACCGACTTGCCGAGCCGGAGGGTGAGAAATCACGCTTCTTCATGTCCATAAGGCCCTTCGGGATGTGGTACGCCCAAACGCCTCACGGAACTCAGCCCAAATGGCGGTGCGGCGCAGTCGCATCACCGCAAATTGGCCCACCAAGCACCAGGCCTCGAGCCGCCGCGCCGGCGAGCCTTCCGAGCTCCCACGATCGATAAGAGCAAATTTACGCTCTATCGTGCGCAACGATCGTCGGCCTCCAACGGATCGGTGGCCCGTGAGAAGACCGGTGGGCTGCGTGTGCAGAAGTCGAGATAGCCGCGGGCCGACCTCGCCATCACCGCGGCCACCGTCTTGCCGACCCGATCTGGACTAGCATCTCCAGGATCCGATTTGTGGCCTCCTGGTGCTTTCGGTCCGGCTGCAGGATGTCCAACACGTTGGGAGGAGGCGGCGGATCGGCACCCTCGCCGCCGCTCGTCACCTCCATCACCCCAGAGGTGGAAGCCCGCTGGTCCGCATTCTGTCACCATCAAGACAGATTTACACAAAGTTAACCCCACACAAAAGCACAAAGTATGATGCACAATGACATGGTAAATATATGCATGCATGACATGACATGAACCTCATATGCATAGTATGGATGCACGATTCCAACAAAATCGTTTCTCCCGCGCTCACCATTTAACGTGACTCTCCTAAATATACACCTAGGGCGGGTAAGCTATACTAGGCTCTACCTAATGCATCATGCAAGTCCTAATCAATCACCTAAGTGGTCGTCAAGTTTAAGTTCGTCTTTATGCACCTTGCTCTGATACCAACTTGTGAGGAGCCGCCCAGATCGTCCTCGAGTTGTTGGATGAACAGTTGCTCCCATCGGATTTGGATCCTAGCAACCAATCACCGGAGGTGATCCTGATGCTAATACCCAAGCCCAATGGAGACAACCTTACGAACGTCCAAACGACTCGACAACAACCCCGGTATTCCCCCGGTATGCGACCGAAACACGCCAGATCACCGCATACCGAAAACAATCCGATATCAATTTAATTTGCATAAAGGGCAACGAACCCGAAACTTTCGAACCGACACGCGAGCGGAACACAAACGGCACAAAGACAAACTCGACAACCACCAAACCGAAGATCAAAACAACGCCAAGACTCTAAACTAGGCAAGAACGGAAAAAGGACCAAGACTCCGAAAATCAGAAAATTTCGGCATGACCTTTCTAGATCCTACGGACATCCACTCAGCAGACAAGAAAACACAGCAGTTGATATATAGATATGCAAAAGTAATGCAACAACCACGGCAACAACACATTCACAAGCAGAGAGAATCCACGGGACAACGACATAGACTAGAACAACGACGAGGCATAAAGTAGAAGACTAACTATACAACAAAAGTGAATCAAATCGCAACACATAGCAAAATAAGACTACTCCTAAGTGTCCTCGCCTGAACACTTCCGAGCGTGTGCGATAACGCCGCTAAGCCTCTACTCGGTGCCGCTTGGTCACCGAGAGGCGATGGGCGAGAACTCACACCCGCCATCCTGATCCTCACCTGAAAACCACAAAGCCGAAGCATGAGTACGAACGGTACTCGCAAGACTTATCCGTGGGTCCATATATGACCGACTCCAAAGGATTATGCATTTAGTTGTAGCAAGGAGTAAGCTTAAGGTAAAAGTGCGGAAAAGCATTAACATTTGTAATATAAGTGCGACAACCAAACAAATACGAGTTTAAAGCGGGTTATAGACCGCACTTACTTCTAGTGTGAAGTTGAAAGTAACAACAATTAAAGTAGAGCAATACATAACCAATTTAAAGCTCAAGCCCAACTACGAACCACAAGTTCAAGTTGTTTACTACGTGATTGTGCGATGAAAGAGCTTGCTCATATCCGAGAGCGGCAATTCGAATCGCTTAATTAACCTGCGCAGGAAGCATTGATCGCACGACACTTACCACAAGGGCCTAGTGTCAACCCTCCCAATCATACCCAATCGCCGAAGCCGCCCTCCTCGTGGGCCCGAAACCTAGCACCCTCGAAAGCCCCTAAGCCCTGGCTTGGCGCCGAGAGTCGGGCCTAAGCCTCGCCTCAACCACGTCCAACCACGGAAGTTACGGTCCATCGATTCGTATGAGAGAAAGAGTGGCTTACCGTACCATAATCGGGCATGCGACCAACCGAGGTGTGCTCAATCAAAGGGCAACCATCGAATCGGTCCTTAATCGACTCAGACGGCTACACATTTGAGTCTCCATACTCAAATGAACCGACTTCGCCTTGGTCCACAATTTATCAATTACAACTCATAAACATACCCATTCCAATCCATCATGTGTGAAGTGAAACAATTGTTAATAATCACAAGCGGAGAACCATTCCCCACTTGGCCCAACCCAACATCTAAGCAAAACTAAGCGTAGACTCGTTATAATTACCCATACTTTGGTTCCGAAGGGAGTGTTCTACAAATTTCAAGGATTTGTATGTGCAAGAATTAGGTTCTAACCTGTTCCCACCATCCAACTCCTAATGCATACTTAATCGACCAAATAAGCAATTTAATTCTCTAAGATAAAATCATATAATGGGGTAAATATGCTTAGGTGCTTGCCTGATGCTTCGCCGAGTCTCGGTGACAATCGCTTCACCGTGATCACCCTCGATCGCGGCCACGCTACCTCCGCGTGAGCGTTCTCTACACGATATCAATGCACATGTAATGAGATGCATGATATGCATATGTAAATGTAATGACAATTAAAGACAATAATGCAAACACTCATCTAGTCATAACGAAACACAAGGCGAATTTCACAATAGTAACTCAAAGAACATTTGGAATCACTCAACTACACCCCAACCAACGCCTCTAACTTTAGATTTTCTTTTAGGACAAGACACTCAATGAGCACATCTATCCACCTACTCAATCAACTTGAGTGAGTCCTGGCTTACAACTAACACAAGAATAATACCTAGTTAAGCACAAAAATTACTCGACCTCGGAACATCAACCATCTCCCAAATCCTCAACCGATCCAACTTGTACCCGATTCCAAGGAAAACGATGGCCCATCACGGACTACAAGCACATCACCATCACACCATTTGCCATCACCCTCCTAGGCATTCTAGCAAACATGTAGCACGCACTAAACTCAAGCCCTCCATTCTCCAACCACAAAAGCGTGCACGGATACAATCTAACACACGAACAAATATCCCCAACCTATAGCACCAACCCTCCAACCACTACGTTCACAAACCTAGAGTGACACCCATGAATCATACAACCCCATCCATTCTTCATGCCCTTACTAGAACACACAACCATCCTTCTAGTCCTTCTAGCCATTTCATCAAACACCTAGCCTACACTCAAACCCTAGATGGAGCCATTGCCATGGAGAGGTGGAGGAGGAGGAGAGAGGAGGAGGTATCTGCCGCACCGAGTAAGAGGGAGGGGCGCCACGGGAGGAGGTGGCGGTGGGAACCAAGCCGTGAGTGGAGGCGGGGCTGACAGCCGGCAGCGTCTTGGCGAGGAGGAGGTGGCCGGTAGGGCGCAGGAAGCGAGGCAGTGGAGGCGCAATGGCCGATCTTTGAGGAGGCCGGAAGCGGCGTCGGCAGGCGGTGGCGCAAGGAGGGTGGCGTCGGCGAGAAAGGTGGGGAGGCGTCGGGTGGATGGGGAGCCGGCTGGGGTTCGGTTGGGGAAAAGGGAGGGGAGAGAGAAGTGTGGGGAAAAAATAGGAAGGGGAAATTACCTACTTACCCCCACACCCACACACTTGGAGAAACTTAGACCATGACACTAGCTTTACTACTAGTTGCTAATATTTGCCTGTGCTAGCTTCGAGTAGAAATCATTTTGTGTATAGGCGTAATTAGTTTTGCAATTCACTAGACTCTGTTCTAATCGGATATTTCGACCTCGTATCGGATATTCCGATTAGACACCGGAATCTCCGACTCCATATCGGATATTCCGATCTCTTTTCCGCTGCGTTGTTTTAGAAAATTGTAAATCGCCTATTCACCCCCCCTCTAGGCGTCCATCCTCGATCCTCTCAAGTCCGGAGTATCCGGACAATTTGTAAATAATAGTAAATAGCACAAGCCCTAAAAATAGTAACAAGCCAGCTGCTCCATCAGCTAGACTTGCTAACACACTCACCACACCTCATCATCATCAATACTTTCATTTTCATCAAACCACATTTCCATCCGTATTCAATCTGGTATTTTCAATTTACATATAAAGTTTGCAATGCATGAATGATACTTATAATTATACTGAATCAATTTGAAAACATTTAATGAAACTTTGCTCAAAGGAAGCTTGCCTGAAGTAGGATTTGCAAGTACAATCTCGCTCGAAAATAGGAGTGGGTGCTCTGACAGGTTCAGCTCTGGACCTGACAAGCACGAAGTATCAAACTACAGAATTGCCTAAAGCAACCCACTGCCCAAACTCTACGGGTAGACTCCTTTTTAACTACACCCGTTACTTAACCCGTAATTTGAATAATCTAAAAACAATAATTGCAGCATTCTAGTTAATACAATTCTTACCATTTTACACAATCATTAACTGGCAATTTTGCAGCTATTAAGAAATTAATTAAAGTTTTTCCTGCGATCCGATTACGGCAATTAACCTATGCGGATGCACGGAAGACAGCAATCTTCTAATTTCCTATTTTTCTTATTCTTCTCCTTTTCTTTGTTTTTCCCCTCTTCTTTTCTCTTCTTTCCCTTTTTCTTTTTCTTTCCTTTTCCTTTTCTTTTCCTCTCTCCCTTCTCTTTTTCTTTTCTGTTGGCCGAAGCCCTCTCTGTCTCGGTTCTTCTCCTCCCTTGCTTCATCGCTCTGGACGACTCCCCCCATGGGACCGAGCCCCCCTGGCACCCGAGCGCCTCGCCGCCGCCGGCTGGCCGACCGCGCGCCCCCCCCTCCTCAGCCGGTTCCTCTCCTCCCCTCCCTCCCCTCTCTCTCTCTCTCTCCCTCTTCTCTGGTCACCCCCAAGGCCGACCACCTGCCTACGCCATGGTCGGCCCTCTCCGGCCATCCTCCCTCTTCTCTTCTTCCTCCCTCGGCTTCTAGCCGCCTCCAAGCCATGACCGAACTCCCCCTCCACTTCTCCTTCCCTTCTTCTCTACTGCCGAACCCCCCCTTCCTCCTCTTCTCTAATGGAGATAAGAACAGATTGCTACCGATCTATTGAGTTTTCGTTCTTTACTCATTGATTTCACATTTGGGGGGTTTGATTGGATCAATGATGCAAGGGTTTCTAGAGGACAGCAAGGTACTAATCTTGCAACCCTAGAACTCACTGAGACGACCATACTCTAATCGATCTACCGAGGTTGCACTAACAGGAAGTAGTGCTACTGCTACTACTACCAACGAGGTGAGACAATGGTGCACCTGGGAAGTCGATCTAGAGGTTTGTTGACGGTTTGGAAGGAGATGAGCGGCCGGTTCAGTTCTTGGGACTCCTCTTGGTTCTTGCTTGGTTCGGCTCTTCTTGGGGACCTCCTGTTCTTGGCTTGTCTTGGGGATCGTCCTTGCTCCTTGTTCAGTTCACCGCCTCTTGGGGATCCTCCTGGTTCTTGCTCGGCTTGGGGATCTCCGGCTTCGGGTTTTCTTGGCCGACTGGAGTGAGGAGTGTGTGGGTGTGCTTGTGCTCTCGGTTGTTGCTCTCACTTAATAGAAGAGAGTGGCTGCTTGCTGTGCTCTCTGGTGGGAAGGAAGGGATAAAGATGTGCTCCCTCTCCCTGGCTACCTCGATCACCGAGCTGCTGGGGATGAATCCCTGGTTGGCTGTGAGCTTGCTGCTAGCTGTTGCAAGGCATTGAGTTGCCTCCTGGGTAATTCAATGGCTCAATGGTTGTCCTCCGGTTAAAGCCATGCTACTGGATATTTTGGCTGCCAAAGGGTAAAGCACTGCTATTGATCTACGCTGCTACGGATACCCGCAATCCGAACAGGTAAGTACGGATTGCCGAGTGATGAACCGGTCTAGCGAGGTGCCGATTCGGCCCCTACGGGTTTGGTATCTCGGTGATCAATACCTCGCCTGCGGGTCTGATGACAATCCCCTTTTTACTTCTATTCGTTCTATTCGCAAATTTTGAATTTTTATAACAGCAAATAACACTAATTAATAATCTAATTAGCAACTAATACTATTATCTATCTAATTAATATGCTGGGTCCTTTCAATCACCTTCCAGATTGTGCACCTAAGTTTACATCAAGGTGAAAACATGAGACCAGAAAGTGCACTCCACATATTCTCTCATTACACAAGCAAAAATAGTTTAGATATAAATTTTAACTAACACTAAGATAAATAACAAAGGCTATAAGGCAATATACAAGAATTTTCATCTCAACGGGATAAACGATCTACAATGAATTACATATCATAAAATTAGAATAGTTCGATGGAGAAGCAGGTAGGCTTGAAATGACTTCTAGGGAAGAATATAGAAATGCTCAAACCTCCTTACTAGTCCCAGGCTCTCTCAAATCCTGCAAATGAATGGCAAGAGTTACATATTTATCGTTAACTAGGTGCTGAAACATCACTGACAGGTAGATGCATCTTAAATACCTCCCCAAGCACACCAACATTAGATTTACTCAAGTACATCCTGTTAATCATCCTGCTTGGATCTCTCATATAACCAGTAACTTGGTCACTTATGTTCTGTTCTCATAAAATGGAGAAAAAGTAAAGGTTTTAGGTTTAGCCATGTTCAACTGTAATAAATTACTAAAAGTA
This sequence comes from Rhipidocladum racemiflorum, assembly GCA_036346355.1. NCBI lineage: Eukaryota > Viridiplantae > Streptophyta > Magnoliopsida > Poales > Poaceae > Rhipidocladum > Rhipidocladum racemiflorum. Next base: position 44,874 of record CM070590.1, on the reverse strand, counting down.
GTTAGATAGGCGTTCAGGCAACCTGATTAAATGCGTGTAACTTCCCTTTTAGTGCAGCAGCACCAATTGTCACCTGTGTTTTCCTTTGCCATTTATCTACCTCACTATTTCTTAACGGAGTTGTCCTGTATAAAAATAAAGATATCAACCTATGGTTCACTCTGTATCAGCATAAAACCAACCAACAGCCCAAGCAACATATCTGCAAATGCAGGCTGAAAAGTTCTAGGACTTTCCATACAAACTTTGGATCTTTTGATTTCTTACTCAGTGCCCATATGTTATTTCGTGTATCCTTAAGATCTTTAATTTATACTTTACACTTTTATTTGTGCCTGCTTTCTCAAGGGTTTGCACACCATTGATGCCAATGTGGTGGAACCAATTTCCTTTCGTGGAGTTGGAGGTTGTTAGTGCAATGCAAAATTCACCAGCAGAACTCACCAATCCAAATAAAAATGGTGTTTTTTTTCAAGAACACGCAGGAGAATTGTGTGTCATTGCATTAAGATTAAGGAAGGTTTAATAAATGTATAACGGGGGAATCCCAGCATACATGACCGAGAGCAACCTAATGAAAGGGCCTAAGGCCCTATTACAGAAACAAATTTTGCGACCTAAACTACCAAGCCATTAACTCCGACACAGCGCCTCCATGCACTTCACCCCCGCCAGCCTCCATTTGACCATACTCGTCCTGAATGAGATGAACAAGTTGTGCAACCGGCATTTGGATGTTATTGAACACCCTGTTGTTACGCCCCTTCCAGAATATCCAGGCGATAAGGATTACGAAGGGGTGGAAGCCTTTATATAGTTTTTCCATACCAACTTCCTTGCTTGAAGCCAACATGTACCGAATACATGTTGACCTGTCGGTATGCAGTTTGGCAAATTGATCCAAGATAGGATGTGAGACCAAACCTGCGCGACCACTGCACACCCCACTAGGATGTGATCCATGGACTCCCGGGCAACTATGCAGAAGACACAATGGCCTTGGTTCTGCAATCCCCTTCGTTCTAGCCGGTCTGCTGTCCAACAACGCCGGCGCACTGCCAAACAAGCAAAATACTTACAACTCAATGGAGCCCATGCTCTCCAGATAGGAAATTGCACCTTGGAAGAAAGTGAGGTATGCTGATTTGGAAGAGTACATGCCGGAACTCTCCCATCTCCAGATGAGCACATCTTCTTGACCCGGCATGACAGCAACCAAAAGAAGTATGTTCTGAACTTTCAAAATTTCAGTGATTGTCTGAACATCTAAAGCTCCAGTGATACCCCGCACCTGACACCTATCCAAAAGGCCGTCTGCCACTGTGTGCCTTCCCTTAATAGAAGCTGACACCTTTACCAATGATGGCACCAATCCCATGATAGACTGACCATGTACCCACTTATCCTTCCAAAAAAGAGCAGCCTCTCCATTGCTAAGAATCAGACCCATGGAAGCTTGGAGCATGCGTTGTCCGATCAAGCTGGAGGGGATTTGGAGGCCCTGCCATGGCTTTTGTAGGTTGGTGCGTTGCAGCCATAACCACCTGACGCAGAGCGTGTGGCCCAGCGTTTCAAGGTTATGGATGCCCACACCGCCAAATTGAGTCGGCCTGCACACACACCGACGACCACGCAACTAGGTGGTACCCGCCATGGACATAGTCGGTGTCCTTCCAAAGGAAGGCTCTCCTATGCTTGTCAATCTCCTTCAAGATCCATTTGGGAAAGTCGAGGGCCATATACCAACCAACCGCCCGGGGCTAGCATGGCTGCCTTCTGGTCCAGGAGCTTCCCCACGACCTTGTCCAAAATCGATTGAAGCTCAACTTTCCTTGGTTTTTTTAAGCGACAAAGGCAGCCCCAAGTACTTACAAGGGAATTCACTAATTGGACATGGGAGTTCAGAGGTGATGATCTCCAAGTCTTCCTCAGTACACCTAATTGGCGAGCCCTTGGCAAGATTTGTCCTCAATCCCGAAGCCTCTCCAAAAAATCGTAAGCACCTCTTTGACGACCTTAATATCATTAATGATGGGTCTTAGAAAAAGAACCATGTCGTCGGCGTAAAGCGACACACGATGAGAGATACCTTCACGACCAACAAGAAGTTCGATCAAACCACCAGCGTGTTGAGAAGAAGAAATCAAGAAAAATGTATGAATGAAGACCAACAGACCACATCCTGACTCTAAGCACATTAAGGGTATGTTTGGTTCTAAGAATTGAATTGAATCCATAAGCTCCAAGTCCAATTCTACTAGAATTAGAATTGGTTATCACATGGCTAGCGCAGAGTTGAGTTTTTTTTTAAAAAAAGATAGCCCATTAGTCTATTGCACGGTAGAGCAGAGTTTAGATGATCGACATAAGGTCGTAAATAAATCCTGCTACCATGATCTCATAAGCATACAGGTGTAGAATAATACAGTTTCAATAAAAAAAAGTTCTACTATACGCAAGATATTGTAACAAACTGAAGACATAACATCTCACAATCCTTCATTATGGTTATTGGACCAAAAAAGTTTACCTTCTCTGCAATTTCTGTACTTCAGACCACACGTCATTCTCTCCATTCGAGTCAGAAGACATTTCTGTCATTAAGTTATGGAATTATGACCATATAGAGGGTATTTCAGAAAAAAAAATTACGATATAACCAGAAAGACTACGGATAATAGTCGTACCATTCGCACCCTTTTCAGCCTGATTCTTCTCCAGCAAAGACTACAGGTAGTTTTGGAATGCACATTATGCACAGTAAGAAAACCTGGAATCTTAGCATTTAACAGCAAAAAAATAATAATATAACCTCCTGCAGGTCCAGCATGCAACTGAGGGTCTGCTTTGATTAATCCAACAGATCAGCATATGCTTCCTCTATCTCCTCGTCGTGATTGCAAAACCTTGACTTGATGGGTTCCTGCAAGAACACAATAAAGAACATACTTGAATGTGAACTACGGTCCTTCATTATTCAGAAGGAAAAACAATTAAGACGAACCAAAAGAAGATGTTTGTTGCAGCGATAAGAGACAGACCTTGAGCAACTTGTTTGAAGTGGAAAATGCCTTTTGCAGCAAGATTTAGGGAATAGAAATTGGACAGGTTGAGAATGACGATATGGAATGTAATAATTTGAAAGCTTAAACTGAGTGAATATAAATGATAGCACATTATCATAACTAGATGTTATGTTAGCAACGCAAGAAAAAACAAGGTGGTTTGATGATACCTTTTGATCTTTGACTGCCTGGCCTCTGGAGGCATCATCATCTCTGTGCTGTTTCAAGGTCTTCAAAATATTTCTACATACGAAGCACATTTCTATGGTAAGTGAAGGGAGTAATTACTGGTGATTGGTTTGGAGGGTGCGGTACTCCTCCTCGAGGTCCCCCACCTCACCATCGTCATCGTCATGGCTTTCTCCCTTGTCGCTGTCATCGCCCTCCTTGCCGTCGGTCTAATCAGAGACAAGCACATAAACACACAAAGTATAGCTCAAAAACCTAGATAACCTCTGAAAGCAAAATAAAAAGGAGAAAAAGAATGGATGCAAGGGAGAAAGAGTTTCAGACTCAGTTTATCGTTTATGACAAGTCCATACGCTGTACCTGAGAGATGTGCTGTTGTCAATCCTCAGACGTGTGTCGGCATATTCAGTGTGCATTCTTCATTGTCCACGTAAGCCTAATTCCTACCAATAATCTCCACAAGAACAAACTCCATCCTTGAAATGGTGGAACCTGCTTGAATCTCTTACAATAATGTCTCTGTTCACAATCTTTGATATCATCTTGATTGCAGCATGGCAGTCTAGGCAGGCAGTCAGATTCTTCATAACCCTAATCGGCGTCCCTGGTGGGGTGTTAATCAGAGCAAATGCAATTGCCAATCTCTCACTGTGGTATTTCAATGACTCCAACTTTAGCTCATCATCCACCAGATGCAAGGCACAGCTTGTGTCAGGCTTATATCCTTGTTTATCCATCTCTTTGTACAACCACTCTAGCTCATACTTAATCTCAGCTATCATTGGGTTGGCTTGATCATTTGAAGAAAAGCTGTAGATTTTTTGCTTGATTTCAACCCAACTGTAACCTGACTCTTTCCTAAGTCCTCGATCTCTCATAATCTTTTTAACACGCGCAGCATCTTCCCATTTACCAGCTTTTGCATATATGTTGGACAGTATAACGTAGGGTGTTGCGTCTGTGGGCCCCATACTGAACAAATTGTCAGCTGCAACTCTAGCTAAATTCAGATTTCCATGGATCCTACACGAGTGAAGAATGGAGCTCCATATGATCGGATCAGGTTCAAATGGCATCTCGCTCAACATTTTCTGAACTTCATCGAAAAGGCCCACCCGACCCAATGTATCGACAACACAAGAATAGTGTTCCTTCCAGGGGGATATGCCATATTCATGTTTCATTGAATCAAAGTATTTCATACATTCTTCTGCAAGACCGTTGTGACTGCAAGCTGACATTACACTTAAGAAGGTGACAGAATCTGGTTCGAAACCACAATGAAGCATGCCTTCAAACATCTTGATGGCATTCTTTGCCTGTCCATAGTGTGCGTAGGCTGAAATAACAGCGTTCCATGAGATGGAATTCCTCTCGGGCATCTCATCAAATGTTCGGAGTGCTTCATCCAAACAGCCACACTTTGCGTACATGTCAAGAAGGGCACTGCCTGCGAACAAACTGGACCTGTGTCCTAACCTTACGAGATAAGAATGCAATTGCTTTCCAAGCCCAATCATTGCCATGCTCGAGGAAGCCTTAATTATGCTTGAAAATGTTGCCCTGTCTGCGCTCAGACCAGCTCTTCTCATGTCACAGAATAACTGCAGTGCCTCTTCATGCTGTCCATTCTGGACATACCCAGTTATCATTGCTGTCCATGAAATGCTAGTTTTATCATTTTTGTTCAAAAAATTGGTTTTTGCAGCATCCAGCATGCCATGTTTTGAGTACATGTCAATCAGGGCGTTGCCCACAAGATCCTCTGAAGCAAGACCAAGAAGGACCAATTGAGCATGTATTTGTTTCCCAATCCCAATGTCAGGCAGCGACCCAGCTACACTCAGCAAACTAGCATAAGGTAAGGCCTGCCTGTCAAAACCGAGCATTTGCATCTCCCTGAATAGCCGCAGAGCCGTGCTAGCACACCGGTTCCAAGCATAGCCTGCAATCACCACATTATACGAGACATTGTCACGCTTGGGCATCGCATCGAACAACTTTTTCATCTCACCAAGGCAGTCACATTTCGTGTAGAAATCCAGCAATGAGTTGTTGACAAACACGTTGTGTGCTGAGGTGGTTCTGACCATGATACCGTGGACCTGACGCCCAAGGTGGAGATCACCCATACCAGTTGCCACGGTGAGCATGCTCGAAAATGTGAACTGACTGATGCCAAGACCTGCACGGCGCATACCAGCAAATAGCTTGAGCGCTTCACCATGCAACCCCTCCTTGGAGCAACCCATCATCATGGCATTGTACGTGACCGAGTCCCTCTCTGGCATCTCTTGGAAAACTCTCCGGCCAGCAGCAAGGAGACCATGCTTGCAGTAGGCATCGAGCAACGTGTTGCAGACGACAACACTGGTGTTGAGGCCAAGCTTGATGGCGAAGGGATGGAGTGTCGTGGTACCACAGCCAGGCAGGTTAAGCACGGTGGAAACAGTGACACGGTCCGGGGTGATGCCCTCCCTGAGCATGTGGCGGAAGAGCGAGAAGGCATCCAAGCCACGCCCGACCGCGGTGAGCGAGCTCATCATGACGGTCCAGGTGACGACATTGCGGTGGGGTGCGGCACGGAAGAGGGATTCGGCGGCGGAGAGGTCGCCGGACCTGGAGTAGCCGGAGAGCATGCGGTTGAGGGAGAAGGCGTTCTTGTGGGGCATTTGGTCGAACAGGGCGCGGGCGTGGGCGAGGCGGCCGGAGGAGATGAGGGAGTGGAGGTGGAGGTTGAGGCGGTAGGTGATGGGGTCGAAGCCCGTCTTGACCATGCGGGCGTCAAGCGGTGTGGCGGCGCGGGGGAGGAGGGCTGCGGCGGCGAAATTGGCAGCGGCATTGCTGATATCGGTGGTGGGTTTGGATGGGCGGCACATGGCGGCATGGGCAAACTAATTACATGCTCCGGTACCCCTCGGTTGCTGCCTCCACCCGTCCGTCGTACTTTGGCGCCGTCGCCGCCACTGCAGCCAAATAAGTAATTAGGGGTGGGCATTCAGTTTTAAAAAAAAATCAGTTTTTGAGAACTGTAAACCGAATCGAACCTAACAATTCCAGAAACCGAACCGAATTAACCGAATTAATTCGGTTCGGTTAATTCAGTTTTTCGGTTAACCGAACTTCGTATGCATGTTTGCCACATGAATCATTCAGAATATGGAACACCCAAATGCAGAAACAATGTCAGCAAGCATACTTCCAGAATATTACAGAACTCAAAATGTTTCAAAACAAAACATACTTGGCAAACAGCAAACATGTGTGCTGGAACCACTCTTAGCAAATAGCAAACATACTTCCAAAACTCAGAATAATGTCCAACAAAGGCAACAATGACAGCAGCACACAACAAAGGCAACAATGAGTTCATTGGACATTATTCTGACAGCAGCACACATGCTCGAAATACATAGCAATATAGTACTTAATAACAACATTTTAAGTACTACACTGATGTAGTACATAATAACAACATTTTACAATGAATCAATGATTTGCAACTCCTATTTGTAGTGCTTAATAACAGTATGCCCTCAATTCAAGGTGACGCTAATGGTGGAACACGAGCACGAAACCCTTCTATATTACAGGTCATGACAAATTACCACAAGGCATGTCAGGCTCGAAAGGGTCCAAAAGTCACAAGGAGTAATTCTTTGTCTCGCTACAATGCTTAGATGATGAAACTTATTTTGGCTTAAATGAATGTTGGCAAAAATGGCCCTTTTTCTCCAATACTGATTGGTCTCAATTGACTAAATATATAGCACAATATGAAAGTGCCTCAACTAGTGACATTTTCACCTTGAACTCCAGGATTCTAAAGGAGAGGGCTCAATCAGGATGTCAAACTGTAGATGCAATCCCCTGTAGACTACTGGACTATGTCGTCAAAATGGAGCCTCAAAATTGTACACCTAGCAGAACAAGAATGTGCATTTGTGCAGTGGCAGAGCCCAGATTCTACTAAGCCTCGGGCTGTCGGGTGGAAAACTAAGCGGTAATAATTAACGCCAAATATTACCCATACCGAAAGACAAAAAAAATACTACACAAATGCACAATTAAACATAAATTTGAACTTCATGCTTAACGATATAGCAAAATAGATAAAAATATGTCAAAATCAATATAGCATAGTGGAGCAGTACAAAGATTAATACCTAACCGATGAAGGTTTGTTGCATTCGAGTCAAATCATATCTTCATCAACAACAATACAGAACTTAAATCTGCAAAAACAAAATTGTATATGTAGATTAGGGACACAAAATTACAAAGTTAATTATTGAAATACTACACAGAGAGTACTACATGATGGTTGTAGCATTTCAGTGAAATAAGCCAGGGGAGAATAATTAGTTCAAAATAAAACAAGTGGACTATAACTAGTCACCTTTACCCAAATGTAATTGCTATTACTGTATTACAGTATGCATGAATCGCTGCTTACTTTTTATGTCAGTCATGACATGAGGCATGATTCATGAGCAACACAACTGTGAATGGCATAAAAAAACGTAGTCACCTTTACTCAACAGTCATGACTTATGAGGCTTGATTCATGAGCAATACAACTGAATGGCATACAAATATGTGAAGTTGATAGCATTGTAACCTACTAACTTTTATAGAATATAGATAGTAAGATAGATAACACAAATGGAATTAGGACAGTAGAACTTAACAGGACAGGACACAAAATTACAAAGTTACATTCGGCTCGGCAGCCGCTGCTCTATGCAAATTAGGGAATTTCTATGCTGCTCTCCCCAATACAAAACATCATGAGACACAAATTGACACTGTCATCAGCATATCCTATGCATTAAACCCTCAATATAAACATACAAGTATACAACAAAGAACAAACAGAAAGGAGCAATCTCTTCTTTTGGAGAATCAAAACAGGAGCAATCTCAAATATTTCTACCAAGAAACATGTGACAATCTAGGCCCAACACAAGATAAATTCATCCCTTTTCAAGAACTGCTAATCCTAGATGGCTAGATCCAGACTTATAGAAAATCACCAAACCCCAGGGAGCAGTTGGAGCCTTGGAGGAGCTGCGTAAGGGCCGGCCGCCGGCGGCTAAGGCGAGAGCAGGGGGTGGCCGCTGGCGCAGGGGGCGAGGCCGTGAGCCCGCGAGGGGGCGACCGGGCGAGCGCAGGGGCCAGACAGGGGGCGACCGCGCAAGCGCAGGGGGCGAGAGCGGAGGGGGTGACCGGGCGAGCACAGGGGCCGGGCAAGCTGGAGCGGCGGGCAGGTGATGAAGAGGTCGTGAGCAGGGTTAACTTTTCGTTGGATTTCGTTCGAATTTTGCGAAATTCGATCTTACCGCTACGGTTCGAAAAATGATTTCGTTGAAAACCGCTACTATTCAAGCAAAATTCGAACAATTTTTACCGATTTTCGCAGGTTAGTTTTTTGAACGGTTTTTCGTTGATGAAAAGTGGAACCCTGCTCGTGAGTGCGGGGCGCGGTGATGAAGAGGTCGGGAGGGCGAGCTAGGGCATCGCTCTGGGAATTTTTTTTATAAATAATCATTTTTTATTCGGCCCAGTGAGAACTAATAAATTAGGCCAACTTTGTCCGTCTATCTTTAATATAAAAGTTGAAAGGTTAAAAAAAGAAGAATGTCCAATTTTAGAAGATTGGAAAAATTCTTTCAATTAAAAGTCTATCAAAATCAACCGCTCATATTCGATTTCTATATCGAAGGAAATAAGAAAAAAAGGGTATGTTGCTACTCTTTTGAAAGAAAAAAGAATAGGAATTCCCGAAGTAATGTCTAAATCCAAGGATTTCACAAATCAAAGATAAAGAATTCCGAAACAAGTAAACGCGATTTTTAACTGTCTCAACAATTGAATTGGATCAGAATAAGGAATAAAAGTCAATTCGTTTGAGATGAGACAAAGAAAAGAGTTTAGAGACGACTCAAAAAATTTCGAAGGATTTTTCCTTTTAAGTCTGTCTGTCAAAATTAGCCAACTTGAGTCATGAGTATAAATGAAATTTGATTTTTCTGTAAGGAAATTAATGCAAGTCATAGTCTAATTTCTATCAAATTGTATTATAGACAGAAATTTGTATCATTTTCTCGAGCCGTATGAGGAGAAAACCTCATATACGTTTCTAGTGGGGCATTGTTTAGCTACATCTATCCCAATAAGCTGTCTATTGAATCGTTGCAATTGATGTTCGATCTCGAAAAGAAGGAAGAGATCTTCGAAAAGTAGGTTTTTATGATGCGATAAAGAATCAAACTTGTTTAAATGTTCCGGCTATTCTCTATTTCCTTGAAAAGGGTGCTCAACCTACAATAACTGTTTATGATATTTTAAGGATGATATGTCTGGAGTGCCCGATCTTTCGGCGGAGTGATAACTATCGATTGGTGTTGGAGAAGACTCTCACGATCCGACTACGCACGAACAAGTCGATGGCGCCTTAGCAATCGCTGAACCTACTCCGCGTGGTTATTGATCTAGGTAGCCGAGATCAACCTGAACACGAAGTTCAATTCTTGTTGGTAATCGAAGAACAAACAAGAACAAGTAAAACAATCTGAAGTATGAGAGAAGGTGGAGACGAATTGAGATTCTATTAAAGTCTTCACAAGGTGGCTATCTAGCACAACTTGAAGAAGAAAGTTTGCACACGGCTAAACTTAATCAACAAAATCTGAGTTCTAAGGGAGGGACGACAGGGGTATATAAAGGGGAGAAGGAGGCGCCCATATGGCGACCAAGGGGAGGCGCACATGTAGCCCAAAGCAGGAGGAAAATCCGCCTTCTTTCCTTCTTAACAAAGCTTCCTAAAATACAAAAGGAAAGAAATAAACGAGATTTGTCATGGCGCCTTGATCTGATTTCGGGCTTCCAAAAGAAAGGAAACTCCTTCCTCCTTTCCATCTTGGTAGTATTTCTCATGTGCTCGTTTTCCTCTTTAACTTTGTCTTACGGATCTTGCGCATATGATGACCGAGCTTGATCTTCTCCTTGGTTCCTAAGAACAATGAAGTCATCACAAGAATTAAATAGCAATCCATTACGTGAATTAATCGTATATAAACTTAGAAACGAGTTGACTGATAATTGAGCCGACGTGCTTTGGCACGAGTAATTGGTCCTTGCACAGATGGATCATTTGTGTTCATGGAAGAGATGTCCTCATCATCCTCCCTTTCTTGCATTTGAGTCGTCCTCGACTCGAACTCATCCTCATCGCCCAAGTAGGGTTTCAAATCTGCAATGTTAAAAGTGGGGTGACCCCAAACTCTGCAGGCAAGTCAAGCTTATAAGCATTATCATTGATCTTTTTCAATACTCGAGCGGACCATCAAAGACGAGGCATCAACTTTGATTTTAGTAATTCAGAAATCTATCTTTTCTCAAATGTAGCCAAACTAACTCAGGGTTCAAAAGTAACATGTTTTCTTCCCTTACTACCAAAGCAAGTTTGTATTTAGCATTCATGAGTTCTATATTTTCTTTAGTTGTCTCATGCATTTTGATGATCAAGTCAAGACGTTGTTTTGCATCAAAATTCAATTTTGAACATGGAAGAGGTAATAAATCAATAGGAGCACGAGGACAAAACCATATACAATCTCAAAAGGGCACATCTTAGTAGTAGAATGCAGTTGAACGATTATAAGCAAATTCAATATGAGGTAAGCATTCTTCCCACAACTTTATGTTCTTTTTCAAAATAGCCCTAAGCATGGTAGATAAAGATCGATTGACAACTTCGGTTTGTCCATCAGTTTGGGGATGACAAGTAGTAGAAAATAACGACTTAGTCCCCAATTTAGCCCACAATGTTCGCCAAAAATGACTCAGAATTTAGTATCGTGATCTGAAACTATTGTGTTAGGCATACCATGTAAGCGCACAATTTCACGAAAGAATAAATCAAAGAATCGTGGTAGCATCATCACTTTTATGACATGGTATGAAGTGTGCCATCTTAGAAAATCTATCCACAACAACAAAGACGCTATCCTCCCTTCTTTGTTCTAGAAAGACCTAAAACAAAGTCCATCGAAATATCCTCCCAAGGCATGGTAGGGACAGGAAGAGGCATGTATAAACCATGTGGATTAAGACGTGACTTAGCTTTTTGGCATGTAGTGCAATGAGCGACAAAGCGTTCCACATCCCTTCTCATCTTTGGCCAAAAGAAATGGCTAGCAAGTATGTCCTCCGTCTTCTTCACACCAAAGTGTCCCATGAGGCCACCTCCATGCGCCTCCTGCGATAACAACAAGCGAACGGAACTAGCTGGAATGCATAGCTTGTTAGCTCTAAACACGAAACCATTACGGAGGACAAACTTATTCCACGCTTTTCCCTCTTTACAATTGAGCAACACATCACGAAAAGCAATATCATGTTCATATTGATCCTTAATTGTCTCTAACCCAAGATTTTGAAATCAAGTTGTGTAAGCATGGTATATCGTCTAGACAAAGCATCAAGAATAACATTGTCCTTGCCCTTCTTGTGTTTGATAACATAAGGAAAAGACTCAATGAATTCAACCCATTTTGCATGTCTACGATTTAATGTGGCTTGACTTGAATATGCTTTAACGATTCGTGATCGTAATGTATGGCGAATTCTTTGGGCCACAAATAATCTTGCCATGTTTCTAAAGTTCGAACTAAAGCATATAATTCCTTATCATAAGTAGAATAGTTCAAACTAGGCCCACTCAACTTCTCACTGAAATATGCAACCGGTTGTCTATCGTGCAACAACACACCACCCAACCCAATTCCACTAGCATCACATTCGAGTTCAAAAGTCTTAGAAAAATCAGGAGTTGAAGAAGTGGTGCATGTGTCAACTTATCTTTTAATGTGTAGAAAGCGTTGTCTGTGCATCTCCCCAAACAAAAGGTACGCCCTTCTTCGTAAGCTCATTCAATGGTGCGGCAATGGTGCTGAAATCCTTCACGAAACGACGGTAGAATCCAGCAAGTCCGAGAAAACTTCGCTTTGTGTGACCGTGGTAGGAGTCGGCCAACTCAGATTGCCACAACCTTGGCTTGATCAACTTCAATGCCCTGGGGAGTAACAACATAACCAAGAAAAGAGACTCGATCCGTGCAAAAGGTGCACTTCTCAAGGTTACCAAATAAACGTGCATCTCGTAAAGCATGAAAAACAAGACGTAAATGGTTAAGGTGTTCCTCCAAAGATATCTTTGTAGATCAAAATATCGTCAAAATAAACCACCACAAATTTGCCAATGAAAGCTCGCAAAACTTCGTTCATCAATCTCATGAAAGTGCTAGGTGCATTAGTTAACCCAAAAGGCATTACTAACCACTCATATAGACCGAACTTAGTTTTAAAAGCCGCTTTTCCATTCATCTCCTAGCTTCATGCGAATCTGGTGGTACCCACTACGCAAATCAACTTTAGAGAAAATCAGAGAACCACTTAACTCATCAAGCATATCATCTAATCGAGGAATAGGATGACGATACCTAATGGTGATATTATTGATTGCTCGATAGTCAACACACATGCGCCATGAGCCATCTTTCTTTGGAACTAAAATGACCAGGAACAGCACAAGGGCTAAGAGACTCACGTACATACCCTTTGTCAAGGTGTCTGAACTTGGCGGTGTATTTCCTTAGTCTCTTAGGATTTGTTACGTATGGCGCACGATTGGGCAACGATGCTCAGGGGATGAGGTCAATTTGGTGCTCAATTCCTCGAATCGGTGGCAGCCAGGTGGTACCTCTTTGGGAAACACGTCAATGTACTCCTGCAAAGGTTAGTGATAGCAGGAGGCAAAAGAGAAGGCAGATCTTCAAATGAAAACAAGGCCTCTTTGCAGGCGAGAGCATAACAAACAGTATCACTAACATGTAACTCGTGCAAATCGATTTGGTAGCAAGAAAGCATGCACCCTTGATTGAATCTCAGTCTTTTGTCGAGCACAGTGTAGATTGTTTTTAAGGTGCGGTTTGAGGTCTGTGCTATAAGTTGATTTTCGCTTTTTGTGTGGTCCAGATTTTTCTCTCTATTAGCCCTATCAATCTCATCTTTGAAAATAGCATCGAGACATTGGATGTAACACAATTTTCTTGTCTTTATGCACAAAGGAATATTGATTTGTTCTACCATGATGTAAACAATTTTTATCATATTGCCATGGTCTACCTAACAACATGGAACAAGCTTGCATAGATGCGACATCGCAATCAACATAATCATGATAAGAACCTAAAACAAAATGAACTCTTACCAGGACGGGTTACCTTGATCTTGCCGTTGTTGGTGAACCATTGGATGTGGTAGGGTTGAGGATGCGGTCTAGTGTCGAAAAGTAGTTTTTCTACCATGTCCTGGTGGCGAGATTATTGCAACTCCCACCATCAATGATGATTCGGATTGCGCGTTCCTTGACGACGCCTTTAATATGAAACAAGTTGTGGCGCTGATTCGTTCGCCATCGGCAATCTGGGCACTAAGTACTCGGGAAACGATACTCGTGAATTGGTCGGCGTCACCCGCGATGTGCTCTTCTTGAAGTTCGAATTGGTATCATCCTCTGCATTGTCGGCGAGCAAAGCATATGTATCTTCATCAAGATCGCTTCTTTGAATCGTACTCACCGTCTTCGCGAACTATGAGCACACGTGTGTTTGGACAATCCTTCATGACATGACCAAAGCCCTTACAAATGATGGCACCGAATATCTTTGGTTCGCCCTGTTGAAGCAGCGGCGACGATGAACTCTTTGTAGGCGTTTGAGTGGTTCGTGTCGTCGGAAGGGATGTGCGTGGTGTAGAATTGGGTGTCATCTTGTCGTTGGAGGGACTTGGTGAAATGGTACGACCTGACGGGGCAGCATGGGTGTGTGGCGTCCATGAGGTAGTACGACCTGCAGAAAAATTAGTTTTGGCCTCGCTTGTCGCCCCTCGCACTTCACGCTCAGCTTTGCAAGCAAGATGGAATAAACGAGTCATTGAATTGTAATCCTTATAATCTAGAATGTCTTGGATTTCGCGATTTAAACCACCTAAGAAACGAGCCATAGATCGTCCTCATTTTCAATTAACCCACAACGCAACATGCCAATTTGTAATTCTTGATAATATTCTTATCTTGAACTTTTACCTTGGCGTAAGCGTTGTAATTTATTAAGTAAATCTCTAGCATAATAGGAGGGAACAAATCTATGTCGCATGACCAACTTTAGGGCTTCCCAAGTGGTGGGTATGTTATTTGGATGAATACGGCAATGCTCTCTCCACCAAGCGAAGCAAAATCAGTAAACTCACTAGTAGCGACCCTAACTCGCTTATCCTCAGGAAAATCATGGCATGCATATTTTTGATCAAGTAATAATTCCCAATTAAGGTAAGCATCTGGATCATATTTACCATCAAATGTAGGTATAGTGATTTTCACCTTTGAAAACATGTCATCACGATCACGCACCTCACGTCGTATGGGATCACGACGCATACCTTGTTGATTGAATCGTGATCGGCGATGGTCACGGTCGTGGTCGAAGAAGTCATCCTCGACTGCGTGGTGTGGTGTGCGTTGTTGTTACCATCTTGGTCGTCCATCTCAACGCCCGGGGCTAAGGGAGCCCTAGATGTGCTAGCGAGGTGTATTGAAGTAGTCGACGCAGCGGGGCCATGCCGCATGGGTGGAAACGACCCTGGGCGCCGTAAGGAGTCGGTGTTGTTGCGAGGTGGATGACCGGGAACACCAGGGCAGCAGCTGCAAGCACATCAAGTCTAGACAAAATATTAGCTAAAGCAAGTGTTAGTAACTCCTTGCGCGGTCTCAATGGATCGGCCGATCTTCTTGGAGTGATATGCGCTCATTAGTGAGTCGTACATCCTCACTAAGTCCCTCGGTAGTGGTCTTTGTTATCCGTGCAAAGTGAGCAACGATGCCCTTCGTGCGGGGAGATTGATGCAGAGAACCTTCGTCACACCGACATGGTTAGTATAAGAACAAAGAAAATACCAGGCAAGTATGAGGTTCCTATCGACTAGGAGGTGGCTATGAATTACTCAAAACTCACTGTTTTACCAAAAGCTCTTGTAAGTTCTTACCAAACCAACAGAGATGACGTGCTACCTAGAGTGTGAAACCCAAGAGGTGAAGTTGAGTGATTGCCAGGTGTCACAACGCTGCTCGTGGTAGTAATATGTGTAGCTTGGAAGGTTTAAAATATGTAGCACGGATTAGCTTTTTCCCACCGAATGAAGTAAGTGAAAAGTCGTTCAAAATCAAGATCTGATCGGGTCCTAGGCTAGATCGTACTAGAGACGCGAGCCTAAAACACCAAAGATGCCACCGAACAAAAACAAGTGGCCGCAGAGGAACAGAGGTCCGAACAAAGAGGTGAAAAACAAAGACGAAAAATTCGCGTAAGATGGGGATTGTCTTAAAGAGTAGAAACCACCTAAAAATAGGTTTGGGACAAGAAAATTTCGGAGCGGTTCAGGACTCTTTTTTTTTTTTTTTTTTGGTCCGACCCGACCTCTTCTCTGTCTGGAACCGAAACCGAACTAGCTAGCTGACTCTTTGATCTGTTTAAACCTAAACAAACTCTCGTGCTACAAAGGAGACCGAAATAGAAAAGGAAACTCTAGCGCTTAACAGAAACCGAGCGCTATAAAAGGAGTCTATTCGGTATTAAAGATTGCTTTGCTTCTTTCTGCTACGATTCAAACCGAGCGAAGGAAAGTGGGTGTTATATGGAAATATGTGGAGCACAACTTGGAAACAGAATCCGATCTAGCCTGGCGAGCACGTGTGCCGCCTGGTTTTGTTTTCTTTTGGGACGGCAGTATAGATCTGGGAAAACACGACTGCTAAAAAGTGACTAGAACTCGAAACTCTAAAGATCAAAACGCTAAGACCAGCAAGCACATAATTATGTAACCGACGATTCAACAAACCAAGAACAAGTAGTTAAAGCAGGGCACAAATTGTCTTGGTTAAAGAGGGAATCCTACAATAGCAAAACTATGGTGGCTGTTTCGACTTTAGGTAATAAACAAAAGCTAAAGAACTCTCACCGAGCAACCTGGAGAATCCGATACCACTTGATATGTCCGAGTGCCCGATCTTTCTGGCGGAGTGATAACTATCGATTGGTGTTGGAGAAGACTCTCACGATCCGACTACGCACGAACAAGTCGATGGCGCCTTAGCAATCATTGAACCTACTCGCGTGGTTATTGATCTAGGTAGCCGAGATCAACCTGAACACGAAGTTCAATTCTTGTTGGTAATCGAAGAACAAACAAGAACAAGTAAAACAATCTGAAGTATGAGAGAAGGTGGAGACGAATTGAGATTCTATTAAAGTCTTCACAAGGTGGCTATCTAGCACAACTTGAAGAAGAAAGTTTGCACACGGCTAAACTTAATCAACAAAATCTGAGTTCTAAGGGAGGGACGACAGGGGTATATAAAGGGGAGAAGGGGAGGCGCCCATATGGCAGCCAAGGGGGAGGGCGCACATGTAGCCCAAAACAGGAGGAAAATCCGCCCCTTCTTTCCTTCTTAACAAAGCTTCCTAAAATACAAAAGGAAAGAAATAAACGAGATTTGTCATGGCGCCTTGATCTGATTTCGGGCTTCCAAAAAGAAAGGAAACTCCTTCCTCCTTTCCATCTTGGTAGTATTTCTCATGTGCTCGTTTTCCTCTTTAACTTTGTCTTCTGGATCTTGCGCATATGATGACCGAGCTTGATCTTCTCCTTGGTTCCTAAGAACAATGAAGTCATCACAAGAATTAAATAGCAATCCATTCTGTGAATTAATCGTATATAAACTTAGAAACGAGTTGACCTGATAATTGAGCTGACGTGCTTTGGCACGAGTAATTGGTCCTTGCACAGATGGATCATTTGTGTTCATGGAAGAGATGTCCTCATCAAAGGAAGGCAGAATTCTTTAAAGAAAAAGAAGGAACTTTGAGTTAATTAAAGAACTAAATGAATAAAAAAGTAGGAGAGGGATCACTAGTATCCCTCGTTGTCTAATTATTTAGACACAATTTGCCTCTTTCTTAGTCCTATTTTTGACTGGATTTATGTCATGCGAATCCAACATAAGCCTTTGTTTTATTTACTTTTTATATATAATTTGTTTTCTTACCGTTGTATTTCCATTGACAAAGGTCTATTGAACAAATAGAATTTGTAGATAGATAGGTCTCTTTATCCTCACTCCATATTAGATTTTTTCTGCCTACACTTCGCTCAAATGATAGGGTTGTCCCTCTTGCATGTACTCTCATACAAGATTTTTTTTATTTCTTTAAATAAAAATTGCTAAAAAAATGACAATTTTGCCATCGTGATTGGAGCCGCTCTTTTTTAACCTTCTAGTTCAATGTTTTGACAGGAGCGTGCGGTGTAATTCCATTGATTTTTGGGTTTCGATCGTATCTAAGATCCTATTTTTTCTAGGTTGCTAACTCAATGGTAGAGTACTCGGCTTTTAAGTGCGACTATGACCTTTTATACATTTGGATGAAGCAACAAATTCGTCCAGACTCTTGGTAGAGTCTAGAAGACCACGACTGATCCTCAAGGGTAATGAATGGAAAAAATAGCATGTCATAATAAAATCAAATTCTTATTTTGGATTTTTGGAATGGAATAAAAAAATTCCGATTTTTTGGGTCTAGTGAATAAATGGATAGAGTCTGGCTCCAATTCTGGCAAAATAAAAAGCAACGAGCTTAACTTCTTAATTGAAATGATTCCCCAATCTAATTAGACGTTAAAAATAGATTAGTGCCTAATGCGGGGAAAGGTTCGGTTTTCCTATTAGCGGACCCTTGATTTTTTTCTTTTTCTTTTTATAAATCCTAGTTATTCTTGATTATGGATTGAAAAGGGATGTTATGGATTGAATGTGTAAAAGAAGCAGTATATTGATATTGATAAAGAGACTGTATTCCAAAGTCAAAAGAGTGATTGGCCTGCAAAAATAAAAGATTTGTTGTCTTTTGTAATTAGAACAAACATAAACTAATTGGATAGAAAAAGGAAAAGATCTGTGGATTAGACTCCCTTTCTTTTCAGGGTTTGTATTAAAAAATACAACACCATGTTCTGACCATATTGCACTATGTATCATCATTTGATAAACCGAAAAATGCTTCTTCTTTCTAATTCAAGTAGAAATACAAATGGAAAAATTCGAAGGGTATTCAGAAAAACAGAAATCTTGTCAACAATACTTCGTCTACCCACTTCTCTTTCAGGAGTATATTTATGCATTTGCCCATGATTATGGATTAAATGATTCCGAACCCATGGAAATTGTTAGTTGTAATAACAAGAAATTTAGTTCACTACTTGTGAAACGTTTAATTATTCGAATGTATCAGCAGAATTTTTGGATTAACTCGGTTAATCATCCTAACCAAGATCGATTGTTGGATTACAATATTTTTTTAATGTAAGTATATTTTTGTAATAGCCGAATAAAAAATAATTATTTATAAAAAAAGATCTCGCCCTGTGTCAGGGCGACTGGGAGGACGAAGAAGAAGAATAGTAAAGCCGGCAGTTGATTCAGCTCTTCATCGACTTCACTTAAAAGATGGACGGTGGGATGTCCATTGGAGCAAGATGATATTCATCCGAAGGCCAGCTTACGAACTACAGTTAATTCCGACAATTAGGAAAGGAAACTGAGCTGTTTAGCTAGTTACTCTGTTGCTTATTTACTTTTACTTTGAACTGAAGCTGTTAAGTATTCTCTCTGTAATTGTCAGACGGTAATTCCGAACTACTATAAAACTGGACCCCTTTTAGTTTGTTAGCGTTCTGTTACAGAAAATTCTGGGTTGTTTTGTGTTCGCATCGTATTTCTTCTCTGTTCTTGTTCGTCCATCATCGGTCTCAGATTGGGTCCTGACATTTTGGTATCAGAGCTCAGCCTATCCTTGGTTGGTCGTCTCGGCTTTGATCAGGCAGAGTAGAGCCTCGTTAGGTAATAACATCTCTCCAGTTTATACAGCGGCTATCAGGACTTCTTCATATCCTCATTGGAGATTGCAAGGAGATGCAAGGGGTAGTTGGGAATACATCTAATCATGTTACTCTACGCGAAGGGTTGTTTGATCTTATTTATTATTGATCGATCACCGCCCCCATCTCCTATACTACGCATGTAATTCGTGATGGAAATCGCCATTGAAGGCTGTACTTGCGTGGCCTAATTCTTACTACTAGCAGTTGTCTCCAATTAATTGGCCTGATGCTGCTCAATTTGTTTGCTTACAATACAACCATTCGCGTAGGTGTCGTTGCCGTTTCTCATTGTGCACGGCGGGGACGACAAGGTGACGGACCAGTCGGTGAGCGAGCTGCTGTACCGGTCGGCGGTGAGCCAGGACAAGACTCTCAAGCTCTACCCGGGCATGTGGCACGCCCTCACCTCCGGCGAGACGCCCGACAACATCGACGCCGTCTTCCGCGACGTCGTCGCCTGGCTCGACCACAGGTCCTCCCGCTCCTCAGTATCATCAGCAGCAGCAGCCGCCGCCACCATGGACGAGCAGGAGCACAAGGCCAAACACGATGAGCAGAGCTGCGACAAACTATACTACAGCTAGTAATAGATAGCCACTCAATTGTTAATCAGCTACATGCTTGAGGACAAATCAAGCAACGCATGAAACTAGTGCTGCTGCAAATTAGCTCGCTAGTGTGCGTGGATTAATTAATTAGCTAGCTCACTAATTTCTGTCGCCTTATCTATGCTGCAACATATCTGGAACTGTAAAGTGGGAGTACTATCTAGAAATTAAGCGCGCATCTAATTAATGAAAATACCGTGACGAGAAACTTATCATGATGTGCTTCAACTGAACAGTAGCGAGTTTCTGAATATTGTGCAGAGCAGCCAAGCAAAGCAGCTAGACCGTCACAGTTCCCAATCGGAAGCCCGATCCAATCCAATCTTTTTAAAAAAAAATGGTGGCCAGAAGCTCTAGCAATTCATTTAAGAAGAGGGTGAGCACCCGGGTTTGATACTGGTAGGCAAGGCGTGAGATCACGCCTTCTACCAGACGAGCAAGACTTGGTTCTCGATCCAATCCAATCTAGTTGGGAGAATTTTTCCTGCCCCTTCGGTTCTTTCGCTCGGTTGCCTCTCCTTTGTTACTCCTCTCTCCTACCGACGCCTCAGACTCTCGCCTCCCCTATGCTCTCCTCTGCCGACGCCTTCGCCGCCGGTCACCGATCGGCGACGCCAGCATCGCCGCTCCTCCTCCGGCCTACTGGTTCCCTCCCCTCTTCTCCCTCCCTAAAACCTCTCTACTCTCTTCTCCCCTCTTGGCCGAACAAGAAAGCTGCTACTTGGTCTAATCCCCTGAGGTTTTCTACCTGGTTCTTGCATATTTTACTTTTTGCTCACTTTTGATTTGCTATTTGGTCCATGATGCAAGCTCTAGAGGGACAACAAGGCATGAATTTATGCAACCCTAGAGTTCAAATACTGAGACCACTACCTTCCCCTCCCGATCTACCCATACAAGCATGCTACAAGGCTCTATGTGTGTTTGTGCACCTAGGAATGGATTTGGGGTCGGTGTTGACGCGTTGGTGAAGAGGAAGTAGTGGTGGCCGAGGTTCCCCTGCTGGAATGCCCTTCTCCTGCTGGTGACCTCCGCCTCCTGGCTTATCCCTTGCTCGGTTGACCGTCTCCTCCTTGCTCCGGCTTGCTCATCTGGTTCTCCTTCGGTTTTTTTGCCTTCGGTGGTTCATGTTCAGGTGGCTCTTGGTTCTTGCTCCAATGGAGAATGAGGGAAGGTGGCTGGTGGGGGATTAAATGGAGGTGCTTCCTTTCTTGCTTTTCGGCTGGACAAGTGTAACATCCTAATCTTGTTGCGCATCGCCTTTTTAGGAAAATTTGCATTTATTTTTGGTCTAATCAACTCAATCAACCTGCTTAGATTTACTTATTAGCCTTCGATTTAATCGGTTTGGGTAGCTGTTTAGATCAAATTCATTGCAAAACCAATCAGCTTGACAGCTGGTTACATTATATACTTTTTGTTGCCGATTGCATGATCAAATCGGTTGGTATGCCGGCACCGAACTTAAATATAGTGTTTGCATGTGCTAGTGTCGATCAACCATTCGTCATGTTTTTTGGCGTCAATAGCTATCAAAGGAAGCACAAATAAATCTCTACTATTCTAAAGCAGCACTTGGTGGTAGTGGTCCGTTCTTCCCACGTTATTAATTACCGCTTAATTACCCTGCTTAATTGCCATACTTAATTGCCCTGCTTAATTGCCCTACGCAAGAAACGAAGCGTTGCTTTAATTAGCCAGCTTTCGCAAGAAACGAAGCGTTAAAGATAGATGTTTGATCTTGTGAAATAATTTTTTTTATTTTTTAATCTTTAGTTTTCGTTATCAATTTTGTTTTTCGTAGCAACGCACGGGCATGTAACTATAATAACTAATATAATCCATGGAATACAGAATAATGAACATCCTTATTGAATTTAATATAGTAAAAAGAGAGAGCTAGAGATACTCTATACCTAAAATACCCTATGACTAATCAATGGTTGATCTTTTAAGTAAAATACCTCTCTCAGTACCTTTCAAGTAGCACCGTAGAATAACTTGGCATTTAACAACTAAATAAAGTCCCCACGCAACAATTCTCCAAGCAAATTAAGCAAGCATGCAAGCTACTAACTACGTCAATTCTCCAAGCAAGAACGCCGGCCACCCGCCTCGGCTCCAATCTAAAATATCTGCAAATTAAGCGGCCATCACAAGCGGCCTATTACAAGCGGTTAGATGCTAACCGCTTCTGGTCTTCACACCAGAAACAGTTCATGAGCAACGGTGGGGAGAGGGTTTCCAGCAGCGGTTGGCACCAACCGCTTGTATTGAGCAACTACCACAAGTGGTTCGTTTACCAAACCGCTTCTGAATTATCACAACCGGTTTGAAACCCCAACCGCGTGTAGAGATATATATTTAGAAGCGGTTGGTGTATCAAACCGCTTCTGGAAGCGATCCACCCATTTAAACTCTTCGTCCTCCTACCTCGAGCTCGCAGACATGAACATGGAAGGGCCTGGCACTGTTCTTGCGGGGAGGTGCTGTTCAAATTTTTGAATGTGATGATTTAGCTTCAAATTAAGTGAATCAAGGTTAGTAACACCATGCTACCATCGTTCTCACCAAGATATTGTTGTTTCTTTTGCATTTGATGTGGAGAAAAAATTAATTTTGATTGTTGAAGGTTTTTATTGCTAGCTCACTCCATAAGTTGAATTTTAGGCAAGATCATGATGAATTATGGTAGTTGTTTTCTCTAAAAGTGTTCTTAGGTTTAGAATCTTTAATGTAACACTCCTTCTCTTCCATCTCACTCTATAACTTTAATTTTAGGTAGGACCATGTTGAATTGTATGGAGTTGTTTTACAAAAGTTGTTAGCTTTACAATCTTTAATATGACACTCCTCCCTTCAATGTAACAATAGTATATCTAGGTTTGGAAGAAAATTATTAATGTTTTATGAAATAAAATAGGAAAAAATGTAAAGGGACAAAATGATTAGTTAAATTAAGTTAAAACGGTAGAACGATAAGAAAAAATTTGAAAAACCACTCCCTCCATCGCAAAATATAAGGCATATAAATTCTTGCCACGGTATTAACTAAAAGTAACTTCGCCATGCTTGGTCCAATAGGTGTAGTTTGGCATGAAACCTCTCGTGATCAAATGGGTCATAACCTGAAAGCGTTGGGCGTGCTCCTTCTCATTTTTGCAGTCTATGCACGGACAACATATGAAGCTGTCTGGAGGTAAGAATGCAACAGTGGAGGAGTCATCGCCGTTACTGGAGGACTATCAGGTGGACGCGAGTCTCTAGGCCAGCCTTGTCAGTCGCCTGTGGTGTATTGATGGAACATCTACGTCTTTTGTTATCTTTTCGCTGCATTTGCTTTAGCTTACTTTCAGTCTAGCCCTGTGAGGCCAAATAATGTAAGTGATCATAAGATCATACACCAGTTATATTAATAAATGGAGTGTTATTGTTCTTTTCGATGTGATGCTTACCGATGTTAAGCTGTGTGCACTAGCGTTGATCCTGGGACTAGTGCGGTAAAACACAGTGGATTCGAATTGGTGAATTCGGGTCATTACATAGGTGGTATCAGAGCATACTGACTGTAGGACTGACCCTTAGTTATAATGGTTGTAGAAAGGATAAAACTATTTTCTAAAAGTTAAAATGTGCCAAGATGATGAAGGAATTCTCGACTTATCCCCTTCTTTTCATACCCTTTGCTGAATTTTCATGTTCTCACTTTGTTTTAAAATTGCTAAGTTCTCACGTGAGTGTCCATCGGCAGATGAGGATGATCCACTCGTATGGAGAGCGCATTGGAGGGTATGCCGCCGAACTATGGCGTATGATGCAGCTGCTCGGAGGTTTCAACAGGCCGATCTACCGGGGAACCACCATAGTACGGGCAGGACTGGACATCGCCTGGAGAGTTCAGATCACGGTGTACGCTCGGGAAAGGACGAGAGCAAGTCATCCCATCCGCATTACTGTTAGGAGGTCTTCGTTCGAAGCAGGGATCCAGGAGTCATCGCATATGGCGATGAGACAGATTGCTCGTGATAATAAAGTAGACGTTGATTTGAATGCTAAAGCTAAAAACTTGATTTTTCAAGGAATTTCTAAAAAGAATTTAAACGAGTTTCTCATTTACGTTCTACATATTCAGTTTGGAAGACATTATGTGACTATCATGAAGGTTCTACTAAGATTAAGAAAGTGCGCAAAAATATTTACCAAAATGACTTTTCTGATTTTGTAATGAGACCAGGTGAATCAATTGATGATCTTTTCTCGCTATTTGGGTTATAGTGGACAGACTCACAAAATCTGCTCACTTTATAGCCACAAATTAGAAATATTCTGCTCATAGACTAGCTGAGATCTATGTTGAAAGAATAGTCACTCTCCATAGAGTCCCCAAAACAATCACATCTGATAGTGGTTCCACTTTTACCTCTAGCTTTTGGGGAAGTCTCCAAACTGCCTTGGGATCCAAGCTCAAATTAAGCACTGCGTATCATCCTCAAACTGATAGGCAGACTAAGAGAGTGAATCAAATCCTGGAAGATATGTTACGGGCTTGTGTATTGAACTTCAAAGAAAGTTGGGATAAATATCTACACTTAGCTGAGTTTGCTTATAATAATAGTTATCAAGCCGGTATAAAGATGGCTCCTTTTGAAGCCCTATATGGCAGAACGTGTAGATATCCAATTTGTTGGTACGAGGTAGGAGAAAAATCTTTACTTGGTCCAGAACTGATTCGTCAAAATGATGAAAAGATCAAATTGATCCAAGAGAGATTTAAAACAGCTCAGAGTAGACAGAAGAGTTACACTGATAAATGTATGAGAGATATGAAATTCCAGCCTGGAGATCATGTATACCTAAAGGTGTCTCCAATGAAGGGAGTGCATCGATTTGGGGTTAAAGGAAAGCTAAGTCCTCGATATGTAGGACCATTTAGAGTGCTAGAACAAAAGGGTAACTCTGCTTATCAAATAGAGATTCCTTTCCAGTTTATCCAGAATTCACAATGTGCTCCGCATATCTCAATTGCGAGCTTGTCTCAGAGAACCTTCTCAGTTGATGTTCAACCTTGATATTCCATTGCAACCTGACTTGACATATGAAGAGACACCACTCAAGATCTTAGCTACGTAAGAGCGACAGTTTCGAAGAGCCAACATCACGTTCTGCAAAGTTCAGTGGAAGCATCATACCAAGGAGGCGACGTGGGAGAAAGAGGAAGAGTTGCGGGAGTCTTACCCGCATCTCTGAAAGGACCGGGGATGTCGCCTAGAGGGGGGGTGAATAGGCGATTACAAAATTATATCCAATTTAAACTAAGCTAACAGAGATAATGCGGAAGCAAAGGGTATAATTAAATTCTTCAACTTAGACAATTCATCCCGAGACAGTCAACCTGGACACTCCGGATATTTGATCCGGATACTCCGGTATATTCGGAGACTCCGGATTATTGATCCGGATACTCTGGGTTGCCTGGTTCGGCCAGAACAGAGTACGAGCAAAGCAAATGATCACTTCTTTAATTCTAGAGATACAAATTACTCTACCGTAATAAAGTAATGAAACAAGCAAGAATAGATGCAGTAGAAGTAATCTAATCACAAGAATCAAGAGCAAATTAAGCGAAAGAGTGAAGAGGATAAAACCAAAATTGGAAGGAGACACAAAGATTTTATCCCGAAGTTCGGATCCTTGAGGGGATCCTACGTCTCCGTTGTGGCGGCACCAAGCTAGGGTCTCTTTCAACCCTTGTCCTCCGGGTGTTGCACTTTGCACTCGCTGGTTTCACTCCTTGATCCCTTTCCTTTCGAAGGCGGAATCCAACCTTTACAAACTTCCTACGGCACACCACACAAAGAAACGGTGGCTCGTAGGCGACCTCCTAGCTGTCTATGAGTCCTCAACCTCCAAGAGCAACCAATGCTTTCGAAGAACTCACTTAGAGTCCACCTCAAGTGCTCAACCACACTAATCACACTCAACCCGAGCACTACACACTCTCACACCCAACCCTTCACTCAAAAGGGGATCACTAAGATCTAGGGTTAGAGGGGCTTTTGGGAGCTCAAGATCACTAAGAATACACCTCAAAGCACCAAGGAATTAGCCCAAAAGCTCTCTTCAAACAGCTACCCAAGAGGGGGGCTTTAAATAGCCATCCCCAAAAACTAGCCGTTGGAACTGCGCAGGGTCCGGATACTCCGGACAAATAGTCCGGATACTCTGGACAACCCGGACACTCTGGACTTGCCACCAAGGCAACCGACAACCCTGACCCGGAGACTCAGAACAAATTGTCCGGATACTCCTGACA
Organism: Rhipidocladum racemiflorum; assembly: GCA_036346355.1. Taxonomy (NCBI): domain Eukaryota; kingdom Viridiplantae; phylum Streptophyta; class Magnoliopsida; order Poales; family Poaceae; genus Rhipidocladum; species Rhipidocladum racemiflorum. Next base: position 18,641 of record CM070590.1, on the reverse strand, counting down.
ACCCGGAGACTCCGGATTAAATATCCGGATACTCTGGACTGCACACAGCAGCCCAACGAAAACGAGCATAACTTTTGATCCCGGACTCCGATTTCGATGAATTCGGACTTTTCGGAAAGCTAAGAACGAGGGCTATCCAACCCACAAGGTCTTACTACCCAAAATCCAATGGATAAAATCATATTGCACAAAGAATCTACAAGGAGACCTCAAATTCTCACTTTTCGAAACTAACAACACTTCTAACCCTCACACCAACCCACCTACACCTAGGTGAACAAAGTGTGACTTGGGTTTCTCAACCTTAGACAAGGATAGACCACTTTGAGCACTTGAGACATGTTTAAGTAATTTCAACGATTGCATCCCTCTTAATAGTACGACAATCCTTAGACTCAAATTTAAACACAAAAATCTAAGTCTTACACTCAGCTTGCATGCCGACTTCTTCCGGATGCACGGTGCATGATGACGCTTCCACAAAGATTGATGACGCCCTTCGTCTTGTCAACCTCAACGCGCTTCACCTCATGAGACTCTCGTCCTCTCGACCTTGACCTCAATCATCCCCCAGACGATCCTCTAGTCAAGTCGACTCTGACTTAGTCCTCAGCTTTTGGTGACACCACCGTCTTATTGACTTCGACTTGCTTGTCATCCTTCAAACCACTTGGTCATCATACACACAGCTTTGGGACCTAATTCTTATCAAAGCACTCAGCAAACACATTTATCGGCGTTTTAGCCAACAGGCACCTCCGAATCGGGTGCTTATGAGGTTCAGACGGGGGGCTTTCGGGGCAATCGCCGGAGGAAGAAAGACGGGAGCGTGAATGGGAAGCTTGGAAGAACGGAGACGCTTGGATTTACCCAGGTTCGGACCCTCCGGGGAGTAATAGTCCTAGTCCTGCTTCTCTTGGTATTACTTAGTTTTTGGGATATGAACTGGAGTCCTAACTTGAGAGAATGGAGCCTCTTCTCCAAGGATCGAATCCCCTCCCCCATGCACCCCGGCTCCCTTTTATACTTGGGCTGGCGGGGGCGCATGGGAGGCTTACACCGCAAGCCATACTCATTTCACTGCCACGGGCGCATTAAATGCTCCCGTCACTGCCTTCACGCATCATTTAATGCCTACTACAGCCGTCACACCCCTGCCTCGGGCCCCGCGCCCACTGACGCCGCTCGTTCCGTCAGGAGGGGAAGCGCTGCCGTGACGTCACCCGTAATTATTACGCGCCTGGGGAAGGCGCGCCGCCATACTATAGCTTCCACGCCTTGCATTTAATGCGCACGATTTGAATTAAATGCCATTGATCCTGGTACTGCCGCCTCGGGGGTGGTGCGCCCGGGGAGTGGCCTGTATGCCACCTGTCCACTGGGCGACCACCATGTTGGGCGCCTAGTGGCCCGGCCTGACCGCCAAGCGTCCACTGGGCGAGCACCTTACTGGGCGCCCAGTGGCATGGCCTGATCGCCACGCGTCCATCGGGCGACCACCTTGCTGGGCGCCCAGTGGCCTGGCCTGATCGCCACGGGCCCACCGGGCGAGCACCTTGCTGGGCGCCCAGTGGCCTGGCCTAATCGCCACGGGCCGACTGGGCAAGCACCTTGCAATCCCCCTACTCGCCGTGTTGACTGCGGGGGAGCGAGTACCCTGGTGTAGAATACGCCGACAACATTAGTCCCACAAGCTCAAAAGATATGAATTAGAATTAAATGAGTGAGATGAAATATAACAAGTGTTTCATATAAATAGGCATGATATCAACGGAAACACTTGACATAAGAAATGTTCTCTACTAAGTGCGGCATGATGAATATGTGATTGATCTATATGCACTAGAGAGATAATTGCCAATATGATGAAATAATTAAATCAAGGCAAGGATCACAATCTCTACTTGAAAGAGACACATGATAGAATGTACACGAATTGTACATGTGCAAATAATACTTAGAAGGAGAGCAAATAATGTGATCCAATTCTACATTAAACTTCACTAAGAGAGGTGCAAGGGAAGATATACAACTAAGACATGTATGCACTAAGTCAATCTATAGCAATGTGAAGTTTAACACTAGTTAAAACATGCATACGAAAACAAAGCACATAATGAACTCAAGTGAATATATATATGCACAAATAGATATGACATGAACCAATGTGCATATATGTAATCAACAAGTTACTTAGAGTTCACTATGCACTTGCAAAAAAGGATTGCAGTAATGGAGCTGCCCGTTTAGTAGGTGGAGATGTGATGACTTAAATAGAGAGCTCCAGAATCCAATCGTTGTGAGAGGTTGCGCACAACCCGGATATTCCGGATCATTTATCCGGATACTCCGAACTTAGTCCGGATACTCCGGATTGGTGAGAAAGCAACCTTTTTGCCGTGAGACAGCAAGGGTACATCTAAAGGAAATGCAACGACAAATATAGAAGGAATACCGAGAATGCATACCTTATCTTTGCTTAACCATCCCATTTGATTTTTGTCTAAATAGATGGGACTAATATCCAACTTGGCAATAAACATGTTAGTCTCATAACAATATAATCTCTACTATATAAAGTGAGAGTTTCTTCCCACGTCACATTAATTGCCCTTCCCACGTCACATTAATTGCCCTGCTTAATTGCCCTACTTAATTGCCATGCTTAATTGCCTTACGCAAGAAACGAAGCGTTGCTTTAATTAGCCAGCTTTTGCAAGAAACGAAGAGTTAAAGATAGATGTTTGATCTTATGAAATACTTCACATTAATTGCTCTACTTAATTGCCCTGCTTAATTGCCCTACGCAAGAAACGAAGCGTTGCTTTAATTAGCCAGCTTTTGTAAGAAACGAAGCGTTAAAGATAGATGTTTGATCTTATGAAATAGTATTTTTTTTATTTTTTAATCTTTATTTTTCGTTATCAATTTTGTTTTTCGTAGCAACGTACGGGCATATAACTAGTCATAAAGAATGTTTGTCATTTGTTAAGCACTTACACAATTACATAGATTGCCATTATAAGCGTTTGTCATTAATCACCAAAATAACATAATTGTCTAGATGCACTTTCAATCTCTTTAGGTGAGAGTGGATTTCGAGGACGAAATCCTTTTTAAGAGGGGTAGGTTGTGATAATCCGGGGGTTTATTAGTTTAATTAAAGTATTAATTAAATAGTAAAGGTGATTAGGCAAGAAATAAAATATAAGGATTTAGAAAAGTGCCGTCAGTCCCGCAGGGAAACGTATCGCTCATTGAGGTACCAGACCTGTCCGGGCACCTCTGGATAGTTTCCAGGTTCATCATTTTGCAATTTTAGACTTACCTGGTATGGTATGCGGGACTGTAGGATGACCAAAATACCCTTAGGGCCAATGGAGCACAGTGGAACCCTAAGGGCAGTAAGGTCATTAGCCAGCATTGCCCCAATATAAAAACCACCAAGCCAGCCAACTAGAAGCCAGCCAAAGCCTTGCTGTCCCCCATTTACACTTCCAACCGAGCCCACAAAAATATCCAGCCGAAGCAACCGTGTGTTCTTGTCTCCCATCCAAGAACCACAGCAAACCACCAGCCCCCAACCGAAGCAAACCGAAGCAAGAGGAAGGGAGTCCGGAAGAGGAGGAGAGCATCCAGAAGAGGAGAAGAGCATCCAGAAGAGGAGGTCACGTCCAGAAGAGGAGGGGAGACACCCGAAGCAAGAAGAGGAGGACCGAAGGCGACTCGACACGAAGGGAGCTGCATCATCGTCTTCCCCAACGCTGACCACCCTCAGCCGAACCCCATTCTCCAGCCGCACCTACCAGGTACCCTGTAGCTACAGTATGAGTCTCCATGGCAGTGGGTAGGCAAGGGTATAGGGTAGCCAAATGGGTTAGGGTAGGGGCTAGATCGGGATAGAGCGTGGCCGAATGGGTAGGTTAGAGGCTAGATCGGGTCTACCTGAGGGATCTCAGTAGTTGGGGCTAAGCCCTAGTGTAGCATGTGCCCGGTTTTGCGTTGGGTTAAGTAGTCAAGGCTCTATAGTTTAGGGGTCATTTGGATTGTAGGAAATGTGGAAATCATACGAATGGGTAAAACTTAAGGATATATTTAGAGTACGTGTTTTTTTAATATTTTGAGTTAAACACATGAATCTTGTATGAAAATAGTCTCCATCGATATGCTTTTATAAGAATACACAACTTGCAAAATATGCATGAATAAGTGTTCTCCAAAGAAATGGAGAACCTTATGACCCATTTGTATCGGTACATGAAGGTCTTGTGATTTTCCTTTGAAAATAGTCCCGTGTATGATTTGAGGGGGAAGTGGTTATAGTAATTCTCTTACAACATATGCTTGTATTTTAATAAAGGGATAGTTCCCCGAATGCCAATTTTACTTTGCAGAACAACATTTCTGTGTTTCACCTGCTTTGTATTATTTACCCCCAGAGCTCATTTGTTAGAAGGTTGCTATGTGGTTTGCAACCACCACCACACTGCAAGTGAACATAGTTGACATTGAAATAACATGCCTTCAAAGTTTTCGTTATGATCTTGTTACATATATTTTTATTGAAATGTAGGTGCCCTATGATGAGATTGTTGAACGTGTTTCATCAATTCTAAGCAGCAGTGGCATAATTCCTGTTGGGAAAGGCATTGACACGGCCAACCTAGAATGGTTTGACATCTATTAGCTACACTTATATTGAGTTCATTTTTTGTGCATCTGTTATGTTTAAGTGATGTGTTTTTTTTACTAAATTATGCCTTTCTTGTTTTGAAGCTACCAATATGATGGGATAATCTTGACCAATAAGTCAGGTTCGCAAAGAGGTGTGTTACTTTTTGAATTAGAAAGAAAAATTAGTCATGCAGCTTTATTCCATTATTGCAAACTTGTTGATTGGTGGATGCACCGCTTTCCAACATTGCATAGTAAAAAGTTTATGACCTGTTGTATCTAGTACAAAAGGGGGTGCAACCAGACCTCTGGATGCCATCCTTGGAACTATGCTTTCCATTTCATAAGTTTGACTCCTGACCTGTTTCACTACTGATTATAGTGGACTATGGGGAAACTGATGAAGATGACAAGTCATCTTGTCTGAAAGACGAAGTTAGTAAAAGGGTAAGGAGATACTAAACTAGATTTTAGAGCTTATGGATGTGATACGAGCCTGCTCCGAACGAACAGCCTCGTATGCTCGAGTTCCTGGACGTCTCCCTGCGCGAGCAAGAACTGACAACGAGTCTGCTGGAGCAGCCCGCGTTGTTGGAGGGTTGGCTGTTGTCGGCGCCACCGCCTTGGCTCGATTGTTGCGGCAATCAAGCATATCCTTTTTCTTATTTCTTATGTCTTATATATAATCCTCCTTACAGACTCCGACACCTTATTGTTTTAATCGAAACGGATTCCACTAGCCAAAACGACTCTACATGACTTAAGAAGCTACGTAAAATATGTAAGTAGATCCCCTTGTCCGGATACGAGATTGTTACGAATTCGTATTCCTTTCTTCGGCTGTCGCGCTCGGACTTGGCGCGTTTGGTGCTCTTCCCCGTTCGGCTGTTTGCCCCCGGCGTCTGTAGAAGACGTTATCAAAACGGCTGCTTGTATCAATACTCCCCCCTGAAAAACAAGCTTGTCCTCAAGCTTGCATGTTGGATGATTCTGTCGGAGGAGCAAGGCGTCCTCCCAAGTGGCATCATCCGCAGACTCGCCTGTCCAGTGTACCAAGAACTGACGGTGCCCATTGACAAACCGTTGTGACAGCAGCTGGTGTGGTTCGGAGTGGCCTTGGTCGCCTGAAGTCGGTGGTTCCGCAGGGAGTTCTGGTGGCGACTCCGGCGGAAGTCCTTTGAATTCCTTGAGAAGGGAAACATGGAACACATTGTGAATACGTGAACCCTCTGGTAGAGCAAGCCGATACGCGACTTGCCCGACGCGAGCTTGTATCTGATACGGTCCATAAAAACGGGGTGTTAGTTTATGAAAATAATTACGGCGGACCGTAGCTTGCCGATGCTTCTGTAACTTTAACCACACCCACGCGCCCACTTCAAATTGAACTTCACGATGTCCCTTATCATATTGTTGTTTCATTCTGTGCTGTGCTTGCGACAAATGATGTTTGGCGGCTTGGAGCAAAGCATCCCTGTCCACTAGTTGACAGTCGACCTTGTCAACACGAGTGGCCCCTTGCTGATATGGTACCAATGGAGGCGGAGGTCGGCCATAAACCAACTCAAAGGGTGTCATCCGAGTTGCCGAATGAAAAGAGGTATTGTAGCAGAACTCGGCCCATGGCAACCATTTGACCCATGAAGTTGGTTTATTTGCAGCTAAACAGCGTAAGTACATCTCAATGGTGCGATTGACCACTTCAGTTTGCCCATCAGTCTGTGGATGATATGCCGAGGAAAACATCAATGTGGTACCACAACGTTTGAATATGTCCTGCCAGAAGGTGCTAAGGAAGACCGGATCTCGGTTCGAGACGATGGATTCCGGAATTCCATGTAATCTAACCACCTGATCAAAGAAAAGATCTGCGACATGTTGTGCGGTGGCTGGCCTTGTGATTGTCAGGAAATGTGCATATTTAGATAGTCGGTCCACCACGACGAAAAGAGCGGTTTTGTTTTGGGATTTGGGAAGCCCTGTGATAAAATCCATAGAGATGTCCGTCCATACATGGCGGGGAATAGGCAAGGGTTGAAGTAGGCCACCCGGAGCAAGCGAACTTACTTTGTTGCGCTGACAAGTTACACACTGGCTGATGAACTGTTCAATTGTCTGCCGTTGCCTTGTCCAAAAAAACTCCCGTTTCACTCGGTGAAGGGTTTTCAAAGCACCTTCATGAGTGAGATCATGCACAGACGTGATGATGGCCGAAATCAGAGGTGATGTAGCCGGCACAAAGAGTCGGTTTTGGTAGTATACCAACCCGTCCTGAGTCGTCCATTGATCCTTGTTTGCCCCGGCTGTCTTGCCTGCGGGGTCCGTCGAGGATATGGCCGACTGGAGCTCCTGGGCCCGATGTTGCACCTCTGGGTCATTTCGTAGGACAGTCAACCAATCTGTCCGGGAAATTCCCTGGCTTAGTGTGAGCCTCGCACCGTGAGTTGATGCCCGGGACGCGGGATAGAGCGTCGGCCACTTGGTTTGTCTTGCCTGGCTTGTACTCCACCTGAAAATCATATCCCATTAGCTTGCTTAACCAGTGTTGTTGCGGTGGTGTCACTAAGGCTTGATCCAGTAGGAACTTGAGGCTGTTATGATCTGTGCGGACAATAAACTGATGGCCCCATAAATACGGCCGCCAATGCCACACTGCTTTGGATAACCCGATTAATTCTCTTTCATATGCTGCCAACTTGGTGTGTCGTTCGGCCAGTTTACGGCTGAAAAAGGCAATCGGATGCCCGTTTTGTTGTAACACTGCGCCAATGCCAACTCCGGATGCGTCGCATTCAACCACAAAAGGTTTTGTGAAGTCAGGCATATGAAGAACGGGCGCCATCAGCAGCTGCTGTTTGAGGTGTGAAAAGGAAGCTTCAGCGTTGTCCGACCAGCCAAATTGGTGGCGGCGTAGCAAGGCTGTGAGAGGCTCGGCAATGGATGCGTAGTCTTTGATGAATCGCCGGTAGTAGCCGGTTAGGCCCAAAAAACTGCGCAGCGCCGTGACTGAAGCCGGGCGAGGCCATGCTGAGACTGCTTGAATTTTTTCCGGATCTGCCGACACTCCGTTGTGAGTGATGATGTGGCCGAGGTAATGTACACTGGTTTGGGCAAATGCGCATTTAGACTTCTTGAGAAAAAGATGGTGGAGGCGTAGCCGGTGAAAAACGTGTCGTAGATGCTCAAGATGTGCCTCCGCTGTATGGCTGTAAACCAATATATCATCAAAGAATACGAGTACAAATTTACGCAAGAAGTCTTGGAGTAACTCATTCATGAGGGCCTGGTGATATCCCGAACGCAGATCGAGTTTAGTGAAGAAGTGTGCGCCGCGTAATTCATCCAATAATTCTTCCACTACGGGAATTGGGAACTTATCTTTGATGGTGTGGGAGTTTAGTTCTCTGTAGTCGACGCAGAAACGCCACGTGCCATCCACTTTCTTGACTAATAAAACTGGGGAGGAAAACGGTGAACGGCTTGGTCGAATGATACCCTGGTGAAGCATCGTGGCACATTGTTTTTCAATCTCATCCTTCTGCCGATATGGATAGCGGTAGGGGCGGACCACCACGGGGTTCGTCCCTTCTGCCAGACAAATACGGTGATCACAACTTCTGAGAGGTGGTAATCCCTGGGGCTCGGCAAAGATCTCCTGGTAGGAATCCAGTAAGGCGTGCACATCCGGAAGATGGACGACGTCGGCCTGCAGTACCTGTGGAGTATTCCGATGGAGACCTTGTAAAGGAATAGTGACCCCACCGTGCTGGAACGACATAGTCAAGACGTCAAAATCCCACTCGATCTTGCCCAAGGTGCGGAGCCACTGAACGCCAAGTATCACGTCGAAATTCTCCAGTGGAATGACAAGGAAGGGTGCTCTGAAAGTGTGATCGGCAAGAAGGAACTCTAATGTTGGTACCGTTCCCAGACACGGCAGTTGGCCCCCTCCGGCGACCTTGACATTCACGGGTGCTGATGGGGCCTGTGTATCCATACGATTGGCTGCGTATGTACTCAGGAAGTTGTGGGTACTCCCGCTGTCAATGAGACCCAAGAATCGGTGTCCGGCGACGGTGATCCACACTTGCATGGTGTCTCCTTGTTTCGGACCCAATACCGCCATCATGGAAAGCGAAGGATCTTCGTCGTACGTAACCACGTCTTCCTCTTCGGTACCTTCTTCTGCATCGGCAACTTCTAGGTGAAAAAGGTGTTTGCACCGATGGTTACGAGTATACATCTCATCACAATTATAGCAGAGTCCTTTGGCCCTTCGATCAGCGATCTCATCGGCGCTAAGACGACGACGAGTCGGCATGGAAACCGAACTGGCCACTGACCCCGCCGGAACATGCACAGTAGCGGTCCGGGGCACACTTGCGTTGGACGGAGGGGAAACTGTATGCTGCGGACTAGACGTGGTGCCCCCGCGACTGCCTCCCAGATTTGTAGTGGCCGACGAAGTAGGTGCAACGCTCAGGGTTGGTGTGTTGCGGTTGAAAGGTAGGCGCGCTCGAGTCGACGCCGAAATGCCCTTGGTAGCCTCCTCTACCCACAGGTCTTTGCGTATTTCCGCTTCTCGAGCGAAGCAGATTGCATCCGCGAGATCCCGCGGGTGCTCGCGGCGTACGTCAGCCGCAATTGCCGCTGAGAGGCCTGCCGTGAAGGTTTCGACTTGGTGCGTTCGACTGAGTCGTGGTGTCCGTGCGAGCAAGCGTTGGAATTCGCGAGCATAGTCATCTACCTTGCCAGCTCCTTGCTTCCAATTCACCAAGTCGCCCAGGGGTCCCGCCGTGGAGTGCCTGGTGAAGCGTCGCACCAAGGTTTCTCGGAAGTCTTCCCAAGCTATCCAAGGTTCCTCCAATTGCCAATTATCGAGGACGTCCTGAGCCTCTCCTTGAAGATGAAGACCAGCCACTCCCACATATTCTTCCTCCGGGATCTGATGCAAGCGAAAAAATCGCTCGCATTTACGCACCCAGCCAAGTGGATCTTGTGCACCATCATAGTCTGAAAGATCAAAGCGAGGTGGGCGAGGCACCCACCGCCTGCCGTCTTCGCTAATGCGGTCTCGAGCCCTATCCGGACGTCGGCGCTCTGGGTCATCACGTTGCAACATGGGCAGCAGCCGATGGTCACGGTGATGTCGCAACATGCTAGTCGGCGGCAACGTGTTGTTGGCGGCTGATGTGTCCCCATCTGGAGCCGGTTCTTTACCTTTGTCAAGCAGTCCTGTCAACATGGTTTTCATTTGCAGCAACTCTCCGATCATAGTCTTCATCTCTTTCATGTCTGCTTCCAGGTTGCCGATGCGATCTTAGCGGAAGCCATGAGGTCCGGACCGGTGGAGTCTGATACCAACTTGATACGAGCCTGCTCCGAACGAACAGCCTCGTATGCTCGAGTTCCTGGACGTCTCCCTGCGCGAGCAAGAACTGACAACGAGTCTGCTGGAGCAGCCCGCGTTGTTGGAGGGTTGGCTGTTGTCGGCGCCACCGCCTTGGCTCGATTGTTGCGGCAATCAAGCATAGCCTTTTTCTTATTTCTTATGTCTTATATATAATCCTCCTTACAGACTCCGACACCTTATTGTTTTAATCGAAACGGATTCCACTAGCCAAAACGACTCTACATGACTTAAGAAGCTACGTAAAATATGTAAGTAGATCCCCTTGTCCGGATACGAGATTGTTACGAATTCGTATTCCTTTCTTCGGCTGTCGCGCTCGGACTTGGCGCGTTTGGTGCTCTTCCCCGTTCGGCTGTTTGCCCCCGGCGTCTGTAGAAGACGTTATCAAAACGGCTGCTTGTATCAGGATGCTTCAGTTAACTTACCTTTTTTGAACTACTTGCAATATATTAGTTTGTTTAAATAATAATTAGTTTCAATCTGGAACTTTTATGCAACCCTAGCGTTGTCAATTCTATCTGTGTTGCTTTATGTTCTGCAATATTCTAGTTTCTTGTTTAGCTCTACACATTCATTTATTATTTTGGTCATGCTGCACACCATTCCACCTTGGAGCTTCGGCTCCCACAATTCACCGAGAATATCAGAACTAAAGTTTCTTATGGCAATTGTTTATTTGTTGAATCTAATTTGTACTTTTTTGTTAGAAGGTTGCTATGTGGTTTGCAACCACCACCACACTGCAAGTGAACATAGTTGACATTGAAATAACATGCCTTCAAAGTTTTCGTTATGATCTTGTTACATATATTTTTATTGAAATGTAGGTGCCCTATGATGAGATTGTTGAACGTGTTTCATCAATTCTAAGCAGCAGTGGCATAATTCCTGTTGGGAAAGGCATTGACACGGCCAACCTAGAATGGTTTGACACCTATTAGCTACACTTATATTCAGTTCATTTTTTGTGCATCTGTTATGTTGAAGTGATGTTTTTTTACTAAATTATGCCTTTCTTGTTTTGAAGCTACCAATATGATGGGATAATCTTGAC